>CM053784.1:701672353-704457353 GCA_028749045.1 Cupressus sempervirens
CAATTTTTAGAAAGTAACAATGAGTGATCTGAAATGAATACAACTTATCTTTGCTGATACAGATCTCTGTTCTGTTCCTCTGGATCTTCTCTGATCAAATGTAACTCTGCATCTCTGATCCTTCAAAAATTTGCTCTGATCTTCCTTATAATTCGCATATTAGATATTCAATCATATCTGCTAGCTTTTTTTTTTACATTCATTCTTTCATACTTGAATTCGCAACTTGATCCTTCATATATACCTTTCAGATTATCAAGTCGGCTCAAATACAAGTTACAATTATAAATAATTGTGCTATAAGTCGGCTTTATACATTACATAAAGTAATTAATTTTAATTACTTAACCTTCGAGAAATCCTTCGCTGGCCGACTTAACTCGGTAAATACTGCATAGAAAATAATTCTTGTGTTAACCGACTGAGCTCGGTTAATACAGAGAATTTCGTGAAATCCTTCAGTCGCCGAGTGAACTTGGTAAACACTGATTTCTTCGACTTTCCTTTGATGACCGAGTGAGCTCGGTTAACACTGTCTGTTACTTTTCTTCGATGACCGAGTGATCTCGGTTAACACTGTCTGCTACTTTTCGTTGTCTGCTACTTTTCTTTGATGACCGAGTGATCTCGGTTAACACTATCTGCTACTTTTCTTCGATGACCGAGTCAACTCGGTAAATATTGACAACCTATCTCATATCCTTTGTTTACCGAGTGAGTTCAGTAAACACTGAACTTCCTTTGTTTACCTTGCAAGCTCGGTAAACTCTGTCAACAGCTGTACTTACCTTCAGAGCTCGATAGACTCTGTCTGATGACTGATATGACATTTTGTGTAACATCAAAGACAATCATGCAATTTTCAATTGTATCCAACAATCTCCCTCTTTGGCATTGATGGCAACACAACATGTCATAGTAGAATGAAATTTGAAATCAAGTCCTTATCAGCACAATGTGTCAACAAAACAATTTTCCTTCTAAGATGATAGACTCTCCCTCTTTTAGTAATCTCCCTCTGTGAAGGAATTTCATAAGAACTTTCTTTTTCACACAAATTTTAGAAAGATATGACAGTAAATCTCTCCCTCTTTGACAACAAATGCCAAAGACAATAGAACTTAAATGAATTGTAATGTACCTATAGTACTGATTCATATGCAAGGCTTCCAGATTTGACTGCATCAACAGATAGATTTTCATTTTGGTATGCGTTGATGCATCACTAAAACTTGTTTTTAGTGAATTTCGGATAGGGGTGTAACCCCTAACTTACCTCTGAGATACAAGAATGCATCCTTAGGTAGTGGCTTTGTGAATATGTCAGCAATTTGTTCCTTTGAATTGACATATTCCAATCTGATCTCCTTGTCTTGTACCAATTCTCTGACAAAATGATATTTGATTGCAATATGCTTGGTCTTAGAATGCATTACTGGATTCTTTGATATATTGATTGCACTAGTATTGTCACAGAACATAACAACTGGTTCTTTGATTTCCATCCTCATTCCTTGCAATAACTGCTTAAACCAAACAATATTTGAACAATTTACTGCTACAGCAACATACTCTGCCTCTGCTGTAGATTGGGATGTACAATTCTGCTTTTTGCTTGTCCAAGAAACCAATCTCTTTCCAAGAAAGAATGCTCCTCCACTTGTGCTTTTCCTGTCATCAAGGTTTCCTGCCCAATCAGCATCAGTAAATACTTTCAAATCCAAATTACCTCCAAATTTATACCATAGCCCATAATCTTCAGTTCCTTTCAAATATCTCATTATTCTTTTGATTGCCATTATATGAGTTTCTCTTGGTTTTGCTGAAAATCTTGCTACAATACCGACTGCAAGGGCAATATCTGGCCTAGTATGTACTACATACTGCAACTTTCCAATCATAGATCTATACAGTGTTTGATCCACTTCTTTGGATTCATCTTCCTTGGTAAGTTTCAATCCAGTACACATAGGGGTTCCAACTGGTTTACAATCCTCCATGCCAAATTTTTTTAATATCTCCTTGATGTATTTTGACTGTGTGACGAAGATGCCATTCTTACTTTGTTGGATTTGAAGACCTACAAAGAATTTAATCTCACCAAACATAGACATCTCAAACTCCTTGTTCATTTGTTCTGAAAATTCTTTGCATAGATCATCATTGCCTGTGAAAACAGTGTCATCTACAAATATTTCTACCAAAACAATCTTATTATCTGGACCTTCTTTTATATACAAGCTACTGTTATCATTAGTCCTTTGAAAACCAATCTGAGTAAGATAGTTATGCAATCTTTCATACCATGCTCTAGGAGCTTGTTTTAGACCATACAACACCTTGTGTAATTTGCAGACCATGTTCTTTTTATCTGGATCAACAAAACCTTTAGGTTGTTCAATGTAAACTTCTTCATCCAGTATTCCATTGAGAAATGATGACTTGACATCCATCTGATAAACTTTGAATCCTTTGTGAGCAGCATATGCAAGTAAGGTTCTTACACCTTCCAATCTTGCAACAGGAGCAAAGGTTTCTCCATAGTCTATACCTTCTTCTTGAGCATATCCTTTGCATACTAGTCTAGCTTTGTTTCTTGATACCTTGCCATCTTCATTTAGTTTATTTCTAAATACCCATTTTGTTCCAATCACATTCTTATCTTTGGGTCTAGATACAAGAGTCCATGTTTTATTTTTCTCTATCTGTTCTATTTCTTCATTCATAGCCTCAATCCAACTATCATTTGCCAATGCATCTTTGATATTTCTGGGTTCAAAATCAGCAAGTAAACAAGTGCCTTTTAACTTACTTCTTGTCAGAGTTCCTTCAGATTTGTCACCAATGATCTGATCTGGAGCATGATGCCTTCTGACATATTTAGCTAACACAGGTTCTTTACTTCTTGAATGAGTTTCATTGTTGTCCCTTTGTATTTCAAATTCTTGCTGTTCTGGCTCGGTAGATTCAGACTCGGTAGATACTTGCTTGGTAGAGTCTGAAAGTGACTCGAATTCTTTTAGCTTGGTAAAAACTTCCTGTGTCTCGGTTTGAACTTCCTGCAACTCGGTCATTGATGACTCGGGAGTTGAGGATTCCTGATAAACTGGAGTACTTGGTATAGTATCAGGTTCAATGTAAATAAATCTTCTGTAGTCTTCAGGAACCTTCTTGCTTTCTTCTTCTGATTTCTCTGCAAACTCATCAACTTTCACATGTGCACTTTCTATGACCTTGTGAGTAGATAGATTTAAACATCTATATGCTTTGCTTTTACAAGAGTAACCTAGAAATATTCCTTCATCTCCTTTTACATCAAATTTACCTTTTCTAGATTCTTTCAGAATATAACATTTGCTTCCAAATACTTTCAGATAACTTACATTGGGTTTGTAGCCATACCATAATTCATAGGGAGTTTTGAATGAGTCCTTTTTTAGTTGTACTCGGTTCAAGGTATGAACTACAGTGCTGATAGCTTCCTTCCAGTATTTGATAGCAATGTTCTTTTCAATCATTAGGGTCCGTGCACAATCCATAATGGATCTATTTCTTCTTTCAGCTATCCCATTTTGTTCTGGAGTTCCTGGTGCTGAAACTTGTCTTTTAATTCCTCTTTCAACGCAGAAGTTATTGAACTCATGTGAAATGAATTCACCACCTCTGTCTAACCTTAAGCATTTCAATCTTTTCCCTGTTTCTTTTTCTACTCTTGCCAAGTACCATTTGAATTTCTCAAAAGCTTCTGATTTATTCCTTAGGTACATAACAGTCATCATTCTTGAGTAATCATCAACAAAAAGAATGAAGAACTTTTCTCCAGTATAACTTTCAATTCCAATGGGTCCACATAAATCAGTATGCACAATTTCTTATATATCTTCAGACTGATAGCTTTTACTTTTAAAACTAGTCTTTCCCATTTTTCCAATCTGACAATTCTTGCATAAGCCGACCTCAGGTTTCTTTATATTAGGAATGCCTCTTACCTTTTTGAATTTTCTTATCTTCACCAGATTATCAAAATTGACATGACACAACCTCTTATGCCATAACCAACTTTCTTCTATTTGAGCAATAAAACATGAGCATTCACCAAGTTCTAGGTAGAACAAGTTACCTTTAGTTTGTGTGCCAGATCCTATCAGCTTTCCTTGCTCATTCAACAGTCTTGCCTTTCCATGCATGAATTCCACCTTAAATCCAGTATTGAGTAACTGTGCCACACTTAGCAAGTTATGTTTAAGACCTTCAACCCAATAGGCATTGTTGCATATAAGTTCTTTGGTTAGAGAGATTCTTCCTCTTCCTTTTATGAAATGAGGTTCATTATTACCAAACCTTACACTACCACCATCATAATCTTCAAACTGATCAAACTTAGTTTTATCACCAGTCATATGATGAGAGCAACCACTGTCTATAATCCATGTATCATTCATACTTATATGAGAGATAAGAGCCACTTTATCTTTCTCATCACTATCAGAATCATCTTTCACAGCAATATAAACAATTTCATCTTCACTGTTATCAGAATCCTTAGAATTTTCAGCCATGAAACATGATTTCTTACCTTTGTTCTTGAATGATTTGTAATCTTTCTTTCTATTCCATTTATGACCCTTCTTTTCATCATTGTTCTGCTTGTTTGGGCACCTAGCTGCAATATGACCAATTTCTTCACATGAAAAACAGATTAGAGGAACTTTACCTTTATATTTTCCTCTGCTTTTGGAGTATTTCTTTGCCAGTAGAGCTTCAATTACTTCAAGATCACTGTCTGAACTTTGGTCTGATTCATCATTGCTTTCTGACTCTGATTTCTTTTTGCCTTTATCTTTGAGTGAAAGTTTGGCCTCAAATGCTGATTCAGTGTTTTTGGAAGCTGGAACATAGTTGTCAAAATTGTCTAATTCAAATGCGGTTAGTCTTCCAACTATAGCCTCCAAATTGATATTATGATTTGCTTCACACCTTCTTTCTTGAATTGCAGAAACTCTGATTGCATAGATGGGAAGCAAGGTTCTGAGAACTTTGCTTATAACCGTCTCTTCTTTGATATCACCTCCAGATGCCCTGATTGCACTGACACATGCTTTGATTCTATCAACATATTTTGCAATGTTTTCATCCTCTCTCATTCTCATTTGGTCAAATTGTCCTCTTAGACTTTCTGCTTTTGCTCTTTTCACATTGTCATCTCCTCCATAGATTTCTTTCAGCTTGTTCCACATGTCAAAAGCGGTTTGGCAATCCTTGATATCATCAAATTCTTCATAGCTTAGTGCAGATGCAATGTCTATCATCATATTGTTATGAGTCTTCTTTTCAGCAATATCATTGACAGATAATGTGCCGGAAGGTTCTTTGTATGTTTCATCAAGATATTTCAGTCTTGTATCACCAATAGTAGCCAAGTGAAGTTTCATCAATCCTTGCCATGCAGAGAAGTTATTTTTGTTGAGTCTTGGAATTTCTCTCTTGTAAGACATCTTGATCTTTGGCTTAGATCCTTGAAATCTTTTCCTGCAAGCACCAATATGCTCTGATACCAATTGTTGGAAAATGAGAATGGAGTGACTGAGAGGGGAGGGGTGAATCAGTTACTCCAATAACTTTTCTCACAAGTTCCTTAAGATGTCAAAGGAAATACTTATTGCTGATATTCATATGATCAAACTGAAAACACAAGAAACAAGAAACAAGAGACACCAGTTTTAACGTGGAAACCCAATATGGGAAAAACCACCAATGTAACTAGTTACTATTTTTCACTCTTCTGAAGTGAGCCCTGTTAGGAGCCAACCTTGTTAAAGGTTACAAAACACACTCTTAGGTGCGACTTTGTTAGAGGATTTGATCACCCTACTAGGAGTGGCCTTGCTAGAGGTCTTTTAGATCAATTCAACTGAATTGCCACCTTGTTAGAGGATTTTACAAAAGGCTGTTAAACCCACTCTGTTAAGAGATTTGAAAACACTATTACAATTGTTAGAAAGTAACAATGAGTGATCTGAAATGAATACAACTTATCTTTGCTGATACAGATCTCTGTTCTGTTCCTCTGGATCTTCTCTGATCCTTCAAAAATTTGCTCTGATCTTCCTTATAATTCGCATATTAGATATTCAATCATATCTGCTAGCTTTTTTTTTTACATTCATTCTTTCATACTTGAATTCGCAACTTGATCCTTCATATATACCTTTCAGATTATCAAGTCGGCTCAAATACAAGTTACAATTATAAATAATTGTGCTATAAGTCGGCTTTATACATTACATAAAGTAATTAATTTTAATTACTTAACCTTCGAGAAATCCTTCGCTGGCCGACTTAACTCGGTAAATACTGCACAGAAAATAATTCTTGTGTTAACCGACTGAGCTCGGTTAATACAGAGAATTTCGTGAAATCCTTCAGTCGCCGAGTGAACTCGGTAAACACCGATTTCTCCGACTTTCCTTTGATGACCGAGTGAGCTCGGTTAACACTGTCTGTTACTTTTCTTCAATGACCGAGTGATCTCGGTTAACACTGTCTGCTACTTTTCGTTGTCTGCTACTTTTCTTTGATGACCGAGTGATCTCGGTTAACACTGTCTGCTACTTTTCTTCGATGACCGAGTCAACTCGGTAAATATTGACAACCTATCTCATATCCTTTGTTTACCGAGTGAGTTCGGTAAACACTGAACTTCCTTTGTTTACCTTGCAAGCTCGGTAAACTCTGTCAACAACTGTACTTACCTTCAGAGCTCGGTAGACTCTGTCTGATGACTGATATGACATTTTGTGTAACATCAAAGACAATCATGCAATTTTCAATTGTATCCAACAGGATGCAACCTAGTTGATCTTTTGTTGTGATGGATCATGATTGTGACTGTGAGTGGTCTACACCGCCAAGGTGATTTGATTTATGTTTCTATTTCAGTTGCTTTATTTATGCTTTTGGTTAATTTATGAGATTATGATGTGATTTATGGTTCACTAAAGTTTGTGCCAATGGTTACTAGGATTGATGTGGTGTCATGAAGTTGTTCCATGATTACCTTGAGATGTGTGCAGAGATTGCACTGTGTACTTTTTACTTGCTACCTTGGACTAGGTTCCTATAGAAATGGTTAGTCATGTTTATGACTGTGTTCATTTATGTTTTTTAAGTGCCCTTTTAATGTTGTGTAAATTTTCATTATTAAATACTTAAATAATTAGAAATGGGTTGTCCATGTTGGATTATTTGGCTATGTGTTGCAGACATTTTCCTTGTTATATTTTGATTTGAGAGATATTTGTTACTTATGTTATGTTTTATATTTGAGAGGACCTGAGGGTCAAATGTTATACCTTGATTTCAATATCATAGATGTTAGACTACTATGTTGTTTAGTTGATCATATCGCATGATGATTCCATTTTGAGATGATAGTGTGTTTTATGATGATATCTGATTATCCGGTATTTGGACATATCATTGATTATGTTATGTGATGGATTTAATGCTAGTGATTTTATGTTAGTGATTTAGCCATTCATATTTTACCAATGTCATCCCTGTATGGTCAAAGTATCCTTATTTTAATTGATTAATTAAACCTTTCGGTGATTATTAAATCTGAACTCATTTGCGTTATGTGATTAGACTAGTGAGTGTGTCTATGCATTTAGAGTTTCACATTGTCGTGAAAGTTGTTAGGGAATTTATGTGTTTTTGGGTTTTTAGGCTTTTAATTGATTTATTTTAATTTCTAGTAGCTTTTCCATAGATGAATTCCTATTTCTAGGAATAGCCTATTTTCATTTGGGTCGATTCAAGGTTTAACTAGGTTGGCTAGTTATTTGCCCTAATCGATTATTCACACAAAAAGTGAATAAATATTCAAAAAGGAATTTAATTCCTCACTTCTTACTTTTGAATTAAAATTTTTGAGAGTAAAACCCAAAATCCTCTTCATGAGGATTTACTATTTTGTTCATTGTGGGTGTGGGATTGTTGCGAGGTTGAGCTCGTTGGATCTAGCTCAGGGAAACCTTGGATTGCCATAATTTTCAGCTACTTCTGTGGGTTATTTATTTCATGGTTCAGATTCCTATTTTGCCCTTTTGGCTATGAGGTAGGGCTTTCTTATTTTATTGTTTTTTCTCTGTTTCAACTTTTGTTTTTGGTAGCCATTTTTTTGGAGGCTGAGAACTAGTGTTCCCTCCATTTCTATATGCTAGTTCTACCTGGTTGGTCGGATATGAGCATTTTCCTATTTTTTGAGATGAGGGTTTTGAGTTTTACGCTGTTATGTTGGCCGTTTTTGCATATGGTGTCTGAACTCAATTATTTTGGGGTTTTTGTGCCCAAAGGCTAAATGGATTTTAATTTTGAAGTTTTTCCAAAATTTGGAGTTTTTAGCTCATTTTGTGTGCCACCCTATTTTCTCAAGTTTTCTTGGCACAATGTGGGTCGTGGACTTGGATGATCCATTTGGATATCAGTCAGACCACTTTTGCACTTTTTTGTTGCTTTGGGATGTGTGTCACACCCGTACTCTTGACTTTATTTTCAGCTAAGTAATTCTATACCTGGTGTTATGGTTTCTCTTGGACCTTTGTTATTGTTTCATGGGCATTGGGATTCTTGTAGAATCCATACTCCCCGATTGAGGTTGGTTGAGTGATTTCATGATGTATGGTTTTATTGGCTTTGGGATTCATGTAGAATCCATCCTCTAAGTTGCTTTCAGTTGGGTGTTTTGTTTTGCATTATGTTCTCATCTAGTCCTTGTGTTATGATCTTCATAATGGTGGTGCGCCACACATGAGTACGTGCTCGTACAATTTTTGCATGACTTGCGGGGCTCAATCTTCTGTGGTACTTTTAGAAGTTATGATCATTGGGATTGGGTTGGGAGTATGCATGCCCACAGCCACTTTTCATAGGATGAGCATGGGTAGGGTAGGGTAGCATATGGAGGGGGCTTCTGTCATGCATTCTGGTGTCCATTTCCCATTTGGCTGAAAAAGTTTTTAAATAAGTGATAAATAAATAAAATGTCTGAGTGGTAATAAAACTTAAGATAATAAACTGTTATGCTGAGCCATTCCATTGAGGAATGTTGAATCTGCACAATCCGAGCTTGGAATTTTAGATGCCAAGCAACTCTCCATGATGTCAGCCCCTACTTAGTAGCCTATTGAGTGTCTGACCAGGACCTATACTCATTGCATTGTCTTAGGTTCTTGGTTACAACCATCATACTATCTAGCATGAGTGTTAGCCATGGATGTTGCTTTTGTGTGTTTGTGGTTGTATCATTATCTCCATCTGCATGGTGGATGTGGACCTATAGGTGCCATGTGGTTGGGAGGCATAGCTACCTTCACCACTACTAGGGACTGGTGTGCAAAGACAATCTTTTATCTTAGTATGACTATTGCTAGATATTTTCACTTGATACTTTAGGTTTTGGAGTAGGCTTTCTTGTGATTCATGCTTTCATTGGAATGCTTGGATATCATGTTTAGATGATGTGATTTGTTTTGTGGTGCATCTATTTCTTATTGATGATTAGCATGTGATAGGAGATGTTATCTACTTGTAGGATTATCTTATGCGTTTCTACTAGCATGATAGATTTCTTTATGCTTATATTATAGCATGTTTTAGTAGTGATGTCCCTATCACAATAGTACCAATGATCTAATTGGTGGCTTGGGATATTACGTGTGGGGGATGCCTAGGATGCATGATGGTCTTATGATGCTATTGATGGTTGTGAGGAACCATGTACTTAGTTTTTTTGTTTAGTTATTGTGATGTTATTTCTGTACATTGCGATGTTGCTTTTATTCACTACGATGTTGCTTTTAGTACGTTCTTTACTACTTGGGTTTAGATGGATAGATGTTCCTCTTTCTAGTTTCATGGCATCTTGTTGTTCTTGCACTTGAGTGTTTTCTCCTCAATCTATGTGGATCTGGTACTCCTTGGTGTGGAGGTTTTATTCTTTATTTTCCCCCTGTGTGTTTTCCTTTAGTGTTTCTTGTGTTTCTTGGGTGACCATTTATCAGCATTGTGGGATACAATATTGTATCGAACACCCATTGAAATTGTGTCATGCATCCCTTGTATCTATTGCACACCTCTTGGAGAAATATCGTGTGATACTTTCTAGTATCGCACCTCCTTGTAAGAACTTTCATACAATACCCTTAAAGTATCATATGGTTTCAAGAGAAGGATCGCCTAGTCCTTGAAAGTGTCGCCCTCCTTCTTTGGGAATTTCACATGATACTTTGCAATGTTGTATTAAAGTATCGCTTGGATTTTTGCAAAGACCTGTGTGGGTGGGTAGCGGGCACTTTTTGGTTTGATTCAAACTTTTTGGGAGTTGTTTGGGGTACCCTCCTAGGTGTTATTTAGTCCTTTGGTGTCACATTTTGAATTTTGAATGTGTTCAATTCGAATTCAATTATGTGTTCTTCATCTTTGATAGTTTTGTTCAGTAATGGCATTTGGAGATTCGTTGATTTCTCATATTGTTGTTGAAGTCTTACATTGTGGTCTATGTGATCCCTGTATGATATTGACATGTGCATTCATACTTGTAAAAAAAAAAATGTTATCTTGGCTTGAATTGAATCCTTGTTCCAAGGATCTTTGGGCAGGGCATTACATCTGGTATTAGAGCCCATGTTCAAACATTGGGATCACTGTATATATGTTGCCCATATTGTTGTTGTTGCATTGGTTGAGTTTGAGTGTCTTGGAGAAGAGCTCATGATCTTGTGTTGCTTTAGTGTCTACTTGGGATGGACCTTCTTATATCCAATAGATGCAACTAGATCACTGTGAGGAGAAGGTAGTGAGCCTTTCCTAGTTTTGTTAGTGAAATCAATGTGCCTTCTTGGTTGGTTGTGTATGTGTGACCCTTTTTGGATGGAATCAATGATTGGTATCCATGTGTTGGCTTTGAGTGCCTTCTTTTGCTTCTCCTTGTAGACTAAGGTGCTTTGTTTCCCTCACTTCTTTTAATTGTAGGTAAATAAATGAAGCTTATTTATGATTCCATGTTATATCATTATAGTAATGAAATGGTTCCTTTCATTGAGAAATAAGTTTTTATTGGGAATCATTGCAAAGGAGTAGGTTTTGCATTATATCCTTGGGTTAATGACTTAAGTCCCCAATCTGATTACTTCTTAAGCTTATGGAAATTTGCATTAAATTGATGAATATTTAAATGTTGCATTGCATGGAAAAATAATTAAGGAAATTATTGTAATCTACTTATGCATGAGATTATTGATGGTATATTGCTTGATGTGTGTGAGTGTGTTATCTAACACTGTTAGGATGATGCATTCCTTAGCATTGTGTGGTGATTTATCCCTCTTGTGTGACTGTATTCAATCATCACCTATAATATGAATTTTTTGATGCCTTATTTTATTTGACTGGAGGTATTTTCCTGATGTTGTTGGGCTAGCATTGGTTTTTAGTATTTTCCTCTCTTGGAGTAGTCATCAAATTTTCTCTATTGCTCTCTTTGTGACAGTTGTCACATTTGACTTATTGTTGAAATGAGCTCTTTTGTGATTTACTATTGAAATTGACAATTTCCCCATTTGGTATTTTTGTTTTGGTTCTTGATGACTATTCTAAATGTGTTTCTAACTGTTGCCTAGTTGTGTGTTGTGGCTCTACCATGTTCATCTTGAACCTCTGATAGTATGTACAAGGGATAATATCATAGAGAACATACTAGTGTGGTTGTCATAGATGTAAAGTTAAAATTAATTCAATGGTTTAAATGGTGATTAAACTTAATGTTGTTCTGGAAAGAAAATTTGAAAAGATAGGTACTTGTTGTTTGGGGAGTAACTCTTGAACCCTTGCTTTGAAAACCTTTCAGTTTCATTATGCATTTAGTGCTTATGTTATGTTTAAATTAATGAAATTATGAAGTAAAAGTAATGATGGTTTCAATGTGTGAATTACCTTTCATTCCATGTCTTATGTTGTTTTGGGCATGTGTTTTCTTGAGTGGTTTTGGATGTTTTGTCCATTGCTTGTCTTGGTTGTCGAGACTATTGATTTTTCCTATGTTTTTTTTGTCTTGAGTGGTGACTCATAATCTTAGGTCTTAGGACTCTCTTAGCTCCATCATATTTTAGTCCTCATCAACATCTTTTCGATGCTTTTCAAATGAAGTTAATTCAAGTTTGGACATGAAAGTCATGGCCTCCAAAGTGAAGGCAATTTTTGTGCTGATTTGAAATTTTGTATGAGAAACTAATGATCATGCACTTTCTTGCCTGGTTCATTGCACTTTCTCACCTAGTTTGTTGAGAAACTTTGTGCAAGACTGTGCTAATGCAAAAAAATTTCCTGGGGAACAAGAAGTAACTCTTTCACACTTCTGGAGTTGTTGATTGATGTTCTAAGTACCTTTATCAAGTAGAGGCCAATTCAATCATGTCATATCATATTTATGACCATTGGAGAATTTTAACTCTTCATGTTACTCATAGTGGGAGAGTGATCTAGTCTTCATAATCTACTAGGTACTTGTTGGAGTTTGTGTTGAGGTTTGTGTGTTTCCTATAACACAGAACCACCCTTGTGAGGTGAAGTGTGGTTTGGGAGTGTTCCTTGGTTGAGGTTTATGTTGCCTTGTCATTTGGGAGTGACTCAATTCTTTGATGAGTCTAGATTCTCCTTTTTGGATGTTGACTTGGGCACATCTTTGTATCATTTTCTCTCTTGAGAGAGTAGGCTAGCATGGTTATGCCACTAGCTTAGTTAGTGTTTTTTGATGAGTATGTGGATGGTTGGTGGAATTGTGTGTTCCCTAACTTGTCTTGGATTGATCTAGTGCAGAGGTTGAGAGAGACTCCCTCTCAGTCCTATACTCTATAGTTTCTTTCTCCCTATGTTTGTTTCTTCAAAATGATTGTCTCAGTCAAGTTTTCTCATTGACCATCAACTTGAGGCTAGAGATTGAGTTTAGTGGTAGGTTGGGTGTGGTATCCCTAGCATGGTGCTGGAGGGACATGGTATCATTGGACACATGCTACCATCTTATGAGTTGGTATGAAGATTTTGCACGATTGTGTCCACTGATGAGAGTCTTTAAAACTTGTGGAAAAGTGATATCTTATCTGGTTGGGTTATGTAACCCTAGTTCCTAGTGGTAGTTGAGCTCTTGTACCTTGGAGAGGTGTTGTGCTCTTATGCTTGGTAGTGAGTAGTCTTTTTGAGTGTGTAAATGTGTTAGTAAACCTTCATCCTCTTTGTTCAAGGGTGAGTTTACATGGATTCCAAAATGATCATGTGTAACGTGATAGTATTATTGGGAACTTTAGGATGGTTACTCCCCATTACTCCAATTCTTGTTGGAAGTGAGTAATGTGTTGACCTAGTTTTGCAATCATGTGGTAGGTACATGTTTAGTTTGGGCACCTATTGACGAGGTAGAGTGGCTTGTTCCTTACCATGTATTATTTACTTTTTGGCTAGATAGGTTTTTCCTAGCACCTAGAAGGTTCCTTGTTGGAGTACCTTGTGTCAATATGACACCTTTCTCTTGTGGTTGACCAATTTGGGGGTTGACGAAATGGTTTGTTCATGTTGGAGTATTTGGGTTTGACTTAAAGTGATTTTTTTAGTCATTCCTATTGCTCGCTTTTGATTTTCTCTTGGTGCATTTGATTTCTGTTATTGGATTATAGGCTTCTAGGAGTAATCCTAGTCTTTGGGGGGGGGGGGGGGGGGGGATGATGTAGTACCTCTCCCATTTGACTTTTTTAAGTTGTCTTGATGGATGCAACCTAGCTGATCTTTTGTTGTGATGGATCATGATTGTGAGTGTGACTGGTCTACACTGCTGAGGTGATTTGATTTATGTTTCTATTTTAGTTGCTTTGTTTATGTTTTTGGCTAATTTATGAGATTATGATGTGACTTATGGTTTACTAAGGTTTGTGCCAGTGGTTACTAGGATCGATGTGGTATCATGAGGTTATTCCGTGATTATCTTGAGATGTGTGCAAAGATTGCACTATGTACTTTTTACTTGCTACCTTGGACTAGGTTCTGTAGCAATGGTTAGTCATGTTTATGACTATGTTCATTTATGTGTTTTAAGTGCCCTTTTAATGTTGTGTAAATTTTCATTATTAAATGCTTAAATAATTAGAAATGGGTTGTCCATGTTGGATTATTTGGGTATGTGTTGTAGACATTTTCCTTGTTATATTTTCATTTGAGAGATATTTGTTACTTATGTTATGTTTTATATTTGAGAGGACCTGAGGGTCAGATGTTATACCTCGATTTTAGTATCATAGATGTTAGACTACTATGTTGTTTAGTTGATCATATCGCATGATGATGCCATTTTGAGATGATAGTGTGTTTTATGATGATATCTGGTTATCTAGTATTTGGACATATCATTGATTGTGTTATGTGATGGATTTAATGCTATGGTCATTTACTTCATTCTTGCGTTGTTATTATTTATGCAAATGTGAGTGACATAAATAGATTATTTTAATATAATTAAATAAATGGTTAAATTAGGTGATTTAATGCATTTATCGCTTTCGCTATGTTATTATATGCAATTGCACTTGATCATGTTGTGTAGTTTGCAAGATTTATATCCCTGGTAGTGGCACATGGAGTTAGTGATTTAGTCGTTCATATTTTTCCAATGTCATCCCTGTATGGTCGACGTATCCTTATTTTAATTGTTTAATTAAACCTTTTGGTGATTATTAAATTCGAACTCATTTGTGTTATGTGATTAGACCAGTGAGTGTGTCTGTGCATTTAGAGTTTCGCATTGTCACAAAAGCTGTTAAGGAATTTCTATGTTTTTGGGTTTTCGGGCTTTTAATTGATTTATTTTAATTTCTAGCAGCTTTGCCATAGATGAATTCCTATTTCTAGGAATAGCCTATTTTCATTTGGGTCGATTTGGGGTTTAACTAGGTTGGCTAGTTATTTTCCCTAATCAATTATTCACTCAAAAAGTGAATAAATATCCAAAATGGAATTTAATTCCTCACTTCTCGCTTTTGAATTAAAAAGTTTGAGAGAAAAACCCAAAATCCTCTTCATGACGATTTACTATTTTGTTCATTGTGGGAGCTATGAGCATGGGATCATTGCGAGGTTGAGCTTGTTGGATCCAGCTCAGGGAAACCTTGGAATACTGCAATTTTTAGCTACTTCTGCAAGTTATTTATTTTATGATTCAGATTCTTATTTTTCCCTTTTGGCTGTGAGGTAGGGTTTTCCTGTTCTATTGTTTTTTTCTCTATTTTAGCTTCTATTTTTGGTAGCCATTTGCTTGGAGGTTGAGAACTAGTGTTCCCCTCTATTTCTATATGCTAGTTCTACCCGGTTGGTCGGGTATGAGCATTTCTCTATTTTTCAGGATGAGGGTTTGAGGTTTTACGCCATTATGCTAGCCATTTTTTCATACGGTGTCCAAACTCAATTATTTTTGGATTTTTGGGGTTTTTGTGCCCAAAGGCCAAATGGGTTTTAATTTTGAAGTTTTTCCAAAATTTGAGGTTTTTACTTTGTTTTGTGCGCCACCCCATTTTCTTGATTTTTCTTGGCACAATGTGGGTTATGGACCTAGATGATCCATTTGGATATCAGTTAGACCACTTTTGCACTTTTTTGTTGCTTTGATATGCATGTTGCACCCATACTCTTAACTTTGTTTTCAGTTGAGTAATTTTATACCTAGTGTTATGGTTTCTCTTGAACCTTTGTTATTGTTTCGTGGACATTAGGATTCATGTAGAATCCATACTCCTAGATTGAGGTCAATTGAGTGATTTCATGATGTATGGTTTTATTGGCTTGGGGATTCATGTAGAATTCATCCTCTTGAGTTGCTTTCAGTTGGGTGTTTTGTTTTGCATTATGTTGTCATCTAGTCCTTGTGTTATGATCTTCATGATGGTGGTGCACCACACACAAGTACATGCACATACAATTTTCGAGTGACTTTCAGGGCTCGATCTTCCATGGTACTTTTGGAAGTTATGATCATTGGGGTTGGGTTGGGAGTATGCATGCCCACCGACACTTGTCGTAGGATGAGCATCGGTAGGGTATGGTAGCATATAGAGGGGACTTAAATGTTGTGCATTCTAGTGTCAATTTCTCATTTGACTGAAGAAGTTTTTAAATAAGTGATAACTAAATAAAATGTGTGAGTGGTGATAAAACTTAAGATAATAAAATGTTGTATCAAGCCATTTTGTTGAGGGATGTTGAATCTGCATGATCCGAGCTTGGGATTTTTGATGCCAAGTGAATCTCCATGATGTTAGCCCCTACTTAGTAGCCTATTGAGTGTCTAACTAGGACCTATACTCCTTGCATTGTCTTAGGTTCTTGGTTACAACCATCATACTATCTAGCGTGAGTGTTACCCATGGATGTTGCTTTTGTGTGTTTGTGGTTGGATCATTATCTCCATCAACATAATGGGTGTGGACCTATAGGTGCCACATGGTTGGGAGGCATAGATACCTTCACCACTACTAGGGACCAGTGTGCAAAGATGGTCTTTTATCCTAGTGCGACTGTTGCTAGATGTTTTCACTTGATACTTCAGGTTCTGGAGTAGGCTTTCTTATAATTTATGCTTTCATTGGAATGCTTAAATATCATGTTTAGATGATGCTAGTTTATTTGATGCATTCCTATATTATGATATTTAGCATATGATTAGATGATGTGATTTTCTTTGTGGTGCTTCTATTGCTTATTGACGATTAGCATGTGAGAGGAGAGGTTATCTACTTGTAGGATTATCTTATTCTTTTCTATTAGCATGATAGATTTCCTTATGCTTATACTATAGCATGTTTTAGTAGTGATGTCCCTATCATAATAGTACCAATGATCTAATCAGTGGTTGGGGATGTTATGCGCGAGGGATGGCTAGGATCCATGATGGTCTTATGATATTATTGATGGTTGGGAGGAACCATGTACTTAGTTTGGTTGTTCAGTTGTTGTGATGTTATTTCTATAAAGTGCAATGTTGCTATGTTCACTACGATGTTACTTTCAGTACATTCTTTACTGCTTGGGTTTAGATGGATAGATGTTCCTCTTTCCTGTTTCATGGCATCTTGTTGTTCTTTCTCTTGAGTGTTCACTCCTCAATCTATGTGGATCCGGTACTCCCTAGTGTGGAGGTTTTATTCTCTATTTTTCCCCTTGTGTGTTTTCCTTTAGTGTTTCTTCTGTTTCCTAGGTGACCATTTATCAGCATGGTGTGATACAATATTGTATCACACACCCATTGAAATTGTGTCGTGTGCCCCCTATATCTATCGCATGCCTCTTAGAGAAATATTGTGTGATATTTTCTAGTATCACACCTCCTTGTAAGAATTTTCATACAATACCCTTAAAGTATCATATTCCTTCAAAATAAGTATCACCCAATCCCTAAAAGTGTCGTCCTCCTTCTTTAGGAATGTCACGTAATACTTTCCAGTGCTGTATCAAAGTATTGCCTAAATTTTTGCAAAGACCTATGTGGGTGGGCAGCTGGCACTTTTTCAATTTGATCCAAACTTTTTGGGAGTTGTTTGGTGTACCCTCTTAGGCATTCTTTAATCCTTTGGTGTCGCATTTTGAATTTTGAATGTGTTCAATTCAAATTCAATTATGCATTCTTCATCTTCAGTAGTTTTGTTTGGTAATGGTGTTTAGAGATTTGTTGGTTGCTCAAATTTTTGGTGAAGTCTTCCATTGTGATCTGTGTGATCCCTGTATGATGTTGACATGTGCATTCATACTTGTAAAAAAAAAAAGTTATCTTGGCTTGAATTAAATCCTTGTTCTAAGGATCTCTAGGCGGGGCATTACACATAAATTTCACATAAATCCATATTGACACATTTTAGACCTAGTTAAACTTTCTTTGAATGAATTAATTTTATACCTTTGTCACTCATGTGCCCAAGTTTGTTGTGCCATAGCATTGTATCAGAATCTACAACAATTGTTTGTTCTCCCTTCTCAACTACAACAACTATTTTTGAACATTCATTTTTCTCTTAAATAATTAAAGTAGAAGGAACACTATGACCTATACAAAAATATAAGTTGCCTACTTTCACACCTTTTTCTACTACAAGGGAACCTTTTGTAGCCTTCCAATTTTTATCATTAAAAATAACTATGTAACCCTCATCACCAAGTTGCCTTGTCGAAATTAAATTCCAACTCAACTTTGGAACATGTCTTACCTTATGCAGTAGAAAATGATTCCTATTCTTCAACTTAATCTTAACTTTTCCCTTTCCAACAATCTAACATGCTTCAATATCTCTCAAATAAATAAGCCCAAAACCTCCTTGGACATAATCAATAAAATAACCTCTATGGAATGTAGCATGAAATGAAGCCCTAAAATCTAAAACCCAAGAATCATCAATACTTTCTAAAGAAAGAAAGAAAAATCCTCTTTAGATTTGTTACTTACCACATTTTCCTCCTTGTTCCCTTCTGATTTGTCTCCTTCATTATTCTTTTGAGTCTAGCAATCTTCTTATTATCCATTGACTTCCCACAGTACCAACAATATCTGAGTCCTTTGTATTTAGACCTCTTCCCCTTTGATTTTCCTCTTGATTTCCAATGATTTCCAAAAAAAATTCCTCTCTGAGTCATTCTGCCTCTGCTTTGTTTGTTCAAAACACTTCCTGATGTAGATCCACCTGAGATTTTCCTATGATTCCTCACTCATAATAACACTAACCACATCATCAAATTTTAGGATATTAGATCCAAAAATAGAATTACTCACAACCATTGGCAAGCCATTCCAGCTTTTCGACTATGAACACAAAATCAAGAGAGCCTTAATTTCTTCATTAAAACTAATATTCATGGAAGATATCTGACTAGTAACACTATTAAACTCATTTAAATGATTTTCAAAAGATCCACCTTCTTCTATCTTCATATTAATAAATTTTTCATGAGAAATATCTTGTTTGAAGTGGAGGGCTTTTCATATACTTTCACTAGGGTTTGCATGAACTCTTCTGTCATCTTCAATTTTGTAATGTTAAATGTCACTGGTCGTGCCAAGCATAATCAAATACTAGCAAATGAATTTTTGTCTAAAATCTCCTAGTCCTCTTCTATCATAGTTCCCTTTTTCTTAGTCTTTCCTTCCAATGGCTGCCATAAACCCTTCTGATAAAGATAGTCCTCCATTTGCATTTTCCATAATTGAAAGTTCTACCCATTAAACTTCTCAACCTTCAGCTTACCCTTTTTTTACATTGCTCCCACTCAACCATGCGACCTTCCTACAGAGGATAGCTAAAAAAAATGGTGATGGTTTGGCTTTAAAAAAAATGATGACAATCTCG
Organism: Cupressus sempervirens; assembly: GCA_028749045.1. Classification (NCBI taxonomy): domain Eukaryota; kingdom Viridiplantae; phylum Streptophyta; class Pinopsida; order Cupressales; family Cupressaceae; genus Cupressus; species Cupressus sempervirens. Next base: position 701,691,781 of record CM053784.1, read on the forward strand.
CTCTGATACCACTTGTTAGGATTAACTTTAGACATAAGTAACAATTACATGCAAATATAACTAATATCATAAAAATAATAAATCACATAGAAGAGAACACAAGACACAAAGATTTAATGTGGTTCATCCAATCCTTAGGTTATGTCCACCAACAACAAGTCCAATATTATTATTATCCAATGATTACAATATGTAATCCCTTACATCTCAATACTACTGCAAGAAGTTATAATATCACCATACATCATGAAATCCTTAACCCTAATCCATTTTGTAGAAGCTTTTTTTGCTTAAAAAATTATGGCTAGAATAAGTCATCCAATAGAAAAATAGAAGCTAACACCCTTTACAATATTAGGGTCATTTTTGGCTTTAGGGGAGCTACCCTCAAAAACCCTAGTGGGGGCATTGCCCATTGACCCCATCCTACACTATGATAGGAAGCACACTTGGAGCACTGCCCCTTGACTCCATCTTGGGGATGCTACCCCCAAACCCCCATAGAAATAATATGGGGGAATCAAATCAAATAAACCTTTGAATAAAGTTCTTGCATGTGGAAGAGATGATTAGGAGATGTTCAAATATTGAGGTGGGTTTGTATCTGTACTCAACCTCATGAAACATGTTGATAATCATGAAGAAGGTCAATATTGGGAGCAATTTATCTCTTACTAACTTTAATACTATTGGTGGTTCAAACTTGAACCTTAAATGGTTGGAACTTGGACACTACCACCTAGTGCCATATAACTCTATTTTTTGTGTTGAAATTAATTGAATGAGCTCAAGGTTTTGATGGGCATCAACATTTGGTCATAGAAAGAGCACAATAAATCATCTAGTAAGGACATGAGGGGAAAACACCAATAGGAGTCCTAAATGACTATGAAATTTTATGAGGATGTAATTTATGACACTATAAGAATTGACTCAACATGCACACCTTTATACATGATCGCAAAGAAGAGGACTATAACATTGGCATCTGACATACAAAATGTCAATTTTTGAAATATTTTAGTAGACTATCAATGAATTAAATTCAATGAATATTGAGACCACATGAGATCATCTTTAATATGAAAAAAAATGGTTGAACAAATATTCAAGAAAAAATAGAATAGACATAATTTGGAAAATAACAACTGGATTGACTGGACAAATAAAAATTAGTGGATCAGAATGGGGAGGTGGTAGTGAGTTTATAGGAAAGAAGTCCAAAAATAAATTATATTCCAAATCATCAACACAAACATGGGTGGTAGAAAGATGGTAAACTACAAAACTTGTATTGTACAATTCATTTATGCTTGGCATAACATGAACAATTGTAAATATGCCAAAATATTGATGACAAAAACACATGAATTGGTGAAAAGGTCATGCATTATCTACATATCCTTTTCAAAAGAAAGATGGTAAAAAATTCACCAACATGAACCCCTATGTCATGATTGACATTAGTAAAATGTTTCATCAAGGGTATGAAGAATATCTGTTTCATTCTCAAATTTTGATCAATTAAAAGGATTTGCATTTCAATGTTGATAGCAAGAGAAAAAATAAAATGGTTGATACTAATTTTATTAAGAGGCTAAATCCATAAATGTGATCTCACTCAAAATCAAACTCTATAGGTCAAGTAAGCCAAGTGTGAGATATACATGTGAATCAATAATTTTTCTTATCTTATTTTATCAAATTATTTGAATACGAGTTCATCTATTTTGTCATTACTAAATAGACCAATACATAGAATATTAGTTCTAGACAATAATGATATCAAATGATATATTGAAGATCTATTCCAAAATAGCCACATTCATGCACGTGCATCATCAAGTGTATAATTTATATTGTTTTGACCAAGAAAATAGATTGAAATTGGTAGCTAAGTATTTATCATCAATCCTTAAATAAGATCATGATGAAAAACAAGCACCCAATCTACTGCATTGATTGTCATTCGACTAGATTAGGGGACTTAATTATTTTTCCCATATTAATCTGAAATCATGATACCATTAAGTGTTTATTGGATCATCATATTTTTTGGGAAATTTCTTGTGAATTCAAAGAATTTTATGAATGGTTATTAATATATTTTGGACTAACAAACTCCATTGACTCTTCCATAAGGATAATATACTTGTACCTTACATTGATTTTTTTGTGTGGTTGTATATATAATACACCCATTTTGAATAAGACATAGTGTAAACATTAATAGTACATTAAAGAAGTTTTCTCAACCTTGAAACAATGCAAACTCTATTATACTAGAGAAAAGTGCTTAATTGGTATGGAAAGTGTTCAATATTAGGGTACATTATGTAAAGTGAGGGTTTTCATGTTTGATGCTGGAGGACTTGGGTTAATAAATAATAATCTTTTGTGATTTTGTTGGTTGAGTTGAACATTTTTGTTACAATTTTAATTTTAATTTTTTTTTTTAATAGATTTAACTTGTAAATTTTAGTGAAAAAATATCCCATCCTATTTATTAGTTTTAATTTTTCTTGTCCCTTTCAATTTGCATTCTTTTTATGTTTGGTAAATATTGGCATTCCTTTGGAAAGGGTCAAGTGAACCATTTCTTGATTAATCTTCAATCTAAAATTTTCCAATAAAATAGGTGTTTGCATGATATACCTAATATTATACATTTACAAGGGGCCATAGAAAGAACGGTCACACAACTCAAAACTATGATAATAAGACAAGACATTTTTTTTTAAAAGTGTTATGTTGGGTTGGAAGAAGGGTGTGAGGAAAGAAAAGATAGGTTAAAGGGAGGAAGTGAAAAAGGAAGGGGAAATAGAAGGGAAGAGGAGAGGTCATTTTTCAGGGGGAAAATGACACCAATGATAACAATACAAACAAGACTAATCAAGCTCAAAAATTTCTTGCTAAGACATTCAATACAAGAGAAAGAGGGGCTTCCAAGAATAACTCTGAATAAGCCCTAAATTTGATTAGAAAAAACCCCAAACAAGATAGGGGGATGCCAATACAAAATCTTGAGACTTATCAAGGAAGTATGCTAGCAAGGTTCTCTTTCATGCAATGTAAACAAGAGATATGAAATATACAAAAATATTTCAATAAAGATCTAAAAGTGAGTATATGACATGAGGTAAATAATAGATAAAGTACTCATTTTAAAATACATGGAGGAAGATGAATTTTAGCTCTAAAAATCATAGATTTAAACCCTTTTCTGAATATTCAATTGTAGATCTCAAAATGAAGTGACAAAAGGAAAAAAAACCCATAAATCTCCTAGAAAAAGGGAAAAAAGGACTAGGTTAACTTGTTGGAAATATGTCTTACAAAATAGTTTACATAGTCAAGTGACACTACAACGAACTTCTCCAAAAATCCCCAGAGTAGGTTCTAGATTTGTAAGCTCAAGTTGATATCTTAGAAATCTATAACAAATTTTGTGTGTGTGGGTGGCTATAAAGGAGTTTGAGTTAGTCAACCCCCTATTTTGGTGATTTCTACCTCCATGAATATTTGTTAGGAAAAGTGTCATCTGTGTGTATCCTAGATGTATAGACCTAGAATATAAATATGCTAAAATACTAAAAATCAACTCTGTAAGTGAAACCCTAGCATGTAAGTGTGCATGTATATAAATGTATGTTGGTGCAAAGAATGAGATTAAAGTATGATGTAGAAATCATACCAAGTCCACAATGCTAAAGTATTGTAACCATCTTTGAGATCCCTTCATAATTCCATGTTTGATGTATTTTCCTTTGAATGCTTGATGAAAAAAAATAACCTCACTTTGCAATGAAGAATAAGAAAGCAACCCTTGCTTTCACCTTGCAATTTCCCTAAGTTAGATTGGGGTTTCCATGTGCACTTGCTCCTTGCTCCTTGCTCCTCTCATGTACAAATGAGGGATTAAATGCCTTTTTATAGTAGATTTTTGGAATATTTGTAAAATTACCCCACAAGGGCCAACTACACAAGAGGAATTTTACCATGGGGGAAAATAACACTAGGTCCAAAATCACACAAATCCCCTGGACTAAGTACATTTAGAACCGACTTTTGTGAAATGTGACACTATGTGCATATGAAAGCTAAAGTAAGAAAACATAATCATGACTTGTAAAAAGGATACAACAAAGTCCAGATGCACAAATCAGGCAAGAAAACATTAGTAACCACATCTTACAAAACCATAAGTTAGTGATAATAAAAAATCACCTAGGACTTACTGAAGCTTGTGGATAGCCATGCACCCCATTGTTTTAGCTTGCTCATTATAAAAGATGAAATAAGAGATCATGCTAAATGTAATGAACTATGAGTAATAATTATGACAAGAATCCCTTAAAAAACTTCTAGATAAACTTTGAATGTTTTGAGAGGGATTTGGAAGGTTAGATAATTGACTCATGATTCCAACACCTGTAACAAGAAAGAAATCAGATTTACCCAGCTCAAGATATGTCAAAAAGAGTGGATAGTTGCACTACTTGTGAATTAGGGTTTTTAAAAATATATTCAAAACACAACCTAAAGTAATGTTATATAAGCTCATATCACCTTTTGAAAACTCATTTCTTATCTTGTGCCTAAAGGAGAGAACAAGAAAGAAGAAGTATACCAAAGACAAAGTTGCTATAGCTGACATGGATGGAGGTGCTCTGAAAAGATGTGCTAGATAGTTATGCACTTAAGGAGGTAAGAATTAGATCCATACTTTGCATCATTTCATGTCTTTTTGGTATTTTTTCTTCTGTAGGTGTAGAATCTTTCTATATAGGTGATTTTTAGGGTCCCTAGTAGGAGATCGACATAGTCCTAGGTTAGGTTGATGTAGTCCTATTCCTAGGGGATGTCAACCTAGTCCTCAGAGAGGTCAATCTAGTCCCCTAGAAGTCAACCTAGTCTTAGGGGAGGTCAACCTTGTCATAGGGAAGTTGACCTAGTCCAAGTGTAAACTAGATGGCTTGCATAAATTAATATATTGGATTGATAGATCCCTTGTTTGATGCTTTATAGGATCTTCTAATTATGAGAGAGCACTACACATTGGATGTGATGGTATACATCTAAGAGCACATCTAGAGTTAGGGAGCAAGAAATATTAAGATACTCAATGATATTGGTCTCTATGTAGAACAACAACAGGTGAGGTTCCATAGGGGGATGCTACTAGCATTGATGGAGAGATAAGATGAGACTCACTAAACATTCCACTTACTAGTGGGAGAAATGATAGTCACTTTGGAGGACTCATATTGGATCCTACACCTATCAAACTATGGACTGATAGTGAGACCATGTGTAAATAAGTTATGCACAAAGATTAATACAGATTTTGAGTACTACATGAGCAGGCCATACAAAGAGAGATAGAGACCAAACCAGGTGCACCTAAAGGGCATCATCCATGAGTGGATGTCTCTTCTTAGGAAGAATATGCTATGTGTTACTACCACTACTATCATAGTCGATACAAAGGGTACAATATTCCTAAATCCTCTAGCTCATAGAGTCAAGCATATGGAGAGAGAGAGATGATAGTGTATGCATGGGGACAAAGCATGATAGAATATTTGTGTTATGAGCTAGGGAAGTTTGTGAGGTACTAGTAATAGAGTCTTACAACATGTACACTCTTATAGGTGTGGGCCTTTGAGCACTTCACATTCACTAGACCATTTGGGTTCTTGATTGAGATACCAATTGAGTCACTAAGAGTGTATATATACACACTTAGTCATGCTTGGAAATATGGAGATGTACTATACTAGAGAGTCAAGTTTGAGTGACTATAATCTATAGATGTTGCATAGAGACCCTCCATCTAATGATATAATGGCTATAAGGTGGATATAGAGGCAAAGGGTTTTATAGGGAAGACATGAGTACATAGTGGTGCACTACTATTATGTTATAGTACTATGGTAGTTTGGTCTTTAATAGGGTCCTCCTCTATCTATGTGCCAATATCCATATGAAGCTAGATATAGAGATATTCTCAAGACCATATGCCATCTAATAATGGATGATGTAGAGTTTATAGTTACTGAGAGCCCAAATGACATAGAGGTACCCCCTACATTAGAGGATGCAAGATTATCTAGAGAATATCTATGGAATTATATTTTTCAAGGTGTGAGACCCATATTTCCAAATGACTACCCAATAGGTGATCTAGGAGTATATTTTAGAGTATCATGGGTAGAGGATGACACAAATGATGTTGACGATGATGATGAGCCTATACCAAAGGGGGATATAATGGATTTTGAGGGTGAGGAGGATGTAGTAGTAGTAAGTGAAAGAGCATAGGAGAGGATTCCATCTCCTATAGTAACCAAGATACTACAATTTTTTACACCACGAGGTCATATTAAGACCCCTCCTTCTAGGACCAGACAAGTGAATTGTGAAGAGTCAAGCTAACCACCATTGGTTACCTACCTTCAATACATAGATCCTATGTTATAGGAAGGAGATTAATGTATGAAAAATGATATAGAAAAAATGCATAAATAATGATAACTAATACATGACTAATGAAAGCATGATTTGTGTAGCCAGTATGTAGGAGTAGAGATCCTTTGTAATGGACATCCTAGTGGAAATTTCCATAGATTCAAGGATTCATTCCACTTCAAAAATATGATATGTGAGGAGATGTGATCCTAGATGCCACCTAGACATCTTCACACCTATATTAATGGAGCTAAAGTTGATGTGAGAGCAATTGGACCAGTAGGGTTGTGAGCTATAGGAGCTATGTGAGCATTGACACAGATCTCATAGTCGAATAGAGAGGAGTACCTCTAGTAGTCACACATATGTTTTAACTACCTAGTAGACAACCCCATCATCACATCATAAAGAAAAGATATCAGGATCTCATTGTCCTATCGATGAGAGTTGATTGTACTATTTTGATATAGGGCACATTTTGTATCCAATACCTACTATGTATATCGAGATAGTTTGATGATAATATATGATGAACATGTTTTACTATTCCTTCTTACGATTAATTTGCATGACTAATTACATAAGGAAAGAAAAATAAATGAGAATGTGATAAAATGAGATGTACTTAGCATTTTTAAGATCACTCTTGAAAAAAGGGAAAAATGTAAGCACATAATATGACGAATGAATGATTACACATAATAAAAATGTAAATGCATAATGTTAATAGGTTCCATAAAAATAACACCATTCATATTAGAAATTTGTATATGCACCAGATCCATATACTTGTGTGATAATACAAGGACCTAACTAGTTAGGGCTGAACTTTCCTTTTTCTCTAGGTAAGACATTTACATTCCTTTGATTTTCATAAAGATCTAAATCACCTACCAAAAAAGATTATTCAATCACTTTAATATTATGTGTTTAGTTCACCATTTTATGATAAGCCAGGATGTACTCCAAAGCATTGATCCATTGTTAATCCAACATCTCAAGCTCTTGTAAATGTTGTTACCAAAAATTATCCTTGTCAATTATACCTTTGAAAGAAACTATCAAAGAAAGAATCTCTAATTCTAAAGGAATCACTAAATATGCCCCATAAACTAAGTTATAAGGAGGTGTTTCATTTGTCAATTGAATACTTTCTATATAGGTCCATAAAGCGTAAACCAACTAAGTGTGCTAATCCTTAGCATTTTTAAACCATCTTCTAAAGGATCTATTCAATAACCTTATTATAATATTCATCTTGTCCATTAGATTGAGAAAAGTACAAAGAAGAAAATTGATGATGAATGTGGGATTTCTCCAAAAAGGCCTTAACTTCCTTGTTTTTAAAACTAGCTCCATTATTTGAATGATATCCATAGGAATACCAAATCTAGCGATAATGTTTTGAAAGATGAAGTCACAAATTACATCCATAGTGGTAGAGAGAAGTGGCAAAGCTTCTACCCACTTAGAGAAGTAGTCTATAGGGATGAGGATATATGTATGACCTTGAGAAGGAGGAGAGATCTTACCGATAAGATCAAAACCCCACACACTAAAAGACCATGGTGGAACCTGAGAATGCAAAGCATATGCAGGAGCATGAATGATATTGTTATGCTATTGACATTGGGAATACTTTTTGAAAAAGGTAAATAAATCTTGTTCCATAGTTTTCCAATAATATCCCATTTGAAGGAGTATATTAACTAATAATTTTCCACAAAAATTCCTTTCACATGATCTAGCTTCGGATTCTCACAAAACCATAGGGATTTTAGTAAGGCATCCAAGGAGGAGACCATCATAGAATCACTTAAGAGAACATTAGCAAGAATGATATATCAAGTTGCAAGCTTATGGATTATACTCCTAGAATTCCTAGTTGTTGACTCTAGGAATGATCCATCTTTAAGATATTGATAGAAATTAGAATACCACTCATCTAAATGAAAACTAAGACAAGTCACATCTAATGGGGTATCATGTGAGATTTTCTTTTGAAAATTTGTGAATCACCAAAAATTTTAATATGCTTAATGTGTAAGGGTAAAGCTACCTTCAATGCAACAGTAAGGTTATTATATTCAAAAATATTATTAGTGCATGAGAATATGAGCTTGTAAGGTAAAGGAATAGGTTTCCTAGTAAGAGGTATTAATATAACACCTTCTCTAGATCTTCTTTAACATCTAGATCCATCAAAGCATAACTCTCATGTTTCATCTATATCAATAGGCAAGACAAATTTGTCAAGAAATTCAACAGATTTTGAGATAGAAATAGGAGGATCCTTGGCCAAATGATTAGTCAAGGTTTTCCCTTTAATAGATCTATGAGGTATGAATTTAAAATCAAAATCTGTCAAGAGCATGACCCATTTAGAAAGTTTCTCAAATAAGTCTATTTTTTAAAAGACATTCTTTAAAGGATCAAACTTCACATAAATGTTAACCTCTATATTAAGGAGATAATGTCTAACATTTTGACAAGAAAAAACTAAAGCTAAACATTAATTTTCAATTGCAATGTAAAGTGTTCCATAATAAATCAATGTAAAATTTATGTAATAAGTGAAGCATTCCTTACCATCTTGATTATGCTGAGCCAAGACAACACTCGGTGCTTTAGAACAGGCCAAAGTCTAAAGAAAAAATGGATTATTAGGTTGAGCCAGTTGCAATATAGTAGGATTAGCAAGATAAGATTTGAATTGGTCAAATGAGAGATTACAATCTTCACTCTAAGAGTACCTATGGATAGCCCGAATATTTTCTTGTAATATAAGTTGTGAGATATTATGAGGAGGAGGCATATTGACAATAGCATTAATTTTCTCTCTATCTACCTCAATAACTCTATTAGATATAATGAACACTAGGATATTTCCACTATCTACCCCAAAGGCCTATTTTTGTGGATTCAAGCACATATTGTACCTCCTTATTCTTTCAAAGATCTATCAAAGAGTAAGAAAATGTTTATCACATTTTATAGACTTTGCTAGAATTTCATCCACATAATCTCAAGAATCTTATGCATGTAGTCACGAAAAATCGAAGTCATAGAATGTTGATAAGTATCACCCACATTTCTTAATCCAAAAGGCATCGTTACCAAACATAAAGTTCCCCAAGGAGTAATAAAAGTGGTCTTATATTGATCATAAGGAGAAACAAAAATCAGATTATACCCAGAGAATCCAACCATAAAAGATGGTAACGCATGTCCAATAGTCGAGTCCACTATCATATCTATGTTAGGTAAAGGAAAATTATCTTTCAAAGAAGCCTTATTTAAATCATGAAATTTAGTACACATCCTTATCTTATTTTTTCCTTTAGAGATAGCCACAATGTTATAAATCCAAGGGAAGTAATCTATAGGATGTATAAAACTAGCATCCAAGATATTTTCTATCTCTTCCTTAACAAGGAGAGAAATGCTAGGATTTAGTTTATGAATCTTTCACTTAATAGGTTTAGCATCAAATATTAGAACTATGCTATGAGCAACAATTTTAGGATCAATGCCCAACATATCAAAATATTTCCAAGCAAAGATATCTGAAAATTCCAAAATAAGTTTGGTAAGCTATTTTTGTTCCATTTCATCCAAAAATTTCCCAATCTTAATAACTTTTTCAAAATCATCAAGATCAATAGACACATCTATCATTTTAGTGACTAAAATATTTCTTTTATGTGCTTCTCCTATAGGGGGGAGAGGATCAATATGTGAGTTTGATTCATTTTTTTCTCCAAAATATCCATTAATATCCAAAAAATAAGGTTTTCTATTAATATGATGAAAAGAATGTAAATCCTTATATTCTCCCATTAAATTAGTTAAAGCATCACCAAAATAAAAAATATCCAAAGAAGGTGATTGATCAAATGTAATAAGATGCAGGTTTGATAACTTCAAAGGACCATTGCAAATATGATTCACATTAAAAAAAAAAGAAGGTTTCTTATAAGGATTGAATCCCAAACCATAAGTAAGCTCAAAATCATCATTAGATAGAGGAACTTGTATTGCTTGCTCAAATTGTCCTTTTTTTAAAACTGTAAAACCTATATTTAGTGAGTAACTGATATCTAGGACCATAATTATCAACTATATTAGAGAGAGTCAAATGAGCTTCATAATAAGCTTTGTTAGGAAAATTAGAATTAATAGTTTCAATGGTCTCCTTAGATGAAGCAATGATAAGGTTATTACTTAACTCTCCAGAAAGAGGAGTTGAAGAAACATTTTCTTTCTTAGGTTGTTCAAATGTTTTCATGAAAGAGAGATCAAAGACCTAATATTCTCCTAGGAATGTAGGATTGAAATCTAAAGTGCCCTAGTCATCTTTAGATAAAGAAGAGGAAATTTCTTCACTCAATTGATTTTTAATTTTAATTTTATCCATTTTTTTCTTCCCTAGGTCCACACACCTTAGCATATTCAGCATTGTAGAAACTATTAGGTTTATCATCTGCATGGAGAGTATATATCACATTATCATAGATAAAATTAACTTTGTGATGAAGATTAGAGGGAACCATATGCATGTTATGAAGCTATGACCTTCCCAAAAGAATATTATAGTTAAGAGGTCCAGGCATCACATGGATTAGAGTATCTATGAATAGGAAGAAAATAGGACCTATCCTCAACCTAAGTTCCCAAAAGGAATGATCCAAATTGATTAAGCACAAGAAAGTGATCAATGCACAAATGGATCAAGCAATGGAGAATAGGGAGAAAGGAGGTCCTATGGTCTTACTATTTGAAAAGTATGTGCTTAAATCTTGAAATAGATAAAAGACAAATACTAACCTTGAAGTAGGATAAATATGGAAAATGTTGATCTCTTGTGTCTGTGTACAATTTTGGGAATCTTCGTAACCAATTTTAGATTGGAAATGTCAAGATGGAGGAAACCTAGAAATTTGTTGTCCTTTTGAAGTGAGGTTGACCTTGACCCTGATAATAGGGCACAATCTCACCCCAAGGCACAATTATACCCTGAAAATTCAATCTTGACCTATATTGCTCCAACAAAAATTTTGTTCATAGATCTTGCAAGTTCGACCAAAAGGGTATCCAAATCTACTCTTTAATTCATTGTTTCACACCTGTATTTGCAAGAAAAAAAGATTTTTTGTTTGGATGGGGGGTTTGCCTTTGTCAAACCCCTATTTGGAATCAACCTTGAAATGTAATTAAATCACAATATAAATAAACAAAGTAAATGAAACAATTCACCTTACTTATATTGAAATCCTTGTGGAGGATTCAAATCATTGAATCCACAAGTATGGATGCTCCAAATAAATATAGAAATATATGTAGATGTCTTAAATAAATGGAATTAGATCTTCAATACCAATCTTGAATATATCTTTGCATAGGAAGAGGGTTGGCTGAATGTGAATGGAAAACTCTTCAACAAGAGGACTCCATAGAGATTGAATCCTTCAATAGCTAAAAATGGTCCTCCTTGATGAATTGGATGCTTTGAGTTCTTTGAATGCTTAGTAGATCTTCACTTCATAGTAGGTAGATGATCTCATGAAAATTAGATAATAACTTTTCTCATAGATGGTGGATAATAGATTGTAGATCATAGCTCATAGAAAGTAGATGTCAAAATGAGGAAAGAAGGGTTCCTTGTATAGAGATCTAGGGCACAAATTCCTAGAGAAGGCTAACATGGGAGCATTAAATCCTAGTTAACCTTAAACCCTAGAAATGGACCTAGATTAAATGTAATTTAAGAGTCTACCATTTTGAAACCCAAAATAGCTGACCCAAAAGTGGGAAAATGAAACTTTTTGAAGCCTGATGTCTCAAAACTCCTAGAAATTGAAAAATGGACTTGGGATCAGGGATGAGGTCAACACTATCCTAGGTTAGGGTTGAGGTCATTGTTGACCTAGGTTAGGATCAAGGTTGACCTTGACCTAAAAGGTCATCCTTGACCCAAAAAGTTCATAGAGAAAGTTGTCAAAAATAGGCATGAAATAGAGGGAGAGAGAGAGAGAGAGAGAGAGAGAGGAGGGGGGGAGGGGGGGGAGGGAACAAACATATCCATGAAAAGAACCATTCAAGGCACTTGACATTATCTTAGACCAGTTACTTGGAGGGCTAAAAACTTTTAACATAGAAGTGCTTCCATTTTAAGATGATAAAATCTAATACAAATGGATTGACCTTAATAGGAAGAGTTATGACTCCAAAAATTTTCTTAGAAATGTTATCAAAGCCATGAATATGAAGAACATCCAACCTTATAATGAACATATGAGAATTTATATCTTTCAACATATCCAAACAAAAAACTTTCAATCCCAATCCACTATCAATTAAAGTTCTTCAAATAAGATTCACATTGACAAGAACCACAACCATAAGAGCATCATATTGATCTCAAACTTCCTTAGGTGGTGAATCATCTTTTGTAAACACAATCCAAAGAGGAGCAAACATAACATGTATACACTCTAAGAAAGAATTAACATTATCCAAATTAGGAGGAGGTTTAGGAAGAGTATATAAAGCCTTTTGTAAAGCTTCATGATAAGTAGTGGATTTTTGAAGAAGTTCCCATAAGAAGATATTAGCAAGAGTAGCATATAACTGCTTAATTAAATCATACTCCTTTCCAAAGGAACTAGGTAAATATGGTGTTGGAGGAAGTACCGATTGAGAAGGAGGTAAAGGTGTGAAATGTCCCCTTTTCTGATTTTGTATGATAATTCCAACCTTTAATCAGATCTTTAAGATCAAACAACTAATATCACAAAGATCCACCAAATTTCTTAAGAAACCCCAAATCGGGTATGTCGAAAATAGTGCCAAAAAGCTTCACAACTTCACCTGTTATTAATAAATCTGAAAGTAGACATTTTTACAGAAATTTGAGCAGCATAAAAGCCTATAAAATTTCATTTCTAGATCTATATAGCCTTTACAAAATAGCTCACAAATGTAGGACAAAAACTATGCTCATCGGACTCTCAAAATTAACACAAAAATGCTCGGAAACACCACAAAAACACTAATAAACTATCTCAAAAGTTTAATCATGTCCCAATACATATATTCAGCTCTATTTTAATAGCTTAAAGTCTGAAATATAGCAGAAAACAAAACTGATATGAAATGATCAACTGAAAACACCAAACTCATGCAAAAAACCACACCCAAAAACCCACAAATCTACACTGTTCAGCACAAAGGCAAACTCTGTATGAGCATGCACATGGAATGGCTTCAAAATCCCATCCTTAGCCTTCCTGGAAACCTACAAACTCCCGTTCTTGGGTCTCCCTGGAAACCTGCAAACCCCGTTCTTGGGTCTCCTTCTCCATAGGTTTGGCAGCCTCTGAAGAATAACAAAGAATGAGCAAAAATCAAGTTCTAGAATGAGCCCAAAATGCCTCCAAACCCTTTAAAAGAGGGCATAACTGTAACTCACATCCAAGAGAGGTTAATGAAACTTATTTTAATAATAATTTTCATTTATTAGTCCAATGGTTTCCAAAGATTAACCTCCTTTTGCCGAAACTTCACTTTCTTGGGCCTGCCTGCCTTAGCAAAGATTTTCTTTTTTAATTATTTGAAAAGGGGACATGACAAGGTGTAGAAACTACCCAAATAATCAGTTGAAGATTATTCCATGTCCGATAAGTGTGAGCAATTGAAGTGTAATCAAGTTTCCCTTTAAGGACTATAAGAGGTATATCATCCCAAGGAACTCCTTTGAGAGTGAAAATTGGTTGTTAAGGTAGACATCCTTTGTCATGTCCCCTTTCAAATAATTAAAAATAATAATCTTTGCTAAGGCAGGCAAGCTCAAAAAGGTGAATTTTCAGCAAAAGGGGCTAATCTTTGGAAAACAATGGACTAATAAATAAAAATTATTATTAAAATATGTTTCATTAACCCCTCTTGGTTGTGAATTAGGGTTATGCCCTCTTTTTAAGGAATTTGGAGGCATTTTAGGCTCATTCCATAACTTAACTTTTGTTCATTGCTTTTTTTTTCTTCAGAGGCTTCCAAACCTGTGGAGAAGGAGACCCAAGGATGGGAGTTTAAAGCCATTCCATGTGCAAGCTCATGCAGAGTTTTCCCTTGTGTTAAACAGTGCAAATTTGTGGGTTTTCGAATGTGTTTTTTGTAAGAGTTTGGTGTTTCCTGTTGAGTATTTCATATTAGTTTGGGTTGCTGCTGTATTTAATAAATTTAGATGTTAAAATAGAGCTGAATATATGTATTTGGCCATGGTTATACTTATGTGATAGATTATGTTATTTTTGTGGTGTTTTCAGGCTATTTTGTGTTATTTTTGGGAGCTCAATGAGCATTGTTTTCGTCCTCCATTTGGGAGTTGTTGTGTAAATTCTATAAAGATCTAGAAATTTCATTTTGTATACCATTATGCTGGTGAATTTTTTTTTTAAATTTCCACTTTTAGATTTATTAATAATCTGTGAAGCTGTGAAGTTTTTGGCACTATTTTGGGCATACCCGATTTGGGTTTTATTGAGAAATTGATGGATCTTTGAAATAGTGGTTGTTTGATTTTAAAAACCTAATTAGAGGCTTTAAATATCATATAAAATTAGAAAGGGGACATTTTAGTGGTATCAGAGCTATGATCTTGCCAGCCTGAGGGTTTGTAGAAGTTTGCATGTAACTAAGTGAAAGAGAAAAGAGATATTCACAGTGAGAAAAGAATAAAGAAATTTTGATCAAACCTCTAGTTAAAAGTAAATGTACAAAATCCAAGGAAGGAAAAAGTATGGATGACCTAGATGAGATTGAAAATAAATTCTTCCAAGACATCCAGAATACTCAGAAGCAAACAGTGGATAGTTTGGCAAAAACTAGAGAGGCTTTGCGAATATTGACAGAAAAACTGCAAGGAGCTACATCTACTAATGAGAAAGGGAGCACTTTAGAGGATCCAAGAAATATGAAGCGCACACCCTATAAATCAACAAAAACTATTTTCCTACCTACAGATGAGCCACTAGTACCAAATCCAGCCCTTAATTACGTGGAAGAGGTTATAGGTAACTTGATTGCATTAAGAGCTACTTACAATGGCTTAGATGATGACTTTCACAGTTTGGTTCTTTTTAGAGAATATGTGGATATGATGAACACTTTGATGCCAAAGAAAGAGTATAGGAGGGAGAATTACATAAGTGGAAGAGAGCTCAAAAATAAAATAAGCAAGTTTACAGCACCTACTTTTGATGGAACAAATAAAATTTTAGCTAGAGCATGGCTACAAAAATTACAAAACTTCTTCACACTTAACCCCATGAAGGAGAGTGATGTTGTTCAATTTGCAAGTCTACACTTGGAAGATGCAGCCTATGATTGGTGGTATCATGGAATGACTACTTAAGGTCATGATTAGGTAACTACGTTTGATGATTTTAGTCAAAGAGTGATAGATAGATTTGACCTCAAGGATGATGAAGAGTATTTTGAAGAATTATCAAAGTTGAAGCAAACCAAATTAGCTAATGAGTATATAGAAGAGTTTCAAAAAGTGGCTATTATGGCACCTGATATGAGTGAAAAGAGGATTTTTTATCTTTTTCTTGATAGTTTGGAAGGTTCTATTAAGGGTTTGGTTAAGGCTTTCTCACCCTCAACCTTACAGGAAGCTATCGAAAGAAGCTTGCAACTTGAAACTTGCATGCCAGCTATGAAACCAGTCACTAATCAAAAACCCCCAAATATTTGGCAACATAAGGGGAATTTTTAGAAAAAGACTTTTCCAACACTACCACCAAAAGATGTGATAAATGTGGCAAAAAAGAAGGTAGATGAAGAGACTAGGAGTGAATTACGAAGGAAAAAGATTTGTTTCACTTGTAGAGAACCATGGGTTCCAGGACACAGATGTTTAGAGAAAGGTCAAGTGCACTATATTGATGTTGCTTTAGAATCTAATTTAGATGAGCATGAGGAATTTCATGACACTAAGGAGGAGGAAGAAGAAGAGAAAGAAAAAGAAATCAGCAAGGATGTCACTTTAGCAACATTATTAGGAGTCCTAAGATACCATCCCTTTCGAATTCGAGGGGTACAAGTAGGGAAAAGGTTGACAGTTCTTCTTGATAGTGGGGCAACTCACAATTTTATTGATGAGGGATTTGTCATGAAAGAGGGCTTAAAGCAGAAGATTTTAAGGGATTCGATGTTACTATAGCTAATGGATTCACTATACCTTGCACACGAGTGGTGAAACAACTCAAGATGACCTTAGGAGATTATGAGTTATGTGATGAATTCTATGTTGTTGGCATTAGGGAGACAAATCTTGTATTGGGTGTTCAATGGTTGCACTCTATTGGAGGCTATTACATGAACCATCAAACTATGGAGTTTAAATTTCATTCCAATGGGAAAGAAGTCTTATTGAGAGGCTTATTGAATGGAGCACCTAAGGTGGTCTCTGCAAAGAGGATGGAGAGGACTTTTCGAAGAGGACAAGTAGCATGGGTAGCAGGAGTCATAATCCATCCAACAAGCTCTCCAAAGAATCAAGGTAATTTCATTTTGAAATTCAAAATATTCTTGATAAGCATAGTATAGTTTTCAATGACTTGCCTCCAGGATTACCACCAGATAGAGGTTTTGAGCATGTTATAGAGTTAGAACAGGGTGCCAAACTAGTTATAACAACCCCATATTTCCATCCAAGAGGTTATAAGGAAGAAATTGAAAAAAATATTAAGGAACTCTTGGACATGTGATTCATAAGGCCTAGCTCTATTCCATTTGCATCATCTGTGGTACTTGTCAAGAAAAAGGATGGTACAATGAGAATGTGTATAGACTACATGGCTCTAATCAAGAAGATCATAAAAAATAGGTATCCCATACCATGCATAGATGAAATCATTGATGAGTTACATGGTGTTGTATACTTCTCAAAAATTGACTTAAGATCAGGGTACCATCAAATCATAATGAGGAGTGAAGATGTGGAAAAGACTACTTTTAGATGTCACTATGGGCACTTTGAATTTCTTGTTATGCCATTTGGCCTCACTAATGCACTTGCAACATTCCAATCTTGTATGAATAAGGTATTTAGCTAGCATCTTCAAAAATTTGTTTTGGTATTCTTTGATGATATCTTGATTTACAGTAAAACATGGGAAGAGCATCTAAAGCACATAGACACTGTTTTGGGAATCTTGTAGTAGCAATCCTTCTATGCTAAGTTATCTAAATTTGAGTTTGGTTTGACAAAGATCCTATATTTGGGACATATTATAAGTTCTAAAAGAGTACAGGTTTATCAACAAAAAATCCAGGCAATTTTGGATTGGCCTCCACCCACTAATCTTATACAGTTGAGAGGTTTCTTCGGGTTGTGTAGCTACTATAGGAGATTTGCCAAGGGATTTTCTCAGCTTGCTTCCCCCTTGACTAATTTGAAAAAGAAAGGAGCTTTTGTTTGGATAGAAGAGGCACAAAAGAAATTTGATAAGCTTAAGGAGGTAATGAGTTCATGCCCTATGCTTGCAATTCTAGATTTATCTTTACCTTTTGTTGTTGAATGTGATGCTTCTGGAGAAGGTATAGGGGTTATCCTAACTAAAAAAGGACATCCAATAGCATTTGAGAGTAGAAAATTAAATCAATCAGAGAAAGGTTACTCCATCTATGATAAGGAAATGTTGGCAATCATGCATGCACTTCATAAGTTTAGACAATATTTGGTATGTGGGAGATTCATTATAAAGACACACCATAATAGCCTCAGGTTCTTCTTGAACCAAAGGGATTTGAATGATCATCAACAAAAATGGGTAAGAAAATTGAAAGCTTGTGATTTTGATATTGAATACATGAAATGAAAGAATAATGTGGTTGTTGATGCTCTCTTAAGAAAGCCCACTTTGTGTTCCTTAACATCTATCTCTATTGATTGGAAAGTCTCCATAATTTTAGAGTATGCTAAAGATTCCTTTGCCACAAAGATTTTGGATAAGTTAGTGGATGATAATAGGTACAAGGTTATTGATGAATTGATTTATTACAAGAACATGATCTTCTTAGTGCCAGGATAAAAAACTAAGGAGAGAATATTGAGGGCCTTTCATGACACATCTTTGGCTGGTCATCAAGGATACTTCAAGACATACAAGCAAATTTCAGAGTGGTTTTCATGGAAGGGTATCAAGGAGGATGTCCTTAAACACATTAAGGAATGTATGGTATGCCAACAAAGCAAGAGTGAGAAAATTTTTCCTGTAGGGTTGTTGTAGCCACTTCCTATTCTTGAACAAAAATGGGAAAGTATTTCCATGGACTTCATCACTAGGTTGCCCAAGGTTCAAGGTAAGGATTGCATATATGTGATAGTAGATAGACTAAATAAGTATGCACATTTTTTCCCTATCACATCTAATTTCAAGGCATCACAAGTGGCTAAATTATTCTTCAAGGAAATTTTTAGATTACATGGCTTGCCTAGAAACATTGACAATGACTGGGACAGTAGTTTCCTCAGCTCTTTTTGGAAGGAGCTCTTTTATTTGGTAGGAACTGAACTCACTCCCAATACTAGCTATCACCGTCAAACATATGGACAAACAGAGATAGTTAATAAATGGATAGAGGGATATTTGAGGAACTATGTTTCAAATCAACAACATGCTTGGGTGAAATGGTTGCACCTAGGGGAGTATTGTTACAATACATCTCATCACATGTCTATTGGTATACCTCCTTTTCATTCTCTTTATGGTTATGATATCCTTTCCTTTGTTGATCTAGTACTTTTGAATAGCAGAGTACCTACAGCAAGTGATTTCATCAAGAAAAGCCAAGACATAATAAGGTCCCTCAAGGATAATCTACAACATGCATAGAACCAATAGAAGTTGTATGCTGATAGGAAAAGGACTAAAAGATATTTTGAGGTGGGAGATTTGGTATTTTTAAGGTTGAAGCCATATAGGCAAAGCACCTTGAAGAGGAGTGGGGTAGAGAAGCTCAAGCCAAGGTTCTATGGGCCTTATAAGATCATCAAGAA
Source organism: Cupressus sempervirens (assembly GCA_028749045.1). Lineage (NCBI taxonomy): Eukaryota > Viridiplantae > Streptophyta > Pinopsida > Cupressales > Cupressaceae > Cupressus > Cupressus sempervirens. The sequence goes on from CM053784.1 coordinate 701,711,318, forward strand.
GGTAGGAGAGGTAGCTTATGAATTAGAGCTCCCACCAAATAGAAAAATACATAATATTTTCCATGTATCATGCTTGAAGAAGGTTCTAGGCCAAAAAACCATAGTATCTATAGAATTACCACCTCTTGATGATGAAGGGAAATTAGTTTTGTTACTAGAAGATATTTTAGATACAAGAGAGAAAAGATTGAGAAATAGGAGCATCATAGAGCATTTGGTCAAATGGAAAGGATTACCATTGGAGGATGCAACTTGGGAAGGAGCACATATTCTTGAGCATTCCAACCTTCATTCCTTGAGGACAAGAAATATTTGGGAGGGGAGGACTTTTCATGTCCCCTTTCAAATAATTAAAAATAATAATCTTTGCTAAGGCAGGCAGGCTCAAAAAGGTGAATTTTCGGCAAAATGGGCTAATCTTTGGAAACCAATGGGATAATAAATGAAAATTATTATTAAAATATGCTTCATCAACCCCTCTTGGTTTTGAGTTAGGGTTATGCCCTCTTTTTAAGGGATTTGGAGGCATTTTGGGCTCATTCCAAAACTTGATTTTTGCTCATTGCTTTGTTGTTCTTTAGAGGCTGCCAAACCTATGGAGAAGGAGACCCAAGGATGGGAGTTTGCAAGTTTCCAAGAAGGCTAAGTATGGGATTTTAAAGCCACTCCATGTGCAAGCTCATTCAAAGTTTGCCCTTGTGCTAAACAATGCAAATTTGTGGGTTTTTGGGTGTGTTTTTTGTAAGAGTTTGGTGTTTCCGGTTGAATATTTCATATCAGTTTGGGTTGCTGCTGTATTTCAGAAATTTAGATGTTAAAATAGAGCTGAATATATGTATTTGGTCATGGTTATATTTTTGTGATAGATTGTTAGTGTTTTTGTGGTGTTTCCGGGCTATTTTGTGTTATTTTCAGGAGCCCGATGAGCATTATTTTCGTCCTCCGTTTGGGAGTTGTTGTGTAAATGCTATACAGATCTAGAAATTTTATTTTTTAGGTCATTATTCTGGTGAAATTTTTGTAAAAATTTCCACTTTCATATTTATTAATAATATGTGAAGCTGTGAAGTTTTTGGCACTGTTTCGAGCATACCCAATTTGGGTTTTATTGAGAAATTGGTGGATCTTTGAAATATTGGTTGTTTAATTTTAAAAACCTGATTAGAGGTTTTAAATATCATATACAATTAGAAAGGGGACATTTCATCCTTAAAGAGTGATAAGTGGTTGAGAAAAATGCATAGGTTCAATAGTACACATAGTATTACACATAGGAAGCCATGATTTAACACTATTGTAAAGGTTAGTTGTAAAAGGTGTAGAGGAAGTCATAGGAGGAACATATTCAATGAAGATCTCATTCTTTTCATCTGACCCTTTGCTACTAGACACTTTTAGAGGTTTAATAACACACACATCATCAAAATACTCATGAAAGAAATCATACATCTTGAAGCAAAGAAAAATCACTCAAGAGTACATAAAAATATAAAATACAAAGTAATCCTAATAATGCAAAAATATTTTTGTATTTTTGTATTTATGAATTGCACTACTAAGATCAAACAAAAGGAGAGTTTACCTTGGGTTCACTAAAATGTTCAAGAGGAAAATGAAACCAATGATAACAATGCAAACAAAACTAAGAAAGTTCAACACTTCCTCCCTAAGCCATACAATACAAGAGTAAGAGGAGCTTCCAAGAATAAATCTCAATAAGCCCTAAATTTAATCAGCAAAAACCTCGAAGAGGATAGAGGGTTGCCAATACAAAATCTAGAGACTAATCATGGAAGTATGCTAGCAAGGTTCTATTTCACACATTGTAAACAAGAGATATGACACATGTAGATCTGAAATATACACAAATAGCCCAATAAACATCTCAAAGTTAGTATATGAAAAGAGATGAAATAATAGATAAATTACTCACCTTAAAATACATGGAGGAAGATGTATTTTATCTCCAAAAATCATAGATCTGAACCCTTTTCTTAACATCTAGTTGTGGATCTTAGAATGAAATGACAAAAGGAAAAAAGACCCAGACATCTCTCAACAAAAAGGCAAAAAGGACTAGGTCAACCTATTAGAAGGACGTCTTACAAAATAGTTGACATAGTCCAGTGGCATTACAAAAAATGTCTCCATAAATCCCCTGAGGAGTAAGTTCTAGATCTGTAAGCTCAAGCTAATATCTTGCAAATCTATAACAAATTTTTTTTTTGTAGGTTTCTATAAATGGGTTTTCTTTAGTCAACCCCTTGTTTTGGTGATTTCCACTTGCATGAATAGTCGTTAGGAAAAAATTTATGTGTATGTGTTTATCCTTGATGTGTAGAACTAGAATGTAAATATGCTATAATGATAACAATCTACTCCATGAGTGAAACCCTAGTATGTGAGTATGCATGTATGTAAATATATGTAGGTACAAAGAATCAAATCTGAAGTATGATGTAGAAATCATGCCAAGCCCCCAAGGCTAAAGTAATCTAACCATCTTTGAGATCCCTTTAGAAATCCATGTTTGATGCATTTTCCTATGGTTGCTTGATGAAGAACAATAAACTCACTTTGCAATGAAGAATAAGAAATTGACCCTTTTTTCACCTTGCAATTACCCAAAGTCAAATTGGTGTGTCCACATGTGCTTGTTCCTTGCTCCTTTCTCCTCTCATATAAAAATGATGGATTGAATGCCTTTTTATAGCATATAGTTCAAATATTAGCAAAATTACCCTAAAAGGGCCAACTACACAAGTAGGATTTTACTGTAGGGGTAAAACAACACCAAGCCTAGAATCATAGGAAGCTCCTAGACTAGGTCAACTTGGTCAACCTAGTCTAGACTAGGTCAACTTTAGGTCAACCTAGTTTGGACTAGGTTGACCTAAGGTCAGCCTATTCTAGACCAAGTGACCTAGGTCAACCTAGTCTAGAAGTTCAACCTTTAAGGTTTTCCTATTCTATATTCCAGGCTAGCAAGGATCAGGGGTGAGATAAATGTCCCATATTGTCAACCAGACATCCAATCTAGGATTTTGGGGTCACAAAAAGATATGATACTCACAAGTTAAGTTCTAATTTAGGGAATGTGTAAGAAAGAAGAGGAATTAAGGAGGATTTTTTAGGTCCTAGATTAGTTTCACATATGAGAAGAGGAGAAAAGAAGTGAGGTATGTGCTTAAGGTAAGATTATGAAATACAAAACACACTAAAGAGGAGCTGAATAATCCTAAATTGAAGTGTATCCAATTTAAGACAATATAGTCACATGTGGAGTTGAAAAATAGGGTTATTCTATAATTATGTGAAAAAATTAGATGAAGTCAAAAATTCTTGCACTAATGTCAAAGAGAAGAAGAATTTAAATGGGGTGCTGGTGTTTAATGAATTGTAATAAAAAATACAACAGAATTGTCATGTTGTATTGCAAATAATTGATAGTGAAATCATAGATAAATGCATGGAGGGTACAAAGAATAAATTTTGATATTAAAGTATATAATGACATAAAATTAATCCCTATGGTTGATTTTGATTGATTTGATGGTAAGAGTTAATACAAATTTTAAAATTTTCAAGCTTCAAAATTGTGCTTTTGTGTAAAGTTAATTGAATTGAGTTTGAATTTTTTCTCTACAGTATTTTCTAGTCTAATAAAATACAAGGATATTGAACTAATTCAATTCTAGTCTAATAAAGATGCAAGTTATAAAAGATTGACCTTCTCTTACAAACATCATGGAATTCTAATTTTTTAGGATTGTCTAATTTAATAAAAAAATATACTTGGATTATCACACTTGACTTAGCCTATGAAACAAATACTTAAATGAGGAATTAACTTAGAAAAAATTATTTGGACATAAATGCAATAATGCACATTTTTGGAATTGAAGAGAAAATCATGGTTAAGAACCAAAACACTCTTTTTAAATTGAGATAGATGTCTCTTAGTATTCCCTTGGAGTAATTATCATACAATACAATCATCTAATGACCTTCCAAATTAAAATATTCTTGTATATATTATATCTATTTCATACATATGACAAAGACATGTATGCAATTATGTAGGCTTTGAAATATAATATTTTGGAGAAAGAGACTATCATCCATACAGGTCATGAGCCATTGTCATTTTCATATACACAAAGGAAATAATAGAATGACAAGAATCATACATAATTCACCTACATTAGTTTCATATTAATATTCTCAACATAATTAGTAACCTAGGTTACAAACAACTTGAGTGGACCTCTAATTAAAATAAAGTTTAAGTTAATACTTAAAACATATTGACATTCTTATAGAAAGGGTATAGAGAACCACCACTTGATTCATCTTCAATATAAAATCATTGATAGGGAAACTGTTGGTGTAAATACATACTTTACTATTTACACTTACTTAAGTTTACTTAGGTTAATGCATTATTTTATTATTTTTATTTGTGAGACACTTAGGAGTTTGTGCACCTTTTTGAGTTGTCATGTAGACAACATAGGAGTACACAACTCTATTTTAGCACATGGTGTCTACAACACTATTTTGCGTGTCACACCCTTGTAGGCTTATCCTCACATCATCGTACATACTTTCGTGCTTAATGGAGGATAACCCATATCTAGTAGACATGTGCCTAGTTGTATGACACATCATGGTGCTGATTACAAGGCATTCTAGATGTATCTTAGAGGCCTTTATATATAGGAACTCCTAGTGTACTCTTAACATGACATATTGAATATATTGTCATTCTGATCATACTCTCTCTCTTTTGGTCTACAGTTGTGCTAGTGTTTGCGTTCTTAGTTCCTGGCTGAATTTTTCCATTAGGAAAATTCTTACATAGTATCAAAGCTTGAAGACTTGCTCATCACATAGCTATTTGAGACCACGCTTGTTTCATCACCTTAGCCCAAATCCAGAGTACTACAAAAATTGGGAGCATCTAGAGCCAAATCTGACCTCGCCATTGCATTCAAAACATTGAACTAGTGAAAATTGAATATAAACTTGGCTAACTTGGCCCAAAGTCGACCATGAGGAAATTTTTTTTTGCAAATCAGAACCTAGAGGCCCTGATTTGCAGTTTGGGTATGGTCTTTTTTTGCATATTTAATTAATTATTTAGATCTGCAATATTTTTATTTCTCTGTAAATTTTCATCAGTTTTAGCAAAAAAAAATTGGCCCTTTGGGCACCTAGCGAAGATTTTTTTTTTGCGAAATTGGACTATTAGATCCCATCTCTGCAGTGGAATATTTTATTATTTTGTTGTAGGAGAAATTCATTTTATTCTGTAAACATATCTGCAGTCGTACACATTAGCAGGGGGCTACATAATTGACACAATCACAGTTCTGCCACGATCTAAATCTGGCGGTGTTCCCCACTGACCCAGGCACAAAGTCATTGGTGTCCACTTAACACAAGACTTGGCACCTTGCTTTTGTCAAACACTTGATAACCTTTCTCATTTAAACAGTGCTTAAAGAACTCCCGCCATCCATGTGGGACAAATTGCATTAAATACTAACTCCCTTTTTTATGTTCTACGGTAGCACTTCAAAGATTCTAGCCAAGACTCCTATGCCCCAAGATTTTTCTAGTGCTTCCAATAGACTATGAATCCAGCCGACTGTGGAAAAACTACTCCCAAGCTTTTTCTAGCACTTGCAACAAATTCCAAATCTAGTGTGTGGCAAGGAAAAACCAGCCATGTCTTTTAAAATTCTAGTTTGCAGCATTCGTTTCTTTGACCTCTGGTGATTGATACCTATGTTTGGTGATATTTCTACCCATGACTAAGTATTTGAACTTTTTGGCATCGAATTCTAGCTAGCGGGCATCATGTTTTGCACAATTTTTTCATGATCACGTGATTTCCCACCCACGAAAAGCTTCCAACATTTAAGAAGGTTTGATACATCAATTTTTTTGCCACGCTAATAAAGTTTTAATAGATAAACACACAGGATCTACCACGTGGTCTCCACAAACCCTACCATGTGGACATATCCATAGTCGACATGTCCACTTTTGCTCCCTCACACCCATGTCAGCATTGCTAACTTAGTGTCTGACATGTTAGCAGTGACAACTGAAATTGCCACATCACCTGTGAAATTTGACCATGTCATCTACTCATGCCTAGTTTTTTCACATTTCAATGTATGGAATAGTGCCACGTGTACATATCTGTATAGTATGGTCAATGCCAATCACCTGACATGTCAACAGGGGACCCAGATTTTTTGTTGATGTCATCATATCACTGGGTTAAAATTGACGATCGTTTGACTATCAATCCCAACTATTTTATAACTATAGTGATGGTCATTTGACCATCAAGTTTAGACTCGTAGTTTTTTTCTCTAGACCCCTCTCCAGATTGCTTTTCAATTTGGCAGCTTGACTTTGTGAGCCCATAACTTAGACATTCGAACTTCGATTCAAGTGCAATTTTTTTTGAAATTGGGTAGAATTCCCTAATTTTTCTAGTGGTGGTCTTTTTTATTTATTTTGGTGCATAAATTTTGTAGAAATTATGTTTTTTGGTGACCGTACGTGCATAATCTTATGTTTCACAACTTCAAACACTCTGTACGGGCACATCTAGTCAATTTTTCATGTTCAATTTTTTTTTGTCAACTTTCCAGATCTAAAGTTAGATTCTAGAGTTGTGTGGACCAATTTCTCACTTTCAGAATTAGGCATTTTTTGACATTGTAGATTTTTTATTCTTTTTTAGAGTTGTTGTAAATCTAAGCTACAGTGCTTAAGTGATATATTTAAGCCTCATAAGGCAGTTGTAAAAGAAAAATTAGAAAATCCACTTTGTTCATTTTTACAAGTGGCCCATTGTACATGCACTACTTATAAAGTGCCAAAAACATCTTTTTCGGGGGGGTCTTTTGATTGAGTGAAAAGGGGGGCGAGGGTGTATTATGTTTTTGTGTCTCTTTATTATGCTCTTTTCATTTTTGCATCATGATTTTTAAATGTCCTCCTCTAACTTCACACAACTATTCTACATGGAAAGATATTGCGTGGAGTAGATTAATGAAAAAATGATATAGTCTTTATGTTGATGGTACAATTACCAAACCTACTGATGCTAAAGAACTCATTGATTGGAAAAATCAAGACCAATAGGATTTAGGAGGTATTAGGAGTTGTGTACATGGAGATCTTCTCTTTCACATTAAAAATTGTTCAAAATCCAAAGAATCTTGGGATAAACTTGAACAGTTGTATGGTAAAGTGGATGAAGAAAAGGGATTTCAGATTGAGGATGATCCATTTCTCTTGGATCCAAAGAATTTTGACATAATTTAGGATCACATCATCAAAGTCAATGAGTATAGGGAACTTCTAAGAGATTGTGGAAATCCCATGAAGGATGATAGGTTGATTCATCATATCCTGAAGAGGCTACCTTCTGAGTACACTAACTTTGTTTCGAGTTTTAATACTCATAGTTTGACCATGGGATTTGCTTACCACAAGCCTTTCTTTGATGCATTTGTAGAGATGTTGATTTTTGAACAATCTCACTTGATGGATATAGGACTTCTCAAGTCATCAAAGACCAAAGCCTTGGTGGCTAGTGATGAGCACAAATCAAGTCAAGGGGGGGAAAGAAACAACAAGAAAAAGTAGTAGAAGCAAAAATCACAATCTGAGACACAACAATCCTCCTCTTGACAAGGAAATTATTCTTCAAACAAGAAGGGAAGTAATGAAAAGAATGAAAAACTTTTTTGTGCATATTGCAAAAAGCCAAATCATGATGAGCATCATTGCAAGACAAAAAGAATCAATGAGTTAGAAAATCTACATAGGAAGAATAAGATTCAAGTGCCAGGTACTTCCAAGGATTCTACTCCAACCTCTTTAAAGGGTAAGGGCAAGCACTTATGGTGAACACAAGTTCTTCTTTGGAATGGATACTTGACTCAGGTGCCTCTTATCATATGGGTTCTTCAAAGGAAGACTTTTCTTCATTGAAGCAGTCAAAGGTATGACACATCTTTGTGGGAGATGATACTAAAATGGAAGTTGAACGGAAAGGATACGTGGAAATGGAAAATGGGTAATTCAAAGATGTTCTCTACATTCCAAACCTTAGCTCAATTCTCCTATCAGTTTATAAAATCACTCACCTTGGAGATGGTCACAAAGTTGAGTTCCTTTTGGGTTTAATAATGGTGTGATGTCTAAGAGATGATTCATTGGTTGTAGTGGGGAAAGTCAATGATGATAAGAGGCTTTATTCCTTCTCCCACTTTGTGCCTAATTCACCTTCTCAAGCCTTGTTGACTCACTCTACTTCACACATCAACTTATGACATGAGCAGTTTGGTCACCTTGATTTCCACTCTCTTCAGCAACTTTTCTCTAAACTTATGGTCAAAGGTCTACCTAACATCAAATTTTGTAAGGGAGAATGTTCATCTTGTTCAGTGGATATGAATCTCAAGGAGAAGTATGATAAAGGGATGTCTTCTCGAGCTCCAGTTGTTCTTTAGCTAGTTCAAATGGTTTTAGCAGGACCCTTTGTAGTGACTTGAGTCAGCCAAGGCCACTACATACTCACATTTGTTGATGACTTTTCAAGATTCACTTGGGTCAACTTCCTTCATCATAAGAATGAAGTGGTTCATAAGCTTCAAGACTTCAAGACTCATGTTGAACACAAATAATGGAAAGCCATCAAGGTACTAAGGGTGGACAATGAGAATAGATATGTGGATAGAAGACTTAAGAACTTTTGTAGAATTGAGGAGATTCATCTTTAGAACCCACTAGAATTCAATCCACACAAGATAGATATTGCAGCTATGAGGATTAGGACTCTCAAGACCATGGCAAGTTGCATGATAAAAGGCAAGTCTCTAAATCCTACATTAGAAGTTGAAGACATTAGTAGTGTTACTCACATGCTTAATAGGTCTCCTCATAATTCCTTAGATAGGAAGACTCCTTTTGAGGCATGGTGTGGTAGAAAACTAGTTGTGAGTCACCTTAGAGTCTTTAGTTGTCCAATATGGGAAAACCTATCTTTTAGGAGTTGCAAGACATTGACACCTAGACCTTGTACCTTCATTGGTTATGAAGATAATGCAAAGGCTTACAAACTAATGGATCCAGAGACTCATGAGATCTTTGTGGAGAAGGATGTTTACTTTGAGGAAAGTTCTCCTAGCTTATCCTCTACTCCTCTCTGCACATCATACACAGTGGAAACTAATAGTGACACTAGCAATAGTGCTTCAGTAGGTTTAAAAATGTGGGGTTCTATTGATAGTTGTAGTGAGAAGTCACATTAGTCCAATCCACACGCTTACATTACCATAGTGAAAGGTCCATCATATAATGGTACATCTTGTCTTCCATCTCTTGTTTCAGTTGACTTGGGAGATAGACTTGAGGACTTACATCTTCTCATTGATGAAGGTGATCATTCTATAGTTGTTGCGAGGTCTCACTCTAATCCTCATGTCCATTCTCTACATGATCAATCTTCATAGGTTGGTGTAATTATGGATCCTTATGAAAATTAATTAGTGGAGGTCTCTTTGTCAGTTGAGGAGATAGATGGTTCAGTGGAACAAGTTCAACATACATCCTTGCCAGATCTACATTCATTCTTTTTAGCACAGTGGAAGGGATGAACTTCAACATCAACATAGGGATACTTGAGTAGGTTTTAGGGCTAGCATACATCTTCAAGAGTTTACCTTTGCCTTTGTTTCTTCCTAAGGGGAGGAACACCATTCTGCATTCTTGGACCAGCTTCTTAATCAGAGCAACTTTTACTTGTCAGCATTCTTCTTTAGGGGGGAAGCCTATTTTGTTTCTCTTTCTTCTCTCATTCTCTTATGTATATATTGGATGTATGTCGTAATGGGGGGGTCTTGATTACTCCATCCATCCATGCATCCCTATTTATCTATCTTTTTGGAGGAGGGTTTTTCCCATGAGGTTTTCCCTCTTTCTCCACTTTATGAGAGATTGCATCTTCATTATGTACATGGGTACCTAACATGGCCTAGTAGCCGGGACCCATTATGCATCTTCATCCTAGTTTCTTAAACTTAAGGTCATTCCCCTAAGTTGCACTTGAGGGAGGGTGTTGGTGTAAATACATACTTTACTATTTACACTTACTTAAGTTTACTTAGAATACATTATTTTATTATTTTGCATTATTTTATTATTTTTATTTGTGAGACACTTAGGAGTTTGCGCACTTTTTTGAGTTGTCATGTAGACAATACAAGAGTATGCAACTCTATTTTAGCACATGGTGTCTACAACACTATTTTTCATGTCACACCCTTGTAGGCTTATCCTCACATCATCACACATACTTTCGTGCTTAATGGAGGATAACCCATATCTGGTCGACATGTGCCTGGTTGTATGACACATCATGGTGCTGATTATGAGGCATTCTAGATGTATCTTAGAGGCCTTTATATACAGGCACTCCTAGTGTACTCTTAACATGACATATTGAATATATCGTCATTCTGATCATACTCTCTCTCTCTCTTTTGGTCTATAGTTGTGCTAGTGTTTGAGTTCTTAGTTCTTGGGTGAATTTTTCCCTTAGACAAATTCTTACAAAAACCATAGATAAATGCACAGAGTTTAGTAAAGAATATAATTTTAGACATTAAAGTATATAATGATAAATAATTGATCCCTATGGTATATTTTTATTTGTTTAATTATAATGTTGAACAAAAACTTAGAAACCTTCAAGTTTTCAAAATTGTGCTTGTCTATAAAATTAATTTAATTGAGTTTGAGGTTTATTTTCTACAATATTCCCCAGTCTAATAAAACATAAGCATATTGAACTAATTCAATGTCGATCTAGTAAAGATACAAGTTATCAAAGATTGACCTTCTGTTAAAAACATCATAAAACTCTATTTTTTTAGGATTGGCTAGTTTAATCAAAATTGTATGCTTAGATTCTCACACTTATCTCATCCTATGAACCAATATTGGGAGGAGGAATTAAATTAGAATATTTTGTTTGGACATAAATCTAATATTTACAATATATATATATATATCGTATGGGATGCCCAAACAAAATATTCACATATATATTTGTACCATCTTAAATTGGAAGCACTCCAATTTAAAGAAGGTTTATCGCCTATTTAATATGACATCATCAATATTCTTCTCTCTTCCATGTCTTCTTCCTTTTCTTATCCTTCCTCCTAGATGGAGTAGGGATAAAACCTAATGGATCCTCTTTAAACCTCCTATTTCATGGCTTTAAGCTTGAGGTAGGATTTATTTCTCCTAGTTCCTCCCTTTTCATCCATCTATCCACTTGAAATCTACTCCTTGCACTGAAACATGATTTCTTCATAATTTGGACCTAATTTCTAGATCCCAAGACCTATTTTTGAGCCCCAAGGTAGTCCCAAGGGTTTGTGCACCTAATCATCAGTGTAACATCCCGCCATGTGACCCAAAATAAATTTACCTAAAGTTTCACTAAGTTTGCCTAACATTTTTTTTAAAATAAAGATAACATATGACAATAGATATAGAATAGCAGAAGTAATAACATACACTCATACATCAACAACACATAAACATGTTACAATTCTTAGGGGTCCCATGACGATGAATCAAATTTAATTTTAATTAACACTAAATCCAATATATAATAAAACCAAATCTAAGAATAATGTACAAGTATAATTCCATTTAAATAATATACAATTATCTCGAAAGCCATATGACAATAATCATAATGCACCATCATCCAATGTACAGGTCATAGGGTATGAAGGGATGAAAGAATATATAACATAAAAATAGACTACAAAAACATCTCATAAGATTCACGAAATCAAATACAATACAATATAGTACAACCATCTATCATAGTACATAAGAAATAGAATGAAAGAGAGTATGGAACAGGGAACTCCAATCATGGCATCGAACTAGCAGATCCTAATGGTATAAGAAAAAGCACTACCACCTGACCTCATGGAACCCAAAAAGGCTCACTTCCACTATGTTGAGGAGATAAACTCAAGTCCCAAATAGGATACAAACTCAAAAGTTAATACCAACATCTATATTCAAGGAATCACTTGAAAGAAAACTATCTCAAGGGTACCAAGACACAAGTATCAACTAAACCTAGAGGCAAACACATACATGTAGGAAATTTATTATGCATGTGTGAAAGTATCATAGCATGACCCAAATCTAAGGTTACCTAGCTAGTCTTTTAATCCTCCACCCCTTTAGTGACTCTATGCGGCACTAGTATCCTTTCGTACTAACAAGGCATACTAACAAGTCGGCTCTAAGGTTACCTGGCTAGTCTTTTAATCCTCTGGCCCCCTAGTGACTTTTTGCAATAGAAATATCTTGTTAATTCATTTAAAACCCATTTAATGAAATGTTATCACTTATTAAATAACCTACAATGGGTTATTTTTTAGCCTCTTTAGGGCCTCAGCCTCCATTACAAGACACTTTCCAACATGAAATACATATAACCTACCCTAAGCTCAACAAAAGAAAAAGATCTCAAAAGACCACATACCATACATCAGTTCTTAAACAAGCAATTGACAAGTACTGAAAAACACTAATCATAATCATAGATTTCACCGATACGGTCATCCTAATAGGACTGATTAAAAATCAAGTACACATAAGCCAATCCACATCATAACATGACAACACCAAGTATAAATCATACAAACATCTCAGTCTTATACAAGCGACTGAAATGCAATCCAAATATAATTGATCAAAGACTCAAAGGTTATATCAGATAGGTCACACCATTCACCTCAATTTCACATAAGAACACTAGAAAGCAATAATAATCAATAGATCAAAACACCTCATAGAGCATACAAGACACATTACCATGGTTGACTATAAAAGATCATGATCAAAACATCATCATAACATCACAAAACAAAACTCCCAAACCTCTGGTAATACAACCTGATTGGTCAAAGCTAAGTCAACCTGACACCCAATAGTAAAATTACATGTCATAAAAAGAGTGCATACAAAAGTAACTTTCACAATATATTAGGTTTTGAAAACACATCAATTCCATTTTCACTTATAGGTTTTTAAGTTTTTAGTTTCGTTATCAAGTGTATCAGTTCATAATGTTTTTTGATCTCAATCTGAGTTTCAATTTTCATTTCTCTAATTGCCAAATTCACTAAGGTTTTTCGAGTCCACTAGAATTCCAAACGATTCAACAAATCATATAAAGTTGTTTAAACATAGTTTCATAGTTCAATTTATTATCAAACATAAGAGTTTAATAACCATACAAATTATAGTTTTCGTCTTTTTAGAGTATGTTAATTACTAAGGTTTTCGAATAACAAAATTTCCCTACAAAATCATTTTCATATAAAATTGAATCATCAAGCTTAACCCAAGTACTAAAGATAATCATTAATTCTCCTAATTAATTTCTTTGATTTTCAATTTACTTTAGAATTATATTTAAATAATAAAGTAATAAATCAAATTTTCAAATAATTAAATTTTAAATTTTAAAAATACTTATTAAAATTACTAATAATTATTATTATCAATTATTACCATAATAATTTTAAATTAATTAAACTTTGGGAAAACTTTTCCAAAAAGGAAACTTGATAAAAATAGAAACTTACCCAAAATAGAAACTTGCTAGAAATAGAAACTTTTTCAAAATAGAAACCTACTAAAAATAGAAACTTCCTCGAAATAGAAACCTACTAAAAATAGAAATTTTTCTGAAATAGAAACCTACTAAAAATAGAGACTTTCCTGAAATGGAAACCTACAAAAAATAGAAGCTTTCCAAAAATAGAAACTTGCTAAAATAGAGACTTTCCGAAAATAGAAATCTGTTGAAAATAGAAACTTTCCAAAAATGGAAAATTACTAAAAATGGAATCTTTCCAAACCCTCATCCCATTTTCTAATCAATCAGACAAAGATTTCAAAGCTATAATCATTCACAGATATTTCTAAAACAAAGAACAATAAATCCATTACGAGGTTTTAGATTAAATCATAAATAATTCTATAACGAAAATTCAATTTTCTCAAACAAGGGTTTTAATCAAATTACTTTGCTCAAAGATGTATTAAGAACAAGGCAAAGAAGATTTCAACATAAGGGTTTTTCAACCACATTTAAGAACTCTGAAAATAGATTTATCGAGACACGAAGAAGACAGGAATTCGAAGAATGGAAATCCATAGTACAATTAAACCACAAGATCCTACCTGGATCTAATGCTAACACGCAAACACACAAACACACAAATGCATGAAGCACGTGAGAAAAATCCCTTCCTTCTAAAAAGCTTCCTTCTCTAAAAATCGCTTCTCCAAAACCTGTGTAATTACAAAATGAGCTTTAGATCTCTGATAAAGAGTTCTCCCCTAATTTGGGGCTCTAATTATGCAATCATGAGAGAGAACTCACCGAGCAATTACTGTTTATTACTTTATTACCTTTTACCTTTTCATGCACAAATCTTTTAGATATTTAATTACAAAATATCTTTATTTAAATAATTAGCTTTCTCTCTTTAATTAATTTACTATATTTTAATTTCATGCATACACTTTATGCAATTTAATTAAAATAAACGTTATTAAATAATTGCCTACTCTTTCTTATTAAATCATGAGAAGCTTTTAATATAATATTTATCAATTTAACTAATAATGTTATTTAGAGTTTGTTATTAAAATACAACTCCTAAATAATTATTATTAAATTAAATAAATATAAATATGCCTAAATTAGAACTTTGATAAAATCTTTAAGTTTAATTCCTTTATTTAATTAATTCACGAGTTTTTTTAATAATATATTTATTAACTTAATTAATAACATTATTTAGAGTTTATTATTAAAATAAAACTCCTAAATAATTATCATTAAATTAAATAAATATAAATACATCAAAAGAAGAACTTTAATAAAATCTTTAAATTTAATTCTTTTATTTAATTAATCTCTCAATTGATTAAATATAATTAAATATCAAATTTATTTATAAAATTTATATTAAATTAAATCATTAAATTATCTTTTAATTTGATTTAATTATAAAAAAAATCACAACAGACCCACAAAATCAAATATGACAACTCAACTGAAGAAAAATGACAAAATCAAACTCCAAGGTCAAAATCACAAATTCACATCACTTGCCAAATATGGATAGGTAAACTAACTCAGATACTTGTCCTACTTTCGAGGACAATTGGCTTAGGGTTTAGGATTTGGACTCAAGAGTTATCTCCCACTTATACCATTGAAATACTGCATAGGGTATGCTCATCCTAGCAATTCAGGGAAGTTGATACCCGATACCTACAATCTGCATAAATTCATGCATGTACAAACACATATATTCTAAACTAAATAGGAAATGGTAGGAAGTGGTGCATCGTGTAGATCCCAACTAGTAGGTGACTATGACTCCCTTCCTCAACCACATTAGAGACGTCAAACATAAATAAAATACACACACACACACCATACACATGCAAGTATGGGGTAAGTATCCATAGAAAATGCATAAAAATCATTTATCTAACTAACATCATTAAATAACTGAAAGTCATTACATGAACATATATATCATCATCGAACAATCATTTATACATGAAATAACTTAGTAACTCAACACACATATCAACTGAATATGAAATAGATTTAATCTAATCTTGTAACCAAGTACCAATAATCATAAAACAAGATTAGAAAACTAGCCTAAAAGAATCTAGCAATACAATCTGAAAAGTCAAGTAGGGGTAGGCATTACAATCAAGGGTATAATGCATCCCTAACCAACCAATGGTGTAGTCCACCCTTGATGGACCAATCAGGGTGTAGTGCACCCTTGATGAAGCCCTATTTTGGCCCTTCTCTTCAGGTCTCGTGTTCCAAGATGTTCAGGTGTTAACTTCTAGGTTGGTCAGCTTGTGGGAGTTAGTCAATTCCAAGCTCTATATAAAATTTTCCATTATCTCCTTTTCTCATCCATAATCAATTCCATTCACAAGAAATCATATCATCATCAAATGTTCAAGCATCCAAGTTCTCAAGCTCTTAATTTCTTTTCAAGCATTCAAAGCATTTAAAAAATCTCTCCATTTAAGATCAAGGATTTATGCATTCAAGTCATTGAAGGATTTTATATTAGATCTTCTATTGCATTTTAAACATTCAAGATGTTCCTTCATACATTCAAGGTCCTTTGTTACATATTCTGCATCCATCCTTTTCAAGATCTACAAAGATAAATTTTGAGCACTTACATTCGTTAAGGTTTTGGTTTCACTTTGATTTGCTTTCTAGGGTTTTGAAGTTGAGTCAAAGCTATCACATTTACATACTTGGTCACATTTCAAATTTAAGATCACATTCATTGATTTACATTTATTCATGTTAGATCTATCGCTATTCCTTGCTAGCATCCTATTTCAATTATTTCAATTCAAGATTAATTACCAAACTAGGGTTTGATTGAGGAACCACACCCAACCCCCCCCCCCCCCCCCCCCCCCCCGCCCCCCAAAAACAACAACAACAAACCAACAATCCCTTTATTTTTTAGGTTTTGGATCCTCGATTGAAGAACATGTTACAGATCTAGATAACCTTTTGACTTTTGACAAAATTGTGAAATCAAAATCAACAACACACAATGTCATCAGGGGTATACTACACCCCTAAAGATTCTATTTTTCCCTTGAAGATCCAGTTCGCCCCTGATAGATCTCCAAAATATTTTTGGGTTTCGTTAGCCTCATAGATTTCAGCCTAGAATTTGATTTACAATAAATTTTTACATCATCCAACAACATATTATTCAGGTTTGTTTTCTCTATGATATTATTTTCTCTTTTCTATTTCCATACTTTCCATTTTAGCATTACTTTACCTCATCTATATTTCTACCTAAATCCTCTTAAGTTGGGGTGCAATGGAAGTAAATCCAAGTCATTCATTTCTTTTGTCCATTAGGTTTTGTATTGATACTCCTTGTATCAATCAAATCTAACCAAAAGGGGCAGATCTCAATATTTTCCCTTTAATTAATGTGGGGTTGGTTTGCTTCCATTTTTATACCCTATAATATTATATCCATATTGTACATATGATAATGACATGTATGCTATTATGTAGGCTTTTAAACACAATTTTTTGGGGAAAGAGACAATTGTCCATGCATGCCATAAGACTATCATTTTTATAGAAACAAGGTAAATTTTAGAATGTTAAGCATAAAATACAATTCACCTACATCAATTTCATATTAATATTCACAAGGAGATCACTAACCTGTGTTACAAACTTCTTGAGTGGACTCCTGATTGAAACACTTATTGTGGTTTTTGGTTCTTTTAAGCACAAAACAATAACTTGGACCAATTCATATAACCTTGATGTTATTTTTTTATGTCTACAAAATGCTAAAGAAATTAATAAAATTCTTGGTTTTTACTTGTAGTATACAAATCTATCGTATATGGATCACATATGTGTTCCTACTATAGACACATAAACTTGATCAGTTTTGGTCAATTTACCCCTTTTGTAGTATCCTCAATCATCTATAATAATTAAATAATATCCATATATTTAATTAATGTTATCTAGATTCCTTTAATTTTACCCAAGTCCTAACCCATGATAACTAATGAGCTTTGATTATTTACCTCTCTATATATAGTCCCTTCTTTTAAATAAATAAATCCATTAATTTTATTTTCCACTTGTGTGTTAAATCCACTCACTTTTCCTCTTGCATGCTAATATCATTCTTGATCTTTACCTAATCCTACAATAAGCATGTGTACACACTTATCTTTGAATAAGTGAATTCAACTCCTTCAATCACATCAAGCATATGGGCTTGTCCCCTTAAGTACCCATTTAAAAAAAATTCCTTTATTCACATCCTCCATCCTCTATCGCACATATTTATTCTCCAATATCAACCATGCATTTATTCTCATCCCAAATCCTATATATCCACAACTTAGCCATTTTTTACCTCTCTCACTGCCTTTATATTTTAGTGCTAGTGTGTTGTTGATTTTGTGTGTATGAGCATACATCTAGTTGACTGTCATATAAAAATATAATTGATCATAAACATTTTCATTCTAATTTTACCTCTTTTTATCCCTACCTTGATTAATGCATTGTTTTATGCCTTTTGGTTATTTTAATTCTATTTAGTTCCACTTTGAAATAATATTTCATTAAATGCACCTATTAGGGAACACAATAAGATACAATGGAAAATACATTACAATAAAGTTGCATTATATTTTAGCATAGAGAAAACTACTCTTATTCTTCAAATGTACTTTGGAATAAAAAATGTAATATTATGATAATTCCTTATTTAGCTTTTTATGTAACACGTAATTGGAAACTGTGCAAATTGTAAGGTTAGATTTTATGTACCTTTTCATAGTCTTGTTAGACCTTAGGAATCAAGAAATTTTTCAATTTCATATTTACCCTATGTACACTTAAGCATGGTCATGATTGTGTGTATGTGGTGGTGCATAGATTTTAGGAAATGGTCATTATGGTAGCTTGCAAGAAGGGGGTCTTAGTAGAAACCATTGACAAAAGTTTCTTGTCTCAAGTTTGGGTTCACCTTGGACTACCATAAATTAGTGTATGGTATAGATAAAACACATTCATAAAGAAAAAAATTCTACACTTTAAGCTATGATAGATATCAAGCTCACTAATTCTACTTCATTCTATCTATAGCCTTATGAATAGATTGAGGTAGCAAATTTAATGTTACTTCATATTTTTTGGATTCTAAAACCCTTGAGAATGGGATGAAATCATCTCATATAAAAAAACAATTATAACTCATTCAATGCATGGCTCAATGAGCAATATCCCTTTTGAAGTATATCTTAAATACTAGCCACTAGCTCCCTTGGATATTGCAATCCTAGCCATAAAAATGACCTATCAATACATGTAAGGAGATTGATAAAGAATCCATTTTTTAAATGTTCATTGTATATAGATATTGGAAACTACAATTGGAATATTTTTTTATGTTTTCATTGATGCAAAACATTACTGGTAAGAAATTTACTAACAGTGTAGAGTGACATATCTATTGATTGATGAAAATGATTTGAAAAGAAAAGACAACTAGATGAAATAGTAAAGTTGTCGAGTAAAGAGGAGTAAGTATGATGGAATTACAGTGGGCACTTGATGTGTTAGTCTTTGACAAGACAATGTGTTATTTGATCATTATATTAAGTAAATAAGACAAATGAGTTGATGTGTAGAAGAGATGGTTGATGGAAGACAAGAAGGAGATTTAAAAATTAAGCATAACTGAGTGATAGTTTTACTAGGTTAGTGAAGTAGAAAATTAAGGAACTTAAGAGATAAATGAGAAAATAGTACAAGTTGAGTGATAGTTGTGACTGAGAAAGATGAAGGTGAAATAGAGTAGCTACTGAGTGTAGTGAAGATCGAGTAAGCCAGTGTAAGCTGAATAAGATAGAATCAATAGAGATAGAGCTACGTAGTGATGATTGAGCTAAAGATCACAGTGATGACCGATTGTCAATAAAATAATAGTTTATGAAAGTATCTATATTTGAGGCTGACATAGTTAAATTTTTGAATTGGTCAAAAGATGTGAATGATAAGAACTGATGAAGTGCCATATTTAGTGCATGAATTGAGTTTGTTAAATGATCAAGGTAAGGATTTAATGAGAAGTTTCTAGAAGTTTCAAGGAAGGAAGAATAAGGACAAAATGATGGAAAGAGTCATTGAATATAATCAAACCCTAAGATCTATGGTGATGTTTAAGAGGCAAAAGATCAAAGCTACCTATTTAAGGAGGCATAAGATATGTTAATGTTAGTTGGTTGATTGGAAAATTTGTAAAGTACAAGTGAAGAATAGAGTAGCTGTAGGAGTTGAGAATCTGACTCTGATAATGCGCCAAGATCACCTGCAATGCAAATAGCTTGCTGAAGAGAAACCTAGGGAGCAAAGAGCTTGAAGAAAATACCGCACAAGAATATTTCACAATAGGAAATTAGAATTGTTATGTGAAAATGGAATGAATGTACAATGAGTGAGAGACAAAATAAAAAGGCCTCATGGAAGCTTGTAGAACAAGTTGGAATGAGGTAGGAGATAAGGTTGACAACCAAGCACACATCCATAAGAGTTGGAAAAGATAAGTATGCTAAAGGGAACAAACTCCCATGTTGTCAACAACTAACCTCAACTACATGCATTAACCTAAGTAAGCTTAAGTAATAGAATAAATAATTAACAATTAATTAATTATTTACTCTAACACCCCCCCTTAAGTGTAGCTTAGGGGAATGCCTTAAGCTCATAAAAAAAAGGAAAAAATGCAAAATGGGTCTCAACAACAAGGCCATTTTAGGTACCCAAGTACAATGCAAAAAAATGCAGCCTCTGTAAAACAAGGAAAGAGAGAAAACCACATGGTAAAAACTCTCCCCCAAAAAGAGGTAAAAAAAAAACATGCTGAAAAAAAAACATGAAGTGAAGGAAGGATGACCTCAACCAATCCCCCCAAGGAAAACTTTCGTAACCCCAAGCATTGACCATAGCTAAAGAAAGTGAGGCGATGCAAAAGGCTTAGTGAAGATGTTTGCAACCTGACCGGCAGTAGGAATGTACTCCAATGCAATAACACCATCTTAGATCAACTAACCGATGAAATGCATATGCAACTCAATGTGCTTGGTATGTTGATGTTCCATCGGGTTGCATGAAATGTGGATGGAACTCTGATTATCACACCACAAAATAGTGGGACAATCAGGAGGAAATCCAAACTCAATCATCAACTGACGAAGCCATAAAGCCTCCTGACTAGCAAAAACTGCAACCATATACTCAGCCTCTGTAGATGAAAGTGCTTGAGAATGCTACTTCTTGCATGACCATATGATGGGACCAGAGCCAAGGCAAAACACAAAGCCATAAGTAGACTTCTGATCATCAGCATCATCGGCCCAATCTGAGTTAGTGTAGCCAATAATGTGTAGAGTCCCCATAGTGTAATGAATACCATACATAAGTGTGCCCTAAATGTAGTGCAGAATATGCCTGACAGCTTGCCAATGACTCTTATGAAGGTCCTAAGAAAATTGAGAGACGAGGCCAACTGCAAAAGGAAGATTAGGGCGGGTGTGTGTTAGGTACAATAGGCTACCAACCAACTGCTAATACAAAATAGTATCCACTATAGATGAGGAGCAGGAGGTAGACAAAGTAACACCCAACTAAAATCATGTAGGAGCAACCTTACAATCAAGCATGTGAAAGAAATGAAGCATTTCGGGAGCATACTTCTGCTGATACACAAAAATTCTAGTAGGAGACTGATGAATCTGTAGACCAAGAAAGTAGTGCAACAAACCAAGATTAGTAATCTCAGACTGGTCCATTAGTGTACGCTTAACATCCTAGAGCATGGATGATGAACTACTTGTAAGGATAAGATCATCAACATACAAAACAAGAATCAAAATCTCATCACCAAGATGCTGAATGTACACTGTGCGATCGAAATGGCAGCGAGTGAAGCCTGTAGATAGCAGAAATGAGTCCATCTTCTCATACCAAGCCCTAGGGGCTTGTTTTAGACCATATAATGAATTTTGAAACCTACAAACCAAGGTGGGATCCTACACAAAACCTAGATGTTGTTCCATATAAATCTCCTCTGTGATATCACTATGTAGGAAAGCACTTTTCACATCCATTCGATAAACTGACCATCCCTATGAAGCCGTGAGGGATAAGACAAGGTGAATAGAATTCATCTTGGCAATAGGGGCAAATGTCTCAGAGTAATCAACACCTTCAACCTATGAAAAACCCTTTGCAACAAGATGAGCCTTATGCTTATCAATAAAACCATAAAAAACATACTTAGTGTGGTAAATCCATTTACAATGCACTAGTTTTCTCCCCTTGGGAAGAGAACAAAGATCCCATCTGTGATTCTTCATCAAAGAAGAATATTCCTCCTCTATTGCACTATCCCATTCTGAATGTCCTATCACCTCTACAAATGTCTGAGGATCAGTCCTAATAGCATGACTGAGTAGACTGGAACTCGCAGTGTGAGAATAGGTGTGATGGGATGTGGACGGGTCACCAGCTAGAGATCTTGCAGCCTCAATAGTAGCTCGAGCCCATTTAGGCATCTAGGGAGGATCTTGTGGTGGAAATATATGGGGATCACCATGATCATCATCCTCATCATCTGTGGAACAAACTAGTAATGAAGAGGGAGTAGTGGGAACTAGAGGAGGCGTTGGAGGTGAGGAATGTACTGCAGGAGAGCTCTCATCAAACTGGACATCTTGTCAAAATAGGACCTCTCTAGAATTAGGATCAAATAAAATGTAAGCCTTTACACCCTCATAGTAGCCCACAAAAATCAATGGTCAGCTCTTTGGTTCCATTGCTTTCCTCTGAGCATTAGGTACAAATGCATATGTCATACTCCCAAAAACTTTGAATGATGACACATCAGGCTTGACATGGGACCAAGCCTCCTCAGGAGTCATATGTTGAAGTGCCTTGTGAGGCATCTGATTCTAAATGTAGTTGGCACAATTGACTACCTCTACCCAAAAACATGAATCCATGGACCTAGATTGAATCATGTTATTTTCCATATCCCAAAGGGTTATTTTCTTTCTCTCGGCCACACCATTCTATTAAGGAGTGTAGGGCACTGAAAGCTGATGCTGAAGACCATGCTCAGAATATAAATCTTTAAAAGCTTGGTTCACATACTCCCCCCATTATCCATGCATATGCATTGAATAGAAAGTCCAAACTGCTTCTTTACAAATGCCTTAAAAACTCAAAAGGAGTCGAAGGCATCAGACTTGTACTTAAGAAAGTACACCCATGTGCATCTGGAGAAGTCATCAATGAATGTAAGCACATATCTAGCACCTAAAAAAGGAGTAGGAAATGACATGAGGTCACTATGAATCAACTCCAAAGGTGCTAAAGCACAAGTGGCTCATCCATGTGGAAAAGAATCCCTTTGTTGCTTGCCAAGCGTACATCCCTAAAAAATACCATCTAGACAGGAAATCTGGGGAAGCCCAAGAACAAGTGCCTATGTGCTCATTTGCTAAAGATATTTGTAATTGACATGCCCAAAATGTTCATGCCAAAGTTTTCTTATTGAATCTGCATGTGCAACTAAGCATGAACCTATGTCATCAGAAGACTCAAATCCATCAAATATCTATAGAGGCGAGATGTAAAGTCAACACTTCTAGTGGTCACGATCATCTCTAGATCATGCAAGTCCCAAATAACCACATCATGTGGTGAGAACTCGACTATCTTCCCAAAGCTAGAGTGAAAAATCTAATAGATAGATAGAAGATTCATCAAAATATCAATAACACAAAGTACATCCTGAAGAGAGTCATCCACCTGTTGGATCTTTCCTTTTCCCTAGTCAACCTGTCACAAAATGTCTCAAATGTAGGCATCCTATGTCTATCTCCAAGGGCATAAATGGTGGAGTAGAAAGTAGAAGAAAAAACCTAATATTGCCCCTTCAGCTTTGAGAGTATCAAAAATATGCACTCATCATCAGTTTTATTCTTCCCACATCCCTGTAAAATTGTACATAGGGATTTGAACTTCATCAGAAAGTCCTCAATGGTGGGAAAGTTGCTTGGTGACAAAGAAGTCAATTCTACATCCAACTAAAGTGCTTGAAACTCATTCACCTATCCAAACAAAGTTTAAAATTTCTGCCAATAAGCCCGTGGAGTAGTCAAACCATCTAAGTGAAATAGCAAACTATCTGAAATGTTGAGTGAAATCAGTCCCATGGCTTCATCCATTTTGTTCCTATGTTGTAGAACCTCAAAAGGGCACATAAGAATAGGCTAATTCTCATCCAGACAAGACCATAGACCTCTTGACATGAGAAGCCTAGTCATTTGTGCCTTTTAGGTGTGGTAGTTTTGTGGTGTGAGATGGATCACAGATGGATCTACCATTGAGAGAAAGAATAAGACGGAAGTAGAAGAGTCTTAATTGAAGTAAATTACAAAAGATAAAGATACCCTCCCCCCCCCCCCCCCAAAAAAAAAAATGTACAAGAATATCTCTCAAATACCACAAAAAACAACTATGGAAAGCAAAAAATTGGAAAAAAAACCTAGATTTGTTGATGCAGAATAGGAGGAAACACAAGCCTTGAATTTGATGCCAAAAATGGGAGCTCAAATGAACTTGGAATCTTATGAAACTAGCACCAATGTGTCCATCTCTGAGTTATCTTTCTGACACTTCTTTCAGATCAGAAAAAGACCTTTGTATGCTCAAGTTATGGCAAAAAATTGATTGCTGCTCCAAAAATGCACCTTGCTAGAAAATTACAGACACTGTGTTAAATTTGATGCCGATATGGCCATCAGAAGAGCATCACTAGAATGATGATGTCAACCACCATAATGATGATGTCAATAGATAGAAAGATGACATCAACTAATGAAAAGATGACATTAGTAGGGTCACAGGTATGGATGATGTCAGCTGATAGATAGATGATGTCAGCATCAAGAAATGATGTCACAGAGCCGAGAAGTGATGTGAGCAAGTTAGGAAATGATGTGAGTAGGTCAAAAAATGATGTCAGCTACTCCACATAGGTAGCCACGTGTCAATCAAAGCTGAATCCATGCGTCGGGAGGCTGTTGGAGCAGAGGACCACTAGTGGTTGTGGCGCCCGAGTGGAAAACCTGCTGGCACCACTGGTGGTTGGTGCCGCACTGGCGGTACTCTAGTGGTGGCTGGGTGGAGTGGGCCCTAGGTGGTGGTGCGGCCACAAGTTGATGTTTGCTATTGACAGAGTGAGGACTAGGTGGTTGATGGGTAGTCACGCGGTGGCACGTCTGGGTTATTGTGGTGGCGCACTTTTTAAATTTTTTTTTTGCAAATTTGTTCGTACGGCAGCCCTATGAGGCTAAAAAATTTCCAAAAAAATGTGTATAGCAAAAAATGAAAAGTTTTATATGAAACCTGACTACAAATGGCCTTTCAAATCCAATGGCAGCATCCATTCGACCCCAAAGTGCTCTAAAAAATTGCTCTACCTCTGATTTGAAGAAAAATGCATAAACAAACTAGGGTTTGTGACTCCAAATTATAGCTTCAAAAATCCTTTGAAAAAGAAGCAGCAGGGAGGCTCTGATACCATGTAGGAGTTGAGAATCTAACTTTGATAATGTACCAAGATCACCTACAATGCAAATAGCTTGCTGAAGAGAAACCTAGGGAGCAAAGAGCTTGAAGCAAATACCGCACAAGAATATTTCACAATAGGAAATTAGAATTGCTATGTGAAAATGGAATGAATGTACAATGAGTGAGAGACAAAATAAAGAGGCCTCATGGAAGCTTGTAGAACAAGCTAGAATGAGGTGGGAGATAAGGTTGACAACTAAGCACACATCTACAAGAGGTGGAAAAGATAAGTATGCTAAAGGGAACAAACTCCTGTTTTTTCAACAACTAACCTCAACTACATGCATTAACCTAAGTAAGCTTAAGTAATAGAATAAATAATTAACAATTAATTAATTATTTGCTCTAACAGTAGCAAAGGAAAAGTGAGAAGTTAGTGAAGTATGATTTCTTGAAGGGTTTCCAAATAGATCTAAGATGGAAAACATGATGAAGTTCAATCAATGAACTAGGAATGAGTCAAATTAAGATCTAAAATTGCAAAGTGAGTTGTGTTTTATTAGAGCAAACCTACTTGTTACTTTCTAACCATTGTGGTAGTAAAATCCTTTAATCAAGGAAACATTCTAATGAAATTATCTAAAGACCTCTAACCAAGTCACTCCTAACTAGGTGATTTACATTCTTTGAGATAGGGCACACCTAATAGTGTGTTTTTTAACCTTCAATGGGGTTGGATTTTAATCGAGCTCACTTTAGAAGAGTGAAAGGTGGTAGCATATTACTTGGTGGTTTTTTCCAAATTGAGTTTCCACATTAAATCTTGGTGTTATACATCTGTGAATGTTGTTTTCATGTTTCATGCTATTTACTATTTTATATTTATGTTAGTTGGTATATATTGAATAGAGAGCTAAGTATTGAAATGAATAAGTTGATTTATAGTTACATTGCTTTATTGATTGAGTGGATTTAATAGTTTGAAGTTGTTAAATGTTGAATTTCTATACATGGACTTAAGGATAACTTATTGACCCCCCTCTCATTTATTCTAATCACTCTAAAAATTGGTATTAGAGATTGTGGTGCTTGTAAGAAAATCTTTAAGGGACTTAAAGCTAAAGATCAAGTTTTACAAGAGAGAGGTACCTAAGTTGAACATAGAGAACTTCTTAGAATGGAAATGCTCGATGAGATTGCATCTTTCTGGAGTTGGTTATTCTTCACTATATTACTTGGAAAATGAATACATTAAAGTACTAAGACCCATGACAATTGAAAAAATCAAGGAGAAGAAGGAGCACAATCAAATAATGATAGATCTAGCATCTTCCCTAAGTTATGCTTAACTTGATGATGTGAAAGAATGTACTGCTGCAAAGAGAATGTGGGATAAATTGACAAAAACTCATGGAGGTGACAAAAATATGTTAAGGGATAAGGTAGAAAGTTTTAGAGGCAAGTTTGATGACATGAGAATAAAATAAAGTGAAACTATTGCACAATATTGTGGCCAAAACAAAGAAGTGGTACATGAAATTAGAGGTGTTGAAGGAGACATAACTAATGAGATTATGATCATTAAGGTATTAAAAAATTTACTTCTTATTTATGCTATTAGAGTTTTTATAATACAAGAATTGAGGTGTACACCTAGTAATTATCTACCTTGGATAGTCTAGTTAGTAGACTTACTGCATTTGAATTATTAAACTTTCATAATTATACACCTACTATTATTGAATAAGCTTTCAAGTCTCAACTAACCCTTGATGGATTAGTCAAAAAGAAAAGTAGTAAACTTATGGAGTGTGATAATGAATCAGATGATGACCTAGGTGATCTTGACACATTATTGGCTAGAAGGACACCAAGAGGAAAAGTAAAATACAAAGGTAAGCTTCCTATAATCTATTTTACATGTAAAAAAGTTGGTAATATTTATGCAAGATATCCTAAAAAAGATGAGAAAGAGTAAAGAAAGACAAAAAACTACCAAGGAAAAAGAAACAACTAAGACAACTGAGGTAACAAAGGCTACAAGGGAAAAGGTAAGAAATCTTGTTATATTGTTGAAGAAGATGGTTCTAATAGTGATTATGGTGATCATGATGAAGAAGTTGTTTATGTTTTAATGAAAGATGAATCTAATGAAGATGAGAAAAAATGCTCTAATTTCACATGTGAGTAAGAATGATAAATGGATAATTGATAGTGGTTCATCACATCATATGACTGGTGATACAAGTAAGTTTCAAAAGTTATAACATTATCATGGAAGTAGTGTTAAATTTGGAAATGATGCACCATGTTATGTGAAAGGTAAGGATCAATTATATTGAATGATAAGATCAGATGTGACAATGCATATTGGGTCCATGGTTTGAAATATAATCTATTAAGTGTGCCATAGTTTAACAATTTAGGCTACCGAGTTGAATTCCAAAATAAGAAGGAAAAGATCTATGATGCTACTAGTGAACTAATTAGAAGTGGAGAGAAAACAAGATGTAACTTGTTCTATCTAGACCTATATGAAGATACATGTCTATTTTCACAATTTTAAGATGTTTGGTTATGGCATAAGAGGTCATGTCATGTGAATTTTGATAATTTGGTAAACATTAGTAAGATAAAAAGAGTTAGAGGATTACCAAGATTGAGAAAACCCGATAAAGTGATGTGCAAACAATGTTAAATGGGAAAAATGAAAAAGTATAGTTTCAAGAGAAAGACCTATTCTTCTAATGATATTTTAGAGCTAGTGAATACTAATTTATGTGGTCATATTGAAGTAAAAATATATTATCATGACAATTACTTTATTATCTTATTTGTTGATGATTTCTCTAGAATGATGATTGTGATGTTTCATCAAGAAAAATCAAACGCTTTTAAAATGTTTAAGTGGTATTTGGCTAGAGTTGAAAATGAAATAGATAAAAGCCTAAATTTTTTTAGATCAAATAGAGGAGGTGAATTCGTATAAGATGAGTTCAACCTATTCTACAATGAAAAAGGAATTAAGAGATAAATGTTTGCACCAAGGATTCCACTACGAAAAGGATTAGTTGAAAGAAGAAATAGATCAATCACTGACTATGCAAGAACATTGATGATGGATAATAGTATTTCTCAAAATTATTGGAGAAAAGTTGTAAGTACTACTATTTGTACACTGAATTGAGTTCAAGACAAGAAAGGTACAAACAAAACCCCTTTTGAACTATGGTATCTCTATGCATCTAATGCCAATTATTTCAAAGTTTTTGGAAGCAAGTGTTATATATTGAAAGATTCAAGGCATGGAAAAACTGATGCAAAGTGTGATGAAAGTATATTCCCATGATATTTCACTAAAATAAGGGCATACAAGTGTTTAAATTCTAACACTAGAAAAATTGTGGCAAGTGCAAATGTTAGAGTTGATGAATTTGCAAAAAAGAATGAAGAAGATTGTAAGAAAGAACCTGAAGACTACAAAAACTTTGTATACATATATGAAGAAGAACCTAGTACATTACTTAAACTAGAGATAGTGACTACCAAACATGAGTAGACTAGCACTACCAAGCTTCAACAAATAAGTTATGTTGAGTCTCAACATGTTGTTAAGCATCAAGTTGTAGGAGCTGATTCACACATAGAGGAGGTTGCATGCCAGATAGAGAATTCTAAGTTACAGTAGGAGCTACCAGAAGGAGATGAGAAAGATGAACCAAGTGAATTAGCACATGGATAAAAGAGATCTGAACCTATATTATAAAAATATGTGGGGAGACACCATAAACATGATCAAGTCAATGAAGACAAAGATTTAGGAGTCATGAAAAGAAGCAAGTTGAAGAATGATACATGTTTACTATGTGAGTTTGAGCCTAGAATAGTCAAAGAGGCATTTGAGAATGAAGATTGGATTAAAGCAATGAATGAGGAGATTTATCAAATAGAGAAGAAAAAGACATGGATATGGGAACCTAGACCAAAGGACAAGAATATGATTGGAACCAAGTATATATTCAAAAATAAGCTGAATGAGAAAGGTGAAGTAACAAGGAACAAAGTAAGCTTGGTTTGTAAGGGATATGCATAAGAGGAAGGAATTGAATATGGAGAAACTTTTTGTTAGAAATAAGGAATACTAGGGGGGTGTGAATCAGTATTCTACAAATTTTTTTTGCCAACTAGATATTATTAATTACTTTATACCATGCATAAGAAAGTAAACAAGTAATGTTGAACATAAATAATAACCATGCATATAGATAACTCATAAATCATATTTTGTTAACTAGGTAAACCCCGACCAATGGAAAACCCTAGTGGGGATGATACCCATTAGATAATATACTAATATATATGTTCCTTATTAGAGGATGCACCTTGTTAGGATTCAATGAGAAAATTTAGTATAGAGAGTCCTTGTTAGGAGACCTTGAATCCCTATTAGTAGATTCCAACCCTATTAGGAGTTTGTAGTATAGTAGATGCAAGATGAGCCCACTACCCAAACATGCACTTCCAATTACAAGAAGAGATCACTATCCAAATGAGTAATTAGTCCTCAGGTATATAGGTGTTGTAACTTATTTCTTGACTAATCTCTGACCTTAGCTCAATCTCAGATCACAAAATCAGGTTCTCAAAAACTTCACATATATTGCTTCACAAGAATTTTTCATATCACTTATCACAATACAATTTCACATCGAATACACAAATGAATTTGTAAGATGCCCTTTGCATAAATATCATGCATTTTCACAAATTGATTCTAGGTTAGTTAAGACCATAATATACTTTTCCAACTTAGAGTAAACATCTAGGATGTCATCCCTAATTGGTCAAGTAATTATTTTGTAAAGAAAATAATTCCTTTACCTTTAATTCCTCTATTCTATTTAACTGATCAAATGTGAATATATCTTTTCTATATAGTTGATACTAATCTATGAGGTTATACACATCATCATCAACATGTATAATATCTCTATCTAACTTCACTAGTCATAATATGATGTCAGTAACAAGTTACATACAAAATAGTACACTATTGTAAACCAATTTCATACTTAGACAATATTTTGGGTACCAAAAGCTAAGTATCTTTATTTTAAAGGTTTTCTATAAGCATTTACATTATGTGTTTCCATAAATGACAACAATTACATATCTTCTTTAGCCAATTGTGAACACTTTTTCCCTAGTTGCAATATTGGAAGGAGTAAGAACATTACTTGCATATGTTGCTTACAAAAAAATCAAGGTATGATGTTAAATTTGCATTTTTGAATGGAATTTTGGAAGAAGTCTACATTGAATAACTTGAAGGATTTTTTTGACCCTAGCAAGAATACCATGGTATATAAGTTACACAAAAGTGTTGATCTTAGATTGATTTTGACTAATGAGTGTCTACACACTTATGTCATTTACTTAGTTCATGCCAAACTAGTAGTACATGCTGAGCACAACATGTATATAATAGAGCATGCCAAGTCCATAGTGAGTGTCAAGCCACTCATGTGCCGAGTCACTCAAGTATCGAGAAAATAGTGTATGTCGAGTGATATAGGAGCCAAGTAAGCAGTGCATGCCAAGTGATACAGATTTTGAGTCACAACATAGAAATCAATATATGCCAAGCATCAAAGACTTCAGATGTCGAGTAAGATAGCTTTGACATAGTTTTTTGTAATGGCACAAAATAATATGTAAACTATTTTTTAGCCAAATTAAAGATTGAATTACAATATTTTGGAGATAAGGATGAATCTTAAGTTGGATTCCCAATGCAATTACATGCAGCCAATCAAGTAAAGGGAAGGTTTAAGCAGAAAAATGATGAATCACTATCATTGATTCATACCTAACCCTAAGTCACCTAAGAATTCTTAAGAAGGATGAACCCTAAACTTTCTAAGGTGTATAAAGGAGCGAAGAGAGAAGTTTGCATGCTCAAACAAAGAATTCATGGTGACTAAGGAGTTATGATCTGAGATTGCATTGTAGAATCAGTTAAAGGAGAATAGAGGAAGAGAAGAGAATACATGAAAGAGACATATGATCAAGAAGGATCAATAATACTTTAGTTTAGAGGTGATCTACCATCAAGAAACTAAGTTCTAACTGAAGGATCAATGCTTAGTCATTCTAGTCGGTGACTCAATTAAATCTCTTAATGGAGTAGCCCTAACAAGCTATATTGAAATCCTCTAACAAGGTGCTTACTTAATTGTGAATTAAAGTCCTTTAACAAGGCACACTTCTAAAAAGGTGTTGAAATCCTTTAATAGGGTGAGACCTAATAGTCTTTGTAAGCCTTTAACAGGGTAGATCATGTCTCATGATCAAACATTGTAACCTTCATTTGATACTTTTTATTAGTGTAGTAGTGACGATTTTTGGGTGTCATCCCCACCCCAATTTTACCTTCTCATTAGAGGGTTTCTATGTAATCATATTTGGTGTCATACGTGTGTGAATATTTACTTGTTTAGATGATTTAGATGTATATGCTTTACATGGTATTTTAGTTTACTTATTCAATGCATAAGATGGATGTGTGGTGAATGTTTTTATGGGTCAAAGTTTAAACTACTGATTCAAACCCCCCCCCCTAAAAAGTTTACCTTTCCTATTGTAATTCCAAAAATTGGTATCAAAGCCTCATTCTCTAAAAGAGAATCTTTGTAGCTTTGAGGAAAGATCTTAAATTGGAAGTCTAAAAGTTAGGAAAGATCATTGAGAATCAAAGAATTGAAATACAACTCATTCTACATCAATTGAATGAAGCAAGAGAAGAACTAAATAAATCTTTGAAGAGAAGGAAGAAAATAGCTATTGAGGAGAATGATACATAATACAGAGAGATGGACACTACCAAGCTATTTGCTAATGGACACTCCAATCAATTTGATGTAGTAGTTGCAAATCTAATGGAAAAGAACATAGCCCAAGTTGAGAAAATTAGAAATCTCAAATTAGAGAAAGAATCACAAGCCATACTACTATGTGAAGTGACTAAACAAAAGAAAAAAATATGGAAGACAAAGCCATGATTGAAGAAGAAAAAATAATTTTGAGCAAAAGACTAGAGGAAAAATCATCAAAGCTAACCAAGATTTCCAAATGCAATTGGATACTTCGAGTCAAATGATGAATGCAAACTATGAGATGAATGTCAAGGACATTGAAATAGTAACATTGAAATTGAAAAATGAGTAATTAAAAAGTGACCTAAAAAGGGAAAAGGAATTTTCTAAAAGTTTCAATAAACCTAATAAAGCCATCAAATACTTTGAGCACTTATTGAGATCTCCTATATCCAATAATGACACATTTGGACTGGGATGCACACGTATTGAAGAAGGAGAGTCATCCAAAAGTGTTGAAGAAAGGAGTAAAAAAGGTAAGAATTCCAAACCTACTTGTCATAGTTATGGTAAGAAAGGACATACTGCTAATGTGAAAAAGAGTAGAACTACAAATTAGAATGTCAAGCATAAGAATGTGGTTCACTATCATATGTGCAACAAAAAAGGTCATCAAGCACATGAATGGATAACCAAGAAAATGCACACACAAATATTTGAAGGATATTCTTACAATTGTCAAAGGTATGGACATAGATCTTTTGAGTGCAGATCCAAATCGATGTGGTCATCAAATAGGCAAAGGTAAGGAACAATGGAAACTCCTATAACTAGGATTACAATAAAAGGTATAGTTGTCATATTTTCAAGAATATGGACATTTTCCTAAAAAAATTATTAGGACACACTTCAAAAGTGACTACAAGAGGTGGTTGACTCAAACCACATGTTTTAGCTATTTAAAGACTACTCACATCAGTTGATATTGTCTAACAAGGTTAAAGGCACCAAGTTGTGAGTTTGACAGAGGAGAAGGAAAGGTAAATATTGAAAATATTAGAAGTGAAATGAGCAAGACATGGAAGAAAAATGGTGATTTCATCACATCAAGTGGAGAAGGGGTCACTTCACCCAATGGGTTAGGTGATCATGCCTCGTCAAACTAAGAAATCAAGAGGTATGTGGGATTGATATTCAAAAGTTATAGCATACATTAGTTCCAAAGGATTTAGTACTAAAAAGATTACATTAGCATGAATAAAGATGTAAGATGTTATTAAGAATCCAAGAAAAAATTCTAAATTTTTCATGTTATTGCTGAGCATGAAAAGTTTCTTGTATGTAATGATGACATAGGGATGGAAGGAATAACTAGTGCCAAGAGCATACCCAGCTATCCAAACCACCATGCCAGAGTTAACATAGTGGAAAACACAACACAAATATAGCACCAAGGAGAGAGAACAAGATATTTTATTGATTCAATAAGTAATCAACATACATACCCAGCTATAAGGCCTTCTGGGTTACAACTAGATACAAAATACAACTTCTAGATCCATGATCTAGCTTTAAATTTGCATTTCTAGACTCATATGCATTCCCTTTCAACCCTCTAAGTTCTAACCCATAATCTAAGCCTAATTACTCTATTTAGACTTACCAAAATGACTTACAAAAGATTCTAGAACATTACATAATAGAAAGGCCAACCTCAAAATGGTCAACACTCATCTGTAAATAAAATCCTATCATTAAACTCATGATGGAAATTAAATGAACAAGTTGGTTACCACTAAGAACCACAAACATAGACAACTCAGCACACACTGGATAACTCAGCACACACTGGATAACTCAGCACACACTGGAAAACTTGCATTTGACATCAACTGGAAACTGGCACTTGGCATCAACTAGAAACTAGCACTTAACATCAATTGAAAAATGGCACTTGGCATCAACTGGAAACTAGCACTTAGCATTAACTAAAAATTAGCACTCGACATCAACTAGAAATTGGTACTCGACGTCAACTAGAAACTGGCACTCGACATCAACTAGAAACTAGTACTTGGCATCAACTAGAAACTAGTACTTAGCATCAACTGGTAGAATGAATAAGAACTACAAGATTATAAGGAAACCCAAGATGCTCCTACATAAAAAAACCAGGGTTGGAAGAAATGATTCTCCTAAATCATTGAGATGTCACAACTTGAGATAAATCCAACTTAGATTGAGAAATCCATGTAGCATCTTCAACTGGTTTGTTCTTCCACTTGACCAAATATTCATAGTAATCTTTTCCTCTTGTGCTCTTGCCTACTCTCTAATCCAATATCTATTCAACTTCTTCAATCTACTTCTTAGGATAATCATTTGATACAACAACTTCATCATCTAACTCATGATACTTATATAAATCAATAATATTGAATATAGGATGTATATGTTGATCAAATAAATAAGATTGACAAATGATTGTCAACACACTTAACCATTTTTACTACACATATCGAGTTATAGATAGTGCCGAGTAGATCAAAATATAGTATGTGCTGAGCAAGTCACAGTAGGTGCTGAGTAGATGAGACCAATATGTGCCAAGTAACTCAGGATCCAATAGGAGCTGAGCATTGCAAAGTTAATAGGTGCTGAGTGACACAATAATTCTATAGGAGCTAAGTAATGCAGAAACATAGAGGATGCCAAGCAATCTAGAATAGATGATGTCGAGCATTAGTATTACTTCATGTGCCGAATGACATAGGATTAGCATAAGAGTTTGTGCAATCGCAAACAAAGATGTAAAATAGTTATGCATGACTCATGATAGGATAAAAGGATAAGATCAAATCCTCACATCCACCTATGCAATCCTCATGCAGTCAATTAGAAATTTGAAGACTGCATACAGCCAATGGGTGAATTTCAAGGATTTGAGTGGGAACATTTGAATCAAGGATGCATAAAAAACCACTAATCTTTATAAGGGAGTCTTGACACCATTGAACAATGTGAGAGTAAGAAGAGGAATCATGAGAAGAAGGAAAAGAAGAGCCTATTATTTTGGTCATTGCAAAACATTGGTGTCAAAGATTTAGTGGAAAGGATGAAAAATTTACACATCTAGTTGATTAGAATAGAATAAGGAACATAATCAGTAGATCAGATCTAGTAGAGATCAGTGATAGAAGAGTAGATCAAGTACCTAAGATCAGTATTAAAGATTGCATTAGATCAGGTGTATTATTCTAATACTCTCTCACAATTGTATTAGGAATTTGAAAATCCTATTGAGTTAGGTGGATTTAACAGCCTTATGTAAATCCTTTAACAAGGTGGCATTCTAAGTTGAATGTTCATAAGTCCTCTAACAAGGCACACTCCTAACAAGGTGTTGAAATCCTTTAACAGGGTCACTTTTAATAGTGTGTTGTAGCCTTTAACAGGGAAAACGATCAAAAGTGGTTGAAATCAATTGCTGCAGTAATTTTGTGGGTATCATCCCCACCCCAGATTTACCTTCTTATTCCTGGAGGGGTTTTGGGTCACCAAAATCTCAAGTGTCATGTGGTGATGCATGTTTTTTTCTCATGATTTTTTAATATTTATATGCATGCATGTTAATTTTAGTTATATGTTATTAAGGGTTTAAAAGTGGTTAAAAGGCCAGTACTTCTGATTCACACCCCCCCCGCTTCTTAGAAGCACTCTTCCAATTAAGACATTGAAAAAATTGGTATCAGAGAACAGTTCTCTCAAAAAGAAGCCTAATTGCTTGGAGGAAAAGATCTAAAGATAGAAGTCTTCAAACTTGGGAAGATCATTAAGAACCAGGTGATAGATGTGCATCTTGCTCTACACAAGGTAGAGGAAGCTAGAGAGGAATTAAGAAAATCCTTAAAAGGAAGGAAGAAAATAGCTATAGCCAAAAATGATATTCAGTACAAGGAGATTGACACCACACAAGTATTTTCCAAAGGAGATTCCAAAGAATTTGATGTAGTAGTATTAGAACTGATGGAGAAAAATAGAGTTCAAGCAGAAGAGATAAGAACTCTTAAGATAAAGCATGAATCATAGGCCATGATGCTATGTGAAATCATTGAGAAAAACAAAAGAGCAATTGAGGATAGAGTCATGATGGAAGATGAAAAAAGAAATATTTCAAATAGACTTGAAGAAAAAGGTATTGAATTAACAAGGATCTCAAACATGCAGATGGATACACTTGCCCAACTGATGAACCTTCATCATGAACTCAATATGAAAGATATTGAGATCTCTACTTTGAGGATGTAGAATGAACAACTATAGAATGAATTAAAGAGAGAAAAAGAAACAACAGAGAATCTCAACAAGTCAAGTGAAGCTATCAGTTACTTTGAACAGTTGCTAAAATCCCCAAGATCAGCCCATGATACATCAGGACTTGGATACAACAACACTGAAGTTGGTGAATCATAAAAGAATGTTGAGCAAAGAAGTGACAAAGATAAGGATTCTAAACCCACTTGTCATTACTATAATAAAAAGGGGCATACTACTAATGTTTGCAGGAGTAGAAGGATCAATCAGCCAAACACACCCAAAAGCAAGGGTTACTATCACAGGTGCAACATGCAAGGACATATGACACAAGACTGCAGGTCTAAAGTCACAAGGACACAAAGATTTGATGGACATTGTCATAATTGCAAGAAGTATGGACATAGAGCCTTTGAGTGTAGATCAAAGCCTATGTGGACACCAAATCAACATGTAAGAAGGGACAACTATGGACACCATTACAATTGGGACTATAATACAAGGCAAAGTTGTCATTATTGTCAAGAGTATGGACATATACCCCAGAACTTCATAAGAACACATTTCAAGAGGAACTATAAAAGATGGTTGACCCAAACTACTTCCTTCAGTTGCTTGAAAACTGGACATGTCAGTAGGAATTTTTCAACAAAGGCCAAGGCACCCAAGATTAAAGCAAATAAGGGCAAAGAAAAAGTTGATGAGGAGGCACACATCAGAATAGATGTAAAGAAGACATGGAAGAAAAAGGATGGATCAAGTACATCCAATGGAAGGGTCACTTCACCCAAGAGGTTAAGTGATCATACCTCATCCAGCTAATCACAAGATGAGCCTACGGGGCTGATACATATAAGGAAGTATCATACATCAGCCCTAAACAAAGATGAAGCAATGCAAAGTATAAATTTGCATGAGATAACATGCGAAGAAAAAATTTGAATGATGATGCTGAGCTGTCTTTGGTTGTCAAGTGAAATTGCTTTGGATGTTGAGTCAACAAATCAAGTGGAAATCGAGTAAAAATTGATGTGGTGGCCGAGTTATTAACAAAGTGAGTAGATGTCGAGTGAGAATAGTTGCCAAGTGGATGCTGAGTTGAAAACCTTTGGAAGCTCAGTGATAGGTGAAGGTACAAAAATGCATTAAATGCAAGGTTTTTGAGTCACTTAAAGGTGAAAATCAATTCATTTTGAGCCATTCAAATGAAGAGAAATTACCAGAAGCATGACTGAGCAATTTTCAAGCATTCAACTAGTGATTTGCAGCGATTTAGCATCTACCCAAGTGATGTAAGTGTTTAACTAGGTATTTCCTTTAGGTGCTAAGTTTGTGAAGTTTATTTTAAAATGTCAAACCCTAGTTCAGTTAAAAATGACATCTAGTTCAAAATCCACCAAAGGGAAAGAGAGCCATGAAATTTAACTTGTTAGTAACGAGGTTAAGCAACCCAAATTTAGGCCAACCCCAAAAGTTGCATATAAAAATGATCCCGCTAGTGCCCTATCCACCATCCTTGAAAAATTTGTTATGGTTCAGGATGTGTGAAAGTGTTATAACTACAAAATAGGAGCCATAGGAAACTTGGAAATCTTTAATGCCTTTGAAAAACTTTATGACAATGGTATATTGAAGGATGAATTTTCAATCATAGAGAAGAAGGGTTTAACCAAAGCCCTAGTTTTTCCAATAGTATTCAAAATTGAGTGGATAGACATAATACTTAGTAGAATTCATGATGGATGATTCTAGTTAGAGCAAGGACCAGTTAAAATTACCAAGAAGATGGTTCATAGGGTTACAAGATTTCCAACCCTAGATCGGCCCAAGACACTGAGAAGTGAAAAGAAGGAAACAATAGAGAAGAAAATAGGTGCAAAATGGAATAATAGGGGAATGACAATTGACACAGTAAAAGACCCCCTAATAGATTTTTCTATTAGGATCATATCACACAAATTTTATCAGTCTAGCAGATTGAATAGCATGCCTTGTATAGCTATTGATGTTGCATACAAACTGATAAAGAAGCATCATACATACTGTAGACACCTAAATCTGATTACACTACTTCGGTAATCCTATTTAGCTATCTCTAAAGGCATCATTAATTAAATTCCTATTTAATTCATCCTTTGCCATCCCCTAGCTAATTAATTTAATTAATCATCTATAGTCCTAATTGATAAATCAAATAACCCATTGTTTATCAATTAAATCCTATTCTCCTATCTAATTCCAAATCTCAAATTTATTAAAATCACTTTAATAAATAAAACCCTCAAATCTATTAACCCCTAAACTATATCTAAACTTCCATTTTAGCCTAATCCACCCCATCCACCCATACTAACCAAGCTTAGCTACTAACTCACCCACCCTCATTGAATGCCATCCACTTGCATATCTCTAACATCCCTAATCTAAATCCTAAATCACCTCTAATCCCCCCTAACCTTGTCACATTTCCTAAGCAAGCTTAAGACTTTCCTAAGCCAAGCAAAGTCAACAATCTCAACTCCCTCCAAAATATCCCAACCACCAAGTCATAAAAGCTCTTACAAAGCCATGAATGGCTCTTACATCCTCACTCATGACTCTTACATCCTCAACCACCCTCATCAAGCCTTTGACCAACCCTTATCCTATCCTCTCACACTCATCCTCCTTATGACAAGTGTCACCTCCCCATTGGTGCTAAACAAGCACAATCCATGTGATCCGCTTTAGGTGCATCCTAGCCCTCCCTCACCATCTTGCCATCCTTGCATCTTAACCCTCCATCCCTCAAGCCCTTGGCCTATAAATTGAACCCTCTCCCTTCACTAAAATAATCCATCCTCCATGCAAAGTTATAATGCTATTTTGAGAGCTCATAAACTACCAAAATACCATTATAATGTTGGAATCACTCCATGAATCCATTGTTGAAACTTAGCTTCATCCACTCCATCTATCCATCTAAAGCTTGAGCATACATGTGAGCATACATATTTCAATTAGGGACAAATCCTTCATATCATGTGTTATGCCACTAGGAGCCTACCATTCTTGGTTTGCTTCCTTTTGTGGTGATAACCCTCGGTCCTATCTTAAGTGTTAGCTTGCTTAGTATTGTTAATGTTTTTTATAGATTAGTGTTCATTTTACTCTACTAATCTAGGTGATACACATACGACGTTTCAGAGCTCATGTTGTAGCAGATTAATGAAAATCTTGGA
Organism: Cupressus sempervirens; assembly: GCA_028749045.1. Lineage (NCBI taxonomy): Eukaryota > Viridiplantae > Streptophyta > Pinopsida > Cupressales > Cupressaceae > Cupressus > Cupressus sempervirens. Next base: position 701,751,079 of record CM053784.1, read on the forward strand.
GCTATTAGAAAGTCCAAGGGAGCACAATGTAAATTTGGGTCAGTGCTAGTTTGTATGTTCTTCTCTGTGATGAAGGAATTTCCTTCATTTGGAAAAGTCAACTAGAGTCAAAAGAAAATAATTTTTGATCAAATAAATGATTTTATTGTACAAATGGGAGATAGCTTTGATGATTAAATGTCTATATATTTTGATGACTTCAAGAATGCAATGAAGAAAAGAATGAGGATACCTATTTCACTGGTGGAAAAGCATGTAAATGATATATGCTTTCTTGTTGACATTGATTATACTTACATCCAAGCAGTCCTTCCAAGAGTAAGATGGCTTAGACCATTGGGATATGAGCTTGATGTTGATCAAGCTTCTGTAGCTATTACAACATTACTTGTAGAAGAAATGGATAAATCTACCTAGGCATTTGGAACTTATGACACTATCAAATCAAGAGTTGTTATAGAACTCAAGACTGCCATAGTAGTGAAGAAGAAAGAGAAGCTAGTAAAGAAAATAAAGAATAAATTTTGTGTTGAAGAAACAAGTGTAGTAGGCGAAGTAGAGGAGATTGGTGAAGGAGAAGAAGAAGGTGATGATGAGAAATATGAAGATGAGCTAGAGCAAGGGCCACCTAAATCATCACAAGGCCAAGGTGAAGACAAAGAAGAGAGTGTTGAGGAAGAAGAAGCCAAGGAAGCACCTATCAAAAGGAAGGAAATGATACCTCTTTCTTCTCAACCTAAACCAAAGAAAGCTGCCATGACAAAACCTAAGAAGCCAACAACCAGAGCTACAACAAGGGCCACTACACAAAAGGCCAAAGAGGAAGCTACAAAGAAGAAGACGATAACCAAAGAGGCATAGGAAGAGCCAAGGAAAAGGAGAAGATATGTGGCTCAACCTAATATTGATGAGGAAGATCAGACTGAAAAGGTAAGTCATCCTCCTAAGTCTTTAGTTGATACATTATGACAAAAGATTAGGAATAGAGACTTAAGTAACATGAAAAAGATTGATTTCAATAAGTTCACTAAAGAGGAACAAAATAGCATAGAAGAATCAACCTATGCATTAATGGTAGAATTTAAGTATACACATCTTGAACTAGATGGACAATTTCCAAAGGAATTGTCTAAAATTGTAGAAGACAAATGGCATTTCTATTTGAAAATGGAGAAGGAGATGAGGGAGTCAACCCTAGCAAGCATAGTGCCCGATTTGACAAGGGAATAGATAAAAAAAGTAGTCAAAAGGCATAACACTAGGTTTACACCTAAGTCTAGGGAATTCTCCATTCTCCAAAACAAAATTGAAGAAGTTGTACAGAAAACCACAAGATCATGGAAGAATTTATATAAGAAAACTGAAGATGTCCTTAAAGAAGAGTACAAAGAAGAAGGTACTACTAAGCCAGAAGAAAGAAGAAAGAGGAGAGAAGAGAAGACAAAAGTAGAGAAAAAGATTGAAGAGGAGGAAGGAAAAGATGAATATAGGGGTACTGATGAGCAGAAAAGTGTGCAAGACACAAAACTTCCACCTCCTAGTCCTCCTCACTCTACTATCACACCTATAGAAATCATAAAGATTAAGGATGTTGTTGACACCTCAAGTCAAAACATCAATCCATTAACTATAGAGGATCTCACTTAGATCCTTGACCAAACAACTCTTCAAGCACAATTATGTACAAGTCCTATATTTTTCAGTGTAGATGATCTCCAAAAAGCAATAGATAAACTCAAAGAAGCCAAGGTGTCACCACAAGAACCACCTCAGATCACTCAAACTATTGGATTTCCATTTCTACTACCTCCATAACTACCAAGAATAGCCATGCAAGCTCATTAGGAGCCAAGTGCAATAGTAGGGTAAGTCACAAGTACATCAGTACAAATAACCAGTACACCCCCAGTAGCAGTGACACAAGAAGAGGATAAGGAAGAAACATAGGATAAGGAGTCTACAATACAAAATTTGGTTGAATTACCAAAAATAGGAACTCCTACCAAACCTGTTCAGTAGGCGAGTACTGACAAGTTGACCTTACATGTCAGTACACAAAGCTCAAGTTCTACTAGGGTAGCCAGGACCATTCATTATGGTATTCCTGAGCTTGATGAAGAAATCCAAATACCCTATTATGATTCAAGCACTTTAACTGAAGAAAAGATGAATGAAATACAAAGTGCATTGGATAAGAGAAGGAGGCAAGAGGCATTGAGGAAAGACTACAAATACAAGTAGGCAATGAATGAGATCAAAGATATATTCATGGATGCATTCAGCCTACAACCTCTAGATTCAAACAAACCAATCCTTGAGCAACTATCTGATATAGTTGACCAAGTAAATAATGAAGACCATGATACAAATGTAAAACTCATGGAATGGTCAGAAAAGAAATTTGTAGGAAAAGTCAACCAAAAGATAGCCAATAACATAATTTTAGGATAGGTTGACCTAGCCAAGAAATTGGATAAGGTAAAGGTTGTAGTAGGGAACATCTTTTCCCTTTATAGAAAATTGTGTGATTTTTCTAGGTTCACACAAGAAATAAATCCAAAAATTATGAACCTTGAGAGAAAATTTAAGCTCTCTAGTATGCAACTACCCTCAAATCTTGCACATAGTGAGAAGCAATTTTTTCAAATGCTTCACACTCAGAGGGAATTAGCTACATTATCAGTAGAAGAGGGCACTATTAAAGAAAAATTGATGCAAATACAAGCCTCAATCACCCCTCACTTGGATATATTACATAAGGAGAAAATGTATGTAGAAATAGTCTTGAAGAAGGATCCAAACATTTCTACACATGAAGGACTTATTGATCTAGTAGCAGAGCTTGTAATTCACCACAAGTCATTGGATATTGCATTGAATAACTAGGATGCAGCTCTCAAAATACTCCTTGAGGTAAATAAAACATTTTTGGCCAAGCATGGCATTACCATTTAGGACCTTTTGACATAAGTGTCAAAATGGGGGAGATAATAATCTAAGAGGGAGATAATGTAGGAGATAATATTCTAAGGGGGAGATATATTAAAGGAGGAGGAATGCATATAGAAAGAAGATAAGGAGATAACATGTTCAAAAGTTAAGAATAGGTCAGAAATAGAAAACATCAGGTACAATGGCACAAGACATCAGAACTGATGACATGATCAACTGAGGGGGAGTCATAAGGTATATTGTTGATCACAATATTTTTTTTTGAAATTTTGTAAGTGAAGACTGGACACATAAGGTTTAGATCATGAATGATCAATTAAGTGTTTTTGACACTCATGTCAAAGGGGGAGATTTTTGATCAAATAAGTAAGATTGACAAATGAGTGTCAACACACTTAACCATTTTTACTACACATGCCAAGTTACAGATAGTGTCAAGTAGACTAGAAGATAGTATGTCCTGAGTACATGAGACCAATATGTACTGAGTAACTCAAGATCCAATAGGAGCCGAGCATTGCAAAGTTAATAGGTGTTGAGTGACATAGTAATTCTACAAGAGATGAGTAATGCAGAAACAAAGAGGATGCCAAGCAATCCAGAATAGATGATGTCGAGCATCAATATTACTTCATGGGCCAAGCAACATAGGATTAAAATAAGAGTTTGTGCAATCACAAAAAAAGATGTAAAATGATTATGCATGACTCATGATAGCATAAAAGGATAAGATCAAATCCTCACATCCACCTATGCAATCCTCATGCAGCCAATCAAAAAATTGGAGACTGCATGTAGCCAATGGGTGAATTTCAAGGATTTGAGTAGAAATATTTGAATCAAGGATGCATAATGAACCACTAATCTTTATCAGGGAGTCTTGACACCATTGGACAATGTGAGAGTAAGAAGAGGAATTGTGAGAAGAAGGAAAAGCAGAGCCTATTATTTAGGTCATTGCAGAAAATTGGTGTTAAAGATTTAGTGGAAAGGATGGAAAATTTACACATCTAGTTGATCATAACAGAATAAGGAACATAATCAGTAGATCAAATCTAGCAAAGATCAATGATAGAAGAGCATATCAAGTACCTGAGATCAGCATTAGAGATTACATTAAATTAGGTGTATTATTCTAATACTCTCTCGCAATTGTATTAGGAATTTGAAAATCCTATTGAGTTAGGTGGGTTTAACAACCTTATGTAAATTCTTTAACAGGGTGGCAATCTAAGTTGAATGTTCTTCAGTCCTCTAACAAGGCACACTCCTAACAGGGTGTTGAAATCCTTTAATAGGGTCATATTTAACAGTGTGTTGTAGCCTTTAACAGGGCAGGCCTTTAATAGGGCAAACCATCAGAAGTGGTTGAAACCAATTGCTATAGTAATTTTGTGGGTATCATCCCCACCCTAGTTTTACCTTCTTATTCCTAGAGGGTTTCTGGGTCACCAAAATCTCAAGTGTTATGTGGTGATGCATGTTTGCTTCTCATGATTGTTTAATGTTTATATGCATGCATGTTAATTTTAGTTATATGTTATTAAGGGTTTAAAAGTGGTTAAAAGGCTAGTACTTCTGATTCAATACACCCCCCACCCCCTCTCAGAAGCACTCTTCCCATTAAGACATTCCAACAATATATCCATGTCATTAGGTAACTCAGCTTCATAAGCATTATGACTATCAAACTTCTTCAAGATCTTACAAGGTCCAAATTTCTTCATCTTTAGCTTATTGTATCTTCTAACAAAAAATCTTCCTTTCTTTAAATGAATCATCACCTCATCACCAACTTCAAAAACATGATGTCTTGTAGACTTATCAGCATTCTCTTTGTGCTTCTCATTTCTTTATTCCAACCTCAACTTCACTTCCTTAAAGACTCCATAAAATCAACAAATTCTCTTCTTACAACACTTCTCTTTTCTTCATCAACATCCCTCAAATCTGATATACCTCTAGGCTGCATTCCATTGGCAATCTTGAAAGGTTTTTTTCCCTATACTCCTATACACAAAATTATTATATGAAAATTCAGCTTCTGCCAATACCATCTCCCAATTACTTGACTTATTCCCAACTAAACATCTTAGCAAATTACCTAAGCTTCTATTCACAACCTCTATTTGTCCATTTGTTTGTGGATGGAATGTAGAACTAAACTTCAATTTAGTACCTATCTTCTTCCACAAAGTCTTCCAAAAATAACCAACAAACTTACTATCTCTGTCAGAAATAATGCTTCTTGGTAATCCATGCAATCACACAATCTCTTTAAAGAAAAGTTCAGCAACATGCTCTACATTTGATGTCTTCTTACATGGTATAAAATGATCCATCTTAGAAAATCTATCTACTACAACAAATATGGAATCATACCCCTTTATTGTCTTAGATAACCCAAGAAAAAAATACATACTAATGTCACTCCAAGGTTTCTCAAGAACTGATGGGGACACAACCCAAGTACAAAATGGACACAACAGAAAAGGAAAAAAGTTATTAACTATGAAAATATGCTAGTACACTTAGTGCAGAGAAATAGACTCCAAAATATGCCCTATGGGCTTATAATAGCATAAATCTGGAGATAAATTCTTCTCCCAATACCTTCTCTCAAACTCCACTCCAAACTACCTTTTACAATGCCAAAAATGTTCTTAAATAGACTCTAAAGGGTTAAGGATTAGGAATACATTCTAGAAAGTGCTAGTTGACATCCACCAACCAAATAGAAGGCTCCAGAAGTTGCATTAGAAGTCAGCACAAAATTAGAAGAATCCAAAAATGGTAACCGAACTTCTGGGAGGCATAACTTTTGAACCGTATCTCCAATTGACGAACTGTTTACATTTTCAAAAAGCTCTCAAAGTGCTCTATAGCCCTATGGATGAGCTTTAATTTTCCCCTTTTTTGGCCCTGTTCAAGGTCATTTAATGCCCCTAACCTAACTTTGAAGCATTCTTAGGATGTCTTCGAAAACCAAAAAACTGTGATAACTTTCAAATCGTGGGGCCTTTTGACCTGATTCTTTTTTTGGAATGCTCTAAATTATAATGATAATCATCTGACCAATTTACACCTTCTAGTTCACCAAAATTATGGCTCAATTACATACTCCTATTTTTTTGGCATTTACACGTATCCCAAAGTGATTAAAAACTCTATCTTAGAACACTGATAGTGGAACTATGAGAGTTGAAACCTTTATTTGACCCAAATGAGTATCCAGAAATGAAAACACATGAAACAAAAACTATGTCTAAGTAAATTTTTTTGGGTGACACAAGATTTCCCTTATACCTCTAAATGCTCCTGCATCAGACACCTAGGGTAGATTAAAAAGTGACCCTATCACTTTATGAATGGTAGAGGAAATTCCAAATGGAAAACTTTAGCTGTTGATATCCAAGTTGAGTCCTCTATCGATTGTCCTTTCCACTTGACTAGATACTCTTCATACTGCCTATTTCTGGTACTCCTACCCACATGACTATCCAAAATCTCCTCTATCTCCTCCTTAGAGGTAGGAATTGGACATGGCTCTAACATCAACTTCTCATCTGCACCATCACCATGATACTCTATTAAGTTTGCAATGTTGAAAATAGGAGAAATGTGAATTCCATCTGGCAACTCTACTTCATATGCATTTCCTTATTCATGTTTCTTCAAAATTTTGTAGGGGCAAAATTTTTTCATCTTCAACTTGTTGTAAGTACTTGTTGGAAATCTTTCTTTTCTTAAGTGTACCATGACTAGATCTCCTACTTGGAACTCCTTATGTCTTCTCCTTTGATCAGCCCTAGCTTTATACTGTTGGTTCATCTTGGTAATGTGTGCCTAGACCTCCTCATGTAGACGCTTGGTATGTTCAACAAATTCTTTAGCTTCAGAACTTGTCCTCTCCCCTTGCTCTGTCTTCCTCAATTCTGGTGCAGTCCTTGGGCTACTTCCATATACAATCTGGAATGGTGATCTACCAATACTCCTATTTATAGAGTTATTGCAAGCAAACTCTGCTTGTGGTAGAATCAAATCCCACCCCTTGGGCTTATCCCCAACTAAACATTGCAGCAAATTTCCCAGACTTCTATTTATCACTTATGTTTGGCTCTTAGTCTATGGGTGATGTGTGGAATTGAATTTCAAGTCTGTTCTCAACTTCTTCCACAATGTTCTCTAGAAATACCCCACAAATTTATTATCTCTATCAGAAACTATACTCCTTGGGAGACCATGTAGTCTTACCACCTCTCTGAAAAACAAGTCTACAATATGGACAACATCATGAGTTTTGTGGCATGGAATGAAATGTGCCATTTTGGAGAACCTATCAACCACCACAAATACTGAGTCATTACCCCTTTGTGTCCTCGACAATCCAAGAACAAAATCTATACTTATGTCCTCCCATGGCTTTGATGGAATAGGAAATGGCTGATATAGTCCATTATTGTGACTAAATCCCTTGGCCACTTGACAAAATTGGCAATTCTATACAAACTTCTTCACATCCTGTGACATTTGAGGCCAAAAATAATGTTATTTGAGAATGGTAATGGTCTTATCTCAACCAAAATGTCATGCCATCCCTCCACTATGTTTCTCCTTAATCAATTTTTCCCTCATGGAACTCCTTGGAATGCACAATTGACTGCCCTTGAACAACATACCATCTTGAATCAAATAGTCTAGCCACTTGGTTCTATCTACAACAACAGGATCTTTACAAGCTTTCCATGCTTCAACAAAATCAAGATCCTCATGGTATATATTCTTGAGTTCATCAAACCCAACTACTTCAATTTGCATTACTGTAAGCAACAACTGTCTCCTACTTAGTGCATCTGTAACCCTATTAGATTTTCCACTTCTATGCAAGAACTCTACCCACTTCATATGCCTCTGATTCAATTTACCTTGGCTATTTAGGTACTGTAATGCCTGGTGATCAGTATATAAAACAAATTCCTTTGGAAATAAATAATGCCTCCATTTCTTTAAGGCTTGAACTATTGCATAGAACTCTTGATCATAAACAAAATACTTCTTTTTTGCATCATTCAATTTTTTACTAAAATATGCAATAGGCTTACCTTCTTGGCTTAATACAGCCCCAATAGTACTACCACTAGCATCACAATCCAGCTGGAACACCTTTTTAAAATTTAGAAGTGTCAACATAGGTTGTTCTGTCACCTTCTTGTTCATCGTTTCAAAACTTCTCGTAGCTGCTGCAGTCCATTTGAACTCTTTTCTATCCCCTCTTATTGTGTCAGTCAGAGGTGCACAAATGCCACTAAAATTCTTAATGAACTTCCTGTAAAAACTAACTAGACCATGAAATGATATTACCTCAGTAGCAGACCTTGGATTAGGCCATTCCAAGATGGATTTTACTTTCTCTGGATCCATTTTAAGACCTTCAGGTTATATAACAAACCCCAAGTAGACTAACTCCCTTTTTGCAAAGATACACTTCTTTAGATTAACTAACAGTTTCTCTTCCCTTAACCTTTACAGGACACTACGAATATGCAATAAATTTTCTTGCAAAGTCTTGCTGAAAATTAAAATATCATCTAAATAGACAATAACAAATTTTCCCAATAACTTCTTAAGTACCTCATTCATAAGCCGCATAAAGGTGTTTGGGGCATTCGTCAATCCAAAGGGCATGACTAACCACTCATAAAGACCCTCCTTGGTCTTGAAGGGTTTTGAGATCTATCTTTGTGAAGTATTGAGCTCCACTCAAATAGTCCATAAGATCATCCATTCTTGGAAAAGGAAATCGATACTTGATGGTTATCCTATTTATAGCTCGAGAGTCTATACACATCCTCCACTCTCCATCCTTCTTTGGTGCTAGTACTATAGGTACTGCACGTGGATTTAGGCTCTCTCAGATCAACCCCTTCCTTAATAGCTCCTGAACCTATCTATTTAGCTCCTTAGTTTTAGTAGGAGTCATCTTATGAGTAGCCTTGTTAGGAAAACTAGCTCTTGGGATTAAATTTATTTGATGACTAATTTGCCTTACTGGTGGCAATTCTTTTGGAACATTATTAGAGATGATATCTCCAAACTCACCTAGTAAATCTAAAACTTCAAGTGGTATTTCACTACTACCTTCTTTATCTTTCCTAAGAATCAAAGCATAATACATATGCTGATGTTTCATGCCATCTAAAAACTTCCTTCCATCAATAAGATAGATCCTAGCACTGCTACATACCTTTTCACCTTCCTTTTTCATGGGCTTTAGTTTTTGGTGAACTCCATCCTTTGTTAGTGAGTAGGTGTTTGCATGACCATCATGTACTACATGCCTATCAAACTGCCATGGTCTACCCAATAATAGATGGAAAACATCCATTGGAATAACATCACAGAGAACTTCATCATGGTAACTCCCAATTTTGAACTTCACCAAACATTGTTCACTTACCAGGACCTTATGATCATCTTTCACCCAAGCAATACAATAGGGCTGGGGGTGTTTCTCCCTCTTGAGCTTCAACTTAGAGACCATCTCCTCTGATACCAAGTTATCAGTGCTACCACCATCAATGATCACATCACAATATTTATCCTCACACTTGCACCTGATATGGAATAAAATCCTCCTTTGTCCTAGTTCAATCTCACCACTTAGTAGGACCCTTTCATTTACTAAAGTTTCTCCTCTTTCTACATCCTCTAAATGTGATGATTGTGCATCTTCATCCACATGAGCAACCCTAACTTGACCCTCAGCTGTCCTATATGTCCTTCCTTGTCTTTGAGGGCATTCAAAGGCATGATGACCTTCTTCATTATAATGTAAATAGGTACCACAGAAGCCTCCTCTTCCTTTTCCATGCCCTCTACCTCTTCCTCTCTGATTTCCAAAGTCTTGATCATGGGAGCGGTTGAAACCCTCATTCCTCTAGTTCGTGCTAGTACCGACATCTTCATTTTTCTTTTGGGTTTCATTTTGGCCTCCAGATGACCTACCACTACCCCTTTCTCCTTTACCATGCCCTCTTTTTCTCCCTTCAAACCTTTTATTTAGCTTCTCTTAAACTCATAGGGAAAACTGGTATGCCTCCTCAATGTTGGTCATTCTTATTAAACTTAATTCCTCCTGGATGCTAGGTTGCAACCCATTGATATAATGAGAAACCTTCTCCTTATTTGCTTCTACATGCCCCATTCTAATCACAAGTTGATAAAACTCCTCTATATATTCTTGGACTAATTTTCCTGCTTTCTTTAACCCATGCATCTTCTTAAACAAATCAAGCTCGTAGTCAACAGGAATGAACTACTTCTTTAGTTTGTCCACTATGTGATCCCATCTTGTGATCTCCTTTCTTCTTCTATTTCTTTCCAATTGAACCTCTTGCCACCAAATTTTGGCATGTCCTTTTAGTTTGGCCTTTGCAAACTTAACCCTATCTGGATCCTTGATATCTACATACTCAAAGTACTCTTCTAGTTCATTGATCCAGTAGATCAACTCATCTAGTTTTAGATTTCCTGAAAATACACCCACATCAATTGTAGGTCTTTTTCCAAACTTAGTAATGGCCCTAAAAAGCCTCTCCTCTGCCTAATTCAAAACTTCCCCATCAACTTCCCCTTCTGGTCCAATTTTTTCTTCTTCATTGTCGTCCTCACTTTCGTCATCTATAGTAACATTTGTTCCTCTATGGAGCTCCTCTTGCAATGCTTGTACCTACCTCTAGAGGGCTTTAACCTCCTCAGGATTAATAGCTCTAACCCTTCCACCATGCTCTCTTCATGGAGGCATCTTTTTAACTCAAACCCACAACCACATTGTCCTGGTGCAAACTGCCTCATAGTTGGCGCTCTGTCTACACACTCAGGAAAACTTGCTCTGATACCACTTGATGGGGACACAACCCAAGGACAAAATGGACACAATAGGAAAGGGAAAACATTATTAACTATGAAAATATGCTAGTACACTTAGTGCAGAGAAACAAACTCCAAAACATGCCCTATGATCTTACAATAGCATAAATCTAGAAATAAATTCTTCTCCCAGTACCTTCTCTCAAACTCCACTCTGAACTGCCTTTTACAATGCCAAAAATGTTCTTAAATAGACCCAGAAGGGTTAAGGATTAGGAATACATTTTATAAAGTGCTAGTTGGCATTCACCAACCAAATAGAAGGCTCCAAAAGTCACATTAGAAGTTGGCACAAAATTAGAAGAATCCAGAAACGGTAACTAAACTTTCGGGAGGCATAACTTTTGAACCGTAGCTCTGATTGATGAACCGTTTACAATTCTGAAAAGATCTCGAAGTGCTTTATAGCCCTATGGAAAAGCTTAGCTTGTCCCCCATTTTTTGGCCTTGTTTGAGGTCATTTAATGCCCCTAACTTGATTTTGAAGCATTCTTAGGATGTCTCCAGAAACTAAAAAACTGCAATAACTTTCAAACCGTGGGGCCTTTTGACCTGATTCTTTTTCTAGAATTCTCTAAATTAAAATGATAATCATCTGACCAATTTACACCTTATAGTTCACCAAAATTATGGCTCAATTACATACTCCTATTTATTTGGCATTTACATGTATCCCAAGGTGATTAAAAACTCTATCCTAGAACACTGATAGTGGAACTGTGAGATTTGAAACCTTTGTTTGACCCAAATGGGTATCTAGAAATGAAAACATGTGAAACAAAAACTAAGTCTAAGTACATTTTTTTGGGTGACATAGGATTGCCCTTATACCTCTAGATGCTCCTGCATCAAGAATAGTAATAGGTGTATACAAACCAATATTTTGACTCACTCCTTTTGCAACTTGACAAACTCCACAACTTTTTACAAATTTCTAGATATCCTTATACATGTGTGGCCAATAATACTTCTCTTTCAGCAAACTCAATGTCTTATCACTTCCAAAATGTCCAGCCAATCCACCACTATGCTTTTCCTTAATTAGATTCAACTTCATAGAACCTCTAGGAATACACAACTGAAGGCCTTTGAAAAACAAACCTTCTTGAATGAAATACTCATCATACTTACTTATGTGATCTATCATATTTGGTGCTCTACATTCTCTCCATGCCTCATACAAATTAGGATTAGCATCATACAACTCTTTCATTTCATCAAAACCAAGAACTTCAACCTTCATTTTAGTCAACAAACAACATCTTCTACTCAATGCTTTAGCAACTCTATTAGTAACTCCACTCTTATGCTTAATAACAAATGTGAAACTCTGCAAGTACTCAACCCACTTCATATGTCTTTGATTTAATTTATGTTGACTTCCCAAGTATTGTAAAGCTTTATGATCAGTATACAACACAAACTCTTTAGGAATCAAACAATGTCTCCACTTCTTCAATACTTGAACAATAACATAAAACTCTTGATCTTCCCCAAAATACTTCCTTTTAGCATCATTTAACATCTCACTAAAGACAACAATGGGTTTACCTTCTTGACTTAATACAACTCTGATTGCATTACAACTTGCATCATCTTCAACTTGAAATACTTTGTTGAAATCCAATCAAACCAATATAGGTAATTCAACAACCTTTTGTTTCAAAGTCTCAAAAATGTTACCACCTCCATGTGTCCACTTGAATTTTTTTTTTATCTCCCCTTATTGTATCAGTCATAACATTATAAACAACACTGAAATTCTTTATAAACTTTCTATAAAAACTAGCCAAACCATGAAATGATCTTACCTCACCCACATTCTTAGGTGTAGGCCATTCCAAAATTGATTTAACCTTCTCAGAATCCATCTTCAATCCATTAGTTGAAATCACAAATCCCAAATACACAATCTCTTTTGGCATAAAAGAACACTTTTTTAGATTAATCAGCAACTTTTCCTCTTTCAACCTCTACAGTACTTGTCTAATATGCTCAAGATGTTCTTCCTTAGTCTTACTAAATATTAGAATATCATCCAAATAAACAATCACAAACTTACCCAAAAATCATTTTAGAACTTCATTCATCATCCTCATGAAAGTACTAGGTCCATTAGTCAAACCAAAAGGAATAACCAACCATTCATACAAACCATCTTTTGTCTTGAAAGTAATCTCCCATTCATCACCTTCTCTAATTTTGATTTGATGATAGCCACTCTTCAAATTAATCTAGGTAAAATACTTTTCTCCACTCAAACAATCCATTATGTCATCCATACTTGGCATAGGAAACTTATATTTCACTATGATTTTTTCAATAGCTTTGGAATCAATACACATTCTCCATTCTCCATTTTTTTTAGGTGCTAATATAGTAGGTATAGCTCATGGACTCAAGCTTTCTCTAATCAAACCTTTCTACAACAACTCAAGCACTTGTCTATTAAGCTTTGCATTCTCTATAGGTGTAAATCTATATTGTGCTTTGTTTGGTAAACTAGCTCCAGGAATCAGATCCATACAATGACTTATGCTTCTTACTGGAGGTAACCCATTAGGAATATCATGAGAAACAATATCTTTATATTCATTCAGCAATTTCTGCTGTCATACCAACTTGTGTTGCTTGGTCATTACTACCAACACTCAGTCCTCTAGGAACTATAGCAAAAAAAAACTTGATTCTTCTTTACTTCCTTTTCAAATTGCTTTCCATTAACCATGCAAACTTTTATTGCAATACAACTGACCTCATCTGGACTTTCAATCAAAGACAGTAATGTTTGTTTCTTCCCATTTACCTATTGAGTATATTGATTCAATCTTCCATCATGTACAACATATCTACCATATTGCCAAGGTCTACCCAATAGAATATGACAACAATTCATAGGCATAATATCACACAAAACTTCATCCAAGTAATGTCCAATCTTGAACTTCACAAGGCATTTCTCACTAACCAGTATCTTATGCTCATTTTTTATCCATGAAACATAATAAGGTTTAGGATGCTTTAGCATCTACAATTGCAACTTTATAAATAGCTTTTGTGATGCCAAATTTGTAGAACTTCCACCGTCAATGATCACTTTGTAGCATTTTTCAGCCATCTTACATCTTGTCTTGAAAAGACTTCTCCTTAAAATAGGTTCCTCATCACTTTCCTTATTACATAAGGTTCTTCCTATATATGATAAATATGTTAGCAAGTAATACTAATCTATTAAAAAACAAAAGCATTAACTAGCATAAGAACCATAACATATAAGATAGACAAAGAGAAGCCACTCAAATGAGAATGTGAGCTATTAAGGGGCTCTCTCAATGAGTTTGTTCTCTTGATTTGGGGATGAGTCTAATTTGGATATGGATTTAGGATGTGTGCTCAAGGTTCTCAAACTAACTTCAATGGATGCTTGGTATTTGGGTGTGGGTGTATGGAAAAGTATGAATTTAGGCTTCTCAAAAGGGCATTATAACTTTAGCTCAAGGATTGTGATGAAATGGCTTGGGAGGGGATCCAATTTATAGACTAAGGGCTTGAGGGTTTGAGGGCTAAGATGCAAGGATGAGGAAAAGCTCATGGGGGGCTTAGATTGCATGAGAGGAGAGCACATGGATTGTGCTTTCTTATAGCCAATCAGGGAGTGACACATGTCATAGGGTGAGTGGATGGAGGAAAGGGCAAGGATGAGTCACCAAAGGAGGCTCAAGGCCTTAAAGGCCCTCATAAATGGCTTGTAAGAGCAATGAATGGGCTTGTAAGAGTCTTTATGGCCTTGTAAGAGCATTTATGGTTGGGTGGTTAGGATATTTTGGAGGGAGTTGAGATTGTTGACTTTGCTTGGTTTAGGAAAGTCTTAAGCTTGCTTAGGGAATGTGACAAGGTTAGAGGGGGGATTAGAGGTGATTTAGGATTAGACTAAGCTTGTTAGAGATATGAAAGTGAATGGAATTTAATGAGGTTGGGTGAGTTAGTGGATAAGCTTGATTAGTATGGGTGGATGGGGTGGATTACGCTAAAAAGGGGGTTGAGAGATAGGCTTAGGAAGAGGATAAAGTCCTTCTAGAAGAGTCTAGAACTTCATAAGATTTTGAGGATAAATAAAGTCTATTTATCTCAAGGGTTTGGGTCAAGGAAATATTTATTAAAACATTTTTAATAAATATGAGAATTAATATTTAACCTTAGTTAAATATTTTGAGTTGGGATTAGGGGTAGAAAATGATGGGATTAGCCTTTAATCTAAATTAAAGAAAGATTAGAAGATTTTGGAAGAGATTAGTGGTCTTAAGAAAATTGGCCAAGTTGTGGGCAAAAAATAAATTAAATATTTATTTTGGGATTTTTGGTCAATTTATTTATTAAATAATTAATAAATAAGGAAATAATGTTTAAATAAGATTTAAGACAAGGGGATTTAATGGCATAAAAATAAATTAATTAATTAAATAATTAATTAATTAATAAATGATGATGTCATTAGAGACTTTTTCAGAAAATAAAAATATTTTATTTTCTAAAGGATTTTAGGTGTCTACATTTTTGCCCCTCTTTGATATGATGTCGCAAGTGGCATGACATCAAAGATAAGAAAATAAGATGCCCAAGGCTAGAGCAGAAGAAGAGAGAATGGACTGCAAGATGCGCCCTCAAGAAGACGGTGGGGAGAGAGAGTAAGGTGTGATGGCTTCTTGAAAAAATACAAGAATCCAGGATGAGCAAGTAGACTCAGATTGGCAAAGAGGAGGGGCTGAATTAGCTCAAACTCTCACTATGGGAGAATGATAAAGGGCTATTAGAGGCACAAGAGGAAGCAAGCTTAAGAATTTAGGGGAAATGGAGGATGAAGGAGTGGAGCGCTATAAAAAGGAAACCAGGATAAGGGAAAAGGATGAGGGGATGATAAAGCTGATGCAATAGGATTTCAAAGAGTCAGATTGGTGGAAGATGGGTTTCGAAGATCCCTAGGACTAGGATTGTGGATCTCGAAAGATGAGGCTTAGTGGATGGATTGGATTGGTGGATCCCTAAGACTAGGATTGTGGATCCCTAAAGCTAAAAGTGAAGATTGATTCAAAGAGATACTGATGCATAAGCTGGGGTAGGATGAGACAGATGCTAGATATGGATGGGGGATAATGGAGATGAAGGGATTCCATTGAAGCTTTTTGAGTGGGGGGATACTTCAAAGAGAAGTACCACCATGTAGTTGAGCGCTAGATTTTCTATAGGATTGTTGGTTAATTGCCAAGGTTACCAAGAACATCAAGGCCTTTTCACCAACTGTCAAGAGGACTGACAAACTGACTCAAAACAAACACACAAGGATTGCCCCAGCATCACACATGATTCCCAAAGGAAGCAACATGGAACCGACACTGGGTAACCCATAAGAAGAAAAGAAAAACAAAAAAAAAACTTGATCAAGACCTTATGCTCAGATTGCCCCATTTGTAGTATACCATGATATGGAAGATCGTGGCAACCTTGAGGAGGGAACAAAAGGATTGCTTGGAAAAGATATTTTCAAGACCCAAAAGGAAAGATTCCAAATCAAAAGAAAGTAAAAATCCAAAAGAGAACCATTTGCCAACGAGATGGGTAGGACGAGGTACTAACAGACCAAGATTAGACATGAGGAAAGCTATATCCTACAAGGATCTATTGGAGAGCACCTAAGCTGATGGATCTAGATAAATGATGCATCTGGCAAGCTAAACTAAGAAGGATAACACTTTTGGTGATAGGAGATCTAGCTATAGGATGCATTGGAATAGCTAACCAAGGGTTGTGCAACATGTACAAGATGTTGATCAAGGAGGAAATGACATGAAAGCTAGATAGATACAATGGTACTAAGCTAAAGAGGATGTACAAGCTGACAAACTCAGATATGTTAGAAATGTACAAGGTTGTTCATTTTTTTTTGTGAGATGAAAATATTCATGAAGGGTGGGATGTCTGAAATAGTTGATAGGCGGATAGGTAGATGGTTTGCAAAAAGCTTAAGGAAAATGGGATTCTTTGTGTGTATGTGATAGGATACAAGCTAGGATACAAGATTTGGCATATAATACAAGCTAGAATATGGTATAAACTTTGGACAAGATTTGCATATACAAGCTATGATACAAAGGATGATACAAGATTCATAAGCTGAGGTACAAGATTTACAAGCTAAGGTACAAGATTTACAAGCTGTATAGGATTTACAAGCTGTACAAGATTTACAAGTTGTCTAGGAGGTATTTACAAGCTTCATCAAATTTTGGATATTTGGTTGGAACACCAAAGGAACAAGCAGGTGTGTTTTATGGGATGGTGAATGGATGAATGAGGGATAGGATAGTGATAGATAATGGATTAGTCTTAGTACACAAGGTGCCTGAATTACTATGTTTTCACCAAGGTACCTATCCAAGGCGCTTGAATTTGCCAAGTTTTCACCATTGGACGCTTATTTCTCTTTACTATTTTTTTGTATTTTTCAAAAGCTGGGTATACCAATGATTTTCAAGCATAGAACTTCTTAAGATGAATGATGTTAGTAGGATCATTCAAGATTTCTCCTTCCAGTCTAGATAGTTGATAAGCTTTGAAGCCAAAGGATGTAGTGACAACATAAGGACCAAGCCAAGTAGGTTCAAACTTGCCTTTCTTTTCTCGATCAGCTTGGACTTTCATATTTTCTTTGAGGACCACGTCACTTGGCTGAAAGTTTCGTGGGAGCACCTTCTTTTTTAAATTCCTTTTGAGATGAGTTTGATAGACTATGAGATGATCATAGGCTTGTTGTCACTTCTCGTCTAAGAGATCTAGCTAGGTGAGCCAAGCTACTCTGTATTCTTCATCTGATATTTTCCCTTGCAAAGATATGCACAAGGAGGTAAGTTCAACCTCTATGGGTAGTACTGCTTTAGCACCATAGACTAGGGAGTATGGATTTGTTCTTATGGATGTACGAAAGGAGGTTCGATAGGGCCATAGAGCTAGATTTATTTTTAGGTGCCAATCACAGCCGGAATCATTGACAAATTTCTTTAGGATTTTGAGGAGGGTTTTGTTAGTTGCCTCTACCTGTCTGTTACCTTGTGGGAAATATGGGCTAGAAAAGTGATGATGGATATGGAGGGAAGTGCATAATTCTTCCATGTTGAGATTTTCAAAGTTACCTCCGTGGTCGGTGAAGATGGTGGATGGGATGCTGAAGCGGCAAATAATGTGGTACAAGATGAACTTGGAGACCTAAACTCCTATAGCTGAGACTAGGGGGACTACTTCCACCCATTTAGTGAAATAGTCTGTAGCTGTTATTATCTATTTATGTCCATCAGATGAGAGAGGTATGATATTTCCAACTAGATCGAGGCCCCAACAAGCGAAAGGCCAAGGTGGTGCAATAGGCTGTAGATCTTGTGCTAGAGCGTGCACAAGATTTGCGTGCTACTAACATGGGAGACACTTTCTAAAAAATTCATAGGAGTCTTCTTCAATAGTAGGCCAATAGTAGCCTGCTCTAAGGATTTGTTGTGCTAGGAAAATACCACTCGTGTGGGCACCGCAAAGTCCAGTGTGTACTTCTTTTAATGCCATAGTGGCCTCATTTTCATCTAAACATCAAGAGAGAGTATCATGATAACCTTGACGATATAGGGTATTGGCTATGAGAACATAGCGGGATGATTTTTGGATGAGGTTCTGGCGTTGGGTACGTGTGAGGTGAGGGGATATGATACCATCGTTAAGGTAAGCATAAATCTCATGGTACCAATGGGATTGGGGACCAACCAAGATACAAACATGATTTGAGTCATCATTCACATAGACAAGTGTGAGGAGTTGCTCGACTAAAAGCTCATACTGTGTAGCTGCTTGGGGAATTTCCAAGAGTGAGCTGATAGTAGCCATAGCATCTGTTGCTTTGTTCTACATTCAAGGAACTTGTGTAAACTAAAGCTTTGTAAAATGTTGGGTTAGCTGATCAACTAGCTCTTTGTAGGGTAATAGCTTTTCATCTTTGGTTTGATATTCATTTAGGGCTTGCTTGATGATGAGCTGAGAATTTCCAAAGATTTGTAACTCAATGATGTTCCATTCTATAGCTATCCTTAATCCTGCTATGAGAGCCTCATATTTGGCTATATTGTTGGTGCTAGGGAATTGTAGCTTGAGGGTTTTTGGAATGTAATCTCCTTGAGGTGTGACCAACAATATTCCTACCCCTGATCCATGAGATGTGTATGAGCCATCAAAATAAAGTTTCCATGGGGGGCTATTCTTCAATTAGATAGATATGCTCATCAGGAAATTCTATGATCAAAGGATATGCATCTATTAGCGGTGCATCAGCTAGGTGATCTACTATAGCTTGCCCTTTGATTTCCTTTCTGTCCACATACTGGATGTCAAATTCGCTAAGGAGCATAACCCATTTGGCCAAACAGCCTGTAAGTGTTGTTCTATAGAGCATATACTTGAGAGGGTCAATCTTGGAGACTAGTTGGATGGTATGACTTAGCATGTAGTAGCGAAGCTTTTGAGTTGAGAAAATAACTACCAAACAAGCTTTTTCCATAGGAGTATAATTGAGTTCATAACCAACTAGGGTTCTACTAATGTAGTAGATGGTTCTTTCTCTATCGTAGTCATCGAGTTGTGCTAGAAGTGCCCCTAGAGCAGTAGGCGTTGCTGATATGTACAAGATAAAGGGAAAACCAGGAACTAGTGGAGCCAAGATAGAGGGATTGGTGAGATACTGCTTGAGCTGATCGAAGCTGCATTGACATACAAGATCCCACTTGAAGTTCTCATCCTTCTTTAGTAAATGTGCAAATGGTGTACACTTATCTGCAAGCTGGGAGATGAAGCACTGGATGGATTGAAGCTTTCCCTGAAGAGAATGAAGTTGTCGTAGTGTCTGGGGAGGAGGCATGTCTAAGATAGCCTTAACCTTCTTGGGGTCGATCTCTATACCTTGTTTAGAAACTATAAAGCCTAGAAGCTTTCCAGATGTGATCCCAAAGACACACTTCTTGGGATTCAACATGAGATGATATTTGGCTAACCTATCAAAGACTTTCTCTAGGTTAGCAAGATGATCCATGAAGGTGTGAGATTTAACCAAGATATCATTCATATAATCCTCCAAAATGCTATGGATAAGATCATGGAAAATGGTTGTCATAGCTCTTTGATAGGTAGCCCCAGCATTCTTTAGGCCAAAAGGCATCATGTTGTAGCAAAAGGTTCCTTAAGGGGTAGTGAATGCTGTCTTATCCTGATCCTCTTCTACAATCTTGATTTGATTATACCCAAAAAATCCATCCATGAGGGACAGAATTTCATGTCCAGCTGTAAGATCTACAATCATATCTATGTTGGGCAAGGGAAAATCATCTTTTGGACAAGCTTTGTTAAGATCTCTAAAATAAGTGCAGATTCTAATGTCACCAGAAGGCTTAGTGATGGGGACCATGTTGGAGATCCACTCTGAGTAGTTGATAGGTCGAATAACCTTAGTAGCTAACATTCTTTCTAATTCAGCTTTGACCAGTAATGCCACCTTGGGGTGCATTTTTCTAAGCTTTTGTCTGACGGGCTTGATCTTTGGATTGACTACAAGATGATGAACTAAAAGCTTTGGATCAAGTCCTAGCATGTCTTGATATGACCATGAAAATCAGCCAATGTTCTCTCTTAAGACCTCAAAGAGGAGGTCAGCTTGGTCTTGTGATAGGGATGCAGCAATATGAACAAGTCTGGGGATCTCTGAAGAACTGATGTTGACTTATCTAGTATCCTCAATTAGAATAGAAGACACCTCTGGTCAATTATCTTGAGGAGGCAATGCTAAATCCTCATGTTTTGGTTATGGCTCTAGATTTTCTTACTGAGGGGTTCTCTTCGCTACCTTAGCTAGTCTCGAATTTTCCTTAGTTCTAGTTTTGGGTGTATCGAAACTAGGTTGGGGATTTTTTCCAAAATACCCCTTGGGATCTAGCTTATAGATATAAGCAGAATTTGGCTTTGTTTTCTTATGAGGTGTTTTAGCTCCCATGAATCTCATAAGTGCTTCCTCTAATGTGAACTCATCAATGTGTATGACGCTTGGTTGGTCCCAATCTATGAGTTGTGGATGGGCAAGTGGTAGATCAATGAGGTGGATGGATAGTTCTTGGAGAATAGATTCTCTAAGGAAGATTTGGTCTGGGATATCGTCATAGGCTCTCTTTTAAACTTCCTCAAGAATGTTTTTGATTTTGACAAGATTGTGGTGAATGTTCAAAAAAGCATGACCATTCTCATTGGTGCCCCCAGTTGTGGGTATGCCAAAGCCAAGACCTAATTTTGTTTCCCACTTGTGTGCTTCGATGGGGCACTGCATGCCTCTTTCTTCTAGTCCTAGACCACCACCTTGATAGTTCCATTTGTCAGTGATGAGCTTATGTTCTTGGGGATACTTCTGGCTGAAGTGATTAAGGCGTGCTTGATTTCTTGGAGGTGCATCCTTATGTAACTAGTTGTTGATATTTGGAGTGAGCTCCTCGTGAAGAGGGATTTTTGAGGATACAAAGGTTGTTGGGCCAAACTGTTTGTATCGAGGAGGTGGAATCTCCTTAGCTTTGTGATATGTCAGTCGTCCATGGGCGTGTGGATCAAGTGGGAGTGCCTCAACAGCAAATGCATCTGACAGACTATACTCTCCACAACCTTTGATCTTCACAGTAGACAAGGTGGAGGTGAGGATGGTTTCTAGGTCATTACAAGTGTGGGATGAGCTGGCGATGGCTGTGCTAATATCAATTCTAGGGTAATGGTTTGTATATGAAGCTTCAACTGCATTACAGTAAGCAAAGAGTTCTAGATCGGAATGGATGGTTACCTCACTACCCTAATGCAAAAATTTGATGCACTGATGGTAAGTGGATGGAACGGCTTTCATGGCATGAATCCATGGGCGACCAAGGAGGATGTTAAATGGTAGGTTTAGATCAATAACATGGTAGAGTATTTCTTGGATGACTGGCCTAACCTTGATTGGTAGCAAAATAGTTTCTTGTGTGGTTCTTTCCAAATTTTCATAAGCTTTGATGGTGATAACCTCACTGATGATATCTGCCTCAGTATACCTAGCTTGTTTTATGAATTTTATGGTGCAAATATTCAAGGTTGATCAATTATCTATCATTACTCTTTTTATAGAAAAATTGGATACCATGATGGCTATGCGAAGCAGAAGGGTGTGATTTGGCTCAACCACAGGTATGTCAGTGGGTTTGAATGATAGGGCACATGAGGATGAAAGGTGTCCAACAAGATTATGAAAATTAGTAACATTGATATTTGAATGGACACAAGATTCTACGAGAGCACTATCAAGGATATTCTTGTACACAGGACTAGTGCGAAGAAGGTCTAAAATGGAGATTTGGGATGGCATGTTCCCAAGGTGTTCCAAGATATTGCACTAGCTTTTTGATGGAGTTGATGGTGCTGGTGACACTGGTGGACCTATGATGTTAAATCGTACTCTTCTAGTGACTGCACACTCATTGTTTGGGCCTTGGATATTGATAACATTGACAGAAGGCTCTTTTTCAGATATACAACCGATGAGGCTACCATAGTCTATGTAGGATGAAGTGTGGTCATTGTTCTTCCCATGCTGTTGGTTTGGCTAGTGGTTGTTGGTGTTGTTGTTGTTGGTTTGGATAAGTGCTTTTCCAGGATTATGGTTGTTAGATCTATAAGCCTGTATTGGGAGAGGTTTGGGCACCAATGGTGATTTCTTTCCGATCAATGAGGTCCTGCACATAATCTTTCATTTTCATGCATCTGAGGGTAGTGTGACCTTTTACCCTATGAAATTTTTAGTACTCATTATCTTTGTACCATGCAGCCTTGGATTGACCTGGGTCAATTTGCTGGGTAGGAGGAAATTTGATGAGGTTTTCCTTAGTCAATTTATCAAAAATGACATCCAATGGCTCACAAAGGGGTGTATAATTTCTAGGTGCAGGTTGGAATCTGGGCTTTTTCCCTACAGCTACATTGATGGCATTAGCTTGATTGCTAGATCCTTGGAAGTTGGGTCTTGGATTGTGGTTTTGATAGATTTGGTTATTCTACTATTGGTAGTTGATAGCTTGCTGATTGTTTGGTTGATATGGTGGGTTAGACTGGTTTTGAGAAGGACCAACAATATTCACATGTCTGGTATCAGTAACCCCATTTGTTGCAATGTGCTTGTTTTTGTTCCAATACCTAGACTTGTCATTGGAATGTGATTGATTTTGGTTGGCCTCTTTGTAAATCTTGACCACACCATCCTTAATTGGTCCTTGCTCAAGGATCATTCCTTTCTCTTTGATATCTTTGTAGGTCTACAAACAGTTCATGGTCATGTGGTGAGCCAAGCTGGGGTGGGCATTATCAATAAACATTTTCACCAAATGGCACTCTGGTAAGGTACAAGATATGCGGGTGGTAAGGGTTTGCCATATTTGCAGATATTCAGGAAGGCTTTCTCCACCTTTTTGCTTAGTGTGGACAAGATCAACTACTGATAGCTCTGTTTCAACAAGATGGGCATATTGGGCTACAAATGCTTCAAACAATTCAGCAAAGTTTTTAATTGTGCCATATGGTATTCTATAAAACCATTCAAGAGCTGGTCCGACCAAGCTTTTGGGAAAGAGATGCAAGAGGAAGATGTCATCATATGCCATTTCTTGGCAGTGCATGTGAAATTCTTTGATATGTGTGACAGGGTCTCCTTTTCCTCTGAATTTGTCAAACTTGGGTATCTCAAAGTTCTTTGGAAATGGTGTCATGGTAATGGCTCTATCAAATGGGTAAGGACACACATTCTCAAACTTGAAGGTTTTTGGGTCATTTCCCTCCTGGATGTTTTTCAAAGCTATCTTCATGGCTTCCCATTTTGAATTAATGGGTGATGACTTGGGTGCCCCCAATGTAGGAGTGCCCTGAGGTAGGTATGTGCTAGATGGGGCAATGGAATATGGATGGCTTTGAGGTATGGGCTAGTAGGGATTGTACATTGCTTGGGAAACTAAATGGTGGATGATGGGTGGTTGAGGTGGAGGTGGCACATATTGCTGCATGTGTTGCGAGGCTTGCTGCTAGTATGGGATTTGGGATAGGGATTGAGGGATGTAGGCTAGCTGTGGGATAAATGGATTGCTTTATGGAGGTAAGGTATAAGATGGTTGTGAAGCTTGGAGAAAGGATCGGGGAGCTTGTGGAACTTGACTTTGGATTTGAGGAGTTTGACCAATATATGTTGGTTGTGCCCCCATCTGGGAAGGTGTCTACATGGAAAAAGAGGCCAAGTAATTGGTGGTTGGTGGTGGTGGATTTCCTCCTAGAAGTGGCATGGAAATATAGTTGGTAATAGGAGGTAATGGATTAGTTGGTGGTAGATGTGGTGGGAATTGAAAGCTTGGGAATGGAACTGATGGGGTTTGATAGCTTGGTGGCTAGATTTGAAATCTTGGTAGAGTGGTGGCAGGAGCTTGGGTCACTTGAGAGCTTGGCAGAACATTGGTAGTAGCTGGTGGGGTTTGATAGCTTTGTGGAGTGAGGGCAGTAGCTTGTGGATTTGTGGCTGATGGTACTAAGCTCCAAGGACCTAGTGGAAATGATAGAATTGTGTTTTGAGCTGAGGTAAACAAGCTGGGGGTGATGAAGGGTTGATTACTTGGCCCCATGGGTGCCATCCTAGTTGTATATTGTTGAGGTTGGCCAAAGATGCTAGCACTAATTTGGGAGATGGGTGGATTTGGAAGGCTAGGTTGGAGAGTAGCAACAACAATAGTGAAGGGAGTGAATGATGAGGTGTTTTAGGAAAAGGGGGTTTAGGATGGAGTGGTATGGACCAATGGTGGAGTGGTGGTGGAAGGATTGGCTTGCGGAAGGGAGATTTCAAGTTGAGTGGAGGATGGTATGTTTGGGTCTATTGGATCATGTGGGGTGGGTTGAGGCTCTTCTTTTAGAACATATTGAAGATAATTTGAATCATAAGAGCCTATGGGTGGTGGAAGCTACCTAAACAATGGGTGAGATGGATCTGATAATGGAGGACGTCTTCCAAATTCAAAGGCTCCTATATTGTCCCTTTGAAAGTTAGCCATGATTTTTTCTTTGTTTTTGTCTATAATGGCATTCACCAATACTGCATTTCTTGGTTAGTTCATGAAAGCTTCAATGTCAGTAGGTGATGGTATAGTGTTCTTTGGGCTGAAGGATGGTTGAGTGCTCAAGGGGAGCGATGTTTTTTGATCCAAATGATATGGCTCCATTGTTTTCTTCTTCTTGCCTAAGCGAGTGATGGGTGGCATGAAAATGCAGAATGTTTCCTAGGGATGAGATGCAACAATGATGATGGATGTAAAAGGGGAAGGCTTTTCTATGCAAATGATTTCCTAGGTTGAGGCAAAGCTATATGACAAAACCTAAGGAGGATTGGGTTGGGAATTCTAACTTCAAAGATATGTTTCCAAAGCATGAAATGTCTTCTTTCCTATGTGCAAGCTTGGTGGTGATTGTGTCAACTTAAGGATAGATTGATGATCCTTTAGGAAGAACATGAGATTGACCACTTGTGGATCCCAACCTTTAGCTCAAGGTGATGAGGGATAACAAGTGACAAAGCTAGATTACCCTAGACAAAGCTCTATCAAAGGGATAACCTTGGTGAGATTGGTAGATTGGCAAGATGGTAGGAATGGAAAACTTTTGGCAAGGTGACAACAATTTTGAAGGCTTGGATGTGGAGTTTTTGGATTGTTGGCTAGATGGTTTGGTTCTAAATGAGATGGATGAGCTAAAATTCTTAAGGAGATGACTAAGGATGGTTGGATTTCCTACAAAGATGACTTTAAAGTGAAGCTTACGCAAGAAGATGTGGAGAAACAAGGGGGTCTAATCATAGAAATCATGCCTAGTTGGTAATGCATAAGCAGGGTTAACTCCTGGATGTTGGTTAAGTTGGATAGTGCGATCTAACCAGGCATCTTGAAGGGCTTTGTTG
The DNA here is from genome assembly GCA_028749045.1 of Cupressus sempervirens. Taxonomy (NCBI): domain Eukaryota; kingdom Viridiplantae; phylum Streptophyta; class Pinopsida; order Cupressales; family Cupressaceae; genus Cupressus; species Cupressus sempervirens. The sequence continues at coordinate 701,777,024 of CM053784.1, forward strand.
GTAGCTTTGTCCTCTACTTTTTGGAGTTTGGAAATTCAAGGGCTTGGTGTTATTTCTTTTCTCTTGGCTGAAAGTTCTTGGTATGCTTGAGATGGCTTGAGTTTGACTTTGTGAAACTTCTGTTTGGGTTTGCGTTATTTTGACATGAACTCTTGAATCTGCTTGGCTTTGAGAGATCTTAGTTGTTTTGCTTCGACTTGTTCAACTTCTGAAACAAGCAGTGACTACGCTAAGTGTGCCCTAAGCTAAGATTGACCAAGTTTGGCAAACATTCATTCAACAAGTAAAAGATCAAGCAATAGATAGGAACAACCAAATAGAAGTTTTTGATTCTCAGAATGTGATACTTGTGCCATGGAGTGTGTATGTTTTACAAATGTTTTGATCAGTCACTTCAAACACATTAACATCCTAGATGGTTGTCTACAAGGCTAACAGTTGGTTTAGCTAGGGAGTCCTCGATATACCCAAGGTACGTGAGGCCCAAATCCGTAGATGAAATCAAAAAGATGTCACATAGTTGAGAGGAGCGGTAACCCACTTCATCTCTTTCACTTCTCAAGGGTATAAAGTTCCTTGAGGCTTAGCCTGAGTGAAAAAATCTTGATTCCAAGAGAGGTGTCTTTGGATTCACCTCTCGATTTTTATACTCTACCAGAATGCTGGAGTTGAGGTCGCCCAAGGGGTGATGAAATCTCCAAGCAGGCCTCCTAAAACTTAAACAAGATTTTGGATCCTAATCTTATGCACCCAAGATGGTCTCAAAAGATGACAAGGGGAGAGAAGACTTGGATGATCTTGGGCTAAAAAACACGTTTGTTCTTTTACCAACTGACTCTTATGTGTGTTGATCTAGACTTTGCAAGCACTCATGTTTAAGAGACAATGTTCAATTCCAACTTGAAGCATTAACAAAAGTAAAATTGATCAAAGAATGCAAACAAGAAGAAGAGTTAGGGTCAACAAAAGTAAACCCGCACACCCAGAGGCCCTCCACGTCAAATATTGATTAATTTTCTTTAAGGCATTCAAGAGTTGGTGTGATTTTGTTTTAAGCCCAAAACAAAGATGTGTGAAACTCGATTGTCAAGTGCGCGCCTGGAGGCCCTCCACAATAAGATTTATTCATTTGTTTATGCCCAAATGAAGTGTTAGCAAGACTAATGCTCATTCAAGAGATTTTCTAACTTAGAAAAACCACTAAAAGCCCAAGTGAGTGGAGTTTGATTTGCGTGGAGTACTTAACACCCTCTTAGGTAGACCCATCCCCATAGATGGCATTGAGATTGCAACCAATGGTTAAATTGATGGGTGATTAAAGAAGGTGAGTCCAACTACAAACTCACTCAAAGCATTTTTAATAGTTTTTATAACTTAGAAAATTTTTAAAATGTGGAGTTAGGTTCTTTTTATGCCCACAAATTGAAGTGTGAGATATTGCAATGGTTAATTGATCATTTGCATTCAAGATTGAGTTTTTTATTTTAAGCATGCTTTCCAAAAAAAATTGATTTTAATCCATTGCATTCAAGATTGTGTTTGAGCAACATTCATTCAAAGAAAAATGTGTATAAGTATGCAAGTTCATTTTAACAACATGCATTCAAAGACAAGTGTTTAAACATTCAAGTTTCTTTTTCAAGAGCATTAAACTATGTAAGGAGAACCTACAAGAAACATGGTTAGTGGTTTCATAGATGCTCCAACCTACAAGCTACAAAAGCCAATTTGATTAGTAACCCAAAAATTTCAAAAATTTCAAGCTTAACTATGAGGAAAATAAAATCAACTTTTTTTGTTCTTTTTCTTAGGCGTAAAAATGCTTAGAAAAACCTCTACTCTATGGAACCACCAAAAGTTAAAATTTGATTTATAATCTTTTTCTTTTTCTTTTTAAAAACTAAAATGTGTAGGAATAGAGATGTTAAAATAGAAATGCAACAATAACAGGCGGAGATGATAGTTCATCAGGCGGAGACGCCAAATTGTGGAGATGCTGAACTATGGAGATGTTGATCTACGGAGAGAACAGAGAAAGAGGCAGAGATGACAGTGTAGTTTAGTGGCATAGAAAATAGGAAACCAGGCAAAGATGCTGAACTACAGAGATGAAAGTTCAATTTGGTGATGATAGAGATGACAGAAGATTAGAGGCAACAACGGAGATGACAGTTTACCAGGTGCAGACAACAGTTCACCAAGTGCAGATGCCAATCTGCAGAGATGATGGTTGAGGTTTCGGAGATGACAGTTTACTAGGCGCAGACGATAGTACACTAGGTGAAGATGCCAATTTGCGAAGACGACAGTTGAGGTTGTGGAGATGACAGTTTACCAAACACAGACGACAGATCACCAAGCAAAGACACAAATCTGCAGAGACGTTGAATTACAGAGATGGCACTGTGCGAACAGAACTGAAATGCGTAGGTTTTTTCAAAAAAAATTGATTTTTTTGATTATTTTTGAGTTTTTAGAGGGTATGTCTTATTCCCAAGTGCACCCTTCAACCTACAAAAATAAGGAAAACACCCTACAACTCACTCAAACAACAACAAACATTAGAGGGTTAGTTTATAAAAGCAATATGTAGATTGAAATGGATGAATAAATGACCCATAGTGGGGTCCCACCGAGCATGCCAAAATGTATATGTGAAATATGTTAGAAGTAATACTAATCTATTCAAAAAAAAAGCATTAACTAGCATAAAAACCATAACATATAAGATAGACAAAGAGAAGCCACTCAAATGAGAATGTGAGCCATTAAGGGGCTCCCTCAATGAGTTTGTTCTCTTGATTTGGGGATGAGTCTAACTTGGATATGGATTTAGGATGTGTTCTCAAGGTTCTCAAATTAACTTCAATGGATGCTTGGTATTTGGGTGTGGGTGTATGAAAAAGTATGAATTCAGGGTTCTCAAAAGGGCATTATAACTTTAGCTCAAGGATTGTGATGAAATGGCTTGGGAGGGGATCTAATTTATAGGCTAAGGGCTTGAAGGTTTGAGGGCTAAGATGCAAGGATGGGGAAAAGCTCATGGAGGGCTTAGATTGCATGAGAGGATAGCACATGGATTGTGCTTTCTTATAGCCAATTAGGGAGTGACACATGTCATAGGGTGAGTGGATGGAGGAAAGGGCAAGGATGAGTCAACAAAGGAGGCTCAAGGCCTTAAAGACCCTCATAAATGGCTTGTTAGAGCAATGAATAGGCTTGTAAGAGTCTTTATGGCCTTGTAAGAGTATTCATGGTTGGGTGGTTAGGATATTTTGGAGGGAGTTGAGATTGTTGACTTTGCTTGGTTTAGGAAAGTCTTAAGCTTGCTTACGGAATGTGACAAGGTTAGGGGGGGGATTAGAGGTGATTTAGAATTAGACTAAGCTTGTTAGAGATATGCAATTGGATGGCATTTAATGAGGTTGGGTGAGTTAGTGGCTAAGCTTGGTTAGTATGGGTGGATGGGGTGGATTAGGCTAAAAAGGGGGTTTAGAGATAGGCTTAGGAAGAGGATAAATTCCTTCTAGAAGAGTCTAGAACTTCATAAGGTTTTGAGGATAAATAAAGTTTATTTATCTCAAGGGTTTGGGTTGAGGAAATATTCATTAAAACATTTTTAATAAATATGAGAATTAATATTTAACCTTAGTTAAATATTTTGAGTTGGGATTAGGGGTAGAAAATGATGGGATTAGTCTTTAATCAAAATTAAAGAAGGATTAGAAGATTTTGGAAGATGTTAGTGGTCTTAAGAAAATTGGCCAAGTTTTGGGCAAAAAATTAATTAAATATTTATTTTGGGATTTTTAGTCAATTTATTAATTAAATAATTAATAAATAAGGAAATAATGTTTAAATAAGATTTAAGACAAGGGGATTTAATGGCATAAAAATAAATTAATTAATTAAATAAATAATTAATTAATAAATGATGATGTCATCAGAGACTTTTTCAGAAAATAAAAATACTTTATTTTCTAAAAGATTTTAGGTGTCTACAATGTCCACTTGGTGAACCCTTATCATCTCTTTGAATGACAACATTTCTGATACCTTTCCCACTTTTAGAGGTTCTAAATTCAAAAGATCTATGTCCCTCTTTACCACATCTGAAACAATTACCATGAAATCAGCCTCTAGAATAAGAATTACCTCTTCCATGATAAGAATTAGTACCTCCTTGATAAAAATTCTCATTTTTCCTTCAGTCTTTCTTTTGTCATCATTCTTCCATTTATATTTGCCTTTATCCTATACAAACTTGTTAGATCTACCACCTTCACCATAAGATCTACCTCTGCCTCTCTGGAATCTACCACTTATACCTCTTTGTCTTTGTTCATGTTTCTTTGTCATGATCTCCTCAGCTTTCAAGGCATATTGATATGCTTCTTCAACACTTTCCAAATTCACAAAACTTATTTCATCTTGAATTTTAGATTTTAATCCATTTATGTACCTTGCAATTTTCTCAACATCATTGTCCACATGTCTAGATTTAATGTCCAATCTATAGAATTCCTCAGTATACTCTTTCACATTCATGTCCTTTTGTTTCAAATTTTGCATCTTTCTCAACAAGATAACTTGGTAATCAATAGGAAGGAATTTGTTCCTTACCTTGTTCACCATCTTTGGCCAAGTTTTGATCTTCTCCTTTCCTCTCCTTTGTCTATTAGTTTGCAAGTGCTCCCATCATAGTGATGCATGACCTTTCAATCTAGTGATTGCAATCTTTACCTTTCTATTATCAGGAGTGTTTTCATACTCAAAGAACTTCTCCATATCAAAGATCCAATCCAACATAGTATTGTTATTCAATTTTCCATCATAAGGAACAACTTCTACAATAGGCTTTGAATTTTCTGTAGACAACACTTGCAACAATCTTTCCTCATCTTGATCTTCTTCAATTTTTTGATGATGGTTTGGTGTTGCTACTTTATCATCACTTACATCATCAAGATGTGCTCCTCTCCTCTAGGCTATCTCCACAGTATCTAATTTGGCTACAATTTGTCTCAATTGATCCAATATGGCATTATCAGCATTTCCTCTACCATGAACCATCTTTACAAATTAGGTTCTTACAAAATCATAACCCTCTATAGGTTATAGGTCAAGTCCATAGATTTTCCACCCTATAACCAAATCCGAATCAAGGTTTTGCACGATCCAATCTCCACAAGGATGAACCTCAAGCTCTGATACCACTTGACACATGGATGGAAGGAATAACTAGGGCCAAGGGCACACCCAACTATCCAAACCACCATGCCAAAGTTAACACAATAGAAAACAAAAAAAAAAATAGCACCAAGGAGAGAGAACAAGATATTTTATTGATTCAACAAGTAATCAACATACATTACTAACTGTAAGGCCTTTTCGATTACGACTAGATACAAAATACAACTTTCAGATCTATGATCCAACTTTAAATTCACATATCTAGACACATATGCATTCCCTTTCAACCCTCTAAATTCTACCCCATAATCTAAGCCTAAGCACTCTATTTATACTTGCCAAAATGGATTACAAAAGATTTTAGAACATTACATAATAGAAAGGTCAACCTCAAAATGGTCAACACTCATCCCTAAACAAGATCCTATCATTAAACTCATGATCAAAATTAAATACACAAGTCATCTCCCACTAAGAACTAAAAACACAGACAACTTGGCACATACTAGATAACTCGCCACACTGGAAAACTGGCACTTAGCATCAACTAGAAATTGGCACTCAAAATCAACTAGAAATTGGCACTTGACATCAACTAGAAACTAGCACTCAACATCAACTAGAAATTTTCACTTGACATTAACTAGAAACTTTCTCTCAGCATCAACTAGAAACTAGTACTCAACATCAATTGGAAACTGGCACTTGGCATCAACTGGAAACTAGTATTTGGCATCAACTAGAAACTGTTACTTAGAATCAACTGGAAATTGGTACTTGAGATCAATTGGTAGAATGAACAAAAAGTGCAAGATTACAAGGAAACCTAGGATGCTCTTACATCAGTCGAGTAAAATGCTAGAGGATGTCAAGCTAACAGACTGGCTAGTTGATGTTGAGCTCGTAATGGTTGTTGAGTGAATGAAATGTTAATGGATGTCGAGTGAGCCTAAAATTGGTTGATGTTGAGTTACTTTTGTGTAAGCACCCAACATTAATTTTAGTACTTCAAAGGGTATTTGATCAATTTTAACTCATTTTACATCATTTTGAAATCAAGAAAGAGCAAGGAGAGTTAGAGGTGATCAAGAAATTCCATCAGAAGTAATTGCAAAAGATTTGAGTAGTGATTCAACACCATTTCATCTTGAATCTTGCAAGGTATTTATCAAGTGCCAAGCTATGTTATTTATATTTTTGTAAAACCTAGTTTTGCATAATGGTATCTAGTTCAAAGGGTGTAGAGGGTAAGGAGGTTTTGAATATTCAACTAGTTAGTAATGAGGTTAAACAATCAATATTCAAAGCCATTCTAGACATTTCTTACAATCAAGACCCCTCTGGTGTGTTATCCATGATACCACATAATATTTTAATGGTTCAAGATGTTAGGAAATGTTACAACTGTAAAATTGGAACTATTGGTGTTATGGAGATTATGCAAGCATATGAAAAACTTTGTGAGAATGGTGTAGTGAGGGAATAATTAAAAATAGTAGAAAATAAAGGGTTAACACGAGCTCTAGATTTCTCAAATGTGTTCAAAACTAAATGGATAAGATTTGTATTAAGTAGGATTCATGATAGTTCACTATAGTTAGACAATGGGCCTATCAAAATAACCAAGAGGATAATCCATAGGGAAATAGGGTATCCAACCCTAGATCAGCCTAAGACTCTAAGGAGTGATTCAAAAGAGGTTATTTAGAAAAATAAAGGAGCCATGTGGAACAAGAGAGGAATGAAAATTGACACCATTACAGATCCATTGATAGATTTTTTAGTAAGGGTTATTTCACACAAGTTTTACCAATCCAATATATTAAATAGTGTGCCCTGTATTATAGTGGATGTTGGTTATAAGATTGTCAAGAAAGATCACACATATGATCTTGCAAAGCTACAACTGCAATAATTGATTGAGAAGATAGGAGCTATACGAAGGACAAAGAGTGCTCAATGAAAATTTGATTCTATTTTGATATGCATTTTCTTGTTCAAAACACATTTCCAAATTTGGCATAGTTGCATGGAAACAAATAGGTCAGTGGCAGCAAAAATTGGTGAGTTCATTGAACAATTGGGTGAGAACTTTGAGTTGGTTATGACTAGCTACTTTGAGGACTTTAAGTAGTCTATGAAGAAAAGATTTAGAATTCTAGTATCACTAGTGGAAAAGCATTATGATGATATTTGTTTCCTAGTGGATGTTGACTATGCATTTGTTCAAGCAGCAACTCCAAAAGTAAGATGGCTAAGGCCATTAGGATATGAAATCAATGTAGATGAAGCCTCTACAACAATAACTACATTCCTTACAGAAGACATAGATAAAGATGCTAAAGCATTTGGAAACTATGAGATGGAAAAGTCTAAAATCACTATGCAACTCAAGACTACCTCTATTATAAAGAAGAAGGATAAGTTGGTGAAGAAATTGAAAACTAAATTTGGTGAAGGTGTCAACCAAGAAGAGGATGAGGAAGAAGAGGATGAAGAGGAAGAAGACTCCCAAACCCAAGCACCACTTGCACTAACTCAAGGAATGGGATCAGCTAGAGGAAGAGATAGAAGTTGCTAAAGGTGTCGAGGGATAAGAAGTCGAGGAAGCACCTACTCCCACTAATCAAAAGAAGAGAAAGGCTAAGGCCCAACTAGTGACAAGGTCCATGAAAATTGCTAAACCAAGCCAGCCCAAACCTATAGCATCTACTACAAGGGCTAGTGCATGTGTAACTACACAAAAGGCCAAGAAGAAAGCCAAACTAGCAGAGTATGAAGGAGGAGCTCAGAAAAATCCAAGGAGGAAATACATTGCACAAGCTAAATCTAATGAGGAGAAAAAAAAATCAGATGACAATACCCAATTCAAAGTGGTGAGTCACAACCCATTATCAGATCTAGAAAATATATGTGAAAATGTTAAGAATAGTGTAGATTTGTTAAGATTTACTCATGTTGATTTTGATAATTTTGGTAAAGTAGAAAAGAATCAAGTAGAGGAGGCTATATATGCCATGATGGAAAATTTTAAGAAAGCCCCACTAGAAATTACTAATTTTATGCCACAAATTTTATATGCGAGAGTTGACAAAAAATGGCATTATTGTTTAAACCTAGAATGACAAACAAGGGAGACATCACTTGCACAAGTTATGCCTGAAATTAGTAAGGCACAATTTTCTAAGGCTATGAAGAAGTATTCAATTAGATTTGTTCCAAAATATAGAGCCTTCAACATTTTGTTAAACAATATTGAAGATGTTGTTAAGAAGTCCACACAAGTGTGGAAAGTCACATATGGACTAGCAACAATAAAAGAAAGAGAATAGGAACCCATTGAGTATAAAGATGATGAAGAAGATGATAACAATGAAGATAAAGTTGAGGGAGGGACATAAATGAACTTAGATGACAAGGAAACAAGTGAGGTAGAGTAGCAAGAAGAAAAGTGTATAAGATACACAACTGCCAAATGTCAGCCCTCAACAAACACCAAGTATAAATACTAAAACAATTACAGTAGAGGATGTTTCTAATCTCACATCTCAGAAGATCAATCCCCTTACAGAGGAAGATCTGAAAAAGATACTTGATCAATCTACACTATAGGCAAAATTGTGTGATAATCCTGTATTGGTGAGTGTAGATGAGATTCAAAAATCAGTGACTGATACAACAATGGAAAAAGTGAATACACAAGAACTATTAGAGTAATTATTTATTTACATTTATTAATTATATCATCTTGATTTAATTAATTAAGTTGTTTATATTCTAGTTTACTTAAGCTATCTCTTAGGTGCATATAATTAATATTTTATATTAATTATAATGCGCAACCTTGTTTCTTTTCCCTTTTTAGGGTTTTGTTCACCTTTAAGATTGAACTTTTGTAATTTATTTTTCATTATCTTGTAATACATTTTCTCTCACTCCATTGAGATTTCCAAGCTGCACTTTTTACCTCTTTTGTTTTCTTTCAGCAATAGGTTATTTGAATGCAGGTGTTCTTGGCAAACTATGAAGTTGGTTTTCACAACTTCTACATGGTATTAGAGCCTTCTTGCTATTGCCTCATCTAGATATCTTGAAGCCATGATTTGAAAATGGAAAACCTATTTTTTTGTGTTCTTTTCTCTTAAATCTGGAGGAGGCACCTTTTTTGGTGCACTTTAGCAAAAATAGACAATGCCATCATGCTCAGAAGGCCTAGTATAGCCAAAATTCATATGAAATTTTTCTATTTTGACCAAAATAGCCTCTAAAAAACTAAATTTGGCCTCCTGAGGGCCGTATGGATTCAAAGATTTAAAAAAATCAAAAAATCACAAAAAATTCTTTAAAAAGCATTTTAAAGCAGCTCCACCTAGCGGCCACCAGTGCACCAACCCACCACCACTAGTGGGCTACCCGTGCCTAGCTAGAGCCCAACCTCCATAGGCATGCCATCATGGCCTGGTCCATGCCCAACCATAGCCGGTGAACCACCCACCTACCACCATCACCATTACTGCATTGCTTGGTGACCATCACCACTGTTGTCCCACTGCTCGATGACCATCATAGCCAAGTGATGTCACCTTTCATTGGGGTGATGTAATTTTCCTGATAAGTGATCATTTTCTTGACAGGTGACATCATCTCCCGATCATCAAGAATTTTTTTCCAGTGGATATTTTATTTATGGGCACTAATGTCATTTTCCAATATGCTAACATCATCTTTCTAGCAACTAGATTTTTTCCTTCTGACCAAATTTTTTTCCGATAGATGGCCATTTGATGGCCATCATCAAAAAAAATTTCAATGTATAATTTTCTAGAGAGCTCATTCTTTGGAGGAGTAGTTCATTTTTTGCCCATAACTTGAGCATACAGAGGTTTTTTTTTAATCTGAAAGAAGTGATAAAAAGTTGGCTCTGAGTTAGAGATGATGATTTTGGTTTCATTTTATGACATGGCCATTTGAGCTCCTATTTTTGGTGTTGAAGTAGAGGCTTTAATTTCCTCCCTTTCTACATCTAATATCTAGGTTTTCTTCTCATTTTTTGTGCTTTTCATAGTTGTTTCTTAGGTTGACAAGGGATATATTTAAACTTTGTAGGGGAGGTGCATTTTTCTTTCTATAATTTAATTTAGAAACAACACTTCTACTTCTATGTACTTTCTCTCCATGGAAGACTCTTTTATCGCCTACCTTACACCTCACAACTACCATACTTGGAAAGTGTAGATGACCAAATTGCTTATGGAAAAGGGGTTATGGTCATGCCTTAATGTGGCTCTGCCAGTTCTACAGAGGCCTTATAAGGTTCTTATGCAGTGCAATAAGATGGATGAGGAAATGGGCCTCATTGCAATGAATATTTTAGATGGGTTACTATTTCACCTGGATGGTTTAACTACACTGAGGGCTATTTAGGACAAATTTTCTACCTTGTTTGGCACAATGAATCACTTCAGGGTTCTACAAATGGATGCAGAGTTCACCTCCTTAGTTCTTGAATCATTCACCAGCATTGAGGACTTCTTGATGAAGTTCAAATCTCTTTGATCTATTTTACAAGTTTCTAGAAAGACAAAGTTAGATGATGAGTGTATCTTTCTGATACTCTCAAAGCTTCGAAGTCCTTATTAGATTTTCACTTCTACCTTCTACTCCACTATGGATGGACTAGGTGTATGACATGTTATGCCCTCTTTTGAGACATTCTATGATAGGTTAACTTGTAAGCAGTCCAAGCTCACTCAGATGGATTCACTTACAGGTTCATAGTCATAGGCATTTCTTTCTAGGTCACCTCAAGATACACAAAAGTAGAAGCCAAAATAGATATTAGATTCCTCATCTCAGCACTGTACTATTCCATCATCTTCTTCTAAGAAGGAGAAAAAGAAGACTAAGATTCCTACCTATTCCTATTGTTAGAAGGGATCTCATGATGAGTCACATTATTTTCAAAAGAGATTTGATGGCTATGAGAAACAGATTGTAGATTTACAAGTTCTTCTTTAGAAGAACACTATTTCCTCTCCATCCTCTTCTACCTCACAGGGGTCTTCCTTTCAATCTTCTTCCATCTCTTTGACATCTATGTCAAATATTGGATAGGGTCATGCATTACGAGCATCCATTGCATTCCCTTCCCAAGTCCCTTGGATACTAGATTTAGCTGCTTCTCACCATATGGCATCTTCTTAAGGGGTCTTCTCCACTATTGAGGCTTCTCCCATTACTCATATTCTCATGGGGAATAAGACTTCCCTAATAGTCTATAGGAAAAGTTTAGTTGACATTCAGGATGGCACATTCAATGATGTATTGTATGTTCCATATCTGTCTAAGAACCTTCTCTCAATTTATTAGATTACACACAGTGGATCAAAGAAGATAGTTGAGTTCACTATAGATTCAGTCTTCATTTAGGATAGTGCAATAGGAGGTCTTATTTCTATATGGATAGTTCATCATACCATCCATCTTTGTACCTTCTTACACTTTGGTCCACCATCTTCATTATTAGAGCACAACTCTTCTCTTTCGCAAGAGCATCATGTGGTGTAGTTAGGACACTTGAACCCTTGTACTATTCCTGAGATCACTATTTTGACTACCACACAACATCTAGTTGAGTTCTTTTTTCTAAAATAGGATTCTTCTTCAGCTCTTCTTGACCCTCCAACTCCCTTCATCAAGCCTCCAGGTGCACTTGTTGAGGATTCTACAGAGGACATTCATCTCCTCTTTCATGACAGTGTTAGCACACCTACATTGGGGATTTTTGTTGTCACTAAGGTTTGCACCCTTGTCCAGAGCCTATGCATGAGGACAACCTACTAAAACATGGAAACAACCTCCAAGCTGTGGGACTTGAACTGTGAGGTTGAGTCTCTGGAGAAGGTTGACTTCCTCTTACTATCAAGATGCACCTAACTACTCTTGGAGAGAAAAAGGGAGAAGGAGAGCATGAAAACAAGTCTACCTAATCTAATCTAAAGAGGTGATGCACCAAAATAGAGTGTTCAGACCAAACTCTGCCCATATATACACTATTAAACTAGAATGAAACTAAGGATATACATATTCATACTTGCTTTAATCTAATAATCACATGCAAATTAGAAGACCAAGATGATTGACACAAGGAAAGAGAGGTTCACTTATATTACCATTCATAGGCCAAGGGGATACAGTCATGTAGATCATAGATCTCTACAAAACACCAATAAGAGGAAAAAAGTTCTTGCACTTTCATACAAATGGCTGAAAGAGATAAGATAGAAAATCATCTAGTTCAGAGGCATAGGGGAATTTACACTGAGAATCTACAGAATAGTAACAGAGAAAAAAGAGAAAGGTCAACCCTACAAATTTCATAAAATTTTTCCTTTATAGCTCAGGCATAACTCGGGTGTCCTCCAACTGTAATTACTTCACAACAACCTGTCATTAAGTCCTATAGAGAACAATCATGATGAAAATCTGATCTAAATATAGCATTTTGGTACAATGAAATCTGATTTTTAACTAAAATAGGGCCTTGAAAAGATAGAGGCAGTGCTATAATTTTGCTTTAACCAAATAGATAGATTAGATTGGGGTGGTAGAGTATCTTTGCATGCTTTACATTCACTTTCGGTGGTTGGAATAGATCGAATGTGTGTAAAACCTTAATTTCTTATCACTTTTGGTGCATGAATTAGTAGAGTCAGCAAGTTAGACAAACACTATAAGTGAAACAAGCCACATGGACCAATCAGTTCATTTATCTTTGCCACCCACAAGGTCTTCCCAAGGTTGACCAATCTTTCTTTACTAATTATGCCACCTTGCAACCCTGACTGTTACAGTCACATTAACTGTCAGTCGCTAAACATTACTGCCTCCACCAGACCCACTGGGACATGTGTCACCAAGGTACTATGTCACTATGCATATCCTCTAAGCAAGTTCCCATAGCAAGATAGTACCCACCATGGATCCAGACTGATCTGACGATTGTGAAGACTTGTCATATTACTGCGCTATCTCCTTAAAACCTCTGGGCCCACAAAACACTTGGCAACCACTTGGCACAACCTAGTATCCTCATCTTGGTGAGACCTAGCCCCACTGATCCATGTGTCACAATGGCGCTATGTCACTATGGGTAATATCCTCACATCTTTCCATAGCGAGATAGTGCCTATTGTTGATGTCCTTATATCTATGGTGATCAACAAAATTGTACAACTGCACACTGAGTTGGCTAAATTGACCAATGAAATATCACCACTGTATTATGACCCACCTAACAACTACCATCGAGGATGAGCCATAATATTACTTTGGAGAAGGGTGAGCCCATTATGTCATCTGTGCCACGCATCACCAAGGCACTACGTCGCTATGGATAATATCCTCATAGCTTCCCATAGCGAGATAGTGCCCACCGTTGATTTTCTGAGATCTGGCGGTGAGCAAGATGGATCTAACCTCTTGGTATACCAACCAATAGAAACTAGCCATGTGCCAACCTGTCTAACAAATCCTTGTTTGCAGCCTGCCAAGTGAAGTAGGACCCACATTCTACACAGTTATACTTTAGCCAATGAAAAACTTGACCAACTGCCAACATTTCTGACAAATTTCATCATTGATATTCGATGGGGCATAGTTAGGACCCACCTTCCTTCTGATGTTTCCGTAGTATCACTTTCTCTCTGGGCACTATGTCACTAACGGTGAGGAACATAAACTTTCTAATAGTGCCATAGCACCCACCATGGATCTAGCAAAATTTGGCACCAAAGAAACAATGAGGAAAGGGAGGACCCACCTGACACGTGGCCAAAAGGCACTATGTCACTATGGAAAGACAACGTGCAACTTTCCATAGCAAGATAGCACCAACTGTAGATATCTCTTGATCTAACGATGGGGACTTGTGGGCCCATAGAAACATTAAAATGCATAGGGAAAGAAATATTACTAGGTTAGCATAAAGTATTTTGTGCCCCTTTTGAATATTTGGATATTTAAAACTTGTGAACGTTACTACGTTGAATTCAAATGTGGTGATTCTGGTGGGAAGGCAAAAATGACCAACAAATCTGGTGACTCAGAGGGGATGCAAGCCAGCTATGCATAGACCAGTGACCTCATGCATCCATTGGGCTATAGAGTCAAAAAGATGTGGATCCTGTGTGTACTATGAAACCCTAACCCGACCTCTGAGAGGAAAACCTTGAAACCCTTATCTCTGCAACTAGAACCAAAGACCAAAACCTCCTTTCTGCAACCACAAAACTTTGAGAAAATTAGCTATCTCACGGAGATAATCTTGTGCTTGTGCACTTCTTGGAAAAGTGGGGAACAAACTAGAAATGAAACTAAGCTAACTATGTACTGGAATCTCAAAGAATCTCAAACCCTTAGAAACATGGCTTGAGATAGATCCCATTGACTGGGATAGGCAGAATCTCACCACCATGCTTACTTAATTGGAAAGCATTGGCCTACTTGCAACTGACAATTAGATAGGGACCACTCCATAATGCATCAAATTTTGAGTGTCTTCCTGGTTTTTCCCTATCTATATCCCATTTGAGAACCAAATCTCCCTCTTAGAAGATTCTGACCCTAGCCTTCCTATCAAAACTCTTTTTTACCTGCTGCTAGTGTGTCTCTAGGGTCTGCATGGCTTTACTTCTCTTCTCTTCGAGCTCCATTAGCTCTACCATTCTTATTGTCATGGCATCATCTTCAATCAACTTCAGCTGATGAGCTAGCTCTAGGGATGGGAACTCCAATGAAATTGGAAGCCTTGCTTCTCTGCCATAAGCTAATACAAATGGTGAATTCCCTATTGACCTTTTAGGCGTTATTATGTCAGCCCATAGTGCAATCTTTATTTTTTTATGCTAGCACCTCTAGTTATCTTCTATTGTCCTTTTCATGATCCTGATCAAGTTCTTGTTGGAGGACTTAGCCAAACCATGACCCTGAGGATAGTAATTTGAGGATGTGCTCAAATAGATATTATGATCCACTACCCATGCACAAATCTGAGCTCCAACAAAATACTTTGCATTATCTAAAATAATGATTGAAGGGGCACCAAACCTAGTCACAATTCCATCAAGGAACTCAACAACTAAAGATTCAGTGGCATCCTTCAATGCAACTACCTTTGTCCATCTAGTGAAGTAATCTATAGCAGCTAGAATCCACTTGTGACCAGAACTAGAAGAAGGATTGATAGGGCCTATGAAATCCAATCCCCACTGAGAAAAAGGCTGGTCCACCTGAATAAGATGAAGGGAAAGAGCTGCAAGTCTTTGTTTTCCAGAGAAGAAGGCACATTTTTCATGCTTCCTCACATACTTATGAAAATCATGAAATAGAGATGGCCACTAATAAATAGCCCTCATGATCTTCATTGCAGTTGTCCTTGCTAAGAAGTGGCCACCATCAAGACCATCATGAAGCTCTTTGATCATTCTTTTAGCTTGGTCTATATCAAGGCATCTTAATAGGGCTCCATTAAAATCTTTTCTAAAGAGGACACCATCAACTATGACATAAGGAATTGACTGTAATCTATACTGTCTCCTTTTTGTTCTATCTAATCCTTGAGGGTATTCATTGCCTAATAAGAAATTCATCATATCATCCATCCAACTCCTTGGTTTTCTATTTCTTACCTCTTGTTGCTATGTTAGTAGCATAGCAGCTTCCTCATCAGGTTCCTAAGATGATAAAATCTATTTACACAACCCCCTCCCTCTTACTAGCTTGGTAATCTAAATGTCAATATCATATTCCATTACTTTAGTAATCTAGCTAGCTCTCTTCTCACTAATATCCCTTCTCAAAAGGAAGTCCTTCACACTGGCATGGGGTACTAACAAATGAATCTTATTATGAGATAGGAGGTGTCTAAATTTCTTTAAAGCTCTGATGATTGCAAGGGCTTGCTTCTCTACATATTTTTATTTATCTTCATACTCTTTAAGCCCTTCACTAAAGAAGGCTATGGGCTACTCTTAATTCTTGTCATTTGTTTGAGTCAGGACAGCAGAGATACTTGACTCACCACCTAAGGTATAAAGAATGAAATCCTTCTCAAAATTTGGATTCATGAGAGTAGGGGCTAAGGTTATGGCTTCCTTGATCTCTTCAAAACTTTCTTTCCCTTCCTTGGTCCATGCAAAGACCATACCTTTCTTGAGCATAGTTGTAAGAGGTTTCACCACGGTAGCAAGATTTGGAATAAATCTCCTCACAAAATTTATCCTGCCTAGGAAACTTTTCAGCCATTTCTTGTGTTTAGGAAGAGGAAGGGCAAGTATTGCTTTTATTCTCTCTGGATAAATGGTTAACCTATATTTAGATACAATATGTCCTAATAATTTTCCTTGGTTAGTAGCAAAGAAACACTTGCTTGGATTAAGGGAAACTCCAAACTCTCTGCATCTTAAGAATACTTGTCTTAGATGATCAAAATGATCTTCTACATCCTTTGAATACACAGTGATATCGTCAAGGTAAACTAAGACAAACTTGTCAATCAATCCTTTGAAGGCCATCTCCATTGCCTTCTAAAATGTAGCACCTGCATTGGTTAGCCCAAATGGCATCTTACAATAAGCATAGGTATCCCATTTAGTGGTAAATGTAGTCTTGTATCTATTAGACTCTTTAACCAGCACTTGATTGTAGCCAGAAAATCCATCAACAAATGAAAATCTCTTTGATCCACTGACCTTGGACAAAATCTACTCCGTAGAAGGGAGAGGATGGTGATCTTTAACAGAAGCTTGGTTAAGATCCCTAAAGTCCACACACAATCTAATTTCTCTATTCTTCTTCCTAACAGGGACAAGGTTTGCTACCCATGATGAGTGTTTGATAGGGAAAATTATGTTGGCCTCAATCAACTTGGATAGCTCCTTTCTCATTAGAGGTTCAATCTTGGGATTCACTGGCCTCTACTTTTGTCTTACTGGTTTTACATCATTAATTAAATCTATGGTATACTGAAACAACCTTGGATCAAAGCCCTTTAAGTCATCACATGTCCAAGCAAATACATCATTAAATTCTTGACATAGATGAATAAAGTTCTCTTGCTCAATTTTAGAATATACCTTACCCATGTTTAGGAATTTTTCATCAGCAACCATGACTGGAGTGTAGTCATCCTCATCAACAACTAGGTTCATGGGCCTACCTCTTGCTTGATCATCAGGATTAAAAACACTCCCTAGAGTGATGAGACCTTTAGGCAGGTTGTTGGAGCTGAGGTTAATGATTTGGTCACCATACTAATCTTGCAGTCTTGACTGATTTCTTTCTGAAAATTTTGCCTCATTCTACAAGAAGCTTATGATTTTCTCATCAGACTCAAACAGTTGCCAATGGATGTTGTTATCAGGGATAGCAGGCCTTACTACCACTATGATTTGCTGCTTCTTCTCCTCCTCAAAATTTCCTGGCACATCATAAGATGCACCTATTGCTACAAGTCTATTTGCATGTCTATTTTCTTTTCTAGGGATGCTTTGAATATTAAATGCATTAAAACCTTCAAGAAAATCCCATACCCTAGTTTTATAAGACTTGAGCAAACCATTCTTGGTGGTATTCTGATTTCTCACTTGATTAACCACCAACTCATTATCTCCATACACCCTTAAGGCTTGGATTCCTCTTTTTTCAACAAGTAGGAGACCTTGAATCAAGGATTCATACTCAGCTACATTATTAGTGCAACTGAATTGGAGCCTAAAGGAGAAGTAGTACCTTACTTGTGCAGGAGAAACCAACATCACACTAGCCCCTGACCAAATTTTATTCCTTGATCCATCAAAGTACATACTCCATATCCCACTCATATCTTCTTTAGTACTCACAAGATTGGGAACTAGAGCATCTTTCTCTAATATACAGTAGGTACTAAGACCTGTCTCAAGGGTTTCTGGCATAAGATCAAATTAATATGCATTAGCCCACTCATCCAAGAAAAAATCAGGTATCTCTGCTAGGGAAGTGGTGGGTTCATTCACTATGTCATTCTCATCCATCTCTAGGATAGGGCAATTCATGTTGATGGAATTAGGGGTGTAAGATTCAATATGATGGAGGGCTTAAGGCTCTGCTCCAATTGAAGCATTGGCTCCATATCTCATCTTGAAAGACATATATGACCAATCAGAAGATATGAAACCACCTATTTGGGCAGTGAAGTCTCTTGATAGACAGATGGAAAAATATGGCTTGACCTCAACAAAAAAGATATCTTGGGTTACAGGACAACTAGGGCATGCATGTAAGGCCATCTCCACATTCCAAAGGATCCCTACAGTATTGATAGTACTACCATCCAACTGTAATACATCTCTAACAATGGGTTCATATTTCATTCCCAAAGCATCAGCAACACACCTAGGCATCACTGAACTGTTAGCCCCTGAATCAATCATGCAATTATGGACTAGTTTTCCTCCTATAATTAGAGAAACATAGAATGGAGGAGGTCTAACCTTTTTACTTGTTTCTACCTCCCTTAATGGTTGTACTAGGCTTGTGGCACTTTCCATGCTAGGTGGCTGATCCTTTGGTTCAATTCTTTCCAGCTCTTGCTGCAGCAACTTATTTTGCATGGGTATAGTAGCAATAGAATCTCACATGGAGATATTCACATTTTTTTTCTTCATTTATTCTACCACATTGAATGACATAGAAAGTGTTTTGGTAGAATCCTTGGGAGCTGTGATTGTATGAGGTTGAGATGGAATAACCTAAGGATCACTTGCATCCTTTCTGCCATGATTTTTCCTTTGTTGCTGAAAGGTACTTGATTGATTATTTGCTTCCTACTCATGAGATATTGCATTTGAAGTTGAGGCCTGATTGGGAGGAGAAGGGACAAAATCTTCCATAGCTCTTCTTTTTCTTCTAGTGTTATGAGCAATGGAATCCTGGTTTACATTACAATTCTCCTCCATCTGACGATTCATAAAAGAGTAGTCACCCTGTCTTTGCATATTTGAAGCATCTTTAAATTGGTTCTCCTTGTATAATTGTTTTGTTGTAGGTTCTTAGACTATCAAAGCCATAAAAGATTCAGCCTTCTGACACATACAATAGGCATTGGAGTAGTTATAGGAGGGACCAAAATCTTGATCTTGAGCCATATTGTTTTCAGGGACTATGGCCCTACTTTGGTTTACATTTGAGGTTGAAGCATGGCCACCCTGCCTACTCTGATCAAAAGAATTGTTCTAATAATTAGGATTTGGAGGCCTACCACTCCTTGGAGTTTGATATTACAATTGATGAGGCTTACTACCTTGAGCTTGTTGTCTTTCTAAAGTCACCACCTTGTTGCTTACTTTCTGCATCATAGAGGAGTTATCCTCCAGCTTCTTCCCATAATCTTGCAATCTTTTGTTTTGCATTAGAGATTGCATCATCTCTTTGATTTCATCAATCCCATTTGAAGATGTGGAAGCTTGAGGGACTGGGACAAGGGATTGTGATGTAGAAGTTGTGGGAAGAGGAGCCATTGCTAGTTGATGATTTGGAACATCAGGGAAGAAAGGCATAGGAGGCCTTGGAGCTAGCTTACCTCCTTGTATTAGGATGTTCTCTAATTTTATTGCTATGCCATAAGCATTAGGCAAGGTATCTCCTCCCATAGTTTGGATTGTAGTGGCAATATCACTATTAAAAGCTCTAAGGTACTGCAAGAAGGCATTACCAGGGGTAGGCTTCACTAAAGTAGGTATTCTATCCCATGTCTTTTGAAATCTATAATTAAAATCAGTCATACATTCATGGGGGGATCTTTTTATTGCAGTCAACTACTCTAAAAGTGACAAATAATCACTTTTATCCTCAAAATGTTTGCACAATCCTGCTCTTAATCCATCCCAATATGTTATAGAACCATGAGCTAAACCTCTATACCATTTTAGTGCTTTTCCTTTCAAGGATAAGGCTAGGAGCCTAACTACAACATCATCCTCTGTAATACCATGGATATTGTAGACATTTGCAACCTCTTGAATGTGTTTTGAGGGAGAGATAGAAGTTTCACCAGTAAACTCTGGTATACTTTTGAGTGCAGCTACTGGTATGTCATGTCTTTGGGCTAATAAGAGAGGGATTCCACCATTAAAGGTGACAAAAGCATGAGCTCTAGGCAATGCCATATAGACAAGTGATCTATTGATTTGTATTGATGGTAG
Organism: Cupressus sempervirens; assembly: GCA_028749045.1. Lineage (NCBI taxonomy): Eukaryota > Viridiplantae > Streptophyta > Pinopsida > Cupressales > Cupressaceae > Cupressus > Cupressus sempervirens. The sequence continues at coordinate 701,797,456 of CM053784.1, forward strand.
TCTATGCTAAGATCTAACAGCAGGAGAAGTAGAGATAGATCTTGTAGGTGTATTTATTACTATTGCACTCCTAACTAGTGATAAAGATATTCTAGTCTTCCTTCTTCTAGAGTTTGAAAATGAAAGCTCTTGATACTGAAACTTACCTCTAGAAGATGCCCTCGTTTCAGCTCTAGGCATGAATCACTGCAACTTTGGTCTAGAACCAGATATGTATTTGAAGCTTAGAGTCACCAAGTACTTTAAAGAATGAGCCTCTTGAAGGCTTAAACATTGAAGCCAGTACTATCTCCTCAATATTGATCTTGAAATCTTCCCTTTTGACACTAGTAGGCATGAAATTTTCTAAAAAAGTTGTCCCACCAAGCATGCCAAAAATTATTGTCACTGAGGTTTACACCCTTGTCTAGAGCCTATGCATGAGGACAACCTAGTGAAACATGGAAAAAGCCTCCAAGATGTGGGACTTGAACTGTGAGGTTGAGTCTCTGGAGAAGGTTGGCTTCCTCTTACTATCAGGATGCACCTAACTACTCTTGGAGAGAAAAAGGGAGAAGGAAAGCATGAAAGAAAGTCTACCTAATCTAATCTAAAGAGGTGATGCACCAAAATAGAGTGTTTGGACCAAACTTTTGCCCATATATGCACTATTGAACCAGAATGAAACTAAGGATATACACATTCAGACTTGCTTTAATCTAATAATCACATGCAGATCAGAAGACCAAGATGACTAACACAAGGAAAGAGAGGTTCACTTATATTATCATTCATAGGCTAAGGGGATAGAGTCATGTAGATCATAGATCTCTACAAAACACTAGTAAGAGGCAAAAAGTTCTTGCACTTTCATACCAATGGATGAAAGAGATAAGACAGAAAATCATGTAGTTCACAGGCACAGGGGAATTTACACTGGGAATTTGTAGAGCAGTAATAGAGAAAATAGAGAAAGGTTGACCCTACAAAATTCATAAAATTTTGCCTCTATAGCTCAAGCATAATTGGGGTGTCCTCCAACTGTAATTACTTTGCAACAACCTGCCATGAAGTCCTGCAAAGAACAATCATGAAGAAAATCTTATCTGAATATAGCTTTTTGGTACCATGAAATCTGATTTTTAACTAAAATAGGGCCTCCAAAAGATAGAGGTGGCACTATAACTATTCTCTAACAAAATAGATAGATTAGATCAAGGTGGTAGAGTTTCTTTGCATGCTTCATATTTACTTTTGGTGGTTGGAATCGATCATAAGATCGAATGCATGTAAAACCTCAATTTCTTATTACTTTTGGTGCATGAATCAGTAAAGTCAGTGAGTCAGCCAAACACTATAAGAAAAATAGGCCACATGGACCAATTAGTTAATTTCTCTTTGCCACCCACAAGGTCTTCCCAAGGTTCACCAATCTTTCTTTACTAACTACGCCACCTTGCAACCCTGACCGCAATAGTCACATTAACTGTCGGTCGCTAACCAATAGTGCCTCCACCGAACCCACTGGTACACATGTCACTAAGGTACTATGTCACTATGTGTATCCTCCAAGAAAGTTCCCATAGCAAGATAGTGCCCACTGTGGATCCAGACTGATCTAACGATCGTGAAGACTCACCGTATTACTGCGTTATCTCCTTAAAACCTCTGGGCCCATGAAACACTTGGCAACCACCTAGCACAACCTGGCATCCTCATCTTGGTGAGACCTGGCCCCATTAATCCATGTGGCACAATGGTTCTATGTCGCTATGGGTAATATCCTCGCATCTTTCCATAGCAAGATAGCGCTTACCGTTGATGTCCTTAGATCTACGGTGATCAAAAAAATTGTACAATTGCACACTAAGTTGGCTGAATGGACCAATCAAATATCACCACTATACTATAACTCACCTAAAAATTTCCACCAAGGATGAGCCATAATACTACTTTGGAGAAGGGTGGGCCCATTACATCATCTGTGCCATGCATTGCCGAGGTGCTATGTCACTATGGATAATATCCTCGCAGCTTCCCATAGCGAGATAGTGCCCACCGTTGATTTTATGAGACCTAGCGATGAGCAAGATGGATCTAACCTATCGATATACCAACCAATAGAAATTGGCCACGTGCCAACTTGTCTAACAAATCCTTGTTTACAGCCCGCCAAGTGAAGTAGGACCCACATTCTACACAGTTATACTTTAGCCAATGAAAAAATTGACCAACTGCCAATGTGTCTGACAAATTTCATCACTGATATCTGATCGGGCATACTTGGGACCCACCTTCCTTCTGATGTCACCATAGTATCACTTTCCATCTGGGTGCTATGTCGCTAACGGCAAGGAACACATACTTTGCGATAGTGCCATAGCACCCATCGTGGATCTAGCAAAATTTGGCATCAGAGAAACAATGAGGAAAGGGAGGACCCACCTGAGATGCGGCTAAAAGGTGCTATGTCACTATGGGAAGACAATGTGCAACTTCCCAAAGCAAGATAGTGCCAACCGTAGATATCTCTTGATCTGGCAATGGGGACTTGCAGGCCCGTAGAAACATTAAAATGCGCAGGGAAAGAAATATTACCAGGTTAGCATAAAGTATTTCGTGCCCCTTTTGAATATTTGGATATTTAAAACTTGTGAACGTTACTACGTTGAATACAAATGTGGTGATTCTGGCGGGAAGGCAAAAATGACCAACAATTCCCTTTCAGGATCCTCATGTTTTCTCCTTTGAGCATCAATTAGGTCTTCTAGTTTCACCTCTCATTTAGAGTTTTTCTTACTTTTTTCCCTTGTTTCTTCTGCATTGGAGTTCAATTGGTTCGATCATTTCTATAGGGGCTCCATCATTCTAGGGGGGCTTTAGTGTCTTTTCTCTCTCTTGGGGGACTGGTTGTACTTATGGTTTTGAGAGAGTCTCTTGAGCCATTTTCTTTCTTTCTTGCTTTTTTATCACTTTTTGGAGAGGAGTTTTTCCCACCAGTTTTTTGCCTTTGTCTCTGGTTTACAGAGATTTCCTTATTTTTTGGTACCTAATTAGGCCCTATTGCTAGGACCCATTTTCCTACTTTCATAGCTTTGCTAGTTTAGCCTACCTCCTACGCTTTTCTTAAGGGGGGTGTTAGAGTAATTATTTATTTATGATTATTAATTATATCATCTTGATTTAATTAAGTTGTTTATTACTCTAGTTTACTTAAGCTATCTCTTAGGTGCATATAATTAATATTTTATATTAATTATAATGCGCAAACTTGTTTCTTTTCCCTTTTTAGGGTTCCATTCACCTTCGGGTTGAAATCTCATAATTTCCTTTTCATTATCTTGGAATACATTTTCTCTCACTCCATTGAGATTTCCAAGCTATGTTTTTTCCTTCTTTGGTTTTCTTTTAGCAATGGGTTATTTGCATGCAGGTGTTCTTGGAAAATTGTGAAGTTGGTTTTCACAACTTCTACAAGAACCACCTACCATCACCCCGCAAGTCACTAATGTATAACCTTTGGATAAAGTAATTAAAGCTATATTAAATTTTTTTGATAAAGCTATATTAGAAAAGTTTGATACAGTTTGAAAGGATACAATGGAAACCCAAGCCACTATTGAAGAACAAAATCAAATAGGTCAGATAGTTTCATCTGCACCTCCAACACAAGTACAAGGTGCAAGTCAAAATATTATGGATAATAAGGACAAGCCTAAAGAGATTAAGTTGACACCCAAGGTGAAGAAGCAAGTAGCTATTTAGACTTTGGTAACTTTACCAAAATCTGGTACTCCTTCAAGTCATATTCTTCAAAAGCCAAGCATAGATGCAACACCATTGTAGATCTCAATGCTAATTCCAAGCTCATCAAAGGCTGAAGAAGTGATACAATATGGAGATTTAATCCTTGATGAATAGATTGTGTTATGAAACTATGATTATGACACAATGACAATTGAGTAGATGGTCATACTACAAGAAGCCCTAGCCAGAAAGAAGCATCAAAAACTGCTCAGAAGGGAGCATAGGCAGAAGCAGGCATTGCTTGATATTAAAGACATCTCTCTAGATGCATTTAGTCTACCTATTCTAGATGATACCAAGCCACTCATTGAACAACTGACAACTATAGTGGAAAAGGTTAGTGATGCAAACCTTGATACAAATGCTAAATTATTAGAATGGTCAAAAAAGAAATTTCAAAGCAAAGTGAATGAGAAAATATTAGGTGACATAGCACTCACACAAGTTACACTGGAAACAAAAGTAGAAAGTGTGAAGAAGGTACTTGAGAACATTTTCTCACTATACACAAAACTATGCAATCCAACACTCTTCACACAAGAGACAAGAAGTCACATTTTGAGTTTGGAAAGTCAAATAAATGCATTAGGTGCAAAATTGCCTATGAATCCAACTCAAAGTGAAAAGCACTTTAGAACTTTGCTACAAACCCAAAGTCAATTAGCTACATTATCAGTAGAAGAAGCCAATATAAGGAAAAAATTGATTGGCATACAAATGACATTGACCCCACACATGGAGATTTTGCACAAGGAATTAGGCTATGCAAAGACTCTTATGAAGAAAGACACAAGTCTTTCAACATTAGATGGCCTAGTTCACCTTGCTACTGAGTTGGCTATCCAAATTAAGTCTTTGGATGTACCATGTGAAAATTAGGATGTATCTTTCAAGATTATACTAGAGGTCCATAAATCCTTTTTGGACAAACACACTATTGTCATCTGTAAATATTGTGTAGCCAACAGGGTTTTTTCATTGGTAAAGATTTTGTAGCGGACAGGTTCATGTCGTCAGTAAAGATTTGTAGCCAATGGACCCCTTAATGGACCCCTTCAGGAAGGTTTAGCATGAAGTATTTATACCCCATCTAGGATCATTGTAAATAATCTTATCCTCTATATGTAATCTCTTGGCATATGCAAATAATAAACAAAGTATTGCTATTGTTGTTCTTGTTCATTATCTGTGTGCATTAACCAATTAATCTATGCAGTAAAAATTTGGTTTCGTTGCCTAATGGACCTAGAAAAAAGGTTGGAATGAGGACTAATGCCAAATCAGTTAAACAAAAATAAGAACAAGCTAAAGGACAAAGATGAAATTTGCACCGCTCAAGGAAATTTAATTTTGGCACAGCAAGCCGAACACAGATGGAGGTTTTAGAAGATTTTTGATGGACACTAAAGAACTAAGGAATTATTGGAGGAGACTCGATAGTGGGTGGAATTGGTGGAAGAAGAAAGGGAAGAATTTTTGAACCTATGTTCATTGAGGGAAGAGAATCTAGATAGAAGGGAATTAACTCACATGGCTTGGAGTGCCAAGGGAGCACAAGCACGGAGTGAACTCTTCTTCCACGATACACTTTCAGAATGGGAAGACCCTTCTTCACCAAAGAACATAGATGTTGGATATAAGACAACTATTGGAGAGAGGATCAGTGTGGGAGTGTAGACCACTAGTGTGGGAGTGCAGATCGCTAGTGTGGGAGTGTAGATCACCAACGTGGGAGTGCAAAGCCATGGTGTGGGAGTTAAAAGCACCGGTGTGGGAGAAAATAGCATCGATGTTGTAGGACCAAAAAATGCCCATGCATAAAACCTAGTAGTGATGGCAAGACCAAAGGAAAAGTTGTCAAAATTTGATGGAAATGGTATGGTCAATCTGATCTGACACTATAAAACATGTGAAATGATTTGGAGGGCAAATGGCATAATAGATATGAATGAATGAGTCTGACAATTTTTGGCAACCCTATGTGGTGTCACAATTGATTGGTTCGCTGATGTAGATCTCCAAAAATTAACCACTTGGGACAACCTTAAGAAGGAGTTTACAACCAAATTTCAACTACTCCACAATGAAAATGAGACCATAGACTAGATATACAACACAAAGCAAGGAAAAAATGAAATAGTTCAAGTCTATGCTAGGAAATTAAAAGACTTGATAAATAAAATCGAGAATAAGTTGGATGATGGGATATAGAAAAGATGGTTCATTGAAGGCCTACACCCAAAGTTACAGAAGAAGATGAAGATTGTGTTGTCGTTGTCATACATTGAAGCATACAATCGAGCAATGAACTAGAAAGTAAGTAGAAGACAAAAAAGAAAAAGAAGAGTAGTTCATCTGATTCAAATGATGATGCATCCTTGGGAGAAGATAGCAGCAATGATGAAAGAAGCAGAAAGAAGATCTGAGCCCTCCAGAAGGACATGACCTGTATAATGAAGGAATTTAAGAACATGCAGAAATAAATGAAGGGAAGTGACCTATGGTGCATAGAGTGTAAGACAGAAGGTCACACCAAAGGGTCCTGTCCAAAGAACCAATTATGTGACATCTACCAAATCATGGGACATTCCACAAAAGAATGCCCCTTTAATATGAAAACCAAAGGACCTCAACAAGTATTCCTGACACAGGAGGCTTTTGCATCCAAAGGGAGCGAGAACACAAGCATGGAGGGTGCCATGTCTAGAGGATATAAAAATAATAGATGTGGGCAAAACAACAATAATGTGAACAATAATAATAACAATGGTAGCCAAAGTTGAATTTAGTATGATGCAAACAGATGATCGATTGTTCAATGCCAAGAATGTAATTTGTGGGGCCACTTTGCTCAAGATTGTACAATGAAAAATACACCAAAATTATTATGTAGATGGTGCAGACTCGGCAATCATGAAGATGCCAAGTGCCCAAAGTTTGGAGTGAACTTGATCACCATTAGGATAGACAAAGAGGAGGTTCTAGCAATCACTTGGAAGCAAGAAAAATTGTACCCCAACCCAATAGAAGAAAAGAAGAGGAAGTTGGAGGAAGCATAGGCAAAACTTGGAAAAGTAGCACAAGCAAAGACATCTTAGTTGAAGGACACCATCGGTACCTCAACAAGGAACTACATAGAACAAAACATCATATGCCAGATATTAAAAACTAAGGTACCCATCAAAATAGGTGATCTATTGCTCACAATGCCTCAACTCTAATCAACACTCACAAATATATCACCAACTACTAAGTTACCAGGAGAACCAATAAGATGGAAGGAAATTTCCACAAATGGAGAAGACCTAATGCTACTAGCACTCACATCTAGATGGCATCCAATGGTCATCAAGATGGGGATTCTGGGAAATGTGCTAATGGAAATAATTATTGATGGAGGGTTCAATGTGAATGTCTTACCTGAGGATACTTGGAAGAGGTGGGGACAACTGATATTATAGCCACCTATACTCCATTTACTCACAGTGGACCAGCATGGCTTTAAACCTCTCAGCATCCTAATGGCACAACTAGTGACAATTGGAACACAACCATTCCTTCTTGACTTTGTTGTGGTCCCGCTAAAGAGGAAAGGATGTGATGCCATTCTAGGTTGGGGATGGATCATACAAGCCAAAGTTAAACATGACTAGAAGAAAAACACTCTATCACTTGAAAGAAAAATGCAAAAAATTGTCATTGATTTACACATAGAAATGGTAGGTGAGGATGCAACATCGTTAGACTAAGCAGGTGAAGGTGAAAGTGATGAAAAAGGAAAGAAGAGAATGGAATTGGACAAAGGAGTATTGAGACTAGAAGGAGGATCATATGACAACAACCTAGACTTAGTGAATGGCCTTTTCTACTGGCAGATAGATGACTACGAACTCTTTCTGAGTTGTAATATATTAAGGGTCGACGAAGGTGTGAAAAAAGAGGAAAATGAATGTCTGAAGGAACATAAAAAAGTAGAAGGAAAGGAGGTTATGACTAAAGCTAAGGGGAAGAACATATAGTACATACCTAGAAAAAGGAAAGATCCCACCATATGTTACATGGTGAATAGACTGAACAAAAAGAAAAATAAAATTAGTTGAAGGGTGCTGACAATAAGGAAATAATATGGATGAGTGACAACCACATGCACAATGGGTCACGAAGGTGACATAGAATAGACACAAAGTGTGGTGTGATAAGCATCTAAAAATCAACAAGTTGTAGCCAGGGCAGTTGGTGTTGAAATATGATGGACAAAATAAAATCAAACTAGGAAAGTTTAAGGTCAGATGGGTAGGGCCATACCAGATCCAGGAGGTAGGTGACAATGGAGCAATAAAATTGTGGATTTTTGATGGACAAGAAGTGCCTCAGATACTGAATAGGTTAAAGCTAAAGATGTACCATGCCAGGAAGACTTCCTCATCATTATAGAAGGATGAAGTTCAAAAAAATCCCTCATCATTACAAAATGGAGAAGTCTGGAGGGAAAATTGAGTTGTATTTTTGTTATTAAAAAAAAAAAGAGGAAAAAAAAGAAAAAAAAAAAAAAAAAAGAGAAAAGAAAAAAAAAAGGAGAGCAAGTGGTGTCTACCCGGACAGGGGTCCTATGGACAAGGTGTTCTATGGACACCTTTTCTGTGGGTTGTTTCTCCATGGGAAGTCTTTTCTTCCATGTGGCCTACCTTTATCTCCTACAGATGTTTGTTGTGTAGATGGCTTTCTATTCTCTGTAGATTGCATCTTGGTGTCTGTGGGCTCATCTTGTTCATTGGTAGCTTCACTTTTTCAACCATAGTGTAGTTCTTCCTTTCGTAGCTCAGTCTTTTAAGCTCTTCATCTGTGAGTTCAGTTTCAATTGATTTTCTTTCATGGATGATGTGATGCAAGTTGTCTTTTCTTTCCTATAGGTTGGTTTTAAGCTCTTGGTGAATTCCATCTATTCCACGGCTCTAGCTCTTCTTCACAGGCTTCCTTTTATTCTCCACAACTACCTCCTTTTCGTGGTGTATCTTCTATTCTACAGGATTGTATTTAGAATAGAGCATGCATCGATGTTCTCTTTTTTGAGGGGGTGTGGTACATTATCTACATGCCTCTTAATTTTTCTTGCTGAAGATGCCACGACTTAAACTCTAATTCCCTCATGTGTAGTGTTCGATTTCAACAAAGGTATCTATCTCGATGGATGATATTTTTCCTATGAAATGAGTTTTGAATAAAGCTATAATTCCCATAGGCACATCTTAAACTTCCACAAAAAACTGGTGAAGGTGTCAACTTCTTTTCAAAACTACATCAAGAAAATAAGCAATGGGGGAGAAATAGAATAGATGAAAGAGGCACAGCAACAGATGAGTAGAGGAAGGAGCCAACCAAAAAAAATGATGACAGATTGAAATTTTTTAGAATGAGTAATGCTTGATGCCAAAGAGAAGGGAAAACATTAGCAGTTGCCAAAAAGAGTGCGGGATTAGAAGAAAATCACAAAAATGATGTGTTCCATGCAATTTTGTGTGGGTTTCGAAGTACTAATTTAGTCTTGGTGGTGGGGGCATTGCCCCTCAACCCCACCTTGTATCGTGATAGGGAGCACACCTAGAGTGCTACTCTAGGACCCTATGGGGGTGCTACCCCACAACCTCGCTGGGGGCGATGCCCCCTAGACCCCCAGTTGATGTTGTTATCAGTCATGAGAAGTGTGACTAGTTGATGAGACCTGGAGCTACTACAGGCATGGAGTGGTTGCATACCAGAGGTAGAGAGAGCACAGAGCAAGCCTTTTATGAGGGGTGATATGCTTTGAGGCACTTGGAGTAGGTTTTGGATGTGTAGCTATCTTGGTGGATGCATAGAGAGCTTGGGAGGAGCTGATCATCCAATTGAAGGCAGTTCAGGGACACTTGGCTTAGGGTACCCAACTAGTTGGAAGCAGAGAAAGTAGCACGAGTGGCTATCAAGTTTGACTTGACTCAGGAGATAGTATTGTGTTAGCAGAGGCTACATGCAATGTGGGTTGGAGACCAATTTGGTGCAAGCATGGGATGAATGTGAAAGTGGTGTGGTAGAAGCAGATCTATCTTGTTGTAGCTAGTCAGTTAATGTATTTTGTTGTTAATTTGTCTTGGATATTTTGTAATTGTCGTCTGGAGATGACTATTTCTTTTGGGGGGATGATGTCATCTATAAATATTGTGTAGTCGATAGGGGGTTGTCATCAGTAAAGATTTTGTAGCTGATGGGTTCACGTCATTGATAAAGATTTGTAGCTGACGGATAGATTAGTATTATTATGTAGTCGATGGACCCCTTCGGGAAGGTTCGATGTGAAGTATTTATACTCCATCTGGGATCATTGTAAATCATCTTATGCTCTATATGTAATCTCTTTTCATATGTGAATAATAAACAGAGTATTGTTGTTGTTGTTCTTGTCATTATCTATGTGCATTAACCAATTAATCTATGCAGTAAACAACTACAAGTGTATAGCCCATTGACATTAGTGTCAAAAAGGGGGAGATATAGAATTTGGGGGAGATAGAAAGGAGATAGAGAAAAAAGGGGAGAATAAGAGCATGAGAGCCAAGCTAAGAAAATAACAACATGAATTCAAAGAGTATCAGTTGAGACACATTTACTCAGTAGGAGTATAGAATTTTTTAATACAAAATAGACTTATCAACTTAGGGGGAGTTATACATATGTTATGCTTGTAAGGATATGTATATTAATGCATGACCAAGTGTTTTTGATACTCATTTCAAAGGGGGAGATTTTTTTATCTTAGATTGGTTTTGACTAATGAATGTCTACACACTTATGTCATTTACTCAGTTCATGGCAAAAAAGTAGTACATGTCAAGCACAACATGTATATAATAGAGCATGTCGAGTAAATAGTGAGTGTCAAGCCACTCATGTGCAAAGTCACTCAAGTGTCGAGAAAATAGTGTATGCTGAGTGATATAGGAGCTGAGTAAGCAATGCATGCCAAGTGATACTGATGCTAAGTCACATTATAGAAATCAATATATATCAAGCATCAGAGACTTTAGATGTCGAGTAAGACAATTTTGACATAGTTGTTTGTAATGGCATAAACTAATATGTAAATCATTTTTTATCCAACTTAAAGATTGAATTATGATATTTTGGAGATAAGGATGAATCTTAAGTTGGATTCCCAATGCAATTACATGTAGCCAACTAGGTAAAGGGAAGGTTTAAATGACAAAATGGATGAATCACAATCATTGATTCATACCTAACCCTAAGTCACCTAAGTCTTCTTAAGAAGGATGAACCCTAAACTTTCTAAGGTGTATGAAGGAGCAAAGAGAGAAGTTTGCATGCACAAATAGAGCATTCATGGTGACTAAGGAGTTATGGTCTGAGATTGCATTGTAGAATTAGTTAAAGGAGAATAGAGGAAGAGAAGAACATACATCAAAGAGACATCTGATCAAGAAGGATTGAGAATACATTAGTTTAGAGGTGATTTTTCAACAAGCAACTAAGTTCTAACCATAGGATCAATGTTTATTCATTCTAGCAGGTGAATCAATTAAATCTCTTAATGGAGTAGTCCTAACAGGCTATATTAAAATCCTCTAACAAGGTGCTTAATTATGAGTTGAATTCATTTAACAAGGCACACATCTAATAGGGTGTTGAAATCCTTTAATAGGGTGAAAACTAATAGTCTTTGTAAGCCTTTAACAGGGTAGACCTTTCATAGGGTAGATCATGTCTCATGGTCAAACATTGTAACCTTCATTGGATACACTTTATTACTATAGTAGATTTGTGGGTGTCATCCCCACCCCAATTTTACCTTCTCATTAGAGGGTTTCTAGGTAATCATATCTAGTGTCATACATGTGTGAATGTATACTTGTTTACATGATTTATATGTATATTCTTTATATGGTATTTTAGTTTACTTATTGAATGTATGAGATGGACATGTGGTGAATTTTTTTATGGGTCAAAGTTTAAACTACTGATTCACCCCCCTCCCCCCCGCAAAAGTTTACCTTTCCTATTGTAATTCCAACAAAATGATTATATGGTTTGAAGCAAGCTCCTAGAGCATGGTATGAAATATTTCATGCATATTTGGTGAGAATTGGGTTTTCAAGAACTAATGAAAAAGGTTAGAATGTCAAAAATTGTCAAAAACTATTCATCTATTGTGAATAAAAATTTTCATCTGCCTTAACCTGATAATATCTTCATGCAATCATTAAAACTTTCCTTGAGACTGTTCAAACCTTTTATCCATGTGTCCTTGGTTGTTTTAGCAAGAGTGAGAATTTCACATAGGGCATATGATGTAATCTCAGTTGCATTGAGATCAGAGTATAAGAAGTTTAAATAGGCATCCTTAGCTTTGACACACTCCTCCAACTATATCTTCAAAGCAATGGACTCTCTAAATTTTGATAGTCTCTTCAAAATTTGTTCTTTTTCAAGTTCCAATTTCCTAATATCACTGTGAACACCATCCACATGTCCTTCAAAGTCATCAACTTTGTTGGAAGGTTGTTGTATCTGGCTTGATAGAGATTCTAGCGCACTCCATTTTCCTTCAATCTTGTTGTCAAAATTTTTGGTCAAATTATGAGATAAAGTATACTTAATGTACAATACCTTTCCATCTTGTTGACATCTCTAAAGTTCCTAGATACAAGTATCAAGACTTAGCAAATCATTCTTGATATTCTAACAAATGGTACTAAATAGATTAGCATCATGTGAAATCCAAGCCTTTAACTCTACAATAGTCAACAAATTTGTAAATTCTTCATCAAAAGATTTTAACACTACTTGTGCCCTCTATTCAAGATCTGCCTCTATATGCTTGACTGCCAAAGTACTATGCAATTTGCTAATTACCTCCATTAAGGTTCTTCGTAAGCTCTTTACTTTTCTGTTCTTCTCAATCAATTTTGTTAGAGATGAGATCAAGTCAATTTGATCATCATCGTTACTTGTTAGGATTGCAAGTTAAAGTGGAGTAGATGAACTAGATGGCTTAATTTCATCTTCCCTTTGCTTCTTTTCTTCTACCTCCTTTGTTCTACTCTCTGTTTCCTCTTTTTCTTTTCTTTCCTTCTTTTTCATTTCTTCCTCCTCTACTCTTTTATTCTTTTCTTCCTCTACTCTTCTTTTCATTTCTTCTTGGCTTCTTTGATCTTTTTCTTTTTACCTCTAATAGCCTCTTTTCTTCTTTAATTTGTTTCAATTGATATTGAATGTCTTTGGCTTGACACTTAGGCTGATTAAAACTTTCAAAAGTGTTTGTGTCATAAATTTTGATAGTAACATTGGTCTGGTCAATATTCATAGTGTCACCACTTACAGACACTTTCAAAGTTTTAGGTGTGGGTGTAGGCACTACCTTGACTCTATCAACATCTGACTAATAGTTGCAGTTGTTTTATTCCTTATTGTATCCTTCTCGCCCATCATAAATAGAAATGGTCTCACCTTGTTCCTTAAGTAGGATGCTAGCCTATGTAACAATTTCTTAACTTCTTCCTCATCATCTATATTGCATTCATCCTTAACATAGATTTCTAAAGTTTCATATCCTCTTCCTGAGCTGGTGTTTTCTTCTCTATAAGTTTTTCATAGACTTCCTAATTTACTATATCTTCAATATCTTTAAGTTTCATATTGTTAGCAATAATATATCTCAGTGTAGAGATATCAATTTGATCTTTCTCAATATCATTATATAAATCATAAAAAAAATTCATCTAAACAAAGTTCCCTTCATTTGCAATGGTTGAGTTTATCTTCTCAATCTTTAGCTTCCAAGTTTGCCTTTCTTTTCCTATTGTCTATTTAGAAACAATAATTTTTTCTACTTTTTTACTTCCTATTTTTCTTCTTCTTCTTTGCTGAATTCCACAATTGCCAACAATGGCTTCTATCTTTTTCCTGGTCCAATAGCTTGTTGCTTGACTCTTTTAGTTTTGGTAGTCACAACTTCTACTAATCTTTCAGATTTTCTCTTTGGCTCACATGGTTGTTCAATTGATACTGTAGCATATTGAATGTTTTGTTCTAAAGAAGTTCTATAATAGACACACAAGATGGTTGCCCAACTAATAATGGTTGCACATACATTATTCCTTGTTTCATTGTCTGTCTAACTACATGTGACTCACTTTCTATGATAATGGCCTCAATTAGAGATTTTTCCATTATTTTCTCAATCTTCTTGTGAGATGCTTTCTCTAAGGGTGCTTGATGAGTTGATTGGGTAATCTCTTCATATGTCCCAAATCTATACTCAGCTTGGTCCTTCTCAAAGTTCAACAATAGATAAATAAATCCAATTGCTACATCATCACTTAACTCATAACCTAAGAGATCAAGAAATGTTTCCTGAGGTTCTACTACTTGAATATGAGCTAAATATTTATCAACCATAACACATTTATCATTTTTGAATCTTTCAACAATTCCAGGTATAATTTTGAATCTTTGTTTCATCCCATTCTAAAATATTTTCATGATCAAATTTCACCTATCCAAGATTTTTTCTTCTAGATGTCTTCTACATACATCTGTAATCTTCTCCATGGTATATAGCTCACTACACATAATCTCAATGACTAATAAGTATGGGAATATCTTAAGTACATGAAAGAATATATGATTGATCAATTAATGAAATCTAAACACACCATTCTTGGCCCTCTTGATTTTCTCTAATTTTTCAAGAAGTTGCATTCTCATAATTTCATTTAAGTTAACTTGTCCTTTCTCAACACAAATCTTATAAGCTGCATCGATGAATCCTACTAACAATTCATCAATCTTAGAACTTGCACAGATAGAATAGGCAATGATTCTACTCAGGAATCTTACATCATCTTGTTTAATGGTGTTGATCACCATGGCCTTCCCATTATAAACTACCTTAGTGTAGCTTTCAACCTTCTTCTTAACAAGTTTCTCACCTATATGTACACTGCCTTGTTTTCTAAGACCAATTACCTCATGAATAAGGTTGGATGAAATATCAACTACATTGTCTTCCAACCACAATTTTCCATCATGAATTCTACTTAGTATGATCTGAGTCCATTCTTCATTGTCCAATTCTTGGTAGAAGTGATATTTGAATAGATCTAGTTCTTTCAAATGTTCAAATCCAGTCTTTACTATCATATCATGGTTAAAGAAAACTTTCATATCTTTATTTATATACTTGCTCCCAATAGTTTCAAACTTTCTATTTAGATAACTTCCTATGTCTTCCAAATACACTACATTATTTGAAGTAATAGATAATGTTGAATTAGGGTTCCCTTCTACGGGTTTCATGAAAACAACCTTCAATTTTAGTCTCTCCTCATTCTCAACATTATGAACTACTGACATATCCATAATTTTATCAAATATAAAATTTATCAATGAAATTCTAATGAGAAACAACAAAATACGTCTTTTCAAAAATAGGGTTTAGTTCAAAATCATCTTGTCAAGTCACTTTTGAGTGCTCTATGCTTTTGATGTAATCACAATGAAGTGGTAATCAATTTTGTACTCCATTTTGCTCATTCAATTCAAAATTTCATTAATTTTGTACTTTGCAACTACAAAAAAGTTGCCAATCACATTTTGAAATCAAATATCTACTCAAAATCTTTGTATGATCTTCAAATTCTATCTGAGGTTTATCATAGAATGCTCCAAGAATCTTCACTCGATGAAATTCTCTATAAAAACATAATTTTCATCTTCTTCTATAGAATTAACTTTCTTTGTTATAATAGTAACTCTTAATTCCTTCGTAACAAGTTCTAATAAGCTCCAAATTGTAAGCAAACTTAACTATAGTCTAAACTTATCTTGATACACCTTTTACCAGCTTTTCTAATTAATTCAACTTAGTTGAATCAAGATTAATTAAAAACTTCAATTTTCCTATCTTTGCATCTTCTAACTTTTCTTTTGAGATGTCTAATCCTTTTATGAATTCCTCATTGAGTTCTTCTCGAAGTTCACTGACTACATTTCTTTGTTCCTCATTGTCTTTCTTAGCTCCAGAGTTATTCTCACGATTCCTTCTATCATTTTTGACATTTCTTCCATCATTCCTTCTATTTCTAAAGTTTCTTTCATTGTTTCTTCCATCTCTGAAGTTTCTATCCATTCTACAATACTTTGCTATATGTCCAAAGTTGTTGCATAATTGGCATACTGTGGTTTTTCTTCTAGGATTTTGTTGAACAATAGGTGCATGAAAATTCTAGGCCATGTGTCCAAAGTTTTTATAGATATAACACATGATCTGCCTTATTTCTTCATAAGGTCTTCCTTCTCTCGATGTCCACTCATTAGATCTTCTTCTATTTGCAGGATTAGTATTTTTAGACATTCTACTATTCCTTCTATCATTATCATATTTAGGTTTCCTACAATCAATTACTTTATGACCCATACCATGATAATTATGATAATAAAAATCTATAACATGATTAAATGACTCATTTGTGCAGTCTCTTTTCATATGACCTATTTCATTACATGAAAAATACTTACCTCTAAATTCATACCTAGTTTCTTTAGGAGATTCAACTTGCTTTGGTTCATCCAATATCTTAGCTTCCTTGTCTTCTCCAACTCCTTTAAGTTGATTAAAAGATTGGCTGGATTCAATCTTATCATCCAATTTATCTTTTCTTTTTAAGTCTGATCTATTTTCAGGTTTCTTTGTAGACATGTTAAATAGATAACCAAGACTAGTTTTATCATAGGTAGGTCTTTGTATTGACATAGAATCATCAAGCTTTTCTCTACTAGAATAAAGCTTTTCAAGTTGATTCTTGCATTGAGTTAATTCACCTTTCACAATGGTGTTGTACTTATGAAGTTATTCATGATCTTCTTTCAATATTTCAAATTTAGATGTCTTCTTCGCCAGACTCGCTCTAAGATCTATATTTTTAGTCTTCAAATCTGATTCAATTTTTCTAGGATCACTCTTCAAGGTCAACTTTTACATTGGTAATCTTCAATTCATGATTCAATATATTGTACGCTATTTTTAGTTTTGAATAATCATCATCTCTGGTTTCAGATTCAGGCTTGGATTTGAGATGTTCAATCTTGTCCTTCAATTGTCCAATATATACTTTGGATTCTTCATATCTATCCTTTAGCTTGTCTCTTCAAGGTCTTCATCAACTATTCCACATCCATAAGAATCTTACTCAAGTTGTTAAGCCTCTTTTTATTAACTGTGCTCTGATACTAATTGTTAGAAATAGGGAATACTAAGAGGGGGGTGAATCAGTATTCTACAAACTTTTGTCACCAACTAGATATTATTAACTTCTTTTTACCATGCATAAGAAAATAAACAAGTAATGTTGAACATAAATAATAACCATGCATAAAGAGAACTCATAACACCATATTTTGTTAACTAGGAAAACTCTAGCCAAGGGAAAACCCTGGTGGGGATTATACCCACTAGATAGTATACTAATATATATATGTTCTTTGTTAGAAGATGGACACTATTAGGATTCAATGAGAAAATTCAATATAGAGAGTCCTTGTTAGGAGACTTTGAATCCCTATTAGGAGATTCCAACCCTGTTAGGAGTTTGTAGTATAGTAGATGCAAGATGAGCCCACTACCCAAACATGCACTTCCTATCATGAGAAGAGCTCACTGCAAAAATGAGTAATTAGTCCTCAGCTGTAACTTCTTTCTTGACTGATCTCTAGCCTTAGCTCAATGTCAAATCACAAAATCAAGTTCTCAAAAACTTTTCATATATTGCTTCATAAGAAGTTCGCATATCACTTATCACAATACAATTTCACACTGAATACACAAATGAATTCACAAGATGTCCTTTGCATAAATACTATGTCTTTTCAAAAAAATTTGCTAGGTCGGCTAAGACCATAATATATTTTTCCAGCTTAGAGTAAACATCTAGGATGTCAACCCTAATTAGTCAAGTAATTATTTTGTAAACAAAATAATTCCTTTACCTTTAATTCCTCTATTCTATTTCACTGGTAAAATGTGAATATCTATTTTTTGTATAGTCTATACTAATCTCCAAGGTTATACACATCATCATCAACATGTATAATATCTCTATCTTACGTTGCTAGTCATTATATGACATTAGTAACAAGTTACATACAAAAAAATACACTATTGTACACCAATTTCATACTTAGACAATTTTATGGGTACCAAAAGCTAAGTATCTTTATTTCTGAGGTTTTCTACAAGAATGTACACCATATGTTTCCATAAATAAATAAAAATTACATATCTTCATTAGCCAATTGTCAAAACTTTTTCCCTAGTTGCAAGATTGAAAGGAGTAAGAACATTACTTGCATATGTTGCTTACAAAAAATTCAAGGTATATCAAATAGATGTTAAATTTTTATTTCTAAATGGAATTTTGGAAGAAGAAGTCCACATTGAATAACTTGAAGGATTCATTGACCCTAGAAATAATACCATGGTATGTAAGTTAAAAAAAGGATTATATGGTTTGAAGCAAGCTCCTAGAACATGGTATGAAATATTTCGTGCAGATTTGGTGAGAATTGGGTTTTCAAGAAATAATGATAACTAAAACCTATACTTGAAAAGTGAATCTAAGGATAAGATATCATAGTTGGAGGTCAAGACTTTATGTGAAAATCATTTGATAATGAGATGAAATTTTTGTTGATGATATCATAGTTGGAGGTCAAGACTTTATGTGAAAATCATTTGATAATGAGATGAAGAAATAATTTGAGATGTCAATGTTTGGAGAAATAAAATTCTTTGTTGGTTTGCAAGTTTATCAAATAAAGAAAAGTGTCTACATTACACAATCAAAGTATATCAAGGATATATTAAAGACCTTTGGAATGGATGTGTACATAAGATGATGAAGTGCGAGTTATGTATCTGATATGTATAGAGGATGATGTCTTTGGAATTATTGTCAAAGAGGGATAAATGTATGACAATTACCATACAATAAAAGAGGAAGAATATGATATGCATGGAGATATATGAAAGAGGGAGGCAATACAATTGTTATTTAAATTGGTATGAGAATTAAAATAAAACTAAGAAGATGAGAATCAAAATGAAACTAAGGATAATAATGAAGACATGGTTGTTGGAAACTACAATTGGAAAAATTGTTTGTTGGTATCTCTAACTATTGTTTTCTATTAGTGTCAAACACTGAGTCATATACTAGGCAGAGTTAGAAGGTCATCACTGTGACCCAACTACTCTGTATAGGTTGAGTCATATAAAGACTTGTAAATTAACATGTGTATACTAAGCTCTATAGGATTCGAGTGATTCTTTGGTTATTGATTATTTACCATATAAGTTGATTCTAATGTTTAGCGACCAATTTGAGCATATTGATGTTGAGTTACACTAAAGGAACTGAGCATAATAGAGACTGAGTGTTAGCAATGTGTACAATGAATATCGAGTATCAAAGACAATAAGTACCAAGAAATGTAGAATTGACATTCAAGTCAAGAATGATACAAACTTTGAGTTAAATATTTTCAAGCTAACATTAACAAGATATTTAATACTTATAGAGGTTGTTACAAAGATTATTACACATTTTATGATGTGGATCACAGATCCCTATTTGTTGTGATCAACCAATCAAATGAAGAGGCAAAATAAGGAAGCATCTAGAAAACTCTTTATGAAAACTTTTAAATAGAGCATATCTAAACCTATTTGACACACAAAGTAGAAGTGAGCTATTTATGTGATCAAAAATATCAAGTTTGAAAGTGAAACCTTTACGAAGAAGGCCGAAGAGTTAAATTTTTTATTCAAGAATAGAGAAAGTGACCTTGTCAAAGTAGTGAAGCACAACAAAGCTATATTAGATTAGAGATCAGATTAGATGGAAGAGAAGAGATCCAAAATTAGTTTATCAAAGTAGACTGGGGATCGAGTATTGAATCAATTTTAACAAATTGATTTAGGGATAATCTCTTAACAGAGTGGTCTTAATAGATCTTTGTAAATCTCTTAATCGAGTCCTTACTTTTTTGTAAGTGTAAAATCCTCTCTCAAGATAAGACTTAATAGTCTTAACAACCTTTAAAATGGTAGACACCTCATAGGGTAGATCATCAAAAGTGGTCAAAAATTATAACCCTAACATGTTAACTTTGTTATTGTAATAGTGAAGATTCATGGGTGTCATCCCCACCCCCATTTTACCTTCACATTAAACTATTTCTGGATAACCAAAAATTTGTGTTATGTGTTTACATTTCATGTATGTGAATGATATATTAGATCTATATGTTACTACAGTTTGATTTTACAAGTTATGTTATGCATGCATTAGATATGAGATGGTAGATATTTTGAATGTGCTAAAGAATTGTTAAAAGATAGAAAGTGTTACAAGTCCTGATTCACCCTCCCCCCTATTAGTATCTTAGTTTCTGAATCAAGACATCCAATAGTTGGCACCAAAGCATAGTTTCTCTTGAAGAAGTCTAACATCTTGGAGATCAAATCATGGAATTTGAGGCTTAAAAATTGGGAAAGGTTATTGAAAATCAAGTGATTGACATCCATTTCATACTATAGCAACTTGAGGTAGAAAGAAAGGAATTGGAAATTGCTAAAAAGGAGAAAGGATTTGGTCATACAAATAAAAGAATACAATTATGAAGAAGTTGACACTCAAGGACTATTTGAAAATGGAAATTCAGGTAGCTATGATGTAGCTATTACAGATCTACTAGGAAAGAACAAAATCTTGAATGAAGAAGTCAGGGGACTAGAAAAAGGACATGAGATCTAGTCACTAAGGCTATGTGAAGAAACCAAGAAAAAGAAGACAAGGTTCTCACTGAGGAAGACAAAAGGAAAATGGGAATCAGACTTGAAGAAAGGTCATCTGATGTGCGAAAGCTCACAAACACTCAACTAGACATGATGAATCAATTGATGCTTACAAAATAAGAATTGAATAGAAAGGATGTGGACATTGAAAATCTGAGATCACAGAATGATCTATTGAGGAATGAACAAAAAATTGAGAAAGAAATTATGGAAAGATTAAAAAAGCCTAATCAAGAAATGAAATACTTTGAAGAACTAATGAGGTCATCTGGCAGCACCTCTAGAGAATATCATTCATCTACCAAGCAAGGAGAGTCATCCAAGAGTGGAGAATTGAGAAATGAAAAATTCAAAAGGTAGACCAACATGTTATTATTGTGGAAAACTTGGTCATACAACAAACATCTACATAAGCAAAAATGGTATGTAAAACCCTAAATCTAAGTTTACTGGTTATTGTTTTTACTACAAGAAGCAATGACATGAAATACATGAATGTAGATCAAGGATAAACAACATACCTGCTAGACCTAGATTTTAAGGCTATTGTTACAATTGTCAAAGGTTTGGACATAGAGCATATGAATACAAATCATAGACAAGGCCCTATTGGACTAACAAAAGGAAGAGTTATGCACCTAACAATGTATTTTCTAAATGTCACAAGTTTGGAAATTCAATAATAAACTACAAATGCCAAGTACTAACAAAAAATCATAATCATACCAAGAGTAAAGGAAAAGTAGAAATTGATTAAACAAAGGAGATGAAACAAACATGGAAAAAAAAGGAAGAACATGGAAACAATGGAACAAATGGAGCTGAGATCAACCAATCCAATGGAGGAGGTGATCGTATCATCTCAAACTAATTAAGAAAGGTATGTAAAGAACTTCATACTCAATGATATATCTTATATCAATTCCTAACATTAAATGTGTGAAAGTTCATATTTGCATAAGTAAAGATGCATAAGAACAAATTTATGAAAGGACTAGTGTAAAAGAAATCATTTACTTAGTTAGTGTTGAACATAGTAAAATTGTCTATATTGACTGAGCATTCTAATATGGAATGAGTACTTAAGATACTTAATTGGTTAATTGGCCATGTTAGATGGAAGAGATCGAGTTGTATAATGAAGATCTAGTTCAAAAGGCACAATATCGCCCAAGACAACTAGCTTCCACTTACATAAGTACACAACATTAATGGAGACCCTAATTTGAGAAAAAGAAGGTAGTTATCAAGATTTTAAGACATTTTTTCATATCTTGCATACATATTATGAGAGCATAAAGAATTCAATTTATAAAAGAGATCCTATGGCCATTAAGAGCAAATTTAGAATAGAAGCTTGATCGAGTGAAGATTTGAGTGGTGCTAAGTTATATAGAAAGAAGAAGTTTCAAAACCTAAAAGAGAAACATGGTAGCTTCATCACCCATAGGAAAGAGTCAAGGAGTATAGGTTAGTAATATTCAATTGGTAAGAAGTGATGCTTGTCATTGACCTAAATTTCATGATATTCTAGAGATTACAATGAAAGATGACTCAATGGGTGCGTTATCCTTGATACCACCTAAGGTCATCATGATATATGATGTGTAAAGTTTCTACATGTATAAGATTGGAGAAGTTGGAGACTATGAGATTCAAGAGGCATATGAGAAACTGTGTGATGAAGGAGTTCTGAAAGACAAATTCAAAATTGTTGAGAGGAAAGGATTAACTCATGCCCTAGACTTTCCAAGAAATTTCAAGATCAAATGAATCAAGGTAGTGTTGAAAAAGATTCATGAAATGAAGTTATGGTTTAACAATGGACCATTTGATATAACCAAGAAAATGGTTCACAAGGTTATAGGTTATCCCACTCTAGATAAGAAGAAGACTATGCAATGTCTAAGTCGAGAGGAAGTTTAGAAAAACACAAGAGCCAAGTGGAATGGATCAGGGTTATCCATCTTGAATATCTCTATACCATTGATTGAATTTGTAGTGAGAGTAACTTCTCACAAATTCTATCAATCAAGTAGACTAAATAGTGTACCATGTATGGTAGTCAATTAGGTGTGGAAGATTGTTATGAAAGATCATGAATATGATCTTGCCGAGTTACAAAAAAATTAATTAGTAGAAAACCTAATATCTATTAGGAAGGCGAAGAATTTTACATGTAAGTTTGGATCACTTATCATGTGTATTTCCTTTTATGTTCAAAAGTATTTTCTTGGTATTGGAAATATTGTTTGGGAACAAGGAAAACCAATGACAAATCAAATTAGTGAATACATAACTCAATTAGGAGAGAATTTTGAGAATATCATAGATACATATTTTGAGGAATTCAAACAAAGAATGGAGATAATGATGAGGATACTAGAAGAGTTGGTAACGAAACATTAAAATGATGTGTTCTTTTTAGTGGACATGAATAACACATTTGTGTAGGTAGTAAAGCCAAGGAAGGCATGGCTACAAAAATTTGACCATGAAATTAATAGTGATATAGTGAGTGCAAATATTGTTGCATTATTAAAAGAAGAGATTGATACTGAAGCTAAACCTTTTTGAAAATATGAAGAAGCTAAGGCAGGAATTACTACTGACATCAAATTGTTAGAATTCTTTAGAATAACTGAGAGGGGGGGTGAATCAATTAGATCATGCATTACCTTAACTTAGTAGGTCATTGTCCTAAGTCAAAATAACTTTTTAGAAATGTAAACATGAAATGCTAAAAACTCATTCACACAATTTGACAGAACGATTTTACATGGAAACCCAATTTGGGAAAAACCACCAATAACATGTTACCCAATTTCACTCTTATGAAGTGATGCCCTATTAAAGTCCAACCCTATTAAAGGTTACAATACACACTATTAAATGTGACCTAGTTAAAAGATTTCAATCATCCTATTAGGAGTGATCTTTGTTAGAGGACTTTAGGACATTCCATTAGAATGTCACCCGATTAAAGGACTTACAAGTTTTTGTTAGGTCAACCTTAATCTAAAGGATTTATCCACATTGATATATTTGTTAGAAAGTAACAATAAGACTTGATCTAACAATAAAATACAACTCACTAGCAGATTATAGATCTCTAGTTCAATCCTTCATTCTTCTTGGCATTCATACTCTTCATCTCTGATAGCTTGTTCACCCTTAAAGCATTCAACCTCTTAAGCCTTATTTCTATGTACGCCAATTGCAGTCTCTTCTATTTGGCCACCAAATGAAGCAACACCCTCAACTTCTTGTCTTTCTTAGGTTCTCACACATGACAACCTTTACTTCTAGCCTTCTATCTCTATAAATAGAGAATTTAGATCTTTTGTTTGTTTAATCACAATCATCCATTTTAGGGTTAGGTAAGATTCAATGAATCTACCCACTTTTCCATTTTACTTCCTCTAGAAAATTCTTCTACAATCTTCTTTGAATTCACTTCAAAATGGTTTATCTTGAATTCTATGCCACTAGCTCATCATACTTATCTTCTACACACTTTACACAATTCAAGAAATCAAATTAGTCAGCTCAAATTTGTCAAATCTTTGATTTAACACTTTTTACTGTCACTTAGCATCTACACTATTCACTTGGCAATAACAGTCTTTTGATACTTAGCCAACACTAGGTTTCTCAACCCCAACTACGTATTCTCAACTCGATCACTACTATTATTTCTTTGATGCTCGAAACTTACTAAATTTTACTGACGCTTGGCATATACTAACTTTCTGCTTGGCCTGAACTAGAATTTTCTTGGCCATGCTTGGTAGACACTTTCCATGAAAAAACTTCTTCTTGACTTAGCTAAAGTAACCATTTACTTTAGCCTTAAGTAGATCAACAATACATAATATCATCAATGTCTTACTTGGTCTTAGTTCTCCTTTTATACACTAAATAACTTAACCTTTCTCTAGGTTCTCTTTTTATCTTCTCTTTTCAAATCATCTGTATCAATCAACCAAATGATAGCATTCAAACCAAAAAAACAAGTGTCTTACTAGCAAGTAGTAGGTTTGACATCATTGACAAAATAATAATTATTTCATGATAGGTTCTACACTTCAAACAATCTCTTTTCAAAAATCTCCCTCTTTGGCATTGATGGAAAACCAATAGCAAAAATAATAACAAAAAGAAAATTAATATCTTTGAAATTTCTCCCTCTATATAGCTCCCTCTTTGACAACAATGCCAAAGACTTGTCATCTTTTCATGTAGATATAATCAATTTAGGTTCTCCCTCTGTCACCTTGTATGTGACTATAAATCTTCTGATTCAACTCCTTCATTACTTTAGGTAGCTCCTAAAGTAAAATCCACTACAGTAAACTTTAAAATATGGCATTCAACTCAATTGATGCAAGGCACTATTCTTGCTTCTTAAGTAGCTTTGGATAGGGTTATCACCCCTAGTTTACCTTTAAGATATTCATGGGCATCCTTAGGTAAAGATTTTATGAATGTATCAGCTATTTGTTCTTTTGTATTCACATATTCCATTCTCACATCTTTGTCTTGAACCAACTATCTCAAGTAATGATACTTGATTGCAATGTGCTTTGTATTTTTTTGCATCACAAGGTTCTTTGATATGTTTATAGCAGTTTTATTATCACAATAAAGTACAACATGTTCAATAATTTCCTTCTTCATTCCTTTGAGTAGTTGTTTGATCCATACCACATTTGTATAATTTACCACAATAGCCACATATTCAGCTTTAGTAGTAGATCGAGATATACAATTTTGTTTCTTACTGGTCTAGGTGACTAATCTCTTTCCTAAGAAAAATGCCCCACCACTTGTACTCTTTATGTCATCAATGTTTCAAGCCCAGTCAGCATATGCATAGGCTCTTAATTCAAACTTATCATTCTTCTTGTAGTATAGACCATATTCTTATGTTCCTTTCAAGTATCTCATGATCCTTTTAACAACCATCAAACGATTCTCCTTAGGATTTCCAAAAAATCTTGAAGCAATCCTAACATCTATTACAATGTCAGGTCTTCTATGCACTACATATTGCAACTTGCCAATCATAGACATGTACAATGTTTGATTTACTTTAGCAAAATCATTAGTTTTGGATAGTTTGTTTCCTATCACCATAGGAGTGCTAAAAGTTTTTGAATCCTCCATACCAAAAAAAAAATTCAATATTTCCTTTCATACTTAGACTAAGTGATTTAAATACCATATTTCATCTAATATACTTGCAAACCAACAAAGAATTTTATCTCTCCAAACATAGACATCTCAATTTTTTTCTTCATTTCATTTGTCAATGTCTTACATGATTCATTTTGTCCTCCAAATATGATATCATCAAAAAATATTTCAGCTAGTAAAATCTCTTTACCTCCTTCTTTCTTCAAATATAGATTGTCATTAGCATCAGTCTTCTCAAAACCAATCTTCACAAGATAATTGTGAAGCCTTTCATACCATGCTCTTGGGGCTTGCTTTAAACCATATAAAACTTTGTGTAATCTACATACCATGTTCTTTTTTTTGGATCAACAAATCCTTCTGGTTGTTCAATGTAAACCTCCTCTTCTAGTATATCATTTAGAAATGTTGACTTCACATCCATTTGATAAACATTGAAACCTTTGTATGTAGAGTAAACAAGAAGAGTTCTTACTCCTTCCAATCTTGCAATTGGGGAAAATATCTCCCTATAGTCAATTCCCTCTTCTTGTGCATATCCCTTGTAAAATAATCTTGCGTTATTCCTTGTGACTTCACCATTCTCATCTAGTTTTTTTCTATACACCCAATTGGTTCCAATCACATTCTTGTTCTCTGGTCTAGGTATTAGAGTCCATGTTTTGTTCCTCTCAATCTGATCAATCTCTTCATGCATGGCTTTACTCCAGTCTTTAATCTCTAATGCATCCTTCACTAACTTAGGCTCATGCATACTCAAAAAACATGTATCACTTCTCAACCTATTCCTTTTCATTGGTCCATCTTCTTTATCTACAATAATTTATTCAGTAGGGTGATGTCTTCTGACATACTTTGACAATCTTAGTTTTGCTCTTCTTTCTTCAATGGGTCTATCAACTTTAGAATCACTGTGTACTTCTCTATCAGGTAAATTGGCATTCCTTTCATGTACATTGTTCTTAGAATCAAAATGTACCTTTGCTTCTATCTACAACTCAACTCCTGAATGTAATTTAGTTTCTAAATGCAACTAGACATTCATTGTATGTGACTCGACAATCACTAATACTTATTTTTGTTTATTTACACCTTAGTTCATAGTTTCATCAACATTCATGTCTTCATAGTAGTATATGAAGGTTTTATACTCTTCAAGTTCCTTCTTCAGTTCAGCTTCACGTACCTCTGAATATTCATCAAACTTCACATTTTCACTTTCAACAACATTTTTCATGTTAGTGTTTAAACACTTACAAGATTTACTTCTTGTGGAATAGCCTAGGAATATACCTTCTTCATTTTTGGCATCAAGTTTACCATTCCTATTGTCCTTAAGAATGTAACACTTGCTTCCAAATACTTTAAAATATTTTATATTGGGTGAGTATCCATACCATAGTTCAAAAGGTGTGGAATTTGTACCTTTTTTTGACTTGTACTCTGTTCAAGGTATAAATAGTTGTACTTATAGCTTCGCTCCAGTATTTGAAAGCACCATTCTTCTCCATCATCAATGCTCTAGCATAGTGCATTACTTTTAGAAATCTCATTTTGTGGAGGGGTTCTAGGTGAAGAAGTCTATCTTTTGATTCCTCTGTCATTACAAAATATCTCAAACTCATTTGATGTAAATTCTCCACCTCTATCAGATCTCAAACATTTCAAGCTTTTACCAGTCTCCTTTTCAACTCTTTCTAGATACCACTGAAACATTTGAAAAGCATTAGATTTTTGTTTCAAAAACATAACTGGCATCATCCTAGAATAATCATCAACAAATAGGATAATGTACTTGTCACCTTTGTAGCTTTGCACATCAATTGGTCCACACAAATCAATATGAACTAATTCCATAATTTCTTTTGGGGAGTGAGTCTTTCTTTTAAAACTAGATTTTTTCATCTTAACTAACTGACATTGTTTTCAAATCACATTATCAGGTTTCTTCAGTTTTGGCAAACCTCTAACTCTTTTCATGTTACTAATATTGATTAGGTTATCAAAGTTAGCGTGACATAACCCATTGTTCAATAGCCACACATCATCAAATTCTACAAAAAGACAAGTAGCATCATTTATGTCAAGATAAAACATATTACCTTTAGTCTGATCTCCATTTCTAATTAGTTTTCCATCAATTTCATAGATCTTTTCTTTCTTGTTATCAAATTCAACTTTGCAACCTAAACTATTCAATTGTGACACACTCAACAAGTTATAGTTAAGTCCTTCTACATAGTAAGCATTGTCACACATGATCTTTTCTATCAGTTTGATTGATCCTTTACCTTTTATTGTACATGGTGCATCATTACCAAGTTTTCCATTGTAGTAATCAAGGGTAGTAAACTTAATTTTATCTCCAGTCATGTGATGTGAACACCTACTCTCAACAATCCATCTATCACTTTTTTTCACATAAGATATCAATTCATTTTCCCCATCCTCATCATAATCATCTTTCATAGAAACATACACAACTTCATCATCATGATCATTAGATCCATCTTTTTTTTCCTCTATAGCAATGTAGCAAGACTTCTTTCCTTTGTCTTTATAATCTTTTTTGTTCTCATCTCTTTTACCTCTATATTTATCCCCACATCTATTGTTCTTCTTCTTTGGATACGTAGCAACAATATGACCAACCTCGTTATAATTGAAACACATGATAGGTAACTTACCTATATATTTCCCTTTTCCTCTATGAAATATCCTTGCTAGAAATGCTTCAATCTCTTCTATATCATCTTCATCTGTATATGTGTCACTAGAAATATGCTTAACCTTTTTCTTTTTCTCTTTAGGTTCTTTTAGTGGCAGTTTAGCTTTCAAGTAGATTCAAAATTTTTTAGTTTTGAAATTATCAAAATTAGAGAGTTCAAAAGTAGTGAGTCTACCCATCAGTCCTACAAGGGTTAGATTACTGCCAGGAACACACCTTATTTATTCTATTGCAAAGACTCTAATAGAACAGATAGGTAGCAAGCTTCTCAATACTTTCTTGATCAAAATCGCATCTTCAATAACACCATTTGCTCCTCTAATAGCATTCACAACATATTTTATTCTTGTGCAATACTGGATTATAGTCTCACCTTCTTGCATTCTCATGTCATTGAACTTTCCTCATAGACTTTTAGCTTTGGCTCTCAGAACATTCTTATCTCATCCATAGATCATCTCTATAGAATCCCACATCTTCTTAGCATAATTACATCCTTTGATGTCATCAAAATTTAAATATCTTAGGGCAAAGGCAAGCTCTAACATTGCCTAATTTTTGTTCTTTCTTCTTTTTCAAATCATCAACAATATGGGCTCCAGTAGGACCAACATTCTCAATGGTGATGGTAGATTGTGCATAGTCTCTAAGACCTCCTAGATGTAGCTTCATCAAGCTTTGCCATGCAGGAAAAATGTCCTTGTTTAGTTTGGGCACCTCCTTTCTATACATCTTGATATTTAGCTTAGAGTACCTTCAAACTATTTCCTCACAAGCATTGTTGCTCTAATACCAATTGTTGGAATTATTTAAAATAACTAGGGGGTGAATCATTTATCTAAGTTCCAAATGTACAAATAAAAAATTTTAGTGCTTAATAGATTCATATCCATAAAACCATAACATGCATGCATCCATTAGATCATACAATACCTTAACTTAGTAGGTCACTGTCCTAGGTCAAAATAACTTTGCAAAAATGTAAACATGAAATTCTAGAAACTAATTCACACTATTTGACACAAGGATTTTATGTGGAAACCCAATCTAGTAAAAACCACCAATAACATGCTACCCAGTATCACTCTTCTGAAGTGATGCCCTTTTAAAGGCCAGCCCTATTAAAAGTTATAATACACACTATTAAATGTGACCTAGTTAAAGGATTTCAATCACCCTATTAGGATTGAGCCTTGTTAGAGGACTTTAGAACATTCTATTAGAATGTCACCCAGTTAAAAGAGTTACAAATGACTATAAAGTCAACCTTAATCCAAAGGATTTATCTACACTGATATAGTTATTAGAAAGTAATAGTAGGACTTGATCTAGCAATAAAATACAACTCACTTGCAAATTAAAGATCTCTGGTTCAGTCCTTCATTCTACTTGGCATTTATACTCTTTATCTTTGATATCTTGTTCACCCTTCAAGCATCCAACCTCTTAAGCCTTTGTTTAGCTATCATTTTTTATGATGCTTAATGGTAGGAATCCTTTCAAACTCCTCTCTTGAAAAGCTAATTTGGGATCAACTCCAAGGTTTCGGGTAATCTTGTAACCTACTGGAATCTACTTAGTTGAAGATAAATGGTTTTTTTCACAGGGAGGCCTTTTTTGGTTTGAACCAATTCTGATAAGATGTTCAATCTACTTTCTATTTCAAAAAGTAACCACAAAAGAGATATGTTTTTGGTATTTTCTATATTATGATGAATGTAATCTAACAATTCAACTATATGAATTCCTAATTTAACCAAGTGTTAGAAAAGAAAATAATAAAGATAAGGTAATCAGAGATGAAAGAAAATAACTTGAAAGAGACATTCCTAATGTACATAAACCATGGCAACAACATGTCTATGAGTTAGATCATTGAAATGATTAGGTAGGAAACTAATGAAAAGAGGAACAAAACTTGCTCAAATCTATTGATGCAATTGTCAATGAGAACTTACTAAAAATTGAAAGACGTTTCACTTCTCATTGAATCACAAGGCCACAAAAATTGCACTCATGTGAGACAAGAAGCTATGTAGGAACAATAAGGTGATCTATTCTCCAACTCAATACATCAGCAGAATTTGTCAACATGCATCAAACATAATAACTAAAAGATCACACAATTAAATTAACACAACAAAACCATTGGCTCCATTAGTATTCATGAACACAAATTCATAAAAAATAACACACTCTAGAAAGAATAACTAAAATCAGAATGAGAGCACCAATAGCATATATTATTGCATCAAAATAACAGCCTAGAATACATGTTACATTCCTAAATTTATAAGAAATCATCTCCTCAATTTATATTGAGAGTGAGAGATCTTTTAATGCAAAGACATGCTTCTAAACTAATAAAAAAAATCTAATTATATACAAACTAACTCTCTAAATGGTGCTAACTAGGTCTCCACCCTTTTTTATATCAATAAATGGGTGCATGAGCCTTTACATGACTTAACAGAAAGAAATAAAAAATAGACAAGAAGAAGGAAGCTACAAGAGGATCTGAGAGTCATTGGAAGTTCTAAAAATGGAAGCTTGACCCTCTCTAGGTGTTTCTAGGAGTTAAATTGCCATCAAAATGTGTTTCTAGTGCATGGATAGCTCTAAATTAGCAACTGGTAGTTAACTATCAGTGCACCTCTAGAATTGTGCACCTTTAGGGAATTTGCACAAGGTGCTCAATTCACCAAAAAATCAAAGTTCTCTATTTTGAAAATAGTTTTTGGGTTTTTCTCAGATGTGGTATGGGAGCACTCTTTTGTACTTTTTTTTCTTTTTTAGTGATTTATACCCTCTTTATAGCCCAACATTTTTATAGAATTGAACTCCTTTTCCTTCTTCTATCTAAACTCCCAAAGTACATGTGTTGAGTCTTATCATTAATAGTTTCATAAGATGAGGAACTTGTTCTGGTTCATGTGTCTAACCTCTATATCTTTGATCTTCAGTGTAAATTCATGAATCAAAACTTATGTGTGACTCCTTTGAAGGTGAAGGTTACCAACTTAGGTGAGATCTCTATTGTTGTTGATAATGAAGATGCTATGATAATCTATGCACTTTCACATTATGCGCCACACCTTTGTGTTATGCACATTTGCACACCTTCATTTTATGCAAATCTTCATACACTATGAAGTCTATTCCTTGATTTTTTCTCCTCTCTAACTCCCTGATCCTTCTCAGTCAGAGACTGAGTGATCCAAATTATCCAAAATAGTTAAATGTTTGAAATTGTAAGAATTTTCCTTAGGGAAAAATCACCCAAGACCAAGGAACTCAAGTACAAGCACAATAGTAAACCAAAAGAGTATCATCAGAATAATGATATGATATGATATTCAATGTACAAGTACACTAGGAGTGCATGTATATAAAGGCCTCTAAGATACATCTAGAATATCTAGGAGTTAGCAACATGATAAGTCTTACAACTAGACACATGTCCACCAGGTGTGGGTTATCCTCCATTAAGCACAAGAGTAAGTGCGATGATGAGAGGATAAGCTTACAAAGGTGTAGAAAAAAAAATAATGTTGTAGACATCATGTGCTTAATTAAGAGTGCAAATAACTATGTTGTCTACATGACAACTCAGTTAATTATGCAAACTCCAGTGTTGTAGACACCATGTACTAAATTAGAGTTGCTTACTTCTATGTTGTCAAGATGACAACTCATAAAAGTACACAAACTCCTAAGTGTCAACCTAATAAATAATAAAACAATACATTGACCTAAGTAAACTTAAGTAAAGTATAAATAGCGAATACTTATTTACACCAATAGAAACTTTTTCATATCCTTTTAACAAGCTTTTCTAGGCATTTTTAACTGGCTTTTTCGGAAGTCTTCTACTCAAACTTTCAAGTTGAAAACTTCATCATTCCATAAAACTGGGAAGTCAAAGGCTCACTATTTTAGGGACTAAAATTAGATTTTTAGTTCTTCTTTCCAATGGTGTAAATAGTTTTGAATTCCAAGCTCTAGGTCAGAAGTTATGACCTCAACAAGTTAAGGATGTATTTTTATCTACACATAAGAGAAAGACATTAGTCCAAAGAGTTGAAAATATAGCCCAAAAAAAACCCTAACTGTCAAAAAACCTAGCCCAAATGCTCCAAAATAGTGAAAAACTAAATAAATCCCCCTCATAAGCCCTCAAATGCAAAATAGTACACCTAGCACACCTTGATAAGTGCACTAAGTACATTGAATAGTCATTTTAAAACCATTTTAGCACAATTGTGCATCTATGCACATGCCCACCATGGATAGGTGCACACATGTGAAGCAAGTGCAAGGGGGTATTTAAGTCCTTCAATGTTTGGAAAAAGGGTGTGCATGTGCGTACCCTTATGTTTGCATTAAGTTGGTGTAAAAAAAGGTGTGCATGTGCACACCTTGGGGATGTGCATACATGTGCACCTTTCCTTGATATTCTCTTAGTTAGATTTAAACTTCAAAGGTGTGCATGTGGGCACTTTTTGGTGTCATCTAACACTTATTTGTCTTTGTGTATTGTAGGTTTAATGTACCTTTGAGGTGTGAGGGTGTGGTAACAGAGTGCGTAAGAACAAGTGAAGAAGGATGGAGGGGTCTCGGTCTTATATAGGACTGAGCTCAGTATGCACACCCTTTGGAGGTGTGCACAGGTGCACATCTTCAAAAGGAATGGGTGCACATTTAGCACACCTATGCACCTTAGATAGGTGCACATGTGCACTAAGAGCACTAGTGCACATCCATGCACTTGAAACACTTAAAAGCCTCTATTTTCTCTTGTTTTGATTCCACTAGGTTTTCTCGGTTAGAGAAAAGGCTAGACCCAAACTCCAAGGGGAGTTCCAAACTGATCTAGGCCCCAAACTAAGGGTCTAGGAGAAAAAAAATTTCCAGGGGGTCCCCATTTCTAGGAGAAATGGGGTGTGCATTGTGAAACCATAATAACCTTCTTGCTTTGTATGCCAATTCCAGTCTCTTCTATTCAGCCACCAAATGAAGCAACAACCTAGACTTCTTGTCTTCCTTAGGTTCTCACACATAACAAAATTTTCTTCTAGCCTTCTATCTCTATAAATAGAGAATTTAGATATTTTTCATTTAACCACAATCATCCATTTTAGGGTTATTTAAGATTCAATGAATCTACCCACTTTTCCATTTTAGTTCCTCTAGAAACTTCTTCTACAGTATTCCTTGATTTCATCTCAAAATGGTTTATATTGAATTTTGTGCCACCAATTCATCATAATTATCTTCCACATGCTTCACATAATTCAAGAAATAAAATTAGTCAGCTCAAATTCATCAAATCTTCAATTTAACACTTTAAACTATCACTCAGCATCTACACTATTCATTTGGCAAATAGTCTTCTAATACTCTACCAACACTGGGTTGCTTAGCACCAACTACATCTTCTTAGCTCAATCACTATTGTTATTTCCTTGATTCTCAGTACTTACTAAATTTTATTGATGCTTGGCATAGACTAACTTTCTGCTTGGCCTGAACTAGAATTTGCTTAGAAACACTGTTTGCTCGGCTAGGCTTGGTAGACACTTTTTATGAAAACACTTCTTCTTGGCTTAGCTAAAGTAACCATTTACTTTAGCCTTAAGTAGATCAACAATACATAGTATCATCAATTTTTTACTTAGTATTAGTGCTCCTTTTATACACTAAATAAGTCAACCTTTCTTTAGGTTCTCTTGTTATGTTCTCTTTTCAAATCCTCTTTATCAATCAATTAAATGATAGCATTCAAACCCAAAAAATAATTGTCTCACCAACAAGTAGAAGGTTTGACATCATTGAAAAATAATGATTTTTTCATGATAGGTTATACACTTAAAAAAATCTCTTTTCAACACAAATAGCTTCTAAGGAGCAGAAAAGAAAGAAAATTATTTAAGACCTAGAGGCTAACATAGGCACACAAGGCAAAGGAAAGGAACCTTTGTAGCTCACACAAGGTCTTGGAGAGGATGAAGAAAAAGATAGTGGTGATGAGGAAGAGGAAGAAGAAGAAGGACATTAGGGTAAATCCCTAGTTTTTGTTGCACCACCCATGAAGAAGGCTAAATATATCAAGCCTAAAGAAAAGGGAACTACAAAGAAGATAGTGGTGGTGCCCCTCTCTCCTCGATCGATAGCAAAACCAAGGACCAAGGAAATAGTAGCAAGAGTCGAGTCATCTACAAAGAAAGGAGTAGTGAAAATTACTAAACCAAGCAACTCAAGTATAGAGAAGAAAAAATCATAAGCCCCTATAAGCTAGCCAAAGAGGAGAAGACTGGTAAAGGTAAAACAAGTTCAAGAAGATGATGCAGAGAGCACAAAATTAGATAAATTGGCTATAGTATCTAGAAGAGAAAAGAATATTGATAACGTATGTGCTGACCTAAGAAGCTTTGTAGGCTTATCTAGCTTTAGATTTGTAAAGTATGATACATTGGATAATGCTAATAGAAATTAAGTTGAGGAGGCCATGATAGATATGATGGTAAGTAATAAATTGGCTCCTAATGAAATAGAGAAAAATATTCCTATTGATTTTTTAAATAGACTAAATAAAAGATAGGAATAGACATCATTATTAAAGAAAGATATTAGAGAAGGCACATTATCCAAGGTTATGCCTAATCCATCAATGGAGCAAAAGGAAAAATTATTGGAGAAGTATAGGAACATATTTATTTTCAAGTTCAGAATTTTTATGATTTTACAAAATAAAATTGAATCTATAGTTCAACAGAATGAGTTACTTGTTCAAAACTACAATTGGAACAGTTTTTTTATTTTCATTGATGTCAAATCTACTAATAAGACATGTTGCTATCTGATCTAAATGTCATATCTATTTGATTGATGAAGAGGATTTGAGAATTTTCTCATAAAAAAAGCACCTAGAGGAAAGGTTGAGTTATAAAAAGGAAGTTACAATGGACATTTGATTAGTTAGACTTTGACAAGATAAAGTGATTGTTTATATCATGTTGATGTTCAAGTATTTATAGTACAAGTCAAGATATATCACTTATGTAAAGCTTGACTGAGCAATAGAGTAAAAGATCAAGGAATTCTAAAGTGTATGTCGAGTGATGCTAGTGTCGATTAAGCTCCAGTACAAGCCGAGAAATTTTAGTGTTGACTGAGCATCAATATCAACTGAGTGATAGTTAGATGTTGAACCAAAAATTCTATAGTCATCGAGCAATTCAGTGATGACCAATTGTTAGAACTTGGTAATGGCTAAGTAACAATATTTTGAATGCATATGTGAAATTGTGATTTCCAATTGACTTAGTTAATTTCTTGGGATATGGAAACCATGTTGAAGATGAGATTGATGAG
This sequence comes from Cupressus sempervirens, assembly GCA_028749045.1. NCBI lineage: Eukaryota > Viridiplantae > Streptophyta > Pinopsida > Cupressales > Cupressaceae > Cupressus > Cupressus sempervirens. The sequence continues at coordinate 701,833,446 of CM053784.1, forward strand.
TTGGATATTTTAATTCAAGGAGAGGACTAGGTCTCACACCTAATAAAAAAAGTTGATAGATGAGAAGTTTCTAGAAAAGAAGAAGATGGATAGATACAATGAACTCTATGAGTCAAATCATAAAGCCTAAGATCTATGGTGATCATGGAAAATAGAAAACTAGAATTATCTATTTAAGGAGGTGTAAAGCTAAATTTTAGAGAGAGGAGACGTGCACAAGGGTGAATGCACAAGAGCAAAGTGTGTGAAAGAGTGCATGAAGAAAGTGATATAAGAGTGAAGTGTAAGATGTAAAGAGACAGAGCAAGGAATTTGTGTGTGTTTCCACTAAGAGCAAACAAAGGTGTTGATGTTGATAAGCAAATCTGAGAAGAAGGCTTAAGTTTGAGAAGGGCGAATGCTTGAAGGGTTGCCAAGTAGATCAAAGACAAAGGTGACAAAGAAAACTTATCAAAGAATCAACACATGAACCAAATAGAGATCTGAAACTATAAAAGTGAGTTGTAATCATACAGATCAAACCCTACTATTTTCTTTCTAATCATTATAAACAATTTGAACTGAAATCCTTTTTTTCAAAGGTTAACCTAGAAATCATTGAAGAACTTAACAGTCTATGTCAATCCTTTAGCAAGATGACATTCTAATGTAATGTTTTAAAGTCCTCTGATAAGGCCACTCCTAATAGGGTGATTAAATCCTCTAACCAAGTCACATTTAATAGTGTGTATTGTAACCTTTAAAAGGGTTGGCTCTTAACAGAGCTCACTTCAAAAGGGTAAAAAAGTGGTGACATGTTGCTGGTTGGTTTTCTCAAATTGGGTTTCCATGTTAAATCCTACAATCAATTTTGTGTTTAATGTTTTTTGGTGATCTACATTTATATGTTTATATTCAGCAAGTTTGTTATCTTAGGTTAGTGAACTACTAGTATTTTGTTTATCAGTATACAGTAGAGACAAAGTTACATCAAGATAAGTAGTAGAGATAATATTTTATGTATAATTATTCAAATGGTACTTATGGACCTTGAGTAACTAATTCAACCCCCCCACCCCTTAGTTATTCTAAAAATTCCAACATTACTATGGAAAAGCATTTTTGGTCTCGCCACTAAAGAAGTGACACAAGAGAAAGACATTGAGACAGCAACCATCCAAGTTGATAAAAGTGATGAAATGACTTCATTTGTACTGAGTCTACAAGGAAAAATTTCATTAATTCATGTCAACACCCATGACACTCTAGTTTCCAAGCAAGAGAAGCCCTCAAATGCAGATAAAGAGGAGCAAGAGGCAGAGGAATCAAATAAAGACACAAGTGTAGATATTACAACCAAATGTCAAGAAGGACCAAATGTCTCAGAACCTCAAAATGAGGAAAATAAGAATGAAAATAAAGTAGGGTCAATAACACTAATATGCAAGAGAGACCAAGTGGTGATACCCCCTCACCATCTCCTAAGGCAGTGGCAAGCAACAACACTCCACCTTGCAAAGAGAAAGAAAGAAAGGACATCTCGTTAGATATTCAAGTTAGTCTAGATGAAGTTATTGAGATGCCAAAATTGGATTTAGAAAATCTGACTCTTGAACAAACAATCTTGTTGGGAGAAATTTTGGTGAAGAAGAAGAAATGAGAAGAGATGCGAAGAGAACATCAAAAGAGGCAAGTATTACATGATGTTAAGGGCATTTTTGTAGAATCATTTGATATTCATAATTTTGATGAGAAAACCCTAATCATTTTCCAGATTGTAACTATTGTTGAACAAATAAATGTTGGAGATATAGAAACAAACGAGAAGTTGATGGTTTGTTTAGCCAAGAAATTTGAGAATAAGGTTGTGGAGAAAGTCCCAACAACAATTGTCGAGCAAAAAGTTCAATTATAGGAATGTGTATAGAACATCATGAAACTTTAACAAAAATTATAACATTTGTACATTATTTTGTGTTATGTGCCAAGATTCACTAGTGAACTTCAAGAAAACATCTAGTAGATTCAAGCTAATATGCAAAAAACAAATAGCATTATTTCCCAATCAGCTAAATCTAGCTCACAACATTACAATAAGTTGTTATTTTCTCAAGGCAAATTTTTTGACCTTTAGTCAAATAATAATAACATGAGGTCAAAATTGATCTCCATCCAGTCCATGTCGATACCTCATTTGGAGGTTATGCAGTGAGAGTTAAAATCAGCACAAGATCTTATTCATTAAGATCATAATCTTTCAATTGTTGATAGTTTGATTGATTTGGCAGCTAGATTGGATTTGTAGAATCATATTTTTGAATAAACAAGAACCACTTGGGATCATGCACTTGCTATTATCAACCAAGTACATAAACCATTTATTGAAAAATATGGTTTAATTCCACCCATTCAACCCTAGCATCAATTGTAAGTGATAAAAACAAGGGGGAGAGAGAAAGAGAAAAAAAGGAAGAAATAATGATTACATATGGAATGGAATATTGATCACAAAGGGAAGTTAGAGTCAGATTCAACATTCAAATATTAGAATTCAAAAGGAAACAATTAGACTACTTAGAGTCATGTGTATATTGTTTATTGTTCATTGTTTGTTTATTCAAGAAAAAAAAGTATAGTTCTATATGAACTAAGTCATAGGCTTAGGGGGAGTACTCATATTATCATTGTAATAGTGTAATCATGACAAAAAAAAATTGCCACTAATTTCAAAGTGGGAGTTTTTTGTATCTCTAACTATTAGTGTCTACTAGTGTCAAACACTTAGTCATATACTAGGTAGAGTTATAAGGTTATCATTACGACTGAGCTACTCTATATAGGTCAAGTCATATAAAGACTTGTAAATAAAAATTTGTGTACTAAACTTTATAGGAGTCAAACAATTCTTTGGTCAATGATTATTTTTAGTATAAGCTAAGTCTAATTTTTAATGAGTAGTTCAAACATATTGATGTTGAGTTACATAGAAGGTGTTGAGAACAATAGAGATCTAGTGTTAAAATTTTTTACATTGAATGCTAAGTATCAGATATAGTAAGTGCCAAGCAACACAAACTTTACATTCAAGTTAGGAGTGATACAAACTTTGAGGTAAATTGTTTCAAGCCGACATTAACAACATATTTAATACTTTAGAGATTGTTACAAAGATTATTATGTGTTTTATGATGTGGATCATAGATCCCTATGTGTTGTGATCAAGCAATTAGATGAAGATGCGAAATAAGGAAGCATCTAGAAAAATATTTATGGAATCTTTAAATAGAGAAGATCTAAACTTATTTGAGACATGTAGTAGAAACAAGCTATTTATGTATTCATAGAGATAAAATGTGAAAGTGTGAACTTTGTGAAGAAGGTAGAAGAGTTAAGTTTTATTATTACAAAACAAAGAAAGTGAGCTTATCAAAGAAGTGAAGGATAGAAAAGCTATATTAGATTAGATATTAGATTAGATTGAAGAGAGGAGATCCAAAACTATCTTATTAGAGCAGACTAAGGATTAGGTACAGATTGGGTCGGGGATAATCTCTTAATAGAGTGGTCTTAACATATCTTTGTAAATCTCTTAATTGAGTCCTTACTTTTTTGTAAGTGTAAAATCCTCTCACAAGGTAATACCTAATAGCATTAAAATATTTTAATAGGGTAGAACCCTCATAGGGTAGATCATCAGAAGTGATCAAATATTGTAACCCTAACAAGTTCAATTTATCACTACAGTAGTGAAGATTTGTGGGTGTCATCCCCACCCCAGTTTTATCTTCACATTGAAGTGTTTCTAGGTAACCAAATATTTGTGTTATGTGTTTACATTTCATGCATGTGAATGATAGATTAGATCTGTAGGAGTTGATGAAATCCAACTCTGCAGTTGCCAAGATCACCTACATGCAAAATAACCTGTTGAAGGGAAACCAAGAAGGAAGAGGTGGAGCTTGAAAAAACCTTAAATGGACATGAGAGAGAAATAATGCAAAACAATGAAGGTGTATTTACAATGAGAATGAGATATATGTGATACAATGAGAGAGAGACCACTTATAAAGGCCTCAAGAAAGCTTGTAGAACAAGTTGGAATGTGGTAGAAGATAAGGTTGACAACTAAGCACTCTGCCACAAAAAGGTGGAACATGCTAGAAGGGAAAAAACTCCCGTGTTGTCAACAACTCATCACTACATGCATTAAAAACTAAATATTAAATGAATGCATTAACCTAAGTAAGCTTAAGTAAATAAAATAAATAAATAATTATTTACTCTAACACCCCACCTTAAGTGCAACTTATGGGAATGCTTTAAGCTCACAAAACTAAGATGAAAATGCAGAATGGGTCTTGGCAACAAGGCCATGTTAGGTACCCATATACAATGCAAAGAGATGCAACCTTTGTAAATGGGCAAAGAGAGAAAACTACATGGAAAAAACCCTCCCCTAAAAAGAGGTAAGAACCTAGTGAAGTACTGAAGAAGACTCCAACTAGGGGAATGTCCCCTAAAATAGGAACAAGGAGTGATCATGAAGAGCATCATTGAAGCATGAAGAAGCCACAAAGTCTACCATCAGAAAAAAAAAATTCTGATCTAAAGAACCTCCATGGAAGAAGAAGGCATGAACTAAGCATGTCTATAGGGTAGATGATCCATCTCACCAAAATGCATAGGTAGCCAACCACTACAATCGCCTTGTATATAGGATCAACCACTAAATACATAGTTCACACTATCGAACCATCGAACCAAGGATGCATTAGAACAACATCATAACCCCCCCCCCCCCCCCATTAATGCAGACGGAGTGAGATGATAGGCAACTAAGAAGGTGGGCCAAAATCCTCTATAAATAGAATCAAGAACGACGAGAGAGGAAGAAGTACAAACACCTATAAAGACACAATCACAACAACGTTGCATGGGGCTAATGTCATGGAAGGGACACTCACTTGACAAAGGAAAAAGACCTAAAATAGAAAACAACTATCCCCCCCATGGTGCTTTATAGAAATAGTGCAATTACAACTATCTCAAAAATAATGTTTATGAACGTGAAATGCAAAAGTGACACTTTATCTTAGGACGTATAGAAAAGAGCTTACAAATGATTTCTACAATGATCAGAACAAAGACAAACGCTGACACAAAAGAAAATATAGTCTAAAACAAAAGAAACCATGCCAGGAAAATGATCCTTGGACCTAAAACACCCAAGATATCCACCATATAGAAAAATGCAAAAAACATGATAGAAAGAGCATGGGACAAAATCTAAGGAAAAATACCACATTTTTGAAAAGGTGACAAAACCAGCTTTCCAAAAAAAATGTTTTCAAAAAACTAACATGGGATGCAAAAGATATGCATGCCATAGTCAAAAATAGAACTTCGAACTTCAACTAAAAAAATGGAAATCAAAACCTAAAAATACCTGCACCAATGTCTCTATCTTGGAACCAACTTTTCAGCACTTCTTTTGGATCAAAAAAATACCTATGTATGCTCAAGTTATGGCCAAAAAATTGAAGGTAGGTCAAAAAGGACCTTGGAGAGGTGAGGGGTTGATGATGTAGTGCTGACATCATGCTGATGTCAGCAAATCACTAGCTTAAAATAAATGGCTAAACGATCATCACAACAAAAAAAAGTGGCCATGTGGTAGTCCATGTGGCAACCACATGGTAGCAGGCTGATGTGGTAGGGTCCACGTGGCACCCCTACCATGTGTCATGCGCAGACTGTAGCTAAGTTGGCAAAAATGCCACATGGGCTAGTTGACTGTGTTCATGGACTATGACATAGGTGGTCAAAAAAGTTGACTATGCAAGGCATACAGATGATTGTGCAAGGGCGTACAAATCAACCAGTGCTAATAGAGTTTTCCACGTGCACAGGTGTAGCTGATTATGACAAGAGTGGAGAGGATCTATTGGCGGGTGGTGCAGAGGAGATAACCACTAGTGGAGGTGGAAGAATAGGGGGCGCCACTTGTAGAGAGCTCAAGGCTATGGTGGCCTTGGGGTGGCACTGCCGGCTGCAGTCGTTGTGGGTTGTGAATGGGTGGCATGGTAGTGGCCCTATAGTGGCGCGGTGGCGGTGGCCCTCTTTTTAATTTTTTTTTAATTTTTCGGCTCTGCGCATCCGTTCAATCCGTACAGAAAGCTCTCCAAGCTAAAAAAAATTTGCCTCCCGGAGCCCTATCTCCAAAATTGATAAGTTTTATATGAATCTTGACTGAAAATGGCCTTCTAAATCCAATGGTAGCATCTATTTGGGCCCAAAGTGCTCTAAAAAAATGCTCTTCCTTCGGATTGAAGAAAAAATATAAACAAACTAGGGTTTGTGTCTCCAAATCACAGCTTCAAAAAAATCCTTCGAACAAGAAGTAGCAGGGAGGCTCTGATACCATGTAGGAGTTGATGAAATCCAACTCCACAATCGCCAAGATCACCTACATGAAAAATAACCTATTGAAGGGAAACTAAGAAGGAAGTGGTGGAGCTTGGAAAAACCCTAAACAGACATGAGAGAGAAATAATGCAAAACAATGAAATTGTATTTACAATGATAATGAGATATATGTGATACAATGAGAGAGAGACGGCTTATAAAGGCCTCAAGGAAGCTTGTAGAACAAGCTGGAAGGTTGTAGAAGATAAGGTTGACAACTAAGCATTATTCCACAAAAAGGTGGAACATGTTAGAAGGGAACAAACTCCCGTGTTGTCAACAACTCATCACTACATGCATTAAATACTAAATATTAAATAAATGCATTAACCTAAGTAAGCTTAAGTAAATAGAATAAATAATTAATAATTATTTATTTATTTACTCTAAAAAGATCTATATGTTACTATAGTTTGATTTTACAAGTTATGTTATGCATGCATTATATATGAGATGGCAAATGTGGTGAATAAACTAAAAAATTATTAAAAGACAAAAAGTGTTATAGATCTTGATTCAACACCCCTCCCCTGACACCCCCCTCTTAGTATCTTATTTTCCCAATTAAGGCTTCCAACATTGTTATGTTGTTATTGATGTCAAACCTATTGGAGAGACACTTACTAACAGTATAGAGTGTAATATTAGTTGATTGATGAAGAGGATTTGAAAAGAGAGATAACTAGATGAACTAGTGATTTTGTTGAGTGATGAGGAGAAAGTATGATGGAATTACAATGGGTATTTCATTAGTTAGTCTTTGACGAGATGACGTATTGTTGAATCATCATATGGAGTATGGATGTGTTGAGTTGAACACAAAAAAACTTAGTAAAATATGGTCAGTCAATGAAGGAGCTCACAGAAGATTAAGGAACTTAAGACTTAGCCAAGTAAGTAGTATTAGTCAAGTGATAGTTATGGCTAAGTACATTGAAGATAAATATTTAGTAGTGATTGAGTGTAGTGATGATTGAGCGAGCTAATGAAAGTTGAGCAAGATAGGACAGTAGTGATCAAACTATATAGCATTGCTCGAGTGTTAGCAAAAGTTATACTATGTGAAAGAATTGAGTTTGGCACCAACAAAGTTGAATTTTTTGATTAGTCAAAATATGTGGATGATAAGAATTGATGATATGGATTATTTAATGCACAAATTGATTTTTTTATGCGATCAAATGCAAGGATTTAAAGCGAAGTTTCTAGAAGTATCAAGAAATGAGTATAAGGAGAAAATGATGGGATTAAATTGATCTAACCTAACCCTAATATCTATGGTGATTTTTAAGAGGAAAAGATCAAAATTACCTATTTAAGGAGGTATAAGAGATGCTTTCAATGGTTGGCACATTATTGATTGGAGATCTTAAGGAGAACCTATGAAGAACAAAGTAGTAGAGGTGAAGTGAAAAGATTGGTGAAGTGTGATTGCTTGATGGGTTTAAAAGAAGATCAATGATGGAGATGTAAATAAAGTCTAGTCAATGAACCAACAAATGATTCAAATGGAGATTTGAATTTACAAAATGATTTGTGTTTTACAGATCAAACTTTTTGTTACTTTCTAATCATTATGAAAATCAAAATCCTTTAATCAAGATTGACCTAACAATCATTTTGTAAATCCTTTAATCAAGGTGGCATTCTAATAAAATGATCCAAAGTCCCCTCACTAGACCACTCTTAACAAGGTGATTAAATCCTTTAATAGGATCACAACTAATAGTGTGTTTTGTAACCTTTAACAGGGTTGGCTCTTAACTGAGCTCACTTTGGAAGAGTGAAAAAGTTGTAGCATGTTACTTGGTGGGTTTTTCTTCAAATTTGGTTTCCACATTAAATACCAATGTCATATATGTGTGAATTTTTTTATGTGTAATTCATGTTATTTAGTGTTATTTATTTTACTATTGGTTGACATATACTAAATAGAGAGTTACACAATGAATAGAAATATTAAGTTGTTGATAAGATGTTAAATGGACCAAGCATTTTAATTTGAGATTGTTTAAGATGTTTAAGATTGTTAAAATTTGAATTGGTACATCTGGACCTAAGGATAATTGATTCACCCCCTCCCCCTATTCATTATTATGAATATTCTAACAATTGGTATCAGAGCATTTGGTGCTTGCAAAGAAAGTTTGAAGGACTTAAGCTAAAGATCAAGATGTACAAGAGAGAGGTACCTAAGTTGAACAAGGAGAACTTCCCAGCATGGCAATGCCTGATGTAACTGTATCTATCTAGAGTTGGAGATTATTCATTGTGTTATCTAGATAATGAATATATTTAAGTTCCTAGACCCATTATTATTGAAAAAATGAGGGAGAAGCAAGATCACAATCAAATGATGATAGATCTAGCATCTTCTCTTAGTTATGCTAAATTTGATGATGTGAAGGAATGTACTACTACAAAAAAAATGTGGGACAAGTTGGCACAAATCTATTATGGAGAAAAAAATGTGTGAAGAGCTAAAGTTGAAAGGTTGAGAGGTAAATTTGATGACATGAGAATGAAATAAGGCGAAACTATTGCACAGTATCATGGTTGAATCAAGGAGGTTTTGAATGCTATTAGAAGAGCTGCGACATCATATCTCATGAGACTATGATAAGTAAGGTATTGAGGGCTTTACTTCCTATTTATGTAATTAGAGTATCTTCAATTCAAGAACTAAGATGTACACCTTGTAATAATCTAACCTTGGATGGTCTAATTGGTAAACTTATTGCATTTGAATTGTCAAATTTTGATAATTATTCCCCTGCTAGTATTGAATGTACTTTCAAGTCTCAACTAACCCTTGATGGATCTAAGAGAAAGAAGAAAAGTAGACCTGTGGATAGTGATAGTGAATTAGATGATGATCTTGATGATCTTGAAGCATTATTGGCAAGAAGGATACCAAGAGGAAAAGGAAAATACAAAGGTAAACTCCCTATTATCTATTTTGCATGTAACAAAGTTGGTCATATTGCTGCAAGATGTCCTAACAGAGATGAAAAGGAAGAAAGAAAGGATACAAAATATAAAGGAAGAAGAGAAGGAAGAGACAACCAAGGTAATAAAGACTACAAAGGAAAAGGTAAAAAATAATGTTATATTGTTGAACAAGATGGTTTTGATAGTGATTCTGACAAAAATGATGAAGAATTTATTTATATTGCAATGAAAGATGAATCTAATGAAGATGAGAAAACTATATTGATTTCACATGTTAACAAGAATGATAGATGGATAATTGATAGTGGTTCTTCACATCATATGACTGGTGATAAAAGTAATCTTGAAAAGTTAGAACATCATAATGGAAGTAGTGTCAAGTTTGGAAATGATGCACCATGTTATGTGAAAGGTAAATGATCAATTATACTGAATGATAAGATCAAATGTGACAATGCATATTGGGTTGATTATTTAAAATATAACTTGATGAGTGTGGCATAGTTTATCAGTTCAGGCTACTAAGTTGAAATTTAAAAACAAGAAGGCAAAGATCTTTGATGCTACTAGTGTACTAATTGGAAGTGGTGATAAAATAAGAGGTAACTTGTCCTATCTAGACCTATCTAAAGATATTTGTCTATTTGTACAATTTGAAGATATTTGGTTATGGCATAAGAGGCTATGTCATGTAAACTTTGACAATTTGGTAAGCATTACTAAGATAAAAAGAGTAAGAGGATTACCAAGATTGAGAAAACCTTACAAAGTGATGTGCAAACAATGTCAAATGGGTAAAATGAAAAAGTCTAGTTTAAAGAGAAAAACTTATTGTTCTGATGATAGTTTGGAATTGGTTCATATTGATGGTGACAAATATTCCATTCTATTTGTTGATGACTTTTCTAGAATGATGACTATGATGTTTCTCAAAGAAAAATCTGATGCATTTTGAATGTTTAAGTGGCATTTGGCTTGGTTTGAAAAAGAGACAAGAAAGAGTTTGAAGTGGTTGAGATGAGATAGAGTAGGTGCATTCATATCAAATGAGTTCAACATATTCTACAATGAAAAAGGAATCAAGAGATAAATGAATGCACCAAGGACACCACCATAGAATGGAATAGCTAAAAGAAGGAATAGATCAATCATGGGTTTTTCAAAGAAATTGATGATGGAGAAGAATGTTTCACAAAAGTATTGGAGAGAAGTTGTAAGTATTGCAATCTATACTCTGAACCAAGTTCAAGTGAAGAAAGGCACAAACAAAACACCTTTTGAACTATGGTATGGATATCCACCTAATGTAAATTATTTAAAAGTTTTTGAAAGAAAATGTTACTTATTGAAAGATGAAAAGAAAGGAAAACTTGATGCAAAAAGTGACGAAGGCATATTTCTAGGATATTCCACTAAAAACAAGGCATATAAGTGTTTGAATTCCAACACTAACAAAATTATAGAAAGTGCAAATATTAGAGTTGATGAGTTTGTAGAAAAGAATGAAGAGGAATGAAAGAAAGAACCTAAAGATTGTAGAAATTTTTGTAATGTATATGAAGGTGAACCAAGCACTTTACCTAAACTACAGAAAGAGGTTGACGAGCATCAACAACTAGGCACTGTCAAGGTTTAGTAGAAGAGTTCGATTAAGCATCAATAGACTACTGAGAATCAAGCTATAGGAGTCAAGTTATAGACAATTGAAGTTGAACATCAGAGAGAATAAATTGAACAATAGAAAGACCAAGCCTAGTCACATCCACAGATAGTTATAGAAGAAAAAAAAGAAGAATCAAGTGAAATTGAAGAAGATGAAAGAAAATATGAACTTGTATTAGCAAAGTATGTAAGAAGGAATCATACACCAAACCAAATCATTGGAGGAAAATATTTAGGAGTCGTGACAAGAAGTAAGTTAAAGAATGATACATGTTTACTATTTGTCATTGAACCCAAATCAGTTAAAGATGCTTTGGATACTAAAGATTGGATTAAGGAAATGAATGAGGAAATTGATTAAATAAAGAAGAACAAGACATGGACATTAGTACCTAGAGCAAAGGATAAGAATGTGATAGGAACCAAGTGGGCATTCAGAAACAAGTTGAAAGGTGAAGTCACAAGGAACAAGCCAAGAATAGTTTGTAAGGGATATGCACAAGAGGAAGGATTTTATTATTGTGAGAAATTTTTCCCAGTTGCAAGGTTGGAAGGAGTGAGAAACTTTCTTTTATATTTTTCTTACAAAGGGTTCAAGGTATACCAAATGGATGTCATATCTATATTTTTGAACGCGGTCTTGGAGGAAGAAGTATACATTGATCAACCTGAAGGATTTGTTGATCCCAACAAGAGGAATATGGTGAGTAAACTACACAAAGATTTATATGGTTTGAAGAAAGTCCCTAGAGCATGGTATGAAAGGTTACACACTTATTTGGTGAAAATTGGTTTTGTAAGAGTTAATGACAATAGTAACTTGTACCTAAAAAGTGAATTTGAAAACAAGATATTCCTAGCTGATATTTTTGTTGATGATATCATATTTGGTGGGCATGACTTGTTGGGTAAGTCATTTCCTAATGAGATGAAGAAATAATTTGAGATGTGAATGCTTGGTGAGATCAAGTTCTTTGTTGGATTACAAGTTTATTAGATGAAGAAAGGAATCTACATTACTTAATCAAAGTATATTAAAGAGACATTGAAGACAGTTGGAATGGAGGATTCAAGACAAGTTGGAACACTTATGGTTACTGGTCATAAATTTCAAACAATGATGATTCTGCCAAGGTAAATCAAACATTATACATGCCAATGATTGGAAAACTACAATATGTTGTACATAGTAGACCCAATATTTTATTAGCAAGTGGTATTGTTGCTAGATTTTCTAGTAATTCTAGATAAAATCACATGATGGCTATGAAAAGGATACTGAGATATCTAAAAAGAATAGAAGACTATGGATTATGTTACAAAAAGAGTGACAAGTTTGAACTAAAGGTTTATACAGATTTTGATTTGGCTAGAAACATTGATGACAAAAAAAGTACAAGTGGAGGTGCTTTCTTTTTAGAAAGAAGATTGATTTAATGGACAAGCAAGTAGCAAAACTGCATTTCTCAATCCATAGCATAGGATGAGTATGTTGTTGCGGCAGTCAATTGTTCAAAAGTTGCGCAGATTAAGCAATCATTGAAAGGTATGAAGGAGGAAGTTAGTAAACCTATTTTTATATATTGTTATAACACAAATGCTATAAAAATATCAAAGAATTATGTGATGCACACAAAGAACAAACACATTGCTATCAAGTATCATTACTTCAAAGAGTTGGTACAAGACAAATATGTAAGACTAGAGTATGTGAACAGAAGGGAGCAGATAGTTGATATATTCACTAAGGCATTACCAAAGGATGCTTTTGAGTACCTAAGAGATAAGTTAGGGATGATTCCCCTATCTAAAACAAGTTAAGAAGAGATATTGAATTTCATCAAATGCTATGATCAAAATATCTTACACATCAAGATGTAGGAGGTCACACTTTAGCAACTATCTAAAGATTGTGAAATGATGGCTAGAAGCATGAGCATATGAGACTATAAGGAGTCAAGTTAAAAATGAAAGAAAAATGAACTTTCTATATCAATCTGATAGTGACAAGTTCAAGATGATATGCGAATGGTTTATATCTTTGGATTTTTTGTCAAAGAGGGAGATATGTTCAATTACCATTCATCTCATGAGGGATATTATGTGGTGCAATTACCATTCTATATCTAAATGAAAGAAGGAGAGTTTCAATTTATTGTTTATATGAAGAGTATGTGTTGAGATCAAAAGAGGGAGACATATGTTGCTAGATACATATCTCAGGGTGAATAGAACTATAGGTGTTTTCATCTAGGGATTAGAGGGAGAAGTTGAATTACAAGACAAGATCTGATAGAGGTGTTGCCAATGTAGTTGGTAATACAATTGGTGTTAGCATTGAAGAGATATACAATTGGTACCATAGAGGAAGAATGGTAAGTGAATGCAAGATGAGAATTAGATATAAAACTAAAGAAAGAGAGAACACAAACACAAAGGGAGATGATAGTACAAGTTTAGAGAAGACATAATGAAGATTTTTGGATTGCATAGTAACTAGAGGTGTTTCCATCAATGCCAAAGAGGGAAATTGTTGGAAACTACAATTGGAATAATTTTTATGTTGTCATTGATGTCAAACCTACTAGAGAGACATTTAATAACACTATAGAGTGTCATATCAATTAAATGATGAAGAGGATTTGAAAAGAGAAATAACTGCATGAACTAGTGATGTTGTTGATCTAAGCTTACCTTAACATCTATGATGATGTTTAAGTAGGAAAAGATCAAAATTACCTATTTAAGGAGGCATAAGAGATTTTCTCTATGGTTGGTTTTTTGTTAATTGGGGATCTTAAGGAGAACCTATGAAGAATAGAGTAGCAGAGGTGAAGTGAAGAGATTGGTCAAGTGTGATTGCTTGAAGGGTTGTTAGGAAGATCAATGATGGAGATGTAAATAAAGTCTAGTCAATGAGCCAGTAAATGAGCCAAATGAAGATCTGAATTTTCAAAGTGCGTTGTGTTTTACATATTAAACTTGATGTTACTTTCTAATCATTGTGGCATTCAATATTATTTAGTCAAGGTTGACCTAATAGTCATTTTGTAAATCCTTTAATCAAAGTGATATTCTAATGGAATGGTCCAAAGTCCTCTAACCAGACCACTCCTAACATGGTGATTAAATCCTTTAATAGGGTCGCACCTAACAGTGTGTTTTGTAACCTTTAACAAGCTTGGCTCTTACTGAGCTCACTTTAGAAGAGTGAAAAAGTGGGTTTCTCACAAATTTGATTTCCACATTAGATACTGGTGTCATATATGTGTGAATGTTTTATATGTAATGCATGCTATTTAGTGTTATTTATTTTATTGTCGGTTGACATTTATTGATCAGAGAGTTAAGTAGTGAACAAAATATTAAGTTGTTGATAAGATGCTATATGGGTTGAGTGTTTGAATGACATTGTTTAAGTTGTTTGAAATTGTTAACATTTGAATTGGTACATTTGGACCTGAGGATAACTAATTCATCCCCTCTAAATTATTCTAAATATTATAACACTGATACATAACATAGAGGAAGCTGCAAGTGAAAATCATGAGAAAGATTTTGCCATTGCATGATAACTACAAGTGTTGTCATCATTGCCAAAGAGGGAAATTATTGGAAACTACAACCAGAACAATTTCTATGTTGTCATTAATGTCAAACCTTACTGATAAGATATTTACTAACATTGCAAAGTGTCATATCTATTGATTGATGAAGAGGATTTAAAAAGAAAAGATAATTAGATTAACTAGTGAAGTTGTTAAGTAAAGAGGAGTAAGTATGATGGAATTAAAGTGGGAACTTGATCAATTACTCTTTGACAAGATAATGTAATGTTTGATCATTATATTAAGTAAAGAAGACAAATGAGTTGATGTGTAGAAAAGATGATTAATGAACGAAAAGAAGGAGAGTTAAACACTAAGCATGACTAAGTGACAATTTTAGTAGGTCAATGAAGAAGAAGATTAACTTAAGAGATAGCTGAGAAAACCATACAAGCTAAGTGATAGTTATGACAGAGAAAGATGAAGGTCAAATGGAGAAGCGATTGAGCATAGTGAAGATTGAGAGAGCAAGTGTAAGTCAAGCAAGACAGAATCAGTAGAGACCAAGCTACACAATGATGAGTGGGTTGAAGAACATAGTGATGACCATGTGTCAGCAAAATAATAGTTTGTGGAAGATTTTAGATTTGAGACTGACATAGTTGAATTTTTGAATTGGTCAAGATGTGTGAATGATAAGGATTAATGATCTAATATATTTAATGCATGACTTGAGTTTATTAAGAGATCAAAGAAAATATCTCTTGAGAAGTTTCAAGGAAGGAAGAAGGACAAAATTATGGACATATTTATTGATTCTAATCAAACCCTAAGATCTACACTGATGTTTAAGTGAGAAAATATCAAAGCTACCTATTTAAGGAGGTATAAGAGATGTTTATGTTGGTTGGTCGATTGGTGAATTTGTGAAGGACAAGTGAAGAACAAGGTAGTAGAGGAAAAATGAGAATTTGGTGAAGTGTGATTGCTTGAAGGTTGCCAAGCATATTAGAGATGGAGAACATGATGAAGTATAGTCAATGAGGCTGGAATGAACCAAATTGAGATCTAAATTTGCAAAGTGAGTTGTATTATATCATATCAAACCTACTTGTTAATTTCTAACCATTTTGGTAGTAAAATATTCTAATCACGATTGACCTAATAGTCATTTGTAGAATCCTTTAATCAAGGTGACATTATAATGGAATGGTCTAAAGACATCTAACTAAGCCACTCCTAACTGGGTGATTTAAATCCTTTAATAGGGTCACACCTAATAGTGTGCTTTGTAAAATGAATAAGTTGATTTACAATTAAGTTGCTATATTGACCAAGTGGATTTAATAGTTTGAATAAGCTGTTTGAAGTTGTTAAATGTTGAATTAGTACATTTGGACCTAAGGATAACTGACTCACCCCCTTCTCAGTTATTCTAATAATTCTAACAATAGCAATATGTTCATAAGGTAGTGCATCATACCAACCAAAAATACAAGGAGCAATATGATTAACATTATTTTAAAAAAGAAAGAAAAGAAAATTTGTAAACCTCTTCATTTTTATTTTGATGACAATATCTAACTTCATCACCAAAGGGAGAGACTTCATGCACCACATTTAAAACTTCATCCAATTTGCTATCGACCATACAATGTTCTCAAATAGATAGGAAATAACAATTTTAAACTCAAATTACCACTTTTTTGTGGGTTTTTCTTGTATTAAATGTTAGATTTTGAGCCCTATACATTTGCTAGATACTTAAAATATTGTTAAGCATTTAAAACAATAATTTTCCATTTTAGTGTCAATGATAAAAATTAATTCAATTTCATGTGGAAAACTAGAGAAGGCAACATATCTCTCTTTAGTGTGTGGTTTAGGTACGATTGTTACCTCATTATAACAAGTGATTTATTAAGGAGTAAATTGTCAAATAGTTTGATCCTTATCTTCTGTAGAGCAATAATACAATGAGACCCATTTATCCTCAAAGGAGGAGGAATTGTTCAATACAATTTCAAAATTATTGGGTTGTGTTAGTATTTGTGACTCCCACATCTAAACATACTTTTTTCTTTAATTAATTTATCTATTTTGAGTTTCAATATATTTGATGACTATTGATATCCTATCTAATTATACACATGCATACATACATATATGTATATGTATGTGTGTGTATATGCATATGCATAGGTACATACATACAAATTCTTATTTTGGAAATCAGTAGAGATGACTTTTTGAGGCAACACCTCTTGATGAATTTTTCATACTTTGATGTGTGAAATATAATGTCTTTAAATTGATGAATTTATATGTACTTTACAATTCTTAAATTATAAAATATAACCTAACTTTAGAAAAAGACAAAGACCATAACCTAGATATGATTCTTTGTTGGTAACAATTTAAAATATAAGAATATTAAGCTAAAATATAATCATAAACCTAAAAATAAAAATACTTCTAATTTCATATATAATCTTAATCTGGAAAAGAATAAAGATGACTTTTGGAGGCATGTGTTTCCTGATAGATTTTCTATATTTTAATGTGAGAATTATAATGTCTTTAAATGAACAAATTTATATATATCTAATCAATTCTTGAATTGTAAAATATAACCTAACTTTAAAAGAAATGAAGACCATAACATTTTAACTTTTTTCCCAACTTTTCACCATCTTTTTAAGTGTTGAAATTTAAGGGATTTTTATTGATTAGCTATGATTAGTGATGACAAAATAAACAAATGCCACATAGTGACTTGTATTTGCCTTAATTGTAATAAATTAATTGGATACACTAGTAAATATTAAGATTTAATAGCTATAAGAAAATAAATTGAATTAGTTGTAACAATAATATTTATTATAATTTAATTAATATTTTAATATTATTAAAATGAACTAAAAACATTAATTTTAATTTAGAATGATTACAAAAAAAAAATTTTTTTAAAAGTATATACATATTTAAATATTTGAAAAATAATATTTGTTCGTAGAAAAATGTTTCTAATTTAAAATAATTTCTAATCTATGATATAAATGTAATTTTACTATTCTAGCTTACTTGTAATATTATATTTTCTTAATAAAAGAAATGATTGATAAAGTTGTTATGTCAAAGTGAGAAGTAGTAATTGTTCATCTCAATATTTTTATTGTCAACTATATATTGGGAAGCACATATTTATAATAGATTATGTGAAATTAATAAGTTGTGTTAGATAACATAATTAATATTTTTGACATTAGCAAATACAAAGTAAGCTTTATTGTGAAGAGGTTAGATTAAAGTGATCAACCATGTCAAATAAAATAAAATAATGATTCATTTACAAATAATAAACATTTAATTTTCTTTTTCTAGACTTTATGTTAGATCATGTTAGTTAAAATTAAAAGTTTCTATTATTTTAACTTTTTAACTTCATCATTTTATTGAGGAAGAGGTTATGTATAATTATGGGGTCATGTTAATTAAAATAATAAAATTTGACATTATTGAAAATGTAAAATTTTACACATACTATGTGTATTATACTATGCAATTTCTTTATTATAACTAAATAGGTTTCAAGTACATTATTTAGATGTATACATTGTCTAAGAAAATAAACAAAGGCAAATAAAACAATCTTTCATACATTACAATTATACTACTACAATTACAATTCATAAGTAATATTCATTAATAATAATAAGTATCTAATTTTGAACAATCATTAGATATTTTTATTTTTCATTTTCTTATGGGCAAATATCAGGGTGTGTTTCCAAGAAATCCACTCCTATAAACCCAAATATATATGAACCAATCAAATGAAAGTAAAATAATTTTAGAGATTTTAGATTAAAATTATCACATTTAAGCATTACAAAAGTTGAAACTTTAAATTCAAAATAAAAATACTTGTATATAATTGGTGGAAATTGAAAAGTTTAATCACTAATTTGGGTTAAGCTAAACTATAATTACAAATCTAAAACCAACAATACTTCTAAACCATATCATATTAATTATTAATTAAAGTCATATGACTCTATATGTTGTGTTCACACACACATACATATATATAAAGACATGTATAAGAGTGAGACACACACAAATAAAGATGGATAATCTTATTTTAGAAATGAATAGATATGACTTTTGGAGTCATACATTTCTTTGGAATTTTTCAAGTTTTATTATGCGAAATATAATGTCTTTAAATTGATGGATTTATATGTATCTAATAATTTTTTGAATTGTAAAATATAGCTTAACTATATTAAAAAAAAATTTAAAAAGTTTGACCATCAAATTATAATTTTTTGATGAATAGACCTTCTCTATTAATTCTATTTTCAATTTTCTATCTTGATTTTAAATGTCAAAATTTACAAAAGATTCTATTGATTATTTGACTAATGTTAACAAATATAATTATAAGAATGAAACTAAATTATATTTAAAAAAATAAAATAACAAAAATATCATTCAAAAAAATTAATTGAAGACATGTATGTATCTTATTTTGCAAATGAATAGAAAATAACTTTTAATGACATACATCTCTTGGCTAATTTTGTATATTGTAATATGTGAATATAATGTTTTAATATTGTAATATGTGAATATAATGTTTTTAAACTAATGAATATATATAATTAAAAGATAAAAGACATCAAATTTTAATATGATACTTCTAAATGAAACCAATCTAGATTAATAATTAAAACCATGATAAGTCCTCCATTCTAAATTTACAATCTTGAACTCTAAACAAAGCAATCACCACATATTTGTTGCGATTGTTAATATAATATATTGGTTCACATAAGAAGAGGGAAATCACACTTCAAAATAATAATACTAAAATATTATAAAATAATAATAATAAATTTAAAGAATCCTCAAGAAGCTTAGGCCACAAATTGTCGCTTAAGGTTACCTATTGTTTTAGGGATTTCATACCACTTGTATGGTTTTGCTTACGTATTAATGTACTAAACGTTTGTTCAATATAAGAAATTAATTTTGTATTGACTATTGAAATGGAGTACATTAAATGTATGGAGATGGAAATAAAGGGATAGAATAGCATATTCCAATACATTTCCTTAAAGCTACCAAACTATAATTATAGAAATATTAGTTGATGCAAAGCAATGTGGGTTTTTGCTTGTTCCACGTTAACTATGTGATTTTATATAATTATAGAATTATTAGGATAAGCTTAGTGCATGTCCTATCACATGGCATGTTTTGGCTATATAAATGGAAGTGCATTAGTTTTGTTGGTGATATGATTGGGTTAGGTATAGTGGTGGGTGATATATTTTACTTAAGATTATAATTTGTAGCCATGTGCTTTCTTGCAATCTTGTAAGTAGTTGTAATATGAGAGATGGTGTTTATGAAATTTAATTATTTTCATGAATATAAAATTTGTTAAATTGAAAGAAGATTTATATGGTTTATTTTTTAATTAAAAAGCAGTTAAATAAGGGGGTTGGTCTATTAAACACTTAAATTGGTGAACTACCAATAGATTACCACCAACCAAAATTACCCCCTACCACTTTTAACACAAAAATATTGTTTGAAATTACAACAAAAAAAGTATCAACAAGCATAACACAACTATTGCCTGTACTAGAACTAATAAAAATAAGAAAGCATAAAAACAATGGCACTATTGCCTTAAACCCAGCAAAGTTCGACCAACAGGAAAATAACATAAGAGACGGGGAGGAAAGGGCCCTAAGGCTTCTTGGCATCCTTCATCCCTAGGAGGATTTTAGCCCAATCTTCCGCAAGGAAGTTGAACAGCATCTTGGAGTCCTCATTAGTCAAATCACCCTCTTGGTCCTTTAGCAGATGTAACGTGGTAGCAGCAACATGCGTCACCTTGATAGTGAATTTAGTCAAGAGACGCATTCTTTCCTCTAGAGCATAGATTCTCTCTCTCAGTTCCTTGTTAGCCATCTTCTGAACCTCCTCGGTGACCTCCTGCTTGTTGCAATGGTAGTCATCCACCTACTCCTTAGTGACATCCTGGACAATCGAGGGGTCAGGTATAACATTATCCTTGGAAACCCTTACAAGAGATGAAATCATAATAGGGGAGGGCACTCTATCCACAATATCAAGGAACTAGTCTCGAGTTAAGTCCACACATCCCAACCCAATGGTAGTCGACACATGTGTAATATTTTTCCTCCCTTTAATCCCATTTCACGAGCCAGACCTTGAGGAATCAGAAACCTCCACTTCCTCCTCCTTCATGTTCCCCTCACCAAAATTCAGAGCCTTCTCTTTAATCCTTTGTTTAGGTCAGCCCATCTCCTTCAAATTTTAATCCTCCTCCTATGAGGCCCTCGATCTCAACTTCCTTTTAGCATTGGATTTCGCAATCCTCCCCGACCTCCTCCTACCACCTCTCCCCTCGTCCTTTGATTCCTCTGGTTCTTTCTCTTTTCCTTTATTCGACTTCCCTTTTTTATTCGAGGGGTGGGTTTCAACTCAACAAGGGACCCACTAGGCAAAGGTTGTGGGGTAGGGGCTCTAAGGCCGATGATCCTAAGGGGGACTTCTTGGGGATGAGGGTTGGAATGAGCAGGGATATCAATCTCAACAATCTTGGGGGGGATCAAAGAAAGGTGCAATTGATAAGGCTGAAACACCCTTCATGCGGAATGGTAAAATTAACTCCCTTCTTCATTTTTTCTTTAAGATCAGTAACCGTATCCACCAAATCATGTAACAGAAAGAATGAAATGCAAATAAAGTCACGATGGTGAAAATGGTTTAGGAGAGGGAAATGACAGTAATAACAAGCACCATATCTCCCTTCCAAAGTTAGGTACTTCATCAACATCAGACAAACTTCATTCCATGGCTCAGGGAGCTTCTCCTGCATAAACCCTTTTTTTTGTCGAATAGGTTCCCCCCCTTCTAGGAAGAAGCAATTTAAACTCGCTCCATTAGCCACCCTTGTCACTTTTTGCCATTTTCTTCCCCTCATAGAAAGTCTCATCGCTAGAGAGATGACTTCCTCCGAGATATGAAATGAGATTATAATTTGTATACATGTGCTTTTTGCAATCTTGTAAGTAATTGTAATATGGGAGATGATGTTTATGAGATTTAATTATTTTAATGAATATTAAATTTGTTAAATTGAAAGAAGATTTATGTGGTTTATTTTTGAATCAAAAAGAAGCTAAACAAGGGGGCTAGCCCATTAAACAGTCAAATTGGTGAACCACTAGCAAATTACCACCAACCAAAATTGCTCCCTACCACTTTTAACACAAAAACATTGTTCAGAATCACAATTAAAAAAATATCAACAAGCATAACAAAAATACTACATGTACTAGAACTAATAAAACTAAGAAAACATAAAAATAAAGGTACTACCGCTTTAAACCTAGAAAAGTTTGACAACCAACAAAAAAATAACATAAGAGACTGGGAGGAAAGGGCCCTAAGGCTTCTTGGCATCCTTCCTCCCTAGGAGGATTTTAGCCCAATCTTCCACAAGGAAGTCGAACAGCATCTAGGAGTCCTCATTAGTCAAATCACCCTCCTGGTCCTTTAGCAGATGTAACGTGGTAGCAGTAGCATGTGTCACCTTGATAGTGAATTTAGGCAAGAGACACATTCTTTCCTCTAGAGCATAGATTCTCTCCCTCAATTCATTGCCAGCCATCTTTTGGACCTCCTCAGTGATGGAGACACAACCAAAGACTAGAATGAACACACAGGAAAAGGGAAATATTATTATCAATGAAAAATGCCCTATGGGCTTACAATAGTATGATTTTGGAGAAAGAAAATCATCCACATGGTACCTTCTCTCTAACTCCACTAAGAATTGCCTTTACAATGCTAGAAATGTTCTTAAATAGACCCTAATTCTTATAGGGTTAGGAATACATTCTAGAATATGCTAGTTGGCATCCATCGCCAAAACAGAAGGTTCCATAAGTCACATTAGAAACTGGTGTAAAATTAGAAGAATCTAGAAATGGTAGTCCAACTTCTGGGAGGCATAACTTTTGAACCAGGACTCTAATTGATGAACCGTTTACATTTTTGGAAAGCTCTCGAAGTGCTCTATAGCCCCGTGGACTAGATTTTCTTATCCCCCATTTTTGACCCCGTACGAGGCCATTTAGTGCCCCAAATTTGACTTTTAAGTGCTCTTAGGAGGTCTCCAAGAAACTTAAAACTTCAATAACTTTCTAAACCTAAAGTCTTTTGACCTGATTCTTTTTCTAGAGCATTTTAAATTACAAGTATAATTATCCCTCCAAATTACACCCTCTAACTCATCATAATTTTGGCTCTATTACAAAATAACCCGTTTTCTACATTTACATGTATCCCAAGGTGCTAAAAATCTCTAACCCAAAAAACTAATAGTGGAACTGTGAGAGTTGGAACTTTTATTTGACCCAAATGGGTATCTAGAAATAAAAACACATTAAACAGAAACAGAATACTTGTAATTTAAAATGCTCTAAAAAAGAATCAGGTCAAAAGACTTTAGGTTTAGAAAGAAACTATCTCTAAGCATATTTTATGGTGATACAAGATTGCCCTTACACCACTGGATACTCCTACATCAGACACCCAAGGTAGATTGAAAAGTGACCCTGTCACTTTATGGTAGAGGAAAACCCAAATAGGTAACCTCTGCTACTGATATCCAAGTTGAGTCCTCTATTGGTCATCCTTTCCACTTCACCAGGTACTCTTCATACTGCCTATTTCTGGTACTCCTACCCACACAACTATCCAAAATCTCTTCTATCTCCTCCTTCTTAGAAGTAGGAATTGGACATGGCTCCATCATTAACCCCTCATTTGCACCATCATCATGATATTCTATTAAGTTTGCAATGTTGAAGATAGGAGAATGTGAATCCCATCTGGCAACTCCACCTCATATGCATTTCCTGAGTCACGTTTCTTTAAAATTTTATAGGGGCTAAATTTCTTTATCTTCAGCCTATTGTAAGTACCCATTGGTAACCGTTCCTTTTGTAAGTGTATCATAACTAGATCCCCTACTTGGAACTCCTTATGTCTCCTCCTTTGATCTGCCCTAGCTTTATACTGTTGATTCATCTTGGTGATGTGTGCATGGACCTCCTCGTGTAGGCTCTTGATATGTTCAGCAAATTCTTCTGCCTCGGCACTTGTCCTCTCCCCTTGCTCCATCTTCCTTAATTCTGGTGTAGTCCTTGGGCTACTTCCATACATAATTTGGAATGGTGATCTACCAATACTCCTATTTACAAAATTATTGTAAGGAATTTCTTCTTGTGGTAGAATCAAATCATATCCCTTGGGCTTATCTCCCACTAAACACCCTAGCAAATTTTCTAGACTTCTATTTACCACTTTGGTATGTCTTTCAGACTGCGGATGATGTGTATACCCCACAAATTTAGTATCTCTATCAGAAAAAATACTCTTTGGGAGACCATGTGGTCTCATCACCTCTCTAAAAAAAAAAAAAATGCAATATGTACAACATCATGAGTCTTGTGGCATGGGATGAAATGTGTTATCTTCGAGAACCTATCAACCACCACAAATACTAAGTCATTACCCCTTTGTGTCCTCGAGAATCCAAGAACAAAATCCATACTTATGTCCTCCCAAGGCTTTGATGGAACATGCAATGGCTGATAAAGTCTAGTATTCTAACTAAATCCTTTGGCTGCTTGACATACTTGACAACTCTGCACAAATTTCTACACATCTTGTGACATTTGAGGCCAAAAATAATGTTCTCTAAGAATGGTAATGGTCTTATCTCGACCACAATATCCTACCATTACCCCACTGTGTTTCTCTTTGATCAAGTTTTCCCTCATGGAACTCTTTGGAATGCATAATTGACTGCCCTTGAACAACATACCATCTTGAATCAAATAATCTAGCCACTTGTCTCTATCTATAGTAACAAGTTCTTTACAAGCCTTCCACACTTTAGCAAAATCAGGGTCCTCTGGGTACATATTCTTGAGTTCATCAAACCCAACTGCTTCAACTTGCATTGTGGTAAGCAACAATTGTCTCCTACTCAATGCATCTACAACCCTATTAGACCTTCCACTTCTATGTTTCAACACAAATGTATAGCTCTGCATGAACTCTACCCACTTCATGTCTTTGGTTCAATTTATCTTGGCTATTTAGGTACTGCAATGCCTTGCGATCATTATACAAGAAAAATTCTTTTGGCAATAAATAATGCCTCCATTTCTTTAAGGCCTGAATGATTGCATAGAACTCCTAATCATAAATAGAATACTTCTTCTTTGCATCATTCAATTTTTCACTAAAATATGGAATAGGTTTACCTTCTTGGCTCAATACAACCCTAATAGCACTACCACTAGCATCACAACCTACCTGGAACACTTTATTGAAATTAGGAAGTGCCAACACAGGTTGTTCTATCACCTTCTTCTTCAACAATTCAAAACTCCTTGTAGCTATTGTAGTCCACTTGAACTCTTTCCTATCCCCCTTATTGTTTCAGTCAGGGGTGCACATATGCCACTAAAATTCTTAATGAACTTCCTATAAAAACTAACCAGACCATGAAATGATCTCACTTTAGTAGCAGACCTTGGAGTATGCCATTCCAAGATGGCCTTTACCTTCTTTGGATCCATTTTGAGACCTTCAGATGATACAACAAACCCCAAGTAGACTAACTCTATTTTTACAAAGCTACATTTCTTCAAATTAATCAACATTTTCTCTTTCCTCAACCTTTCAAGGACACTACAAATGTGCAATAAATATTCATCCAAAGTCTTATTGAAAATTAAAATATCATCCAAATAGAAAATAAAAAAATTTCCCAAGAATTTCTTTAGTACCTCATTCATAAGCCTCATGAAGGTGCTTGGTGCATTTGTCAATCCAAAGGGCATGACTAACCACTCATATAGACCATCCTTGGTCTTGAATGCAATCTTCCACTCATCTCCCTCTTGTATCTATATTTGATGATAGCCACTCTTGAGATCTATCTTTGTGAAGTATTGAGCTCCACTCAAGCAATCCATAAGATCATCCATTCTTGGCAAAGGAAACTGATACTTTATGGTTATTTTGTTTATAGCTCGAGAGTTTATGCACATTCTCTACTCTCCATCCTTCTTTGGTGCTAGTACTTTAGGTATTGCACATGGACTCAAGCTCTCTCAAATCAAACCCTTCCTCAATAGCTCTTGGACTTGTTTATTTAGCTCCTCAGTTTCAGTAGGAGTCATCCTATGAGTAGCCTTGTTAGGAAAACTAGCTCTAGGTATTAAATCTATATGATGACTGATCTACCTTACTAGTGGCAATGCTTCTGAACCATTATCAGAGATGACATATCCATACTCACTTAATAGGCCTGAAACTTCAGGTGGAATTTCACTACTACCTTCCTTATCTCTTCTAGGAATCAAAGCATAACACATACATTGATGTTTCATACCATCCAAAAAATTTCTTCCATCAACAAGACATATCCTAGCAATATTGCATACCTTTTCACCTTCCTTTATCAAGGGCTTCAGTTTGTGGTGAACTCCATCCTTTCTCAGAGAATTTGTATTTGCATGACCATCATGTACAACATGTCTATAAAATTGCCATGGTCTTCCCAACAATAAATGGAAGGCATCCATTGGAATAATGTCATAGAGAACTTCATCATGGTAACTCCCAATCTTGAACTTCACCAAATACTATTCACTGACTAGGACCTTATGATCATCCTTCACCCAAGAAATTTGATAGGGTTGGGGGTGTTTCTCCCTCTTGAACTTTAGCTTAAACACCATCTCCTTCGACACCAAGTTGCCAGTGCTGCCACCATCAAGAATCACATCACAACACTTATCCTCACACTTGCACCTGGTACAAAACAAACTCCTCCTTTGTCTAGGTTTAGTCTCACTGCTTAGTAAGACCCTTTCATTTATGAGAACCTCTCCTCTTTTTGCATCATTAGAATGTGATGACTATGCATCCTCATCCACATGAGCAGCCCTTGCTTGACCATCAACTCTCCTATTTGTCCTTCCTTGTCATTGAGGGCATTCCAATGCACGATGACGTTCTTCATTGCAATGAAAATAGGTACCATAGAAGCCTCCTCTTCCTAAACCTTGTCCATGTCCTCTACCCCTTCCTCTCTTATCTCCAAATTTTTGATCATGTGAGTGATTAAAACCCTCGTTCCTTTCATTCCTGCTAGTACCCACATCTTCATTTTTCTTCCGGGTCTCATTTCAGCCTCCAAATGACCTACCACCACCCCTTCCTCCTTGACCATGCCCTCTCTACCTTTTGTCAAACCTTTTTTTTATCTTCTCTTCAACTCACAGGGCAAGTTGGTATGCCTCTCCAATGCTAGTCATTCTAACCAGACTTAACTCCTCCTAAATGCTAGGTCGTAACCAACTGAGGTAATGGGCAACCTTCTCTTTATTAGCTTCTACATGCCCTACCCCAATAAGAAGTCAATAAAATTCCTCTATATATTCCTAGATAGATTTTCCTACTTGCTTTAACCCTTGCATTTTCTTGAATAGATCAAGCTCGTAATTAACAGGAATGAACTACTTCTTTAGTTTGTCCACCATGCGATCCCACCTTGTGATTTTCTCCTTTTCTCTTCTATTCCTTTCCAACTGAATCTCTTGCCACCAGATTTTGGCATGGCCTTTCATTTTGGCCTTCACAAACTTAACCCTCTCTGGGTCCCTGATATCCTCATACTCAAAATACTCCTATAGTTCATTGATCCAATCAATCAACTCATCCAGGTTTAGAGTTCCCGAAAACATACCCACATCAATTTTAGGTCTTTTTCCAAACTTATAAATGGCCCTAAAAAGCCTCTCCTCTGCCTAATTTAGGACTTCCTCTTCACCTTCCCCTTCCTGTCCAATATTTTCTTCTTCTTCATTTGCTTCCTCACTTTGGTTGCCTATGGCAACATTTAGTCCTCTGTGGATCTCCTCCTGTAATGCTTGAACTTGTCTCTGGAGGGCTCTAACATTAGGAGTAACAACTCCAACCCTTCCACCATGTTCCCTTCATGGAGCCATCTTCTTGTCTCAAACCCACAACCACACAGTCCTAGTGCAAACTGCCTCATAGTCAACACTCTGTCTACACACTCAGGAGAACCTACTCTAATACCACTTGATGGAGACACAATCAAAGAGAAGAATGAACACATAGGAAAAGGGAAATATTATTATCAATGAAAAATAGCCTATGGTCTTACAATAGTATGATTTTGGAGAAAGAAAATCCTCCACATAGTACCTTCTCTCTAACTCCACTAAGAATTGCCTTTACAATGCCAAAAATGTTCTTAAATAGACCCCAATTCTTTTAGGGTTAGGAATAAATTCTAGAGTATGCCAGTTGGCATCCACCACCAAAATAGAAGGTTCCAGAAGTCACATTAGAAGTTGGTGTAAAATTAAAAGAATCCAAAAATGGTAGTCCAACTTCTGGGAGGCATAACTTTTGAATTGGGACTTCGATTGATGAACCATTTACATTTCTAGAAAGATCTTGAAGCACTCTATAGGCTTATGGACCAGCTTTTCTCATCCCCCTTTTTTGGCCCCATACGAGGCTGTTTAGTGCCCCAAATCTGACTTTTAAGTACTCTTAGGAGGCCTCTAGTAAACTTAAATTGTAATAACTTTCTATCCGTAAATTCTTTTGGCCTGATTCTTTTTCTAGAGAATTTTAAATTACAAGTATAATCATCCCTCCAAATTAAACCCTCTAACTCATCATAATTTGGCTCTATTACAAAATAACCCATTTTTTGCATTTACACGTATCCCAAGGTGCTAAAAAAATCTAACCCAAAAAACTAATAGTGGAACTATGAGAGTTGGAACTTTTATTTAACCCAAATGGGTATCCAAAAATAAAAACACATAAAACAAAAACTATCTCTAAGCATATTTTTGAGTGATATAGGATTGCCCTTACACCACTAGATGCACCTGCATCACTCAGTGACCTCTTGCTTGTTGCAATGGTAGTCATCCACCTACTCCTTAGTGACATCCTACACAATTGGGGGGTTAGGTATAACATTATCCTTGGAAACCATTATAGGAGAGGAAATTGTAATAGGGGAGGGCACTCTATCCACAATATTAGGGAATTGGTCCCAAGTTAAGTCCACACATCCCAACCCAATGGTAGTTGACACATGTGTCATATTTTTCCTCCCTTTAATTCCATATCCTAAGCTAGACCTTGAGGAATCAAAAACCTCCACTTCCTCCTCCTCCATGTTCCCCTCACCAAAATTCAAAGCATTCACTTTAATCCTTTGTTTAAGATGGCCCATCTCCTCCGAATATGAATCCTCCTCCAGTGAGGCTCCCAATCTCAACTTCCTTTTAGCATTGGATTTTGTAATCTTCCCTAACCTCCTCCTACTACCTCTCCCCTTGTCCTCTGATTCCTCTAATTCTTTCTCTTTTCATTTATTCGACTTCCCTTTTTCACCCGAGGGGGTGGATTTCAACTCAACAAGGGACCCACTAGGCGAAGGCTATGGGGTTGGGGTTCTGGGGCCCGTGATCCTAAGGGGAACTTGTTAGGGACAGAAGTTGGGGTGAGCAGGGATATCAATCTCAACAATCCTAGGGGGGACCAAAGCAAGGTGGAATTGATAAAACCAAAACATCAACCTTTAATGCAAAACGATAAAATTAACTCCCTTCTTCATTTTTTCTTTAACATCAGTAACCATATCCACTAAATCATGTAATAGAAAGAAAAAAATGGAAATAAAGTCACAGTGGTAAAAATGGTTTAGGAGAGGGAAATGATAGTAATAATAGGTACCATACCTCCCTTCTAGAGTTAGGTACTTCATCAACATCAAACAAACTTCATTCCATGGCTCAAGGAGCTTCTCCCGCATAAACCCTCCTCTATGTCGAATAGGTTCCTCCCCTTCTAGGAAGAAGTGATTTACACTCACTTCATCAACCACCCTTGTCACTTTTTTCCATTTTATTCCCCTTATAGCAAGTCCCATTGCTAGAGAGATTACTTCCTCATAGATATGAAATGAGATGCCATTGATCATGACTTTTTGATCCTCCCAAGAATTGACAAACTACAAGAACAATTCTCATCATACCCATTCAACGCCTCCATAAACCGGATGTTTCCTCCCTCCTTTAGCATGTACTACACCAATAGCTTTCTAGCACTCTACTCTATTATGGAAGGCTCAATTTGCAAAATATCTCTCCCCATCTTTGCAAATTTCCCTAAAACTCTCTCCTCCAAAACCTAGAGGCAATTACTTAAAAGCAGTCACACTTAGGCACAAAAATAGTGGCCCTTAAAAGCAAACATAAAGGCCTTTATTTTTACTAATAGTTGTGTCCCATATAGACATAAATTTCATGTGTCAACTACCTCCATCTCTTCTCCAATATTTTCCATCATTCCCAATATACATAGGACATTTAAAATTTGAACTTTGACTCATCACAACATATGAGGACATGCACAAAAAAATCATTAAAAATTTGCTCACCTCAAACTTCAAAATTCTTTCTTTTTCAGGCCATGTGAGTTTATTATCACATGTACCTTTTCTGCCACTCCTTTCAATCTATCCATAATGACTCTATCCCATCTGCCTACTTAGCAACAAGTCACTATAACTTAAAAGGATCCTCCAACTAGATTTTTTCATGCTTAATTTCTTTATTCACTAAACTCTTACCAAGTTTGGCAAGGCATTAAATTTCCTCCAACATTGTAGGCCCTTCACAATTAGACCTAAAGCTGTCATTCCATCAACCACCCCATTTCCCTCCCAAAAAATATGATGCATTTCAATCTTTTTAAAATAATTAATAAGTGTCTAATGTTTTCCACAATATGTTTGATTTCCCACCCTTTTTCATGATGCCTTTTATAATCTCTATAATAATTTTTGAGTCACCTTAAATCTCCACATTTTCCCATCCAACATTGATCACCAATTTCAGACCCTAAAAAAGAGCCATTTCTTCCACAATATTGTTGGAGACTCTCCCCAGCTATCCAGTATATGCCAAGAGCATCCTACCCTCACTATCTCTAACTATACCCCCTCCCTTCAATCCCTCCTTTCTAGCAACACCATCAAAGTTGAGCTTAACCCAGTTCTCTCTTGGGGGTTTCCATCGTGTCCTTTTCCTTGCCAACAAATTGGAATTGTCAATCTCCATGATCCCCTCATCCAAATTCCATCACTTGGCAATCTTTATTTCCAACTGATTAGGGGGGATTTTTAGCTTCCTCCACTTGTTGCACTTCATATTCTCAACCAAAAGTTTGCAAATCTTGTCTGCAACAATCTCCTCACTTCTCTCTTCATTCCTAAATGCCCTATTATTTGTATCCTTCCAAATACCCTAGTAGACATGGGGGGATTACCTTCCACATAATGGAAAGGAGGGGGTGGGTAAAAGGACCTTTCCAACACTCAACAAATTGCTCAATTCCCTTATTAAACACCCATGTCACATCCATTTTCTATAATAGCCTCCCCCAAACATTACAAGCATAATTACAATCAAAGAACATATGGGTGATATTCTCCTCCGCTTTCTTGCACAAATAACATCTATTGGATAATTGAAATCCGCTTTTCATGAGATTATCAATAGTGAGGATTTTCCCTTGAATGGTGGTCCACCAGAAGATATTAATCTTTAGGATTAAATGGTTAAACAATATATTCCCCCAATAATTAGGCTCTAAGGCTTTATCAAACATTTATTTGTAAGTGGGTCTAATAGAAAACTCCATCATCGAGGTAGCCTTCCAAATGAAAGTATCATTTTGGTCCACTCCCAAGATTCTATATATTTCAAGCAGACCATTTAGCTCTTCGATCAACTCCCCACCATCGAAGGCATTCTATTGCAATTTGACCTTTTTCCACTTCCTCCCTAGGCCAATAAAAATCAAAAACCTTATTCCCCATCTACTCCTGAAGGTGATTCTGAAGGGACCCATACTTTGTTCTTGTTAGAGGTTTTTCAGCAAGCCACGAATCCTCCCAAAAATTAATCTGATTACCATCACCCACTAGCCACCTCACACCTTCTCTCAAAAGACTTTTGTTTCTCACTATATTACCCCAAATCTTAGATCCCATAGGAAGATCATTTCTCTAGATGCAATGAGATAATTTCAAATTTCGCAAATACTTGGCTTTCAAAATTTTACACCAATTGGCCTCCTCCTTCATCAAATTTTACCCCACCTTTTTGAGGAGCACATTATTCAAATCAGATATCCTTCTAACTTCCAAGCCTCCTCTACTCTTAGGTTTACAAACCATGTCCTAGCTTACCAAGCTTAACCTATTTTTCTCACTTCCTCCCAACCAAAGGAAATTTCGTTAAATTTTCTCCAATTTGTTTGCCATACACTGAGAAATCTTGAATAGTGATAGGAAATACACAACTGGACCTTGAAGGGATGAAATTAGAAGCTAAAACTTACTTGTACTACTCAAGGTTTTATCTTTCCACCTAATCAACTTCTTTTCCATTTTTTCCAAGATGGTATTCCAAAATTTGTTACTTACATCTTTCACCATAAAAGGAAGGCCCGAATACATATTAGGGAGAACCATAGTAATACACCCCAAAATATTTAAGAAATTGCATTGAATATTAGGGGGAGTGTTGAATAAGAACACCTTAATTTTATCCAAATTAGTTTTGTGTCCTGCATAAACCTCCAAGACAAATTTCCAGGCCCTAGCTTCACCCATAGAGGATTCCCCACTTAGGAAAGTGTCATCCACAAACTATTGGATCACCTTCTGTAGAAGCATGGAAGAAGACTTAATATCTTTGATCTCCCCCACTTCCATCTTTCTTAGGAATGCTCTTTCTAGCACTTTTTCCACCATAACAAACAAGTAGGGAGAGATAGCATCACCCTATCTTAGACCCCTCTCCCCTCCAAAGTTCCCCCAAGGCAAACCACTCACCAACACTGAGTAATTAATAGTTTCTATCATTGATTTAACCATCCTTATAACCTTTTGACTAAAACCAATTTTAACCATAACTTCATACAAGAAGGCCCAGTTGATTCTATCATAAGCTTTAGAGATATCAAGTTTCAAATCCATACCCAAATTACTACTCTTGTCCATAGAGTGAAGCACCTCATGAGTGGTTATGGATACATCAAGGATTTGACACCCTAAAACAAACCCATCTTGGGTTTCCCTATGAATTTATGCAATAGCAATTTTAATCTATTCACCATAAATTTAGAAAAGATCTTATAAGTGGTGTTACAGAGGCTAATCAGCCTAAAATCAAAGAGGGCACTAGGGTATTTGACCTTAGGGATCAGGGCAATAAATGTTTTATCAAGTTGCTTGAGAATCTTCCTAGTTTTGAAAGTCTTGGGCATCCCAGAGTAGATCCAATTTAACCACTTCGCAGAAGTGTTTGAAGAAAGTTGGGGGGTAACCATCAAGGCCCGAGGATTTGTAGGCTTTCATAGAGAAGATAGCTCTACAAATTTTTTCCTCAGTAACCAACTGTGTTTGTTCCTAATTCTACTTCACTAAGATTATTGTGGGTATGGAATTAATCAACCATCATTTTCCCTCCTCCTTGATATTTCTATGCTCCTCTTTAAAAGAGTTCTTGAACTAAGTAGTAGCCCAGCTACCTATCTCTTCAGTCTTAGTGAGCTTCATGTTATTATCATCTTTGACTGTATCAATTGTGTTTCTCCTTTTAAGAATGGATGTCAACCTGTGAAAAAAAAAATTATTCCTATCCCCTAGCTTGGGCCATAACACCCTTGATCTTTGCTTCCAGAAGATTGCCTCTCTGATCATCATATCTTTTCAAACCTTCCTACAATTATCCTCTTCTACAATCATTTCTTCAAAGGCTAAGACTTCCCCCATAGCCTTCTAGATCTCCTCTAACTATTTTTTGTTAGGATTTAACCATAGGCAGCAATAAAAATTACATACAAATATAACCAATATCAAAAAATAATAGATCACATAGAAAAGAATAGAAGACACCAAGATTTAACGTGGTTCACCCATTCCCTAGGCTACATCCACCAAATACCAAGTCCAATATTATTTCAATCTAGTGATTACAACCTGATTACAATCCATAATCCCCTTATAGCTCAATATCACCGCAAGAACCAATTTTGCATTACAACAATAAAAAATCCCTAACCCTAAGCCCTTTTATACAAGTAATTATATGTCACTTTAGGGTTACAACATTTTGACCATATGTTAGCCAAAATTTATGAAGTATGTACAATACTTTCCTAATCAGTCACCACAAACTACCAATTTTCCACCTTCGTCTTTGTCTTAAAGATATCCCCAAAGCATTTTTTCTACCAAGGTCACAAATTCCTTCTAACATTCTCTAGTTTAGTAGAGTCTGTACATAGTAGTTCCTTCCACACTAATCCCCCACAATTCTGCCACCCAAGTACTAAAATTAGGATGAGATTGCCACATTATTTCATATCTAAAAGGTCTTGGGCCCCCATGGGACACTTCTTTCCAATTAAAAAGGATGGGAGCATGATCTGAGATCATCCTAGGTAATCCCATTAGAGAGGAGGAAGTCATACCCTCCTAGCTAGTCGAGAACAAAAGTCTATCTAGTTTTACTTGGATAAGGTTAGCTTCCTTCCTATTGTTTGACCAAGTGAACTTCACTCCATGCATCTCCATATCCATTAAGTCATTTTTATTGATGAATTTAGCCAAATCCTTCATATTATCTTTAAAATCCACCACTCCTCCAAACTTCTCTAAGGTGTATAGAGGGGAGTTAAAATCTCCCATACAAAAATTATTTTTGTTACGAGAGAGAAAGATAGATAGATCCTCCCATAGATAACTTCTTCCTTGTCTTGAGTTTGGGGCATACATATTAACAATATTCTAGATCTTGTCATCTTTCCTATGATTAGTAATAAGATAGTTTTTAGAACAATGTATAAAACTTCCTTTACTAGCACTTGGGTTCCAGAAAGTGGCCACACCTTCTAAAACTCCCTTTGCTTCACTATAACAAAAATTAGCATTGGCCAAATATAACTAGCAATAAATTATAGGTTAGACATAGTCATTTTAACTTCCTAGATCATAAGGATATTAATTTTTAGGTTAGACAATTGCTACTAGAGGGAAAACTATTTTTGAGGGCTATTCAACCCCCTCATATTCCATGATAGAATGATCATTTTCCACCTTTTTTCAAGGACTCCAAGGTAGGTTTTCTACCACTAGCCACCTCCCTTTCCATTTGCTTCATTCTTTTTAGTGTAAATAATTAATTATTATTACACTTTACTTAAGTTTACTTAGGTTAATGCTTTAGCATATTAGTTTTCATATAGACAACTAGGAATATACATAGTCATATGAGTTGTCTTGTTGACAACACAGTAGTTATGAACTTATTTGAGCACATGGTGTCCACAACATCTCTTTATGAGATACACCTATGTAAACTTATCCTCTCATCATCACACAAACTATTGTGCTCAATGAAGGATAATCCACTCTTGGTGGACATGTGCTTAGTTGTGATGTTTATCTCTTTGTTGAATCTTAGTAATTCTAGTTGCTTTTATATACAAGGCATTTTTATGATTTAATCATCCAATTATCTAATATCCATTATCATTTTGATCATTATTGAGATTCTCATTTGATCATCATTAATCTCTCTTGTGATATCTATTGAGCTTCTTGATCTTGGCATTGAATTATTTCCTTAGGAAAATTCTTACATGGTATCAAAGCTATACCAAATTCTTACATGGTATCAGAGCTATACCAAATTCTTACACCCATGTACAAATGCAATGCTCTACATACAATTCTATGCAATGCAATCTCTCTGAAAAATAGAGAAAGAGGGAAAACCTCTTGGGAAAGACCTCCTCCAAAAAGAGAGATGAAGAAATACAAGATGCATGCAAGGATGGAGTAGTCAAGACCCCCCTAGTATGAAATACATCATGCATGTACAAGCATATATCCCCCATAAGAAAAAATGCATGATGGTATCCCCCCATATTAAAT
Organism: Cupressus sempervirens; assembly: GCA_028749045.1. Lineage (NCBI taxonomy): Eukaryota > Viridiplantae > Streptophyta > Pinopsida > Cupressales > Cupressaceae > Cupressus > Cupressus sempervirens. The sequence continues at coordinate 701,869,251 of CM053784.1, forward strand.
AATCTCCTACAAGGATGTAATGAAGACAAAAAAAGTAGATATGTAGTATGCTATGGATGCTGCCTCTGAAGTCTGCTCATATGTTGACAAGCCCTTGATGAATGTAGATGCCACAAGCCAATCTAGTGGATGCCCAAAAGAAGATGGAAAATAAGGTAACATGTCCATGCATGAAAGTGAATCAACCGTCAAAGACAAGAAATCATCCTTATAGGAAGATATGGGAAGAGAAGCAATGCAACCTTCCCTCAATGATGAATGGACATGCATGAAAGAAGCTCTTTGATGACTAAAGAAGCTACACCATGAAAACCAAATGATGTTCATCTTTGTAGGAAGAAGTGGTATCATAGGTGTAGGAGAGAATTCTCCCCAACTAGTAGGAAGAATCCTCAAAAGGTATGATGTATGAGGAAATTGGTATTCAATCTCCAAAGACTGATATGTCTCCTTTGAATTAAATGAGTTCTCCTCCAACTATTGAAAAGAAGTTTCCACAATCATGTTAGTCTCAAAAGAAAGATCAATTGGTTGAGGGTTAGACTATTTCCTCACAAAAAGTGAAGAAGAATTCTCCTCAACAAAGAGAAGATGGATGTCATCAATAATGTCTCCCACATCTTCAATGTAAGACTCCACAAAAAACACCGCAATGTCTAGAAGGAAGTCATCCCATGAAGCTGAAATAGGAAGACATGGTGTTTCCTACTATATTGAATCAAGAGCATCTATTGCTTGAACTAGATCAGTAGAAGCAACAGGAGCATCAGGAGGTATGATATCAATTGGAGTTGTAGGTATCATAACTGGAATGATTGGAGGTAGAATGTCCTCTAGTAATGGAAGCTCTCGTGGATCTCCATATGCTTCTGAAAGACACATCCAAACATCATGAGGACTACATGCCTTACTAAGAGTAGCAAAAGATTCCTTACTCATATTGTTATACATAAAGTGAAGAAAAAGAGAAAGATGTCCCCAATTAGTATTAGGTGGAAATATCTTTGAATATAGATAAGGAAACACTTCCTTATGTTCTCTTAGATTATCAATCATCAAAGCACTCCATTTCTGATAGTTCCTTTTTTTCAATTTGAATCTTAAACCAAAGTGACACTTTTGACATGACTGCATGAGATCAAATAATGTATGCACCCCCAAAATGCAAAAAAAGTCATAGAAACCCCCCCTTAATGCATGATTTGGCACTTTATATTTATTGCAATTACGATGGCCACTTGCTAATTTAGGGTGTAAGTGGACTTCTAATTTTGATGGTTACAACAAAAAGTATGAAGCTATATCAGACTCAACAAGATAAGACACAAGACCCCTCAAGGATCTAATTAATTACAAGTGCCAATAGGCAAAAATGAGACCAAAATTTGAAAGTATTATGTCTATCCAAAATTACTCCAAACTGATACCAAATCTAGAAAGTAGACAAAAAATCATGCACTTTCAAAAAAAATAGCACCTAAATATGTGTCTAGATGAGCCCAAACTAAGCCTTTGAAGTTGCAAAAATCAAGATTTGCAATTTTTAGAAAAATTCAAGAACAAAGATTGCAAACAACCTACAACAATGTGTAGATCACAAAATTATACCCCAAAACAAAAGAAAAAAATTGCTCAAAAAAAGGAGTTCGTATGAGGGAGATATCATTGTTTGAAAATCGCCTCTATAATTATTTTAGCTGAATCACCATTTTCGCACCTCCAAAAATCAATTGACTCTAGATTTTACCTCAAATGTCTAATTTTGATGAAACAAAACTTGATTTGGGGTTTTTTTGACCTTCTGAATATTATGCCAATAACTAATTTGCACCAACAAGCTCCAATCTTGACCTAAAAAAAAATCTCCAATGGCTATGCGATGAAACTCGTATGGCTCTGATACCATGTAAGAATTTGCCTAAGGCGTGAATGAAATGCCAAGATCTAGAAGCTCAAGAGATAGCACAAGAGAGACAAGATATGATCAAATGAATGGATATTAGATGATTGGATTAATACGTCATGGAAGTGTCTATATATAAAGGAAACTAGAATAACTAGGAGTTAGTAATGAGATAAACATCACAAGTAAGAACATGTCCACCAAGAGTGGATTATCCTCCATTGAGCATAGAAGTTTGTGCGATGATGAGAGGATATGTTTACATAGTTGTATCTCATAAAGAATGTTGTAGACACCATGTGCTCAAATAAGTTATTAACTCCTATGTTTTCAAGAAGAAAACTCATATGACTATGCATGTTCCTTTGTAAACTTAAGGGGGAGTTTTAGTGTAAATAACTAATTATTATTACACTTTACTTTAGTTTACTTAGGAATATGCATAGTCATATGAGTTGTCTTGTTGACAACATAGGAGTTAGAAACTTATTTGAGCACATGGTGTCTACAACATCTCTTTATGAGATACACCTATCTAAACTTATCCTCTCATCATCGCACAAACTCCTGTGCTCAATGGAGGATAATCCAATTTTGGTGAACATGTGCTTAGTTGTGATGTTTATCTTTTTTTGACTCCTAGTTATTCTATTTGCCTTTATATATGAGCACTTCCATGATTATTCATCCAATCATCTCATATCCATTCATTTGATCATATTTTGTCTCTCTTGTATTATCTCTTGAGATTCTAGATCTTGGCATTTCATTCAAGCCTTATGCAAATTCTTATAGTACTTCTACTCTATTTCCTAGATTTCCCCACATTCATCTTTAACTCTGTCTCCACCTTAGATTTATTTGATACTCTTGTCTACCTTCTCTAAGTTTTCCATTTCTCCTTAACATCCTCTAGCATGGCCAAGGGCTCCACCCTCTTAGAAATTGGGGGAACATCTTCGCTCCAACAAAGTACTATAGTGACCTCCACTTCTTCTAAGTCTTTACCTTTTCCTTTCCCTAAAGCTTTACTCTTATCCTCCTTGCCCCCTAATACCTCCTTAATCCCCATGTTTCTCAATGGGGTGCTAAGAAGGTCCTCTATGCCTTGCAGAAAGGGTAAGGTAAGGTCTCCTCTCAATTAAAATCCTCAATTTTACCTTCCTCTCCCCCCAGGAGGCCCATCTCGTTCATAGGTTTCCTCAGAGGCCTCTGTCATATTAATCTCCACCTCTCCTTGGTAGGTATCTACCTTCTCTTCTAGCTCCTTCCTAGGTGAAGGAACCATATTCACCTTCCCTTCCAACTCTCCTTCACCTTTATCCAAAGTTACAACTCCCTCATCTCCAATTTTTGAAGAAACAAGCACAACTTCGTTCTCCCTTGTTGACATCCCCTCAGCTGACTTATTATTCTTATTGTAGTCAATAATTGAGTGTACAAATGATGAGCATTTGTGGTAGAAATGCCCCACAATTTCATAGAGAATGGGTTGTACTTTCTTACCCCACTTTGAGCTCAGAATAATGGAATTAGGTAAAGAAGTACCTACTGTAACATTCACACTGAATCTTGAAAACACCAGCCTAAACTTCAATAGGGTAACAGTGTTTGCCACAATGAAATGTCTAAAGGAGTTCCCAATAGATTTCAGCATCCAAAACTCTAGGGGGAGTCCTAGGAGCCTAACCCATCCTTGAGCCATCTTGTTTAGCTCTTTCACTGGGTCCAGTGAAAGGTGGCACTTGGCCACTGTGAGACTATGCTTCCCATAGGACTAAGACCCCACTAGCACCATTGTCATGTCTTTAGTAGCCATGAATTTAAAGTAGAAAAGACCCTCAACATTGCTAAAATAGTCACACTCCCTTTTAACTTCCATCTCTAGCTTACCCACTTCCTAACCATCTCAATTGATGGGCGAAAGGCCACAAACCTTCCAGTCATGAAAAGTTTTAGGTTGATAGACACGCTGTCAACTAGGCTATCCGAGATAACAATTTCTACTCCCTTATCCCCACTAGTCACCTTGGGATCTTCTAGTGGGACATGAGTCATATTCTCTCAAAGGACCATGTCCTTCCATCTTTGATCCACTATAGCACTTGTTTTATCTTCCTAACATTCCATAGAGGCCACCATTGATTCCATCGACACCCCACAAACAAGATGATTAGAATCAACACTCCCTTGGGCAACCCCAAATGAGGTCAAAACAAGATGTAGGTATGGGCAAGATTCCAAGGCCTAGCCTAGCCCCTGGGGGCCATTCCCACTCATCAAAATTCAAATACCAAAGGAGCAAGAAAACAATGAAAGTTGTAGAGTGAAAAATTTATGTGGTTTGTTATTTTAAATATCTTTTTAGTGGAAGGAAAATTTGATTTCTTGACAATTCCATAAATCTATTTAAGTGTCTTTCCTACTAAGGCATCATTTGGGTTTTTCATACTATAATTTTGTGAATTTTTCCAAACCATATTTATTGTGGGAGTTACCAATTCATTTTTAATGGTTACAATGAGCTTGGGCATAACAAATTTTTCAAGTGTTGAAGTATTGGCTCTAGGTGTGATGGTGTTTTTACACTACTAAGCAATAAAATACCTAATACCAAGATGGTAAAGATCAAAATAACCTAAGGATTAGCTATTTCCCATGATCAGCTAAATGATCTTCAGATCTGGACCCAACTTCAACAAAATCATCAAGGATTTTCTACTCTTTTGGCTCTACAAAATCAAGGCTAGTGTACCTTACGGAAGATTCAAAACTTGGTACTAAATTTACATTTCCTTCATTCAATAACATTTTATTTCAAATTTCATCCCCTACAGCAGATCAGTCATAATTATTCTCAGATTTACAAGTAATCATGGGTAACAACAACTAACTATAACTCAAAGACTAAATGCAAACAAGTATTGACCAGATTTGACATTCTTCATACATTTAAAGTAAAATTGGTTTTAATTTTAGGATTGTGCTTGATGTATATCCATGATTTCTTCATATGCAAATAGAACTAGTTGATCAATGCTTCATCCATTGGAGTTTAGAGTCTATCCAATTTCTTGACCTAATTGACTACAGTACAATCAATATCATTGCAATTCTTCCTAAAGCTCATTCTTATGTATGTCCTTGTTACTACCTAGAAATCCTATCATATTCACTAACGAATTTACTTAATCCATTGAATTAAAATCAATAGTGAGCTTATAGACAATCTATACTAGTTGTATTCAATTGAGTAAGGCTTTTCCCACACAACTTCAAAATAAATAGTCAATAAAAATTGAGACAAGATTTAGAGACAAAAGATATGGTGACAGTTCATCTTTGTATTAATTCCCTTTAAAAATTATATAACATTGAAATAGAACTCAAAACAATTCAAGATAAGACACCATGATCCTATAAAGTTAATGTACTCTCAGATTTGTAGAGAAATACATCATAAAACTTGCATCAAGGACTAGACCGATAATAATAACATAATTCTCAAAATTACAAAAAAATTGGACCCCTACTCCACATCTTGGGAATCCTTTTATAGAAAGGATTGCAAAAAGCTACAGATGGGAGGACACTTGTCAAAATCTTAATCAAAAAATAGGTACAAAGATATTCCTATTTTTTTATATGCAAAACATTCTTTGTACTTGGTCCCAGAATTAAGATGTAGTTACAAAACTAGTAGGTGACATTTGTCAGCAAATATCTTTTAACAAATCAAATTTTTCTTTTAGTTCTTGTCACCATCCATGCCTTTTCTTTAGCCTTTCCTTGTTTGAATTGCATCTCAACTATATTTAATTACTATCATCGGCTGGTAGTGCCTTGATATCTACAATCAACTCCCAAATAGTGATGTCTATATCAATGTCAGGCTATGTGATATTTGTGATTGTGTCTAGCTCCTCTACAAATTTGATCCATTTGTCATTAGTTATAGCTTTAACCTCATAAGCTACTTTAGACATCTATATGTCTAACTTATAAAGAATGTCTATCATATCGTACATGGTAGTGGTACTTGCTTCATTGTTATAGAAAGACAAAAACCTAAAATGATCAAGGATATTATCAAATGATGATGACCGTTCAATCCAGTCCTTTATTTTTCCTTCATTATCCAAGATTGTGGGCACAAAATTTGGTGTCCCAGTAGAAATTCTTTCATTTTACTTTGTATTAGCTGCATCTTCCCCCAAAGAAACCATTTAGATATCTTTCCTTATGAATTTTTTTTCTCGTATGCACAAGGGTTGCCTTTGGTAGGTCCTTCTTCTAGGTAAGTATAGTGATTATGCTATCAAAAAATTGAATGTAAGGGCCCCATGTGCTGAACAATGGAGATAATAGAGAAATTGCCTCTGCAAATTTGTATTCCTCTCCTTTTAAGGCAATATAACTGCCATGCACATTTTGTGAGACTGTCTTCAATGCATTGATCTTATGGACTAATAAACTCTTCAAAGCTTTGATCTCTACATCCTTACTGGGTTCTAATTTTCCCTCATCAATGTCCATAGCCTGGTTTGATGTTTCCCCTATCTCGAATATCTGGCCCTCTATCTACACTTCTTTGTCATGAACCTTTGTAACAGTTCTAATATTTTTCTTCAGTGAAGCTACCTCCATTTCCAATTTGATGATATTTCTTTGTAAGACATAAGTATTCTTCATTTCCTCTTCATAACTCCTTCTTGTCCCAATAAATTTTTCATAGGTTTTTTTAAGTTTAGCTTGAAGAGTGTCCATAATATGCTTACCCATTAATGCTACCAAAGTATGCATTCCCAAAATCTTGTCAGTAGATGTAGAATGCACATGCCAAAATATGACATTTCTCCTGGGGAACTCCTTTATTTCCATGAGGGTGGGCTTATCATCCTTTGGAGATAAACTCCATATAGCCATTGTCTATGCACCCACATTAAATCTTAATCCCATTATCTCCCCATATTGGTTTTCATCTTCAGAAGAAATTGATCTCTCTTGTCTCCTTGTTTGATCAAGTAAAAATGAAGACCTTAGATCCCATCCTAGGAAGATAATCATTCCACTTCTTCTAATTCACTAGCAGGGTCATACTCCTACAACTTTTGTATCAACCCAGCAACCTTTTCATTTGAATCTCCAGGCTTCATTTGCAATTTTAATTCATTTCTCTTTATTTTAAAAAGGAGGCTTTTGAATTCATTTAACTTAATAAAATTGTCATAATCCATAAACTCCTTAGCCTCAATGATTATGTCATCAATCATTTGTGTCTCTAATTGCAATTTCTTTGCTCTTTTCTCATTCTTAGATGCCTGAGACATTAGAAATCTTCTTCTAACATCATCAAAGTACTTATTTTCCCTTGGAAAAATCTGAAGAGCCTTTTATTGAGCCTAGTCTAGTATTTCTACCTTCTTATGCCTTTGTTGTGCCCATGTAGAACTCTTGGGAACATCTTGAACATCTTGTTCAAGCTGGTCATCTTTAGATTGATCCTCTTCATCAGATACTTCCACTATATATTCATCATCAACATACTCATGATCAATCTTCTTCTCAATTTCCTTAGGGACTTGAGCTACCAACTCATCAAAATTGTCAACACACTTATCCAATCTGACCCAATATTGCTCATTAGGATAAAACCCTTTAAAATATGGGTCCTCCTTTCCCATTTCTTTCTCATAGCTGACAATGTCTCTAATTTTTATCATTCTTTCCATGCAGAAATCCTCACTCAATACATCAGCAATAATATCATCTTCCCCCATAGGCTTTTTAGGGGGTAGATTATATCCTCTCATGCTTTTCAAAGCATGCCTTACTACATTATAGGGGTCATAGGTTATAGCTAGTGTAGTTGGCATCTCATAATTTTGTAGAAAGGAATTAGTTTGTTCAATAGCATTCTCGCCAATCTCAAAATCCCCCACTTTAGTATATCTACATAGAAAAGTCCCCTTCTTGACACCCTTTCCCAAATACTCCATGTTCAAATAAATTAGCAGCCAAAAAATTCTACCAATCCTAACCTCTCAAGAACATACTTGGGTAGAATGTTAGGTGGCTGAGGACACCCAAAAATTCTTATAAGAGTATACTCTTCAAACAAGAAAATACTACCCAAATCACGAGTCAATTTTTTTCCAACATCAAAGCACCATTTAGGTCTAACAATCTTCCTAACATTTCTAGGAACTCATTCGATTATAAAACCTATAATTTTCAAAACTAGATAAACAAAGTCATTATAGAAAGAGATAACATTTGAATATGGATAATACAATTGCCATACCCATGTCCATTTTTGCACTAGTAGCTTCTCTCCCCATTCTTGTTTTGTCTCAAAAAAGCTTTGATCGAATGTATCAATATTCTTTGACAAAATAAGGTTCATGAGGAGGGACTAATGAGGGAACTTGAAATCCTTTAATTCTCCTTGTTGGGTAGTAGAAATTTCTTTATGAATACTCTCAATGATGTATTCTACAAAATCATAACCTATGTAGTGATTTGTGTCTTGAATATTTAAAGTGATGACATAATAGGCCCTTCAAGAATTCATGGTCCCATCTCTACCGAGGACTTTGTCAATACCAAACATAGTATTCTGAAAATACCTTTGAAAGAAATCCAAGGGCATGACTTTGTCAATATCTCTCCTCTTTGGAATTTCTCCTAGATCCTTCTTCACCTTGGGAATGTTCCAATTCATGTTTTTACCCATATAAAAACTCTTATGTTTCTTAAAATTCTCATTCAAATCTTTAATATCAATGGAAAATCACATAGGTCCTGTTGGTCTGACTTTTTGTGTAACAGAAGTCTTTTGTTCAATTGTAGAAAAGTCAAAAATTTTATTTCTAAGTGAAACATAGGGTTTCTGGATAATCGATCCATTGGCAAAAAACTCATGAAAAACCTATGTTCTCTCTATTCATAAATTGTCAAGCACGAAATTTTGAATTTTCAAATGAGACGAATATTCTGTCACTTTTTATCTTCTTTTCTCCCGAGTTACCTTTCTTCTCATTTTCCCAGCCATCAGATCCAAGTAGATCTACCATTGTCATTACCTCGCTATGCAAAATTGCATGCTTTTTAAGTATGGCGAGGTAGCGAATGCTGAGTATTTTACGAGGCGGGACCATAAAGTGAAGATACAGTGGTCACAGTTTTGTTTTCTGAATGATTTATTATGCAGGTACATGTTGCAACTACCGTCAAAATAGGAAAGGGGACCCAGTAGAATATCTAAAATCAGAGCCGAAATGATGATTTTTCTGATGCTTCACCACTTCACTATCAAAAAAATCAGACACTTCGCCGTTAGCAAAGTAGCGAGGCCCGTGAAATTTGAAGGGGCGGTGACATTGCATTTTGCCGATACCATGACTACACCAGGTGGCGTGACAAGTCATAAACATCATTGTCAAAAGTAGTTTAAATAACAGAAATAATTATCTGCTGCCCCTTGCATTTTTTCGTACGAAATTCATTAAAGTGCCAGAGCTCGCTACCTCGTTATCAAAAAAATTAGATACTTTTCTGTTAGCGAAGTAGCGAGGCCCCGTGAAATCTGAAGGTCGGCAGGACCTTTGGTGATGCAGAATGATAATTAGGACTACAGTAAAATCTTGTCAGGCGCCAACTATGCAAAAATTCATATTTCATTAATGCCCTTTTGATTGAATGTACAAAGAGATCCTGAACGTTAGATTGGAATAGAATCAACAGTCCTCGCTACCTCACTTTGAAAAATTGCATGCTTTTTAAGCCATGCGACATAGCGAATATGAATCAGAAGACCCCGTATAGTTTCCTCACCCTTGATTGAGTATATGATCAACGATTGTCATCTTCTCGCTATGAAGAGTTGCGAGGGAGATAATTATAGCGACATAGAAAATAGGGCCCACCGCTTTCTTTCTGAGCAAACCCAGTAACATATCATTTGACTGATTTCAGATCAGATCGACGATTGTCGCTGCTTCACTATGGCAAGGTGCTCGTTCTTTATGCATAATGAAGTAGCGACATGCTAACACGTGTCCTCAATTGTCAATGGGTCTAGATATAAGTTCCATCAAGGAAAGAATTATATACGTGGTAAGTTCTCATTGGGTAAATTGACTAACATGCCAAATGCAACTCCTAGTTGTTCTCTTTGTATCACATGATCGTAGGATCTTTGAAAATCAACGGCGCAGTTTTAAACGCAAAATGTAGTGCCACTCTCTATATTAATTAGACATGAAAGCATCATCCGTGAGAAAAGATAAAGTATAATACAGAGAGATTTCATCAGTTTCATCTTACGCGAGCAAAGATTTGGATCCATTCTTGTGTAGAAGCAATTACTAAAGGAAAGTGTGCCGAAGCCTGGTAGAGATTGTGAAGTTGTCTATTTGCGAAAAATTTGCGGAAATATAGAGGAAAACAAAGATAGAATTCAAGTAAGTAGTACTACCATAATCCTCATAGGCTTTTCAATTCTGTAAAAAATAAGTCCAAGATGCCACCGAAGAAGGGATTTTCAGGTGTAGTAAATTATTTGGATAGGAATGTGCATGATGATTTGCTTGAGTTGCTTCCTGAGTCTACTGTAGAGAAAATACAAGTTAAAAGGTTAACCTCATTGAACCCTAGGCTAAGGATAGCTAATGGATTGTATGATAAGGGTAATTGGGTTCAGGATGCTCAGACTTCTCAAACTGGTTTGAGTTTGTTCAAAAAATGGTTCACAGAAAGGAAATTATATGCCCCTCATGCCAATATATGGAATTTTGATCTTGGAAAGCTTGTTGTTCCTAGTGTGTTTATGGATTATGACCTGCTTGAAACTGTAGCAAAAAGTTATGATCCAACCACTAAGGTAGTGAGAAGAATGGATGGTGAGGTTTTAATTACCATCAGTCCAGAAGAAATTAGGAAGGTTTTCAGTCTGGGACCTCTCACTATGTATCATGTGCCCATTAATTTGATAGAGTTAGAAAAAGAATATATGTCCAAAAGGGATGTAGTTAGACAAGGTGCACTGAAAGCCCACATAGGCAAAATTGGAAACCTACTAGCAATAACATCATCTTCTAAAGAACCTTTCAAGAAATCATGCTTTAATGCTAGGGCAGTAGAGATATACAGGACACTGTGCAGAGTCTTTGGAGAGGGTGAAGAAGACTTTATTCTGGTGAGCTTCATGTATATGATCACCCAAATCTCTTCTTTCGATGTAGAAATAATTTTTGATTTTGCATCTTACCTGGCTAATGAGATTCACAATGGATTGGTGGGGATTGCAAAGGGCAAGGTGGAAAAGGTTTGGGGTCAGTACTCCCTATTGATGCATATGTTTCTTTTTAAAGGGGTTACATATTTCGGTAAAGAAATGGTTTTAAATAGGGAACAAGAGGGGGAGGCACTACCAGTTCAATTATGGAGTGCAAACATGACTGGGGAAGCAGAAAATGCTAGTTTTGTTAGATTTGATAGGCACTTTGCTTCTAAACTAAGATGTCTCATGTTGAGTGACAATCCCAAAATTCCTAAGGCACTAATGCATCTTGTTAGGCCTATGGACAGACCCCATAGTTTAAAAGTTTCACATAATTGGGGAGATATCATCCCATATCCAGTCTCAACTATCATTAGGGTCTATGGGTTCAAAGGGACACCCCATGTACTACCCTATCAAGTACCTTTAAAGGTAGGGGTAGCTGAATTTTTATGGCAGTTGGGAGGAGTGGAGGAGACCTTTTTGCACAAAAGGGGAACAGGATCAATTTTTCCTACTTGCACTATAGCTCACCAGTTTGTAATAACTAAAGAAGGGTGGATCTTCCTCTACAAATTTTTGGATCGGTATAAGATGGCAGTATCTCATGCTCATTTTTGTGACACAAAAGATTTCTTTAGTTGTGCTCTTAGACATAGGATCAAGCTTCGTCCAAGTCAACATGAATTCTATTTCCCTGAACATATAATAAGGAATGAATATTCTCTCCAGGAACAAGAAACAAAGAAAGAAAAATGGAGAGTCTATTCAAAAGTTTTGGAGTTTATTAATTGTTTTGACAAAGATTACAGTCCTCTTAGTAATGCTGCAACTAATGCAGATAGGATAAATAAGCTCATGAGTACATTCTCATAAATAATGGAGGTAATGAATGAAAAGAAACAACATTTTATTGATTCTTTTCTAGATAAAGCCAGAGAAGTTATGAGGAAATTGGGTTTCACCACTAACATAGGAGTAGGTCCATTGGTTGTGCGAAAGAGGACAAGATATACTGTTATTCGAGATCAGATGCCCATTGTAAACAAAGAAAAATAGGTAATTGAATCTACTAATACTATCCTTGAAGAAAGACCCCCTGAACCTTCTCCCAAAAGAAGAAAAATAATAAGGGAAGAGGAATCCCATGATGAAGGTTACTCACCTTACCAAAATCCAATGAGAATTGAGGAAGAGCAGCTCACCAATGAGAAAATTGAACAAATGGGGTCGCAAGGAGGAGTTTTTGTTACTCAAGCAGAAATTGATGAAGGGCACCCCCAGGAGCCTCCTGTGCCAAGTTTTGAATTAACTGTAGCAGATTTCAGAGGAAGGGAATTAGACCCTATTTTGGAACAAGCCAGTCAGCAATTTTTGTCTGATAACAGTTTTGTAAAATCTAGGGCTTTCCATCAATTTGCATGGAGGGCAAACATGCACATTTTTGAACAAAGGTGTAGGAATATGAAAGCAGAGCATCCACAAATGGATGAAGCCTCCATTTAGAATCAAATAAAGGAACAAATGATACAAGAATTCCAGATTATAACCCCTGACGAGGGTAGACAGATGGTGAAAAATGCAAATATTTTATTATTGCCCAATTGGGATACTGTTGATGCCTTAATTTTTAATTCTATGTCAAATAATTTAGGATTACAGGATCCAGATAAAAAGGAATTCTTGGGAACAGCATTCAGTAATGATCAAGCTGCCCTTATTATGTGGTCACTAAGAAGAGGATCTAGGACTACTCCATTACAGCCTGATGATTCAGGACTAACAGGGAGTATCATTGTGAGGAGGGTCGCTGATACTTCAAATGTACAGGCAGCCTACATGAATGTGGACTATTCTAAATTTTCCTTGGCTGCTATAGAAAGAGAAGAAAAGGAAATGACTGATTTGCAAAGTATGAAATAGTGGTGGATGCCTACAATCAAGAAGTAAAAAAGAGAATTGAGCTGGAAAATAGGGTATCTCAATTGGAGAAGATACTTGGGAAAAGAAAGGTGGGAGAATCCAGTACACTTAGAATTGCATACCCTTCATAGTCATTTGTTGGATCAACCCCTATCATTGAAATACCTGACACCCCTGAAAGGCCCCAATTCTATACTGCAGAGGACTTTGAAGCAGAAAAAACCAAATTACATGAGTTGCAAATAGAATTTAGAAATCAACAGGAAGAAAAATTGAAGCAGGGTGTGGTATATTTGAGGGATAAAATACAATGGTCAACTTTTTATGGTCAGTTGACAAGAATTGTAACCCTCATGGATGAGTTGAATAAAGAAAAGGATAGACTAACTTCTCTTGCGCAGAAATGGAGGGAGAGAAATAATGATATTACAATCATATGTATATCTGCAGTCCAAATGCCTTATCATCAAGTTGAGAAGATTTTTGATTTATTAAATAAGCTAGAGAATTTTGATGATGAAAGAGATTCTTTACAGAGAAGATTAACACTCTATTTTTTCAAATATATTGCTAAAAAATTCACCATATTTTCTTGTGCGTTAGAATCTGTTGATACAGTAAAGGAAAAGGAAAAATGGAAAAGGGAGATGGATGAGTTATTCAATGAAAGAATAATAAACATCATGAGTGAGACTGGCCACTGGTTCTGGGCAAAGACAAATGAAGAGCTAGTAAAAATATAGTTGTTTTATACTGCTATGAAGAAAGAATTTGATGATTTAGAAGAAAGTGCAAATTCTTTAATAAAGATACAAAGAGAAGCTCTAAGTTTTGATTGGCCAGATGATGATGTTTTTAATAAATGGAAAAATTAGTTTATGGAATAGATGTCAAGAGACAATGAGGAGGAAGATGCAAAAGTAACAGTTACCCTTGTAATTAGTAATGAAGACATGGAAGATCCCCAGATTAAAGTGAGTTTGTAGGTAACTGAAGATGATACATCACTTTCAGACCTCATGGCTATGTACTCCAAAGATGAAGAATGATTGTAAAATCAGATCATATTTTATTGTCCCAACAACTGAGAAGCATAACAGAACGGGTCCCACCGAGGAATGTTTGTTGTAATTAGCCTTTCTATTATTTTGTTCTTGTCTTTTTTATAGAAGTGTAGATGAGTGCCCCTTTTTTTTAGAGGGACACCTGTCATTTATTTTTAGCCTGAAGCTTGTTGCATCTCACACTATTTAAGTGAGATCCCAAGGCTAAAGAAAGGGTCTGAATTCTATTTTCTTCTAGGTTTTGTGCTTAGTCTGGTTTTTGGTCCAAATTTGAAAAGCAAGTTTGTAATGTACTTTTCTGTCAAACTCTCTGAGAATACATGAATATAGAATGAGTTGTGTTTCTTTCTGAAGACCATTCTGAGTCTATTGTAAAGGATATACCATTTTCAAAGGAAATGAATACAAATTATGAACTATCCCCCATATCAGTTCTTTCTGAATTTTGTCTCCTTTTAAATACTTAGCTGCCTTGATGTTGTATGAGTGAAAGCTTGTGCAATTGAATGCAATCAAATTAGGTTGTATATCCATTTATCATTGCTATCAATTCAATGGATTAAATAAATTCTTTGATGAATGTGATAAGATTCCTTAAGTATTGAAAAGGATTTTTGAATGATAATTTCTGATAAGAATTGCTGATAGAATTTGTTGTAAGGCAACAAATTAGATCTAAGAATTTTCTATAGACTCTGAACCCCAATGGATTAGGCACTGATCAAGTTATTTTAGCTGAAGGAGAAATATCTTACAAATGGTTTTTCAAATGCATCATCAAATCAAATTTTACTTTTATTCCCTATAGATCTTCAAAGTTGGGCAGCACTTGTCTGCATGGAATGTTTTAGCTTCAGTTAGCCATTGTTGTTGAAAACATCTGCAGATCTATAGAAGAATTCTTGGCCATATCTGTTTATGGGATGTGTTTATCAAGTTAGTAAGAATTATGTATATGTTCAAGGATCTTGAAATGAGAATCAGAATGAAACTAAGAACAATCCTCATACACTTGTTTCAATTTTGAACCATCCCTGGGTATACCCACCCTGGTTTTGCAGAGCCAAAAGAGTAGAAAACCATCTGTGGTTTTGTTGAAGTTGGGTCCAAATACCTTACATATGCAATTGTTAATAAGAATAGGCTAAGTCTTTAGATTGTGTATGTACCATTCATTTTGGTATTAAGCTTTTTGTCACTTAGTAGTTTTAGCACTTTTAAAAACACCAACAAAATGGTGACTCTACTGGGGAGTTGTCCAACACATCTGTGAAAAGTACTGCAGTTTTCTTTGGTCCTGCTGTGAACATGTGTGTCATGTGATCTATGTTTTTCTCGTGGTTATAAGGGAATCTTTCAGTGTCAAACCTTGAGAATTTAAAGAAGATAGAGCCCAAGTACCATTACTACACACTGACGTACCCAGCCTATCCAAGTGTCTTATCTAACAAGCAAGAGTTGCAGTCTTACGACCTCAGTGATTGGTCTGTCTGTGCCATATATTTTTGTTCCTACTTGTGTATTGTTTTCTTTCAGTCAGTAAAAGTGTTATTATATATTTTCCCAAAATAGGGTGGCGACTCAGTCAAGGTTTTGAAGCTAGTGCTTATTGTAACAAAAGGTGAATATGGCTGACAAGAGAAAAAACACAAGAGCTTACATGAGAGCCAATCTCGATGTATCAATGTATACTAATTTACCCCAAGGTGGTAGGAAGAACCAAAATAAGAAAAAGACAGATCCAAATCCCACTTGGAAACCCAGAGGTAATGCATCTGTCAATTCCCATTATCAACCAGTAATAGGAAGAGAATCTTCTTCGCTTAGCTCTAAATCCAAAACTACAAGACTCTTAGGAGGCATTTTCAGTACCACATTACCAGATGAGAGAGTTTTTCAAGACAAGGATGTGTCTACTATGGGAATTGCTTCATTAAGACCAGATCCTGTAGTTGATATAAATTATAGGCTAGGATTTAGGAGTTTATCTAATAATCCTTTTAATCCCAGAGTAGCCCCATACATAGAACCAAACCTTATAGATCTGGATGACCCTGCTGATTCCGAGGAAACTTCTGTAGATCCTAAAGAAGTGCACTTTGAGATAGAATTTTTTAAGAAATGGATTGCTGAGGAAGAAGCTAAATGCATTCATCTTGAAGCTAAATCGCAAGCCACCTTAGATGCCATAATAGAAAGAGATGCTTTGTTAAGAAGGATGGCTACTTTGAAAGAGCAAAATAAAAAATTAGAAGAGAATAACACAACTCTCCATAAGGATGTTTTTGGAGATGTTGATAATCTGAGAGCTAAAGTTCAAGAATAGGAGAAACACCTAAATCGAAGGCAAGAACCAGTTATTGCTCAAGTTCAAGCCTATAAACCTATTCAAGTTGATCCTGTAGAGCCCACTGCAAAAGCTCCAGATAAAGGGAAAGGCAAGGCTATAGGAATCCAAATAAATGAGCCTCAACCTATACCAAGCAAACCTATACAACCCTCCATGTCGAAGTTAGATCTAGATCTTGAGAAGGCTCGAAAAGAGAGGGAAGATCTTGCAAAAGAGCTTGAGAAGGTTGAGAATGAAGCTCAAGCTGCAAAAACTAGAAGGAAAATCCAATTCATAAAGTCTAATTTTGCATTGGCTTCATGGCCCAATTTGTCTATCCCACCTATAAATACTATACCAGTTAGTGCTCCCACAATTTTAACTCAGGGAATACCCCAACCCCTACCTCATCCTCCAATATTGGCACCCAAGTTCCATTTGTCCCACCACAACAGTCCCAAGCCGCTCCACTGAGTCAAGCTAATATAGCTAGTACCTCAAATGTTCTTGGTTTCCAGAAAAAACCTATATACCTAGAAAAATATAGACAGATATCATTTGCTGGTATTCCTAGTGCCCCCCATCCCATATCTTTTGATTTAAGGGATAAAGTGGTTAAGTTTTCTAGAAATAATGCTATTACTGGTGAAGAGCATTTGAGGATTTTCATTGACATGTTGAATGATTATGAAGTTGAACATGAAGACATGGTAATGAAATTGTTTGTGCATTCACTAACAGAGGATGCAAGGGATTTGTTCAGGAGGTTGCATAATGACAGTATTACCTCATGGAGTGATCTGGAGAAGTTGTTCAAAGAGCAGTATGGGGACAATACCAATGCAGGATTCATGTTGAACAAGTTCAACAATATTAAGAAGAATCCAAATGAGTCCGCATTTGATTTCAATGTGAGATTCCAAAAAGGTATGTACAAACTTTTGCAATTCATGAGGTTAAATGAAGACATCTGTCTCACAACCTATTTCAATGCTTTTGATAGAAAAATGGCTTATCAACTGAGGGATAAAGATCCTAAAACTTTGAGAGATGCCTATAGAGTTGCAGTAAATATAGAGAATAATAGAAAGGCATCTGGAAAACTAGGTAGGAGGGATGATCCTAAGCTTTTTTCTAAAAACAATAATAAAAGGGAGGGTGACAAAACTCCTATAGGAAAAAAGCCCGAAGAACCTACTATAGGCCAGGTTTTAGAAATGCTCAAGAAGATGAATCCCACTAGTTTCAATAAGCCAAATGTTGCTGAAAGACCCCCTGTGAATAACAACAACTTCAATAGATAGCCTAGGATGCAGAATTACCCTTATACCACTCAGTGGAAAGATGGTAAACCAGTTCCCAACCAGACTCAAAATGTGAAGGATAAGGGTACTCTAGACCCCCTGCAAAGGAACATTGTAAATATGAATAATGATGTACCATGGTGCATTATATGCCAATCACCTCATTTTGTTGATTATTGTGTTGTTGCTCAGTCATTTTCCCAAGCCCAAGGAGTGCAAGCTGAAGAAGAAACTAAAGAGAAAAGCCATGACGATATAAGCTGCAATATGGTGAGCATGTGTGATGATTTGATAGATTCTGATTCAGAAGAGCCTGAAAATGATGTTACTAGCCAGAGAATTGCTTACCAGCTACATCATTAGCAAGTACTTTCAGATGATGAAGGGTATGATACAGATAAGGTATGCAGTACATTTTCTGATGTAGGTCTCACAAGTTTAAGAATGCCCTCCAAGGAGGAGATTGACAAAATTACGACCGAAATGATTTCACAAGTCCATAGTAATTATAATTTGAGAAATAGAGCAATAAATAATGATGCAGGAAGGCCATCTAGTGTCTTCATCAAGGAAATCACTAATAAGATGAATGATCAAGACAAGAAAGTCAGTGTAGATGTGCCTAAAATCAAGGAGAAAAAGGGTAAGAAATGGGAACCAAAGAAGAAGGTTCAATTTTAGATAAGTGAAGCAACAAAACCAGCTGTGCAACCAAAGAAGTCAGAATCAGATGTTATCAAGCAAAATGTGGTGTTTTCTACTCAAAAGACTCTGATTCTAGGTACTATTATAAAACCTACTATGGTTGAACCTATTGATATGATATCCATGTTATCTCAAATTACTGTAAAAATGCCCTTGTCTGAACTTTTTAGAATTGAAGAGCATAAGAATAAGGCTTTGTCATGGTTGGGTGGAATAGCAAACAATAATATTATTATAGATCAAACTATGTCCCAACAGACCCGATTAGTAATAGAGGACAGTGGTATCATATCCCAGATTCCTAAAATGTTTCTAGATGATTCCTCAGTGGCATTCATAGAAGATATTGATCCTTTTTTCCTCAGTCTAATCATAAAGGGGAAGACTTTAAAAAATTGCATGATAGACTAAGGAGCTTCCAACACTATAATGCCTTTCAAGGTAATGGAAGCCTTAGGATTGAAGGTAGATACCAAGCAAGGTAGATGCAGAGGGATGGATGCTAGAGAAGTCCTAGTCATAGGTACTATAAATGCCCTACCATTCAAATTGGCTGCATATCCTAAAGTAGAATTGACCATGTATGTCCTTGTGGTAGATATACCACCACACAATGGAATGTTATTCTCCAGAAAATGGAGTGTTGCCATCGGGGGAAGCCTACAATGTGATCTTACTTATGCCACTTTTCATATAGGGGACAAAGCTGTCAGGGTAAATAGCGAACCAAGGGTTAACCACATCTTAGGTGAAGAAATTGACAAAGATACCACTTGTTTCCTAGATACTGGGATTAATGCTTTCAGGGCTAAATTAATTATTCAGGAAGTTGAAAATTTACCTACTATCATCAAAAATGAAGTTGAATGTTTCATGAATTCACCAAAATTATGGACAATGTTCTTTGATAGGGCTAGTTCTAAAGAGGGTGCAGGGGCAGGTGTATTCTTTGTGTCCCCTGAAAATAACACTTTTAGGTATTCATTCACCTTGAAGTTTGCCTGCACTAATAATATTGCAGAGTATGAAGCATTGTTGCTAGGGCTCAAAGTTGCCATACATCATAAAATTAAGAAATTATATGTCATAGGAGATTCTGAACTAATTATCTCTCAGATCAAAGGAACCTACTCATCCAAAAATAGGAGATTGAAACAATATAGAAATGTAGTTTGGGATCAGATAGAATTCTTTGATGCATTTGGGATCGCATGGAGAGATAGGACCCAAAATAAGATGGCTGATCTATTGGCAAATGTAGCCATCAAGCCAAAAGAAATATCATTTGCAGGAATCTCCCAGATTGAGGTGCAAAATAGGCCTTCCATACCTGACAACATTGAAAATTGGCAGGTTTTTGAAGATGACAAAGATATTACAATTTTTTTGTTAAATGGAGACAAGTATCACGGTCAAGAGATGGATTGCAGTGGACTGATTGAAACCATAAATGGGAAGGAAACCATTTTTGGTCAAGAAATAATGCAATTGAAAACAAATAATATGCCGAAGGGATTAGTAGTCTTGAAAAATATTTTTGATAGCCAAGACAGAGTAAAATCAGGAGTTAATGACCCCAAACCCCAAGAGTTAGAAAAAATAAACTTGGGTACTGATGAAGTGCCTAAAAGGGTTTATATTGGCCAACATCTACCTGTTGCAATCAAGAAAACATTGATTGACCTACTTAGAAAATATAGACATGTTTTTGCTTGGTCATATGATGACCTTAAGGCTTACAGGGAGGATCTTTTCCAGCATGTCATACCATTGAAGGAAAATGTAAGACCTTTTAGGCAAAAACAGAGACCAACCAATCCTACCCTTGCCCCAAAAATGCAAGAAGAACTGACAAAACTGAGAGATGGTGGAATAATCAAACCAATCAGGCATTCCACCTGGGTTTCAAGCCTAGTTCCTATTAGGAAGAAGAATGGAGATATTAGGCTTTGTGTTGATTTTAGAAATTTAAACATTGCATCTTTGAAAGATAATTATGGCTTACCTAATATGGAAGCCATGTTACAACAAGTGACTGGCTCTGAATTGATGTCAATGATGGATGGTTTTTCTGGATATAATCAAGTTCTAGTGAAAGAAAGTGAATAGTTCAAGACAGCCTTCACAACCCCTTGGGGAACATATGTGTATGTGAGGATGCCTTTTGGCTTGATTAATGTAGGAGCTACCTTCCAAAGAGCCATGGATGTAGCATTTCATGAGTATATTGACAAATTTATGGTTGTGTACCAGGATGATCTTACAACATATTCTAACAAGGCTGAAGATCACTATAAACATTTGGAAAAAATCTTTATAAAAGCCCTAGAATATGGGGTATCTTTAAACCCAAAGAAATGCACATTCGGGGTCATAGAAGGAAAGTTATTAGGACACATAGTGTCTAAGGATGGGGTAAAAATAGATCCTGAAAGGGTAATAGCTATTGATAAAGTCCCCAAACCAAAAAATGTGAAAGGAATTCAGTCCTTTTTTGGCAGAGTAAATTTTTTGAGGAGATTTGTTACCAATTTTTCTGAAATTAGTAGACCCATCTCGAAGATGCTCAAGGAGGGAGCCATTATAGATTGGAATGGTTAACCTTCACAAGCATTCTAGGATATAAAAACTACAATAAAGAATGCTCCAGTGCTGAGGACCCCAGATTATGCAAAACCCATGCATATTTTTTCTTTTGCATCATTCCATACTGTAGCTGTAGTCTTATTACAGAAAAATCAAGAAGGATATGAGCAGCCTATTGCCTTTTTCAACAAGTCACTGCAGCCTGCTGAACTAAAGTATGAAATAAATGAAAAGTAAGCATATGCTTTGGTAAAGGCTATAAAAGCTTTCAGATGTTACTTGGTAGGTGCTACTATTATCGCTTTTGTACCTAGTGCTACAGTCAAGGATATATTCTCTCAACAGGAAGTGTCAGGCAGGAGCTGCAGATGGATCAATAGAATCCAGGAATTTAACATTGAAATACAAATAACAAAGTTAGTAAGAGGTCAAGGTTTGGCCAAACTCATGGCCGAAACTAATCTAGAAGCTAATCAGATAAATTTGGTAAATGATGATCTTAGAGCTGACTTATGTGACATGGACCAATGTGACTGGTACACCAATGTCATATATTACTTGCAACATATGGAAGTTCCTCCCCATCTGCCTGACAATGAAAAGAGGAATACTAAATTGCAAGCCATCAGGTATATAATTGTCCAAAATAATTTATGGTGGAGAAATTTTGAGGGAGTTCTATTGAAGTGTATTGATAAAGAAAAGGCAAAAGAGGTTTTGAAAGAAATGCATGCTGGAGTATGTGGAGGACACTACATGGCCAAAACTACTACACATAAGATAATGAGGGCTGGATTCTAGTGGCCTTCTCTATTCAAGGATGCTCAAGTTATGGTTAGAAAATGTGATCCTTGTCAGAGGTTTGCTAGAAAGCTAAAATTCTCAGGAAATACTCCATTGAAGCTAGTTGAGACTCAAGCACCTTTTCAACAATGGGGTCTGGACTTCATAGGAGAGATTTTCCCGAAGTCTAGCACTAGCTATTCTTGGATTTTGGTTGCTACTGACTACTTTACAAAATGGGCAAAGGCTATCCCCATAAGAAATGTGACAAGTAAAGTGGTAAATAATTTCCTGTTGAATAATATTATTTCTAGATTTGGATGTCCACAGAGAATTGTCACAGATAATGCTATGTGTTTCAGATCTTAGGAGTTCATCAAATTTTGTGATAAATATGGAATGACAAAATCATCATCTGCTTCATATCATCCACAAGGGAATGGACAAGCTGAGTCCACAAATAAGAGCCTGTTGAAGGTCATTAAGAGAACATTAGATGATAATAAAAAGGCATGGGATTCCAAGTTACAGTTGGCAATATGGGCTGATAAAGTAACTGTAAAGAAAGCAATTGGTGTAGCTCCATTTGATTTAGTGTACGAGATTCAAGCTAGAATGCCTCAGAACAACTTGATGGGACTATACAATTACATCCAGTTATATGATGAAGATACTATAGATGAAATTCAAGAAAGAATGGATGAATTGGTAGGATTGACCAAAACCAGAAGAGAAGCATCTTTGAGGAACCAAAAAATGCAATTGCAAGTCAAGACACTCTATGATAAAAGAACTGTAAGCAGAAAATTTGAAAAATGAGATCTAGTCTTAATGTGGAATGCCAGAATTGAAGATAAAGGAAAACATGGAAAATTTGATCCTATTTGGTTAGGCCCATATCTCATTGAGAATACTTGGGGTGAAGATTCTTATATAATCAAAGATATATTTGATGATATTCTTGAATTGCCAGTTCATGGATAGTTCTTGAAGAGGTATTTTTCTTGAAAAATACTTATTTTCTTCCATGAACAGTAGTTTTAGGGTTTCCTATCATTTTTTTTTTCTGTAAATCCTTGTAAGTATCCTTGTGCAGTCTGGTTCTTTGTTTTTGTGTGTTGCTTTGTGCTCTCTGAAGAAATTTTCATCTTACCAAATGTGTGGTCTGCTCTCCCATAGATTCTGAATTCTTGCATAGACTCAAGTAGTCTATCATCCCCAGACAGAGCCATTGTTGGTCTGACTTTTTGTGTAACAGAAGTCTTGGTCTCGAGACCTCAATTCCTTTGATGACAAATCAATGTAAAGTCTTAGTATGGGTTGATCTTATTGATTTTCCTTTGCCTTATTGGCATTTTTTGAATCTAGTTCACAAAATTTAGGTTGGGTAATTTGTATGGAACCTAAGCGCTATTTTTATGTATGTCCTTAGAAGAGGGTTTGTGTTGACATTGATCTTTTTGAAGAGCTTAAGGATACTATTGAAATTTTTCTCTTAGCATGCCATGCATTTGGATTTTACCAATAGATAATTTTGTTTTCAATCTACAAACCATAAAATTAAGAATTTCCCTTTGGCTACACCTAGGACTAAGCCTTCTCCCAAGGAGTTTTTTTTCTTTTCATGAACTAAAAACTAGTAACAAATATGCAAGTTGGACAATTGTGGTCTGTAAGAGCAAGAAACCTTAATCTTTTTAACCTAGATAGGCCCTATCTTCTATGGCCACATCATCAAATGAATTTTTACCTTCCAAATCTTTCAAGAACATCTCGCTTGCATAGGTTATTTCAAACCATGTTTCTCAAGGGAGGTTACAACCGGCCAAAAATTCATTCATCATTTCATATGGCCTAGTTTTGCCACACAATTTTATTCTTTCATCTAACCATAGTAGAAAGAGGAGGGGTGATTACTATTTTATTTTTCATGTCAGTAGAATACATTTGTGAATCATGGTGAGGACCCCATGTGCAGATTGATTTGTATTCTCATAAAAATTGACAATCACCCTTTTGATGTAATTAATATTTATGCCCCCCAAAAAAATTAATATTTATGACCCAAATTATGTGGTGGAGAGAAAATTCCATTGGTGTTGGTTAGATGAATCACTAACTCTAACCACTTGGGTTTTTTGTGGTTATTTCAATATGGTTCAGGTGGACTCTAACAACAATAACACTTCACCACTTAGATAGAAAATTGTTGAATGTGAGGTCTAGTTTTACATGCATAGTAAACTAGGCCTTTTTTATTCCAATACTAACCACCACCATCCATGTGTAGTTTGGAATACTTGGAGTAATTTAGGGGTTGGTTTTGACAGAGTCTTTAAATACCTTGATCATGTCATGCTTTCCTATTAATCCTTTTTTTTCGAATGGAGTAATCTTTTCCAGTGATACCTTTATCAAAAGTCACCCTATCAGACCATTTTCAAATTAAATTTTCAATTGAATTATGTCCTACCTTGCCACATCCCTCTCACTCTTAGTTCTTTTTAAAACACATCACTTTTGAGTTACCCACTTACTTTGGCCTACATTTAGAGAATTTAGAATTTATAGCCTCGACCCCACTAAACACTTACATAAGATTTTGTGGTAGAATTATGTTATTCTTTAAACCACTAATTTCCTCAATTTTTATGGGAAATAGCTATCTCAATTCCATTGGTGGTATATGATCAAACCAAGAAATTTCAAATAATAGTTAAGAGTTTGGAGACTCACTCTTTTTCAACTAAATTGCAGTTCAAGGTGGTAACTCTTAATCATCAAAAGTAGGTTTCTAATAGTTATACTTCCAAAGGTGCTCAGATTAAAGTACATTTGCATTGGATGAAAGTGGGAGTAGGATAGTAAGGAGTTCTCCTCCTATCTACACCCTACACATTCATCTCTAGGTATTAAAAGGATCATAGATGGTACTTTAATTCTTGCTGAAATTCAACACATTCTCTAACCTTTTTTAAACATTACCATAAAGTTTTCACTTCTCAATCCCCTAGTCCTTCCATTGAAAAAGCCCTAAACGATTATCCTATAGTCATCCTAAACTATCTATAAAACTACCAAAAGGATTTTAATGATTTTACCTTCTCTATTGAAGACCTTAAAGATACTTATTTTTCTATGGCTGAGGAAAATCTCCAGAATGTGATGATTTCCAACATGAATTTTGCAAAGCTCTTTGAGATTGTGTTGGGTAATACCTTCACCATGTTGATCTTGATTCATTTTAAAATGGTTTTTTTGAATTAGAATAAATAAAGGAAATATAAAATTCATACCTAAGGCTAGCAGTCTTAAAGATACATGCAAGTGGCACCCCAATGTCTCAATAAAATTATCAACAAGACGCTTTCTTAAAAAATTCACCATCTCCTTCCTTAGATTGTTCACTCTGAATAAGCTAGTTTTATATTATTTAGATTCATATTAGATGATTTTATAATTGTATGGGATGGTAGGGAATGGGCTTATCAATCCAATTATAAAGCTTTTTTGTCAATAAATGATTTTACAAAAGCCTATGATTGCATTGAGTGGCATTTTATTAAGACCATGTTAAAATACCTTGGTTTTGGCCATCAAATTTTTCTTTTTCTTTTGTCAAATACTTTTTGAAGATGCTAATGATTTCTAGTCCACAAATTTTTACTTTCACAACTACATTCATCAAGGTTTCCCTTTAGCATCTTCATTATATATGCTTGTTGGTGATGGGTTTGGTTATTTTCTTGCACATTCTATTTCTACATTTTAGGTTCACAAAATCTCACTTCCTAATTCTTATGTTCAAATTGTTAATGGTCATTTTGTTAATGATTCCTTACACATCCTTTTAGTTACTCTACCATTTGGTTTTTGTATGCCATCCTAATGGATGTGACCTTGATGTTATTTCTTTGTGAATGATCTTGTTGGGACTAATTGTTGGAATTATGATATATTTGTCATTAGTGCAAACACTTATTCAATTTTGAATGCTTATCTAGCTCATCACTTAGTCTACAATGTATACTGAGCATTCAGTGGTTACCTTATAAGTTTAGTAGGTAAACAGTTCTCACCAAGCATTCCAGAGGATACCGAGTGAATGAGAAGTTCAACAGTGTTTACCGAATGAATAAGGTAAACGAAGGACTCGGTTTTTACCAAGTGAAAAAGGTAAATGAAGGACTCACTGTTTACCAAGTGAAAAAGGTAAATGAAGGACTCAGTGTTTACCGAGTGAAAAAGGTAAACAAAGGACTCAGTGTTTACCAAGTGAAAAAGGTAAACAAAGGACTCAGTGTTTACCGAGTAAAAGCAAGGTAAAAAAAGAAGTTAGTTTCTACCGAGTGACACTATATCTACTAAGTCACCAATGGTTACCAAGTTCAAAGAAATGTTGTGTGATTAGTATGTACCAAGCCTTCACTTCTACTGAGTGCATGATGATGCTGAGTAATGTAGTGGATGTCAAGTATCAGAAGGTCATCGAGTCAGCTCAGTGAACTCGAGTTATTAACTATTGGGACGACTCAGTAATGTTTTGTTCACTTGTGTTTTGGCCAACCTTGAAATTATAGTTATTAGGATGGTATATATGTAATGTATTATATCATTTGCAAGAGTGAGAGAGATATGGAAAAATGTATCAAGAGAGACATGTAATATTTTGTGAATCAACAAAAGAGTAGAGTATTCAGCAAGGTCTACAAGGAGCAGTAAAGATTCATTAGTCACAAGAGGTGATCTATACTTCAAGGATCTAATTAGAAAATCAAGTTTGTAAATAGATCCACTGTTTCATCCTAATAGGTGAATTAGTTTTGTAAATCCTTTAATAGGGTAGACTTAACAGTCTTTGTATAAATCTCCTAACAGAGTGCATACTTCACTGTATGTTTGTAAATCCTCTAACAAGGTGGATCTAGTAGTCCTACTTGCTCCTAACAAGGCAGATCACCAGAAGTGATCATTGTAAGCCTTAACCAGATAACTTCATACTACAGTAACAAAGTTTTTTGGGTATCATCCCCACCCCAGTTTTACTTTCTATCTGGAAGGTTTTTGGGTCACCAAATATATGTGTACATGTGCAATGAATGTTTGATCTTTCATTTATGCAGTAGATTAGATGAATGAATGATGAATGCTTAAAATGCTGAATTGTTTAAAAAATTTATAAGTTATTGATTCACCCCTCCCCTCTCAGTAACCTATCTTATCCCGAATATTTCCAACAATTGGTATTAGAGTATTTTTGGTTCTCATGAAAAAGCTTGACAGCTTGAGCAAAGATCAAGGATAATAGAGATATTTAGACTTGATAAATCTATTGAAAATGAAAAGCTAGATCTAGAAATGGCCATGGCTCAACTCAAAGAGGAAAAGGAGCATCTTTCTCAATCTCTAAAAAGAAGGAACTTGCAAGACAAATGAATGATCATCAGTATGTTGAAGAAAAGGTTGAAGACCTTTTCCCATCAAGCAATTCAAATGAAGCTAATGAAGCAATCAAGGAACTCCTTACAAAGAATGGTTCTCTGTAGGAAGAAGCAAGAAAGCTTAAAAGAGAACAAGAAATCCAATCAATTAGGCTATGTGAAGTTTTGGAACAGAGAAACAAGGTAAATGAAGACTTAGAGGTAAGAAATAATTAATCCCTTCAGCATGAAGATCTTGTAGGTCAACTATCTAATGCAAATGAAGAATTTATGAATCTAAGATCTGAGAATGAAAGTTTGAGAAATGATTTAATCACTGAAAGACAAATCAATGGAAGCTTACAAAGTGATCTAAGATCTGAAAGACAAATCAATGATAGTTTGACAAATGCTTGATCACTGAAAGGTAACTCAATGAAAGAATGATGAAATCTCAAACAGACATGAATCAATTGAATCAAAAAAATGAGCAGAATCTTCATAGGCAAAAAGGTAAAGCCAGTCTTGGATACAAGGAAGAAGGTGAAACCTCCAAACAAGGTGCCCAAAGGAATCAAAGACCTACTTGCAATCACTATGGTAAGTTAGGTCATACATCAAACAAGTGTTGGAGCAATGGAAAAGGAAAATTCAATGGAAAATGCTACAATTGTAGTAAGCATGGTCATAAAGCTAATGAATGCAAGGACAAGCCAAAGTTTGAAGGAAATTGTCACAAATGCAAGAAGCATGGTCACAAGGCATTCCAATGCAGATCAAAATCATTGAATCTAGCTGAACAACTTGTTAAAACAATCTTTGGATGGGACTACAATAATTGGTGCAGATGTCATTATTGTGGAGAATATGGACATGTTGGCAAAGACTGTTCAAGGCATCACTTAAGGAAAAGAGACACAATAGTAAGATGTTATACATGTACAGAACTTGATCATATAGCTAAAAATTGCATGAATATTGGAAGAATTGAAGATGAAAAGAAAGCTAAAGTTGAAAACATTCAAAAATAAATGAGGCAACCGTGGATTCCAAAATCTACCGAGCAACATAGTTCAAGTGATGGCAATGTCACTCATGAAGTGGGTGACTCCATCATTTCCAATTAGATTCATAAAGAATCTAGAACTGTATCATCAAGCTATATCTAGAGCAGTTCCAAATATAAGTAAGCAAATAGATCAAATCAGTATTCTAGATACACAAAGATCAAAAGAAAGGTATCTTTTGCCGAGTTGCATCTACCGAGGAAAGTCAGTTGAAGACCTTACTGAGCTAGGTTGGGAGTAACTAAAAGTTTTGTTCGACCACCGAGTTACAAGGATCTACTGAGTAAATCAATGATAGATTGGCAAGCACTATGTCATCATAGCTACCTTTGTACTGAGCATTAATGATAGTATTTTCATCAAAAGGGCAGAATTTGATTTCATTTTTCACCGCGACTTAAGAATACTCAGAGCTAAAAGATTTTTGGTTGCACACTAGTGATTCCAAGCGATTTGAAGCAAATTTCCTGCGAAGAATTTGTTTGAAGAATTTACCATCCACCGAGCAGCAATGGCATCCACAAGCACCAGCACCAGCAAGACAAAGAGGGGTTTTGAAATGTTTGTGAAAGGAGTTGGATGGAAAGCCCCAAAATTCAAACTAGTGCTCACAATCGCTGAATCACTTGACCCACATGGAGCTCAATCACAAATTCCACCTAAGGTACTTCTTGTTAATGATATTTCAAATGCACTATTCAAGAAATTGGTACATTAGATATGGACAAGGCATAAACACTTAGAAGAAAAAGGCTTCACACACATTCCACACCTACCAAGGAATTTCCAAGTTAAATGGGTGAGATATGATCTGAGCCATGTACATAATGGTTAGTTATGGTTAGAGAAACTAGTGTTAATCACAAAGAAGATGATTCACAAAATCATGGGTCTCCCTATGCTCAGCAAAGCTAAAGCCACCAAAACCCTAGGTCAGGAGGAGTTATAGAAGCAAACCCTAGTCGAGTGGGATGGTAGAGGTTTAAAGGTCAACACGGTATCTAATGTCAAACTAATATTTGGCATTCATGTAATTGCCCACAAAATCTATAGCTCTATTCGACTGAACAATGTACCTTGTGAAGCTATGGATTTGGCCTTCAAAATTGTAAAGAAAAACCATGAATTTGATCTATCAAAAGTATTGTTGAGACAATTGAATAAAAATATGGATAGTATAAGGACTTCCAAGAATAACCCTTGTAAATTCGATTCTCTGTTAATCTATTTATTTTTCTACATTCAAAAATTCTTTCCATCCAAAGGAACTGTCATATGGAGAAAAGAAATTCCAATTTTGTATTAGATAAATGAGTTTGTAGCAGAGATGGGTGAAAATTTTGATAGCATCAAGGACAATTATTTTGAAGATTTCAAGGAGAGAATGAACAACAGGTTCTGAATTCCTCCAAAACTAGTTGAAGATTACAGAGATGATGTATGCTTTATGGTTGACTGTGAAAAGGTATACATTCAGACAATCAGACCCCGAGTTGCATGGGTGAAACCTCTTCCCTATGAGGTAAATATTGATGAAGCCAAAGACATCATAGAAGCACTGGTAAATGAGCCAGTAGACCCAAGGCAACCAATTTTTGGAACTTATGATGAAGCAAAGGCCAAAATTGAGCTTGAAATTAAGCTACCACAGGCCATAAGCAAAGGCAAGAGGAAGATAGCCAAATTAAAAATTGCTACTGGCCCTCTTATGCTAATAGAAGGAAAAGGTGAGGATGAAGGAGATGATGAAGAAGAAGGAGGAGAAAAAGAAAAAGAAGAACAAGAATATGAAGAAGAACCATCAAAGAAGAAAGGTAAGGTAATCATTACCAAACCTAAGAAGAAACCTATTGCAGTATTCACCAGAAGGACCAGAAAAGGCAAGCAAGAACCTATATTGGTCAGGCCTGCACCCACATTCAAGGAAAGGCTTAAAAAATTAGAAGAAGGAGATGGCATCACAAATTTCAAGGCATTGAAATTTGAAACAAGAATAGATGCTGAGATAATGTAGATTGAGGAACTGGTACTCAGCAAGATGGGTAAATGGAAATACTCCTTGGACCAGCTTGCCTCCCAAATCTCAAAAGAACTATTGGAGAGATTGCAACCGAGATGGGAGTCAGCCACCCAAATAGTAAAATACATATATGAGCAATCTCTAAAGAATCTTAGACCAAGTCTCACTGGAGAAGAAATAAAGACTAAAATAAAAAACCATGAAGGCAAAATGATGATAAAATTTCACACCTGTTTGATTTTAATCAAAGACATTGAGCATGTTGCAAATGATGCTACAAACATGTGGAAGAATATCTATCATCTGCAAAAGCCTAGTGAAGATCCAATTGAGATCAAGGATGATGACAGTAGTGACAGTGATGATATTAATGGCACTCCATCCACCATAGTCTCACCAAGAGAGTTGCATGCACTAATGGAAGAAGACAAGGAGGAAGAAGGAATGGAGGAAGAAGTTGAAGAGGAAGATAAGGAGGAAGATGATCCAGTAAAAATTGCTACAATAGTTATTGCATCCCTTCCTCACTTTCCACCAAAAATTGTTACATCCACTAAGGAGATAGCTTCTACAAATGAGATTGTGAGCACAATTGCCACATCAATTTCTCAATCTTCACCGACCTCCTCCTAGCTCTAGGTATTTGAAAAAAATGTGCCAAGCACTTCATCTACCAAGCTGACTATTACTTTTTCAGCTACTAAGCCAACCTCCCCAGCTCCATCATCATCAGTCAGAATAACAGTAAGTTCCACAATTTTATCTTCATCAATTCCAGCTTGTTCTACAACTTTGTCAGCATTATTTGCATCTACTTCAAATCCAGTTAGTTTAGATATTTCTATACTGAGTGTATCATCATTTTTGGGAAGTATTCCAATTTTTGATCTGGTAAATACTTCTATTGGCATCCAATGCTCAAGTCCTATCCCAATTTTTACTGCTAGTCCTTCCATCTCCACTATTGTGTCTATTCCTAAGATCAAACTAGTCATCACAAAAGTCAAACAAAAGCATCCATTAAGACTTCTAATCAATGGAAAGGAAATTCCAGAAGATATTGACTTAGACACAGAGATGGTAATTCCTAAGATTGACTATGAAAATGCTACCATTGAAGAGATGAGGTTTGCTAGTCAACTAATAGAGATGAAAGCTACGCAAAAGCAGTTAACGTCTGAAAGGGATAAGGAATACAAAATAATTGAGAATGCCAAGAATATAATTACAGATGCTATAGATGTTGAAGTAGATTCTACTCAACACATTTTGATTCAGTTAGAAGAGGCTACAAATAAATTCAATGAGGACACCTCTGGTCAAGAAAAATTGATTGAAAAGGCTGAAAGGAAATTTGATAATAAGGTGCTTGAGCACATTGCTCAGCACATTGCAATAAAATAGGTAGAATTTTCCACAATTTTGGCCAATCTTGAAAATTCCTTTAATAATGTAACTTCACTTTTTGCCAAACTTTGTGATGTTACCGAGTACACCAAGGAGATCAAAGAAAAATTGAATAAAATTGATGAGGATATGAAGGTCAATGCTCAAATGCTACAACTTGACCCCAATTCAAGTTCATCCCATCATTTTAGAATTAGATTTTTGTCAGAAAAGCAGGCAGAATTATTGAGAGAGGAAGCAAGGATCAGATCTACCTTGATTGATATTCAGAATATGATCCTTCCTATCATGGACACAATGCAAAAACACATTGTCTACTCCAAAGCATTGATCCACAACAACAATTTCTCAGTTGCAAATCATATGATTGAACTTTCAGTTGAAGTTCAAATAGCACTCTCTACCTACAAAATTTTGCAAGAAAATTGGGATAAGGCTTTGGCTCTTATTCTCAAGGTACACTCTGAGTTTATCTCCCATTTTGGTGTCTCTATGTAAATACATATTGTGTAATTTGGCATTATTGTCAAAAAGGGGGAGATATATGTAAATAAGGAAGCCATGTGTAAAGATAGAGATATTTGTAAAATTCTCTGTGCATATTGTATGGGGGAGATATATGTTAATCAATACGTCAAATTTTGCACATAAGTTTTGGCTCATAAGTGTTTTTGTCACTAATGCCAAAGGGGGAGATTGTTGGAATTATGATATATTTTTCATTAGTGCAAACACTTATTCAATTATGAATGCTTATCTAGCTCATCACTTAGTCTACAGTGTATACTGAGCATTCAGTGGTTACCTTATAAGTTCAGCAGGTAAACAGTTCTCACCAAGCATTCTAGAGGATACTGAGTGAATGAGAAGTTCAGTAGTGTTTACCAAGTGAAGAAGGTAAACAAAGGACTCAGTGTTTACCAAGTGGAAAAGGTAAATGAAGGACTCAATGTTTACTGAGTGAAAAAGATAAACAAAGGACTCAGTGTTTACTGAGTGAAAAAGGTAAACAAAGGACTCAGTGTTTATCAAGTGAAAAAGGTAAACAAAGGACTCAATGTTTACCGAGTAAAAGCAAGGTAAACGAAGAAGTTGGTTTCTACCGAGTGCCACTATATCTACTGAGTCACCAATGGTTACTGAGTTCCAAGCAATGTTGTTTGATTAGTATGGACTGAGCCTTCACTTCTACCAAGTGCATGACGATGCTGAGTAATGTAGTGGATGCCAAGTAATGTAGTGGATGTCGAGTCAATTCAGTGAACCCGAGTTATTTACTATTGGGCCGACTCAGTAATATTTTGGTCACTTGTGTTTTGGCCAACCTTGCAATTATAGTTATTGGGATGGTATATATGTAATGTATTATATCATTTGCAAGAGTGAAAGAGATATGGAAAAATGTATGAAGAGAGATATGTAATATTTTTTGAATCAGCAGAAGAGCAGTGAATCAGTTTTGTAAATCCTTTAACAGGGTAGACTTAACAATCTTTGTATAAATCTCCTAACTGAGTGCATACTTCACTATATGTTTGTAAATCCTCTAACAAGGTGGATCTAGTAGTTCTACTTGCTCCTAACAGGGTAGATCACTAGAAGTGATCATTGTAAGCTTTAACTGGCCAGTCCTAACTCGAGTACCAGAAGGTCACTGAGTCAATTCAGTGAACCCGAGTTATTTACTATTGGGCCGACTCAGTAATATTTTGGTCACTTGTGTTTTGGCCAACCTTGCAATTATAGTTATTGGGATGGTATATATGTAATGTATTATATCATTTGCAAGAGTGAGAGAGATATGTAATGTTTTTTGAATCAGCAGAAGAGCAGTGAATCAGTTTTGTAAATCCTTTAACAGGGTAGACTTAACAGTCTTTGTATAAATCTCCTAACTAAGTGCATACTTCACTATATGTTTGTAAATCCTCTAACAAGGTGGATCTAGTAGTCCTACTTTCTCCTAATAGGGCAGATCACTAGAAGTGATCATTGTAAGCTTTAACTGGCCAGTCCTAACTCGAGTACCAGAAGGTCACTAAGTCAATTCAGTGAACCCGAGTTATTTATTATTGGGCCAACTCAGTAATATTTTGGACACTTGTGTTTTGGCCAACCTTTCAATTATAGTTATTGGGATGGTATATATGTAATGTATTATATCATTTTCAAGAGTGAGAGAGATATGGAAAAATGTATGAAGAGAGATATGTAATGTTTTTTGAATCAGCAGAAGAGCAGTGAATCAGTTTTGTAAATCCTTTAACAGGGTAGACTTAACAGTCTTTGTATAAATATCCTAACTGAGTGCGTACTTCACTATATGTTTGTAAATCCTCTAACAAGGTGGATCTAGTAGTCCTACTTTCTCCTAACAGGGCAGATCACTAGAAGTGATCATTGTAAACTTTAACAGGCCAACTTCATACTGTAATAACGAAGTTTTTTGGGTATCATCCCCACCCCAGTTTTACTTTCTATTTGGAAGGTTTTTGGGTCACCAAATCTCTATGTACATGTGCAATGAATGTTTGATCTTTCATTTATGCAGTAGATTAGATGAATGAATGATGAATGGTTAAAATGTTAAATTGTTTAAAAGTTTTATAAGTTATTGATTCACCCCTCCCCTCTCAGTAACCTATCTTATCCTAAATATTTCCAACACTAATGAGTCATCTACACCCTTGGGGTGATTTAATCTATGTTGTTGTATTAGTGGACTGATTATGCTTTATGTCTGACTTATGATACTTATGATGGATTTGATGGTTTCACTAAGGTATATGCAAGTGGTTACTTGGATTTGTATGGTATCATGATTTTATTCTATGAGTACCCTTGATATATGAATAGTGGTTGCACGATGTGATGCATTGGAATACTACACCTGATTCTAGTTCCTAAAATTTGGTTGACTTATATGTTTGATTAAGTTGTTAGTAGTATTTTGACCATATATGTATCATGGTGCTTTATGATGTTATTTGGTGTATTTTACATTTGAGTTTATTGATGTTGCTTAAGGATGATTATTTGGGTTTGGTAAAGTATTGGGCCATATGTGATGTTGAGTAATTTAATTACTATTCCCATTATTATATGCTTAAAATAATTGGAAAATTATTCATTTACATTTGGTGTGGGGATTATGGATTATATTTATATATAAAAGATGTTCATTTGGATTGTAGATTATTGTACCTCTATGTTGAAGAATATTTATTCTTTAATTTGAGTTGATTTATATGATGAAATGATGAATAATGGATATTTAAATGATTAAATTTTAATGCTTTATCTTGTGATTATATGTTATTATATAGTATTGTAACACTACCATTTGTGGGCTTCTCATTGGTGCTAGTATAAAGTGGGAATGGAGTTGTAGTTTCTTACAAGATCTATACGATGTCTCATTCTCTTTGATATGACCATGTATCCTTATGTGCTTCTATTATATATATATATATATATATATATATATATATATATATATATATATATATATATAGAGAGAGAGAGAGAGAGAGAGCATTTGCACTTGATGTTTTCTATTCATTGAACATGTAATAGTTATATTCATCCTAAATTAAGGATTTGAGTGTGTACCTATATCCTTGGAAGTGGACATTAGGAGATCGTGACTTTGACCTTTCATGTTGAGCCAAAGTTATCCCTATATGGGAAAGTTATATGTATATTTGATATTGTTAACCCTCCATTGATTGGTAAATTTGGAGTCATAACACATTATGTGATTAGACTCATGAGTGTGGTTAATGTTGTTATTAAGAAGATCCTAATGAAGAAAGTTATGAGAATGAAAAGAAACCTTATTTCACATGTTATCAATAATGATACATGGATGCTCACATCACATGACTAGTGACATAAATGAGTTTGACAAACTTGAATAAATTTATGATGGTAGATCTATTATGCTAGGTAATAATTTTCTATGTCTAGTGAAAGTTTGAGGATCACTAATTTTAAATGATAAAATTAGATGTGATGATGCATACCAGGTACAAGGACTACAGTATAATCTTTTAAGTGTTTCTCAACTGAACAATATAGGTTACAAGATGGATTTTTAGAACTAAAAA
Source organism: Cupressus sempervirens (assembly GCA_028749045.1). NCBI lineage: Eukaryota > Viridiplantae > Streptophyta > Pinopsida > Cupressales > Cupressaceae > Cupressus > Cupressus sempervirens. The sequence continues at coordinate 701,905,154 of CM053784.1, forward strand.
GTCAAAATCTATGATGATGAAGGAAATATGATTACAACTAGAGTGAAAAGAAATGGTAATCTATTTTATCTTCATAGCATAGCTCATACATGTTTGTTTGCTAAGGTTGAGGATGTATGGTTGTGGCATAAGAGGTTGTGTCATGTAAAATTTGAGATTATGGTGAAGGTTAGTAGAAAGAAAAGACTTGGAGGCTTACCAAATCTACATAAACCTAGGAATTCTATGTGCAAAGAATGTCAATTTGGTAAGATAACAAAGTCAAGTTTTTCAAGAAAGAGACGCACTTCTAATGATATTTTGGAACTAGTGCATATTGATTTGTATGGACCAAACTAAGTGGAAAGTTATTATGGTGACATAAATTTCATATTGTTTGTTGATCATAAGACAAGAATGAGGATTACTATGTTCATGAAGGTAAAATTGCATGCTTTTGATATGTTCAAATTGTTGAGCAGTCATTTTGCACAATGCCAATGGTAAAAACTCTCAAAAATTTCTATCTTGAAAAGATGATCAAATTGGCCAACTCCAAGGTTTTGGATGGTTATTTTTTAACCTGCTAGGTAGCTTAATTGAAAATAAATGTGAATTTTCATAACAAGGCCTTTGTTGGTACTTTAGTGCACAAAAATTCTAAAGAGACACAATCCATAGAAAAATGTATTTTTTGTATTTTCTAATTTTGATGATGATTGCAAATTACAACAATGCAACTATATGAACTCTTGTTTTAACCATGTATTCAGAAGAAAATAATAGAATTAGGGTAACAAGGAATTTAAAGGAAATTTTTGAAAATAAAATTCCTAATTGACATGAATCATGGCCACAACATTTATGCCAATTAAATCTTTGAAAGGATCAAATGAGAAAACAATGAAATTAGGAGCATCTCATCCTCAACTCCAGTAATGAAATCATTAAAGGGAATGATGAAAACCATATGATCTTTCACAACTCATCAAATCATATAGCCATGGGAAGTGTGCTCACATGAGACACATTGCTATGCAAGAACTTGAAGGGAATCCTTTCACCAATTTGCCACAATAGAGGAATTTATTAGCCTATGACAAATACCAAAACTAATTGATCACACAAGAATTAACATACATTAAGATTGTTGGATCCATCACATATTCATGAACATAAATTCATAAAAGAAATTCACATTCCAACAAGAAACACTATACAAAGAATGAGAGCACCAATAACATACCTTATTGCATCAAAATATTGGCCTTGAATATATATTACATCTATATATTTTTAGAAAACCTGATCCTTAATGAAATTTTTAGATCTAGGGATTTTTTTGCACAAAATGCATCCTAAAATCACTAACTTCAAGAAAATTATGTATAAATGGACTTTAACTAGGTGCTAAGTAGGTTTTCACTCTTTATGTTATTAATTATATGGTGCATGGACCTTTACATGACTCAAGAAATCCTAAAGAAGAAGAAGCTAATAAGAAGAAGTTTATAGATGATATGGGAGTCTCTAGTACTTTTTTAAATACAAATTCTAGCTCTATTATGTGTCTCTATCAGTTAAATTATCAGTAAAATATGTTTTCAATGCATGAAATAGTCAAAAAATGGAACTGGTAGTTAACAATGAGCACTAATGCAACTGATCCAAAACTGTCGACACACCTTTGTGTTTGGCCCACCTCATGAAAAGTGCACCTCTGTGTTTAGTGCACCTTTGCACTAGCACACCATTGGGTGGCAAAACCAAAATTGGTAGGATTTGTCTAAGTGTCAAAACTTCAATTTCTAACATTTAGGTTTTGTGACCCTTCCACCAAAATGATGTCTAGATTGTTAGATTGTGGTGACTGATTAGGAAAGTACTATACATTCTCCATAATTCCTTAGCAAGGTTCAGGGCACAGGGGTTTGGGGGTGGTAGCCCCTAATATAGCTAGGGCTATTAGGCCATGGTTATCGGGGGTTTGGGGATGAAGCCTCTGAGAAAATTTTTTTGGGGCTATTTTATTGGCATTTTATGGCTAACATGTTGTAACTAAATTTTAACCCTAAGGCGACAAAAATACTTATATAAAAGGGCTTAGGGTTAGGGATTATTTCATTATGGGTGATGTGAAAATTTCTTCCTACAATGGTACTAAGTTGCAAGGGATTACAGATTGTAATCAGGTTGTAATCACTGGAATGTAATAATATTGGACTTGTTGTTTGGTGGATGTAGCTTAGGGTTAGGTGAATCACATTAAATCTTGGTGTCTTGTGTTCTCTTCTGTGTGATCTATTATTTTCTGATACTATTTATATTTTCATGTAATTTTTATTTCTATCTTAGCTTAATCCTAACATAGATGTATTGCCTTGAACTTTTGGATTATAATGGTGATTTCCTTAGAACTTGGAAAGTCCAAGGAATCATAGTTAGTTCACACTTCTTAATGATAGTCTTTGATTTCCTACCTCATTTCTACAAAATCCTCTAACTTGGAGTCTAACACATTTAGCACCTCCTCAATCTTGAATAGACATCTAAAATCAACTTCAGAAGATGTTGTTTCAAAAAATGTCCATAAGTATTACATGACTATTTCAATTGAAGATAGTTGAATTCTTGGGTCATCTCCAAAAATTTCCAAGCTAGGAGCACTATAATATTTATCCACCTCCAAAAACTTATCCAAATCCTTGTGCTTCATTTCTTGAATTTCCTCATAGATTCCAATCATAACCTTACTTGCAACTGCTATCTTCTTGATCTAGTCATCTATCTTATAAAATTATTTTACCAAATATGCATCTATTAGCATCCAATACCTCTAACCCTTAATGGGCTTTAATGCTTACAAATCATTGGTCCAAGTAGCCACCTCATCTATTAACCCAAAATATTAGTCAACTACTATAACCAATCTATCATCATTCTTGTGAATACACTATAGTGAGTTCACATTACCTTCAATTATTTGTACTCCTCTATCCTCAAAACTATGGCATCATCTCTCACACGCATCCAAAAATGAGTATGTGGGTGCCAAGGTGGGAGCTCATTTATTAAGAGCAATTACTTGGGTAACCTCAAGATAGTTAGGGTCTAATGGACCAGCTACCTCCTTTATTTAGTCACACAACAAATCATTCTTCTTTCTCAACTCCAAAATCTCAATCTCATCTTAATCCGAGTGTCACACACTTGTTTAAGGCTTGTGGTGGTCAAAATTTTGGTCATGTCTTAGGTGGCTTTTGCTAATACTACTTCCTTTATGTAATAACCCTTAGGATAAATGTCCTCAATATTTTCCTAGGGAGGAGGAATAACATTATGTTTTATTAACTCATTTCTATGGTTCCTCGTGATTAAGACTAGTTTCTTAGGATCACCCTGAATGGGTGTCAATGTTTTCACCACCTTCACCAATGCCTCCAATCCTTCTACCCTTTTATATTATACATATCTCCTTTACTGATTCAACACCTCTCATTTCAATCATTCCCAAGTGGTGCCCATAGGAGACATATATTGGCCTAATGGCAAGGTTTTTTCTGAAACTAGCCTAGACCCTCTCACTTCTCTCTAGGGTGTTATTTGTTCTTGATGGATCAGCTAATGGAGCGGTTGTTATCATCCTTGGAAGAGAGTTTTATGATCACTATACAAGTTTTTTTTTCCCTCTCTCTATCAATTTTTCCTTCTTCCAAAACTTCATCAATGTGGAGTTGTTGGAAGTCATCTCCTCATGTTGTCTAACTACTAGATTCTATGATTAGAGGTGGTAGTGGGGTGGCTTCATAATCTAAAGGTGGAGGAGGAGTAATTGATGGAAGTGGTATGCCTATTGGTCCTTGAGTAAGTGGAGGAACTTGATTCCAATCCTTACTTAGTGATTCCTTGCATAGAGTATCCTTTATCACTCCTTCTAAGAGAGTCCCAATAAGAATAAAATTGATCTCTAATAGATTAGAGACAAAAATGATATCTCCTCTATAGACTCCATCCATCCCTCCTATTCCTAGTCCATAGACACTTCAATTTTAATTGGTTGTTCTAGAATGGAGGGATGTGTCTAACTCACACTCCTCCATCTCTCCTCTTATGTGGCTCTTTTTTATCGAGTTCTCCCATTGAGCCAGAGATATTCAATTTCTTCTCCTTACTCTTCTTCTTCCCCTTTAGGTATGATTTATGGAATTTGAGGAGATGGAGTCCTCTTTTTCTTCTTCAACTTCCTCCTCTTCTCTATATCACCACTATTTATGTCCTAGCCCTCTTAGGTACTAATGGAGAGGCTTTTGTTTGGGATGGGACTTCTCTAGGTGGAGACTGAGCTTCCTCTTCCTGATCATGTGTTTCTTTACTCTGGTGCTCTTCTAGATGGCCTTCCTCCTCCTATATAACCTTCTTCCTTTTCTTCCCCTTGACCTTATCATTATGCAAGTATTCCACTTCCCTCTTATGCTCATATATAGTTTTTGGTCACACTAGGGACTTCTCTTGGTAAGTCAGAACTATGACTTTAGTTCCTTTACCTTTCTTGTGCCTTGTCATAGCTTGTAATGTTGGCACATTAGGAACTAACTCCAAGTAGTTCCTTTACCTTTCTTGTGCCTTTTCATAGCTTGTAATGTTGGCACATTAGGAACTAGCTCCAAGTGGAAGTCTTCCTCACTCAATCCCTAGTCAATTGAATGTCATGCCTAGCCCAATGTTGTATGACATTATTCTCTTTCCAACTAATCTTTTCATTCACTATGGGCCTCTCAAATATTTTTTCCCTATTGTATAGTGGGTTCAACACATTGGTGCTATCCTTTCTCCACAAAGGTATATTTAGGTTGAGGGATCTTTTTGCAAGTTGTAGACTCATCCTATAGTAGTTCCTAAGTAAAGAATCATAGTCATCTACACAGTTCATCCAGTGATTCTCAATAGATGCATTAGGTATGAACTACTTCCCTATGTGATGCTGAACTATCCTAATGTTGTCAAAGTAGGGTTGGGGTATTAGATAGTTGTAAAGGGATGTTGATCCCATTCAATTTTATAAGTGGCTATATTATGCTTTTTCTTGACCTCAAAAGCTCCAATAGTGATAGCCCACACTCATTTCTTCTTATGACATTTTCTTACCCTATCATAGGTAGAGGCCAATTTCCTAGCTATCTCCAATAATATCAACCTATCTGATGGATAGTGAGGAATATTCTTTAGACATAGGAGGGTCCCTACAACCTAGACATATGTGAATGTGTTAAACTAGATGAAATAAGCACCCCCTTGTTCTAATCAGGTAGTAGCTTCCACAAACAATCTCTTTGCATAATATCCTATAATGAACTAGATTATAGAAAAGACAAAACCATCATTCACTAGTCTATATATTGGGCTCTTTAACAAGAGCTTATTCCATATAACTAAGGGTAAACTATGTATGGCTAGGCATTGGTATCCTACATGCTTCCCCTCTTTACAAACCATGGATAATCGGTCAGTCTAGCTACCAAAAGGTACACAACATAGGAAGTCTTGTAGAACTGAGGGTCAGACTTCACTAAAATGAATTGTTCATCCAAGTTTTTGTTAATGATTATCACTTAGTCTATTGGAAATCCTCTCCTTTTAATAGTTTTTATAAAGTGAACCATCCATATTTCCAAGTGATTGGTCATGGGAAGTCTCATGACTCTACTTAGGAAGACTATGTTGTAACCAATGTCTTCTATCATATCCTTGGGTCATGTCAACTTTTCCATCTCTTATGTTGGCAGGGGGTCAGGAAAGATGGTACTTCTCTTGCACTATGCCTTTTTCTTCCTATTCATGCTCCTTGTACCACCTATCCACTATGTCATTAATTATTTTATAGAATTGATCTACAAGTGCTAGGTGAAATGCCTTCTCAATGTTGTTAGGGTGTATGTCCAAGACCATCTCCCTAGTGATACTTCTCACAACCTTCTCTTTTGGTATGTAACCATGGGCTAACATCATGATCAGTTCCAAGGATTGTATTGATATCAGATGGGAAGTTGTGTTTACCAATCCACTTAGGATCAATTACAAGATCATCTTTGACCTTTCTCTTAGTTTGTTTCATAAAATCAAGAATGCATTCCAATCTACGTGTTCCATCTATATATCTCAGACCTCTAAATGCTTGTTTACAAATTGAGATTTCTTAAGTGCACCCTAAAACTTGAATGTGACTAGTTTTGTTGTGATATTTTCTAGAAGATAGCTATTGGTGTACCATCATTAGAATATTGAAAAGATACTAATTAACATGACTATATTGGCAAAAAATGACAAAAATTGATAAAAGATGACAACTCTTGACAAATCTCCCAAAAAGTGCACATGCACACCTACAAAGGTGCACTTAGTATGCTTTAACCTTAAAGTGAATTTAGTGTGCACCATGCATAGATAGTGTACTTTTGCACCTACAGAGGTGCACAATCTAGAAGAAGTGTGGTTAGAGATTGTTGATGGGCATGGTTTCCTCAAGACAATTGAAATGGAATTGCACACGTCACACATTGTACACTTGTAAAGGTGTGCAATATGCACATGTGTGTACCTTTACTACCTTAGTGCATTTTGAGTGATGGATGCATAGTAGAGGAGGTGCAAAGGTGTAGGTTTTGGGGGATCATCAACTACAAATGGATAAAATGAGAGGGGATCCACCCATTTATAGGCCCCTAGGGTTCCAAGGTGTGTACCTAGCACACCCTGAAGGGTGTGAATGGTGTGTGTGTGTGCACTCTAAGATTATAATCTTGAGCACACCTCACACACTCCTAAGAGGTGTGCAAGTGTGCATGTGTGCACCTTGTTTTGAATTAGCTAAATTAGATTTTTTGGCTTTCCAACTTCATTTAGTGTTGACCAATTGGTCATCCTAGACCAACCTAGATCAAGAGGGATACCAACCTGTTGAGGTGCCTGACTAGGTGCCATGTTCTAAAGAATGAAATCCCTTGATCTAAAAGTAAAAAAGTGGGTCACTATTTTTTACTTAAAAATTGGGTATGTGTTTTAAATCCACAAAAAATAACCCAAAAAAAAAGAGGAAATTACATGGGCATTTCTTTATCAACAAGGCATCATCAAACGTGTGTCAATTCATAACTTGATACTTGGTACTTATGATAGGTTACCTAGGGCCTTGGATCAAAACTAAAACCTTCAACCTTCACACTTAATGTGTGCATTAGTGAATTAATTCCATCAATGTTCCCAAGTACTTGCCACTATAAGCATTTTGTAGTTTCAGAACAACATTTTACTAAATAGAAAGAGCTTCTATAGTTTCATCATAGTCATACTTTCGACCACTATTGACTAGATGTGAGAATTTTTTTAGAGGGCTCTTAACAAGACATCTTTATTTGATTTGTGTAGGTTTCTTGTCAATTTTGGAGAGCACACATGTTTCCACTTGATTTATCCTTGGAGTTTATTTTATTTCAGAAAGGTAGTGATTAGGTATTGTTAACCTTGTTTGACCCATCTCATTTGAGGAGATTCCTTTATGAAACTTATTTTTCTTTTCCTTTTGTGCCCTCGTATTTGTGTTTAAACTATATGGATGAGAGGTATTGTTTGATTTAGTGATCCCTCATCTAGATGTCTTTTGCATTCCTCTTTTAGTAAACTTTTGAAAAATTGCATGCCAACAATTGATCTTGGCCTGACTATGAGAGAAACCCCTTTCTAGTCAAGCCAATTAGTTCTGGGCTAGACCTAGATGTCATCTACTTAAGCTATGATCAACTTAGTTATTTGTTTCCTTATGTGAATTATCAATGCTAAGAGAGATCATTATAGTTTTTGATTCATAAGCTATGAACCCATCCTTTCCTTCACATGATACTTGTATTTAGTATTTACAATAGATAATATCATCTAAGAAATACCTCATCCAAAAAGTTGGTGAACACTTGGATTGTGAAATTGTGGAAGTTGTTCTTCGAGGAAGTCAGTGACCACTTGCATTGTGTAATTTTGGAACATTTTAGCCTTAGTCCACCCTGTACAATAGTTTGTGGCTATTAATAAAAAATTATTCCTAGTTGAAGATGGTGGGTTCATTGGTTTGATGAAATCTAGTCCCTATTTGGAAAATAGATGGATCTCAAAGACTGATTGCAAAGGCATGGCTAGATTTCTTTCTATTCTAGCACTCATTTAGAAGATATGAAATGAGTGCATGTGTTCATGGGTATCTCTAAAAATGGTAGGCCAATAATAATGAGACCTCACAATATGGTGATTTATAGCCTTTATCAACCTATTTTCTGTTGGCAATATGGCTAATTAGTCAAATAAAATGAGATATGTGGTTAGCATTCATGGAAACATATGTTTTACTGTTCATTTATGATTAGTTGTGATGGAAAATTGTCTAAGTATTGGACAATGATACAACAATACAATGAGTTCTATTGATAATATAATATTCCTTAAGAATATTCTCTTGTGTAGTTGACTAGTGATGCATGACATCATCTTGATGATGTATACTGGTGTGCGTCTATGTACGAAGAACTGAGTTCAAGTTATGAAGGAAATATTGATGTGAATACTTCACAATATAGAACAAAGCATGTTAGCAAATTCAGTTGCATGACTTAAAGAATTATTTTGATTATTAAGTCTTGATGAGCTGAATCAAAGGATGATATGTGAGATGACTAAGGAAGAATTTATGATGGGAACACAACCCAACAACCAGAATAGACACAATAGAAAGGGGAAATTATATTAACTGAGAAAATAAGCTGGTGCAAACAGTGCAGAGAAAATAAACTCAAAACATGCCCTGCGGGCTTACAATAGCATAAATCTGGAGAATATTTCTCCTTTTAGCACCTCCTCTCAAGCTCCAATCCGAACTGCCTTTTACAATGTCAGAAATCTCCTTAAATAGACCCTGGAGGGTTAAGGACTAGGAGTACATTCTAGAAAGTGCTAGTAGGCATCCACCGACAAAATAGAAGGTTCCGGAAGCTGCATTAGAAGTTGGTGCAATTCTAGAAGAATCCAGAAACGGTAGCCGAACTTCTGGGAGGCATAACTTTTGAACCGTAACTCCAATTGATGAACCGTTTACATTTTTGGAAAGCTCTCGAAGCGCTCTATAGCCCTATGGACAAGCTTTGCTCATCCCCCATTTTTTGACCCTTTTCGAGGTCATTTAATGCCCCAAACCTGACTTTGAAGCATTCTTAGGGGGTCTCCAAAACCCGAAAAACTGCAATAACTTTCAAACCGTGGGGCCTTTTGACCTGATTCTTTTTCTGGAATTCTCTAAATCTCGATTACATTCATCTAGACAAGTCACACCTTCTAGGTCACCAAAATGATGGTCAAATTGCATGCTCCTATTTTTTTAGGATTTTTAAATGCACTGATAGTTGAACTATGAGAGTTGGAACCTTTATTTGAGCCAAATGGGTATCCAAAAATGCAAAGACATAAAATAGAAACTAAGTCTAAGTACATTTTTTTGGGTGACACAGGATTGCCCTTATACCTCTGGATGCTGCTGCATCAGACACCCAGGGTAGATTGAAAAGTGACCCTGTCACTTTATGGATGGTAGAGGAAATCCCAAATGGGAAACCTCAGCTGCTGAAATCCAAGTTGAGTCTTCGATCGGTCATCCTTTCCATTTGACCAAATACTCTTCATACTGCCTGTTTCTGGTACTCCTACCCACACGATGATCTAGAATGTCTTCTATCTCCTCCTTCTTAGAAGCAGGAATTGGACATGGCTCTAAAACCAGTTCCTCATCAGTACCATCATCATGATACTCTGTCAAATCTGCAATGTTGAAAATGGGAGAAATGTGAATACCATCTGGCAGCTCAACCTCATATGCATTTCCTAAGTTATGTTTCTTCAAAATTTTGCAGGGACCAAATTTCTTCATTTTCAGCTTGTTGTAAGTACCAACTGGAAATCTTTCTTTTCGTAAGTGCACCATGACTAGATCCCCTACTTGGAATTCCTTATGTCTTCTCCTTGCATCAGCCCTAGCTTTATACTCTTGATTCATCTTGATAATGTGTGCTTGAACCTCCTCATGTAGACGCTTGATGTGTTCAGCAAATTCCTCAGCTTCAGCACTTGTTCTCTCCCCTTGTTCTATCTTCCTCAATTCTGGTGCAGTCCTTGGGCTATTCCCATATACAATTTGAAATGGTGATTTTCCAGTACTCCTATTTACAGAGTTATTATAAGCAAACTCTGCCTGTGGTAGAATCAAATCCCATCCCTTGGGCTTATCCCCAACTAAACATCTCAGCAAATTGCCCAAACTTCTATTTACCACTTCTGTTTGGCCATCAGTCTGTGGGTGATGCATGGAACTGAATTTCAAGTCTATTCTCAACTTCTTCCACAATGTCCTCCAGAAATACCCCACAAATTTAGTATCTTGGTCAGAAACTATACTTCTTGGAAGACCATGTAGTCTTACCACCTCTTTGAAAAACAAGTCTGCAATATGGAAAACATCATGAGTTTTGTGGCATGGAATGAAATGTGCCATTTTGGAGAACCTATCAACCACCACGAATACTGAGTCATTACCCCTTTGGGTCCTTGGCAATCCAAGAACAAAATCCATACTTATGTCCTCCCATGGCCTTGATGGAATAGGCAATGGCTTATATAGGCCAGTATTTTGTAATGTTCTCTAAGAATGGCAATGGTCTTATCCCGACCAAAATGTCCTGCCATCCCTCCACTGTGTTTCTCCTTAATCAGATTTTCCCTCATGGAACTCCTTGGAATGCACAATTGACTACCTTTGAACAACATGCCATCCTGAATCAAATAGTTTAACCACTTGGTTCTATCTACAGCAACAGGTTCTTTACAAGCTTTCCATGCTTCAGCAAAATCAGGATCCTCAGGGTACAAATTCTTGAGTTCATCAAACCCAACTACTTCAACCTGTATTGTTGTAAGCAACAATTGTCTCCTACTTAATGCATCTGCAACCCTGTTAGATTTTCCACTTCTATGCTTTAAAACAAATGTATAACTCTACAAGAATTCTACCCACTTCATATGCCTCTGATTCAATTTACCTTGGCTATTTAGGTACTGTAATGCCTGATGATCAGTATACAAAACAAATTCCTTTGGCAATAAATAATGCCTCCATTTCTTTAAGGCCTGAACTATTGCATAGAACTCTTGATCATAAACAGAATACTTCTTCTTTGCATCATTCAATTTTTCACTAAAATATGCAATAGGCTTACCTTCTTGGCTTAATACAGCCCCAATAGCGCTACCACTAGCATCACAATCCACCTGGAATACTTTTCTAAAATCTGGAAGTGCCAACACAGGCTGTTCAGTCACCTTCTTCTTCAGCAATTCAAAACTTCTCGCAGCTGCTGCAGTCCATTTGAACTCTTTTCTATCCCCTCTTATTGTATCAGTTAGAGGTGCACATATGCCACTGAAATTCTTAATAAACTTCCTGTAAAAACTAACCAGACCATGAAATGATCTTACCTTAGTAGCAGACCTTGGAGTAGGCCATTCCAAGATGGCTTTTACCTTCTCTGGATCCATTTTGAGACCTTCAGGTGATATAACAAATCCCAAATAGACTAACTCCCTTTTTGCAAAGACACACTTCTTTAGATTAATTAATAGTTTCTCTTCCCTTAGCCTTTCAAGGACACTACGAATATGCAGTAAATGTTCTTCCAAAGTCTTTCTGAAAATTAAAATATCATCCAAATAGACAATAACAAATTTTCCCAAGAACTTCTTAAGTACCTCATTCATGAGCCGCATGAAGGTGCTTGGGGCGTTCGTCAATCCAAAGGGCATGACTAACCACTCATAAAGACCCTCCTTGGTCTTGAAGGCTATTTTCCACTCATCTCCTTCTCGAATCCGTATCTGATGATAGCCACTCTTCAGATCTATCTTTGTGAAGTACTCAGCTCCACTCAAGCAGTCCATAAGATCATCCATCCTTGGCAAAGGAAATCGATACTTGATGGTTATCCTATTTATAGCTCGGGAATCTGTACACATCCTCCACTCTCCATCCTTTTTTTGTGCGAGTACTGCAGGTACTGCACATGGACTTAGGCTCTCTCGAATCAAGCCCTTCCTCAACAGCTCTTGAACCTGTCTATTTAGCTCCTCTGTTTCAGTAGGAGTCATCCTGTGAGCAGCCTTGTTAGGCAAACTAGCTCCTGGAATCAGATCTATTTGATGACTGATTTGCCTTACTGGTGGCAATCCATCTGGAACATTATCAGAGATAATATCTCCAAATTCCCCTAGTAGATCTGAAACTTCAAATGGTATTTCACTACTACCTTCTTTATCTTTCCTAGGAATCAAAGCATAGCACATACGCTGATGTTTCATGCCATCTAAAAACTTCCTTCCATCAACAAGACAAATCCTAGCACTGCTACATACCTTTTCACCTTCCTTTTTCATGGGCTTCAATTTGTGGCGAACTCCATCCTTTTTCAGAGAGTATGTGTTTGCATGTCCATCATGTATTGCATGTCTATCAAACTGCCATGGTCTACCCAACAATAGATGGCAAACATCCATCGAAATAACATCACAGAGAACCTCATCATGGTAACTCCCAATTTTGAATTTTACTAAACATTGTTCACTTACCAGGACCTTATGATCATCTTTTACCCAAGAAATCCGATAGGGCTGGGGATGTTTCTCCCTCTTGAGCTTCAGCTTAGAGACCATCTCTTCTAATACTAGGTTATCAGTGCTACCACCATCAATGATCACATCACAACATTTATCCTCACACTTGCATCTGGTATGGAACAAACTCCTCCGTTGTCCTGGTTCATTTTCACCACTTAGTAGGACTCTTTCATTTACCAAGGTCTCTCCTCTTTCTGCATCCTCTGAATGTGATGATTGTGCATCCTCATCCACATGAGCAACCCTAGCTTGGCCCTCAGCTCTCCTATTTGTCCTTCCTTGTCGTTGAGGGCATTCAAAGGCACGATGACCTTCTTCATTGCAATGGAAATAGGTACCACGGAAGCCTCCTCTTCCTTGCCCACGTCCTCTACCTCTTCCTCTTTGATTTCCAAAGTCTTGATCACGGGAGCGGTTGAAACCCTCATTCCTCTGGTTCCTGCTAGTACCCTCATCTTCATTTTTCTTTTGAGTTTCATTGCGGCCTCCAGATGATCTACCGCTTCCCCTTCCTCCTTGACTGCGCCCTCTTTGTCTTCCTTCAAACCTTTTACTCAGCCTCTCTTCAACTCGTAGGGAAAACTGGTATGCTTCTTCAACGCTGGTCATTCTTACCAGACTTAGTTCTTCCTGGATGCTAGGTCGTAACCCACTGATATAAAGAGCAACCTTCTCCTTATTTGCTTCTACATGCCCCACTCTAATCAGGAGTCGGTAAAACTCCTCTGTATATTCTTGGATTGATCTTCCTGCTTGCTTTAACCCATGCATCTTCTTAAACAGATCAAGCTCGTAGTCCACAGGAATGAACTGCTTCTTCAATTTGTCCACCATGCAATCCCATCTTGTGATCTTCTCCTTTCCTCTTCTAAGTCTTTCCAGTTGAATCTCTTGCCACCAGATTTTGGCATGGCCTTTTAGTTTGGCCTTTGCAAACTTAACCCTATCTGGGTCCCTTATATCCTCATACTCAAAGTATTCGTCCAGCTCATTGATCCAATCGATCAACTCATCTGGTTTCAAATTTCTCGAAAATATACCTACTTCAATTGTAGGTCTTTTACCAAACCTAGAAATGGCCCTAAAAAGCCTTTCCTCTACAGGATTCAGAACTTCCCCGTCAACTTCCATTACTTCCTCTTCATTGTCATCCTCACTATTATCATCTGCGGCAATATTTGCTCCTCTACGAAGCTCCTCTTGCAATGCTTGTACCTGTCTCTAGAGGGCTCTAACCTCCTCAGGATCAACAGCTCTGGCCCTTCCACCATGCTCTCTTCATGGAGGCATCTTCTAACTCGAACCCACAACCACACAGTCCTGGTGCAAACTGCCTCACAGTCGGCGCTCTGTCTACACACTCAGGAAAACCCGCTCTGATACCACTTGATGGGAACACAAACCAACAACCAGAATAGACACAATAGAAAGGGGAAATTATATTAACTGAGAAAATAAGCTGGTACAAACAGTGCAGAGAAAATAAACTCAAAACATGCCCTGCGGGCTTACAATAGCATAAATCTGGAGAATATTTCTCCTTTTAGCACCTCCTCTCAAGCTCCAATCCGAACTACCTTTTACAATGCCAGAAATCTCCTTAAATAGACCCCAGAGGGTTAAGGACTAGGAGTACATTCTAGAAAGTGCTAGTAGGCATCCACCGACAAAATAGAAGGTTCCGGAAGCTGCGTTAGAAGTCGGTGCAATTCTAGAAGAATCCAGAAACGGTAGCCGAACTTCCGGGAGGCATAACTTTTGAACCGTAACTCCGATTGACGAACCGTTTACATTTTTGGAAAGCTCTCGAAGCGCTCTATAGCCCTATGGACAAGCTTTGCTCATCCCCCATTTTTCAACCCTTTTCGAGGTCATTTAATGCCCCAAACCTGACTTTGAAGCATTCTTAGGGGGTCTCCAAAACCCGAAAAACTGTAATAACTTTCAAACCGTGGGGCCTTTTGACCTGATTCTTTTTCTAGAATGCTCTAAATCTTGATTACATTCATCTGGCCAAGTCACACCTTCTAGGTCACCAAAATGATGGTCAAATTGCATGCTCCTATTTTTTGGGATTTTTAAATGCACTGATAGTTGAACTATGAGAGTTGGAACCTTTATTTGAGCCAAATGGGTATCCAAAAATGCAAAGACATAAAATAGAAACTAAGTCTAAGTACATTTTTTTGGGTGACACAGGATTGCCCTTATACCTCTGGATGCTCCTGCATCAATTTATCAATATATTTGATATAAGTAAAGAACACCATTTGCGAAAAGAAGAGAAAAGAAGATGTGATATGATGTGATGCGATATGATAATGTGAGATATAATGCAAGTTGATATATGTGTAGTTACTCCATGTTTATGACATTGAGTGAACTGGAGGAAAGATTGTCTACAATCTACTAAAGGCTTGTATGAAGATCTAATAATCAAAAGAATTATAAAGTACAACAAGTGATCCAGTATTGTATGTATATCTATTTCTTTGAATAATTTAACTGTATAGTTGCATGTTAGGGTAGTGGGCTCTTCTTGCATACATTTGTATTTGATCTACCAACTCCTAATGGGGTTGAAGCTTCTAACAAGGCCTAGTCTCCTAACAGGGACTCAAGACATTATACATTCTTCATAGACTCCTAACAGGGTCAATATCCTTAACCAAATTCTTTATATAGTGAATTATCTAGTGGGTTTCATCCCCACATGTGTTTTCCCTTGGCTAGGGTTTTCCTAGTTAACAAATATGGTGTTATGAGCTCTCTTTGTGTATGGTCGTTTATACTATTCAACATTATTGGTTTTCTTTCTTATGCATTTGGAAAAGTAATAAATAGTATCTAGTTGTGGGCAAAAAGATCAAAAATACTAATTCAAACCCCCACCCCCCTCCCCCCCCCCTTCTTAGTATTATCTATTTCTAACAATTGGTATCAAAGCTTAGTTATTCAGAAGAAGCTTAATAGCTTGAATAAAATCCCTATGGATATGGAATAGTTGAAGAAGAATATTGAAGAAGCTCTTGAGCAAATTGATTTCCTTATTGATGAAAGAGATCACCTAAAGGATAGATATGAAGATGCAAAAACTTATATTGGAAAACTAAAGGACAAGATAGATAATCTGAAACAAAAAGGATCTAGTGAGTAGACTGGTGATGATGATATTGAACATCTGAAGAAGGAAAATGAGATTTTGAAACATGAGTTAAAAATAGTAGAACTTATGCTAAGTCTTAAGAAAAATGAAGGTAAAATTGATTCTAAAATAAAACTTGAAAATGTAGATCTGAGATCCCAGTTAAGAAAAGTAACATCTAAGTTAGAATCTATCAAGTTGGAATGTGCAAAATTAGAGAAATACAATACTATTGTGAAAGGTGAATTGGTGCAAACTAAATAGCAACTTGAGAAATTGTATACTAATAGTGAAAATATTGAAGAACAAATATTTGTACAAAGACCTAGTTATGATAAGACTAGACTTGGATTCTTTCTTGGACAATCTACCAAGAAATCTATTGAGAGAAAAGAACTTGATACTCTTGAAGTCAAGAAAGATCTAAACATAAGAAAATTTGATAATACATTTAAAGACAAAGAGAATGTTATTCACTTTGAGAAATCTAAAGAATCTGATCAAGATGAGAAAAATAGAGAAACAAGAAAGTAATCTCATGTCAAATGTTCTACATGTGATGAACCTAAACATACTAGAGATGATTAAAAAGGTAAGTCTTTTAAACCTATCTCAAATTTTTATTGTCATAATTGTAATGGATATGGGCATTATGTAGTAGATTGTAAAAAACTTAAATTTGATAATGATAATGAAAATAGTAGAATGTTTAGGAACAGTAACTGTGCAGGCAAAAGAAGAAGATCTCATAGCAATGAGAGTGGACAAAGAAGACAAATTGTTTGTTACAGATGTAATAATGTTGGATACATCACAAAGAATTGCAGAGCATCTCACAACCAGTATAATGAACAAAGAAGGAATGTACCTATATGTCAGTTATGTAATAACATTTGACACAGCAATATTCTATAGAATGGATAGAAGAAACATGAACTAGAATCAGAATTATAGAAGGAACAACAAAAGAAATGATGACAATTTGAAGGAAGAAATGAAGGAGCAGATAGAAGATTTTAAGAAAACATTTGTAAAGGCAAAAGAATCTGGAAGTTCTCATATAGTTCTAGAAGAAGTACATCCCAATACACCTGATAAGATAGTAAAGTCACTTATTTTCTATGACTCATCCTACCTAAATTAACATTCTTAGTAAGATAGCGTGTCAACTTTAAAAAAAAAAAAAAAAAAAGAAATGTTAAAAGAATACCACAAGTTGCGCAACTAGCAGTACATACTAGACACTGAGTGAAGTCTACAGTAAAGTGCACATTGCTTGATATGATCATTATGAGGCTATGCAAAAAATAATCTCTCTATTGGATAGAGACAGTATTTTGAATTGTGGTAGATACGCATTTAATGCCAAATACAAATTGTAAAAGATCTACAGGTTTCAAATTGATTTACAAGCATCATTGGCTTGTGTGAAATCTTAAGTGCAATATTGAAGAGTGATTTGATAGCTATTTGAAGTGTTGAAGAAGTTTGTAGATACATGTGATTGCTAAAAGCCCTAAATGTGAAGTTGAGGTAATTCTTTGAATTTATTAAGTATATTTTCAATAAAAATCAACTATGGCGAGACAACAAGTGTTTGATATCAATGGAAGACCTAGATATACCTTCGAGAAAGACCTATTTATTTCTCTACTAAATGATCCTATTGGAGCATTTTTGAAAGTACCAAAGAATGTTCTTCATGTGAAGGATATAAGAAGCTATGTTCACTATAAGATAGAAAACATACAAGATACTGAGATCCATAAAGAATTGGATAAAATGTGCAACAATGAATTACATTAAAACATGAACATCCAAACCTAGAACCTCCTAACCTAGTTAAGTACATGTTCTATAAAGACTTTGAAAACCATGAGTGGAAAAGAATCAT
Source organism: Cupressus sempervirens (assembly GCA_028749045.1). Taxonomy (NCBI): domain Eukaryota; kingdom Viridiplantae; phylum Streptophyta; class Pinopsida; order Cupressales; family Cupressaceae; genus Cupressus; species Cupressus sempervirens. The sequence continues at coordinate 701,922,922 of CM053784.1, forward strand.
ATTGAGTAGATTTCACGATGACCTTATATGGTTAGGAGACTCACTTATATGAATAGATAATGGCCTAATTCACAAGGTCACTAGTTTGAGCAATGAAGGATGCAATACTATGAACATAAAGAATATGTGTAGAATATTTGAAACAAATCTCAATACAAGGTTTGATGATAGAAACATGAAGGTTAACACCATTCAAGATGATGAAGTAAGACTCCTCAACAAAATTTTGGGTTATAAATTTAACCATGGATCTAGGTTAGATTCAGTCCCAGACAAATTTCTTCACACAACTTATGTGGCGGCAGTAAAGGGTGAAAAAGTTAACCTATGTGATATTATCTAAACTCAGTTCTTGCATAACATAACAAAGATCAAGAATTCTAAGAGCAGTGTCTCTAGGTTTGAATCCCTATTGACTCATATATTCTTCTACGCAACAAAGAAGTTTCCTAGTATTTCAAATTGGAACAAAAACAAGTGCACAATGCAAATTATCACTCAAGATTATAGATCTAAATTGGAAATAGTCAAAGATAATGATATTTGATAGAATGATGAAATAATTCAAAGCTAAAATGAAGCAGATGTATAGGATACCACCTACATGTTGATAGATAAATACAAGGATGCACTATGTTTCATGGTAGAAACAAATTTCACATGCATGGAGACAGAAGTTTCTCAAGTAACTAACTGAAGGCTATGCATAGATAATTCTACATTCTAAAGTAGATTTTGTATGCCCTAGATGGGGTACATATAATAAAAATATGAAAGAGGTTCAAACAAGTCTAATGGATAAGGACATCAAGAGAAAGGTAGATAAAGTAATTGACTCTATGTTAAAAGAATTGGGGATGTCTAGGAAAGAATTTGAAGAGGTGAAAGGGATAGCTTGAGAGATGAAGGCTAGCCTTAGAGATGAAGGTTAGCCTTAGAGATGAAGCCTAACGTAGGGATAATAGTTGCACAGACAAGTTCCCATTAAGTAAGGAAAATTGATGCGAAGGAGGCTCCATTATCACATACCAGAAAAAAGGGCATCTCAAATTCGATCACAATGTGTTCTTCAAGGAAGTTGGTGACCACTTACATTGTGCAATTTTGGACCATTTCAGTCTTATTCAACCTTTTAGAATAGTCTATGGCTATAAATAAAAAATTATTCCTAGTTGAAGAAGGTGGTTTCACTGATCTAATGAAATCTAGTCCCTATTTGGAAAATGGATGGATCTTAAAGATTGGTTGCAAAGGCATGGCTAGATTTCTTTCTATGCTAGTACTCATTTAGGAGATATGAAATGAGTGCATGTGTGCATGGGTATCTCTAAAAAGGGTAGGCCAATAATATCGATACCTCAAAATATGGTGATTTGTAGCCTTTTTTGACCTATTTTCTGTTGGTAATATGGCCAATCAGTTAAATAAGATGAGATATGTGGTTGTCATTTATGGCAACATATGTTTTATATTTTAGTTATGATTATTTCTACTGGAAAATTGTCTAAATATTGGACAATGATACAACAACACGATGAGTTCTATTGATGATAGAATATTCCTTAAGAATAATCTCTTGTACAATTGACTAGTGATGCATGAGATCATCCTAACAATGTATACTAGTGCACATGTATGTATGGATAACCAAGTTCAAGTTATGAAGGAAATATTGATGTAGATACTTCACGATACAAAATAGAGCATGTCAACAAATTGAGTTGCACAACTTAAAGAATTATTTTGATTATTAAGTCTTGATGAGCTAACTCTAAGGATGATATGTGAGTTGACTAAGGAAGGATTTATGAATATGTTTGATATAAGTAAAGAACTCCATTTATGAAAAGAAGAGAAAAGAAGATGTGATATGATATGATAATGCGAGATATAATGCAAGTTGATATATGCATAGTTACTCCTTGTTTATGACATTGATCAAACTAGAGGAAAGATTGTCTACAATTTATTAAAGGCTTGCATGAAGATATGATAATCAAAAGAATTATGAGGTACAACAAGTGATCCAGTATTATATGTATATCTATTTCTTTGAAGAACTTAGGGTAGTGGGCTCTTCTTGCACACATTCATATATCTACCAACTCCTAACAGGGTTGAGGCTTCTAATAAGGCCTAGTCTCCTAACAAGAACTTGAGACACTATACATCTTTCATAGACTCCTAATAGGGTCAATATCCTTAACTAGATTATTTATATATTAAATCATCTAGTGGGTTTCATCCCCACCAAGGTTTTCCCTTGGCCAGGATTTCCCTAGTTAACAAATATAGTGTTATGAGCTCTGTTTGTGTATGGTTGTTTATACTATTTAGCATTATTGGTTTTCTTTCTTATGCATTTGGAAAAGTAATTAATAATATCCAGTTGTGAGCAGAAAGATTTAAAAAAATACAGATTCAAACCCCCACCACGCCAACCCCCCCTCTTAGTATTATTTATTTCTAACAATTGGTATTAGAGCATAGTTATTTAGAAGAAGCTTAATAACTTGAATAAAATCCCTATGGATATGGAATAGTTGAAGAAGAATCTTGAATAAGCTCTTGAGAAAATTGATCTCCTTACTAATGAAAGACATCGCCTAAAGGATAGATATGAAGATGTGAAAGCTTATATTGGTAAACTAAAGGACAAGATAGATAATCTGAAATAAAAAGGATCTAGTGAGTAGATTGGTGATGATGATATTGAAGATCTAAAGAAGGAAAATAAGATTTTGAAACATGAGTTAAAAATAATAGAACTTAAGCTAAGTCTTCAGAAAAATGAAGGTAAGAATAATTCTGAAATAAAAGCTGAAAATGTAGATCTAAGATCCCAGTTAAGAAAAGTAACATATGAGTTAGAATCTATCAAATTGGGATGTGCAAAATTAGAGAAATACAATACTATTGTGAAAGGTGAATTGGTGCAAACTAAACAGCAACTTGAGAAATTGTATACAAGCAGTGAAAAGATTGAAGAAAAAATATTTGTACAAAGACCTAGTTATGATAATATTGGACTTGGATTCTTTCTTGGACAATTTACCAAGAAATCTATCAAGAGAAAATAACCTGATACTCTTGAAGTCAAGATAGATCTAAACATGAGAAAATTTTATGATACATTTAAACACAAAGAGAATGTTACTCACTCTGAGAAATCTAAAGAATCTAATCAAGATGAGAAAAATAGAGAAACAAGAAAGGAATCTCATGTCAAATGTTCTACATGTGATGAACCTAAACATACTGGAGATGATTAAAAAGGTAACTTTTGAACCAATCTCAAATTTTTCTTTTCATAATTGTAATGGATATGGACATTATGTAGTAGATTGTAAGAAACTTAAATTTGATAATGATAATGCAAATAGTAGAATGTTGAGGAACACTAACTGTGCAGGAAAAAGAAGAAGATCTCATAGTAATGAAAGTGGAGAAAGAAGACAAATTATTTGTTACAGATGTAATAATCTTAGACACATCACAAAGAATTGCAAAGCAACTGACAACTAGTATAATGAGAAAAGAAGGAATGTACCTGTATGTTAGTTATGTAATAATTTTTGACACATTGCAAGATTCTACAGAATGGATAGAAGAAACTTGAATAGGAATCAAAATTACAAAAGGAACAATAGAAGAAATGATGATAGTTTGAAGGAACATATGAAGGAGCAGATAGAAGATTTCAAGAAAACATTTTTAAAGGCAAAAGAATCTGGAAGTTCTCATACAGTTCTAAGAGAAGTATATCCCAATACACCTAATAAGATAGTAAAGTCACTTATTGTCTATGAATCATCCTACCTAAATTAAGAATTCTCAATAAGATAACGTGTCAGCTTAAATAAAAAAATTGATGTTAGAAAGAATACCACAAGTTGCATAATTAGCAATACATACTAGACACTGAGAGGAGTCTATAGTAAAGTGCACATTTCTTGATATGATCATTATAAGGTTATGAAAAAAATAATCTCTCTGTTTCATAGAGAATATATTTTGAGTTGTGGTAGATATGCATTTAATGTAAAGTACATATTGTAAAAGATTTACAAGATGCAAATTAATTTATGAGCATCATTTTCTTGTGTGAAATCCTAAGTGCAATATTGAAGAGTGATTTGATAGCTATTTGAAGTGTTGAAGAACTTTGTAGATATATGTGATCATTGAAAGCCCTAAATGTGAAGTTGAGGTAATTCTTTGAATTTATTAAGTATAGTTTCAATAAAATCAGCTACGGCAGCATAAGAAGTGTTTGATATCAATGAAAGGCCTAGATATATCTTCAAGAAGCACCCATTTATTTCTCTAATTGATGATCTTATTGGAGAGTTTTCGTAAGTACCAGAGAATGTTCTTCATGTTAAGGATATAAGAAGCTATGTTCACTATAAGATAGAAAACATAGTAGATATTGAGATCCATAAAGAATTGGAGAAAATGTGCAACAATGATTTATCATTGAAACCAGAACATGCAAACCTAGAACCACTTATCCTAGTTAAGTACATGTTCTATACAGACTTTGAAAACCATGAGTGGACAAGAATCATTTTGAGTAGATTTCATGATGACCTTTTATGGTTACGATATTCACTTATATGAATAGATAATGACCTAATTCATAGGATCACTAGTTTGAGCAATGAAGGATGCAATCCTGTGAACATAAAGAATGTGTGCAGAATAGTTGAAACAAATCTCAACACAAGGTTTGATGATAGAAACATGAAGGTTAACACCATTCAAGATGATAAAGTAAGACTCCTCAACAAAATTTTGATTTATAAATTTAACCATGGATCTAGGTTAGATTTAGTCCCAGCCATATTTCTTCACATGGCTTATCTGATGGTAGTAAAGGGTGAAAAAGTTAACCTATATGATATTATCTAAACTCTGTTGTTGGATAACATAACAAAGATCAAGAATTCTAAGAGCATCATCTTTAGGTTTGAATCCCTATTGACTCATATATTCTTCTACGTAGTAATGAAGTTTCTTGGTATTTCAAATTGGAATAGAAACGAGTGCACAATGCAAATTATCACTCAAGATTATAGACCTAAATTGGAAATAGTCAAAGACAATGATATTGATAGAATGATGAAATCATTTGAAGCTAAAATGAAGTAGAGGTATAGGATGCCACCTACATTGATAGAGAAATACAAGGATGGACTATGTTCCATGGTAGAAATAGATTTCACATGCATGGAGGCAGTAGTTCTTCAATTAAAACTTACTGAACCTAGGGGTTATGAAATGAGTGTTAAACTAATTAAAGGCTATGCACAAATAATTATACATTATAAAGTAGATTCTGGATGCCCTAGATGGGGTACATATACTAAAAGGATGAAAGAGGTTCAAAAAAGTCTAATGGATAAGGACATCAAGAGAAAAGTAGATAAAGTAATCAACTTTATCTTAAAAGAATTGGGGATGTCTAGGAAAGAATTTGAAGAGGTGAAAGGGATAGCCTTAGAGATGAAGGCTAGCCTTAGAGATGAAGCCTAATGTAGAGATAATAGTTGCATAGAAAAATACCCATTAAGGAAAATTGATGTGAAGGAGGCTCCATTATCACATACCAGAAAAAGGGCATCTCAAATCCGATCATAATGTGTTCTTCAAGGAAGTTGGTGACCACTTGCATTGTGCAATTTTAGAACATTTTAGCCTTATTCCACCTTGTACAATAGTCTATGGATATAAATAAAAAATTATTCCTAGTTGAAGAAGGTGGTTTCACTAATCTAATGAAATCTAGTCCCTATTTGGAAAATGGGGGGATCTTAAAGATTGGTTGCAAAGGCATGGCTAGATTTCTTTCTATGCTGGCACTCATTTAGGAGATATGAAATGAGTGCATGTGTGCATGGGTATCTCTAAAAAGGGTAGTCCAATAATACCAAGACCTCAAAATATAGTGATTTGTAGCCTTTTTCGACCCATTTTCTATTGGCAATATGGCCAATCAGTCAAATAAGATGAGATATGTGGTTGTCATTTATGGCAACATATGTTTTATAGTTCAGTTATGATTATTTGTGCTGGAAAATTGTCTAAGTATTGGACAATGATATAGTAGCACGATGAGTTCTATTGATAACAAAATATTCCTTAAGAATAATCTCTTGTACAATTGACTAGTGATGCATGATGTCATCCTAATGATGTGTACTAGCATGCGTGTATGTACAAATAACCAAGTTCAAGTTATGAAGGAAATATTGATGTAGATACTTCACAGTACAGAATAGAGCATGTTAGCGAATTGAGTTGCATACTTAAAGAATTATTTTGATTATTAAGTCTTGATGAGCTGACTCTAAGGATGATATGTGAGCTGACTAAGGAATGATTAATGAATATGTTTGATATAAGTAAAGGACTCCATTTATGAAAAGAAGAGAAAAGAAGATGTGATATGATGTGATATGATATGATAATGTGAGATATAATGCAAGTTGATATATTCATAGTAACTCCTTGTTTATGACATTGATCAAAATAAAGGAAATATTTTCTATGGTCTATTAAAGGCTTGCATGAAGATCTGATAATCAAAAGAATTATGAAGTACAGCTAGTGATCCACTATTATATGTATATCTATTTCTTTGAAGATCTTAACTATATAGTTGCATGTTAGGGCAATGGGCTCTTCTTGCATACATTAATATATGATCTACCAACTCCTAATGGGGTTGAGGCTTCTAAAAAGGCCTAGTCTCCTAACAAGAACTTGAGACACTATCCATTCTTCATAGACTCCTAACAGGGTCAATATCCTTGACCAAATTCTTTATATATTGAATCATCTAGTGGGTTTCATCCCCACTGGAGTTTTCCCTTGGCTAGGATTTCCCTAGTTAACAAATATGGTGTTATGAGCTCTCTTTATGTATGGTTGTTTATACTATTCAGAATTATCGGTTTACTTTCTTATGCATTTGGAAAAGTAATTAATAATATCCAGTTGTGGGCGAAAAGATTGAAAATATTGATTCACCCCCCCTCTCAATATTATCTATTTCTAACATTTTCGGTGTCATGCTTGTTATGATATTGTTCCAATACCTCCTTGGCTTCATTGTAGTTCAAACACCTTAAGTATATACCTTCATAGTTTAGCTTGTAGAGCTTCCCATCTTGGAGCATGTAGGATTCACATTTCATCTTTAAATCTCAAGATTGAGAACTATTTGTGCCTTAGGGGCATTGTTCTATAAGATATAATATACAGTGTCTTGATACAAAATGTTAGTTATGACTCCTTTATTTGCATACATATGAGATAATATGCCTTTCCTTCATTGTTAGCCATCATTTTGGTTAACCCTTGTCCTCTTACTAGTTTTATGGGATGAATCTCCAAGTCAAATTCTTTAAGGATAGCCATCTATTTCCCTGACCTTTCTACTAGCTCATTTTATATTAGTAGTGACTTGAACATGAGGTTGAGCACAATGGCATATACCTTTTTGCAAAGTATGTAATGGTAGAAATTCTTGATCACTTTAACTAATGAAAATAATTGTTTGTTGAGGTTTGGGTAATTCAACTCTGCATTATTGTGAGGTAAACTCATGAATGTTATTGGTCTCTTATCTTTACCATATTTCTTTTGTGTGAGGATACTAGCACATAAATGATTTGAGGTAACATAGCAGAATGGTAGTTGATAGTTTGGGCTGACAAGGATCGAGGCTATAGAAATAGCTACCTTGATATCTTCAAAAGACCTCTTGATTTTGGGCATCCACTCAATCTTTACCCCTTTCTTCAATAGATCATTTAGAGGACATATTATCTTTGCAAAACCACTAATGAATTTTTAGACAAAGCTGAACTTCCCAAAGAAAGACTTTAATCCTTACAAATGTTGGGTGGTAGAAACTTAAGTATTGCCTAAACTCCTTCAAGGTTGATGGAAATTTCAGTTTTAGAGATGATGTTCCTAGGGAGTGTCTGGCCAATATAATACCTTTTAAGCTACAGGATTAGAGATCCTTCACTACCAAAGTACTATGCTGATCTCCATTAAATGTCAATCTAGGAGTGTGGACTTGAGATGATGTCTGCAAAGTATATGCTCTAATTTCCCCTAAAAGCCACTACTACTTTGAATACAAATACTACTAAGGAAATCTATTTTACCAACAAAAAATACAATTACCAAATGCTTAGAAAGAGATCCTAACTACTTAATCATTCATCTATGCACCTATTGCTACAGGAATAGTAACTAGTTATGTTTCCAGTGGCTGCAAGAATAGTAGTTTTACACTTAACTTAGGAAGCTAAATAACTTCTAAAACTGAATAACTCCTAATGACTAAAATAAAATCCACCTTCTATGTGGGCCCCCACAAAATAATGAAGGAAAGATAAGCTCAAATAAAAGTGTAAGAACTCAACAAAATCATATATTCATTCAAACATGCAGTGGTACACAGATTTGGAAAAAACTATATAACTAGCAATCTATCCTTCTATTATTCTCCTATCTTCTCTCTTGCCCTTTCGAATACAGACAGGGTCTTATTTAAAGAGAAGGAATAAAAAACTCCTAAATTTATGACTTCCTCATGAAGGATAGTTTGTTAGAACATGCAAAAGCATTAACTATTCCCTTGAATTCTCATAAATATAGAGCACAACAAATGCTAGATTTTCTCCTCTTTCTGACTTAAACCATCCTCCAAGAATCTAGGTATCCATAATAGCTCCATGCATGTTTCACTAATTTCTTCAATTCTTACTTTCCTACTCATTTGGTTTACTAGGTCTCGCTTATCATCCATGAAAATAGGTCCCTTCTTGTTTTTGCCGCCGAGTCTCATTAACACCAGCGCTTCCTCAATGTGAGTCTTTCATGGTCATTTAGTTGATTCCCGCCTAGCTTAGATTCCTATGGACATCAATGATACATAAAAAACTTCTAACAACATCTATTCATATTTATTAATTTATAAGAAAAGCATCAATTATTCAACTAACGGTTTCACAATCTTTTCAGTTGTAGGAAAACCTACCCATGTTAAGCATACATGAAGAAAGACTTAACAAAATGAACCCTTTTTAAAGATAATATCAACTATCATTTTCATGCCACAAGTTCACACTTTATACATTAAAAGGTTCAAAATACTAGGCTTAAAAGATGATAAGTTTCAACAAGATATAGACAAATGTTCATAAAAAGGGTCAAAAATCATCTATTGTTCTATGCCATCATTTTTTCCCCCAACCACCCTAATGCTGGTCCCTTTAGCATTCACAAGTTCTTGATCCATGTTCACATCCTAAGGTCATTAGGAACCTTCTCTCCTGACTTGTGAGCCCTATAGTTGAAGTATCCATGGTTCTATTTTAATCTTTCCCATTTTTATTCCTCATGGTTCAGGTTGTAATTAGAAAATGATTCAATTTTTCCAAGAATGGGATGTAGCAGAATAGCTGGTTGAAAGCAAAGAGGAACCCAATAGCTTTTCTTATTCCTAGCCATTGTCACATACCTAGGCATTCTGTAAGTGGCCAATTCCAAGTTCTAAGGTGAGTGTAACTCCCTTGTCTTTAGATCTTTTGATAACCAAATCCACCTCTGAGTAGAGGGTCTTATGGCTTCAGGAGCAATGGTAGAACAATGCTGCTCCCAGTCTAGGAATGCCTATTCTCGAACGGGATGAATTTTAGCAGCACTGCTTGGGTTATTTTTAATGGAGAACCAGTCAAAGAAAAATCTTTGAGTATTCTACACCTCAAGAAAAATGTATAATGGTTCCAACATTTCCTTTTCGCTGTATGGAGCAGCCTAACTTTCTCAACTAATTTCACTTTGCATTCACAACATAATGGCTCTAAACTGCACATCTCCCACATACAACAGTGAATTCCAATCTTTGTTTTCTGGTACTGCAAGATTATGGATGTACAATTCAAAAAGAAGATTTTGGAGAGCCATTAGAACTGATTTAAATGTTGCATAAAATTCTTGGGGTGTGTTCAACGAAGGATTCAACCCTCGAATAACCCGAGACAGTTAAAAATTGACCATTTGCTCTTTTAAAAATAATGTATAAATAGGAGATGGAAATCTGCAACTCAGAAGTTCTGGAATGAGCTCTGTTACCTTAGTAACACATTGCTATAGGACCTTAATTTCATTATCTTTTTCTTCAATTTGCCATGCCTATTCTTTAATTTTTTTGAGCAATTGTTTCCTTTCTAGATCCCAATTTGTTTTTTCCCACTGAAATTTCTGATAAACATTAAAGCTAGCTGATAGTGGAGTGAAAATATTAGGTGGCAAATGATGCTGAAAAATTGAATGATTGTCATCATCATGACTAGTGGAAGGATTCACACGTGGTCCAGCAACATTGTTTTCATCCTCAAGTGGTTGATGAGCAATAGGACTGTCAATTCTTTCTTGTGGCACAATGGCTACAAGGGAAGAAACAATAGCCAATTTAACTTGGAACGTTTCCACTATTTCCTTAGCAGTTGATGGGTATTCTTCTGAAGGTAAATTATCATTTTCCTCCATTCAATGCTCAAACCTAGACACTATTCTTTTGTAAGGAATCCGTATCACTACCAATATTGATAGGACTAATTGGTCTTTGGGGAATTTCCTCAAGATCACTATCATGTTCAGGAGTAGGTGTTGTGTGCTCTAGTGACTGTACAGGTGCAGGTACTAGAGTTTCAACATCAACAGGTGGTATAGGAGGCTTAGCAGGTGGCATAGGAGGTTTAGTTCTCAAATTTACCCCATACATTCTGGTGACTCATCTTGGAGTAGAAATTGGGGTAGAAATTGGTTTCTTGCCCTTATCAACAACTTTCCCCTTTTCAAAATTAAGCTCAATTTTGTGTGACAAGGGAGATGCCTCCTCTAAAATTTCTTCTACAATAACTACATGGGCCTTCCTCTTTTTGGAGGCAGAGGCATTTGTGGGAGGAACTTTCCTTTTCACAGCCTTTGGTTGGGATGCAGAAGCCAAAGCTTCTAAAGTTTTTTTATATACCACTTTCCTAACTCCTATAGTAGTCTTCTCATGTGTCCCCATTCCTTGCCCTCTAGGGCCACTACTCTAAAGTCTCATTGGTTTTAATTTAACAAAATCCTCCCATGTACCTAGGTGCTACCTAATCAATTCCTTTTCAACTATGGCCCTAATTAAACAATGGTGGGACACTGACTGGACTTTTCCTTGCTGGATATAAGAAGCTTGTCTTTTAATAATATTGTAGAGAAAGCTTGGAAGGTTCATAGGGTGATCACCATGTCATAACCCAATTAAAATTTTAAAATGCAAATCATACAGATAAGAGTATCTTCCTTCACAAGTAAAATATCTTATAATGAATTTAGCAGGCTAGATAAATTGTAGAGGGAGAGACAACTGCAAAGTACCTTGCTTTTTATTCTCCTCCAGCTAAGGGTCTCCATGCACTGAGAATTATTCTTTTTTTGTCCACACGTCCATGTCTTCTATCCATTGTTCCCCATTTGTGGGTAACCCAATGACTTCTACAACCACTTCTTTAGTGAATTCTATGTGAATTCCTTTCACAGTAGCATACCCATCTCTCAATGTGTTGTGAAACTGAAGTTCAATTTCCTAGTCGAATTGCTTCAAACTAAGACAATGTGCCATCCAGCCTCATTGTTGAAATAGATTTCATGATGTAGGGTTCGCCAACAAAACTCTATGGTCTACTAGTTCATGCGATTGAGGTTCTCCACCCATTTTCTTTTAAAAACTGCTGCAACTTTACTAAAAGGGATTGAAAATGACTAAACGTGGTGGCAAAGGTTGCTACAAGGTTTCAAAAATGGCTACAATGGTGTTTGAAAGTAAAACAACAACCTTAAAACACACTTTTCAAACAACACATCACATCTCCTTCAGTACTGCATGATGGCATTACCATAATGGGGTTGTTAATAAGAAGTTATGCGCTAAGGAAATCATAAAATAATGACCACACTTACTTTCATACATACAAAGGAAGTACAAAGTGATGCCAGCTCATCCCCAAGATGACCTACCCCATACATTTTTTGTGCCAACATAAGATTTCCTCATTTCTATTTATGGCTTCAAGTCACTTCGATTTCCCCCCGCCGCCCCCCCCCCCCCCCCCCCCCCAACAACCTATCACTAACTGGGTCCCACCAGGCCTTAAAGATTGCAAATTCCAAAAATCAAAATAATTATTTTATTCTAAATAAATAATAAAATGAAGATAAGTTGAGTGTCACCTAACCTAGAGTGCGATAGGAAGCATGCTCAAAAGAATACCGTACCACAAAATTATGATGGGATGGAGTGATGATGGAAAGATAAGAAGGTGAGATGGAATGAAATGGAAAAGAAATGAATTATGCATAAAATACAAAAATTTTATTATGAAGACCTTGAAATAAATTCAAGGGGTTGTAGGCATCTGAGTGGAAGACTCAGACATAGAGGCTGCAAGAAGAGATGTTTCTGCTATTTTGAATTGTTGAAGAAATTCATCTAGGGTGGCTAGTTTATGATATAGCTTCAAATGATGTCCATTAACTAGGAGTTTAAATTTGATTGGGTCAATTGTAGATAATTGAACTGCTCCATTACTAAAAATTGCAACAATTTCATAGGGTCCAAGCCATCTGGTCTAAAATTTTCCTTGATGGTGCTAATAGCATGAATCATATAGTAGTGCCCAATCAACTAAGAATTCTCTTTCTTTAACAAATTTATCATTCCATTGTTTCCTTTGACTCTATATAAACTCTGTGTTATGAAGAGCTAACTTGCGCCATTCATCCAGCTCATTGAGATGCAATATATGGTCCTATTGTGCTATAGGAAGAGTAATATTTAGTTCTAGGGCTGTTTGAGAGTCTTGTGTTCAAATTCAATGGGCATAAGAGTTGTTTTTCCATATAGGAGCTCAAAAGGGGTGAACCCAATAGTAGACTTCCATTCTGTTCGATATGCCCATAAGGCTTCAAGAAATTGGGCTGCCCAATCCTTCTTATGTAAGGACACTATTTTAGTGAGTATATTTTCCAACTCCCTATTTGTCACTTCAACTTTTCCATTAGCTTGTGGATGGTATGGGGAAGATTTAACATGTCATATTTTATACTCCTCCATAAGTGTAGCTATTAGATTAGATGTAAACCATGGCCCTTGATCTAACTGCAATTCTCTTAGAACACCATATCTAGTGAAAATACATTCATATAGGAACCTTGCAACATTGTTATCCTGAGGTGATTCATAGGCTTCACTTCTACCCATTTAGTAACATAGTCAGTGCATACCAAGATGTAACTTCTTCCTTCTGATGGTGGTTCAATGGGACCAACAAAGTCAATTCCCCATTTGACAAATGGTGCTACTACTATCTGTGGCTACAAAGGAATTTCATCCATCCTTGTCAGGCAACCCATTCTCTAGCATTTGTCACATCTTTTTGTATACTGAGCCACATCCTTGGCCAATAATAACCTATATTCAGAATCTTTAATGTGGTCCATTTGTTAGCAAAGTGACCACCATAGGGCTCATCATGACAAGTATGAATAACATCATATGTTTCATCTTCTCGGAGATAGATTCATGTCACCTGGTCTAGCCCAGTATAAAATATGAACCCTGAGATCCATGAGAAATTAAAACTCTTTTCTTCCAACAGCCACTTTTCTTTGGTAGAGAAGTGTGGGGGTGTTCTTCCAGTGGTTAGATAGTAGGCTATGTTAGCATACCAAGGATTTTGTGCTGATAGAAGAAAGAGATGTTCATTAAGAAAACTATCTTCTATGACTATAGGATCATCAGGTGTCTAAAGACGAGACAAGAAATTAGCTACAAAATTTTCCTTACCTAGTTTGTCAACAATGGTTATGTCAAATTCTTGCATCAGCAACAACCATCGGGCCAATTGTCCAGAGATTGCTAGTTTGTTCATCAGATATTTGATAGCAAACTGATCTATGTGCACAAATATTTGATATCCTGTAACATAGTGTCTGAACTTGTTCAGAGCATAAATTATAGCAAGCAACTTTTTCTCTATTATAGTGTAATTATATTCAGCTCCCTGAAGATTTTTGTTGATATAGTATATTGCATGTTCTATTGAATCTAACTTTTGACCAAGTACGGCTCCAATGGCATGGTCTAAAGCATCAATGTGTATGTAGAAAGGTAACTCCCAATTTGGTCCTTGGAGAACTGGTGTTGTCAAAAGGATTTCTTTAAGCTGCAGGAAGGCTTTCGTACAATCATCATTCCATACAAACTCAACATCTTTTCGAAGCAACTTATATAGAGGAGTTTCAATTTGACTAAAATCTTTGATAAAGCTCTAATAATACCCTACATGCCCTAGAAAAATCCTAACTTCCCTTAGTTTGGTTGGTACAGATAATCTACAAATAACCTCTATTTTTGTTGGATCCACTTCAATCCCTTTGGGAGAAATAAAGTCTCCCAACACCACTCCTTCTTGCATCATTATAAAGCACTTTTCATGGTTTAAAGACAAGTTATAGTCTTTACATCTTTGTATGACCTTATCCAAATTTTCTTTGGCTTCCTCAAAGGTTTTCCTGTATGTAGTGAAGTCATCCATGTACACTTCTAAATAGTCTACAGATATATCAAAAAAAATACTAATGACAGCCCTTTGGAAGGTTCTAGGTGCATTACAAAAACTAAATGGTAGGATAGAATAGGCAAATTTCCCCCATGGATATGTGAATGTAGTTTTTTCTTGATCCTCAAGTGCTATCTGGATCTAGTTATAGCCACTGAACCCATCTATGAATGAAAAGTACTTCTTCCCTACAAGATTGTCAAGAACTTGATCAACAAATGGTAATATAAAATGATCCTTTTTGGTGGCCGTATTGAGTTCTCTATAATCTATGAAAACTCACCATTTTTCTCCTTTCTTTCATATAATAACCAATGGTGAAACCCATTGGCTATTTGAAATAGGATATATGAAACTAGCATTGAGTAGTTTTTGCACCTCATTTTTGACAATATCCCTTAATGTTGAGTCTATCCTACGTTGAGGTTGTCTCATAGGTTTGCACTCAGGATTGATGTAGATTCTATGAGTACAGAGTGTAGGGTCCAAACCTTTCATATCCATATATTCCCATGCAAAAGCATCTTGTGTTTCTGTAACAACTGCAGGACATCATGATGTTGTTCTTGAGACAAGGATTTACTTAAGTTCTTTTCCTAGAGAAATTGTTGTCTTGACTACTTTTTCAACCATTGAGATGTGAGCAATTGGTGATGAATCCATTTCATGTGGAAGGAGTGAATGTGGTAGTTATGCATACTCATAATAATGAGATTGGGATGGCAAAGGCAAGATACTTTCTAGAACACGATCATGTGTAGACGATGTCTCAATTTGTGTTCCATATTCATTCAAGATGATGGAGGAAATGACCTCATCTTCTTCTTTGATGCTTACAAATGAATCCCTTGAAATCATAATCAGTTGTTTAATAGAATCCAAGTCCATTTCGGGATCCCCCATGTTTGGCCAGACAACTTGATCATCTTGGAGCAGAGGTTGAGTAGGAAAATATAGGTTTAAGTTTTTAGCATCTGTACCATCTGAAATGGTCATTTTCCCTGATCGACATGCAATATAGGCATCTGTTGTTGCTAACCATGGTCATCCTAGGATGATAGGATATCCCCTAGTAATTTTTTTTGGAGAAATTACTACAAAATCAATCGAGTAATCCCATGAATGTAAGGTAACAATGACATCCTCCAATATACCATCGGGAACAATAGTAGAAATATCTGCTAGTTGCAATATTGTTAGAGTCTACCTAAGACCGATAATTTTTAGCTTGCACATCACTTCCTTGGTCATTACATTAATGGATGCTCCTAAATCTATCAAGACATTCTATACTTGTATTCCTTGGATGGTAAGGATGACTACCGAACTTCCAAGATCTGCATACTTGGGTATCCTTGGGTTATCAAGCATAAGATCTGAAAGTTGGCCAAGGACATGGATAGTCTTTGGATCTTTTTTTTTCCTTCCTAGAGTTTTAACATAGGCTTCCTTGATATTTTTTGAATATATAGGAACTTATTTTATTGTGTCATGCAGAGGGATTTTCACTGTCATTTGCTTGAGTTGATCAAGCAAGTCTAATGCAACTTGATTCTCATTCAACAATACTTGTTCTATCAACCTACTAGGAAATGGTGGTTTCTTGGCTATAGGAGAAATGGTGTGTAGGTTCTTGAATGGATTCAGTATTTGTATCATCTACTTCTATTATAATGGGTTGTTGAGGTGATGCAAGCATTGTTCTAGATCATAAATGAATATCATTCAAGGTGATGGAATAATTTTGTTGTTGGGTTGAGGTTTTTGCATTATTAGGATTGGGTGTGGGTGCAGGCAATTGTGGTTGTTTAGGAGGGGTTGTATTGGCTATGGGAGGCATTAGAGCTTGCAATTGAGGAGGTAGTGGAAAGATTAGCTGATGCTGCTACCAATTCTAAGAACCTTGAGGCTATTTTCAACCTTGGTTAGGCTACTACCAACCATGGTTAAGCTACTATCAACCTTGGTTAGGTTGTTGCCACCCTTGGTTAGGCTACTGCCAACCTTGGTTAGGTTGTTGCCAATTGTCTTGACTACCCTATTGTTGTTGCAATTTACTATTACCACTATAATTATGAAGTAGGTCTTGAGGAATACCTAATTTTGGAGTCCACGGCCTGCATTGAGCAACATAGATAATTTCTCCATCTTCATCAATCACTCTAAACTTGATAGGCACATGCTATGAGTTCATGCTAGCAACAGGTTTACATTTGCAGTTGCACTTCTTTTCTCTACAATGAGGACAATATTTTGCCAGTATAAGATCAACTTCCTCCTTCTTCCTTTGTGCTTGCATGGTGTCCAGTTGAGTAGCAACATCATTAATGATGTCCTGCTTGAAATCTGACAGGAGGTTTGATGGTTCTTCTTTGGACACTCCTACACCAGGGGTTTTTTAAAGTAAGTCTCTTACACCTCATCCCTTTTTTATTGTTGCGCTGGAATAATTCAAACAAATATTTTGGATTTCAGCCCACATCTTCTGTGTAATGTCACCTCCAGCCATCAAGTCTAAGTCTTCCATACTCCTATCACGAACTCCTTTCAAAAAGAGATGCTTCTGAGATTTCTCATTTAATTGATGTTGTGTATTACACTGCAAGTTAAACATGAACTGAGCAACATATTCCTCCAAAGTCTCGTCCTCCCTTTGTGACATTTTAAAGATGTCATCTCCTTTTGAATCATGGCCTCTACAATATTCCTTGTATTTATCAAGGAATAGATTACTCATATGTTTCTAGTCTATCACAACATTGGTACCTAGACTCATAAACCATCTCAAAGCAACCTCCTTGAGAGTTGATGGGAACAACTTTAGTTTGTGAGCATCTGTGGTGTAATCATAGCTTTGGGAAAGAATGTCAAACTCAAAGAGAAAGGTCTCTGGGTCTTAAGTAATAAGGCAATAAAACTTTGGCAAAGCAGTAGAGGGTATGTTCTTTAGATTTTGGTTACCCTGCTGAGTAGGGATTGAAAATGGAAAGGTAGGTTGAGCAACTACCATTTGTGGATGTCCTAGTGGGGGTTGATAAATAACTAGAGCTAGTAGATTATCTTGATATTTAGGTTCGTCAAAAAGATTATTCAAATGGAGATATTCTTCAAATGTAGTTGGTGAGTGTTCTTGGTTCGATACTTCTAAAAAAATGTTCTCAAATAGTTCTTCTTCTTCTTCTTTTTTAGGAAAAGGATCTTCCTGATTAAAGTTGGGAAGAAATCTTCCAAGATGGTCTCTTCTCCTACACATGCAAGATACTAAAATGAAACTAACTGGATGACTTTGTAGTGACTACTAGATTGACACCATCCCCGGCAACGGCACCAAAAATGTCTAGCCAATATAATACATTTTTAGCTACAAGATTAGACATCCTTCACTACCAAAATACTATGCTGATCTCCATTAAATGTCAATACGGGAGTGTGGACTTGAGATGATGTCTGCAAAGTATATGCTCTAATTTCCACTAAAAGCCACTACTACTTTGAATGCAAATACTACTGAGAAAATCAATTTTACCTACAGAAAAGACAATTACCAAATGCTTAGAAAGAGATCCTAACTACTTAATCATTCATCTATGCACCTATTGTTGCAGGATCAGTAACTAGTTCTGTTTCCAGTGGCTGCAGGAACAACAATTTTACACTTAACTTAGGAAGCTAAATAACTTCTGAAACTAAATAACTCCTAATGACTAAAATAAACTCCACCTTCTGTGTGGGTTCCCATGGAAGAATGAAGGAAAGATAAGCTTAGATAAAAGTGTAAGAACTCAGCAAAATCATATATTCATTCAAACATGTAGTGGTACATAGATTCAGAAAAAACTAGATAGCTAGCAATCTATCCTTCTATTATTCTCCTATCTTCTCTCTTGCCCTTTCAAATATAGACAGGGTCTTATTTAAATATAAGGAATAAAAAACTCCTAAGTTTATGACTTCCTCATGAAGGATAGTCTGTTACAACATGCAAAAGCATTAACTATTCCCTTGAATTCTCATAAATATAGAGCATAATAGATGCTAGATTTGCTCCTATTTCTGACTTAAACCATCCTCTAGGAATCCAGGTATCCATAATAGCTCCATGCATGTTTAACTAACCACTTCAATGCTTACTTTCCCACTTGTTTTCTTTACCAGGTCCCGCTTATCATCCATGAAAATAGGCCCCTTCTTTTTTCCGTTGGGTCTCATTAACACCAGCACTTCCTCAACACAAGTCTTTCATGGTCATTCGGTTGATTCCTGCCTGACTTAGATTCTTGCGGACATCAATGATACATACAAAACTTTCAACAACATCTATTCATATTTATTAATTTATAAGAAAAGCATCAATTATTCAACTAATGGTTCTGCAATCTTTTCGGTTGTAGGAAAACCTACCCATGTTAAGCATACATGAAGAAAGACTTAACAAAATGAAACCTTTTTAAACATAATATCAACTATCATTTTCATGCCACAAGTTCACACTTTATACATTAAAAGGTTAAAAATACTAGGCTTAAAAGATGTTACGTTTCAACAAGATATAGACAAATGTTCATAAAAAGGGTCAAAAATCATCTATTGTTCTGTGCCATCAGGGAGTTTCCCCTTGGTAAACCCAAAAGAAAACTATTGAAAATTTGTTCAGTACTCCCCTTAGGATTTGTACAAGGACTTAACCACCTCCTATGTACTATAAGTTGAGTGGTTGTATTAGACATTGAAGGATCGGTCTTTTGGTGTAACGACAACTCCACTCTAACAAGTGGTATTAGAACTTGGTCACACATTCAAATCCTCAAATCCTCATGTAATGCTGAGGGGGAGATTGTTAAATTTGTTCAATTCTTCCCTTGGGATTTGTGAGAAGGGCTTAACCACCTTTTGTGTACTATAAGTTGAGTGGTTGTATTGAGCATTGAAAGATTAGTCTTTTGGTGCAATGGAAACCCCACTCTAACAAATACTTCTTGGGATTGAGGGAAATATCATATTTTCTATACCATTTGAGAACTTGCTTTAGGTTTGAAATTTGATTACTTATATCTTTTGAGAAAACTGTAAGGTCATCCATGTTAGAAATAAGGTGTCTCAATCTTGGATAATTCCTATTCTTATTATTTGTTTTATAAATGTATTTTTTGAAAATAATGTAATTAAGTGTGAGTGTACATGTCTAGTTGGCATATTGATGTGTCACTCGACTTGCATGTATTAGCATCTTGAATAGCGTGTAAAGAGATCATGAATGAAATAGTTATGATAGATTCCTATGACATGTAAGAGTTATCTTTATAAGATATGATGATGGGTGAATACATGTGGCAATTGATCATTGATTACTGTACACTTGAGTCTCCATCTAGTGTGCAAGGTTTAGGACATGGCCCCAAAAAAAAAATAGGTTCCTACTTTTCGTAAGAATGGTAAAACCCTAATATGGTTCTTCTTTGGAAGTTTCCCTAAAATGGAAAGTCCATGATATAAGTAACTTTAGTGAGAGTGAGAGTGTATTCTTGATAGTGTTTTGTTGTGACTAGATTTGTCTTCCATGTCCTAAAAGAACTTGTATTGCAAGTGTGTTGTAACCTTTGTTTAGAAGATAATACATTGTATAGGTTTTGGAGGGGTGGGGTTTTTGTACCAAAAGGTTTTTCCCCACCAGCATATCTTTGTGTTTGTGTTTCCTTTCTCTATCTATTTTTTTATTCATGGTTGACTGCAATATTATTGTTTACATAATATCAAATCTAAAATTATAAGGATTTAATAGGAATTTGCACAGTAATTTCCTTAAGGGATTAGACACCTAAGTTTCCTTGCAAGTGGTATCAAAGCTTGATCAACTTTTGATCCTAGTTGTTGGGTAAGGTTTTTTGAGCTAATCTCAAGTTGAGTGGGATTTTTTTGTAGAGCATTTTGAATCTTATTTTTAGATTGAGATGGCTAGTTCATCATATGGAAAAATGGAAGTGGAGAAATTTAATGGTAGTAATTTTGAGTTGTGGAAACTCAAGATAGAAGACTTTCTTGAAGATCATGATCTATGCGAGGCAACTTGACTTGATGTGAGACCTATAGCAATATCTCAAGTAGATTGGGATCTCAAGGATCAAAAAGCTAAGGGTCTCATTAGACTATGTCTAGCTAATTCAATTCTCTTGAATGTTTTGGATGAGAAGACCATAAACAGTTTGTGGACATAGCTTGGGTTTGTGTATTAGGCCAAATCTTTGGTGAACAAGTTGTTCCTAAGGAAGAAGTTGTATTCTCTAAGAATGGAGGAAGGAGGATCTGATATAGATCATCTAAATGCTTTTAATTTACTAATTGCATAGTTGACATCATTTGGTGTCAAGATAGAGGAGGAGGATTGATGCATGACCATATTATGTTCCTTTTTGGATTCATGGGACCATCTTTTGATGGCTCTTGGAAGTACTTTAGTCACATTCAGAATGGATTGTGTGGTGTCTTTGCTATTATCTAAGGATACATGGAGAAATTTTTTAGATTTGGCTAAGGAAGCTCTTGTTGCTCGTAGTAGATCCAATGATAGAGGGAAGAAAAATGACAATGAGTTTGTAAAAGGTAGATCCAAATCCCATAGAAAATCAAAGACTCCTAGAAAGTCCAAGGAAAAATGTTAGAACTATGATAAGACTGGGCACTTTTGTAAAGATTGTAAAGAGCCAAAGAAGAAGAAGAAGACCTTGGATTTTGGTTTAGAAAAATCTCAAGAAGATGGCAATTCTTTCATTGAAGACTTGGTAGTGCATGCATCCAATGATGTGTGGTTGATAAACTCGGATGCTTCTTTCCACATGACCTCTCATTAAAGTTGGTTCTCAAAGTATTAAGTGATGATTCTCACCTAAAGATAGTTGAATGAGGATGGGTCACTATTAGATTCCTTGATGGATGAGTAAAGGGGATCAATAGGGTAATGTACATCCCTGGTCTGGCACAAAATCTATTATCTATAATTATGTTGAATGATGTAGGTGTGAAATTTGTTTTTTCTAAAGATGGATGTAAGATGATGAGAAGAGGTATGGTGCTTGCTAAAGGTACTAGGAGAGGTACTATGTTTCATCTTGATGCATGCAATTCTCAATATAATAGTTCTTTTGTTTCAAAGAAGAGAGTAGCTATCACTTCATCCCCACCATTTGAATGAGAAATTAAAAAAATTGTGGTTATTAGTCCTGAAGGAAATGTAGCATGTGTACCTAATGGTGTAAACACATTGGAAGGAAACCTTCTTGTAGAAAAGACAATGTTGTGGCATATGAGATTTAGTCACATCAGTGAAAAGGGTCTCAGAACCCTAAAAAACAAGAACCTCATTGAGGGTTTAAATGATTTTAATCTCAAGTTCAACTTTTGCAAACATTGTGTCTATTGTAAACAAAATCGTGTTCAATTTTACTCTAGTTCTCACAAATATTCTAATATTTTGGATCTTATTCATTCAAATGTATTTGGTACTATAAAAGTTCCTTCAATCTCCAAGTCTATAGTTTTTTAATCTTTCATAGATGATTATAGTAGAAGAAAATGGATTTATTTCCTAAAAAGTAAGACACAAGTCCTTAGTTAGTTCAAGGAATTTAGAGATCTTGTAGAGAATAAGACTAGTAAGAAGATTAAGTGTGTGAGAACTGACAATGGTGGTGAGTTTTTCTCAGATGAGTTTGAATAGTTCTATAAAGAACAAGGTAACAAGAGGCATAAGACAACTCGTTATACCCCATAGCAAAATGGAGGTTTTAGAAAGAATGATTAGGACACTGACAGAGAAGGCTAGGAGTATGCTTAGTGGAGCTAGTCTTGAAAAAAGGTTTTGGGTTGAAGCTATGGCCACTACTTGCTATCTAGTTAACAGATATCCTACATTAGCCCTTGTTGGTAAGACACCCATGGAGGTTTGGTCTGGTAAGAAGTCTTTAATTAGACATCTTCATGTTTTTGTTTGTGAAGATTATGCACATGTTCCAAAGAAGAAAAGATCTAAGTTGGAAAACAAATTTGTCAAATGTATTTTCATTGGATATAGTGTTGGTGTGAAAGGATACAAGCTTTGGGAGCCTTTGACTAGTAAGGTGTTGTAAAGTAGAAATGTTATTTTTAGAGAGATAACATCTTCTCCTATTCTGATAGAACCAGATGAAAAAGAAAAGAAGGAAGATATTTTTTAGTTGCCTCCTACCCCTGAAAAGACTAAACAAGAAGACCATGTTGGGTCTAATGATGAGGAGAGCTCTAGTAGCTCTAATAGTTTAGAAGAAGAGGAAGAACAACCTCAACCTCAGCCCTTAAGGAGATTCACAAGGGTAAGAAAGCAACCAGAAAGGTTTGGTTATTCTATGTTAGATTCTAGTTGTGCTTTTGCTTTGATTACTAACATTGATGAGCCTAGATCTATGAAAGAGGCATTGGATATGGAAGATGTAGGTTCCTGGATTGAGGCCATGGATGATGAGATGGATTCATGGATAAAAAGAAAACTTGGGACCTTGTACCTTTTCCTAAAGGATGAAAACATGTTGGCAACAAATGGGTGTTCAAGAAGAAATTATGTGCAGATGGTAGTGTTGAAAGGTACAAAGCTAGATTGGTTGCAAAGGGTTACTCATAGGTAGAGGGAATAGATTATTGTAAAATATTATCTCCTATTGCAAAGTTGACATCTGTTAGATTTCTTTTATCTCTTGTTGCATCATATGATTTAGAGATAGAATAGATGGATGTGAAGACAACTTTCCTTCATGGTGATTTGGAGGAAGAGATTTATATGTCATAGTTTGAGCACTACATTGTTAAAGGTAAAGAATATTTGGTTTTCAAATTAAAGAAGTCTTTACAATTAGATTGGTAAGATTGAAATCAAATCATTATGTTTATTTTAGAGTTGAAAATGATCACCTTCTTATTGTTGCATTATATGTTGGTGATATGTTGTTGTTTGGGAAGGCTGAGGGGATGATTTTTTATTTTAAATCTCAATTGTTAGCATAGTTTGAGATGAAAGATCTTGGGGCATAAAGGTACATCTTGGGTATGGAAATTAGTAGAGATAGGTCTAATAGAAAACTTTGGTGAGTCAGAGTAAGTATGTGAAGTCTGTGTTGGACAAGTTTAGCATGGCAGATTGTAGAGGACTATGTGTTCCTGTTTCTATGGGAATAAAGTTATTTGTAGATGATTGTCCAAAATCTCCAAGTGAGGTGGAGGACATGAGTAGTGTACCTTATGCTAGTGCAATTGGTAGTCTTATGTATGCTATGGTCTATACTAGATTGAAAATTGTTGAAGCAATGGGAGTTCTAAGCTAGTTTATGGCTAATGCTAGATATGTACTTTGGGATGTTGTTAAGTGAGTATTTAGATATCTAAGGAGTACATTAGATTACTCCATTTTTTATCATGGTAACTCTTCTAGAGATCTACATTCAGTTTGTACTCATGGGTTTGTGGATTTACATTGGGTAGGTGATATTGACAGTAGAAGATCCACCAGTGCTTATGTGTTCACTATGTTTGGTGGTACCATTAGTTGGATGAGTAAGGGACAACTTGTGGTTGCTTTGTCCACTAAAAAATCTGAGTACATGGCTGCTACTCATGCTTTTAAGGAAGCCATTTGGCTTAGGAGATTGTGTTCTAATATTGGTCTTAATGTAGGACAGATTACTATTTGGTGTGATAGTCAGAGTGCTATTTTTCTTGCAAAGAATCTAACTTTCCATCCTAGAACGAAGCACATTAATCTGCAGTTTCACTTTGTGAGAGATATGGTGGAAGATGGAAAGGTAATTTGGAGAAGGTAGATACTATAAAAAAATGTTGTAGATGCATTGACAAAACCAATGGGCATAGAGAAGTTTAGATGGTGTTCAGAGTCTATGGGCCTTTTGGCCTATAGCGGTTAGTTCCTATTATGTTCTTGTTGCTCTTACAAGTTGTTCAACGAGTGGGAGAATGTTAGGAATAAGGTTTCTCAACCTTGGATAATTCCTATTCTTATTATTTGTTTTATAAATGTATTTTTTCAAATAATGTAACTAGGTGTAAGTGTACATGTCTAGTTGGCATGTTGAAGTATCACTCCACTTGCATGTGTTGACATCTTGAATAGTGTGTAAGGAGATCATGACTAAAATGGTTATGATAGATTTCTATGATATGTAAGAGCTATCTTTGGAAGATATGATGATGGGTAAAGATGTGAAGACATGTGGCAATTCATCATTGAGTGTTATACACTCGAGTCTCCATCTAGCATGTGGGGTTCAAGGCATTGCCCCAAAAAAAAATTGGGTTCCTACTATTCCAGAGAATGGTAAAACCCTAATATATTTCTTCTTGGAAGTTACTGTAAAATGGAAAGCACATGATATAAGTGACTTTAGGGTTGTAGATAAGTGAGAGTGAGAGCATATTGTTGGTAGTATTTTGTTGCAACTAGGTTTGTCTTTTGTGTCCTAAAATAACTTGCATTGCAAGTGTGTTGTAACCTTTGTGTTGAATATAATACATTGTGCAAGTTTTGGAGGGGTGGAGTTGTTCTACTGAAAGGTTTTTCTCCATAGGCATATCTTTCTATTTGTGTTTCCTTTCTCTATCTATTTTTTATATTCATGGTTGACTGCAATATTATTGTTTACATAATATTGAATCTAAAATTGTAAGGATTTAATAGGAATTTGCACAATACTTTACTTAAGGGATTAGTGTAGGAAGTTATTTTTGCACCTTAGTTTCCTTACAATCCAAGTAGATGATGATGCATATTTTTACCAATCCTATGAATGCTTCATCCATGGCCCACTAGAATGTGGCTCTTGCATTGATTAGGAAAAAACGAATTCACCTATATATGAATGTTCACCACTTGGTAGTGAATGATGTCTTCAATCTATCCTCCTCATCTACCATCACTTGATTAAATCTAGAGTATCCATCTAAGAATGACATCATCTTGGATCTATTCATAATCTACAATACCTCATTGAGTGAGGGTAATGGATTATTGTCCTTCTAAGATATTTGGTTTAGGTTTCTAAAGTCAACACAAATGAAAAATTCTCCACTTTTCTTCCTTACTAGTATGAGTTTTTCTACCCAGGTAGAGTATCATACAAGAAAGATAATCTTAGCATCCAATAGCTTCTAAAAATTTTTCATGATTAATGGCTCAATGATTAGGTTTGCCGATCTTTTCCCTTGTCAAAAAGGTTTAGCATTTGGATTTAATGGGATATTATGAGTGATGATGATCAAGTCATAAGTTTTAAGCTTTTCATAACTCCAAGTGATGATGTCTCTATACTCAGCTAGTAGGCATAACATTTCATCTCATTCTTAAGCAGTGCATGTCTTCCCAATTTTGACCACTTTGGGATCATCCTTTGTACCCAAGTTGTAGGAATCACACTCATCATTCCCCTTTTCCTCAAGGGATATCTTGTAGTGTGGGAACTCATCACGATCAAATATGTGCTCTAACTCTACCTTCCCTTTGGGGATAGTGTTATTTTTAGGTTTATGATGTCATCCTCATCTTTGTCTTCTTGATCTTTTGATTCTACTTTGGGCTTTTCATTGATAATTTTTCCTTCTAAAAAATTGTTGCACATGATGAATTCCAAGATATGTTGATCATTTTGAAAAACTTGGAAGTTTGTTATGTTATTTGGGATTGACGAAGCAACTACAAGTTCAATAGAAAACCTTTTGAGTTTCATTTTTTCAATGAGTTGCAATGCACTAGCTGAGATAGCTAATAAATCAGCAACTATGTTCTTTCTTCTGGGGATGGATTTGACATTTAGTGCTATTAAGTCTTCCATCAAGTCCCACACTTTCTTAAGATAGTTCATCAACCTTTTTTCACTATAAGAGTAGATTACCTTGACTTGTCAGACCACCAGTTGAGAATCTCCTTCTACCACAAGGGTCTTCACATTCTTCTCTAGTGTAAAGAGGAGTCCTCACACTAAAGCTTCATATTTTTAAATGTTGTTTGTACATAGGAACTATAAGTGATAGGAAGCATATAAATATTTACCCTTGGGATTGATTAGCTTAATTCTGGCTCTGGCTTCTTGTTTACACTTGGAGTCATCAAACCTAAAAGCCCAAATTGGTTCTTGTTTATGTACCTTTGACTTCTATTTATTTATTATGACCTTCTCTTTCACTTGATCTTTGAAAAACTTCTTGGGAACCTATTTCATCTTTCCTTGTGTTAATTCATTGCTAGTAGTCACTTCTAACACTAGAACAACTTGGCTTCTTTTCTTTTCTTGGATTTCCTCAATTAGGTCAATGACCTTGGAAATATGGGGTTTGAGGTGCACAACCATCTAAACCAAGTCTTGACCTTTTACAAAGCATTACCTACTATGTATGGTAACTATCCCTTTAGTAGGGGAGGACAAAGCTTTCCCATTCAGAGATGTATCACTATAGGATGCATTGAGGTCTTCTTCACTTTCTTCTATTAAAGTGTTGTTGTGGTCATACAACACATGCCCCATTCCTAGTCAAGAATGGGGACCCCCTACTTTTTTTGAACTCCCGAACTCACCATTCGAGAGTCAAGAAAATATATTAGAATAAAAAAAATTTAAAATTAGAAAAAGACAAAAAAATTTAAAAAATTAGAAAAAAACACAAAAAAATAAAAAAATTGAGGACAAAAAATGAAATCAATCAATCAAATGCGCATGCACGGGCGAGATGCGTGTCGCGCACCTCACCCAGTATGGGGGGTTATAAAACCCCCAAACCCCCTTGCCTTTACTCATTTTTTTACCCTCATTCTTGCATTTTTGCAACGACTGCAACGTAAGTTATGTCGCACACTCTTTTTATTTGGTATCACATGCTACACACAATGGGCCTTTTGGGCCACATAAGCGTTGTGGGTGTCACAGACCTTTTGGTTCCATGCATCATGTGCAACATGCAAGCCCCATGCCCTGCCACACCATGCAGGTGCCCCCACAAATGATGCCACGTGCCACTATACACCATGCACTGCAAACCCAAAATCGGCACTGCACACCATGAAAGGGCCACTGACATTGCATGCACGAAATCCACCAGTACTATGCGCTGAGGCTTGGCACCACGCCACACACCCTTTGCATTTTTTTATTTCTTTTTTTAATAATTTTATTAAAAAATTAAAAAGTATAAAATTAAAAATATATAAAATATAAAATAATAAAATATAAAATAATAAAATAATAAATAATAGAAAAAAATGTCCAAATTGGGCATTTCATTTTTGTTTATTTAGAATTCAAAGTTTTAACATTTTATTTTCTAATTTTTACATTAACCTGACAAGCATATTTTTATGATGTACAAGTGATCAAATGGTGTCCACATCTGAAGTAGCACCCAAACCTGTTGTATTCAAGTTCCAAGGCATAGGCTCAAAGTCAAGATTCCATGATGACTATGCAAAAAATTGAGATACTGATTTAGGGCACATGGATCTAGGAGAATTCCTAAGTATTTTCAACAAGGCAACAAAGAGATCTTCATTAGTCTCCTCATTGATTTGTTCTGGGTTGGTGAATGCAGCTTCACATCCTGTGTTAATACAATTAAGTGAACTAATCATGGTCCTGGCACAACATTTTGTTTAGGAAGAAAGGGTCATCAAGAGTGTCACTAGAGAGGTGGTTTCAGACCTATGACCCAACAATATTAAGAGGGTCTTCCATCTCCCAAGAGCAGACCAGTTCATAAGACTCTCATATGGAGTAGCTAAGAGATGGTACAAGGAACACTAGCAAGAAGCCATAGACATCATACAATCTTCTTACCTCATTGAGAAGCCTCCTAGGGGAAGGATAATAGGAAAACTTGATATGACTTGGGGATACATCAAGGAGGACATTGGGTACTCTATCATTCTCTTGAGAAGAGTTATGCATTTACCAATAGTAGGCCACCTCAGCACTTTCATGGTCAGCTTCATTGAGACCATCAGACAGGCAAAGATACCACTAGGTTGGCCCAACACACTAAGTGAAAACTTGTGTGAGAAATTGAGGACATTGAAGGACAAGAAGAATTTTTACATGACTTCTTACATGGTATACCTTCTTGCAGCAAAGGTGAAAAACCATCTTAGTTTGTACAGGAGGCGTAGTATGTAGGATCCTAATGCCTAGCCATCCATAGTCTACCCTCAACTAGTGAAGAAGAAGCTCTTAGCATAGAGCAAGGAGTATAGAATTTTCAATGATGCATTCATCTTTGCAATCATTCAATTCATTGAGGGAGATTATTGAAAGAGGTTACCTAACGAAGCAAAAGCATAGATAATAGCTCTTAGAACCTACTTCATCCAGTTCAAGATGTTCACATATCTTTGGGTAGTTGGTGCCTCCATCAATCCTAAGAAGTCCGGAGATATCCAAGTGACAAATTGGTGCTATTAAAGATTTTCTAGCAAATTGAGTTAGCATATGAGAAAATAAAGAGATAATGGAGACCTTTCTAGGCATGGCCATTGGTCATTGAACCATATCAAGTGAAGTGAAAGCAAGATATTCTATCCTTCAAGTGGGAGTGGAAGAACTACCCACTTGAAGAATACAACTCTCCTTGGCCATATTTTGACAATATTGGGTGAGTGGAGAGTCTGTTAGGAAAGGACTTCCATCATGAGGATGTTATTGAAGATCACTGGATGAATGCCACAAATGACTATGATGTCTACATAAGGGACTATTGTAGGATGACTTTGTATCTAGCAAAGAAGGATCTCTAGTTGAACATCTTGGAGGAGATAAGGCAAAGAGATTCTAATGAGTTACTGGACCCCTTGTTCAATGCAGACAAAATAGGAGAAAGGCCCATTATGAATGCTAAGGTTGACAGGGAGGAAGCCAATAATATTAATCATCGAGAAAGGCATGTCATTAGGATGAAGAAGAATTGTCTCAAGAAGCCTTCTCCACTTGATCCAATTCCTGATATAGTGATCTTTCATGTGCATGCTCACCCAGAAAGAGGTAGAGGAAAGAAAGTCACAATTCCTACCTTTGTGGCTCAGTCTCCTATCAGGCTAGAGATGGTATACTAGCTTGACCACCTAGTAGGATACTATCACCCTCCAGAGAGGAAGGGAAAGAACAAAAGAAAGAGGACCTCCCCTTAGAGGATTCAGGCTAAATAGGCATCTCCCCAGTAGAAAGAATAGAGTCCATAGGGGTCTAAAGATGCTAGAGCTACTCAAGTCCAGGATGAACCTCAGTTGCCTCCCATTGTGTCCAGCCAACAAGAAGAGGCAGAAAGTCCACAAGCCTTTATTCCTCCTACACAAGAAGAACCATCTTCTCCTTCTATCCCCAAGAAACATAAGAAGAGGATTAAGATTCGAATGAAGAAAAGGAAAAGGATTAACAAAAGGTAGGTGCCTTCCCCATCTATTCTTGAAACCATTCCTAGGGGAGATGAAGAGGAAGAAGAAGAAGAGTTAGAAGAGGAAGAGGAACAAGTGCCCCTTCAAGGAAGAACTTGGCTAGCTAGACCTACAAAATTACAAAGGAGAAAGAGTTCCATGGGTACCTCACCATCCACCCAAGTCAAACCCTTAGAACTCTCTTCTTCAAAAGATGAAGTACAGTAGTGGTTGGATGAGCAAAGTGAAGAGGGAGATGAAATTTTCTCAATGCTAGATTTCTATTTCATGCTTGTAGGTACAAAGCTGATAGGGGATAAGATCAGGGACACCCCTATAGTTGAACCTCAATAAGAAGACTAGATGCAAATGCTGCTAGATACATAGGGTCCTAATCTTACTCCCCCATCTCCACCACAAATTACAGTGGTAGATAGTGTCTCGGTGACTCCTCCACCTCAGAGTTCAGAGGAAGAGTAGGTTTAAAAGGAGTTGTCATAAGAGGAGTGACTAGGACAAATGTCAACTGATGAAGTATCAAAGGAGGAATAGATGGTGGAATATTCTCAACTACCTTCCCAAGACAATGAGGTGCAAGCTACAAGATCCATGGAGACTAAGGCTATAGAAGGGGATTCCTCACAATAGGAGATGACTCTAAGCAAAAGCAATAAGGGGAAGGAGGTAGCAGAACACACCCCTTCATCATCAAGAGCTAGGTCCTTAGTAAGATGCATCCCTAGATGGATCTGGAAGGAAATAATGAGGAGTACTAAGCCTCAATTCCATGCTTTAGAGGATGAAATTTGTGACATAGCAAAGATCCTAAATAAACCTAAGTCCCCATCACATGAGGCATTGGCATTTGTCACACGCACATGGAACTAGGAATTATTTGCATAAGTGGCTCTCCCTCCTGAAGGCACAAATGTGGAAGGCCTTAGCCTCGAAGATTATGAATTGAAGGATGTTATGTTGGGAAGGCCTACATGGGATTTAGCCTAACTAATGATGACTATGGGAGTTAAAGAGGTTCTCAGGAACATGGAGCAAGAAGAGACCAAACTCCAAACACTTTGAAGGTAGGTTGAGATCCTAGAAGGATATTTAGCCAAATTTGTTGGTCCTCTTGATCCTGAACACCCTGAGAAAACTCTAAATACCATACTTAGAGAAGGGGGAGGTGTACAATTAGACCCATTTTTGAGAGCTTGTCAGCAGTGGTGAGAAAGCCTTGAAGCTAAAGGTATTACAATAATTACAAGAAATTTGAAGTTATTGCATGGTATTTAGGAGAACGTAAATGAGACCGTAGCAATTTTGAAGTAGGACTTTAGTATTATGGATGAAGTATAGGCCTAGAGTAAGGATTTACAAACTCTACTAGCCATAAAGGGACAAAAGTACCGCATTTTGATTGATGTATATATGGGAGAAGAGCTAGATATGATCAATGATTGGATCAAAAAGATAGCATATAGCAATAAGGTAATGGGAACATTACACGAGGAGATTCATCGGCTAAGGATCAAGCCTGAGAGTGAATTTTGGAAGTAAAGAAGCTCTATAGTGATGCGTGCTTGAACATTTTTGAAGATGAGGAATGAGAGAAGCTATTGCTGGTTGAGGTAGTAATACAAAATTTCAAGAAGACTTTGGAGGAGCCATCTAGCGATGAGGACATCTGACAAGCCTTCAAAACTGAAGAAGCATTGTTAGAATTGGATACCAAACTCAAAGATTTTGCTGATACCTAAATTGAGGTAGAAAATTACTAACAGAAGGTCAAAGAAAAATTTGAGGCCTGAGATTTACTAGATGTGGCTAAGATTATTGAGATGATAGATAAATTCAAGGGAAAACATCCAAACATAGCTTTGGGATGAAGAAGAAAATAACTAAGATGTCAAAATTTCAATTTTGACACTTAGTAAAATTTTGAGATTTTTGACCTTGTTGAGGTCCACAGCTCCACAGGTGTGTAGGTCTATAGGTATGCAACTCCACAATTTAGAGATGTACCAATAGTTAACTTATAGTTCCAAAAATAATGCTTTCCATCCATCAAGAATGCATTCTAATGACAGTTTAACTTCGACACATGCCTACTAAAGGACTAGCTTCTATTTTTGACACTTCCATTTTGACTTAGAGCTTTCTCTCTCATATTTATTTGTTTTTAAACATGTAGAAGACTCATGTATCCAATTAATGAATAAAATATGGATGGAGTCTTACTAAGCACCAGTTAGATAGATAGTTTGTATATATTTAGTTTGTTTTATTGTTTCAAAGCATTTTATTGCATGAAGATATCTCTTACTCTCAACACAAATTGAGGAGACAATTTCTTATAAATACCCCATTGTAATATGTAACAAAGGCTGTTATTAGTATGCTTTTGGTACTCACATTTGGAGTGTAGTCATTCTTTCCTTAATGTGTCATTATTTTTTGAATTTTTTTCATGAGATTGTGATTGAGCCAAAGGTTTATTGCGTTGCTTCTGGTTGTAAGATCTTTTAGTTTTGGTGTTTACTATAGATTTATGAATTTCACTAACATATCAAGCTCGAGAAGAAATCACTAAATTGTGCCTTCATAACTCTTTGTCTTGCATTAGCACACTTTACATGGCCTTGCAATTTGATGAAGAGTGAAACATTATTCGATTATTGAAATTTCCCATTGATGATTACATCAGTGGATTCTAAGAAGCACTGCTCCTATTTTCATTGGTTTCCTACCAATTTCTTCAAAATTTTAACTCATAGCATGTTGTTTTCTATAGCTTATGTCCATTAGGTTTTCAATTTCATGTTATTTTCTTTCAAGTTCTATTATTTTCTTTGCTAACCCCTTGTTAGAATAGGAACTCATATTAGTTGCATTGTTAGATTGCATTCATAAAAAAACATAAAATAAAAAGATATAGTTTCCTTTAGTGTTATTTTGAAATAGTGTGTAGATTCTACAATCCATCCGAAATAAAAATGAACCAACAAAGGCCTCCTCATGAACATTCACATTTATCTTCAACTCGGTGGGTTCTAGTAGGTCACAAGATCAGCTTTTCAAGAGAGGAGTTCGCAAAAATTCATGTCATTTAGTATCGTGTCAAATGATAGCACAACAAGTGCCTTTCTCAATATCAATCCCTTGGAAGGGGAAATTAAAGTAAAATCTTGAATTTCACATGTAGCTTGATTTTCTAACATAGGGAGGTTGGCTACATCAACACTTGCTGACAAAGAAATTTGGGTCAACACCTAGGCAAAAACATCCTTGAAACTTGGACATTCAAATTTAGAATGGATCATGTGATGCATCCTACAAAACCTAGGAAGGAGTAATGTTTAGGTTTGCTTCTTTTCCAAGGTATTGAAAGTTGGTAACCATGTTTTCTATGAATAGAGTGATGAGGTTTGTTTGAGGGGATTTTTGTCAACTGGTGGCAGGGTTTTGACTAGATTCCTTTGTTTAGAAGGTATCAATTGTCATTACTCTACAAGACCCTAAGTCATATTAGAGGAACAATGCTTTGTTGGGAACATTTTATTATATGTTCATCCTTTTTATTTTGGGCTCAACATCAATTTTAAATTGGTTGTTTAGTCACTTCTGTGGTAGCCATGGTTGGGTGAAATTTGTGGAAGCCTATCCTCTAAGGCATCTAGTCCACTCCCTACTTAGGAGTGTGTCATATGTCTTAGGAATGTCTTCTACATGAATGTCAATGATGTCTTTGACTTAGGGGTTTGTATTCAATTGAATTGTACATCCTTTAATAATCTGATGACTTTTACTTCCATCTTATCAAGCTATATTATAACTCGATTGGTGGATTATGGAGTGACTCTTAGTCATTGAGATATCAAGAGTGGCATGACATTGCATGAAGCACCTAAATCAACAACTTAATTATGGATATTATTCCCAAAGATTCAAATTCTTAGTAGAAAAGAAGGTACTTGTGTCTTATCCTTGAACATGGTTGGCATAGCTATAGTGACATCGACTTGGGGAGAGTTCATCTTTTGTATATTGGCAATGGTGGATGTCTTGGTGCAATCAAATGTCTTCACAAGTGCTTTACTTTGGCTTTTGTGACCCTTCCACAAAATAATGGTTGGATGCACCTCATTGAACTTTTGGGTTATATAAATGATTTCCTCAGTACTTGAAATTGTAGACACCTAAATTTGATTACACTACTTTGGTAATCTAATTTAGCCATCTCTAAAGGCATCATTAATTAAATTCTTATTTTTTTTGCCATCCCTAGTTGATTAATTTAATTAATCATCTATAGTCCTAATTGATAAATCAAATAATCTATTATTTATCAATTAAATCCTTTTCTCCTATCTAATTCCAAAAATCCCCAATGTAGACACCTAAATTTGATTACACTATTTTAGTAATCCTATTTAGTTATCTAAAAAGGCATTATTAATTAAATTTCTATTTAATTAATCCTTTGTCATCCCCTAGTTGATTAATTTAATTAATCATCTATAGTCTTAATTGATAAATCAAATAATCTATTATTTATCAATTAAATCCTATTCTTCTATCTAATTCCAAAAATCCCCATTTATTAAATAAATCTATTTGATAAATGAAATCCTCAAATTCAAAAACCCCTAACCTATCTCTAATCCTCCATTTAGCCTAATCCACCCCATCTACCCATACTAACCAAGCTTAGTCACTAACTCACCCACCCTCATTAATGCCATCCACTTGCACATCTCTAACATCCCTAATCTAATCCTAAACCCAAGCCTAATCCACCCCCTAATGTTGTCACATTCCTTAAACAAGTTTAAGACTTTCCTAATCCAAACCAAAGTCTCCCTTCAAAAAACCCAACCACTAAGTCATGAGTGCTCTTACAAAACATAAAGACTCTTACAAGCCCACTCATGACTCTTACACCCATCTTCCACACTCTTCCCTCTTCCACACTCATTCCTCTTACATCCCTCTTACATACTCAACCCCACTCATCATGCCTTTAACCAACCCTTTACCCTACCCTCTCACACTCATCCTCCTTGTGACAAGTGTCACCTTCCCATTGGTGCTAAACAAGCACAATCCATGTGCTCTCCTTTGAGTGCATCCTAGCCCTCCTTAAGCCTTCATCCATCCTTGCATCTAAGCCCTCTACCCCTTAGCCTATAAATTGAATCCCATCCCAAGCCATTTCATCAACAATCTTTGAGCTAAAGTTACCATGCTATTTTGAGAACCAAAGCCATCAATATTACCCTTATAATGCCAAATTGAGAGCTCACAAAGCTACCAATTTGCCATTACCCATCTCCATTGAAGTAGCTTTTGAGCATCTTGAGCATACATCCACAGCAAAAGGACACATCTACAAAATCAAGAAAGCATGGAGTGTTTTCTCTTGTGAGGTTTGCACTTCTTGTTTGCTTTCTTTGTCTAAACATATATGTGAATTTAGTTTTTGGTTTGTGAATGTTTACTTTATTTGTTAATGTTCTTTGCATACTAATTCTTGTTCTACATTTTGGCACGCCCGGTGGGACCCCACTATGGGTCATTTAATCATCTATTTTCATCTATATGTCATTTTTTCTAACCATCTAATGTGTGTTGTTGTTTGAGTGTGTTGTGAGGGTGTTTTGCTTGTTTTTGCAGGTTAAAGAACGCACTTAGGAAGAAGAAATACCATCTAAAAAAAAAAAATTTGCGTTTTTCAACTTTTTTGGCATAGTTTTGGCGTCTGCAACCTGTTCTGTCTTCAAAAATCCGCGTCTGTGAAAATCGACGTCTGCACAAATCGACGTCTACGAAAATTTGCGTCTGCAAAAATTGACATCTGCGAAAATTTGCATCTGCAAAAATCGTCGTCTGCGAAAATCCGCATCTGCACAAATCGGCATCTCTGCTTGTCACCTGTGTTCTGTGCTACAAATCTGTTTTGTCCTCTTCGAATACTAGCATCTCTGTATTTCAGCATCTTCGTATTTTGGCGTCTCTATATTTCAGCGTCTTCGTATTTTGACAGACTGTCTTCTCTGCTTGCTTATGTTGCATTTCTGCTTTATTATTTCTGCACTTTGTAGCTATAAAAAAAAAAAAATTTTAAAAAAAAGAGTATAAATCAAAATTTGACTTTTAGTGGTTCCGTAGGATTTAGGCCATTTTAAGCATTTTTACGCGTAGAGAAAACAGCAAAAAAAGTTAAAAAAAATTTTCCCATAGTTAAGCTCTCATTTTTTGAAGATTTTGGCTAACTAACTAAATTGCTATTTTTTGTCTCATTGCAGGTTGGAGCACATATGGAACCACTAACCATGTTTCTTGCAGGTTTTCATGTTGCTAAAAAATGAACTTGAATGCTTAACCATTTGTCTTTGAATGCATGTTGCTAAAAAATGAACTTGAATGGTTAAACACATTTTCCATTGAATGAATATTGCTCAAAACACACTCTTGAATGCCATGGATTAAAATCAACTTTCCTTGGAATGCATGCTTAAAACAACAAATCCAATCTTGAATGCCAAGGATCAATTAACCATTGTAATATCAAACACTTCATTTGGAGCTTCTAAAATTGAACAAAACAAATCTCTTTTCCACATGCAATCTAGGTAAAGTTTGATTTTTGGACATTTAAGAAACTTTGTTAAGTTAAAATACAAATTTACAAAAATCAAATTGAGTAGTTCCTTGGACTCACCTCTTTTCTAATCACCCATCAAATATTAACCATTGGTTGCAATCTCAGCACCATTTATGGGGATGGGTCTACTTGAAAAAGGTGTTAAATGTTCCACAATCTAACTCACTCACTTGGTCTTTGAATGTTTTCTTTAACTTTATCAAAATTCTTAAATGGCCAAAACTTTAGATTAAATTGATCACACTTCAAGTTTTGGCACTAAAATTGAACAACAACTGACGTGGAGAGCCTCCGAGCGCGCGCTTGAAATCGAATCTCACACACTTTTTTTTTGGGCTTAAAACAAACTCACACTCAATCTTGAATGCCTTAAAGAAAATTAATCGATACTTGACGTGGAGGGCCTCCGGGCACGCGAGTTTGCTTTTGTTGACCCTAACTCTTCTTATTGTTTGCATTCTTCGATCGATTTACTTTTGTTGGCGCTTCAAGTTGGAATTGAACATTGTCTCTTAAACATGAGTGCTTGCAAAGTCTAGATTAGCACACATAAGAGTCAGTTGGTAAAAGAACAAGCATGTTTTTTAGCCCAAGGTCATCCAAGTCTTCTCTCCCCTTGTCGTCTTTCGAGGCAATCTTGGGTGCATAAGATTAGGATCCAAAACCTTGTTTCTATTTAGGAGGCCTGCTTGGGGATTTCATCACCCCTTGGACGACCTCAACTCCAGCATTCCGACGAAGTATAAGAATCGGGAGGTGAATCAAAAGACACCTCTCTTGGGATCAAGATTTTGTCATTTGGGCTAAGCCTCAAGGAACTTTATACCCTTGAGAAGTGAAAGAGGAGAAGTGGGTTACCGCTCCTCTCAGCTTTGTGAAATACTTTTGGTCTCATCTACGGATTTGGGCCTCACGTACCTTGCGTATATCGAGGACTCCCTAGCTAAACCAATTGTCTGCCTTGCAGAAAACCATCTAGGATGTTAATGTGTTTGGAGTGACTGATCGAAAAATTTGTAGAACATACACACTCCTTGGCGCAAGTATCACATTCTGAGAACCACAAACTTCTATCTGGGTGTTCCTATCTATTGCTTGTTTTTATTTTACTTGTTGAATGAATGTTTGCCAAACTTGGTCAATCCTAGCTTAGGGCACACTTAGCGTAGTCACTACCTATTTTGGAAGTTGAACAAGTTGAAGCAAAACAACTGAGATTTTTCCCAAAGCCAAGCAAATTTAGGATTTTATGTCGGAACAACCCAAACCCAAATAGAAGTTTCACAAGGTCAAACTCAAGCCATCTCTAGCATACCAAGAACTTTCAGCCAAGAGAAAAGAAATAACACCAAGCCCACAAATTGCCAAACTCCACAAAGCAAAGGACAAAGCTACCGACGAAGCACTTCAAGAGGCCTGGTTAGAGTGTACCATCAAATTTAGCCAACATCCAGGAGTTAATCCTGCTTATGCCTTACCAACTAGGCATGATTTCTATGATTAGACACCCTTGTTTCTCCACATCTTCTTGGATAAGCTTCACTTTAGAGTCATCTTTGTAGAAAAGCCAGCCATCTTAGGTTATCCCCTTAAGCATTATTAGCTCATCCATATCATTTAGAATGATACCATCTAGCCAGTAATCGAAAATCTGCACATCTAAGCTTTCAAAATTGTTGTCACCTTGCTAAAAGTTTGCCATTCCTAAAATCTTCCAAATCCACCAATCTCACCAAGGTTATCCCTTTGACAGAGCTTTGTCTAGGGTAATCTAGCTTTGTCACTTGTTATCCCTCATCACCTTGAGCTAAAGGTTGGGATCCACAAGTGGTCAATCTCGTGTTCTTCCTAAAGGATCATCAGTCTATCCTTAAGTTGACACAATCACCACCAAGCTTGCACATAGGAAAGCAGACCTTTTGCACTTTGGCAACATATCTTTGAAGTTAGAATCCCCAACCCAATCCTCCTTAGGTTTTGTCATATAGCTTTGCCTCAAACTAGGAAATCATTTGCATAGAAAAGCCTTCCCCCTTTTGCATCCATCAACATTATTGCATCTCATCCCTAGGAGCATTTTTCATGCCACCCGTCACTCGCTTAGCCAAGAAGAAAGAAAAAATGGAGCCCTATCATTTGGATCGAACAGCCTCACCCCCCTTGAGCACTCAGCCATCCTTCATCCCAGAGCAAGCTATGCCATCACCTACTGACATTGAAGCTTTCATGAACCAACCAGGAAATGCAGTATTGGTAAACGCCATTATAGACAAAAAAAAAGAGACAATCATGGCTAATTTTCGAAGGGACAATGTAGGAACCTTTGACTTTGGAAGACCCCCTCCATTATCAGATCCATCTCACCCATTGTTTGGGAAGCTGCCACCACCCATAGGCTCTTATGATCCAAGTTATCCTCAATATATTCCAAAAGAAGAGCCTCCAGCCAATCCATATGACCCAACAGACCCAAACATACCATCATCCACCCAAGTTGAAATCTCCATGCCGCAAGCCAACCCAGCCACCACCACTCCATCCTTGGTTCATACCTCTCCGCTCCAAACCCCCTTTACCCAAAACAGCTCACCATTCACCCCCTTCACTATTGTTGCTGCTGCTCCCCAACCCAGCCTTCCAAATCCACCCATCTCCCAAATCAGTGCTAGCATCTTTGGCCAACCTCAACAATATACAACAGGGATGTCACCCATGGGGCCAAGTAATCAACCTTTCATCACCCCCAGCTTGTTCACTGCAGCCCAGAACACAATCCCATCATTTCCATTAGGTCTTCGGAGCTCAATACCATTAGCCACAAATCTACAAGCTACTACCCTCACTCCACAAAGCTATTAAATCCCACAAGCTACTACCAATTTTCTACCAAGCTCCCAAATGACCCCAGCTCCCACCACCACTCTACCAAGCTTCCAAATCCAGCCACAAAGCTATCAAACCCCATCAGTTCCATTCCCAAGCTTTCAATTCCCACCACCTCCACCACCAACTAATCCATTACCTCCAATTACCAACTACTTTTCAATGCCACTTCTAGGAGGTAATCCACCACCCTAGCCAACCACCAATTATTTGTAGATACCATCCCAAATGGGGGCACAACCCACATATATTGGTCAAACCCCACAAGCCCTCTGATCCTTTCCCCAAGCCTCACAACCATCTTATACCTTACCTCCACAAAGCAATCCATTTATCCCACAGCCAGCTTATATTCCTCAATCCCAACCTCAAATCCCATATCAACAGCAAGCCTCGCAGCACATGTAGCAATATGCGTCACCTCCCCCTCAACAACCCGTCATCCACCATGCAATCCCTATCAGCAAATCCCTCACAGCCATCCATATTTAGTGGCCCCATCCAGCACATACCTACCTCAAGGAACTCCTACATTGGGGGTACCCCAACCATCACCTATCAATTCAGAGTGGGAGCAAATGAAGACATCTCTAAAAGCCATCCAAGAAGGGAATGATCCAAAGACATTCAAGTTTGAGAATGTGTGTCCTTACCCATTTGACAGAGCCATTACCACGACACCATTTCCCAAACACTTTGAGGTACCTAAATTTGACAAATTCAGAGGAAAAGGAGACCCTATCACACATATCAAAGAATTTTACATGCATTGCCAGGACGTGGCATACAATGATGTCTTCCTCTTGCGCCTTTTTCCCAAAAGCTTGGCTGGACCAGCTCTTGAATGGTTTTATAGAATCCCCTATGGCACAATTAAAAACTTTGCTGAATTATCTGAGGCATTTGTAGCCCAATATGCCCATCTTGTTGAAACAGAGCTATCAATAGTTGATCTTGTCCACACCAAGCAAAAAGGTGGAGAAAGCCTTGCCGAATACCTGCAAAGATGGCAAACCCTTACCACCCGCATATCCTGCACCTTGCTAGAATGCCATGTGGTGAAAATGTTTATTGATAATGCACATCCTAGCTTGGCTCACCACATGACCATGAACTGTTTACAGACCTATAAGGATATCAAAGAGAAAGGAATGATTCTTGAGCAAGGACTCATCAAAGATGGTGTGTTAAAGATTTACAAAGAGGCCAACCAAAATCAATCACATTCTAATGACAAGTCTAGGTATTGGAACAAAAACAAGCATGTTGCAACAGATGGGGTTACTAATACCAGACATGTGAATATCGTTGGTCCTTCTCAAAACTAGTCTAAGCCACCATATCAAACAAACAACCAACAAGCTATCAATTACCAGCAACGAAATAACCAAAGCTATCAAAACCACAATACAAGACCCAACTTTCAAGGGTCTAACAATCAAGCTAATGCCATCAATGTAGCTGCAGGGAAAAAGCCCAGATTCCAACCTGCACCTAGAAACTATACACCCCTTGCTAAGCCATTGGATGTTATTTTTGAGAAATTGGCTAAGGAAAACCTCATCAAATTTCCACCTACCCAACAAATTGATCCAAGCCAATCCAAAGTTGCATGGTACAAGGACAATGAGTATTGCAAGTTCCATAGGGTAAACGGTCACACCACCCTCAGATGCATGAAACTGAAAGACTATGTGCAGGACCTCATTGATCAGAAGGAAATCACTGTTGGTGCCCAAACCTCTCCCAATGCAGGCTTACAGATTTATCAAAATTCTTTTCCTCCACACAACAACCAAAATACTGGAAAAGCACCTATCCAAAACAACACCAACAACCGCCAGCCAAACCAACAGCATGGGAAGAACAATGACCACACTTCATCCTATATAGACTATGGTAGCCTTATAGGTTGTATATCTGAGAAAGAGCCTTCTGTCAATGTTATCAATATCCGAGGACCAGACAATGAGTGTGCGATCACCACTCAAAGAGCACGATTTAACATCGTAGGCCCACCAGTTTCATCAACACCATCAGCTCCATCAAAAAGCCGGTACAATATCTTGGAACACCTTGGGAACATGCCAGCCCAAATATCCATTTTAGACCCTCTCCGCACTAGTCCTATGTACAAAGACATCCTTGACAATGCTCTCATAGAATCTCATGTGCCTTTTGATATCAATGCTACTGATTTTCGTAATCTTGTTGGACACCTTTCATCCTCATGTGCCCTGTCTTTCAAACCCACCGACATACACATGGTTGAGCCAGATCACACCCTTCCGCTTCGCATAGCCATCATGGTATCCAATTTTGCCGTGAAAAGAGTAATGATAGATAATGGATCAGCCTTGAACATTTGCACCCTAAAATTTATAAAACAAGTTGGGTATACTGAGGCAGATATGATCAGTGAGGTTATCACCATCAAAGCTTATGACAACTTGGAAAGGACAACAGAAGGGACTATTTTGCTACCACTCAAGGTTGGGCCGGTCATCCAAGAGATAGTTTGCCATGTTGTTGATCTAAACCTACCATTTAACATCCTCCTCGATCGCCCATGGATTCATGCTATGAAGGTCATTCCATCCACCTACCATCAGTGCATCAAATTTCTGCATCAAGGCACTAAGGTAACCATCCACGCCGATCCAGAACCCTTTGCTTACTGCAATGTGGTTGAAGCCTCATATACAAACCATTTCCCTGGAATAGACATCAGCAGCCATCGCCAGCTCATCCCACACTTGTAATGACGCAGAAACCATCCTCGCCTCCACCCTATCTACTGTAAAGATCAACAACAAAGGCTGTGGAGAATATAGTCTATCAGATGCATTTGTTGTTGGAGCAATCCCACTTGATCCACATACCCATGGACGACCAACATATCACAAAGCTAAGGAGATTCCACCTCCTCGATACAAATGGTTTGACCCAACCACCTTTGTATCCTCAAAAATGCCTCTTCATGAGGAGCTCACTCCAGATATCAACAATTGGTTACATAAGGATGCCCCTCCAAGAAATCAAGCACGCCTTGATCACTTCAGCCAGAAGTATCCCCAACAACATAAGCTCATCACTGAAAAATGGAACTATCAAGGAGGTGGACTAGGACCAGAAGAAAGGGGCATGCAATGTCCCATCGAAGCACATAATTGGGAAATGAAGTCAGGTCTTGGCTTTGGCATACCCACAACTGGGGGCACCAACGAGAACGGTCACGCTTTTTCGAACATTCACCGCGACCTTGTCAAAATCGAAGACATTCCCGAGGAAGTTGAAAAGAGAGCCTACGACGATATCCCAGACCAAATCTTCCTAGGAGACTCTGTTCTCCGAGAACTATCCATCCATCTCATTGACCTACCACTCGCTCATCCACAACTCATAGATTGGGACCAACCAAGTGTCATACATATTGATGAGTTTGCATCAGAGGAAGTGCTTCTAAGATTCATGGGAGTCGAAACTCCTCATAAGAAGAAAAAGCTAGATTCTGCCTACATCTACAAGCTAGATCCCAAGGGGTATTTTGGAGAAAATCCCCAACCTAGTTTCGATACACCCAAAACTAGAACTAAGGTAAATCTAGGACTAGCTAAGGCAGCGAAGAGAACCCCTCAGCAAGAAAATCCAGAGCCACAAGCAGAACATGAGGACTCAGTATTGCCTCCTCAAGATAATTGACCAGAACTGTCTTCTATTCTAATAGAGGATACTAGAGAAGTCAACATTGGTTCTTCAAAGATCCCTAGAATTGTTCACATTTCTGCATCCCTATCACAAGACCAAGCTGACCTCCTCTTTGAGGTTTTACGAGAGAACATTGGCCGATTTGCATGGTCATATCAGGACATGCCATGACTTGATCCAAAGCTTGTGGTTCATCATCTTGCAATCGATCCAAAGATCAAGCTCGTAAGACAAAAGCTTAGAAAAATGCACCCCAAGGTGGCCTTACTAGTCAAAGCTGAACTAGAAAGAATGTTAGTTGCTAAGGTTATCCGACCTATCGACTACTCAGAATGGATCTCCAACATGGTCCCTGTCACTAAGCCTTCTGGTGACATCAGAATCTGCACTGATTTTAGAGATCTTAACGAAGCTTGTCCAAAGGATGATTTTCCCTTGCCCAACATAGATATGATTGTAGATCTTACAGCTGGACATGAAATTCTGTCCCTTATGGATGGATTTTCTGGGTATAATCAGATCAAGATTGCAGAAGAGGACCAGCATAAGACAACATTCACTACCCCTTGGGGAACCTTTTGCTACACCATGATGCCTTTTGGCCTAAAGAATGCTGGGGCTACCTATCAAAGAGCTATGACAGCCATTTTCCATGATCTTATCCATAGCATTTTGGAAGATTATGTGGACGATATCCTAGTCAAATCTCACACCTTCATGGATCATCTTGCTGACCTGGAAAAAGTCTTTGATAGGTTGGCCCAATATCATCTCATGCTAAATCCCAAGAAGTGTGTCTTTGGGGTCACATCTAGCAAGCTTCTAGGCTTCATAGTTTCTAAACGGGGTATAGAGATCGACCCCAAAAAGGTCAAGGCTATCTTAGACATGCCTCCTCCCCAGACACTACAACAACTTCACTCTCTTCAGGGAAAACTTCAATCTGTCCAGCGTTTCATCTCCCAACTTGCAGATAAGTGTACACCATTTTCACACTTGCTAAATAAAAATGATAACTTCAAGTGGGATCTTTTATGTCAGCGCAGCTTCGATCAGCTCAAGCAGTATCTCACCAATCCCCCTATCTTGGTTCCACCAGTTCCTGGTCGTCCCTTGATCTTGTATATATCAGCTACACCTACTGCCCTAGGGGCACTTCTAGCACAACATGATGATTATAGCAGAGAGAGAGCCA
The DNA here is from genome assembly GCA_028749045.1 of Cupressus sempervirens. Taxonomy (NCBI): domain Eukaryota; kingdom Viridiplantae; phylum Streptophyta; class Pinopsida; order Cupressales; family Cupressaceae; genus Cupressus; species Cupressus sempervirens. The sequence continues at coordinate 701,967,501 of CM053784.1, forward strand.
TCTACTATATCAGTAGAACCCTAGTTGGTTATGAACTCAATTACACTCCTATGGAAAAAGCTTGTTTGGCAGTTGTTTTCTCAACTCAAAAGCTTCGCCACTACATGCTATGTCATACCATCCAACTAGTCTCCAAGATTGACCCTCTCAAGTATATGCTCTGCAGAACAGCACTTATAGGCTGTTTGGCCAAATGGGTTATGCTACTAAGTGAGTTTGACATCTAGTAAGTGGACAAAAAGGAAATCAAAGGACAAGCTATAGCAGATCACCTAGCTGATGCACCTCTAGTAGATGCATATCCTTTGCTCACAGAATTCCCAGATGAGCATATCTGCCTAATTGAAGAACAACCCTCATGGAAGCTTTATTTTGATGGCTCCTACACCTCTCATGGATCAGGGGTAGGAATATTATTAGTTACACCTCAAGGAGATTACATTCCAAAAGCCTTCAAGCTACAATTCCCTAGCACCAACAATATAGCAGAATATGAAGCTCTTGTAGCAAGATTAAAGATAGCTGCAGAATGGAATATCATTGAGTTAGAAATCTTTGGCGATTCCCAGCTCATCATCAAACAAGTCTTAAATGAATATCAAACCAAAGATGAAAAGCTATTACCCTACAAAGAGCTAGTTGATCAGCTGACCCAGCATTTTACAAAGCTTCAGTTTACACAAGTGCCTCGAATGTAGAATAAGGCAGCAGATGCCATGGCCACTATCGGCTCACTCTTGGAAATTCCCCAAGATGCTACGCAGTATGAATTTTTAGTCGAGCAGCTACTCACACCTGCTTATGTGAATGAGGATTCAAACTGTGTTTGTATCTTGGTTGGTCCCCAATCCCCTTGGTACCATCAAATTCATGCTTACCTTAATGATGGTATCATATCCCCTCACCTCACACGCGCCCAACACCAGAACCTTATTCAAAAATCATCCCGCTATGTTATCATAGCCAATACCCTATATCGTTGGGGTTATCACGATACTCTCTCTCGATGTTTAGATGAAAATGAGGGTGCGATGGCATTAAAAGAAGTACATTCCAGACTTTGCGGTGCCCACACGAGTGGTATTGTCCTAGCATGAAAAATCCTTAGAGCAGGCTACTATTGGCCTACCATTGAAGAAGACTCTTGTGACTTTGTCAGAAAGTGTCTCCCATGTCAGCAGCATGCAAATCTTGTGCACGCTCCAGCACAAGATCTACAGCCTATTGCACCACCTTGGCCTTTCGCTTGTTGGGTCCTTGATCTAGTTGGAACTATCACCCCTCTCTCATCTGATGGACATAAATGGATAATAACAGCTACATACTATTTCACTAAGTGGGTGGAAGCAGTCCCCCTAGTCTCAGCTACAGGAGTTCAAGTCTCCAAGTTCATCTTGTACCACATTGTTTGCCGCTTCGGCATCCCATCCACCATCTTCACTGACCACGGAGGTAACTTTGAAAGTCTCAACATGGAAGAATTATGCACTTCCCTCCGCATCCATCACCGCTTTTCTAGCCCATATTTCCCACAAGGTAACGGCCAGGCAGAGGCAACTAACAAAACCCTCCTCAAAATCCTCCAGAAAGTTGTCAATGATTCCGGCCGTGATTGGCACCTTCAAATAAATCCGGCTCTATGGGCCTATCGAACTTCATTTCATACATCCATAGGCACAACTCCATACTCCCTAGTCTATGGTGCTAAAGTGGTATTACCTATAGAAGTTGAACTTCCCTCACTACGCATATCTTTGCGAGGGCAAATCTCAGATGAAGAATACAGAGTAGCTCGACTCACCTAGCTAGATCTCTTAGACAAGAAGAGACAACAAGCCTATGACCATCTCACAGTCTATCAAACTCGTGTGAAAATGAATTTCAACAAGAAGGTGCTCCCATGAAACTTTTAGCCAGGTGACATGGTCCTCAAAGAAAATATGAAAGTCCAAGCAGATCGAGAAAAGAAAGGCAAGTTTGAACCTACATGGCTTGGTCCCTATGTGGTTACTGCCTCCTTTGGCTTCAGAGCCTATCAATTATCTACACCAGAAGGAGAACTCTTGAATGATCCCACTAACATCATTCATGTCAAGAAGTTCTATGCTTGAAGATCCTTGGTATACCCAACTTTTGAAAAAATACAAAAAAAAATAGTAAAGAGAAATAAGCATCCAATGGTGAAAACTTGGTAATTCAAGTGCCTTGGATAGGTACCTTGGTGAAAACCTGGTAATTCAGGCACCTTGTGTGCTAAAGACTAATCCATTATCTATCACTATCCTATCCCTCATCCATCCACCCACCATCCCATAAAACACCTGCTTGTTCCCTTGGTGTTCCAATCAAATATCCAAAATCTGATGGAGCTTGTCAATACCTCCTGTACAGCTTGTAAATCTTGTACCAGAGCTTTTATTATACCTTGTAAATCTTGTACCATACCTTGTATATATCTGAATCTTTTCCAAAGCTTTTACCATATTCCAGCTTGTAAATAATCTTGTATCCTAGCTTGTATCCTATCACATGCACACACAGAATCCCATTTTTCTTAAGCTTTTCACAAACCATCTACCTATCCACCTATCAACTATTATAGACATCCCATCCTTCACAAACATTTCCATCTCACAAAAAACCAAAACATGAACAAAATTGTACATTTGTAACATATCTTGGTCTATCAGCTTGTACATCCTCTTTAGCTTAGTATCATTGTATCTATCCGGCTTTCATGTTAGTTCATCCTTGGTCAACATCTTGCACACATCGCACACCTTGGTTAAATATTCCAATGCATCCTTTAGCTAGATCTCCTATCACCAAAGTGTTATCCTTCTTAGTTCAGCTTGCTAGATGCATCACTCATCCAGATCCATCATCTTAGGTGCTCTCTGAGAGATCCTTGTAGGATATAGCTTTCCTCGTGTCTGATCTTGGTCCGTTAGTACCTCGTCCTACCCATCTCATTGGCAAACAATTCTCTTTTGGATTTTTGCTTTCTTTTGATTTGGGATCTTCCCTTTTGGGTCTTGAAATATCTTTTCCAAGCAATCTCCTTGTTCCCTCCTCAAGGTTTCCATGATCTTCCATATCATGGTATGCTGCGAATGGGGCAATTAGAGCGTAAGGTCTTGATCAGGTCTTTTGCTTGTTTTCTTTTTTTTCTTGTGGGTTACCTAGTGTCGTTTCCACACTGCTTCCTTTGGGATTCATGTGTGATACTGGGGCAATCCTTGTGTGTTTGTTTTGAGTCAGTTTGTCAGTCCTCTAGACGGTTGGTGAAAAGGCCTTGATGTTCTTGGTAACCTTGGCAATTAACCAACAGTCCTATAGCAAATCTAGTGCTCAACTACATGGTGGTACTTCTCTTTGAAGTATCCCCCCGCTCAAAAAAGCTTCAATGGATTCCCTTCATCTCCATTATCCCCCATCCACATCCTACATCTATCGCTCCTACCCCAGCTTATGCATCAGTATCTCTTTGAATCACTCCTCGCGCTTAGCTTTAGGGATCCACAATCCTAGTCTTAGGGATCCACCAATCAAATCAATCCACCAAGCCTCATCTTTCAAGATTCACAATCCTAGTCCTAGGGATCTCCGAAACCCATCTTCCGCCAATTTGACTCTTTGAAATCCTGTTGCATCAGTTATATCATTCTATCATCCATCTCCCTACCATGGATTCCTTTTATAGCACTCCGTTCCTCCTTCCCCCCCCCCCCCAATCCTGCAAAGTCTTAAGCTTGCTTTACTATTGTGCCTCTGATTTCCCTTTATCATTCTCCTGTAGTGAGAGTTTGAGCTAATTCAGCCCCTTTTCTTCACCAACCTGCGTCTCAGCTTGTCTCAATTTCTTGTACTTTTCAAGAAGTCGTCGAGCCTCATTTCTCTCCCCATTGCCTTCTTGAGGGGGCATCATCTAAGTCTAGTCTCTCCTCTTCTTATCCAAGACTGGGGCAACCTTGTTGCTAAAACATCTTCTTCATGTCGTCTTCATTCAAACTTCTTTGAAATAGTGTTGTTTCAACACTATGTCAAAGAGGGGCAAAATGTAGACACCTAAATTTGATTACACTGCTTTGGTAATCTAATTTAGCCATCTCTAAAGGCATCATTAATTAAATTCTTATTTTTTTTGCCATCCCTAGTTGATTAATTTAATTAATCATCTATAGTCCTAATTGATAAATCAAATAATCTATTATTTATCAATTAAATCCTTTTCTCCTATCTAATTCCAAAAATCCCCAATGTAGACACCTAAATTTTATTACACTATTTTAGTAATCTTATTTAGTTATCTAAAAAGGCATTATTAATTAAATTTTTATTTAATTAATCCTTTGTCATCCCCTAGTTGATTAATTTAATTAATCATCTATAGTCCTAATTGATAAATCAAATAATCTATTATTTATCAATTAAATCCTATTCTTCTATCTAATTCCAAAAATCCCCATTTATTAAATAAATCTATTTGATAAATGAAATCCTCAAATTCAAAAACCCCTAACCTATCTCTAATCCTCCATTTAGCCTAATCCACCCCATCCACCCATACTAACCAAGCTTAGTCACTAACTCACCCACCCTCATTAATGCCATCCACTTGCACATCTCTAACATCCCTAATCTAATCCTAAACCCAAGCCTAATCCACCCCCTAATGTTGTCACATTCCTTAAACAAGTTTAAGACTTTCCTAATCCAAACCAAAGTCTCCCCTCAAAAAACCCAACCACTAAGTCATGAGTGCTCTTACAAAACATAAAGACTCTTACAAGCCCACTCATGACTCTTACACCCATCTTCCACACTCTTCCCTCTTCCACACTCATTCCTCTTACATCCCTCTTACATACTCAACCCCACTCATCATGCCTTTAACCAACCCTTTACCCTACCCTCTCACACTCATCCTCCTTGTGACAAGTGTCACCTTCCCATTGGTGCTAAACAAGCACAATCCATGTGCTCTCCTTTGAGTGCATCCTAGCCCTCCTTAAGCCTTCATCCATCCTTGCATCTAAGCCCTCCATCCCTCTACCCCTTAGCCTATAAATTGAATCCCATCCCAAGCCATTTCATCAACAATCTTTGAGCTAAAGTTACCATGCTATTTTGAGAACCAAAGCCATCAATATTACCCTTATAATGCCAAATTGAGAGCTCACAAAGCTACCAATTTTCCATTACCCATCTCCATTGAAGCAGCTTTTGAGCATCTTGAGCATACATCCACAGAAAAAGGACACATCTACAGAATCAAGAAAGCATGGAGTGTTTTCTCTTGTGAGGTTTGCACTTCTTGTTTGCTTTCTTTGTCTAAACATATATGTGAATTTAGTTTTTGGTTTGTGAATGTTTACTTTATTTGTTAATGTTCTTTGCATACTAATTCTTGTTCTACAGGAATTTCTAAGGACTTGTACTTAGTTCGCACTTCTTGATACTAGTCATTGATTTTCTTCCTAGTTTCTTCAAAATCCTCCAACTTAGAGTCTAACTCATTTAGTACCTCCTCAGTCTTGAATACACATCTAACATCATCTTTAAAAGATGTTATTTCAAACAATGCCCAAAATTGTTGCATGACAATTTCAACTTAAGATATCTGAGTTCTTGATTCATCTCCAAAAATATCCAAGGTGGCAACACTATAATATTTATCTAACTCCAAAAACTAATAAAAATCCTTGTCCTTCATTTCCTAAATAACCTCATAGAGTCCAATCATAACCTTATTTACATTCATTATCTTCTCGATCCAATCATCTATCTTATCTAATTCTTCTACTATATATACATCTAGTAGCATATGATACCCCTAACCCTTGATGGTCTTTAATGCTTCTAAATCATTGGTCGAAGTAGCCACCTTGTCCATTAACCTAAAATCTTAGTCCACTACTATAAACAATCTATTAACATTCTTATGAATACTCTATAGTAAGTTTAGATTTCCTTCAATTATTCTTACTCCTTTATCCTCAAAATTTTGGTACCATCTCTGACATGCATCCAAAAATGAACCTGTGGGAGTTAGGGTTGAAGCTCATTTGTCAAGAGAATTCACTAGGGTAACCTCAAGATATTCATGGTCTAATGGACCAACTACCTCATTTATGTACTCCCACAACAAATAATTTTTCTTTCTCAACTATGAAATCTTAGCATCATCTTCATCCAAGTGTCAAAACACTTGTTTAAAGCACATGATGATCAAAACTTTGGTTGTGTCCCATGTGGTCTTCCCCAACACTAATTCCTTCACCTAATAGTCCTTGGGATAAATGTCTTTGAGATTTGTGTGAGGAGGAAGAATATCTAGATGTTTTATCAACTCATTACTCTCATTTGTCATGATGAAGGTTGGTTGCTTAGGATCACCCTAAATGGATGTTGGTATTTTCACTACCTTCATCATTGACTCCAATCCTTCCACCTCTATATATTCTACATATCTCCTTTGGTGAGTCAACACCTCTTATTTCAAACATGTCATAGGAATAACCATAGGAGACATATATTGGCCTAATGATGAGATCATTTCTAAAACTGGCATTTTTCCCTTGTTACTTCTATTTGGGGTCCTCTTTGTTCTTGATTACTTGGCCCATAGAGTGGTTGTAATATTTTTTGGCAGAGAGGTTTCTTATCCTTGTACAAGTGGTATACATTCCCTATCTCCAAAAATTTGTCCTTCCTTCAAAACCACATTAGTGTGGAGCTATTGGAAGTCATCCCCTTCTATCGTTGGACTATCAGATTCTCTGATTGGAGGTATTAGTGGAGTAGCTTCTTGTTCTAAAGGGGAAGGAGGAGACGATGCTGGTTTCCTAGGTGGTGGAGGTGGTATTCCTATAGGTCCTTGAGGGAGTGGAGGTTTTTGATTCTAATGCTTACCAAGTGATTCCTTGCATGGAATATCCTTTATCACTCCTTCTGAGTGAGTCCTACTACACATAAAACTAAACTTTGAGAGGTCTAAGACATTAGAACCATCTCTTTCTATAGGCTCTTTCCATCCCTCTTATTCTTGGTCTATAGACCCTTCAAGTTGAATTGTCTATTGTAGAATGGAGAGAAGTATTTGAGTTGTACTCCTTTGTCTCTCCCCTTCTATGGCCCTTGCTGATTGGGTTCTCCTATTGAGTAGGAAATGTTCAATTTCTACCCATTTCTCTTCATCTTCCCCTTTGGGTATGATCTCTTGGATTTGAGGAGATGGGGTGATCCTTTTATTCTTTAGCTTCCTCATGTTCTCTCCTATCACCACCATTTTGGTCATATCCCTCCTAGGTATTGATGGAGAGATGTTTGTTTGGGTTGGAGCTTCTCTAGGTAGAGCCTGAGCTTCCCCTTTCTAATCTTGTCCTTCTCCACCCTGGCCCTCTTCTGGTTGGGCTTCCTCCTCCTATATGACCTTCTTCCCTTTCTTCCCCATAACCTTGTCCCTATGGAAGTATGTCACTTCTCACTCATGCTTGTATACAATTTTTTGTCACATTGGGGACTTCTCTTGGTAAGTCAAAAGAGTGACTTTAGTTCCTTTACCTTTCTTGGGCCTTGTCATAGCTTGCAATGTTGGTGCATTAGGAACTAAATCCAAGTGGAAATGATTCCTCACCCAATCCCTAGTCAATTTAATGACATTCTTGGCCCAATGATCTATGTCATTGTTTTATTCTTGGCCAATCTCAGCATTCATTATGGGCCTCTCAAAGATTTTGTCCATGTTGTACAATGGGTCCAATACATATGTGTTATCCTTATTCCATATCTTCAAAGTTATATTCATGTTGACAGTTCCTCCTACAAGTTTTAGACTCATCTTACAATAGTTCATAATTCAAACATTGTAGTCATCTACACATTTCATCCAATAATCCTCAATAGTATCATTAGGTAGAAATTGATTCCTTGTGTGATATTGAACCTGTTGGAAATATAAGAAGAGTAACTAAGAGGGGAGGGTTGAATCAGTTGCCACAATAATAAGTCCCAAATCCCTTAGATGTCAATACAAATCAAAACTAAACTCTGTTGTAACTTGGCAAACACACAAGAAAAATGTTGTAACTTGGTAAACACTAAAATAATTTGGAAAATGCTTAACATGAAAGTCTTAAAATATTATTTGTGTTTAATCTTACTTTAACTTAGTTGCATACATAAAATAAATAGCATGAACAAAACTAACACCAAGATTTTAATGTGGAAACCCAATTTGGGAAAAACTACCAATTGCAACTAGTTACTAATTTTTACTCTTCTAAAGTGAGCCCTGTTAGGAGCTAACCTTATTAATGGTTATAAAAAACACTGTTAGGTGTGACCTTGTTAGAGGATTTAATCACCCTATTAAGAGTGGCCTTGTTATGGGTCTTTAGTCACTTCAATAAAAATTCCACCTTGTTGGAGGATTTAAAAATAAATTTTAATTCAACTTGGTTAAGAGATTTAGATCACTACTACAATGGTTAGGAGGTAACAATGAGATGACTTGATTTCTGATGCAACTAAATTTTTAATTATAGATCTCAATTCTGTCTTGTATACTTGATCCTTCTTGATTGAACATATATTTGTAGCTCAACAAGGATATTTTTATTATCCTTCTAATTCACTTGCTCTAAGCATCATCAAATCTTCAATTATGTTCCACACATTCAATCCTCAACTTGACCTTCTATTTATATCTTACAAATTTTCAAGTTAGGTTGAATATAACTTAGAATAATTAATATTCATCTTCTCAATTGGCTAGAACCAAAAAACAATTCAATTGAACTCAATATGCCAAAATAAGAAAATCCTTCATTAGCTAACCCTACTCGATAGATACTAACTCAAAGTGATTTTATTGTGTTAACCAAGTGAACTTGGTTAACACTACATATTCAAAAAGTTCCTTTGGTAACCGAGTGAGCTTGATTAACACTAGTTCCATCCAAAATTTCTTTCATTATCCGAGTGAGCTCAGTTAACACTCAACTTCTACAAATGTTTATGTGTCACCCAGGTGAACTCGATAGATAGTGTCTTCTAAACTAGGCAAAATCTAGAATGCTCGATAGACACAGGAAATTGTCTTCAATGCCTAGGTGATCTTAACATATACTAACTATAAATTATATGACATTTTTTGTAACATAAAACACAATATATAATTAATCAATTATTTCCTTGACAATCTGCCTCTTTGGCATTGATGGCAACACAACATGTCATAATGCAATGAAATATTAGAGCAAGAATAAAATAAGGAACATATCCTTAGTTTAATTTTGCTTCTCATCAATGAGAACTCTCTTTATAAGTGTGAACTCCCTCTGCCTTCAGTTTCTCCCTCTATTAGCAAAACTCTTTCTTCAACATCTTCTGATAGAAAAATATGTCTTTGATATCAGACCAAGTTCATTTTCCCTCTTTGGCATTTCTTTATTTTTATCTTTATAAAATTTCTATGAGATATGATAGTTAAACTTCTCTCTCTTTAATGTCTCATGCCAAAGATAATATTTAGTGAATTTCAATGTACCTTATTAACTAATTCATTTGCAATGTGGCCTTGTCAATATTGCATCAAGTGACTGATCTTCAACATGCTCTAGTTGATGCATCACTAAATTGCATTTAGTGAGCTTCAAATAGGGGAATGACCCCTAACTTACCTCTTAGATATAGAAATGCATCCTTAAGTAATGGCTTAGTGAATATAGCTACAATTTATTCTTTAGTATTCACATATTCCAAACTTACCTCTTTATCTTGTACCAATTCTCTCAAAAAATGACATTTTATAGCAATGTCCTTTATTTTGGTATGTATCATAGGATTCTTTGATATATTGATTGGACTAATGTTATCACAATATATTACCACTGGATCCTTAATCTCTATCTTCATACCTACCTAAATTTTCTTAAACCAACAATATTAGAACAAATAAACTATTGCTACCACATATTTTTCCTCTACTATGGACTGAGAAATATAAATCATCTTCTTGCTTGTCCAAGACACTAGTCTTTTACAAAGAAAGAATGGTCCACCACTAGTGCTCTTTTTGTCATCAACACCTCCTACCCAATCAGCATCTATGAATGCTTTCAAATTCAAATTGCCTCCTTTTGTGTACCATAATCTATAGTCTTTAGTACCTTTCAAATATCTCATGATTCTTTGGATTTCCATCGTGTAATTTTCTTTTGGATTTGTTGAGAATATTGCCACCATATCAATTGCTAATGCAATATCAAGCCTTGTATGCACTATATACTTCAATTTTTCAATCATTGATCTATATGTGGTCTAATCTACTTCCTTAGAATCATCATTTTTGGAAAGCTTATGTCCAGTTGACATAGGAGTTCCAACTGGTCTTGAATCTTCCATTCCAAACTTCATAGTATCTCCTTGATATATTTAGATTGAGTAATGTAGATACCATCTTTCTTCTGCTAGATCTACAATCCAAAAAAAAAAATTTATCTCTCCAAACATAGGCATCTCAAATTCTTTCCTCATTTCTTCTAAAAATGCTTTGCACAAGTCATCATTTCCTATGAATAAAGTGGTATCCACAAATATTTGTGCCAACACAATCTTCTTGCCTAGTCCTTCTTTCATATACAAACTATTGTTATCATTTGTTCTTTGAAAATGAATCTTTATCAAGTAGTTATGAAGTATTTTATACCAAGCTCTAGGAGCTTTCTTGATACCATACAATGTTTTGTAAAATTTGTAGACCATATCTCTTTTGCTAGGATCTACAAAACCTTCAAGTTTCTCTATGTTGACTTCCTAATCAAGAATTCCATTCCAGAATGTAGATTTTACATCCATTTGATAAACTTGAAATCCTCTATGAGCTACTTATGCTAATAAAGTTTTAACACCTTCTAATCTTGTAACAGGAGCAATAAATATCACCATAATCAATACCTTCTTCTTGAGAATAACCTTTACATACTGACCTTACTTTATTTCTAAAAACTTCTCCATCTTCATTTAGCTTATTTTTTAATACCCACTTTGTGCCAATTAACTTTTTATCCTTGGTCCTTGGAACAAGAGTCCAAGTCATATTCTTCTCTATCTATTCTATTTCCTCATTCATAGCTTCAATCCAACTTTCATTACACAAAGCACCTTTAACATTTCTACTTTCAAATTCAACAAGCAAATGTGTACCTTTCAATTTGTTTCTTGTCATTATTCCATCTGACTTGTCTCTAATGATTAGATCAGGTGGATGATGCCTTCTAGCATATCTTGCTAACATAAATACTTTGGATTTGGATTTTTTTCCACTAGCCTCTTCATGATCATATATATTAAGCTCGGGTCCCACTATCTATAACTCAGGTCCATCACACAAGATTTGTTCTATCAATAGCTTGGTAGCTTCTAAACTTTGGTCCTTTAGACTATGACTTGGGTTGTACTAGTTGCAACTCAAAGCTTTGGGAGAATTTGGGGACTCAGGAGGTGAGGCCTCCTAACTTCCAAATAGATTTGGTACTATATCAGGTTCAAAGTAAATAAATCTTTTGTAATCCTAAGGTTCTTTGTTGCTCTCTTCTTCACTCTTTTCTACAAACTCATCAATTCTCACATGTGCACTTTCTATGATTTTATGAGTACACAAATTCAAACATTTTTTTGCTTTACTTCTACAGCAATATCCTAGGAATATGCTTTCATCACCTTTAACATCAAATTTACCTTTCCTGGATTCCTTCAAGATATAACATTTGCTACCAAATACTTTCAAGTAACTTATATTAGGTTTTTAGTCGTAACATATTTCATAAGGAGTTTGATTTGAATCTTTCTTCAATTGTACTCTATTCAAAGTATGCACTACAGTACTAATTGTTTCCTTCCATTATTTGATTGCAACATTCTTTTCTATCATTAATGTTCTTGCACAATCCATGATGGATATGTTTCTTCTTTTAACTATACCATTCTGCTGAGGTGTACCAGGGGCTAATAAATGTCTCTTAATTCCTTTTTCAATGTAAAATTCATTAAATTCATTGGAAATGAATTCACCACCTCTGTCTGATCTTTAAAAACTTAGTTTCTTTTCAATTTCCTTCTTTACTCTTGCCAAATACCACTTAAATTTTTGAAATGCTTCAAACTTTTCTTTTAAATACATTACAGTCATCATTCTAGAATAATCATCAAAAAAAAGAATGAAAAACTTATCTCAACTATAACTCTCTATACCAATAGGTCCACATAAGTTTGTATAAACAAGCTCTAAGACTTCTTTAGAATGATAGTTCTTGCTTTTGAAACTAGTTTTTCCCATCTTACCAATTTGACAATTTTTGCATAGACCTATATTAGGTTTCCTTAAGCTAGGAACACCTCTTACTCTCTTTTTTTTTCTTATCTTGACTAGATTATCAAATTTCACATGACATAATCTTTTGTACCATAACTAGCTTTCTTCTACTTGAGCAATAAAACATGAACTTCCACTGAGATTGAGGTAGAATGGATTACCTTTTGTTTGTTTTCCAGACCCAACCAGATTTCCTTTTCCATCTAGCAGTTTGACATTCCCATTCATACATTCCACCTTGAATCCAATTTTATTCAACTGTGCCACATTTAGCAGATTATGCTTTAGTCCTTTAACCCAATAAGCATTGTCACATCTAAGTTTGTTGGTTAATGAGATACAACCTTTTCCCTTTATGCAACAAGTTTCATTGTTTCCAAATCTCACACTACCACCATCATAATGTTACATATGTTTAAATTTTGTTTTGTCTCTAGTCATATGACGTGAGCAGCCACTATCAATAACCCATGCATCATTTTTGCTAACATGAGAGATAAGTGTCTTTTTATCTCCTTCATCATGACATTTGTCTTCACTATTATCAGAATCTTTAGCCATAAAACAATATTTCTCCATTTTTCCTTGTAGTTATTGAATTTATTCTTGCTTTTGAATTTTTTGTGCTTCTTTTCATCTTTGTCTTCTCTATTTGGGCACCTAGCAGCAATGTGTCTGACTTCTTCATAAGAGAAATAGATTAGAGGAATCTTACCTTTTTACTTTCCTCTACCTTTGCAATATTTCCTTGTGTATATGCTTAAAATCATCTCAAACGCTATGTTAATTTATTTAATAATTCCTTTGACATTATTCTTCTTCTTATTTAATTAAATAGGTTCATTTTTCCTAATGTATTCAAATTTAATCTAAATGCATTGCCTCTAATGGATAAAACTCATTTAATACATAGTGCTCCATAAATCCCCTTTTAAAGATATTTCAATTTATTTAATTCCCTCCATTTTATTAATTTTTCTAATCCTATGATTAAATTAAATCCTATTTAATTTAGTCTTAATCTCATTGTAAAACCTAGTCTACACCCATCACTCGCATCCTTCGAAGCCTACTCACTATTTAATCTCACTTATTTATCTTGAACACCTTTCCAAACACCTTTTAGCTCCTAAGTTTTTACTCACACATGTGTGAGAAGCTCATGATCCAATAAAGCTTCCACTTCATTTACACCTCTTACACCTCTGTCCCCACTACTACATTTGACTTCATTTTTCTACCAAAATTTTTGACCATCAACTAAAAAAATTTAGTTTTGTCGGAATGTAGAAGGAAAAAATTTATTTTTTTAAAACTAAGCCCCATGTTGGTCAAAATGGGGCTTAGATGTAAAAAATAAAAACATTTTATGTTTGTTGTTTTTCGTGCGCATGGGATGTTTTGTTGTTTGTTGTTTTTCACGCGCATGGGATGTTTTGTTGTTTGTTGTTTTTCACGCACATGGGATGTTTTATTAGAGTTGGATACTTGATGTGCCATCACCAAACAAAAAACTAGATGCCCTGGTTCTACCCTAGCTTGCTCATGGTTGGAGTTGGAAACTTGATATTTTGAAAAGGAGGTGATCAGTCTTTTGGAAGTTTAGATTTGGAAACAGCAAGGTCGAATGCATAAGGTAGAGTGTCAATTGTTTTATCTTTAGATTCATTGCCTTTACATTTTCCAAAAACAATTTCTTATTCTTTCATCTCTTCATTATCATTTGTTCCATGATTGTATTCAATGCAGTTGTATAACTTGTACATGGCTGTTTCTTTTCAATCCAAGGAATCATTATGTCCAATTCTCTTCCATCGATTTGATGGGCATTTTTTCCTTGTTCTTTCTTTGATGGGTTTTTTTTTCCCTTGTTCTTTCTTATCTTTTGAACTTGGTAGCAAGTGCAAGGGACCCATTCTTCACTTTCCTTGTATGGTATTGCTTGGTTGATGATGCCCTCTCCTCAACGAATTCTATGATATTTCATGCTTAAGAATATGCCTCCCTCTAAACAATCCTTAATGGACTTTGCATGACTTGGAACAATGTTCTCTTCTATGCTAGTTTCCCAATGTCAAAAGTTAAAATTAATCTCTTTTATATATCAGGTTTGGACTTCATTCCTAGAAGCATCAATTCTATTTTTTGGCAGTTTTGTAGAACATCTTTTGTGGACATAATTTACTCCTTACCTACATTACAAACAACAAAGAAGGAAACATCTATTTTTCTGGTTTTGCTATCTTAAAACTATTTTAATCCTTTTAAAGCCTTCGTATCAGATCTGTACATTTCTTGATCACATGGCTACATACATCATCATGAAATATGGAAAAAATAAAAATAAAATTTGATAATAATTATAGATTATAGAAAGCCATATTTTGGGCATAAAAAGGGCATTGACATTTGAGACAGATTAAGCCTTCTTAGTTTGCCATATCATTTCCAAAACCTTCAACAAGTTATGTTCCCTATGAACCATTGATCATAGATTTGCTCAGTTCCTTGATTAACAACTAGGTGGTATTTTTTGTCATGTCAAATTATGTGATGTTTAATTAGTACCAATCTTGAAACAATTGCAAGAGTAGTGGTTTACAAGAGCTCATCTCTCATTATTACAAATAGTCCACCTAGCACTCATTGCATCCATGTGATCCTCATACATTCGAAGCATTTGAGATTTATTTGGTGTTGTTGTTGCAAGACCAGTACAAATTTGTTTGCATCTGCAAAAAAGAAAGCATGGAGAGTGTGAAGGAGAAAATGTTGTAGGTCTATGAGCTCAAAATGTTGTTAATAAAAAAATTCTAGGTGCCCGTTGTTTAAAATTTTATGGAAGGTTCTCCAAGGCTTAACAACCATGTTTGAATGCTTCAAGTGGGCTAGAGTTTGGTAGGACAGACCCAAAGCAGAGAAATTTGTCATGGAGTTGACAGCAATAGCATTGGATGTTTTGGATAATCTACACTTCCCATTGGATAGCCAATGACATGTGTGTAATATGTGCAATCCAAAATCATGTTATATAAAAAATTTATATATAAATCAGTAAACTGATTAATTAATATAATATTCTTGTAATCCTATAAAGATATATAGGAGGGATGTGAAATATATATCTTCCTATTAGTTTATTCATTATTGTATTTACATATAAATTGTTATATATAAATATATATAGCAATATCAAATTATATATTATATTGTACAAAAAACCCAACTAGACTAATTTTGGGATTGTTTTGCCATATTGGCAAAACCAATTTTTGTAAACTAGCAAATCACCATAGAGTAGCTAGATGTTTTGTGACAAAAACCTAGAAAATATAGTTGCATTTATATAGGAATAAGGTTTATTAAAATTTAAAGAGGGAAATATGTAATGGATATAATAGTCCAAGAGATTTGACTAGCTGGAGATTAATATAATAAAGAACTGGGGGATAGTAGATTAGATAATATAATAACATTACAACATAGTGCACATGAATAAGAAAGGAAATTAGGAAACTAATGGAATTCTCATCATTCTAGCTTCATCATCACCTTTACCATATATTTTTCTTAAAAATATTCCCAAATGAAAACACTAAAAAAATTCCAATTTCTTGTGGCTTGTATCAGATTAGAATGTCAGCATCACAGCGAGAAAATGCGGTTATCTAGATATAGGAAGAAAATCAAGATAAGATTGTAAGAGCATGATGGCACACTGGACTGCCTCTATGTTTGATCTTTTTGATTCTTAGATGGTTCATGGTGATCTTGTTGACATTTTTGCAATGATCACTACTACATTTAACCTTATTTTTATACTACAACTGTTTTTCTTTTTCTTTGCTTCATTTTAGTAAACATTCCATATCAACAAAATATTGATTATGTTTCAATATTAAAATGTATGAGGGTATATGAAGACTTTTCCTATTATCCACGTAAACTACTTGAGAAGCACATGAAGTTTTGACAACTTTTGCACCCTTGTGATGTAGAGGATAGGGTAATGGACCCAAGTAAAAACCCAAAATGAGCAAGATTGTAGGAGTGTTCATAGTGACCCTTCTAGGTCTTGATAGGAAAGTTCCACAACCAGTCAACTCTAGGATGTTTTAGGGTCTCAATAGGGTTTTTATAGTCTATCTAACATGTTCCCATCAACACCTTTCAGTTTCCATACCCTGCAAGCCAAAATGCATAACTCACCTAAATGTTGTCAATGCAAAATTGTAACTTCTGTAATAGTAGCAAGACAAAATGGTGGATATCTTTTGGTTTTCACAAATGACACAGTTTCAAACACCCTTTATCTTCATTCAAAACATATGTAAAGCTTGGATGGACTTCCTTTGGCAAGTATCAAAGATTCTTCACAATGACCCTGTTTCAACAATGAAGCAATAGTGCATTTACAAAGCAACTTATAGAAGTACTCAATGTATGGACTTCAAAACTTGCATATGTTACTAAAATGTCTTTAATTAGATAAATCCATACTCAATTCCACTCTATGTGTTTCCTAAACCCAAAAGCCCCAATTCATCTATTCAAAACCCTTATTTCTAGGGTATCACCAATCTCCCATGTGCCAAGGTTTCTTGGACTAATTCAAACTGCAGACATATATGTTTTATCACCATAAACATGAATCAACTCTCAAACCCTACCCTCCTTAAGGAAAATCTCTCTCCATATGATTGTCCCCTCCAAATAACCCTTATTTTCACCCTTTTTTTGTATGGTAGCCACCAAATACTTAAATTAGTGGTTCATTACAGAGTTAGAAGCATTCATACAAGTTAGAAACCTACCATTCCATGAAGAATCAGACAACATTTCATGGAATAACCTTGATTGTTTGAAAAAAACTTCAAAATTGTTAACAAACTACCTACTACAGCAAGAAATCTATGAATTTGAACAAACGAATTACAAATTTAGATTCAAATCTTGGTTTAAGACATCAAGAAATGTTTGAGAATATAATACAATGCATTCCAATTCAAAAGATGTGCAAGAAACTTGAAAATCCTTCAGCCTGCTATTAAAACCAAGCACTTTTATTCATTTTTTTTTAGACAGTCCGTACAATCATATATTTATAGTTTTAGGAGATAGTTAACAACCCCTTTAACTAACTCCAACTCCTTTCACTTCCTATTCCTTCATAAAATTTAAACTATGGAGTTTCCCTCCAAAATTCCCATCTAGCCATTACATTCAAGATTTGAATTTTCTAAAGCAATAAACTATGTTTTTAAGGGACTTATTGAGTGTTTTAACTTATTTAAGGACTTGAGATTATTATGACATCATACTAGACCCTATCACATGACTCCTCTACCTTAGACAACCTCTAGATCATATTCCATGCCCTATTACAACTTTTCAATATGAAAGTCTTTCAAGACATTATACAATATTATGACTCTTTATGCTTTCAAAGGACATGATTGGTTGCAAAATGGACCAATTGATACCATGAGATTCTCCATGTCCTCTGTGATGACCTAGACCCTCAAGGTACCTGTGATGAGCATATGATGCCCCTGCATCACCTTGCCTTCTCAACTGGTTTTATTTTCAAGTAACAGGTAACAAAATTTCTCTCATTCATTTTCTTATATGTTTCAGCTTAACTTAATGTTCTTAGGATTATTTTGTGTTAAATCTTATTGATACACAATCATTTGGATTGGAATGCTTAGGACTCTAGATGCAATTCTAAAGAGGAATTATTGGAGATTTCTTTCCTACCTTGAAATCATTCCACCTTTAGCTCTCGACATTGATGCAGAGACTTGGGTGGACTTTCAGTTATTCACAATAAGAGGGACTTTCCTAGTGTTCTCATAACACAATCAAGCTTCTTCATAGGATCAGTCTCCTTGATCCAATCAACTCCAAACCTTATCAAAGTGCACATACAACTCTCTTGTGCCACCATAGGCTCTACATCTTAGAAATCATCCCATGTCCCTCAAATGGATTTACCAAGCAATCTTGTTCAACAACCATCAAATGCCCACAATGCCTCAATAGGCTCCAATCTTGACTTCACTTCAACTAGGTGTTTCTATCACCTTCACACATCTCAAAAAATTCAACTAACCTATTTCTAAGGTTGCCAAATTCTCATCTTATTATCTGATACCAAAAACCCACTAAAAGCGCTTCACTAGGCCTATTTCTCGATTAGCCCTGCCTAATCAGTTTTTCACACTTTTCTCTCACTTTTCCCAAAACTCTCAAAAAACTAAGACCATATCAAGATACCATTTTGGATTCTACACAACATACTTCAAATTCTCATGCTACTCCCTTGGACCAAATGCCCAAACCAACACTGCTGCCCCATAATTAACCCTCTTTTAGCCCTTCTGTTACAAAGCAACCACTAACATATCTCATCTCACAAACCATCTAACCTCAAATAGAGTTTTCTTGTCATCCAAAACAAAGTATTTTCAAATTAATAGGAGATTCCATCAAGTTTTACACACCCAACCAACAAACCCTCCTTCCTAGGTGCCTAAACCAAGGGTTTTACCAAACTCACCTTTCCAAACGTTTCCCGATCCTTCCAATGGATCCAACACCTTCATATAGCCCTACCATGACCTTCCTTGTCATAAAATATAATCCTCCTTCAAATGGAACCTCCAAACCTATGACTATCCCAACACCTAGTAACACCTCCAGACCTATGATTCCCACAAAATATTTATCAACACTTACCTTGTTGCTTGTAACAAAATGCTACATTTCTAAACTCAGATCTACAAGCATTTGAACCCTCCAAATATAATATTGCTTTATAAACTCTAAGTTAAACACTAAATCCATTTGAGTTTAGATATCTTGATCTCTAATTTCTTTTCCAAAATCATCGTCCAAGGTGGAACTCGCCAATCTGCTCTTCTTACATGCTTATGGAATTCTTTTAGATGTTCCAAATAATTTCAACATCCAACCTTTATAGACGTTTGAGTCCTAAATTCATGTCCCTTGATGTTAGGCCCAAATGGTCTAAGGATTAAGTTTTTTTAAATTGTACAACCTCCATGAGGCCAAACTTGCATAAGCTAATTGATTTGTAATTAAGTGAAATCTAATATCTTCTTTTGACCCTTAGGCCAACCCACTTAGGCCTATTTTTCAAAAAATTTCAATTGCAATTATTTCATGGCTGAAATTGTAATGATCTTAGGCTCACAAGTTTTTGAGATTTACCCATCTTTTGAGCTCACATGTTCTTGATTGAAGATTTCATTAATATGTTTCAATATTTTATTCATCTTCATTAGTTGATGCATTAATCACATTAGTCATTGCTATCAGGATTAGTCATGGCATGATGCTATTAGCACCTAAGTAACTTTCACCTTGTGACATCTCTTTGAGGCATTTTGTAAATAACTAAGATACATTGTCTATAAATCCACATTTTGCAATGATCTAAGCCTTCTAGAAATTATAAGATCATTTCAGTTGCATTTGAAAACATTAATCAACAATTTCCATATGTGTAGATATAAACATTAACTACAACATGTCCAATTTATTTGCAGGTATATTTTTTTGTGAAGAAAGATCGCGCCTGGCAATATGAACCCAGAACAAAATAATGAGACAACAGCTACATTGTGGGCTAAGTTCCAAAGAAAACCTATTAAATGTTATTATCCTTGCAAAAAGTGTAAGGGCTTAAAGAATCGAAGAATTCTAATCACAATAGCCCAGAGTCATTATAGGTAATATGGTCATGTTGAAGGGGGCCACGATTTCCATCCATTGCTAAAAGTGGATTTCCTACAGGAGGAACATAGAGGTGTGAATATCCAAGCTGAGGATAACACTCCCATGGAAGAAGATGGTATTGGGGCAGGTGATGAAGAGGCTCACAATGATGATACTAGCAAATTTGATAATGATGATGAAGATGGTCTTGATATACCTTTACTTGAGAAGGTACACGAGCCCTTATACAAAGGCTCCCAAACAACTCTACTCTCGGGTATAGTGTTGTTGGTGAACTTAAAGGTTATGAATGGTATATCCAATGTAGAAATGTCACGTATGCTAAGGTATGTCATTTTTGTCATCTTCAGTGTTAGCATACAATTACTATTCATTATATTAACAATGCATATTTTTTGTTGTAGGTTGATTAGTGAGTTTTTGTTACCACCATCAAACATTTTTCCTTGTTCGTACCAAGAATTATCTAACATTATGGATCAGATTGGAATGAAGTATCAGACAATACATGCATGTCCTAATGATCACATTCTATATCATAAATAACATAAATTTGCAATAGAATGCCCTGATTGTCATGTTAGTAGATATCAATCAAATCAAATAACAAAAGAAGTTCCTCACAAGGTTCTTTGGTACATTCTCATTATTCCAAATCTTCAACAGTTATTCAATTGCGCTAGCTTGGCACAATTTATGGATTACCATGTACGCAATAGAAGTCAAGATGAAATTATGTGAATACCTATCGATGGTTCTACATTTAAAGAGATAGAAGAAACATGGTCATACTTTAAAGAAGAACCTTGTAATCTGAAGCTTTCATTGGCGACGAACAATGTGAATCCATATGGAGATATGAGATCTGTTTAATAATAACATTCCTCCTTGGATGTCCATAAAGAGGGAGCACATAATGTTGTCAATGATTGTGCTAGGTATTTTTTTTATTTTATAGTTATCTAAATTAATTTATAAATAGTGCATGAAAATGGTTATAATAATTATGTAATGTTTATGTTCATTCAATTGCTTGGTAAATACCAAGTTAAATATATGAACATGTATATTGAGCCCCTAATTAATGAGTTGTTGAAGTTATGGAATGGCATCACTATGTATGACATCTCTATACTGATAGGACATCAACAATTTCAGTTCCATGCAATTCTTGTATGGACAATACATGATGCCCCTAGGCTAACTCAATTTTCTGGTATGTTATATTGTTAAGATCACATATTTTTGGTATGTTATAGTACTTAAAAATTACTATTGAATGCTTAAGTTGTGCATGATAATTTTACATGATCTTTTAGGTCTTCAGACAAAGGAAAAATTTGCATGTCCAATTTGTGGTCTGAAGATGAAATGTCATCATTCAAGAAGTTTAGGAAAGCAGGTGTTTGATGAGTTTAGACACTTTCTCCACAATAATCATAGGTATCTAATTGTCAAAAAACATTTTTTCAATGGGAAAGAAGAGACATAATCAAGGCCACAAAGAATGACACCTCATTTATGAAAGTTGGAATATGATCGACTAAATCGTCAAGGTAATGTCCAATTTGTTGTCCAAAATTTAAAATTTGTATTTTGATATTGTCTTATATTTACTAATGTTATAATTGATGCTCATGAAGGTTATCAAGGCATCAATGACCAACTTCTTAGAGGAATGAAAAGTTATCCTACTCAATTTAGTAGGTTACCATACTACAATGATCTCTCAATTGTGCATTTGTTTGATGTTATTCATATTGGAAAGAATATAACAAAGACACTATGGTAAATGTTGGATGGAAGGTGTGATAGAGAAAAAATTGCCAAAATTTGTTTTGACATTAATGAATCCAATCATGCACTAAAATTTTTCATTGAATCAAATAGCAATGGAGACTGCATAAATACAAGTGCCCTTCCTTGGTTATTAATGGAGCAACAAAGTCATGCATTAAAAGAAGTCATAAAAAAGGCAAAATTTCCAACAGGATTTACTGCAAATATAAGTACTCTTCTATCAAAGAAAGGTGATTTTGGGCCAGGG
Organism: Cupressus sempervirens; assembly: GCA_028749045.1. Lineage (NCBI taxonomy): Eukaryota > Viridiplantae > Streptophyta > Pinopsida > Cupressales > Cupressaceae > Cupressus > Cupressus sempervirens. Next base: position 701,989,691 of record CM053784.1, read on the forward strand.
TTGAAAACACATGATTGGCATACCTTCCTCAAGATAAGCCATGTTCTCTATTTACAATATATTTGTAAGATTGAATGTAGTACCGATTGCATTATTTAATAATATATTGATATGATCATTTTTTAATGATTTTAGTTTGTCCTACCTCTATCCCTTCCATAATAGTTTGAGAATAGTATTAAACAAGTTATATATGATCTTGGAAAATACATGAGGTTAGAAGTGTTTTTTCTTAGATTTGTAGCTTTTTATCTAAAATCTATTGTATAATTTTATTTGAAATCTCCTTTATGTGTTTTTGCATGTTGAATCTCTTTTAGGTGGTTATCGTCTAAAGAAATAAATAAAAAAGATATAAAATATTGGAAGAGAAAAATTCCACAGCTTATGTGTGAAATACAAAAGTGTTTACCTCCAACATTTTTCAATGCTCAAGAACACTACCTCATACATCAAGTTGAGGAGATTGAATTGTGTGGACCTGTACAAGCTAGATCAATGTGGATGGTTGAGAGGCACTTGAAATTTATGAAGGGCTTTCGTTCAACAAAGAGCATGTCCTGAGGGTTCTATGATAGAGGGATATATGATATACTAGACCATGGTGTATATTAGTGATCTTCTAAATTTTGCAGTAGATATCCATGTAGATCACATTTGGGATCCCAACTGTAATGACAAATTCAAAGGGGAGTACCTGACGAGGAAAGGTAGATTGAGGAGGGTGAGAGGTAATTATAAGTTTTTTTTTGTAATTTAATAATTCTTATCCATCATCAATATATATAAGTTGTTTCTAATTGGTGTAATTGTCTTCTTTATAGTTGGTCGTAAGTGGGATGCACTACACTTGTATATTGCAAACAATCTTGATTGGATGACAATATAGATTGAACAGTCTCAAAAAAATGGTCGCTCTATAACATGAGATGGTGTTGCATCATTGGTTAAAGAAGCTCATCGTAATGGAGCTCTCAATGTTATGCCAATGGTACTTGATCTAATATATGGCTTAAGAGATACAAAGGTACGCATAAGATTACTAATCATGAGACATAAGTTTAATATCAATGAGAAGATTCTTGACATGTTTGAATAATTGCAGGTCAAACACAACAAAGCTATGTACTACCATGGCTATAAATTCCACACAAAAAAGTTAGATTAAATGAAGAAAATGTGTGATTTTGGGATGAGTGTTGTCTTTGTGGTCACCAATATTTCATTAAGAACTGATATACATCCTGAACAATCTGAAAATTGATACTATGACATTTTGGATGATATACTTGAGTGTGACTTTAATTCATTCAAAATAGTTTTATTTGTCATCAAATGGTTCATGTTACAACTGAATCAAAATTATCCTAATAGGACTGTTATTGAACATGATAGTGGATTTACTATGATTAATACAAGGTCATTTGAGCCAGTCAAAGATGAGCCCTATGTTATGCAAACAAGTTTTTTACTTTGGTGTTCCACACAAATCAGGTTGGCCATTTGTTGTTAGACATGACCCAAGAGGAAGGCTGGTAAAGTATAATGTGATCGAAGAAGAAGATATTGAAGAAGCACAAGAAGTAAATGATTATCAGGAACAACAGTTACCCAGTGATGAAGAAGAAGAAGATGGTGATGATTTTGGTCATGCTAATGATAATGATGATAATGATTATGATGATGCTAATGATGATCATGATCATGGTGATGATGATGATGACATGGATGAAGATCATGATGATCAATGAAATGTCTAGGTAGGATCAATGTCAACTATGATGGGGTCTTATATGACCAAATTTTTCTTTCCAAACCATATGTGCACATATAAACATTAAGTAGAACATGTCAAATATTTTTTTAGATATAAACATTAGTTACACTAATTTTTAACTTAAGACAAGTTATTTACATATACAATCTACTTTATTATTAATATTTTTTTTGGTAAGTCTATTACTTTAATTTCGCTACTAATTTCTAAGACTTACTAATTTTTTTCACAAGGCAATATGGATGCACCATCTCAGACACCTTCAGTAGAGGTAAACATTAATTATTGTAAATTTTAATGTTAATATAGAAATAAATTTCATATTATTATGTTCTTTTATTTATGGCTTTGGAGTTATTTTGATGAAATTATACCGATATTTGATGTCACAAATGATAGGAAAAAGCTAGAATGATCGTTGATCAAATGCAGTCTGAAATATGAGCATTGTATCTACATGACATTTCCCTTAGTACTGACCCTATATTCATCACCCAAAAAATTAAGCAAAGATACACTGATGAACTTGTTAACATTATCATTGAGGGTGATAGAAGTGAGGAGAAAGAGGCACTGAGAATAGAATTGGACCATAGAATCCAATCTTTGAAGGTAAGAAATAATTCGACTAAAGCAGTAATAGAAGTTCAATAGATATTAATATTTTATAGTATCTTATGGATCATGATCTCTAATTTTATGTGTTCCATTATAGACATATGTGCCAGTTGCGACATCACATGGTGAACATGGTGAGGGTTGTTGTGCACAACCTTCATGTAAGTAACACTTTGTTTTTTTTTATCAACATTGTAACACTTACCTTTTTTTTTTGTGGACGTTTCTCACTAGTATCCCATTTGATCTTTATCCATTGAAAATGTCTTTGCTAACAATATTCTATTCTTCAGCTCATGATGAAGTGTGGACTTCTCCTTCGGTTGGCAGTCCAGTATTGCCTGGTGCATCGTCAGCAACAAGGACCATGCAAACATCCTCGTCTATGCCCACTAGAACTAGTAAAACCTTGTTTTGCTATATTTTGTAATGTGTTATTTGTAATGTATTTCTACAAGTTGATGAACAACGAAGTAGCATATCAATGCTTAAATGATGTATATAGAAGCCTACATGCACACAAACACATGCATACACACACCACGCATACATACATACATACATATATATATACCCACACATAGAGAGACATGGAGATAGGCAGGGAGGTAGACCAATAGAGAGCAGTACTAGAATTTTCATTTCAGTTGATAGACCAACAGAGAGCAATACTACTAAAGTTGATCCATTTCCTAGAGTAGTTCGTGTGATTAGTACTAGTTCGTATGAAGGGACATTGTTGTTGAATAAGAAAACTATGTTTCCGTTAAAAGAATGAAAGCTTCTAGATGCTTTAAAATTGTTATTATTTAAAGTGTAAATTTAGTTTACTTTTACATTACTCATTTTGGACTGATAAATCCTTTATGTTTTTGTAGGTAATAATTCTTTCTTTGAACATCTTTTTCATATAACATTGAGACTATTTGGACCCACCATACGTAAAAGGTACGTAGTTTCATATCATTGCTACATAATTTTTCTTTTCTTCCATTTATTGTAATATATTAAAGTTATTGATCTAACAATCTATTTATTTTTAAAAAGGTGGAATGTACAAGCTGTGGAATTAAAAAATCAGCTAATTGCATCTTTTGAGGAGAAATTTGGGAAAAATATTTTTGACACTGGCCTACTTTTGAAAAGAGAAGCAAAGCATATAAAGACTGTGAGGGATCAATATAGAAGGGCTCTTAAGGATAACCCAAAGTATGACCATCCTCCTATGATTCCACCGATGGAGTGGAATGAAATAATAGAAGATGCAAAGGAGAAAAGGCTATGTGAAGATAGAGATAATGAAGCAACATAGGGAAAAAGGAGGTATGTCATTATCGTATTGAGTACATTGTAATCATGCATTAATTATTGATATTTTTAAATATATAATCTAAGATATTTGAAATTGTTCATAGATTGTAGGACACATCCGTGGCTACAAAAGCGAAAGTAGAAAAGGTTGGCCAACACAAACTTGGCTCTAGTGGCTATATGAATCTCCAGTCTCGACTTGTAAGTAGAGAAATGAAATTTTTATTTTTATTTTAATATAATGTTGCAAATAGTTTTGTTTAATGAAACCATACATGGAAAATTGACGTTATCAAGCAAAAAGTATAGGGCACAAAATTCAATGTGGAGGTCACAGATGAAGATAGAAAAATTGCCTTGAAGGAAGGCTATAAAGTTGTGGCAGCATGCCTACGTGAAGAATCTGTAAGCCTTGCCTAAGAATCTAGTGCACCAAATGATATCTCACAAGTAAATTGGTCAAATGAAAAGTAAATTAAATTGAATAGTTGAGAAGATTATTTTTTGGTATTAGTTTTAAACGTAAATTGACTACATAACAATGTGCATAACATTTTACTATAGCCTTCATATCCTACCATAGAACCTGCTCATGACGAAGGCCATGATGTGCATTGTAGTGGTGGAGGTATTAATTTGCTATTGGAAATTAATTATGTAATTATGAATACAATTTAACATCTTCAATTGCAATTTGACGTGTATCCTTTTTTTGAATATTTCAGAGCATGTTGAACATCATGCTGAAGGAGTGGACCATGTTCCAAGTGTTCAACATGTTGACGTGGTAGCAGATCAAAATGTTAATGTACATGATGTGCCATTGTTAGGTAAGAAAAATGCATGTTATGTTGTATTTGTACTTAATTATAGACTTGTAACAGTTAGAAAAAGAAAAAGAGTATGCCAATTTATCCCATTCACTTGTTCTTGCAACAGAGCCCCCTTTAGTGCAGCAACCTCCTACTCCTCCAAAGAGAAGGAGCCATCATAATTTGACATTAAATGTGCTAGAAGAGGAGGAGAATGATGCAAATATGGATGCTCCTATGAGTACTTTTCTTAAGAGAGCTCAGAAAAACAAAAAAAAGAAATGATGTTTTAAAAATCTTCTTTGATAAACCTTCTTGGATAATGAAAGAATTTTGTTTTAAGTAATTATGTATGAATGATGCGTATTAATACAAATTTTTATTTTATGTTAATGAATATTTTTATTTGTTAATGAAGTCTTGATTAGTATTGTGTATTAATGAATTTTATATCGTATTAATGAATGTTATGTGATTGTATTGATTGAATGTTATAGTTCATAAATGGATGAATGAATGAATGAAGTATGTAATTAGATGATAATAGGTACTTTAGATTGATGTTAGTTGGAGGGAGGTGAGGCCAAATGAGCTTCCACCTTCACGTGATTGGCCTTGTTAAGTAGAGAATATTATAGTATTCTTGAAACCAAGTGAAGCTCAAACTAAGGACCCTTTCTCATTATGTTCAAGAGGGTCAGACAAGCTAAGGACCCTTTTCATTATAGTCTAAAAAGTAGGGGTATTTTGTTACGACAAGATGTATCTTTATTTTCATGTCATATTGATGTCCTCACCAGAATCCAAGAAACTTTAGGAAGTTTATACATTAACAAATTCCACGTCTTTGGCCCATCAAGAATCTGAGAAACTTTAGGAAGTTTATAGGTTAACAAATTTCATGTCTCTGGCCCATCAAGAATCCAAGGAACTTTAGGAAGGCTAGAGGCTAATTGATTCCTCTCCTCTATCCATTCTCTATAATAGACATTACCAAAATGGAAAAACATAAAGAACAGATCCCAAATTTATAACGTTGACACTCAATAATGACCCACATGGCTCTATTACATGGGGAGAAGCCAATATCAACAAACCAAGACAACAAAATAGTAGACCCCCTTTTCCTTGTATAATATATATTTACAAAAGATGAAATTTTTCAAAATAAATTCCAGAGTACGCTCCAAAGAAAAGCTAGCAAGGTTTACTTGCTAAACATATTAAACCTAAATTGTCTCTTGAGTTGCAAAATGTTTAAATGAGTAACAATCAACCAAGGCCTTCAACATTTCAACAAATAGAATTTATCTTCATTTATGGGGTAGAAGAGGAGAGGATTTGGCATCCATATGTATTGTTTCAAAGTAACTCGTTATTTTTCCCTCTAACTATTTGACCAAATTCTGGGTTATGATGTTAGATTAAGAGGGTTTCCTCTTTTATCTCTATGAGTTTATTATTCTTCTAATTGTCTTCATTATCATCACATTTCATGCAGCTTGTTATATTCTTGGATTCCTCTTAAAAGTATGTTTTTCTAAGGTAGGTGTTTGCCTTTTAGACTCCCCATTAATATAATATGATTTTGTTCAGGCTACTCAACAAAAGCTATAGTTCTCTAAAGTATGTTCTTACCTTGCCTACATTTTATTCTGTTCTTGACAAAAAACTGAGACTTTAGAATGTATAAGAATTCTAAGGTTAGGCCATTACATTTTTACTTTGAAATAGGACAATTTTTTCTTGGATGGTCATTCTTTTTACAAAGAAAAAAGGTGTTTCCCAATTGAATTAATTTACGCTGAATAACCCTATGTCCAATTGGAAGAATAAAACTTCTGCCAGATTTGCAAAAATTAGAACCCTAGCATTTGGGTAAGCTAGGGTTAAATTCAATTTCATGTGCAAATCTTCACCAAAAAATTTCAAAGAAAATGAGGTTAATGACCAATGCTAGAACACTCAATACTTGAAGCCATTTGAGCATCATACTTATGATGACTGACATCACAAGGAGTTGGCTCAAGCTTTCAATACAATGCCCTAAAAACAAATGTTTCCATATTCCAAAAAGCCTTGTTTAACACCTTTTCTTGCAATTTTAGAAATCTTAAGGATCACAATGCTTCAATACCAATTCTTGATCTTTGTACTCAAAGACTCCCTTGATCCTTACAATGCTTCAATACCCTTCAAATAACATAACTAAGGAGTTCTAACTCCTACCAAACATTAGTTTTGTCTCAAACTTAAAACTTCCTTCAATAGGCCTATCCTATTAGCCCTGTCCTACAAGTAATCTGCACTTTACTTCCAAACTTCTCAAACAACCTAGTAACCTCTTCACCTTTTCAAATACCCTTTATTGAGTTCTTCAAACCCTATGAATCTCAATACTGATGAACCTTTCTATGAATACTCCTACATGCAACTAGGCCTAAATAGCCCTCCATTTACAAAGCAACTCCTTTTTTCTCTTACTTCCAACATTCTAGACCTTGACATAGTCTAAAGGAATCTATTAAATATAAGGATTCCTAAATTTGTTTGAACTTCCATTCACATCTAAGAATTCTTTCATCAAACCCTCGTTTTAGGGGTTTCTAGCCTAGGGCTCTCTAGAAAAGACCCTTAATAGTTTCACAAAACCTTTCTAATGGTTTAGGAACCTTACAATACACTCCCTCAATTGTTTCCAACACTCATTTATCTACTCGAACCCTCAGATCACTATATTCATGATGTGGTGCTTTCTAAGTGCACCCTCACTGTTTGTTCATCAGTCACCCACTATTCCTTTCTCTATTCATTGTCACCTGCATCTAAATCATAGTAAAAACATCATATTTATAGGCTTAAGTACCTCTCCCACAAGTTACATTTTAATCACAAAAAGTGGGAGAGGCATATTTCCTTAAATTTCTTCAAAACAGTGACAGACTGTCATGTTTCTTGTGATAGTAGAGAACTTCAAATAGATCTATTAGAAGAAACTTGCAATATTGCACTTTTAGTGTTTTTTACATCCTCTAGTGCCTTTTCAAGGAATTACCAAATTTTACATGTAAGCTGATATTATATGTGTTGTTTCTTTTCAATTAGGTTGGCATATGCTCAAACCAGTGATGGTTGTGGCAGCATTTAAATCAACTTCTAAAAGATCCTTGATTGGTTCATGAGATAGGAGTGTAGCCACAACAGACAAAGGAAAACCAGATTCCTCTCAAAATGGAGCCCACAAGAGAACAAGGAAACCACGCCATGCGACATTTTATGCAAACCAGTCTATGGGTAAACTTTTTGTAATTTATCTTAATACAAAATTTTATCTAGTCTTTTTAGAATAGTTGTATTAGCTTATTATTATATAACTTTATATATATATATATATATATATATATATATATATCAATTATGTCTTTTTGTTCAAAATTCTCTTAATTATGAAATTAAGACTTGACCACCATTGGTAATTCATCCTAGACAAATAGGTGTTGAAGCTCTATTTCTTGTCCTCCAAATGATTAGAGCTTTTAATATGGATATTGTTGGTGTTTGAAAATGCTAGAGGGTTTTCAATTATCCCAATGAGAATATGACATATCTAGGGGCAGCTAACTCCCATTTTCAATATGCCATTTTAGACACTAGACCAACTATAAGGCTAGACCCTTCTTCTACTTCAGGCTCTGCAAGACCTAGGCAGGTGAACCTCTTAGGATCCAATTATGTGACCAGTGCAATGAGCATAATCAGAATCTAGAATAATAGATCAAAACCCCTAAATCTTCTATACTTAACTAGTACTTCATAAGCATGAAACAGCTAATGACCTGACCCATGAAACTAGTAAGCTAAGTGTGGGTTAAACTTTGAATAACTTTCAAATTGAAAGGGGAAACGTTTGATTAATAATGTTGAATTCAACAAACCCCTCATATGCAACAATAAGACTTAATGATCCTATAATTGATCGGTGCCTTAACCATTGGAAAAATTCATGAATCAAATGCATACATATGGATATCTAATATTTATTTATATATTCAGATATATGATCTATCTATTTACCTTGTAAATAAACATCTGTGCTCAATCTGAACCTCATTCTTACATGATATCCCCCTTAGTAAACTTGCAACCCTATTGAATTATCTAAAGCATTTATAGAACCCCTTGGGTTACAAGCAACAATGAAGCAACATACAGCCTTAAGGGACTGCAACTATGACCTAGGCTCTTTGTTCAAAGACCATAAAACATTGGAAATTCATTGAGACAGGAGACGAGAATTAGAATGAAACTAATGAAATTCTTGTTCATTTGTATTCATTTCCTTGAAACAATACAACCAAATGCATGAAATGAAAACATGAAAACACCTAACAAATCTAAACTATCTATATTATCCTTCCTAATGTTGTTCATACAAGAGAGAATATTCTAAAAGAAATGATGTCTCAGTATTGGAATGCATCAAGAACTGGATCCAAAACCTTGGTATCTCAGCAATGAGCAAATTTTCTCCAAAGACTAGAACCAACTGGTTTCTTAGTGACAAAATTAGAACCCTTACAAAAGATGAAAGAAAGAAAGATATAGGAGAAGAGTTCACTCTTGGATCTAATATGAACATGACATCTGTCCACTTGGAAAACCTTCTCAACAAGTTAAAAACATTCTTCAAATCTTTTCTTTCAACTTGCATATCAAATCTTCAATCAGTTTTGCCTTCAAAAGCACAAAATATCTCAAAAAGTTGATCATCAAAGAAAGTAACTGATTTTTAGTGTCAAAGTGAATTCAAGGTAAAAGTAAAAATCAATTCAATGTAACCTCCATAATCCAAGAAAACTGGTTAAATTTGATTTTCTTCACATCCAGATCCCAACAAGCCTTTAAAATTTCCCTCTAACCAATTCTGATGCTCCATGATCAAATCTGCACGTTCTACTGCTAATGCCTCAAGAATCACAAATTGACTTATAGCGTGAACCAATGAATACTTGTGCACAATCTAACTTCATATCTAGAAAATTTAGCTTCTCCTGATTCCAACAGTATATTATAGGGCCTATTTTGGACAAAAAATGCCCCCTGATAGCGGTTTGAAAATTTTAGACCTAGCTTGTGTCTTTGCATTAAAATTCAAAAATTTAAAAATTTATATAATATAAACTATATAAATCATTTAAATTTTTTCAAATTCTACATTTGAAGAAATACACATTCAGATTACCTCTAAATTTCATTTTATATTCACTTTATTCTCTCCCTTTATACTCTCCAATCTTGTGACACCATGTGGTCACCACATTTTAATTAATTAATTAACATATTGATTAATCCATTTCTCGTAGCACCGTGACCCTTCTATCTTACCTTTACGCTCATATGGGGCCGTCAATTCTTGAAAAATTGGAAGCCTTTTAAAGTTTCTTTACGTGCACATGGGCTTTAATTCCCTTTACACTTTCACGAGCCTTTTCCCGTAGCATCGGGACCTTCTTGTTTTAAACTTACATTTATACGCTTACTTTATATGTATCACCATAGAGTTCTAAAATTTCCTTCTTGGGCCCACAAGGTCTTCCATTCACGTAGGAATGTAAGCCTTTGAGATTGGCTTTATGGGCTCACGCTATGTGTAAAAGCATCAGGTATTCCCACTTTGCTTCATGCTCTCATGCTTCAATTCCACGTGGCTCTTCTATAACCATGTACTCCTTCAAATTTGTCCATCTCACCATGACATGTCACCACCACATCACTTGGTTTCCACTTGTCAATTTTTGATTCGCTGATGGTGCCACATCATAGCCACAAGGGCCCATGACTGTCTTGTTGGATTCTAGGTTTTTCGACGATTCACTATGTCGCTAGCCAGAAAACCTTGGATTGTCTAGCTAGCGAAGTAGGGACTCACCGAGTTTCTAACTTTTTCGGTCTCTTGTGAATTGCCAACATCATCATACCTTGTTACTACATTCATTGTCCAGCTACCACTTGTCATTCAACTACTTGCTGATGCTACCACACGGGACCCATACTATCTTGCCAAATTTTGAAGTTTTGTAGTGATTTTCTATGTCACTAGCCAAAAAACTTGGGATTTTCTGGCTAGTGAGGTAGTGACTAGCCGAATTTTTTACTTTTCTGGCAGCTTAAATTTGCTGACATCATCATTCTTTGTGCATTTTCCCAGTCAAAATTTTATCCCTTACTTCCAGCTGGTTGGATGGGTGGGACCCACCTACACATGGCTTTGCCTTTACAAAACGCTTCTTTCTTTGAGACACATTACATTTGCAATGATTTTTATTTAAAGACCTCAACATTTCATTTCCCAGCCAATGTGGGATATTGGCTTCCTCGCTCTTGCTCTATTTTTATGGCACGTTCCTTGACTTTGGACCTTGTAGCTTCATTCACATGGCAACTACATGAATGCTTACTTCTAGCCATATCTTGTTTATGCTACACAACTCTCAGTTGCTATTATTGTCGAACCCTTATTTGGCAAGCAATAGTCACTTAGTTTCTATATCCAAGTGGATTATTGATTTATGTGAGGTAATAGTCAAACATGAATAAGGACCCTCAAAAATTATGTAATCTTAAAAAAAACTTGGTCAGGTGCTCACATGAACTGTACAGTTGGAAGGAGTTCATCTCTTAGCTTAATCTCATCATCATAAAAAAGACTTCGCAAAACTATCCAAGTAGTTTCCAATCGTTCTTTCTCAATAAAAAGAGCATGGAGAAAAAGAAATCATGTTAGTGTCAAGCCATTTTCATTGATATCTTATGGAAGTCTCTCTAAGATAACCCTTTTCACATCAACAATCTCAAAGGGTTGTAAAGGAGCATTAAAGCATCTAACCTGCTCAATAAATAGGAGAATAAGCTATCATGAGCCTCCATTCTAATGGAAAGTTCTTAGATGATACACAATGTCCAATAGTTTGTATATGCAAAGAATTTTTTTAACAAAATAGATTTGAAGATTAACATCATGTCCAATGAACAAGATGGATAGATTTCAAGTTACAGTGCAAAAAATAGCTTTTTAAAATTGATGCATCCCCAAAGAGCAAACCAAAAGCATATAATATTTTAAAAATATTCTAAAACCATGCCATACTTGAAATTTTTTGAGCTCGGCATCACTAAGACTGCCATCTTTGTCATGATCACACATGATGAACATTCTCTTCAATGCCCTTACACAACCAGATTTTAGCGATTGATTTTCTTGGTAAAATAATGGTGTTGTGGGATGAAGAACTATCTCTTGAGCATAGTAAAAAACTTTTGCAACTTGTCAAGTATGATTGCTTAAATATCAGTATCCCAACTAGAAAACAAACTATATAAAATGAGAAAGGGCAAATTATATATGGCTTAGAAGGGTTAGAAAAGTTACACCAAATTCATCTAGGAAAAATCCCCCATGCTTGAATGGCTTAGATAACACATATTCCAAATAAGGAAAATAGTAGAATACTATCTCAAGAGAAATTAAGCCTTGCCTAAAGGAAGGTTTTGATACACTGTGATCACAAGTTAAACAGTGAGAACAAGTGCTGAAATTAGGTACCGAGTATTGCAGCAGATAACCTATCCAAAAAATAGGTATATTTTATGTTTGGGAACATTATACAATGTTCATTTGATGGTGAATCTATCACCAATTCATTGCAAGGTCGTGTGGAGACAGTGGATTGAGGAAGCCCTAGTTGATAGTGTTGGAAGACACCAATTGGGGACATGGGTATTGCAGGGCCCGTGAGACAAATTTCCTTTGGATTTGGGAAATTGGAGATAGAATAAGTCACTATCCAGGAGTTGGAAGTGCCAGGTTTAATCTACCACATACTTCCTTTGTTAATTTGGACAATTTTCATGCATTGAAATAGGGTAACTATTAAGAATAGGTGTATTGGTCCAAAACAATCAACAAGAAGTTTTTGATATGTTTTAGTACTCTAAAAAAGGGTATTTGTAAATGCAAATTTCTTGCCAGATGTTTTGAGTAAAAACAAAGTTATTTCCATTTTTCGCTCTATTGTAGGACCACTTGGTTGCTGAAGTAGGTCTCTATGACAAATTGTGAGCATTTTACCAAATGTGGAGTATGGGATTGATATACAACCTTAGAATCCATTGAATAAAAGTCATCAATAGCCTATAACACAAAAATTATCATTTAGGAGTATAGTATAAGGCTTTTACAAGTTTGATCTCTTAAGCATTTGAAGTAGTTGATAGGCTAGAGTGCCTAAACCTCTAAAATTTCTAAATTCCCATTGTGTCTTGAAGACCACCACCCTCCCTCCACATCATTAATGAATGGCAGCCAATGTTGATTATTGTGTATTATTGAATTTTAGGTGATTTTATTCATTGAATGTTACAGTTGGGGCTCCAATTTTGTGGCCTTCTCAACTCCTGATGAAACATCTTGAGTTATAAGTATGGCTTGTTTTGAGAAAATGTAAATGTTTATTAAATATTTTGAACTCCTGAAACTTGTCTTCTGATATCTCTTGTCTTAAGATTGTAAGTTTCTATATGTAGCTTGTAAAAATGAATGGGAAAATAGTAGTCAGCAAGCCACTCTATGTTGCGTTGGCTTAGCACAAAGAAGAGAGAAGAGCAAGGTTATAGGTACTTCTTTTCATTCTTATTTTGAGGAGTATATTTACAAACTTGATTCCATACTGTTTATTTTGAAACCAATTCAGCAAGATGGATCCATATTTAATTCTTGTGCTTATCTTACAATGTATCTCTAAGATTTAGCAAATTTGTTGAAAGTCAAAGTTAGGTAGTCTAAATAAGATAACTATATACAGAAACTCAATCATTAAAACATTTAGTATGGACTTGAGCTATCTTGATGGAACTATTTTTTATAAGAGTAGGAAAGAATGGTCATGAGGTTATGGGGGGTGGAAGGGTATTAATAATATATTCAATAGGTTAGATGGTTAGGTTTGGGTAGAAATTTAGGAATTGTTGGGTTCCTAAATGTGTGTTTATTACTGGAATGTATTTGCTTACTCAAAATATTGTTGTAACTAGTATGACTCTGGGAATTATTGATTCACAATGTCTATTTGGTTGGTTGAAATTATTAGTATTCTGTCAGTGGAAATGCCATACTAATTTGGCATATCTTGATTATTTTATGCAGGTGCAATTCTCACAAATGTGAAATCTAGTTGGGGTGGCACAAGCTATGCCAACTCTTCTTCCTATATGCCCTCCTAGAGGTCCAAGTCTAAGCCAACCAATGTTCTATGGACAAGGGCTACCCACACTCATGCCACCTCAAGTAAATATGATATATATTCATATTTTTTGATATATTTTCTACTGATGTTGTTAATCTATGCTAATGAATTCAAAGTTAATTTTGATACTTTGCAAATGGCTCTATGCTCATCTTGAAGGAAAGGATGTGTCAACTTTTGTTTGGTGACCGATCTAAAATGAAAAGCTCAACGTTCATCAGCTTTTATTTGTTATGTTCTTACATAAGAACAAATTGCCCTTTTTAGCATGTCATGCTTGGAAAACCATTCCAAATTTTTGCAAGTTCTTCATTCAGCATTGTTTTCATTGGTAGTTTATGATTTGATGCCAATTTTGTTATAGGCTGGTGGATTTGGTTATCAACAGCAGCTTGTCCCTAGAATTAGGCTAGGAAATGCACCTATTCCAAATTTCTATCTTTCTCTAGTTTAGCCACAACAAGGACAGTGATCTAATGTTAGGTGGTCTGGAGCTGCACCCATTCAACAACAGTAGCAGCAACAGCAGATGCCACTTATACCTCAATAGGAAAAGCACACTTTATCTATATTTTTTAATTATTGTACATTAATCTTGGTTCTTAACTATCTTCCTTATATGTTCAATTCTTCACTATATAGGTCAATTGTTATAATGCTTTTCTTTATTTTGTACTTCAAGTGACTGCTATTATTAACATTTCTCCTATTGTTGAAATGTTCTGGAATGCAGATTTGAGCCTCCAAATGAAAGTTTGATTCTTCATGACCTAAATGACAAGTTTCTTTTAAAACCACCATTAGACTTCATAAAAATGGGACAAATATATAAACATAGAGGCATGGAAAGTATCTCCTTCTAGTTGCCTCAGGCTTCTCTTGGATATGTTTCTCTAGGATGCATTGCAAGAAAATCTCCCCCAAAACCAGGTGAATTCAATTCATTACATTGTATTCACAATGATTTAGTAACTGGAGCTTAGTTCCCTAATAACAGTATTTGGGATGCAACTGAAATTAAATAGTCAAGAGAAGAATTTAGCATATGGATGCTAGATAGTGAGGTATAATCTATTGATCACTTTTGCAAAAGGATAATTGAGATCCTTTTTTTATTTTTTTGGAATCTGACCATGTGAGGCAATTTATAGGTTGGTACATTGCTTATAAGAATTGGAATAAAAAAGCCACCAAGAAGGTTTTCCCTAAGACTGGTTGATCAGACCAATTCCCATGAACTAGATGACTTAGTGATTGATGCCCAAGTAAAAAGGATTTCAACAACACTTTTTTATGATTTTGGGTGTCTAGTAAGCATTTCATGGGCAAGAATTTTGTGATGTGACACTTCACTTACATGTACTCTAACAATTTAGTGATGAAAATGGCTATGTAAATCTTATATCTCAATAGTTTTGATCTATATGATGATGTTTAAATCATGGAGTCCATCAGTGGTTTGACATTGGTTTTCACTTTTCATTTGTCCATGTAGATGGTTCCATTGTTGAACATTTTTTTCACTGGCATCATGTCTAGTTTACATGGAAGACTCGATTACTTAAATTCAACAATAAATCTATCATTAGTGACAAGGTCATACAATGAAAAGCATGACTTTTGGGAACCTCTCTTGAACATGTGGATGGATTTTTGAGGTATGATTCTATCTATCAAGAATGACAAAATTCTTTAATCATCTTTCTTGCATCTCCTTAGAAGCCTTTTTCACCTTGAGCTATCATTTCTACCATTAGAGGACTTTGTTCCCTTCTATTTACCAATGAAATAAATGGTTTTCATTTTAGTTCTAAATATTGTTTTCTTTCCTTCATAGTGTGGATTTTGAGGAGTTCCTTAAAAATTTATAGAATGAATTGCAAAAAAATATCAAACAACCATATTTGCAAAATATGGGAAGTACATGCTCTCCTAAGATAAACTGCAACTACAAATTCCTAACTATAAAGAAAGAGTACTCAAACAATGGTGGTTCTATCTATTGCATTTTGAAAAGAAGAGATGTATTTTTGGGAACTAGGGCTATAGGATAGAAAACAAGTATAATGTTATTTTGTGTCTAGGAACACAACATGCCCTTTTCCTTAAAGAGACTCATCCTCAAAGCTAGTAAAAGTCAAAAAGTTGAGTAACACTTTTAATATACAACTTCACAAATGTATAAAATGGGGCTTCTTTCTTAAAATACTAGCTCACATGAATGTTTGCCACAATTTTTGAAGTCTTGGCAAATACTTCATAATTGAGTACTAGATCATCTATTGCAATCACTTTTACTTCACCTTCCAAAATTAGATTGTTATCTTTAGCATCAATTTTGCTTCTTCGGTAGAAATCCTTCTAGGTTTTAATATTACTATACATTATACATTTGTTACTGGGATTTGCTTCTAACTTACTGTGTTCCAAGCTCTTGCAGACTTGCCTAGGAAGACACCGCAAATCCTTTGTACTACCCCACCAAGGAACACTTAGAACATAGGGTCAAACATGCATGAAAAACTATTTTATTTTCTTTTAAATGGGAGAATTTTTTTTATTTAATTAGGATTGTTGTTTGGAGATTGCAGTGTGAAAGAGTGTGCTCATTACTTGGAGATAATCAAAACATACGAGAAGAAGCCAGCTAATAGTATTCTGGAGCGTATTGACAACGACTATCTATCATGAGTATTCTTCAGACCTCTGTTGAATAAAATTTATGCATTGTTCACGTACTAGATTCAAAACTTAGAAATATTCATTTCTTTTAGCTAGGAATAATAAAGATAAAATGATTGAAATAAGAAATAGATTTTGAAGAACCTCTTTAAATGAATTTAAGACATTTGTGTTAAATTGTTTTGTGTTTTGAATAATTTGTATTGTATTTCTGAATGATCAATGGAAAAGATTTCTTATATCTACATCCTTGAGTGAGGAGTGCCATTGTATGGGACATGTCTTTTGTCCCTTCATTTCCTTTGCTAATTGCACCTTTCTATTACAAGTCTTCTAACAATAAGATTAGTTAGTATAACATTTTTTAATAATGAAGATTGTACCCCTTCATGATCATTTCTAGACACACCTTTTCTTGTTGGATTTGCATCGTTTCATTCAATAATTAATCAGCCTTTAGTTATTGATTATAATATTCTCCTTATTGGATGCCAATAGTAATAATCTCACTAGTCAGTGTGCATGAGCTAGTATAATAATATGGTTTATTGGTTCAATAAATCTCAAATTTTGTCATTTTTTCACTTAATCATTATCATAACATATTGTTGTTCCTCCATATTGGTATTGGTTATGAGTGTTGTATGCTTATTATTGCTCAGTCATATGTTGATTGATGTCCTCTTGATTATTTATGTTTATTGATACAGCTTCTCCTGATTTGTATATCATCCTGTTACATAGTAATCATGGACCATCATTAGATATACATATTATCATTGATCAATTATCACTTGGTTTTTGGTCTTCATAGTAGCTATCATACTTATCAGCACTTGGGAACTGGAATACCCATTACGAATTCCTCATCTTCTATTCTATATCACTCCATATTGATTTAGTAATCAATTCATTAACCAAATCACTTCTTCTAATGATGTAAATGTGTATTGACTTCTCTTCAACTTCTTCCATGTATGATGCAAATTGATATCATAGCTACTAGTGAAAATAGTTCTAAATGACGATTTATCGATAGTTGTGATTCTCTAATATGATGATTTATCCATAGTTGCAATTTATCCTGATGGTATCTATAGACCATTATGTTGGTCTGATTTTTTACATATTAATTTTTCTTAGAATCATGGTGAAAAAAGCAGATGTGAGTTCTTTTGTTAGGTCCTAGGGTTTTAGGTTTTGGTCTCATATTTTTGATATATTTTAAAATCTGTGTAAAACCATAGGTCTTTCCTTTTAAATCTTATTTTGGCGCAAAAGTCTTAACAGCAACTGAATATTCTTTCCCGCCTACATCGATGTCATTATTGAGTCCTTTTGAAAAATCTTATCCCGTCATTGATCTTGTTAGAATCAATGGATGTCGTGTACTCACTATAAAAATTTGTGAGGTTGTTTCTTATAGCGATGTAGCGACCATCAAAGAACTGTGTCCTCATGCTGAAAAATGAAGTTCGGCAATGAAAAAGGTGTGTTAATATCAAGACATTATGATCATGTGCTATGTCCCAGGATTGTCAGTATTAAAGAAGACTTTAGTGAAGTGGTCTAGGATTGTGAATGTCAAAAAAGGACACATGAGGAGGAATTCACAAATGGTGTCACCAAAATTCAAGTTTCTCTGGTGACTCGCTAAGTCGCTATCAAAAAATCTATGCGAACTACCGGTACCAACATAGCGAGTGCCTAAATTTTAAAGGAAGTGGTAATTTGTTTTAAAAACTAATGTGATTGCGAAATTCCCATGCAAGTTCATAAATATGCATGACCACCTTCTTTGACACCAGTATTAATTGACAAATTTTCAATCAATGTGGTTTTGTTCTCCATCACCAGAGTTTTGACTCTACCAAAAGTCGCTATCTTGCTAGCCAAGAAGTTGGTGTTTTCATCGGTAGCAAGGTAGTGACTAGTCGGATGGTTGTGATGTAATGGAAATTTTAAAATAGATGGGCCCCAAACAAGTGATTCGTCAGAAATGAGTTGTGCAAATTAAATGACACGATAGCATCCTACTTAGCATTTATAGGTTGGAAGTTTTGACTCCACTAGAGCTCGCTATGTCGCTACCAGGAAGTTTGTGTTTTTCGCCGGTAGCTAGGTAGCGACATGCCTAAAAATGACAAACACAACAGAGTCAAGGAAAAATGATGTCATTCAAAATTAAATAATATATATCTGTACCAGCATGTTAAGCCAGCTCAGCGACAGCAGTATCTTGGACCCACTCCCCATGCATAGAACATGTAAATGATTTTAAATTGTCAGATCAAGCATAAATTGATGATACGTGCTAACTCACTGTGGAAAGATGTGAAAAAGTTATGTATAGCGAGGTAGCGAGTGAGGGACCCACCATTGTTCTCTTAAGGGTTGTATCAAATGTCTACCACAAGATCAAAGTAAAATCAATGGTTATCGCTAGCTTGCTATAGAAAGGTGCTCAAAAGTTATGTATAGCAAGGTAACGAGTTGATGACACGTGTCCTCAGTCATCCGTGGGCCTAGTTTGAAACACCACCATTAGAGGAAAGGTACAAATGGAGTTATTTTATTGGGTTTACTGCCAGCATGTTAAGAGGAAATGTGAGTCAACCTAATTTTCATTCCGTGATTGTAGGAGTTTTCAAAGATCAACGATGCAAATTTAAAAAGAAGTATGGTGCCACTCTATTTCTCTATTTTGTACATTTATGATGAATGAAAGCTTCACATGCAAGAAAAATAGAGTACAATACAGGAGATTTCATCACTTCCAGTCTCACTCAAACAAAGATTTCATGTTCTCTAAGCACAAGAGCCTATTGATTGTATTACGTTAAGCTTGGTAAAGATGTGAGGCAATTTCTTATTTGTTCAAAGAATAATTGTAGAGGTTCAGAGAAGAACAAGTCTGGCAAGTCAAGTACATATTCACATACAACCTCTGTAGCATTCCAGTTCCTATTATTATGATTAAGATGCCTCTTAAGAAGGCATTTTCTGGGAAAATTAATTATATGGATAGAAATGACCATGATGATTTGCTAGAATTACTCTGAGAATCCACCACCGAGCCTACACAAGTCAAAAGGTTAATTTCCTTAAACCCTAGGCTTAAGATTGCTAATGGCCTATATGACAAGGCGAACTGGGTTAGGGATGCGACAACTATGCAAACTAGTCTTGTCTTGTTTAAAAAGTGTTTTTTAGAGAGGAATTTTTTTGCCTCACATGCTAACGTCTAGAATTTTAATTTGGGAAAGCTAGTAGTCCCAAGTTTTTTCATGGATTATGATTTTCTTGAAGCCATTGCCAAGAATTATGACCAAGCTGTTAGGGTGGTAAGAAGAAATGATGGTATGCCTTTGATCTCGATCAGTCTTGAAGAAATTAGAGAGGTTTTTCACCTAGAACCATTGTCAGATTACCATGTACCAATAAATCTGCCAGAACTAGAAAATGAATACAAAGCAAAGAAGGATGTGATTAGGGGAGGTGCACTAAGGGCACACATTGGTACAATAGGAACTCTATCGATAATTACCACAACCTCTAGGGAACCTTTTAAGAAGAGTCTTTTCAATTCCTAGGCTGTAGAAATATACAGAACCCTGTGTTGTGTTTTAGGTGAGCATGAGCAGGATTTCATGCCCATTGGCCTTATGTATATGATGGTTCAAATTGCTTCTTTCAGTGTAGATGTTATCTTTGATTTTGCCTCCTTTTTTGCTGAGGAAATTCATACTAGTTTAGTTGGAATTGCGAAGGGCAAAGTGGAAAAAACTTTTGGCCACTATTCTCTATTGATGCATATGTTCTTGTTCAAGGGGGTGACATATTTTGGTAATGAGATGGAATTGAATAGAGAAGAGAATGGGAAAGCATTTCTAGTCCATTTGTGGAGTGCGGATATGACCTAGGATGCAAATAATGCCAATTTTATCAAATTTGATAGGTATTTTGCTTCTAAATTGAGATGTCTCATATTAAGAGACAATCCTAGAATCCCTAAGGTATTAATGGACCTCCTCAGACCTATGGAAAAACCCCATAACTTGAAAGTTTCATATAATTGGGGAGATATCATTCCTTACCTTATTTCTACAATTTTCATAATCTATGGTTTTAAAGGTAGTCCTCATGTCTTGCCTTACCAAGTACCTTTGAAGGTAGGAAGGGCTGAAGTTTTATGGCAATTAGGAGGAGTAGAAGAAATGTTTCTGTTGAAAAGGAAACTAGGGTCAATTTTCCCTATCTATATAGTGGCCCATCAATTTGTGATTACCAAAGGGGGTTGGCTCTTTTTGCATAAAATTTTGGATCAGTATATGATGGCTATCTCCCATCCCCGTTTTTGTGATTCTTAGAGATTTTTTAATTAGACCTTGAGGCATAGAATTAAGCTAGGACAGGTCAAGCATGATTCATATTATCCAAAGGAAATTATAAGGAATGAATTCTCATTGCAAGAGCAGGAAACTAAAAAAGAAAAATGGAGAATTTATTCTCGAGTCCTAGAATGCATTCAATTTTTTGATCAAAGATGTAGTCCTTTAGATAATGTTAATACAAAGGCTGACAGAATAAATAAGCTCATGAATAACATCCCTGAAATAATGGAAGCTATGAATGAGAAGAAATAATTTTTTATTGATTATTATCTTGATAATGCAAAGAAGTCATGAGGAGGTTGGCTTTCACTCCTAATATAGGAGCTGGTCAAATAATTGTATAAAAGAAGCCTGGTTACACTACAATTCAAAATAAAAGGGCTCCTATAGATAAGGGCAAGAAAATAATGGGATCCACCAATATAGCCCAAGAGGAGAGACCTGATGAACCTAGTCCTTGAAAGAAGAGAGGCCTCAAATTGAGGAATATTCACCCACTCAATCCCCTTTGAGGATTGGAGACAAACAGCTCACTGGTGAGAAAATTGAACAAATGGGATCATAGGAAAATATTTTTATTACTCAAGTAGAATTAGATGAAGGCAACCCTCCAGAACCTCCCCTCCCAAGTTTGGATCTAACAGTAGAAAACTATAGAGGCAAGGAGTTGGACCCTATGTTAGAACAGGCAAGTCATCAATTTTTGGTTGATGACAGTTTCATGAGATCTCAGGCTTTCCAACAGTTTTCATGGAGGGCAAACATGGATATTTTTGAAGAGAGATGCAAAAGCTTAAAAATAGAGCATCCAGAAATGGATGAAGCTTCCATCCAGAAACAAACTAAAGAAGAAATGATGAAAGAATTTCAAAATATAAGCCCTGAGGAGGGGAGGAAAATGGTGAAGGCATCTAACATTTTATTGTTACCAAATTGGTATATTGTTGATGCCTTAGTTTTTAGTTTTGTTTCAAATAAATTGAATTTGCAAGATCACAATGAAAAGGATTTCAAGGGCACTACATTTTTTGAGGATCAAGCTGCATTGGTCAGTTGGTCATTAACAATAGGATCTAGAGCCACACCATCAAAATCAAATGAGTCTGGATTGATGGGAAACATAATTGTAAGAAGGGTTGCTAATACTTCACATGTGCAGGCAGCAAACTAGAATGTGGATTCATCCAAATTTCTTTTGGCTACTGCTAGGAAGGAGGAACAAGCTATGTTCGAGTTACAAAATAAATATGAAATAATTCTTGGGGCCTATAATAAGGAGGTAAAAAGGAGAATTGAGATTGAAGACAAGCTAATGGGAAAGTCTACCAAGCCAAGAATAACATACCCCCGTCCTCCAGTGGAACCTTTTAAATCCACCCCCCTTGTAGAAATACCAGACACACGTCAAAGGCCAGAATATTACACAGCTAAGGATTTTGAAGAAGAGAAAAGCAACCTATGGGCCTTACATTTAGAGTTAAATATGCAATATGAGGATAAGCTTAGAAAGGCCCTAATGTATTTAGTAGATAAAATTGAATGGCCCTTGTTCTATGATCAGTTGGCAAGACTAACAAGTATATGGGAGGAACTGAAAACCCATGATGAAACCCTCAAGCCTATTGTTAATAAGTGGGGAAAAAGGGAGAAAGAAATCACCCTTTTATGTTATTCAACTATAAGGTCTTCCCATGACCATATTGAAAAAATGTATGATGTTGCTAATGACCTGTCAGATTTTGATAACAGGAGAATTGCTCTGCAACTAAAAATTGTTTCTTATTTAAGCAAGTACAAGAATCAAAAATTTGATTTGTTTCCTTGTGCCTTGGATGGAAAAAGTAAATTTAAAAATAAAGATGCATGGATTAAAGGACTAGATGACCTATTCTGCATAAGGATAAATAAAGTTGTAAACAAAAAGGGACATACCTAGTGGGCCATCATGGCAGAGGAATTGGTTAAAGTCCATTTTTTTTTATTCTTTGAGACAAGAGTTTGTTGGTCTCAAAAATGAGGCTAACTATATATTAAAGAAGCAAGATGATATCCTACAATTCAATTGGCCTGATGATGCACAATTTAACATCTGGATGGCAGATATTACTTCTGATGAGCAGTTAGAAGAAGGTGGTATAGATGATGATGAAGAACTGAAAGGTGAGGTGCATATCATTGACACATCAGCACCAAATCTTATAGAAGAAGAAGGTGAAAAAGTAATATTGCTTGTTCAAGGTGAAAGTAGTGAAAATCCACAGGAAAAAATTGATTTGGAGGCACCACAAGATAACCCTTCTTTGGCTAGTTTGGTAGCCACATATTCTAAAGATCTAGAATAGTAGGGGACAAATAAAAAGTTGATGATTTGCAGTAGTAACAAAAACGAGCCTACCCAAAGAATTTTTGATACGCTTGGCATTCTGTTATGCTCATTTTTGTCTCTTGTTATGATTTTTTGTTTCTTGTTTGGAAGGACACTTGTCAATCACAATTCCTCTTTTCTTGTTTCAACTCATGTCTATAGTTTTCAAGGCAATGTGATGGTCTAAAAACTTGTATAATTTTTGTGTTTCTCAAGAAAAGTACAGATAGTCGGTCCAATAGTATGTAGTTGTTTTCAGTTTCCTTCTGTTGGGACTGAAAATTGCATGCTTCATTTTTAGTCACATTTTGAAAATTTTGGAAAATCACGTCCTAAAGTACCTTTTATGCATGTGGTCAGTTGGTAGCTTGAGGCCTAGATGGTGTTTGAGTGGCTTAACACCTTTCATTTGACATATGCATATGATCCACAATGTTATTTTGCCATCCCGAATCATTCTGTGAAGTCCCATTTTGAGCTAGTGTCAAAATTTGCAATTCTACCAAGTGTCAAATAGTGATCAGTGCATCTGAATATTTTTTACCTAGGAATGTGTCATGACTAGCCATTTTGGGGATGTTTAGTATGTATAAAAAATAACCTATGTTTCAATTTTCAAGTCATTTCAAATCCGTTTGACTAGGTTTTGTACCCCCCAAAGTTGGTCATTTACTGTTTTGTGCATTTGACTAGTTGTTCACAATTCTGGGAAGCCCTGTTCGACCAATCATATCTTTGACCCAGTTGACCCAAATGAAAAAATTATTTTTGCATTGTGTTCTAGGGTAAGACACTTCATATGTTCCAATTTTGAGATCATGTAGAATCCATTTGATCAGTTTGCTAACATGATCAAAAACCCAGTTTGCATTGTTTTGTTACGGCTAAGGTATCCAAATTGATCCGTACCCATGTTCGACATGTTATAACTTTGATCTTGTGATTGGCTAGCCTAAATGGATTGTACCATTGTGTTTTGTCCTAGAAATCCTTGAAGTATGCCAGTTCTTAAGTCATGATGAATCCATTTGCATACTTTTTTATGTCCGTACATTTGCTAAAAATCACTTTTTGACACATTTGCCAGTTAAAATTTCCAAGTGCCTGTTTTCAAAAATTCGCCAAATGTGCCCTGTGATTCTTCATGAGCCCAAAACATGGAATTATATTCTCTTCATGGCAAAGAACTTATATCCTAGTTTTCAAAACCCCAAGTGATCAATAGCCCAGTTTATAATTTCGAACCCGAGCCCAGTTTATGTTTTTTAACACTGTTTGCCTGCAGAGTAATTGAAGTATGGATGTTCGGCAATTAAAATCTCTTGACTGGGAATCCATCATGGGTTGAAAATTTTCAGTGTAATAGAGTATGCAGGATTGAACACTCATGCCAGTTTTCGTGGCTTGGTAACTTGATTGGATCAAATTTTAATTACAACCGGCAGGCCTCCAGACACTAATTCACAATTTGTATAATTGATTAAAAGTGAGTTTAAAATTGTGAATTGATGATCATTATGCATATGATTAAATCTTATGACAAAGTAAATGGTGGAAATGGTTTCTTAAAAGCAAAATACAAGGAGCATGTGAAGATTCAAGAAAGAGAGAATTTGGAAAGTGTTCCATTAAAGAGGTTTAGAGGATCACAATATGATGCTGATTTGCCGGCAGATTCAAAAGATAGTATTAATCAAGAAATTTTCACATCAATTAAAATCCACAAGCACAATGAAGTTTTTTGTTGTGAGTTTGCACATTGAATTAAGGAAAAGATTGCATAAAGGTTGCTCTCTCCCACATTGTAGTCTCAATTTGAAAGTTGCAGCTGAGAGGTAGTTTTCAACATAGAAGATGTACTCCATGTCTGGAGAAAATAAAGAGGACAGTAGCAAACATCCACAGAGGAAGAAGCATCCACATTTTTTAGAGAAATGAACAAATTTGCTGCTGAAACAAAGCTCAAGGAAGCATGTATCCACGTTTTTCAAGCCCATGGCTTCCTCCAGCAACAGTATCATGTTTTTTAGAAAGGGGGAGCTCATTTTAAATGACCATGTGCATAAGAAATGACCATTACAATGAAAAGTCTGTAGATTCATAGCAAAAATGACCAGCAGGATGGAGCTTCACATTTGGAATAAGAAACTCATGCCAAAGGAGCTGGAACAACTCACACATATGCAGCAAAAGAAAACTCATGCATTTAGCAATCACAGCAAACACAAAGAGCAAGAACCATTGAGGTACATTATCCCACATTGAGCAGGTGGGAAGTATTTTTAGTCTTTATATGCTTTTGCACTCAACCATATAGTGTCAACAAGACAAAGCATTTTGAAAAGGCAAGGTAGGTGCACGTGGGTCCCAGTCAGCTATAAGGAATGAAGTAAATTTTGAAAGAAAATACATGCCCAAATGATGACGTCAGCAGCTTATAGGCGGCCGAAAAAGTCAAAAATCCGGCAGGTCGCTATGTCGCTTGCCGAAAAATCTTGAAAAATCCCGCTAGCGACATAGCGAGGTCGCCAAAAAAGTCAGGAATCTGGCAAGAGTCAACAGCCAATCAGAAAGTGACACGTGGCATTGGTCAAACCTAGAGTTGACCCAAAATTAAAGAGGCTAGGAAAAATAAAATGATTTTAAAATTTTCATTTTAAAATTATTTTGCCAAGAAACTGACATGGTCTTTTTTGAAAAATAAAGTTTGAACTTCTGATATAGTTTTAACTTTTGAAAGTTCATATATTTGTGAAATATTGTCATAGAGACATGAGCAGAGGCTTGAACTTCAGAGGGCTATATATGGGTCAAATTTTGCCCAAAATAGATGCTCCAATATACCACCGAAATTGGGAAGAGCTAAATTTTTCGATTTTGAGGTTGGTTCTTGCACAGGTGCCTCCTGGCTTGAGTTATAGCCAAAAATGTAAATTTTGGGGTTTTTCTCAATGGAACGGGTAAAAAACTAAAAATCCAATTAGGGGATCAGTAAAAATTGGTAAGAATGCGGTTGGAGTTCACATCTCTCACATTCACTCAATTTAACCTATTTTTGCCAAGCATTTCAATGGGTAAATCAGATATTGTGGTGACTCAGCAATGTTGTATCATTTCAACAGAGATATTTTGCAAGTCAGTAACAGAAATGATGAAACAAGATCAGATTAGAATAAGAGATGGAAGAAAGAAGTTTTTCAGTTACAGAGGATTGCTTTTCAAATGGACACTTGTCATGTGAAGATCAGATCTAAGATTCTTTCCTTTGCTATATCTTTCTATCTTTCATTGTTTGATGGGTTCCAGTATTTGGAGAAAAACTAGTCACTACTGAGATACCAAATTTTGGATCCAATTTTGATATGTTCCCATACTGTCATACCACATATTTCTTCAGCAATTTCTCTCATGTGAACAGCAGTAGAAATAAGAATATAGATAGTCTGATCTGTTAGGTAGCGTTGCATTTAAATTTCATGCATCTTATTGTAATTTGTTTTGAGGAAATAAATGATAAGGCAGCAGCAAGTCAATCTTCATCCTGATATCTTGTCTCTCATTCATGTTGTTTGTGATCTTTTGTATTTTGTAAACAAAGAATATGAAACTCAGTTGCAACTTATTGGTTGTATATGTTGATTTATTTTTCTTATGACTCAAAGAGTTATGTAAATGCTTGATTCCTCATCATAGGATTGCAGATTTCATGAAGGGATAAGTCGAGTATGAGGTTTAGAAGGATGCAGACATCTAGTTCACAAAGTGGTTAGATAGATCAGGAAGTCCTGATGTATGGCACATATTAGTGATTTTCAGGGATGTGTGTTAGGTTTTTGTATGAATTGCCCAATAGATAAGACATTGATCACTTATAGGATCACCTGTTATACTACTGCATATTTGAGGTTTTGCTGTGATCAACATCAATAATCAAATGCTTTTCCCCTTTCATGTTGAAGAGCTATAATAGAATGCCCTCACTCAGCTCATGAGATTCTAAGATCTGCACTTAGCTACTGTAGATGGATGTCATTTCATGAGTTATCAGGAGAAATAAGGGTTTTATCTGCTTCATATTAGATTCAGTGTATGCTTTGACAACTGGTACCATATAAAGAATCTGTAGGTCCACCCGCCTAGGTTTTGCAGAGCCTGAAGAAGAAGAAGGATCATGCCTTATAGTTGGCCTGGTGTCTGAATGGATGTGTTGATAATGGGAGTTAGCTACCCCTAGATGTGTCATATTCTCATCAGGGTAATTGGAAATGGGTAACATTTTCAAACTCCAACACCTTCCACTTGTACTCTCTGGTGATATCGAAATGATAGAATTAGCAAGATGTTCTGGGCTTTTCTTTGAATTCTATTGGTTATTGTATTAGTCATTCAAAAGGATAATACAAAGGGGTACTAACACTATATTTGTGTCACCAATTTCTATCTCCATTTTATGAGTTTGTTTACTTTGAAGTCACTTAAATAAGGTTTAATTGGTCGAATGCAATCTAGATGGGTTGTATGTTGGTTTTATTGTTGCTTATAATTCAATGAATTATGGAAATGCTTCAGTGAATTAGTAGGGTTTCTGCACTTATAAAAGGGATATTTCATAAGAAGGGAAATGGGTGATTAGAATTGAGTTATTCATTTACAAGTTATTTGAATTAGATCTCCTTCTAATAGTCAATTTTATGCCCAATGGATAAGGCACTAGTCACATGAGTCAGAAATGGGCAAGGGTGAATTATGCTGCTACATATCAAATCACTTTTAAAAAATCAAAATTATTTCATTCCATTTTGTTTAAAGTTACAAATGTTGGTTACCACTCATTTGCATATAGTTTTCTGAGTCTTAGATAGTCACTAATTCCAAGAATACTTGTAAACTAATAGGAGATTTATAACCAAATCTGCTTATAGGGGATGCATATAGATTTGAGAGCTTTTAGAGAAAATTGATAAGGTATGTATGTGCCTGAGGGTAAAAGATGAGAATCAAAATGAAACTAAGATAATTTCATACCACAGTTTTCATTAGAATCATCCTTAGGTATACCCACCTTGGTTTAGCAGAGCCTAAAGAGTAGAAAACCATTTTTTGGTTTTCTTGAAGTTTGTTCAAAGTGGTTTATTCATGTAATTGCTACTAGGAATTGGCTAATCCTTAGATTTTGTGAGTAATTTCATTGTGATATTGAGCATTTTGTTGCTCAGTAGTTTCAAACACCAACACATTCAATTGACCTATGTATTTGTTGTAGCCTTCCTCTAGGAGGAGGATTCAAATGAACTATTCATCTAGGATTCCACATTTTGCATGCATGTCTACTAGGGTATTTGCAACTTAAACAACTATATTCTCTCAATATATCTATTTTGTGCATATCTAGCAACCATGGCTTTTGATGACCACATTATGTTCAGGCATCCTATCAAACAGTTCACATGACCTATCTATGCTTCCATTTTGCAAGAATGTCTCGAAAGGCAAATGCTACTACTTCATCTACACCATCTAACAAAATCCTTTATGCTTTGATGGATGCCTATAGCTTATCCCAAAGCTCTCATTCAACAATTATGAGATGATCAATCAAGAGGAAACAATTGAGAGCTTAGAGTGATACAATTTTTAGATGATCATATGAAATGAAATGGGCGTGCAAGTAGAAAGAAACTAGAAAGATATTGTGTATAGATGAAGGCATGAAATGGATGGTTTTGGAGCACTCAGCATAGACACTCAGCATTCATTACATCATTATTCAAGATCAAATGGGTGTGTGGGATTATATGCATAGTGAATAATAGAGGAGGTAATTGAACCCTCCCTGAGGCTCACACTTGTGGAGGTCCACTTCAGCCATGGCCCTTCTTGTGAAATTGTTGTCTAAAACCTTTCTAATGAGATAATGTGTTATGAACTCTTCATCAATGGGATGGAACATGAATCTAGGAGGTAGTTGTGCATCACCCATATCATGACTGTAACTAAAATTAAGAGCCTCTATTATTTAATTCTCTTCCTTATTTCCCATAGCAAAGGAAATGAATATGGGTGATAGGGAAGAGAATTCAATAATAGAGGCTCTTAACTTTAGTTACAGTCATGATATGGGTGATGTACAACTACCTCCTGGATTCATGTTCCATCCCATTGATGAAGAGCTCATAACACATGATCTCATTAGAAAGGTTTTAGACAACAATTTCACAAG
The DNA here is from genome assembly GCA_028749045.1 of Cupressus sempervirens. Lineage (NCBI taxonomy): Eukaryota > Viridiplantae > Streptophyta > Pinopsida > Cupressales > Cupressaceae > Cupressus > Cupressus sempervirens. The sequence goes on from CM053784.1 coordinate 702,019,172, forward strand.
AAGGGCCATTGCTAAAGTGGACCTCAACAAATGTGAGCCTAAAAAAAAAATTTGACCAAGCATTGGTTGAAATTTCAACTAATGCTTGGATGTTCTTGACCAAACATTGGTCAAAATTTCAACCAATACTTGGAGTTTTCGACCAATGTTTGGTCAAGAACACCCAAGCATTGGTCAAAATTTTGACCAATGCTTGGCAGAATTTGGGCCAACATGTTTGACAGATCTCAACCAATGTTTAGTTGAGAACTACCAAGTATTGGTCAAAATTTTGACCAATGTTTGGTTGAGAACTACCAAGTATTGGTCAAAATTTTGACCAATCTTTGGTCAAGAACTACCAAGTGTTAGTCAAAATTTTGACCAATGCTTGGCAAAACTTGGGCCAAAATGTTTGATAGTTTTTGACCAACGTATTGTCCAAAATTTTGACCAACTAGTAGGTTGGTCAAAATTTTGACGAGAAAAACTTTGATCAATGGGTTGGTCAAATTTGCTCAAACTTTGGTCAAAATTTGGGTGAAAATTTTGACCAATTTTGGTCAAAAAATGGCCTCAAATGTACTAGTGCCCCCACTCATTTCACCAAGGTTGCTCACACATGTGTGAGCACACCTTGAGCCTCTCAACCATAAAGGCTTTTTTGACTTTTGCATGGCTTGTCCTTTAGCCCATGTGTCTCCCTTGTGGAACCTATGTGGATGCCACATAGATGCCACCCCCCCAAGGCCTCTCTCAAACCTATAAATAGAGCCCTTGTCTCAAGAATTTGACATCTCCCTCATTTTCATTGTTATCATGCTAGTTTAGAGTTATAGCTTTCTAGTGGTTTTAGAGATTTGCATGTTACTAACCCCTTTTGGTATATGTTAGATTTATTGCACTTATGATTGCATCTCAAATTAGCTTATCATTGCTAGTCTGGTTCTTTGCATTTCCATCTCACATCTTAGAATCCTTTGAGGATTGGCTCACTCATAGCCATTTCGGTTGCATGAGGATTTTTAATTTGGGGTTGTATAAGTTGTTAAACTCAAGCTTATTTTAGTTGTATTTGAATTTGTTTATAATCTTTCATATGCACATTTTACAAATAATGTTTGCTTGTTTACTTGTGCTCCCAATAGGTTAGGTTTTCTTGCATACATTTTGGCACACCCAATGGGACCCACATCCTTTTTCTATTTCCAAAATCTAGTCAAAACTTGGTACTTTCTGTAAAAAACTATGCATTGTCATCCATGTTAGGACATAGTGTTTTCTGCGCAAATGTTTCATCATCTCTGCAGATCATCATCTCTACATTTTCGCGTCTCCACCAAACTCAACCCACAAAAATTGCCAAAAAAATATTTGATGTTTTTGTTCTATTGTCTCTACATATTATCATCTCCACAGTTTGGTGTCTATGCTTGTTTTGGAAAAAAATCTATAATGTCATCTTTGTTGTTTCCCCATTTCCAAGTTATATTATGTCATCTCCATAGTTTCATTACTTTACTGTCTGCATTGTGGGTGGCTAAAAACTAGTCATTTTTATAGACTTTCATCTTTGTAGTTTTCATACTATATCATCTTCAATTTTAGCATCTATGATCCTATCTTGTTTTCTACAAGCTATGAATGTAAGTAATAGGTATATCATACTTTCTTTTTTTTCTTTCATCTATATTTTTTTGTCGTCTTTGTGCTTTGTCATCTCTACCTACATTTTGTCATCTACAATTTTTATGTTAAAAAAAAAAGAGTATGAATGAAAACTTGACTTTTTATGGTTTCATATGATTGGAGTCATTCTAAGCTTATTTATGTATAGAAAAAATAACAAAAAAAGTTAAAATAAATTTTTTCATAGTTAGCTTTCATTTTTTGGGATTTTGTTGAAACTAATCAAGTTGTTTATTGCAGCATTGTAGATGGGAGCATTTTAAAAACACCTAACCATGTTTTCTTGTAGTTTTTTCTTAATATTTTATTGCTATTAAGAATGAACTTGAATGATTAATCATTTTTCTTTGAATAAATGTTGCACTTAATGAGATAAATCAAACACACTCTTGAATGACTAAAACTTAAAACAAGGAAATCTAATCTTGAATGCATAATCAATTGAACAAAACTTTTCATTTGGATGAATGTTGTTAAAACACAATCTTGAATGCCTTAAGAAAATTCGTAAATATTTTTTGGAATGAATGCTTAGAAGTCAAATACACTCTTGAATGCATAAAGGTCAAAGAACAATGCTATGATACACATTTCAACTTGGGTTTAAAAAGGATGTCATCAATCTTGAATGCTTAAGGTTCAAAGAACATTACAATGAACATTTACATTTGGTACTTAAAACAAACACTCATTTAATCATGAATGCATAAAGAAATTGACTCTTTCATTATCGAATTTATTATGTTGATGATGCTAGATTTTCTTATGTTGGTGAACTCTCAATTTTTATTATGTTGAAAACATTGTCAAGTTGGAAAGAACATTGTATGCTTAAACATGAGTGTCTTCAAAAGTAGATAGAAAACTTAAAGGTTCATTGGAAAAGAATAGGTTTCTTTTAAACCCAAGTCCACTTATGTATTCTCTCCTCTCGCGCCTTCAGGTGATCTTGAGTGCACAAGAAATATGTGGTCTTATTTTCATTTTTAGGAGGCCTTCTTGGGGATTTCATCACCCCTTGGGATGACCTCAACTCTAGCATTTTGGAAGAAGAGTATAAATATTAGGAAGCAAATCAAAAGACACCTCTCTTGGAAGCATAATCTTGTCACTCTTGGCTAAGCCCTAAAGAACTTTATACCTTTGGGAAGTGAAAGTGGAGATTTGGGTTACCATCTCCTCTTGACTGTGTGGCATTATTTTCTTTCATCTATAGATTTGGGTCTCATTTACCTTGTGTATATCAAGGACACCCTAGCTGGGCTTGTATGTCCTAGTCAAAAATTTATAGGATTGTTGGTGTGTTTGATGTGCTAAGTGTTCAAAAACATCCCCACTTGAAGGGGACATGCACAATCTAAAATTTTCTTGTATATATTTCATTGTATACATGTTATGTTTCAAAAAATCCAAAAACATCATAAAAGTTCAAAATCCAAAAATATTTCAAAAAAAAAAATAACAAAAAGAAACTCTTGTTTTCCACATCACTTCTTCTATTCATCCATTTCATCACACTTTTCAAAATCTCAACTATCCTAATCATGGTTCATAATCCACATCAAGATCCAATTCCCTCATGACTCTTAATCCAATCCCTTGTCAAATTCATTCTTTTCCAATCAATTCCTAAGTCATTCCATTTACATCTTCAATACAAAATCAATCTTTCTCATTTCATATATTCACATCTTCTTCTAATTCAATTTTTCATAAAAATCCTCTACTTTGGACTTAGGAGCACCATTATAATCCCTGGACTTTAATCTTAGTTATCTTGAATGACCCAAATCTTATCAAGGTTATCTCAAACCTTCATCTAATATCAAATCAAATCAAAAACATATCAAGTCAAATCCAATCTAAATCAAGTCAAACACAAAGTCCAAAATTTCTCCTAGTCCTAAGGTCATATTTCATCCATCATCAAATCTTTCATCACCCATCATCTTAGTTCCATGGATAAAAATTGGTTTAACCAAATGGTTGGGGACCTTCGAAGGAAATATGGAGTCACACCTCCAGCACAAACCCCATATCAAATCAATTCTCAAAAATATATGTCCAATCCTAATCCATCTCACATTCCTTATTCTTCTACCTTTGACAAGGTAAATCCAACTCATTATCCTTCAACCACACATCATTCCAACCATAGCCCACATAGTTCCTCAAATAGAATTTTTATTGCTAAAGAAATTGAGGAACTCAAGAATTCTATCTTGAGCCTAGCAAATCAAAAGAAAAAATCTACCCTCCAAGGTATATGTCATCTCCCCCCATGTTTTGAAGTCTATAATCCTCATGTTCCATCCAACCCAAATCCTCCATGTAATTCCCCATACTTTGAGCTTAATGTCCAAAACAATCATCCCAATACCCTACCCATGCCTTAGCCTCCACACAATCCTAATCCTCCAAAATCAACATCATTTCCATCTTGTAATAAGTATTTCTTTGTACCACAATCATTGGTAGAAAGCTTGTCTAAATACAAAACTGAAAATGAAATGATCCAATCGCCCAAAGTCATACACCTAATTACATCTCAAGACCTTCCTTCAAAGAATGCCATTGTGGATTCCTTTTCTCCTCTAGATTCAATCATTTCTCATCCCATTATTCTCTTATCCCTTAAGATCTATTTATCCCTCTTAGTCCATCTCATGATCCCCTTCTTAATCAAGATCAAGACATTCCATGAACCATGCACATTAATGATTCCATTCTATCTCAAGAGTTAGCATCCATAGATCCTCCACTTCATGAAGATTCTCCTTCCACTCCATCCACTAATACTCCTCCATGTCAAGATCAAATCATTGCATCTCATGGTTCCATTCCCTCCACTCAATTATATGATTCTATTCCATTATATGATCCAATCATTCCTTTCATTCCACTACATTATCTTATTTTAAGTCAAGATCAAAGTTCCCCTTCATTTTCCTTTCATGATCCCACTCCATATCAATATCCTATTATTCCTCATAATTCCCATCATAATCCTAATCCTCCACATGACCCTATCACACCTATCCAATCCATTCATGAATCCCCTATACGTGGACTCAAATCTTGTATTGAAAATGATAAGTATCACATTGAAGAAATAATGTCTCAAGATATTCATACACCTTCCACTCCCTCCAAATCCAAAATTCTTCCACCAAATCCAAATGTTCCCATAATCCATATTCTAGGTCCATTTTGGGACCTTATATCCATAATCTGCTTCCTTCCTCATTTATGTCCATTTTGGATCCTTATGTTCCAAAGCTAAACCCTTCATCCCTTCCATCCATTTTGGGTCCTTGCATACATCCATCCACCATATCCAATTATTCCACTTCATCCCCTCATGCTCCTAATCAAGATCAACAAAGACACACATCCTCGAATTGCTTCTAGTTTTCACCCTCCATAATTTCATCCATAAGCTCTCCATACCTTTTATCCTCATACACCCATCCCATGGCCAATGGAAGCACATTAGATACCAAAGATAAACTGAATAAATCCATAAAAATTTGGGGATCAACATATCTCCTCTAAACAACATGTTCAAGAAAAGAAAAATATGATCCAAAATAAAGAACAAATGAGAAGACCACAAAGGCTCAAAATAAAAAATGCAAAAATCATGTGGATTCCAAAGCTACTTAATGAAGCAATTAATCTCAAAGAAAACTTCAAAATGGCATCCAATTTCGCTAATCCAAAGGCTTCCCTCATTCATAAATCAACCAAGCTTCCAATTTTCAGCTCCATTTTGAGTCCTTATGTACCCGAATCCACAATCCTAAATCCATCATCTCTTCCATCCATTTGGGTCCCTATATCCAAAAATTAAAACTTTCTCCTACATTTCCTCATGTCCATCACCCTTCAAGGTGTGTGTCAATGATGATCTTTCCACCTCCTTCATCCACTCATCCACAAGTCTTCCAACCTAGCATCCATAAACAAGTTCTTTCTCCCAACCACTCCACCCCCTTAATCCAAACTTTTTCATAGGTCCTTGACCTCAATTTACCAACTCATTTCATCCTTCTTTTCACCATCTTACCAACATCTATGAGAAAATAGTTAAAATTCCTTGAAAATAACAAAGAAAAAGACAAGAGAAAGAAATATCAAGGGATACCATCCATGTAAATAGATGCTTGAATCCTCCCTCCATTTTCCTATCATTTATCCACCATCTTTTGAATTCATATATCTAACCATTCACTTATCCTTGCACTTGCACTCTACACTAGGGGCAAGCTCAATCCATACTAAATTGCCTTACATATCTTCCATATTTCCATCTATTGTCCATCATCCTTTCCATCTTTGATCTTGACTATCATTTCCCTCCCATCCATCCATGCTTGCTCAACATATCCCTTGCACATTATCCACACATTATCCTACATACTCCTACCATCCATTCACATATTTGATCTTGACATCCTATCAATATTTTTCATCCCATAGTCCTTTGCATTTTCCTTTCCTCTATCCTCCATCCATACTCCTGCATAATTCCATGCTCCTTTCATATGTCCTTGGTCTTGGTTATCCCATCCATCCCATCCATTTCATGTCCCACATTTCATGCATACTCTTCATATCATTATCCATATTTCATACCCTCCCTCCCATATCCCTTATTCATTCCACTTTTAGGCCTATGACCTCCCATATCCCTTATTCATTCCACTTTTAGGCCTATGCTCATGATCAATACTAAAGGCCCAACAAAAAAATGTTCATATATGCTTTCAAAATACATATGCCCTCACTTCCTCCATACAATAGCCTTTGCACCATCTTTCCATTTCCATGCATCCTTTCCCACCATATTTCCTTCCATTTTCATATCCTTGGTATGGGTCATTTTAACTCCTTTGAAACATGTCCTTGGCTCCCCATTTTCCTATACAAGATCCTTTGGTCCCCCATATTATTCTTCCATTCAGATATCCCCACCCTTTTCATCCATTTACGATTCCCTGGATCTCCCTTGTCAGTGGTCTCAATCTAGTCATTTTCATCAATTCAATCAATTCATTTCTCGTCTAATATAATCAGATTCCCTTCTTCTAATTCTTTCATATCAATTTCCATAATCAATTGCTTCATTTTTCCATTTATTTGCATATACCTTGGTCAAATTTCTAGTCTTCCATTAAGAAAACATTCCTCTAGAGAACATTTATCACTTTCTCTCTCACATTCCCCTTCCATTCCAATTCAATTCATCCATTATCTTATCATATCTTCTCCAAATTCTTCTATTTACCTCATGACATTAAGCTTCAACCCATCAAACTGAGCTTATCAAAATAGTGATTGCAAATAACCTTACACAAATTCACACTGAGACTAAATGATTTGAGAACCTTGTTCCTTTCACACAATTGCCAGTGAACAATCACAAACATTTCAATACATTTTAATTAAAAAATCAATTTTCACCTTACAAGATGAATCCTTCCTATATAGGCTTAACAAATTCACCATCAAAATAAGGTTTATGGCAAGAACTGTGGATTGAATGACTACTTTGGTATAAGGTCTTTTGTTGATTTTATCTTTGTGTATTAGTAATAGTCTCCCCAAGTGTGCCTCGATCTTCAATATCTTGGCATCATTTGAATGATTTAACATGATTACACAGGTCATTTTGTGATATGATCTATTTTCATAATTCTTTAGTACATCTATGTTAGTTTCAAGTTATGGTTATGCATTGCTCACTAGGGGGCAACAGGTTAGCACACTTTCCACCAAGATCCATAACAATAATTTGGGTGTGTCTAGATCTCTCCACTGTGTATATGTCATTTATTCCATTATAACTATGAAAACTACATCTATTTTCCTAAAGTCTCTATTTTGTTGAGAGTCTAGTCCATGCAAAGGAACCTTTTCATCTATGCTACTATAGCATTTGATGCATAACTCCTCTTGCAATATCAAACTAGGGTGTTCTCTCCCATATGAACATAACCGAATCCCATGCATTCATGTAGTTCAACTATATTTAGATTTATCATTACCTAATTCATTTTGCTTCACTCTGATCTTACCAAAAAATCATGCAGGGCCTTCTTTTAAGCCTTTTTCCTTCCCATGTCTATTTTCAAGAAAATGGGGCAAAATATATTCCTTTTTCACCCCACTTCCTTGAGCGGGCACCCTCCTCCCCTGTCGTCTCTATGACACAACTCCTAGGACTCCTATCCTCTCTGGGGCAACCTATATTTTCTTTTCTTTGATTTAATGTCGTTCTAACATCACATCAAAAAGGGGTGAAATGTAGACACTTAAAATCATCTCAAACGCTATATTAATTTATTTAATATTTCCTTTGACATTATTCATCTAATTATTTAATTAAATAGGTTCATTTTTCCTAATGTATTTAAATTTAATCTAAATGTATCCCCTCTAATGTATAAAATTAATTTAATACATAGTACTCCATAAATCTCCTTTTAAATAAATTTCAATTTATTTAATTCTCTCCACTTATTAAATTCTCTAATCCTATGATTAAATTAAATCCTATTTAATTTAGTCTTAATCTCATCCGAAAACCTAGTCTACACCCATCACTCTCATCCTTCTAAGCCTACCCACTACTTAATCCCACTTATTTATCTTAAACACCTTTTAGCTCCTAAGTGTTTACTCACACGTGTGAGAAGCTCATGATCCAATAAAGCTTCCACTTCATTTACACTTCTTACATCTCTTACACCTTTGTCCCCCACTCCTTTCCCTAAGGTTTCTCACACATGTGTGAGCACACCTTGAGCCTCTCAACCATAAAGGCTCTTTTTGACTTTTACATGGCTTGCCCTTTAGCCCATGTGCCTCCCTTATGGCACCTATGTGGATGCGACATAGATTCCACCTCCTCAAGGCCTCTCTCAAACCTATAAATGGAGCCCTTGTCTCAAGCATTTGACATCTCCCTCATTTGCATTGTTATCATACTAGTTTAGAGTTAGAGCTTCCTAGTGGTTTTAGATATTTTCATGTTACTAACCCCTTTTGGTAGATGTTAGATTTATTTCACTTATGCTTTCACCTCATATTAGCTTATCATTGCTAGTTTGGTTCTTTGCATTTCCATCTCACATCTTAGAATCCTTTGAGGATTGGCTCACTCATAGCCATTTCTTGAAGGTATTCTCCTTTCATTTAGTCTAGATTCGCTCATTTCATTTTTTATATCATTTATCAATCAACGGATTCAATAGTTGTATTTGGGGAGAGCACACTCACATCCCTCCAATCTAAAGCACATCAACAAGGCCTCTTATGGGCACCCTTGTTCAGCTGCTTTGAGGTTGCATGAGGACTTTTAATTTTTGGTTTCATAAGTTGTTAAACTCAAGATTATTTTAGTTTTATTTCAATTTTTTTATAGTCTTTCGTATGCACATGTTACAACTAACATTTGCTTGTTTACATGTGCTCCTAAAAGGTTAGGTTTTCTTGCATACACCTTGCAAGTAGGGCTTCAACAACTTCAAAATCATTGTCCGAACTTTCTTCCTATTCTTCACTTTTTGATTGATTGGATTTTGATTTCTTACCCCTTTTTTTTAGTGAAATCTTGGCTTCAAATGCAAACTTAATACCTTTGGAACTAGCGACATAGTTATCATAGTTATCCAACTCAGAAGCTGTCAATCTTCCAACTAGAGCATCCAAAGTTATATTGTTATTTGGATCACATCTCATCTCTTGAATAGAGAACACTTTAATTACATAGATAGGAAGAAGGGTTTTGAGTACCTTGCAACTATTTTTTCATCAATGTCTCCTCCAGATTCTTTGATTGCACTCACACTTGCATTAATTTACTCAACATATTTTGTAATGTTTTCATCTTCTCTCATCTTCATCTGATCAAATTGTCCTCTAAGACTTTTGGCTTTATCTCTTATAACATTATCATCTCCTCCATAGATGGATTTTAGTTTGATCCACATATCATAAGTTGTAGTGCAACTTTTGACTTCATCAAATTCAACAGAATTAAAAGTAGGAGCAATGTCAATCATCATGATGTTATGATTTTTTTTTATAGCAATTTCTTTAACTAATAATGCTCTAGTAGGATTTTTGTATTCACTATCAAGATATTTATGACCTAAATCACTAATAGTTTCCAATGTAACCTCATAAGTCCTTTCCATGCTGCAAAATTGTCTTTGTTCAACTTGGGAATCTCTCTTCTGTAAGATATCCTAATATTTAGCTTAAGTCCTTGAAACCTTCTTTGCAAGCACCAAAAGCTTTAATACCAATTTTTGGAAATATAAGAGGAGTAACTAAGAGGGAAAGGGTGAATCAGTTATTGCAAAAATAAATTCTATATCCCTTAGATCTCAGTACAAATCAAAATTGAACTCTATTGTAACTCAGCAAACACATAAGAAAAATGTTGTAACTTGGTAAATACTAAAATAACTCGATAAATGCTTAACATAAAAGTTTTAAGATATTATCTATGGTTAATCTTACTTTAACTTAGTTGCATACATAAAAGAAATAGATGAACACAATTGACACCAAGATTTTAACATGGAAACCTAATTTGGGAAAAACCACCAATTGCAACTAGTTATTAATTTTCACTCTTCTAAAGTGAGCCCTGTTAGGAGCCAACCCTATTAAAGGTTATAAAACACACTGTTAAGTGTGACCCTATTAGAGGATTTAATCACCTTGTTAGGAGTGGCCTTGTTAGAGGTCTTTAGACACTTCAATAGAAATGTCGCCTTCTTAGGGGATTTACAAATAGTTGTTAAGCCAACTCAGTTAAGAGATTTAGATCACTACTAAAAAGGTTATAAGGTAATAATGAGATGACCTGATTTATGATGCAATTGAATTGCTAATTACATATCTTGATTCTAGCTTGTATACTTGATCCTTCCCGATCGAATGTATCTTTGCAGCTCAACAAGGATATTATGGTTATCCTTGTAATTCACTTCCTCTAAGCATCATCAAATCTTCAATTATGTTCCGCACATTCAATCCTCAACTTGTCCTTATATTTATATCTTACACATTGTCAAGTCGACTTGAATACAACTTAGAATAATTAATATTCATTTTCTTAGTTGGCTAGAACCAACAAACAATTCAATTGAACTCAATATGCCAAAATAAGAAAATCCTTCATTAGCTGACCTTGCTCGATAGATACTAATTCAAAGTGATTTTCCTATGTTAAACAAGTGAAGTCAATTAACACTGCATATTCACAAAGATCCTTTGGTAACTGAGTAAGATTGGTTAACACTAGTTCCATCTAATGTTTCCTTCATTAACCGAGTGATCTTGGTTAACACTCAACTTCTACAAACTTTCCTTTGTCGCCTGAGTGAACTCAGTAGACACTATCTTTTGAACTATGCAAAATCTATAATGCTTGATAGATACAAGAAACTGTCTTCAATACCTAAGTGAGCTCGGCATATACTAACTTTCAATGATATGACATTTTGTGTAACATCAAAGACAATACACAATTAATCAATTATTTCCAACAGAACCATCCCAATGTTATCAAAGTAGGGTTGGGGTACTGGATAGTCATCTAAGGGATACCAATCTCATTAAATTTCATAAGTGCATATATCCTACTTTTTCTTAACCTAAAAAGCTCCAATGGTGATAGATCACACCCATGTCTTCTTGTACTTCTTTCTCACCCTATCATAGGTGGAGGCCAATTTCCTAGCTATCTCCAATAATATCAACCTATCTTATGGATATAGAGGAAGCCTATTTGGACACAGGAGGGTCCTTGCAACCTAGATACATGTGAATGTGTTAAACTTGATAAAATAAGCACCCACTTGTGCTACTCAAGTGATAGCTTCCATAGAAAATCTCTTTATATAATATCCTTCAATGAATCAGATAATAGAAAAGACAAAACCATCATTTACCAGTCTATTTCTAGGCTCTTGAATGAGAGCTTCTTCCATGCCAACTAGGGGTACACTATGTATGGTTAGGTCTTTGCATCCTACATGCTTCTCCTCTTCACCAATCCTAGATAATAGCTAGACACAACATAGGAATTCATGTAGAACTAAGGGTCAAACTTCACTGAAAAAAGTTATTCATCCAAGTTTTTGTTGATGATTGTTGCCCGGTCAATTGGAAATACTCTCCTTTTTATGGTTTCTATGAAGTGAATTATCCATGTTTCTAGATGATTGGCTATGGGAAGTCTCATGACTCTACTCAAGAGGACTATGTTGTAGCCAATTTCATCTATCATATATCCCTAGGTCATGTCAACTTTTCCATCTCTTTTGTTAGCAAGGGGGTTAGGCAAGGAAGTACTTCTCTTGCACTACATGTTTTTTTTCCTTGTTCATTCTCCCTATACCACTTGTTTGCTATGTCATAACTTATTTTTTGGAATTGATCTACAGGGGGTAGGTGAAAAAACCTTCTTAATTTTGTCCTAGCATATGTCCAAGACCATCTCCTTAGTGACACTTCTCACAACTTTCTCTTATGGCACGTAATGGTGAGCTAACACCATGATTAGTTTTGATGATTGTATAGATATCAGATGGTAAGTTGTGTTTACCAATATACTTAGGATCAATGACAAGATCATCTTTGACCTCTGCCTCAATTTGTTGCATGAAATCAAGAACATGTTCCAACCTATGTATCTTAGACCTCTGAATGTTTTTCTACAAACTGAGATTTCTTTAGTACACCCTAAAACTTGAATGTGACAAGTTTCAATGTGATTTTTACTACCATGGAGGATTATTAAGATTTCATTTTGACCTTCCAAAAGATTTTTGTTAGTGTACCATCATTGGAAGACTGAAAAGACATTGACTGGTGTGACTAGACTAGCAAAAATGATGAAAACAAATAAAAAGTGATAAAAGCTAACAACTCTTGATAAATGGCCCAAAAAGTGCACCTAGCACACCTACAAATTTTTTCTCAATGTTATTTTTTATTAAAGTATATTATGTGTGCACCATGCATAGGTAGTGCACTTCTCACACCTTGCACACCTACGTAAAGTGGATTAAGCGTGCAGCATGCATAGGTAGCATACTTCTCATACCTTGTGCACCTACATAAGGTTGAGATGTATAGTTAGAGATTAAAATTGGACATGGTTTCCTTGTGACACTTGAAATTAAGATGCACATGTCACACATTGTGCACTTGTGAAGGTGTGCATGTGTGTACATTTACTACCTTAGTATATTTTGAGCGATGTATGTGTAGCAGAGGAGGTATAAAGGTGTGGTTTCTAAGGGCTTTTCGATTGAAAATGGCTAAAAGGAAATGAGGCATGCCTATTTATAGGCTCCTAAGGTGCCAAGATGTGCACCTAGCACACCCCCAATGGTGTGCACATGTGTGTGTGCACACTCTAAGCCTATGGTCTTGAGCACACCTCACACCCTAAGAGGTGCACATGTGCACACCTTGTTTTGATAGATAAATTGGATTTTTTTGCTATTTGACTTCATTTAGTGTTGATCAACTGGTCATCATAGACTAACCTAGACCCAGAGGGAGACCCACCCATCAAGGTGCCTGACTAGGTGCCTTATTTTGGAGAATGGAATCGCTTTCTCTAAAAGAAAAAAAAGTGGGTCCCTAGTTTTGACTAAAAATGGGGCATGTGTTGTGAAGCCACAACACAAATGGTATAAGGCTAGAGTTAAGAAAGAGGCTCATAAACAATTAAAATAATTGATAAATTGAGATCTAATATAGGTGGAAAGTTTATATCTATTTAATTCACTAGCTTTTGTGTAGACAATGGTGACACTTATCTGCATGAAGGACACCACACAAAAAATGGGATTGTTGAGAGAAGAAATAGATCTATTATGGAATGTGCAAGGACATTTTCGATTGAAAAAATATGTAGCACAAATATTTAGGACAAAAGCTATCAACATTGTTGTCTATACTCTCAACTGAGTTTAGTTTAAGAAAGGAACAAATGAAACACCCTATGAATTCTAGTATGGTCATACTCCTAATGTAAGTTATTTCAAGATATTTGAAAGTAGGAGTTACATTCATAAGGATGTAAGGAATGGTAATTTTTATTCAAAAGGAGATGAAGGTCTTTTCCTTGGTTATTCATCAAAGAGTAAAGCATATAAATATTTGAACAAAACCACTAACACAATGATTGAAAGTGCAAATGTGAGAATTGATGAGTTTACAAATAAGAAAATTATGGAAAGTAAGAAGAATTGTGAAGATTACAAAAAAAATTTATATGTGTATGAAGATGTAGCTAACACACTACTTGAGTTGCAGTACAGATAAACCAAGCAAAAACCTTCCTTATCCAAGTAGGAAGCTAAGCGCAAACCAAGTGAGAATAATGTTGAGAATCAAAGATCTAAACTTGTGTTAGCTAAACATGTGAGAAAGAACCATTCACTCGAACAAATAATTGGAGATAGAAGTGTTGGATTAATGACAAGAATTATGTTAAAAGATAGTACCTATTTAATAGCTAACTTTGAACCTATAACAGTTACACTTGATAATGAGGATTGGATAAATGCTCTAATTGAAGAGATTGAGAAGAACAATACATGTATAGTAGTACCAAGACCTATAGAAAATAATTTTATAGGAATGGAGTGGATTTTTAGAAACAAGCTAAATGAAAATGGAGATGTGGTGAGAAACAAAGCAAGACTAGTTTGCAAAGGTTATGCCCAAGATGAAGGAATAAAGTATGGTGATACTTTTGCACCTATAGCAAGATTATAAGAAAGAACAATGTTGGCTTATATTAATATAAAAAAATTCAAAGAATATCAAATTGGTGTCAAATCTATATTTCTGAGTGAGATACTTGAAGAAGAACTCTACATACCAAAAGGATTTGTTGAGCTTGATCAGAAGAACTTGGTTTGCAAGTTGAGCAAGGCATTGTATGGACTAAAGAAAGCATTGAAAGCATGGTATGAAAAGTTACATTCTCATTTGATTAAAACCAGATTTGGTAGATCAAGTGAGAATAGTAATCTGTATTTGAAAAGTGAATCTGAAAATATGGTGTTGATTGCTGAAATTTTTGTGGGTGATATTATATTTGGTGGAAATAAATTTCTATGCAAATCATTTATCGATCAAATCAAAAAAGAATTTGACATCTCAATGCTTGGTGGGATTAAATTTTTCATTTTCCTACAAGTTCATCAAAAATAGGATGGTAAGTATGTGACTGAATATAATTATGTAAAAGAAATCTTCAAAACATTTGGAATGGATGAATCACAACTAGTCGGTACTGTAGGAAAAATGTCAAGTGCTCCTTGGGGATTTGTGACAAGGGCCTAACCACCTCCTGTGTACTATAAGTTGAGTAGTTGTATCTGGCATTGAAAAATAAGCCTTTTGGTGTAATGACAACCCAATTCTAATAAGTGTTATAAAAGCTTGGTCACATGTTAGAATCCTCAGACCCTTGGGTAACATTGAGAGGGAGATTGTTTGAAAAATGTTCAGCACTCCCCTTAGAATTTGTGACAAGGGTTTAACTACCTCCTCTATACTATAAGTTGATTGGCTATATTGGGTATTGGTAGGTTGGTCTTTTGGTCTTTTGGTGCAACAACAAGCCCACTCTAGTAGGTACACATATAGTTACTAGAGAGAAATAATCAAAAGAAGATACCACTATTGAGGTAACTAAAATAGAATACATATCAATGATTAAAAAACTTCAATATTTTGTGCATAGTAGACCAAATATAGCATATGTAGTTGGAATTATTGCAAGTCTTTCCTCTAATCCTAAGGAAACACATATGACTATTTTCAAGAGGATATTCAGATATCTTAAAGGGACTAAAGATATTAGATTGTGGCATAAACAAGATGGTGACTTTACTCTTAAAGTCTATACCAACGTAGATTGGGTTGGTAATGTTCATGATAGAAAATGCACAAGTGGTGGAGATTTCTTTTTATGAGAAAGACTAATTACATGGTTGAGCAAGAAACAAAGTTACATTTTACAATCTAGTACTAAAGTTGAATATCTTGTTGCTACAATTAATTGTTCTAAGATTATTTGGATTAAGAAATTGTTAGAAGGAGTGCAAGAGGAGATAATTGAGCCTATTAATATTTATTCTGACAATGCTACTGCAATAAATATATCAAAGAATCTAGTGATGCATGCAAAGATAAAGCATATATCAATCAAGTACCACTACTTGAGGGAGAAAGTACAAGACAAACAAGGAAGGCTTGAAATGTGAAATCAAAAGAAAAAATTACTGACATATTTACTAAGTCATTACGTAAGGATTCTTTTGAATATCTAAGAGGTAAGTTAGGTGTCCATCCCCTATCAAGAATTCACTAAGTAAAGATGTAGGCTACATCAATTCATGTATTATAAGATTTATCTTTGTGGAGTTGATGCAAGAGTTCACTCTTGAGGGGTTGTTTCCTAAAGTTATGAAAATGATTATAATGAAACTAATGTAAATAGTACATGTGAGGTACAAGATACAACTACAAGGTTTTATAAGTTTCACATTGGAACTTATAGTTACCTTTGTCATTGTTTTCAAAAGGGAGAAAATAAGTAAATGGAGTGAAAGAATAAAGGGGGGAATATGCTAATGAGTGATACATCATGGGAGAGAATCAAGATTGTTCTCAAAGGTGGCAAAGATAAATAGAATTAGTGTTGGTGTAATTAAATATTCACTAATTACACTTACTTAAGCTTATTTAGGACAATGCATTGCATAGTAGTTTTTGATTGAGACACTTGGGAGTTTGCACCTCAATTAAACACATGGTGTAGGACAATTCCACTCTAGGTGGTCATAGTTGTTATCTCATTCCACCTTTAATTTACTTATCACATTATCATCATCATCATCACACATACTTCATTGCATAATGGAGGATAATCCACCTTTGGTGGACATGTGATTCCACCTTGTTGATTCAGGAGCATCCTAGGTGTAAGGGCAATCTTGTATCACCTAGAAATATTGTATTTTTGGTCTTTTCTATTTTAATAAGGACTAGTAGATAGGGTGGTTACTATTTATGGGAACTTTCTATTTTTAGTAAATTTTTCATATGAGCTTAGAATGTTCTCATTTTCTTTAGGAAGGTTCATTTTAGAGATATAAGCCTACCATAAAAATCTCATTGCTCCAGCTTAAGTATCAGAGAAGTCATTGCAGATTTTTGATGGAACAATTTGTAGAAAAATCTCTAGGCTAACCATTGGAGGCCTTAGAGTGCCCAGATGAGGTCCAAAAACTTGACAAAAGGATGTTAGTGTAGTTTTGAGCCTGTTGATCAAAAGCTGACTTTTCCAAAAAGTGGTTATAATAGCCAATCGGAGCAACAGTTCATGAGTTATGGCCTTTGTAAGTTGGGCTACCAAAATGTCTAAAAGACTTTGTCAAAGATGTATTTGGCTGACTCTTTGTGTATTGTTAGGGTCTGTCAACACTAGGTATTAAGTTTGAGCATCTAGAACCTTCCTGAGCAACATAAAACTACCTATTTAAGAAAGGCCTGAACATTGTCTAGGTGATAGTTCGCAGCTTGTCTTGCAAATTATTGTACGGAAGGCATCCATGTGGGTTAGCATATTGTATTTATGAATTCTATAATTTTGCATTTGCGGTGCAAATAAGAAGTCAATATTTTGTTCTCGTATTTTTTGTTATTTCTATGTTTATGTTATGAGTTTATGGTATTAAGGGGAGCATCCTACATCACTTGTGTGGGTGATAGATTATCTTCTCCTTATCACTGTCTCTTATCACCTCTCCTATATAAGGAGGCCTATTATGTACATTTCAAATCAATCCATTGGATGTCAATCATATCCATTATCAATAATAGAATTCTTTCATCTTCATGAAATTGTCTTACCAATCTCTTGTTGAAGTCATCTTGGTCTTTCATTTGATCTTGGGGGTGTTGTAGAGTCACCTAAAACTCTAACAATTAGAAATGAGAATGAAATATCAAAGGGGGAGTTGATACATTAAGGGGAAGAATGAAGATATTGCTAAATAGAGAGATAAAATATCCTAAAGGAGATAAATGTTGAAGATTGATGTTGTTGAAGATATAGACCGAGTATACTTGATAATGAAATCTATTACAGAGAATCTGAATAAAGTTAGAGAGCTGAAAATTTATATTGTTATCAATGCATACATTTGATTACCTTATGTGTAATGTTTTATTATGTGAAATCATATGTTTATGTGCTGTCATCAATGCCAAATGAGGAGATTGCAAACCCCAACTCATAATGTTGATAATGTATGTGAAATGGTCATATCAATTGTTATGTTGTCATTGATATCAAGTCTTAGTTGATTAGACATTATGATAATTCAATAGAGTGCGATATCATTTGATTGAAGAAGAAGATTTGAAGAAATTATGATGATGATAGAGTTGATAAGTATTAAAGTATTCAATGGGAACTTGAATGAGTTGGATTGTGATAGTGTAATGTAATTATGAATTTTATGTATTCGTAAACCTATACAAAATACACTGAGTAGCAAGGTGAAAGAGGGAATATAGTATTTACTGAGTGACTATAGTTGTCACCAAGCAGTCAGCACATAGAAGCTAAAGTTCAATGTTAATCGAGTAATTGTAGTGTTAACCGAATGATATATTACCCAAGTAAAATGTGATATTCACCGTGTATGAGATGGAAGAACACACTAAGAAAGATGATATTTGAGGCTGACTTGTGATGAAAATAAAAAATGTTTGAGAAGTTCAAAGGCTAAAGTCAAAGATAGTTACAATATCTATGGCTGAAAAATGTAATGAAAATCATATGATGGAGATCGAAGCAAGATAAGGATAAGCAAAAAGTTTAATAATATTTCTATTTTCTAAGTGACTAAATACATTGAATATGTGATCTACGTTTGTCATTAACCAACAAAATCTGGAGGATTCTAGAATATGGAAGATTACTACTTATAGAGATGATCAAGAAAGTTTTTGGTTGTTCATTGTTCATTGATTATGTTGTTTGATGTTAGACTATTATTGGAGTTTAAAGAGAATAAAAGAGTAAGGTGCACTATGTAGATCAAGAGGAAGATCAAGAAGAGTTAGAGAAAAGTGAAATTATGAAGAAATAAATCAGCCAAAAGGAGATTAGAGAAGGAAGAAGATTGAGTAGAACAAAGATTTGAACAAGCAAGGTAGTGCTAAACCTAACAAATTATTTGACTATTACTTTCTTACCATTGTAGCAAAAAAATATCTTAACTGAGTGGACCGAACAAGTATATGAAATCCTATATGGCAACATCAATTAGTGATGTTTGTAATTCCTTTAGAGAAGTCCACTCTGTAGACATGATCAAGGAGTGATAAGGCCTAGATGAACTTAATGCTAAAACCATCTAACATGGTAACACTAAAAATGTGCATGTAACCTTTAACAAGGTTGGCTTCTAACAGAGCTCACTTTAAAAGAGTGAAATTATTTGGGTTGCCAGTCCTAGGTATTTTTGTAATTCTTACCCCTAGTTTACTTTTTAGTTATTATTGTCAAACTATATTAGGCCAGCTTTATGATTATGCTTGATGATTAGCAACATTTGTTTCTAGATTATTGGATATTATTTCATACTCAATTGATTATATGATGAGTTACCTTGGTACTAGTTCTTTCATGTATGCATGATTATTCTTTTGATGATGATGCTAGTATACAGTGTTTTTAGTTATCTTATGATGATAGTTAGATGGATTATTTATATGTGTTATCTGTGGATACTTACCCCATACTTGCATGTGTATGTTGTACCTATATGTTTTACTTTATGTATGATATTTCTAATATGGTTAAGAGAGGGAGTCATATTCACCTGCTAGTCAGGATCTACATGATGCAGCACTCTATGGCATTGTCTATATAGTTTAGATTATATGTGTATGTACATGCTCATATTTATGTAGATTTTAGGTACCAACTATCAACTTCCTTGAATTTCTAGGATGAGCATACCCTATCATAGTATCTCAATGGTAAAAGAGGGGAGATAATTCTTAAGTCCAAATCCTAACCTTAAGCCAATTGCCCTAGAAAGTAGGACAAGTATCTGAGTTTTCTCTCTTTCCTAATTCATCAAGTGATGTAAATTCATGATTTTGACCCTTGAGCTTGATCTAGTATTTTGTTACTTTATAATGGGTTTTCATATTTAATCTTGTGGGTTTGTGATGATTTTTTGTTATAATTAAATCAAACTAAAAGAGTTTTAAATGATTTAATTTAATGGAAATTTTATTTAAAAAATTCAATATTTAATTATATTTAATTAATTGAGAAATTAATTAAATAAAAGAATTAAATTTAAAGATATATTTAAAGTTCTAATTTTGGCATAATCATATTTAGGAGTTTCATTTTTTATAATAAACTCTAAATATTATTATTATTTAAAATAATAAATATTTTATCATAAATGTCTCAAGAATTAATTAAAGAAATTAAAATATAATAAAGAATTTAAGAAAAAGGGTTTCACGTGATTGCACAATTGAAGCCCTAATTTGGGGAAAAACTCTTTATTAGAAAATCAGAGCTCATTTCTCCACATATAGGTTTGGAGGAGCCAATTTTTGAGAAGAGGGCTTTCAAAAGAAAAGGAAAATTCTTGCATATTTTGTGCATTCGTTGTTCAGCATCAGATCTAGGTAGGATCTCGAGAGTTTTGTGCAGTAGTTCATCTATGAAATTATTTGTCTTCTCCATTTCTAAATGAAATTGTTTTCAAAATTTCAATTTGAGTTGAAACCCTTGTTTGTGAATCTATTGTTCTTTGTTTTTGAAGACATCTATAAATGAATTGAGAACTTTGAAACCCTTGTCTTGCAAATTGTAAAAATCTATGTTCTTGACTGATTACTATTTGAGGATGGTTTGGAAAAGAAAACAAAATTTAAAATGCAAATCGGATTGTTATTTTTAATTTAAAAATATTATTGTTTTGGTAGGTGGGGGCCACCACCCCCCACCTCTCTATTTTCCTACTTCCCTCATAGGCCAGCGGCGGTTGCCATTGTACACATAGCAGAACTATTGCAGCAGTAGCAAGTACTGTTGTTGGCGCAGCAATACTCTGTTATGGTCGTAGCAGACTATTGCGACAATATATGTGCAGGTCAGTGAGCCTTTATAAAAAAAATTTATATTATGTTTTTTTTAATTAGTTTTATTAAATTTTTAATATATTTTAATAAATGTGAATTAATATACTTTTTGTTAATTTAATTAATTTTTTATCAATATTAATTATTTTAATTAATATTAAATGTTATCATTATGTTACAATTAATTTGTTATTATATTATTCGATAATTATGATTATTAATCATTGTATTATTAATAAATCAATAATTATTATTTTAATAATCTAAGAATTTTTTTTTTAATCGATAAATGGCCAAAGCCTAGATTTATTATTATTATTTGTTGGAATTAATTATTATTATATGTTAAGCAAAGGTAGATTCGAACCCAAGACCTTCCATATGAGAGGCTCGCAAGTTACGATTGTGTTGTAGGCTTTTGCCCAATAATCTAAGAATTATTATTTAAATTAATATTTAAATTATTTTATAATATTTAATAGAGGCATTATTATTTTAAAAGTTAGTGGTGATTGTGTTTTTGAATTTAAAAGGGAAAATGGGTTTAGTTATAAGGGGAAATTTGTAAACTTTATTAAGTTGAAAACTTACAATGAAATGTGAACTTGAACCTTATTGTTAAACCAAAACTATATGTTTTTGAAACCAAACAAAACTATGAAACTACACTGCCAGTTGTATGTTTTCTTATGTGTTGGGTTTGAGGTTGACTTGTGTTGACCAAATTTGGGATGTCTACCAAAGGTTAGGAGTTTTTTTTTTTTGGTGTTGTCTTATGATGTCATGGTTGTGTTTTATGTACTTGATTTTGGATCAATCATTTTTGGATGATTGTATTGATGGAATCTATGAATTTTGTTCAGTGATATTTTAGTGCTTTCTAGTTGCTTGTTTAAGAACTGATGTTTATTTTATGGTCATATGAGACCTTTTTCTTTTAATAAGCTTAGGGTAGGTTATCTTAATGTCATGTTGGGAAGTAGCTTCCAATGGAGGTCAGAGGCCTAAAGATGTTGTCTGGGTAACCCATTGTAGGCTATTTTAATAAGTGATAATATTTCATTAAATAAGTGTAAAATGAATAAATAAGTGTCATTTTTTTCCTCACCCATGCCTCGAGTGCTAGTACAAGCTAGAATGGGAGTAGAGAGGATTCTTGGTTGTGATCTTGCTTTGTTAGTATGCCTTGTTTGTACAAAAGGATACTGGTAATGCATAGATTCACTAGGGGGTCGGAGTCCAATGAGGTTGCTAGGGTAACCTTAGAGTTGACTCATGTGATGAGACTTGCCCGCTTATATATTAGAGTTCCTACGTATCATTGTTGCCTCTAGGTTTAGATGTTATTTGTGTTTTGGTACCTTTGAGATAGATTGTTTTCAGGTTTTCCTTGACCTAGATGTTGGTTATGATTATTACTATTGTTATCCTATTTGGGACTTGAGACTATGTCCTAAGTGCGGTGGGAGTGGAACATTTAGGTTACCATGAAGTCGGGTGGTAGTTCTTTTTACTTTTACCATTAAGATCCAATAGTTTGATGTCATTGTTGAAGTCCCCTATTTTGTATCACCTTTCATTTTGTTCTTGTGTACTATGATGGATGGTTATACTCTAATTGTATTATAGTTTATTTCATAGATCTTACGAGATGATGTAATCTATTTTATTTTAGCCTTTCATACCTTGTGACTTGTATAGTGGATGATTGTGCATTCTGATTATTACCAAGTGGCATTCGAGATAATTTTCTATTATTTAAATGGATTCATACTTGTAGTTATTCTTTAATGTGGATTTTTTATATTTTGGTTTCCAAGTTAAATCATGTTGTCAAATGTGTGATTTCTTTTGTATTTCAAGTTGATTTTCATGTTATTTACTTACTACTACAAATCAGTAAAGTTAAGTTATATCTTAGATACTTGGTAAAGATATGAAATGTAAAATAATAGTTTGAAGTAAATTGATTACAAGTATGAATTGTTAAGATGAATGAGGTTACTGAGTTATTGTTATTAAAGTTTATGAAGTTTGAGTTGGTACTAAAGTGTTTGAAAGGCATATAGGAAAATTGGACATAATTGATTCACCCCACACCCCAGTTATCTAACAATCAATAAAATATATTGATTCAAATAAGAAGAGGGAAATCACACTTAAAATAATAATAATAAACAAATATAAAAGAATAATAGTAAATTTAAATAATCTTAAACAAGCTTAGGGCACAAATTGTTGCTTAAGGTTACCTATTGTCCTAGGGATTTCATGTCACTTGTATGGTTTTGCTTATGTATTAATATACTAAATGTGTGTTCAATATAAGAAATTAGTTTTGTATTAAATATTGAAATTTAGTAAATTAAATATGTAGATGGAAATAAAGGGATACAATAGCATATTTTAATATTTTTTCATAAAGATACCAAACTATAATTATAGAAATATTAGTTGACACAAAGCAATGTGGGTTTTTCTTGTTCCACATTAACTATTTGATTTTAAATAAATTAGAATTATTAGTATAATAACATTGCATGTTATATAACATGGCATGTTTTGGATATATATATGGAACTGCATTAATTTTTTTGGTGATATGATTGGGTTAGGTGTTGGCTCGTGATTTAACAATGATTATTATTACCAGCAGATAACAAAATTGATTATACCTAGAGGTAGCCAATGCTCATGATTAGTACAAACAACTTTCCCTGGGCTAACTTCACAGAGCACAATTTCTTCCTACACTTCTGGCTCTACAAGACCAAGGCGGGAGTACCTTAGGGATTCAAATATCTTCTTGACTCTTACCCTTAATCTCTAGAAATAGCAGATGTGGTCCAATTTCTTTGATATATGTGAAACAAAGATGAGCTACAGCAGCTAACAATAACTCATAAATTCCCACAGTTTAGATGATGACCACCCTTATGCACTTGATACAATATTTGATTGGTTTATATTTGAATATAAATTAGATATATGTAGCAAAATTTACTTCAGTTTGTTTCTAATTTATATGACTAGTGCCTTATCCATTGTAACACAAAGTCAACTATTAGCAGGGGATCTAATTCAAATAACCTGTACATGAATTATATCAACTGTAATTACCAGTTCTCATTCTTATGAAATATCTCTCTTATAA
This sequence comes from Cupressus sempervirens, assembly GCA_028749045.1. Lineage (NCBI taxonomy): Eukaryota > Viridiplantae > Streptophyta > Pinopsida > Cupressales > Cupressaceae > Cupressus > Cupressus sempervirens. The sequence continues at coordinate 702,043,230 of CM053784.1, forward strand.
ACTCATAGACCCTACTAATTTATTGAAGAACTTCCTTAACTCCTTGAATTAAAAGTAATAATAGAATCAATATACAACCTATCTAGATTGCTTTCAATCAATTAAACCTTATTTAACTTATCTCAAAGTAAATAAATTCATAAAATGGAGACAAAGATTGATAACACAGATGTAGTGTAAGTGCCCTTTTGTATTATTCTTTGAAAAGACTAATACAATAACTAATAGAAACTCAAAAAAACTCAAAATATCTTACTAATTCTATCATTGATATGAAAACACTAGGAAATTAAAAAGATAGAAAATAAACTCAAAAGACTACACATAGAAGTGGACCAACTGTACTTTTGAACAAGGAAAAATTACAAAATTCATGGACCTTTTCTCTAACCTTGGGATCTCACTTATATAGGTTGAGATGCAACAAGCTTCAGGTATAGAGAACTAACAGTTGTCCTTAAGACAAATTATTTACATCATTACTATCAGAAAAGACAAAGAAATGTGCAACAAGAAAATTTTACATCATAATATTCCTTTGTGGGACCATTTTTTTGTTACACCTATTGTCATACTTTGTTTGTTTGATGAAAAAGCTTATGATTGTCTTTATTGTTTTTGTGGGTCCTCAGAAGATGTGGCTAATGGAATTGATGGTAATGTTTTTGGCTTTGATTCATGCAAGCTCACTTCAACTCAAGGATCCTCATTAATATCATCATGAACTAATAAAACAACATTTATTTTTATTTCCTCTTCTACCATGTCATCATTCTAGACTTCTATGCCTATAACTATAATTGGTTTCTCATTTTTGTCTTCTTCTTCCCTTTGATCTCTTAATGATGTGTTAATAATTTATACCTCATCCTACTCCATCTCATCATCATTAGTTTCAACTAATTCCAACTACTCACCGTGAGAAATATCTACCATCCACTTGTCAAAAAGTGTGTCATCTAGCCAATCAAATTATAAAATATCTTGTTGCTTCTTAATTATATATTCAGCACTTTTATGAATTTCAAATAAGTCTCTTCTTAAAGAATCAAAGAATAATTGCACTTTTACAATTTCTTTAGTTGTGGCTGCCCACCATGCATTTCCTATCTCTTTAATGACTCTATTCATTCTTAAATAGAATAAGTCATTCACTTCTTGGGTCTATTCCTCTCTATTTTTCAATATATTATTTCTATTAATATCATGTGGAAATAAATCATATGTGGCACTCTTATATTTTTCCAAATAATTAACAATCCTCCTTTGCAACTCAACTCTATTATAATCAAAATTGGAGAGGTCATGGACAATATCATAAGTTTTCTATATATGCTGATTAGATGAATAAATCATAGAAAAACATAAAAAGGTGACCTCTTTACTCCTCTTAATCCACTTATTTACAATTGGCTTTAAGGCTTGATCATTTGCCTTTATCTCATCCCACACATTTATTTATTTTTCAAATTACTCATAGAATGAGGGCCAATCAACTTTATTAACCAGATACATGAGGGCTTTCCTCAGCTTATCCTCATATTGTACTTCTAGTTCCACATGCAATGCCCATAGTTTACTTTTTCCTTCTTCAAAATCCTTCGTAGTATAATACTATGGCCTCTATGGTGTATCGGGTATCTCAATGAGAGGAGTGGATTTAAAAGGTTCCACTGGTGGGTGAAGATAAGTGAATTTTGGCCTTGTGGGTCTTCTTATCATTTTATTTTCAAGTTCAACTCTCTTTTGAACCTCTTTATTAGATGCCTCCAAAACCTTCTCATATTTTTCTTGTAATTCTTGCCTTTCCTTTTTGTCTCTTTGGGTTGTGGCATATATGAGATTGGATGATCCAACACCTTTAGCTCTATAGCTTCCTTAGTAGTAGTTTCTTCAACTCTTTTGATGATGAGGCTACCTATCAACCCAGTATCATCGGGCTAGGAAGAGCAAGTCCTAGATCCTTTCCTTAATGACCAAATAGACAAGGTTGCCTAGTCCTCACTAAATTTAGCACTTTTTATCTCTTTCCTCCCTTGGTCATCTATAGTCATTTTTTCTGCAACAGAATTAAAAACCAAAGCCTCTATATTCTCTCAATTGGATAGCAACAAACCACCAAATGCTTTTACCATTTGTCTCCCCTCTTCAAGGGTCAAGATTTGGAATTCTTGCATCATTTCTTCTTTTACCTGATTTATGCACATCTACCTCTTCCATTTCTAGATGCTCTATTTTTAGCTTATTACACATTTCCTCAAACTTTCCCATGTTTATTCTCCAAGAAAATTGGTAGAAGGCTCTAGTTTTAACAAAATTATCATCAGATATAAATTCATGACTGGCCTGTTCAATCATAGGATCCAGCTCCCTTCCTCCATAATCTACCACTATTAATTCAAGGCTAGGCATGGGAGGTTCTTGAGGATTCCCCTCTTCTAACTCTACCTGGGTAATGAATATTCCCCCTTGGGATTCCAAGTGCTCCATCTATTCCAGGTGTATGACTTGTTCATCTCCCAATTGTAGTAGGGACTGAGTGAGTGAGTATTCCTCAATTTGAGGTGCTTGCTCACTTATTATTTTCTATCTTTTGGGCAAGGGCTCATTAGGTCTTTCCTTATTCACAACCCTAGTTGACTCCACTATATGTTTCCCTTTATCCATAATGCCTCTTTTATTTTGAATTACACTATAACCAGGTCTCTTTTGAACAATTAATTTCCCTAATCCCTCTGTGGGGATAAATGATAATTTCTTCATCACCTCTCTAGCCTTCCCTAGAAAAGAATTAATAAAAAATAATTTCTTTTCATTCATGACTTCCATGGTTTTAGAAAAGGTAGTCATGAGTTAATTTATCTTATATGCCTTTATTTTTGCATTAGCTAGAGGCTTGTAGTTGTTATCAAAATAATGAATAAATTCCAAAAACCTCAAAAATACTCTCCATTGTTCCTCTTTTATCTCTTGCTCTTGCAGAGAGAACTCATTCCTTATTATGTCCTTAGGGTAATAAAATTGGTGATCTTTTTAACCAACCTTAGCCCTTTTCTTTAATATCTCAAAAAAACCCTTAGTACCACAAAAATAGGGATGAGAAATAGCCATCTTGTACTAATCTAGAAATTTATACAAAATAACCAACCACCTTTGGTAATTATGAAATGGTGGGATATAGTACAAGTTGGGAAAATAGAACCTCTATTTCTTCTAGCTAACCATGCTTCCTCCAATCCCCCTATTTGCTACAACATCTCTGCAATTCCTACCATCAAAGACACTTGGTAGTATAGCACATGGGGAGTCCCTTGGAAACCATAGACCCTAAAAACTATTGAAATAGGGTATGGTATGATATCAGCCCAATTATGTGACACTTTTAAATCAGATGGATTATCCATTGGTCTAATAAAATTCATTAGTGCCTTAGGGATTCTGGGATTGTCCCTTAATAGGAGGCATCTTAACCTAGATGCAAAATATCTGTCCAACTGAACAAAATTGGCATTGTTTGCATCCCAGGTCATCTCTGCAGTCCACAACTGGGTTGGCAGATCTTCTTCTTCATGTTTCTAGTTTAGGGTCATTTCCTTTTCAAAATATTTAACTCCTTTAAAAAGGAAGATGTGCATCAATAGTAAATAATGACCAAACGTTTTCTCTACCTTGCTCTTTGCAATCCCAATTAATCTTATGTGGATTTCTTCAGCTATATAACATGCAAAGTCAAAAATAATATCCACAAAAAAAGAAGAAATTTGAGCCATCATATACATAAAATTTATAGGCATGAAATTCTGATCATCCTCACCAAAAACCCTACACAGAGTCATATATATTTCAACAGCCCTAGAAGTGAAAAAACTCCTTCTTAGAGGGATCCTTTGTAGATGTTGTAACCATTGAAAATTTTCAATTAAACCCAAGTGTGCCCTTAGTGTACCCTACCTAATATTATCTCTCTTAGATAAGTATTCCTTCTCTAGCCCTTGCGTGTCAATGGGTTTATGATATTCTAAAAAAGGTTCTAAACCAAAAACTTCCCTAATTTCTTCAAAATTAATCTGTACTAGGCATTGCCCATCTATTCTCCTTACCATCCTAACTGTTAGGTCATAACTATGGGCAATGGTCATGAGTAAAATAGCATCCATAAAAACACTAGGGACCACTAGTTTTCCCAAATCAAAATTCCAAATGTTTCCATGGAGAGCAAATAGTTTTCTTTCTGAGAACCACTTCTTGAAAAGATGGAGCCTTATTTTGGTTGTAGTTGCATCCCTAATCCAATTTCCCCTATCACATAGGCCATCATCAATCTTAAGCCTAGGGTTTACAAAAATTAACGTTTTCATCTGGGTGGACTCATTTGTAGATTCAAGAAACACTTCAAGAAAATCTTCATGTATATTTATGCTAGCATAATCTACGATTCCCAAGAAAACTTTCTTTGGAGGTATATTGGATGAAATTTTCATAGCACTAGAACACTTTCATGTATATGATGAACTAAGAAACTTACTTGGCTCCTTGTTACTATTTCACCACAATTCTGCAAAAATTTTGAATACTAGAAGCCTTTTCACACTTTAATTGCACCGAAAACACTTCTTTAGCTGGTTCTTAGCTCTCTGTGACTTTGAAATTCATTTGTGTAGAGAGAAAATGGGAAAAAAAATTTAATATATCTCTGGTTCTATTTCTCATGTGGAGCTTTCAATTTTCATAAATGAATTGTAAAGAGAAATAGGCTAGCAACACCTTCTAATTTGAAAATACACTATCAATTCAAAGAAATCCAATGATCTAGGGATAAAATCGTAAATGACTTATTTTTTATTTTCTAGGATGGCATTCAACCCAATAACATTTCTCCACATAGGCTTTTCTTTCCACTGTTGGCAACTTGTTTTGGCCCCACTAGAGCTCACAAACACATGTCATGTTCTTGTTATATCACTACGCATAAACATTGAGAAACTTCTACATGCAACATAGCAACCATTGTTGATTCATCTCTGAGATGACGATGTGTATTTTATGAGGGTTCTAATGCAATTATGGTGGGTCTTTTTATTTTTTCTTTGATCACTATGTTGTTTCTATTAAATATTGACCAGGTTTTTATAGCGACAAGATGACCACCATTGATGCATCTTCAATCTAACAGTTTTAATTAACATGTATCTTTTTATGAGTGTGGGTCCATGTAGCATGTGACATTAGATTTTCCTTGATACATTGGCATAGTTATTTATATCTATCAATCTTTTTGGCACTGCTTTTTTGAAATCAAGTCCCAACATGTTTTGTTTCACGGGAAGTCACCATGTCACTACTGCCAAAAATCTCATAATTTCTAGTGGCAACATAGTGACCACCATATTTTTATATGAAATTTGGTAACTAAGGAAAAAGGAATGTTCTCAATAGGATGCCCCCTTAATGCACCTTCTAACATTCCATAATAATGACACCTTTAGTAAATGACAAAGAAATAATACAATGCCTACCTTTGAAGTAGGCCCTATCATGCTTCACTTTCTTGGGAGGTTGCCATGTCATTACTAACAAAACTCTTACACATTCTAGTGGCAACATAGTGACCATCATAGTCCTAAAAAATTATGGTGCCAAGAAAATAAAACATGCTCTGTGTCTGATAGTTTGTCATGTTGACACAATTCATTAATGATAGGCAAAGCTTTTGGCACCATATTCACTTTTGGCCCGCTGTGTTCTCTTTTTTTGTGGGAGGTCACCATGTCGTTATCGGTGGAATTCTTACTTTTTCCAATGGTGACATAGCGACCACCATATTTTACAAAAATTGATGTCAAAAATAAAGCATGTTCCAACTAGTATCTCTTTTACGGTGCCTGACATTTTTGAAATCCCATCATGCTGCTGAAATTCACAAATTAAAATCCTGGTGCCTCTCTTTTGGAAATGGATTGTGTTTCTATATTTTTATGCTCACCATGTCACGAAGGATAAAAACCTTGCAATTTTTGGTAGCAACATGACGACCATCGTAGATCTAAAGGAAGATCTAACGGTAGGAAATAATTTGGGAAAAAAGAAGCCAAAAATGCAAAATTTAAAAAGCTTCTTGAAAGTATATACCTTTTTTCAAAATGATTCTCCCACTCAATTTTCAAAGTAAAGGCATACGACCTAAAGGGTCTACTTAGGGCACAAATTTGGTTTTTAATAGGGTTTTTCTAAGGGTTAACAAACTTTTAAAAGACCAAAAATTTGTAGGACACATATAGATCTATTTGATTTTCATACATATTTTTAGAAAAAAAATTGTATTGTGGAAAATTAGACCATCAGTCTTAAACCAAAAAGATGTAGTGTAAGTGCCCTTTTGTATTATCCTTTGAAAATCAGGATGAATGTCTAATAGGTTTTATGATCCTTGCATCTCTTAACTTTAATAGTTCCTCTTGCATTTTGGGGGCAAGAGTTGGGTTAATAGGTCTCTTGTTTCAGTAGGATTTCATGCTGAAATAAATCTTTTCTATAAGCTTTTAGGTCATCATATAACCATGCAAACACATGTCTATATTTTCTTAATAGACTAATCAAAGAATGTCTTATTTTAGGAGGAAATTTCATAGCAATATACACCTTCTTACGTGTCTCTTTCATTCCTAAATTTATCTCCTCCAAATTCTTAGCATTATATTCCTTAGTATCCATTTTGGACCTGTCTTGATTATCAAAAATAGTTTCTAGGACAACTAGTCCACTTGGAATTTTGTTTGTTTTCAATTGCACAACCTCCTGTCCAAAACTAATATCTCTTCCATATATATTTTCTACATAAGCTGCACAATCAACTTCCTATCCTAACAACATATTTTTACAATTCAAAAATATCAAAATGTCTCTATCATCTTCAAATACTTGCCAATTCTAGACATTGTCAGGAACAAAGGGCCTAGTCTGGATTTCAACTTTGGATATACCAACAAATGTAATATCATCAAGTTTTATTTCTATATTTTCCAGAAAATCTACCATCTTGTTGCTAGTCCTATCTTTCCAAACTATCCCAAATGCATCAAAATACTCAGTCATATCCCACACAACATTTTTGTATTTTTTTAATCTTTTATTTTTTGAAACATAAATGTTTCTCACCTAGGACACAACCAACTCAGAATCTCCTATGACATGTAAGCATTTTATCCCATGTTTATGGGCTCCTAACAACAAGCCCTCATGCTCCACTATATTATTAGTGCAAGGGAAACTCAATGTAAAAGAAAATTTGTATGTTACCCCTATAAGAGAGATCAATAAAATAGCATTAGATCTATATTTGCAGCAAGCACCATCAAAAATAAGATTCCACAAATCACCTTTATCTATCTTTGTGTTAGCTTCTACTTCCATCTATGATTTATGCTTATTTTTCTTCAAAACCAAAACTTCATCTCGGAATGCATTAACACCTATATCAACAAAGTTTTTCATGTCATCCTCTATCTCTTCTTCAATCATGTACACACTCTTAGGTTTTCTATTTACTTTCACTAAATTCCCATCAATTTGGAAGGTAGCAAATGACAAGTCACATTGGAAACTCTCACCCATGGTAGCACTCCACTTTCTAGATAACAATATGCCATACTGAGGGGGAATATCAAAAACCAATACACTCATAATAGGTTATTTGTTAGGATAATCTATCAATTTATATGGCAAAGCATCAATAGTACCTATTAATGAAGACTGAAAGATGATTGGAGGAATTCAAATGTTGAGCGCCAACAGCATTCAAGGAAAAGAGAACACTAAGGAGCAACCATGGTGGAGGAAATTTGTAATGGTTCCAAAGGACACAACAACAAGTAAGGAGGAACTATGAAGACTTATTGCCTTCTCTACATTTATTCTATGGCGAGTAGATATTCAAACTTTATTATTCCTACCTTAAGCCATTATTCCTTCTTCCCACCTTCATTTGTTATCCTCCTATTTTCTCTCTTGTATATTTAAAGCTAGGTCATTTACTTTTCTGTTATGGAATAAGTGTTGATCTCCTATATATAGGAATCGACCCAAGTTTGTTAGTTAAGCCAATTAGAAGAAAGAGTTTATCAGAATAGACTGTTAACTTTTACAGTTGTGTTTTTACAATTTTGTGTTATGTAATGAATTTCTAAAATCTAATGAAATATTTTTTGGCTTCTCTTTTGTGTTAGTAGTTTAGTGAAGCTGACCAAGGAGGCCCACTTGGAAGGTGGATTACATTAGGATAGAATAGATTTATTTTCAAGCATTTTTAGTTTTGTAAGTAGAAGTTGTAAGTTCCTTCCTACAGCATCGCACTTTGTGAATGTTCCTGCAGCATACGTGAGAATAGTTATAGTGGATGAACTAAGTTGGAATATTTTTTATCCTTTCATTTTATTTTTAGTATTCATAGAGTTAAGCATGTTAGTTTCCTACAGCATTAGTATAAGTTCTTTTCCTTGCATTTTACTTTCCTGCAACATAAGCTTAGTGACTTATTAAGAGACCTAGTGCACATACTATGCCAACCATTTCAAGTATATGTCCTTGGGTTGACAAGATTAAATGCACCTCATAGTGGGAAAAATAGTCCTTAGTTTTAATATTTTTTCCTAAGCATGACTATGAAACACCTATTGTGAGGCAGACCATTTTTGGCACCATTGCTGAGGATGGTGTCAAGCTAGGAGCAGTTTTGAGTCATAGTTCTTAGATAAGTTTTTTTTTTTTAAATCTCTACTTTGAAGTTTCTTTCACTAGTGTGAAAATTTTGATTACATGCATCGAAGAGGAAGATGACAAGATGAATATGGTAGATTTCTTCTACAGGAGTCTGTTAATTTGAACAAAGAAATTGAAGAAGAAGAAGTTGGGTTATATTTTGAAGACATGAGCTCTATTTTTCCCATAGCATCATCATCAAGAGCTGAACCAATAGATATGAGTGGTCTTCAACCTTTCATTGAAGTATTGGCCAGTTTTCTTGATAACACTACTCTAAATCCACCATTTGTTAATCATCTAGTACCCAATGTCCCTTTTTAGTAGCAACCTCATAATCTAATACCTCTAGTCATGGCAAAACCTACTTTTCCATTTCCTCTTCCAAGCCTTGTAACCAATGCTAATCTTAAGAACATACCTCCCACTACTCTTCCAAAGTTCTATGGCCTTGCAACTGAAGACCCTAATACTTTCTTATTTGAATTTGATATACTCTATCATAGTTTTGAATACAACACTAATTCCCATAAGCTTAAATTGTTTCCAGCCACATTAAAAGAATCAGCTCTACGATGGTTCATTGGCTTAGGAGCCAATGTAGCAGGAAGTTGGGATGAGATGCAAACTATGTTTCTGGATAAGTACAAAGAGTGTTGCAAAGCATCTAGTTCAAGAGGAGATGGTGTCTTTAGAATATCCTAGAAGGAGGAAGAAACATTGGAAGACTGCGTTTCAAATTTCTTATTTACACTGTAGAAGAACCCTCAGCACACATTGTCCGAAGATTCACAAAAGCTAGTCTTTCTAAGAGGTGTGAATGATGATTGTCTCAAAGCCTTGGACCTGATGGCTGGTCATGATGTATATAAAGCTTCCTAGGATGACCTCAAGAAGATCTATTAGAACTATTCTAGGTCAACCATGAAGAAAGGTCGAGGACCTCATTCAATAGTCACTAAAGGAATCAATCAAGGCATTTCAAAGCTCGAGATATCTAACCTATTATAAGATCTCAAAAAAGACATTATCAATGATGTCGCTACACATCTAGACACAATGACTGCCAAGAAGAAGCAAGTTGAAGCTAAGTTACAACTAGCTAAATACTACCCTCATTGTTGGAAGCAAAAGAAGGATTGCTAATGTAAACTAGTCTCAAGCATAGAGAACTAGCATCTTCCAACTGAGTATGTCTATAGACACCTAAATTTGATTATATTGCTTTGGTAATCCTATTTAGTTATCTCTAAAGGCATCATTAATTAAATACCTATTTAATTAATCCTTTGCCATCCCTTAGCTGATTAATTTAATTAATCATCTATATTCCTAATTGATAAATCAAATAACCTATTATTTATCAATTAAATCCTATTCTTCTATCTAATTCCAAAATCCCCATTTATTAAATAAACCTATTTGATAAATAAAACCCTCAAATCTAAAAGCCCCTAACTTATTCCTAAATCCCCTTTTTAGCCTAATCCACCCCATCCACCCATACTAACTAAGCTTAGTCACTAACTCACCCACCCTCATGAATGCCATCCACTTGCAAATCTCTAACATCCCTAATCTAATCCTAAACCCAAGCCTAATCCACCCCCTAATGTTGTCATATTCCCTAAGCAAGCTTAAGACTTTCTTAAGCCAAAGAAAGTCAAAAAATCTCAACTCCCTCCAAAATATCCCAACCACCCAACAATGAATGCTCTTACAAAAGCCATAAAGACTCTTACAAGCTCTTACAAGCCATAATGAAGGGTCTTTATGAAGATATTATCCTTTGAGCCTCCTTTGTTGACTCATCTTTCCCCTTTCCTCCATCCACTCACCTTGTGACATGTGTCACTCCCTGATTGGTTCTAAACAAGCACAATCCATGTGCTCCCTTTTGAGTGCATCCTAGCCCTCCTTAAGCTTTCATCTTTCCTTCCATCCTAGCCCTCCATCTCTCAAGCCCTTAGCCTATAAATTGAATCCCCTCCCAAGCCATTTCATCACAATCTTGGAGCTAAAGTTATAATGCTCTTTTAAAAGCCAAAAGCCATCAACCATACCCTTATGATGCCAAATTGAGAGCTCACAAAGCTACCAATTTTCCATTTTTCATCTCCATTGAAGCTAGTTTTTGGGAACCTTGAGCATACATCCCAATCCTTAGACCCATCTACCAAGCAAGGAGCTAAATCCTATTGGGAGAGTCCATTCATTTGGCTCACATTTCCAATTGGGGTTTCCTCTTTAGTCTCTCATTTATGTTATGGTTTATATGCTAGTTAATACTTTTGTTTTTGAATAGATTAGTATTACTTGCTAACATATTTTTCATATACATTTTGGCATGCCCGGTGGGACCCCACTATGGGTCATTTAATCCTCTATTTCTATCTATATATTATTTTTTGCTAATAATCTAATGTTTCTTGTCATTTGAGTGAGTTGTAGGGTTTAATCTTGTTCTTGCAGGTTAAAGGAAGCATTAGTGAGAAAAAACAAAGCTTCAAAAATCAAATTTCAAAATTTTTCTGAAGAAAATCCGCATGTTTTAAGCCAAATTTTGTGCAGTGTCATCTCTGTAGATCGGCGTCTCTGACTGGTCGACTGTCGTCTCTGATTATGAAACTGTTGTCTCCGAAGTGAATTATGTCATCTGCAAAAATCAGCGTCTCTGCGTTTCAGCATCTCCACCTAGCTTTAATCATCGTCTCTCCCTCTAACCATCATTTCCACTGGCAATTTTCTCATTCAAAATCCACTTTGTCGTCTCTGCTGCCACCATCAGTCAAACTATCGTCTCTGCCCCCGCCAGCAAACAAACTGTCGTCTCTGCAACCTAGACTGTCATCTCTATCGTCGCCAACTTAATCTATCTTCTCCGCCTCTTCCTCTGTCGTCTTCGTGGATTAGCATCTCCGCTAATCAGCGTCTGTGCCTGATGAATTGTCATCTTTGCCTGTCACTATTGCACTTTTTCTTTAAAATCTTTATTTTCGCACTTTGTAGTTTTAAAAAAAAAAAAAAGAGTATAAATCAAAATTTGACTTTTAGTGGTTCCGTAGGATTTAGACCATTTTAAGCATTTTTACGCATAGGAAAAACAGCAAAAAAAGTTTTAAAAAAATTTCTCATAGTTAAGCTTTCCTTTTTTTTGAAGATTTTGGTGACTAATCAATTTCTTTTTTGTCTTATTGCAAGTTGGAGCAACTTTTTGGGTGACTAATCATGTTTTTTAAATTTTTCATGGAATGAACCTGAATGGTTAAAGACATTTTCTATTGAATGAATGTTGCTAAAAAAACACACTCTTGAATGCCATGGGTTAAAATCAAATTTTCCTTGAATGCATGATTAAAACAACAAATCCAATCTTGAATGCCAAGGATCAATTAACCATTGCAATATCAAACACTTCATTTGGAGCTTCTAAAAATTGAACAAAACAAATCTCTTTTCCACATGCAATCTAGGTAAAGTTTGATTTTTGGACATTTAAGAAACTTTGTTAAGTTAAAATACAAATTTGCAAAAATCAATTTGAGTAGTTCCTTGGACTCACCTCTTTTCTAATCACCCATCAATTCAACCATTGGTTGCAATCTCAATGCCATTTATGGGGATGGGTCTACTTGAAAAAGGTGTTAAATGTTCCACAATCTAACTCACTCACTTGGTCTTTGAACGTTTGTTTTAACTTTATCAAAATTCTTAAATGATCAAAACTCTAGATTAAATCGATCACACTTCAAGTTTAGGCACTAAAATTGAACAACTATTAACATGGAGGGCCTCTGGGCATGCGCTTGACAAATCGAGTCTCACACATCTTTGCTTTGGGCTTTAAAACAAACTCACACTCAATCTTGAATGCCTTAAAGAAAATTAATCGATACTTGACATGGAGGGCCTCCAGGCGCGCAAGTTTGCTTTTTTTGACCCTAACTCTTCTTCTTGTTTGCATTCTTCGATCAATTTACTTTTTTTGGTGCTTCAAGTTGGAATTGAACATTGTCTCTTAAACATGAGTGCTTGCAAAGTCTAGATTAGCACACATAAGAGTCAGTTGGTACAAGAACAAGCATGTTTTTTAGCCCAAGGTCATCCAAGTCTTCTCTCCCCTTGTCATCTTTTGAGGCCATCTTGGGTGCATAAGATTAGGATCCAAAACCTTGTTTCTTTTTAGGAGGCCTGCTTGGAGATTTCATTACCCCTTGGGACGACCTCAACTCTAGCATTCTGGCGAAGTATAAGAACCGAGAGGTGAATTGAAAGACACCTCTCTTGGGATCAAGATTTTGTCACTCGGGCTAAGCCTCAAGGAACTTTATACCATTGAGAAGTGAAAGAGGAGAAGTGGGTTACCACTCCTCTCGACTGTGTGACATCTTTTTGGTTTCGTCTATGGATTTGGGCCTCACATACCTTGGGTATATCGAGGACTCCCTAGCTAAACCAACTGTCAACCTTGTAGACAACCATCTAGGATGTTAATGTGTTTGAAGTGACTGATCGAAACATTTGTAGAACACACACACTCCTTGGTGCAAGTATCACACTCTGGAAATCAAAACTGCTATCTAGTTGTTTCTATCTATTGTTTGGTCTTTTACTTATTGAATGCATGTTTGCCAAACTTGGTCAATCCTAGCTTAGGGCACACTTAGCATAGTCACTACCTATCCCAAAAGTTGAACAAGTTGAAGCAAAATAACTAAGGTCTCTCAAAGCCAAGCAGATTCAAGAATTCATGTCAGAGCAACCCAAACCCAAATAGAAGTTCCAAAAAGTCAAACTCAAGCCATCTCAGGCATACCAAGAACTTTCAGCCAAGAGAAAAGAACTAACACCAAGTCCTTGAATTGCCAAACTCCACAAAACAGAGGACAAAGTTGTCGACAAAGTGGTTCAAGAGGCTTGGTTAGAGCGCACCATCAAACTTAGCCAAAATTTAGGAGTTAACAATGCTTATGCCTTACCAACTAGGCATAATTTCGACGATTAGACCCCCTTGTTTCTCCACATCTTCTTGGATAAGCTTCACTTTAGAGTCATCTTTGTAGAAAATCTAGCCATTTTAGGTTATCCCCTTAATTATTATTAGCTCATTCATCTCATTTAGGACCAAACCATCTAGCCAGCAATCCAAAATCTTCACATCCAAGCCTTCAAAATTTGTTGTCACCTTGCCAAAAGTTTTCCATTCCTAAAAACTTTCAAATCCACCAACCTCACCAAGGTTATCCCTTTGACAGAGTGTTGTCTAGGGTAATCTAGCTTTGTCACTTGTCATCCCTCATCACCTTGAGCTAAAGGTTGGGATCCACAAGTGGTCAATCTCGTGTTCTTCCTAAAGGATCATTAGTCTATCCTTAAGTTGACATAATCACCACCAAGCTTGCACATAGGAAAGCGGACCTTTTGTGCTTTGGCAACATATCTTTGAAGTTAGAATCCCAAACCCAATCCTCCTTAGGTTTGGTCATATAGCTTTGCCTCAACCTAGGAAATCACTTGCATAGAAAAGCCTTCCCCCCTTTTTTGCATCCACCAACATTTGTTGCATCCCATCCCTAGGAGCATTTTTCATGCCACCCGTCACTCGCTTAGCCAAGAAGAAAGAAATAATGGAGCCCTATCATTTGGATTGAGTAGCCTCACCCCCCTTGAGCAATCAGCCATCATTTAGCCCAGAAAAAGCTATGCCATCACCTACTGACATTGAAGCTTTCATGAACCAACCAGGAAATGCAGTATTGGTAAGCGCCATTATAGACAAGAATAAAGCGACAATCATGGCTAATTTTCAAAGGGACAATGTAGGAACCTTTGACTTTGGAAGACCCCCTCCATTATTAGATCCATCTCACCCATTGTTTGGGTAGCTGCCACCACCCATAGGCCCTTATGATCCAAATTATCCTCAATATATGCCAAAAGAAGAACCTCCAGCCAATCCATATGATCCAATAGACCATAACATACCATCATCCACCCAAGTTGAAATCTCCATGTCGCAAACCAACCCAGCCACCACCACTCCATCCTTGGTTCATACCTCTTCGCTCCAAACCCTCTTTACCCAAAACAACTCACCGTTCACTCCCTTCACTATTGCTGTTGTTGCTCCCCAACCTAGCCTTCCAAATCCACCCATCTCCCAAATCAGTGCTAGTATCTTTGGCCAACCTCAGCAATATACAACAAGGATGGCGCCCATGGGGCCAAGTAATCAACCTTTCATCACTCCTAGCTTGTTCACCATAGCCCAAAGCACAATCCCATCATTTCCATTAGGTCTTGGGAGCTCAATACCATCAACCACAAATCCACAAGCTACTACCCTCACTCCACAAAGCTATCAAACCCCACAAGCTACTACCAATTTTCTACCAAGCTCCCAAGTGACCCCAGCTCCTGCCACCACTCTACCAAGCTTCCAAATCCAACCACAAAGCTATCAAACCCCATTAGTTCCATTCCCAAGCTTTCAATTCCCACCACCTCCACCACCAACTAATCCATTACCTCCAATTACCAACTACTTTTCAATGCCACTTCTAGGAGGTAATCCACCACCCCAACCAACCACCAATTATTTGCAGATACCATCCCAAATGGGGGCACAACCCACATATATTGGTCAAACCCCACAAGCCCCCCGATCCTTTCCCCAAACCTCACAACCATCTTATACCTTACCCCCACAAAGCAATCCATTTATCCCACAGCCAGCTTATGTTCCTCAATCCCAACCTCAAATCCCATATCAACAGTAATCCTCGCAGCACATGTAGCAATATGCGCCACCTCCCCCTTAGCAACCCATCATCCACTATGCAGCTGCCCAAACAATGTAAATCCCTATCAGAAAATCCCTCATAGCCATCCATATTTAGTGGCCCCATCTAGCGCATACCTACCTCAAGGCACTCCTACATTGGGGGCACCCCAGCCATCACCTATCAATTCAGAATGGGAGCAAATGAAGACAGCTCTAAAAGCCATCCAAGAAGGGAATGATCCGAAGACATTCAAGTTTGAGAATGTATGTCCTTACCCATTTGACAGAGCCATTACCATGACACCATTTCCCAAACACTTTGAGGTACCCAAATTTGACAAATTCAGAGGAAAAGGAGACCCTATCACACATATCAAAGAATTTTACATGCACTGCCAGGACGTGGCATACAACGATGTCTTCCTCTTGTGCCTTTTTCCCAAAAGCTTGGTTGGACCAGCTCTTGAATGGTTTTACAGAATCTCCTATGGCACAATTAAAAGCTTTGCTGAATTATCAGAGGCATTTGTAGCCCAATATGCCCATCTTGTTGAAACAGAGCTATCAATAGTTGACCTTGTCCACTCTAAGCAAAAAGGTGGAGAAAGCCTTGTTGAATACCTGCAAAGATGGCAAACCCTTACCACCCACATATCCTGCACCTTGCCAGAGCGCCATGTGGTGAAAATGTTTATTGATAATGCCCATCCTAGCTTGGCTCACCACATGACCATGAACTGTTTGCAGACCTACAAAGATATCAAAGAGAAAGGAATGATCCTTGAGAAAGAACTCATTAAAGATGGTGTGGTCAAGATTTACAAGGAAGCCAACCAAAATCAATCACATTCCAATGACAAGTCTAGGTATTGGAACAAAAACAAACATGTTGCAACAGATGGCGTCACTGACACCAGACATGTGAATATTGTTGGTCCTTCTCACAACTAGTCCAACCCACCATATCAACCACATAATCAACAAGCTATCAACTACCAATAGAAAAATCACCAAAGCTATCAAGGCCACAATTCAAGACCCAACTTTCAAGGGTCTAACAATCAAGCTAATGCCATCAATGTAGCTACAGGACAAAAGCCCAGATTCCAACCTGCACCTAGAAATTATACACTCCTTGGTGAGCCATTGGATGTCATTTTTGAGAAATTAGTCAAAGAAAACTTCATCAAATTTCCTCCTACCCAGTAAATTGACCCAAGCCAATCCAAATCTGCATGGTACAAGGACAATGAGTACTGCAAATTTCATAGGGTAAAAGGTCACACTACCCTCAGATGCATGAAACTGAAAGACTATGTGCAGGACCTCATTGATCGGAAGGAAATCACTGTTGGTGCCCAAACCTCTCCCAATGCAGGCTTACAAATCTATCAAAATGCTTTTCCTCCTCACAACAATCAAAATCCTGGAAAAGCACCTATCCAAACCAACAACAACAACACCAACAACCGTCAGCCAAACCAACAGCATGGGAGGAACAATGACCACACTTCATCCTATATAGACTATGGTAGCCTTATAGGTTGTATATCCGAGAAAGAGACTTCTGTCAATGTTATCAATATCCAAGGACCAAACAATGAGTGTGCAGTCACCACTCAAAGAGCGCAATTTAACATCGTAGGCCCACCCGTTACACCAGTACCATCAGCTCCATCAAAAAGCTAGTACAATATCTTGGAACACCTTGGGAACATGCCAGCCCAAATCTTCATTTTAGACCTTCTTCGCACTAGTCCTATATACAAGAACATCCTTGACAGTGCTCTCATAGAATCTCATGTCCCTTCTCATATCAATGCTATTGATTTTCATAATCTTTTTGGACACCTTTCATCCTCATGTGCCCTATCGTTCAAACCCACCGACATACCCATGGTCGAGCCAGATCACACTCTTCCGCTTCGCATAGCCATCATGGTATCCAACTTTGCTTTGAAAAGAGTAATGATAGATAATGGATTAGCCTTGAATATTTTCACCCTAAAATTCATAAAACAAGCTGGGTATACTGAGGCAAATATCATCAGTGAGGTTATCACCATCAAAGCTTATGACAACTTGGAAAGAACCACAAAAGGAACTATTTTGCTGCCAATCAAGGTTGGGCCAGTCATCCAAGAGACACTCTGCCATGTTATTGATCTAAACCTACCATTTAACATCCTCCTCGATCACCCATGGATTCATGCCATGAAAGCCGTTCCATCCACTTACCATCAGTGCGTCAATTTTTTGCATCAAGGCACTGAGGTAACCATCCATGCTGATCCAGAACCCTTTGCTTACTGCAATGCGGTTGAAGCTTCATATACAAACCATTGCCTTGGAATTGATATCAGCACATCCATCGCCAGCTCATCCCACACTTATAATGACCCAGAAACCATCCTCGCCTCTACCTTATCTACCATGAAGATCAATAACAAAGGTTGTGGAGAGTATAGTCTGACGGATGCATTTGTTGTCGGGGCACTCCCACTTGATCCACATGCCCATGGATGACCGACATATCACAAAGCTAAGGAGATTCCACCTCCTCGATACAAACAGTTTGGCCCAACAACCTTTGTATCCTCAAAAATCCCTCTTCATGAGGAGCTCACTCCAGATATCAAAAAATGGTTACATAAGGATGCACCTCAAAGAAATCAAGCATGCCTTGATCACTTCAGCCAAAAGTATCCCCAAGAACATAAGCTCATCACTGACAAATGGAACTATCAAGGTGGTGGTCTAGGACCAGAAGAAAGAGGCATGCAGTGCCCCATCGACGCACACAAGTGGGAATTGAAGTCAGGTCTTTGCTTTGGCATACCCACAACTGGGGGCACCAATGAGAACGGTCACACTTTTTTGAACATTCACCGCGACCTTGTCAAAATTGAAGACATTCCTGAGGAAGTTGAAAAGAGAGCCTATGACGATATCCTAGACCAAATCTCCCTTGGAGACTCTGTTCTCCAAGAACTATCCATCCACCTCATTGACCTACCACTCACCCATCCACAACTCATAGATTGGGACCAACCAAGCGTCATACACATTGATGAGTTCACATCAGAGGAGGCACTTCTAAGATTCATGGCAGCTAAAACTCCTCACAAGAAAACAAAGCCAGATTCTCCCTATATCTAAAAGCTAGATCCCAAGGGGTATTTTGGAGAAAATCCCCAACCTAGTTTTGATACACCCAAAATTGGAACTAAGGTGAATCTGAGACTAGCTAAGGCAGCGAAGAGATCCCCTCAGCAAGAAAATCTAGAGCCACAAGAACAACATGAGGATTTAGCATTGCCTCCTCAAGATAATCGACTAGAGATATCTTCTATTCTAATTGAGGATACTAGGGAAGTCAACATCGATTCTTCAGAGATCCCTAAGCTTGTTCACATTGCCACATCCCTATCATAGGACCAAGCTGACCTCCTCTTTGAGGTCTTAAGAGAGAACATTGGTCGATTTGCATGGTCATATCAGGACATGCCAGGGCTTGATCCAAAGCTTGTAGCTCATCATCTTGCAGTCAATCCAAAGATCAAGCCCGTTAGACAAAAGCTTAGAAAAATGCACCCCGAGGTGGCATTACTAGTCAAAGCTGAGTTAGAAAGAATGTTAGCTGCTAAGGTTATTCGACCTATCGACTATTCAGAGTGGATCTCCAACATTGGTGACATCAGAATCTGCACTAATTTCAGAGATCTTAACAAAGCTTGTCCAAAAGATGATTTTCCCTTGCCCAACATAGATATGATTGTAGATCTTATAGCTGGACATGAAATTTTGTCCCTCATGGATGGATTTTCTAGGTATAATCAGATCAAGATTGCAGAAGAGGATCAGCATAAGACAGCATTCACTACCCCTTGGGGAACCTTTTGCTACAACATGATGCCTTTTGGCCTAAAGAATGCTGGGGCTACCTATCAAAGAGCTATGACAGCCATTTTTCATTATCTCATCCATAGCATTTTGGAGGATTATGTGGATGATATCTTGGTCAAGTCTCATACCTTCATGGATCATCTTGCTGACCTGGAGAAAGTCTTTGATAGGTTAGCCAAATATCATCTCATGCTAAATCCCAAGAAATTTATCTTTGGGGTCACATCTGGCAAGCTTCTAGGCTTTATAGTTTCTAAACGAGGTATAGAGATCAACCCCAAGAAGGTCAAAGCTATCTTAGACATGCCTCCTCCCCAGACACTGTGACAGCTTTGCTCTCTTCAAGGAAAGCTCCAATCTGTTTGGCGCTTCATCTCCCAGCTTGCGGATAAGTGTACACCATTTTCACATTTACTGAAGAAAGATGAGAAATTCAAGTGGGATCCTTTATGTCAGTGCATCTTCGACCATCTCAAGCAGTATCTCATCAATCCCCCTATCTTGGTTCCACCAATTCCTGGTTGTCCCCTAATTTTGTACATATCAACAACACCTATTGCTCTAGGGGCACTTCTAGCACAGCTCAATGACTACAGCAGAGAAAGAGCCATCTACTACATCAGTCAAACCCTAGTTGGCTATGAACTCAATTACACTCCTATGGAAAAAGCTTGTTTGGCAGTTGTTTTCTCAACTCAAAAGCTTCGCCACTACATGCTAAGTCATACCATCCAACTAGTCTCCAAGACTAACCCTCTAAAGTATATGCTCTCAAGAACAGCACTTACAGGCCATTTGGCCAAATGGGTTATGCTCCTTAGCAAATTTGACATCCAGTATGTGGATAGAAAGGCAATCAAAGGGCAAGCTATAGCAGATCACCTAGCTGATGCACCTCTAATAGATGCATATCCTTTGATCACAGAATTTCCAAATGAGCATATCTGCCTAATTGAAGAACAACCCTCATGGAAACTTTATTTGGATGGCTCATACACATCTCATGGATTAGGGGCAGGAATATTGTTGGTCACACCTCAAGGAGATTACATTCCAAAAGCCTTCAAGCTACAATTCCCTAGCACCAACAATATAGCTGAATATGAAGCCCTCATAGCAGGATTAAAGATAGCTATAGAATGGAATATCACTGAGTTACAAATCTGTGGTGATTATCAGCTCATCATCAAGAAAGCCCTAAATGAATATCAAACCAAAGATGAAAAGCTATTACCCTACAAAGAGCTAGTTTATCGGCTAACCCAACATTTTACAAGGCTTCAGTTTACACAAGTGCCTCAAATACAGAACAAAGCAGCCGATGCTATGGCTACTATAGGCTCGCTCTTGGAAATTCCCCAAGCAGCTACACAATATGAGTTTTTAGTGGAGCAGCTCCTCACACCTGCCTATGCGAATGAGGATTCAAACCGTGTTTGTATCTTGGTTTGTCCCCAATCCCCTTGGTACCATGAGATTCACGCTTACCTTAACGATGGTATCATATCCCCTCACCTCACACGTACCCAACTCCAGAACCTCATCTGAAAATCATCCCACTATGTTATCATAGCCAATACCCTATATCGTCAGGGTTATCACGATACTCTCTCTTGATGTTTAGACCAAAATGAGGCCACGATGGTGTTAAAGGAAGTACACTCTAGACTTTGCGATGCCCACATGAGTGGTATTGTCCTAGTGCAAAAAATCCTTAGAGCAGGCTACTATTGGCCTACCATTGAAGAAGACTCCTGTGACTTTGTCAGAAAGTGTCTCCCATGTCAGTAGCATGCAAATCTTGTGCACGCTCCAGCACAAGATCTACAGCCTATTGCACCACCTTGGCCTTTCACTTGTTGGGGCCTTGATCTAGTTAGAACTATCACACCCCTCTCATCTGATGGAAATAAATGGATAATAACAGCTATAGACTATTTCACTAAATGGGTGGAAGCAGTCCCCCTCATCTCAGCTACAAGAGTTCAGGTCTCCAAGTTCATCTTATACCACATTGTTTGTCGCTTCGGCATCCCATCCACCATCTTCACTGACCACGGAGGTAACTTTGAAAATCTCAACATGGAAGAATTATGCACTTCCCTCCGCATCCATCATCGCTTTTCTAGCCCATATTTCCCTCAAGGTAACAGCCAGGTAGAGGCAACTAACAAAACCCTCCTCAAAATCCTAAAGAAAGTTGTCAATGATTCCAGCCGTGATTGGCACCTACAAATAAATCTAGCCCTATGGGCCTATCAAACTTCCTTTCGTACATCCACAGGCACAACTCCATACTCCCTAGTCTATGGTGCTGAAGTGGTACTACCTATAGAGGTTGAACTTCCCTCCTTGCGCATATCTTTGCAAGGGAAAATATTAGATGAAGAATACAGAGTAGCTCATCTCACCCAGCTAGATCTCTTAGACGAGAAGTGACAACAAACCTATGATCATCTCACAGTCTATCAAACTCGTCTCAAAAGGAATTTCAAAAAGAAGGTGCTTCCATGACACTTTCAGCCAGGTGACATGGTCCTCAAAGAAAACATGAAAGTCCAAGAAGATCGAGAAAAGAAAGGCAAGTTTGAACCTACATGGCTTGGTCCTTATGTTGTCACTACTTCCTTTGGCTCTGGAGCCTATCAACTATCTACACCGGAAGGAGAACCCTTGAATGATCTTACTAACATCAGTCATCTCAAGAAGTTCTATGCTTGAAGATCCTTGGTATACCCAGCTTTTGAAAAATACAAAAAAAAAATAGTAAAGAAAAATAAGCGTCCAATAGTGAAAACTTGGCAATTCAAGCACCTTGGATAGGTACCTTGGTGAAAACTTGGTAATTCAGGTGCCTTGTGTACTAAAGACTAATCCATTATCTATCACTATCCTATCCCTCATCCATTCACCCACCATCCCATGAAACACCTGCTTGTTCCCTTGGTGTTCCAACCAAAAATCCAAAGTCTAATGGAGCTTGTAAATACCTCTTGTACAGCTTGTAAAATCTTGTACCTCAGCTTGTAAATCTTGTACAAAAGCTTGTATTATACCTTTTAAATCTTGTACCATACCTTGTATATTTGAATCTTGTCCAAAGCTTGTACCATACTCCAGCTTGTAGATAATCTTGTATCCTAGCTTGTATCCTATCACATGCACACAAAGAATCCCATTTTCCTTAAGCTTTTCGCAAACCATCTACCTATCCACCTATCAACTATTATAGACATCCCATCCTTCACAAACATTTCCATCTCACAAAAAAACAAAACCTGAATAAACTTGTACATTTGTAATATATCTTGGTCCATCAGCTTGTACATCCTCTTTAGCTTAGTACCATTGTATCTATCCAGCATTCGTGTCAGTTTGTCCTTGATCAGCATCTTGCACACATCGCACAACCCTTGGTTAGCTATTCCAATGCATCCTTTAGCTAGATCTCATGTCACCAAAGTGTTATCCTTCTTAGTTCAGCTTGCCAGACGCACCACTCATCTCGATCCACCAGCTTAGGTGCTCTCCGATAGGTCCTTGCAGGATATAGCTTTCCTCATGTCTGATCTTGGTCCATTAGTACCTTGTCCTACCCATCTCATTGGAAAACGGCTCTCTTTTGGATTTTCACTTTCTTTTGATTTGGAATCTTCCTTTTTGGGTCTTGAATTATCTTTTCCAAGCAATCTCCTTGTTCCCTCCTCAAGGTTGCCACGATCTTCCATATCATGGTATGCTGCGAATGGGGCAATTAGAGCATAAGGTCTTGATTAGGTCTTTCATTTGTTTTTCCTTTCTACTTGTGGGTTACCCAGTGTCAGTTCCGCACTACTTCCTCTGGGATTCATGTGTGATGCTGGGGCAACCCTTGTGTGTTTTTTTCGAGTCAATTTGTCAGTCCTCTAGATAGTTGGTGAACAGGCCCTAATGTTCTTGGTAACCTTGGCAATTAACCAATAGTCCTATAGAAAATCTAGTGCTCAACTACATGGTGGTACTTCTCTTTGAAGTATCCCCCCGCTCAAAAAGCTTCAATGGAATCCCTTCATCTCCATTATCCCCCATCCATATCCTGCATCTATCGCTCCTACCCTAGCTTATGCATCAGTACCTCTTTGAATTGATCCTCACACTTAGCTTTAGGGATCCACAATCCTAATCTTAGGGATCCACCAATCAAATCAATCCACCAAGCCTCATCTTTCGAGATCCACAATCCTAGTCATAGGGATCTTCGAAAACCCATCTTCCACCAATCTGACTCTTTGAAATCCTGTTGCATTATCTTTTTAATCCCCTCATCCATCTCTCCATCTTGGATTCCTTTTATAGTGCTCTGCTCCTTCATCCTCCCCCCAATCCCAAGAGTCTTAAGCTTGTTTCCTCTTGTGCCCCTAATTTCCCTTTATCATCCTCTCGTAGTGAGAGTTTGAGCTAATTCAACCCCTTCTCTTTGCCAACCTGTGTCTTAGCTCATCTCAATTTCTTGTACTTTTCACGAAGTAGTCAAGCCTCATTTCTCTCTCCGCCACCTTCTTGAGGGGGCATCATCTAAGTCTAATCTCTCCTCTTCTTATCTGAGACTGGGGAAACCTCATTGCTAAAACATCTTCCTCATGTCGTCTTCACTCAAAATTCTTTGAAATAGTGTTGTCTCAACACTATGTCAAAGAGGGGCAAAATTTAAACACCTAAATTTGATTACATTGCTTTGGTAATCCTATTTAGTTATCTCTAAAGGCATCATTAATTAAATACCTATTTAATTAATCCTTTGCCATCCCCTAGCTAATTAATTTAATTAATCATCTATAGTCCTAATTGATAAATCAAATAACCTATTATTTATCAATTAAATCCTATTCTTCTATCTAATTCCAAAATCCCTATTTGATAAATAAAACCCTCAAATCTAAAAGCCCCTAACTTATTCCTAAATCCCCTTTTTAGCCTAATCCACCCCATCCACCCATACTAACTAAGCTTAGTCACTAACTCACCCACCCTCATGAATGCCATCCACTTGCAAATCTCTAACATCCCTTATCTAATCCTAAACCCAAGCCTAATCCACCCCCTAATGTTATCACATTCCCTAAGCAAGCTTAAGACTTTCTTAAGCCAAAGAAAGTCAAAAAATCTCAACTCCCTCCAAAATATCCCAACCACCCAACAATGAATGCTCTTACAAAAGCCATTAAGACTCTTACAAGATCTTACAAGCCATAATGAAGGGTCTTTATGAAGATATTATCCTTTGAGCCTCCTTTGTTGACTCATCCTTCCCCTTTCCTCCATCCACTCACCTTGTGACATGTGTCACTCCCTGATTGGTGCCAAAAAAAGCACAATCCATGTGCTCCCTTTTGAGTGCATCCTAGCCCTCCTTAAGCTTTCAACTTTCCTTCCATCCTAGCCCTCCATCTCTCAAGCCCTTAGCCTATAAATTGAATCCCCTCCCAAGCCATTTCATCACAATCTTGGAGCTAAAGTTATAATGCCCTTTCGAGAGCCAAAAGCCATCAACCATACCCTTATGATGCCAAATTGAGAGCTCACAAAGCTACCAATTTTCCATTTTTCATCTCCATTGAAGCTAGTTTTTGGGAACCTTGAGCATACATCCCAAACCTTATACCCATCTACCAAACAAGGAGCTAAGTCCTATTGGGAGAGTCCATTCATTTGGCTCACATTTCCAATTGGGGTTTCCTCTTTAGTCTCCCATTTATGTTATGGTTTATATGCTAGTTAATGCTTTTGTTTTTGAATAGATTAGTATTACTTGCTAACATATTTCTCATATACAATGTCAAGATAGATAGAGATGATGAGCAAGTATTCTTTGTTATTCAACAATGACCAAGGGCCCAACATCAAGGTATGCCTTAGGACCCCTTGCAAAATTCAAATTCATATGGTAATCAATGGCAAAACTATAATCCCTAAGGTCCTCCACAAAATCAACCAAATTGAAACAATGCTAGGCAAAACAACCCACAACAATCCCAATGGCCTCAGAATTCCCAACTACCTTGGCCTAACCAATAGAGTAACCAATGGAAAAACCAACAGAACTACTGGAAAAACTAGTAGAAGCAATGGCAACCACCCCAAGGGAATTAGCAGTCTACAAATCAATGGAGGGGATCTCAACAATGGCCTAACCAAAATACTGGTGCTCCACAATTACCACCTCCAGTTTAGCAACCTGCTCTAATTCCACCACCTACAAATCTTAGACCTCAAAAGAAAACATAGTTACCTACACAACCTTAGCCAAACCCAAATAGCCAAAAACCATAGTAGCCCATGCATAGTGTTGATGCTCAACAATATCCTACTTACACCCTAAATGTTGCTGATATACATATGAGATCTGGTACAACTTTACCAATGCCTAAACCACCTCTTATAATAGAAATACCAGACTCTCCTGCAACATTAGAACCCTCAGTTTCTGAAACCATTGACTCAACCAATGCTACTATTTCAACCCTAGCTCAACCACTAGCAGAACCTCCTTTTCTAGAAAATTTGATACAAAAGAAACCTGAACAAATAGAGGAATAGCCTTTTGATATTGTTGATCAATTGAAAAACATGCATGTCCAAATACCTCTGTTTCAAGCCATTAAAAATATTTCAGTTTATGGAAAAGCTATTAGGGAGGCCTACTTGAAGAAACTTGGAAGGAAGAAAAAGGACCCCACCACAATCCATGTTGTGGGACAATTGGTTGACATCATTCTAGGGAAATTAATTACACCAAAATATTTTGATCCAAGAAGTCCAGTAGTGAATGTTAGTATAAATGGTCAGTTTGTTAAAAATGCTTTAATAGATCTTGGAGTTGCTATAAATATTATGACCAAGGATACTTTGAAGAAGTTGAAAATAGAAGGACTAAGGGCTACACCAACAATTCTACAACTTGTAGATAGTTCTACTGTTACCCCTAATGGGATGATAGAAAACATAGTTGTAACCTTAGATTCTCTTAAATATCCTACAGACTTCATGATTTTATCCCCCAAAGTTAATCTATCTAGGTACCCTGTCATCCTAGGTAGACCATGGTTAGCCACAACTAATGCAAATATAAGTTGCAGATCAGCGAATATGACCATAGAAAATGGCCAAGTAACAAAGAAATTTAATTTATATCCTCCAGCCCAACCATTACTAGATTTAAGCACATATATTTGGCTAGATTTAGGGGATGAAGAAGAAAATTTAAACTCTATAGTACAGCTCATGATGTTACATAGATAGTCCTTTCTAAAATTATAAGAGGAAGATTCAGTACTTCAAAGTATCCTCACTAAAACTTGTGTGGTAGAAAAAGATGTATCTTAAAGTTCTGCGTTGGAATTAATCACATATGAGGAATGTGATAAGAATTGTACTTTGCTCAAAAAACCTAAAATTCTTTATCCACTTTTACCTTGTGAATTAGAAGCAAGTCCAATCTCTGAAGCTGCTATGATAAAGTCCACCACTTCCATTGAAATGACCAAAGTTCATAATCTCCATGTTAATCCTAAATTAACACCCACACAGATGCAACAGTTAAAAGAATTGGTTCAAAGGCATGAAAAGGAATTTGCATGGGGCTATAGTGATATGAAAGGGTTGAGTCCTACACTATGCACTCATAGGATATACATCAATGAAGGTTTTCTACCACTCCATCAACCCCAAAGAAGGATAAATCCAAGCCTTAGAGAGATAGTTAAAATTGAATTGGAAAAATTGTTTGATGTTGGTTTTATTTATCCTATATCTAATAGTAGATGGGTGTCACCCTTGGTCATAGTGCCTAAAAAGGGAGGAAAATGGATAATTTGTGTAGATTATAGAGAGTTGAAAAAAGCTACCAAAAAGGATCACTTTCCTTTACCATTCATAGACCAAGTTCTAGACACACTAGCTAGAAAGAAGTATTTCTCTTTTCTAGATGGGTATAGTGGTTATAATCAAACCAGTATTGCTCCTAAAGATCAAGACAAAACCACATTTACATGTCCATGGAGTACTTTTTCATACTCTTTTTTACCATTTTTTCTATGAAATGTTCTTGCAATATTCCAAAGAGTTGTTATTAGCATCTTTTTCAGATACATCAGATGATTGTATGGAAAGCTGCATGGATGACTACACAACATTTGGAGTCACTTTTGAAGAAGCAATGGTGAATCTTAAAAAGGTTTTGATAGTATGTCAAGAACATAATTTGGCACCGAACAATGAAAAGTGTTTTATGTTCATGCAAGAAGGCATGGTACTTGGTCATTTCATATCAACTACAGGAACACAAGTGGATCCAGCTAAGATAGAGGTAATTCAAACATTTCCCATACCTACAAAGTCAAAAGATGTAAGATATTTTCTAGGTCATGCTAGATATTATAGACATTTCATAAAAGATTTCAGAAAAATAGCTATTCCCTTGTATAAGTTACTCACAAAAGAAGCTTAATTTAGTTGGACATCTGAATGTGATGAAGCCTTAATACAGCTTAAGAATCTTCTGATTATAGGCTCAGTTCTACAAGGCCTTGACTGGAATTTACCTTTTCACATATATACAAATGTCTCTGATTATGTCATAGGTGCAGTCCTAGCATATCAATCCCAAAATCTTGAAAATGCAATCTATTATATCAGTAAGATCTGTCATGGACTAGAGCTAAACTACATTGTGACTGAAAAAGAATTGTTAGCAGTAGTTTATGCCCTAAAAAAAATTTGGCATTACATAACTAGCTATTCCATATTTTTTCATATTGATCATGCAGCAATTAAATATCTCATGAAAAAACCTGCTATAATAGGTAGATTAGCAAGATGGTTACTATTGTTAAAACAATTTGATATAACTATTGTTGATAAGTGTAGAAAAGCCAATGTTGTAGTTGATTACTTATCAAGAATCCATCATGATGATACTGACACTACTTTGGTAGATGATGCATTTCTAGATGAGCATTTATTTCATATTACTATTCAAACTCCATGGTATGTAGACATTGTTAACTACATTGTAGTCAATAAAATACCAGTACAGTTTTTTTACAAGGAAAAGAAGCTACTTGTAGAGAAAAGTTTTTGTTTCTTCTGGATAGATAATCTCTTGTTCTACACTAGACCTAATCAAGTTATGAGAAGATGTGTGAGAGAAGATGAGACATATGACATTCTACATGCATGTCATAATGAACCATGTAGAGGACACTTTGCACCAAAAAGAATAGCTTTCAAAATCTTGACAACTGGTTATTATTGGCCTACACTTCACAAGGATGCAATCAACCATACAAGGAAGTGTGACAAGTGTCAAAGGATGGGCCGACCAATAAGAATAGATGAAATGCCTCTTAATCCTCAGATGGCATTAACACCATTTGACAAATGGGGAATGGACTTCTTTGGTCCAATTGATCCTCCATCTAATGGGAAATCCTATATTCTTGTGTGCAATGATTACCTGACAAAATGGGTTGAAGTTAAGGCTATGAAGCATGCTCATGATGAAAAAGTTGTTGAATATTTGTATGAAGATATTTTTACTCGCTATGGTGTACCCAAAGAGCTAGTCACTTATCAAGGTTCAAAATTCACCTCTAATCTGATCTTGCAGTTGATGAAATAGTATAACATTAGGCACCAAAAATCTAGTCCTTATCACCCTCAAGCCAATGGATAAGCAGAGGTCACAAACTGTGAGTTGGAGAACATCTTAACAAAAATAGTCCATTTGCACTGTAGGGATTGGACCAGTAGATTACAAGAAGTTGTTTAGGCTTACAAAACAACCTGGAAGACTACTACAGGATTCACACCATTTGAGCTCTTATATGGTAAGATAGTAATGCTTCTAATTGAATTTGAACATAAAACTCTAAGGATAGCATTGGCATTGGATATTGAACTTCCTATAGCACAAAGAGAATGACTTTTGCATCTTAACTCTTTGGATGAGATGCACAAAGCTTCTTTGGAACATATTGAACTAATACAGAAATAAAGGAAACAATGGCATGATTCTCATATTATCACTAAACAATTTCAAGTTGGTGACTGGGCACTACTATATGATTCTAGATTTAAAGACATGTTAGGAAAGCTATAGACAAGATGGTTGGGACCATATGAAATTAGTCATGTCTTTGATAATGGAGTTGTTCAACTAACTACCATTGATCTGGTGCCTTTCAAAATACTAGTCAATGGTTACATATTAAAATTATACAATTGGCCCCAAACAAAAGTGGACTTCTTGTAGCAATTTTAGCAACCAGATTCAAATACAAATCAAGCAACTCTTCCTACAGTCGAAGGTGTCAACCTTCTGACTGCCACTTTTCAACATTCATTTCTTTATGCATGCTCATAATAAAGACTTTATGTTCACATAAAGTTCACTTTTCTATTCACTTTTTCTTTCCATCTCATCTCTTTACCTTCCACCCATCCACCTCATCTCATTTCTTTATCTTCCATCCATCCATTTTCCACGTTATCAATTTTTCATGTTTTCAATAAACCCTGCAAGATGCTGATGGACATTGTTGATGATGATATCACTTCCACCACCTTTTTTTTTGGTATGTGTGATAATCAGATTGACAAGTATAACATTTTCAAATTATTATTCACTTATAGTCTGCAGATTTTTTTAATTATATTTAATACTGCTTAATTTATATGATGGCAGCATTATTCTAGTCCCTTACCCGTACTAGGTCTAAAAATTGTGGACACTTGTCCAAATTTAGCAGGGGGTAGGGAATTTCACTAATAACTAATGGCATTTCTATTTATTCGTAAAGATTTTTCCAAATCTTTGCATTCTCTTCATTAATGAAAATTAATTGCCATAAGTACACAAGTGAGGTGTCATACTCCCTATTTTTTTGAATGATTTTCTATGTCAAGCCATGATGTGACTTGTGTTTAAATGTTATGTGATTTGAACCCCATTTTTGGACAATTCTCACACATATTCATGATTTACCTTCATTAAAAGCCTTATTATTGTGCATAACAATTTGTTATGACATTAATTTCTTGTTTAAACAAAAAAGTGTGAGTTGAGTCTATAAAATAATGAAGTAGCTTGAAGTTGAATTCAAAAGGGGGAGAATAGAGTAAATAGAGGAAGTGTTAAGAGAATGGGTGGACAATTGCAAAAGAGAGAACTAGTGGAACATACTATGTTACTCTCAGATGTAGAAGTCATGAGAAGTTTTAATGCATCCGGATGGCTAGGGTATTTCTTGAGTTTGACTGCATATGATGAAGAGGTGGCTGCCAAATTTACAAGGACATTCGACAAAGGTGAAGCTTTTGTTTGGGGTTTAACAGTGATTGATATAGAGGAATGCATTACTAAAGTGATTGGGTTGCCTAAAGTTGGAGAACATTACCCCAACACACATGATGTAAGGTTAGAAAGAGCTCAATTCACTAGAGCACCTGATCCTCAAATGGATATTACAAAGCAAGATTGCAAGAGAATGTCACTGTCGCCTCCATACAATGAATTAGCCATGCATATTATCAGGTATTTTACATGCAAAGGAAAATTCTCATACTTACATGCACATCATTTCAAATTACTTAGTTGTGTAAGGCATAATCTTGTAGTAAACATTCCAAATTTCTTATATAATATGCTCTGCATTAGTGCGAAAGAGACTTAGAAAGGAAAAGATAATTTTGTTACTCATCATTCCTTAATAAATTTATTGATAGAGAGGTCACTTATGAATGTATCTCTCATGACATGGGATGAATTTGTGCAGGCCAAAACTTTGCAACCCCAAGCTACCCCTAGTGAACAACCTAGTGAAGAAATTGTAGCTCCCACTAGTAAGCATGTTGAACAAAACACCCAAGAGGCTGAAGCTGAAAAAACCCAAGAAAATGTACAAGAAACTATCTATGTTCAAGAAAATGTGCCTTCACCTGTGCAAGAGACCCTGAAAGCTACTTCTAGCAGAGCAAAGAGGAAACAAAAACTACAGGAAGAAATCCCTATTCAGGAAAAGGAAGAGCCGAACCCTACAATTGCAAGACAAAAGAGAACAAAGAAAAGTCTTGCAGCAACTACTCCTATAGCAAAGACACCCAAAGGTAAAAGTAGGCAAAAGGTTGTGATACAAGAAGAAACTCCCACAAGGAGAAGCCCTAGGATGAGAGCACAAGTTTCTAAAGATTTTACTTTGTCTAAAACATCCACCAGGGAATCCCCTATGCAAATTGTTTCTAATCATTCTCCTCCCCATCTTGAGATTACAAGAATTCTCAAAAATCCTACTGAAGAATGTAGGCATGAAATCAAAGAAAATTTAGATGATACCCCAGTAGACCTACTAGGTACTTCTAGCTATAGGGATGAAACAGTTCCAAAATATGTTGATCCAAAAACTACCCTAGTTCACCATAGATCAACATGGATTACTAGTTTTGTAGAACATTTATGGCAAGAATAGAGAAAAAGGAAAAGAGATCATGAAGAAGATAGTGGTTCTATCACACTGCAGAAACTCCTTTTTTAGTTGTATGGATAGCATCTATTTGCTGAGGCCTTATGGAAAGAAGAGAAGAAAAATATGAATAATATTATAGCATCTCAAGGTGAAGAAATTGTAGATTTAAAGGAATAGTTAGCAAGCCAAGAGAAACAAATGGACCATGCCCTCAAGTTAGTTGATCAAGCCCTTGCTTGTAGACCACCACCAAGAGTTTATGCTCTCTATTTGAAAGAACAATTTCTTTTGTTTCAATTAATGTTAACTCTTAAGAATATTAATGCAGAGCTCAAATCAGCACAAGAATTTTATGGACTATATCAGACTTTGCCACCTTGGCAACAAAATTTACTTTTTGAATTATATGTTCATAATCTTGTTATCCCTTCAGAGACTCAATGGAATCCTTTCTTTACATAGGGGTAATACACTTAAGAGCCCTCATGTCCTGGATGTCCAATGAAGCAAATTATGACAAGCAGTTGAATAATTATAGGGATGAGGAAAGCACAAAACTCTTGCCTTTAAGAGCAGAGAGTAGCAAGTCAGATGAAGTTCTTAGGGATTGGTTCACATTAACTTATGAAAAGAAGAATCCAAAAGTAAGGGATAGGATCTTTGCTGCCAGAGCTAAGGTTTATGCTGATTATGAAAATCTTCCCTACTTTTCTTTCTAGAGGGCTATGGCTGGTGCTAGGAGTAGATGGGCCAGACTACCTAAATCTCTTAAAAAGTTAGAACCACATAGTCCCATCAACTTGGAGGCAGCACTTCACTGTTCCAAAATTCTTAGAGTTAGGGAAGCAGGCCAGACCAAAGTTATGGTGTCCCCTAACCATGCAACCTCCAATGCTCCTATGGCCTTTGTATGACATCAATGTCGATAGACTCAAAAAACTATAGGAAGATCATAGAAGGGAAGTGTGGGAGAGACCTAGAGGATTTTACTACACTTTCAATGGCAACAAAAAAGGAAGGACAAAGGTTGGAGAGTTCAAATCATTAACAAAGAAGTGAAATGCTTGAGGACAAGCATTAGTTTAGCAAGGGGTAGATGATGAGACCAAAATTTGTCTTTATTTCATGATAGTTTTAAGATACTTTGTTTTATCTTTGCTGAAACATTTGTGGACCTATGTTTACCGAACCTATGATAAACCTATGGGTAGAAACTATGCCATCTTTTGCTAGTATTATATATATTATGTAGTATTTCATATAGTTATCAAAATGTGTGTTCTTATATTTGAATTTAATTTGATAAATGTTTATTTGCAAACATGTCTTTTTATTGAAACTAACTTATTAATGAATACTGGAAGATGATTGGAGGAATTCAAAAGTTGAGCACCAACAGCATTTAAGGAGAAGAGAATGCTAAGGAGTAGCCACAGTGGAGGAAAGTTATAATGATTCCAAAAGACACAGTAGTGAGTAAGGAGGAACTATGAAGACTTATTGCCTTCTCTACATTTATTCTATGGCGAGTGGATGTTCAAACTTTATTATTCCCACCTTAAGCCATTATTCCTTCTTCCCACCTTCAGTTGTTATCCTCCTATTTTCTCTCTTGTGGATTTAAAGCTAGGTCATTTATTTTTCTATTATGGAATAAGTGTTGATCTCCTATATATAGGAATTGACCCAAGTGTGTTAGTTCAGCTAGTTAGAAGAAAGAGTTTATGAGAACAGACTATTAACTTTTATAGTTGTATTTTTAGAGTTCTATGTTATGTAATGAATTTCAAAAATATAATGAAATAGTTGTTGGCTTCTCTTTTGTGTTAGTAGTTTAGTGAAGCCGACCAAGGCTTTCCACTTGGAAGGTGGATTAGATTAGGATAGAATAGATTTATTTCCAAGCATTTTTAGTTTCGTAAGTAGAAGTTGTAAGTTCCTTCCTGTAGCATCACACGTTGTGAATGTTCCTACAGCATATGTTGGAACAGTTATAGTGGATGAACTAAGTTGGAATATTTGTTATCCTTTCGTTGTATTTCTAGTATTCATAGAGTGAAGTGTCTTAGTTTCTTGCATCAATAGTGTAAGTTCTTTTCCTTGCATTTTACTTTCCTATAGCATAAGCTTAGTGACTCATTAAGAGACCTAGTGCACATACTATGCCGACCATTTCAAGTATACATCCCTAGGTTTACAAGATTAAATGCACATCATAGTGGGAAAAATAGTCCTTAGTTTGAATATATCATTCCTAAGTATGGCCTAGAGCATGAATATGAAACACCTATTGTGAGGCAGACCGCCTCCTACCCATGCTATGGCTTTATTTTGATGTTCAAGGATTCTCAATAATTTAGACAAAGGGACCTTGACAACGATCTGTGATAAAATAACAAGCATATATACAAAAGAATTAGAGGGGACATCAATAATCATACCCTTTTTCTCATTATGTTTATTAGGAATACTTACAGCACCTTGATGATTCTTGTCATTTATAGTAAGCACCATTGATATCTTCTACTCCAACCTCTTAGAAACATCATTTTGCAGCTTAGGAACCTTGGGACTTTCCATATTCTTTGGTTCCCATTTCTTGTTGGTAACTTTGACCTTTAGAGTAGGAATCTCTTTAGGCTTTACAACTTCCTTTTTCTTAGGATCAACCTTTTTAATAAATATACTAGCCACCCTGCCACTGTCAGCATTCTGAGCCAAATTTCTAGTATGTACCTGAGCTACCATGCTAGTAGTAATCTAATCAACCTCTTCTCTAGAAGTTTCCTTAATATCACCTCTTCTCTAGTAGTTTCCATGTTACAGACATTATCCTCAACACCACTTTCATCAGAAAATACCTGTTGTTGCATATTTTTTTGAAACTACCTCTACTCATTTACATCTCTATCATGATCCTCATAGTCAAAATAATCATAATGTGACTCAAACATATTGCATCCCACATCATCACTAATTTCCTCATGTTCCTGGTACTCTTCTACCTTAGTTTGATTTCTAGAAAATGACAAAGCTACTGCACAATATTTAGGAGCATCGGGTAGTTGACAAACAATACACCATGTAGGCTCAGTAGTAAACTCAGGAACATCTACCACATTTACAAAATTTCTAGATAAGGGATCAAGAGTGACCTTTTTATTTATATTCTTGGTAGGGGGAACACTAGGCTAACCATCTTTCCAAGTAGTATTATAAGGGAAATTCTGCAACCTATTCTATCTACTAAAATTTGATTAATAAGGAGTCTTATTTTCAATGGGATTTTTATCAATCCTAGGCTAAGGAAGATTTAAACCCTTTATGGAATTTAAAATTTGACTCATCTCACTAGGCTCTTGCTTTTTACCACCTACAAGTTTTTTCTCTTCCTTTCTACTCCCCTTGCTCCCAAATAACCTATGATCATCTCTTTTTCTTTCTAGCCTCCCTAAGATTTTAAAATTATTTTATATATTTATAGCAATTTTTAAAGCATCTCTTAAGGTCCTAGGTTCATTATCCCTAATTTGGTATGTCATTTTACCATCAAAAGCATTTAAGTAAGTAATCATACATATCTCGTCATCAATTTGCATGGCCTACATCAGCTTGTATGTCCTCTTCTAAAATATAGTATTGAAATAAATGACAGACTCATTATGTAATTTCTTATTATTATTGAACTCACTTAAGCTATAGCTCAGGTTCTATTTGTCACCATATTTCTCTTTGAAACAATACTCAATATCCTTCTAGTCTACAATGAATAATCTAGGAAGCCTCTTGAACCATTATCTATCATCTTCAGTTAATGACTAAACAAATAGCTTCATGTTAACATCTTTAGCCTCAACCTCATAGTCACTCATCATGTCTAGGAAATTCCTCAAATGATCCTCACAAGTGATAGTGTTATTCCCAAAAAATTTAGGCAATCTTTTCCTCATATCTTATGGAATGGAGTTAGAAACCCTGGGATTCCATCTCCTTTGCAAGTCAATCTTAGGGTTATTGGAAACATTTCTTTTATTGTTATTCAAAGTATTACTGGTACAAGCATCAGCAATAGATTTATTAAGATCTACTTTCTATAAAGAAGAAGACAAGAAAGAAGTAGACAACTTAGTAATATTCTAATTTTCATTGTTTGATCCATCATTGACATCATCTTTAAGGATAACTGAAGATTTCTTCATAGCATTTTCTAGGAATTTAATCTTATTACTCATCTCAGCTATGGCTGCCTCATTCTTTGAAATTTCTAATTTCGTAGGCATCCTTATCCTTCCTCTTCCTCTCCAACTCAATATTAGATGTTGACATAGAATCATGGATCTAAATAATCTTTTTTTGTTCCTAAATCCTAATACCAACTTCCTTTTTCTTTCCCTTGTCCTTGGCATCAACAGCATGCTCTACATCTCTTGATTTATTGTTTTTAGCTTCTAAGGTCTTACAAATTTTGATCTATTGTACCACAATACCATCTTGGTTTACATATTGACTTTCTAACAACTTTTTCTCTTGTACCCTAAGCTGCTTAACTTGACCTACAATTTCAGGCTACCAAGCACTAGCTGCTATCTCATTTTTCTTTTTCAAGGAAGCAATTCCACTAAGTATTTTCTGCTTCTCTTCAAAAGATTTTATAATCATCTCTTCCCTTTCCTTTTGAAATTTCATATCTATGGCTTCTTGAACCAGATCTCATACATACATATTCTTAAAAAAATTGCATTGTGGAAAAATTTTAGAAAAAATTTTGCATTGTGAAAAAATTATAGAAAAAATTTTGCATTGTGGAAAATTAGACCATTGTCTTTGGCATGTTTTGGCTATATATATGGAAGTGCATTAATTTTTTTGGTAATATGATTGGGTTAGGTATGATTTTAAGGTGATATATTTTACTTAGAGTATAATTTGTAGGCATGTGTTTTCTTGCAATCTTGTAAGTAGTTGTATATAATATAATCTTTTAAGTAGTTGTATATAATTTTTAGGAAATGTATCATGCATTTGAATTTTACCAATACATATTTATATTGTCAATCCAAAAACCATAAAATTAAGGATTTTCCTTTAGCTACGCCTATGACTAAGCCTGCTCCCAAGTAGTCTATTTCTTGTCGTGGACCAAAAACCAATAGGGAAGATTCAAGTTGGACAATTATGGTCTGTAAGAATAAGAAGCATTCATATTTTCAACCTAGATATGCTCCACGTTCTATGGACTCATTATCAAAGGACTCACTACCTTCTAAATCTTCCAAGAACATCCTTCTTGCATATGTTTTTTCAAACCCAGTTTGTCAGGGGAGGTTACAACCAACCACAGATTCTTTCATCATTTCACATGGCCTAGTTTTGGAAGTTCATTCTCCACAACCATCATCATTGGTTTTAAACACTTTGGTCTCCTATTATTTTCACTCTAGCATCTCCTCAGATAGAAGATATTATCAACGAAGGATTAAAAAAAGGTAAGTGATCCTAGGAGATCTTTACCTTATTTTCCATTCAGGATTAGAATTTTTGCATGTAGCTTCTCCTCTCTTATGGATGAGGATGATGGTTTCAATGAGTTTCCTCTCCTATAATATTTAAGTTCTTACAACCTATCTTGAAAATATTTAGTTTGATATTTTGTCATATATTCGCTTGAACTAATGTATTTTGCTTTTAGGAGATCAAGATAGCTAGTTTTTTTTCTTGTTGTAGCATAATAGAATTTGGCCACACAATTTATTTCCTTCATCCAATCATAGCTAAGGGAGGAGAGGTAATTACCCTTTTATTTGCCATGTTGATATAATACAATTGTAAATCATGGTGACAACCCCATGTACAGATTGGTTTGGATTCTCATAAAAAAAGACAATCACCCTTTTGACATAATTTATATTTATGCCCAACAAAAAATTATGATCCAAATGATGTGGTGTAGAGAATTTGGTTGGATGAATAGCTATCTCTTAACCACTTGGTTTTTTTGTGGTGACTTTGATATGGTTGAGGTGGATTCTAACAAGGATAGAAATTCATCATTTTGAAGGAAAATTGGTGAATGTGAGGCCTAATTCTACATGCATAGTAAACTGGGCCTTTTTCATTCCAATACTAATTATTACCTTCCACATGCAGTTTGGCATACTTGGAGTAATTCTAGGGTTGGTTCTAATAGAGTCTTTAAATGCCTTAATCATGTCATGATTTCCTCTCAGTCCATTTTTTTCTTTTGGAATAGATTAATATTTTCCAATGATACCTTTATCTAATTTCACCCTATTAGACCATTTTCTAGATAAATTTTCAATTAAATTATATTCTACCTTTCCACATCCCTCCCACTCTTAGTTATTTTTAAAACATGTCACTTTTGAGTCACCCACTTAATTTGGCCTACATTCAGAGAAATTGGAATTTATAGCCACAACCCACTAAACCCTTGGGTAAGATTTTGTGGTGGAATGGTGTTATTCTTTGAACAACTAATTTCCTCCATTTTTATGAGAAATAGCTAGCTCAATTCCATCGGTAGTGTTATGCTCAAACCACCAACAAATTTTAAATAGTAGTTAACAATTTAGAAACTCGCCTTTTTCAACTAATTTGCAACTCAAGATGGTAACTCTTCATCATCAATAGTAAATCTCTAATATTTATGCTTTTAAAGGTGCTCATATTAGTACACATTTGCATTGGATGAATGTGGGACCTGGATAGTAAGGAGTTCTCCACCTATCTACACCCTACACATTCCTCTCTAGGTATTAAAAGGATCATAGATGGTACTTTAATTCTTACTGAACTTCAATACATTCTCCAAACTTTTTTTAATCATTATCATAAAGTTCTCACTTCTCAATCATGTTGTGGTTTCACAATGCACACCACATTTATCCTAGAAATGGGGACCCCCTAGTAATTTTTTTGTCTCTTAGACCCCTATTCTGGGGCCTGAGTCATTTTGAAGCTCCACCTGGACTCTAGGTCAAGCCTTTGTCTATAATTGAGAGGAATCATGTGTTAGAAATGGAGAAAATTTGAGGATTTTAAGTTTCAAGGTGCATGGATGTGCACTAATACACTTAGTGCACATGTGCACCCTTCAAGGTGTGCAAGTGCACTAAATGTGCAAGTGTGCACCCATTCCCTTTGGAGATGTGCATGTGTGCACCTCCAATGAGTGTGCACTCTGATCCCATGCCTCTACAGGTGCACCTCAACTTGACACACACAAAATCAGTGTTAAGACACCCAAGGGTGTGCACATGCACACTTGTTCAAGGTGGGCATGTGCACATCTTTGTTTCCTAACTATGAAACCTAAAAAGAAAAGAAAAACACCTAATAGAAAGGTGTGCATGCACACACCTCCCTAAGGTGTGCACATTCACACCTTTCAAAAATCTTAAGGCAATGTTAAGGGTATGCACATGCGCACCCCATCAAGGTGCACACCCTTTTTAAACAAATGACTAAGTTCCCCCTCCCCACCCCCCACCGACCCACCCCCCCCACTGTTGCACTTGCTTTGTATGTGTGCAATTGTGCACACCTATCCATGGTGTGGCAGGTGGGTAGCTACACAACTATGCTAAAATGGCCTTAAAATAACCATTCAGCACAAAATAGTGCACATATCAAGGTGCGCTAGGTGCGTTATTTTGCATCCTAGGGTTTGTGGGGGGGATTCAATTGGTTTTTCACTATTTTGGAATGTTTGGGCCAGGTTTTTTCTCAGTTAAGATTTTTTTTGGGTTATACTTTCAACTCTTCGAACTAATGATTGCTTCTTTGTGTAGGTAAAAAGGCATCTTTAACTTGTTGGGGTCATAGATTTTGACCTAGAGCTCAGAATTCGAAATCATTTACACCATTAGAAAGAAGAAATAAAAATCTAATTTTATTCCCTAAAATAGAAAGCCTTCGGCTACCCAATTTTAGGGATCGATGAAAGTTTCAACTTGAAATTTTGAGCAGAAGACCTCTATTAAAATTGCCTAGAAAATCTTGTTAAAAAATATATGAAAATTTTTCAAACAATTGACTGTTCTAGATTGTCTAGATCACCTAGTCTCTGACCAAGAAGGATCGGGCAGTTAGAGAGAAGAAAAAAACAAGGAATGGACTTCATAGTGCATGAAGATGTGCATAACATGAAGGTGCACAAGTGCACATAACATGAAGGTGTGGCATATAACACACATGTGCATAGATTATCATAGCATCTTCATTATTAATAGCAATAGAGATCTCACCTAAGTTGGTAACCTTCACCTGCAAAGGAGTCACACATAAGTTTTGATTAATGAATTTGCACTAAAGATCAAAGATATAGAGGTTGGACACATGAACCAATACAGGTTCCTCAGCTTATGCAACTATTAATGATAATATTCAACACAAATGTCTTGGAATTTTAGATAGAAGAAATAGAAAGAGTTCAAATATATGAAAATATTTGACTATAAAGAGGGTATAAATCATTAAAAAAGGAAAAATAAGTACGCTATAGTGCTCCCAAAGGTGCACAAGGTGCACTACTCCAAAGGTGCACTAATCCAAAGGTGCACCAAAAAGTTTGAAGAAGTCAGAGGTGCACTGATAGTTAATTGCCAGTTCCTAATTTAGAGCTTTGCATGCACCGAAATTGCATTCTGACAATAGTTTAACTCCTACAAACATCCAAAGAAGGTTGAGCTTCTACTTTTGGCATCTCCATGACTCTCAAATCCTCTTGTAGCTTCTTTCTTCTTATCTACTATGTTGTTCTTTGTTTTAAGACATGTGAAGGCTCATGCACCCATTAATTGATATCAATAAGGGTGGAGTCCTACTTAGCACCATTTAGAGAGTCAGTTTGTACATAATTAGATTTTTTTAATTAATTTTAAGCATATATTTGCATGAAGAGATATCTCACTCTCAACACAAATTGAGGAGATGATTTCTTATAAATTCATAAATGTAATATATATTCTAGGTCATTATTTTAATGCAATAATATATGTTATTGGTGCTCTCATTCTAAGTGTAGTGATTCTTTCCAAAGTGTGTTATATTTTGTCGATGTATATTCATGGAGTGTAATGGAGCCAATGGTTTTGTTGTGTTATTTTGATTGAGTGATATTTTAATTCTAATGTTTGTCATGTGTTTACAAATTTCACTGACTTACTTATTTAGAGAAGAGATCACCTATTTTTCACACATAGCTTTTTGTCTTGCATGAGTGCACTTTTCATGGCCTTGTGATCTAATGAGAAGTGAAACATTTTTTAATTTTACTAAATTCCCATTGATGATTGCATCAGTGTATTTGAGGAAGTGTTGCTTCTACTTTCATTGGTTGCCTACCCAATCTTTTGAACAATTTAACTCATAGACATGTTGTTTCCATGGTTTATGTTCATTAGGAATTTCTCTTTTATGCTATTTACTTTCATCTCTTGTTACCTTATATTTTTTATTTTCTTTGCTAACCCTTCATTAAATTAAGAATTCATATAGTTTTTGATTAAGGAAAATAGGTTTTACAAGGACCTGAAACTCGAAAGTTTTACAGCATAAAAGTTAAGACAATAAAGTCTAGCAAAACATGAAATAGCAACCAACAGCCAAAAAGAAACAAAAGGCTAGAGGATAGGAGGCAAAAGCCAACCACTAGATTGACAAGGAAAACCAAACCTAATGGTTCTCCTTATCTAGATCCTACAGAGTTTTTGCAGCTTCATTATCCTTTTGGTTGTTCGCTCCTTCCTAGTTGATGTTCTGGGCTTCCTCCTGGTCCAAACGATCCACCTGGTCCCTACCAGCATTCAAATCAGCCTCTTCCTTACCAATATTCTAGCTGGTTAGCTTCCCCATGTTCCCCCCAATGCCAATTCTCATAAGAGTATCCCCTAAGTTGACAATGTTCTCTTTCAAAGTGTGCAGAGTGTCCACAATTTGATTAGTTAGAATTTAGATGATGTTTTCTAACCTCTGGACTTTCTATTCAACCCTAGAAAATCTATCCTCCTAATCATTTTTGGAGTCCTGGTTGCTGCAATGCTTCTAGCTATCATCCTGGTCATTCATCTTTCCGGTGTTCTCCTAGAGTTTGCAGGGGTTCTAGCTACTATCCTGGATAATCTTTTCCTTTAGAGCCTTAATTTCTTGAAACAACCATTTGATACATCATAAGTTATCTATCAATTCATTCTTCACATTGTTTAGAAGGTTAAAGCTAGATTCCCACATGTTTTCAGACAAGACCAGAAGAGCGAGGTCAATGAGCTCATCATAATGGCTTATGCCATCGAGGTCCTCCATCACCTAGATGTTCATTGGCTCTCTAACAATTCCCAACCTAGCAGTATCCATGTCAAAATTTAATTCATATAGTTACATTGTTAGATTGCATTCATTTGAAAATAGAAAATACCAAAAATATATCTTTTCTTTTGCTAGTTAATTTTGAAATAGCAAGTAGATTGATCAGTGTGTCCAAAATTGGTTCAAACCAGCAAAGGCCTCTTTGTGAACAAATACATTTATCTTCAACTAAGTGAATTCTAGTAGGTCAAAAGATCACCTAGAACCTTGGAGTTGATCCCAAATCAATTTTTCAAGAGAGGAGTTTGAAAGGATTTGTGTCATTAAGCATCATGCAAAATGACAGCTCAACAAATCCCCTAGTCCTTCTATTAAATAAGCCCTAGAGGATTATCTTTTAGTCATCCCAAATTGTCTATAAAACTACCAAAAGTATTTATATGACCTTACATTTCCTATTAAAGACCTTAAAGATACTTATTCTTCTATGGCTCATGAAAATCTCTAGGATGTGATGGTTTCTAATGTAAATTTTACAAAGCTCTTTGAGATTGTGTTGGGTACCTTCATTGTGTTAATCTTGAATCACTTAAAATGGTTCCTTTGAAGTAGAATAAATAAAGGAAAATTAAATTCACACCTAGGGCTGGTGACCTTAAAGATACATGCAAGTGTCACCCAAATTACCTTGCTAAATGTTTCTAATAAAATTATCAACAAGAAGTTTTCTTTAAAACTTCACCATCTTCTTCCTAGATTTTTCATCTTGAGCATGCTATTTTTATATTATCTAGAATCATATTGGATGAATTTATAGTTGTATGGGAAGGTATGGAATGGGCTTGTCAATCCAATCATAAAGCTATTTTTTCAGCAATAAAAAAATGCAAAATCCTATGATCTCACTGAGTGGCCTTTTAATCAGACTGTTTTAAAATCTATTGGTTTTGGCCATCATATTTTTCCTTTTTTCAAATGTTTTTTGAAGAATCTAATGCTTGCATTATATTTTAAATGATTTCTAGTCCATGAATTTTTACTCGTGTAGGTATATTTGTCAAGGTTTCCCTTTATTTTCTTCATTGTATGTTCTTTTTGGCAAGGGCTTTGGTTATTTTCCTACATCTTCATTTTCTACATGTTAGGTTCACCAAGTTTCACTTCTAATTCGTATGTTCAACTTGTTAATAGTCATTTTATTAATGATTATTTCCTTGTCCTTGTAGTTCCTCCACCATTTGGTTTTTGCATTCCATCCTAATGGATGTGATTTTGATGTTCTTGGTTTTTGAATGATCATGTTGGGACTGATGAGTGGTCTACACCCTTGGGGTTATTTTATTTATGTTAATGTATCAGTGGACTATTATGCTTTATGTATAACTTATGAGACTTGTGATGGATTTGATGGTCTCATTGAGGTGTATGTTAGTAGTTAGTTGGATTTATATGGTATCATGATGTTATTATGTAAGTACTCTTGAGATATCAGTAGTGGTTGCACTATGTGATGCATTGGACTACTACACCTAATTCTAGTTTCTATAGTTTTGTTGACTTGCATGTTTGATTAAGTTATTGATATTATTTTGACCATATCTATATGATGGTCCTATATGATGTTATTTGGTTTATTTTACATTTTAGTTTATTGATGTTGTTTCAGAATAATTTTTTGGGTTTGGT
This sequence comes from Cupressus sempervirens, assembly GCA_028749045.1. Taxonomy (NCBI): domain Eukaryota; kingdom Viridiplantae; phylum Streptophyta; class Pinopsida; order Cupressales; family Cupressaceae; genus Cupressus; species Cupressus sempervirens. Next base: position 702,087,186 of record CM053784.1, read on the forward strand.
AAATTATTGAACCATATATGATGTTGAGTAATTCAATTATTATTTTCATTATTATATGATTAGAATAATTGGGAAATCATTCATATATATTTGGGTTTGGTGATTATGGATTAGATTTACATATGAAATATGTTAATTTGGATTGTAGATTATTATGCCTCTGTGTTGTAGATATTTGATCTTTAATTTGAGTTGATTTATATGCTCGGATGACCAATAATGATTATATAAATGATTTAATTTAAATTCTTTATCATGTGATTATATGTTGTTATATAGTATTGTACCACTACTGTGCATTGATTTTCCATTGGTGCTAGTACAAAGTGGGAATGGAGTTGTAGTCACTTGCTTGCAATATCTACACAATGTTACATTTTCCTTCATGTGACCATGTTGTTAGAAAATAAAGTCCACACAGATAACTAAGAGGGGGGTGAATTAGTTATGCAATTAAAAAAAATCTAAATATCTTCTTTAATTCTAAAGCATGTAAATAGTAGATGTAACAATTATAGAAATATAAACATACACAATAACAACATATTTGTTAACTAGGGAAACCCTTGAGCAGAGGGAAACCTTGGGTGGAATCGATGCCCATAAGATGATGTACTAATATAAATGTTCCTTGTGAAAGGATGGTCCATATTAGGATTCAATTAAATACAATCAATACATATGAGTCCTTGTTAGGAGACTTTGAATCTCTGCTAGGAGATTGCAACCTCTTTAGGAGTTGTGTCAACCTTGTTAGGAGTTGAAAGAAAGACAAATGGACCCATTTTCCAAACAAAATATGTAATATCCTCACTATAATAATATAAGCATGCATCAAAAAATTTCAAACAATAATTTATCTTTCTAAATACAACTTCTTGTAAGCTCATTGTGCCTCAACTACACCAATCTATTCTCTGATCCAAAAGATATTCACATTCACGCTCATACATCACAATATGATCTCACTGATTATAAAATCTACACTAGATACCTATCCATAAGGAAATGACTCTTTCTTTATTCCATGTCCTAAAAATATATTGAGTTATCCTCAAGGCTCTCCCAATTTAAAATAATAATTTAGGGCCAACTTTAAATATTACAATACATGTTACATTACAATATTGCATCTTTTCACAATTACAAGAAATTTATTGTCTCACGGTCTTCATAACATTCTCTTTTTGGTCATTTGATTATGCACATTTAACCAAGTCATCTTCAACATGTCTTCAACATCTATCTTAGCTCGCTCAACCAGATTCCATCTTTATTATGAGGTAAAATCCAAACAATAGTACCCACTTTCTAGAAATGCTATATCAAAGTTGCCTTCACCAAATCCTTCATAACTTTATCCAATCTTCATTTTTTTTTTTTCACTCTTAGCTATAGTATCTAGACATACTCTATAACATAATCCTAATTTTTCATAAGCTGGTCTTCAATCCTCAAATCAAGCGAAACCAATTTCTATCTACTACTTTACCAATCTTCACATAATAAAAAGTATGTTGACATCAAGGATAAACTCTATCATTAATGCAACACACAATCACCAAATCATGTCTCCAACACTACTAGGATACTTTTCCATAGGCATATCATTAGCCTTCATGCTAACAATCTCCCTTTTTGGCATTGATGGCAACATAGATGAAAAACATCTAAGCCCCATGAATACCAAATATATCTCTTTTGCATTTTCTCCCCCATTCATGTTGCCCATGACTATAAGGTCATGCAAAAAAAAAAGGTGTTAATCACCCATTTACATCAGCAACTTTCAAATCCTCTTCATCAATCAATATGAATCTCTCCCTCAAAGGATATTCTTTCATGTGTTATACTCTTAACAAATATACATATCATAGGATGTTTTTCATGCACATATCTCTTCCCCATTGACATCAATGAAAAAGGTATCATTATGTCAATTCTCTAAGAATGAACTAAAATAAGATCAAGTGTCTAAAAACACTATTAAATACCAATACCAAGAGTCCTTTGTGACTCAGCTCAAACACAAATACTCCCCCATAGGAGATGTTGGCATTATGATACATTTTTGTCATTAGTTACAAAACTTATTGGATTCTGAATGCTTACCGAGCTCTCACCGGAAGCCAGTGTTTACCGAGTAATCAAGGTAAACAAAGAAGTCAGTGTTTACCGAGTAATCAAGGTAAACAAAGAAGTCAGTGTTTACCGAGTAATCAAGGTGAATAAAGAAGTCAGTGTTTACTGAGTAATCAAGGTGAACAAGAAGTCAGTGTTTACCGAGTGATCAAGGTGAACAAAGCAGCCAGTGTTTACCGAGTGAAGATGTACTTAGTATTGACCGAGAACTTCATGATAATCGAGCTCCTGAGGTTATCAAGGAAATTAATTTTACCAAGCTCAGATGGTTATCAAGGAAACTAACTATCACCGAGTCACAAGGTTTTATCGAGTGTTTTCTTTGATCACCGAGCTACAGTTCAGATAGAAGTATTCACCGAGTGACATCTCTTCTACCGAGTCTCCAGTGGTTACCAAGTTTAGAACTACTCGAAGTGTTTAGTATGGACCATGCCTTCACTTCTACCGAGTGCATGATGATGCCGAGTAACACAGTGGACGCCGAGTATTAGAAGGACACCGAGTCAGTTCATTGAACCCGAGTTTTTACCTTGGGCCGACTTTGTATAGAGATTTGCACTTGTTGTTTTGGCCGACCTTGCATGTATTGTTTAGCCGACCTTGCATGTATTGTTTATATGGATGGTATATATATGCAATGTATTGTATCATTCAAATATAGTTGTCATGGCAATGGTAATGAATGGAAATGTGAAAGTGTGAAAGTGTGAAAGTGCGAAAGAAATACATGCGTGCGAAAGTATGTGGGCTGAATTGTGAAGATATTTAGCAAGGTCGAATTTTGGAGCAGAAAAGTTTTATCTATCACATCAAGGTGAATCAGAGCATAGCGGATCTTATCAGCAATCAGTTGTAATCAGATCCACTGTTTCATTCTAACAGGTGAATCAGTTTTTGTAAATCCTTTAACAAGGTAGACTTAACAGTCTTTTGTAAATCTCCTAACAGAGTGCATACTTTATTGTATGTTTGAAAATCCTCTAACAAGGTGGATCTAGCAATCTTTTGTGCTCCTGACAGGGCAGATCACCAGAAGTGGTCATTGTAAGCCTTAACCAGCCAACTTCATACTGCAGTAACGAAGCTTGTGGGTTTCATCCCCACCCCAGTTTTACTTTCTATTTGGAAGGTTTCTGGGTCACCAAATCTGTGTGTTCAAGTGTTGCAAATGATTTTGTTTCATGCTTACAGTAGGTTACTTGGATGAATGGTGAATATATCAGCATACAATTTTTTTGTTTTAAAATTTTAGAAGTTATTGATTCACCCCTCCCCTCTTAGTAACTTATCATATCTTGAATATTTCCAACAATTGGTATCAGAGCTTTAAGGTTCTCAAGATAAAAGTCTCACAGCTTGAGCAAAGAACAAAGACAATGGAGATATTCAGACTTGACAAAACTATTGAGAATGAAAAGCTAGATCTGAAAATGGCCATGGCTCAACTCAATGAAGCAAAAGAGCATCTTTCACAATCGTTGAAAAGAAGAAAAGAACTTGCAAAGCAAATGAATGACCATCAGTATGTTGAAGAAAAGATTGAAGATTTCTCACCATCAAATAGTTCAGATGAAGCTGACAAAGCAATCAAAGAACTTTTAGAAAAGAATGGATCTCTGCAGGAAGAAGTAAGAAAGCTCAAAAGGGAACAAGGAATCCAGTCCATCAGGCTATGCGAAATCTTGGAGCAAAGGAACAAGGCAGCTGAAGATTTAGAGGTAAGGAATAATCAATCCTCTCAGCTTGAAAATCTTGTAACTCAATTATCTAATGCAAATGAAGAAATTATGAATCTGAGATCTGAGAATGAGAATTTGAGAAATGACTTAATTACTGAAAGACAAATCAATGTAAGCTTACAAAGTGATCTAATCTCTGAAAAAAAAGTCAATGAGAGAATGGTAAAATCTCAAAAGGACATGGATCAATTGAATCTGCAAAATGAAGAAAACTTTCATAAACAAAATGGTAAAGCAGGCCTTGGATACAAGGAAGAAGGTGAATCCTCCAAACAGGGTATTCAAAAGAGTCAAAAACCTACATGCAGCCACTGTGGTAAGTTAGGTCATACATCTAACGGATGTTGGAGCAATGGAAAAGGCAAATTTAATGGAAAGTGCTACAATTGCAATCAGCATAGACACAAAGCCAATGAATGCAAAAAAAAACCAAAATTTCAAGGTAAATATCACAAATGCCAAAAACAAGGTCATAAGGCATCACAATGCAAATTCAAATCATTTAATCCAGCTGAACAACTTGTCAAAGCAATATTTGGTTGGGATTACAACACTTGGTGCAGATGTCATTATTGTGGAGAATATGGTCATACTGGCATAAACTGTGCAAGGTATCACCTAAGAAAAAGGGATACTACTGTAAGATGTTATACATGTACAGAACTTGGTCATATATCTAAAAATTGCATGAACATAAAGAAAGTCGAGGATGAAAAGAAAATCAAAGTGGAAAATATTCGGAAGCAAATGAAGCAGCAATGGATTTCTAAGTCTACCGAGCCAGATAATTCAAGTGATGGAATGGTCACTCAAGAAGTGAGTGACTCTACCATTTCCAATTAAGACTCATCAGGATAAGATCAGGACTATATCTACAAAGCAATATCCTAAGTAGTCCTAGAATGAAAATATGATCAAATCAATATTTCAAATACATCAGGATCATGGTCGGAACATGACCTTACTGAGCTCAATCGGGTGCAATAAGGCCTCTTTCACCAAGTTGCACTTACCGAGCATGGTTGGTTCTTCTCTTGCCGAGTTAAGAGCGGTTTAACCTATTTTCTTTTGGTCACCGAGTTGCGAAGTTTAAGCCGAGCTAGTGGATGACAGTCTGTCGATCACATCTACCTCCGTACTAAACATTAATGGCAAATTTTTCATCAAAAGGGCAGATTTCAACCTCATTTTTCACCGCGAATTCGAGATTTACAAAAAGAGGGCTTTCAAGCGAGTTCAAGTGAGTTGAAGAGATTTTCCAGCGAAGTATTCTTACGAAATCTTCTTACTCACCGAGCAGCAATGGCTTCCGCAAGCACCAGCAGCAGCAAGGCGAAGAAAGGATCCGAAATGCTTGTGAAGGGAACAGAATGGAAGGCACCGACGTTCAAGCTTGTTCCTGCCATCGCTGAATCACTCGACCCACATGGAGCTCAATCACAGATTCCTCCAAAGGTACTTCTAATCAATGATATTCGTACTCATTTCAAGTGTACTGTGCCAGAAATAGGGACACTAGATATGGATAGCACCCTAGCCGAGTTATGCGTGGATGGAACCCTAAAACCTGAGTTCAAACATTTGGAAACCAAAGGCTTAACCCATATCCCACATCTGCCAAGAAGTTTCCAAGTGAAATGGGTGAGGTATATCTTGAGTCGAGTACATAATGGTCAGTTGTGGTTGGAACAACTAGTTTTGATAACCAAGAAGATGATTCACAAAATCATGGGTCCCCCAATGCTCAGCAAAGCCAAAACCACCAAAACCCTAGGACGGGATGAGTTACAGAAGAAAACCCAAGCTGAATGGGATGGCAGAGGTTTAAAACTCAACAATGTTTCAGATATAGAACTGAAATTTGGTATTTATGTTATTGCATACAAACTGTATAGTTCCAGCAGACTGAATAGTGTACCTTGCGAGGCTGTAGATTTGGCATATAAAATTGTAAAGAAAAATATGGAGTTTGACCTAGCTGATGTGCTATTAAAACAATTCAATAAAAACATGGAAAGCATAAGGACTGCAAAGACAAACCCTTGTAAATTTGGTTCTTTGCTAGTTTGTTTATTTTTCTATGTACAGAAATTCTTTCCATCCAAAGGTACAGTTGTATAGAGGAAAGATACTCCAATTTTGTATCAAATAAATGAATTCATAGCAAAAATGGGTATGAATTTTGACAAAGTAATGGACAATTATTTTGAAGATTTCAAGGAAAGGATGAACAACAGATTCAGAATACCTCCAAAACTTGTTGAAGAGTATAAGGATGATGTCTGTTTCATGGTTGACTGTGACAAAGTGTACATACAGGAAGTTAGACCTCGAGTTGCATGGGTGAAACCTCTTCCATATGAGGTAAATATTGATGAAACAAGGGATATCATTGAAGCACTGGTAAATGAGCCAATAGACCCAAGGCAACAAATTTTTGGTACTTATGATGAAGCAAAGGCCAAAATTGAACTAGAAATCAAAATTCCACAGGCCATCGGCAAAGGTAAAAGGAAAGTGGCCAAACTGAAAACTGAAATGAGTTCTCTTATGGTCACCAAGGGAAAAGGTGAAGATAAAGAAAGTGAAGAAGAAGAAGAAGGAGAAAAAGAATCAGAAAAAGAGCAACCAGCAAAGAAGAAAGGCAAGGTAATCATTACCAAGCCCAAGAAGCAGCCTACTGCAGTATTCACTCGGAGAACGAGAAAAAGTATTCAGGAACCTGTATTGGTCAAACCTACCCCTACATTCGAGCAAAGGCTAAAATCATTGGAAGAAGGAGTTGGCATCGCAAATTTCAAGGCATTAAGATTTGAGACAAGGACTGATGCAGAGAAAATGCAAATTGAGGAACTGGTACTTAACAAAATGGGAAAATGGAAATACTCCCCGGACCAGATTGCTCCTCATATCTCTAAAGAACTACTGGAGAGAGTACAGCCAAGATGGGAGTTAGCCACCAAGACGGTAAAAGATATATATGAGCAATCCCTGAAAAATCTTCGGCCTAGTCTCACTGGAGCAGAGGTAAAATCAGAATTGAAAACCTATGAAGGTAAAATGATGATCAGATTCCACACTTGTTTGGTTTTGATCAAAGATATAGAGCATGTTGTAAATGATGCTACAAACATGTGGAAAAACATCTATCATCTACATAAGCCCATTGTAGACCCAGTAGAAATAAAGGATGATGACAGCAGCAGCAGCAGTGATGAATCAAATAGGACTCCATCCATCACAGTTACACCAGGAGAGTTGCATGCAATGATGGAAGAGAAAGAGGAAGAAGAAAAAGAGGAAGAAGCTGAAGAGGAAGATAAGGAGGATGATACAGTAAAAATTGCAGCAGCAGTTATTGCATCCCTTCCTCACCCCCCAGCCAAACTTGTGACATCATCAAGGTTGGAGTCAGCTTCAGCAGGTTCATCTACACCAGATTTACCATCTACACCTGCCATATCTCAGCTCCAGGTATCATCAGTAGAAGTGACTACCACTTCATCTACCAAGCTACATCCCTCTTCGACTACCGAGCTGCACCCCTTTTTTATCTACCGAGTTAGCCTCCTCGACTCCATCATCATTAGTTGGTATTGCTGTAAGTTCTCAAATTTTGACAACTCAAATTTGTTCTACAATTTTGTCGCCATCTACTTCAGGCACAGTGAGCTCAGATACTATATTACTGAGTGTATCACCATTTTTGGCCAGCACTCAAATTTTTGACCCTGTACATACTTCTATTGGCACTCAAACCTCAAGCATCCCAGTTTTTACTGCTAGTCCTTCTGTCTCTATTGTTGTGTCTATTCCAAAGGTCAAACCAGTCATCTCAGAAGTCAAACAAAAGCAACCATTAAGACTTATGATCACTGGAAAGGAAATTCCTGAAGACATTGACTTGGACACAGAGATAGTAATTCCAAAGATTGACTTTGATAATGCTACCATTGAAGAAATGAGGTATGCTAGTCAACTTATTGAGAAAAAGGCTACTCAGATGCAGTTAAGATCAGAAAGGGATAAGGAATATAGGATAATTGAGAAAGCCCGGAACATAATTACTGAGGCTATAGGTGTTGATGTTGATACTTCTCAACACATTTTGATTCAACTAGAAGAGGCAGTTAATAAATTCAATGAAGATGCCTCCGGACAAGAAAAGCTAATTGAGCATGCAGAAAAGAAATTTGATAATAAGGTATTGGGGCACATTGCCCAGAACATTGCAATAAATCAGGTTGCATTAACCTCAGTTTTGGCAGATATGGAAAATTCTTTTAATAATGTAACATCTCTTTTTGCTAAGCTTTGTGATGTTACCGAGTACACTAAAGGAATAAGAGAGAAACTAAATAAAATTGATGAAGATCTAAAGGTAAGCGCACAGAACTTGAAGCTTGATCCCAGTTCAAGCTCATCTCATCACCTCAGAATCAAATTTTTGTCAGAGAAGCAGGCAGAGCTATTGAGGGAAGAGGCAAGGATCCGATCTACATTGATAGATATCCAAAACATGATCCTTCCCATCATGGATTCAATGCAGAAGCATATTGCACATTCAAAGACATTAATCCATGATAATAACTTCTCCATTGCAGATCATGTGATTGAACTTTCGGTTGAAGTTCAAATAGCTCTTTCCACCTGCAAAATTTTGCAAGAGAATTGGGATAAGACTCTCCAGCTTAGTCTCCAGGTACATTCAGAGTTCATCTCTCATTTTGGTGTTTCTATATAAGTATATATATTCTTTTATTCTTTGGCATTATTGTCAAAAGGGGGGAGATTATTGTTGGATATGTATACTATGGGTGAATAAGTATTTTCAGAAAAATTGTACAAAGGAAGAGATATACAGCTCATGTAAAAAATGTATGTATATTCTATGGGGGAGTTGTATATAACGAAGCTATGTATATTCAGAATCAGTCATCAGCATGTCAGATAAACTTTGTCTCATAAGTGTTTTTTTTGTCACTAATGCCAAAGGGGGAGATTGTTGGCATTATGATACATTTTTGTCATTAGTTGCAACACTTATTGGATTCTGAATGCTTATCGAGCTCTCACCGGAAGCCAGTGTTTACCGAGTAATCAAGGTAAACAAATAAGTCAGTGTTTACCGAGTAATCAAGGTAAACAAAGAAGTCAGTGTTTACCGAGTAATCAAGGTGAACAAAGAAGTTAGTGTTTACCGATTAATCAAGGTGAACAAGAAGTCAGTGTTTACCGAGTGATCAAGGTGAACAAAGCAGCCAGTGTTTACCGAGTGAAGATGTACTTAGTATTGACTGAGAACTTCATGATAACCGAGCTCCTGAGGTTATCAAGGAAATTAATTTTACCGAGCTCAGATGGTTATCAAGGAAACTAACTATCACCGAGTCACAAGGTTCTATCGAGTGTTTTCTTTGATCACCGAGCTACAGTTTAGATAGAAGTATTCACCGAGTGACATCTCTTCTACTGAGTCTCCAGTGGTTACCAAGTTCAGAACTACTCGAAGTGTTTAGTATGGACCATGCCTTCACTTCTACCGAGTGCATGACGATACCGAGTAACATAGTGGACGCCGAGTATCAGAAGGACACCGAGTCAGTTCAGTGAACCCGAGTTTTTACCTTGGGCCGACTTTGTATAGAGATTTGCACTTGTTGTTTTGGCCGACCTTGCATGTATTGTTTAGCTGACCTTGCATGTATTGTTTATATGGATGGTATATATATGCAATGTATTGTATCATTCAAATATAGTTGTCATGGCAATGGTAATGAATGGAAATGTGAAAGTGTGAAAGTGTGAAAGTGTGAAAGTGCGAAAGAAATACATGCGTGCGAAAGTATGTGGGCTGAATTGTGAAGATATTCAGCAAGGTCGAATTTTGGAGCAGAAAAGTTTTATCTATCACATCAAGGTGAATCAGAGCATAGCGGATCTTATCAGCAATCAGTTGTAATCAGATCCACTGTTTCATTCTAACAGGTGAATCAGTTTTTGTAAATCCTTTAACAAGGTAGACTTAACAGTCTTTTGTAAATCTCCTAACAGAGTGCATACTTTATTGTATGTTTGAAAATTCTCTAACAAGGTGGATCTAGCAATCCTTTGTGCTCCTGACAGGGTAGATCACCAGAAGTGGTCATTGTAAGCCTTAACCGGCCAACTTCATACTGCAGTAACGAAGCTTGTGGGTTTCATCCCCACCCCAATTTTACTTTCTATTTGGAAGGTTTTTGGGTCACCAAATCTGTGTGTTCAAGTGTTGCAAATGATTTTGTTTCATGCTTACAGTAGGTTACTTGGATGAATGGTGAATATATCAGCATACAGTTTTATTGTTTAAAATTTTAGAAGTTACTGATTCACCCCTCCCCTCTCAGTAACTTATCATATCTTGAATATTTCCAACAAGGAGAACCATCAAGCATCTAGTCTAGATAGAAGAAATAATTCTTTGCTACCATTGGACTGATGCAATCTCTACATCAACTAATCAAAATTAGGCTAGGGCATAACCCCAAGCATACCTCTCAAGTACTCAAATGCATCCTTCACCAAACATTTTCTAAATATGTATGTTATATGTTCCTTTGTGCTAACATACTCCAATCTAATTTCTATCTCTGCAACTTTCTTTCTCAAAAAATGATACTTAATAGATATGTGATTTGTCTTTGAATGTAAAATTGGATTCTTTTACATAATCACTATACTTATGTTATCACAATCTATGATAACATGCTCTATAAACTCAGTCCCAATTTATTTTAACATTTTCTTCATCTAAATAATTTGATTAAAACTATTTTCTACTATTGCATACTCTACTTCTGCCATACTTTGTGAAACACAATCATGTTTCTTTCTTAGCCAAGAAACTAATCTTCCCCCAAGAAGAATGCTCCACCACTAGTGCTCTTTCTATCATCTACACTTCCTACCCTGTTTGTATCAATGTATGCACATAGAGTAAAATCATGTGATATTTCATACCATAATCCATAATTAGTGATGCCTTTCAAATATTTGAAAATTCTTTTTACTACTACCTAATGTGGTTCTTTAGGATTTACCTAAAATCTGTTCATAATTCTAACTGCATTAATTATATTAGGTCTAGTGTGTGTCAAATACTGCAATCCACCAATCATAGAACTATATTTTTTCTATTCAATAGTAGAGGATTCATATTTTCTAGATAATTTACATCTCATTACCATAGGTGTTTCAACAGGTTTACAACTTTTTAGTCCAAATCTTTAACACACTTAGCTTGTGATATAAAGATACTATGTTTGTTTTGTACAATCTACAATCCAAAGAAGTACTTCATCTCACCAATCATACTCATTTCAAATTCTTTCTTTATATCTTCTAAAAATTCATCACTTACTTCGTCATTATGTCCAAAATTATGTCATCCACAAATACTACAACAATTAGTATCCTTTATCATTCTTTCTTAGATACAAGTTACTATCAGCATTACCTTTCACAGATCTCAAACTTGTCATGCATTTATCCAATCTTTCATATTAGGCTCTAGGTATTTGTTTTAGTCAATATAATGTCTTTTTCAATCTACAAACCATATCATCTTTGTCTGTCAAAGGAAAACCATCAAATTGCTCAATGTATACCACTTCTTCAAGTTCTCCATTTAGAAAAGCTGATTTGACATCTATTTGATAAACTCTTAAGTTATTGTTATCTACATATACCAAAAACATTCTTATTGCCTCTAATCTAGTAACATGTAGAAATTTTTCTTCAAAATCAATTTGTTCTTTCTATGAATAAACTTTTGTTTTGTTTCTTACAACTTCACCTTGTTCATTCATCTTGTTTCTGAACATCATTTAATTCTAATAAATTTGTATCCTTAGGTCTAGGAACCAATTCCCATGTTTTGTTCTTTTCAATCTTCTTTAGTTTCTCTTTCACATATTTTAACCAATAATCATCCTTAAAAGATTCATCAACATTCTTAGGTTTAACTTGAGAAATTAAACATAGTTATTATTGTACCTTGTTTATTGTCATAACTCCTTTATCCTTGATTCTAATGATTTGTTTAGCAGGGTGATTCTTTGCCAAAAAAAATTTAGGTGCCACTACTTCAATTCTAACTTTTGTTCTAGTTTCTTCTCTCGGAATTTTTTCCTACAAATTAGAATCACTATCATAAAACAATTCATGTTCAAGATTATCCTTGCTAGCTCTCAGATTAGTTTCTTCATCAAAATTATAATCAACTATCCTTTACTAAATTCTAAACTTTTCATCAACTCTCACATCAACACTTTCAACAATAGTCTTAGATCTTTGATTAAAACATATGTAATATTTTCTTGTCAATGAATATTCAAGAAAAAATCCTTCATCACTTCTTGAATCAAAATTTCCAATATCATCATCTCTTTTAATGTAGCATTTACTTGCAAATATTGTAAACTACTTCATAGAAGGTGCATGTCCAAACCAAAGCTCATAAGTATTCTTACTAGTTCCTTAAATTATCTATACTCTGTTCATAGTGTATACTTCTATATTTATTGCTTCTCTCCAAAATATTTTTGATACATTATTTTCAAGCATCATTTCTCAGACTACCTCTATTACTAATATGTTTCTCCTTTCTACTATCTCATTTTGTTCAAGTGTATCAGGGGCTGAAAGTTGTCTCTTTATACCATTCTTCACAAAAATGCTTACACTCATTTGAAGTAAAATCTCATCCTCTGTCGAATCTCAAGCATTTAATCTTTAAACCATATTCATTCTCAACTCTACTCTTAAATATCTTGAATTTCTCAAAATCTTTAGGTTTTTCTCTAAGAAATGAAACCCACATCATTCTAGTGAAGTCATCAACAAGAATCTTAAAATAACTTTCATCATAGAATGATCTTGTCTTTATAGGACCACTCAAATATGTGTGCATAATCTCCAACTTTGTTGAAGTGCTAAATTTCTTGCTTGAAAATGAAATTTTTTTTTGTTTTTCCATTACACAATATTTACACACCATGTTAGTAGGATATACAATCTTAAGAAAATCTCTAACTACAAATGTAGTACTGACCTTCACAATTTTATCAAAATTGATATGACAAAATCTCTTATGTCATAACCAATTTTCATCCACTTTGAAACTAAACATCTCATTTCAAAAGGGTTTAACTAAAATATGTTACCTCTTGTCCTTGTACAAGTACCAATCAATTTACCACCTTTATCCTTGATAATGCAGGTCTTTTTTGTAAACTACAACTGATATCCCTTGACAACTAGTTGTCCAACACTCAAAAGATTATGTTTCAAACCACCCACAAAGTAAACATCTTGAGTGTTATTTTTTCCATCAAGTGTAATAGATCCTTTTCCTTTTATATGACACACTCATTATTTCCAACCCTAACTACTCCTCCATCATAGCTATACAAACTTATTGATATCTCTAGTCATATGATGGGAAGAACCATTATCTATAATCTAATTAGGTTTCTTCTTTTCAACTTGTGATACTAATGTTTTTTCTTCTCTAACTTATTTTTTTCTAGGGCTTTCTTCCTTAATAGAAACAAATCCTATTTCATCATCCTCATCAATATAAAATAAATCCTTAAGTACTCTTGATTTATAATAATTTTTAACCTTGAACTTCTTTACTCTCTTAGGATATGTAGAAGAATAATGACCAAGTTCATTACAAGTCCGAAACTTAATTTTTTGATGTGTTTAGGGTCTCTCTTCATAAGTAGGGAAAGTCTTTTCTCAATATTCTTGTCTTCATCTTCTCTTGTTCTACTCTTACTAGCATAATATCTACTTCTACTTACACTTCTTATCAATATAGTTTTGTCTCTTAGTATGCTGAAAGAATTTTCCACTCTAGACAATTCTCCACTCTGTCTTATCCACATTTTAGCTGATTGTAGTCTCCAAGAGGATTCTCTCTTGTAAAATAAATCATGCAAGGAATAACTTGCCCGATCATTTATGATGTTTATTTGTATGAAGGTCTCAAGGTCTTCAATATTTTCCATACAACTTCATCTTTTGATTTCTCTCCTCCACAAGTCTAAATTTCTGTAACAATCTCTAATATTCTACCAAAATAACTTCTTACAGATTCATCTTCCATCATCTTATCATATTTAAATCAATATATCCTGTTGAAAATAGATTGATACAAGTATGAGAATGTGTTTTAATCATTTTTTTATCATTGATGTCAAACCTGCTACTTGTTGGTAAGACAACTGCCTAGTTTATTTGATTACTATCATTTGTTTGATTAATGAAGAGGATTTTGATCAAATGAGATAACAAAAGAACCTAGAGGAAAATTTGATTTATGGTAAGAAAAAAGGAGTACAAAAACAAGTTAAGAAAATGATGTTATAGTGTATTGATTATCTACTTAAGGCTGCAAAGGATGGATACACTAATAAAGTCTAGAAGAACAAGTAACAAGAATTGAGTCTTCCAAGCTTGACCAAGTAGACAGTAGGTTCCAAGAAAAGTTAGTGCAAGCCAAGCAAAAAATCAGTTGGAGCCAAGAAAAGTGAAAGTTCAGTGTATGTCGAGTGATATAGTATAAGACAAGTAAATTTTAGTTGATGTTGAGCACCAGTAAACTTTATTGTTTGTCGAGTTATCTAGTGGATGATGAGTGGAAGAACATTATGGAAATTGATTGATAGAATATTGATGGAGAGTGTCAGTATTCATGTTAAATCATATATTTGATAAATCTAAGCTAACTATTTTGTTTTCTTGAATTTTATGAAGCATGTGGAAGATAACTATGATGATTTGGTGGCACATAATTCATGGTAAATAATTTTAAGGTGAATTCAAAGAAGATTGAAGAAAAAGTTTTTAGAAGGGACTCAAATGAAAATATGGATAAATTCATTGAATCCTACCTAATCTTAACTAATCCTAAAATGGATGATAATGGTTGAATGGAAAAAGATCTTGATTCTCTATTTATAGAGATGGATGGTCAGAAGCAAGGTTGGTCATGTTCAAGAACGTAAGTTAGATAAGAAGAGGTGTAAGGTATTGCTTGGTTTAGTGGACTTCTATTGGAATGTAAAGAAAGAAGGCTTAAGAGTATGAATGCTTGAAGGGTGAAGAAGCTATCAGAGATGAAATGTATGAAAGCTAAGAAAAAGGGAGGACTAAAATAGAGATTTTTAATCTTCAAGTGATTTGTAATTTATTATCAGATCGAGTCTTATTGTTACTTTCTAATCATTGTACAAGTCTAGGGTAAATTCTTTGGATTAAGGTTGACCTAATAGTCATTTTTAAATCCTTTAATCGGGTGACATTCCTAGTGAATTATCTAAAGTTCTCTAACAAGGCTCACTCCTAACAAGGTGATTGAAATCCTTTAACTAGGTCACATTTAACAGTTTGTATTATAACTTTTAACAGGGTTAGCCTTTCATAGGGTATCACTTCAGAAGACTGAGAATTAGTAGCATGTTACTAGTGGTTTTTCCCAAATTGGGTTTTCACATAAAATCATTGTGTCAAATGTGTTATTGAATTTGTTATGTTTCATAATTAGATTTTTATAAAGTTGTTTTGACAATAACCTACAAAGTTTAAGTATTGTATAATCTAATGGATGCATGCGTGAAATTTTTTTATGGATATGGGTTCACTAAGTTGTGAAAAGTTTTATTGGTACATCTAGACCTTGGATAACTAATTCACCCCCTTCCCAATTATTTTAAAGAATTTCAACAATTGGTATTAGAGTCATCTACTCAAGAGGACTAGTTTGAAGGTACTAGAAGTAAAATATCAAGATGTCAAAAAGAGAGGTACCCAAGATTAATAAGGACAACTTCCCTACATGAAAAATCCTACTGAAGATACACCTAGGAGATCTTGGAGATCATGCACAATCTACTATCACCACTGACCATGTTGATCCTACTAAAGATTTGAAAAGGAAGAAAGAACAAAATTAGTCAATGTTGGAGATTGCCTCTACCCTAAGTTATTATGAGTTTGATGACATCAAGGATTGTGATAGTGCAAAGAAGATGTGGGATTCTCTTCACACCATTTATGGAGGAGATGCAAATGTTTTGAGAGCTAGATATGAAATTCTTAAAGGTAAGTTTGATGATATAAGAATGCAAGAAGGTGAGAATGTTTCTCAATATTTCTTTAGAATAAAAGATTTTGTTAATGTTATAAGAGGAGCTACTAGTAAAATAGATGATGACATTGTATTAAGTAAAGCATTTAAAACATCTTTGCCCATCTATTCTATTAGAGTTTCTAAAATACAAGAACTGATATGTATACCAAGTTTTAATCCAACTCTTTAAGGTATAGTAGGTAGGTTCACTGCTTTTGAGCTATCTAATTTTGACAACTTCAAATTTGACAATGTTGGATATGCTTTCAAATCTAATTTTTCCTTGAAAGAACCTAATGAGAAGAAGAATAAAAAGGTAAAATATGTTTCTAGTGATAGTGACACAGATGAGGAGGATGTAGAACAAATTGAAGCACTACTAGCAAGGAGATTTCATAGAGGTAAAGGAAAATTCAAAGGTAAATTACCTATCATGTGTTTTAATTGCAATGAGGTTGGTCATATTGTTGCTAGATGTCCAAAGAAGAAGAACTATAGAAGTGGAAACAAATAGAAAAGTAAGAGATATGAGGACAGCAATGATTATAAAGACAAGGGCAAGAAGTCTTGCTACATTGTAAAAGAGGAAACCAAAGATGGATCTGATGATCATGAAGATGAAGTGATGTATGTTGTAAAGAAGGATGACTCTGATGAGGATGAGGTCACTGCACTAGTATCTTATGTGAACAAGAATGAAAGATGGATCATTGATAGTGGGTGTTCATATCACATGACTAGAGATAAAAGTAAGTTCATTACCTTGAACTATTATGATGGAAATAGTCTAAGGTTTAGTAATGATGCATCTGATCTGATAAAAGGAAAAGGTTCTATCAAACTCATTGTGTGAAAAATTCTTGTTATGTCAAAAATGAATAGTTCAAGTTGCAAGGTTGAGTTTGAGAACAAGATAGCTAAGATATATGGTACTACTAGAAAACTTATTGGAAAAGGTGATCAAACTAGAAGTGATCTATTCTACCTTGATATGAATGATGCTACTTGTCTAGTTGTAGAATTTGATGATGTGTGGTTATGGCACAAGAGGTTATGTCATGTTAATTTTGATAACTTGGTTAGTATTAGTAACATGAGAATAGTTAGAGGTTTTCCTAAGTTAATGAAACTTGACAATATAATTTGCAAACAATGTCACTTAGGAAAAATGACAAAGTCTAGTTTTAAGAGTAAGACTCACACCTCTAAAGAAATTTTGGAGATTATTCATACTGGCTTGTGTGGATGAATTGATATGCAAAGATACAAAGGTGACAAGTACATTATGTTATTTGTTGATGATTAGGATGATGACAATTATGTTTCTAAAACAAAAATTTGATGCTTTCCAAATGTTAAAGTGATACTTAGAAAGAGTTGAGAAGGAAATAGGTAAAAGCATGAAATGTCTGAGATCTAATAGAGGAGGAGAATTTACATCAAATGAGTTTGAGATGTTCTATAATGATATAGGAATCAAAAGATAGATATTTGCACCTAAGACCCCTCCACAAAATGGAATTGCTAAAAGGAGGAATAGGTCTATGATGGACTATGCTAGGACACTCATGATGGAGAAAAAAATTTCTTTTAAATACTAGATAGAGGTTGTAAGTACAGTTGTCTATACCTTGAACCATGTGCAAGTCAAGAAAGGTACACATTCAACACCTTGAACTATGATATGGATACTCACCCAATGCAAAATATTTTAAGGTATTTGGAAGCAAGTGTTATATTCTCAAAGATTTTAGGAATGGTAAATTAGATGAAAAAAGTAAAGAAGGTATATTTGTTAACTGATCCACAAGAAGTAAAGCTTATAATTGTTTAAATATTAACACTAACAAAGTTGTGGAAAGTGCAAATGTGAAATTTGATGAATATATAGAGGTACATGAGGTTGAACCAATGAAGGAACCAAAGGAATAAAAATCTTTTGTATACTTTTATGAAGGTATATTTTCTGATGAAGATGTTGTGAATCAAGTTGTTAATTAGTAGCAATTTTTAGTCACTGTCAAGTCACATATAATGAATGTCAAGTTACATTTAAGAATTAAGCTATATATAGTCAAAAGTGTCAAGTTGTAGACTAGAGCTGAGGCACATTATGATTCTAAGATTAGCATACATGAAAGAAATGTTGAATTACTTGATAGAGAAGTACATAGTGATTTAGAAGTTGATAGAGCTAATGAGGAAAATATAGCAGAGCCAACATTGTCAAAGGATGTTAAGAGACATCACCCTATTGCACAAATTATTGGAGATAAAGATGCTAGACCAATGACAAGAAATAAGCTGAGAATTTATACATGTTTTCCTAGAATGCATGAACCTAAAATGATCAAAGATTCCTTAGAAGATGAGGACTGGAGTAGAGCCATGAAAGAAGAGATTGAACAGATTGAGAAGAACAAGACATGGACTTTAGTTCCAAGACCATAAGATAAAAATGTGATTGACATCAAGTGGGTGTATAGAAACAAGTTAGATGAAAATGATTAAGTCACAAGGAATAAGGAAAGATTAGTTTGCAAAGGGTATGCACAAGAACAAGGGATAGACTATGGAGAAACATTCACTCTTGTTGCAAGATTGGAAGGAGTAAGAACTCTTCTTGCTTACTCTACATACAAAGGTTTCAAAGTTTATCAAATAGATGCTAAATCTATTAGAAACAATAATCCACCAAGATATTTTTGGGGGGAATCAGTTAACCAATAATTAAAACATTTATCAACCTTAAATAATCTTATCAATTCAATCAAAGTAAATAGCAACCATAACAAGATGCACATTAATAATTACACCAGATATGTTAATTAGGGAAACCCTTGATTATAGGGAAAACCTTGGTGATAATGATGCCCACAAGATGATGTAATAATATAAATATTCCTTTTTAGAGGATGGACCTTATTAGGAGTCTATTACAACATTTAGTACATATGAGTCCCTATTAGGAGACTTTGAATCCCTAATAGGAGATTTCAACCCTATTAGGAGTTATAGAAGATAGAAGGACCCACCGTCCAAACAACTTCTAGGGCAAGATCACTAAACTCACTATCCAGCTGATCTCTCAACTATTCCCTATAGAATAATTTTGTGTACTATACTTCAAACTTCTTTCCTTTTTCCTATCAACCAAACCAATCACTATCAAACCTTGTAGACCAAGTCACGAACCTTGTATCCAAGTATCCAACTTTGGATCACACAATAAAACCTCGGTAATGAAGTTTCCTTCACTTCCACTCTATACTACTCAACTTCACATTCTACTCTTTATGGTACTTATAATTACTTCTCTTGCATACTCTTGATAAAGGAAAATTTCCTTTCTTGATATCAAATCCACAAAACAATTCCCTAAGTTAGTTGATACACCTTCTCAATTAATTATTATAGAACCACATTAAGATAGATGAAAAACATCTAGTTCAAAGAATACCAACTACAAAAGACTGTTAACTTTTCTTTTCAAATCCTCTTCATCAATCATTCTCCCATGTTGTACTTCTCCAACCTTATGTTTTACTTCTCCAAATTGTATACTTCTTCAACCTATTTTTCATGCTAAACTTCTCTCCCATTGACATCAATGTCAAAGGTTTCAACAACCATCAAACTCTGTAATAACTAATTCTTACTTAGCTCAAGTTTCCAAAGACATTGTTCAAAAACAACATCCAACAAGAGTCCTGATGACTCTGTCCATCACAAATACTCTCCCATACAGAAAACATCAACATTCAGTCTAGACAAACAATGGTGCTATGTTATACTAGATTGATGCATTCTTGCATCTTCTACTCTGATGTAGGAAGAAGAATAACCCCTAGCATACCTCGCAAATACTCAAAAGTCTCTTTGGGAAGAGGCTTAGTGAAAATATCAACAATCTTCTCTTTAGTGCTCATATACTCCAATCTAATTTCCTTTTCTGCAACTTTCTCTCTCAACATGTGATACTTGATAGAAATGTGCTTAGTGTTAGAATGCAACACCAAATTCTTAGACATATTTACTATGCTTGTGTTGTCACAATGAATGACAACAAGTTCACTAAATTCTATCCTTATATCTTTCAGCGTCTACTTCATCCAAACAACTTGATTACAATTGTTTGTTGCTGCAACATATTATGCTTCTACTATACTTTTTGAGGTACAATCCTACTTTTTTCTTATCCAAGAAACCAATATTCCTCCAAGAAAGAAGGCTCCACCACTTGTGCTCTTTTTTTCATCCATATTGCTTGTCCAATCAACATCAACATAAGCACATAAAGTAAAATCATTAGACTTGTCATACTACAATCTAAACTTTGGTGCTCCTTTTAGGTATCTAAATATCCTTTTGATTGATGTATAATGTGCTTCTTTGGGATCATCTTAGAATCTTGCAACAATTCCAATTGCATTTTCTATATCCATCCTTGTGTGAGTCTGATATTGCAATCCTCTGATCATAGATTTGTACTTCTTTTTCTCAACAGTAAGTGTCTCATCCCTTGTAGATAACTTGTGTCTAGTTACCATAGGTGTTCCAATGGGTTTACATGTTTCCAAACCAAACCTTTTCAGTCAATTTTTCAAATACTTAGTTTGAGAAATAAAGATTCCTTCTTTATCATGTACAATCTGTAATCCTATTAAATATTTCATTTCTCCTATCATACTCATTTCAAATTCCTTCTTTATTTATTTTGCAAACTCATCACTTTCATTATCATTTCCTCCAAATATGATATCATCAACAAATATTACCAAGATCATCAATCCATCATCAATTTCTTTCCAATAGAGATTGCTATCTGTCATACCTTTGCTATATCCAAGCTTTGTCAAATGCTTGTCCAACCTTGCATACAAGGCTCTAGGTGGTTGCTTCAAGCCATAAAATGCTTTCTTTAATCCTCATACTATGTCCTTGTCATCTATTAAAGGACAACCTTTAGACTATTCTATGTACACCTCTTCTTCATGTTCTCCATTCAAAAATGCTAACTTGACATCCATTTGATACATTTTTAATTTCTTATATGTTGCATATGCTAAGAATAACTTTACTACTTGAACTCTAGCCATAGGAGATAGGTTTCGTCATAGTCTATTCCTTCTTCTTGTGAGTAACCTTTATATACCAATCTTGTTTTGTTCCTTACAACTTTGCCTTGTTCATTCATCTTGTTCCTAAATACCCATTTAGTTCCCATCATATTCTTATTTGTTGGTATGGGGACCAATTCCCATGTCTCATTCTTTATTATTTCATCCAATTCCTCTTTCATTGCTTGCTTCCAATATTCATCTTTAGATGCTTCATCTACATTCTTAGGTTCAACTTGAGATATCAAACATAGTTCTTCATTGATTCTGCTTCTTGTCATCACACCTTTATCTTTGCTTCCAATGATCTTCTCAAGTGGATGATTCTTTGTCATATTCTTACCCAAAGTAGGAGTTGTTATCTCAACTCTTGGCTCTATTTAAGGTTCTGAGCTTTGTGCTTTCCTTAGATCCCCTTCATTATGAAAATCATTGTTAGTCTCAAGGAATACTTCATCATTCCTTGGTTTAGTCACAACATCATCATCTGAATTGTAATCAACTATTCTTTCTTGTATCATGAATTTATCATCAACTCTCACATTTTTAGTTTCCATAATAGTCTTAGTTCTTAGATTATAACATCTATAAATCTTTCTTTTCAATGAATAACCAAGAAACATACCTTCATCACTTCTAGCATCAAACTTACCAATATCATCTCTTTTGATATAACACTTATTGCCAAAAATTCTAAAATACTTAACTATAGGTGAGTAACCAAACCACAATTCATAAGGGGTCTTATTTGTGTCTTTCCTAGCCTGCACTTTGTTCATAGTGTAGACTATTGTATCCATAGCTTCTCTCCAAAACATCTTGGATATGTCATTCTTAGCTAACATAGCTCTTGTTTCTTTTGTTTTTGACCTTTTTCTTCTCTCTGCTATACCATTCTATTCAGGGGTTCTTCAAGCTGATAACTATCTTTTGATTCCATTAGCTTCACAAAAGATGTTAAACTCATTTGAAGTAAACTCTCCTCCTTTATCTGAACTAAAACATTTAATCTTCATGCCTAATTCATTCTCAACTCTATTCTTGAATAGCTTTTACTTATCAAACGCCTTAGATTTTTCTTTAAGAAATGAAACCCACACCATTCTAGAAAAGTCATCAACTAAACTCATGAAATATCTTTCACCATCGAATGCTTTAGTCTTCATAGGACCACTGAGATCTATATGTACAATCTCCAATTTTGTTGTAGTAGTAAACTTCTTGTAGGAAAAAGAATTTTTTCTTTGCTTTGCCAAAACACACTCCTTGAAAATTGTGTTACTAGGTTTTACAATCTTAGGAAAATCTCTAACTACAAACATACTACTAGTCTTCACAATACTATCAAAGTTTATATGAAAAAATCTCATATGCCATAACCAACTATAATCTACCTTTTCAACTAAACATGTCATTTTAGTAGGATTCAACTGAAATACATTACCTCTATATCTAGTTCCTGTTCCAATTACCTTTCCATCTTTGTCTCTGATCATGCATATCTTTTCTGTGAAGTGTAACTAATAACCTTTATCCACTATTTGTCAAACATTCAAAAGGTTGTGCTTCAAACCATCAACAAAAGATACATCCTCAGTGTTAGTTTTATGATCAAGAGTTATAGATCCAATACCTTTAACTTGGCATGCTACATTGTTTCCAACTCTAAAAATGCCTCCATCCTAACTTTTGAATTAAACAAACTTGTTCATATCACTAGTCATATGATGTGAATAGCTACTATCAATTGTCGAATCAGATTTATTTTCAACCTGTGATACTAAAACTAATTTCTATGGGCTTTCTTCTTTGATTGCTACAAATCCCAATTCATCATCATGAGCTCTTACTGGTTTATCAGATTCATCTTCTTTATTTTCATACAGACACTCTCTATCTTTTCTAGGTTTAAAATTTCCTTTATACTTTTTCACTCTTTGAGGACATGTAGATGCATAATGACCAAATTCATTACAAGTCCAACATTTAAATATTTTCTTACCATCTTTTTCTCTTCTTAGTAGAAGGTCTACTCCTTCAATCTTTCTATCCTCATTAGATTTGTTGCTACTAGAAAAGTCTCCTCTAGCTCTTGTGCTCCTTGATAAATTGGATCAAATATTCAAGGCACTAAAAGTTGCTACAATTTTGGTCAATTCTCTGGACTATCTAAGCTTATTCTCAACTACTTCAAGTCTTCCAAGAAATGTCTCCTTTGTGAAATCTTTGGTACAAGTGATCAACAATTGTATCATTTGAACTACTAACTTAAATGGCGGTGTTAAGGTCTTTAATATCTTCCATATAACCTCATCATCTTCTTTGGTTCCTCCTTGAGATTTAATACCTGCGGTGATTTATGATATTCTACCTACATATGTTCTTACATATTCATCTTCCATCATTTTAGCATCTTAAAATGCCCAAATCCAACTTTGTAGCCTCAATTTCTTAGAATTTTCATCACCTTAAAAACTAGTTTCCGAAGCTTTCCAAATCAAATGTGAAGTAAAAAGTGACTTTACCTAATTATATTCAATTTTAGTTAGTGCAGTCAATAGTGCTTCTCTAGCTCTCATGTTGCACATAAAAAGATCTATTTCTTCCTCGATACAAATTTCTGAATCTTTTTCAGCAATGATTGTATTTGATGTTTTTGTCAAGATCCAATATCCTATACCCATACATAATATATGTGTCTTCATATTTTCCTTCTAGATGTCATAATTTGTTCCATCAAATTTTGGACTATCCTTCCTGAACATGCTTGTCATGGATCTCCCAAAGTTGTTAAACTTTATCTTCAAGGACCTGATGCTCTGACACTAATTGTTAGAAAAAATAGTCCACCAAGATAACTAGGAGGGGTGAATCAGTTGTCCAATAATCAAAATATTTATCAATATTAAACAATCTTATCCATTCAATCAAAGTAAACAACAACGATAACAAGATGCACATAGACAATTTTACCAGATATGTTAACTAGGGAAACCCTTGATTAGAGGGAAAACCCCTATGGGAATGATGCCCACAAGATGATGTACTAATATAAATATCCCTTGTTAGAGGATGGACCTTGTTAGGAGTCTATTATAACATTTAGTACATATGAATCATTGTTAGGAGACTTTAAAACCTTGTTAGGAGATTCCAACCCTATTAGGAGTTGTAGAAGATAGAAGGACCCACTGTCCAACCAACTTCTGGGGAAAGATCACTAAACTCACTATCCAACTAATCTCTCAACTATTCCTTATAGAATAATTGTGTATACTATACTTCAAACTTCTTTTCTCTATCCTATCAACTAGACCAATCACTACCAAACCTTGTAGACTAGGTCAAGAACCTCAGATCCAAGTATCCAACTTTGGATCACACAATAAAACCTCGGCAATAAAGTTTCCTTCACTTCTACTCTACGTTGCTCAACTTTTCATTTGGCTCTTCATGTTTATTACAATTAATTCTCTTGCATACTCATGATAAAGTAAAATATCCTTCTTTTATATCAAATCCAATATACAATTCCTTGAGTTGGTTGTTACACCTTCTTAATTAATTATTAGAGGACCACATTAAGAACATGTTATACTTCGCAATAACATTAATCTTTTGCCTTGCAACTTGAATATATTTCTATACATGTATCATTATGATGAGAAAACTTAGCCATGTCATAAGTTGAGATATAACAAGTTTACTAGAACATGAATTTGTAAACTCTATCTCAAAATAGTCTTCACTGAAACTTGCATAACTTCTTCCAAACTTAATATCATATGCTTCCAAGGCTAGCTTCATAGACTAGACACTTAGTAGTATCTCTCTTTAACCTTGCTATTGAATGTACCCGACGATCTATCTATACCAACTTGATCTTTTTGTTGTTCTTTTGTCAGATACAACAAAAAACTACTATCTTGACATCAATAAAAAACACAGTCATGAATGTAACATATCATCACGATAATGATCCAATCATGTTTCTACAATACTCCCCCATAGGAATATCATTAGCATTTATGAATGGCATATTAGAAGAAGATGTCTATATAGAACAGTCAGAAGGATTTATTGATGCTAACAACAACAACAAATTGGTATGTAGACTATATAAACTTTATATCATTTAAAAGAAAGCACCAAGAGCATGTTATGAAAGGCTACACAATTATCTTGTGAAGATTAGATTTGAGAGGACTGATGATAACAGCAATATATACTTGAAGATAGAGAAAGAAAAAGACATTTTACTAGCTGAATTTTTTTTGATGATATCATATTTGGAGGACAAGATGGATTATGTAAGGCATTTGCAGATCAAAGAAAGAAAGAATTTGAGATGTCTATTTCTTTGTTGGTTTGCAAGTATATTAGATGTAATATGGTATATACATCACTCAGTCTAAGTATGTGAAGGAAATATTGAAAACTTTTGGATTGGAAGATTCTAAGCTAGTAAGCACACCTATGGTGACAGGGCACAAGTTGTCAAAGAATGATGATTCAGTTAAGGGGAATCAAACATTGTACAGGTCTATGATTGGAAAATTACAATATGTAGTGCATAGGAAACCTAATATTACATTATTTGTTGGGATAGTTGCAAGATTCTCTACTAATCCTAGAGAGAATCATTTGATGACTGTTAAGAGAATAATAAGATATCTAAAAAGAATAGAAGACTATGGTCTATACTACAAGAAAAATGAGAAGTTTAAGTTGAGAGCCTACACTAATGCTAATTGGGTTGGAAATATTAATGATAGAAAAAGCACTAGTAGAGGAGCATTTTTCTTAGGAAAGAGGTTGGTTACATGGACCAGTAAGAAAAAAATTGCATATCTCAATCTACTGTTGAAGCTAAATATGTTGCTACTGTAGTAAATTGAAAATACATTGTGTGGATCAAATAGCTACTAAAAGGTATGGAGGAAATCATTGAACCTGTGGTACTTTACTATGATAATACAAGTGTTATAAATATATCAAAGAGCCCTTTGATGCATAAAAAGACTTAGCACATTGCAATCAAGTATCAGTACTTAAGAGAATTAGCTCAAGACAAAGAGGTGAAGATGGAATATGTGAATACAAAAGAGAAAATCATTGATATCTTCACAAAAGCATTACCTAAGGATATTCATGAGTATCTAGGAGGTAAAATAGGGGTGATACCCCTACCCAAGGCTATTTAAGAAGCATGAGTAGTGCCCTACATCAACTAAGATGATTGACATATGTTACACATTGATGTAGTGGATTTTACTTTAGGAGATGCCTAAAGTAATCAAAGAGTTGGAGCTATAGATCAGTCACAAGCTAGGTGATAGCGGGAGAAACTAAAAATATTCATATATGCATATTAAGATAACATGTCTTTCAAATTATTGTCAAAGAGGGAGAAATAGAGAGAAAGGGAGAAATACAGAATACCAAACATAGTGAGAACAAGGAGAAACATGGAATATCTACTCAAAGGGAGATAATGTACCTGATGTTTACTAAAGAAGGAGAAATAATTGAAAGAATCTATCTACCTATTAAGAGGGAGAAAGTACTAAGGGAGATATAATTCATAAGGAAGAATTGATAGTTTTTTTATCATAACAAAATTTTCTAGCCTATATAGAAGATGAAAGTTGTACCAACAATGCCCAAGAGGGAGATTGTTGAAAATAGATTGATACAAGTATGAGAATATGTTCCAACCATTGTTTTGTCACTAATGTCAAACCTGCTACTTGCTAGTAAGAGAACTACCTACTTGATTTGAGTACTATCATTTGTTTGATTGATGAAGAGGATTTGATCAAATGAGATAACAAAAGCACCTAGAGGAAAGGTTGAGTTATGGTAAGAAAAAAGGAGTACAAAGATCAATTAAGATAGTGATGTTATAGTGTATTGGTTATCTACTTAAGGCTACAAATGATGGATACACTAATAAAGTCTAGAAGAAAAAGTAAGAAGAATTGAGTCTTCCAAGCTTGACCAAGTGGATAGTACATGTTGAACAAAGTTATTGCAAGCTGAGCATAAATCAGTTAGAGCTGAGTAAAGTGAAAGCTTAGTGTATGCTAAGTGAAATAGTGTAAGCTGAGTTGATGTCGAGCACTAATAAAATTTAGTGTTTGTCAAGTTATCTAGTGGATGATGAGTGGAAGAACAATATGGAAGTCAAGTGACAGCATATTGATTGTGAGTGCCAGTATTCATGTTAAATCATAGATTTGACAAATCTGAGCTAACTATTTTGTTTTCTTGAATTTTGTGAAGCATGTGGAAGATAACTATGATGAATTGGTGGCACAGAATTCATGGTAAATCATTTTGAGGTGAATTCAAAGAGTATTGAAGAATAATTTTCTATAAGGGACTCAAATGAAAAGATGGGTAGATTCATTGAATCCTACCTAACCCTAAAATGGACAATAGAGGTTGAATGAAAAAAGATCTTAATTTTCTATTAATTGAGATGGCTAGTTAGAAGCAAGGTTGGTCATGCTTGAGAACCTAAGTTAGACAAGAGGTCTAATATATTGCTTTATTCAGTGATCAAACACAAGAGATTGTTGTTGGCATGTAAAGCAAGAAGGCTTAAGAGTATGAATGCTTGAAGTGTGAATACGCTATCAGAGTTGAAGTGTGTGAAAGCCAAGTAGAATGGAGGACTAAAATAGAGATCTATAATCTACATGTGAGTTGTAATTTTTTATTAGGTCAAGCATTACTATTACTTTCTAATCATTGTACCAGTCTAGGGTAAATCCTTTGGATTAAGGTTGACCTAATAGTCATTTATAAATTCTTTAATTGGATGACATTCCTAGTGAATGATCTAAAGTCCTCTAACAAGGCTTACTCCTAATAGGATGATTGAAATCCTCTAACCAGGTCACATTAAACAATGTGTATTATAACCTTTAATAGGCTTGGCCTTTTACAGGGCATCACTTCAAAAAAGTGAGAATTAGCAGCATGTTACAAATGGTTTTTCCCAAATTGGGTTTCCACATAAAATCATTTTGTCAAATGTGTTATTGAATCTATTATGTTTAATGTTTACATTTCTGCAAAAAAAATTGACAGTAACCTACAAAGTTTAAGTATTGTGTGATCTAATGGATGCATACATGAAAATGTTTTATGGATATGGGTGCACTAAGCTATGAAAAATTTTATTTGTACATCTAGACCTTGGATAACTGATTCACACCGCCCCCCCCTCCCCGCCCCCCCCTCCCCTCTCAATTATTCTAAAGAATTCCAACATATCCAACTCTGTAATTAAATATTATGAGGATGTTTATCACCATCAAATGTACTTTGAAAATCATTCCAAATTTCATGAGAAATTCTTAAAGATTTTACCTAACCAAATTTAGTTTTAGGAAGAGTTGATAATAGTACTTCTCTAGCAAGAATTTTGAATATGAATGTATCTTTCTCTGTTGTTTCACAACCCTCAAGATCTTTTTCTTCAATCACAACATTTCTATTTTTAGTAATCAGCCAATATTCTAGACCCATGCATACCATATATGTCTTCATATTTTCTTCCAACTCTCATAGTTAACTCTATCAAACTTCAGACTATCTTTCCTAATATGAGTCTCCATAAATCTCCTTAATTTGTTAATTTTTTCCTTCATGGACCTAATGCTTTGATACTAATTGTTAGAAAGTATTGTCCACCAAGATAATTGAGAGGAGGAGTTAATCAATTATGGAATTAAAAAAACTATCAATATCTTCTTTAACTCTAAAACATGCAAACAGAAGATGAAACAACCATAGAAACATAACCATACATAATAACACCAAATTTCTTAACTAAGGAAACCCTTGATCAAAGGGAAAACCCTGATGGGAATGATTTCCACAAGATGATCTACTAATATAAAAGTTCATTATGAAAGGATGGACCATGTTAGGAGTAAATGAAATATAATTAGTACATATGAGTCCCTATTAGGAGACTTTCAGTTTCTGTTAGGAGATTTCAACCATGTTACAAGTTGTGCCAACCCTATTAGGAGTTGAAGGGAATATAGATAGACCCATTATCAAAACAACTTATGTTAGATAGACCCATTATCGAAACAACTTATGTACTATCCTCATTGAATAATGCATGTGTACATCAACAACTATCCAAAAGAAATGTATCTTTCCAAATAAAGTTCCTTATGAGCTCACTATGTCTCAACTGCACCAATATCTTCTTTGATCCAAAAGATATTTGCATTCAAACTTGTACATCACAATATGATCTCACTAATTACAAAATCTACACTAGATACCTATCCATAATGAAATGACCTTTCCTTTATACCAAATCCTAAAAAAAGTTATTGATTTGACCTTGAAGCTCTCCCAATTTACAATAATAATATAGGACCACCTTAAAATATTATATTACATCTGACATTACAATATCACATCTTTTCACAATTACAAGAAATTTGTTGATTCATGGTATTCATAACTTTCCACTCATTGATCATCTAATTTTGCAAGTTTAAAAATTCATGTTCAACATGTCTTCAACCTTTATCTCGACTCACTCAACCAAGTTCCATCTCTATTAGGAGATAAAATCCAAACAATAGTACCCACTCTCCATAAATATTGTCTGGAAGCTACCTTAAGCAAATTCTTCATAACTCTATCCAGTCTTCATATTTACTTATGTGCTCTTAGTTGTAGAATATAGACATACTATAAAACATAATCCCAAGTGTACATAATTTGATCTTCAATCCTCAAACTATGCGGTGGTAATCTCTATATGATGCTTTGCCAGTTTTCACAGAATAACAAGTATATTGATATCAATGAAAAACTCTATCATGAATGCAACACACAATTACTAAATTGTGTCTCCAACACTATTGGGATACTCCCCCATATAAATATCATCAATATTCATGCTAACACATGTGTCCTTATGTGCTTTTGCTATTTATATATTGAGTATTTGCACTTGACATTTTCTATTTACTAAATAGGTACAAGGTACATTCACCCTAAAATCAAGGTCTAAGTGTGTACCTACATCCTTGGTAGTGAGAATTAGGAGATAGTGATTTTAATCTTTCATATTGAGTCAATGTCATTCCTATATGAGAAATTTATATTATATTTGTTATTGTTAACCCTCCACTAATTGGTAAATCTAGATCCATAATGCATTATGTGGTTAGACTCGTGAGTGTGGTGTACGTTGTTATTAAGGAAGATCCCAATGAAGAAATGTATGAGAATGAAAAAGACCTTATTTTACATTTTAGCAAGAATTCCACATGGATCATAGATAGTGGATGTTCACATCATATGACTGGTGATATAAGTATGTTTGACAAACTTGAAGAGATCGATGATGGTGGTACTGTTAAGCTAGGTAATGATGTTCTATGTCCAATGAAAGGTAGAGAATCACTAATGTTGAATGATAACATTAGTTATGATGATGCATATTGGGTACAAGGACTAAAGAATAATATTTTGAGTCTTTCTTAGTTGAACAATATAGGTCACAAGCTAGAGTTTCATCACAAAAAAGTCAAGACCTATAATGATGAAGGAAATCTTATTGGAACTCAAGTAAAAACAAAAGGTAATCTATTTTATCTTGATCCTATGGTTGATACATGTTTATTTTCTAAGCTTGATGATGTATGGTTGTTTCATTTAAATTGTGAAAAAATGATAAAGGTTAGTAAAAAGAAAAGAGTTTGTGACTTACCAAATCTACATAAATTTGAGATTGATATGTGCAAAGAATGTTATCCAAAAATATGACAAAGTCAAGTTTTTCAAGCAAGACACACACTTATAATGAAATTTTGGAATTTGTGTGCACCAATGTGAGTGAAAAGTTATTATGGTGATAGATATTTCATATTATTTTTTGATTATTAATTCAGGAGCATTGTGGGTGTAAGAGCAATCTTGCATCACCCAAAAATATTTATGTTATGTTTCTTGAACAAGGTTTGTCTTAGTGTAGAGTTATTGTTTCTATAAGCTTACTACTTAGTAAGTCGGTCATATGAGCTCAAAATATCTTGATTTCAAAGGTGACGGTTCATCTTGGATATATCATCCTGCCAATTGAGGTTTAGTACCATAGACTGAGTATTTGTGAAGTTATTGCAGATTTTTGGTTTGTAATTTTGGTAGAAAAACTTTAGGATCAGTTTAGAAGGCCTTAGAGGCCCTGAATGGGCTCTAAAATGGGGTCGACTAGAGCTTGCACAAGCTAGGCCCTATAGATTAGAAGTTAAGGATTCTGAAATGGGGTTATAATAGCCAATCAAAGCAACATTTTGCAAGTTATGATCTTCCAAATTAGGGCCAACTAAAATTTTCAATAAATGTCATAATTGATTTGAGTTGACTCTATATGAAATTTTAGAGTTGATCAGCCTTAGGGGTTAGGATTTGATGTCTAGAAATTGCCTAAGAGGTGTAAAATTTCCTATATAAGGAAGGCCCATAGATTGTCTAGGATAACTCTGGGGTGATAGTTCGCAGCTTTTCCTTGTAAATTATTGTAAGGAAGGCACCCACATGGGTTTGCATATTTTATTTCAAAATTTTGTAATTTTACATTTGCAATGATAATAAGAAACCCACATTTTGTTCTCATAACTTGTTATTTCTTTATTTATGTTATTGTTAGAAATAATAGTCCACCAAGATAATTGAGAGGGGGGTGAATTAGTTATCCAATAATTAAAACATTTATCCAGCTTAAATAATTTTAACCATTCAACCAAAATAAACAGCAACCATAACAAGATGTACATACACAACTGCACTAGATATGTTAACTAAGGAAACCCTTGATCAAAGGGAAAATCCTAATGGGAATGATGACCACAAGATGATGTACTAATATAAATATTTCTTATTAGATGATGGACCCTGTTAGGAGTCTATTACAACATTTAGTACATATGAGTCCTTTTTAGAAGACTTTTAATCCTTGTTAGAAGATTCCAACCCTATTAGGAGTTGTAGAAGATAGAAGGACCCACTGCCCAAACAACTTCTGAGGAAAGACCACTGAACTCACTATCCAATTGATCTCTCAACTATTCCTTGTAGAACAATTGTCTGTATTATTCTTTAACTTCTTTCCTCTATCTTGTCAACCAGACCAATCATTGTTAGACCTTGTAGACTACATCATGAACCTCAGATCCAAGTATCAAACTTTGGATCACACAATAAAACCTCAGCAACAAAGTTTCCTTCACCTTCTCTATGCTCTACTTATCTTTGAATTTTTCTCTTTTTGTTTCTTAAAATCATTCACTTTTCTCCATACATGATAAAGTAAAAATGTCTTTCCTTTATACCAAATCCATACAACAATTCCTTGAGTCAACTATTACACCTTCTCAAATAATTATTATAGGACCACATTAAGAACATGTTACACTTAGTGATAATATTAATCTTTCACCTTGTAACTTGAATAACTTTCCATACATGTAACATTATGATGAGCAAGCTTAGCTACGTCATCTCTAGAATGTCTTCTTTACATCTTTAACTTCAACTTCTCAAAATAACAAATCTGGTAAGAGATATAACAAGTATACTAGAACATGCCTCTATGAACTCTATCTCAGAACAGTCTTTCACCAAAACTTTCATAACTTCTTGCAAATTTAATATCTTATGCTTATGTATCTCCCTTTAACCTCACTTAGTGAAAATGCTCAGTTGTCTATTCATAACAACTTGATCTTTCCATTGTTCTTTTGTCAAATACCATAGAAAATTGCTATGTTGACATCAATGACAAACACAATCATGAATGTAACATGTCATCATGATAATAATCTAATCATTTTTATACAATACTCCCCCATAGGCATATCATCAGCATTCATGCTTCCAATAGTTATGTGTTTTTGGTAGTAAGGGGAGCACCCTTCATTGCATGGTATTAGAGTAGGAGTTCTTGGGTGTGTAAATAAATCATTGACTATAAGGTAGTTTACACTAGGACTATAGTTTAGGTTGCATGTGTAGAAAAATCATCAAATTGTGAGGCAATTTACACTAAGGTTTCAATGAAAGAATGAAAATCCCTCCACAAAGAGAGCATGGTGAAAGAGTTGAAGGTGTTACACCTAAGAGTTTTAGAGCCCTCTAAGCACAAATGAAAGCATTGGAAGAACAAAGGTGCAGAGGGTGAATCTTACCATAAGAGATGAAAGTGAGGATGAAGGCAAAGAAGAAGAAAATGTTAAAGAAGAGGAGAGGCTATTTGGGGTCATCTCCAAGATTGGAAAGAGACCTAATTTTGAGGTTCCCACATTTTAGGGAAATCTTAACCCAGAGGAGTTGATCAATTGGATCAATAAATTGGAGGAATAATTTGAGTATGAAGATATTGAGGATCTTGATAAGGTCAAGTTTTTGAAGGCCAAACTAAAGGGTCATGCAAAGATCTCATGGTAGGAGATTCAATTCGAGTGAAATAGAAGAGGTAAGGACAAAACCACAAGATGAGATCAAATGATAGCTAAACTAAAGTGAAAATTCATTCACGTATATTATGAGCTTGATCTGTTAAGGAAAATGCAAGGGTTGAAATGAGTGAGAAGATCTATTTAGGAGTATTTGAAGGAGTTCTACTAATTTCTCATCAAGATAGGCCATGCAAATGCTAACAAGGAGAAATTTTCTTGTTACCTTAATGAGTTGAGACCAAGTTGTTTAGGGGGAAAAGGGAGGCACTTTAATAAAATGATAGGTCTCCACTTTTCCAAGGCCACTAAGCCATTCAAATATGTGTGAGAGGGAAAGAGGGAAATTTCCAAATATGATTCCACTTCTAATCCAAATTAGATTAGCTAGAATCCAAAGGAAGAAGGGTGATAATACTAAATTTGAATTATAAAGGCGAATACAATACAAGGAAATGTACTATTGGGCCCTTGACAAGATAATGTGAATGTGAAAATGAACAAATTGATTAAATAATATAAATCTAGATGCTATGTGTGTATAATTATCGCAATTAAGATATAGATCTAGGGTAAAGATATGAAAGGAAATAAAATATGAAAGACTCGATGTATAGAGGAAGATGTATTTTAACTCCAAAACTCACAGATCTAAACCATTTCTAAATATTTGTCTGAGGATCTCAAAATAAAAGGATGAAAGAAACAAAACCCAAAAATCTCCCCAAAAATAGAGACTAGAGGAATAGGTTGACTTGGGATGACATCCTACAACCAAGTTGACATAGTTCAATGACCTAAAACTAACTTCATCAAATAGCTCCCAAAAATTAGGTTCTAAATCTACAAACCTTCTGTTGATATCTTGCAAATCAACACATAAAAGAAGGGTTTTGGGTGTTTTTTTAGGGGAGGGCTTGCCTTAGTCAATCCCTAGGTTAAGGTATTAATCATAAATTTAAAGGAAATGAATAAATGTAAGTATTCACCTTGCTTGTGAAAATCCTTGTCAATAAGGATTTTTTGTGGTGTATGTTGTAGATCTTGAATTCAATATGAAGGATGTAAGATATCTCCTCAATTATAATGGATCTACCATAACCACATAATAGACCCATGGATCCAAATGTGAATTAATGAATAAGATAATGAATTCCTTAAATTAGATGACCTCTCTTGATGACCAACAATATTATAGATCTTAAAGAGGAAATGCTAACAAAAAAATTATGAATGCATAAAAAAAACTTTCTTGATTTCTCGAATGCTTGAACTCTTTGTCTTGAATTCTTGAATGTCTTGAGAATGTGATGTAATTAATGAGATGAGATGTGAAAATTAATCCCCCAATCCTCCTTATATACTTGTTTTTGGGTAGGAAAATAACTTAGGCCAACAGGGGAGCAAAAGTAATTAATTAGCAAACTTGAGAACTTTTGGTCCCTGAACCCCACACTTAGTAAGGACTTAGTTGACTTAGTTTGACCTATTCTAAGATGACCTATTCCTAGGGGATGGTCAAAAATGCCACATAAAACTCTAGAAGGTGGTACAAGTGAAACTTGAAGATGACAAACTGATTAGGAGATATGGTCAAAAGGGTATCAAAATGACACCTAGAAGACCATGTCAGAGAGTGAGAGATGACAAAGAAGAGTGAAATAGAAGAGGAGAAGATAAAAATATACATTGAGAATAGGTATATCCATGGTCCTAGTGAGGAATTATGGAAAATTGTGTTAAAAGGTCTTAAAATTCAAGTGCTTCCATTTTAAGATGGTACAGAAGTATTCAAGAGGAATTGAGTCTGGTTCAAATGAAAAATATTGAAAATGCATACCAATTTACCCTAAGAGTTGTGGAAAATATGAAAAAGAAGTTTGATAACAAGAACAGTGGTAGAGGTCATCATGGAAGATCTTTTAGATGGTCTTACAGAGATTGAAATGAAGATCCAGAGAAGAAGGATGAGGCCAACAATGGCAGCCATAACCAGAGGGGAACAATTTCAATCATTTCCATGATCAAAATAAAAGAGATCATAGAGGAAGTGGAAGAGGAAGAGGAAGTCGGAAAGGATCTAATAGAGGAGGTTTCTATTTTTCATTATTGAGAAGAATCATAAAGCATTTAAATGTCCCCAATGTGAAGGAAGCATAGATAGGAGAAATGAAGGCCAAGCAAGAGTTGCACATGTTGATGAAAATTCTAAATCATCGCATTCTAAAGATGTGGAAAGAAGAGAAGTCCTTGTTAATAGAAGAGTCCTATTGAGTGGTGAGAATGAACCCAATTATAGGAGGATCATGTTTCACACAATGTACAAGTATAAAGATAAGTGTTGTGATGTAATCATTAATGGTAGAAATACTAAAAATCTAGTGTCCAAAAAGATGGTCACAAAGTTAAAGATGAAGAGGCAGAAATACCTACATTCATATTGTATTTCCTAGTTGTAGGATGACCACAAGGTCATAGTCAATTAAAAATGCCTGGTGAAGTTCAAGATTGAAAGCTGCTAGGATTAGATGTTATGTGATATCATTCATATGGATATATGTCATATGTTGTTGGGTAGGTCATGATAGTTTGATAGGTGAACTATACATGATGGGCATTCAAATACCTAACTCTAACAAAGGATGGAGTGAATCATAAGTTGAATCCATTAAATGATATAGATTAAAAGGTATGTAGTACTGTTATTGTATGTTTTTTTATGGAAAGTAGTTCTTAGAGGGTATGATGTATGAGCATATGTTTTTTGCTATAATTCCAAAAGATGGTAAAGAAGAAGTAGAAGAGGTACATGCAGAAGTTGAAATTTATTGGAAGAGTTTTTATATATTTTATTTAATAATGTACCTCATGCATTACCATTATTAAGGAAGATTAGTCATCATATGGACTTGATTCCAAAAGATAGTTTTCCAATAAGGCTGCACACAGAATGACACTAACAAAAAGTGAGGAGTTGAACAAACAAGTGCATGAGTTGTTGTAGAAGGGGTTGATTTGAGAGATTTTAAGTGCATGTTGTTTGAATAACCACCAACATTCCCCTTTAGGATTCATGACATGGTTTAATTCTCTCCTATGTTCTATAAGTCTAGTGGTTGTATTGGGCATTAAGAGGTCGATCTTTTGGTGCAACAATTACTCTAGCTTGTAACAAGTGGTATCAAATCTTGATCACAGATTTGAATCTCCTTGGGTAATACTGAGGGGGGGATTTTTGGACTAACCACCAATGTTTCCCTTCAAGATTCGTGACATGGCTTAATAGCCTCCTGTGTTCTATGAGTCAAGTGGTTGTATTGGGCATTAAGAGGTTGATCTTTTGGTGCAACGACAACTCTAGCTTGTAACACATGTGTTATACTAGTAGTATTAGCACCAAAGAATAATGGAGAATGGAGGATGTGCACATATTCATAGGCTATCAATAGGATCACAATCAAGTACATATTTTCATTAGTATGGATGGATGATATTGTGGAACATTTGAGCAAAGTTGTGTATTTCACAAAGATAGATATGACGAGTGGGTACCATTAGATTCACATTAGAGAAGGAGATCAGTATAAGACCACCTTCAAGATAAGGGAAGGATTGTATGAGTGGTTAGTCATGCATTTTGGGCTAACCAATGCACCGAGCACTTTCATGTGCCTCATAAATGAGGTACTAAAGGAGTTTCTAGATACATTTTTCATTGTTTAATTAGATGATATTTTGATCATTAATAAGACATTGGAGGATCATTTTGTGCACATTCATAAAGTGTTTGATAAGTTGAGGGAAGAAAAGTTACTAATAAATATGAAAAAGTGTATTTTTGTGAAGAACAAGTTGGTGTACCTGGGATTTGTAGTTTCAACAGAAGGTCTAAAAATGGACCTTGAGAAAGTAAAGGCTATCCTTGAATGGACTAATCCAAGGAGTATGACCGAGGTAATATTTTTCATGGACTAGCTAGCTTTTACAATAAGTTAATTAGAGTTTTATCAATATTTATGGACCCTTGACTGAAACAATGAGAAGGTGTAGGAAATAAATTAAGTGGACTATAGGAGTAGATAAGATTTTTAATCTATTGAAACAAAAAGTCATAGAGAAACCTATTTTAGCACTTCTATATTTTAACAAGGTGTTTCAAGAAGACTATAATGCTAGTGGTATTGCAATAGGAGCTATTTGGAGCCAAGAAGGTAGACCTATTGTTTAATTTAGTGAGAAAATGAATGATGCCAAAAGAAAATATTATGTTTATAATCAAGAATTGTATGCTATAGTTCAGGCATTGAAGTAGTGGAGATGCTATCTTCTTCCTAAGGAGTTTGTTTTGTATACTAATTATCAATCTTTACAATATCTGAATAGTCAAGGAAAATTTAACCAAAGGCATTTGAAATGGGTTGAGTTCTCGCAACATTATACATTTTTTTTGAAATACAGGAGTGGGAAGTCTAATAGAGTTGTAGATGCTCTTAATAGGAGATAACTTTTGCTGATAGAGATGTAGATTGAGGTGGCTATGTTCAAGGAACTCAAGAATTTGTATCCAGAGGATCCTAATTTTGTTGAAACTTGGAAATCTTGTAAATAACCTGTTACACTTGATATGATAAAGTGGTTGGGTTTTTTAATCTAGGATGGGATGTTATTCAAAGGAAGTCAGTTGTGCATTCCCAAAAGTTATATGAGAGAGAATATCATCAAGGATAAGCATCGTAGAGGACTAGTTGGACACTTTGGTAGAGATTAAAACATTACTTTGGTCATTGAGAATAATTAGTAACCACAATTGTAGCAAGATATCAAGAAGTTTGTACAAATTTTTTAAGTATATAAGATGGAAAATGGAGTGAAGTGCAATATAGAGTTGTATCATCGATTACATGTACTTGAGAATCCATGGGAAGATTTTAGTATGGGTTACATTATTGGCTTACCAAGGAAACAATGAGAGCATGATTCAATATTTCTAGTGGTTGAAAAGCTTTTAAAGATGATACATTTCATTCCCTACAAGAAAACTAGTGATGTTGTTTGTGTAGCAAAGTTATTTTTTAGAGATGTGGTGAGATTACATGGTTTGCCAAAGAGTGTAGTTTTTTATCGAGATACCAAGTTTGTTGGGTATTTTTGGCAAACGTTATGCAATAATTTGAAGTTCATTTCATTCCATCATCCACATATTGATGGACAAACATAATTTGTGAATTAGAGTTTGGGAAAATTGTTGAGATGCTTGGTTGGAGATAAGCCAAAAGGATGGGATTTGATTTTACCATAGGTAGAATTTTCATACAATAATTTTGTCAATAGGAGCACTAGTAAATTACCATTCCAAATTGTATATAGGAGTAGTCGTAGAAATGCCTCTAAACTAAGGTAGTTGGATAAATGAGAGATGAGTAGTACTGAAGTGGAAGATTTTGTTAAACATTTGAAGAACATCCATGAGGAGATGAGGAAGCACTTGAAAAAATGAATGTACGGTACAAGGCTAAGGCATATGTAAAAATGAGATATAAGGGGTTTTAGATTGGAGATGAATTCATAGTTCATTTGAGGAAGGAGAGATTTATAGTGGGTACATATAATAAGTTGAAAATGAAGAATTTTGGACCATGCAAAATACTGAAAAGGGATGATTCTAGAAATACTTATGAAGTATAGTTTTTGACTTGACTGAATATTTCACTAATATTCAATAGTTCACATTTGATAGAATATTATGAAGGAGGTGATGGAGATGAATTTTTCAAAGAATAATGGAGTGTTCCAGAAGCTACGTTGGCTACATAGAAGATAAAGAGATATTGGATAGTCATGTTGGAAGAAGCACAAAGAATAGAATATATGAAGAGTATCTAGTCAAATGGGAAGGGATTCTAGTGGAGGATTCATCATGGCTAACAAGGGAGGAGGTTGAATGTCTTTATTTTCCTCTAACTACTTGAGACATGATGGGGTCACTTCTCAAATTATCCTAGGTGTTTGATGCAAGAGCATCCTGGGTGAAAGAGCCATCTTGTATGACCCAAAAAAATTTCCTTTATGTTTGTTTTATAAGGGTTGTCTTAGTCTAGAGTTATTATTTATTTAGGATTTCTACTTAGTGATTCAATCATATGAGCTCAAAATATCCTTTTTTCAGAGGTGGAGGTTTGTCTTGAATATATTAGCCTGCCAATTGAGGCTCAGTGCCATATCATGAGTATTCTTGAAGTTATTATGGATTTTTGGTGTGTCATTTTGGAAGAAAAACCCCATGCTCAATTTTGAAGGCCTTAGAGGCTCCAAATTGGCTCTAAAATGAGGTCAAATGGAGCTTGTGCAAGTTACACCTTGTTTATTAGAAGTTGAGGATTCCATAATGGGGTTATAATAGCCAATTGGAGCAACAATTCACAAGTTATGGTCTTTCAAAGTTGGGCCAACCAAAACTCCCAAAATAAATATCATACTTTATTTGAGTCAACTCTATATGTAATTTTAGAGTTGGTCGGCCTTAGGGGTTAGGGTTTGATGTCTAGAAACTTCTTGAGCAGTGTAAAATTTCTTATATAAGAAAGGCTCATATATTGTCTAGGACAAATCTAGGGTGATAGTTCACAGCTCTATCTTGTATATTATTGTAAGGAAGTCTCCCATGTGGGTTTTCATATTGTATTTCAAAACTTTGTAATTATACATTTGTGATCATAAGCAAAAGCCCATGTTTTGTTCTCACAAATTGTTATTATTTCTTTGTTTATGTTATGTATTTTTGGTATTAAGGGGAGCACCCTTTATTAATGATTACACTAGGATGATGACTATCATGTTCATGAAGGTAAAATGACATGCTTATGATATGTTCAAATGGTATAAGGCTAGAGTTGAGAAATAGACTGGTAAATAATTTAAATGTCTAAGATTTGATAGAGGTGGTGCATTTATGTTTGTTCAATTCACTAACTTTTTTGTTGAGCATGTTATTAAAAGATAGTTATTTGCACTAAGAACACTACAAAATAATTGGATTCTTGAGAGAAGAAATAGATCTATTGTATATTGTGCAAGGATATTGTTGATTGAAAAAGATCTTGCACAAATATTTAGGAGAGAAGTTATCAACACTATAC
The DNA here is from genome assembly GCA_028749045.1 of Cupressus sempervirens. Taxonomy (NCBI): domain Eukaryota; kingdom Viridiplantae; phylum Streptophyta; class Pinopsida; order Cupressales; family Cupressaceae; genus Cupressus; species Cupressus sempervirens. Next base: position 702,128,004 of record CM053784.1, read on the forward strand.
TGTATACTCTCAACCAAGTTGAGTTGAAGAAAGGAACAAACAAGACTCCCTATGAACTCTAGTATGGTCATACTCCTAATGTAAGTTATTTCAAGATATTTGGAAGTAGGTGTTACATTTATAATGATACAAGGAATGGTAAATTTGATTCAAAGTAAGATGAGGGTATTTTCCTTAGCTATTCATTGAAGAGAAAAACATATAAATGTTTGAAACAAAGCTACTAGCACAATGATTGAAAGTGCAAATGTGAGAATTGATGAGTTTGCATACAAGAATATTGTGGAAATCAAGAAGGAACCTAGAGATTACAAAAATTTTGTATATGTTTATAAAGATATACCTAACACATTTCCTGAGTTGTAGCAAACATCTATCGAGTAACAACCTTCCTTACTTGAGCAACATATAGTACAACCCGAGTAGGAAGCTGAGCACCAACCAAGTGAGTGTAGTGTTGGGTGTAGTGCTAAGAATAAAAGATCTAAATATGTGTTAGCAAAATATTTGATAAATAACTATTCACTTGCATAAATCATTGGAGACAAGAGTGTTGGATTAATGAAAAGAAGTTTAAAAATAGTACATGTTTAACAATTGAATTTGAACCTAGAACAATTAATGTTGCACTTGATAATGAGGATTAGATAAATTCTATGAATGAAGAGACTAATTAAACTAAGAAGAAAAACACATGGACACTAGTATTTAGAATTGTAGACAAGAATGTGATAGGAACAAATTTGATTTTCAGAAACAAGCTAAATGAAAATGGAGAAGTGGTGAGAAACAAATTAGGACTAGTTTGCAAAGGTTATTCCAAAGAAGAAGGAATAGATTATGATGAGACTTTTGCACCTATAGAAATATTGGAAGGAGTAAGAACATAGTTGGCTTATGCTACTTACAATAAATTCAAATTATATCAAATAGATGTCAAATTTACATTTTTGAATGAGATACATGAAGAAGAAGTTTACATAGAACAACCAAAAGGATTTATTGAACTTGATTAGAAGAACTCGGTTTGCAAGTTGAACAAGGAATTTTATGGATTAAAGTAAGTATTGAGAGCATGGTATGATATGTTACATTCTTATTTGATTAAAATTGGAGTTTCTAGAAAAAGTGAGAACAATAATCTATATTTGAAAATTGAATCTAAAAATATGGTGTTAATTGCTGAAATTATTGTGCATGATATTACATTTGGTGGAAATAAATTTATATGAAAATCATTTTTTGATCAAATGAGAAAATAATTTAAGATTTCAATGTTTGGTGAGATTAAATTTTTTGTTGTCCTACAAATTCATCAAACAAAGGATGGTATATATGTGACTCAAAATAATTATGTAAAGAAAATCTTCAAAACATTTGGAACGGATGAATCACAACCAATATATACTATTGGAAAAATGTTAAGTGCTCCCTCAGGATTTGTGTCAAGGGCCTAACCACCTCCTGTGTACTATAATTTGAGTAGTTGTATTGGGCATTGACAAATCAGCCTTTTGGTGCAACAACAACACCATTCTAACAAGTGTTATCAGAGCTTGGTCACAGGTTAGAATCCTCAGACCCTTGGGTGACACAGAGGGGGAGATTGTTGGAAAAATATTCAACATTCCCCTTAGGATTCGTGACCAGGTTTTAACCACATCCTTTGTACTATAAGTTGAGTGGTTGTATTGAGTATTGATAGTTTGGTCTTTTTGGTCTTTTGGTGCAATGACAACCCCACTCTAAAAAGTACACCTTTGACAACATTGTATCAAAATTTTATAGTTACCTTTGGCATTATTGTCAAAGGGGGGAGAATAAGTAAAGGAGGAGAAAGAATAAAGGGGGAGAATATGCTAATGATTTATACATCATGGAAGAGAATCAAGATTATTCTCAAATGTGATAAAGATAAAGAGAATTGGAACTGAGGATGAAATATCAAAGGGGGAGCCAATACAATAAGGGGAAGAATGAAGCTATTGCTAAATAGAAATAGAATATATCCTAAGGGAGAGGAATGTTGAATATTGATATTGTTGAAGATACAAACTAAGTACACCTGATGATGAAATATTTTGCAGATAATTTGAATAAAGTCAACGAGCTAGAAATTTTTATCATTGTCAATTCATACATTTGGTTATCTAATATGTAATTTTTTTTAATGTAAAATCATGTACTTATGTGTTTCGATCAGTACCAAAGGGGGATATTGTTATCCCCAACTGATAATATTGATAATGTATGTGAAAGATTCATATAGGTTGTAATGTTGCCATTGATGTCAAGTCTTAGTTGGCTAGACATTATGCTAATTCAGTAGAGTGCCATATCATTTGATAGATGAAGAGGATTTGAAGAAAGTGTGATGATGACAGAGTTGATAAGTATAGGTATTCAATGGGCACTTGAATGAGTTAGACTATGATAATGTAATGTTGGTATATTTTTTATAATTATATAATCATCTAATGTAATAATGAAGTTTGCATATTCACTAAGATATACAAGATACACTGAGTAACAAGGTGAAAGAGAGAATATAGTATTCACAAAGTGGTTACAGTTTTCACTAAGTAGTTGGCAAAGAGAAGCTAAATTTTAGTGTTAAATGAGTAGTTATAGTGTTAACTAAGTGATGTATTACCTGAGTAAAATGTAATATTTACCAAGTATGAGCTAGAAGAAGAAGTTAAGAAAGATGAGATATGAGGCAAACTTATGATGAAAATAAAGAATGTTTGAGAAGTTCAAAGGATGAAGTCTAGTTACAAGATCTATGGCTAGAAAAATGTAATAAAAATCTAATGATGGAGATTGAAAAAAGATAAGGATGATAAAAAAGTTCACTAAAAGTCCTAATTTCTAAGTGACTAAATACATTGAACTGAGATCTATGATTATTGTTAAGCAAAAAAAATTGGAGGATTCTAGAAGGTGGAAGATTACTATTTAAGGAGATGATAAAGAAAGTTTTTGGTTGTCGATTATTTTTTTTTATGTTGAAATATTGTTGAAGTTGGAAGAGAAGAAAAGAAAAAGGTGAACCAAATAGAGCAAGAGGAAGATCAAATAGATTTAGTGCAAAGTGAAAGTATGAAGAATTATATTAGCTAGAAGGATATTAGAGAAGGAAGAAGATAGAGAAGAACAAAGATCTGAACAAGCAAGGCAGTGTTGAACCTAATAGATCTTTCTTACCATTGTACAAAAAAATCTCTTGACCAAGTGGACCTAAAAAGTCTATGAAATCCTATATGGTAACATCAATTAGTAATGCTAGTAATTCCTTTAGAGTAGGTCACTCTTTCGATAGGATCAAGGAGTGATAAGGTTTAGATGATCTTTATTTTAAAACTCTCTAACCAAGTCACACTAAAATTGTGCATGTAACCTTTAACAAGGTTGGCTTTTAGCAGAGCTCACTTCAAGAGAGTGAAATTATTCGGGTTACCAATCCTAGGTGATTTTTCCCTTTACATGGTTTCCACATTAAATCATGGTGTCAAATTTGTGATTTCTTTTGTGTTGCAAGTTGATTTTCATGTTATTTACTTAATACTACAACTCAATAAAAGCTACATAAAAGCTAAGGTATATCTCTGATACTCGATAAAGCTATGAATAGTGAAATAATAATTTGAATTAAATTGATTGCAAGTATGAATTGTGAAATTGAATGAGGTCATCAGGTTATTGTCATTGAATTCTATGCCACTTGAATTGGTACTAAAGTTTTTTAAATGCATGTAGGATAACTCGACATAACTAACTCAATTGTCCTCTCAATTATCTAATAGTTAATATAATGTATTGGTTTACATGAGCAGAGGGAAATCACACAAAATTATTATTTTTTAATTATTATAAAATAATAATGTATGGTTTTACTTAGGTATTAATATACTAAATGTGTGTTCAATACAAGAAATTAATTTTGTATTAACTATTGAAACAAAGTACATTTAATGTATGTAGATGGAAATAAAGGGATAAAATAGCATATTCAATACTTTTTTTTCATAAAGCTACCAAACAATAACTATAGAAATATTAGTTGATGCAAAGCAATGTGGGTTTTCCTTGTTCCACATTAACTATGTGATTTTATATAATTAGAATTATTAGAGTAAGCTTAGTGCATGTCATCTTACATGGCATGTCTTGGCTATATATATGGAAGTGCATTAATTTTGTTGGTGATAAGATTGGGTTAGGTATGATTGTTAGGTGATATATTTTAGTTAGAGTATAATTTTTAGGCATGTATTTTCTTAAAAACACAGAGCATTGGCACCTTGAGTCTTGGCCAGAGGAACACCCTCAATGGAAACTAGTGGGGACCACCAAATGTTTTGTTGATTCAAAGAAAGCCCATCACAAAACCCATCACCATCCTAGTGAATCCAAGGCTTAACAACTTCTCAATCTTTCTAAATTCTTTTGATAAAAAAGGAGTTGTAGATATGAATAGGTTCTTGCATGATGAGAAGGGTCTGAAAATCTATCCCCTTCCATACAAGCCTATTAGCAGGGAAACCAAAAGAGATACAATGTCAAACCAACACTTTCCAAGCTTTATCACTAGTGAGAGCATGGATATTCCACTTAGCACAAAGAGAGAGCCCTTTCTTCTATGTGGAAAGAATGCCAAGGCCTCTAGACTCTTTGGGGAGACAACAAAAATTCTAGGCAATCTTGTGAAAACCATGATGATCAGACCCAAAAGCACAAAGAAAGTCACAAAGAAAATGCTTTAGCTTGAGATAGGAAGCTTTAGAAGGAGCCTAGAAAGAACAATAATACACTTGAGTCTCTACCTTCACCTTAGAGCAAACCTAAATTTTCCATGTAAGAGAAAGGGGTTTAGTAATCCAATAATCAAGCTTTTTCTCAATTTTCATGAGTCCAACATTCCACAATTCCACCAAAGAATCTTGAAAGGAAAAGGAGATACCTAGAAAGTGGAAAATATCCTTGTGGGTAACCTTTTTGAAATCAAATTAATCAAGCCAAGGTGGTGCCAGAAGGAAATATTTCCTATAATAGAGTGTCTTGTGCCATTGAGTAGTCAAACTAGAAGCTTGACAAACAGTGCCCAAGCACTGCAAGGCATTAGTAATATTTTCCTCATCCTCCATAAGAGATATAAAAGAGTCATTAGCAAAGTGGCCATTAATAAGCTGAGAAGAAGACTTGGGCATAGAAATTACACAAACCAAACTAGCAAAAATAGAGTGGGCAAGTAAGTAATCAAACCCTTCAATAGCAAGAACATACAAAGTTGGAGCCAGAGGGAAACCCTGCCAAATAGATCAAAAATCCTAAAAGCTTTAGATTGAGATTTTTCAATGGTAATATAAGCATTAGCATCACCAAAAATCATTTCCACATACTAAAGAAAGTTAGGGCCGAAAACCAAATCCTGAAGCATAGCCGAAATCAAGGGTCATTCAATTCAATCATAAGCTTTGGCAAAATCAATTTTTAAAAACATAGTCTTCTGATTAGACTTGAAAGCCCACTCTATGCCTTCCCAAACAACAATGATGTTGTCAAAAATATACTTGGACTTAATAAAACTGGATTTTTTTGGATGCAGGATTAAGGGAAGAAGATGTTGAATCTTGAGAGGTAAAGCCTTAACAATGATCTTGTATGACACATTAAGCAAGGTGATAAGCTGCCAATTACAAATATCCTTAGAGCCACCAACTTTAGGTATGAATATAATGTTTCCTTTGTTAATGATGACTCCTAGACTTTTTTGGTTAATATTTTGTTTTCCCTTTTGATGTATACCCTAACTCTTTATATGCCCAAAATTTTAGAGAACAAAAGGATACCACCAACAATTGGGTTAGTGTATGGTAATATCACTACCCTTTTAATTTTTAGGCATAGCTCCCTAAAGACTTACAATAATGTGTAATGAATGTGTCTTTATTAGATCAAAATTTTATGGTAAAGTAAGCTCTTAACCTAAGAGCAGTAAAGGCTAACCAAATTGCTTGTAGACACAAACAATTTAGGCAAATGGATTAGGACAACCTATCACACCCAATGAAATGACTATAGTAGATTGCCTTGAAATTTTTTGACCCTTAATCCTTTTCTATATGTAGATTAATCATTTAAAGACAATAGAGGGAAGGAAGAAAAGATGTACATAAGGCCAAATGGAATTTCTTTAACTATTAGATTTAGTTGAAATGGAATCCAACAAGTTGCTAATAGATTCATCCACATTTATTCTTTGATTGCCAAAGAAACTACTTTTAACATGTCATGAGACAAATAAGAGGATAAGTAGAAGCACATATGAAAAAGTAAATGGAATTATCTATACCTTAAATACCATGGTGAAATGGGGTGATCACAGAATCACATGTAATCGTCCTTCAATTCTCAATGGAGAACTAATCTATGAATTGAATGGGCAATAAAACATGAAGAGAAAATTAGTTAAGTGGAATTATAGAGACAATTCACCATCGAGTTTGTCGACGTCAATATGATCAAAAGAAATTACATTATAATTTTTTGTCATTCCTCAGTTCTAGTAGTGCAACATTCACACAATAGAAAGAAAATATGAATAAAACATGAAATATATAATTTGCAATAGGGTATGGATGTGTGGCACCTTTCCCAGTTATGATCCTAATCACATGGCACCTCTAAGAACACCTGGTGACCATTGATCTTTAGGAAAGTTCAAAAACTCTACAAAAAACTTCATTATCTTCATATTCTGCTATTGGCACCCAATCCATGTAGTTCATATCTCAATGGTCACAGCAATTTTGAATCTTGGTGGTTGATCTTGAATGAATGAACATGATTAAAACATATCAATCCTCCTTACCTTTCCCTTTATGACTTCATTTATGATTGCTATATCACATCATGATGTCTCATTTGTATCACTTATCGCTACAATATTTAACTACTCAATCCAGCCTCTAATGGGATCATTACTATAGTATATAGTGATAAACTCTCTTTTGTGTACCATGAGCTTGATCTTCATATCACTATAACTGATGTTGATAAATTCATCATCTATTATTATAACTAGTTTTGCTCCTACACTTAGTGATGATTGTTGAACATTGTGGTGATGGATATTTCTGATTATTCATCATTGTAACCAAGTTTTTTCTTCTATGCTTAGTGATAAGCTTGATCACTATGACCTATGGTGATGTAAGATTTCTTATCGCCATTCATTGTAACAAAATTTCATCACACCAATCTCCAATGATTCATTTTGTCATAGCATACAGTAAAAACTTCATATCTAGCTTTCTTTACTCATCACTCTAACTATTATTGACAACCTCATTGGTCATCACCATAGCTAAATCCATGACTTCCCAACTGCTGATGATCACCATAAGTTACAGTGATGTCTAAGGATTTATTTAAGTTATGACCTTTGATCTAGTCCTCATATGATAGTCAGGAATCCATCTCCAAGGGCAATTAACCTTTCAACTAGTGAAGTTGAGATTCTAATGCATTCCACATCATTGATTTTATTTCCATCTTCATTCTTTCCTCCTTTGACCATGTCCTTCTACCATTAATGATTATTTGAGCTCTTCCTCTACATTAGATCTAAATGCTCTTCCTCCTAACCTATTTCCACAATCTGCATCATAAACTCTAGCCTAATCTCAATGTTCTATGTTGTCTTTTACTTTGAATATAGGGTGATCTTCTTTTTGAATGCATCATGTCTTCATAATGAATACTTGATCAAAGCATTGGGGTTTTAGAACAACTTCCCTCTCATCCAAGAAATGCATAGACTTACGCTCCCTTTCCTAATTACCTAATATAAATGAATACATTAAATTGATTTTGAATGCTCACCTAGGTGCACACAAAGGGATAGATGAGAGGAGAAGTTCATTAAGGGTAATCTAGACATAGACATGACATCACATTGACTCAACCCTAATCCTAGGAGTTTGAGAAATATAAGGAAACTAAAATCATGGCAATAGCTAGCTCTGACTGGGGAACTAGGTTCTTGGAATTCTTTAGAATAACTGGGGGGGTGAATTAGTTATCCAAGGTCCATATGTACAAATAATACTTTTCAATGCTTAGTAGATCCATTTCCATAAAACCTTTTCATGCATGCATCCATTCTATCATACAATACTTAAACTTTGTAGGTTACTATCCTAGGTCAAAACAACTTGCTGAAATGTAAACATGAAACATAATAGATTCAATAACACATTTGGCACAAGTATTTTAGTGAAAAACCCAATTTGGGAAATCCCCATTAGTAACATGCTACTAATTCTCACTCTTTTGAAGTGATGTCTTGTGAAAGGCCAATCCTATTAAAGGTTACAATACACATTATTAAACGTGACTTGGTTAAAGGATTTCAATAATTGTATTAGGAGTGAGCCTTAGTAGAGGAATTTAGATCATTCCATTAAAATGTCACCTAGTTAAAGGATTTATAATGACTTTTAGGTCAACCTTAATCCAAAATATTTCCCCTAGACTAATACAATGATTAGAAAGTAATAGTAAGGCTTGATATGATAACAAATTACAACTCACTTGCAAATTATAGATCTTTGTTTCAATCCTCCATTCTACTTGGCTTTTACACACTTTAGCTCTAATAGCTTGTTCACCCTTCAAGCATGCATACTCTTAAGCCTTCTTGCTTTGCATGCCAATTGTAGTCTCTTCTATTTGGCAACTGAATGAAGTAATACTAGACTCCTTATCTTCCTTAGGTTCTCACACATGACAAGCTTTTCTTCTGACCAGCTATCTCTATTAATAGAGAATTAAGATCTTTTGATAGTTAACCATAATCATCCATTTTAGGGTTAGGTAGGATACAATGAATCCACCCACTTTTTCATTTGGTTCCTCTAGAAACTTCTTCTACAATCTTCCTTGGATTCACCTATCAGTGTAGTAAATGTCCGTCCTCTATGTAGGGTAATGTGAGCTTTGTGAAGTCCCTTTATTATTTACTGTATCTTCTCCCTTTGAATTATATCTCCCTCTTTCTAATATTCAGGTGTATCCATCTTTGTATACTTTGTTCTTATATTTCCCTTAGTACTTTCTCCCTCTAACTAGGTAGATTTTTTTTTTTTAGTCATTTCTCCCTCAATAGGTCATTTCTCCCTCATTGGTAATAGTGCCAAAGACTTATCATCTCTATATGCAGATATAATCAATTCTAGATTCTCCCTTTGTCACCTTATATATGATTGTAAATCCTCTCATTTAGCTCATTCATTACTTTAGGTAGCTCTTAAAGCAATATCCACCACATAAAGTTGTAAGATACAACATTCAGCATAGTTGATGCAAGGCACTACTCATGCTTCTTAAGTAGCTTTAAATAGGGGTATCACCCCTAGTTTACCTCTTAGATACTCATGAGCATCCTTGGGAAAATCTTTTGTGAAGATATCAGCTATCTGCTCTTTTGTATTCACATATTCCATCCTCACTTCTTTGTCTTGAACTAATTATCTCAAGTAATGATACTTGATTTCAATGTGCTTAGTCTTGGTGTGCATCACAAGGTTCTTTGATAAATTTATAGCATTTGTATTATCACAATAAAGTACCACAGGTTTAGTTATTTCCTCCTTCATATCGTTGAGTAGTTGTTTGATCCACACAATGTTTGTACAATTTACTACAACAGCCAAATATTTAGCTTAACTAGTAGATTGAGATATACAATTCTGTTTCTTACTAGTCTAGGTGACCAACCTCTTTCCTAAGAAAAATGCTTCTCCACTTGTGCTCTTTTTTTCATTTATCTTGTAGTATAGACAATAGTCTTATGTTCTTTTCAGATATCCCATTATTCTCTTAATAGTCATCAAATTATTCTCCTTAGGATTAGCAAAGAATCTTGCAACAATCCCAATAGATAATGCAATGCCAGGTCTATTATGCACTACATATTTCAATTTTCCAATCATAGACATGTAAAATGTTTGATTCACTTCAATTTAATCATCATTCTTTGACAACTTGTATCCTATCACAATAGGTGTGCTAACTAGTTTTGAATCTTCCAATCCAAAAACTTTCAATGTTTCCTTCACATACTTAGACTAGGTGATGTATATACCATAGTTCATCTGATATACTTGCAAACCAACAAAGACTTTAACTCTGCAAATATAGACATCTCAAATTCTTTCTTCATTTAATTTGTAAATGCCTTACATAATCCATCTTGACCTCCAAATATGATATCATTCATAAAATTTTCAGCTAGTAAAATACCTTTACCTCCTTTTGTCTTCAAGTAAAAATTTTTGTTATCATCAATCTTCTCAAATCAATCTTCACAAGATAATTGTGAAGCCTTTCATACCATGCTCTTGGGGCTTGTTTTAAACCATATAAACCTTTGTGTAGTCTACATACCATGTTCTTTTTGTTAACATCAAAAAATCCTTCTAGCTATTTTATATAAATGTCTTCTTCTAATATGTCATTTAGAAATGTTGACTTCACATGCATTTGATAAACTTTGAAACCTTTGTATGAAGATTAAGCAAGCACAGTTCTTACTCCTTCCAATCTTGTAATAGGGGCAAGTGTTTCTCCATAGTATATTCCTTCTTCTTGTCCATGCCCTTTGCAAACTAATCTTGCCTTATTCCTTGTGACTTCACCATTTTCATCTAACTTGTTTCCGTACACCCACTTGGTTCTAATCACATTCTTGTCCTCTGGTTTGGAAAATAGAGTCCATGTCTTGTTCTTCTCAATCTGCTTAATCTCTTCTTTCATGGCTTTACTCCGATCCTCATTTTCTAAGGCATTTTTCACTATCTTAGGCTCATGCATGCTCAACAAACATGTATCACTTCTGAGCCTATTTTGTGTCATTGGTCTAGCATCTTTATCTCCAATAATTTGTTCAGTAGGGTGATGTCTTTTCACATACTTTGACAATCTTGGTTATGCTCTTCTATCCTCATTAGTTCTTTCAACTTCTAAATCACTATGTACTTCTTTATCAGGTAATTCAACATCTCTTTCATCTAATAAAATCTTAGAACTAGAATGTGCCTTAGCTTCTATATACAACTCAGCTCCTGACTATAACTTAGTTCCTGAATGCAACTTGTCATTTATTGTATGTGACTTAGATTAATTTACAACTTAGCTTACAACATCTTTATCAGCATGCATACATTCATAAAAGTATGCAAATGAATTATAAGCCTTAGGTTCCTTCATAGGTTCAGCTTCATGTACCTCTAAATATTCATGAAACTTCACATTTTCACTTTCCACAATTTTGTTAGTGTTAGTATTTAAACACTTATAAGCATTACTTCTTATGGAATAGCCAAGGAATATACCTTATTCACTTTTAGCATCTAATTTACCATTCCTAAAATCCTTAAGAATGTAGCCCTTCCTTCCAAATACCTTAAAATATTTTACATTAGGTGAGTAACCATACTATAACTCAAAAGGTGTTGAATGAGTACCTTGCTTGACTTGCACACTATTCAAGGTATAGATAGTTGTACTTACAACCTCTCTCCAGTATTTCAAAGCAACATTCTTCTCCATCATGAGTGTCCTAGCATAGTCCATTATAGATCTATTCCTCCTTTTAGCAATCCCATTTTATGGAAGGCTCCTAGGTGCAGATGTTTGTCTTTTTATTCCTCTATCATTACACAACATCTCAAACTCATTTGATGTAGATTCTCCACCTCTATTAGATCTTAGACAATTTAGGCTTTTTCTTATCTCCTTCTCAACTTTAGCTAAGTACCACTTAAGCATTTGGAAAGCATCAGATTTCTATTTCAGAAACATAATTTTCAACATCCTATAATAATCATCAACAAATAGGATGATTTACTTGTCACTTTTGTAACTTTGCACATCAATTGGTCCATACAAATCAGTATGAACAATCTCAAAAAATTATTTCGAGGTGTGAGTCTTACTCTTAAAACTAGATTTTGTCATCTTGCCTAATTGACATTATTTTTAAATTATATTGTTAGGTTTCTTCAATTTAGGCAAACCTCAGACTCTTTTCATATTACTAATACTCACTAAGTTATCAAAGTTAACATGACATAAACTCTTGTTCCATAACCTCACATCATCAAATTCTATAACAAGACAAGTAGCCTTATAGAATAGATTACCTCTAGTCTGATCACGTTTCTCAATTATTTTTCCATCAGTGTCATAGATCTTTTCTATCTTGTTTTCAAACTCAACTTTGCAACCTAAGCTATTAATTTGTGACACACTCAACAAATATAGTTAATTCCTTCAACATAATAAGCATTGTCACACATGATCTTTTCTATGATTTTGATAGATCCTTTTTCCTTTTATCAAATAGGGCACATCATACCAAACCTTACACTATTTCTATCATAATAATTCAAGGTAATGAACACTTTTTTTATCTCCAATCATGTGATATGAACACCCACTATCAATGATCCATCTGTCATTCTTTTTCACATAAGACATGAGTGTAGTTGCCTCATCCTCATCAGAATCATCCTTCATTGCAACATACACCACTTCATCATCATGGTTTTCAGATCCATTTTTGGTTTCCTCTTCTGCAATGTAGCAAGACTTCTTGCCTTTGTCTTTGTAATCTTTGTTGTCCTCATCTCTTTTACTTATATATTTGTCTCCACTTCTATTGTTCTTCTTCTTTGGACATCTAGCAACAATATGACCAACATCATTGCAATTAAAACATATGATAGGTAACTTACCTTTGAATTTTCCTTTTCCTCTATGAAATCTCCTTGCTGTAGTGATTTAATCTATTCTACATCATCCTCATTTGTATTACTATCAGTAGAAACATATTTGACCTTTTTCTTCTTCTCTTTAGGTTCTTTTAATGACAATTTAGCTTTGGAAGCAGATTCAACATTCTCAAATTTGAAGTTATCAAAATTAGAGAGTTTAAAAGTAGTGAGCCTACATACTAGACCTTTAAGAGTTAGAATAGAACTTGGTACAAATCTTAATTCTTGTATGGCAGAAACTCTAATAGCATAGATGGGTAATAGTGTTCTTGATACTTTTCTTAATACAATCTCATTGTCTATCTTACCATTAGCTCCTCGTATAGCATTAACAACATTTTTTTATTCTAGAGCAATATTGAGCAATGTTCTCACCTTCTTACAGCCTCATGTCATCAAACTTTCCTCTAAGACTTTCAGATTTGGCTCTTAAAACATTTGCGTCTCCTCCATAAATAGTGTGAAGAGAATCCCACATCTTCTTTGCAATGTCACAACCCTTGATGTCATCAAACTCAAAATAACTTAGGGCAAAGGAAATCTCCAACATTGCTTGATTGTGTTCTTTCTTCTTTTTTAGATCATCAACATTTAGGGCTCCAATAGGATTAACATGCTTAGTGGTGATGGTAGATTGTGCATGGTCTCCAAGACCTCCTAGGTGTAGCTTCATCAAAATTTTCCATGCAAGGAAGTTCTCCTTATTGAGCTTGGGTACCTCTCTTTTAGACATCTTGATCTTTTTCTTCTAGTACCTTCAAACTAGTCCTCTTAAGCACTTTGGCACTCTAATACCAATTGTTGAAATTCTTTAGAATAACTCAAAGGGGGGTGAGTTAGTTATCCAAGGTCTAGATGTTCAAATAAAACTTTTCAATTCTTAACAAACCCATATCCATAAAACCTTGTCATGCATGCATCCATTAGATCATACAATACTTAAACTTTGCAGGCTACTATCCTAGGTCAAAACAACTTTGAAAAAATGTAGACATGAAATATAATAGATTCAATGACACATTCTACACAAGGATTTTATGTGCAAATCCAATTTGAGAAAAACCACCAGTAACATGCTACTAATTCTCACTCTTCTGAAGTGATGCCCTATGAAAGGTCAAACTTGTTAAAGGTTATAATACACACTGTTAAATGTGACTTGGTTAGAATATTTCAATCACCCTATTAAGAGTGAGCCTTGTTAGAGAACTTTAGATCATTCCATTAGAATGCCACCTGGTTAAAGGATTTACAAATGATTGTTAGGTCAACCTTAATCCAAAGGATTTACCCTAGACTAATACAATGATTAGAAATTAACAATAAGGCTTGATCTAATAACAAATTTCAACTCACTTGAAGATTATAGATCTACGTTTTAGTCCTCCATTATATTTCTCTTTCACACACTTCAGCTTTGATAGCTTGATCACCTTTAATCATTCATACTCTTAAGCCTTCTTCCTTTGCATGCCAACTATAGTCTCTTTTGTTCGACCACTAAATGAAGAGATACTCTAGACTCCTTATTTTCCATAGTTTCTCACACATGACAACCTTTGCTTCTGACCAGCTATCTCTATAAAAAAAGAATTATAATATTTTGTTTCTTAACCACAATCATCCATTTAAGGGTTAGGTAGGAGTATGTAGGATACAATGAATCTACCCACTTTTTCATTTGGTTCCTCTATAGACTTCTTCTACAATCTTCGTTGAATTCACCTCAAAATAATTTACCTTGAATTTTGTGCCACTAGCTCATCATAGTTATCTTCCACATGCTTCACACAATTCAAGAAAACAAAATATTTGGCTTAGATTCATCAAATCTTCAATTAACATAAATATTGGCACTCGGCATCAATATGTTGTCACTTGGCTTCTATGTTGTTCTTCCACTCAGCCAACACTAGCTCACTCAGTGATTACTAAAGCTTATTGATACTCAACATCAACTAAACTTTACTTAGCATATACTAACAATGACTTGGCTTGCACTAATTTTCATCTTTTCTCGGAACCTCTTATTTTTCACCTGGCTTCCACTGATTTCTACTCAACTTGCGATGACTGCTTAGCAAGGCTTCGAAGACACTTTTCATACTTGATCTTCTTCCAGTCTTAACTTGAGTAATCTTTCATTTTATACTTTAAGTAGATAATAAATACACTATAGTATCAATGTCTTACTTGGTATTAGTGCTTCTTTTACATACCAAATAACTCAACCTTTCTTTGGGTGTTACTATTATCTCCTCTTTTCAAATCCTCTTCATCAATCAACTAAATGATAGCTTTCTGACCAAAAAGCAATTGTCTCACTAGCAGGTAGTAGGTTTGGCATCATTAACAAAATAATGATTATTTCATTACATGTTCTTCACTTCAAAAAAATCTCATATCAACACTAGGCATGTTAGTGCCTAGGTAGGAACCTACCAATCTCTAGTTTCACAAAACAAGATGACAACTTGGCAACAAAAAGAATAGACTAATCTAGGAAAGCAACAAAAACTAACTAAGAAAGTGAGCAACTAAGCTAAAGCAACCTACATGAAAGAAAAACCTACCTAACTAGCTACTATGTAGGGGTTACGTACTTCAGTTTTACATTTGCTACCACTTCAAATCTTTCCCATTATAAGAACATGGTAGGGGTTCTCTAGTAGGATATGTCAACTTGAAAAAGTTATTTTGGTTCACTTGCATGATTTGAAATGGCCCTTTCCACAAAGATTAAAACTTGGAGTGCATCCCTCCTGGTTCATGCCTCTTATCCCAAAATATAATCAAATCACCTTCCATGAATCTCCTTAGTCTTGCCCTTATATCAAATAATTTATTGACTCTTCCTTGGTGTTCATTAATTCTATCAACTATTTCTTCTCTGTCCTCCTACAATTTGGTGAGATACAAAATTCTCTATTCTAATCCATCTTTGAATGTGTCATCTTCAATTACAGTCTTCAACTTGCATGTAGCAAGCTCCAAGGGCAATGGAAAGTTAGCTTCAACTCCATAAACTAACTCAAAAGGTGAGATACCAATGTCTCTTTTAGGTGTAGTCTTATCTACCGATAAAGTATCATGTATCTTCTTGTGCCAACTTTTTTTATTATCCAACACCAATTTCTTGAGGATATTAATCAAATTCTTATTGCTAGATTTAGCCTGCCCATTTCCTTGAGGGAAATAATCAAAGGAATGGCCAACTTGGATACCATTATCATAACAAAACTCAACAATTTTAGAGGAAGAAAAATAAGATGTGTTGTCTATTATTAATTTCTCCAGATTTGACCAATATATGTTCTTTGAGAAACTCACATACCACCTCTGATGAAGTCTTCTTCATAGGTTTCTCTTCCACCCATTTATTGAAATAATTTGTGGTAGTCAATATATACAAGTGTCATTGGCCTGAAGAACGATTAATTGGCCTATAAAATGCAAACCCCATTAATAGAAAGGAACTTCAATCACCACTGGCCTAAGAGGCAAGGCAACTAGCAAAGGTTTACTAGTAAACATCCTACATTTCTCGCAATTGGTAACCCACTTATATGTATCCTTATACATACTAGGCCAATATTAGTATCTCCTTAATATTTTGAATCTAGTGATAATAGAAGAAAAGTGTCCTCCACATGCTTCATTATGAAAAGACTTTAAGAGCCTCTCTTGTTTCTCCTTATCAACACATCTTAGAAATGTACCATCAATAGCTCTCTTATACAAAACATCATCATGAATTACATACTTTAAGGCCTTTGTTTTTATATCTCTCCTTTTCTTAGCACTTAATCCATCAAGACACTCACCATAGGTCAGAATGTATGTAATATTTGAAAACCAAGGATCTTGAAGACTTACCAAAAGAACTTTTATAGTATCTTCATCTTCAACTTTTTGATCTTTTGCCAAGGCTTTACAAAGTGTGTTTCCCCTCACAAGTTTGGTTCGCTTGATCTCTATGTCATACTCTTGGACGTTTGCTATCCAATCTCCTCTATTATTGCACCAACATCTTATTGTGTCAAAATGCTTTTAACTGTAGGACCTGGCACATATATCACTCAATGAGAATGAAAAATATAAAACCTAAAATTATTGAGAGCTCTCACCATGCATATGCATGTTTCTCCATTTGTGAGTATCTCATTACTTGATTCTTCAATGGAAATTGGGCTTGTATTCCTTCTTCTTTTTCCTACATCAATATGGTTGACATGGTATGCTCTAATGCATAACAATACATGATGAACTACTTAGTATAGTCTGGATGAACAAGGACAGTGGCTTTGTCAATAGCACCTTTGATGTCTTCAAAAGATATTTTTCCAATATTACTCCATTTGAAAGCTTCATTACCCTTCATCATATCTACTATAGACCTAACTATCTCAGAGAAATGAGGCACAAACCATCTTAAGAAATTTAGCTGGCCAAAGAAATAATTTACTCTAGTTTTTCTCAATGGAAGACTTAATTGTTGAATGACTTCATCTAGATCAATATTCATGCCTTCTTAAGAAATAATGTGACCAATTAGTTTACCTTCTATTACACAAAATACTAATTTCTTGGGATTTAATGAGACACCATGATCTCTACACCTTTGTAACACTCTTTCTAAGTCCTTGATGTGATCTTCTATCTTCTTGGAGAAGACTGCCAAATCATCTAGGTACACAACAATTATTTTATCCTTCAAATCACCAAAATCCAAATTCATTGGACATTGAAATGTTGCACCTACATTAATCAAACCCAAAGGCATCTTGTTATATGCAAAAGTACCTCATGGTGTGGTGAATATTGTCTTGAAATGATATGCCTCATCTACTAGAATTTGATTATACCCTAAAAATCCATCTAACATAGACATCATCTTTGACCTTGCAATAGTCTGCAAGAGGTGATCCATGTTGGGGAGTACAAATTTATCTTTGAGAGAAGCCTGATTTAGATTTCTAAAATCCACACAAATATTTATCTCTCCATTTTTATTCCTTAATGGCACAATTTTTCCTACCCAAGTAGAGTGATGAATAGGATATATGATCCTAGCCTTCAACATTTTATCAATCTCCTTAAAGATTGTTCCTTCAACTATAGGGTTGTAGTTCCTTTGTTTATGTCTGAATGGTGTTGCTCCTAGCTTAAGGGGGATTTCATGTTTGAATTTCCCATCCATGAAATTTTTTAGATCTGTATAACTCCAAGAAAATATATCTTGATATTCAATAAGTAATTTCTTGATTTCTACCCTCTCCTTTTGTGTGCAACACTTCCTATGTTTATCATTTTTGGACTAATTTTTGTCCCTATATTTATTCCATCATACTCACCATAAGATTTTCCCTTCTTATATATTTCTCTCTTAATGTACGCATCATTTCTATCAAAAAGCTTTTACAAAGAAATGAGATCATATGGGATCTTGTTACCTTTCAATTGGATCATATATTGCTCTAGTTTCTTTTTGTCATTTGTCAATGGATCACCATTTGAATTAGTGCTTCCTTCAAAATATAGGCCTGCAAAAGGTTCTACCCCTTCAATAAATTGTTGTATGAGTTTTCCATCATCAAACACCTACCAAGAATCTTCATTATCAGGAACATTGTACCTAAATAGAACTTCCACTCTATAGATTTGATCTTTGAAGTCAAGATGTGGTAGGAGCAAAGATACAAAGACTACCAAAGAATCATCTCTAGAATTTAATTCCCTTGGTACTACTATAACTAAGAAAGCATCCAAACTTTCAATCTTTGATTCTTTACTACATATTGGTTCTTCACCTACCTTACCACCAATTCTGCATCTCCTTGAGCTTTATGTATCTTTACCCCTTTTGTTTTGGTACAATTATGCCAAGGATAAGGGCTTCATACTCTATAGTTTTGTTGGTATTCTTGAAATCTAACTTGTATTCCAAACAAGTTGTTTCTCCACTAGGTGATATAAAAACCACTCCTACACCTAAACTAGCATTGGTACAACTATAATCAAATTCTAAAGTCCACAATTGTTCACCATTAGTCTACTCTGATTCTTCTTGAATATTAGGGGTATCAAAAAATAGTATATGGTTACCAAACTACATTTCTTGATATAAGATTTGAGACCTAGGATCATCTGAGTTTAGTACAGTGAACTTTTCTTTTTCTTCTGGTTCTAGTTTCTCCCTTTTGTTCCCAACTGAGATGGTAGCATAGGACCAATCTAATTTTATCTCTCCCCCTACATGTCCTTATAAAAACTTCTACTTAACAGCATTCCATAACTTCTAGGGATGTCTTCCACTAGGATGGTGAGTTTTAGCCTTTTAGAAGGATAGGTGGCTGGAGCAATTTGAGCATCATTTATTTTTCCAAGAAAGGGTACTTGTTTTGCATCCATTGAGTAACAATAGCCAAAAGTTTTAGTCAGGAGTAGACCTAGAGCTTTAGCTACAAAGTTAGGCATCACATTATCAAAAGCCCATGAGTCCATGATGCAATTACTCAACCTATTTCCATTGATAAACAAGGAAATGTAAAAAGGATCTAGATTTTTATTTGGAGAGGTGGCTAAGACAATGGATTCTTCTTCTTGAAAAAATTTAGGTAGTGCAAGATCTTCATCATCCAAAGGATTTTTTCTAGTACTAGCTTTGTTTTGATGATCAACATTAGCATTAATACTAACATTTCTTCCATCTTTATTATTACAATCCTCAACTAACCTTTGCAATTGATTAGGATAAGATTTCAAGTAATCAAGTGGAGATATCTATATTCTCACCTCTTCATAGTATTATATTATATCAAAGGAATTAGGTGACTTACCTTTGTGCTCTTTTTATGAAGTTAAAGGTACCATGCCACTATCTTTATATACTTTGTTTGATGATGCATGATTTTTAGTAGGCAAATGCAAGAGCATCCTAGGTTGTCTTGTTATCCTACTTGTTTTTGGTCATTGTGCAAGTATGTCCCTAGCAATTCCTTCATGTGTCAAGTTACTATAGAAATTCCTTCATGTGCCTAGAAATTCCTTCATGTGCCTAGCAATTCCTTTATGTACCTAGAAATTCCTTCATGTGCCAAGTTACCTAGTGTATGTCGAGTGACTCTTCATGTGCCAAGTTACCTAGTGTATGTCGAGTGACTCTTCATGTGCCAAGTTACCCAGTGTATGCTAAGTGTCAGCATCATTTGGATGTGATTTTTGTGAGCCAACTTGTAGGATTTATTTCAATTGCAACATTTATGTTAAGATCTTTTCTTAGATTGTGTCCAGACTGTTGTTGGGTCAGCCTTCCTCTCATGTAAAGTTCTATAATAATTTGTAAGCCATTTTGACAAGTATATATAGAGTGTTTAGGGTTAGAGTTAGGAAAGTTTTTGAGAAGAGGAATTCTGAGAGCAAAACTGGAAAGTGTGAATTTGTTGGATCTTTGAATGTGAATGTATTTGTATTTGGTTGTAACCTAGAAGGCCTTACAATTGGGCATGTATGAAGATATTTTGATGAATCAATAAAAGTATTTCACTATTCTTCCTCCTTTGGTTGTTGTTCTTTGTGTTGGCTTTCATTGTGTTAACTCTTGCAGGGTGGTTTGGATAGTTGGGTGAGCCTTTCGCCCTAGTTATTCATCCTTTGCCTATGTCAGTTGGTATCAGAACTTGAGGTTCATCCTTATGGAGATTGGATTGTGTAGAACCTTGATTCAAATTTGGTTGTAGGGTTGCAGATTTTCATATTTGACCTATAACTTACAGAGGGTTACGATCTTGTAGGAACCTGATTTGTAAAGATGGTTTGTGGTAGAGGAAATAATGTTAATAATGCTATATTGGATCAATTGAGACAATTTGCAGCTAGATTAGATGTCATGGAGATAGCCCAAAGGAGAGGAGTGCATCTTGAGGATGTAAGTGATGATTAAGTAGCAGCACCAAACAATAATTTAGAACCTAAAGAAGATCAAGATGAGGAAAGATTATTGTGAGTGTTGTCTAGGGAAAATTCAAAGCCTATTGTAGAAGTTGTTCCTTATGATAGAAAATTGGATGTTGAATTGGATCTCTAATATAGAGAAGTTATTTGAATATGAAAACACTCCTAATAATAGAAAGGTGAAGATTCAAGTCACTAGGTTGAAAGGTCATGCATCACTATGGTGGGAGCACTTGTAAACTAATAAAAAAAGGAGAGGAAAGGAGAACATCAGAACTTGGCCAAAGATGGTGAACAAGGTAAAGAATAAATTCCTCCTTGTTGATTACCAAGTTAGCTTGTTGAGAAAGATGGAAATTTTGAAACAAAAGGACATGACTGTGAAAGAATATATCGAGGAATTCTATAGATTGGACATCATATCTGGACATGTGGATGATGATGTTGAGAAATTTGCAAGGTACATTAATGGATTGATATCTGGAATACAAGATGAAATAAGTTTTGTGAAGTTGGAAAGTGTGGAAGAAGCATACAATATGCCTTGAAAACTAAGGAGATCTTAACAAAGAAGCATGAACAAAGACAAAAAGGTAGAGGTGGTAGATTCCATAGAGGTAGAGGTAGAGGTAGATCTTATGGTGAAGGTGGCAGATCTAAAAGTTTTGTACAGGATAAAGGAAAATCTAATGGAAGAATGATGACAAAGGCAAGACCGAATGGAAAAGTGGTAATTCTTATCGAGGAGGCTCTAATTCTTACCGAGGAATAGGTAATTCTTATTCTAGAGGTGAATTTCATGGTAATTGTTTCAGATGTGGTAAAGAGGGACCTAGATCTTTT
This sequence comes from Cupressus sempervirens, assembly GCA_028749045.1. Taxonomy (NCBI): domain Eukaryota; kingdom Viridiplantae; phylum Streptophyta; class Pinopsida; order Cupressales; family Cupressaceae; genus Cupressus; species Cupressus sempervirens. The sequence continues at coordinate 702,149,642 of CM053784.1, forward strand.
GAATGTACATCTTCTAAAAGTGGGTAGAATAATAGAAATGTTGTGATTCAAGAAGACATTGAGAGTTCACCAAGTGGACCTAAGGCTGGAGAAAATATGATGGTGCGAAGAACCTTATGCAATAAGGGAAGTGATGAGGAACCTATTTTAAGGAGAATACTTTTCAAGACAAGATGTAAGATGGCTGGAAATGTTTAAAAGTGATCATTGACAGTGGTAGTTCTACAAATTCAGCATCAAAAGAGCTAGTTAGAAAGTTGCAATTGCAGAGGCTGAAGCATCCTAAACCCTACCATGTTTCATGGATCAAAGATGAGCATAAGATATTAGTAAGTGAGCAATGCCTTGTGAAGTTAATGATTGGACATTACTTTGATGAAGTTTTGTGTGATATTATGCCCATGGATTGTTGTCATATTTTGTTGGGTAGACCTTGCCAATATGATAGATATGTTGTACATGATGGAAGATTGAATCAATATACTGTTTGGGTAAATGGGAAGAAACAAACATTGTTACCTTTAATTGAAAGTCCAGATGAGGTTAATTGTATTGCTATAAAAATTTGCATGGTTAATGAGAAACAATTTGAAAAGGAAATGAAAAAGAATCAAGTTTGTTTTGCCATAGTTCCTAGAGGACTAAGTGTTGGTAGTAATAATCGAGTGACAGTAGATAGTGATAGCCAAGTACCAGTAGAAATTAAAGAATTTTTGAATGAGTATAAACACATTATTGCTGATGATATTCTTGATGGTTTACCTCTAGTAAGAAGTATAAGTCATTGTATGGATCTGATTCCTAGAGCAAGTTTTCCAAACAAAGCACCATATAGATTGACACCTACAAAGAATGAAGAACTTATTAGATAAGTGCATGAGTTTTTGTAGAAAGGTTTGATCAGAGAAAGCTTGATTCCATGTGTTGTACCTATTGTATTAGCACCTAAAAAGAATGGAGAATGGATAATGTGTACTGATTTTAGAGCTATTAACAAAATCACAGTGAAATATAGGTTTTCTATACCAAGGATGGATGATATAATGGATTGTTTGAGTGGAAAAAAGTATTTTACCAAGATTAATTTGAAGAGTGGATATTATCAAATTAGAATTAGAGAAGGTGGTGAATGGAAGACTACTTTCAAGACAAAAGATGATTTGTATGAATGGTTGGTTATGCCTTTTGGTTTGACTAATGCACCTAGTACTTTCATGAGGTTGATGAATGAAGTTCTGAAAAGATTTTTGGGTAAGTTTGTGATTATTTATTTGGATGATATTTTGATATTAAGTAAGACTAAGGAAGAACATCTTGAGCATATTAGACAAGTATTACAGAGGTTGAAAGAGGAAAAGTTGTTGATTAATCTGAAAAAGTGTTCTTTTATGCAAGAGGAGATTGTGTATTTGGGATTTTTTATTTTAGTTGATGGATTGAAGATGGATCCTGAGAAGGTTAAAGAAATTTTGGAATGGCCTACACCTAAGAATGGGTAAGGTAAGATCATTTCATGGTTTTGCTACATTTTACAAAAATTTTATAAAGAATTTCATTGTTGTTTGTAATGCTATGACTGAGACGATGAGGGGAGATAAAAAGGAATTCAAGTGGACACATGGAGCTGATAAGAGTTTTGAGACTCTAAAACAAAAGGTTGTTGAATTACCTATATTAGCCTTGCATGCTTTCAACAAAGTATTTCAAGTTGAATGTGATGCAAGTGATAATGCAATAGGAGTTGTATTAAGTCAAGAAGGTAAACCTATTGCTTTCTTTATTGAAAAGTTGAATGATGCTAAAAGGAAGTATTTTATGTATGATCAAGAGTTTTATGCTATTTTTCAAGCATTGAAGAAGTGAAGAGACATTAGTTGATTCCTAAGGAGTTTGTGTTGTATACTGATCATAAAGCTTTACAATATTTGGGAAGTCAACATAAATTAAATCAGCAAAATATGAAGCTGGTTGAGTACTTGTAGAGTTTCACAATTGTTATTAAGCATAAGAGTGGAGTTACTAACAAAGTTACTAATGCATTAAGTTGAAGACGTCCTTTGTTGACTGAAATGAAGGTTGAAGTTGTTGGTTTTGATGAAATGAAAGAGTTGTATGATGTTGATCTTGATTTTTCTAAGGCATGGAGAGAATGAAGAGCACCAAATCTGATAGATCACATAAGTATGTATGATGAGTAGTTAATTCAAGAAGGTATGTTGTTCAAAGGCATTCAGTTGTGTATCCTAGAAGTTCTATGAGGTTGAATCTAATTAAGGAAAAGCATAGTGGTGGATTGGCTAGACATTTTGGAATTGATAAGACATAGAGTTTGTTGAAAGAGAAGTATTATTGGCCACAAATGTATAATGATGTTCAAAAATTCATAAAGAGTTGTGGAATTTGTCAAGTTGCAAAAGGAGTGAGTCAAAATACTAGTTTATATACACCTATTACTATTCCTAAGAAAACTTGGACTGACATCAGTATGGATTTTGTTCTTGGATTACCTAAGACAGTGAAGGGGTATGATTCCATATTTGTTGTAGTGGATAGATTTTCTAAGATGGCTCATTTTATACCATGTAAGAAGACATGAAATGCTAAGCATGTTGTTGAACTTTTCTTTAAAGAGATTGTGAGATTGCATGCATTACCAAGAAGCATTATTTCTGACTGAGATAGTAAGTTTGTTGGCTATTTTTCAAAGACTTTGTGAAAGAAGATGGGTACTAAATTGAAGTTTAGTTCTACATTCCATCTACAAACAGATGGACAAACAGAAGTTGTGAATAGAAGCTTTTGCAATTTGCTAACATGTTTAGTTGGGAATAAGCCAAGTAATTGGGAGATGGTATTGGCACAAGCTGAATTTGCACATAATAATTATGTGACTAGGAGTAAAGGGAAAAAACCCTTTGAGATTGTTTCTGGAATGCATCCTAGAGGTATATCAAATCTGAGAGATGTTGCTAGTGAGGAAAAGAGAAGCACTGCAAGAGAAGAATTTTTTGATTTTATGGAGTCTTTGCATAAGGAAGTGAAGTTGAGGTTGGAACAAAGTAATCAGAAGTATAAGGAGAATGTTGATCAATCTAAAAGAAACCATGATTTTCAAGTTGATGATGAGGTGATGGTTCATCTGAAGAAAGGAAGATTCCGAGTTGGAACATACAGTAAGTTGAAAATGAAGAAATTTGGACCTTGTAAGATCTTGAAGAAGTTTGACATTGGTAATGCTTATGAAGTTGAGTTACCTGATGACATGGATATATCCCCTATATTCAATATTGCTGATTTCTATAAGTATCATGAATTAGAGGATGAAGTTGTTGTATTAGATGATTATCCTAAGAAGTAGATTGAAGAAGTTGAACAGATATTGGATCAGAGAGTTGGAAAGAGCACAAGAGGAAAAGATTACTATGAATATTTGGTGAAGTGGAAGAATAGACCTATTGAAGATGCTTTTTGGATTTCTTAATTTGAGTTGGATTCAGCTCAAGTTGTGACATCTCAATGATTCAGGAGAATCTTTTCTTTCAATCCCAGTTGTCTGATGCAGGAGCATCCTAGGTTGCCTTGTTATCCTGCTCATTTTTGTTCATTTTGCAAGTTTGTGCCTAGCAATTCTTTCATGTGTCGAGTTACTGTAGCAATTCCTTCATGTGCCTACTATAGAAATTCCTTCATGTGTCGAGTTACCCAGTGTATACTTAGTGACTCTTCATGTATCGAGTTACCTAGTGTATGCTAAGTGTCAACATCATTTGGGCGTGATTTCTAAGAACTAACTTGCAAGATTTATTTTGATTATGAAATTTATGTTAAGATCTTTTCTTAGGATGTGTCCAAACTATTTTTGGGTCAGCCTTCCTCTTATGTATTGTTCTAGAATAATCTATAAGCTATTTTGGCAAGTATATATAGAGTGTTTAAGCTTAGAGTTAGGCAAGTTTTTGAGAAGAGGAATTCTGAGAACAAAATTGGAAAGTAAAAATTTGTTGGATCTTTGAATTTGAATGTATTTGTATTTGGTCATAACCTAGAAGGCCTTACAGCTGAGCATGTATGAAGATATTTTGATGAATCAATAAAAGTATTTCACTCTTCTTCCTCCTTTGGTTGTTGTTCTTTGTGTTTGCTTTTGTTATGTTAACTCTTGTAGGGTTTTTTGGATAGTTGGGTGAGCCTTTGGCCCTAGTTATTCATCCTTTGCATGTGTCACAGGCACTAAATTGGAGCATCGATTCCTATTATTCTGACTTCTAGTCATGACTATCAACTGAGGTCCATCTAGATTTGCAAAAAAATCACCTCATGTCTTTGAATCTGATTCATACTCCAAAAAAAAAGTTTTTAGAGAATCTATAAGGAGCATGATCATCTTCACTTTTAAGATATTCCATTGTTTGTTCTTTGTTGTCCACCATTTTCTTATATTAGATAATATCAACACATGTATCTCCATCATGATCTGCCCTTAGGTGGAAGGCACACATATTTTGTCTCTTTAGAGTAGCGTCAATTGCTAACCTCTATTGAGCAGGTGGTATTTGCAAAGTCTTACCTCCATTTGGATGTCTAGAACCTTCTTGATAAGGTTGGTGAAAAGAATGAATAGACCTATTGATCTATTTATTGAATGAAATAACCTCATTAGACAACTTTTGGAGCATGGCATCTATACTATTTGAAGTGCTAGCTGCATTTCTTATGGTTCTAGATTGAAGATCTATTTTCCACTTACCAAAGGCTATCATGTCATCTTCCATCTCTACAACTAGTGTTTGAGAAAGTTGTAAATTTGCTACAATTCCTCTCATAATTTGATATCAAAAATCAAGAGGCATAGAACTTATGTAGAAGGTCTTGTTATTATCCTCTATTAGTGCACTTGCATTAGGTATTCTCTTGATGAGTTTGTTAAAAATTGCATTAAAATATCTCATAGAAATGGATGATTCTTTCTTCATTTGTGCCAATTGTAGCAACAACACTTGAGCATCTTTTGTACTTTTATAGCATTCTTTAAACCTTTGCTTCATGTGATTCCAATCTACGATGCACCTTGTAGGTAAATCTTTGAACCAATCAGCAACATTATCTATAAGAGTATCCACAAACATCCTAACTACCACATCTTCATGTTGGGGATTCACAACACCACAGGCTTTATAAAAATCACTAAGGTGTTATTCTCTAGAGATTGTTTGATCACCATTGAATCTTGGGAAAAAAATTATTGATGCTTTTGGCAAGTGATTATTAGATCAAAGGTTGAGAGGACTATAATGTTCCCAATTTTAATTAATTTGGTCCCAAGTTATTAATGTTTGTATTTTGGGGTTCTGATTGATTTAGTATATCTCAGATCCATTTTTATTGTGTTTTCATAGTTTGTGTCACCATCGACTATCTTTGTACACCCTCAGAAAGGATTTCTTGATGGGTAATAAGCACAGCTTATAGGAAGTCTGTAGGAATGCTTTGGATTTTATTTCTTTGTACTGCATATTCTTATTGGAGTTCAGAATTGTTCACCATTTTGGAAGTGAAAGACCTTCCCTATTTGGCTTGCACAGTTTTGCTAGGATTCAACCCTCACCCTATTCTGTCAGTATTCAACTCGGTCTATATCTAGAAAATTGAAGGCTTATTGTTGTGGAAATATCAGTACCTATTGGTGAATCTTTGGTTCTTTGTCTATAATTTGTATGTTACATTATGCATTTTTAAGTAATTGTCTTGCACCCTCCATCCACTCACCATACACTTAACATTCAAATGTGTTGGGCATATTCAGACACCCCCCTATACAACCTATTCACCATACCGTATGGCTCCCTTGATGCATCCGCATAGATTCCCCTATCCACAATCATTGTACACCATATACAGCCCCCATACAACTAGGCTTGGCCACTATACAGCTTGAATTTGCATGGTATGGAAAGATTCTATCACTGTACAACCATAGTCTACCTCTATTCTCACTGTATGGTAGACCTGCGTTACTTTTTGACTCCATATGGAAAACTTACTTCATTTCCTAACTTCATATGGCCTTCACTGTACCATCCTCTAGACACATTCGTATGTCATTCCTCATCCATCTATATGGAACCCTCCAGATAGCTACATAGTATGTACGGACCCCATTCAAAACATAATTATAGTCATTTTTTTAAACCCCTCGGCTAATCGCTCCACCGCTAGCTTGGAACATTATAGTGGTATCAAAGCTAGTGATCTTGCCAGCCTATTGGGATGATTGAGAGATTTTGGGATTGGGATAGTGCTATGGCACCAAGTAGTGATGGAGAGTGGTGGTTGAAAGCACTACAAAAGATAAGCAAAGAACTCAATGAGGGTATTGATCCTCCATTAGATCTATTGGAAGTATGTTTGTGTTAGGTGGACCAATTACCTTCAAGATTTATACAGAGAATCTTCTCACCAATTAAAGATTCCTTAAGTCAACCCAAGAATTTGAGATACCATGACAAGGATAAAAGATTGCTAGTTGCAACATGTCTTAGCGAGGTCTTGAGAATTTCAGCTCCTAAAGCACTGTATGATGATAACACCATGATAGAGATATTTCAATTGATAGTTGACAACTTTTCGAGTCTTGATGACTTTAGTAGTGACCCTTTTGGTAGGAGATCTACAATATTGGAGAATTGTGCAAATGTCAAAGTAAGTAATCTTCTCTTAGATCTCAAATTGCAAAATTTGGTCCATGATATGTTTCATCACTTCTTGGTCACCATCAAGGAAGATCATGATAGTAAGGTTTTAGTTGCTATGGAGAGCCTTATGATTTCCTACATTGAGGAGATGGATGAAATATCCCAACCCATCACATCTATGTTATGGGTTGTTTGTAATCTTGGATGTGTCCTCTCTATAGCCACATGTAGATTGGTTAGTAATTTTTTCAAGCATTGTGGAGAAAAACTAATATCTCATTTGCACAAGTGGGAAAAAATGGATGATAATGATATGGGTGACACTTTACATGAAGAGAATGAAGACATGGTTACAGGGCCACTCTAGGAGGATTTTTTAAATCGTTCTACTACACCAACATGGGGAGAACACCAAAAAAATGAAGAGTTTGTTTGCATGGATCTTGTGAAGACATGGACGAATCATGTTGTGACTGAGGTTGTGCCTGTCACCAAGACACTATCCCTTGAGGAAGCTTTATTAGTTGCCAAAGTTGTGACCATCATAGAAGCGGTGTATGATGCTAAGGTCCATGTCCATCACCATTGTGTCTATCAAGTTGGTGTCTGTCACCATCATGTTTGTCACTAACATCGAGTCCATGTTCAGCACCCTCTTATCTATCACTGTCATGTCCATCATCATCGTGTCCATCAAGCTGGTGTTTGTCAAGTTGGTGTCCATCACTATCATATCCGTCACCATCATGTCCATCACCACATGTCTATCATGGATGCCAAGTTCATGTCCATCACCATTATGTCTATCACTGTTGTGTTCGTCACCATCGTATCTGTCAAGTTGGTGTCTGTCACCATCATGTCCATCACCAATGCTGAGTTCATGTCTGTCACCATTGTGTCCATCACTATCATGTCTGCCACTATCATGTTTGTCACTATCATGTCCATCACTGATGCCAAGTCCATGTCTATCACCATTCCGTCTGTCACCATAATGTCTGTCACCATCGTGTCCATCACCATCATGTCCATCAAGTTGGCATTTTTCAAGCTGGCATTCATCACCATCGTGTCCATCACTATGGTGTCTGACACTATCTTGTCCATCACCAACACTAAGTCTGTGTCTATGTCCATCATCAAGCTAGTGCCTGTCGTTGTTATCATGGTCATCCATGTCATCATTGTGTGTCTACCAAGGTACCTACAATCATTGAGAAATTGCTCATTGTCGAGGCTCTATCCATCGTCAAGATATCAACCGAGGTTCTATGTGTCACCCAGGTTTTATCTATAGCTAGAATTGTTGGGTATGTACCAATATCAGTGTTTGTGTGTATGACCATACCTGAAGAAATTAATGAACATGATGACATCAATATATGTTATGATTGGCATCCTTGGGATCCTGGTGACTCTAGATACGAAAATGTTTATATTAGAGTGGTGCATCAGAATCATGATGGTGGTCTACTAACCTCAATTGAATTTAATCATGCTCATGTGATCCTAAAGAAGCATGGTGTTTCTAGTAGATATGGCTATCCACATCAGTTCACAGTTTGGGATCCAGGAGTTGTGAATTGCTTGAGGACAAGCAATTTTTGGGTGGCGAGGATTTGTAATGTTCCCAATTTTAATAAATTTGAGCCCAAGTTATAATGTTTGTATTTAGGCATTTTGATTGATTTAGTATATCTCGGACCCATTTTTATTATGTTTTCGTAGTTTGCATCACTTTCAACTATCTTTGTACACCCTCGAAAAGGATTTTCTAACGGGTATTTAAGCATGGCTTGTAGGAAGTCTATAGGGATGCTTTGGATTTTACTTCTCTATATTGTGGATTCCTGTTGCAGTTCAAAATTATTTACCATTTTGGAAGTGAAAGGCCTTCCCTATTTGGCTTGCACAATTTTGGTGGGATTCAACCCTCACCCTATTATGTCAGTATTCAACTTGGTCTATATCTAGCAAATTGAAGGCCTATTGTTATGGAAATATCAATACCTATTGGTGAATCTTTGGCTCTTCATCTACAATTTTTATGTTACATTCTGCATTTTTAAGTAATTTTCTTGCACCCTCCATCCACTCACCATACACTTAACATTCAAATGCATTGGGCATATTGAGACACCCCCCCCTCGTACAGCCTATTCACCATATCGTATGGCTCCCTTGATGCATCCACATACATTCCCCTCTCCAAAATCACCATACACCATATACAACCCCCATATGGCTAGACTTAGATATCGTGTGGCCTAAATTTGCATGGTATGGCAAGCTTCTATCACCGTACAACCATAATCTACTTCCATTCTCACCATACAGTAGACCTGCATCACTTCTTCACTCCGTAAGACAAACCTGCTTCATTTCCTGACTCCATATGGCCTTCACTATACCATCCTCCAGACACATCCATATGGCATTCCTCCTTAGTCCGTACGGCACCCTCTAGATAGCTACACAATTCATACGGACCCCATTCGAAACATAATTACAGCCATTTTTTTTAAACCCCTTGACTAATCGTTCCACTACTAGCTTGGAACATTACAAGGACCAATTGGATTTCCCCAAGGGACTACTATAGCTACTGGTAAAATGATATGATTTTTTTGGAAAGTGACTGAAATAGGGAGTGCTACACCATGCAACAAAAAAGAAATACACATAGGAGAAATAGAAGTTCTAGCAATAAGAGAGGAAGAAGATTGACTTCTCCTTGTTCTGCTAGAAAAATTGTAGACAAGTGAGCTTCTTGGATTTTCTTAGCCACAAATTCCCTTGTAACTACTCTTCCCTTTCTAAAGATATCTTCTAGAATAGGAAAGTTTGCCTTCTTGAGTTCCTTGTATACTGGGTCAATCCTTCCTCTTTCCTTTGCAATCCTGGTGTACTTGGAATCTAGGATGAATCAACTACTTAGAAAATGGTATTTTGAGTTTACCTTAACCCTAGTGATCAAGGAAATTTTACTAGTCTTCAACTTTGACTTAACTTCTCCTTTTCTAGTAGGTTGAGGCTATAAAATTGGTATTAGGTTCTTATGGAAATCACCTCACTTCGACGAGACCTATCTTGAAACTCAAAATATATATAGAATTAGAGTGAAAACTAATTATGAAGAAAAATTCATCAGATCTATTTCATTTTGAATTCTCCCAAGTAGAGTTGCCAAAAATTATTGGTTAACAATTTGTTCTACCATTTGATTTATACCCTGACTCTCTATATGCCCAATATTTTAGAGAACAAAAGGATTCCACCCATAATTGGGTCAGTGTATGGGTAATATCACTTCCCTCTGAATTATCAGGTATAGCTACCTGAAGACTTGTAATAATATGCAATGAATTTGTCTTTCTTAGATCATAATTTTATGGTAGAGTAAGCTCTTAACCTATGAGTAGTAAAGGATAACCAAATTGCTTGTAGAAACAAACAAGTCAGGTAAGATGGATTAGGACAACCCATCACACCCAATGGAATGACTATAGTAGATTGTCTTGAAATTTTCTAACCCTTACTCCTATTCTAAATGAAAACTAATCATCTAAATACAAAAAAGGAAAGGAAGAAGAGATGCACATGAGGGAAAATGGAATTGCTTTAACTATTAGACTTAGATGAAATGGAATCTAACAAGTTGCTAATAGATTCATCCACATTTACTCTTCAATTCCCAAAGAAACTACTTTTAACATGTCATGGAACAAACAAGAGGAGAAGTAGAACCACATGTGAAAAAGAAAATGGAATTACCTATACTATACATACCATGGTGAAATGGAATCCACGAGGTGATCATAGAATCATATGTATTCATTCTTCAACTCTCAATGCAGAACTAATCTATGAATTGAATGGGCAAAAAAACATGAAGATAAAATTAGGTAAGTGGAATTATAGGGCCAATTCACCATCAAGTTTTCCAACCTCAACATTATCAGAAGAAATTACATTTATAGCTTTCTATCATTCCTTAGTTCTAGTAGTGCAACACTCATACAATACAAAGAAAATATGAATAAAACATGAAAATATATAATCTGCAATAGGGTATGGAAGTATGGCATATTTCCTAGTGATGATCCTAGTCCCATGGCACCTCTAAGAACACTTGGTTTAGAAACCCTGTGAAAATCTTCATTCTCTTTGTATTTTTTTATTGGCACCTAATCCATGTAATTTGTATCTCAATCATCATAGCAAGTTTGAATTATGGTCATCAATCTTGAATCAACTATCATGATTAAAACCTAGTAATCCTCCTTATCTTATCATTATGAATTCATTCATGATCTCTATAACACATAGTGATGTCTCATTTGTATCACCTATCACTCAACGTCTAACTACTTAATTTGGCCTCTGATGGGATCATCTCTATAGGATATAGCGATAAACTCTCTTTTGTGTACTGCAAGCTTGATCTTCATATTGCTATAACCTATTTCGATAACTTCATCATCCATCGATATAACTAAATTTTTCTTTTGCAATTAGAAATGATTGCTAAAGGTTGTGGTAGTGGACATTTCTTATCACTCATTACTAAATTGAGTTTTGTCTTCTACACTTAGCAATAAGCTTGATCACTATGACCTATAGTGATGTAAGATTTCTTATCGCCATTCGTTGTAACATAATGTCATTTTATTGATCTTTGATGATTCTTTTTTCCATAGCATACATCAAAAACCTTCATATCTAGCTTTCTTTACTCATCACTATAACTATTATTGACAACCTCATCAGTCATTACCACAACTAAATCCATGACTTCTCAACTGTTGATGATTGCCATATGTTACAGAGATATACCTTCCCTTATTGCTCATCACTATAACAAAAATGAACCTTATTTGCACAACAATTAACCCATTTTTTATATGCTATAGTGATATCATACCTGACTTCTCAGTTGCCAATGATCACCATAAGTTATAGCAATGTCATCTGAGGATTTATTTAAGTCATAACCTTTGATCTAATCCTCATATGATGGATAGGAATCCATCTCTAAGTGCAGTTGACCTTTCAACCAATGACGTGGAGATTCTAATCCATTATACATCATTGATTTGATTTTCATCTTCGTTCTTACCTACTTTGACCAGGTCTTTCTACCATTGTTGAATATTTGAGCTCTTCTTCTACATTAGATCTGAATTCTCTTCCTTCTAACCTATTTCCATGATCTACATCATATCCACTGGCTTGATCTCAATGTTCTCTACTGCTTTTCACTTTGAATATAAGGGTGATCTTCTTTTCAAATGCATCTTTTCTTCACAATGAACACTTGATCAAAGCATTAGGGTTTTAGAAAAAATTCCCTCTCATCTAGGAAATGCATAGACTTACCCTCCCTTTCCTAATCACCTAATATGAGAAAATGCATTAAATTTCTCTTGAATGCTCACCTAAGTGCACACAAAGGGATAGATGAGAGGAGAAGTTCCTTAAGGGTAATCTAGAGATAAAGATGACATCACATTGACTCAGTCCTAATCCTAGAAGTTTGAAAAATATAGGGGAATTGAAATCATGGTAACATACTCTTAGTGTGGTAGACTTCAAGATAGACCTTTTGCAGGTCTAGACCAATAGACTCCCAGAAGTGTTTGCAAAATTCATAAGGGAACCCATCACACGTAGGACACTTGTCATCTTCCATAGAAAAGACAACCTCCTTGAGGTCCCTAATGGTGAGAAGTTGTTCACAGAAAGCCCATTTCTTGACCACTAAGTAGTTTGTACAAACAAAAATACACTTTCTAAGAGCTTCCTCCTGGGCTACCAAATTTCCCTAAAAAGAAAAAAAAAAATTCATAATGGTGAAAAAAGGCTTGCAAGATGTGAGGGAGATTGGAAAGAATAGCACTGCTCTGTTTAATTTTTTTAATCCCAAAGTTGGTATGATGGGCTCTAAGAGCCTAGAAGAATTCTTTAGAAGCTTTATGCCAACCTCTAACCAATGGAGCCAAGCTTTGATTTGGGAACCTCAAGCATCATAGTTATCACTAATTTGTTTCTTATGGTGAAGCTTGGAAAATTGGACTTGTAAATCAGAATCAAATGGGTTAAGGGTAAGAGCTTCAGAAGCCTTCCTAAGAACCTTGGTATTGGCTTCATAAGATCTTTTTCTGAAAATAGCCAATTGCCTCCTATAGATGCGAAGAAACCTAGCAATTCTAGTAACAACATCATTCCACCATTGAACCTATCCTATTTTAGAATGGGGAGATGGCTCCAAATTCCAAACATGTAGGATGTGAGCAATAGTGGAAGCATCTGTCAATACTGACATATTGAGGAAAAATTGTGTTCTAACAGATTGTTAGACAACTTTTTGCCAAAAAAAGGTAAAATAAATGGGATAGTGGTCTGATAACATCACATTTGGCAGAGGAATGATAGGTAACTCTTGATCTTCAAAAAAGAAGAAAAATGATTATGCATTAATAATAGCACAATCAAGACATTTTAAAATGCGGTCAGAGCCAACTCAAAAATTAGACCAAGTGTGCCAGACCCACTCTATTGGTGGTAGTCAGCATTGGGATAAAAAAGGACCAATTTATTGCACATATAGTACCATGCTTCCCTTTCCCCAATTGTCCAGCAAAAAAGAAAAATACCTTTCTTGTCAGAAGCTAGCTCTACCATATTAAAATTGCCACACATAACCCAAGTAGTGGGAGGCAAGTTGTCAGCCATCCAACACAAAAGTTGAGATCTTTCCATAGCATCATTGGGAGCATAAAAATTAACTATACCAAAGGAATGATTATTGATAGAAAATAGAATCCAAATAATGGTCAGAACCATGTGAAATAATAATAGAATGAAGACGAGGTGACAGGAGAGTAACTATACCACCTCTACCAGTTTTGTGTTGAGAAGAAAATGTACTATCATTCGGCCAAATGATGCAACATGTAGAAGAAAGAATGAAACCAAAGATTTTAACTTCTTGCATACAAAAGAAATCTAAAATACCAAGTCTATAATAGGTATCCCAAACATAGTACTTTCTAGAGAGGTTTGTAAGACCTCTTACATTCCATGATAAAAAATTCATGAAAACTCTTCCATATCTTCTTCGTCCTCAAGGGAGGAGTAACTATTTTGCAAAAAAGTAGAAACTGGGTTGAAACTAGAGGGAAACCCTCTAGGAGTGATGACCTATCACTTCTCATCTAGTTTCTCAGCACATCTAGGAGGACTGCAAGAATAACACATATTTTGAGTCTTAATGGAGGATGCAGCAAGTGGAGTGTGAACCACTATAGGAGTGGTAAACCTTGTAGTTGCCTTGATCCCCTGTGAAACAATAGGGTTTAAATCCTATGAAACAACATGAATTGACTCTGATGAAACCATTGTCAACCCTAAAATGGATGAGGTTTGTGCTCCATTCTGCATAAGAGGAGCGGGAGCTAAAGAAACATTCAATTGTTTGGGGTCTAAGGAAGTCTTGCCCTTGTGCCCAATAGTAGTCCATTCCTCTCTTTTTTTCCTTCCATTGGTTTAACAAGAGCATCCTTGGGTGGGGGTTTAACCATGGGCACTGCCAAAGGTCAATCCCTGATCTTGTGTTCTACCAACTGAGTAGGTTCAAATAAAGCACCGTTTGAGAGAAGGCGTGGGAACAAATTTGAATCTCCATATAATCCTTGAGATCCTTGAAGAGGTCAACCTCAAAAAAAACACATTTATAAGGGAAAGCAATGAAAAACTTATCTTGTTCCTTAGTAACAACTTTTCCAAGAGTACTAGCAATGGACTCAATAAAAGGCCAGCATGGTAGGGGAAGAATAGGAAACTCAACCCAAATAGGAACCCCAAGCTTTTTTTCATCAAAGACTGTAAAGTCTTGTGACCACCTTTAGAACACAAGTAAGAAGGAATGAATTGACCAAGGGCCATTTCCAAAGACCACATCAGCCTAGGACAGGTTAGCAAAGTGGAATAAAAAATACCTTTGGTAAGATTTTTGCACAGCTTCAAGGCAAACTCCATGAGGAGTCCAACTCTTGGAAACCCATTCTCTAAGCATGGCTTCAGGAGGAGTCCTACCTACAAAATACCCTATAAATGTATGTTATTTTAACCATTCACATGCAACATTAAATTCTTGTAGAGGGAGGATAATTTCAAGCTTACCTCATGGAAGACCTGCAGAATGAACTTACAAGGACGTTTCTTCAATGGAGGTGCCATGGCTAGAAGTAGCAACATGGACACTGATATCAACTACTAGATCATAGCTGGTTGGGGCCATTATAAACTAACCCTAAAAACTCTTGCACTAAATATGGTTTGATAGATGGAGAAGATAGAAGGAAAGCTTAGACAAAGAGTTGTATGTAGGAGATGCATAAAACCCTAGCAAAGTGAAAAAACCATCAAAATTTAATTATTTTTGTGAACATAAAATTTGTTAAATTGAAATAAGGTTTGTGTGGCTTGTTATTTTAAATTTTTTTTAGTCAAAGAAAAAATTGATTTTTTGACAACTCCATAAGTATATTCAAGTGTCTTTCCTACTAAGTTATCATTAGGGTTTTTCATACGACAATTTTGTCAATTTTTCCAAACCGCATTTATTGTGGAAGTTACTAACTCATTTTTAATGGTTACAATGAGCTTGGGCACAATAATTTTTGCAAGCACTGAAGTAATGGCTCTAGGTGATCATGGCTCCTTCAAGAAAAAGACCAAAGAAATTTTTTCCTAAGGTATTTCACAAGGTAAGCTATATGTCACCCTTGATGTTATTTTTTCATTGCTCTATTTTGACAAAGTTTATGAATAACTTGAAAAAATCACTTTAATAGGTCATTTTGTTAGCCATGTCCCATCTAAAAGTGTGTTGAAGGATTGGGTCACCAAGGCATGGCTCCCTCATGGGG
This sequence comes from Cupressus sempervirens, assembly GCA_028749045.1. Lineage (NCBI taxonomy): Eukaryota > Viridiplantae > Streptophyta > Pinopsida > Cupressales > Cupressaceae > Cupressus > Cupressus sempervirens. The sequence continues at coordinate 702,165,270 of CM053784.1, forward strand.
TCCACCTTGATGATTTCCAAAATTTAACCAAAGGTTTTTTGATGTTCTATTTTGAGAACCCACTCATGTAGAGGGTGTTCTTAAAAATAACTCATGGTTTTCCTAGTCTTCTCTTCTTTTTTCCAACCTTGGTCTTGAGACCTTGTTGTCTCTGATGAAAAAACAACTTAGAGTGTCGGTATGGGTTTAACTTATTGATTTTCCCTTGCCTTGTTGGATTTTTTTTCAATCTAGTATACAAAATTTAGGTTGGTTAATTTTTATGGAGCCCAAATGTTATTTTCATGTATATCCCTGGAAGAGGGTTTGTGCTAATATCAATATCTCCAAAGAGCTTAAGGATACCATTGACATTTGTATTAGATCAATTAAATTGGTGGTATTATGCTCAAACCACCAAGGAATTTCTAGTTACAGTTAAGAGTTTGGAAACTCACCCATTTTTAACTAATTTGTTGTTCAAGGCGGTAACTCTACATCATCATAAGTAGGTTTCTAAAAGTTGTGCTTCTAAAGGTGCTCAAATAAAGGCACATTTTTATTGGATGAAAGTGGGATTGGGAAAATAAGGAGTTCTCCTTCTATCTACACCCTATACATTCATGTCTAGGTATTAAAAGGATCGTAGATGGTATTTTAATTCTTATTCAACTTTGTCAATTCTCCAAACCTTTTTTAATCATTACCATAAAGTTTTCACTTCTAAATCCCCTAGTCCTTTAGGAAATTCAACAAGCCCGAGAGGATTATCTTGTCGCCATCCAAAATTATCTATAAAACTCCCAAAATGATTTCTATGACCATACCTTGTCTATTGAAGACCTTAAAGATACTTATTTTTCTATGGCTAATGAAAATCTCTATGATGTGATGGTTTCCAATGTAAATTTTACAAATCTCTTTGAGATTGTGTTGGGTAATACCTGAACACCATGTTGATCTTGAATGATTTTAAAATGGTTCCTTTGAAGTAGAATAAATAAAGGAACTATAAAATTCATACATAAGGCTGGTGATCTTAAAGATACATGCAAGTGGCACCCAAATTACCTTGCTCAATGTCTCTAATAAAATTATTGGCAAGATGGTTTCTTTAAAAATTCACCATCTCCTTCCTTAGATTGTTCATCCTGAGCATGATAGTTTTATAATATCTAGATTCATACTGAATGATTTTATAGTTGTATGGGAGGGTATGATCACATTAAGTGGCCTTATTCAGACTGTGTTAAAATCTCTAGTTTTGGCCCTCACATTTTATTTTATTTTCCAAATGTTTTTTGAAGATGTTAATGCTTGCATTACAATTAATGATTACTAGCCCAAAAAATTGACTTGCATAGGTACATTTGTTAAGGTTTCTCTTTAGTGTCTTCATTATATGTGCTTGTTGGTGAGGGTTTTGGTTATTTGCTTGCATCTTCTAATTCTACATGTTAGGTTCATCAACTTTCACTTCCTAATTTTTATGTTCAACTTGTTAATGGTCATTTTATTATTGATTCCTTCCTCATGACCTTGTAGTGTCTCTACGATTTCATTTTTGTATGTCATCCTAATGGATGTGACCTTGATGTTCTTTCTTTTGGAATGATCATTTTGGGTTTGATGAGTGGTCTACATACTTGGGTGATTTGATTTATGTTGTTGTATCAGTGGACTAGTTGTGCTTTATGTCTGACTTATGAGACTTATGATGGATTTGATGGTCTCACTAAGGTGTATTCCAATGGTTACTTGGATTTTTATGATATCATGATGTTATTCTTTGAGTACCCTTGAGATATGAATAGTTTTTGTACTATGTGATGCATTGGACTACTGCACCTAATTCTAATTCTTGTAGTTTTGTTGACTTATTTTATTTTTAAGTTGTTAGTGGTATTTTGACCATACATGTATGATGGTGCTTTATGATGTTATTTTGTGTATTTTGTAGTTCATTTTAATGATGTTGCTTCAGGATGATTGTTTGGGTTTAGTAAAGTATTAATGAAGGGTGCTCCCTTTAATACCATAAACCATAATAGAAATAAAGAAACAATAGCAATTGAAAGAATAAAATATGGACTTCTTATTTGCGCCGAAAATGTGGAATTGTAGAATTCACAAGTAGAATATGCTAACCCACATGGGTGCCTTCATTATAGTAATATGCAAGACTAAGCTACAAACTACCACCCAGAGTTATCCTAGACAATGTTCGGGTCTTTCTTAAATAGGTAATTTTATGTCACTTGGGAAGGTTCTAGACAATGAAACTTAATACCTAGGGCTAACAAGCACTAACAATACATATAGAGTTTTCCAAATACATCTTTGACAATTATTTTAGATATTTTGGGTAGCCCAACTTTGGAAGGCCATAACTCTCAAACTGTTGCTCTAATTGACCATTATAACCACTTTTTAGAAATGCCAACTCCTAATCTATAGCCTCAAAATTGCGCAAGCGCCCTTCTATCAAGTTTTCAGACCTCATCCAGGAAATCTAAGGTCTCCAACAGTGAGCCTAAAGATTTTTTTTGCAAATTTTTTCACTGAAAATCTGCAATAACTTCTCTAGTACTTAAGCTGGAGCAATGAGATTTTTATGGTAGGATTATAACTCTAAAATGAACCTTCTTGTAGAAAATGAGAACATTCCAAGTTCATATGAGAGACTTACTAAAAATAGAAAGTTCCCATAAATAGTAACCACCCTTGTTGGTATTATGATACATTTTTGTCATTAGTTACAACACTTATTGGATTCTGAATGCTTACCGAGCTCTCACCGGACATTCCTTTGTAAGCCAAGCTTTACCTAGTTATCAGAGTTTACCGAATGATCAAGGTGAACAAAGAAGTCAGTGTTTACCGAGTGATCAAGGTGAACAAAGAAGTCAGTGTTTACCGAGTGATCAAGGTGAACAAAGAAGTTAGTGTTTACCGAGTAATCAAGGTGAACAAAGAAGTCAGTGTTTACCGAGTAATCGAGGTGAACAAAGCAGCCAGTGTTTACCGAGTGTTCGAGGTAAAGAAAGGAATCAATTTTTATCGAGTGAAGATGTACTTAGTATTGACCGAGAACTTCATGATAACCGAGCTCCTGAGGTTATCAAGGAAATTAATTTTATCGAGCTCAGATGGTTATCAAGGAAACTAACTATCACCGAGTCACAAGGTTCTATCGAGTGTTTCCTTTGATCACTGAGCTACAGTTCAGATAGAAGTGTTCACCGAGTGACATCTCTTCTACCGAGTCTCCAGTGGTTACCGAGTTCAGAACTACTCGAAGTGTTTAGTATGGACCGTGCCTTCACTTGTACCAAGTGCATGACGATGCCGAGTAACGCAGTGGACGCCGAGTATCAGAAGGACACCGAGTCAGTTCAGTGAACCCAAGTTTTTACCTTGGGCCAACTTTGTATAGAGATTTGCACTTGTTGTTTTGGCCGACCTTGCATGTATTATTTATTTGGATGGTATATATATGCAATGTATTGTATCATTCAAAGTAAGAAATGAGAAGAAGAGAAAAATGGTAATAGTAATGAATATGCGAAAGTGTGAAAGAAATACATGCGTGCGAAAGTATGTGTACTGAGTTATGAAGGAATTCAGCAAGGTCGAGTTTTGGAGCAGAAAAGTTTCATTTATCACATCAAGGTGAATCAGAGCATAGCAGATCTTATCAGCAATCAGTTGTGATCAGATCCACTATTTCATTCTAACAGGTGAATCAGTTTTTGTAAATCCTTTAACAAGGTAGACTTAACAGTCTTTTGTAAATCTCCTAACAGAGTGCATACTTTATTATATGTTTGTAAATCCTCTAACAAGGTGGATCTAGCAATCCTTTGTGCTCCTAATAGGGCAGATCACCAGAAGTGGTCATTGTAAGCCTTAACCGGCCAACTTCATACTGCAGTAACAAAGCTTTGTGGGTTTCATCCCCACCCCAGTTTTACTTTCTATTTGGAAGGTTTCTGGGTCACCAAATCTGTGTGTTCAAGTGTTGCAAATAATTTTGTTTCATGCTTACAGTAGGTTACTTGGATGAATGGTGAATATATCAGTATGCAGTTTTATTGTTGAAATTTTAGAAGTTACTGATTCACCCCTCCCCTCTCAGTAACTTGTCATATCTTGAATATTTCCAACAATTGGTATCAGAGCTTTAAGGTTCTCAAGATAAAAGTTTCACAGCTTGAGCAAAGATCAAAGACAATGGAGATATTCAGACTTGACAAAACTATTGAGAATGAAAAGCTAGATCTGAAAATGGCCATGGCTCAACTCAATGAAGCAAAAGAGCATCTTTCACAATCCTTGAAAAGAAGAAAAGAACTTGCAAGGCAAATGAATGACCATCAGTATGTTGAAGAAAAGATTGAAGATCTCTCACCATCAAGTAGTTCAGATGAAGCTGACAAAGCAATCAAAGAACTTTTAGAAAAGAATGGATCTCTGCAGGAAGAATTAAGAAAGCTCAAAAGAGAACAAGAAATCCAGTCCATCAGGCTATGTGAAATCTTGGAGCAAAGGAACAAGGCAGCTGAAGACTTAGAGGTAAGGAATAATCAATCCTCTCAGCTTGAAAATTTTGTAACTCAATTATCTAATGCAAATGAAGAAATTATGAATCTAAGATCTGAGAATGAGAATTTGAGAAATGACTTAATTACTGAAAGGCAAATCAATGCAAGCTTACAAAGTGATCTAATCTCTGAAAAACAAGTCAATGAGAGAATGGTAAAATCTCAAAAGGACATGGATCAATTGAATCTGCAAAATGAAGAAAACTTTCATAAAAAAAATGGTAAAGCAGGCCTTGGATACAAGGAAGAAGGTGAAACCTCCAAACAGGGTACTCAAAAGAATCAAAGACCTACTTGCAGCCACTGTGGTAAGTTAGGTCATACATCTAACAGATGTTGGAGCAATGGAAAAGGCAAATTTAATGGAAAGTGCTACAATTGCAATCAGCATGGACACAAAGCCAATGAATGCAAAGAGAAACCGAAATTTGAAGGTAAATGTCACAAATGCCAAAAGCAAGGTCATAAGGCATCACAATGCAAATCCAAATCATTTAATCCAGCTGAACAACTTGTCAAAGCAATATTTGGTTGGGACTACAACACTTGGTGCAGATGTCATTATTGTGGAGAATATGTTCATACTGGCATAAACTGTGCAAGGCATCACCTAAGAAAAAGGGATACCACTGTAAGATGTTATACATGTACAGAACTTGGTCATATATCTAAAAACTGCATGAACATAAAGAAAGTCGAGGATGAGAAGAAAATCAAAGTAGACAATATTCGGAAGCAAATGAAGCAGCAATGGATTCCAAAGTCTACCGAGCTAGATAATTCAAGTAATGGAATGGTCACTCAAGAAGTGAGTGACTCTACCATTTCCAATTAAGACTCATCAGGATAAGACTAGGACTGTATCTACAAAGCAATATCCTAAGCAGTCCTAGAATGAAAATATGATCAAATCAGTATTTCAGATACATCAGGATCATGGTCGGTACATGACCTTACCGAGCTCAGTCGGGTGCAATAAGGCTTCTTTCACCAGGTTGCACTTACCGAGCATGGTTGGTTCTTCTCTTACCGAGTTAAGGTCGGTTTAACCTATTTTCTTTTGGTCATCAAGTTGCGAAGTTTAAACCGAGCTAGTGGATGACAGTCTGTCGATCGCAGCTACCTCCGTACTGAACATTAATGGCAAATTTTTCATCAAAAGGGCAGATTTCAACCTCATTTTTCACCGCGAATTTGAGATTTACACACAAAAAAAAAGCTTTCAAGCAAGTTCAAGCGATTTGAAGAGATTTTCCAGCGAAGTATTCTTAAGAAATCTTTTTGGCATCCGCAAGCACCAGCAGCAGCAAGGCGAAGAGAGGTTATGAAATGCTTGTGAAGGGAGTCAAATGGAAGGCGCCCAATTTCAAAATTGTTCCTGCCATCGCTGAATCACTCGACCCGCATGGAGCTCAATCGCAGATCCCTCCAAAGGTACTTCTAATCAATGATATTCGTACTCATTTCAAGTGTATTGTGCAAGAAATAGGGACACTAGATATGGATAGTACCCTAGCCGAGTTATGCGTGGATGGAACCCTAAAACCTGAGTTCAAACATTTGGAAACCAAAGGCTTAACCCATATCCCACATCTGCCAAGGAGTTTCCAAGTGAAATAGGTGAGGTATATCTTGAGTCGAGTGCATAATGGTCAGTTGTGGTTGGAACAACCAGTTTTGATAACCAAGAAGATGATTCACAAAATCACGGGTCTCCCGATGCTCAGCAAAGCCAAAACCACCAAAACCCTAGGACGGGATGAGTTACAGAGGAAAACCTAAGCTAAATGGGATGGCAGAGGTTTAAAGCTCAACAATGTTTTAGATATAGAACTGAAATTTGGTATTTATGTTATTGCATACAAACTGTATAGTTCCAGCAGGCTGAATAGTGTACCCTGTGAGGCTGTAGATTTGGCATATAAAATTGTAAAGAAAAATATGGAGTTTGACCTAGCTGATGTGCTATTAAAACAATTCAATAAAAACATGGATACCATAAGGACTGCAAAGACAAACCCTTGTAAATTTGGTTCTTTGCTAGTTTGTTTATTTTTCTATGTACAAAAATTCTTTCCATCTAAGGGTGCAGTTGTATGGAGGAAAGATAATCCAATTTTGTATCAAATAAATGAATTCATAGTAGAAATGGGTATGAATTTTGACAAAGTAATGGATAATTATTTTGAAGATTTCAAGGAAAGGATGAACAATAGATTCAGAATACCTCCAAAACTTGTTGAAGAGTATAAGGATGATGTCTGTTTCATGGTTGACTGTGACAAGGTGTACATACAGGCAGTTAGACCTCGAGTTGCATGGGTGAAACCTCTTCCATATGAGGTAAATATTGATGAAACAAGGGATATCATTGAAGCACTGGTAAATGAGCCAGTAGACCCAAGGCAATAGATTTTTGGTACTTATGATGAAGCAAAGGCCAGAATTGAACTGGAAATCAAAATTCCACAGGCCATCAGCAAAGGTAAGAGGAAAGTGGCCAAACTGAAAACTGCAATAGGTCCTCTTATGCTCACCGAGGGACAAGGTGAAGATAAAGAAAGTGAAGAAGAAGAAGAAGGAGAAAAAGAATCATAAGAAGAGCAACCGGCAAAGAAGAAAGGCAAGGTAATCATTACCAAGCCCAAGAAGCAGCCTACTGCAGTATTTACTCGGAGGACAAGAAAAGGTATTCAGGAACCTGTATTGGTCAAGCCTGCACCTACATTCGAGCAAAGGCTCAAATCATTGGAAGAAGGAACTGGCATCACAAATTTCAAGGCATTGAAATTTGAGACAAGGACTGATGCAGAGAAAATGCAGATTGAGGAACTGGTACTTAACAAAATGGGAAAATGGAAATACTCCCCGGACTAGATTGCTCCTCATATCTCTAAAGAATTACTGGAGAGAGTACAGTCAAGATGGGAGTTAGCCACCAAGACAGTAAAAGATATATATGAGAAATCCCTAAAGAATCTTCGGCCTAGTCTCACTGGAGCAGAGGTAAAATCTGAATTGAAAACCCATGAAGGTAAAATGATGATCAGATTTCACACTTGTTTGATTTTGATCAAAGATATAGAGCATGTTGTAAATGATGCTACAAACATGTGGAAAAACATCTATCATCTACATAAGCCCAGTGTAGACCCAATAGAAATAAAGGATGATGACAGCAGCAGCAGCAGTGATGAATCAGATAGCGCTCCATCCATCACAGTTACACCAGGAGAGTTGCATGCAATAATGGAAGAGAAAGAGGAAGAAGACAAAGAGGAAGAAGCTGAAGAGGAAGATAAGGAGGATGATACAGTAAAAATTGCAGCAGCAGTTATTGCATCCCTTCCTCACTCCCCAGCTAAACCTGTGACATCATCAAGGTTGGAGTCAGCTTCAACAGGTTCATCTACACCAGATTCACCATCTACACCTGCCATATCTCAGCTCTAGGTATCATCAGTGGAAGTGACTACCACTTCATCTACCGAGCTGCATCCCTCTTCTTCTACCGAGCTGCACCCCTCTTCATCTACTGAGTTGGCCTCCTCGACTCCATCATCATCAGTTGGTATTGTTGTGAGTTCTCCAATTTTGACTACTCCAATTTGTTCTACAATTTTGTCGCCATCTACTTCAGGCACAATGAGCTTAGATACTATATTACCGAGTGTATCACCATTTTTGGCCAGTACTCAAATTTTTGACCCTGTACATACTCCTATTGGCACTCAAACCTCAAGCATCCCAGTTTTTACTGCTAGTCCTTCTGTCTCTACTGTTGTGTCTATCCCAAAGGTCAAACCAGTCATCTCAGAAGTCAAACAAAAGCAACCATTAAGACTTATGATCACTAGAAAGGAAATTCTTGAAGACATTGACTTGGACACAGAGATAGTAATTCCAAAGATTGACTTTGATAATGCTACCATTGAAGAAATGAGGTATGCTAGTCAACTTATTGAGAAAAAGGCTACTCAGATGCAGTTAAGATTAGAAAGGGATAAGGAATACAGGATAATTGAGGATGCCTGGAACATAATTACTGAGGCTATAGGTGTTGATGTTGATACTTCTCAACACATTTTGATTCAATTGGAAGAGGCAGTTAATAAATTCAATGAAGATGCCTCCGGACAAGAAAAGCTGATTGAACGTGCAGCAAAGAAATTTGATAATAAGGTGTTGGGGCACATTGCTCAAAACATTGCAATAAATCAGGTTGCATTAACCTCAGTTTTGGCAGATATGGAAAATTCTTTTAATAATGTAACATCTCTTTTTGCTAAGCTTTGTGATGTTACCGAGTACACTAAGGGAATAAGAGAGAAACTAAATAAAATTGATGAAGATCTGAAGGTGAGCGCACAGAACTTGAAGCTTGACCCCAGTTCAAGCTCATCTCATCACCTCAGGATCAAATTTTTGTCAGAGAAGCAGGTAGAGCTATTGAGAGAAGAGGCAAGGATCCGATCTACATTGATAGATATCCAAAACATGATCCTACCCATCATGGATTCAATGCAGAAGCACATTGCACATTCAAAGACATTAATCCATGATAATAACTTCTCCATTGCAGATCATGTGATTGAACTTTCGGCTGAAGTTCAAGTAGCTCTTTCCACCTGCAAAGTTTTGCAAGAGAATTGGGATAAGATACAGCTCATGTAAATACTGTATGAACATTCTATGGGGGAGTTGTATATAACAAAGCTATGTATATTCAGAATCAGTCATCAGCATGTCAGATAAATTTTGTCTCATAAGTGTTTTTTTCACTAATTCCAAAGGGGGAGATTGTTATGATACATTTTTGTCATTAGTTACAACACTTATTGGATTCTGAATGCTTACCGAGCTCTCACCGGACATTCCTTTGTAATTCAAGCTTTACCTAGTTATCAGAGTTTACCGAGTGATCAAGGTGAACAAAGAAGTCAGTGTTTACCGAGTGATCAAGGTGAACAAAGAAGTCAGTGTTTACCAAGTGATCAAGGTGAACAAAGAAGTCAGTTTTTACCGAGTAATCAAGGTGAACAAAGAAGTCAGTGTTTACCGAGTAATCGAGGTGAACAAAGCAGCCAGTGTTTACCGAGTGTTCGAGGTAAAGAAAGGAATCAGTTTTTATCGAGTGAAGATGTACTTAGTATTGATCGAGAACTTCGTGATAACCAAGCTCCTGAGGTTATCAAGGAAATTAATTTTATCGAGCTCAGACGGTTATCAAGGAAACTAACTATCACCGAGTCACAAGGTTCTATCGAGTATTTCCTTTGATCACCAAGCTACAGTTCAGATAGAAGTGTTCACCGAGTGACATCTCTTCTACCGAGTCTCCAGTGGTTACCGAGTTCAAAACTACTCGAAGTGTTTAGTATGGACCGTGCCTTCACTTCTACCGAGTGCATGACGATGCCGAGTAATGCAGTGGACACCGAGTATCAGAAGGACACCGAGTTAGTTCAGTGAACCCGAGTTTTTACCTTGGGCCGACTTTGTATAGAGATTTGCACTTGTTGTTTTGGCTGACCTTGCATGTATTATTTATTTGGATGGTATATATATGCAATGTATTGTATCATTCAAAGTAAGAAATGAGAAGAAGAGAAAAATGGTAATAGTAATGAATACGTGAAAGTGTGAAAGAAATACATGCGTGCGAAAGTATGTGTACTGAGTTGTGAAGGAATTCAGCAAGGTCGAGTTTTGGAGCAGAAAAGTTTCATTTATCACATCAAGGTGAATCAGAGCATAGCGGATCTTATCAGCAATCAGTTGTGATCAGATCCACTGTTTCATTCTAACAGGTGAATCAGTTTTTGTAAATCCTTTAACAAGGTAGACTTAACAGTCTTTTGTAAATCTCCTAACAGAGTGCATACTTTATTGTATGTTTGTAAATCCTCTAACAAGGTGGATCTAGCAATCCTTTGTGCTCCTAATAGGGCAGATCACTAGAAGTGGTCATTGTAAGCCTTAACCGGCCAACTTCATACTGCAGTAACGAAGCTTTGTGGGTTTCATCCCCACCCTAGTTTTACTTTCTATTTGGAAGGTTTTTGGGTCACCAAATCTGTGTGTTCAAGTGTTGCAAATAATTTTGTTTCATGCTTATAGTAGGTTACTTGGATGAATGGTGAATATATTAGTATGCAGTTTTATTGTTGAAATTTTAGAAGTTACTGATTCACCCCTCCCCTCTCAGTAACTTGTCATATCTTGAATATTTCCAACAACCCTATCTACTAGTCCTTATTAAAATAGAAAAGACTAAAAAGAAAATATTTTTGGGTGATGCAAGATTGCTCTTACACCCAGGATGCTCTTGCATCAAGTATTAAGCAATATATGATGTTGAGTAATTCAATTATGATTTCTATTATTATATGCTTAAATTAATTGGGAAATTATTCATCTATATTTAGGTTTGGGGATTATGGATTATATTTATATATAATATATGTTCATTTGGATTGTAGATTATTGTGCCTTTGTGTCACAGATATTTGTTCTTTAATTTGAGTTGATTTATATGCTCAAATGATGAATAATGATTATTTAAATGATTTAATTTAAATACTTTAGCATGTGATTATATATTGTTATATAGTATTGCATCATTGCTATTCATGGATTTCTCATTGGTGCTATTACAAAGTGGGAATAGAGTTGTAGTTACTTGCTTGTGAGATCTACACAATGTCTTGTGTTGGAAATATAAGAGGATTAACTAAGAGGGGATGATTAAACTAGTTACTACAAAAACAATTTCAAATCCCTTATATGTCAATACAAACTTTTCACTAAGCCAAATCCTTGCACTGCTTGGCTAGAACTAGATATACATTATAACTCGATTAACAAAGCAATATTACGATATTTAAAGTGTATTGACATTTAGTAACATGGTTTCAAAAACATAAAGCATTAATAAATTAACATGAACAGATAAGACACCAAGATTTAACGTGGAAACCCAATTTGGCAAAACCACCAATGCAACTAGTTACAACTTTTTACTTTTCTAAAGTGAGCCTTCTTAGGAGCCAACCTTGTTAAAGTTTACAAAACACACGGTTAAGTGTGACCCTCTTAGAGGATTTGAATCACCCTATTAGGAGTGGCCTTGTTAGAGGTCTTCAAATAATTCAATCTAGAAATACCACCTTGTTAGAGAATTTACAAAATGACTGTTAAGTCAACTCTATTAAGAGATTTCTTCATTGTTACAATTGATAGAGAGTAACAATGATTGACCTAATTAATGTAGCCAATAACTTTCAAATTCAGATCATTGTTCTGGTTTATTCTCTTGATCACCTTGATTAGAATACTCTTTGTATCTCCTTGGATGTTTTATCTTTAATCATATATCCTTCTTAATTCACATCTTTCTCTTTTTCTTCATCTTCCATACTTCAATCCACAACCTAACCTTTCATATATATGAAACCCAATGTCAAGTCAGCTTGAATACCATTTCAAACAAATATTTAACATCCACTAGATCATCTTGTATTAACCATTTAATTAACAAAAATATTACGCTAACAGTCGGCTAACAGTAAAATAAGTCACTCAGTTAATATTGAATTCCCTTGGTAACTTAGCTGACTTGGTGAACATTGTATATGTGGAAACCTAATTTATTGGGAGCATGTGTAAACAAGAAAACATTAGTAGTATGTGCATATATCAAGATTTAAATCAAACAAAGAACTACTAACTATCATTGCATTTTACTACACTAATGCAACCAAAAGAAAAAATCCCCATGCAACCTTAGAGCAACTCAACAAGGGCACCCAAATGAGACATTGTTGGTGTGCTCAAGATTAGGGATGTGGATGTGCTCTCCTCAAACATCACTATTGAATCCCAAGATGATGAAAATATTAAAATGAGTAAAGAACGCCTCAAGAAATGGCTATGGAAGCAACTATTCTTGAAAGTATTTCAAAGATAATGGAGGTGGATGCAAGAAAAACAACTATGTTACCAATGAAAATGAAATGAATCTAAATCAACTACCTAAGGTTAGCACAATGCATGAAAATCTCTAAAAAGCTCTAACACTATACTAGCATGATAACAATGCAATGGGGGAGATTGAAAATGCTTGAGATATGGGCTCTGTTTATAGGCTTGAGGAAGACCTTGAGGAGGTGGCATCTATGTGACATCTACACAGGTGACACAAGGGAGATACATGGGCTAAAGTGCAATCCACAAAAAATTCAAAATAAGCCTTTATGATTTGGGTGGCCCAAGATTTACTCACACATATGTGAGCAACTTTGGGGAAAGGAGTGGGGGACAAGGATGTAAGAGTCATTTTGGAGAAGTTAATGAAAAGGGGGCTCCTAGGGATTGAGTTTCTCACACATGTGTGAGCAACCACTTAGGAGTTAAAAGGTGTTTAAAGGGGAGCTTAGGATTAATAAAGTGGGTTTAGCAAGTGGGTAGGCTTAGAAGGATGAGAGTGATGGGTGATAGGCTAGATTTTGGGTGGGATTATGATTAAATCAAATAGGATTTAATTTAATCATAGGATTAGAGAATTTAATAAAGTGAAGGGAATTAAATAAATTATAATTTATTTAATAGGGGATTTATGGAGCACTGTGCATTAAATAAATTCAGCACATTAGAGGGGATACATTTAAATTAAATTTAAATACTTTAGGAAAGTGAACCTATTTAATTAAATAAGTAGAGGAACATGAAAAATATATTTAATTAAATTATGATGTTAAGGGAAATATTAATAAATTAATATATTGTTTTGGGACTATTTTAACCATCTACAAATACTAGCACACTTCATTGATTCACCTAACTCAGTTTATACTGATATTGTTCAATGACCAACTAAACTTGGTTCCTTCTGAATTATGCTCAGTTGACATTGGATTCTTCTTTAGTGCCCGACTGAACTTTGTGAGAGTGTGATATTTGTGTAACATCAATGACAATATACAATTGACTGATAATTTTCAACATCTCCCTCTTTGGCATTGATGACAACACAACATGTCATTAGCAAGGAAAAAATTAGAGCAATAAAATGATTTATAAGATTTTACAATATCCTTAGTTTCATTCTTATTCTTTATCCATGAGCACTCCCTCTAAGATTCTCCCTCTGACATCTTATCTTTAGACTCTGTCTGGACCAACTCTCCCTCTTGCTCTTGCTCTTATACAAATATTTTCCTCTGATTCTTTGCCATGACATCAATCTCTCCCTCTTTTGTGAAATTTAACACTATTGCAGTCACTAATTATTAATCTCCTATCATAAACGATTATTAAACTACTGGAAATAAATTCCCTACTAATATCAAAAAATAATACAACTGCAACTTCACCAAAAAAAATACGAAAAGAAATTCACAACACAATGAACACAATATTTTTGGACAAATTGTCCCTGGAAAAACTCCTAAGGGAAAACCATTTCTATAGATGAGGAATTATATTAAACTTCAACAAATCAAGAGATACAAAATTCCTTGCCTCTCATAGGTAGAACTTCAACAACCTCCAAATTTCTCCCGTTATATTCCCCATTGCTATCCCCATACTAACATTGTGCCCTTGCTAACACTGCAAGACAAATTGCTATCACTACAAATGCTTCTCCAAAAACTTGTCTTTCCAATGACCCAATGAGCCCTTTTTATGCTACTCTATTGGAAAACCAATGGCCAAGATTAGATCAAACCAACGACTAAGATTAACACAACTCAACAACCAATAATAGAGTTGGTTGCAAGGTTTCTAAAAGGGAATCACAAAAATAGTAAATAATTATCCTTTCATAACAACCAGTTACTAATTCTCAACAAGTGGACAAATAGCTATCCAAACTACCCATAACTAATGCTTCTATATATAGATAAGGATGAACAGTTGTCCAAGCTACCCATAAATACTATTGCTATTTCTAGGTCAGAAATAATAGTTTTCCAACTAACAATAATTAATACTCCCTCTTAGTGAGGAAGTTGTTTTTCATAACACCCATCTTATCTTTGAAGAAGATAAATTTGGCCTTCCCGAAAGCCTTCATTAGAATGTCTACTACCTGCTCATCTATAGGTATGTGTTGTAGCTTAACAATACCTCATTGTACACAATCCCTAATGAAGTGATACTTGATATCTATATGTTTAGACCTATCATGAAACACTAGATTCTCAGAAAACTTCATGCAACTTTGATTGTCACAATGTATCACAATAGTCTCAACCTTCTAACCAAACAAAGCTACTAACAACTTCTAAAGCCATATAGCTTCACATGTCGCCATGCTACCTGCTATGTATTATGCTTCTACTAAACTCAGAGCAAACTTCTGCATCCTACTGAACCAAGATACAAATCCTTATCCCAAACTAAAAAAACAACCTAAAGTGCTCCTTTTGTCTATTGTACTTCCTACACAATCTACATCAGTATAGCCTATCAACCTAATAACTTCACCTCAGACATATCTAATCTCATACTCAACTATACCATGCAAGTAATGTAATACATGCTTGGTCGCTATCCAATGCATTCTCTTTGGTTCAATCATGAACTAACTAAGAGAGTTTACTGCAAATGCTATATCTGTCCTAATGTTGACCAAATACATAAGTGAACCAATCAAATGTCTATATAAGGTGGGATCTACATCCTTCTCCTTAGATGTATCTACCTTCCTCCAATACGTAACCATGGGTGTAGACATGGTTTTGTAATCCTCCATCCCGAATGTTTTCAAAATTTCAATGCAATGTTTCCTTTGACCAAGGAAAATCTCTCCATCAGTCTGTCACACCTCCATGCCTAAAAAGTAGTGCATAAGTCCCAAATCCTTCATTTCAAACTCTTCAGCAAGGTCCCTCTTGCAATCCTCTATGAGCCCTAGTGAACCTGTAAGAAACAGATCGTCCACATAAAGAACAAGAATGAGAATCTCACCCCCAACCACCAAGTAGTAGAGGTTAGCATCTGCTTCACTCTTTACAATGCCCATTCCCTCCAAGTATGTATCAATGCACTCATACCACACTCTATGAGCCTACTTGAGTTCATACAAGGCTTTCTTTAATCTGCATACATGGGTCTCTTTGTTGTGTGCTACAAAGCCTTTTGGTTGCTCTATCTATACCCCCTCCTTTAACTCATCGTTAAGGAATTTTGTCTTGACATCCATTTAATGGATTTTCCATCCCATTTGTGCTGCAAATGAAATCACATCTCTTATAGAAGAATACCTAGCCATTGGAGAAAATTTATCCTTGTAGTCTATTCCCTCCTTCTAAGAGAACCCTTAGGCCACAAACCTCACCTTGTATTTCTCGATGCTACCATCTGCACCATGCTTTATCCTATAGATCCAGTGTGATCCAACTACTTCTCTATATGTTGGTCTAGGAACTACCTCCCACACATCATTTTGCATTATTGAGGAATACTTCTTAACCATAGCATCTCACCATACCTAATGCTTTGTAGCTTCCTGGTAGCTAGAAGGCTCACTATCTACCAACTAACTAACTAATGCCACATAGTCATTGAACTTGGTTGGTTGTCTCCATTGTCTAGTACTCTTCCTAGGAGCTCCCACAAACTCCTAAATATCCCTTTGTGTATCTAGAACCTCATGGTTCCTGCTGCCAACTATAGAGGATGAAATGTCAACCTCTAAATCTACTAGATGCATTTCCTGTTGCTCCATACTCTATAAATCTTTAGTACTAGAGCCTACACTTGTACTAATAATTGTACTTAAGCTTTGCTACCCTTGGTTTGGCTTTGCAGCTTCTACTGGCTTTTCACTATGATCATCTATAGGCAAATCTCTAGATCTCATAAATGCCTTGTCCTCCATGAACTTGACATCACGTCTAACAATAATTCTTTTAGTCCCTGGAATGAAAATCTTATATGCCTTTGAGGTCTCACTATACCCAACAAAGTACCCCCTCTCTATAGTCTGATCTAACTTTGTACGTGCATCTCTAGGAATATGACAATATGCCAAACTCTTGAATATCCTAAAGTGACCAACATCTGGCTTCTTTCTTGTGAAGGCCTCCTCTGGTGTCATCTTCCCTAGCACCTTGTGTGGAACTCTATTCTGAATGTAGATTGATGTACTACATGCCTTTTCCCATAAGTAATGAAGCATGTCCTAGTCATGTAGCATAGCCCTTACTACCTCCAATATAGAATGGTTCTTCCTCTCAACAACTCCATTCTATTATGGATTGTAAGGAACAGTCCACTCTCTCTTGATTCCTTCTCTATTACATAACTCCTAGAAGACATTCCCTTTGTACTCACCTCCATTGTCTGACCAAAGAACCTTTATCTTTCTTCCTGTCGAATTCTCCACAAGAGCCTTGAACTCTTGGAATCGACTGAGAACCTCATCCTTGGTCTTCAAGAAGTATATCCAGGTATTCCTAGAGAAATCATCAATAAAGTAACATAGTACTCATATCCTTTGAGAGACTTTATCGATATCAATCCACAAACATTTGAATGTACTAGATCAAGAACACCCTCAGCTCTAGTGTCACTCCTTGGAAAAGATGATTTTGCAAACTTTCCTAACACACATCCCTTACATACATCATCATGCTCTATGCTCACCTCTAGCACACCTATCACCATCTCACGAAGCAATTTAAGTGCTTCATGATGAAAATGGCCCATCCTCCTATGACATAGCTCTCCAAGATCTCTAGGATTACTACTCCTCATGAGTGCCTTAGGAGTATCACACTACAAACTATAAAGGCAACCACTCCTAACTCCAATAGTTATGGGTGATTTCCAATCCTTGTGCTTAATCAACACATTTGTCCCTCTAAAGAGTACATAATACCCCCTATCTTGAAGAACAGATACAAAAATCAAATTCATACCTAAGCCTGGCACATGCAACACATCATGAAGTGGAATTATCTTTCCATTCTCCCTCTAAAACTGAATAGTCCCTTTCCCAACTTGGTTGAGTTTGGACAAGTTTCCCATAGATATATGGATGTTGGTGTCCTCCTCCTTGTAACTGGAGAAGTTGTAGTGTCTACCCCTAGTTTACATTTTTGTTATCATTGTTGAACTCTTTTACGCTAGTTTTATGCTTGATTATTAGTAATATTGTTTTGAGATTTTTAGATATTGCTTCACATTCAGCTAATTATATGATGAGATTACTTGGTACTCTATACTTCATGTATGCATCATGATTATTCAGTAATTTCAATTATTTTTGATGATTAGTTAGATGGATTATCATATGTGTTTTCTTATGGGTACTTACCCCATACTGCATGTGTATGGTGTGCATGTATGTTTTCTTTATGTATGGCATTTTTGATATGGGTAAGGAAGGGAGTCGTGGTCACTTGCTAGTCAGGATCTACATGATGCACCACTTCCTACCATTGCCTATTTAGTTTAGAATATTGTGTTTGTACATGCGTGAATTTTTATGCAGATTGTAGGTATCGGGTATCGACTTTCCTAAATTTTTAGGCTGAGCATACCCTATCGCATTATCTCAATGGTAAGAGAGGGGAGATAAATTCTTAAGTCCAAATCCTAACCTTTAAAGCCATTTATCCTTAAAAAATTATGACAAGTATTTGAGTTTTTTACCTTCTGAATGTGTCGAATGACGTTAATTCGTGATTATAACCCTTTAGTTTGATCTTGTATGTGTTTTTTCTATGATGGGTTTTTATTTTATTTTTTTATGAGTCCTTGGTGATTTTTCTATTAATTAATTCAAATTAAATAATTAAATTTATGATTAAATTTAATTGAGAATTATTATGATATTTTAATATTTACGTATATTTAATTAATTGGGAAATTGATTAAATCAAAAGAATTAAATTTGAAGATAAAAGTTATAAGAATAATTTTAGAACGTGATAAATTATTTATTTAATTTAATAAAAATATATTTAGAGTTCATTTTTAAATAAATGCTAAATACTATTATTATTTAAGTTAATAAATATTTTATCATTAAATGTTCGAAAATAAATTAAAAAGTGAAAAAGTTATTAATTTATTAAAAGTTTCAAAATTGCATAATGTGTGCATGAGATTAAAATTTAATAAATTAATTGAAAAGAGAAGTCAAGTAAAAATTAAATAAAGTTATTTTATAATTCATTAAACGTGCATGGAAAAGATAAAGAAAAGTTAATAGGAGTTAAAGTCTGGTGAGCAAGGAGTCCTCTCGAATGAATGCACAATCAGTGCCCTGATTTTAGGAGAGAACTCCTTATCATTAATTGAGGGTTCATTTTCAAAGACCCAAAGTTTTGGGAGGACTGCGAATTTTGGGAAGACAATTTTGGAAGAGAGAAGGTTTTGAGAGGAGAAATTTCTCTCACAATCTTTTTGGGTGTAGCGATTAGCATCAGAGTCCAAGTAGATTCTTGTGATTATTCGCACAGTTTATTATGCTTTTTCTTTCATCTCTTCTTTGTGATTGTGAATTGGTTATCTAAGTAATTCTTTGTGATGAGTGTTTCTATATTGTGAATTTCTAATATGCATGTTGATTCTTCTGTACATTTAGAGATCCAAAAAAAATCAATTAGAAACCCTTGTTCCGTAGATGGAAGAAATTTATATAGAGAGGGTTTGAATTAAATGGAAATTTTAAATTGGAAATTTGAATGGTTGATAGTATTTTTCCTATCAAACTAAAATTGGAAATGTTTATAAAAATATATATATATTACAAATTTTATAACGGGGGGAGCTTGTGGATTTTGTTTTATATTAAAATATGTATTTAAAAAAATTTAAAATATATAATATTTTGGGGGGAAGGTAGGGCCACCACCCCCCCACCTCCCATCACCCATGGCTAGCGGCAGCTGTACCTACTGTCGCAGGTACTATGATAACCGTAACAGGCCCTGCGACAATAGGGAGGGGCCGCACAGCCTCCCTTTAAATTCGGTAGGCTTTTAAAAGAAACGCATGGGTTTAATTTTGAACTGTTTTTAATTTACAAATTTTAGTGTTAAATTTATTTATTAATATTATTTTTCATTATTAATTAATAATATTTATTATTAAGTGATTTAAAAATAATTGTTTTATTATTTAATAATGATTATTAATAATGTTTTAATTATTAATTATTATTAATTTGAATTACCATTTAATAAATAAATTTTATTAACTGTATACATTTTTAATATTTATTTAAAATATAATTATTTTGTTTGTATTAATTAATCTAATCTAATTTTATTTTATTTATTTATTTAATAATGAAAGATTTTTAGTAGAAATGAAGATTTATTTAATTATTAATAATCCTAATTTTTAATAAGATTGTAAATAATTTTACTTTAAACCAATGGATTTATTTTAATAATTTAAATATATAGATAATTATCTTTTGAAATTTTTTTTAGAAAATTGATTTTAAAAAAATAATGGGAGGGTAATTCTATATTTTATTCAAATCGAGGATCTTTTAAACTCGAAAACTTACATTGAACAAAAATTGAACCCTTGCAATTTAACTCAACCGCATGTTTCAAATCAAATCGAACTGTGAGACTATTATGTTTTCTATGTTGTCTATGCTCTAGGGTTTTAGGGTTGACCTAGCTTTGACCAGTCTTAGGATGTTACCAGAGGCTTGGGAGTTTTATGTTTGTGATGTTATGATGATTTGATTTTGATCTTTAAACTCAACCATGGTAATGTGTCTGGTATGCTCTATGATGTGTGTTGATCTATTGATTGTTATTACTTTCCAGTGTTCTTGTGTGACATTGAGGTGAATGTATGACCTACTTGACTTACCATTTTTAGTCTTTGATCGGTTGTATATTTGGATTGCTTTCTAGTCACTTTTATAGGACTGAGGTGTTTGATATGATTTGTTCTTGGTGATGTCATGTTATGACATATTTGACCTAACCATTTTGAGTCTTTGATCAGTATTTTTGGGATGTCTTCCAGTTGCTCATAGAGAACTAATGTGTTATTGTGAATTATCTTTTAATGCTTTCCAATCACTTGTATAGGATTGAGGCGAATTTTATATGATTCTTTGATTTATATTTTTATGAGCCTAGGGTAGGTTATCTAAATGTAATGTTAGGAAGTGCCTTGCAATGGAGGTTGGGGCCCTAAGTGGTTCCTAGGGTAACCCATTGTAAGTTGTTTAACAAGAGAAAACACTACACTAAATGAGAGTAAAATGAACCTAATAAGAGTCTTTGTATGTTCCTACCCATGCCTCAAGTGCTAGTATAGACTAGGATGGGAGTAGAGAGAACACTTGGTTGTGGCCTTGCATCCGTAGTATGCCTTGTTAGTACAAGAGGATACTAGTGGCCACATAGGGATCACTAGGGGGTCGAGGTCCTGAGGGATTGCTAAGGTAACTCTAGCATGATTCGTGTATTGACATTATGTTGTATTTGTCATTAGTGATAGCACTTATTTGATTCTGAATGTTTACCAAGCTCATCACTCAATCTATAGTTTATACCAAGCATTCAGTGGTTACCTTGTAAGTTCAATAGTTAAGCAGTTCACACTGAGCATTCCTGAAGCTACCAAGTGAGTGTGCAGTTCAATAGTATTTACCGAACTTATAGTGTTCACCAAAGAGTCAGTGGTCACTGAGCTTCATAGTGTCTACTGAGTTATTATCTTGTGTGATGTGAAGTCAATTTTTACCGAGTGATGGATGTGTAGTGTTTATCGAGTGACAGCAAGGTAAACGAAGGATTCAATATCTACCGAGTGACACTATATCTACTGAGTCTCCAATGGTTACTAAGTTCCAAGCTACATTATGTGATTAGTATGGACTAAGCTTCTACTTCTACTGAGTGTAGGATGATGTCGAGTAATGCAGTGGATGTCAAGTATCAGAAGGTCACCAATCAGCTTGAAGAGCTCGAGTTTTTTACTGTTTGGCCGACTTAGTAATATTTTGTTTACTTGTGTTTTAGCTTACCTTGCAATTGTAATTATTGGAATGGTATATATGTAATGTATTGCACCATTTGTAATGTATTATCATGAGTATGTTAAGGAATGGACATGTAATGTTTTGAGAAGAGTAAATGTGAATCAGCAACAGAGCAGAGTATTCAGCAAGGTCATTAAGGAGCAGCAAAGACATATCAGTCACAAGAGGTGATCTATACTTCAAGATCTATTCAGAAATCAAGTTGTAAGTTAGATCTACTGTATCATCCTAACAGGTGAATCAATTTTCTAAATCCTTTAACAGGTTAGACTTAACAGACTTTGTATAATTCTCTTAATAGAGTGCATACTTCATTGTATGTTTGTAAAACCTCTAACAAGGTGGACCTAGCAGTCTAAATTGCTCTTAACAGGGCAGATCATCAGAAGTGGTCAATGTAAGCCCTATCAGGCCAACTTTATACTACAGTAGTGAAGTTTTGTGGGTATCATCCCCACCCCAATTTTACTTTCTATTTGGAAGGTTTCTGGGTCACCAAAATATTGTATTCATGTGTTATGAATGTTTATCTCTTCTCATACATGCATTATATTAGATGAATGAATGGTGAATGATTTATATGGTTAAGTGTTGAATAAAATTTAAAGTTTTTGAGGTTACTGATTCACCCCTCCCCTCTCAGTAACCTAGCCAGTCTTGATTATTTCCAACAATTGGTATTAGAGCTTTGTGGTTCTTAGGATAAAGTTTGACAGCTTGAGCAAAGATCAAGGACAATGGAGATATTCAAACTTGAAAAAGCTATTGAAAATGAGAAGCTAGATCTGGAAATGACCATAGCTCAACTCAAGGAAGAAAAAGAGCATCTTTCCCAATCCTTGAAAAGAAGGAAGGAACTTGAAAGATAGATGAATGGCCATTAGTATGTTGAAGAAAAGATTGAATATTTTTTCCCATCAAGTAGTTCAAATGAAGCAAATGAGGCAATCAAAGAACTCCTAGCAAAGAATGTCTCTCTACAAGAAGAGGTAAGAAAATTGAAAAGAGAATAGGAAGCTCAGTCAATAAGGATGTGTGAAATCTTGGAACAAAGGAATAAGGCAAGTGAAGACTTGGAAGCAAGGAACAATGCAAATCAAAACCAATCCCTTCAGTAAGAAAGTCTTATCAATCAGCTCTCCAATGCAAATGAAGAAATCACAAATCTGAGATCTGAAAATGAAAGCTTAAGGAATGATTTAATCATTGAAAGAAAAATCAATGAAAGATTGAAATCTGATCTAATTTCTAAAAGGCAACTCAATGAAAGGATGATGAAATCCCAAGCAGACATAGACCAATTGAATCAACAAAGTGAGCAGAATCTTCATAGGCAAAAAGGTAAAGTAGGACTTGGTTACAAAGAAGAAGGTGAATCTTCCAAACAAGGTGCCCAAAGGAATCAAAGACCTACTTGCAATCATTGTGGTAAGTTAGGTCATACATCAAAAAAAATTTGGAGCAATGGAAAAGAAAAATTCAATGGAAAATGTTATAATTGTAGTAAACATGGTCATAAAGCTAATGAGTGCAAGAAGAAACCAAAATTTGAAGGTAAATGTCACAAATGCAAGAAACAAGGTCACAATGCATCTAAATGTAGATCCAAACTATTCAATCCATCTAAAAAAATTGTCAAAGAAATATTTGGTTAGGATTGCAATACTTGGTGTAGATGTCACTATTGTGGAGAATATGGACACATTGGCATAGACTACACAAAGCATCACTTGAGAAAGAGAGATTCAACACTAAGATGTTATACATGCACTAAAATTGGTCACATAGCTAAAAACTACATGAATATTAGAAGAGTTGAAGATTAGAAGAAAGTTAAAGCTAATAATATCAGGAAGCAGATGAAACAGCAGTGGATTCCTAAATCTATTGAGCTGAACAATTCAAATGATAGCAATGTCACTCAAGAAGTGGGTGACTCCATCATTTCCAATTAGATTCTTTGAAGGCGGAACTGGTATTGTATCTTCAACCCATATCTTGAGTAGTTCCAAATGGAAGAAATCAGAAGATCCAAATCAATATTTCACATACAAAAGGATCACATGAGTTCAATTCATACCGAGCAAGGTTATTCACAAACTCAACCGAGCTAGGTTGGGAGCAATGTAAGTTTGTTTGATCGCCGAGTCACAAGTTTTTATCGAGCTAATGAGTGGATGACAGTCTGTCACACACTATATCAATATGGTACCTAGCATTAATGGTAAATTTTCATCAAAAAGGGTAGAATTTGACTTCATTTTTCACTGTGTCTTTAGTATTCACAAAGCTAAGAGACTTCCAAGTGCACACAAGCAATTCCAAGCAATTTCGAGTGACTTTCTACTGAAGAATTTGTTTGAAATTTTCTTTTAGTTACCGAGTAGCGATGGCATCTAGAAGCACCAACAACAGAAAGGTGAAAAGGGGTTCAAAAATGTTGGTTAAGGGTGTGGAGTGGAAAGCGCCAAATTTCAAGGTAGTTCTAGCAGTTGCGGAGGCACTTGACCCTAATGGTGTGCAATCTCAAATTCCACCAAAGGTACTTCTAATTAATGAAATTCACACTCATTTTAAGTGTTTTATTTAGGAGATAGGAACCCTAGAAATGGATAGTGCTTTAGAGGAAATGTGTGTTGATGGTTCACTTAAACTCGAGCACAAGCACCTAGAAACAAAAGGGTTGACACATATCACACACCTAACAAGGAGTTTTCAGATAAAATGGATTAGGTATATTCTTAGCCGCATGCACAATGGTCAATTATGGTTAAAGTAGCCTATGTTAATAACCAAGAAGATGATTCACAAGATTACTGGCCTTCCCATGCTGAGCAAAGCAAAATCTACCAAAACCCTAGGTCGAGACGAACTCCAGAAGAAAACCCTAGCTGAGCGGGATGGTAGAGGTTTGAAAATTAGCACCATTTTCGATGTGGAGTTAAGGTTTGGTATTTATGTAATTGCCCACAAGATTTATAGCTCTAGTCATTTAAACAGCGTGTCATGTGAGGCAGTGGACTTAGCATTTAAGGTTGTAAAGAAAAATATGGAATTTGACTTGTCAGAGTTACTACTGAAGCAATTAATCAAGAATATGGACAACATCCAAAAATCAAAGAACAACCCTTGTAAATTTGGTTCTTTGTTAACGTGTCTTTTCTTTTATGTGCAAAAATTCTTTCCATCTAAAATTTTTGTTGTGTGGAGAAAGGATGTTCCCATTTTATATCAGATAAATGAGTTTATTGTAGAAATGGGTGTAAAATTTGATAGCATAATGGACAATTATTTTGAAGATTTCAAGGAAAGGATGAACAACAGGTTCAGGATTCCTCCTAAACCTATTGAGGATTATAAAGATGATGTGTGTTTCATGGTTGACTATGATAGAGTATATATTCAAGCAGTCAGGCCCTGAGTTGCATGGGTGAAACCTCTCCCTTATGAGGTCAATATTGATGAAACCAGGGATATTATTGAAGCATTGGTAAATGAGCCTGTAGACCCTAAGCAACTAGTTTTTGGCACATATGATGAGGCAAAAGCTAGAATTGAATTGGAAATCAAGCTACCTCATGCAATCAGCAAAGGCAAGAGGAAAATAGCAAAGATGAAATCTGCCACTAGCCCTCTAATGCTTACCAAGGGAAAAGGAGAGGATGAAGAAGAAGAAGAAGAAGAAGAAGAAGAAGAGCAAGAATCAGAGAAGGAGGCAGAGCCAGCCAAGAAGAAAGGGAGAGTAATCATTACTAAACCTCCAAAGGCCTCCACAACTATTTTCACTAGGAGATCAAAACACAAAGGTAAAGGTGAAGTTGTGCTCAGCAAGCCCCCACTTACCTTCCAGGAAAGGTTGAAACAGATGGTAGAAGGAGGTTGCATCACAAACTTCAAGGCTCTAAAGTTTGAAACAAGGACTGATGCTGAGAAGATGCAAATTGAGGAGTTGGTACTCACCAAAATGGGAAAATGGAAGTATTCCCCAAACCAGATTGCTCAAATTTTAAAGGAATTATTGGTAAGATTGCAGCCAAGGTGGGAATCAACTACACAGACCACCAAAGATATTTATGAACAATCTTTGAGGAAATTGTTGCCAAATATTACAGATGCAAAAGTGAAGGTAGCCATGAAAAAAAATGAAGGTAAAATGATGATTAGATTCCACACATGTTTGATTTTAATTAAAGATATTGAGCATGTTCTAAGAGATGTAACAAACATGTGGAAGAACATATATCATCTACATTAGCCTAGTGATGATCTAGTAGAGATAAAAGATGATGATGGTGATAGTGATGATGAAGAAGATGATAACACTCCATGTGTTACTTTTGACAGTGAAGACTATTAGGCATTAAGGGTTGATGATGAAGAGAAAGAGGAAGAAGCCGAAGACAAGGAAGAAGTTGAAGAAGATGATCCAATGAAAATTGTAGTAGAATTCATTGCTTCCCTTTCTCATTCTCCACCTAATCCAGCAACATCATCAGGGTAGGAGTTAGCTTCAGCAAGAATGATTGCAACTACCTCAAAAATATCATATGCACCTGCTACCTCATAGCTCCAAGTATCTACAATGGAAGTGTCTACCACTTCATCTATCGAGCTACAGCCCTCTTCATCAGTTCCTAAGCAATCTACTTTAGCGGTATGCACAGTTGCTAGTTCTCCAATTGTGTCAACTTCTATTGTAGCTTGTTTAGTAAGTTTTCTAGTTTTCTCTACAATTTTGTCAACTACAGCTTTAACTTCACCAGTTTTTGTTCCAGTTAGCTCTTCAGTTGTAAATATTCAAGTTTTTACATTACCTATTGGTACTTCATTTTTGGGAAGCACATAAATTTTGGATATAGCTAGTACTTCTCTCAATTTTCCTTTAGTTGGACCAATTCAAGTTTTTTCTGCTAGTCCAGCTACTTCTACTATTGTTTCCATTTCTAAGTCCAAGGAAGTAAGCATAGAAGTAAAACCAAAGACTCCTCTAAAACTTTTTCTTACTAGGATAGCAATTGATGAAGATATTGACTTGGACAAAGAAAATGTTATTCCTAAGATAGATCTGGATACTACCACAGCTAATGAAATGATATTGGTCAGTTAGCTTTTAGAGCAAAAAGCAAGGCAGAAACAACTTAGAGATGATAGAGACAGAGAATTTACAATAATTGAGAATTCCAAAAACATAATTACTAAGGCTATAGGTGTTGATGTTGACTCATCTCAACACATTTTGTTACAATTAGAAGAGGTTGTGAATAAGTTCAATGAGGATGCTTCTGGCCAAGAGAAGCTCATTAAGAAAGTAGAGAAGAAATTTGATAATAAGGTGTTTGAGCACACTGCTTAGTGCATCACAATAAATCAGGTAGAGTTATCCACAATTTTGAGCAACCTTGATTAATCCTTCACAAATGTAACATTACTTTTTGGCAAGCTTTGTGATATTACTGCGTATACCAAGGATATAAAGGAGAAATTGAATAAGATTGATGTGGATATGAAGGCTAGTGCTCAAAGGCTTCAACTTGACCCTAGTTCAAGCTCATCACATCACATGAAGGTGAATTTTTTGTCAAAAATGTAGGCAGAGTTACTTAGAGAGGAAGGTAGGATCAGGTCTACACTGATTGATATCCAAAATATGATCCTTCCAGTTATGGACCCAATGCAGAAACATATTGCATATTCAAAAACATTGGTCTAAGATAACAATTTTTCAATAGCAAATCATATGATTGAACTTTTTGTAGAAGTTCAAGTGGCCCTCTCCACCTACACAATTTTGCAAGATAATTGGGATAAGACATTAGCTCTTATTCTCAAGGTACACTCTGAATTTATCTCACATTTTGATGTTTCTATTTGAATATTTTGCATATCTCTTTGGCATTATTGTCAAAAAGGGGGAGTATGAGATAATAAGAGACATGGGATTAAAGAGATAGTAAGAGACTTGTGGAGAAATCAAAGAAAAATAGACTGATATATGTACAGATAAAAGCTATGTATATATTATGCCATATGTATGGGGGAGATATGTAAGATATGTATATACAGTAGCTTTACAAAGATCAATTTTGAAAAATCAAAAATCAATATGTCAGTGTACATAAGTTTTGGTTCATAAGTGTTTATCACTAATGCCAAAGGGGGAGATTGTTGGCATTATGTTGTATTTGTCATTAGTGACAACACTTATTCGATTCTAAATGCTTACTGAGCTCATCACTCAATCTATAGTTTATATTGAGCATTTAGTGGTTACCTTGTAAGTTCAACAATTAAGTAGTTCACACTAAGCATTCTTGAAGCTACCGAGTGAATGTGTAGTTCAGCAGTATTTACCAAACTTACAGTGTTCACCAAATAGTCAATGGTCACCGAGCTTCACAGTGTCTACCAAGTTATTAGCTTGTGTGATGTGAACTCAATTTCTACCAAGTGATGGATGTGTAGTGTTTACTGAGTGACAGCAAGGCAAATGAAGGATTTAGTATCTACTGAGTGACACTATATCTACCAAGTCTCTAATGGTTACCGAGTTCCAAGCTACGTTGTGTGATTAGTATGGACTGAGCTTTTACTTCTATCGAGTGCATGATGATGTCAAGTAATGCAATGGATGTCGAGTATCAGAAGGTCACCAAGTCAACTTGAAGAGCCCGAATCTTCTACTATTTGGTTGATTTAGTAATATTTTGTTTACTTGTGTTTTAGCCACTTGCAATTGTAATTATTGGAATGGTATATATGTAATGTATTGCACCATTTGCAATGTATTATCATGAGTATGTTAAGGAATGGACATGTAATGTTTTGAGAAGAGTAAATGCAAATTAGCAGCAAAGTAGAGTATTCAGCAAGGTCATTAAGGAGCAGCAAAGACATATCAGTCACAAGAGGTGATTTGTACTTCAAGATCTATTTAGCAAACAAGTTGGAAGTCAGATCTCTTGTTTCATTCTAATGGGTGAATTAGTTTTCTAAATCCTTTAACAAGATAGATTTAACAGTCTTTGTATAAATCTCTTAACAGAGTTCATACTTCATTGTATGTTTGTAAAACCTCTAACAAGGTGGACCTAGTAGTCCAAATTGCTCTTAACAGGGCAGATCATCATAAGTGGTCAATGTAAACCCTAATAGGCCAACTTTATACTATAGTAGTGAAGTTTTGTGAGTATCATCCCCACCCCAGTTTTACTTTCTATTTGGAAGGTTTCTAGGTCACCAAAATACTGTGTTCACGTGTTATGAATGTTTATCTCTTCTCATACATGTAGTAGATTAGATGAATGAATGGTGAATGATTTGTATGGTTAAGTGTTGAATAAAATTTAAAGTTTTTAAGGTTACTAATTCACCCCTCCCCTCTCAGTAACCTAGCCAATCTTGATTATTTCCAACATCATGTGATGACACCTGCCCACTTACATAGTAGGTTTCCTATGTTTCTTTGTGTGCCTCTGGGTTTAGATGTCAATTTATCTTGGAACCTTTGAATTATATTACTTTTAGGATTTCCTAGACTTAGAGAATACTTTTGATTGTTGGATTGATATCCTATTGGGACTTGAGACTATCTCCTTAGCATGGTGGGAGTGCACCTTTTTGGGTTACCACATGGTCGGGTGGTAGTGCTTTTTACTCTTACCATTGAGATCCATCCGTTGATATCATGGTTGGAGTTTCTTTGTCTACATTTCCTTTCATTGTATCTTTGTATCATTATGATGGATGGTTTCAATTATTGTATTGTACTTTGTATCATGGATCCAAGAAGGATGAAGTAATTCTATTTTTATAAATGTATATTCTTTTAGCCTTTCATATCCTGTGACATGTACAGTGGATGATTGAGCATTTTGAATTGTATTTCCAAGTGGCATTCAGAACAAATGTATATTATTTAAATGGACTTTGGACTTTTAATTATTCTTTCATGTGAATGTGGTAATTGTTAGACTTAGTATTAATTAAATTCAAATTTGATTCAACGTCTTGGGATCCTTAAGTAATGTAATCTATTATGTTTGCTTATGTATGATTGTATGTTATTGCTTCTGCTACTTTATGTTTGATGTGTATGTTATTCTTTCTTTCTTTTTTAAAAAAGTTTGGAAAACTTAGTAAAACTTTAGGTTAATTCTTTTGGATCCCTTTGGCAGGGTGTTATAGAGGTACTCTCTAACTCCTATCATATAAAATGATGTCCTACTATCTATATACCAAACACACTATGAGATTGAGCTAACCATACAAGCTATGAGTGCAAACTCATTTTCCATTCTACTAGAGAGTTCTTCTGCACTTGCTGAAGTTGCCACTTGCTTCTTACCCTTCTTCCTCTATGGGCAATCACTGACATAGTGGCCAATCTCATGACATCCAAAGCACTTGAACTTAGAAATTTCCTTCTTCTTCTTCTCACTTTATGAATTTGATTCTTTGCTAGATCCCTTCTTTGCTTTCCCTTTACCCGTTAGGGCAACATTTTCTTGTTCCACCTCACTTTTCTAACTCTTGTTGGCCCCATTTACAAGACTTATTCTAAACTCCTCTTGAGTGAAATCAGTCCATAGTCAATCCCAACTCGATAATGTATCTCATCCACTAACAACTTGAACAAAGACACTCCACTATTTAGAAAACCCATTTAAGGCTATTCTCACTAGCTCGTCATCACTAGGTCTATCTCAAACAGCTGCTAACTCATCATTGACAAGTCTAAGCTTGGTGAGGTAACTTGTAATGTCTTATCCCTAGTTCATCCAGGTATTCTTTAGCTTCTCTCTAAGAATCATCTTCCTATTGGTGATAGCATTCTGGTACAGATTCAAAATGGTGTCCCACATCTTATTTGTTGTATCTAGCTCTAAGATATGTGGAACAATATGATCCTTGAAACCATCAAGAATAATCTTTCTTGCCTTGGCATCATCCTTCTTATGTGCTACAAGTTGTGTTGCATCCGTTGGTATAGGTACAAAATTGGTAGCATGATCCTTGATACCATTCTCTTCCAACAATAAAGAAATTTTGGCCTTCCAGACACCAAAATTCGAGGCACCATCCAATCTATCCTGATCTCTCAAACTAGCTAAAGCCATCTTAAGGGATTAAAGCAATAATAAATCTAAAAATATCAAAATTTCTTTCCTAGGGGAAAACTCTTCTACCCTCAACAATGCTCTGATACCATGTGAAAATTAACACTGTTGTAGTCACTAATTATTAATCTTCTATCGTAAACAATTATTAAACTATTGGAAATAAATTCCCAACTAATATCAAAAAATAATACAACTACAACTTCACCAATAAAAATACAGAAAGAAATTCACAACACAATGAACACAATATTTTTGGACAAATTGTCTCTAGAAAAACCCCTAAGGGAAAACTAGTTCTACAAATGAGGAATTATATTAAACTTCAGCAAATCAAGAGATACAAAATTCCTTATCTCTCATAAGCATAACTCTGAGAACCTACTAATTTCTCCCGCTGATATTCCCCATTGCTATCACCATGCTAACACTACACCCTTGCTAATACTGCAAGACAATTTTCTATCACTACAAATGCTTCTCCAAAAACTTGTCTTTCCAAATGACCCAATGAGCCCTTTTTATACTACTCTATTGGAAAACCAATGACCGAGATTAAATCAAACCAACAGCTAAGATTAAGACAACTCAACAACCAATAATAGAATTGGTTGCATGGTGTCTAAAAGGGAATCATAAATTAGGAAATAATTATCCTTGCATAACAACCATTTACTAATTCTAAGCAAGTGGACAAACAACTATCCAAACTACCCATAACTAACGTTGTTATATATAGATAAGGATGAACGGTTGTCCAAGCTACCCATAAATGCTACTGTTATTTCTGGGTCACAAATAATTGTCCAATTAACAATAATTAACATTAACATCTTTGATATCAAATTCCAAAGACTTTATACAATAAATTTGCAATGTACCTAATGTATTGGTTCATGTGTAATGTGCTCTAAGATTCTTGCATCAAATTGATAATTTATCAATGAAGCTTTGTTGATGCATCACTAATATATACTCTAGTGATCATAAAATAGGGGAATGACCCCTATCTTACCTCTTAGATACAAAAATGCATCCTTAGGTAATGGCTTGGTAAATATGTCAACAACCTGCTCCTTGGTGTTCACATATTCCAATCTTACCTCTCTTTTTTAAACTAATTCCCTCAAAAAATGATACTTGATTGCAATGTCTTTTATCTTGGTGTGCATTATTGGATTCTTGGATATGTTGATTGCAAGTTTATGTTATCACAATAGATAACCACTGGGTCCTTGATTTCTTCCTTCATTCCTAACAATAGTTAATTGATCCATATTATGCTAAAATAATTAGTTGTTGCAGAAATATATTTTGTTTTTTTTATAGATTGAGAGATGCAATTCTACTTATTTCTTGTCCATGATACTGACCTCTTTCCAAGAAAGAATGCTCCTCCATGGATTCTTTTTCTATCACCAATGCTTCTAGCCCAATCTACATTAGTAAAGGATTTCAACTCAAAGTTTCCTCCTTTCTTGTACCATTGACCATAGTCTTAGTATCTTTTAGATACCTTATAATTCTTTTGACTGCCATCATATAATTTTCTCTAGGATTTGCAGAAAACCTTGCAACTATACCAATTGCTAATGCAATATTAGGCCTTGTGTGTACAACATACTAAATTTTCCCAATCATGGATCTATAGGTAGATTTATTTACCTCCTTTGAATCATCATTCTTAGATAGTTTGTGTCCAGTAGACATAGGTGTTCCAACTAGTTTGGAATCTTCCATTCCAAATGTCTTCAATATTTCCATGATGCACTTTGACTAATGTAGATGCCATCCTTCATTTTATGAACTTGTAAACCAAAAAAGAATTGTATCTCTCCAAACATTGATATTTCAAATTCTTTCTTCATTTCTTTAGAGAATGATTTACATAAGTCATCATGACCTATGAATAAAATATCATGTACAAATATTTCTGCTAGCAATATATTATTATGTGGTCCTTCTTTAATATATAGACTACTATTATCATTTGTTCCTTGAAAATCAATCCTTACCATATAACCATGTAGTCTTTCATACCATGCTCTAGAAGCTTGTTTAGACCATATAAAGTTTTATGTAGTTTGCAAACCGTGTCTCCTTTATTTGGATCAATGAAACCTTTAGGTTGATCAATATAGACTTCTTCATCCATAATTCCATTCAAAAAAGTTGATTTTCCATCCATTTGATACACTTTGAATCCTTTCTGTGCAGCATATGCAAGTAGTGTTCTAACTCCTTCAAGTCTAGAAATAGGAGCAAATATTTCTTTATAGTCTATACCTTATCTTGAGCATATCCTTTACACACTAGCCTTGCCTTGTTCCTTGATACTTCACCATTTTCATTCAATTTATTTCTAAATACTTGCTTTGTACCAATTAAATTTTTATCCTTGGGTCTAGGAATAAGAGTCCAGGTGTTGTTCCTTTCAATTTGCTCAATTTCTTTATTCATTGCCTCTATCCAACTTTCATTATTAAAAGCATCTTTTACAGTTCTAGGTTCACATTCACTAAGAAAACATTTACCTTTTTAGTTTTTTCCTTGTCATCATGCCTCATGTTTGATCTCCAATTATTTGGTCATGTGCATTATTCCTTAGGACATATCTAACAAGTATAGGTTTCTTCCTTCTAGATTATAAACTTGTTTCAATTGGTTGTTTCAGTTGGTTCACCACATTCAATGATTCTATGAACTTCTGACCTTTTCTCAATTCCCACTATCTGAGACTCAGTTCCCTCTATTTCTAATTTAAGTTCCTCTATCTGAGACTCAATTAGAACTATCTTTAGCTTGGGTTGCACTAGATACAACCCAGTTTGCACTACAAACTTGGGTGACTCGGGTGGTACAATATGTTGTAGCCCAATCACATTCACTTGTAACTTGGGTAAAGCCTCGGGCTCATAGTAGACAAAATTTATGTAGTCTTCAAGTTCATTATTGCTTTGTTCTTCACTCTTTTCTACAAACTCTTCAATTTTCATATGTACACTTTCTACAACCTTGTGAGTAGCAAGATTCAAACATTTATATGCTTTTCTCTTGTTGGAGTAACCTAAGAATATGCCTTCATCACTTTTTGCATCAACCTTTCCTTTCCTTGCCTCTTAAGATATAACATTTTCTTCCAAATACTTTGAAATAATAGACATTAGGTTTATAGCCATACCATAATTCATAAGGTGTTTGATTTGTACATTTCTTTAGTTGAACTCAATTCAAGGTATGAACTATTGTGCTAATTGTTTCTTTCCAATATTTCGTTGCAATATTTTTCTCTATCATCAGTGTTCTTGCACAATCCATGATGGATCTATTTCTTCTTTCAGTTATGCATTTTGTTGAAGTGTAATAGGTGCAAATCCTTGTCTCTTGATTCCTCTTTCATTATAGAACTCATTGAATTCAGCTCCTCTATCTAACTGATCCGCCTCAAAATGGGTGTATCATAGTCATGCTCTAGGACATGCTCAAGAATAATATATTCAAACTAAGGACTATTTTTCCCACTATGAAGTGCATTTAATCTTGTCAACCTAGGGACGTATACTTGAAATGGTCAGCATAGTATGTGTACTAGGTCTCTTAATGAGTCACTAAGCTTATGTTGCAGGAAAGTAAAATGCAAGGAAAAGAACTTACACTATTGCTGCAGAAGACTAAAACACTTAACTCTATAAATTCTAGAAATATAATGAAAGGATAACAAATATTCCAACTCGGTTCATCCACTATAACTGTTCTCACATATGCTACAGGAACATTCACAAAGTGCGATGCTACAGGAAGGAACTTACATCTTCTAATTATGAAACTAAGAATGCTTGGAAATCAATCTATTCTATCCTAATCTAATCCACCTTCCAAATGGGCCCCCTTGGTCAGCTTCACTAAACTACTAACACAAAAGAGAAGCCAAAAACTATTTCATTGGATTTCAGAATTTCATTACATAACACATAACTGTAAAAACACAACTGTAAAAGTTAACAGTTTATTTTCTTAAACTATTTCTTCTAACTAGTTAAAAACTTAGCACACTTGGGTCGATTCCTATATATATAGGAAATCAACACTTATTCCATAACAGAAAAATAAATGACCTAGCTTTAAATCTGCAAGAGAGAAAATAGGAGGATAACAATTGAAGGCAAGAAGAGGGAATAATGGCTTAAGGTGGGAATAATAAAGTCTAAACATCTGCTCACCAAAGAATAAATGCAGAGAAGGTAATAAGTCTTCATAGCTCCTCCTTACTCGCTATCGTGTCTTCTAGAACAATTGCAACTTTCATCCATTGTGGCTACTCCTTAGCATTCTCTTCTCCTTGAATGTTGTTGGTGCTTAACTTTTGAATTCCTCCAATCATCTTTTAGTCTTCATTAACAAGTTAGTTTCAATACAAAGACATGTTTGCAAATAAACATTTATCAAATTAAATTCAAATATAAGAACACACATTTTGATAACTATATGAAATACTACATACTATATATAATATTAGAAAAAGATGGCATAGTTTCTACCCATGGGTTTATCATAGGTTCGGTAAACATAGGTTGACAAATGTTTTGACAAAGATAAAATAGAGTATCAACAAAGTATCTTAAAACTATCATAAAATAAAGGCAAATTTTGGTCTCATCATCTACCCCCTAGTAAACTAATTCTTGTCCTCAAGCATTGCACTTCCTTGTTAATGACCTGAACTCTCCAATCTCTGTGCTTCCTTTTCTGTTGCTCTTGAAAGTGTATTAAAATCCTCTAGTTCTCTCCCACACTTCCCTTCTATGATCTTTCTGAAGCTTATCAAGTCTATCAGCATTGATGTCATACAAAGGCCATAGGAGCATTGGAGGTTGCATGGTTAGGGGATACCACAACTCTTGTCTGGCCTACTTCCCTAACTCTAAATATTTTGGAACCCTATAAAGTGCTACCTCCAAGTTAATAGGACTATGTGGTTCTAACTTTTTCAAAGATTCGGGTAGTCTGGCTCATCTACTCCAAGCACTAGTCATAGCTCTCTGAAAAGTAAAGTAGGGCAGATTTTCATAATCAGCATAAACTTTAACTCTAGCAGCAAAGATCCTATCCCTTACTTATGGATTCTCCTTTCCACAAGTTAATGTGAACCAATCCCTAAGTACTTCATCTAGCTTGCTACTTTCTGCTCTTAAAGGCAAAGGTTCTATCCTTTCCTCATCCCTATAATTATTCAACTGCCTATCATAATTTGCTTCATTGGAAATCTAGGACATGAGAGCTCTTAGGTGTATATCCCCTATGTAAAGCAAGGGATTCCATTGAGTCTCTGAAGGGATAACAAAATTATGAACATATAATTCACAAAGTAAATTATGCTACCAAGGTGGTAGAGTCTAATATAGTCCATAAAATTCTTGTGTTGCTTTGAACTCTACATTAATATTCTAAAGAGTTAACATTAATTGAAACAAAAGAAATTGTTCTTTCAAATAGAGAGCATAAAATCTTTGTGGTGGTCTACAAGCAAGGGCCTGATCAGCTAGCTTGAGGGCCTAGTCCATTCATTGTTGTTGGCTTGATAACTGTTCCTTTAAATTTTCAATTTCATCACCTTGAGATACTATAATCTTATTCATATTTTTCTTCTCTTCTTTCCACAAGGCTTCAGCAAATAGATGCTCTCCATACAACTGAAAAAGGAGTTTCTACAATGTGATAGAACCACTGTCTTCTTCATGATATCTTTTCCTTTTTCTCTTTTCTTGCCATAAATTTTCTACAAAACTAGTAATCCATGTTTATCTATGGGCAACAAGGGCAGTGTTTGGATCAACATATTCAAGAACTATTTCATCCCTATAGCTGGAGGTACCTGGTAGGTCTACTAGGGTATCATCTAGATTTTTTTTTATTTGATCCCTAAATTCCTCAATAGGATTTTCAGGAATACTTGCAATCTCGGGATGGGGAGGAGAGTGATCAAAAACAATTTGCACAGGGGATTCCCTGGTGGATGCTTTAGACAATGTAGAATCTTTAGAAACTTGCCCTCTCATTCTAGGGCTTCTCCTTATGGGGGTTTCCTCTTGTATTACGGCCTTTTTCCTACTTTTCCCTTTGGGTGTCTCTACTATAGGAGTGGTTGTTGCAGGACTTTTCTTTGTTCTCTTTTGTCTTACAATTGTAGGGTTCGGCTCTTCCTTTTCCTAAACAGAGATTTCTTCCTGTGGTTTTTGTTTCCTCTTAGCTCTACTAGTAGTAGGTTTCAGAGTCTCTTGCACAGGTGAAGGCATGTTTTCTTGGACAGAGATAGTTTCTTTCACATTTTGTTGGGTCTTTTCAACTTCAGCCTCTTGGGTATTTTGTTCAGCAAGCTCACTATTGGGAGCTACATTTTCCTCACTAGGTTGTTCACTAGGGGCAGCTTGGGGTTGCAGAGTTTTGGCTTGCACAAATTCTTCCCATGTCATGGGAGATACATCCCTAAGTGACCTCTCTATCAATAACTTGATCAAAGCATGATGAGTAATAGAATTATCTTTTCCTTTCTAAGTCTCTTCCACACTAATACAAAGCATATTATATAAGAAATTTAGAATATTTACTACAAGATTATGCCTTACACAACTAAGTAATTTGAAATAGTGTACATGCAAGTATGAGAATCTGCCTTCGCATGTAATATACCTAATTATATGCATGGCTAATTCATTGTATGGTGGTGGCAGTGACATTATCTTGCAACCTTGTTTTGTAACGTCCATTTGAGGATTAGGCAGTCTAGTAAATTGAGCTCTTACTAACCTTGCATCATGTGTGCTAGGGTAATGTTCTCCAACTACAGGAAACCCAATCACATCAGCAATGTGTTCCTTTGTTGCAATCACCTTTAAACCCCAAATGGAAGCTTCACCCTCGTCGAATGTCCTTGTAAATTTTGTAGCTGCCTCCTCATCAAATGCAATCAAACTCAGAAAATACCTAGCCATCCACATGCATTAAACCTTCTCATGGCTTCTATATCCGAGAGTAACACAGTGTGCTCCACCGGTTCTCTCCTCTGCAACTATCCACCCATTCTTTGACACTTCCTTTGTTTACTCTATTTTCCCCCTTTTAAAGTCAAGCTTCAAACTACTTTTTTATTTTACAGACTCAACTCACACTTATTTTGTTTTAACATGCAATTAATGTCATAACAAATTATTATGTGCAATAATAAGGCTTTTAATAAAGGCAAATCATGAATATGTGTGAGAATCGTCCGAAATAGGGCTTGGATCACATAAAATCTAAACATAAGTCACATCACAACTTGACATAGAAAATCATTCAAAAATGAGGGAGTATGACATCTCACTTGTGTACTTATGGCAATTAATTTTCATTAATGAAAGGAATGCAAAGATTTGGAAAAATCTTTACAGATAAATAGAAATGCCATTGGATATTAGTGACCTTCCCTACCCCCTACTAAATTTGGATAAGTGACCTCACTTGTCAGACCTAGTATGGGTAAGGGACTGGAATAATGCAACCATCATATAAATTATGTAGTATTAAATATAATTAATGAAATCTGTGGACTATAAGTGAATAATAATTTGAAAATGTTATACCTATTGATCTGATAATCGCACATACCAAAAAGGTGGTGGAAGTGATATCATCATTGGCAACGTCTGTCAACATCTTGCGAGGTTTATTAAAAGCATGAAAAATTGATGGCATGGAAAGTGGATCAATGGAAGATAAAGAAATGAGATGAGGTGGGTGGGTGGAAGGTAGAGAGATGAGATGGAAGGAAAAAGTGAATAGAAAAGTGAACTTTATGTGAACATAAAGTCTTTATTATGAGCATGAACAAAGAGACTAATGTTGAAGAGCGATAATCAAAAGGTTGACACCTTCAGTTGTAGGAAGAGTTACGTGATTTGTATTTGAATTCAGATGTTGAAACTACTGTAGGAAGTCTACTTTTGTTTGGGGTTGCTGATATAATTTCAATCTGTGACCATTGACTAATAGTTTGAAGGGTACCAGATCAATGGTAGTGAGTTGAACAACTCCATTATCAAAAACATGACTAATTTCATATGGTCCTAGCCATCTTGTCTGTAGCTTTCCTAGCATATATTTGAATCTAGAATCATATAGGAGTGCCTAGTCACCAACTTGAAATTGTTTACTAAGAGTTAAGATGTAGAAGTCATTCTCTTTGTGCTACAGGAAGTTCAATATCCAATGCCAATGTTGTCCTTAGAGTTCTATGTTCAAATTCAATTGGAAGCATTGCTACCTTACCATATAAGAGCTCAAATGGTGTGAATCCTGTAGTAGTTTTCCATGTTGTTCTATAAGCCCAAACAGCTTCTTGCAATCTACTGGTCCAATCCCTACAGTACAAATGGACTATTTTTGTTAAGATGTTCTCCAGCTCACGGTTTATGACCTCTACTTGTCCATTAGCCTGAGGGTGATAAGGACTAGATTTTTGGTGCCTAATATTATATTGTTTCATCAACTCTGAGATCAAATTAGAGGTAAATTGTGCACCTTGGTCAATGACTAGCTCCTTGGGTACACCATAGCGAGCAAAGATCTCTTCATACAGAAATTCAGCAACTTTTTCATCATGAGCATGTTTCATAGCCTTAACTTCAACCCATTTTTTTAGGTAATCAGTGCACACAAGAATATAGGATTTCCCATTAGATGGAGGATCAATTGGTCCAATGAAATCCATGCCCCATTTTTCAAATGGTGCTAATGACATCTAAGGATTAAGAGGCATTTCATCTGTTCTTATTGGTCGGCCCATCCTTTGACACTTGTCATATTTCCATGTATAGTTGACTACACCCTTGTGAAGTGTAGGCCAATAATAACTTGTTGTCAAGATTTTGAAAGCTATTCTTTTTGTTACAAAGTGTCCTCCGCATGGTTCATTATGACATGCACGTAGAATGTCATATGTCTCATCTTCTCTCACACATATTCTCATAACTTGATCAGGTCCAGTGTAAAACAAGAGATTATCTATCTAAGAGAAATGCAAACTTTTCTCCATAAGCAGCTTCTTTTCCTTGTAAGAAAAATGTGCTAGTATCTTATTAGTTGCAATGTAGTTAGCAATGTCTACATTCCATGGAGTTTGAATAGCAATATGAAACAAATGTTCATCCAGAAATGCATCATCTACCAAAGTAGTGTTAGTATCATCATGATGGATTATTGATAAATAATTAGCTACAAGATTGGCTTTTCTAGGCTTATCAACAATAGTTATATCAAATTCTTGTAACAATAGTAACCATCTTGCTAATCTACCTATTATAGCAGGTTTGTTCATGAGATATTTAATTGTTGCATGATCAATATGAACAAATATGGAATAGCCAATTATGTAATACCAAAAATTTTTGAGCAGAAAAACTATTGCTAGCAATTCTTTTTTAGTCATAGTGTAGTTTAGCTCTGGTCCATAAAGGCTCTTACTAATATAATAGATTGCATTTTCAAGATTTTGGGATTGATGTGCTAGGACTGCACCTATGGCATAATCAAAGGCATATGTATATATATGAAAAGGTAAATTCCAATTAGGGCCTTGTAAAACTGGGGTTGTAGTCAAAAGTTTCTTAAGCTGGAGGAAGGCTTCATCACATTCAGATGTCTAACTAAATTTATCTTTTTTTGTGCGTAACTTATACAAGGGACTAGCTATTTTGCTGAAATCTTTTATGAAACATCTGCAATATCCAACATGACCTAGAAAAGATTGTGCATCTTTTGATTTTGTAGGTATGGGCAATGTTTGAATTACCTCTATCTTAGCTGGATCCACTTGTATTCCAGTAGTGGATATAAAATGACCAAGTAATACACCTTCCTGCATAAGCATGAAACACTTTTCACTATTAATTGCCAATTTATGTTCTTGACATCTAACCAAAACCTTTTCAAGATTCACCATTGCTTCCTCAAAGTGACTCCAAATGTTGCAAAATCATCCATGTAGATTTCCATGTAATCATGTGATATATCAGCAAAGATGTTGATAACAACTCTTTGGAACATTGCAGGTGCATTACATAGACCAAATGGTAAAATTGAGTATGCAAAAGTACCCCATGGACATGTAAATGTGGTTTTGTCTTGATCTTCAAGAGCAATACTGATTTGATTATAACCACTATACCCATCTAGAAAAGAGAAATACTTCTTTCTAGCTAGTGTGTCCAGAACTTGATCTATGAATGGTAAAGGAAAGTGATCCTTTTTGGTAGCTTTATTCAACTCTCTGTAATCTACACAAATTCTCCATTTTCCTCCTTTTTTAGGCACTATGACCAAGGGTGACACCCATCTACTATTAGATATAGGATAGATAAAACCAACATCAAGTAATTTTTGCAATTTAGTTTTAAATATCTCTTTAAGGCTTGGATTTATCCTTCTCTGGGGTTGACGGAGTGGTAGAAAGCCTTCATTGATGTATATCCTATGAGTGCATAGTGTAGGACTCAACTCTTTCATATCACTATAATCCCATGCAAAGGCCTTTTCATGCCTTTGAAGCAATTCTTTTAACTGTTCCATCTGTGTGGGTGTTAACTGAGGATTAACATGGAGATTATGACCTTTAGTTAGTTCAACAGTAATGGTTGACTCTATCATAGCAGCTTTAGCGATTGAACTTGCTTCTAATTCACAAGGTAAAAGTGGATAAACAATTTTAGGTTCTTTGAGAAAAGTACAACTCTTATCACATTCCTCATATGTTATTAATTCCAACATAGAACTTTCAGATATGTCTTTTTCTACCACACAACTGTTAGTGAGGATACTCTGAAGTACTGAATCTTCCTCTTGCAATTTTAGAAAAGACTGTCTATGCAAAATCATGAGCTATACTATAGAGTTTAACTCTTCTTCTTCATCCCCTAAATCTAGCCAAACAGATGTACTTAAATCTAGTAATGGTTGGGTTAGAGGATATAAATCAAATTTCTTTGTTGCTTGGCCATTTGATATGGTCATATTCCCTTATCTACAACTTATGTTTGCATCGGCTGTGGCTAAC
The DNA here is from genome assembly GCA_028749045.1 of Cupressus sempervirens. Taxonomy (NCBI): domain Eukaryota; kingdom Viridiplantae; phylum Streptophyta; class Pinopsida; order Cupressales; family Cupressaceae; genus Cupressus; species Cupressus sempervirens. The sequence goes on from CM053784.1 coordinate 702,207,090, forward strand.
CATGGTCTACCCAAGATGACAGGGTAACTAGATAGATCAACTTTGGGGAGTAAAATCATGAATTCTGTAGGGTATTCTAGAGAATCTAAGGTGACAACTATGTTTTCTATCATCCCGTCAGGGGTAACAATAGAACTATTTGCAAGTTACAGAATTGTTGGTGTATCCCTTAGTCCTTCTATTTTCAAATTTTTCATGGTATCCTTGGTCATAACATTTATATCAGCTCCAAGATCTATTAAAGCATTTTAAAAAAATTGACCATTTATACTGACATTCACTACTAGACTTCCTAGATCAAAATATTTTGGTGTAATCAATTTCCCTAGCATGATGTCAGCCAGTTGTCTCACAACATGGATTGTGGTGGGGTCCTTTTTCTTTTTTCCAGGTTTCTTCAAGTAGGCTTCCCTAATAGCTTTTCCATAAACTGGAACATCTTTAATGGCTTGAAACAAAGGTATTTGGACATGCATGTTTTTCAATCGATCAACAATATTAAAAGGTTGTTCCTTTATTTGTTCATGTTTCTTTTGTATCAGCTTTTCTAGAAAAGGAGGTCCTACTGTTGGTTGAGCTAGGGTTGACATAGTAACATTGGTTGAGTCAATAGTTTCAGCAACTAAGGATTTTGGTGTTATAGGAGAGTCTGGTATTTTAGTTATAAGAGGTGGTTTAGGCATTGGTAAAGTTGTACCAAATCTCAGATGTATATCAGCAACATTCAGGGTGTAAGCAGGATATTACTGAGCATTAGCACTATACATGGGCTACTGTGATTATTGGTTATTTAGGTTTGGTTGAGGTTGTGCAGGTAACTATGTTTACTTTTGAGGTCTAGGGTTTGCAAGTGGTGGCATTAGAGTAGGTTGTTGAACTGGAGGTGGTAATTGTGGAGCACTAGTATTTTGGTTGGGCCATTGCTGAGATCCCCTCCATTGGTTTGTAGATTTCTAATTCCCTTTGGGTGGTTGCCATTGGTTCTACTAGTTTTTCTAGTCATTATGTTGGTTTTTCCATTGGTTACTCTATTGGTTAGGCCAAGGTGGTTGGGAATTCTGAGGCCATTGGGATTGTTGCTGATTGTTTTGCCCAGCATTATTCCAATTGGGTTGATTTTGTGGAGGACCTTGGGTATTATCATTTTGCCATTGATTACCATATGAATTTGAATTTTGCAAGGGATCTTGAGGCATACCATGATGTTGAGCCCATGGTCGACATTGAGCAACAAAGAATACTTGCTCATCATCTCCATCTATCTTGACATACTTAGTTGGAAGATGTTGGTTCTCCATGCTTGCAACCAGTTTACATTGGCAATCCTTCTTTTGCTTCTGGTAGTGAGGGAAATATTTAGCTAGTTGTAACTCAGCTTTGGCTTGCTTCTTCTTTGTATTCATTGTGTCCAGATGTGTAGTGACATTATTGATGATATCTTCTTTGAAATCTGACAATAGGTTAGATATCTCAAGCTTTGAAATGCCTTGATTGATTCCTTTAGTGATTGTGGAACGAGGTCCTCAGTCTTTCTTCATGGTTGACCTTGAATAGTTCTGAAAGATGTTCTTGAGGTCATCCTAGGAAGCTTGATGTATGTTACTACCAGCCATTAGGTCCAACGCTTCTAAATAGTCATCATTCTCAGAAAAACTAGCTTTTGTGAATCTTCAGACAAAGTGTGTTGAGGGTTCTTCTACAGTGTATATGAAAAACATGAAACATAATCTTCCAATGTTTCTTCCTCCTTTTGTGATATCCTAAAGATATCATCACCTCTTGAACTAGATGCTTTGCAATATTCTTTATACTTATCCAGAAACAAAGCTTGCATCTCATCCCAACTTCCTGATGCATTAGCTCCTAAGCCCATGAACCATCGTAGAGCTAATTCTTTCAATGTTTCTGGAAATAATTTAAGCTTATGGGAATCAATGTTGTAGTCAAAAATACAACAAAGGATATCAAATTCAAACAAGAAAGTATCAAGGTCTTCAGTTGCAAGGCCATAGAACTTTGGAAGAGTAGTGGGAGGTATGTTCTTAAGATTAGCATTGGTTACAAGACTTGGAAGAGGAAATGGAAAAGTAGGTTGTGCCATGAATGGAGGTCTCAAATTATTAGTTTGCTGCTAAAAAGGGACATTGGGTACTGGATGGTTAACAACTGGTGGATTCAAAGCAGTGTTATCAAGAAAACTAGCCAAGACTTTAGTGAAGGGTTGAAGACTGCTTATATTTATTGGTTCAGCTCTTGATGATGATGTTGTGGGAAAAATAGGGCTTGCATCTTCAAAATGTAACTCAACTTCTTCTTCTTCAATTTCTTTGTTCAAATTAACAGACTCCCATGGAAGAAATCTGCCATATTCATCTCGTTGTCTTCCTCTTCGATGTATGCAATTAAATTTTTCACACAGGTGAAAGAAACTTCAAACTGGAGATTTCTAAAAAGAATTATCTAAGAACTATGACTCAAAAATGCTCCTAGCTTGACACCATCCCTGACAACGGTGCCAAAAATGATCCACCTCATAGTAGGTGTATCATAGTCATGCTCTAGGCCATGCTTAGGAATAATATATTCAAACTAAGGACAATTTTTTCCACTATGAGGTGTATTTAATCTTGTCAACCTAGGGACGTATACTTGAAATGGTCATCACAATATGTGCACTAGGTCTCTTAATGAGTCACTAAGCTTATGTTGGAGGAAAGCAAAATGCAAGGAAAAGAACTTACACTATTACTGTAGGAGACTAACACACTTAACTCTATAAATTCTAGAAATATAATGAAAGGATAACGAATATTCCAACTCGGTTCATCCACTATAACTATTCTCATATATGCTGCAGGAATATTCAAAAAGTGCGATGCTACAAGAAGGAACTTACATCTTCTAATTATAAAATTAAGAATGCTTGGAAATAAATCTATTCTATCCTAATCTAATCCACCTTCCAAGTGGACCCCCTTGGTCAGCTTCACTAAACTACTAACACAAAAGAGAAGCCAAAAACTATTTCATTGGATTTCAAAATTTCATTACATAATATAGAACTATAAAAGTTAACAGTCTATTTTCTTAAACTATTTCTTCTAACTAGTTAAAAACTTAACACACTTGGGTCGATTCCTATATATATAGGGATTCAACACTTATTCCATAACAAAAAATTAAATGACCTAGCTTTAAATCCACAAGAGAGAAAATAGGAGGATAACAACTGAAGGTGGGAAGAGGGAATAACGGCTTAAGGCAAGAATAATAAAGTCTGAACATCCTCTCGCCAAAGAATAAATATAGAGAAGGTAATAAGTCTTCATAGCTCCTCCTTACTCATTTTCGTGTCTTCTGGAACCATTGCAACTTTCATCAGCTATGACTGCTCCTTAGCATTATCTTCTCCTTGGATGTTGTTGGCCCTTAACTTTTGAATTCCTCTAATCATCTTTCAGTCTTCATTGACAAGTTAGTTTCAATACAAAGACATTTTTGCAAATAAAAATTTATCAAATTAAATTCAAATATGAGAACACACATTTTGATAACTATATGAATTACTGCATACTATATATAATATTAGCAAAAGATGGCATAGTTTCTACCCATAGGTTTATCATAGGTTCGGTAAACATAGGTCCACAAATGCTTTTGACAAAGATAAAACAGAGTATCAACAAAGTATCTTCAAACTATCATAAAATAAAGGCAAATTTTGGTCACATCACTAACTTTAGGCATTTTAGATTCTTTCTTGTTTCTTTTTCAATTCTAGCTAGATACCACTTGAACTTTTCAAAAGCTTCAAATTTTTCATTTAGAAACATCAATTTCATCATCCTAGAATAATCATCAAAAAATAAAATGAAACATTTGTCTCCACTATAGCTTTCTATACCTATTGATCCACAAAGATCTGCATGAACTAGTTCCAAGACTTCTTCAAAATAGTAGTTCTTATTTTTTAAACTAGTTTTACCCATTTTTCCAATCTGACATTATTTTCATATGGCCATTTTAGGTTTCTTTAGATTTGGTATACCTCTTACTCTTATGTTCTTGCTTATGGTAACCAAATTAACAAAGTTTACATGACACATTCTTTTATGCCATAGCCAACTTTCCTCTACTTGTGCCAAAAAACATGAACTTTCAATAAGATCTAGATAGAATAGGTTACCTTTAGTCTGATTTCCAATCTCAACTAGGTTTCCTTTTCCATTCAATAACTTGGCTTTCCCATTCATGAATTCTACCTTGAATTCAATGTTGATCAGTTGTGCCAATTTTAGTAGATTGCCTTAGTCCTTCAACCCAATAGGCATTGTCACATTTGATTCCTTCAGTTAATGTAATCATCCTTTCCCTTTCACGTAACATGGTTCATTATTTCCAAATCTAACACTTCCACCATCATAATGTTCCAAGTATTCAAACTTAGTTTTATCACCATTCATGTGATGAGAATAACCACTATGTATTATCCATGTGTCATTTTTGCTAACATGAGAAATAAGTTACATCTTTTCATTTTCCTCATCATCTAATTCATCCTTAATACAAATGTATACCATTTCATCTTCATCATCACTATCAGAATCTTCAGCAATATAACAAGATTTCTTACCTTTATCTTTGTAATCTTTGTAGCTCTTGAGATCTTTCATGATGTTGTACTTGTTGAGTTTTTTGTCATCTTTTTTTTCTTTGTTTGGACACCTTGCAACAATGTGACTAACTTATTCACAAGAGAAACAAATCAATGGTATTTTATCTTTATATTTTCCTTTGCCTTTTGGTAACCTTCTTACAAGCAAGGATTCAATAGCTTCAAGGTCATCCTTAGAATTATCATCTGAAATGTCCCTTTTCTGATTTTGTATGATATTTCCAACCTCTAATCATATTTTCAAGATCAAACAACTAATATCACAAAGATCCACCAAATTTTTCAAGAAACCCCAAATCGGGTATGCTGAAAATAGTGCCAAAAGCTTCACAACTTCACAAATTATTAATAAATCTGAAAATGGATATTTTTACAGAAATTTCAGCAGCATAAAAGCCTAAAAAATGAAATTTATAGATCCATATAGCCTTTACACAATATTTCACAAATGTAGGACAAAAACTATGCTCATCAGGCTCTCGAAATTAACACAAAAATGCCCGAAAACACTACAAAAACACTAATAATCTATCTCAAAAGTTTAATCATGTTTGAATACATATATTCAGCTCTATTTTAACACCTTAAAGTCTAAAATACAGTAGCAACCCAAACTGATATGAAATACTCAACTGTAAACACCAAACTCATACAAAAAACACACCCGAAAACCCACAAATCTGCACTGTTCAACACAAAGGCAAACTCTGTATGAGCATGCACATGGAATGGCTTCAAACTCCCATCCTTAGCCTTCCTGGAAACCTAAAAAATCCTATTCTTGGGTTTCCCTAGAAACCTGCAAACTCCTGTTCTTGGGTCTCCTTCTCCATAGGTTTGGCAGCCTCTGAAGAATAACAAAGAATGAGCAAAAATCAAGTTCTGCAATCAGCCCAAAATGCCTCCAAACCCCTTAAAAGAGGGCATAACTGTAACTCACATCCAAGAGAGTTTAATGAAACATATTTTAATAATAATTTTCATTTATTAGTCCAACGGTTTCCAAAGATTAACCCCCTTTTTCTGAAACTTCACTTTCTTGGGCCTGCCTGCCTTAGCAAAGATTATTATTTTTTAATTATTTGAAAAGGGGACATGACAAGTCCTCCCCTCCCAAAAATTTCTTGTCCTCAAGAAATGGTTGAACAATAAACCAATCAATCCACCTGGATCTCAAATGTAGTCATGAACTATACTACTACCAATTAACACAGGCTCCTGCAATATCCTCTACAACATGACCAAGAGAAATCCATAATGAAACTAACAATTATAGCTCAACCAAACTCCAAAATCACAACTTCCACATTCAGAAACCCACGAGACACAAACTCTTAGAACATCAAAACCCAAGTAAAGTGGACAAATCAAACTACCAACACAGTAAATACCATCAACGCATCCCACTGGCCTATACAATCCAACTCTGCAACAATGGTGAATGCTCTCGAATGAAATTGTACCAAATATGGAGAATCCACACACTATACAACTCCTGCAGTCAACACAACTCTACAAATCATCGGCCACTATCTCATAACCATAACTCTCATGCACTGTTGATGGTGAAAAGACATTACAAGATAAAGAGTAAGAAATGGAACCCAAACCAAATTTGCCATGAACAAGTGATATAGCCCACTGTGACTGACTACCAGCTAAGCTAGGAGATGTCATAGCCAAAGGAGTATAATTAGAAACAACAACTGTTGAAGCATCACTCCCAAACTCTTGCTCTAAGTCATGTATTATCAAGCTGCCAACTGACGAACCTATCACCATGTCATGCCCATCACAACTCTCATCTGAGGCATCAAACTGTCCCATAACTGATGACAAGCACTAGGAACCAAAGTACATCTTTGTATCATCATCTCATCAACATGATCATCAAAGGTAAATTGATGAGCGTACCTCACAGTGTAATATCGATAGAATGCGCCAATCTCAGTCAGTGGCTTAGACTGTAATCCAAATGAAACTAACTGCAATTGGTCATTAACCATGTTGGAACTGACTACTACCTCTGAAGATATCACCAAGGGAGTAGTATTACTAGTAGGAACCATGCCAACTACCGACTCACCAACATCACACATGATCTTTGATACATCTCTAGTCTCTGTGCCATCAGTACTAGAGGCCACCACCATGTCAGGCATACAACAATCTACTACAACACCCAACTCAACTAAACCTGACTCTAGTGGAAATGAACCTGATATTCCAATGTTAGTATCAAGGATGGATGCATCCCCAGCTCCACTGTCTCTGACAATCTTGGCCATGGACATCCTCGGATCACCAAACACCACAGCTTGTGACTGTATAGAATCAGGTAAAGACTATAGTCACTCTAACTCCATGGTCACCTTAGCCAAATGAAACTGTGACTCCTTGAAAGCCAACTGTGTACTCTCAAGAATCTCAGAAGTCACCTCGAGCTGCTCAGTAAGCTCACTCACCTCATCTTCCTTGGCCAACAATGCATCATATGTTGTATTGCCCCACTCCATAAGATAATCTATGTCGGCTACCAACTGCATATAATCCTGTCTCAAAATCTAGATAGCCTCCCATAAAGAGTGGAACTCTGTCAAGGAAAGATAATTGCCTCCCTGCTCATCACTAGTAGGAGAACCCCATCCATAAACTGCTAACAACTGACGAGCAGCATCGAAATGTTGGCAAGTGATAGAAATGTCTCGGTCACTAACTCTCAACTGATTAGACACATGATGGTACTGGCTTGACTATCTCCTACAAACCTCCTCTGATGCACTGTCTAAAGGAGTATCCTCAAAGTTACTAGTCTCTAGAGTATTACCATCCATATCGTGTGAATCAAATCTAAAGCTCATATCAATATATGGAGTATCAAAAACATTAGCATTGCTGTCCAACTCCTCTATACCCAAGGAAACTAAGTCTTCAAAATTGCCCACTGCATCCTCCTGGATGTCATCAATGCCAATATGATCCTGGGACTCATCTATACACACTGCCAAATATGAAATATCATCAACACATTCTAGCAAGTATGGTCGACTTGATATATGAACAAAGCCCAACATCGGTGTATAAAAACTAATACCAACATCAGACAAGATACTGGCACAAGAAAAGACAACACCATGTAATCTGCTAATCAAATCCATGATAGCACCCAAACAAACACTGCTACCAAAAAGTGTTAAAGATCTCCAGTCAACTGAATCCCAAATGCCAATATAACAATCTCAAGTCCATATCCGTAAACCAGAATCAATTGGTAACTCAAGAAAACTCCTCACCTGAGTAATATGACCAATACCAACTAACTCCACATACTTGTCATGATGAAATAATGAAGTCACAATACTATCTTTGTTCACCTTCAGCTGGCTGGACAAATCATGTGAAGTACTACCAGCCTAAACCTCATGTGATGAAGCATCTAACTGTGCCTGGTACTCTTTCTCAGCAAAGTCATGAATGCTCAATGTCTGCTCATCTCTACCAGGTATCTCACCATCCTGCACAACAACATCCTCATAATCATCATCTAAACCCACTACACTGTAATCACTACCTGTTGTAACTATACCATTCTGAATACCTGTGGCATCACCCTTTGACGACCTGTAAACAATTGTCTCAATTTGAGTATCAAGTTGACTGTTACTATCAATCTATGTAATATCCTTTCCCACCACCTCCTATGGCAGAGTAGAATCTAAGACCTCAACCTGGCTATCAGCTAGTTTCTCAAACTCCTCATGCAAGTTCTTGGGAATTGTGTCATCTGTCCTATGAGAAAATCTGCCAAATAGAAATCCAGTCAACTTATCCACCTTAGTTGGGTTAGACAACATGTCATTCATTATACGGTGGTGCTCAACCAACTGTTCAGACATGTCATGGCTTATTTTCATAAGTTTATCTCAAATGTCTAAATAACCATCCTTTCTACTGTTTTGACTCTGGATATCAATTGTCCAAGATCGTGTCCTCTGAGACTCTGTACTATACCTATCCATTCTAGATAAAGTAGAGTGTAACCCCAATAGGATATAACTTCTTCAAACACCAATAACTAACATGCAAATGATTAGAAGTAGCATGCAACCATAGATTTTGACATGCAACTGATTAGGAGCAACATGCGACCACCAAATTCACCAAGAACTAACATGCAAATGATTAGAAGTAGCATGCAACCATAAATTTTGACATGCAGCTGATTAGAAGCAACATGCAATCATAAATTATGACATGCAAGATTTGGGTAGTTGTCAAAACTGACATGCAAGATCTAGGTAGTTGTCAAAACTGACATGCAAGATCTAGGTAGTTGTCAAAACTAACATGCAAACTTCTACAACCACCAAATTCACCAAGAACTAACATGAAAATGATTAGAAGTAGAATGCAACCATAAATTTTGACATGTAGCTGATTAGAAGCAACATGCAACCATAAATTATGACATGCAAGATTTGGGTAGTTCTCAAAACTGACATGCAAACTTCTACAAACCCTCAAGCTGGCAAGATCATGGCTCTGATACCACTGAAATGTCACTTTTCTGATTTTGTATGATATTTCCAACCTCTAATCATATTTTAAAGATCAAACAACTAATATCACAAAGATCCACCAAATTTCTCAAGAAACCCCAAATCGGGTATGCTAAAAATAGTGCCAAAAGCTTCACAACTTCACAAATTATTAATAAATATGAAAATGGACATTTTTACAGAAATTTCAGCAGCATAAAAGCCTACAAAATAAAATTTTCAGATCTTTATATCCTTTACACAACAGTTCACAAATGTAGGACAAAAACTATGCTCATCGGGCTCCCGAAATTAACACAAAAATGCTCGGAAACACCACAAAAACACTAATAATCTATCTCAAAAGTTTAATCATGTCCCAATACATATATTTAGCTCTATTTTAACACCTTAAAGTATGAAATAGAGCAACAACCCAAACTGATATGAAATACTCAACTATAAACACCAAACTCATACAAAAAACACACCCGAAAACCCACAAATCTGCACTGTTCAACACAAAAGCAAACTTTGTATGAGCATGCACATGGAATGGCTTAAAACTCTTATCCTTAGCCTTCTTGTAAACCTACAAACTCCCATTCTTGGGTCTCCCTGGAAACCTGCAAACTCCCATTCTTGGGTCTCCTTCTCCACAGGTTTGGCAGCCTCTGAAGAATAACAAAGAATGAGCAAAAATCAAGTTCTACAATCAGCCCAAAATGCCTCCAAAACCCTTAAAAGAGGGAATAACCATAACTCACATCCAAGAGAGGTTAATGAAACATATTTTAATAATAATTTTCATTTATTAGTCCAATGGTTTCCAAAGATTAACCCCCTTTTTCTGAAACTTCACTTTCTTGGGCCTGCCTGCCTTAGCAAAGATTATTATTTTTTAATTATTTGAAAAGGGGACATGAAATCATCTTCTTCACTGTCCATTTTTTTTCCTTTTGAGTTTCCTCCCTACCAAGAGTTAGTTTGGCTTTGAATTTTGATTCTATGTTATTAGTGTTAGCAAGATAGTTATCAAAGTTATCCAACTCAAAAGAAGTCAAGCTTCCCACTAATGCATCCAAAGTTATATCATTTTTGGGACCACATCTCATCTCTTGAATAGCTAAAACTCTAATTGCATAAATATAAAGAAGAGTTCTTAATACCTTGTTGACTATTGTTGTTTCATCTACTTTTCTTCCTATAGCTCTAATTGCACTTACACTTGCCTTGATTCTTTCACTGTATCTTGCAATGTTTTCATCTTCTTTCATCTTCATCTGATCAAACTAGCCCCTTAGACTTTTTGTTTTGTCTCTTTTCACATTATTATCTCCTCCATAAAAAATTTCTAGCTTGTTCCACATGTCATGGGCAGTAGGACAATCTTTGACTTCATCAAATTCAAAATAGTTGAGAGAGGAAGCAATATCAATCATCATTGTGTTGTGATTCTTCATTTCCACCATCTGATCCATAGTTACAAGCTTTAGAGGTGACACATATAGATTCTCTAAGAAGTGCATACATATATCTCCAACAATTCCCAAATGTAGCTTCATCAATTCCTGCCATGTTGAAAACTTGTCTTTGTTAAGCTTAAGAATCTCCCTTATATAAGACATCTTGATCTTTAGCTTAGGTCTTTGAAACCTTTCCTGCAAGCACCAAAATCTCTAATACCAATTTTTGTAAATATAAGAGGATTAATTGAGAGGGGAGGGGTGAATCAATTACTACAAAATAAATTCCAAATCTCTTAGATGTCAATACAAACTTCTCACTAAGCCAAATCCTTTACTGCTCGGTTAGAACTAGATATACATTGTAATTCGATTAACAAAGTAGTCTTAAGATATTTAAAGTGTATTAACCTTTAGTAACTTATTTTCAAAAACACAAAGCATTAAACAAATAACATGAACACATGAGGCACCAAGGTTTTGGAAACCCAAATTGCGAAAACAACCAATGCAACTACTTACAACTTTTCACTTTTCTAAAGTGAGTCATGTTAGGATCCAACCCTATTAAAGGTTACAAAACACATGGTTAAGTGTGACCTTGTTAGAGGATTTGAATTACCCTGTTAGGAGTGGGCTTGTTATAGGTTTTCAAACACTTCAATCTAGAAATGCCACATTGTTAGAGGATTTACAAAATGATTGTTAAGTCAACTCTGTTAAGAGATTTCTTCACTGCTACAATTGATAGAGAGTAACGATGATTGACCTAATTGATGAAGCATCTGACTTTGCAAATTTAGATCACTAATTTGGTTGATCCTCTTGACCCTCCCTAATCAGAATATTCTTTGCAACTCCTTGAATGTTCTATCTTTAATCAAATATCCTTCTTAATTTGCATCTTTCTCTTTCTCTTTTTCTTCCACACTTCAATCCATAGCTTAACCTTTCATATACATGAAACCCAATGTCAAGTTAGCTTGATTAACCTTTCAAACAAATATTTAACATCCACTAGGTCAACTTATATTAACTATTTAATTAACAAAAGTATTTTACTGATAGTCGGCTAACACTAAAATAAGCCACTCGGTTAATATTGAATTCCTTTGGTAACCAACCTGACTCGATTAATAATAGCACCCTTCATTGATCAACCTAACTTGGTTTATACTAATTTTCTTTGATAACCAACTAAACTTGGTTCCTTTTGAATTCTACTCGGTTGACACTGGAGTCTTCTTTAGTGCCCGACTAAGCTCGGTTAGAGTGTGACATTTGTGTAACATCAATGTCAGTATACAATTAACTAATTGTATTCAACAGTCTTGTTTTGCTTCATGTGACCATGTGTCCTTATGTGCTTCTTCTATTTATGTGTTCAACATTTGCACTTGGTTTTTTCTATTTACTAAACTAGTACTAGGTACATTCACCTTGAATTCATGATCCGAGTGTGTACCTATATCCTTGGTAGTGGGCATTAAAAGATAGTGACTTTGACCTTTCATGTTGAGCCAAGGTTGTCCCTATGTGGGAAATGTATATGTATATTTGTTATTGTTAACCCTCCATTTATTGGTAGATCTATATTCATAATGCATTATGTGATTATACTTGTGAGCATCTCTGTGCATTTAGGGTTTTGCATTTGTCATGAAAAATATTGATTTAATTAATTTGGAGGATTTTATTTACTTTATTTTATTTTAATTATTGGCTAATTTGTTGTAGTTGAATTCAAAATATCTAGAATTGATTTATCTAATTTGGGAAAAGGGTCAAATAGATTATTAAGTGGGTTAATAATCTATTTTATAAGTCACTTTTGTAAAAAGTTTTTATAAAATGCCAAGAAGTGAGTTTAACTCTCACTTCTTATTTTCATGTTTTGAGAATTTGAAGATTTTCCTTCCAATACTCTTGGATAAAATCCTTCAATTTCTCATTGTGTTTGATATGGCTATTGAATTTGTGTGTGGAGCATCTCACATATTCATATCAAGATTTCTCCACTTCCTCAAAGGTTTAATCTGATTTGACAGGTTTTGTATTTATTCCTTCCCATTCTTGGTTTTTATCTTTTTTCAAGGGTAGGGCCTTCTCATTTAATTGGTTTTACTTCATTTTAGTTAGTTTTTTTTAATTGCTAAATGGTTGGAGGTTGAGAACTAGCGTTCCCCTCTATTTCAAGAAATTCTATCACCTAGTTAGACATGGATAAATATTTTTTATTTCATGATTTTAAAAATGATAGTTTTGGTAATGTTATGCTATCAAATTTTGCATGTATTCTCAAAGTTTGAATTTTATTGATTTTTGGGAGTTTGGATATGTTTTAGAAATGGGTTTTTGATATCATCAAATTATGAGATGTTTGAATTTTGGGTGCTTTTAGCATTGCCTTATTTTATGTGCCATCCAATATTTATCTATTTCCCTATTTGGTTTGACTTAAATTTTGTGTAAGTAGCCTCTTCTAAAAAGAGTAGGATCATGGAGTTGGAATGATTAGAGAATATTCTAAGGTATTTTATATCTGGATATGAAAGTGTGATTTTAGTTATGAACGTGGACTTTTAGTTCTTGTTGGATTTTACCAAATTTTTATTATGAACTCAATTAGAGAATCTTATTTAACCCTTGGTATGTTGACCATATTTTGGAAGTGGGTTTTCACTTTCATTGAAATCTAAGAAGTTGGAATTTGGGGAATTTTTTTATTTACCTCATTTTGGATGTCACCCATATGGTGTTGGAATTTTGGTAGCATAAGTTTAGACAATGGAAATGGATTGTATTCCATGTTTCCATACATTCCTAAGTTTTAATTTATGACATTTGGGATTCATTGTCTAAAATGTACTCCTAACAAGATGCTCACTTGAGTGAATATTTGCACTTAGATCTTTTGTTGCATTTCCTAAATCCAACCCTTGCATTGGTTTTATCATGTTGATTCAATAGAATTGGTTTTTCCCACCCACAAGCACATACGCATGCATATGGTGGGATCTTGTGAGACCAAAACTCCTAGATAGAGGTTGGTTGAGTGTTTATTCATTTGGGGGTTAGATTTGAAATTTTTGTTGCCTATGGTAACTTGTTGTGTGACAAGCATGGCTATGTAGGGAAGATGTGTGGAGTGGCTTTTCTCGTGTACCCCAACCTATAAGTGGCCAACAAGGTAATGTGAAGAGGTTCTAAACTAGTGATAACCAAATAATAAAATATGGGAAAATAAAACTTAATGCAAGATGAGAGAATAACTAGATGATAGTCGAGCATCTTGAGGGATCTACTGTAGGGGTCTAACACCTGGATAGTAGTTGAGCATCTTGATGGAATTTTAATGAGGATGTTGTGCCTTGAAGGTAGTAAATCTTCTGCAAAAGTTGGTGTGAGGGCATGGTATGAGGTCTCCTATTAGATTTGAGCTACCATACCAAGTATGAAGCCTCCCAAGGGAATTGAGTTACCACGCCATACTATATTACTTAGACTTGTACGAACCAAGCAATTACACTTTGCTAGGGTCCCTACATAGTTATCCTATAGTGTGTCTAGCTAATGACCTAACATACAACAATGTATTTGAGATCAAATATTTTATCGAGTTCTTGTGTCATGCATTTTTTGGCATGAGTGTAAACCTTGGATGCTTTTTTCTTATGTGACTATGGTCGGATTGTTATCTCCATGAGCATGACAAGGTGGCCCTATGGGTCCTACATGGTTGGGAAGCAATGCTATCTATGCCACTTTTGGGGATCAGAATGTAGATATGGTCTTCCTCCAACTTCAAGATCAGAGCTTGATGCTCACTTGGGTCTTTGATCTTATCCCAATGTATGTTTTACTTGTTGGTTATGCAATTACTTGATGCACATGTTATGTATTTGATGTTGTATTCTCATAGAAATAGCTTAAAAAAATATTTGAGAGGATGTTATGTTAGATGATACTTGTCATATTTGATGTTTTGATGTTATAAAGTGTCTATCTTGTCAATGTGCTTATTTCTACTACTCCTCGATGTGCAAGTTTTACTTATGGTTTAGTTTTAATTAACATATTAACCTTGACTAGGGTGCTTTTTTTCCCCTTTTAGAGCACCAAGTCATGTGATGAAACATTGGTTAATATTTCATTGTATGTAATTGAGAGTTTCATCACATTTAGTTTAGTTATATCGTGTAGTACTAAAGTTTATCACACACTATTCAAAGTTATATCACATGGCCAAAGGAATTGTATCCCATGCAATTTAAACATAATATTGCATGCCTTCTAGATTTTCATCATATGATGTTGAAGGAGAAACCTCGTACCCCAAATAGTGAGCATTTCTTGATTTTTTTGAAGGATGCAACTTGATGTTTGAGATACACTTTTGGCAGTTGCATCTCCCCAAACTGGAACAGATCACCAATCAACCATTTTCAAGATTGGTTGATTTGTTGTCTTGTTATTTTATGTTTGAGTCTAGTAAATGAACTTGTATGTCTAACCACATAGTAATTTTTGATTGAGATTTGAATTGAACATCACATATAATGTTAATATACCTAATGGAATGAACATTGCTTGATTAATCACCTAATGGAAAAAGTATGCATTTTAATAATAGAACACTTGGAGATCTTTGGTTAGTTGGTTAAGTATTTTATTACAATATTTATGTTGTTGTGTGCAAGAATTTTTCTTTGTTTTTAAAAAATGTGTTAGTTTTTGTTTTATCCTTATTTCCAAGGATCTATGTGTTGAGCATTGCAAATTCTCATTAAGGACAGAGGGAATATCCAAAACACTCTTCAATTGCTTAAAGCCTTTTGTTTAGTTTCTGACTCAATCATAAAATGGCATAGAACCATTTGTTATCAACTATCATTCATGCCTTCTCTATAATGGATTCTCCAATATGACTAGAAATGGATCCACCATGGCTAGGTTTCTACTTTCTAGGAATCCCATTTGCCTTTCAAGATTAGCCATAAAGATCTAGAGAGTTGTTAATTCTAAAATTGAGACCAAATTGACACACTAGTTGACCAAACCTCTTTCCTTGATTGGGAAGCTTAAAATCTATTTCAAGGTCCTCAATACCACGCATGTTTAGTATTCTTCTTGTCGATCACCTTCAAAAGTAGCATAAAGTTATCTTGAGAGGTTACTATAGATTTTTTATGGGATTTAGATATAGAGAAACTTGGTATTGACTAAGTATGTTAGGAGAATTATTACTTGTGTAAGTAGTCTAGTGGCCTTTGCCTTATTTTCAAACACAATAAGGGTTGTACGCCCTTTGTGTCAATTGGGTTGTTCAATGTTTCTTAGAAAATGAAATTTGGAAAGTTCTTATTTGTTATTACATTTCTTCTAGGTTTATCCTACATCACCCAACATGGAGAGAGATTTATTTCTAGATTCTTTTTCTCATGAGAGAACCACTTCAAATCCAGGGTTCTTTTGTTACAAAGAGTATTTGATGTGTAGCTAAAGTAGCTAAACCATGGCTAAGGTGGCACGAAGGTGGCTTTAGAGGTGAATTTTTTTCCTCCTCTCATTTGGTTTAATCATGAGCCTCTTATCTCGGAGGTCTTTGGTTTGAATCTACTCGAGTTTAAATAATAATCATAATAATTAATCACAAGAAATAATAATTAATGTTGGCTTTAGCCTCTTTATGTGTGTGTGTGTGTGTGTGTGTGTGTGTGTGTGTGTGTGTGTGTGTGCACGTGCTATTGTAATCACAAAAATTATATGATCAGCATGACTATCCAAATCCTTATGAAATGATGATCATGAGTATACAATGCAATTATGATATAACCATCAACCTGAAAAACATATAACTATCCACCAAAATACTCATATGATTGTGTATAGATTATTATTGAAAAAAACTTAATTCATTATCAATGTGAATCCATAATGCAAATTATTATCAAACTGAATCCACACAACTTTCACAAAAATCCATGTTGACACATTTTAGACCTAGAAAAAGTTCTTTGAATGAAGTAATTTCATAATTTTCTTACTCATGTTCCCAAGCATGTTGTTCCATAATGTTGTTTCAAAATCCACAACAATTGTTTGCTTTACCTGCTTAATTGTAGCAAGTATTCTTGAACATTCATTTTTCTCTAAAATAATGCAAGTAGAAGAAACAATATGACTACAAAGATATAAGGTGCCTACTTTCACACCTTTTGCTACTACTAAGGAACCTTTTGAAACCTTCCAATTTTTATCATTAAAATTAATTGTGCAACCCTCATCACCTAGGTGCCCTATTAAAATTAAACTCTTACTCAGCCTTGGAACATGTCTTACCTCTTGTAGTAGCCAATGAATCCTATTCTACAACTTAATTTTTATTTTCCCCTTTCCAACAATCTTACAAGGTTCATTATCTCCCAAATAAACTAACCCAAAATCCCCTTGGACATTATCAAGAAAATAATAAATATGGGGAGTAGCATGAAATGAAACCCTTGAATCTAAAACCCATGAATCATCAACACTTTCTAAGGAAAGAAGCAAAGCATCCTCTTCGGATTTGTTACTTACCATATTTGCCTCTCTTTTTTCCTTCTTGTTTGTTTCCTTCATTATTCTTTCATTCCAACAATCTTTCTTCTTAAGACCCATTTTCCCATAGTACCAAAAATCTCTTAGTCCTCTAGTTTGAGACCTCTTTCCCTTTGATTTTCCTTTTGATTTCCCACTATTTCTGGAATTATTTCCTCTCTCATTCGTTATGCCTCCTCTTTGTGCATTCAAAACACTTCCTAATGTAGATCAACCTAAGATTTTCCTATGAGTATCCTCACTTTGAATAACACTAATAAGATAATCAAATTTTAGGGTATTAGAACTAGAAACATAATTACTCACAATCATTACCAAGCCATTCAAACTCGAGCAAAGAATGTGAAATCAAGAGAGGCTTAATTTCTTCATCAAAATTGACATTTATAGAAGATAACTGATAGTGACTATATTAATCCCATTTAAATGATTGGCAATTGATCCACCTTCAACCGTATTCATATTAAATAAACACTTAATAAGAAATACCTTGTTTAAAGTGGAGGGCTTTTCATAAACCTTTGCTAGGGTTTGCATTAACTCTTCAATCGTCTTTGCTTTTGTACTATTAAATGCCAACAATTGCTAGGCATAAATGAATACTTCCAAGTGTCTATCTATCCAAAATTTCCCAGTTCTCATCTATCATAGCTATCATTTTCTTCAATTTTCCTTGCAATGACTATCATAAATCCTTCTAATAACAATAATCCTCCATTTACATTTTCCATAACTGAAAGTTCTAGCCATTAAACTTCTCAACCTTCAACTTACCCTTGTCTACCATTTCTCTCACTCAATTGTGAGATTCTTACTCAACTATAAGACCTTCCTATAGAGGATATCTAAAAACAACCTTTATATGATACCACTTTTTAAGATTTAAAGAGAAAATAATAAAAATTACTTGCAAATGTAACTAATACTAGACAATAATAAAGCACACAGAAGAGAAAAGAAGACACTTGAAGATTTAACATGGTTCACCCAATCTCTTGGCTACATCCACCAAATAGCAAGTCTAATATTCTTATTATCTAGTGATTACAACCTAATTACAATATGTAATCCCTTACAACTCAATACCATCACAAGAAGCTTCTATCACAGCACATAATGAAATCCCTAACCCTAAGCCATTTTATACAAGCTTTTGTCACTTACAAAATTAGGGATAGATAATTTTGACAAGTTAACCTAAAAAAATCCCTTGACGAGTCAACTTTGGGATAGGATTAATGAGTCAACTCAAAAATCCTTGACAAGTCAACCAATTTTTTTTTCTATTCCAGTGTCTTGAACCCCAAAGAATATATGAATAGTGTACAATACTTCCCTAATTAGTCACCACATATCAATACTTTCAATTATCCTTATCCTCCTACTATGGTTCCTAGTGTTTCACCCATAGTTTCTTCTATTCTAGCTAATTTGTACACCCTTTATAAGGTGTCCAATGTGCCTGTGCCACTTGTTTCTTCTAATGATTTCACTATCCTCAATCTTTCTCAAACTGTGTCTTCTTTATAGTAACAACTTTCTTCCTTTACTCAATCTAAATTTAATGTTGCTACATGTGATATGGGTAGTCCTTTTTCTTTTAACATTATCTATATTGTTGCTTCTCAATAAGTTGATATGCCTCACCTTTACACTTATAATGGTAAAGGTGATCCTATGACACATCTTAAGACTTTGCACATTCTATGTAGTGACTATGCTCACAACCATAGCATTTTAGCTAAGTTGTTTGCTCGCACCATTTTTGAAAAATCTTTGCAATTATATTTCTCTTTGTTGCCTTATTCTTTTGATTATTTTCATAAGATTGCTAATGCCTTTATACAACAGTTTCAAAATAGTATTGGTTCTTTTGTTTCTTTGACTGATTTGATACATTATAAACAAGGCCCTAAAGAGAAGTGACTAAATTTATTCACAGATTTAAGCATTTGTATGCTTAGATTTCTTATCTTGTGCCTGATCTTGTTATTCAACATATATTTATTGAAAATTTATCAAAAGACATTAGAGATAAGATTTTGCTTATTGAGTTTACTTCCTTTTTCACAACTTTGTGCAATGCTTCATCATTATCAATTATAAGTGAGCCAGTTTGAAAGCACCACTCCAATGGCACTTGTATTTATTGATAAGAGTGATTATGCACCTAATCATGAAAAATTCTACAAATGTAGCAATTACATCAAGATTAGAAAATCAACAAATACAGTAGATGATCAAGTAGTTGGTGTCTCAAGGTGTTGCTACTTCTTCCTCTATCTTTTGGATGAATCATAAGTTTACTCCTCTTTTTGAGTCTTTGAATTCTATTATGACTAGGTTGGTTAGAGATAATATCATTACAATTCCTCCTATTAAGCCACTTCTTCCTTCTGCTACATCGAGTTCGCACATTAATCCTAAATCTTTTTGTCAATTTCATTGCCAACTTGGACATGATACTAAGGTCTGTTATTATTTGAAACATAAGATTTGGGATTTGATTAATTCTATTGCATTATCTATTAATACTCATGATAATGGGAACAAATTTGTGGCTTCTCCTAATCAAAATCTTCAAATCTCCACTAATCCTTTACCTCATCATACTATTAATACTATTATTTAACATCCTTATTCTTCTCCTCCTCCTAAAGTGAATGTTTTTTATGATACTTTATGATGAGAGAATGATAATACTATTAATTTCATGGAACATGTAGTTCAACCTTTACCTCCAACTAAGGAAGACAATCCATCTACATCCCATAGCCACCTAAACCTAAATTGAATCATAAGCATTCTAGAGCCCTTACTATCTCACTTAGTGATGCTGATAAGTTAAGGCTCCTGATGTTCCTCTTCATATTACTACTCAGATTGTTAAATATCCTTCTTATGGGTGTCTTGTTGATCCTACTTCTATAGTTAACATTATTACTAAGGAACATTTATACTCTAAGCAAAAACATCATGATTCCTATGACTCAACTAACACTTGGATTCAGACTTGTAATAGTTTTTTGTATCCTCCTCAAGGTTCCATCTCTTTCCCTACTGAGCTCTATGGTAAAGTGGTTAATAGTACCTTTGTTTTCATTCTTACTTATAATCAGTTCGAAATGAAGCTTGGTTTACCTTAGTTGACTTCTATGCAAGCCATTTCTTCCCCTATTCATCTGTACATTAAGTTTTCTTATGATGGAGAGATTAAGGAGATCAATCATAGTCTCTGTCATCCTTCTAGACCTCAACATTATGCTACTCTTGATTTCTTTTGGTTTTTTATTCCTACTACACTTCCTACTCATCAGGTTTATATTTTTTGCACTTATCAAGCTCATAAATGTCAAAATATTGTTGAGCTAAGTATGCCTAGGGATATTTCTCATGATCTATTATCTACACCTTCTATACCTATTTCTTTTAATTATTCTATTTATAATGTTCAACCACCTCTTGTATCTACTGCTCCTCCTAGCATGGTTCATTCTTCTATTATGGATCCTTCTCCTAGTGTGGTTGTCTCTCCTATTATGTCATCAAAAGGTGAGGAACTTATGGTTGTGGACCTGCCTTCATCTTCTCAACAAATCTCTAATAAAACTAAAGTAACCAACATGATCATGAATGTAGAAAGAAATGTTAAGGTCATGCTAAAGCTCGTATCAATGCTTCTCATCAAGCCATGTATGTTCAGGAAGTTAAACATGAAATGAATATTCCTATTTTGGATTATATTGCTATTAATTTAGATGAAGAAGATACTCAATATGATGATGAGCATGAGATTATTGACCTCAACATTGATATACCTAACATGTTTTCTATGGAGCTTGTTCTTGCATCTACACCTGAGCATAGTGACTCTCCTGAGAGTCCTTCTTTGGATTTATCTATTATTCCTACTGCGTTGGATATACCTCCTCTTGCAAGTCATATACACTCTCTTATTACTATTCAGAAAGATAGGGGAGGAGGTCAACATGCTTGAATTGAGTGCTCTAGCATTGTAGTTTTTGTGTGTGTTTACTTGTTGTTATGTGCTTCTCTTATATCATATTTACCTAATGTTTGTTTAGATTTCTTTAGATGACCCTTGTTTTTGTTAGTCTCAAATTGGTTTTGACATTTGAGTGTCAACACACTTAACAAAATTCTCAGGATGATGCTGAGTATAATACATATGTCGAGCTACAATGTGTACCAAGCTGGAGAATTCAATATGTGTCAAGTGAACTTCAGGTGCCGAGTGAAGTTCAAGTATTGAGTGATAAGTGATGTTGAGTCACTATAAGTGCCAAGAAAAGTATAGATGTCGAGTGAGATAGAATTACTATAGATGTCAAGAAAAATAGAATTACTATAGGAGCCAAGTGAAACAAAATTTCTATATGTGTCGAGCATCAGCAACTAGTAAGTGTCGAGTAACACTGAATCAGCATATGAGTTTGTATCTTCACAAACTTAGATGTAAACCATTTTTAGAGCCAACACAAGATGAATCTTGAAGGATCTTGAAGATAAGATCAAATATTTTGCATTATCTATGTAATCAGCATGCAGCCAATAAGAAAAATGGAGAAGCCATGCAACCAATAGGAAAAGTGCAAGAATTGAGTGGGAAATGAAGAGTAAATATTGATTGTAGATTCATACCTAACCCTAAGGTTTTGAAGTCTTTAAAAGGAGAACAATACACCATTGTATGTGTGCATGTGAGAAGTGTATGGGTGAATTATAGTGAAGTTTAGAAGAGTATTTAAAGACTTAGAAAGAACAGAGCAGCATTGCAAAATTCAATTGATCAAGAATAGAGTATCAAAGTTTTGAAGAGTGACATATCAGATCAAGAAAGGATCAAAGCAAATAGAGCTAAACAAGGATCTAGAATCAGAAATTCAAGATTGCAAGTCATCAGGTCAAGACATTCTACTCTACTTTCTAACCATTGTATTGTGAGAATGGAAATCCTATGTTGATAGGTTGGCTTAACAACTATACAGGTTTAATAGCCATGTTGTAGATCCTTAACATGATTTTAAATCCTTTAACAAGGTAACATTCCAAGTGAATGTTTGTAAATCCTTTAACTAGGTCACTTTTAACAGGGTGTAAATTCTTTAACAGGACAGGCCTTTCACAAGCCAGACCATTGGAAGTGGTCAAACTTTGTAACCTTGAACAATTACATATTATTGCAGTGATACTTTTTGGGTGTTATCCCCACCCAAATTTTACCTTCTCATTTTGGAGGGTTTCTGGGTTACCAAATTCTTGTCTTATCTGTTTTCATGCATATCTTTACTTTCATGTTTATTAGATGGATTAGATGCATGTGAATGTTATCAGTTTAAAAGGTTTTGAAGAGGTTAAAGTTAGATACTTTTGATTCACCCCCCCTCTCAAAAGTAAATCTTCCCACTTGTAAATTCCAACAATTGGTATCAGAGCCAAGTTCTCACAAGGAGGAGCCTTATAGCTTAGAGAAAAGATCTGAAATGGAAGTCTACAAACTTGGGAAGATCATAAAGAATCAGGAAATTGATATAAAACTTTCTTTCCACACTTTAGAAGAAGCCAAGGAAGAACTGAGAAAATCCTTAAAGAGAAGGAGAGACATTTTCATAGCTGAGAATGATACACAATACAAGGAGATTGACACCTCAAAATTATTTACAAATGGAGATTCCAAAGAGTTTGATGTAGCAATAGCAGACCTAATGGAGAAGAATAGAGCTCAAGTAGAAGAAATCAAAATACTTGAGCTTGAACAAGAGTCACAAGCCATGATGCTTTGTGAGGTGACTGAACAAAAGAAAAGAGCCATTGAAGATAAGGCTATGCTAGAAGAAGACAAGAGAAACCTTGCCAACAGACTGGAAGAAAAGTTAATTGAACTTGTAAGGATTTCAAACATGTAGCTAGATACCCTAACTCAGATGATGAATACACATCATGAATTGAATGTCAAGGATATTGAGATCTCTACACTGAAGATGCAAAATGAACAACTACAAAATGACCTAAAAAGAGATAAGGAGATTTCAAAGAGCTTCAACAAACCCAATGAGGCCATCAAGTACTTTGAGCAGCTACTGAAATTACCAAGGGCTAGTAATGATACTTCAGGACTAGGATACACTAGCACTGAACAAGGAGAGTCATCCAAGACTGCAGAAGAAAGGAGCAACAAAGGTAAGAATACTAAACCTACTTTTCATTTATGTGGTAAAAAGGGACATACCTCTAATGCATGCAAGAACAAGAATGCCCATCAACATGACAAACCTAAGAATGTGGGTTATTGTCATAAGTGCAAAAAGAAAGGACATCAAACACATAACTACAAGACTAAGACTATTAGAACACCAAGATTTGAAGGTCACTGCTACAATTGCAAGAAGTATGGACATAGAGCTTTTGATTGCAGATCCAAGCCTATGTGAACACCTAATCAGGCAACAAGAAGAAAATAACCATGGACGTCACTACAATTGGGATTACAACACTGGGTATAGTTGTCATTACTATCAGGAATATGGACACATTCCTAAAAATTGCATAAGGACACATTTTAGAGGAAACTATAGCAGATAGTTGAGTCAAACCACATGTTTTAGTTGCTTGAAGACTGGTCATATTAGCAAGAATTGCTCAACAAGGTCAAAGGCACCCAACTCAAAGAACAACAAAGGTAAAGAGAAGGTAGATGTTGAACACATCAAAGGAGAAATGAATAAGACATGGAAGAAGAAAGATGGGTGTGGCACATCAAATGAAAGGATCACTTCACCTAATAGGTCAAGTGGTCACACTTCATCAAACTAAACAAAAGGAAGGCATGTGGAACTAATCTACTGTTGGAATATTCAAATATGGAAAGAGTACTTATGAGAGGGGGGTGAATCATAAGTATCAAACTTTAGCCAATAAAATTTTAACTGAAAGTAAGTTGCATGCATGTAAATACATCAAATAAACATGTAACAAAACTCATGCATCAGTAACTCATAACACCAGAATTTTGGTAACGCAGAAACCCTCCAGGAATAAGAAGGTAAAACTGGGGTGGGGATAATACCCACAAAAATTTACTGTAGCAATATTGTTCAACCACTTCTGATGGTTTGCCCTATTAAAGGCTTTACACTGTATTAATAGTGACCTGGTTAGAGGATTTACAAACACTTAACATGAAGTGTCACCCGGTTAAAGGATTTTAATCACCTAATGAAAAGGATCTTTACAAAATAGCTGTAAAGCTAACCTATCACCATAGGATTTTTATTTTAATACAATTGCTAGAGAGTATTAGATACAATAAACCTGATAGATTCCAATCCTTGATTGCTGAATGCAGGCTCCTTTTCCGCCTTCTCCTGATCTTGATCCTTTGTGATCTGATAACCCTTGCTTCTGAAAATAGATTTTCTTATGCACCCTTGTATGTCCTTTCATATATCTCATCTCTCTTTTACAGTGAAATTTTGTCTTCCTTATAAAGACTTCAAATACTTAGGTTTTGATTTGGATCTACGATCCATATTGATTCTCAATTTCCTGCTCAATACTTATCTTTTGCTGATTGGTTGCATGCCTTTAGCATTTTTCTTATTGGCTGCATGCAAATTACATAGGAAAAATAAAAGATTTGATTTTATCATTAAATCCCTCGAAGTTTACATTCTATCGGCTGCAAAAAACTGTTTGCATCATAGTTTGTGCAATTTCAAACTTTTATGCTGATCTACTGAGTTACTCAGCTCTTGAAGTATTTCTAATACTCGGCACATGCTATTTCCTAAATAGCTTGGCACTTAAACAAAATTGTATCACTTGGCACATGTTGTACTTGGCACTTGTTAACACTAGGCACCTATTGTACTCGACACTTGTTATCACTCGGCACCTGTTGCACTCGACACTTGTTATCACTCGGCACCTATTGCACTCAGCACTTGTTATCACTTGGCACCTTATCTTACTCAGCACTTACTCTTGATCTTGGTTAAGTGTATTGACACTCAGTTGTCAAATTTATTCTTTAAGCTAACAATCTACATCATACATCAGTTCCTAAACAAGCAAAGTTCTGAAAGGAAAAGATCAGCATGAACAAAGATTCAAAATTAAAATTCCAAGATTTCACAAGTGTTTTCAAGTTGCCCTCAGATGCCAAGTAAAATCCCAGTGCATGTCGAGTTGACTGTCAAAATAGTAGAAGCTGAATGATCAGTTGCAGCCAAGTTGGTAGTAGAAGCTGAGTGGAGAGAAATTTTAGTTGAAGTTGAGTGGACAATACTCCTATGGATGTCAAGTGATGAAAAGACAATGGAAGTCGAGTAATGTAGAAATCCTTTAGAAGCCAAGTGGATAGTTGTAAATGTACTAAGCATTAAATGCAATAAAAATAGGGTATATTATCATGTTTTCAATCAATTTTCTTCACTGCAAACTAAGAGAAAAGATGACAAAGAGTGCATAGCAACTTCATAGTAGAGAATCCAGTGTTTGAGTAGATTGCAACAGCAATTTAGCATGATTTCATCAATTTCAAGGTATTTATGTTTGTGACGAGTTACACAATTTCATATTTTATTTGTATACAAACCCTAGATTGCATAAATGGCTTCTAGCTCTAGGAAAATACAGGAAAAGGAACCATTTGAGGTCCAACTAGTGTCTAATGAAGTAAAATAACCTGATTTTGTCATGTCCCCTTTTCAAATAATTAAAAAATAATAATCTTTGCTAAGGCAGGCAGGCCCAAGAAAGTGAAGTTTCGGAAAAAGGGGGTTAATCTTTGGACACCGTTGGACTAATAAATGAAAATTATTATTAAAATATGTTTCATTAACCTCTCTTGGACGTGAGTTACAGTTATGCCCTCTTTTAAGGGGTTTGGAGGCATTTTGGGCTGGGGGGAGAACTTGATTTTTGCTCATTCTTTGTTATTCTTCAGAGGCTGCCAAACCTGTGGAGAAGGAGACCCAAGAACGGGAGTTTGCAGGTTTCCAGGGAGACCCAAGAATGGGAGTTTGCAGGTTTCCAGGAAGGCTAAGGATGGGAGTTTCAAGCCATTCCATGTGCATGCTCATATAGAGTTTGCCTTTGTGTTGAACAGTGTAGATTTGTGAGTTTTTGGGTGTGTTTTTTGCATGAGTTTGGTGTTTTCAGTTGAGCATTTCATATCAGTTTTGATTGCTGCTGTATTTTAGAATTTAAGCTGTTAAAATAGAGCTGAATATATGTATTGGGACGTGATTAAACTTCTGAGATAGTTTATTAGTGTTGTGTGGTGTTTCCGGGCATTTTTGTGTTAATTTCGGGAGCCCGATGAGCATAGTTTTTGTCCTACATTTGAGAACTATTGTGTAAAGGTTATACGGATCTGGAAATGTAATTTTTTAGGCTGTTATGCTGCTGAAATTTCTGTAAAAATGTCCACTTTCAGATTTGTTAATAATTGGTGAAGCTGTGAAGCTTTTGGCACAATTTCTGGCATACCCGATTTGGGGTTTCTTGAGAAATTTGGAGGATCTTTGTGATATTAGTTGTTTGATCTTAAAGATTTGATTAAAGGTTGGAAATATCATTTAAAATCAGAAAAGTGACATTTCAATGGTATCAGAGCCATGATCTTGCCAGCCTGAGGGTTTGTAGAAGTTTGCAGGTCAGTTTTGACAACTACCCAGATCTTGCATTTCAGTTTTGAGAACTACCCAAATCTTGCATGTCATAATTTATGATTGCATGTTGCTTCTAATCAAATGCATGTCAAAATTTATGGTTTCATTCTACTTCTAATCATTTTCATGTTAGTTCTTGGTGAATTTGGTGGTTGTAGAAGTTTGCATTTCAGTTTTGACAAGTACCCAGATCTTGCATGTCAGTTTTGACAACTACCCAGATCTTGCATGTCATAATTTGGTGGTTGCATGTTGCTTCTAATCAGTTGCATGTCCAAATCTATGGTTTCATGCTACTTCTAATCATTTTCATGTTAGTTCTTGGTGAATTTGGTGGTTGTAGAAGTTTGCATGTCAATTTTGACAACTACCCAGATCTTGCATGTCATAATTTGGTGGTTGCATGTTGCTTCTAATCAGTTGCATGTCCAAATCTATGGTTGCATGCTACTTCTAATCATTTGCATGTTAGTTCTTGGTGTTTGAAGAAGTTATATCCTATTGGGGTTACACTCTACTTTATCCAGAATGGACAGGTATAGTACAAAGTCTCAGAGGGAATGATCTTGGACAATTGATAGCCAGAGTCAAAATAGTAGAAAGGATGGTTATTTAGACGTTCGAGATAAACTTATGAAAATAAGCCATGACATGTCTAAACAGTTGGTTGAGCACCACCGTATAATGAATGACATGTTATCTAACCCAGCTAAGGTGGATAAGTTGACTGGATTTCTATTTGGCAGATTTTCTTACAGGATAGATGACACAATTCCCAAGAACTTGCATGAGGAGTTTGAGAAACTAGCTGATAGCCAGGTAGAGGTCTCAGATTCTACTCTGCCATAGGAGGTGGTGGGAAAGGATATTACATAGATTGATAGTAATGATCAACTTGATACTCAAATTGAGACAATTGTTTACAGGTTGTCAAAGGGTGATGCCACAGGTATTCAGGATGGTATAGTTACAACAGGCAGTGACTACAGTGTAGTGGGTTCAGATGATGATTATGAGGATGTTGTTGTGCAGGACGGTGAGATACCTGGTAGAGATGAGCAAACATTGAGCATTCATGACTTTGTTGAGAAAGAGTACCAGGCACAGTTAGATGCTTCATCACATGAGGTTGAGGCAGGTAGTACTTCACATGATTTATCCTGCCAGCTGAAGGTGAGTGAAGATAGTATTTTGACTTCATTATCTCATCATGATAGGTATGTGGAGTTAGTTGGTATTGGTCATATTACTCAAGTGAGGATTTTGCTTGATTTACCAGCTGATTCTAGTTTACAGATATGGACTCAAGATTGTTATATTGGCATTTGGGATTCAGTTGACAGGAGATCTTTAACACTTTTTGGTAGCAGTATTTGTTTGGGTGCTATCATGGATTTGATTAGCAGATTGTACGGTGTTGTCTTTTCTTGTGCTAGCAGCTTGTCCAATGTTGGTATTAGTTTTTATACATCGATGTTGGGCTTTGTTCATATATCCAGTCGACCATACTTGCTAGAATGTGTTGATGATATTTCATATTTGGCAGTGTGTATAGATGAGTCCCAGGATCATATTGGCATTGATGACATCCAGGAGGATGCAGTGGGCAATTTTGAAGACTTAGTTTCCTTGGGTATAGAGGAGTTGGACAGCAATGCTAATGTTTTTGATACTCCGTATGTTGATATGAGTTTTAGATTTGATTCACAGGATATGGATGGTAATACTCTAGAGACTAGTAACTTTGAGGATACTCCTTTAGACAGTGCATCAGAGGAGGTTTGTAGGAGACAGTCAAGCCAGTGCCATCATGTGTCTAATCAGTTGACAGTTAGTGACCAAGACATTGCTATCACTTGCCAGCATTTCGATGCTACTCGTTAGTTGTTAGCAGTTTATGGATGGGGTTCTCCTACTAGTGATGAGCAGGGAGGCAGTTATCTTTCCTTGACAGAGTTCCACTCTTTATGGGAGGCTATCTAGATTCTGAGACAGGATTATACGCAATTGGTAGCCGATAGAGATTATCTTATGAAGTGGGGCAGTACAGCATATGATGCATTGTTGGCCAAGGAAGATGAGGTGAGTGAGCTTACTGAGCAGCTTGTGGTGACTTTTGAGATTCTTGAGAGTACACAGTTGGCTTTCAAGGAGTCACAGTTTCATTTGGCTAAGGTGACCATGGAGTTAGAGTGACTACAGTCTTCACCTGATTCTATACAGTCACAAGCAGTGGTGTTTGGTGATCCGAGGATGTCCATGGCCGAGATTGTCAAAGACAGTGGAGATGGGGATGCATCCATTCTTGATACTAACATTGGAATATCAGGTTCATTCCCACTAGAGTTAGGTTCAGTTGAGTTGGGTGTTGTAGCAGATTGTTGTATGCTTGACATGGTGGTGGCCTCTAGTATTGATGGCACAGAGACTAGAGATTTATCAAAGATCATGTGTGATGTTGGTGAGTCGGCAGTTGGCATGGTTCCTACTAGTAACACTACTCCCTTGGTGATATCTTCGGAGGTAGTAGTTAGTTCCAACATGGTTAATGATCAATTGCAGTTAGTTTCATCTGGATTACAGTCTGAGCCACTGACTGAGATTGGTGTATTCTATCGGCATTACACTGTGAGGTATGCTCATCAATTTACCTTTGATGACCATGTTGATGAGATAATGATACAGAGATGTACTTTGGTTCCTTGTGCTTATCATCAGTTATGGGACAATTTGATGCCTCAAGATGAGAGTTGTGATGGGCATGACATGGCGATAGGTTCTACAGTTGACAGCTTGATAATACATGACTTAGAGTAGGAGTTTCAGAGTGATGCTTCAGCGGGTGTTGTTATTGATTCTACTCCTTTGGCTATGACATCTCCTGACTTAGCTGGTGATCAGTCACAATGGGTTGTATCACTCGTTCATGGTGAATTGTTGACTAAGGTTGGTTTTTTTTATCAACATTATATTGCAAGGTATGTACATCAGTTAGCATTTGATCCTTGTGTTGAGGAGTTGATGGCAGGAAGATTTGGTTTGGGTTCCAATTCTTGCTATTTATCTTGTGATGGCTTTTCACCATCAGGGGTGCATGGTAGTTATGGTTATGAGATAGTGGTTGGTGATTTGCAAAGTTGTGTTGACTGCAGGAGTTGTACAATGTGTGGATTCTCCATACTTGGTACAGTTTCATTCGAGAGCATTCGCCATTGTTGCAGAGTTGGATTGTGCATTCCGTATAGGCCAGTAGGATGCGTTGATGGTATTTACTGTGTTGGTAGTTTGATTTGTCCACTTTGCTTGGGTTCTAATGTTCTAAGAGTTTGTGCGTCATGGGTTTTTTATTGTGGTAGTGGTGATTTCGGAGTTTGGTTGAGCTATAATTGTCAGTTTGATTATGGATTCCTCTTGGTCATATTGCAGAGGATATTGCAGGAGCCTGTGTTAATTGGTAGTAGTATAGTTCATGACTACATTTGGGATCCAGGTGGATTGATTGGTTTATTTTTCAACCATTGCTTGAGGACAAGCAATGTTTGGGAGGGGAGGACTTGTCATGTCCCCTTTTCAAATAATTAAAAAATAATAATCTTTGCTAAGGCAGGCAGGCCCAAGAAAGTGAAGTTTCGGAAAAAGGGGGTTAATCTTTGGAAACCGTTGGACTAATAAATGAAAATTATTATTAAAATATGTTTCATTAACCTCTCTTGGACGTGAGTTACAGTTATGCCCTCTTTTAAGGGGTTTGGAGGCATTTTGGGCTAGGGGGAGAACTTGATTTTTGCTCATTCTTTGTTATTCTTCAGAGGCTGCCAAACCTGTGGAGAAGGAGACCCAAGAACGGGAGTTTGCAGGTTTCCAGGGAGACCCAAGAATGGGAGTTTGCAGGTTTCTAGGAAGGCTAAGGATGGGAGTTTCAAGCCATTCCATGTGCATGCTCATACAGAGTTTTCCTTTGTGTTGAACAGTGTAGATTTGTGGGTTTTTGGGTGTGTTTTTTGCATGAGTTTGGTGTTTTCAGTTGAGCATTTCATATCAGTTTTGGTTACTGCTGTATTTCAGACTTTAAGCTATTAAAATAGAGCTGAATATATGTATTGGGACGTGATTAAACTTCTGAGATAGTTTATTAGTGTTGTGTGGTGTTTCCGAGCATTTTTGTGTTAATTTCGGGAGCCCGATGAGCATAGTTTTTGTCCTACATTTGAGAACTGTTGTGTAAAGGTTATACAGATCTAGAAATGTCATTTTGTAGGCTGTTATGCTGCTGAAATTTTTGTAAAAATGTCCACTTTCAGATTTGCTAATAACTGGTGAAGCTGTGAAGCTTTTGGCACAATTTCTGGCATACCCGATTTGGGGTTTCTTGAGAAATTTGGAGGATCTTTGTGATATTAGTTATTTTATCTTAAAGATTTGATTAAAGGTTGCAAATATCATGTAAAATCAGAAAAGGGACATTTCAAATTTGCACCCAATCCCTAAAGTGGCATATAAAAATGACCTAGTTGGAGCCCTATCTGTCATACCCCCTAAGGTTGTTATGGTTTAAGATTTAAGGAGATGTTACAATTGCAAGATTGGAGCCATAGGAGACATGGAGATGAGAGAAGCCTATGATAAATTGTGTGAAAATGGAGTGTTAAAGGAAGAATATCGTATTGTTGAGAAGAAGGGTTTGACATGTGCCCTATAATTCCCTACAATGTTCAAGATTGAATGGATTAGGCTAGTGCTTAGTAGAATACATGGTGGAAGCTTATGGTTGGAGGTTGGTCCAGTGAAAATCACAAAGAGAATTGTACATAAAGTGATAGGGTACCCAACCCTAGATCGGCCAAAGACCCTTAGAAGTGATGCCAAGGAGGCAATTGAAAAAAATATTGGTGCTAAGTGGAACAAAAGAGGAATGACAATTGACACCATTCAAGACCCTCTAGTTGACTTTTATGTTAGAGTCATTACACATAAGTTCTACCAATCCAGCAAACTTAACAGTGTGCCTTGCATTGCAGTGGATGGAGGCTACAAATTGGTGAAAAAGGATCATACTTATGATCTTGCAGAGCTGCAACTGCAATAAATTAATGATAATTTAGCAACAATAAGGAGAACCAAGGGAACACAATGCACGTTTGATGCTATTTTTATTTGTATATTCTTCTATGTTCAAAATGAGTTTCCTTCTTTTGGAAAAGTTGCATGGAAGACAAATAGGTCAATCATAGCTCAAGTTAATGAATATATAGAGCAGATGGGAGCTAATTTTGAGACCTTAATGACTAGTTATTTTGAAGACTTTAAGAAGTCAATGAAGCAAAGGCTAAGAATACCAGTTTCCCTAGTAGAGAAACATGTAAATGATGTATGCTTTCTTGTAGATATTTACTATACATACATTCAAGCTAGCATACCAAGAGTTAGAAGGTTAAGACCTCTTGGCTACGAAATAAATATAGATGAGGCATCAACAGCTATAACTGCATTATTAATTGAGGAAGTAGACAAGAGTGCACCACATTTTGGAACCTATGATGTATTTAGGTCAAAGTTAGATATGGAGTTGAAGACTACCTCCACATTGAAGAAGAAGGAAACTTGTGAAGAAACTCAAAGCCAAATTTGGTGAAGGCACGGCAGAAGAAGAAGAGGAAGGTGAAGAAGCAGAAGTTGATGAAGAGGAACAAGGTCAGCAACCACTTGCTTTAACCCAAGGAATGGGGGAGGATGTTGAAGAAGAAGAAGGTGTCGAGAAAGAAGCACCAAACCCAGGGCCAAAGAAGAGAAAAGAACAAAAACAAACAGTTCCACAACCAAAGGGGAAGAAGAAAGCAACAAAGCCAAGCCCAGCCAAGCCAACTACAAGGGTAGATACCAATGCAACTACCCAAGTGGCAAAAGAATACGAGAAATAAAAGGCAATAGAGCAAGGAGGGCCTATAAAGAAAAAGAAGAGAAGAAGATACGTTGCACCTCTAGAATCAGACGGGGAAAGGACAAGATCAATTCAGATTGGTAAGATGTTCTACCAAGTCTAAATTGGAAAGTGTTTGCAATAACATTAGAGATAATTTCGATCTAACTGGTCTAAAGACCATTGATTTTAATAAGTTGTCAAAGGAATAACAAAACATAGTGAAAGATTCCATCTACACTATGATGGCTAAGTTCAAGACCACCACACTTGAACTTGACAATTCAATGCCTAAAGAGCTAAGCTCATTAGTTGACAATAAATGGCATTTCTGCCTTAATATGGAAAAGGAAATAAGGGAGTCTACATTGGCTTGTGTAATGCCAGACCTAACTAAAGGACAAATAACAAAGGCTAGCAATAAACATGGAAGCAAATTTGCAACCAAATATAGAGCCTTTAGTATATTGCAAAACAAAATTGAAGATGTTGTGTAGAAATCCACTCTCATGTGGAAGGTTATATATGGGTTGACAATAGTAAAAGAAGGGCAGAAAGATCCCTTTGAGGGAAGGAATGATGAAGAAGAAGACAATGAAAAGGATGAGGAAGAAGAGAAAGAAAAAGAAGAGGAAACAATGGAGAAGACACAACAAGGTGAAGAGGCAACAGTTGAAGAGCAGCAGGAAGAACAGTGTATCCAAGACACATAAATGCCACCACCAAGTCCTCCACATACAACACCTACATAAATAGTAATTGTCAAGGATGTTCCTGACACCTCAGGACATAATATCAATCCATTAACTGCAGAGGATCTCAAAAAGATCCTTCACCAAACCACATTGCAATCACAACTGTGCACAAATCCTGTTTTGGTGAGTATGGAAGAATTGCATAAGGTTGTAATAGAAATCACTAGGGAGAAGGTGAACACACAAGATCCACCTTCACAACCTCCCATAGCTATAGTAGATCAACCTAAAAATCAAGAAGCATAGGATACAATTGCCTAGGTTGATTCTACAGTAAAAGTGACAACAACTGTCAAGGAGCCAGCAAAGGAACAAACAGGACAGGATGTTCCTACCACACAAAGTCAAGGTGCACATTCTCAAATCATCATTATTGATCAAGGCAGTAAAGAAGAGGAGAAGGAAGAGGAGAAAACCCCTAATGAAAGAGAGTAGGAAGCAATACAAAAATTGGTGAACTTGCCTACCTTAGGGACTCCTACCAAGAAGTTGAGCACTGATGCAGTACCACTATAGATTTCAACACCAGGCTCAAGCTCTACCAAGGTAGCAAGGGTACTTCACTATGGAGATCCTGCACTTGATGAGGAAATAGTCATACCAAGTTATGACTCTAAAACAATGAATTTAGTAGAGATAAATGAAGTGCAAAAGGCACTAGAGAGAAGGAAGAAGCAGGAGATACTCAAAAATGAGTATAGATAGAAGCAAGCATTAGTGGAAATCAAAGATATATTCCTTGATGCATTCAGCTTGCCAGTACCTGATGAAACCAAACCCATCATGGAAAAATTATCCAATATAGTGGACCAGGTACAAAATGAAGACCTTGATACAAATATCAAATTATTAGAATGGTCTAAAAAGAAGTTTCAAATGAAAGTCAATGAGAAGATATCTAGTGAGAACACTTTTACAAGTAGAATTGGCTAAGAAAGTTGAAAAAGTAAAAACAGTACTTGGGAATGTGTTCTCACTGTACTCAAAATTGTGTGACTCATCATATTTCACACAAGAAACTAGCCAAAGGATATTGAGCTTGGAACGAAATCTCAAGATTTCTAGCACACAGCTACCCAAAGATCCAGCTTAGAGTGAGAAGCATTTTGCAACTATGCTTCACACACAGAAAGAGTTAGTTGTATGGACAGTAGAAGAGGCCAATATTAAGGCCAAATTAATACAGATTAAATACTCTATTACTCCACATCTAGAAGTACTACATAAGGAATAGGCCTATGTAGAAAATATTTTAAAGAAAGACCCTAATCTTTCTACTTTAGAAGGCCTTGTACATATTGCAGTAGAGACAGCCATCCAACACAAATCACTAGAAATAGCATTGAACAATTGGGATGCTTCTCTAAAGATGATCATGGAGGTAAATAAAACATTTTTTGGCTAAATATTCTATTTATCCTTAGGACCCTTTGACATAAGTGTCAAAAAAGGGGGAGAGATAATAAAGGGGGAGATATGCAGATTAATAAGAATGAGGGACATACAAATACTACATTCTTTGAAGGTAATAGAAAAAATCCAAAGGGGGGGATATTCAAATTTTGAGGAAGTAATAAGGAGATATAGCCAAAAAGATGCAAAAATTGCAAGAATATGTGAAAAGGGGGGTAGAAACAAAGGGAAAGCAGATACAAAGTACAAACAGAAATAGGGTACACAGAAACAGAGGTAAAAGAATCATAAGGTAGATAAGGCAAAGAATATTAGATACATCAGCATGACACAAATTCAGTACAAGAGTTTTGGTTACAGAAATGGCACATCAGCTCAAGGGGAGTTACAAATTTTTGAGGTATATAAAAATTTTGAAGAATTTTTTGACATTTTGTACAGATGTTGAACAGAATGTGTAGTATACTCATAGAGATCAGATTCACAATGTTTAGTTAAGTGCTTTTTCCACTCATGTCAAAGGGGGAGATTGTTAGTCTTAGATTGGTTTTGACATTCGAGTGCCAACACACTTAACCAAATTCTCAAGATGATGTCGAGTATAATACATATGTCGAGCTACAGTGTGTGTCGAGCTAGAGAATTCAATAGGTGTTGAGTGAACTTCAGGTGTCGAATGAAGTTTAGGTGCCGAGTGAATTTCAAGTGCCAAGTGATAAGTGATGTCAAGTCACTATAAGTGTTGAGTAAAGTATAGATGTCAAGCGAGATAAAATTACTATAGATGCCAAGCAAAACAAAATTACTATAGGAGCCAAGTGAAATAGAATTTCTATATATGCTAAGCATCAGCAACTAGTAAGTTTCGAGTAACATAGAATCAGCATATGAGTTTGTATCTTCACAAACTTAGATGTAAACCATTTTTGGAGCCGACACAGGATGAATCTTGAAAGATCTTGAAGACAAGATCGAATATTTTGCATTACCTATGTAATCAACATGCAACCAATAAGAAAAATGGAGAAGCCATGCAACCAATAGGGAAAGTGCAAGAATTGAGCGGGAAATGAAGAGTAAATATTAATCATAGATTCATACCTAACCATGAGGTTTCAAAGTCTCTAAAAGGAGGACAATACCCCGTTATATGTGTGCGTGTGAGAATTGTATGGGTGAATTATAGTAAAGTTCAGAAGAGTATTTAAAGACTTGGAAAGAACAGAGCAGCATTAAAAAATTCAATTGATCAAGAATACAGTATCAAAGTTTCAAAGAGTGACATATCAAATCAACCAAGGATCAGATCAGATAGAGCTAAACAAGGATCTGGAATCAGCAATTCAAGATTGCAAGTCATCAAGTCAAGACATTCTACTATACTTTCTAACCATTGTATTGTGAGAATGGAAATCCTATGTTGATAGGTTGGCTTAACAACTATATAGGTTTAATAGCCACATTGTAGACCCTTAATAGGATTGTAAATCCTTTAACAGGGTAACATTCCAAGTGAATGTTTGTAAATCATTTAACCAAGTCACTTTTAACAAGGTGTAAAGCCTTTAACAAGATAGACCTTTCACAGGGTAGACCATTGGAAGTGGTCAAACTTTGTAACCTTGAACAGTTACATATTGTTGCAGTGATACTTTATGGGTGTCATCCCATCCCAGTTTTACCTTCTCATTTTGGAGGATTTCTCAGTTACCAAATTCTTGTAGTATATGTTTTCATGCATGTCTTTACTTTCATGTTTATTAGATGGATTAGATGCATGTGAATGTTATCAGTTTAAAAGGTTTTGAAGAGGTTAAAGTTAGATACTTCTGATTCACCCCCCCCCCCCCCCCCCTTCTTAGAAGTAAATCTTCCCACTTGTAAATTCCAATAGTTGCTCTAATGACTCTGGTGATAAAGGATTTGAAAGTGTTTTACTATTCCTCTATTTGTATTCAACCTCTTCTATTTGTCATTACACATTATGTTGTAAATGTGCTACTATTTATACTTGTATCCTTGTGTTGTCTTCTTGGGTTCGCAACATGGTAGCACCAATTCTTTTTGGTCTCCATGTTGGTGGTCCAAAAAGACTCTTCTTCGTAACTCTTACGTGTCTTCCTTTCATTATTTTGTAGTTCTACTTTTTTGGGGGGATGATGATATTTCATACTTGATATAATATTTACATGTTATCACCATATTGACCCCAAAGTTAGTAGATCCTTTTTGTGCTTTTGTATGTTACATTCACATTTCCCTTGATTTGTCTTCTTCTGGGGGCATCTCATAGTGGAAATGTCTTTTGATGACTCTATGTAAACTCCATTAAAGCCATGACTCATGTTAAAGTGTTAGTAATGACTTTAATGTGGGGGCATACGCTCTGCTCATTTTTGTATTCCAGTCATGGAATGCTGAATATAGATTCTGAGTATAGCTTGGGGTATTATAGCCCTGGTTTCTTAGTATGTTTCCTAAGTTATTCTCAAATATAGACATTACTACTTCATCCTCCTTTTCAATGCACGTATAATATGAAACCCTTTATCAATTATGCATAACCCTAAAGACTAGATTCTCTATGCACACATTCAATATGGGAAGTAATCATCCTTGACATTTGGGTCTCTCTTTCTTGTACATACACATATGCTAAATCTCATCTATGTATAACACGTAACAATTTTCTAAGTCTCGTACACGGGTAACATAGTCTTATTAGATCTTTCTGATAGGCCAACACTAGAGCAATTAATAACAAAATGATTAATAATTTATGATAGAATTTTCCTGTTTATACGTGTCAATATGAGAGCCTAAGCTTGCAAAAGGTATCCTAGCAGTATGTCATCAAGGGATGATAGTTGTGAGATGAGGGTTTATGAATGTAGCTAAAACACTCAAAAATAAATTTATAGGAAATCAAAATAATTGCAGCGATAGGAACTGTCACTTCTTGATGCTACAAAGATCAGAAGCAAAACTATCTTCTTGAAATAAAAATAATAATGAAAATAATCTATAGATAAAATAGTAATGAAATCATTTCTATATTATATTCTAATTACTGAATTATTGATCTAAAACTCACTAATTGGTACCAACACAAAAATATGTTGTGATGATAATCTAAGCAAGAAATATGAATTCATACAAAATAGAATAACACACTAATGAAATACATCATCGTGTTTCACCATGGAGTGGGCCCTTACTCCTAGCTTGCATGGTGGATAGAGAAAATCCTGTGTCTAAATTGTTGCAAACATGTACAAACTGATATCTTTATTTATTTCAATGTAATGATGTTGTTCAGACCTGTGTACAATAGTTCCTTTCCCATAAATTTGTGTATTCCAATCTTATATATTACATTACTGTAGCTATGACCTTTTATACAATCATTTTAATAAACCGCACCATGTAATAGGCAATGTTAACAATAAAACAGAAATTAGTTTGATGTTAAGAATAGAAAATTCATTTTCAGAGTTCCTCCAATATCCAATATGGTTTTGAAATAGTTTTGGAGGAATTGGATGTATTGCCATGTGAGACTATGAAACTTATTTCATTTTCCTATGCTAATCAGTTGTGTTATTTACAGCAATGGCAAATGGTCTTTAACTGGAGTTTACTTGTTGTCCACGTGATATTTAAGAATACCTTATAAAATATTTCTTTTGTTTTTATACATCCATTATATACTATTCATGGCAAAAAAATAGGTTCATGAT
The DNA here is from genome assembly GCA_028749045.1 of Cupressus sempervirens. NCBI lineage: Eukaryota > Viridiplantae > Streptophyta > Pinopsida > Cupressales > Cupressaceae > Cupressus > Cupressus sempervirens. Next base: position 702,245,889 of record CM053784.1, read on the forward strand.
TGACCATGTTTGTTTCCATTTGCTAGCATGTAATTCATCGTGGATGTTCTCTCGATGTATGAAATCTGCAATGGAGAAGACGATGCTTTCAAGTTGATAAATATGCATCCCAACATGATTCATTTGGAAGAGGTAAAGCCACTATGAAAGCCACAATAATGTTTTTAAATAATAACATGAATAAGTTGTAAGCCAACATTATCCACAATAATTGATGTCTTAGATGTGATAGGAATATCTTATCAAGGAGGCAACAGGAAGATTTGTAGGTGACAGGAATAGCTACTCACACATGAACATTTTACGATAATAAAGATTAGTATAAGCAATCAATAACGAATTCTCCAAAATTTAATCCCAAAACAATATTAAATATTGCTTATAGATATTGATCCATATGCACTGTAAAACAATAAAATGGGATGGAATATAATGGAAATGGAATGAGGAAGTGACTAGATAAGTGCATAAAATGGATTAAAATAGGGCATTAGATATGTTATAATTGGATCTCATCATTCCCCCCAAGTTAGTTTATTGCACATCCTCGTGTAATCATTATGATCATGAGGTCTTTAGTTTTAATTGAAAGCACTTTAGGTTGATGGATTTTGGCTCTACCTCAAACCATGATACTCATAAACACAAATCCCTTCCTTTGCTTTACATGACAAGCTTTCTTTTCTTTTCTTTTTTCAATAGGGATATCTCTTTCAAATTTCCATAAGTTATTTCTCTACTCTCTTTTCTTTTTCTTTTTGTTTCAATTTTTTTATAGCATCATGGTTCAAAAGTTTGCATATAGGAGAAATTTATCTCAATTTGCATAAGGGGAGTTTAAATGGGTGAGATAAGAGAGATGAGAGACAAAACAAAAGCTTTTGTATGATGATATAATGGATAGTGTGAGGGTATTATTAAGGGTGATGGATGGAAGATAATAGTATGACATGCCTTCCCCTAACTTAAAGGTTGATCATCCATGGGAAACAAGGAGAGGCTAGGAAGGTGTGTTGTACAATGATCAATATAATAAGCAATACAAATAAAGTTAAGAGATAAAATGAGGAAAAACAAAATTGATTGTTTTACCAACATACATGGGTAAAGAGACCAAGGCAAGAACATAGAGTAACTTAGCAACTATTGCCACCAAAAGCAATGAATTAATCAACAATGAACAAAGAAAGGCATCCAGAATTGCACTGCAACACCACAAAAGACCACCATCTAACTAAAAGCAGCAAAGAGAAGACCACTGGAAGCAACCATAAAACATGGGACAAAGAGGGCAATCTGTGGGGCCAACATCATCAAATGAAGCATTGGAGATCATACATTAGGTACAAAAATCCACTGAAACACCTCAATAGATCATGCAACAGGTACTAGGGGTCATCAAAGATTTGAGGATCACACTGAAGAGGAGTAGAGCTGCAAGAGTGAGCAACAAGAGGTGCCAAAAAGGAAAGAACCACTGAAACCAATGAGTGTTTCTAAAAAGAATGATTAGCAGAAAAACCAGGAACACCAATTATTGCATTTTTCAATTTTTTCTTTTTTTCTTTGTTTTTTCAATTTTTTTTATTTTCTCACATTTTGATGATGACAAGCGATTGTTGGCAAGCCAATTTTCAATCACTCACTGCTTAATAGCACTATAAAAATAGTTTTCACCATTAACATTTTATTTTGCAATTAACATCCGCTGGAAACCAGTTTTCAGATATTATCTAGCCAACAAGGCCCGAGGGTTTTCATTGTTGGATCTTTTATTGCTTTTTCTTCTTCTTCTTTTTATTTTTTTCAATTTTTCAATAACTACATGGAATGACCAAAGAAATGAAATTCTTACATGGATGATGAAAAATGATACCACCCAAAGTTTGAGTCTTGTCCATGACCTCACAGAAGGCACTATTGAAACTTGATTGCATAATGAACTTGAAATGATCACCAAGAATAACCTCATTAGAACTAGAACCACAAACCACTGTACTACAAACATTTTTGATATATGTATCTCTCACCACTAAATCTAAAAATTGACTATAGAGCTTTAGAACATACTAGGACACTTGGGTAAGAGTATTACTCACAAGGATGATGATTCTCATATTTCTCTATGCTGATTGAATAAGAAGACATCTCTTGAAGATATGAAACCTTATTCTTGTGAAGCATGTGAAATATCCATTGTAGGAAAATGTAAAGTTGTGAGTAACACACCTCCATTACCAAATACATGAGTATGGAGTGAAAACCAATAGTATTCACCAATGTGTCCATAAAATTTAGAGAGAAGGATACACATCTCAAGGAAGGTGTGTAGTAGTTGGCACTATATTCAAAGTATCATCGGATGTGTTGTTGAATATTCATGAATCTCATAGACCCTGCTACATATTTTCTTCCCTATGATTAATCACTATGGAAAAAAAATCGCATCTCAAGATGGTGAACACCCTTTGCCAAAATCTACATGTGATCTTGAATAGTGAGACATAAGAGAGCCCAAACAATGTGAACAAAGCCAACATAATGTGTTATGCAATGCTTGTGTAGAGAAGCATCATTGACTCATATTGGTTCTAAGATTATTGCACCACAACAAGAGACCTGTAACCATATTCTCAAAACCAAGCATATCAAGCATAGCATTCATTCAATAACTCTATCATTAAGTAGGTTATTTAGTTTTACAAATGATAGATAGAGTTATTACTATGAATAAATACTTGATAGAATGGATAGATACAAATAAACTCTTGGGTTCATATAATAGCAATGCTAATTAACACCAGAACACATACCTTGAATTATGGGGATGCCACATGTGGAAATTTGTTAAAAGGACCAATGAAATAACCAATGAAGCTTAATTTCAAATCATCCAAGAACCACGAGATTGGAGGGATTCCCCTTAACTTCATGCTACAAGGTCATGAAATCATTAGGATAACTAAAGAAATTAGGTAACCTGAAGAGAGTAACACATCTTTAGAATTTTGTGAGCCTTATTAAATGATAGATAAATCAAATATTTTAGTAATTCAATGGATGTATTCTCAAATTAACTATAGGCTATAAAAGTATAGGGAATTCAAATCATCCAAGGAATCAAGAAATCAACACGTGCAATCAATGAATGATCAATTGGATATACAAGAACCAAGAATGAAAAATATATAGATAGTAATATTTTGATCTTGCTAAATAAATGAATCATCCATAGTGTATTCAGTCATCTTAAGACAATGAAAAGAATCAGCAATAAGGAATAATGATCATCCAGTTTCAAAATTTTGGCCATTAATGCATAGAATCTCGTATGATTGTGCTTAATCAATTATTGGTCCCAAATAAACATGTGAGGGATGCACATTTTAACCATAGGCCTCCAAATATCAATATGTATAAGTACAATAGTAATAAAATATAGATATTGGAGGATTTGGCAGCATGTTTGTGGAGTATGGAATGCATATGGCTTAAAATTACTTAGTGCATGATTGATATTAACACACATACTCATGAGTCCATTAATTAAAATTGATGCAATTTTAAGTATGGGCTCATTTGTAGGTATTTGGAATTCACTAAGTAGAAAAGAAGAACAAAGTGGATTATAATTCAATAAATAAAATTGTTACCAAGTTCTAATTTAATTAAACCAAAATCACATTCCTTAAGTGCATCAATATATTCCAATGTTGATTTACCAAATTCAAGCACATCATTATATGGTAAAGGGATATGTGAAATTTTATAGGTACTATTAACCACCTTATTATGAAGTGTTATATGAGGCAATATAGTTTCATTTGGTAGATATGGTGGAGTGGGTAGAATATTATGTGAATGAGATAATGAATATGGTAATAAGTGTGAAGGAGATAAAGTAGATGGAAATAAGTAGCATGGGAGAAATAGAGATGGTAAGGATGGATATGGTGGAATATAAGAGAGATATACATGTTGTTGTGAGCATGTTTGATTACATTCATTGTACATACTAGGTGTAAAAGTATGTTTTGAAGAAATATGTTGGCTTTGTAATGAAATAGTGTGACAATTTATGTTACCAACATAATGCATACCTTGATCTTCTTGGATTTTTATTTCAAATGGTTCATAAGTTACAAGGAATGCTTGTTCACTTCCTCCCTTATCTTGGTAGGGATCACAAAAAGTTTGTACCTCATTCACCACCTACTCTTGATTGTTTAGGCATATGCATGGGTCATCTTTCCTATAGAAAAGAGAACAACAAGTGGTTAAATTTTCATCATCAAAATCACAATGATCTAAGAATTCATCAATGATATTTTCTTGGTCAGAAATAAGGATAGAATTCTTGCATATCTCTAATAAGGGAAGATCAAGATTAGTAAAGATGCATTCATTAGGTAGGGAGGGTATTAAAAGATCACCTTTGATCAGTGTGTTTTCCCTACCAAGTTCTTCTTTTGTTTTTAACTTGAAGGTGAGGGCCTAGGGGTGGCAGCCACCATTGGGGTCAATGGGCAATGCCCCTTGCAGAGTCTTGGGGTAGCGCTTGAGGAGCACTCTCTATCACAGTACAGGGTAGGGTCGAGGGGTAGTGCCCCCAACACCAAGCACATTTTTCCTCTTGCATTCCCTTCAAATTTTGCATTTTAAAAACAATTTTCAACCAAAATTGATATACTTGAACAACATTGAAAAGGCATCATTTTTAACATTTTTCTTCAAAATATGCTTGTCTTCACCAATAACTCACAAAATCTTATGAATGTAAAATATAATTAACTTCTAAATCAACTAATGAATCTAATTTCTAAGGCCTACTTGCAAACTCTAAAACAAAACTCTAAAGCAATTCATGTATATGATTTAACCTACACAAATTAAGACTAATTACTTAAGAAAGGCTAGCAGTTGCAAAAGCTTTCATCCTAACGCATTATTCCTAACTCAAATCATCAAACTAACATGCCTTTGACACCTTTCCCTGAAAATGGTGCCAAAATGATAGGTCAACACTGGGGCAATTAATAACAAAATGATTAATAATTTATGATAGAATTCAGTTGGTCTATATGTGTCAATCCGAGAGCATAAGCTTGTGAAAGGTATCATAGCAACATGTCATCAAGGGATGATAGTTGTGAGATGAGGGTTTATGAATGTAGCTAAAACACTCAAAACTAAATCTATAGGAAATCAAAATAATTGTAGTGATAGGAACTATCACTTCTTGCTGCTACAAAGATAAAAAACAAAACTATCTTCCTGAAATAAAAATAATAATGACAATAATCTATAGATAAAACAGTAATGAAATCGTTTCTATATTATATTCTAATTACTGAATTACTGATCTAAAACTCACTAATTGATACCAACACAAATATATGTTGTGATGATAAGTTAAGCAAGAAATATGAATTCATACAAAATAGAATAACACACTAATGAAATACATCGCTTTGTTTCACCATGGAGCAGGCCCTTACTCTTGGCTTACACGATGGATAGAGAAAATCCTGTGTCTACACTATTGCAAACATGCACAAACTAATATCTTTATTTATTTCAATGTAATGACATCATTCAGACTGTGTACAATAGTTCCTTTCCTAGAAATCTGTGTATTCCAATCTTATATATTACATTACTATAGCTATAACCTTTTATACAATCATTTTAATAAACTGCACCACTCAAGTAATAGGCAACATTAACAATACAAGAGAAATTAGTTTGATACCAAGAATAGAAAACTCATTTTCAGCATTCCTCCAATATCCAATATGGTTTTGAAACAGTTTTGGAGGAATCAAATTTATTACCATGTGAGACTATGAAATTTATTTCATTTTCCTATACTAATCAGCTATGTTATTTATAGCAATGGAAAATTATCTTTGACTGGAGTTTACTTGTTTTCCACATGAAATTTAAGAATATCTTATAAGATATTTCTTTTGTTTTTATACATCCATTATATACTATTCATGGTAGAAAAATAGGTTCATGATTGACCATGTTTGTTTCCATTTGCTAGCATGTAATTCATCATGGATGTTCTCTCGATGTATGAAATCTGCAATGGAGAAGACAATGCTTTTTCAAGTTGATAAATATGCATTCCAACATGGTTCATTTGGAAGAAGTAAAGCCATCGTGAAAACCACAATAATGTTTTTAAATAATAACATGAATAAGTTGTAAGCCAATATTATCCATAATAATTGATGTCTCAAATGTGACAGGAATATCTTATCAAGGAGGCGACAAGAAGATCTGTAGGTGACAGGAATATCTCCTCACACATGAACATATCATGATAATAAATATTATTATAAGCAATCAATAATGAATTCTCCAAAATTTAATCCCAAAACAATATTAAATATTGCTTATAGATATTAATCCATATGCAATGTAGAACAATAAAATGGGATGGAATATAATGGAAATGGAATGAGGAAGTGACTGGATAAGGCATAAAATGGATTAAAATAGGGCATTAAATAGGTTATAATTGGTTCTCATCACTTTTCATGGTGATAGGAAGAACACTGATCTATGGGTGGGTCTTCTTATGGGTTTACTGGTGGGTTACTACCCCATTTAGACTATTTCAATGTCATCTTTTGCAGTAGCTCTTTCAAGTGGTTCATAGTGGGGTGGACATTCTATTGGTCAGGATAATCACTCCTTTCTTCTTTCTTTTCAATCAATGATTTCTCTCTTACTATGATATAGGAGTTAGTAAAGTCTCAATTCCTTGGGGCTAGATGAATTCTGTGTCTCCTTGATTGTAATAATATTATCTTATGCTTTGTGCTCTACTTTACCAAGAGATTGGATTGAGTCATTTCTCCCGGTCAAGTGGGGGCTAAATGTACCATCCTAAATTGGATGCACTCCAGTTTAATGAAGGTTTAACACCTTTTTAATGTGAGATCATCAATCTCCTTGTGTCTTTCATTCTTTCTTCTCTCCTATCCTTCCTCCTAGGTAGCATTGGGGTAAAATGTAATAGATCCTCTTTAAAGACCCTATTTTCATATTGTTAAGATTAAGGTGGGATCTCTCCTCCTAAGTCCTTCCTTTTACTTATCTATCCACTTGTAATATGCTCCTTGCACCATAATGACTATTTCTTAGACTCCCCATCTGATTTTTGTTAGGGGCATAGTGCACCCTTGACCAATTAGGGGCATAGTACACCCTTGATAGCAAAATATTCTAGGTCCCCTCTTCAAGTCTTGTGCCTAGATATGTTTGGGGTGTTAATTCCTAGGCAAGTCAGTCAATGGGAGTTGGTCAATTTTGAGCTCTATATAAACCCTTCCATTTTCTTAATTTGCATATCTCATACACAAGTATTTAAACAATCCATTAAATATATCTCCAAGTGATCTAGCACTCAAGTATTTAAGTTTTCAAGTCTTCAAGCATCTATTCAAGCATTCCTCCATTAAAGATCAAGGATTCAACCATTCAAGAAATTTAAGGAGTTTATATTCAAGATATTCTTCATCCATCCTTTGTGACATATTCTACATCTATTCATCCTCATCTTCTTGATCCACATCAATTGGTGAAGTAAGTGCATTGCATTTGATTTGAGAGATCCAACTATTGGAAGGTGAATTTGTATGTTGATTTCATAAATTTACTTTACATTCATGCTAATTCAATTCAAGGTTGATTCCTAAACTAGGGTTTGACCAAAACAAACCCCCCATCAACAACAAAAAAACCCTTTTTATTGTAGGTAATGGATATCAAATTGACAAATAGGTTACATATATGAGTACCCTTTTTGGCTTTCTTCATAACTATAGAATTAGAATCAACATTACACATAGTCAATCAGGGGTTTACTACACCCCTAATGCTCCATTTCACCCCTAAAGATCCAATTCACCGCAACAGATCACTAAAATTTATGGGTTTTTGTTAGAAAAAATAGTCCACCAAGATAATTGAGAGGGGGGGTGAATCAGTTATTCAACAATTAAAACATTTATCCTCTTTAACCAATCAACCAAAGTAAACAATAGCCATAAAGATGCACATAAACAATTACACCAAATATGTTGACTAGGGAAACCCTTGATCAAAGGGAAAACCTCAGTGGGAATGATGCCCACAAGATGATGTACTAATATAAATATTCCTTGTTAGAGGATGGACCCTCTTAGGAGTCTATTACAACATTTAGTACAAAGAGTCCCTGTAAGCAGACTTTGAATCCCTATTAGGAGATTCCAACCTTGTTAGGAATTGTGCCAACCCTGTTAGGAGTTGTGGAAGACAGTTGAACCCACTGTTCAAACAGCTTTAGGATCAAATCAACGAACCCACTATCCAATTGACCTCAGTACTATTCCTTTTAGAATAATAGATGTGAAACAAGATTTTACTCCTTCCTCTATCCAGTATGTCAGACTTCTTCTCCTTCAAACCATGCAATCAGATCTGGAACTTTGTACTGAGTAACAATAACCCTAAAGGTCACTTACACACATTGGTAAGTTACTAGGCTTTGTTGCTCAATAATTTGCAAGTCTTATGTACTCTCTATATGTTAAACACAGAAAACATCTTTCCCTTATACCATGCTCAATAATAAATCATTGAGTCAACTTCCCACTTAATTATAATACATCAATTAAATGAATACACATTTAATTAATGTTGTCAACCTACAGTTATAAACAAACTTCACACATGTGACTTTCGTACATGCACACTCTCTGACGTCATCAATGACTAGTATACTATCTCGAGTTAACTGCGCAACCTTTCACTACATTTGTAATAAAATATAGCAATCACACGATAAGAACTACTTTCTTGAAACTCTATTTCCATACGATTCTCTGTAGATCAATCATATCTTTTGTGCACTGTCAAATTAGGTTTTGTGCACTTACCCTTGCAACAAAGACATACTGTAGTATGCATTGGAAAACACACATCAACAAATAAGTAATATATTATTCTTAATACAAAAATCATAGTCTGCTGCTCTATCAGTATTTACAAACTTATTACTATGTTGTCATCAATGAAAAACATAGTCATGAATACATCATATCAATGTTCTACAATGCTCCCCTGTAGCATCAGCATTCATGCTAATAATCTCCCCCTTTGGCATTGATGGCAACATAGATGAAAAACATCTAAGTTCCAAGAATACCAAATATACATTTTATTCATCATCATGTTATGCTTTCTTCCCAATTGAACTACATAGAATGTTTTTCATGTCACTCTCTCCCCCATTGACATCAATGTCACAGATAATACACAAATGGTTTAATTGCTCGAAGATACGATAATTACTAGCACAACCACAAGCCAATCTATTGCTTTACAACTTTTGTATATAAATCCATAAACAACTCAAGTGTCTAGAGATGTTGTTGCATACCAATTACCAAGAGTCCTTTGTTAACTCTATTCATCATAGATACTCCCCCATTGAGGAAGCATCAACATTCAGTCCAATCTAATAATGGTGCTCTATTCCCTGGACTGATGCACTTTTGCATCTTCTATTCTAAAGTAGGCAGGGGCATAACCCCAAGCATACCTCTTAGGTACTCAAATGTATCCTTTGGTAAGGCCTTTGTGAAAATGTCTACAATTTGTTCCTTAGTGTTAACATACTCTAGTCTGATTTCTTTTTCTGCAACTTTTTCTCTCAACACATGATACTTTATAGAGATGTGCTTAGTCTTAGAATGTAAAACATGATTTTTAGACATGGTAACTGTACTTGTGTTATCACATTAAATAATAACATGTTTTTTGAATGTGATTCCAATATCTTTCATCATTTTCCTCGTCCATATGCCTTGATTACAGTTGTTTTTTGCTGCAACATATTCTGCCTCTACAGTACTCTGTGAAGTGCAATCTTGTTTCTTGTTGAGCCAAGAAACTAGTCTTCCACTAAGAAAGAATGTTCCTCCACTGGTGCTTTTTCTATCATCCATATCTCCAACCCAATCAACATCAGTATAAGTGCAAAGAGTAAAATAATTACTTCTATCATACCAAATGTCATAATTAGATGTCCCTTTCAGATATCTAAATATCCTTTTTACTTTTGGGTAGTGATATTCTTTAGGATCAGCCTAAAATCTTGCCACAATTCTAATTGCATTAGCTATATCTGGTCTAATATGAGTTAGATACTACAATCCTCCAATCATAGATCTGTACTTCTTTTGTTCAATAGTAGGTGTCTCATCCTTGCTTGATAACTTGTGACTAGTTACCATAGGAGTTCCAACAAGTTTACAATTTTCTAGTCCAAATCTTTTTAGCAAATCTTTCAAATACTTGGTCTAAGAAATAAAGAGACCTTCTTTGTTTTAAACAATTTTTAATCCTAAGAAAAAAATTATTTCTCCTATCATACTCATCTCAAATTTATTCTTCATATTTTCTGAGAATTTGTTACTGGCTTCATTGTTTCCTCCAAAAATGATATCATCAACAAATACAATGATTATCAACAAACCATTTTCTATTTCTTTTAGGTACAAGTTGTTGTCTATTGTTCCTTTAGCAAATCCAAGCTTTCCTAAGTATTTATCTAACCTTGCATATCAGGTTCTAGGTGCTTTCTTTAATCCATACAAGGCTTTCTTTAATCTGCAAACCATATCCTTCTCTTCTGTCAAAGGAAAACCTTCTAGCTGCTCAATATAAACTTCTTCTTCAAGTTTTCCATTCAAGAATGTTGACTTAACATCCATCTAATATACCATGAATTTTTTATTTACTGCATATGCCAAGAACATTCTAACTACTTCCATTCTTGCTACAAGTGCATATGTTTCCTCATAGTATATTCCTTCTTGTTGAGAATAGCCTTTGCATACTAGTCTTGCTTTGTTTCTTATTACTTCTCCTTGTTCATTTATTTTGTTTTTGAATACACACTTTGTGCCAATCACATTCTTGTTCTTAGGTCTAGGTACTGATTCCCACGTGTCATTCTTTATTGTCTATTGAAGTTCTTCCTCCATTGCTTTCATCTAGTGATCATCCTTGATTGCTTCATCTGTGCTTGTTGGTTCTACTTGAGATATTGGGCATAGTTCTTCATTGATTCTGCTTCTTATCATTGCTCCTTTTTCCTTACTTCCTATTATCTGATCATCAGGATGATTTTTTATCATATTCTTATTTGGGGTAGGAGTTGGAGCTTCAACTCTTATTTCTGGTGCTACATTCTATTCTTCTCTCACTTCTTCAGTTTGCACATTATTATGTAAGTCATTGTTAGTCTTGAGAAATAATTCATTACATCTGTTGGTCATCCCAGAAAAATTGTCTTCATCAGAGTTATAATCTATCATCTTCTCTTTGGTGCCAAACTTTTCATCTATTGGCACATTCTACTATAGTTTTTGTTCTATAGTTGAAACATCTGTAAGCTTTACTTTGTAATGAATATCCAAGAAACAAACCTTCATTGCTCCTTGGATCAAACTTACTGATATCATCATCTCTTTTGATGTAAAATTTGCTTCCAAATATTCTAAAATATTTGACTGATGGTGAGTATCCAAACCATAACTCATAAGGTGTTTTCTCCATACCATTTCTGATCTATACTCTGTTCAGAGTTTATACTATTGTATTAACTTCTTCTCTCCAAAATGTCTTTGGTACATCATTCTCAAATAACATAGCTCTTGTTGCTTTAGCAATTGATCTATTTCTTCTTTCAGCAATCCCATTCTACTCAGGTGAATGAGGTGAAGATAATTGTCTTCTAATTCTATGCTCTTCACAATAGTTATTGAATACTCTAGAAGTGAATTCTCCTTCTCTATCAGATCTTAAGTTCTTGATTTTAACTCTAGATTTATTCTCTAATTTTTTCTTGAATATCCTAAATTTTTCAAATACTTCTAATTTTTCTTTAAGAAAAGTTACCCAATCATTCTGGTAAAATCATCAACAAAAATCATAAAATACCTTTCTCCATAGAATCCTCTTGTTCTTGCGGCACCACTCAAATCTATATGGACCAATTCTAGCTTATGTGTAGTACCAAACTGCTTGTTAGGAAATGAAACTTTCTTCTGCTTAGTAAAGATACATTCCTTACAAACAATGTTAGTGGGCTTAGTGATCTTAGGTAAATCTCTCACAGTAAGTGTATTACTAGCTTTCATAATGTTATCAAAGTTTATGTGACAAAATCTTCTATGCCATAACCAATTTTTGTCAAGTTTAACTACTAAACATGTTATTTCAATGGTGTTTAACTGAAATACATTTCCCCTAGTTCTTATGCCAATACCAAGCAATTTTCCTTCCTTGTCCTTAATGATGCATGTTTCATTACCAAACTGTAATTGGTAACCCTTGTCCATAAGTTGTCCAACACTTAACAAGTTATGTTTCAATCCATCAACAAAGTAAACATCATCAGTATTTGTTTTACCATCAAGTGTGATATATCCAATTCCTATAATGTGACAGGTTGCATTGTTCCCTACTCTAATAATCCCTCCATCATGGCTTTTGAATTTGACAAATTTGCTCATATCACCAGTCATGTGATGTGAACAACCACTATCAATGATCCAATCTTTCCTTTCAACTTGTGAAATCAGCGCACTTTCTTCTCTAGTATTTTTGTCAGGATCATCCTCCTTTGTAGCTATGAATCCCAATTCATCTTTATTTTTTCTTTGATCAGATTCTTCTTCTTCTTCTTCTTCTTCATTAGCATATAAGAAATTCCTAGTTCTTCTAGATTTGAATCTTCCCTTATACTTCCTTTCTCTTTTAGGAAACTTCAATGCATAATGACCATATTCATTACATGTCCAACACTTAAATATATTCTTACCATCTTTTTCTCTTTCCACAACAAGAGCTACTCCTTCTTTGATCTTTTCCTCAACAGTTTCGTTGTTGCTGGTAATGTCTCCTTGTGCTTTTGTGTTCTTTGCTAGACTAGTTTTAACACTTAATGCACTAAATGTTGTCTCAACTTTTGCTAATTCTCCAAATTGTTTTAGATCAAGTTCTGTAGCTTCCAATCTACCAAGCAATGTTTCTTTGGTGAAATTTTCAGTATAGGGTATCATCAGTTGAATCATCTATGTTACTATCTTGAAAGGTGGTGTTAGACTTTTTAAGATCTTCCAAATTACTTCATCATTTGATTTCTTTCCACCCTGAGATGTGATTCCTACAACAATCTCAGATATTCTACCAATATAGCTTCTTATAGATTCATCTTCCATCATTCTAGCATCTTGAAATACACAATGCAAATTTTTTAATCTAACTCTTTTTGCATGTGTATAATCCTCACAATTAGCTTCTAAAGTTTTCCAAATTTTATGAGATGTTATGAGTAGTTTTACCTTACTATACTAACTTTCAAGTAGAGCTGACAATATTGGTTCTCTTGCCCTTATGTTGCACATAAATACTTCTCTCTACCCCTCGGTACAACTTTCAAGATTGTCTTCTTCCGTAATATTCTTAGATGTCTTGGTTACAAGCCAATATCCTAGACCCATGCACAAAAGATGAGTCTTCATCTTATCCTTCCAGTTGTCGTAATTGGTACCATCAAATCTTGTATTTTCCTTTCTGAACATGTTTTCCATGGATCTCCCAAAGTTGTTAAACTTTTTCTTCAAGGACCTGACACTCTGATACCAACTGTTAAAAACAATAGTCCACCAAGATAAATGGGGGCTGGGGGGGGGGTAGTGAATCAATTATTCAACAATTAAAACATTTATCCTTTTTAACCAATCAACCAAAGTATATAGCAACCATAAAGATGCACATAAAAAATTACACCAGATATGTTGACTAGGGAAACCCTTGATTAGAGGGAAAACCCCCATGAGAATGATGTGCACAAGATGATGTACTAATATAAATATTCCTTGTTAAAGGATGGACCCAGTTAGGAGTCTATTACAACATTTAGTACAAAGAGTCCCTTTTAGGAGACTTTGAATCCTTGTTAGGAGATTCCAACCCTGTTAGGAGTTGTGGAAGACAACTGAACCCACTTTTCAAATAGCTTTAGGATCATATCAACGAACCCACTATCCAATTGACCTTGGTACTATTCCTTTCAAAATAATAGATGTGAAACACTTTTACTCCTTCCTTTGTCCAGTGCATCAAACTTCTTCTCCTTTAGACCATGCAATTAGATCTAGAACTCTATACTCAGTAACAATAACCCTTAAGGTCACTTGCACACATTGGTAAGTCACTCTGCTAGTTTGCTCAATAATTTGCAAGTCTTATCTACTCTCTATATGTTAAACATGGAAAACATCTTTCCTTTGAACCATGCTCAATAATAAATCCTTGAGTTGGGTTCCCACTTAATTATAATATGTTAATTAAATGAATACACATTCAATTAATGTTGTTAGCTCACAGTTATAAACAAACTTTCACACGTGTGACTTATGTACATGCGCACACTCTAACATCATCAATGGCTGGTATACTACACAACCTTTCACTACATTTGTAATGAACTGTAGCAATCACACAATAGGAACTACTTTCTTGATACTTTGTTTCCATATAGTTCTCGATAGATCAATAATATCTTTCGTACATTGTTAAATTAGGTTCTATGCACTTACCCTTGTAACAAAGACATATTGTAGTATGCGTTGGAAGCTACGCATTAACAGCTAAAGTAATATATTGTTCTTCATACAAAAATCATAGTTTGCTACTCTGTCAGTCTTTTAAAACTTATTACTATGTTGTCATCAATGAAAAACATAGTCATGAATACATCATATCAATGTTCTGTAATGCTCCCCCGTAGCATTAGCATTCATGCTAAAAGTTTTATTTGTTGCGTAGTTTCAGGCCCATATCCAACAATTTCCATTCATTCTAATCAATATTATAAACATAAAATAGACTGTAAAGGTATTTTCTTTACCTTCTTTGTACTTTTAACATATTTACACATATTTAGCTCTAGCTTCTTACACTCATCTAGGGTTTTAAAGGACTTGGATATCTTTTCCCCTGTTCTTCCTAAACCTAGTTTTCATTAATGCTCCTACTTGTTTGGGTTAGCAAAGATCTTTCTAGACCTAGTTCTTTAAATTTGGGATTGAAAGGATTCATCTCATTGACTTCCCTTCCTCTATATGCATATGTATGTTTGGTTATGTGATTAACTAAGGCTTCTATCCTTGATTCAAAGTTCCACTATCACAAGAACGATATACATGAATCTCAAATAGTCATCCTAAAGAACCATCATAAAACACCACGACGTAGATATGACCAAAATACCATAAGTCAACATGGTCAACCACATGATTCAACCATTGCTACAAAAACCCAATCAACTACAATAGACCAATAACACATAATGCAACCACTATTCTCATCTTAGGGGTACTAATGGAACAACATCACGATACTATAGGAATCTAGGTAACCATTGGCACAAACCTTAGTGAAACCATCAAATACATCATAATCAAAAACTTAGGTGTAAGAATAACTTAATCGTGTTGATACAATAACATAAATAGATCACCCCAAGTGTGTAGGCCACTCATGGGTCCTACCAAGATCACTCACAAAGCACAAGCATCATAGTTGCATCCTTTTGAATGACTTACATAAATCAAATGGGAGAGGCACTATATAACTTCTCTACAAACATAGACTTTACCATTCTTTAAAGTTCAAAATCACTTTGATTTTTCATGAGAAACGTTATTTTATCTATGCTTGTTATCTTAACATTTCCAATACCATACTTCTAATCCTTATCTTAATATTACATTATTACAATGTCATAGAACATGGATCTTTACATTTTCCATCTCCAGTACTAATCTTCAACATGCGGTGTTGTCAATAAAGAAGATGGTTAATGTTCAACCTTATTGCATTAGATCGACACTATCTAAATCATTTCATATTATAGCACTTATGGTCAAAATTACAATAACAACATTCTTAGTGCAACAACTTGAACATAACAAAGAAAAATCAACACCCATTGGATGAATATATATAGAAGATAATACTTAACCCATGGTTATAATCAACCATCTAACATCAACACACACACGTGTATTTAATACATACTAATGCTAGAACATAAACATATTTGGTAAATATTTTGTAATACTCCATAATTGTTTCATAAGAGAGATGCCAACACAATCATCAATTCATGTCTTATAGATTCATCAATGTAACAAGTAGGGTTCAAACAAAAGGGAAATACAAACTACCATGAGAACATATTGAATTAATGCATATTAGTATCATCGACTAGCTAAATGAACATTAATAAGATCAAGGGCCAACATCAACAACAACACCAATTGTTATAACTATTTTCCCAAAATTCTCCCACTTGTTGTAGATATTGCACAAGGTATAATAAGTACCCACAGAGATGAACAAGGAAACAATCCCTCTAGACATATACACCACCATGAATCAAAGTGCTCCATGTGCTCCATTAAGAAACCCATGACAATAAACATCCATCTCCTACATGAATGTTGTCAACCTACACCATACCACTACCATTGCATGTAGGAATTCATTAAAAGACAAATATTCACAACATATCAAGTACAAATTATGGATCCCAACTTTTATGATATCCTAAACATAAATACTAGTCCAAAGTTATTTATATGTTTTAGTAGCTATCAAGAACTTATAACCATACCTCAAATCAAACTCACAAAAAATGTAACACATACAACAATCCATGCCTCCAAGGTATGCAAAATATATCAAGTGAATCTCATAGCAATGATGTATGTAATCTATAAACAAAATATCCAAGTATAATATGTATCACATACACATCTAGAAACAACCACTAGATAGATAATGCCAAATGTGAAATAATTAATAATAATATGCAATATGATATAGAAAGTGTATAATAACCATGTAGTTTCAAAAAATATCCATAATAATATGCACATGACATATAAACTAATAATCTATAACTCTTACAATAAGTCTCCAATGCTTTCACATGTTCTTCACAATGAACAAAAGAGATATAAAAGAATATGTATGTCATCTCTTACATGACAACACACAAACACAAACTAGTAAACATATATCTCCATCCCATATAAAACCCAATGTTTTGTGAAATAAAACATCCAAAAAGATAATCAAGACCTAAGAGAGGAATTCTACAAATGAAACTTGCAACGTGTCCTTCTATATACATCTCTAAAATTCCAACTATGTCACCATGATCTCCTCCATAAATCCCCAAATAAGAAGCCATACAAAACCCAATTCCACTTATTCTCCTAGAAAACAACCAACATACATACTAATCATGTAATCAGCATGGATGTCAGTGTCCCATAACCAAGGAGTTCAAGCAAATACCACACTAGTGAAAGGAACTAATCCAATAAACCATATACTAATATCCTCATAATGATGCCACGATAGAAATATATGGACAAGGAGATAAAATTTTCATATATGCCTAAAATTTACTTTATTCATTTAATTTCCCCAATATATAATAGTTATAATATAATATTACAATTTTACAATACAACATCAAGTGGCTTCAAGAAATTCCTACGTGTTGCACACCCATCTAAAGGCTCCTAAGAACAACATAATGTACAATATAAAATGGTAAGAAATAAAAGAATATATATCACTCACCAAACTATATGAGACATTAGGAATATCAAACCCACCCTTGAACAAATTTGATAGCATGACCAACAAAGGATGAAGGAGTACTGATGCATGATTTAGGTAAAAGGGGGTTCTAGGTATTCCTTTATATAATAGTGAGTGATGATGTGATATGATTGATATGTAAATGATGAAATAAATCTATTTTTGATATATTAAAGTAAATACAAGAGATAAATAACAAGAATGTAATCACCTTAGAGAAAGAAGAGGAAAATTAACCCTTATATTCGATTTTGACTATCATAGAGATGTCAGAATTGAGTAAAACTCTAGATTTGGGATTTTTTTGCCTACCCCAAAGGAAGGGGTTGACCTTGATAACCTATTCTAGGATGATATTCCCAAATTTTGACTTTGTCTCTATAGATCTGAATCTAACAAAATTTGTAAAGGGTGTGCAACTATTTATGAGATTCTTGATTTCAATCTACAATTTTTGTCACTATGCTTGTGCATGTAAAAGAATGGGAAATTATTATTGGAATATGTTTTCCTTGGTCAAATCCCTATTTAGAAATTTTCCTTGAAAAATATGAGTTTTCACATGGAAAGTAATGTAAACAAAATAAATGTTAGCATTTACCTTGTACAAGAAACCCTCGTGGATGGATGTTGAGATCCAATAAACACAAGAATATGCTTGTATATGTAGATGTTGGAATGAGTGTAGAATAAAGGATGTATTTAAAAATTCATAGATCAATAATTACTAATTTTATATCTAGAATGACGATATACTTGATAGACTCAGTGGAGAAGGAATGAGAAGAAGAATGGATGTGTGAATCTTCTTGCCTAATTGCTAATTTCTCTACTTGTATATAATAAGAGATAAAAAAATTGAATAAATTAGACAAAATTTCCTTTACTTTAATGGATATTAAAGAAGTGGATACTTGGAGATCTTGAAGTAGACTCTTGTCTTCAAATCTTCAATCCAAATCCTCAATTATACAACTCGAGTACTTGCACTTACTCTTGAAATCACCAATAGTTTACACTTGCATAATAGTGGATGGATGTAAAAATGAGAAGAGTTGATATCCTTTTTTAATCATTAAGGGATTCAACATTACAAAGGGAAACCTCAACTAAACAATTGGGCAGAAAACACCACATCGAGCTTAAAACCAATATTAAGCACAAAGCTCTAGGATAGAACTAGGCTGACTTGACCAACCTAGTCCAGGTTATTTTATCTCAAGATTTTCCTAGGTATAGAGGAGTGTGATAAATGTTAAGAAGGTTAGCAATTGATTATATTGAAACATTCAATTTAGTTAGTAATATATATATATATATATATATATAATGTTATACTTGTCTAATATTAGTGCAGTATTTTCTTTATTAAATGTTTAACCTTATACATTCAAATATATTAATATGGATTATATCTTATAATGATTCTCTGTAGATAAACTAATTTTGATTATATCGAGAGGCTATAAATCTGATCATATTGAATTCATTAACGCACTTCTCCTTCACTCTGATTATAATATCAGGTGATATTCATTGCACTTAGTATTCATAACCATCGGGTCTCACCTTATTGTAACATATACTAAAGTTGTTATCATTAACTAATTAGTTGTGAATCAATTCTAGTACATTTACATGTTGAGGCATGACCATGTAGAGTCATGCCCCTATTCAGTCATGTTTCAACATGTATATGTATTGGTTCCAATCTGTCTCTGTAGATCATATCAATAAAGTGGCATAAAGATTTCATACCAAAATTGGATTCTACTACAATAAGAATATATATATAAACAATAAAGGATTCTATGATAGATAAGAAAGACACCAGTCTACCATATCGAATATATCAAACTGAAACTGATTAATAAGTCTCCACCAACTAAGATTTATTAAACTTTACATGGTATCATGACCATGTAGGGTCATGCCCCTATTCAGTCATGTTTCAACATGTATATGTATTGTTTCTAATCTGTGTCTACAGATCATATCAATAAAGTGGCATAAAGATCTCATGCTAGAATTGGATTCTACTGCAATAAGAACATACATATATATAGTAAAGGATTCTAGGATAGATAAGAAAGACACCAGTCCGGCATATCAAATAAATCAGACTAAAACTGATTAATAAGTCTCCGCCAACTAAGATTCATTAAACTTTACATGGTATTAGAGCCTAATTGGTAGAGATATTATTAAATCAAACATGTCTAGCATCATAAGAGTAGAAGATAGAATTGAAGGCGTTGTAAACTTATTTTCATGGAAATTTTGGATTACTAATTCTTGAAGAATTAGAACTAGAATCTTTTATTGAATCTGATATTCAAATTCTTGAAGATGAAACTAAAAAGGCCACTTGAAAAAGGCGTAACAATAAAGCCAAGAAAATCATAGTAGACTCTGTAAAAGATCACATTCTCCCTTCCATATCAGATCTGAAGAAAGCCTTTGAAGTATTCACCACAATAAAAAATGCATTTGAAATCAACAACTCAAACAGACTAATTACTCTGAAGAATCAACTGATGAGTACTAAAATGAATAAGGGAGAAACAATATCTTCATATTTTGGAAGGATCTCTTAAATTAAAAATCAATTAAATTCTATTAGGAACAAGTAGAGGATCAAGAACTCTCAATATTAGCACTTAGAGGATTACCATTATCATGGGAAGCATTCATTCAAGTCATTAGTAGACCCTTAGTCCCATCATTTGATCAACTAAAGACTAATTGTATATAAGGAGAGTCAAGTTTAATTTCCAAAGGTATTGTATCAAATCAAAAGGGAGAAAATCAAGCACTTTTCTCTGCTCCTAATCATCAAGGAAAGGAGATGAAATTTAAAGGAAAGAAACACGACTATAAGAAAAAGAATAATAAATTCAACAAAACTAATTTCTCTAAAGTTAAATGTTATAGGTGTGAGAAATTTGGACATATCTTCAATAAATGTCCTAAAAGGGAAAAATCTTAGCCTCTTTAGCCAAAAGTAAGAAAGATGAAAATTTGTTATTCTACACTGCTTTATCAAGTGAGATGAACTCTAATGAAAGTGTGTGGATAAGAGATAGTGGTGCTTCCCGACATATAACTAGATTCAAAGAAAATTTTGAAACACTTGAAAATTATAGATTTGAAGGAGTTACTATTGGAGACAATTCCACTCATCCAGTCTTAAGGTATTGGGACCTGTTCCATTCAACTAAGGACTAGAGTTACATTAAAACTAAAAGATGTTTTATTTGTACCTGGAATAAAAAGAAATCTAATTTCAGTCTCTAGATTAGCTAATGAAGGATTTCAACTTACATTCAACAAAGACAAAATTTCGTACTGGCCTAAAAACTCAAATCTAAAAAATTCTATTACCATAGGAACCAAAGATGACACCTAATACAAACTAGGCAACATTCAAAACCAAGCTCTTAATCATGAAATTTGGCATAGGAGACTTGGGAATATTGGTTTTAGTTCACTACCCAAGATAGAAAAAATCACCTTTGGTATACCAAACCTAAATTCTAAACACAGAAGTATATGCAAAGGATGTGCTCTAGGAAAGAACATAGAAAAAACCTTTCCCTCTAAGTGAACACAAGTCAAAATCAATTCTGGAACTAATTCACTCTAATTTATGTAGGCCCATGCCAGATCTTTCTCTAGGAGGTTGCTCATATTACATAACATTCATTAATGATTACTCAAGGAATACCTAGATTTATTTCCTAAAAGTAAAAGAATCAAATGAGGTGTTATCAAAATTCAAAGAATTGGTAGAAAATCAAGTGTTAAAGAAAATTGAAACTGTAAGATCTGACAATGGGGGAGAATACACATTTGAAATTTTCAAAGCTTTTTGTGCATATATTGGGATTAAGAGGGAGTATACAATACATTATAATCCTCAACATAATGGGGTAGTGGAAAGGAAAAATAGAACTATTGTTGAAGCAGTAAAAGCTATGCTCCATGATCAAAACCTATGCTACTCATTATGGGCGGAAGCCACAAATATTGTTGTATACATACAAAATAGAACTCCATTCTAGAAAATACAAAACCTAAAGAAGTCTTTAAAAGAAATAAACCTGACTTAAGTCATCTCAGGATTTTTGGTGTCCAGTGTATATACATATACGTAAAGAAGAACGTAATTAGAACCACCAAGAAAGAAAGGAATATTTATTGGGTATAGTGAAAACTCGAAATGATACAGAGTTTATGTTCGTGGACAAAAATTAGTGGAAATTAGCAGAGAAGTCATATTCGAGGAAAACACTACCTTGAAATTATCTACAAGTATAGACAATGAGCCCAATACAGGGGTATAAGCACAAACTTATGTCACCCTTTTATAAAGGAAGGGGATATCAAAACTATTAAACTTTAATGGTAGAAAAGGGACATTTGTGTTTAGAATTTGAAGATGACGTAAACTAATGAAATGTGTCAAATTGGATGAAGTTTATGCCTGTAATTTTTTGTTTTTTAATTGAGTCAAAATTTTATCATTATTGAAAATTTCAAGTCTATTTTTTATTTATTTTTAAATGCTGAAAATATAGAGTTTCGTTCCCACCAAACAACTATATGCAAATGATCATATTTTGGTCCAATTTTGAACAATGTTATAGTTGACATGTATACTTAGTGGACAAGAAAAAATGATTTTGGACTTATATGTTTCAACTTATAAGCGTTCAAAGTCAAACTTATCAAAAATTGACAGCTTTTTTTTCCCACCAAACTTTTTCTATCAAATCTACATATTTATTAAAACAAATTACATATTCTTGAAGATGACTCCCTCCTTAAGAGGTCGACATAAAGTTTTTATTTTTTGAACATGATTTACTATTTTTTTTTCTTTTTTTTGAACAGACATCTTGTTGAATCTTAAAAGAGCTACTTGTAATATTTTATAAATATAACATATTTTAAATAATCAAAATACTACAAAATTTATATGACCATAATCTTGACTCCAAGATCTACAAAAGGGTATTTTAAGTTTTTGGGAAAACTTCATTTTGTATGGAGAAATTAGTATTCAAAGTGAAAGATTTTTAGAAATTACATATTTTGCTTGTGTAGTTGCCACTTAGGATGACACATTGGTAGTTACGGTCGAAAACCTTTTGGCTGAAAGGGGTTCGATCGTAACCCTTGTTGGCCCAAAAAACTGCCAGCGGTTACATTGGTGGTTTCATATATAAAATAATTTGATTTTAATTTCAATTTATAATAAATGCACAGTGAATTGAGAAATTTAAAGGAGCATTTTCAAAATAAAATAAAACTTTGAAGGTGTTTTTATCAATTTTTTCCTGGAGTTTAATGACAATTACAAAGGATCATCAATAAGGTATTTTTTTTCACCTAGTTATTTTTATGTACTTTATATTGAAGTATTGAAATATATTTTTAGTGGAATCTAAATTAAAATATTTTCTTGTAGGTCAAAGTATTGAATGGGTAATAAAAAGGCTAGGTCAAGGAAATATGATAGAATAAGAGATGACAAAATGAAGGTCATTCAAAATGTAATCAAAACCAACCTACTGAAGTTAATGAAGAAGATGAGATTCATGAAGAGGACGAGATTCATGAAGATGAACAAATTGGTAGTTCTAATGATAGAAACATATTATTAGGTGTAGGAAATTTAGGGATTTGGATGAGGACCTAATTTTTAGTCAAATTCCATCTACAGAAATGGTAAAAAAAAACACTATTAAAAAGCATTTCCAAAACATGTGGAATGAATATTTCAAAAACAAAAGTATAGTTGAAAAGGCACAATTATTTGTAAAGTTATTTAGGAGAAAAGATATGAGGCCTATTTTTGAGTTTTTGGGTGTTGATAACAGGAAAAACCATGCGCATAATGTTAATAAAACAATAGTTGAAAATTTGCAAACTATTTATAACAAAATTGACAACACAACTCGAGGAGGCGATTTGAGCATTGCATGTAGAGCATTGATGACTACTATATCCAGTAGAAGGTTGACACATAGAAAACAAGCACGTGCAGTTTCGAATTTACTAGATATATCTAGAAGAACTATTCAAAGATACATTAGGAGGAGAAATATGCTAGATGAAAACATTGAGAATAATTGGGTGAATATTTGCAGATTTCCTTGAAAAGATAGAATTTATGAAGATGTAAAAAGATAGGTTATTGAATTTTGGACCACATCATCTTGTGTTTCTTCCAATAGACGTGATACTATACAAATTAAAGATCAAGAGACAGGGGCTAAAATTGAACATCCAAAACTTTTTATAGATATAACACAAAGTGAATTATTTCAAACATTCAAGCAAGAATTTTTCAAATGTGAAAATATGTCAAAGAATGTTTGAGAGTTTGCGTCCTTCCTTTGTATGCATACATAAGATATGTGAAACTTGTTGTTGTCAAAACCATGTTGAATTTGGTCTACACTTACAATCATAGAGAAAAGTTATGGCAATACTTGATCCAAATTTGGTCATCCCTAGTAGTACGTCACAATTTGTGGAGTCTATATTATGTGATAAATTAGAAGATTCAGATGAGTTCAAAGTACAATGCATCATAAATCAATGTCCAGATTGTGGAGATTTATCTAAATTTCCATTACAAAATGAGAATATTAATGAATCAATACCAGTTTCATGGATGAGATGTGAATATGAGACATACCAAAATAAGATAGGAGTTGAATCCAAAAAAATTGTATTGAAGGAGAGTGAATTGCAATATGATGAATTTATGAACAAGTTTTGTCCATTGATATATCCACATATCCAACATTTTCATGGTGCACGATGGCAAGCTAAATAATTTTGTGATTCAAAAATTGTTTTCCACTTGGTTGTATTCTTTCAATTGTAGATTTTTTTGAGAACTATACATTTTCACCTCAAACAGAGCTTCAAGGGCAATATTTTCATTCTAAACAAGTGGCAATATTTGTGCAAGTGACTTATAGACATGCACAATTTGAGGTGGATGAGATAGAAATTTTGGAGGAAAATGAATGCATTATCATCAAGGAGGTTCATTTCTATATTAGTGATGATAGAGTTTATGATAGGAGCTATGTCACTCATTATCTTGCAACGTTCTCTAAAGATCTTAGAAATAATGGAATAAATGTTTTAGAGCAATGGATCTGGTCTAATGGTTGTGCGGGTTAGTGTATGTATACATGTACATTTTAATTTAACTTTAAATTTAAAACTTATATTGATTTGTACACGTAAATTTCAATTTGATTTTTATAATTATTTCTTAATCTCATTTCATGAACTCATAGGACAATTTAAATCTGCAAAAGCATTTAATTGGTTAGCCATGCAACATGCTAGAAGCAACGTTAGGTTTTTGTGGAACTTCTTTGAAAGTGGACATGGAAAAGGGGAGCGTGATGGAGCAGGAGCATGTATAAAGTGCACACTTCGACAACATGAAATTGTAGGTACATATGTACATACATTTAGTGTGTTCTTGATCTACTTATAACATATATACATGTATAGACTCTCTCTCTCTCTCTCTCTCTCTCTCTCTCTCTCTCTCTCTCTCTCTCTCTCTATATATATATATATATATATATGTAATGTATTTTAAATTATATATTTATGCATTTTACTAAAGGTAATAGGTTAAAGAGTGCGAAATAAATTGTTGAATGGTGAAAAGATCATTTTGCTTCTCGAGATACTGAATACAATAAGCCTTATTTTTGGGAAGTGAAAGGTAGTATTATATATTTATTTATTTGATATAATACACATGTATACATATTCTTATAATTCAAGTTTTTAATTAAATTATCTGTATTTCTAACATATATAGATTGATCTAATCCTTACAATTGTCAAACGATTTCTAGTATTAGAAGTTTACATCAAATGGTGATTGCAAGGCACCACAAACCCCCAGTGATTAAAGTATGAGAGAAATCATGTTTTCGTGATGACTGCATGAAGGAAATCCATGTGAGTGTATGTGAAAATATTGTGAGTGGATATGTTTCACATTGGGATTTGAAGGACATAGTCAGAAAGCCTCCTTTTGAAGATGCTGACATTGACATTGACATTCATGATCCTATATATTTAGCTAATTATGAGTGTGTTTCTGATTTAGTTATGGTAGGTTTGTGGCATATGTATATATATATATATATATATATATATATATATATATATATATATATATATATATATATATATATATATATATATATATATATATATATATATATATATATATATATATATATATATATATATATATATATATATATATATATATATATATATATAATTTATTTTTCACTTTATAAACACGTCTATTTTTATGTACATTACAGGAGATGTTTTTGTTTTCCAAGCCTTACTAGAATATGTAGAAAATATAGACTATTATCTTCTAAGATGCACTAAAGCAAAACAGGAACTATAGATGTTGATGGACAGTCATATCCAATTGGATCAGTTGTTGTTGAAGGAACATATTATCAACAAAATAGGATAACCGACAGTGGTATTGAATTTATTGAATACATGCTTAGAGAAAAGGTTTTACAATACAGTAACCATGTTGTGGTAGAAAAGTTGCAATTCGATGCAATACCAATAAGAGGACGTCGTGGAAATCAAAAGTGGAAATTTCCTATTGAAGAAAATGAAAATATTCTAGAGATAATAAAAAATAGAGAGGATCCTAACAATACAATGTTTGTGGAGCTCTAGTTCAGAGCTATTTGTATTTATTTTCTATATACAACTCAAGCATACTTTCATATTTACTACATACGCATCATTTTGGATATATATTTTATAAATTTATATACATTTGATCATGGATCTTGGATATATGGTACAAATTATGAACATTCATGTATTGTTATTTATATTTTGTGTATGGTTTGATGTATATATATGTACATACATCTCATTAGGACTTCCCCTTAGGACCTCCCATTAAGACTTCCCCTTAAGACAACCCCTTAAGACATCCCATTCTAGGAGTTCCCCTTATGACCTCCCCTTAAGACTTCCCCTTAGGACCTCCCCTTAAGACAACCCCTTAAGACATCCTAAATTAGGACAACCCCTTCACTGATTAAATGCACTCTTAAAATTGATTCTATAGCACATATTAAATTGTTTATGTTCATATGTATTTTTGTATTCTTATATGTATTAAATTTAGTGATGAACATGTATTGTTATTTATATTTTGTGTATGATTTGATGTATATATATGTACATACATCCCATTAGGACCTCCCATTCAGACTTCCCCTTAAGACAACCCCTTAAGACATCCCATTCTAGGAGTTCCCCTTACGACCTCCCCTTAAGACTTCCCCTTAGGACCTCCCCTTAAGACAACCCCTAAAGACATCCCAAATTAGGACAACCCCTTTACTGATTAAATGCACTCTTAAAATTGATTCTATAGCACATATTACATTCTATATGTTTGTATGTATTCTTTATGTTCTTATATGTATTATATTTAGTGATGAACATGTATTTTTATTTTTATTTTGTGTATGGCTTGATGTATAAATATGTACAGACATCCCATTAGGACTTCCCCTTAGGACCTCCGATTAAGACTTCTCATTAAGACAACCCCTTAAGACATCCCATTCTAGGAGTTCCCCTTATGACCTCCCCTTAAGAATTCCCCTCAGGGCCTCCCCTCAAGACAACCCCTTTACTAATTAAATGCACTCTTAAAATTAATTCTATAGCATGTATTACATTCTTTATGTTCATATGTATTCTTTGTGTTCTTATATGTATTAAATTTAGTGATGAACATGTATTGTTATTTATATTTTGTGTATGGTTTGATGTATATATATGTACATACATCCCATTAGGACTTCCCCTTAGGACCTCCCATTAAGACTTCCCCTTAAGACAACCCCTTAAGACATCCCATTGTAGGAGTTCCCCTTATGACCTCCCTTTATGACTTCTCCTTAGGACCTCTCCTTAAGACAACCCCTTAAGACATCCTAAATTAGGAAAACCCCTTTACTAATTAAATGCACTCTTAAAATTGATTCTATAGCTTGTATTACATTCTTTATGTTCTTATTTGTATTAAATTTAGTGATTGAATGTTGTAACACATGTATTCTTTACTAGTACTCTTTATGTTCTTAAATATGTATTAAATTTATTGATTAAATGTTGTAACACGTGATCTATGAAATAAAAATATGAATACTAAAAACATACATACATTCAACATGAACATAAGACATGAACATAATATGTACATCTATAAAATAACACATCTATGAAATAATGTACCCATGTAAAATGTATCAAAAATACCATATAAAATGTCTCCAAAATACCACATCAAATGTCTCTAAAATAGCATGTACATCAAATGTATTTGAAATAACATGTATCCATATAAAAGTATCTGAAATAACACATGTATCTGAAATAACATGTCTCCATATCAAAGTATCTGAAATGACATACACACACACACACACACACATAATGTCCTGGGCAACATCAATGAAATAGACATGTAAAATAAGATCAACCACATCCCCCCTCCTGATCCATGACCCCAAAAGGCTCTACGATCTAGGTCTGAACCTTGTGTCAAATGAAAGAAATTTGTTAAATTATAAAATTATACATGAGTGCATGTATTATATCACATGTACATATATATCTATCAAATATATAATAAAAAATGTAACATACCCGTGACTCATGTCGTACAAGATCTCTTGGGGTCTGAAGATCTCCAAAATGCAACATACTATCACTAAGACCCTATAGAACACACATGTATGTACACAAGTTAAATTGAATCACTTGAATACATGTATGTCTCTAAGTACATGTATAAAAGCTCAAGTATGCTAAAATTATACTTGTGTAAATTATCGTAACAAATAAATTTAAACATATAAATTTATATTTACCGTAGCATCATGTAATGCTCTGCCAATCTGACTAATATCTAAATCATGGAGTGATAGAGTTACCTAGTCTAGGTCGACCATCTCATTTGAAATCATAGTGGAAAATAGACCTTGTTGTACTGTGGGGGCCTAAGTATGGGGGGTGTTGTAGGAGGTGGGGGGGTGGGTGTTATAGGGCCTATGTAGGAGCAGGTGTTATAGGATCCTGAGTAGGTGTGGGGACAGGGGTTGTAGGGCCCTCTATAGGAGCAGGTGTTGTAGAAGGTGTGGGGATATCCTCCTATCTCTATGAGGGTTGTGATCCTATTGTGTGTGAGAGAATATGGTTGATGTGTCCACCAATGTCACAAAGAGGAATCCTCGTGACTGTCGATAATGCCTAATATGAACCAAGAAGATTAGATGCTAAATAGGATGCCATACGATGCAATGCATCCACATTTGATATAGCAAAAACCTCCAGTGGGGATGGTATATCTGTTATCTCATACACATCGTCAACTCCTGTGCTAGAGGATGTAGCTGTCGAAATGGTACCACAAGATCATAACATATATCTACCACATTGATCTAAAGACATCTCCTATAACTACGTAGCAACTGTGGCAATGCTAGAATATATATGAGTCCTAACTATATCATTTGGAACATTCATACCCACAGCAATCATCTATGGAGCTCTCAGCATGACCAAAAGTTTTGGACCCAGGGGTGTCCACAAGTCTCAATCTCTCTAACAATCTACCGAGGCCCTATCTAGCATGACCTGGAAAATCTATATAATCTACATCATGATGTAAATGAAATTCTGCAAACAATTGTTTGTATAAATAAAGAGGAAACTCATCCTTCTATGGCCACCTGTGATGTGCAACTAGCCAATGAGGATATATAAATGGTGCAACAAGCTAATCTATACACTTCGTAGTTGAATAACCACTAACCCTAGGCCTATCTGTATAAAAGGGAAATGTCTCTTCACCATAGTGGTGAAGACCTCTCCATCAATTTGTGTATACTTCACATTGCCAGTGACACTGTGAGAAAGGGAAGAGTAAAAAGTCTCAATACTAATATCATCAAATGGGTTGTACGTCTCTATCATCTCAATCATATGGCATATGAACTAATCTTCTCCCTATTAGAAATAATCTTCTCATAGAAATAATCTTCCCATCTCTCATAGAAGTAATCTTCTCCCTATTAGGGAGAGTGGTAGAAGCCAAAAGTGTAGAATCAAGATACTTTATAGCACAAGATAACCTAGCAACTACATCTCTAAATAAATGTTGTCTCTCCTTAGAGGATGATATTGGTCTACATGTTGTGCCTAACTCAACACTATGACCCCCTCCCTAAACACTAGCCTCCCTTGAGGACGTAGGTGCACCACCAATACCAAATGCCATAATGATATGCAAAGAAGATCTTTGTTTATAAATGCAAAGTTAAGATATATGTAAGTACATATAAAGCTAAAAGTTAAAATTAATTTAAAACATGTATGTGTGTGTGTGTGTGTGTGTGTGTGTACAAAGTTGAATGTAACTAAAACATACAAATCATTTTAATTTAACATACATGTTAAATATATATTGAAACTTGATGTATCTAGCTCATGTATGTGAACAAAAAATATGCACATGTTATTTAATACATAGGTTTACTATGTTAATGTTTTCTAAAATGTAACTAATTTTTAGCTATCTTGAGGTCTTAACAAGTTTTCGAAGTTTCGTGTACATGCATGTTATATTATAGTTTCCAAGTTTTCTAAGTTTGAAATTAGTTAAATTTTAAGTTTTCAAGTTTTAACAACTAGAACTTATTATAGTTTAGTTCCACTTAATGTTTCAAGTTACATGTTAGTTATCTATATAGGTTTGTACTATGCTAATGTTTTCTCAAATGTAATTACTTTAGTTATCTAGGTCTCAACTTGAATTTTCTATATTTGATGTAAAATCTACATTTATGATTAAATAGATAT
The DNA here is from genome assembly GCA_028749045.1 of Cupressus sempervirens. NCBI lineage: Eukaryota > Viridiplantae > Streptophyta > Pinopsida > Cupressales > Cupressaceae > Cupressus > Cupressus sempervirens. Next base: position 702,276,624 of record CM053784.1, read on the forward strand.
TTAATAAAAATATATATAGTTCTTTATCTAACATATTGATCTAACTATATTAAAAAAAAAAACTAGTCTAAATAATCAACTACTAAAACACTTTAAATATAATCAATTTAATTAATAAAACATTTAAATATAATTAATTTAATTATTAAAACACCTAAAAGACAATTAATTTAAGTAATGCTAACATGTAATAACTAAAAAAATAAAACAAAAAAAACCACTTACCGGTTACTATCGAAACACTCTAAACCAACAGAATTTGAAATAGTGGAAATGAGCCTCCACAAGCCATTTTCACTTTTTATAATTTCATGGGGGTTTAAGTCGAAACCCTTTCAACCGAAAGGGTTTTGGTCGAAACCCCAATGGCCACGTAGCGCAAGAAAGCACCACGTCTGTACAGACTAAGGGGTTATGGCCGAAATCTTTTCAGCCAAAACCCTCCTGGATATCCCAAACGGTGACACCGTTTTGTGGTTTTACCCACAGACCTGGATGGAAGTCCTCCATCTGAAATTCAGAGGGAGAGTATATCAGAAGAAACTAGACCAATACAAGATGTAGAAAATACTAATATTTCTAATGTCAAGAAAAGACCTTTGTGGGCAAGAAAAATGCTCAAAGAAAATGACATTGAACCAGATGAAATTACTAAGGAAGTCAAGAGAACTAGAAATAAATCATGTTATATTGCACTAGTAATTGAGCTTACTAAATCTTAACCTACATATATTGAAGAAGCTCTAACTTGTCAAGCATGGAAAGATGCTATGGTTGAAGAATATCAATCAATACTACAAAATGATGTCTGGGATATCATATCTAGACCTAAAGTAAAATCTATTGTCTCCTCTAAATGATTCTATAAAATCAAATATGCAACAAATGGAAGCATTGAGAAACATAAAGCAAGGTTTTTTGCTTGAGGTTTTTCACAGAAGGTAGGCATTGATTATGAAGAAACTTTTGCCCTAGTTGCTCGTTTCACTTCAATTAGGGAAATTCTTCAATTAACAGTGATGAAAGGATGGAAGGTGCATCAAATGGATGTGAAAATGACATTTTTAAATGAGTCATCAATGAAGAATTTTATATTGAACAGCTTGAAGGTTTTGTGATAAAAAAAATAAAAAACATTTTGTATGCAAACTAAAGAAAGCTTTGTACAGCCTTAAACAAGCACCTCAAGCGTGGTATGAAAGAATTGATATCTATCTAACCAAATTAGGATACTCTAGAAATGAAGTTGATCCTAACATTTGTTTTAAATTTTCTAATGGAGATATGATTGTATTGGTTCTTTATGTTAATCTCTTAATAATAGGTGAAGATCATCTTATTGCTAAATGTAAACAAGATCTTGTTGCTAAATTTGACATGAAATACCTAGGGTTATTACATTACTTTTTGGGTCTAGAAGTATGTCAAAAGAAAAATTACATATTCTTCAATCAAGGAAAATATTCTTGAGATATTTTGAATAGATTTGGAATGATAGACAGTAAGCCACTTGCTATACCAATGGAAACTAATCAACAACAAGCTAAAAGAGGAAGCATCACATTCAAAATATATTGATCCTATCCTTTATAGGCAAATTATTGGTTCTCTTATGTTTTTGGTAGACACTAAGCTTGATATCTATTATTCAACAAATGTACTAAGTCACTTTATATGTAAACCTGAGAAAATACACCTAATGGCTATAAAACATGTTTTGAGATATCTACATGGCACTATTGGCCTTGGACTAAAATATAGAAATGTTGAAATCAAACTTGAAGGTTATATTGATTCTGATTGGGCTGGTTGTTCCTTAAATCGTAAAAGTACCTCTAGATGTTGTTTCAGTCTAGGATCAACAATGATATCATGGTTCAGTAGAAAACAACTTACCTTTGCTTTGAGTTCTTCTAAAGCTAAATATATGACAACTTCCATGGGAGCACATGAAGTGGTTTGGTTAAGGAAGTTGTTATTTGGATTATCTGGAAAGAAGTTAAAGTCTAGTATGATCCATTGTGACAATCGAAGTTGCATCAAACTTTTTGCAAATCCAATGTTCCACAATTAGTCAAAGCACATTGAGACTCCCTACCACTATATCAGAGACATGGTTGACAAGGATGTGATCAAGCTCATCTATGTTAACACAAATGATAAAAAGATGTTGATATTTTCACTAAAACTCTTGCAAGAGTGAAAATAGAGTATTTTAGAACTAATCTTGGTATGACAAATTTGTAATTACATTTTTATAAATTTATTCATGAATATTATATTAAATTATATGGTTTGCAAACTTGTTAAATGAAAGGTGACAATCTTTCGTAAATGTTTTAAAGGTCTCTATTGTGAGATGATGATCTTATCAATAGATGGTGAACCTTCTAATACCAAAAGTATTGAAAGTTATGTTGAATCTAAGATTGGTTTTGACTATTTTGTGTCAACACACTTAACATGTTTACTAAGTTCATGTCGAGCTAGTAACACATACCGAGTAAAATATGTATAGATGTTGAGTAAACAATTGATATCAAGTGAACTTTAGATGCCGAGAAATCTTTAGGTGTCAAGTGAAGTTCAAGTGTCGAGCAAAGTATAGGTGTCGAGTCACTGTAGATGCTGAGTGGAATAGAGTCACAATAGAAGCCGAGTGAGCCAGTTTTTCTATATGAGTCAAGCATCAAAGGTAACAAGTGTTGAGTAACACAGATTGGACATAGTTGTTTGTAATTGCACAAACTTCTATGTGAACCATTTTTGATCTGACATAGAAGAATCTTGAAGGATGCTAAAGATAAGAACGAATCTTTTGCATTACCTATGCAATCAACATGCAACCAATAAGAAAAATGGAGAAGGCATGCAACCAATAAGAAAAGTGCATGAGTCAGGCGGGAAATGAAGAATGAATATGGATCATAGATTCATACATAACCCTAAGTCTTTGAAATCTTTAAAAGGAAGACGAAACTCCATTGTATGAGTGGATGAATAAAGTGCATGGGTGAACTATAGTGAAATTCAGAGCAAAGTGTGAAGAGACTTAGAGGAAAAAAATAGTATTGCAGTATTCAGTTGATCAAGAATAGAATATCAGAAATTCAAAGAGTGACATATCAAATCAAGCAAGGATCAGGTCAATCAGAGCAGAACAAGGATCTGAAATCAGCAATTGGAGATTGCAAAGCTATCAGATCAAAGACTTTCTAATACTCTCTAGTAGCTGTATTACATATGAAAGCCTATGGACTTAGGTTGGCCTAGCAGCCATTTGTAAATCCTTTAATAGGGTGTCATTCCAAGTGAATGTATAAAAGTCCTTTAACCATGCCTACTTTTAGCAAGGAAGTGAAATCCTTTAACCAGGTCACTTTTAACAGAGTGTAAAAGTCTTTAACAGGACATACCTTTCATAGGGTAGACCATTGGAAGTGGTCAAACATTGTAACCTTGAATAGTTACACATTGCTATAGTGATATTTTGTGGGTGTCATCCCCACCCCAGTTTTACCTTCTTATTTTGGAGGGTTTCTAGGTTACCAAATTTATGTGTTGTCTATTTTCATGCATGTCTTTACTTTCAAGTTCTTTAGATAGACCGAATGCATGTGAATGGTTTTAGTTAAAAGAATTTAAAAGGGTTAAATTTAGTTACTTCTAATTCACCACCCCCCACCCTCTCAGAAGTAAGTCTTCCCACTTGTTAATTCCAACAATTGGTATCAGAGCTGAGTTCTCACAAGAAGGAGCCTTATAGCTTGGAGAAAAGATCTGAAAATGGAAGTCTACAAACTTGGGAAGATCATAGAGAATAAGACAACTGACATACAACTGGCTTTACATGCTTTGGAAGAAGCTAGAGGAGAACAAAGGAAATCCTTAAAAAGAAGAAAAGAGATTGCCATAGCTGTGAATGACACACAGTACAAGGAGATTGACACCACAAATCTATTTTCAAATGGAGATTCCAAAGAGTTTGATGCAACAATAGCAGATCTAATGGAGAAGAATAGAGCTCAAGCAGAAGAAATCAAAACACTCAAGCTTGAACAAGAATCACAAGCCATGATGTTGTGTGAGATAACTGAACAGAAGAAAAGAGCCATTGAAGACAAGGCTATGATAGAAGATGACAAGAGAAACCTTACCAATAGACTGAAGGAGAAGACAATTGAGTTTGAAATAATTTCTAACATACAGCTGAATACTCTAAGTTAGATGATGAATGTACATCATGAACTGAATATGAAGGACATTAAGATCTCTACACTAAAATGCAAAATGAAAAACTACAAAATGATTTGAAAAGAGAAAAGGAGATTGCAGAGAGCTTCAACAAACCCAATAAGAGCAGCTACTGAAATCACCAAAGGCTAGTAATGACACTTCGGGACTTGGCTACACTAGTACTGAACAAGGAGAATCTTCCAAGATTGTTGAAGAAAGGAGTAACAAAGTTAAGTACACTAAACATACTTGTCATTTATGTGGTAAAAAGGGACATACCTCTAATGTATGTAGGAGTGAGAATGCCCATCAACATGATAAGCCTAAGAATGCAAGCTATTGTCACAAGTACAAAAAACAAGGACATCAAGCACATAACTGCAGAACTAGAACTATTGGTGCACTAAGATTTGAAGGTCACTACTACAATTGCAAGAAGTATGGACATAGAGCATTTGAGTGCAGATCAAAGACTATGTGGACACCTAATCAACTTGCAAAAGGAGAAAACCATGGTCATCACTACAGTTGGGACTATAAAACCAAGTATAGTTGTCACCGATGTCAGGAGTATGGACACATTCTTGAAACTTATATAAGGACACATTTCAAAAGAAACTACAACATATGGTTGAGCCAAACCACATGTTTCAGTTGCTTGAAGACTAGTCATATTAGCAGGAATTGCTCAACAAAGTCAAAGGCACCCAAGTTAGAAGTCAACAAAGGAAAAGAGAAGGTAGATGTTGAACACATCAAAGGAGAAATAAATAAGGCATGGAAGAAGAAAGATGAGGTTAGCACATCAAATGAAGGGATCACTTCACCTAACAAGTCAAGTGATCACACTTCATCAAACTAAGCAAATAGAAGGCATGAGGGACTAATTTACTAAGCTTTATCATACATCAGTTCCTAAATAAGATAGTACTAAAAAGAAGAGATCAGCAAGATCAAAGATGCAAAGTTGAAATTCAAAGTTTTCACTAGTGTTGCCGAGTTGTCCTTGGATACCGAGTGAATGTTAGTACATGTCAAGCTGCTAGTTGGAGTTGAGTTGACAATGGAAGCTGACTAAAGAGGAAATCTAGTTGGAGTCAAGTGATAGAAAGTCAATGGAAGCCAAGTTATGCTAAAATCCTTAAGGAGCTAAGTGTACATTTGTATATGCACTAAGCATTTAATACTATGTTTTGAAGAGTATAAGGTCAATTTTTCGATTATTTCTCATTATTCAAACATAGAGCAAGAACAAAAAAAGCACATAAGTGATTTATGAACAACAATTAAATCTTTTACACAGATTTTGACAAAGATCAAGCATCATTTTCATCAATCTAAGGTATTCCTCAAGTGCCGAGTTGCGCAATTATAAAGTTTGATATCTTTTGAAACCCTAGATTTGCAATATGGCTTCCAGTTATAAAAACCCTAAGAAAAAGGAAGATTTTGAGGTTCAATTAGTTAGCAATGAGGTTAAACAACCATATTTTAGGCTAATTCTAGAATTTGCATATAAGAATGACCCTGTAGGTGCACTGTCCATGATTCTGCCCAAAGTTGTGATGGTGCAAGACATTGGGAAATGTTACAATTGCAAAGTAGGAGCAATAGGAGACTTGGAGATTTATCAAGCATATGATAAACTATGTGAGAATGGAGTGTTCAGGGAAGAATTTCAAATAGTTAAAAGAAATGGCTTAACCCATGCCCTAGTTTTCCCCACAATTTTCAAAACTGAATGAATAAGAATTATCCTAAGCAGGATACATAATGGTTGTTTATGGTTAGAAGGAGGACCTATCTATTAGAGCAAATCATTAATTATTTATTATTTATTCTATTTACTTAAGCTTACTTACGTTAATGCATTTATTTAATATTTAGTATTTAATAGTTGTAGTGGTTATTTGTTGACAACACGGGAGTTTGTTCCCTTCTAGCATGTTCCACCCTTTTGTGGAAGTATGCTTAGTTGTCAACCTTATCTTCTACCTCCTTCCAGCTTGTTCTACAAGCTTCTATGAGGCCTTTATATTTGGTCTCTCTCTCATTGTAAATTCATCCATTCACATAGCAATTTCATTTTCCTATTGTGAAATATTTTCTCTTGCTTTGTTTCCTTCAAGCTCTTGCTCCTTAGGTTTCTCTTCAACAATCTATTTGCACTACAGGTGATCTTGGTGAACTGTGGACTTGAATTTCATCAACTCCTACATGGTATCAGAGCCTCCATGTTGCTTCTTGGTTGAAGGATTTTTGAAGCCGCAATTCAGAGACACAAACCCTAGTTTGTTTGTGATTTTTTCTTCAATCGGGAGGATGAACATTTTTTTAGTATTTGGAGAAAAATGAGAAAGAGGGTTTGACATAACAGATCTATCATTTTTTGGGCTTTTTTCTTTGTTTTTTGGAGGTGCGACAGTGACAATTCAGAAAAAATAACTACAGAGGTGATTTTCAAACAGCGATATCTCCCTCATACGGACTTGTTTTTTGAGCAATTTTTTTTTGTTTTGGGGTAGAATTTTGTGATCTACACATTGATTTAGGTGGTTTGACATCTTTATTCCTGAATTTTTTTGCAACCCACAAATCCCAGTTTTTGCTACTTTAAATGCTTTGTACGGGCTCATCTGGACACATAATCAGGTTTCATTTTTTTTTAAGTGCATATTTTTTTGTCTACTTTCCAGATCTACAATTAGATTATAGGTTCTATGGACAGAAATATTACTTTTAGAAATAGGCCCTAAATTTTATAGTTGCACTAAGTATAGAGTGCCCAAATCATATATTAGAGGGGGTTAATTGATCTCTTTTGCATTTTGGGGGAGCATTTTCTTCAGATAAGACCATTCTACTTCCGTCTTTTTCTTTCTCTCAATGGCAGATCCATCTGTGACTCGTCTCACACCACACAACTACCACACCTAGAAGACACAAATGACTAGGCTTCTCATGTCAAGAGGCTTATGGTCTTGTCTAGATGAGCACCAACCTGCTCTTATGCACCCTTTTGAGGTTCTACAACATAGGAACAAAATGGATGAAGCCATGGGATTGATTGCACTCAACATTTTAGACAATCTGCTATTTCACTTGGATGGTTTGACTACTCCATGGGTTTATTGGCAGAAATTTTAGACTTTATTTGGTCAAGTAAATGAGTTCCAAGCACTTTAGTTGGATGCAAAGTTGACATCTTTGACACCTACTGATTTTCCTACCATTGAGAACTTCTTAATGAAGTTCAAATCTTTGCGTACACTTCTGTAGGGATGGGGGAAAAATAAAATTGATGATGAATGTATCTTTTTGATACTCTCCAAGTTGCGAGGCCAATATCAAATTTTCTCTTCCACCTTCTACTCCACTATGGATGCCTTGGGTGACAAACATAGGATGCCTTCATTTGAGATCTTTTGTGATCGATTAACTCGTGAATAGTCCAAGATCAATTAGATGGACTCACTTTTAGGTTCACAGTCGCAAGCTTTGCTTACCAAGGATACACAGGAGCAAAAGCTGAAGTAGATATCATATTATCCTTCTACTAATTCATCACCTTCTTCTAAGAAGAAGGAGAAAAAGAAGAATGAGACTCCTACTTGTTCCTATTGTCAGAAAGGATCTCATGATGAGGCACATTATTTTCATAAGAGATTTGATGGCTATGAGAAAAAAATTGAAGATTTGCAAGCTCTTCTTTAGAAGAGCACTATTTCTTCTCCATCCTCTTCTACCTCATAGGGATCTTCCTTTCAGTCTTCTTCCATATCTTCATCCTCTACATCAGATTTTGGACAGGGTCATGCATTACAAGCATCCATTGCATCCCCTTCCCAGGTCCCTTGGATACTAGATTCAAGTGCTTCTCACCATATGACATCTTCACATGGTGTCTTCTCTACTCTTGAGGTTTCTCCCATTCCTCATATTTGCATGGGGAATAACACTGCCCTACCAGTTTGTGGGAAAGGTTCAGTTAGCATTTAGGATGGAACCTTTAATGATGTATTGTATGTTCCATCTCTATCTGTAAACCTTCTCTCAATTTCTTAGATTATATGTAGTGGATCAAGGAAGACAATTGAGTTCACAGCATATTCAATCTTCATTCGAGATCGTGCAACAGGAAGTCTTATTGCTATAGGGGCAGTTGATCCTTCTACTAGTCTCTACACCTTCTCACACTTTGGTCCACCATCTCCATTGTTGGAGCACACTTCTCTTTCACAGGAGCATCATGTGGTGTAGTCAGGATACTTAAACCTTTTTATTGTTCCTGAGACCCCTATTTTGACTTACACACCACATCCAGTTGAGGTTTTTTCTCTTCAGCAAGATTCTTCTTCTACTCTGCCCGATCCTCCAGCTCCATTTGTCGAGCCTCCAGGTGCACCTGTTGCAGATTCTACAAAGGACATTCATGATAGCATCATTACACCTGCCTTGGGGATTCCCCTTTCAATTCCTCATACATTCTCCTTTGGGCATCAGCCAGGCTTTCCAATTTTGCCTCTCATTTAGGGATTCCCTTGTTATGTACCCTTGTTTCTTCCACATTAGAGTTACATTGGTTCGATCCCTCCTTCATGGGCTCCTTTATTCTAGGGAGGCTTTAGTATCTCTCATGGGGGGTTGGTTGTACTTATGGTTTTGAGTGGGTCTCTTGACTCTTTTTTGGCAAAAGTTTTCCTTGGGGGGGTTGATTGAGGCCTTCCTTCCTTTACTTCATGTTTTTTTCAGCATGTTGTTTTTACCTCTTTTTGGAGGAGGGTTTTTCCCACGTGGTTTTCTCTCTTTGCCCATTTACAAAGGTTGCATTTTCTTGCATTGTACATGGGTACCTAACATGGCCTCATTGTCGGGACCCATTCTGCATTTCATCTTAGCTTTGTGAGCTTAAGGCATTCCCCTAAGTTGCACTTAAGGGGAGGTGTTAGAGTAAATAAATAATTATTTATTATTTATTCTATTTACTTAAGCTTACTTAGGTTAATGCATTTATTTAATATTTAGTATTTAATAGTTGTAGTGGTTAGTTGTTGACAACACGGGAGTTTGTTCCCTTCTAGCATGTTCCACCTTTTTGTGGAAGTATGCTTAGTTGTCAACCTTATCTTCTACCTCCTTCTAGCTTGTTCTACAAGCTTCCATGAGGCCTTTATATTTGGTCTCTCTAATTGTAAATTCATCCATTTAGATAGAAATTTCATTTTCCTATTGTGAAATATTTTCTCTTGCTTTGTTTCCTTCAAGCTCTTACTCCTTAAGTTTCTCTTCGGCAAGCTATTTGCACTGCAGGTGATCTTGGCAAGCTGTGGAGTTGGATTTCATCAACTCCTACACTATTAAGATAACAAAGAGAATCATGCATAGGGTTACAGGTTTTCCAACCCTAGATCGGTACAAGACCCTATAAAGTGATTCTAAGGCAGTTGTTACTCATTTTTGCCCCCTGCCAAAAATTCAAAGTTTAAATGCAGGCCTACCCCAACGGCTACTTCCCATCTTCTATGTTATTTTAATGCCCCTGGGAAATACAAAAAAATCAAAATAAATGAATGATTTAATCTTTATTGTATTTCCTTATTTTCTAAGTTTGTTTTTGCTAGCCCGCATTCTTTTCGCACCATTGGATATTGCTAAGATCTATGTTTGTCGCTATCTCGCTATGGCGCATTGCACGAGGGTTACTCATGGCGACATAGTGACATGGGGCCCAGTTGAAAGCAGTCAATATTGCAATGGCAATTTATCTTGTTCTTTCTCCGATGCTGAGTTTTAATAAGTCCCCAGCACTCGCTATCTTGCTATCAGAAAACTCAGGCATCTTGCCATTAGTGACATAGCGAGGTGTCATGAAGTGAACATGGTGGGACCACAGGCGATGTGGAAGGATGCTTGTGATTGAAATAGGGTTTTGTTCCACCAGTTGTGCAGATTTTATGATATCATTGGTACCTTGGACCCACACCCCTTCTGTAAACACACAAGGATTTATGATCGTCAGATCAATCTTGATCTACGATTGTCACTATCTCGCTATGGGGAGTTGCTCGAAGGTTATGCATAGTGAGAGAGCGACTTAGTGACACGTGTTCTTGTGGGGCCAAACTTATTCCATAAGCCATCGAGTGATGCCAAGGCAGGCCATGTTCCTATTGGTCGATGCACTAACAAATTGGGTGTATCTTTAGGGCCATCAGATGGTGGCAAATTGACATTTCTCATTATGTCACTATGAGGAAATGATAAACCTTTAACTATAGCGACATAGCGAATATGGGACCCACCACTTCTTCAGGGTACTCTATGCAGTTTCTCATCTTTGATTTTGTCTCAGATCGACTATCGTCACTATCTTGCCATGAAGAGTTTCTTGGAGGATATGTATAGTGAGATAGCGATTCAGCGACACATATCCAGGCAGGCCCAGCCAAGATATTAACAGAAAGGTTGGCAGTTAAGGTCGCAGTTTCCTGAGGCAGTCACGGTTAGGTTGGGAGGTGGTGCAGTTGGTAAAGAAGATATAGTCAAATGCATGAAGACTCCACGAGGTGGCAAAATAGAATGAAATCATTGGTCCACGTGGCTCATCCCGGTGCTAGAATCTAGTTGACTATTTGACCTTGCTGATTCACGAGCCAAAAATAGAGGATATTGGGTTTACTCGCACGATCCAATCTTCATGATTGATTTCAACCACTTTTGAGTGAATTTTGTGCTTGGTAAATGAAGGAGAACACTCCACCACCTCTGATCCTATCCATCTACCTAGTCAGAACTATTTAGTGGCATCGTTTTTATCTTTTCAAGACCCTATTCCATCAAAGATCAGATTTCTTAGGTTTGCGCCAAGGTTGGATTTGCCCTAGATCTACATGATTATTCTTTGTAAGACTTAATGGCAGTGGTTGTAGAGTAACTCCAGTTAGAGGACATCTTAGTTATGCCTGAGCTATAAAGGCAATTTTGTATATTTTGTTTAGGTTGACTCTTCTCTGACTTCTTTGTTATTGCTCTACAATTTCACTGTAAATTCCCTTTGCCTCTGAACTGTATGACATTCTGCCTTATCTCTTTTAGCCATTAATGTGAAAGTGCAAGAACTATTTGCCTCTCATTGGTGTTTTGTAGAGATTTGTGATCTGCATGACTGTATCTGTTTTGTCCTGTGAATGATATATAAGTGAATCTTCTCTTCCTTGTGTCATTCATCTGGGTTTTCTCATCTACATGTGGTTGCTAGGTTAAAACAAGTCTGAATGTGTATATCCTTTGGTGTCATGATGGTTCAATAGTACATATATGGGCAGGGATTGGTTGAACACTCTATTTTGGTGCATTACCCCCTTAGGTTAGAATAGGTAGATTTTCTTTTCATGCATTTCTTCTCCCTTTTCCTCTCCAAGAGTAGTTAGGTGCACCCTGATAGTAAAGGAAGCTGGCTTTTTTCAGAGACTCAACCTCATAGTTCCAGTCCCACAACTTGGAGGTTGTTTCCATGTTTCACAAGGTTGTCCTTAGGTAAAAACTTTGGACAAGGGTGCAAACCTCTATGACAACAATTTTTGGCACGCCCGATGGGACTCTATTCAAAAAAATTCAAGTCTACTAGTGTCAAAAGGAAGATCTCAAGATTAATGCCGAGGAGATAGTATTGGCTTCGGTGTTCAAGCCTTCAAGAGGCTCATTCTTCAAGTACTTGGTGACTCTGAGCTTCAAATACATCTAGTTCTAGACCAAAGTTGCAATAATTCATGCCCAAAGCTAAAACAAGGGCATCTTCTAGAGGTAAATTTCAATACCAAGAGCTTTCATTTTCAAATCCTAGAAAAAGGAAGACTAGAGTATCTTTATCACCAGTTAGGAGTGCAATAATAACAAATACACATGTAAGATCTATTTCTACTCCTCCTGCTATTAGATCTCAACCTAGATTGCTATCAGCACATATAAATGGATCACAATACTTTTGCCACCTTTAATGGTGGGAGTCCTCTTTTATTGGCTCAAAGACATGACATACCAATAGCTACACTCAAGAATATACCAAAATTTACTAGTGAAACTTCTATCTCTCCCTCAGACCACATTCAAGAGGTTGTAAATGTCTGTAATATCCATGGTATTACAGAGGATGATGTTGCAATTAGGCTTCTAGCCTCATCCTTGAAACGAAAAGCACTACAATGGTATAGAGGTTTGGCTCATGGTTCTATAACAGATTGGAATGGATTAGGATCAAGACTGTGTAAACACTTTGAGGACAAAAGTGACCATTTGTCACTTTTAGAACAATTGACTACTATAAAAAGAGCCCCCCATGAATGTATGACTAATTTCAACTATAGATTTCAAAAGACATGGGATAGAATACCTACTTCAGTAAAACCTACCCCTGGTAATGCCTTCTTGCATTACCTCAGAGCTCTTAATAGTGACATTGCCACTTCAATCCAAACTATGGGAAGAGATATCTTGCCTAATGCTTATGATATAGCGATAAAGTCAAAAAACATCCTAATACAGGGAGGCAAGCTAGCCCCAAGGCCTCTCATGCCTTTCTTTCCTAATGTTCCAAACTACTAGCTAGCAATGGCTCCTCTTCCCACAACTTCCACATCACAATCCCTTGCTCTTAAATGGAATAGATGAAATCAAGAAGATGATGCAATCTATGATGTTGAACATAGATAAAAGATTGCAAGGTCAAGAGAAGAAGTTGGAGGATAGCTTCTCTGTGATGTAGAAAATGAGCAATAAGGTGGTGACTTTGGAGAGACAACAAGCTCAAGGTAGTAAAGCTCATCAATTGCAGCATCAAACTATGAACAGTGGTAGGCCTCCAAATCAAAATTATGGGAACAATTCTTTTGATCAGAATAGGCAAAATAGCCATGCTTCAACCTCAAATGTAAATCAAAGTAGGGCCATAATTCCTCAAAAAAACATGGCCCAAGATCAGGATTTTTGTCCCTCTTGTAACTACTCCTATGCTCATTGCATGTGTTAGAAGGCTAAATCTTATTTGGCTTTGACCATCCAAGAGCCTGCAGCAGGACAATCATACAAGGAAGACCAATTTAAGGAGGCCTCATATACACAAGGACAAGGTGATTTCTCCTTCATGAATCATTAGGTAGAGGAACATTGTAATGTAAACTAGGATTCCATTGCTCACAACACTAGGAGCAAAAGAAGAGCTATTGAAGATGCTACCCCTCCTCCTCCTAATCCGGCCTCAACTTCAAATGCAATACCTCATGATCAATTAGCAAATGATCAATCAAACACCTTTCAACAGCAGAGGCAAGATAATGGCAGAAGGAATGTAAATGATCCTCGAGTTGTTCCATATCAACCTCCTACAAATGCAACTCCTAAAGCTTCTACCAAAGCACCTACTATGCCATTCAATGTGGTAGAAAAAATGAAGAAGAAAAATGTGAATATTTCCATGTGGTATGTTGTTGCTACTATACCCATGCAAAAGAGGTTGTTGCAGCAAGAATTGGAAAGTATTGAACCAAAGGATCAACCACCCAGTGTGGAAAGTGCCACCAGCCTAGTACAACCATCAAGGGAGGAAGAAAAAGATAAAAAGGTTAAACCCCCTCCATTTTATGTTTCTCTAATTATAGGGGATAAACTGGTCCACAATTGCATGATTGATTCAGGGGCTAGTAGTTCAGTGATGCCTAGGTGTGTTGCTAATACTTTGGGAATGAAATATGAGCACATTGTTAGGGATGTGTTACAGTTGGATGGTAGTACTATCAAGACTATAGGGATCCTTAGGAATGTAGAAATGGCCCTACATGCATGCCTTGGTTGTACTGTAACTCAAGATATATCCGTTGCTGAAGTCAAGCCACATTTTGCCATTTGCTTGTCAAGAGACTTCACTACCCAAATAGGTGGTTACATATCTTTTGATTGGTCATATATGTTTTTTAGAACAAGATATGGAACCAAAGCTTCAATCAGAGTAGAGCCTCTAACCCTCCATCATATCGAGCCCTACACCCCTAATCTCATCAACATGAACTGCACTATCCTAGAAATGGATGAGAATGACATAATGAATGAGCCTACCACTTCCCTAATAGAGATACATGATTTTCTCTTAGATGAATGGGCTAATGCATATCAATTTGATCCTATGCTAGAAACCCTTGAAATGGGTCTCAGTACATATTGTATATTAGAGAAAGGTGTTGTAGTTCCCAATCTTGTGGAGACTAAAGAAGATATAAGTGGGGTATGGAGCATGTACTTTGATGATTCAAGGAATAAAAATGGATCAAGGGTTGTCGTGATGTTGATTTCTCCTGCACAAGTAAGATACTACTTCTCCTTTAGGCTCCAATTTAGTTGCACTAATAATGTGGCCGAGTATGAATCTTTGATTCAGGGTCTCCTATTTGCTTAGAAAAGAGGAATACAAGCTTTAAGTGTATATGGAGATAGTGAGTTGGTGGAACCAAGTGAGAAATTAGAATATCACCAAGAACGATTTGCTCAAGTCTTATAAACATAGGGTATGGGATCTGCTTGAAGGTTTCAATGCATTTAATATTCAAAGAATCCCAAGAAGAGAAAATAGACACGTTGATAGACTTGCAGCAATAGGTGCATCTTATGATGTGCCAAGGGATCTTGAAGAAAAGAAGAAGCAACGAATCAAGATGGTAGTAAAGCCTGCCATCCCTAACAACAACGTCCATTGGAAAGTGTTTGAATCTGATGAAAAATTTGTAAGCTTCATGCAAAATGAAGCAGAATTTTTAGATAGAAACTAGTCAAGACTACAGGATCAGTATGGTGATCAAATCATTAAGCTAAGTTCCAACAGATTGCCTAAGGGCCTCGTTACCTTAGAGAGTGTTTTCAATCCTGATGATCAAGCAAGAGGTAGAGTCACGAACTTAGCTGTTGACCAAGATGATCACACTCTAGTCATGATTGCTGATGGAAAATCCTTAAACATGGGGAAGGTATGTTCTAAGACTGGGTAAAAAAGTTTTATTCATCTATGTCAAGAATTTAATGATATATTTGCTTGGACATTTGATGATTTAAAGGGTTTTGACCCAAGGTTGTTTTAGCATACCATAGATTTAATTGATAATGTCAAACCAATAAGACAAAAATAGAGGCCAGTGAATCCCAAGATTGAGCCCTTAATGAGAAAAGAGCTATCCAAGTTGATTGAGGCCAATATAATTTTCTCCATCAAGCACTCATCATGGGTAGCAAACCTTGTCCCTGCTAGGAAGAAGAATGGAGAAATTAGACCGTGTGTGGACTTTAGGGACCTTAACCAAGCTTCACTTAGAGATCACCATCCTCTCCCTTCCATGGAGCAGATTTTGTCCAAAGTCAATGGTTCAAAGAGGTTTTCATTTCTTGATGGATTTTCTGGCTACAATCAAGTATTAGTCAAAGAGTCTGATAGGTACAAGACTACATTTACCACCAAATGGGGTACCTACGCTTATTGTAAAATTCCATTTGGGCTAACCAATGCAGGTGCTACATTTCAGAAGGTAATGGAGATGGCCTTCAAAAAAATGATTGAAAAGTTTGTATTAGTTTACCTTGATGATATCATAGTGTATTCAAAGAATGTGGAAGATCATTTTGATCATTTAAGATAGGTATTCTTAAGGTGTAGAGAGTTTGGGGTATCCCTTAACCCAAGCAAGTGTGTCTTTGCCACCAATCAAGGAAAATTATTAGGAAAACATTGTATCTGAGGATGGTTTAACCATTGATCTGGAAAGAACAAAAGCAATACTTGCTCTTCCCCTTCCTAAACATAAGAAAGGGTTGCAAAGTTTCCTTGGTAGGATAAATTTTGTGAGAAGATTTATCCCTAATCTTGCTACCATGGTAAAACTCCTTACATCTATGCTCAAGAAAAGTATGGTCTTTGCATGGACCAAGGAAGGGAAAGAAATTTTTGAAGAGATAAAGGTAGCCATAGCCTCAACCCCTACTCTCATGAATCCAAACTTTGAAAAGGATTTCATCCTTTATACCCTAAGTGGTGAGTCAAGTATTTCTATTGTCCTGACTCAAACAAATGACAAAGATGAAGAGCAGCCCATAGCCTTCTTTAGTGAAGGGCTTAAAGAGTATGAAGACAAATAAAACTATGTAGAGAAGCAAACCCTTGCAGTCATCAAAGCTTTAAGGAAATTTAGACAGCTCTTGTCTCATAATAAAGTTCATTTGTTAGCACCCCATGCCAGTGTGAAGGATTTCCTTTTAAGCAAAGATATTAGTGAGAAAAGAGCTGGCTGGATTACTAAAGTAATGGAATATGATGTTGACATCCAGATCACCAAGCTAGTAAGAGGGAAAGGGTTGTGTAAACAAATGATATCATCTCAGGAATCTGATGAGGAAGTTGCCATGATACTAACAGAGAAACAAGAAGAGAGAGATGATGACCCAAGGAGTTGGATGGACGATATGATGAATTTCTTATTAGGAAATGGATATCCTCAAGGATTAGATAGAATTAAAAGGAGACAGTATAGATTACAGTCAATTCCTTATGTCATAGTTGATGGTATCCTTTTCAGGAAAGATTTTAATGGAGCCCTATTAAGGTGCATTGGCAAGGACCAGGCTGAAAGAATGATCAGAGAACTTCATGATGGCCCTAATGGTGGTCACTTCTCAGTAAGGACAACTGCAATGAAGATCATGAGAGCTGGTTACTACTAGCCATCCCTGTTCCATGATTGTCATAAATGTGTGAGGAAGTGTGAAAAATGTGCCTTCTTCTCTAGCAAGGAAAGGCTTGCAGCTCTTCCTCTTCATCCCATTCAGTTGGACCAACCTTTTGCTCAATGGGGATTGGATTTCATAGGCCCTATCAATCCTCCTTCTAGTTCTGGTCATAAATGGATTTTAGTTGCTACAGATTACTTCACTAGATGGATAGAGGCAGTTGCATTGAAGGATGCCACAAAACCTTCAGTTGTTGATTTCCTTGATGGAATTGTGACTAGGTTTGGTGCACCTTCAACTATTATTTTAGATAATGCAAAATCTTTTGTTGGAGCTCAGATTTGTGCACGGGCAGTTGATCATAATACCTACTTAAGCACATCCTCAAACTACTATCCTCAAGGTAATGGTTTGGCTGATTCATCCAACAAAAACCTAATTAGGATCATGAAAAGAACTATAGAGGATAACCAGAGGTGTTGGCATCAAAAGCTAAGGACTACACTGTGGGTTGACAAAATAACACCTAAGAGGTCAATAGGAGATTCACCATTTATGTTGGTATATGGTAGAGAAGCAAGGCTTTCAATTTCATTAGAATTCCCATCCCTAGGACTAGCTCATCAACTAGAGCTAATTGAAGATGATACCATGACAGTAAGAATGGAAGAGCTGATGGAGTTGGAAGAGAAAAGAAGTCAGACCATGCAAACCCTAGATACACATTAGCAGCAGGTGAAAAGGAGCTTTGACAAGAAGGCTAGGGTCAGAACCTTCAGAGAGGGTGATTTAGTTTTGAAATGGGATGCAGATAGGGAAAAACTAGGGAGACACTCAGAATTTGATGCACTGTGGAGTGGCCCCTATCTGATTGTCAGTTGCAAGCAAACTAATGCTTTTCAGCTAAGAAAGCCTAATGGTGAAATTTTGCCTATCCTAGTCAATGGGATCTATCTCAAACCATGTTTCTAACAGGGCTTGAGGTTTCATGTACATATGTAGCATAGTTTTCTTTCTATTAATTTTCATCTTTCCAAGAAGTGCATAAGCACAAGTTTCTCCTTGTGAGATAGCTAGTTTTTGGAGTTTTGAAGGTTGCAGAGTTGCAGAGACAGAGGTTTTCAGTGTTTTCTCCCACAAAGGTAGGGTTAGGGTTTTGCAATGTACTGATCCAAATCTTTTGCGACTCTACAGCCCAATGGATACATAAGGACACTGGTCACATGCATAACTGGCTTGCATCCCCTCTGAGTTGCCAGAAATGTTACTCATTTTTGCCCCCCCGCCAAAAATTCAAAGTTTAAATGTAGGCCTACCCCAATGGCTACTTCCCATCTTCTATATTATTTTAATGCCCCCAAGAAATACAAAAAATAAAATAAAAATGAACGATTTAATCTTTATTGTATTTCCTTATTTTCTAAGTTTGTTTTCGATAGCTCGCATTCTTTCTGCACCGTTGGATCTTGCTAAGATCTATGTTTGTAGCTATCTCGCTATGGCAAGTTGCACAGGGGTTACTCATGGTGACATTGTGACATGGGGCCCAGTTGAAAGCAATCAATATGGCGATGACAGTTTATCTTGTTCTTTCTCTGGTGTTGAGTTTTGATAAGTCCCCGACACTCGTTATCTCGCTATCGAAAAACTCAGGCATCTTGCCATTAGCGACATAGCGAGGCACCATAAAGTGAACATGGAGGGGCCATAGATGATGTGGAAGGATGACTGTGATTGAAATAGGGTTTTGTTCCACCAGTTGTGTAGATTTTTTGATGTCATCGGTACCCTGGACCCATGCCCCTTTCGTAAACACACGAGGATTTCTGATCGTCAGATTAGTCTTGATCTACGATCGTCACTATCTCGCTATGGGGAGTTGCTCAAAGGTTATGCATAGCAAGATAGTGACTCAATGACACATGTTCTTGTGGGGCTAGACTTGTTCCATAAGCCACTAAGTGATGCCAAGGTGGGCCATGTTCCTATTGGTCGGTGCACTAACAGATTGGGTGTACCTTTAGGGCATTCAGATGGTGGTAGATTAACATTTCTCGTTATGTCGCTATAAGGAAATGATTGACCTTTAACTATGGTGACATAGCAAATATGGGAACCACCACTTCTTCAGGGTACTCTATGCAGTTTCTCATCTTTGATTTGGTCTCAGATCAACGGTCGTCGCTATCTTGCCATGAAGAGTTGCTTGGAGGATATGTATAGTGAGATAGCGATTCAGCGACACATGTCCCGGCGAGCCCAGCCAAGGTATTAACAGAAAGGTTGGTAGTTAAGGTCGCAATCTCCTGAGGCAATCACGATTAGGTTGGGAGGTGGCATAGTTGGTAAAGAAGATATAGTCAAATGCATGAAGACTCCATGAGGTGGCAAAATAGAACAAAACCATTGGTCCATGTGGCTCATCTCGGTGCCAAAATCCATTTGACTATTTGACCTTGCTAATTCATGAGCCAAAAATAGAGGATATCGGGTTTACTCACATGATCCAATCTTCATGATTGATTTCAACCACTTCTGAGTGAATGTTGTGCTTGGTAAATGAAGGAGAACACTCCACCACCTCTGATCCTATCCATCTACCTGGTCAGAACTGTTTAATGGCATCATTTTTGTCTTTTCAAGACCTTGTTCCATCAAAGATCAAATTTCTAAGGTTTGCGCCAAGGTTGGATTTGCCCTAGATCTGCATGATTATTCTCTGTAAGACTTAATGGCAGTGGTTGTAGAGTAACTTTAGTTAGAGGACATCTTAGTTATGCCTGAGCTATAAAGGCAATTTTGTAGATTTTGTTCAGGTCGACTCTTCTCTGACTTCTCTATTATTGCTCTATAATTTCACTGTAAATTCCCTTTGCCTCTAAACTATACGACATTCTGCCTTATCTCTTTCAGCCATTAATGTGAAAGTGCAATAACTATTTACCTCTCATTAGTGTTTTGTAGAGATCTGTAATCTGCATGATTGTATCTCTTTTGGCCTATGAATGATATATAAGTGAATCTTCTCTTTCTTGTGTCATTCATCTGGGTTTTCTAATCTGCATGTGGTTGCTAGGTTAAAACAAGTCTCAATGTGTATATCCTTTGGTGTCATGATGGTTCAATAGTGCATATATGGGTAGGGATTGGTTGAACACTCTATTTTGGTGCATCACCCCCTTAGGTCATTTCTTCTCCCTTTTCCTCTCCAAGAGTAGTTAGGTGCACCCTGATAGTAAAGGAAGCCGACCTTCTCCAGAGACTCAACCTCATAGTTCAAGTCCCACAGCTTGGAGGTTGTTTCCATGTTTCACAAGGTTGTCCTTAGGTAAAAACTTTGGACAAGGGTGCAAACCTCTGTGACAATAGAAGCTATTAAAAAGAACACTGGGGCAAAATGGAACAAAAAGGGCATGACTATTGATAGAATCACAGATCCCCTTTTGGATTTTGTAGTAAGAATCATATCTCACAAGTTCTATCAATCAAGTAGATTGAATAGTGTACCATGCATTGTTGTGGATGTGGCTTAAAAAATTGTCAAGAAAGATCACGCATATGATTTAGCATAATTTCTATTACAATAGATCATGGAGAAGTTGGGAGCAATAAGAAGATCAAAAGGTGCTCAGCGTAAGTTTGGATCAGTTATGATCTATATATTTTTCTATGTTTTGGAAGAATTTCCATCTTTTGGCAAAGTAAATTAGAAATTAGATAAGTCAACTATTACACAAATCAATGAGTACATTGAGCAAATGGGAAATCCTTGATGACAAGTTACTTTGAGGATTTTAAGAAATCCATGAAGCAAAGACTAAGGATACCAATATCCCTAGTGGAACAACACATCAATGATATTTGTTTCATAGTTGATATTGATTATACTTATATCCAAGCAGATCCAAGGACTAGATGGCTAAGAACATTAGGGTATGAGATAAACATTGATGAAGCATTAGCTACAATCACAACATTGCTTGCAGAAGAAATTGATAAGAGTGCCCAACCTTTTGGAACATATGATGTTGTTCAATCCAAAGTGGATATGAAGTTGAAGACTGCCTCCACTATAGAGAAGAAAGACAAGCTTGTTAAGAAGCTGAAAGAAAAATTTGGGGAAGGTACAGCTGAAGAAGCAGAAGAAGACGATGTTGATGCCGAAGAAGATGATGACAATGATGAAGAGGAACATCAACCTCTTGCATTGACACAAGGCTTAGGTGAGGATGAATAAAAGGAAGAAGGTGTCAAGGAAGAAGAAGCCAAGGAAGCACCAACTCAAGCTGAGCCCAAAAAGAGAAAGGCCAAAACTTAGCCTACAACCCAGCCTAAAGCAAAGAAGGTTACAAAGCCAACACAAGCCAAGCCAACTATACCAATAACAAGAGCCTCAACTCAAAAGGCCAAGGAGCAAGACAAAGAAAAGAAGAAGGCTACTAAGCAGACTGGTCCTGTGCAGAAGAAACCAAGGAGAAAATATGTTGCACAACCAGAGTCAGATGATGAGGAAAGGATTGAATCTGAAGATATCAACCAATTTAGAGTGGTAAGCCATGCTCCTAAGTCAAATATTGATAAAATTTGTGGTAATGTTAGGAAGAATGTAGACTTTTTTGAGTTGAAAAATATTTATTTTAATAAATTAAGTACATAAGATCATAATAAAGTTGAAGAATCAATATATGCCATGATGGCAGAATTCAAGAACACTCCTCTTGAATTTGACAATACAATGCCCAAGGAGTTATATGAAATTGTTGAAAATAAGTGGCATTATTGTTTAAAAATGGAAAAAGAGATTAGAGAATCCACATTGGCACAAGTAATGCCAAAATTGAATAAAGGTCAAATAACTAAGGCAAACAAGAAACATGGGAGCAAGTTTGCACCAAAATATAAAGCCTTCAACATCTTGCAGAATAAAATTAAAGAAGTTGTCAATAAATCAACAAGAATGTGGAAGTTGTTATATGGCTTGACTACTGTCAAGGATGGAGAAGAAGATCCCTTTGAGGGATAGAGCATTGAAAAAGATGAAGATGCAAATAAGATTGAGACCAGTAAGGAAGAGAAGGGAGAGGAAACAAAAAAAGATGAAGGAGAAAAAGAGCCAGAAAAAGGAACAGTAGAGGAGGAAACAGAAAAAGAAAAAGAAATGGCAACAGCTGAAGAGGAGCAACAAATTGAATAGAATGTACAAGATACACAATTGCCACCTCCTAGTCCTCCGCATATAGCACCTACAGTTACAATCATTGTAAAGGATGTTCTTGACACTTCTGCTCAGAACATCAATCCTTTGATTGCAAAGGATCTCAAGAAGATCCTTCACCAATCAACACTTCAAGCACAACTTTGCACAAACCCGATATTGGTGAGTGTTGATAAGTTGTAGCAGCAATAACAAGGGAGAAGGAAACCACACAAGAACTATCAACATAACCTCCCATAGCTACAACAGAGCAACCTAAAGAGAAAGAGGTACAAAACAAAAATGCTAAGTTTGACTCTACAATAAAGGTGACAACTACTGCTGAGGAGCCTACAAAGGAATCAATAGGACAAGATGTTCCTATAGCACAAACCCAAGGTGCACCTCCTCAAATTGTAATCATTAATCAAGGCAGCAAAAGAGAGGAGAAAGAAGTGGAGAAAACCCCTAAGGAGCAAGAAGCAATACAAACATTGGTAAACCTAACTAGCTTAGGGACTTCTCAAAAGTAGTCGAGCACTAATGCAATGCCATTGTAAATCTCTACACCAAGCTCAAGCTCTACTAAGGTTACAAGGGTACTTCACTATGGAGACCCTACATTAGATGAAGAAATAGTCACACCAAGCTATGACTCAAGGACAATGAACCTGCAATAGATTTATGAAGTGTAAGAGGCACTAGAAAAGAGGAAAAGACAAGAGATACTTAGAAATGAGTATAAGCAGAAGCAAACACTGGTAGAAATAAAAGAAATATTTCTTGATGCCTTTAGCTTGCAAGTACCTGCTGAAACTCAGCCCATAATGTGGCAACTATCCAATATTACGGACTAGGTACAGAATGAGGACCTTGAAACCAATTTCAAATTATTGGAGTGGTCAGAGAAGAAATTCTAGATAAAAGTTAATGAAAAGATATCAAGTGAAATAGCACTATCACAGGTTGAACTAGCAAAAAAGATTGAAAAAGTGAAAAAGGTACTTGATAATGTATTTCCATTGTACAAAAAGTTGTCTAATTTCTCATATTTCACATAGGAGACAAGCCAAAGAATAATGAGCCTGGAGCGAAATCTAAAGATTTCCAGTACTCAATTCCCAAAAGATCTAGCTCAGAGTAAGAAGTATTTTGCTCAAATGCTTCACACGCAGAAAGAATCAGCTGTGTTAACAATAGAAGAGGCCAATATCAAGGCCAAATTGATGCAAATTCAGTCTTCCATAACCCCACACCTGGAAGTACTCCATAAAGAACAAGCCTATGCAAAGAATGTTCTCAAGAAAGATCCTAGTCTTTCTACTTTGGAAGGTCTTGTTCATCTTGCAACAGAGATAGAAATCTAGCATAAATCATTGGAAATTGCTTTGGATAATTGGGATGCATCTCTCAAGATGATTATGGAGGTCAATAAAACATTTTTGGCAAAATATGGTCTTAACCCTTAGAACCCTTTGACATAAGTATCAAAAAGGGGGAGATATAGTTAGGGGGGGAATAATTAAGAGGGATATATAATGTTTTGGGGGAGTTGTAAATAAGAATGGAAGATACAATATAGGAAGCAAAAATAGGGTACTCAGCATGAGATACATACAACACAAACTTTTGGTTACATGAATAGAAATGGCAAATCAGCTCAGGGGGAGTTACAAAACTTTTGAGGTATGTATATATATATATATAGTTTTTACAGAAGTTTTAAAGTTTTGTATATATGTCGAACTGTATGCATATTTTACTCGAGGAGATTAGACTTTGATATACTGCTAAGTGTTTTTGACACTCATGTCAAAGGGGGAGATTATTGAATCTAAGATTGGTTTTGACTATTTTGTGTCAACACACTTAACATGTTTACTAAGTTCATGCCAAGCTAGTAACAAATGCCAAGTAAAACATGTATAGATGCTAAGTAAATAGTTGATGCCAAGTGAACTTCAGATGCTGAGCAATCTTCAGGTGCCGAGTGAAGTACAAGTGTTGAGCAAAGTATAGGTGTCGAGTCACTATAGATGCCAAGTGGAACAGAGTCACTATAGAAGCTGAGTGAGCCAATTTTTCTATATGAGCCGAGCATCAAAGGTAACAAGTGCCAAGTAACATAGATTGGATATAATTGTTTGTAATTGCACAAACTTCTATGTAAACCATTTTTGAGCTAACATAGAAGAATCTTGAAGGATGTTAAAGATAAGAATGAATCTTTTGCATTACCTATGCAATCAACATGTAGCCAATAAGAAAAATGGAGAAGGCATGCAACCAATGAGAAAAGTGCATGAGTCAAGCGAGAAATGAAGAATGAATATGGATCGTAGATTCATACCTAACCTTAAGTCTTTGAAATCTTTAAAAGGAAGATGAAACCCCATTGTATGAGTGGATGAATGAAGTGTATGGGTAAACTATAGTGAAATTCAGAGCGAAGTGTGAAGAGACTTAGAGGAACAAAGTAGCATTGCAATATTCAGTTGATCAAGAACAGAATATCAAAATTTTGAAGAGTGACATATCAAATCAAGCAAGGATCAAGTCAGTCAAAGTAGAAAAAGGATATGAAATCAGCAATTGGAGATTGCAAAGCTATCAGTTCAAAGACTTTCTAATAATCTTTAGCAATTGTATTAGATATGAAATCCTATGGACTTAGGTTGGCCTAGCAGCCATTTGTAAATCCTTTAACATGATGGCATTCCAAATGAAAGTACAAAAGTCCTTTAACCAGGCCTACTTTTAGCAGGGTAGTGAAATCCTTTAACTAGGTCACTTTTAACAAAGTGTAAAAGTCTTTATCAGGACAGGCCATTCACAGGGCAAACCATTGGAAGTTTTCAAACATTGTAACCTTGAACAGTTACACATAGCTACAGTGGTATTTTCTGGGTGTCATCCCCACTCCAATTTTACCTTCTCATTTTGGAGGGTTTATGGGTTACCAAATTTATGTGTTGTCTATTTTCATGCATGTCTTTACTTTCAAGTTCTTTAGATAGATTGAATGCATGTGAATGGTTTTAGTTAGAAGAATTTAAAAGGGTTAAAGTTAGTTACTTCTAATTCACCCCCCCTGCCTCTTAGAAGTAGATCTTACCACTTGTTAATTCCAACAAGTTATTGGTATCATTGTTATTAGGTCAAATTCTACCAAACACATTAATGTCCATCATGGTTATTAGGCCAGATCTTGTCGAACATCATGAAAACTATTGGTGTCAGAGTTATTAGGTCAGATTTTGCTAGACACATTAATATCCATCATGATTATTAAGTCCGATATTGCCAGACATCATGAAAATTATTAGTGTCACTGTTATTGGGCCAAACTCTACAGGACACATTGATATCCATCATGGTTATTAGTCTGAATTTTGCCAGACACCATGAAAATCAACTGATATGGTTCTTTAGACCGGATTTTGTTGTATACCATATCTTATAAGATATAATTTGAGTCATACTTAATTGTATGAAGAAGTTTCAATTCATCATTTCTAAAGAGGGAGTGTTAAGAAGGTTAGCAATTAATTATATTGAAACATATGATTTAATTATATATATATATAATTGTTGTCATATATTAGTGCAAAATTTTCTCTATTAAATGCTTAACCTTATACATTTAGATATATCAATATGGATTATGTCTTCTAATGATTCTCTGTAGATAAACTAATTCTAATTATATCGAGAGGCTATAAACTTGACGATATTGAATTTATTGAGGTGCTTCTCCTTCACTTCAATTACAGTATCGTATGATATTCATTGCACTTAGTATTCATAACCATCGAGTCTCACCTTATCACAACATATACTAAAGTTGTTATCATTAACTAATTGGTTGTGAATTGGTGCCAATACATGTACATGTTAAGGCATGACCATGTGGGGTCATTCCCCTATTCGGTCATTTTTCAACATGTATGTGTATTGGTTCCAATTTGTGTCTGTAGATCATATCAATAAAGTGGCATAAAGATCTCATACCAGAATTGGATTCTACTACAATAAGAATAAATATATAAATAGTAAAGGATTTTAGGATAGATAAGAAAGGCAGTAATCTAATATATCAAATAAATTAGATTGAAACTGATTAATAAGTCTCCAACAACTAAGATTCATTAAAATTTACAAAAAATTACAAAGGAAGAAAATATAAGCTGCAATAATCAAGCATAGAGGACATTCAAACCTCAAAATCACCAAAATGGGATTTAAGGTATTAGAGCCTCCAATTATGGGTTATAATTTTTTAGGATGATACACATAAATAATAAATAAAATATTATAATTGTAAACATCATTATGCAAGGTGTAAAGCTATTGGAAATACAATAGGGAAAGTAAGCTCTGAGAGGTGGGGGGTGGGGGTGAATCAATCCTTTAAAACTTTAACCATAAATTCATTCACCAAACATCCATCCCACAATTTGCATGTAAACTGAAATAACTAGCTAAACATTTTCATTCATAGTACGAAAGAAAATAACATTCAACACATGTATGACACAAGATATTTGGTTACTCAAAAAGCCTCCAATGAGAAGGTAAAATTGGGGTGGGGATGACACCTAGAAACCTCCACTACTGCAGTGATAAAGTGTATCTAATGAAGGTTACAATGTTTGATAATGAAACATGATCTACCTTATGAAATGTCCGCCATGTTAAAGGCTTAAAAGATTGTTAGATCTTACACTATTAAATGATTTTAACACCCTATTAGAAGTGTGCCTAATAAAAGGACTTTAATTTATAATGAAGTAAGTACCATGTTAAAGGATTTACAATAGCCTGTTCAAACTACTCTATTAATAGATTTAATTGATTCGCCTGTTAGAATGTCTCAGCAATGATCCTGTGGTTAGCACTCTGCTGCTAGATAACAAATCACCTTTTTGCATATATTCTTGATCCTCCTTTGATCAAATGTATCTCTTATGTCCTCTAACCTCTTTTCTTTGTTCTCTTCTAACTGATTCTATAATGTATCTCATTTCACAATACCTTAGCCACCATGAATGCTTTGTTTGCGCATGCAAACTTCTCTCTTCACTCCTTCCACATTTCTTAAAAAGTTTATGGTTTGTCCTATTTAACAAGACCTACGTGACTTAGGGTTAGTGTTGAGCTGTCATTTTGCACAATGCTTAATGACAAGAATCCTTTCAAATTCCTCTCTGGAAAAGCTAATATGGGATCAACTCCAAGGTTCTGGGCGATCTTGTGACCTACTAGAATCTGCTCAGTTGAAGATAAATGTATTTATTCAAAGGGAGGCCTATGTTGGTTTTGACCGATTCGGATAAGATTTGAATTTGCTTGCTATTTCAAAATTAACCACACAAAAGGAGATATGTTTTTGGTATTTTCTATTTTTAAATGAATGCAATCTAACAATGCAACTATATGAATTCCTAATTTAACCAAGGATCAGTAACGCAAATAACGAAGATAGGGTAACAAGAAGTTTAAGCAAATAACTTGAAAAACAAATTCCTAATGAACATAAGCTACAGAAACAACATGTTTGCGAGTTAAGCCTTTGAAAAGATCAGTGGGTAATCGATGAAAATAGGAGCAACGCTTCCTTAATTCCACTGATGCAATCATTGATGGGAATTTAATAACTGTAAGATGTTTCACTTTTCATCAGATCACAAGGCCAAAGAAAGTGCGCTCGTGCAAGACAAAAAGCTATGCAAGAACAATAAGGGGTGATCTCTTCTTGAACTAAGTATGTTAGTAGAATTTGTAAAATCGTAGCAAACACCAGAATTAAAAGATTGCACAATCAAATCAACACAACAAAACCATTGGCTCCATTATTATCACGAACAAGAATCCACAAAAATAACACACTTGAGCAAGAATAACTACACTCCAAATGAGAGCACCAATAGTATATATTATTACATTAAAATAATGGCCTAGATTACATGTTACATTCCTAAATTTATAAGAAATCATCTCCTCAATTTGCGTTGAGAGTAAGAGATCCCTTTATGCAAACATATGCTTCTAAACTAATAAAACAAATCTATTTATGTACAAACTGACTCTCTAACTAGTGCTAAGTAGGACTCCATCCTTATTTATATTATTAAATGGATGCATGAGCCTTTACATGTCTTAAAATAAAGAAAACATGAGAAAATAAGAAGAAGAAAGCCATTAGATGATGTAGGAGTCTCCGGAGGTGCCAAAAATAGAAGCTCAACCTTCTCTGCATGTTTTTAGGAGTTAAACTACCGTTAGAATGCATTTTTGGTGCATGGAGAGCTCTAAATTTGGATTTGGTAGTTAACTGTCGGCACACAGATGAATTCTTTAAAAAAAATCGGTGCACCTCGGAAGTAGCACACCTGGCTTACCTTGGAAGCTCGAAAGCTCAATTCGTCAAAACATCAAAGTTCTCAGCTTTGAAAATAGTTTCTGGATTTTTCTCAAACGAGGTTTGGGAGCACTCTAGTGTACTTATTTTTCCCCTTTTTGATGATTTATAACCTCTTTATAGCCAAACAATTTTAGAAGAAGCATACCTCAGAAGCTCAATTCGTCAAAAAATGCAAATTTTCACCTATTATCAATTTTTCAAAGTTAGAATTTTTTTTTCAACTTCACAATTTTTCAGAGATAGTTTTTTTTTTCAATTTCAAAATTTTCCAAAGTTAATTTTTTTTTCAACTTCAAAATTTTCTAGAGTTAGAATTTTTTCAACTTCTAGGTCTTATTGACCTTCAACCAAAATGATGTGTGGATGATTCCCTTTGAACTTATGGATAGGAGAGGTGATTTCTTGAGGAGATAATAAGTCTAAAGCTTCGTACTTTACCCTTGCATCCCTGTGGAAATCATGAAGTGTGACTTCTTGGTCATTCCTTAGAATTTGAAATTCATGGGTTTGAGAGTGATCTTAGCTACTACAAAAGAAAAGGAAGCCATGATAATGTTCAGGACCTCAGGGGGGCCTCCAGATGTTTTAGATATGTGAACCTATGCACCTTAAGAGATAATGCATTCAGCAGACCTTCAAACTACACACTAGCGTACCTTTAGGGAATTGTGCAAGGTGCTTAATTCACCAAAAAATTAAAGTTCTCTATTTTGAAAATGGTTTCTAAGTTTTTCTCATACAAGGTCTAGGATCACTTTTATTTACTTACTTTGGTCCTTTTGATGACTTACCCTCTTTAAATTGAAACACTTTCATAAACTTGAACTCCTTCTGCTTCTTCTACCTGCAATTCCAAGGCACCAATGTTGAATCTTGCCATTAATAGTTGCATAAGATGAGGAACCTGTTCTAGTTCATGTGTTTGACCTTTGTATCTTTGATCTTTTCTTTTCTCCACCTGCTTAATCCTTCTGGGTCAGAGACCAAGTGATCCAAATTATCCAGAACGATCAAATATTTGAAACTTTTCCATATCATTTTTAACAAGATTTTCTAAGTCTTTTTAACTAGCTTTTTTAGAGGTCTTCTACTCAAAATTTCAAGTTTGAACTTTCATCAACCCCTAAAACTAGGTAGCCAAAGGCTCACTATTTTAGGGACTAAAATTTTATTTTTAGTTCTTCTTTCCAATGGTATAAACAATTTTGAATTCTGAGCTCTAGGTCAAAAGTTATGACCCCGACATGTTAGGGATGCATTTTTATCTGCACAAAGAAGCAAACATTAATTAGCTCATGTTATAAGACCCAAACAAGAACTCCCTAGGACTCAAACTGACAAAATTAAATCAACACTAGTCAAAATAGATAATTTTCCCCCAATAAGCTAGTTTTTTGCGCACTAAAAATCACCCTTTAACACTCAGATTCTCTAGTTCTGACCTCTAGGTTTCTCAATTAAAGGATCAGAGCTTGACCCAGACTTTAGGTTGAGTTCCCAAAATGACCCAGGCCCCAAACTAGGAGTCTAGGAAATAAAAAATATTCTAGGGGTGGGGTCCCCATTTTAAGGAGAAATGGGGCATGCATTGTGAAACCACAACAGTTAGGTATGAATCAACAATAATGATTCACCCGTATTGCCACTTAATCCTTCCCTTTTCCTGATTGGTTGCATGTTCTGCATAGGGATTCTCAATTAAGATTCATTCTTATCATCTAGGATCACAAAAAAATCCTCAAGTTGGCTCGAAAATGGTTTACATAGTAGTTTGTGTCATTACAAATAACTATGTCAAAACTGAATTACTTGGCACTTGAAGTCCCTGATGCTTGACATCAACTGCCACTTCAATGTTGTAACTTGGCATCTAAACAACTTAGCATCCATTGGTTACTTGGAATTTGAATCACTCAACATCATTTGTCTGCTCGACACTTGAGTGACTCGACACTAACTAAGTATCTCACTCGACATGCACTATTTGACATGTTATGCTCAACATGCATTACTTGTTTGACATGAACTAAGCTCTAACTTGTAAATGACTTAAGTGCATAGACACTCATATGTCAAAACCAATCTAAGATTAACAACCTCTCCCTTTGACATGAGTGGAAAAAACACTTGATCATGCATGAATGATCTTAACTTATGAGCATAACTCAAATACTCACTATCTCTGTTTGACATATGTACAAAATTTCAAAATTTTGCAAAACTTGACTTAACAATCATACCTCAAAATCTTATAATTGCCCCTGAGATGATTGTGTTGTTCTGAATCTAAACCTATAATCTTGTTGAGTAAATATGAATATGCTGACTTGTACTGTACTCTATTTCTATCTTTGACTCCCCCTTTGTTTGGTCTCCCCCGAAGTTGTATTCATTCTTTCCTTGGAGTCATTGTCTCTCTCAAAAACTTATTATTCCCAAAAACTTATAACTCCCCCTTTTTGACATCAATTTCAAAGGGTTATACATGTATAGTGCATTTATCCAAGAAAGCTTTATGAACCTCAAGTATGATCTTCAAAGTTCATCCCAATTATCACAAGCTACCTCCAATGATTTAATTTGGATGGCTAACTCAGTAGCAAGGTGAACTAAGCCTTCATGTGTAGAAAGATGGGGATCTTTCTTCATCACTATTTCTCTAAAGTCTAGTTCCTTATGTAAGTCAACATGGATTGGATGCTTATCAGTGTAGCCTGAATATTTGCATCTTGAGCATGCAGGGCTGCCAATTGATCTTCGAAATTCATCAAATTCTTGAAGTGCTTTTGACTCTGAGCTAGAGAATTGGGTAGAGTAGTACATGTCATCTTCATATCTCCCTCCAAATTTGCAATATGGCACTGCACTTCTTGTGTGAACAGAGTTGTATCAAACAACTTGGTGTAAAGTAAGAAAATGTTCTCTAAAACTCTCTTTACGCTATCAATCTTGGTTGCTGACTAAACCTAATGAAGTGCAATGACACTTGATATCTTTTCATTGACTTAGTTTTGAAATTTCCTCTCTGACCATTCAAGTAGTTTAACATTTGAATCTAGGTCTGTATCATTTATGTACTCTACTATATTTGCCAACTGCTCCATGATAGGCTTGTCTTCTACAGATACAGGTAGGTTGAATGTATCAAGAAATATTTCCTTGATATCTTGCAATACTTGTTTTCACGTATGCTCCCTTCTGACAGTTCTTGGTGATTTTTCCTCGCAACAACATCCTAAAGTATGCTCTTTTGTTCAATAATGATTGTTGCAAGATTAATTTTTGGCAACACAATCACCTCATCCAAGTTGACATCACCATATGATGTTACTTCACTTTCCTTGGATGCGCTGGGACTAGGCCTTGATGACTAAAGTGGTGTACCTTCTACACTTGGCCTATGAAGAGCTTGACTTGGAAGAGTAGCAGTTTCTAGCAAAGTAACCAGTGTAGGTATTGCTAATTTCTCCTCAAGATTGGTACTCACGATTGACTCTTTAGTCTTATCCTTTTCTTGCTTTTCAATCTCAATTGCACCTTAGGTTTGTGTTGCAGGTACATAAGTATCTTCTTGGCCTATTTGAGTTTGTGTCCCTTCCTATGCTTCTGTAGCAAGTTTTTGTACTGACACATTTTGTACCATTGTGCTCATATTTGCCATTGTTGTCTCTTTCCTTTGGTACACTACAATGAGCATTGTAGGTCATACCAAAGTAAATTGAGGAGTTTGAGTTATGGCTTGTTTTCCTTCCTCTACAAATGTCTTTTTTGCCTTCTCAAGTTCATCTATACTCACCAATATTGGATGATTGCATAATTGTGCATTGGTGGTGGTGTCTAACAATATCTTCTTCATATACTGCTTTGTTAGTGGATTGATGTTTTGAGCTACAATATCAGAAACATCCTTGATCTTTATTGTATCCATGCTAGCATCTGTCACATGTTGTGGATTGACACTCAACATTTGTATATCTGGTATACTCTATTTTGTTTGTTGCTCGTCTTCATTTGTTGCCTTTGTATCTGCATTTTTCTCAGTGCCTTCCACATGTGCATCTTTCTCGATTTCATCTTTAGTAACCTCAGTTACTTCTTGTTCACCTTTATCTTCACCTACCTCAACAGGTGTTTGCTCAATTGCCTTAGGTGTTGTCAGTCCATATATTGACCTCCATAAATGAGTGGACTTCTAAACAACACCCTTGATTTCCTTTTGCAAAATACTGAATTCTCTATATTTCGGAGCAAATATCCCTTTATATTTGTTAATGACCTTTGACATTGTGGCCTTATCCAATTCTGGCATCACTTGATCAAGTGTAGTTTCTCTGATTTTCCTTTTTGTAGTGAGACTGTATTGCCATTTTTGCTCAACTCTTTCATATAAACTTTTAGGTATAGAGTTGGCAAGCTCAATTGGAGTCTTCTTGAATGTTGTCATCATGGCATATATTGACTCTTCCACTTGGTTCATCTCAATCTTTCCAAGTTTTTCAAACTCAACATATGTTAATCCAAATAAGTCAACATCATTCTTTATATTTTCATACAAGTTATCCAAATTAGAAGGAGGACTGTGACTTACCACTTTAAATTGGTTGTTGTCATCATATTATGTCCTCTCTTCATTTGACTAGGCTAGAGCAATGCACTTTCTCCTTTGTCTCTTCTAATACTCATCTTCGCGTGTAGTTTTCCTAGTTATCTTCCCTTTTGGCTTTTGCACTTCTTGAACCTTCTTAGTTGTAGCCCTTATGCTGGACTTGGTGGTAGGAACTACAGGCTTAGGTTGTGTAGGTTTTACAACCTTCTTTGGTTTACTGACTACTAGAGCTTTAGCTTTTCTTTTCTTTTTTTCTTTGGCTACAGGTACTTTATTGGCCTCTTCTCCCTCGACACCTTCATCAAGCTTGACTTCCTCTTCCCCTTGGTCTTCTCCTTGACCTTGAGTAATGGCCAATAGTGCTTGCATAGGTGCATCTTCACCTTCATCATCATCATCGTCATCAATTTTCTTCTTCTTCTACTCCTTCACCAAATTTTTCTTTGAGCTTCTTAACAATTTTGTTCTTTTTCCTTATTATAGAGGTTATCTTCAAATCCATGGTTATCTTTAACTTGGCTACATCATAATTACCAAAAGTTGTAGCTTCTTTACTTCTTTAGCCAATAAAGTGGTAATTGTTGCAGATGCCTCATCCACATTTATCTCATAACCTAGAGGCTTTAACCATCTCACCATTGGAACTACAACCTGTACATATGTGAAATCAGTATCAACTAGAAAGAAAACATAATTGAAATGCTTTTCAACTAGTGACACTAGAATCCTATGTCTTTGTTTCATTGACTTCTTAAAGTCTTCAAAGTAGCTAGTCATTATAGACTAAAAGCTTTCTCCAAGTTGCTCAACGTATTCTCCTATCTATACTGCAATAGATCTATTTCTCTTCCATGCAACTTTACCAAAAGAAGGGAATATGTTCTGCACATAGAAAAATATACATACAAGTATTGAACCAAACTTGCATTGGGCACTCTTGGTTTTCCTCATGGTTTCCAAGTTTTCTAATAATTGTTGTAACTACAACTTGGCAAGGTCACAAGAATGATCCTTCTTGACTATGTTGTAGCCTATGTCAACAAAAATGCAAGGTACATTGTTCAATCTACTTGATTGAAAGAATTTATGTGCAATTATCCTTACTACAAAAGCAATTAGGGGACCTATGATGGTGTCAATTGTCATTCCTCTCTTATTCCACATTGCCCCTGTGTTTTTCTCAATTTGCATCAATTCTCATGGTCTTAGGTCTATCTAGGGTTGGATACCCTATTACCCTCTGCACAATCCTCTTGGTGATTTTTATAGGGCCATCCTTCAACCATACAAAATTGTCATGAATTCTACTAAGAACAATCTTAATCATTTTATTTTGAACATGTTTGGAAAATCTAGGGCATGAGTTAACCCTTTTCTCTCTAAAACCTTGAATTCTTATTTCAATACACCGTTCTCACACAATTTCCCATAGATGTCTCTTATCTCCATGTCACCTATGCTACCCACTTTACATGTGTAACAACATCATACATCTTGAATCATTAAAACTTGTGGTGGTATCATAGATAACACACTAGACGGGTCTTGTTTGTATGCAATGTTAGGAATTTCTTTAAAGTTTGATTGTCTGATCTCAATGATGATTAATTGAACACTCAAAACTTCCTTTCCCTCTTTAATCTTAGAAGCATAAGAACTAGATGCCATATTTGATACCTAGGATTTGCACAAATTCAAACAATGTAGCTCGACACACAATAAATACCTTCACAAATCTTATGAATGGTGTTGAATAGTAATTGAATTTAGTCTGCAAACACTTGGAATGATCTCTCTAATTTTCCTCTTGTGCTCTCATCAATCTTGAATAATTACAAATGAATCAAAAAATCAACTATATAGCCCTTAAAACTTCATAATTAATGCTTGGTGCTTACACAACTATAAGCTCGACTCTAGTAGTGATTCTGACTCACTCGGCCTCCATATAATTTCCTTCATGCTCGACAACCACTATGAGCTTGGCCAACACTATCACTTATGATAGCTTGGCATCAACTAGATTTCACTCGAAAACTTAGGTGAAACTTTTCATGCTCAACAACAACATGAAAACTTATAGATTTCTAAGTTCTAACCAATACTTTGCATCTTACTTCATGTGTACATAATATTTTTAGAAAGAATCCTTGAAACTGATGCATGATATATCATTTAAATATTAGTCCCACACATACCTCTTAATTGCATGGTTGGGGATGGTGTGATCACTTGATCCATTGAATGAAGTGATCCCATCTGAACTTGATGTGTTGTAATCTTCCTTCTTCTTCCATGTCTTGTTCATTTGCACTTTGACTTCTTCAGCATATGCCTTTCCTTTGCCTTTGTTGAACTCATTGCTTGGTGCCTTTAACTTTGTTAGACAATGTCTACTTATGTGACCAATCTTTAAGCAACTAAAACATGTAGTCTAGCTTAACCATCTACTGCAATTTCTTTTGAAGTGTGTTCTTATGTAGTTCTCAAGAACATGTCCATATTCTTGACAATAGTGACAATTATACCTAGTATTATAATCCCAATTATAAGAGTTGTCACTGTGCTTTACCTTTGTTTGCTTGTTTGATGACCACTTGGGCTTGAATCTACACTCATATGCTCTTTGTCCATACTTCTGACAGTTATAACAATATCCTTAAAATCTTTGTGTGCTTATGGTCTTGGTTCTACATTCATGTGCCTAATGTCCTTACTTGTTGCACTTATGACTGTGACCCATGAACTTTTGCTTAGGATTCTGATTTGTAGTCTTGCTTCTGCAAACATTAGTAGTATGTCCTAATTTTCCACAAATATGACAAGTAGGTTCGAAGTTCTTACCATTGATATTCCTTTGTTCACCACTTTTAGATGATTCTCCTTCTTCAGTAGTGGTGTAACCCAATCTAGTAGTAGCAATGTTTGGTCTAGGAGATCTCATCAATTCCTCAAAATACTTGATGACTTCACTAGGTCTATTGAAACTTTTAGCAAATTCTTTTTCTCTTTTCAGACCATTTCTCAGTTGTTCATTGTACAACTTCAGTTTTGTGATTTCAATATCTTTTCCATCCAATTCATGATTGGTAATCATCATTTGATTCAATGTTTCCAATTGCATGTGAGTAATCCTATTCACCTCTGATGTCTTCTCTTCCAGTCTGTTGGTCACTATCCTTTTGTCATCCTGAATCGTGACTTTGTCTCATTCAACTTTCTTTTTCTACTCGATCACCTCCTATAGCAATAGTGATTGGAATTCTTGTTCTATCTTGAGATTTCTAACCTCTTCAGTTAGGGCTCCATTATTTTCCATCAGATCTACAATTTTTGCATCAAATTCACTTGAATTTCCATCTGCAAATAATTCAGTAGTGTCAATCTCTTGGTAATGTGTCTCATTCTCTCCAATAGCTATTTCTTTCCTTCTCTTCAATGATCGCTTCAACTCATCTCTTGCTTCATTCATCTGATGTAGGGCAAGTTTTTTTTCAATCTTCTAATTATCAATAATCTTTCCCAACTTGTAGACTTCCATCTGCAAGATCTTTACTCAAAGATGCAAACCTTTCCTTTTCCAGAGAGCTATGCTCGGATACCAATTATTGGAAATACAATATGGAAAGTAAACTTTGAGAGGGGGGTAACCATAAATTCATTCACCACATATCTATCTCACAATTTGCATATAAACTGAAATAACTAGCTAAACATATTCATCCATAGTATGAAAGAAAATAACACTCAACACATGTATGACACAAGATATTTGGTTACCTAGAAACCCTCCAATGAGAAGGTAAAACTGGGGTGGGCATAACACCCATAAAGCTCCACTACTGCAGTAATAAAGTGTATCTAATGAAGGTTGCAATGTTTGATCATGCAACATGATCTACCTTGTGAAAGGTCTACCCTATTAAAGGCTTACAAGATTGTTAGATCTTACCCTGTTAAAGGATTTTAACACCCTGTTAGAAGTGTGTCTGATAAAAGGACTTTAACTTGTAATAAAGTAAGCACCCTTTTAAATGATTTACAACAACCTATTAAGACTACTCTATTAAGAGATTTAACTGATTCACCTATTAGAATGTCCTAGTAATGATCCAGTGGTTACCACTCTGCTGCTAGATAATAGATCACCTCTTTGCATATATTCTTGATCCTCCTTTGATCAAATGTATCTCTTCTATCCTCCAACCTCTTTTCTCTTTTCTCTTCTAACTAATTATGCAATATATCTCAATTCACAATACCTTAGCCACCATGAATGCTCTGTTTGTGCATGCAAACTTCTCTCTTCACTCCTTCCACATTTCTTAAAAAGTTTAGGGTTTGTCCTCCTTAACAAGACCTAGCTGACTTAGGGTTAGGTATGAATCAATGATCATGATTCACCCATAGTGCCACTTAATCCTTCCCTTTTCCTGATTGATTGCATGTTCTACATAGGGATTCTCAATTAAGATTCATTTTTATCATCTAGGATCGCAAAACAATCCTCAAGTCAGCTCCAAAATGGTTTACATAGTAGTTTGTTCTATTACAAACAATTACATCAAAACTAGTCCTTGATGCTTGACATCAACTGCAACTTCAATGTTGTAACTCAACATCTAAATGACTCGACATCTAGATCACTCGGCATCATCTGTCTAGTCAACACTTGAGTGACTCGACACTAACTGTTTACTTGACACATACTAAGTATCTTACTCGGTATGCACTATCTGACATGTTATACTTGACATGCATTACTTGTTCGACATGAACTAAGTGCTAACTTGTAAATGACTTAAGTGTATAGACACTCATATGTCAAAACCAATATGAGATTAACAATTAAACCATTTTACCAACAATAATGTTTATTATAATATACTCTTGATTATTCTAATGTGTTTGTGAATCTATCTCCTTTAGGCTCTCAAAGTTGGATATCACCATCTCTACATGAAAGATCTCACTTGGAACCTTAAAATTTTGTGAATGAGACTCAAGCATCCCATATTATTACATAAATGCACTTGATTTCTCCTACTTTATTTATCGAGCCATTTTTTGTACTGTAATAAGGGATAATATAATTGTCCACATCTCCTTCCCTTGGAGTATTTTTCTCTTGGTCATCCTAGATTAAGGCCATTCACATGATGCATTTCCTATTTGTTCTTTCCTTGGAAAAGTCTCCATTAATATCCTTCATTTTTGAAGCCTCCTTCTAATGGAATGTCTAATTCCTCTCAAGATCCTATATCTAGGTCTATAATTTCACAAATATTTGTAGAGAAACTACTAAGAGTATCAAGTGTCCATATCAATTTCTATGATACCCCTTATCTCTTCTCCAATATGTCTCAATGCACCTTTGCACCAATACTTAGTAAGGAGGTTATCTAGTTGAAACCACATTGGAATGTTGTTCGTATTTCCCTTTAAGGGCTCAAAGTTTGGACTCCATTTTTAAACAAAAAAATCCAATTGTTCCATCATATTAAATTCATTTATCGAAGCTATCTTGTGTTTTGGAGAATTTCATCCAATATCTTTTTTTTTGGGAAGGCCCTAATATCCACTTTACCCTTACCTTTTGCGAGCCACCAATATGTAATCTTGAACCTATCAAGTCTTCTTCTAGGCCATTTGGTGTAAAAAATTTCTATTTTAGAGTTGTTCCTTTATCGATTTTAAAATGTATGAAGGGACAACAATCACCTTTCTTTCTAGCATCTCCATTTATCCATACCATTTCCTACTCACCATACTCACTATTTTTAGAATCCTCTCATCCCCAAGTCCATTTCTATTTTGAAATAGATGATGCATTGCATTATTTTTCCCTAAAGGCTCTAACATCCTATTGGCTATGAGTGAGATACGATTTACACCCTTCAAAAATAATAAACTCTTAGTTATCAAGTTTACCATTCCCCTTATAGTCCAAAGGACTCACCTTCACCATATCTTATCATTTATCTCTACATCTACAAGTTGTTCCTTCTTTGCTACTTTTTCCCCAACAACACCTTCATGTTAGTATAACACATTTTCTTATTGTCATGGTTGTTTGATCTTTTCACTAGATTTAGTTTAGGACCTCTCTAAATACCATTTAATTCAAACTATAAATTTTAGGTTAAACTATAGGGTAAAGGAACCAATAGTGAATTGAGATCCAATAGTCATTCACTTATTTTTAATCATTTATTTACCAGTAGTGTATGATTTGTATACTATTAGTTGGCCATTTTTAAAGCTTTTTTGACCCATGATTGGCTCTTTTTTGCACCACCACCATTGATTTATGAACTACTACTAGAGATCTGTGAATCGATACGAATGATTTGAGTGAATAATTATTAGTGCAATGAGGTTGAAGTATCTATCAACACTTTTTTGGACCACTTTTTGGCTCTTTCATGCATAACATCTGTTGTAGAGTGCATTATTATTAAAATAAAAAAGCTAGAATCTTAGCTTTGTGCAATTAAGTCACATACATAAAAAATAAAAATAAAAATCAAAATGTAATAATGTTTGATACCTCAATTCAACACACAAACCTAGCTATAATCACTATTGGTCCCTTTCCCCTGATACATTATTGGA
The DNA here is from genome assembly GCA_028749045.1 of Cupressus sempervirens. Lineage (NCBI taxonomy): Eukaryota > Viridiplantae > Streptophyta > Pinopsida > Cupressales > Cupressaceae > Cupressus > Cupressus sempervirens. The sequence continues at coordinate 702,316,455 of CM053784.1, forward strand.
AATAAAAATACCTAAAATAACATCAAACTCAACACAAGATCACATGAAGTCTCAATCATGGTTAAAATTGAGTAGTGCACTGCATGGAAAAATTTAATACATGCTATCCCTAAATCAATATCTATATCATTATATGAGTGATACCTTAGTTGAATACACTACTAAGAAGGTCGTCTTTAAATGCCTAGGTTAGGTCAATGATGCAACACCTATTATTGTATTTTTTGATATTGATAGATGGGAGCAAATGAATGCATAGGTTATCCAGGTTGATAGATAAGGATATTAGATCATAGTATGTTTTACTAAAACCATTACTTGGGTTTTCTTCTATCTCATGTAGTAGTTTTCAACAAATACTCAGGAAGACATCCATATGTGATGTATGTAATATTAGAACAAAGAGAAACATATATTATAGACAAAGCAAGTTACTTCGTAATATTTAAATCCTCTATGCATCTTAATTAATTAATTTAAATTGAATATATATTTTTGTCTTGTGTATGTATCTCCACTTTACAAATGAATTTTTATTATAACTTTGAATATTGTAAATCAAAGTTAAATTTTTTCCCTAATCACTTTATGAGGGCTACATATTTTTCTTTTTATAATTTTCTTGTTTTAGACGATTATCATAAGCATGAACAACATTGATTTTTGCAATGGGTATTTGACTCACCTCCAAAACTTGAGACCCATTATTTTGGAGGTCTATAAGAGGATCAATATTGACCTATATATTGTAAATTTTTTATATTCTTCAGTTTTGCCTCAATGTACAAAGTCTATTACCAACTCAAGAGTGCCAATCCATTTATACTTCCTTACTTCACTTATTTCGTAAGTAAGATAAATTATAGAAAAAAATCTTCTTTTTCTTCTATTCAATTTTTTTCTACATTCCCAATTAAAAGCAAAACATAAATTAAACTAAATAATATCCTCTAGATCCAATGCCACTCCAAAAATTAAGAATATTGTCCACATTCTAAATTGATGTTCGTCATTGTATACAAACCATACATTTGAAAAATCAAATCATGTATTTTAATTTATTAAAAATAAATTTCAATTTTTATAAAACTAGTTTCTATATATATTTATATTTAAACTTATTAAAGAATAATGCAACTCATAAGCCCTTTCTAAAGTTTTTGATGTCCCCATTCCAACTTACTTTTTATAACTAATTAACCTACAATTTATATTAACAATCTATTGTCCATCTTCTTAATAATCTTTTGACTTTTTTTATATATTTAATTTTTTCTACATTTCCAATAAATAAAACACAAATTTAACTATAAAATCTTTTAGGTCACATTATATAAAACAATGTTCACACAAATTTAACTATAAAATCTTTTAGGTTACATTATATAAAACAATGTTCATTACTTCATAAAAACTACACATTTTGAAAATCATATCATTTATTTTACTTTTTCAAATCTTTTTTATATTTTATAAATTTAAAACAACTTCATTTTTGCTCATTTGCATTTTAAGGTGATTTTTTTTGAGACAATCCAACGTATTCTAGAAATTTAACATTTCGACCGCCTCCTTTCTTATTCTTCACATTGTATCTGCACTGCTCATCGCTCAAGTTTCTGAACTTATTTTGTCAAAAGAAATCGGCTGTCCAGATCTGAAGCGGCAACTTTTAGGGTTTAAATATAGCTAAACCCTGCATTTAGAGATTGTTTTAGGGAAAAAGCCATTGGGGTTTGGTGAAAATGGTGTACCAAATGCAGTCTCAGGGAATGCAGTCCATGCTGAAGGAGGGACACAAGCTCCTTTCCGGCCTTGACGAAGCCGTGCTAAAAAATATTGACGCCTGCAAACAGCTCTCCGTCATTACGCGCACTTCGCTTGGTCCGAATGGTAAGCTTTAAATCGTTGTTTAAAATTGGAAAAGTTTGAACTTTTTTTTACTGCGTTTCGAAAATATTAGGTTGAGGTGCCAGTGCCGAGAATCATACGATTCGTAAATTCACCCGAGACTTGGACACCACCTGTTTGTCGGGTTATGCCGCACATAACGGGTGGGACGTGGCATGTTACAAATCTAAACAATTTTATTGCCCCTCCTGATATGTGCACCTATGATTGCATCCGGGAAGCTCCGATGCTTTAACTATTTGAGGTCATCTTGTTTGATTAAAATTTAAGATTTAACTTTAGGACAAACTTTGTAGTGAACTTTAAGGTCTGCAGAAAACCCTTTTTCAGTGGGCTCGTTTGGCTTGCAAAAATGATTTAACATTTTATCCATCTATTAAACGGAGACGTATTTTTTTCATTTTCGTTTGTTCTTTTTCTTGTATATGTATATATGTAGGGAGTAGTAGGTTATATTTAAATTTTGAAAAAAATATGATACGAGTTAATTTAATATCGTGCAAGGAAATCGAAGTATCCTCTTTGTAGGGGTTATCGAACACCTGCATTTGTTTTTAAATTAGTAAGCTGCAGCTCTAGGCTGCTGTATTTCGAGTAATCAATTTTTGCTGCCACATATTAGTCATCCATAAATAGACAGCAATAGATTTAGCTATATAATCGTGGATTTAGCATTCCTTTTGAATATTAAAGTTTTAAGTTTGTCCATTGGTACAAAATCCAGGGGACCCCCTGCTTATAAAAGATCCAAAAAGTTCTCAGCACACCTGTTAAGATATATTAGGAAATAGTAAATACCCTTAATAGGATTGCATCCCAAGTTTCTCTTTCTGTTAGTTTGATAGCATCCAGGTAATTTGCCTTGACTGAAGCTATCTCGACAAACACATTTTAAACTTGCTCCTTGCTTGGCTTAGCTAGTGAATTGATTGTGGCTACTCAGTTAGTTAAATGAGTTCTATTAAATCTTTTAAAATCTGAACATCGAGCTCCTTTATGAAAACTTTAATTGGTTTACCACTACATTCTGACAAACTTTAAAATATTGAATTATTACACTCCATTTAGAATATCCTCCTCCTTCCTTTTCTGTATATAACTTATCGCTTGTTCCATTATTATTATTTTGTATCTTATTATATACTTATTTTAGCTCAAAAGTTATTAAAAATTAATATTGTTTTTAACAAATATCCTATTCAATAATGTGTGGAAATATTTGGTCTAGGAGTGCAACTCTCTTAACCTGTGGTTTTATGCTGCTTATTTTGAAGTTTTTCCTCTGATGCCATGGTTTCTTGTGACGTGGTGTAATGTCCCTTTTCTAATTTGCCCTAGAACTTTGCTCTAAAATCACATTTGCACAAGATTAGGCTTAAGGTTTACTGTAAATAAGGTTTCTTCAATTGTGTAACCCATAATTTGAAATCCTGCAACATTGTTAGTGCTCACTTGTAATCATAATGCCATGGTTAGATTCCTTTTAATCTCAATAGATTGCTAGAATTACCTTTTAACATATACAGGAGATGTAAATTGAATCAATAGATTGCTAGAATCAACTTTAATGTTATTCAACTTTAGAGATGACAAGGTAAAATGACTTAATGAGGTGTCCCAAAGACCTCCTACCCTAGGCTCAACAGTAAATATACCATCCCTCTTGGTCTCATGTGGCCTGCGCATGAGGTGGCGTACCTTGTGTGGGATCTTATCACCGTCTCTCTTTATCTCACCAAATCAAACATGTCTCTGATGATTGAATGCCCATTCACCATGATAGGTATTGCGAGGAGCGTTCACAGCAAGGTTCCTAAAAGTCTATCCTTCCTAAGCCCAAAGGCATTCTACCTTTTCCCTCTTTGGCCCCATGGAGACTCCCTGTCACAACCATGAGGTGGCATCCTTAGAAGGCAATCTCATCGCCGTTTTACCAATTGGAAAATTGATTACAGTAATCAGGGATAAAAACTGGAATAGGGTCCAAATCACATATTCTATATGCTCACATATAAAGCAAGTCACAGAATATGAATCAGTAATATACTTATTGTGCTATGGCTAATAAATTCAAACAAGGATGTATTTAGCCTCAGAAATATGTCACTTTATATCTATGAGCAGTATAAACAGTCATTTGCAAGTAAATCATAATCACAAGAAGACATAGATAAATCCACAATGCTGTTGAGATGTTCATACCAGAGATTGCTGAGTATATGTAAATGTGCCAATAGATTGCTGAAAATATGAATGCGCTGATATAAGTCTTCCTTTCTGTTGATATCTGTGTTTTTCCTTCTTATTCGATGATTGAATGAATGAATGTGGGTATAATAGGGTGACTTGATGTTTGAATGATGAATTGATTAATTTGATGGACATTTGATGAATTATTTCTGATTCCAAGATGTGAATTGATCGGTGATGATTTGATTGCTTGTTTATTCAATTTGTTGAATTGATCTTTTGTAATTGATAGACTGTGATATTGCTATTAGGGTTTAACTGTGTGATTTTGAGTCAAACTCATTGACCCATGTTTCATGAGTAGTGATTCAACATGAATCCATCTCTCATGAGAATAAATGGAACACTTAGCACTCATTGGATCTAGGTGATGCTCACAGGTGTGAAGCACCGGGACTTCTTGGGAGGTCACCCATCCCAGTGCTACCCCAGCCTGAGCGCGCTTAACTACGAAGTTTCCTCCATAGTCAAACCCAAAGCTTGCAACTCCATTTGCAAAACCTTCGCCAAGTGTTGTGCCTTATGAACCATTCATTATAAAGCCTCTTAAGCTCATCAATTGATAAGTAGGAGATAATTTCCACAGCAAGTCAAATTGTGATATTGCTATCAGGGTTTACCTGTGTGATTTTGAGTCAAACTCATTGACCCATGTTTCATGAGTAGTGATTCAACATTGAATCCATCTCTCATGAGAATAAGTGGAACACTTAGTGCTCATTGGATCTAGGTGATGCTCACAGGGGTGAAGCACTGGGATGTCCCGGGGGGTCACCCATCCGGGAGGTCACCCATCCCAGTACTACTCCAGCCTTAGCGCACTTAATTACGGAGTTTCCTCCATAGTTAAACCCAAAGCTTGCAACCCCATTTGCAAAACCTTCACCAAGTGTTGTGCCTTATGAAACATTCATTAGAAAGCCCCTTAAGCTCATCAATTCACACAGTTAAACCCTGATAGCAATATCACAATTTGACTTGCTGTGGAAATTATCTCCTACTTATCAATTGATAGATTGTCTGATTCAACCTTTGCTGATTCATAGATTGCTTGATTTTGTGATGCATTGATGAGTGATGATGTATTGATGTTGCTTTTAATGATCTCTCCTTTGTAATCTAAAAGTGAAAGGATCACTACCTTTCACAAGATTTGGGTTGCCACTTTTCAGTGTGCCTTTGAGAATAATATATTATTCTCCCAATTGATCTCCCTTTTTGATTCCATGCCCTTCTTCAATGATTCTTCTCTTTATATCTTCTTTGAGCATATGGGGTCCCAACCTTTCATTTGTTAATGTCCATATGAAAAGGTCATACCCTTTGGTTACGGAAAGATACATTTATTTGACAACAACTGTTTCCTCCTTCACTTCTTATTTCTTACTTCTCAAACCTGTCTTTTACTCCTTTTCAAATCTGTACATATCCTAGTTTGGATCTGGATATCTTCTTCTAGATCTACATATATTATTTTCTTCTTCCTTTCTCAATTCGGATTTCAGATCTCTCCTTATACTTCTGCTCTGAATCTGCTATACTTCCTTTTCTCCATTCCATCTGATCCTTTGTACTCATTATATCTTTCGTGAGGAAGCGTCTCATCTCTTCACCATGTCTGCCCTTTTCAATGGTCACACCATTTCAAAATCACCTTGGAAGAATCACGATCCTTCATCTTTTGAAAGAGTCACTTCGTTATCTTCTTCTCTTCCCTTCTCTTCCCTTAATTTTTCCTTAATTCCTATGCTCACTCTTCTTCTTACCTGCTTTTCCTCAAATGAAATTCTTTTCTCAAACTTTTATGCGTCATGTTTGAGGGAGACACAACTCTTCCCTTCATATCTTTTGACCCTTTTTTCAACTTAATTAAATGTTAATTATTGTTTAATTTATTCTTTTATATTTTAATTTAATTTATTATTGCTTATTATTGTTTTAATTTAATTATTATTGTTTATTATTTAATCCTGTTTCAAGGGGTCATGGCACACACATTTTATTTGGTAAATTAGATTTTAGGTAGGATAGTTTGGGTAATCTGTCTTCATCTAAATTTCTATTGAATTAAACCAGGATTTGCACCTGCTCTCACGTCTTGGTCTGTGCTACTTAACATGATTTGAATGTGATGTCTTACAGTTGACCTTATTATAAGTTATCCCACCTCAAGCTATTGCGCTGGCCACTTCAGGGTGCCCACTTTTGAGAATGGAACCTTGGCCTATAGTGAAAACACTTTGCCTTTTTACTGTAAATCATTTGAGCAACTTATGAATCTGTTTATTTTTCAACATTTTAGAGTAATGCATGTACTTTATTAAATTGCTTTGATTCTTTATTTTAGTATAAGCCTTTATCTAATCTTGTTTTAGAGTGGGAATTAAATTTTTAAAAAAAGTGATTTGTTTCATGCATTATGTGGAAATATATCCAGGTTATGGCTATGCTTTTGTGAATCTGCATTTTCTATGTTATTTTTTTGAACATTTAGTTTTTCAATGTTCTTTCTATTCATTTTTTGGCCTTTTTAAATTTTATTTAGTTAAATTCTTCTTCTGAGGCAAGAACTGGCTTTGTGACCTAGATTGAAGGGCATTTGTTATCTCAAATTTAACCTCATCTTAAGTAGGTTGGATGCTGTATTCCACAAATTTCAATGCTTTGTCATATATTTTGAGTTGTGAAGAAAGTTTTTTCAAGAAAGTTTCAATGCTTTTACCACTTGAGTTCAAACCATTTTGTTATGGTGTCTAGGTCTCTGTTATTAACACAGACCAGATGATAAAAATAATCTCTAGAACATCAACAGAGATTAGCTTTTTAAAGACAAGAAGGTTTTTTAATCATTTCTGAATAATAGACTTTTGAAACTTTTAGGGTTGAATTTCCTTGCTGTTTAATGATTCACAGTCATTATTTTATATTATTTTGATGAAAGTCATTTTGTTAGGTGATGAGGGAAACACTATGTAGATGACAGAATGTCAAATGCAAGAACTAGAGTTTGAAGGCAATTTCCTGGGACTTACATTCAGCATGCTTTGTGGCGAACTGCTGAATCCTTAATCCTTAATCTCTACATAACCTTTTAATGTAGAATTCTGATTGGGTTTGTATTGAGGTCATTTCCATAGCAACTCATGCCTTTGCCACTAGACCTTCGATCAAAACCAAAGGACATTTTCTAAATTGCAATTGTTAACTTACTATTAGAAGTTTTGAAACAGTTCCTTTGTGCATTCAATCAGATTTTTCTTTCAATTTGAGTTGTTGAAGGTCCCTTTGAAATCCTTTTGTTTTCTTCATTGTCAGTCATTAAGAGTCAAAATGATGTCTTTAGAACAAACATTGGTATGCAAGAACTTTCCTATATGGCAGTTGCTTCCATTTTACTACTAAGTGCTGATCGACATGATTTTTTGCAGTTTCAGTAGGATTTATTTTTGTGTTGTTAAGGTCTCTTTGAATTCATGTATTATTCTTGATCACTGTTCATTAATACTTAAATTCATTTGTTTAGAACATAAAGTGTCTAACTGAGCCACCCTAAGATATTCTTCATTTAACTTATACTGCTTCCTGTCTTGTGAGGTCTTGTACAAGGCTCATTGAGTCATTTCGATACACATCTATAAATGCACTAAATTCGGGAGTCTATTGATATGAAACAAATTTAATGTTCATAGTAAATGTACAAAGTAAAGTCTATAAGATAAATTTGTCAAGGAGCTGTAAGATGCTTTTGCTGTTTTCTTTGAGCTACTCGCAAGATTTGCAATGCTCCACCAAGTATTGCTCTTACTTGTCTTTTGTCGCAAAGTTGGTATCATTTATTTTTGAGGGCGTAAAAGTTAGTTAATTAGCAAGAAATGAAACAATGTACAAGGCCACAGGCCCAGAAAGGATCAACTAAAATCTGACAACCAGAACCCCAAGAGAAACATGAAGAAAGGGACCAGCTACACACTCCCATCTTTAGAGCTCTTTGGAGACAAAGCTCCCAAATCACCAACATCCAAGGCCTATTTAGCCAGACAATTAGCTACTCTGTTCCACTCTCTAGGAATATGACTAAAGGAAATTGATTCCAGAGAGTGACTTGAGCCCAAAATTTGTCTATCACCAGAGCTAGCTGCCAATTAGCCCCATTCAGCCATTGCTTATTTAATCTATCCACCACAATCTGGGAGTTGGATTCACTAATAATCATTTTTCATCCAAGAGAACAACCTCTTTACACAGTATACAAAACAGCAAGGGCCTCCATGAAGTTATTCGTAAAAGTGCTGTTATAAAGTTTGGTATCATTTAACCTGATTGCAGCTAGGCATTATATTGCAGGATACCTGTGTTACCAGGTTTGGACCCTGCTGCCTGGATTTGGGTCTGGGTCCACGCAAGTCCGGATTCGTGTCCGAGTTTGCTGGAGGTCCAGGCAGGGTATGGATTTTTGACTGTGGATTCAGCCGGGCTGTGCTGGAACAAACCCAGAAGAACCCATGGCAAACCCGGGACAATAGGGTTCAAAATGCGAAATAAAACAACTTTAAAGAGTTTTTTTAAAAATATTTTTTTATGCAACCCTAAAGAACCTAACAAAAATTATTACACTCATCTAATCTCTCATGTGAAGTAGGAGGTGGATGATATAGGAGCATCTGGGACTATTGGAACCGGTATTGGGTTCCAATGATACCGATCTAGATATAGTTATAGCCGGGGATGAAGCCATTGATCTCTCATCTTTTGATGAGCCATTTGACTCTTGAAGGGCATTTGATACTATGATTATTGATAAATTACTAAACACTTGTCATTTATCATTATGTTTCAAACTTATTATTTGATGAACTAGTCCATGTTTTGCAATTTAGTAATTCAATGTATGATTTTCTTTAGAATCATGAAGATAGATTAATGAGCGAATACTTAATGTTTATCTTTGACATTTGGCATTGAGCAACGATCAAACAATATATATTCATACTGTGAAATGACTTAGCGTGCGCGCGCACACACACACACATATATATATTCACGAACCCAGATGGGAATCTAAATTTGCCTGAACCCACAAACCCGAATCTGTACCCGAACTTGAATCGGCAACTTGGCAGAATACTGATATTTGTGATGCTCAGGAGTTGAATTTTGTCCTACAAATATCATTCCAACCCTGTCTTGGTCTGCCTCAACATACACACACTGTTATTGAAAGCTATTTTATTACGAGAATAACTGCAGCTCTTTTGGAGAATAAATGCCATGTTACCTTCTGCCTTGACAGCAGAATCTGTAGCTCACCGTGTGTTTAGCAGCAATGTTAGTTTTATTTGTTGAGGTTATTCCACTTATGTCCTCTTCAACACTTTTAAGTTGTGTTTCTCCTATAGCACTGCCAGAGTTAAAGATTGCAGACTTCAATTTTAGGAGTCATAAAAATTGTAACTGATTCTGCATCTCTTATTGACTCTAGAGCATAGTCAAATGTCATTGCATAATAGTCCTATTAAGAATTTATGGCTGATGAAATTAATAGATAGTTAAAGATGTATATCTCTCAGGAAACTTGTAAGCAAATCATTTTTTCTTTAAATTTTGAGTGTTTGAGGAGAAAGAATAGGAAATTTAATGTCAATGTGAATTAACTATTGAAGTGATTTTCTGTGAAATTTATATACTGTAATAGAGCATGGTCAAATGTCATTGCATAATAGCCCTATTAAGAATTTATGGCTGACGAAATTAACACATAGTTAAAGATGTATATCTCTCAGGAAACTTTTAAGCAAATCATTTTTTCTTTAAATTTTGAGTGTTTGAGGAGAAAGCATAGGAAATTTAATGTCAATGTGAATTAACTATTCAAGTGATTTTCTGTGAAATTTATATAGTGTAACAAACATATTGTTAGAGGTGTCTAATTTTATAGGACCAGTCAGGAACTTATTAATTAGTCATTACCATATAGGATGATGTGAATTATCTTTTAAGGCCAAAATTGTGAGATACCATGAAAAATGATATTTGTGTAAGAATCAAACTAAAGCCTGGGAGGCTAGAACTATTGTTTTTGGTCCCAGATGCTTGTACTGCTGAACATGGCAAAGGTGACAAACTATACTTCTAAAGTTGAAATTATTAAGAGGGTGCACTTAAGGAATTGATTATATAGCTACGTTTGGTTACAACAAAAACTTTTTGAAAATTTTCAGGTATGAATAAAAAGGTCATTAATCACCTGGACAAGCTTTTTGTGACAAATGATGCGGCTACCATAGTTAAAGGAATTGATTATATAGCTACGTTTGGTTACAACAAAAACTTTTTGAAAATTTTCAGGTATGAATAAAATGGTCATTAATCACCTGGACAAGCTTTTTGTGACAAATGATGCGGCTACCATAGTTAAAGAACTTGAGGTACAACATCCTGCAGCAAAGCTCCTAGTGCTGGCAGCTACAGCTCAACAGGAAGAGATTGGAGATGGTGCCAATTTGACAATATCATTTGCAGGAGAGCTTCTTCAAGGAGCTGAAGAGCTCATTAGAATGGGATTGCATCCCAGTGAGATAATCAGCGGCTACACAAAAGCCATAAGCAAGGTAGATATTTTTCTTGCATGCAATCAGATAACAAATAAAACTCCAAGATATTTTATTTCTTTGGATTTACTTTTTATTAAAAATTAATAATACCTTATTTACTTTGTTTCTTGTATTGTTTGTTGGCAATAATTTTTCTTTTCTGTTCAGGCAATTGAGCTTTTAGATGAATTGGTAGAACCAGGTTCAGAAAAGATGGATGTTAAGAATAAAGAGCAAGTGACCCTCAGGATGAAAGCTCCTGTTGCCAGTAAACAATTTGGACAAGAAAGCATTTTGTGTTCCCTTGTTGCAGATGTATGAGATCTATTTCAGCATTTCTAATTGTTGTTAATGGTGACAATGACATCATTCTAATGAGGTCTTTTTTGCAGGCCTGTATTCAAGTTTGTCCCAAGAATCCAGTGAATTTCAATGTGGATAATGTGCGAGTTGCTAAATTGCTGGGGGGAGGACTGCATGACTGCACTGTGGTTCAGGGTATGGTACTGAAAAATGATGCTGTTGGAACCATCAAGCATGTGGAGAAAGTCAAGGTGTGGTTCTAAGTGGATGTAATTGCGATAATTCAAATACAGCTTTTGATCTTAATATTCTTTATAATCGAACATGGTTGCACATGATTGTGAAGTTCTCTTTGGTTTATGTGCAATCACTAATGTTTATAAATTTCAAAAGAGCATGCTGTCTTGCTTTTTCAACCTGTTTTAGTTTTTGATTGTTTTTCAGACTTTGTCCCAAGAGGCATCAGTTTTCTGAGTGATTTCATGTCTTCCCTTCCTTGCATGTTACAAAAATTCAATGGTGCTACCTTGTTTTCTCCTGTTGAACAGTCTTGTTTAATGATTTAAACTTGTAAGTTTTGAATTAAACTCATTAGATTATTGCTGGGTATTGCCAAATACCTGTCATATACAAAACATAAACAGTAGTACGCTTCCCGTCAACTATCGGATTGTATCTACGAGGAATGATTGTCTAACACAGTATGGCATAGAATAGTAAGAATTGCTTATTGTGAGGGTTTTGCAAATGGGATAGCATATTAAGTGGGCTTAACCTTGGAGGAAACTCCATGGCTAAGCACACTTGAGTTGGAGTAGTGTTGGGACTGGTGACCTCTTGGGAAGGCTGAATGCTTTACCTCTGTGAGCATCACCTAGATTCGATGAGTTGTAATGGTCACCCTAGAATGCCCAAAAACTGAACCAACTGCTGATAGGAATTTAGTTAAATAATTTGCATCTAACTCCTAATTTCTCTGTTAAATGTTTGAACCCTTTTATGGCTTTGGAAGTAAAATGTTTGTTTGTTTTTATGTCTTTGCATAGATTTGAAACCACATAACATGAACAAGAAGGAATTTATAATAATATGCAAACTAAAGATTGAACTAATGTTGAAATGATATTAATTTTCAAACCAATAAAATCAAATACATAGCAGATTTTTCAATTCACTAACTACTCCAGCATTATAACATAATATTCCAGTAATGACTTCCCATCTTGCTGCTACAGTAATATGAATAGTGGCATGCTACAGTGCTACTACAGTAAAATCCGCCTTCAATCAGTCCAAGACCCTCATAAAATCATCCCTTCACAATGGCATAAGCATCGGACAAGAAGTGAGAATGATATGAGCAAACACCCAATCCGCTTGTAGCTAGAAATGCGCCTAATCTGTCTGTTAATGAAGCTGATAGCAATGAATGCCAAAGGCCAAACCCCAAGGGAATGATGTCTAGAATGTCACAAGAAAGGATAGACGTCCTCTAATGCCAAGAATGGATCTGCAACTCGCACATCAATTTTCTTTTCATATTCCACCTACTGAACAAGCGTCACAAGCTCACCTTTTTATTTCTACTTCATAGGGTCGACCCACTTTTCACAAGCAATGTGGGATAAAGTGTTCTAAAATAAAATAAAATAAAATAACACCTTATGTCTCCCTTGGGCTTCCCTTTTCCAACACACAACCCAACATGAATAATATTAACGTAACACTTTATTATTTTCACATTTAATTTAAATGTTACTTTAATAAACTTCAGGCATTAAAATAAAATAGTCATAGGGCTCAGAATAATATGAGTGATAGCTCATTGGAAGGCTCTCATCAAGGAGCATCAAACCCAATCACTAATTCTAACATCGCCCATGCCCTGTTGACATACTAAAAATAGTAAGTTTGCCCAACACCATGTAAATCATCTTCGTTTCGGCCCGAACTGGAAATGACTAGGCCAAAACATCTCAGGATCCCACTGACCTCTTCGTTAGCATTTACGACGACGCAGAAGTAGGCTACGGTCACACAATTGGACAACTGCTAAAGTGGGGACATTACATGAGCGCTTAGTGTTCCATTCATTCTCATGAGAGATGGGTTCTTGTGTAATACTCTACTCATGAAACATGGGTCAATGAGTTTGACTAAAAAACTATACAGTTGAATCTTGACAGCAATAGCACACTATCACAATTTGGCTTGCTGTTGTAAATATCTCCTACTAATCAAGAATCTTTTATGTTTTTGTAATTGATCTTATTTATTCAAGTCAATTTTTTTAGCATAACAAAGCACTTGCCATCAACTTTTTTATCACTCCACATTGAATAGCTAGAGTAGCCAGTAATTCCTCAGTTCCTCCCTGAGCGTGTGCATCCCATATCCAATTTGGATGCATAGTTGATATGAGCCGGATGCATGTTGGATATTGTACCCACATGTGCTCAAAAATGCTGATTTTCTAATCTCACCAAATACTATGTTATTTGATTTTTTAAAAATTTCATGTAAATCTTCACAAGTTTAATTTAAAAAAATTAGTACACAAGTTTTTAATTTTATTTAGTATAAATAAAACCTACACCAAATGAGTAAGACAGATGAAATGTTTTTCTATTTCAGCAACCCATTTTTGGGTTAACTTCCAATGCAACTCTACAACTTTTGCATATTGTAGTTTTAAATTAATGTATAATAATTGATGTAGCATTTATGCGTCTATAGTACTTTTGAAGACATGTTTTGTTAAATAAATGTGTGTGTTTTATCAATGTTGTATCCGGCTGTATCCATATTGGGGATATTTAAAAATGGCCATATCAATATTCAATTATTTATATTTGTATCCATATCTGTGTTTGTGTAACTTTGGTATTAACACATGGCCAGCAAATAGTTCCGTTTTGTTCTTTCTAGCCCTCTACTGTACTTTTGAAATCCCTTCTCAGAAGTCTTATATTGAATTCCTAACTTATTTTTATTGCTAATACAATTAAAGCTGATTTTACCCAAGAATGGGAAAATACATAGATAATAATTATACACTTTTTCCTGGGTTTGAGTTTATAGAATAGAGATTTGGGTATGTTGGTAAATATATTGTTCTTTCTAGTGTAACTCTTATAAGCCCGAACCTGTGAGAAACAATTTGATACGAACAGTTGGATAATCTATCATGAGATTGATAGATTTCCTCTGAATTGAAAGGTACAACTCCCTTATCAATGATATTCAATGAATTTGTTTGTTCCTAAACTAATTGGATACGTTCTTAACCCGAGAACGGAAGAGGAAAACCAAGCCAGCCCTAGATAGAACTAACTCAGGCAGATTTTAATTCTTAAACCTATCCAATGCCAAGAACCCACAATTCCTATGACTTCTTGATACCGGTAATGCAATATGGATGCAAATTATGTGAATGCAATGAAGAAATGAAGATTTAATATTTAGATTTCTGCAATAGGAATATATGCAAATACTCTGATCTACACCACATTCATTATTTGACATAAGATGCAAGATAATGTCCAAAACTGAATACAACAATGCTCTGATTGAATATATTCAGAAAATAAAACCCAAATCCTTTGATTTGAAGCAAAACTCTTCTTTGTTTTGAACACAACAAATACAATGCTTTAATTTTTATTTGCCTGCAACTTTGGCCAAATCTATTACAGAAATCAATGCATGAAATGAAATGCATAAAATAAACTACTATCTCCCCTCTACTCCAGCAATACCTACTCTTGCAGAAAAGAAGAACCCCTTTAAATGAAAGGGTTTTACAATAAATACATTCTTTAGCAACCGTTTGGTTTCTTCCAGTGACTTTTCAGTTCTGTAATTGATCTTGTCTCTTCGACTTCTCATATTTTTCTTTTTGAAAATTGATATGCTTATTAACTTTTAAAGTTAATAATGATATATATTAACATATTTAAATTATATTTTAACAGTTGACATTTAAATATGTTAAATCAATATCCAAAATCTTTCCTTCATTGAGTGGACAGCAAAATAAATAATTCTGCCAGGTAAAAATGGGCCATTTTTCGTGGGGCATATCTTTTTATTCCACCATTGGATCGAGCTCATTTCTGGATATGTTCTTCCAAACTTAGTTTTCTGCATTTTGACCAAAACGATCGAAAAAATAATCACTGAGTCAAAAGATATGAGCTACTGAATGCTGGTCTATATGACTGTTGCAAAATCAGAATTGATAAAATAAAATTTCCAGCCACTCTTCTTTCAATGCTCTATAATTCATGTCTTCAATCTGCAAGAATGTTATCTTTCATACTTACAATGTTAATTCTCTGCTAAAATTTGGGAGAAATTCTCTCGAATTCTTATAGCAGAAATCTGATTTTTGTCTTCTCCCTTTTGTGGAAAATTGAACTTTGACTGCAAAAGGCGCAGTGAAAAATGAATTTTGCATTTCCATGTAGTGGGCACAATTTTGATGTAGATTGATTCACAAATTATTTTTCTGGAGTAATCTTGATGCTAGACCCCATATACCTTCATTGTGGATTGAAATTTGCCTTTTCTCTCCTCATATGGAAAATTGGACTTTGCCTGCGAAAGTCGTAGCGGAACATGAATTTTCCGCTACGCATTTTTACTTTTGCTAGAAAATGAAATATTTGCTTCTCCAATGGAAAATTAGAAAATGATTGCGAAAGGTGTAGTGGAAAATGAGTTTTCCACTACACTTCATTTTTCTTTTGGTGAAAAATCCCAAGTTGACTACCTCCATTGCGAAAAATTCAAAAAGTGCTTCTCCAATGGAAAATTAGAAAATGATTGTGAAAGGTGCAGTGGAAAATGAGTTTTCCACTACACTTCATTTTTCCTTTGGTGGAAAATCTCAAGTTGACTACTCCATTGCGGAAAATTCAAAAAGTGCTTCTCCAATGGAAAATTAGAAAATGACTGCGAAAGGCGTAGTGGAAAATGAGTTTTCCACTCCACTTCATTTTTCCTTTGGTGGAAAATCCCAAGTTGACTACTCCATTGTGGAAAATTCAAAAAGTGCTTCTCCAATGGAAAATTAGAAAATGACTACGAAAGGCGCAGTGGAAAATGAGTTTTCCACTCCACTTCATCTTTCCTTTGGTGGAAAATCCCAAGTTGACTACTCCATTGTGGAAAATTCAAAAAGTGCTTCTCCATGGTGGAAAAATGAACTTTGACTTCTATTTGCTTCCACATTTGCATATCTGGACTCAGAAATAATTCAATCCTTAATAGAAACTTTGTTAAGCATACTAGGAACAATTTTGGAAAATTCTTTATGGGAGGCAACTTTAAAAGTTTTAAAAATGGTGTACTGAAAGTGCATCTACAAGGTAGAACTTATAGAATCCAAAAATCTTAGACACAAAATAATGCTTTGCCTTCAATTCACCATAATTTGTTTGTTCATTCATTACATATTTATAGGAGTGTTCCTATTACAACTCTTTAACAAAGATGAGTTTTTTAACAGCTCATAATACAAGCAAATATTCACACAAGCAACATTATTTAGATGATATTTTAACAAACCATAAAAAATACTCACAGGTACTATCAAATCAAACAGACTAAACGTTTACACATTCTAAAAACTCACTAACAAACCTAAAGAAATGGGAATGATGTAAAAATACTATCAGTTAGAACAACAATAATAACACCATCACCAAAATGCAATCATTGCTTGCATAATCATAAGTCAACATTGGACAGAATAGTAGGAGGAGAATCTAGGGAATGATGGCCTTCCTAGCACATCTTTCTTGGCTTTCTAATTGTAATACTGAGGTAAGCTGTGCTTTATTTTTCCTTCTGTGATATGTGATGACGAGTCAAATGATTAAAAAAGTTGCTGTTTACACAAGGCTTTTTCCAGGCATGGGATTTGGACCATTGATTCTCCCGGGTATGTCCATGGACAATTTATTCTTGTGCATGAAGTCCATGCCTTACCTGCATCCAAAGTGGACTGGATGAACCTGGATTTGGGGTTTTTTCTTTGCCTATTAGTAATATAGAAATAGTGGGAAGCCAGTCTTAACACACTCTATTTACTCACTTTTGTGGAAAGGCATCTGGGCTTGCTTTGTGATGGCTGAACAGGTTCTTTAACTTGATTAAAGGAGACGTGATGGCTTTCATAGCAGATCCATTTGGGAAAATATAGTTTTTGTTTTCTTCTTAACCTGCTTTTTTCTACATATTGCTTGCAGATTGTTGTTTCTATGATGATAATTTTTATTTTATTATTAGAGCACACCCTTGCACCTGCTATGAATGTTATTAACTTGCTTTTCCTGTTCTTTTGATTTGTCAGATTGCAGTGTTTGGTGGAGGTGTGGATACATCAGCTACAGAAACTAAGGGTACTGTCCTTATTCAGAATGCTGAACAGGTAATTTTTTTGTTGGATCTCCTAGGCTGATTACTGAGCAGTGAGAAACATAACAAATAGACATAATTAATGTAAATGGATGGGTCAGATATGTTAGAAAAAGGTGTTAGATTTTAGCCCAGAAATCAGAGAAACAGCATAAAGGAAATCATAAAGCAGATACAAAATACACTAGAAAAGATGCAAGAGACACATAGAAATATCCTGGGAGAACCTTTTGAGAATGAAGGAAAAAATCCAGCCACACACAACAAAAGATCATTTTATTGAAAAAAAAATTCAAGTGTATAAATCCTTTACGTTACAACGGAAGGCGTTTTAATTTTTCCAAAACATAAATTCTTTATTCTAAATACAACTCTATGTATTTTTATGCCTCAACACATGTAGAATGCTATGTCATTATATTTAATATTACAATTATCATGAACGTCCTGTTCAGCTGAAGGTGACTAACGGAATTAATGTCCATCTTTCTAGAGATAAAATCTCCATCACAGCTACAAACTCCAACACTCCCTCCTAGCGAGAGATAGATCTTTAGCTGAACCCCCAAGGATGCAGCCAAAATGTCAATGATAAAATCTAATCATAAAGATCCTATGAAAACCCAGCAAGAAACATAACCAGCTTTTATCATGATGTTGTTATGAATCTCTCAACATGACACTAAGAGAACAATATACTCATGGTCAATAATCATGGAATCAGTCAACATGATAGTCTTGTAATAATGAAGTCACTTGACATGATAGACTTGTAAGAATCACAGCTAAATCACAGACTCTCTCAACGTGAATGTCATGGAATCATTCAACATGACATCCAACTCCTGCATGGATTCTCTCCACGTGATGTCATTTTGGAATCTCTCCACGTGGCGATCACTCCCAGAATGAAAGAGTTATCATAGCTGATTCTTACAACCATATTTATTCACACAAGAATAGAAACAGGCATAACAAAAACAACACACAGTTCCATTCAAGTCTTAACTTTTACAAATACCACTAGCATTACAAGCATACACACATATGAGAATGAAGGGGATTCCATAAGCACTCCCTCTTAATTATGAAGCCTCCCTTTGAAGCACAAGCTCCCTCTGAGTTTCATATCTGAATGCAATTATGTATCTTTGATCCAATTCAGCAAGAAACATCATCATCTCATGATTCTTGTTGCATCCTGAAACCAATAGAGATTAAATCAATCTATCATAAAGAAATACATATACATTAATGCCAAAAATCAGACATCATTTTCCATGATATGACAACAACTAATTATTCAGGGATGAAGAAAAATTTATGTCATGTTCATCTTTTCTAGATTTTGATCTTCATAAAATGGCAGATACTAAGCCACTACCCAGTATTCCAATTTTGCATGTTCCTGCAATAATCTGCTACAATTCTATTGATGATTGAATGCGTCCGAGTGAAGATATGCCCTGGCTCGATCTCTCACAGGGATTGTTGCCCCAAGATCAACTTTTTTATGACGATACAAATTCTCTGCTTTACAGAATCTACACCACTTACCTGCTAAGACTGCCTGTCGCTAATAGGAGCTTTCAAAAAAAATGTGATTGATCAAGTCCATTTTATTTATTTTTCAAAGATATATCAAACTAAGAGACTTGAGTCGTCAATGAGCTGACAGGAATATGAAATGGAAAAGATAAGAAAACCTTCGGTGACGATAAAGCAATAAACCATCTTGGCACAATATCCGAAGGCAAGCATACTCAAGATATCGCTATTGGTTGAGTGATTGATTCCAAAGAAAGAAGATTCTTTCCCAGTTGATTAAGCCTGATATTGATCTTGGTGATCTCAACAAAGCCCGGATTCAACGAATCATGACAAGAGGGCTTTTCTTGCTCCGGAGAATTCACCTGGATTTATACCGCTTCCATTCGACACTATAACTTGTCCGAATAAACAGGGATTTGAAAGAGCGAATACAACTGAACAGAACCCACAGAGAAGCTAAACGATCATGAGCTGAGTAATAACAACACGATAAGCATGTGATTGAATTATACAATCAAGACACAGGTTGATCATCAATCACTGTTCATGAACACTCGAAAATATGAAAGAAGACTTTGTGTCAAAGCCTTCAGGTGAACGGACAGAGACTGAGAAAATACGATCTTGCTTTCCTGCTAAAATGCCATTATTGCTAGCTCTGGTCATATACCCTCTGTGTGTATATGATTCGATCAAGCACTCTTGCATATATGCATCCTGAGCATGCACTGCTTGAAGGAAATGAGTGAGTCAATCACAAATGTTACCATAATCTCAAAAAAAAAAAAATATGAATGATGAAGGGTGAATACGAACTGCACATCAACAAACTTGAAATGCTTGAAGCCCAAGCAAGTGAAGCCAATAAGAAGATTAAAAAAAACAGTGAAAATAAAATCAATCCTCCCGACAGAGAAGGATAACAAGGCGGCATGAGAGTGAAGTTCTGCCAAACATGACCAATATATGCAAAACACGATGAAGCTGCCCAGACATCGAAGATGAGGACAATGCAAAGAAAATCACAGAGATAACAGTTATACAGAATCGAGACTTGACCCAGCCCACTATATGATATACGGATTATATAAAATAAATGCTTCAACTGCCAAGTACAAACATATACTAGGGAAAAAACAAACAAACCAAAAACCAGATAAAAAAACTGCATGCACCCAAACACCAGAATGATGTTACATAGCCTGCAATACATAGGAATCCATTGGACAAGAATATAAGCCGTATATCACAAATTTCTGTGAGCATGATAGATAGCCTGGAGAAGATATGATGTTTGCAACTAAAACACAAGCTAGAGAGAAAAGACTTCCCTAGATGCTGTAATCTAACCATGCTCTGTTACAATATTAGATTTTAGCCGAGAAATCAGATAAACAGCATAAAGGAAATTATAAGCAGATATTAAATGCACCAGAAAAGATGCAAGATACACACAGAAATATCCTGGGAAAACCCTTTGAGACTGAAGGGAAAAACTCGGCCACACACAAATAAAGATCATTTTATTGAAAAAGAAATTCAAGTGTACAAATCCTTTGTTTGATGTGATATATATGACAAGAAGAGAGAACCTTTACATTACAACGGAAGGTCTCTAAATTTTCCCAAAACATAACTCTTTATTTTAAAAAACAACTCTACATATTTCCATGCCTCAACGCATGTAGAATGCCACATGTCATTATATTTAATATTACAATTGTCATAAATGTCCTGTTCAACTGAAGGTGACAAACAGAGTTAACGTCCATCTTTCTAGGGAGAGAGATCTTTATTGCAGCCAAACTGCAACAGAAGGAGGATCCATGGGAAGTTAAGCCTTATTGGTGATTATACTGTTAGATTCCTGTATATAGTATAGGAAGGCTTCAATGCAGCATGCATATGATATGGCTTGGTTGGGTTAGGTTTGATTTGTAATCAAAGTTGTTAGTACCACAGGCAATGAAACTTTGGTGGAAGAAGTGATAAAGGAATGCAAACAGGAACCAGCTGTTTATAATCAAGCAAGAGTCCAATTGTAATCTCTCTCAAGAGACATTCTTCTTTTCAATTATTTTTATTCTAATATCTAAAAAGGAACACAAGAAGAAAATTTAAGTTTCAAAATATATTGAAATATTCATAGTACATATTGAAGCGTGTGTGGATTATGTCTTGGATTGGTGTATAATAAAGATTTTCATTTGAATCAGCAGATCTCTTAGGAGTAAGGCTGTTTGTGAGTTGTGCTATTTTCTATATTAAAGTTGTCCTTTATCACCATGCAGAGTGTTTCATTAACTTATTTAGTATAATTAAATGTGAGCATACCACAGTATCCATTTTTATCCTTAGAATTGATTCTAGAAAATGAGAGGCCTTTTTTACTCTTATACATATTGATATCCTGATAGCTTTATATTTCATTTCAGTTGCAAGCAAGATTAAGTTTGGGTACAGATACAGGGGTCCATAAAAATTCCCAAATCTGTTGCTGTGTACTTTCTGTGGTGTTAAAGTATAGTTTAAACTTCGCTCATTTTGTAAAATTAATATATAGTGTTCAAATGTTTATGACATGGTGCGTTGTAAAGTTTTTACTTAGTGCATGATTATTTGTTCATTACAGCTAGAGAATTATGCAAAAACAGAGGAGGCAAAAGTAGAAGAACTGATTAAGAGTGTTGCTGATTCTGGTGCCAAAGTCATTGTGAGTGGAGGATCAGTTGGCGAGATGGCATTACATTTTTGTGAACGATACAAGTAAAAGCGAAATCTTGCTTTGTGATTATCTGTCTTTCTTGTAGTAGTGGTTGGTAATTTACATGCTAGATCATGTTGACAATTTCTTACCTGCTTTAGTTTTTGAAGTTGCAAATAAAAAATGCAGTATTAGAAATAAGATTGCACATTGTAATGAATATCTAAGCATCATTTCTTATTATAATTCAAAATTGGTGCCTGCCTGTATGTTTGATTCAGTTGTGTTTTCTTTTGGCATATTTTGTCTGCAATTTAACAGAATCATTCAAACATAATATTTTACCAATGAAAAATTTTACTTAAAAATGAGTGTTCTGACGAGAAATCTCTATGCTCTAAAGAAATGGGTCAGTGGAAACACAATAAGTTATTTCTTAAGGAAATTCAAAGGAAAAATCAAACCTATTGTCAACAGAATTTGACCTTGACGTGGAATATTTACTTCCAGTTGTTATTAATCACTCGATGTATTATTTTTGATTAATATTTATTTCAATAGTCCATTAAGACCAACAGCAGGGGAATATACTAAATAAGTTGCTTCAGCAGTTTCAAATCTTATATTCATAGGAAAACCACAGAAATACTGAGGGATCAATGAAATTTTAAAATGGCTAAGTTGGACCAATATACATTTAAGGCTATTTTGTTAACCAAGTTTACCCCTTGAATGATATAATATTTTGTTAATCAATTCTTATTGAAGATGTTGGTTATTCCATTCAGGCTCATGGTTTTGAAGATAAGCTCAAAATTCGAACTCCGCCGATTCTGTCGTACAACTGGTTCTGTGTCATTGGTGGGTATTACTATACTGACTAGCGATTGTGAATTCAAGATTCACAGATTTTTATGAAGGCATGCATTGTATGTATTTGCAGGTGAAGCTTGGCCAGCCAGGCCCAGATGAGTTGGGATTTGCTGACTTAATATCTGTAGAAGAAATTGGTGGTACCAGAGTAAGTTCAGTTTCCATTTCGAAGTTCCCAAAAATAATCTATTTGTTCTAGAGGAATGCTTTTTTCTTGGCTTTATTTTTATTTTGTTTGGATTCCACAAAACCTTAATTTTCAGCTTAAGACACCTGAGATGTAGTCAATATGCTTCAGGTAACTATTGTGAAAAATGAACAAGGTGGAAACTTGGTGTCGACAGTAGTATTGCGTGGAAGTACAGATAGTATTTTGGATGATCTTGAGAGAGCAGTTGATGATGGTGTGAATAGCTACAAGGTATTTTTCTGGGATTGTTGTTTCAAGGTTAACTCATCGATTTCACATACTGCTTCCTTTTTGTAGTTAGTTTTATTGGATAGCACCATTTTCATTGTCTGGTTTATCATACATTGCCTTGCATTTCCATCTTTCCTTTTCCTATATATGCAAATCAATTTTAATTTCTATACTTCTCCAGGCTATGTGCAGAGATAGTCGCATTCTTCCCGGGGCTGGTGCCACTGAGATTGAGTTAGCTAGAAGAT
The DNA here is from genome assembly GCA_028749045.1 of Cupressus sempervirens. Lineage (NCBI taxonomy): Eukaryota > Viridiplantae > Streptophyta > Pinopsida > Cupressales > Cupressaceae > Cupressus > Cupressus sempervirens. The sequence continues at coordinate 702,339,729 of CM053784.1, forward strand.
TAAAGGAGTTTGCATACAAAGAGACAGGGTATGCATTACAAGTTTACAACCATAAACCTCCTTGACTTAGTGATCAAGGATTGGTCTTCATCAGTATTGTGAACCTTTTATATTCAATAATTGTAAAATAGGCCTTTCTGAACTGAGCTGATTTATTTTTTGTCTTGTTTGTTTCTTTTATTCAAATGCAATTGTAAAAATGCATTGTATAGTTGCAGTATACTCAATATTATAAGACCGCTTGCATGTACTTGTCAGATAGTTTGCATAGAAAGGCAAGCCTATAAGACAAAAAATGTGGAAGGTGGTACCAGGTTTAAACTGTATAAAATATCTGATTTCCCCTTTAGAAGTGAATGATACTTTAGGTGGAGCTTATACCCTTCTTTCAGAATTTTATTCACAAGGCAAATATCACTGAATTCCAAGGGTTGGATGTCTTGTATCCATGTATTTGTAACATTATACAGAGTCTACCATTGACGTCCAAGCAGGAAACCTTTTGAATGGACAGAAGGTTGTTGTTTAATTATTATTTTATCAAATACTTTACATTTTTCTTGTAAAATTATTCTTTATTACTAAAGAAAATGTTATAACTTGAAGGGCTATTGTTTCCCCCACTCCAAACAAAGCAAATGGCTTGAATTGGGTCCTTGCTTTAGCAGATGGTGTCACTGGAACAGAAATGAAACATTGAAACTCTAGAATTCCATAAATCAGTGCAAGCTAGATTCCTGAAACTTTTTCTTTTCATATTGTGAAGCTCACTTTCCATCTGATTGAGAAGACAAACTTTGATATTTTTGAATTTATCTGTCTACCACCTGCATCTGTACCTAGGTTTTATCTTTTGAAAATAGTCACCTGGAAAATCAGGTTGAATAACTGGACCCCAGTCTAGAATTTGCTCGTGATTTGATTTGAATTTAATTTTAGTGTAATGTGAGCATCTCCTTGTGATAATATTCAAATATTATATAGCTGTACCCTTGTTCAAACATTCTTGGACACTCATTAAAATGCCTTTCTCCTCTGCACCCACTTATACAATGTCGCATGATTTATATAGGTTTTTGAAGTTTAGGAACTTAGTGTTGGGTTTGTAATGAGAAGTTTTTTAAGGCTTTTAATTGTAATGGACAAGGTAATGCATGCAATCTTGAAGAGGAGTTATTAAACGTGATGCTTTGGACTGACCAGATCAATTCTCTGACATAATTATGATGTTCTACTCTATATATTTGTTTTCATATGCATGTGTGCTCTTATCTATGTGTAAAGCTATTGAAGAAATGAAATGGTGAAAGAATCAAGTTGTGAATTGTCACCGAGAATCGTCTTTCCCTTTATGTAAGCTTTTCTCTGCAAGCTGTGTGATTTGAAGCAGTAAATTGATGTTTCATGGCATGTAGTGAAAATCTTTCTTGGGATTTATTTGGTCAAAGCAAAAGATGAAAATTTTAATTAATCGGGATTTTTAAGAGGAAAAAATCATTTAACCAGAAAAACTCTTTATCAAAAATGCCTATGCCTGTAAAATCACTATTTTGTAGATGACAAACAGGATTGTCTTCTTTCGGTGATTTTCTTTTGACATGAGATTTTGGAAGTCTGCAAAAAAATTGTTCATCTGATCAGAGTAATCTGAGTCTGATTGACTCACTGATCTATTCTGATTGCCTCCTCAAGTAGTCTAGGCCACAACTGCTTGTGAACTCATTTTTCTTTTTCCAGACATCTACTACTATATGCTAAGAAATTTAGTAAGTGATTTCTGAGGTCTTACCCTAGTTTGTATTACATTGGTTGCAGATTGGATCAGTATGCAATGGGAAAGTTTGCTGAGAGCTTTGAGATGGTTCCAAGGACTCTAGCTGAGAATGCTGGATTAAATGCAACTGAGATCATCTCTTCACTTTATGCAGAACATGCAGCTGGCAATGCCAAAGTTGGGATTGATTTAGAACAGGGAGTATGTGGAGATATGACAAATGAGGGGGTCTGGGATCTTTTTCTTACAAAGTAAGTGGGTAGCTTGTATTGGCTGCTTCAATCTGAAAATTCTAACTTCTGTTTGAAATCCACCATTTGCTTGTTTTTCATGTTGGATTCAAAGTTCATAAAAGTTCACACTGTAACCATAGTCATCAAGATCTCATCTTTAGTATGGTTCTGCCACGGTAGACTCTTAAATTTACATGTAGAATAATTTGCATTTAAAAAAAAAAGTTCTTCCATATACTCAACCTCTATACCTGCTCTTCTTTTGCAGGTTTTTTGCTTTGAAGTACTCAGCTGATGCAGCTTGCACAGTTCTCCGTGTGGACCAGGTAAAATAAATCTCGATATTTTTCTTTTTTGATCACTTAATAAATATGGATTAATAACTGAATGTAGCAGAAAAATATGCAATTAAATTTTTTATTCTGTTCAATACTTCTTGCTTTCTCGCAGATTATCATGGCAAAACAAGCAGGCGGTCCAAAGATGGATAAACCAGCACCTGCAGATGAGGATTGAGTTTTAACATAATTTTTCTACCAGGGAAAATTCTATTATGTGGACTTTCCATATTTGATCTGAAGTTCAAAATTGGCCCATCCTATATTCTAGATTTTCTTGGGGTTACCATTCTGAGATAATTTGTGTGCTCATTGGAAAATCCACCAGTAATGTATCATTCTATGATGAGGCTATAAGCTAATGTTTTGCTAACTGTGATAATGGAAATTGTACTGTTTAGCAGTCCATAATATTTTTGAAGCCTATGTTTGTACCTAAAGGCAATTTTGAATAGATTTGGATATTTTTAAAAAAATTGAGAGATATTTTTGGTGACGAAAATCTAATTTTGTTATCCTTGTAATATTTCAATCTTAATATATTTGTGCAACATCCATTCTTCCTAGATATTAGATGTGGTATTGATATTGTACATTTTGTTGACGTCTAGAACTGTTGACCCATGCAGTTTTTTAAGTGTACATGTGCAGACAATGCTTTGTGTAGCATGTTTGCTTTTTCTACTTCTGCAAGGAAGATATATATTTTATTGTCGACTTTAACTGAAGTTTTAACTTTAGATCACTCGGATAATTGGGCAGTTTTGTAATTTTTTAATTGATCAGTTGTGGTAAGACTGAAAGTGCTCAGCATGGCAACAAATAGTATGTTCCAGGAACTAATAATTCTATTGGAAAGAGATTCAAAGAGTGAATAATCTCCATAGTTGAAATAGTATTCTGATAATGCCATTTATCAGCTAGATGCTTCAATTGTCATTTCAAAAAGAGTACTTTAAGTTTAAACAATGTACTTTAATTATGCCAAAAGGTGTACCCTCGTAAGTTTAAAATTTAAAAAATGCATTTATGGTCCAAAGTTCGCTAGATATCATTGCACGATGATTCAAGTTAATCTGACGGTCCATGACTTTTCACCACGTATCCCCCTTGACGGTCCATGACTTTTCACCACGTATCCCTGATGAGCGGAAGTTGTGTCGTATGGCTTCTGTGATTTGGGGATAAGCTTGTGCAATTACTGTTTAATGACAGACACTTGTTGCAGAGGAATGACACCACGACTGGTTCGTGAAAAACTGTCCTGCTTCCGTGGCGGTTGGCTTGTTCGTAGGCATTTGTTGCAAGATCTATTGCATTTAGCACGACCCCACATTCATTTTACAAGAGGATTATTGAGAATGGCACTTTCCTAATCTTTGGCTGGTTTGTTTATGGATTTTTGTCTACCTATTTTGTGTCTGTTAATTATCCACACGCTCAGGTATATGAGCAGGGTGCGTAATATAGTTAACTCTCCGGATGTTCGCGTTCCTCACTGTATCTAATGATTCTAATTGATAATAGTCCCTCGCAGGCCGTTAGACTTTTTAATTTGACCATGGAAGGGGATCATTCTCGAAATCTATTCTTCCACACTCATTGAAGATCTCTGTGAGGGCAGAAAGCCTGAAGAGGCTGAAAATCTCCTCTGAACAATGTTGAACAAAGGACTACTTCGAGATGCAATAACCACCAATAAATGGATACATCAGCTCTGCAAGGAGGGCCAAACAAGCTGTGAATTTTCTGATGCTAGTGCTGGAAAAGGTTTCAGCACAATGTGCAACATATAGCATGCTATTGAGCTTTTGCAAGCAAGTCTAGATAAGGGCCACATGCCCAATTCTGTTATTTACAATACAGCTGTGGGATGTCTTTGCAATGGAGGAAAGGCTGAAGAAGTCACTGCCCTTCTACAATGCGTAATGGATAAAGGCTACAATCTCAATACATTCAGTACCATCAATAATTTGATGTACATTCTCTGCAAGAAAAAGTTCTCTGATGCAGTGCAGATATTCCCGATAATGTTGGATAAGGGTCACATTAGTGATAAGATCACCATTAATAATTTGATCATGGGTTTTTGTGAGGACTGCAGGACAAAGCAGGCTGCAGAGGTTTTGCATAGAATACTGGCGAAGGGCTGTGACCCAGGTGAAATTTTCATTGGTAACCTTGAGTGTTTTCTTTGTGACGAAGGGTGGGTATCATCTAATCTTGGGCTTAGTGCATGATATGTTGCGAGAAGCATGTGCTTTGATTTCCATTACATGTAATATGTTGACAGAATTTTTTTTGTAGGAAAGGTAATTCATAAGAGGTTATGAAGGTTTTTCATCATATGTTGGAGAAAGGTTACGAACCTAATATTTTTACATATTCTATAATGATTGTCTGGTTGTGCAAACAAAGGAAGTTGCAAGAGGCTAGGGATTTCTTTTGTGGTATGCTAGACAGAGGTTACTGTCTTGATGTCATTGCATCCTCAATTCTGATCAACTATTTTGCAAAGAAAGGCTTTGGGAAACAGCCTTAGATCTACTGCATAAAATGGCAGGGAGAGGACTTATTATCAGCATTAACACTCCCACTTTTGTTGTCCTGTTAAATGGATAAGGCGCGAAAGGCATGTCTCGTGAAACCACAAATTTATTCACAAAAATTGTTGTTGGCAGTTGCAGATCTGATCAGCATGTTATGTCTACTGCTTTTGTTTATAAGCTTTCAAGGCAGTCATTCTGATGCAAAGTTTATCTTGAAGGAGATTTCAGAGAAAGGCCAGAAGCCTCCTTTTATGTCATATGCTCACCTGATAAACTGTATGTGTGTAATTCATGCATGATTTTTGAAGCCAGCAAACTCTTTAATGATATTTTGGAGGATGGTTATGAGCCAAGTACTATAACATACAATATTCTATTGAATCAAGCAAGGTATGTTGGATGATGCCAAGGGACTGCTAAAAAAATGTCAGAGAGAGGACACAGTCCTTATGTTTTGGCATACAAGACAGGGTTGGGTGCCCTCTTTGAAGATCAGTTGTTGCAAACCCATCTTGAAGATCAGTAGTTGCAAACCCTTTTTGAAGATCAGTAGAGGCAAAACTATCTCTTCAAAAGTTGTTTAAAAAGGATCAAGGTTTGTTTGAATAATATTAAACTATAGAGGCTTGGTGAATAACCCCCACAAGGCAGATAAGTGAATTTTGTTTATATACTTAAATTTTGTCATTAGAAATGGGGCTGATGAGAACATCTGTATTGGCAAAGCAAATTCTGTGGTGCCCCATCGAAATTGCAGGCAGAATAGTTGTAAGGGAAACTTGGCTTGGATAATTTATGGGCATGTTGTGTTGATTCATTTAGATTTTCGAAAGAAGACTTATTCTTCACCATTATTTCAAGGTTGGTTCATTTCCTTGGGGATCCTTCTGTGTCTACTCACTTTTAAGCCAAAATTGCAGTTGCTTGCATAAAATGATTACTATTTCTAACCTACGTGCTTTGGGAAGCATTGATCTCTTGGCTATTGTGTTGTGTATAGAGGTACATAATTTGCATTTTGTGTACCAGATTTAATGTATTGATTCGTGTGAAATAAGGATTCAGCAATTTATTATTAACGTGAGTGCTTGATAAGAAAATAAACAATGCCATAATATTCTGATTGGGCACATCTTACTGGTTTTGTAGTCTATTTAATTGTTACCTTAAATCAATCTTCATTAATTCTTGGGTTCCCCTTCACTACTCGTACAGCTCTATAACTTCAACTAATTTTTACATTTCTTTACATCTCCACAAATTTCTTTGGCGTACCTAGTTTATAGATGTTAACAATTTAAACGCAATGTCACAAAACAGTGTAAATGATGGCCCGTCAATAAAGACTATAGATGGAACTTGGTAGATCGAAGCTTTTCTCACGGCTACATGGACAAAAAATTTCTTTATCTCAAATTCTCTCTACGATGACTTTTTTGTACAAAACAATGTTGGGTAGCTTTTTAATGTCCCACTCAACCAAATTTATAAACCCTTTAAATGACTCGACCTCTTCATGATTTAACGCACACCATTTATGTTGCTTGCTAGAATATAAATTGGTCACATAAAACAATGCAAGAACAGAATATAGCTCAGTTAAGAGTAATTTGACAAATAACAATCTGAGCATCACTTTATATATTTGAAATACATTCTAAAGTTGACCGAGCACTGGCAAATCTAACTGCTACTACTTGATAAAACCATATTGATGAAATGACCAACTTGCTAACATATGACGATGATTGTTCATTATGGATCATGATCATGTAAGTGAATGATCAACAATGGAACTGGCAGAAGAACTTTGACCCAAACATACTCTTACACAAGAACATCACGCATGGGAGAAAGCAATAACAAGAGACAATATGGATGTGCAGATGAGAAGTATTATTTTTAAACGCATGTTAATGCATCATATATATTCAATAGGCAGTACACATCACATATCAATAATAGAAGTTTCTGCAAATTTGTGATTAAGTGAAGGGAAAGAAAAGTAAATGATTAATATAAATCCTAAAATTTAAAGAAACAATGCCATTAGATTGATAATTCCATAATTATCTCTAAAAGATTTTAAGAAACATAGTTCAATAGTCAATGTACAAAGCGTTGCATATCTATAGCAATGCGTAAGGTAATAAACAATAATAGGAATAGTATTACAATATTAAACATCAAATGATATATTACTAAGTTTGTACAACATCAAAAAAATTGGTAAAGTCTAGGGGAAGCTTTAGGCACATCAACAAAGGCTTGTTTCAATAAAATGTTTCTTTCAATAAAAAAATTAAGGCTTGTGTTGGTGTTTGAAAACGTTACCCATTCCAATTATCCCCATGAGAATATGACACATCTATGGGCAGCTAACTCCCATTATCAACATATCATTTCAGACACAGGGCCAACTATAAGGCAATGACCCTTTTTCTTCTTCAGGCTCTGCAAAACCTAGACGAGTGAACCTATAGATTCCTTATATGGTACCAGTCATCAAAGCATACACTAAATCTATTATGAAGCAGATAAAAACCCCTTATATCTCCTAGAGACTTAATGCAATAACGAAGATCTACAATAGCTGAATGAAAATCTATGGAATGCACAAGCTGAGTGAGGGTTTGACCGTTCTAGCTCTTCAACATAAAATGTAAAGATGATTTGAATTTGATTTGATTTTATGTGGGTGGGGAAATTAGATGAAAACCAAGTATGAATCAACAACTTAATGATCCTGTAACTGATCAGTGCCCGATCCATTGGGCAAACTTATGAATCTCCCTCATGCATTTTAGATATCCGATACTGATTTATATATTCAGATATACGATCTATACATTTACCTTGTAAATAGACATCAATATTCAACTTAAATCTCATTCTTACCTAAGATCCTTCTCAGTAAATCTGCAACCCTGTTGAATCTATGAAGCATTTACACAACTCCTTGAATTATCAGCGACAATGAAACAACATACAACCTTAAAGGACTGCAACTATGACCTGGGCTCTTCGTTCAAAGATCATAAAACATTACAACTTACTGAAAATGGAGACAAGATTCAAACTGAAACTCACATTTTCTGTTCTTTGTATTGATTTCCTTGAAACAATACATGAAAATGCAGGAAATTAACTCACAAGCTACCTAATAAAAACAGACTGTAAAATAACAAATGTTATCATACAAGAGAGAAATTGGCAGGAATGAGAAGCTGATTGGATGGGAAGGGTGTATCATAGCCAAAGCAAAGCTTCATGGTCTGGAACCAGCACATCCTAGGTTTGCCGCTCAGACTTCATCAATTTCAGGGCCAATTCTGCTAAGTGTTTTCCATCCCAGAGACTTTCCGATATTTTCCAACCCTTACAATGAAAGAAAGAAAGAATGATATAGGATGAATGAGTTCCCGGATCTGATCTTTACTTGACAAGTGTCCACTTGAAATTCAATCTTCTGGCAACTGAAAAACCTCTTTCTTCTTTCCTCCCATCTTGATCTGATTCTGTTCTCATCATTTCTTGTAACAAACTTGAAAATATCTCTACCTAATGATGAAATTCTTTGAATCACCGAAATATCTGATTTGCCTCAATGAAATACTGATGAAATTGAGATTCAATTTGATTAGAAAATGGTTAAAATTGCCTCAAATCTCATTTTCACTTCCTTTTAATCGTATTCAGGTCATTTCCATGCTAGAAAACAACTTTGAATATTGACACCTGAATTCGGTTGCAATCTAGGAACCTGAAAGAAAACCTCCTATAGCTTGAACCAGCTACTACCTGTGCAAAAACTGACTCCAGAATCGGATAGTTCGTCTTTTTCCGATTTTGGCGGTATATTGGAGTCCATGTTTTGCTTACAGAAAACCCCTAGAATCTTATTTCAAAAAATGCCCCTCTGCTATAAGTATCAGGTCTGCATTCCTTTTTAAATTTAAAATTTGAAAATTTGAAATTTATCTAAAGTTAAAACTTTAGAATAAAATGTCCCCTTCTGCAAATTTTTTAAATCTGACGTGCATCCATTATAAAAACAATAATAAAATATTATTATTTTTTATTCTTCAATTGCACTTGCCTTTCAATTCGAGTCAACACCAACCTTTCTGCCACATGGCGGCCTCTAATTGGCCGACCACTGCTCTCAGACGCCACGTCAACACCGCAAGGACCCAGTGCCACGTGTCGAGAGTGCGCTTCCCCGCATTACTTAAATCCCTACAACTCCATATTGTGGGGATGCGCGAACCGTCAGATCTTGCCACGTGGCAAAATCCTGTGCCTTCGTTTGAGCTGCTCGTTTTGAACTGCGACCTGGGCCCACTGCCATGTGGCGCCTAGGTGCATCCTCGCATTGCTTAACTACTGCGCAACTCTTTTTGCGAGGATGCGCATGCCGTCGGATCAATCCACGTGTCGAAATTTGCTGCGATCTGCTCATCAACTCGCCATGTCATTAGCTTTGTTTTTGCGTTAAAAAATTTGTCTTATTTGCCTCCTGTTCACTGGCTGACGTCATCCACAAACCACGGGGTCCACGGCAAGGTCTGCGCCCTTTCCCTTCAAAAATGCGTGTCTTTAATACACAACATAATATGTGTTTGAGTATTTAAATATCAAAAAATATTCTCACACTGGCGATGTGGGATAAAAGACTTTAAAGGTTTTCCCTTGCGCTCATTGTTTTTCTTCATCTTGGTTCCTCTATTTCGAATGGGCGACTCCCAATCTGCTTTTTCTTGGCGTGGAACTTCTTCTGAATGCATGGACAATTGGTTTTGTGTCCCTTTGGCACGTTCCCTGCCTCCTCTGCAAGGTCAACGTCCTGCTTTCCGCGGTTTCAAAGCAAAACGTGAGGACCCCTGCGAAAAGGTGAACTTCCACAAAACACGTTTTCCCTCTTATGTGCTATGGCTGGGCGGTTCTTCATGTTGCTTTTTTGCACTAAACAAGTCTGCTATGGCATAGGCGTGAATGAATACATTTCTTGTTTTGATTATTCTTTATTGCCTATGCCGTCTTCTTCTTGTGTTGGCGGATTCTCTGTTCATAGACGACTTGGTCTTTTGTATTACTCTGTAGACTGTCTTCATAGCACCTCTCCACGAAATGGCTCTCCCTGTTGTGTTGGCAGCTTGCTAATGGTGTAGATTTTTGGCGTAAATCTTCTTTGACTGGCTGCGTTTTCCATTTGCTATGGAGTGTCCTTTATTGGCGCCTCAAACTAACTTCTCGCTACAGGCGTTGATTACTCTTCTATCATACCAGTTTGTTCCACTCCTTCATGGCGCTGCTCTGACGTTTCATGTTGCATAGGGTCTCTTTTATGAAACTTGCGGCTTCTTCATCTCGTGGACGCCCTTTGCTCTGTTGCGGCTTCTTTTTGTTCTTGGCCAGCGTGATACATTTTGTTACTAGTGCTGACCTCTTCTATGCGTTAGACTTCTTCCTATTTCATTTGATGTCCCCTGAAGCTTGGAAATCTATGCATCTTTAGCTTTGACTTCTACCCTTCTCTTGTCGTTGATTACTTCAAACACATCAGGTAGATTCTTAATTTCATTGATGCGCTGAATATAAGAACATGAGTTAAATTATTTATCAGAGGTTTCCTTGCTTCTTGTCTCTTTCCTCCTTATGGTGAGCGTCTCTCTTTGGCTCCTTATGCATGGAATGGATGCTTGAATGGAAAGAATCTTTCTCTTACGTGTTCCCCTGTTCTTCAAATTGCCTGCCTACTTGTGGATACCTTCTATTCATGAAAATACATTTTGTTTGCTTCCTACAAAATAGAGTGATGAACACGAACAAACTTCCTCACTTTTGCATCTTCAAAATATATCTTTTAAATAAACAATATGATGCTCACAACATTGTTCATACCACATCTCAATTTCAAGTATCACATCACTCTGACAAGATTGGTTGGGCCCCAAAGTGGGTCCGGCTAAAATTTTTTTCGTTCCCAAACAACTAAACCTTCAAACTGATTCACTGACCTTTTCAGACTGATTGGGAACCAATTCGAGCACTAAATGATCCTTAAAAACTCATTTTTCACTGATCTGCACACTGTCAATTTAGTGCTAGAAGGTCTGTTGACTGGCCTTAAAAACTGATCCAAACAGATAACTGGGCTTTAAGATCAACAGTACTGAATCTCTGTTCCTCGTATTCCTACCCTGTTGAATCTCGTCTTACGACGAATTCAGGGTCAAAAGATATTCGTTGTTAAAGTTGCCTTCTCAGAATTACCTGCAAACAAACATGTCAGAAAACCATAAACTGGGTTTGGATTTGGCCTGGAAAATTGGGCAAATGAGCACTCGAAAAAATGAAACTTGGGGCGTTGGTTCTCTGTCATGAGGACAGTATGAAAATGTGATTTGGGCTCATAACGAATAACAGGACGCAAGTGGCGGACGTTCAAAGTGGGCTACTCAGAATTTGCAGACTGGACATGCTGACAAAAAGCATTTTTTGCGAATGGAATTGACTTGGAAAAGTGTGCATACGGATTCGTCATGATTCAAATTTGGAGCGTAGCTAGTCTCTGACCCCTGGAATATGATGCAATAGGAATTTTATCATTTGGGTCAACTGGTCAAAAGTTATGATATGTCAAACAGGGCCACCCAGAAATATGCACAATTTGCAGATTTACAATAAAGGAAACTGACCAACTTTGAGAGGTTCGGAACCTAGTCTAACGGACTCAAAACAACTCAAAATCTTAAACATAGGTTCATTGGTATGGATACTAGAAACTCTCAAAGGGGTAAGTCATGACGCATTTATGGGTGTGAGATATTCATTGGCAAATATAGCCTCTTGTCACTGTTTGACACTTGGGCAGGATTGCAAATTTTGACACTAGCTCAAAATGGGACTTCACAAAATGGTTCAAAATGTCAGTTTAACTTCATAGAACACATAGACGCACTAAATGAAAGGTGTTAGAAACATTAAACACCTCTTAGGCCTCAGACTGACAACCAAGTACAATATCATTTAAAAGCATTTAAGGGCTTGCTTTTTTCAATGGTTCTCAAAATTGACCATGCAATTTTTAGTCCCAACAACTTGTTTAAAAATTAAATAAGAAAAATAAGTTGAGAAAAATGTTGGACAATCAAGGCTAGGTAAGAAGCATAAACCTTTTAATACTAAATATAACGTAACATTGAGCATTGGGCTTATTTATACAATAAGTGAGAGCTCAAATTTTATAGCAATTGCATTAATCCCCCATTCGAAACATAAGATTTTCACCACAAAGATTGAAAGAAAGTGAGAACTTTGTCACATTGTTTCATCAAAACTACAACATTCACATCCAGGTTTAAATTTCCAAATTCCTTTGGTCTAATTTACCTCACAACCAATGTCTCAAATGATTGGCAATGGCTATTGGTAAACCATTAAGCTAGGTTATATCACAACCAATGCACATATCAGACAATCAAATTGTCACAGACTAGTTTATATCAAATCTTTTGAAAATCAAGATTCACAAAATTGAACATGTTGCACTTTTTGTTTTGTTTTATTTTTTTAATAATTCTTAGTGGCTTTTCTAACCATAAAATATAAAATAAATCCAACAAAAATATCTTTAATATCTTAAAAAATTAATTACATAATATAAGTATCATTATTCTCTCATAATGTTTTGATTGTTCTACATGCATGTTTAGTGAATATTTGGAGGTAGTTGAAAGTTTGGAATGCTCTATCAATTTCACCAACCTCTTTGTAAGATAATTGTTTAAATCTCTGTGTTCTTTACTGGACTTTTAAATGTGTCGAAGTCTAAAATATTGCTAACATCTGTTCAATGCTTCCGACAACTATGATTGGTAAGGAAGGATTTCTTGATTAGTCTTCTTATCACCAGTTGAATACAATTATTGCTTGGCTTTTCTCTCCTTTAAAAAAAAAAAAAATCAGAGATGAAGATAGACCTTGTCAAGCAAACATATTTACACGAGTCTTTATGGTTTAGTTCATAATATTGAGTCCCAAAGTTGGGACATCACTTTTTCCATCTTGTAGGGAGCTCAAATTTACCTCACACATTTTATTGAAGGTATCTATCATGAACACTTTCAAACAAAGGGTTACCCTCGTTCGAAAGGTTGTGTTTTATTTTTTAAAAACATACCATTGTTCAAAGGATATTATTTCAATGGGAGAAATGAAATGTTAATAAGTCATTTCACAGTATAGTATGAATAGTGCAATTGCCATCCCTTTTGCAGATTGATTTCTCAATGCAAAATAAGGGGTCTTTAGGTACTCATTTGTCTTGCGCTCATCTCATGTGGCTTTGAATGGATGTTTGATGTCCATAGGTTTTTTGTAGGTTTTTAATAATAGGAATGTTAAATACAAGGTTTGTAATGTGTAATAACCCTATTATTTTAAGGCAAAACATTATAGCAAACAATAGCTGCCACCTTATGTGCCACTTATAACTTATTTACATGATTTAAAGAGCTACTTTAACCCAAGAAGTTGAAACCTAAATGTAATTGATTCAAAACCTCAAAAACATATTTTTGAGCCCTTAAATATTTAACTAAAGCCTTAAATAGCTATTTTAAATCCCTAAACAATAATTTTGAAACACTAAAATATCCAATGAAACCCTATACAACTGATTTGTAACCTTAAATGACAAATTGAAAACCTACAAAAAATGTCAAATTTTATAAAATAAATTCTTGCTAAAGTGGTCTAAAAGGATGGGATATCAACTCAACTCCCTCACATCATTACCAGTTTCACCTAGGTCTTATGGTAAACCTTCACAAGAGATGAAACCTTCTTCTTTAGCTATGACATTATTTGACACATTTGTACAATTGTTAGTGCCTATCCAAGATGAGAAAGAAGATATGGCTGTTAGAGATTGGATTTATAGAGAAGAGAATTATATGCACAATGAGAACTTTACTCCCTCTCCTAAAGCTTATGAAAGAGGGTATACTTTTGTCAAGAATATGAGCTATCCTGGACATGGCCCTCTTAGTAATAGATTGGATGCTAGAGCCAAACCCCTTGATCATGGTCTTTTTATACACAAGCCTAAGAAGTCGGTTGGCCTAGGATATGCGAATCACAATAAGAATGTTGCTTCTATCCTTGATAAGTCGGATAATGAAGAAGAACAAGAGTACATACCTAATTTGGAAAATCAACAAGATATGTGTGAAGATTGGGTCCCTTCTACCAATCTCCTTTGGCAAGATTCAGATAGTACAGTATCTCATGAGATAGTTGCAAATTTAGAACAAGGGAGTGTGATCCTTGATGATATTGAGGCTTCCACCTCCAGTCGTCCCAATTAGCCTTCATGGTGCAAGCATCTTAGTCGAGATTTAGAAACAGAGTCCAATGAGTATGAATGGAACTCCCTCTCGGAGCCTTCTACAGTTGATATGGATATTGATGTTGTTCATACATATAGTTCTCAACCTGAGTTAGTCGATAATTTACGTGTAGTATTAGATGATTTGAACTCACATGTTACCTTAGTGGATGATTCTTCACTCGTTAGGATGAATCCTAGTTTGGGTAGTTTAGGAAGTCACTTGATGAACTCTGACTCTTCGGTCACTAGAGATATCATTCATTTTCATAACCTTGAACTAGCCATTGATTTACCCCTTGTTCATCCTGATTTGATTGATTGGTCCCAACACAATCATGAACCTGAGCTTTTAATGTTTCAAAATGATTATGAGATAGCCTACTATTTGAATGCCATTGAACCCATAGTCTCTTCCACCAGTGAACCAACTACCAACATGACAGAGCTAGACATCAAGTACCTTAGTCACAAAATAAAAAGAAAAGAAAAGAAAAAGAATAGGAGTTCTGACGACAAAAACCACTATGTGGTGGTGTCAAAACCAAAAAAAGTAAAAAGAAAGGATGTATTCGAGGGGGAAAACCTTTTTGACGCGCCTGAGGATGAGGTACTTGATCGTCTCCCTATTTATTTAACAAGATAGATCTTTAGTGCTTAGTGAACCAATGCAAGGAGTCAATTTGGGTATGGATGAAGCTTTAACAAATGGACTTAAGATGTCTATAGAATGGAGAATTACATAGTTACACATCTATGGGGATTCACAACTGATAATCAACCAAGTCAATGATGATTATTTAACAAAAAAAGAGAAATTGGCACCTTACAAGAAAATGGTTGATTCCTTGAGACAATACTTCACATTTGTCTCATTTAAGCAAATCCCTAGAGCAGAAAACATAGTAGCTGATGCTATGGCTACACTTGCTTCACTTCTTCAATTAGAGCAATGTGAATCAAGATTTGAATTCCTGGTGGAAGAGCTACATCACCCTATCTATGATTCCCAAGAAAGTCATGTTATTTGTACCCTTGTTAGTTGTGAGTCATCCCATTACGGTGCCATTTATTCATATCTCCGTGATGGCATTATACTTGAAACCTTTAACTGATTTGAATGCAGAGACCTTATTCAAAACACCTTTCACCATTCCCTTATCTTTGGTGATTTGTATGGGAGGGGTCTAGATGGAACACTTCTTAGATGCTTAGAAAAGGAAGAATCCAATCAAGTGTTTGTTGACATTCATGAGGGCATTTGTGGGGGATAGTCCAATGGTCTTTCCATGGCTCTATGGTTGCTTAGGGTAGGGTACTATTGGCCCATGATGCATATTGATGCAATAGCTTTTACAAAGTCATGTGAAAAGTGTCAAAAACATGGTACCCTGATACATACTCTAGGCATGGAACTTATTCGTTCTATCTCTCATTAGCCATTTCAGTGTTGGGCCTTTGATCTTGTTGGGCAGATTCATCCTAACTCATCATGTGGACACAAGTTTATTACCACTACTACTGATTACTTCACTAAATGGGTAGAAGCTGTCCCACTTTTTGTTGCCTCGGGCATGACAATTTCTTTGTTTATTCTGAATCATATTATTTGTAGATATGAAGTTCCTTCCAAGATTATCACTAAAAATGGAGACCAGTTTAAAAATAAGGACCTTAAACAAATTTGTAAGAAATTCAAGATAAATCAACATTGGTCCTCCATTTACTTCCTGCAAGGAAATGGTCAAGCAGAAGCATCAAATAAAACCATTCACAAAATCTTACATAGAATAGTTCATAAGAATGGTAGAGATTGGCACTTATAGATAAATCCAACTTTGTGGGCCTATAGAACGAGTATTCATACTCCTACTGTGGATACTCTTTTTGTTGTTACATATGGTGCTAAAGTAGTGTTACATATGGTGTTGAAGTAGAGACTACAGGTTCAATGGTATTCAAATAGCAAGCTATTTCATTATCATTTTGTAACATTAAAAGCTCAGGTTCGTGATTACATTGGGACCAATCAATCAAATTAGGATGAACAAGGGGTAAATCAATGACTCATTCAAGGTTATGAATATGAATGATATCTCTGGTGACCGAAGAGTCAGAGTCCATCAAGTAACTTCCTAAACTACCCAAATCAGGATTCATCCTAAGAAGTGAAGAATTGTCCACTAAGGTAACATGTGAGTTCAAATCATCTAACCCTACACGTGAATCGTCGACTAACTCGGGTAGAGAACTATATGTATGAACAACATCAATATCCATATCAATTGAAGAAGGCTCTGAGAGGGAGTCCCATTCACACTATTTGAAATTTGTTTTTGAATCTTGACTAGGATGCTTACACCATGAAGGCTTGGGACGCCTGGATGTGGAAGCCTCAATATCATCAAGGGTCACATTCTCGTGTTCTAAATTTGCAATTGTCTAATGAGATACTGGACTATTTGAATCTCTCCAAAGGAGATTAGTAGAAGGGACCCAATCTTCACACATATCTTGCTGATTTTCCAAATTAGGTATGTACTATTGTTCTTCTTCACCATCCAGTTTATCAAAGATAGGAGCAACATTCTTATTGTGATTTTCATATCCCAAGCCAACCAACTTCTTAAACTTGCATCTGAAAGACCACGATTAAGGGGTTCAACTCTAGCATCCAATCTATTACTAAGAGGGCATGTCCAAGATAGCCCATCTTCTTGACAAAAGTATACCCTCTTCCATAAGCTTTAGGAGAAGGACTGAAGTTCTCATTGTGCATATACTTCTCTTCTCTATAAATCCAATCTCTAATAGCCACATCTTCTTTCTCATCTTGAATAGGCACTGAAAACTGTACAAATGTGTCAAATAATGTCATAGTTGAAGAGGAAGGTTTCATCTCTTATGAAGGTTTACCATAAGACCTAGGTGAAACTGGTAACACTGTGAGGGAGTTGAGTTGATATCTCCCCATGCTAAGGTCTATGGATTTAAATTTGTCTTTATATTCAGCTAAAGTTTCATCAAAAGCATCTGCTTCTCTATTGAGGGGAACATGAGTACTTGTTGAAATTGAGGTAATAGACAAAGTATTATCCCTAGGTATACAAATCTCTGTTTCATTGTAAGGGAACTTAACACACCGATGATAGGTAGACAACATTGCTTTCATATCATGAATCCATGGTCTACCGAGTAAAATATTGTATGCAAGGGGTCCAACATAAAATATTTGGGATAAAATATCTTTTTCAATAGGACCAATCCTTATGGGAAGGACACCCAACCCCTTTGAATTTCTCTTTGCCTCATCATAGGCTTTGATAATAATCTTCCTTCTAGTATAAATAACTTGTTCAAAATAACCTAATGTCTTTAAAAGACTCAAAGAACAAATATTAAGCCTAGCACCCCCATCTATCAACATGTGACTAGCATAGGTCCTATGGATCATGACCTAACTATGAAAGGCAAGATTGTGCAAATGGCTCAAAGATTTATCATCTTCCTCTCAAAAGGAAAGGTAATGAGGGATAGCAATATAATTAACCATGTTCTGGAATTGATCAACATCTAAATTGTTGGGGGCATTTTCCATGTGCAAAGCATCCTCAAGGACTTGTTTGTGTCTTGGAGACAACTCTAAAAGCTCAAAGATCAAAATTGGAGCGGGGGTTCTTTGCAATTGATCAACAAGATATAATTCAACCTATGATTAACCATTGGTTTTGAAGGATACTTGGATTGCACTTGTTTTGGCTTACTTGGTTGGTTTGAACTAGGTCCTTTGATGACAAGGGGACCTTGACTTCGTGTAACAAAACTGAGACTTTGGGAAGACACTTGCTTAGGTTTACTTGACTGGTTTGAATTGGGTCCTCTAATGACAAGGGGACATTGATTTGACTCTCTAGAGTGAGAACCCCTTAGCACCAAAACATATTTTTCACCAAGGATAGGAGAACTCAAATTTAAATCATAACCATTGGGATCTTTATCTTCCATCATGTCGACACTTTCTTCTACAACCTCAAGCATATTGACAACATTTTCTACATTTGCATAAGTGCAAATGATTGTATCCTTCCCATTCTTAGGTTGGGAAGCCTCCCCTTTCTCATACTTGGGAAAAGGCTCTTTGAATGTTGTGTGATCAACATTGTTATTTGATCCATCTATTTCAAGTTTTTTATTCTCAATAAGATCTTGAACAATATACTTAAATCTCCCGTAGTTTTCAATATCATGTCCAATACCATTGTGAAGTTTGCAATAGGCCTTCTCATCCCACCACCATGGCTTAACTTCAAGTATGCAGAACATTGTGACATCATAAAGGCACACAAGATTACAAGCAAGGAGCTTCATGAATATCTCTTCATATGACTAAACCAATTGTGTAAAGTTATATTTCTCTCCTTTAGGCCTTTCTTGATAGCTTGGCTTGTTACTTTGTTGATTGGCAGTAGCCAAATGGTGAACAACTTAGTCTTTAGGCTTAGAGGAATCCACAACTCCATCATTAACCACTAGTTTGTTTTTATTCCAATATGTGTTCTTTCATTTATCCTTGTTATTGTTGTTTCCATTTTTTGTCAAAATACCTTACTCTCTCAAAACATCTTCAATTCTAAATGTGGTTCCAACCATGGTATCAAAGGACTCAAAAACCATCTTCTTAACTTTGTACTTCATCTCAAGAACCATGTTACTAATGAGGATTTCAATATTTTCTTTCTCAAGAATAGTCCTAGAATAGCAAGAGCACTGCCATCTTCATCTTTGAAAGAAAGTAACAAAGGATTCTTCTTGATTTTTCTTTGTGTAACATAATCCAATAGCGAGATAGATCATGAAGGATTGTATGCAAAGTGTTGAACATATCTCTGAATTAATTCAGGGAATGTCTTAACAGGAGGAGTTGTATTGGTAAACCATTCCATTGCTTGACCCTTAAGACTCCTTGGAAATAATCTCATAAGGTATGAGTCCTGATGATGAAACTTAAAACTCATAGTATAGAACTAATGCACATTATCATTCAGATAAATCTTTGAGCCATCCACACAATCTTGCCCTTCATGTTATTCTGAATAGATCTATGATTTCCAAGAAAGTCATGTTATTTGTAACCTTGTTGGTCACGAGTCATCCAATTATGGTGCTATTTATTCATACCTTCACGATAGCATTATTCCTAAAACCTTTAATTGATTTGGACATAGAAACCTTATTTGAAATGCCTCTCACTATTCCCTTATCTTTGGTGATTTGTATAGGAGCAGTCTAGATGGAACATTTCTTAGATGCTTAGAAAAGGAAGAATCCAATCAAGCGTTAGTTGAAATCCATGAGGGAGACTTTCCAATGGTCTTTTCATGGCTCAAAGGTTTCTTAGGGTGGAGTACTATTGGCCAACGATGCAGATGGATGCAGTAGATTTTGTAAAGTCATTCGAAAAGTGTCAAAAACATGGTAACCTGATACATGCTTTGGGTAGGGAACTCATTACTTCTATCTCTCATTAGTTGTTTCAATGTTGGGCCTTTGATCTTGTTGGGTAGATTCATCCCAACTCATCATGTGGACACAAGTTTATTATCACTGCTACTGATTACTTCACTAAATGGGTAGAAACTGTCGTTCTTTCTATTGCCTCGGGCAAGACAATTTCTTTGTTTATTTTGAATCATATTATTTGTAGATATGGAGTTCCTTCTGAGATTATCATTGAAAATAGAAGCTATTTTAAAAATAAGGACCTTAAATAACTCTGTAAAAAATTCAAGATAAAACATCATTGGTCCTCCATTTACTTCCCACAAGGAAATGGTCAAGCAGAAGCATTAAATAAAACCATTCTCAAAATATTACATACAACAACTTATAAGAATGGTAGAGATTGAAACTTATAGATAAATCTAGCTTTATTGGCCTATAGAATGAGCATTCATACTCCTACCGGGGCTACTCCTTTTGCCCTTACATATGGTGCTGAAGCAGTGTTACCTTTAGAGGTTGAGATTCCTTCACTCAAGAGTTTCCCTCAAAGGTCTAGTTAAAGATGAAGACTACCATGTCATGATACTTCAAGAGTTATAACTTCTAGAGGAGAAACCCCAAGCATCATTTGACCATATGAGGGTTTATCAAAAGTGCATGTCAAAAGCATTCAACAAAAAGGTTCACCTGAGAGAATTCCAGGTGGGAGATCTTGTCCTATGTGAAAATCCTAAGAATCAACAGAATAAAGATGAAAAGGGTAAATTTGAACCTAATTGGCTTGGACCTTACATTATTATAACAACTTTTGGGTCTGGTGCCTATTTACTGTCTACAACAGAGGGAGAGTAGCTCCCTGATCCTATCAATGTCTTGCATGAGAAGAAGTTCTATCCATGATGCCCATTTTGTCTGGGGGCATCTTTGTACATATTTATTGATCTTGAAAAAATACAAAAAAAATGATATATTTCAAAAATCCAAAAAATGATATAATCTCAAAATTCTAAAAATTGAAAAATTTCTTGAAAAAATGATCATCTTAGTAATAATCGCTTTGATGTATCTCCAAAAAAAATATATATCCCAAAAAGAAAAAAAAGAAAAAAAATAACATAATAATCCAAGGTGCTACTTGAGGTCTTTGCATCCCTGTTTCTTAGCATGTGTCCTCGACACTTGGCCTTTCTCCATCATGCCTTGTCCTTGTTTCCTTAGTATGGAATTGGTCTTTGTCTTTGTTTAGGGGGCATAACTGTGTTAGCTTTGGTTTCTTGGCTACGTTATTCTTTAGGACACCTCGAAAATGGTGTTTTTCAACACCACCCCAATTGTATTTTTTAATACAACTCCTGACATTGAGTGTTTTTCAAAACTTATCGGTTTGGTCTTACCTAGTTTCGTCATGTGATATTACCTGCTTGCAAACATTCGATCCTTATCCTCAGAACTCAATATCAGTTAACACACTTAAATTTTTAGACATAAACACTTAATGCTTGACCTATGTCATGATCTTTTCTTTGTGTGCTCACTATTATTGATTTTTGTTGAGTGTCCTTGTCTGATAAGTCTCTCTGGAATGCATAGCTAGAGGACTTGGGGCATGTTTTTATTTTTTTTTCTACTTATGGGTGTGGTCTTGAAACTCTAGAGTGTCTCTTGTTGTCCTCTTGAAACACTTAGGAGATTGGAGGCATCATCCTTGATTGCTTTTGCACAACCGTTCTTATGGTCATCCTGGCATCTATGCCTTGATGCGAGCATGGTTTTGCTAAATTAAATTGGGTAAGCTAACATCAAAGTCATCTTGATCTTTATGTCTTTGATACTTATGTTAGAATCTTTCCACATTCCAATATGATATAAATCACATTCATATCTTCATAGTTGCGCTTGTAATTAGTGATGATTGTGTGATTTTTTGACGTCCGTTAATAATGGCTCAATGATGAAAATAAGTTCTTTTACATTCTCTAATGAATGATGAACACAAAATCCTACATTATAGTTGCCCTATTGTAAGTACACCTTTGTATTTTCATGTAGCTTGCATTATTAGACTTCATGTTAGTTTACATTTTTAGGTTGCATTATGAGTTTGAGAGGATTTTCACTTCATCTTTCTTATGGACTTTTAATGATTTCTTGTGATGACAAAGACTAAGCCAAATGTACCATTTTTAGCGCTTCATCTGTACCCAAATTAACTGCTTATATTGGTTCAATAAGCACTAAACATCTATCGTGAAAACAACTAGGGAGACAATCAAGTACCTCATCCTCAGGTGCCTTAGAGAGGTTTTCACCCTCAGATATGTCCTTTCGTTTTACTTTTTTTTGGTTTTGACACTGCCAAATAGTGGTTTTTCGCCGTTAGAACTCCTACTCTTTTTTTTTTAAATTTTTATTTTGCGACTAAGGTACTTGATGTTTGGCTCTATCATGTTGGTAGTCAGTTCACTACTAGAAGAGATTATGGGTTCAATGGCATTCAAATAGAAGGCTATCTTATAATCATTTTGAAACATTAAAAGCTCAGTTCGTGATTGCGTTGGGACCAATCAATCACATCAGGATGAACAAGGGGTAAATCAATGACTGGTTCAAGGTTATGAATATGAATGATATCTCTACTGACTGAAGAGTCAGAGTCTGTCAAGTAACTTCCTAAACTACCCAAATCGAGATTCTTCCTAACAAGCAAAGAATTGTCCACTAAGGTAACATGTGAGTTCAAATCATCTAATCCAACATGTGAATCGTCGACTAGCTTAGGTTGAGAACTATATCTATGAACAAAATCAATATCCATATCAACTGTAGAAGGCTCTGAGAGGGAGTCCCATTCATAATCATTGAAATCTATTTTTGAATCTCGACTAGGATGCTTACATCATGAAGGCTTGGGATGCCTGGACGTGGAAGCCTCAATATCATCAAGGGTCACACTCTCTTGTTCTAAATTTGCAATTGTCTCATGAGATACTAGACTATCTGAATCTCCCCAAAGGATATTAGTAGAATGGATCCAATCTTCACACATATCTTGCTAATTTTTCAAATTAGGTATGTACTCTTGTTCTTCTTCACTATCTGACTTATTAAGGATAGAAGCAACATTCTTATTGTGATTCACATACCCCATACCAACTGACTTGCATCTGAAAAGACCATGACCAAGGGGTTCTGCTCTAGCATCTAATCTATTACTAAGAGGGCCATGTCCAGGATAACCCATCTTCTTGACAAAAGTATACCCTCTTCCATAAGCTTTAGGAGAGGGAGTGAAGTTCTCATTGTGCATATACTTCTCTTATCTATAAATCCAGTCTCTAACAACCACATCTTCTTTCTCAACTTGAACAGGCATTGACGACTGTACAAATGTGTCAAATAATGTCATAGTTGAAGAGAAAGGCTTCATCTCTTGTGATGGTTTACCATAAGGCCTAGGTGAAACTGGTAATGCTATGAGGGAGTTGAGTTGATATCCCCCCATGCCAAGGTCTTTGGATTTGAACTTGTCTTTACATTCAGCTAAAGTTGCATCAAAATCATCTACTTCTTTATTGAGGGGAACATTAGTATTTGCTAAAATTGAGTTAACAGACAAAGTATTATCCCAAGGTATACAAATCTCTATTTTTTTGTAAGGGAACTTAACACACTGATGATAGGTAGATGAAATTGCTTGCATATCATGAATCCATTGTCTACCATGTAAAATATTGTACACAAGGGCTCCAACATCAACTATTTGGAATAAAATATCTTCTTCAACAGGACCAATCCTAATGGGAAGGACGACCAACCCTTTTTAAATTCTCTTTGCCTCATCATAGGCTTTGATAGTAATCTTCTTTCTAGTATTAATATCTTGTCTAGAATAACCTAATGTATTTAAAAGATTCAAAGAAAAAATATTAATTGGACATTCACCATGCACAAAGCATCCTCAAGGACTTGCTTGTGTCTCGAAGACAACTCTAAATTCTCAAAGATTGAAATTTTAGCGGGGGTTCTTTGCAATTGATCAACAAGATTATAATTTGACCTAGGATTAACCATTAGTTTTGAAGGAACATACTTGGATTGCACTTTTTTTGACTGGCTTGGTTGGTTTAAACTAGGTCCTTTGACAACAAGGGGACCTTGACTTCGTGTAACAATATTGAGACTTTGGGAAGACACTTGTTTAAGCTTACTTGACTGGTTTGAATTGGGTCCTCTAATGACAAGAGGACCTTGAGATGACTCTCTAGAGTTAGCACCCCTTAGCACCAAAACATGCTTTTCATCAAGGATAGGAGATCTCAAATTTAAATCATAACCATTGGGATCTTTATCTTCCATCATCTTGAAACTTTTTTCTACAAGCTCAAGCATATTGACAACATTTTCTGCATTTGCATAAGTGTAATTGATTACAACCTTTCCATTCTTAGGTTGGAAAGCTTCCCCTTTCTCATACTTGGGCAAAGGCTCTTTGAACGCTATGTGATCAGCATTGGTATTTTATCTATCTATTTCAAGTTTTCCATTCTCAATAAGATCTTGAACAATATGCTCAAATATCCCACAATTTTCAATATCGTGTCCAATGCCATTACGAAGTTTGCAATAGGCCTTCTCATCCCACCACCATGGCTTAACTTCAGGTATGTGAAACTTTGCGGCATCATAAGGGTGCACAAGATTATGAGCAAGGAGCTTCGTGAATATCTCTTCATATGACTAACCCAATTGTGTAAAGTTACGTTTCTCTCCTTTAGGTCTTTCTTGATATATTGGCTTTTTACTTTGTTGATTGGCACTGGCCAAATGGAGAATAACTTGGTCTTTAGGTTTAGAGGAATCAATAAATCCATCATTAACCACTTATTTATTCTTATTCCAATATGTGTTCTTTCCTTTATCTTTGTTATTGTTGTTGTTATTCTGACCATTGTTGTTGTTGTTTCCATTTTTTGTCAAAATATCTTGCTCTCTCAAAACATCCTCAATTCTAAATGAGGCTTCAACCATGGTATCAAAGGACTCAAGAACCATTTTCTTAATTTCATACTTCATCTCAGGAACCATATTACTAATGATTATTTCAATCTTTTCTTTCTCAGGAATAATCCTATAATAGCGAGAGCACTGTCATTTCCATCTTTGCAAGAAAGTAACAAAGGATTCTCCTTGATTTTTCTTTGTGTGACATAAGTCCAATAGCGAGACAAACCATGAAAGATTGTATGCAAAGTGTTGAACAAATATTTGAATTAACTAAAGGAATGTCTTAATAGGATGATTTATATTGTTAAACCATTCCATTGCTTGACCCTTAAGACTCCTTGGAAATAATCTCATAAGGTATGAGTCCTCATGATGAAACTCAAAACTCATAGTATAGAACTGATGCACATGATCATTCAGATCCCCATTTCCATCATATTTGTCATATTAGGGGATCTCAATTTTTCTATGAAAATATTTCATGTCAACACTCTTATCAAAAGGATTAGGACAAATAGAATCAAGTGAAAAGGAACTCTTGGGTGCCGATATTCGCTTCAACTATTTTTTCAATTGGTCAATTTCTTCTTTCATAGAGGGATCATGCTTTTGAATCTTTTTGTCTACATCAAAGTTGTAAGGGGCCATAGAACCCTTCTTGATTAAATTTTGAAAGCATACATATCTATTTTGTCCCATATATGCTTCCATATGTTGCTGAAAATGTGGGTCTTGTTGCATAGCCATGAAATCATAAGAACTGTGGTCAAAGTTCAAGCTATAACCTCCATATTGTGAGCCATGATGAGCATGCTATGAAGGTTGTCTTGAAACTCTAGGAGGTGTTGGTATCCTATAATCATCATGTCTTGAATCTCTCCTTCCTCTAGGACTAGGAGATGGTGAAGGTGTTCTCCAATGTTTTCCATTTTGTGGAGTCTCGAAAGGAATGAGTGGAGGAGAGTTGTTTCCACCACCAATGTGCACATTGTTGAATTTATTGTCAAGTTGCAGAGCCATGAGAAGGCCATGTGCTTCTTTATATGCTTTCCTTTCTATCCCAATCATAACTTGTCTTTCTTCCTCTAGGCATCTAAATTGTTCATCCTTCTTAGCTTGTTCCTCTAGAAGAGCTTTTCTCTAATGCTTTAGTACTTTGAGTTTGTCACTCACATAACCTAAAGGTGTCATGAGCAGTGTACATGGTCTTGACTGTCTAAACCAATTACTAGTAAATATTGCATTCACACGAGTGCTAGAAGGCTCACTAATTTGATCATCATATTGGGATTTATCTTCTTGATAGGTATAATTCCTACCTTTCTTAGTCCTTTGGTGTGCATCCAAATATCTATCCTCAATATGGGGTGAGGTTGGTCTATTTTCATGAGCAGGATCATCACTCAAAAGGTCAACATAGTATTCACCACTTTGATTCTTCTTTTGTGGAGCCATTGTAAAATCCATATCCATATCTGAGTGAGGTGATGCTAAGGGTGTACTCAACTCAATAAGGTCACTACTAGGGTCAAACAAAGCTTCTAAAATATTCTCAGGTGATTGAACAAACACAAGTTCTTTTGCCTTACATCTTTAACGAGTTTGAACTAAAGGTAATTGTTTAAAGATGAATTGAGGTCACTTTCCTTGATCTACTTGATATCTTGTTGTAACCGACATGAAAGAAAAGGTACTAGGTGATAGGATAACCTTAAGAAATGTCGGTACCAAAATAGGATAGTAAAAGCACTCACTTGTCCAAAAGAGATGTGATAAGATAGAATTTTGCAATAGGCATAAACCAACATTGCCACAGAGGTGCCCAAAACTTTGGGTGAATACCCTAGCAAATGTGGATCAGGAGGATGATTTTGCCAAATTATAAATAATTAAAATTGATTTTTTATGAAAGTGGATGGATAAGAGATTACTAAGATTCTTTAAGCATAGTATCAAGGAATCCAAAGATATAACTTTCTCAACAAGGATGGTCTCTAACTCACTGACTCCAAACAAGGTTGTATGCCTAAAATGTGGGCACACTTCTATGAGTCATTATATTCAAGATTTCTAAAAAATGAGGTCTCAAATGGCGACTCAGAGCTCCCTATTCATGGAGTGCAGGGGTTTGTAATGGAGGCCCTTAGTCTGATCTAGTTTGTGCCCATGCAAGTACACCACGAAACAAGAGATTCAATGATCTAATATGCATGCAAATGGAAATGAAAAACTAATCTAAATGATAACAATGCAAAACAATGCAAGAAATGAAATCTAATCTATGAAAAGAAATAACAATGCAGATCTAATCTATCAATGCAAGATCTAAGCTAACATGAAAATCAAAGTATGGATCATGATGATGGAAACCATGCACACAAGAGAGAATGAGACAAGAAGATAGAAGTTCTCCACAAAAGCTTTAATATTCAAAACTCCTTCAAAAAACACTCTCCAAACTTGCAACATAACAATAGCATAATAATGGGTGTCTCAAAAATGAGGAGAGGGCTCTCCCTTATAAAAAAGATTGGACGATCTAGATTGAGAGGAAAAAGATTTAATCAAGGGTGGAGAAATAATGATCCATGGGAAATAAAGATCTACCAATGAGAAAAGTGGAGTGGTTGAGAAGAAAGTGGAGAGAGGATGAAGATAAGTCCCATATTCAATGTAGATAAAAGATTTATTTTATTTTTTGTTTGCTTTAACTCTTTTTTCATCAAAAAGAGATTTAAGTGGGATATTTTATTTAATTAAAAGGGAGCAAGTTCTTTTAATTAAATTAAAAGAGGGGTTTTTCTTTTAATTAATTAAATGTAGATGAATTATTTAATTAGAAGAGAGGTTTTCTTTTAATTAAATGGAGACTTATTTTATTTAATTAAAAGAAAGCAAGTTCTTTTAATTAAATAGAAAATATTTAATTAAATTAAAAGAGAGATTTTTCTCTTAACTAATTAAATGTGGATGAACTATTTAATTAAAAGAGAGCAAATAGGAAATATATTAAAAGAGAGGTTTTTCTTTAATTTAATTAAAAGAGAGCAAGTTCTTTTAATTAAATAAGACTTAGGATAAAATGATCAACCTTAGAAATAAAACAAATTGAATTTGATCAAGGAAATTGATTTGAATTGATTTAATAAAATATTGCAAACTATTGATTCAAGAAATTGGATAATTGATAAATTAAATAATGGGGCCCATAGTCTAGGCAACCATTTTAGGGTGCATACATTTGAAAAAATGTATGCCTAAAATGTGGGCACACTTCTATGAGTCATTATATTCAAGATTTCTAAAAAATGAGGTCTCGAATGGCGACTAATAGCTCCGTATTCATGGAGTGCAGGGTTTTGTAATGGAGGCCCTCTTTTTTGAGAAATCTTGAATATAATGACTCATAGAAGTGTGCCCACATTTTAGGCATACATTTTTGGCGCCCACCATGGGGCAACCCACCTTTGCTTGCTGGATTTTATGCAAATATATTTGCAGACTCAAAAAAACTCTAGATTTGAAAGATTTGATCATATCTTTCAAACGACTAAGTATTTTGGTCTAAATTTTTTTTTGTAGGGCTTTGATATATTAGGAAAGCTTCAATCCAATTTTTAGATTTTTCTAAAATATTTTCTATTTTTTATGATTTTTCCTTGATTTTTCATAAAAAATCATTTTCGGGAGTAAATTAGCATATTTTTTGAAAAAATTTACAATTTCAGAAAGCTCTCTGAATTTTAAACAAAGTTAGTTCTTTATGTTTCAATTTTAGAGGTCATATCAGGGGTCAATAATTCGAGACTTAAAGAAACCCTAGATTTGAAAGATTTGATCATATCTTTCAACTGGCTGGGCATTTTGATCTGAATGTTTTTTTGTAATGTTTTGATACATCAAAAAAGATTTGATCTGATTTTCAAATTTTTCTGAAATATTTTTGATATTTGATGAGGTTTCATTGATTTTTCATGAAAAATTATTTTTGGGAGTAAATTAACATATTTTTTAGAAAAATTTATAGTTTCAAAAAGATCTTAGAATTTTAAATAGAGTTGGTTCTTTGTGTTTTGATTTTAGAGGTCATATTAGGGGTCAATAATTCAATTTTCAAAAACTGGTCTGTTTTAACAAAATGACTCCCTATGGCACAAATTAAAAGATCTTTTCAAAATTCTGACATTTTAGCAAAGCTCTCTGATTTTTGACAGGGGTCACTTTTCTGTATTTTGAGTTTTGGATCCGAGTTCATATCATATAGATCCGATCTTTATGACTAGGTTAAAAATCAATTGAAAAAAATGGCATTTAATGAATAGGTTGCATTTAATTTTTACAATGAATCAATGCATGATGTGAGCTTTCATTTGGGTTACTTGCTGATTATTATCACTCTTAAAAATCAGATTTTTAGATCTAACTCTAATTTTGCATGAGTTGACATATATTGCATATCTTGTGTTTGCTTGTTTTGTTTGTTGCTTTGTTCGTTGCGAGCGAGCGTTCAAGCGTAAACAAAAGGTACAACAAAGAAAAGATGCGTTGCAAGGATTACCCTTTTTTTTTTGATCTCTAAAAAAATTAGATTTTGGATTAAAATTAAACCTCTCATGTGTTTGGCTTGAGTGTTTTACATGCTTTCATAAAACACATTTCAATTGATGCTCTTAATGGAAAATGAATGGACATAGATTTGCTTTCATACAAGTTTGTGTAAGTGAATGCTTGTGTTTAAACCTTAAGTAATTCTTGGTTCCAATATCAAATATCTCATTAAGTGATTGAGGGCATGGATTCATTCCTTGTTTACATAGGGAGTTGAATGCACCACTTTGTGGACTCACTCTATGTTTACTTGGAAAGTTAAATATTCCATTGTTCAACCCTTTTTCATTTGTGATTATTATTGATTAGAAATCTTAGATTACTTGTGATTGATCTAGATTGCTATCTTAGGTTATTGGACTCGCTAATCCACCGGCCCTTCATTTTCGCCCCGTGGTTGCAAGATCAACGCCACATTAAGGGGGAGGGGTCTATAGGAAAGAAGCGTTAATTGCTCCACTAGGAAACTCTTTTGTGCTTTTTGGAACTCACTTGTTTTCTAAGGTGTGGACTCACTTTGAGTTGGTGTGAAGAGTTAAATGTTCCACTTTTGGACTCACTTTGAGTTTGTGTGAAGGGTTAAATGTTTCACTTTTGAACTCGCTTCACATTATTTTAAAGGGTTAAATGTTCCACTTTTGGACTCACTTCACATTTACTTGAAGAGTTAAGTGTTCCACCTTTAGTGCTCTAAATACTTTTGATAGTGAATTATTTAGTTTTTATTTCTAGGAGGCTTGTTTGGGGATTTCATCGCCCCTTGGGATGACCTCAACTCCTGTGTTTCGATCGAGTATAAATATCAGGAGGTGAATCCAAAGACACCTCTCTTGGGAATTGAGTTTGATATCACTGTTGGCTAAGCCTCAAAGAACTTTATACCTTTGAGAAGTGAAGGAGGAGATTTAGGTTACCGTCTCTCCCTGGCTGTGTGATTTTGGATTCTTTTCATCTATAGATTTGGGCCTCACGTACCTTGCGTATATCGAGGAATCCTTTTAGAAAGCCACGTATATCCTTGTAGACAACTTGATAAGGTGTTGTTGTGTTCTAAGTGCTTTCTAAAACATTGTCAAGAACATACACAAGTAGAACCTTTAAGGAGTTGAAATACTAAGTCACTATACTTGTTCATGAGTAAGGTTGCTTTGCCCCTTGCTCATTGTTTGAAGACTGTTTGCTTGAAATCCCTGTTTGCTATCTTGTGTGCTTGGTTCATGATAAAGAATCTATTGATACATCAAGTTGGATATTTAAAATGAACAAAATCTGAGTTCTTGAGTTGAGACTTTACGATCGAATAACTTTGTTATCCCATTATTTCTAGTCTACTTAGGTTGGTCCTAGTTGGATTAGGCTACTTGCCCCATTGTTAGAAGCCTTTTTGCACCTTAGGTTATTGTGCTTTGACCTCTTGAATTAGTAGTCATTGATTTCACAAGAGGTCTTGTTTGGAGTTGGTGAGTTAGAAACCGTCCTTGTTGAGAAAGATATACACTTGGATCCTTTGATATTACACTTGGAGAGTCTTCGTAATCTCTTGTCCATTCACTTTCATAAAAAAATTAATTTTAATTATTTATAATTTGGGTAAATCATTCTCCTGGTCCATATGTGCTAGGGTATTCACCCAAATTTGTGAGCACCTCTGTGGCAGTGTTGGTTTATGCCTATTGCAAAATTCTATCTTATCACATATCTTTTGGACAAGTTAGTGCTTTTACTATCCTAGTTTGGTACCAACATTTCTTAGGGTTATCCTATCAATTAGTACCTTTTATTTCATGCCAGTTACAACAAGATATCAAGTAGATCAAGGAAGAAACCTCAAGTTGTCTTTAAACAATTACCTTTAGTTCAAACTCATAGAAGACATAAGGGAAAGGAACCCGTGTCTATTCAGTCACCTGAGAGTGTTCCAAAATTTTTGTGTGACTCTAGTGGTGATCTTATTGAGTTTAGTACACCCTTAGCATCAACTCATTCAGCTAGGGATATGAGTTTTACAAGAGCTCCATACAAGAAGAATCAAAGTAGTGAGTATAATGTTGATGTTTTAATTGGTGATCCCACTCGTGGAAGTAGACCGACTTCACTCCTTATTAAGGATAGGTATTTGGATGAACATCAAAGGGAAGAGAAAAGTAAACATTATGCATATCAAGAAGAGGAATCCCAACATGATGATCAAATTGGTGAGCCTTCTAGTGCTCGCATGAATGCAATATTTACTGGTAATCGGTTTAGACAATCAAGACCATGTACACCACTCATGACACCTTTAGGTTATGCAAGTGGAAAACTCAAAGCAATTGATCATGAAAGAGAAGCCCTTCTAGAAGAACAAGCTAAGAAGGAAGAACAATTTCATTGCCTAGAAAAAGAAAGGCAAGTTATTATTGAGATGGAAAGAAAATCTCGTCAAGAAGAACAAGACTTTTTCAAGACTTCACAACTTGACAATCAATTCAACAATGTGCACATTGGTGGTGGAAACAACTCTCCCCAATCTACCCCTCCCAAGACTCCACAAAGTGGAAGATATTCAAGAACATCTTCCATATCTCCTACTCCTAGAGGAAGGCAAACTTCAAGACATGATTATTATAGGAGACCAACATCTCCTAGAGTTTCAAGAAAACCTTCATAACAAGCTCATCATGGTTCACAATATGGAGGTGGTAGCTCCAAATTTGAATATAGTTCTTATGATTTCATGGCTATACCACAAGATCCACATTTTCAGCAACGTATGGAAGCATATATGGATCAAAATAGAGATGCATTATTTCAACATTTAATCAACAAGGGTGCTAAGGTCCCTTACAACTTTGATGTGGATAAAAAGATTCAAAAGCACGATCCTTCCATGAAAGAAGAAATTTATGAATTGAAGAAACAAATGAAGCAAATATCGGCACCCTAGAGTTCCTTTTCATTTGATTCAATTTGTCCAAATCCTTTTGATAAGAGTGTTGACATGAAAGATTTTCCTAAAAAAGTTGAGATCCCCCAATATGATAAATATGATGGAAATGGGGATCCAAATGATCATGTGCATTAGTTCTATACTATGAGTTTTGAGTTTCATCATGAGGACTCATATCTTATGAGATTATTTCCAAGGAGTCTTAAGGCTCAAGCCATGGAATGGTTTACCAATATAACTCCTCCTATTAAGACATTCCCTGAGTTAATTCAAAGATTTGTTCAACACTTTTCATACAATCTTTCACGATCTGTCTCACTATTGGACTTATATCACACAAAGAAAAATCAAGGAGAACCCTTTGTTACTTTCTATTAAAGATGGAGACGACAATGCTCTCGTTATTCTAGGACTATTCCTGAGAAAGAAAAGATTGAAATCCTCATTAGTAATATGGTTCCTAAGATGAAGTATGAAGTTAAGAAGATGGTTTTTGAATCCTTTGATACCATGATTGAAGCTACATTTAGAATTGAGGATGTTTTGAGAGAGCAAGGTATTTTGACAAAAAATGGAAACAACAACAATAATGGTCATAATAACAACAACAAGGATAAAGGAAAGAACATAAATTGGAATAAGAACAAACAAGTGGTCAATGATGGAGTTGTGGATTCCTCAAACCCTAAAGACTAAGCTGTTCTCCATTTGATAGTGCTAATCAATAGAGTAACAAACCAAGATATCAAGAAAGGTCTAAAGGAGAGAAACGTAACTTTACACAATTAGGTGAGACATATGAAGAGATATTCACAAAGCTCCTTGCATGTGATCTTGTGCACCCTTATGATGCTACTAAGTTCTACATACCTGAAGTTAAGCCATGGTGGTTGGATGAGAAGGCTTATTGCAAGCTTCACAATGGCATTGGACACAATATTGAAAAATGTGGGAGATTCAAGCATATTGTTCAAGATCTTATTGAGAATGTAAAACTTAAAATAGATGGACTAAATATCAATGCTGATCACACAACATTCAAAGAGCCTTTTCCCAAGTATGAGAAAGGGGAAGCTTCCCAACCTAAGAATGGCAGGGCTACAATCAATTATACTTATACAAATGCAAAAAATGTTGTCAATATTCTTGAGGTTGTAGAAGAAAGTGTCAACATGATGGAAGATAAAGATCCCAATGGTTATAATTTAAATTTGAACTCTCCTACCTTTGGCGAAAACCCTATTTTGGTGCTAAGGGGTGCTCACTCTAAAGAGTCATCTCAAGGTCCCCTTATCATTAGAGGACCCAATTCAAACCAGTTAAGTAAACCTAAGCAAGTGTCTTCCCAAAGTCTCAATGCTGTTACACGAAGTCAAGGTCCCCTTGTTATCAAAGGACCTAGTTCAAACCAACCAAGTAAGCCAAAACAAGCACAATACAAGAATGTTCCTTCGAAACCAATGGTTAATCCCAAGTCAAATTTTAATCTTATTGATCAATTGCAAAGAACTCCTACTCAGATTTCAATCTTTGAGCTTTTAGAGTTGTCTTCGAGACACAAGTAGGTCCTTGAGGATGCTTTGTGCATGGTGAATGCCCCCAATAATTTAGACATTGATCAATTCCAAAACATGGTTAATCATATTGCAAGCCCTCATTATCTTTCCTTTTCAGAGGAAGATGATAAATCTTTGAGACATCCACACAATCTTGCCCTTCATATTGAGGTTATGATACATAGGACCCGTGTTAGGCGTGTGTTGATAGATGGGTGTGCTGGGTTTAATATTTGTTCTTTGAGTCTTTTAAAGACATTGGGTTATTCTGAACATGTTATTGATAGCAAAAGAAAGATTACTATCAAAGCTTATGATGAGGCAGAGAGAAGTTCAAAGGGGTTGGTTGTCCTTCCTGTTAGGATTGGCCCTGTGGAAAAAGATGTTTTATTCCAAATAGTTGATGTTGGACTCCTTGCATACAATATTTTCCTTGGTAGACCATGGATTCATGATATGCAATCAGTACCATCTACTTATCATCAGTGTGTTAAGTTTCCTTACAATGGAATAAAAGATATGTATTCTTGGGGATAACACTTTATCTATCAACTTGATTTCAGCAAGTGCTCATGTTCCCCTTAATAGACAAGTAGATGATTTTAATGCAATTTTAGCTGATTGCAAGAACAAGTTTAAGTCCATAGACCTTGGCATGGGGGGATATCAACTTAACTCCCTCGCTGCATTACCAGTTTCACCCAGGTCTTATGGTAAACCTTCACAAGAGATGAAACCTTCCTCTTCAACTATGACATTATTTGACACATTTGTATAGTCATCAGTGCCTATTCAAGATGAGAAAGAAGATGTGGTTGTTAAAGATTGGATTTATAGAGAAGAGAAGTATATGCACAATGAAGATTTCACTCCTTCACCTAATGCTTATGGAAGAGGGTATTCTTTTGTTAAGAAAATGGGTTATCCTGGACATGGTCCTCTTAGTAATAGATTGGATGCTAGAGCTGAACCCCTTGATCATCAACTTTTTGGATGCAAGTCTAAGAAGTCAGTCAGCCTAGGGTATGTGGATCATAGTAAGAATGTTGCTTCTATCCTTGATAAGTTAGATCGTGTAGAAGAACAAGAATACATACCTAATTTAGAAAACCAACAAGATATGTGTGAAGATTGGGTCCCTTCTACTAATCTCCTTTGGGGAGATTTAGATAATCTAGTATCTTATGAGATAGTTGCCAATTTAGAACAAGAAAGTGCGACTCTTGATAGTATTGAAGCTTCCACATCCAGACATCCCAAGCATTCATGGTGTAAGCATCCTAGTCGAGATTTTTAAACAGATTCCAATGAATATGAATGGGATTCTTTCTCAAAATCTTCCACAGTTGATATGGATGTTGATGTTGTTCATACATATAGTTCTCAACCTGAGTTATTTAATGAGTCATGTGTAGGACTAGAGGATTTGAATTCACATGTTGCCTTAGTGGACAATTCTTCACTTTTGAGGATGAATCTTGACTTGGGTAGTTTAGGAAGTTACTTGACAGACTTTGGATCTTCAATCACTAGAGATATCATCCATATTCACAATCTTGAACCTGTCATTGGTTTATCCCTTATTCATCCTGACCTAATTGATTGGTCACAACGCAACCAAGAACCTGAGATCTTAACATTTCAAAATGACTATGAAATAGCCTGTTATTTGAATGCCATTGAACTTGTAGTCTCTTCCACCAATGAACCAGCTGCTAGTATGATAGAGCCAGATGTCAAGTACCTTAGTCACAAAATAAAGAGAAAAGAAAAGAAAAAGAAAAGGAGTTCTAATGGCAAAAACCACTATGTGGCGGTGTCAGAACCAAAAAAAGTAAAAAGAAAGGACGTATCCAAGGGTGAAAACCTCTATTAGGCACCTACGGATGAGGTAATTGATTCTCTTCCTAGTTATTTTCAAGATAGATCTTCAGTACTTATTGAACCAACACAAGCAGTCAATTTGGGTACAGATGAAGCTACACAAATGGTACATTTGGCTCAATCTTTGTCATCACAAGAAAAAGAAGCCTATACTAAATTCTTACAAGAAAAGAAGATTAATTTTGCATGGACTTATTTAGATATGCCAGGGTTGGACAATAATCTTATTATGCATCACTTATCCATAGCTCCAAGTGTTAAACCAGTTAAGCAAAAATTGAGAAAAATGCATCCTCACATAGCTCTCTTAGTCAAGGAAGAATTAGAGAAACTTCTTGGTGAAAAATTCATAAGAGCTATTGCCTATGCCAAATGGATATCAAACATTGTACTAGTTTCAAAACATGACAAAACCATTCAAGTTTGCACAGATTTTAGAGATGTTAATAAAGCATGACCAAAGGATGATTTTCCACTTCCTAATATAGACATGATAGTGGATATGACTGCGGGTTACGAGATTTATTCCTTAATGGATGGTTTTTCTGGATATAATCAAATTAAGATAGCTCCTAAAGACCAAGAAAAGACTACATTTACTTGTGCATGGGGTACCTATTGTTGGAATGTTATGCCTTTTGGATTAAAAAATGTAGGAGCTACCTATCAACGAGCTATGACAACTATTTTTCATGATATGATGCATAAAAACATGGAAGATTATGTGGATGACACCTTGGCCAAGTCTAAGAAAAGAGATACATACTTAGATGATTTAGAAGTCATTCTAGATCATATGGAACAATTTCAACTAAGGTTAAATCCTAAAAAGTGTACATTTGGAGTCACCTCTGGAAAATTACTAGGATCCATTATTTCAGCAAAAGGGATAGAGGTGGATCCTGAAAAGGTTCAAGCAATTGTGGATATGCCACCTCTTAAAAACATTAGTCAAATGAGGAGTCTTCAAGGATGTCTTCAATCTATAAGGAGGTTTATTTCACAATTGGCAGATAGAGCTCAACCTTTCAACAAAAACTTACATAAAGGAGTCAAATGTATATGGAATGATGAATGTCAATAGAGCATGGACCAGATCAAGAAATACTTGGCAAATCCTCCTATTTTAATGCCTCCTATCCCAGGGAAACCACTTATCCTGTACATTTCAGCAACATAATCTACCTTGGGGGCATTATTAGCTCAACTTGATGAACATGGGAAAGAAAGAGCAATATATTACATTAGCCATGTTCTTGTTTCATATGAGGTTAATTACACCAGTATTGAGAAAGCTTGCCTCGCAGTTGTGTTTGCTTCCCAAAAGTTGCGACATTATATGCTTGCACACACTATACACCTCATAGCAAAAATAGATCCACTCAAGTACTTACTATGTAAGGCTGCCCTCACAGGTAGACTTGCTAAATGGATGATGATCCTTTTAGAGTTTGACATAGAGTACATTGAGCGTAAAGTAATCAAAGGACAAGCCATAATAGATCAATTGGCTGATTTCCCACTACAAGATGATGCACCTATTCAAGTTGATTTCCCAGATGAGCACCTCATGTATATGATTGAAAGAACATGGAAGATGTTCTTTGATGGGTCCTTTATGCAAAGTGGTTCAGGAGCTGGTGTGTTGTTTCTTTCTCCTCATGGGTACACAATTCCTATATCTTACAAGCTATTATTTCCATGTACAAACAATATTGCTAAATATGAAGCTTTAACCAATGGACTTAAAATGGCCATAGAATGGAGAATTACAGAGTTACACATCTATGGAGATTCACAGCTGATAATCAACCAAGTCAATGATGATTTTCTAACAAAAAATGATAAATTGGTACCTTACAAGAAAATGGTTGATTCCTTGAGACTCTACTTCACATTTGTCTCATTTCAAAAAATCCCTTGAATAGAAAATAAGACAGCTGATGCTATGGCTACACTTGCTTCACTTCTTCAATTAGAGCAACATGAGTCAAGATTTGAATTCCTAGTAGAAGAGCTACATCACCCTATCTATGATTCCCAAGAAAGTCATGTTATTTGTACCCTTGTTGGTCATGAGTCATCTCGTTATGGTGCCATTTACTCATACATTCATGATGGAATTATACTTGAAACCTTTAATCGATTTGAACATAGAAACCTTATTCGAAATGCCTCTCATCATTCCCTTATCTCTGGTGATTTGTATAGGAAGGGTTTAGATGGAACACTTCTTAGATGCTTAGAAAAGGATGAATCTAATCAAGTGTTAGTTGACATCCATGAGGGTATCTGTGGGGGACATTCTAATGGTCTTTCCATGGCTCGAAGATTTCTTAGGGCGGGATACTATTGGCCCACAATGCAGATTGATGCAGTAGCTTTTGCAAAGTCATGTGAAAAATGTCAAAAACATGGTAACTTGATACATACTCCAAGTAGGGAGTTCATTCCTTCTATTTCTCATTGGCCATTTCAGCGTTCAGCCTTTGATCTTGTTGGACAAATTCATCCCAACTCATCATCTGGACACAAGTTTATTATCACTGCCATTGATTATTTCACTAAATGGGTAGAAGCTTTCCTACTTTCTGTTGCCTCGGGTAAGGCAGTTTCTCTATTTATTTTGAATCATATTATCTGTAGATATGGAGTGCCTTCTAAGATTATCATTGATAATGGAGGTTAGTTTAAAAATAAGGAGCTTAAGAAACTCTGTAAGAAGTTCAAGATAAAACAACATTGGTCCTCTATTTATTTCCTGCAAGGAAATGGTCAAGCAGAAGCATCAAACAAAACCATTCTTAAAATCTTGCATAGAACAATTCATACGAATGGTAGAGATTGGCATTTACAAATAAATCCAGCTTTGTGGGCCTATAAAATGAGTATTCACACTTCTACTGGGGCTACTCCTTTTTCCCTTACATATGGTGTTGAAGCAATGTTACCTTTAGAGGTTGAGATTCCTTCACTTAGAGTTTCTCTCAAAGGTCTAGTTTTAGATGAAGACTACCATGCCATGAGACTTCAAGAGTTAGAACTTCTAGATGAGAAATGACAAGCATCATTTGACCATATGAGGGCCTATCAAAAGTGTATGTCAAAAGCATTTAACAAAAAGGTTTACCCTAGAGAGTTCTAGGTGGGAGATCTTGTCCTATGTGTGAATTGTAAGAATCAACATAATAGAGATCAAAAGGGTATGTTTGAACCTAATTGGCTTGGACCTTACATTATCACAATAGCTTTTGGTTCTAGTGCTTAGTTACTATCTACAGCAGAGGGAGAGCAGCTCCCTGATCCTATAAATTTCTTGCACTTGAAGAAGTTCTATCCATAATGCCCATTCTGTCTAGGGGCATCTTTGTATATATTTATTGATCCTAAATTTTTTTTTTTTTTTTTGATATATTTCAAAAATCCAAAAAAATGATATATTGTAAAAAACTCTAAAAATTGAAAAATGTCTTGAAAAAATGATCTTCTTAGTGACAACCTAGCAATAGGCACTTTGATATATCTCCAAAAAAATTATATATTCCAAAAATTCAAAAATAAAAATAAAATTAAAAAAATTCAAAAACAAAAAATAAATAGAAAAATTGCCTTGGTGAAAACTTGGAAACAGGCGCCTTGGTTGCAAAAATACAAAAAAATTATAAAAAGTCCTGGAATAAAATTAAAAGAAAAAGAAAAAGAAAAGAACCCAAGTGGTGAAAACCTGGAAACAGGCACTACTTGAGGCCTTTGCACCCCTATTTCTTAGCGCATGTCCTCGACACTTTGCCTTTCTCCATCATACCTTATCCTTGTTACCTTGGTTTAGAATTGGTCTTTGTCTAGGGGGCATAACTATGTTAGATTTGGTCTCTTGGATGTGTTAGTCTTTAGGACACCTCGCAAATGGTGTTTTTCAACACCCATTAACTTCAAGTGTTTTTCAACACTTATTGGTTTGGTCTTACCTAATTTTGTCATGTGATCTTACCTACTTGCAAGCATTTGATCCTTATCCTCAGAACTCAGTATCAATTAACACAATTAAATTTTAAACGCAACACTTACTGCTTGACTTATGTCATGATCTTTTCTTTGTGTGCTGACTATTATTGATTTTTGTTGAGTGTCCTTGTCTAATAAGTCTCTTCGTGATGCATAGCTAGAGGACTTGGGGCATGGGGCATGTTTTTATTTGTTTTCTACTTGTGGGTGTGGTCCTGAACTCTAGAGTGTCTCTTGTTGTTCCCTTGAAACACTTAGGAGATTTGAGGCATCATCTTTGATTGTTTTTGCAAAACCATTCTTATGGTCATCTTGGCATCTATGCCTTGATGCAAGCATGGTTTTGCTACATTAAATTGGGTAAGCTAACAACGAAGTCATCTTGACCTTTATGTCTTTGATTCTTATGTTAGAATCTTTCCACATTACAATCCGATATAAATTACATTCATATCTTCATAGTTGCTCTTGTGACTAGTGATGATTGTGTAATTTTTTGATGTTCGTTAATAATGGCCCAATAATAAAAATAAGTTCTTTTACATTCTCTAATGAATTATGAACACAAAAATCCTATGTTATAGTTGCTCTTTTGCAAGTACACCATTGCATTTTCATGTAGCTTGCATTATTAGACTTCATATTAGTTTTTATTTTTACATTGCATTATGAGTTTGAGAGGGTTCTCCCTTCATCTTTATTGTGGAATTTTAATCAACTGTGGTCTTGTTTTGATCTTCACTTCCTTATCTTCTTTTGTGATCTCAATCAAAATTTCTATCTTAAACAGTTGATTGATTTTGGGGCATTTTCTTTTCTTCCTTCTATTTCTTTCCATATCTTCCAAACTCCTATCTTCCATTTTATTTTTCCCCCACTTCTTTTCTTCTAAATCACCTTTGGGGCATAATAATTCTTGCTTGATCTACCTTAGTTCTATGATTCTTATATCTTTCATCTTACATCAAGAACTTTATCTTTTGTTTGATTTGATCAAATTTACCAATTTTTTTGTTTCTCCTCTATCTCATTTCGATTTTGATCATGATGGGGTAGTAATTATCAACTTCAATCCTTGATTTAGATTTATCAATTTTATCTTCCACTTTTTCAAGTCAAAATTTATTTGTGTTGTTTCTCCTGATGTGTTCCCGAATTGACCACAAATATGGGTTGTTTTGTGATCCCAAATTGACCTCACACTTCAATTTCTTTCTTTGCTACATGTATTCCCAAATTGATCACACATTAGTCAAAGCGGGGCAAATGTATGCACCCTAAAATGGTTGCCTAGACTATGGGCCCCATTATTTAATTTATTAATTATCAAATTTCTTGAATCAATGGTTTACAATATTTTATTAAATCAATTCAAATCAATTTCCTTGATCAAATTCAATTTGTTTTATTTCTAAAGTTGATCATTGTATCCTAAGTCTTATTTAATTAAAAGAACTTGCTCTCTTTTAATTAAATAAAATAAATCCCCATTTAATTAAAAGAAAACCTCTCTTTTAATTAAATAGTTCATCCATATTTAATTAATTAAGAGAAAAACTTCTCTTTTAATTTAATTAAATATTTCCTATTTAATTAAAAGAACTTGCTCTCAAGGCGGGGGCCCTAGCTTGGTTGGCTAAATCTTCCTTGTTGCAGGGGGTTGGTCATGGGTTCTAGTCTCCCCTATCCCTGTGGTACCGGTGGGCATGTCGCGTCAACGCTATCGATCACGTTAAAAAGTTTACCCGACGCACTACACTTTATAGGGGGGGCCATGTTGCACTCGATTTCTGCAATCTAATTAATGTTTAAAAGCGGGGGCCCTAGCTCGATTGGCTAAATCTTCCCTGTTGCAGGGGGTTGGTCATGTTGGATACAATTGATTTTGTATTGTCTTTGATGTTACACAAATGTCATATCAGCCATCAGACAGAGTCTACCAAGCTCAGACGGTCGATAGAGCAATTTACAGTGTCTACCAAACGTTCCTGAACATTACACAGTAGATTAGCTCTTACTGAGCTCACTCGAGCATTAAAGGATCTTGTAGCAGAAAGTTAATGTCAACCGAACTCCCAAGGTTAACAAAGGAAAAGTCAATGTTTACCGAGTTCAATATCTACCAAGTTCACTCGGTCATCAAAGAGAAAGTTAGCTTTTACTAAGCTCACTCAGTAAGCAAAGGAAGATTAGCTTTTATCGAGCTCACTCAGTAAATGAAGGAAGGTCAGTGTTTATTGAGTTAACTCGATCTTCGAAGAAAGTTGCAAGGATTGCAATGTTTACCGAGCTTCACTTGGTTAACACTGGGGATACCATTCTGGAGCAATGGTCACCGAGCTGGGTCGGGTAGCAAAGAATTTTATTGTTCTAAAGAATTAAGTTTAATTGTCTTGTGGAGCCGACTGATTTAATGTTTTTCGATTGTTGTAACTTGTAATTGAGCCGACTTGATAATCTGAAAGGTATATATGAAAGGTCAAGTTGTGAATTCATAAGATGAAAGAGTGTGGATGCATAAGATTGCGAATATATGAATAAGCGAATGTTGAGGAAGGATTAGATATCCTTGTGAAGCTGCAAAGTTGTGTTCGATTAGTGAGGATCTAGTGAAGCAGAACAAAGATCTGTATTTGGAAAATATAAGTTGCATATATTTTAGATCACTTCATTGTTGCTTTCTAATCATTGTAACAGTGATTCAAAACATCTTAACAGAGTTGGTTTGACAGCCATTTTGTAAATCCTCTAACAAGGTGACAATTCAGTTGAATTGTTAAAAGACCTTTGACAAGGCCACTTCTAACAACGTGATTAAATCCTCTAACAGGGTCACACCTAACAGTGTGTTTTGTAACCTTTAACAGGGTTGGCTCCTAACAGGGCTCACTTCAGAAGAGTGAAAATTTGTAACTAGTTACTTGGTGGTTTTTCCTAAATAGGGTTTCCACGTTAAATCTGGTGTCTCTTGTGTTCAAATTTCTTTATGCATGCATATTAACTATTTTAAATGCTTAATAAGTTAACAGAACATCTATCAAGTTTTTGCATTTATTTGTGTGGTTATCGAGTGTCAGCAACAGCTTTATTTTAAGACATCCAAGGATTTGTGGATTTATTTTTGTGGTAACTGATTCACCCCTCCCCTCTCAGTTACTCCATCTCTATTTCCAACAGGTCACAGGTTCTAGTCTCCCTTGTCCCTATGGTACCGGTGGGCGTGTCGCGCCAGCGCTACCGGTCACGTTAAAAAGTTTACCCGGCGCACTGCAATTTATAGGGGGGGCCGTGCTGCACTCGATTCCTACAGTCTAATAAAAAGAAGAAGAAGAAGAACTTGCTTTCTTTTAATTAAATAAAATAAGTTTCCATTTAATTAAAAGAGAACCTCTGTTCTAATTAAATAATTCATCTACATTTAATTAATTAAGAGAAAAATCCCTCTTTTAATTTAATTAAATATTTCCTATTTAATTAAAAGAACTTGCTCCCTTTTAATTAAATAAAATATCCCACTTAAATCTCTTTTTGATG
Source organism: Cupressus sempervirens (assembly GCA_028749045.1). Classification (NCBI taxonomy): domain Eukaryota; kingdom Viridiplantae; phylum Streptophyta; class Pinopsida; order Cupressales; family Cupressaceae; genus Cupressus; species Cupressus sempervirens. Next base: position 702,383,039 of record CM053784.1, read on the forward strand.
AAAAAGGAGTTAAAACAAATAAAAAATTAAATAAATCTTTTATCTACACTTAATACGGGACTTATCTTCATCCTCTCTCTACTTTCTTCTCAACCACTCCACTTTTCTCATTGGTGGATCTTTATTTCACATGGATCATTATTTTTTCACCCTTGATTAAATCTTTTTTCTCTCAATCTAGATCGTCCAATCTTCTTTATAAGGGAGAGCCCTCTTCTCATTTTTGAGACACCCATTATTATGCTATTGTTATGTTGCAGGTTTGGAGAGTGATTTTTGAAGAAGGAGTTTTGAATATTAAAGCTTTTGTGGAGAACTTCTATCTTCTTGTCTCATTCTCTCTTGCATGCATGGCTTCCATCATCATGATCCATACTTTAATTTTCATGTTAGCTTAGATCTTGCATTGATAGATTAGATCTTGCTTTCATAGATTAGATTTGCATTGTTATTTCTTTTCATAGATTAGATTTCATTTCTTGCATAGTTTTGCATTGTTATCATTTAAATTAGTTTTTCATTTTCATTTGCATGCATATTAGACCATTGAATCTCTTGTTTCGTGGTGTACGTGCATGGGCACAAATTAGGTCAGACTGAGGGCCTCCATTACAAACCCCTGCACTCCATGAATAGGGAGCTATGAGTCACCATTCGAGACCTCATTTTTGAGAAATCTTGAATATAATGACTCAGAGAAGTGTGCCCACATTTTAGGCATACAAAGGTCACTTGTGAAATGAAAAATCACTAATTCAAGGTGTCAAAGCACAATAACCCAAGTTGCAAAAAAATTCTAACAACAGGGTACGTAGCCTAATTTGAACCAAATCAACCTAGGGAGACTAGAAATGGCAGGATAGCAAAGAAATTTGATAGTAAAATCTTGATTCAGGAACTCATATATATATATTTTTAAATATCCAACTAGGTGTGATAAATTTTGAATCATGGACCAGAAATGCAAGACAACAATTAGGAATTTCATGCAAACATCTTCAAACAATGAGCAAGGGACAAAGCAACCTTGCACATGAACAAGAATAGTGTCGCAGTATCAGTCTAATCCCTAGAACCACCACTTTGTATGTTCTCAAAATATTTTCCAATCACACACATAGCCCTAGAAAAGAAAATTTGGTAGCACTATAGTTTTTAGTAATGCTCAACTCTATAGCTTTTACAATCTAAAGTGGGTGAAATCCAATCCCGGTGCACCAGGGTTTTGACATATCCCATGAATTTAATCAATTAGAGATATTGAGGAGATTCAAAAATCTAACAAAAGACTACACCCATGAGTATTTCCCCCACAAGGACATTTATATAATAGTTACTACTATCACGTCAAAAATGGCTATTAATGCTTGAGATTTCATCCATGTGGTTGACCCAATAAAGGGAATGTCCACTACAATTTACTCTCTATAATCAAGGAAGACTCACAAAGTTGTACCACATGGGGACGTGGTTTGGATTCAAGGGTTCCAAGTTTTTGCTGTGCCCAAAATGGAACATAGCATACTCCTCTAGCCTCTTCACCTTACCCAATCATAGCAAACAAGATTCTTTAACACACTAATTTGAAATCACCTCACCAAATTTTTGGAAAAGATAATAAAAAATACCACCAATCTCAAAAGAGAAAGTACTAATGGATGTTGAGGAAAAACTCAAGCGGAATAGTGAAATAAAAATAAATATCCTTCCCTACCTACAAGAGGATCTATTGTCGAGAAGAGCTTTGCATGTAAGGCAAGTGAATGAAGCACATTCCCTCAAGAACTCCACAAATAGTGTTAAAAAGACATAATTACTATGTGAAACACATATGCGTGAAAGTAAATCTAGATCCAATTTTAGAGCACCAAATGAAGTGTGAATCTGTGAAAGCATGTAGAAGCACTCAAACCAAACACATGAGAGGGTTCATTTCATTTCCAAATCCAAATGTTATAGAGATTTAAAAAAATAACTTGTAATCCTTGTAACATGTCTTTTCTCTGTTGTACCTTTCATTTATGCTTGAACGCTTGCTCACAATGAACAAAGCTACAAGCAAAACAAACAAACACAAGATATGCAATATATATCCAACTTATGCAAAACTAGGGTTAGATATGAAAATCTAATTTTTAAGAGTGAAAATAACTAGAAAATAACTCAAATGAAAGATCACATCATGCATTGATCCATGCAAAAATTAAATGCAAGCTATTCATTAAATGCCCTTTTTTTAATATTAATTTTTTACCTAGTCAACAAGATTGGACCTATATGATATGAATTTGGATCCAAAACTCTAAATGTAGAAAAGATACCCCTATCAAAAATTAAAGAGATTTTTAAAAATGTAAGAATTTTGAAAAGATCTTTTGATTTGTGCCATAGGGAGCCATTTTGTTAAAACAAACCAATTTTTGCAAATCAAATTATTGAGCTTGAATATGATCTCTAAAATCAAAACACAAATAACCAACCCTATTTTTAATTCAAAGACCTCTTAAAAAATGTAAACTATTCTAAAAAAAATGTTAATTTGCGCCCTATAATGATTTTTCATGTAAAATCAAGAAAAAATGATTAAAATTAGAAAATACCTCAAAAAAAAAAGAAAATTTTACTAAAGTTTCTATGATATATTGCTAACTTGAAAAAAATAATTCAGATCAAAAAACCAAGCCATTTTGGAGATATGATTAGACTTTTAAGATCTAGGGTTTTTTGTCTCCAAAAAAATTGCATAAGGGGGTTAGCTCCAAAAATATTTAAAACCAATAAGTAAAGGTGGGTTGCCCCATGGTGGTCACCAAAGAATGTGTGCTAAAATGTTGACACACTTCTATGAGCTATTACATCCAAGATTTCTCAAGAATGAGGTCTCAAATGATGGCTCATAGCTCTCTATTCATGGAGTGCAAGGGTTTGTAATGGAGGCCCTCAATTTGACCTATTTTGTGCCCATGAAAGTACACCATAAAATGAGAGATTCAAAGATCAAAATATGCATCCAAATGAAGATGCAAGCTAATTTAAACGATAACAATGCAAAACAATGCAAGAAAGGAAATCTAATCTATGAAAGGAAATAACAATGCAAGATAATATGAAAATGCAAGGATGGATCATGATGATGAAAACTGTGGATGCATGAGAGAAAAAGACACAAAGATAGAAGTTCTCCACAAAAAGATTTAATGCTTAGACTCCTTCTCCAAAGTCACTCTCCAAACCTGCAACATAACAATAGCATAATCGTAGATGTAAAAAATGAGAGGGCTCTCCCTTATAAAGAAGAATGGATGATTAAGATTAAGAGGAAATAAGATTTAATCAAGGGTGGAGAAAGAATGATCCATGTGAAACAAAATTCCACCAATGAGAAAAGAGGAGGAAAATTAAATGGAATCCCACTTAGAAATATGTGCATTTAAGTGTAGAGAAAAAAACAAATTATTTAATTTTTATTTATTTTATTTCCTTTTTTCAAGTGGGATTTTATTTAATTAAAAAGAAGCAAGTTTTTTTAATCAAATAGGAAATATTTAATTTAATTAAAATAGGGTTTTTTCTCTTAATCAATTAAATGTGGATTAATTATTTAATTAAAAGATAAGTTTTTTTTAATTAAATAAGACTTAAGATAAAATGACCAAACCTTAGGAAATGTTGAAATAATTGAATTAATTACAATTTGATCAAAGAAATTGATTTGGATTGATTTAATAAAATATAGCAAACCATTGATTTAGGAAATTTGATAAATTAAATATTGGAGGCCCATAGTCTAGGCGACCATTTTAGGGTGCATAAAACTCAATTATTTCTTGCTAAAGTGGTCTAATATTAAAATTTTATCCTAAAATTACTTCTTGCTAAAATTTGATTAAAATTTATTTGTATTCTTTACATTCAGTTAAAGTTGCATTGAAATCATCCGCTTCTCTATTGAGTGAAACATGAGTACTTATTGAAATCGAGTTAATAGACAAAGTATTATCCCCAAGTATACAAATCTCTATTCTGTTGTAAGGGAACTTAACACACTGATGATAGGTAGACAACACTGCTTGCATATCATGAATCTATGGTGTAATACTTTAGGATAAATCAAGCAAGAAATGTGTCAATATTTTAGCACACATTATTTGGTGCCCACCATGGGGAAACCCACTTTTACTTGTTAGTTTTAGATATTTTTGGAGCTAACCCCCTTATGTGGATTTGTTTGGAGACAAAAAAATCCTAGATCTTAAAGATTTGATCATATCTCCAAAACGGCTTAGTGTTTTGGTCTAAATGTTTTTTTGTAGGTTGGTGACATATCAAAGAAACTTCAGTGAAATTTTCATATTTTTCTAAGATATTTTCTATTTTTTATAAATTTTTCTTGAATTTTCATGAAAAGTCATTTTCGGGCACAAATTAGCAATTTTTTTTGGAAAAGACTACATTTTCAAAAGGTTGCTAAATTATAAATGGGGTTTATTCTTTGTGTTTTGATTTTAGAGATCAAATTAAGGCTCAATAATTTGATTTGCAAAAACTGGTCTCTTTTTACAAAATGGCTCCTTAGGGCACAAATGAGAAGATCTTTTCAAAATTATGACATTTTTAGAAAGCTCTCTAATTTTTGATAGGGGTCTCTTTTTTGCATTTAGGGTTTTGGATCTGAATTCATATCATATAGGTCCAATCTTGTTGACTAGGTCAAAAATCAATATTAAAAAAAGGGCATTTAATGAATAGCCTGCATTTAATTTTGATATGGATCAATGCATGATGTGAGCTTTCATTTGAAATATTTTCTAGTTATTATCACTCTTAAAATTTAGATTTTTAGATCTAACCCTAGTTTTGCATAAGTTGGATATATATTGCATATCTTGTGTTTGCTTGTTGCTTTGTTCATTGCGAGCGAGCGTTCAAGCATAAACAAAAGGTACAACAGAAAAAAGATGCATTGCAAGGATTACTAAGTATTTTATTGGATCTCTATAATATTTGAATTTGAAAATGAAATGAACCCTCTCATGTGTTTGGCTTGAGTGCTTTTACATGCTTTCATAGATTCACACTTCATTTGGTGCTCTAAAATTGGATCTAGAATTACTTTCATGCATATGTGTTTCACATAGTAATTAGGCCTTATGAACACTATTTTTGGAGTTCTTGAGGGAATGTTCTTCATTCGCTTGCCTTACATGCGAAGCTCTTCTTGATGATAGATCCCCTTGTAGGTAGGAAAAGATATTTGTTATTATTTCACTATTCTGCTTGGGTTTTTCCTCAACATCCATTAGTACTTTCTCTTTTGAGATTGGTGGTGTTTGTTGTTGGTTTTTTCAAAAAATTGGTGAGGTGATTTTGAATTAGCATGTCAAAGAATCCTGTTTTTTATGTTTGGGTAAGGTGAAGAGGCTAGAGGAGTATGCTCCATTCCCTTTTGGGCACATCAAAAACTTGGAACCATTGAATCCAAACCAAGTCCCCATGTGGTACAACTTTGTGAGTCTTCCTTGATTAGAGAGGGTTAACCATAGTGGACACTCCTTTTATTAGGTCAACCACGTGGACAGAACCTCAAGCAGTGATAGCCATTTTTGATGTGCTATATAAATATCCTTGTGAGAGAAATCCTCACGGGTGTAGTCTTTTTTTAAGTTGTCAGATCTCCTTAGTATCTCTGATTGATTAAATTCTCAAGATATGTCAAAACCCTGGTGCATTGAGGTTGGATTTTGCCCACTCTAGATTTCAAAAGTTGTAGAGTTGAACATTACTAAGAACCATAGTGCTGCCAAATTTTCTTTTCTAGGCTATGAACATGATTGGAAAATATTTTGATAACATACACACTAGTTTTTATAGGGATTAGACTGATACTACGACACTATTATTTTTCATGTGCAAGGTTACATTGTCCCTTGCTCATTGTTTGACGATGTTTGCTTGAAATTCCTGATTGCTATCTTGTGTGCTTGGTTCATGATTCAAAATTTATCACATCTAGTTGGATATTTAAAATCAATAAAATATGAGTTCTTGAGTCGAGACTTTATGATCAAACTGCTTTCCTATCCTGTTATTTCTAGTCTCCCTAGGTTGATCTAGTTTAGATTAGGCTACTTACCCCACTATTAGAAGCTTGTTTGTACCTTGGGTTATTGTGCTTTCATGCCTTAAATTAGTGATTTTTGATTTCACAAGTGACCTTGTTTGGATTCAGTGAGTTAGAGACTGTCCTTGTTGAGAAATATATACCTTTAGATTCTTTGATATTATGCTTGGAGAGTTTTAGTAATCTCTTGTCCATCCACTTTCATAAAAAATCAATTTAAATTATTTATAATTTGGGCAAATCATCCTCCTGGTCCATATGTGCTAGGGTATTCACCCAAAGTTGTGGGCACCTATATGGTAGTGTTGGTTTATGCCTATTGCAAAATTCTATCTTATCACATCTCTTTTGGACAAGTGAGTGCTTTTACTGTCATAGTTTGGTACCAACATTTCTTAGGGTTATCCTATCACCTAGTACCTTTTCTTTCATGATAGTTACAACAAGATATCAATTAGATCAATGAAAGTGACCTCAAGTCATCTTTAAACAATTACCTTTAGTTCAAACTTATCAGAGACATAAGGTAAAAGAACTTGTGTTTGTTCAATCACTTGAGAATATTCTAGAACCTTTGTTTGACCCTAGTAGTGACCTTATTGAGTTGAGTACACCCTTAGCATCACCTCATTCAGATATGGATATGAATTTTATAATGGCTCCACAAGAGAAGAATCAAAGTGGTGAATACTATGTTGACCTTTTGAGTGGTGATCTCGCTCATGAAAATAGACCAACATCACCTCATATTCAATATAGATATTTGGACGCACACCAAAGGGATAAGAAAGGTAAGCATTATACCTATCAAGAGAGAAATCCCAATATGATGATCAAATTAGTGAGCCTTCTAGCACTTGTGTGAATGAAACATTTACTAGTAACTGATTTAGAAAGTCAAGACCATGTACACCACTCTTGACACCTTTAGGTTATGTGAGTGATAGACTTAAAGTACTTGAGTGTGAGAGAAAAGCCCTTTTAGAGGAACAAGATAAGAAGGAAAAACAATTTAGATGCCTAGAGGAAGAAAGAAAAGTTATGATTGAGGTAGAAACAAAAACCCGTCAAGAAGCATAAGACCTTCTCATGGCTCTGCAACTTGACAATAAATTCAACAATGTGCACATTGGTGGTGGAAACAACTCTCCTCCACTCATTCCTCTTGAGACTCCATGAAATTGTAAACATTGGAGAACACCTTCACCATCTCCTAGTCCTAGAGGAAGGAGAGCTTCAAGAGATGATGATTATAGGAGACCAACACCTCCTAGAGTTTCAAGACAACCTTCACAACATGCTCTTAATGGTTCACAATATGGAGGTGGTAGCTCAAACTTTGACCGCAATTCTTATGATTTCATGGCTATGCAACAAGACCCACATTTTCAGCAACATATGGAAGCATATATGTAACAAAATAGAGATGCATGCTTTCAACATTTAATGAAAGGGGTGTTAAGGTCCCTTATAACTTTGATGTAGACAAAAAGATTCAAAAGCATGATCCCTCTATGAAAGAAGAAATTGACCAATTAAAGAAACAACTAAAGCAAATATTGGCACCCAAGATTTCTTTTTAACTTGATTCAGTTTGTCCTAATCCTTTTGATAAGAGTGTTGACATGAAAGATTTTCCTAGAAAAATTGAGATCCCCCAATATGACAAATATGATGGAAATGGGGATCCGAATGATCATGTGTGTCAGTTCTATACTATGAGTTTTGAGTATCATCATGAGGACTCATACCTTATGAGATTATTTCCAAGGAGTCTTAAGGGTCAAGCAATGGAATGGTTTACAAATATAACTCTTCCTGTTAAGATGTTTCCTGAGTTAATTCAAATATTTGTTCAACACTTTGCATACAATCTTTCATGATCTATCTCACTGTTGGAATTACATCACATAAAGAAAAATCAAGGAGAATCCTTTGTTATTTTCTTGCAAAGATGGAGACGACAGTGCTCTCGCTATTCTAGGACTATTCCTGAGGAAGGAAAGATTGAAATCCTCATTGGTAATGTGGTTCCTGAGATGAAGTATGAAGTTAAGAAGATGGTTTTTGAGTCCTTTGATACCATGGTTGAATCCACATTTAGAATTGAAGATGTTTTGAGAGAGCAAGGTATTTTGACAAAAAATGGAAACAACAACAACAATGGTTAAAATAACAACAACAATAACAAGGATAAAGAAAAGAACACATATCAGAATAAGAACAAACAAGTGGTTAATGATGGAGTTTTGGATTCCTCTAAGCCTAAAGACCAAGTTGTTCTCCATTTGGCTAGTGCTAATCAACATGTTAACAAGCCAAGATATCAAGAAATTCCTAAAGGAGAGAAACATAACTTTACACAATTGGGCGAGTCATATGGAGAGATATTCACAAAGCTCCTTGCTCGTAATCTTGTGCACCCTTATGTTGCCACAAATTTTTGCATACCTGAAGTTAAGCCATGGTGGTGGGATGAGAAGGCCTATTGCAAGCTTCACAATGGCATTGGACACAATATTGAAAATTGTGGGAGATTTAAGCATATTGTTCAAGATCTTATTAAGAATGGAAAAATTGAAATAGATGGATTAAATACCAATGCTGATCACACAATGTTCAAAGAGCCTTTTCCCAATTATGAGAAAGGGGAATCTTCCCAACCTAAGAATGGAAAGGCTACAATCAATTACACTTATGCAAATGCAGAAAATGTTATCAATATGCTTGAGGTTGTAGAAGAAAGTGTCAACATGATGGAAGAATAAGATCCCAGTGGTTATGATTTAAATTTGAGCTTTCCTATCCTTGGTAAAAAACTATTTTGGTGCTAAGGGGTGCTCACTCTAGAGAGTCATCTCAAGGCTGCCTTGTCATCAGTGGACCCAATTCAAACTAGTCAAGTAAACCTAAGCAAGTTTCTTCCCAAAGTCTCAATATTGTTATGCAAAGTCAAGGTCCATTTGTTGTCAAAGGGCCTAATTCAAACCAACCAAGTAAGCCAAAAAAAGTGTAATCTAAGTATGTTCCTTCAAAACTAGTGATTAATGCTAGGTCAAATTATAATCTAGTTGATCAATTGCAAAGAACCCCCGCTCAAATTTTGATCTTGGAGCTTTTAGACTTATCTCTGAGACACAAACAAGTCCTTGAGGATGCTTTGCGTGTGGCGAATGTCCCCAAAAATTTAGATGTTGATCAATTCCAGAACATGGTTAATCATATTGCTAGCCCTCATTACCTTTCCTTTTCAAAGGAGGATGATAAATATTTGAGCCATCCCCACAATCTTTCCCTTCATTTTTAGGTCATGACCCATAGAACCCATGTTAAGCATGTGTTGATAGATGGGAGTGCTCAACTTAATATTTGTTCTTTGAGTTTTTTAAAGACATTAGGTTATTTTGACTAAGTTATTACCATAAGGAATATTATTATCAAAGCCTATGATGAGCCAGAGAGAAGTTCAAAGGGGTTGACTATCCTTACCATTAGGATTGGTCCTGTTGCAAAAGATATTTTATTCCAAATAGTTGATGTTGGACCCCTTGTGTATAATATTTTACTTGGTAGACTATGGATTCATGATATGCAAGTAGTTCCATCTAGCTATCATTAGTGTGTTAAGTTCCCTTACAATAGAACAAAGATTTATATACTTGGGGATAATACTTTGTCTATTAACTTGATTTTAGCAAGTACTCATGTTCCCCTCAGTAGAGAAGCAGATGATTTTGATGCAAATTTAGCTGAATGTAAAGACAAGTTCAAATCCATAGACCTTGGCATGGGGGGATATCAACTCAAGTCCCTCACAGTATTAACAGTTTCACCTAGGTCTTATGGTAAACCTTCACAAGAGATGAAACCTTCTTCTTCAACTATGAAATTATTTGACACATTGGTACAATAGTTAGTGCCTATTCAAGATGAGAAAGAAGATGTGGTTATTAGAGATTGGATTTATAGAGGAGAATTATATGCACAATGTGAACTTCACTCCCTCTCCTAAAACTTATGGAAGAGGGTATACTTTTGTCAAGAAGATGGGCTATCATGGACATGGCCCTATTAGTAATAGATTGGATGCTAGAGCTGAACCCCTTGATTTTCATATGTAAGTCTAAGAAGTTGGTTGGCCTAGGATATGTGTATCTCATGAGAAAGTTGCAAATTTAGAACTAGAGAGTGTGACCCTTGATGATATCGAGGCTTCTATGTCTAGGCATCCCAAGCCTTCATGGTGTAAGCATCCTAGTCGATATTCAGAGACAAATTCCAATGAGTATGAATGGGACTCCCTCTCAGAGCCTTCTACAGTTGATATGGATATTGATGTTGTTCATACATATAGTTCTCAACTTGAGTTAGTCGATGATTCACATGTAGGATTAGATGATTTGAATACACATGTTACCTTAGTGTATGATTCTTTGCTTGTTAGGAAAAATCCCAGTTTGGGTAGTTTAGGAAGTTACTTGACAGACTCTGACTCTTTGATCACTAGAGATATCATTCATATTCATAACCTTGAACCGGTCATTGATTTACCCCTTGTTCAATTTCATTTTAATTTAATTGGTCCCAACACAATCATGAACCTCAGCTTTTAATGTTTCAAAATAATTATGAGATAGCCTACTATTTGAATGCCATTGAACCCGTAGTCTCTTCCACTAGTAATTGGATACCATCATGACAGAGCTACACATCAAGTACGTTAGTCGTAAAATAAAAATAAAAGAAAATAAAAAAAAGGAGTTTTGACGGTGAAAACCACTATGTGGCGATGTAAGAATAAAAAAAAAGTAAAAAGAAAGGACATATATGAGGGTGAAAACTTCTCTGAAGTGCCTGAGGATGAGGTACTTGATCGTCTTCCTAGTTATTTTCAAGATAGATCTTCCATTCTTATTGAACCAACACAAGGAGTCAATTTGGGTACGGATGAAGCTTTAACAAATGGACTTAAGATGGCTATAGAATGGAGAATTATAGAGTTACACATCTATGGGGATTCATAGCTAATAGTCAACCAAGTCAATGAAAATTATTTAACAAAAAATGAGAAATTGGTACCTTACAAGAAAATGGTTGATTCCTTGAGATGCTACTTCACATTTGTCTCATTTCAGGAAATCCCTAGAGTAGAAAACAAAGCAATTGATGGCTACACTTGCTTCAATTCTTCAATTAGAGCAACATGAATCAAGATTTGAATTCCTGGTGGTAGAGCTACATAACCCTATCTATGATTCCCAAGAAAGTCATGTTATTTATACCCTTGTTGGTCATGAGTCATCCCATTACGGTGCCATTTATTCATACCTTCGTGATGGAATTATACCTGAAATCTTTAATTAGTTTGAACGCATAAACCTTATTCGAAATGCCTCTTGCCATTCCCTTATCTTTGGTGATTTGTATAGGAGGGGCCTAGATGGAACACTTTTAGATGCTTAGAAAAGGAATAATCTGATCAAGCGTTAGTTGATATCCATGAGGGCATCTGTGGGGGACATTCCAATGGTCTTTCCATGGCTCGATGGTTGCTTAGGGTGGGGTACTATTGGTGCACGATGCAGATTGATGTAGTAGATTTTACAAAGTCATGTGAAAAGTGTCAAAAATATGGTAACTTGATACATGCTCTGGGTAGGGAACTCATTCCTTCTATCTCTCATTGGCCATTTCAGTGTTGGGCCTTTGATCTTGTTAGGAAGATTCATCCCAACTCATCATGTGGACACCTCACTGCTATTGATTACTTCACTAAATGGGTAGAAGCTGTCCCACTTTCTATTACGTCAGGCAAGATAGTTCCTCTATTTATTCTAAATCATTTTATTTATAGTTATGGAGTTTCTTCTGAGATTATCACTGACAATAGAGGCTAGTTTAAAAATAAGGACCTTAAACAACTTTATAAGAAATTCAAGATAAAACAACATTGGTCCTCCATTTACTTCCCGCAAGGAAATGGTCAAGTAGAAGCATAAAATAAAACCTTTCTCAAAATTTTACATAGAATAGTACATAAGAATGGTAGAGATTGGCATTTATAGATAAATCCAGCTTTGTGGGCCTATAGGATGAGTATTCTTAATCCTATTGGGGCTACTCCTTTTGCCCTTACATATGGTGTTGAAGTAGTGTTACCTTTAGAGGTTGAGTTTCCCTCAAAGGTCTAGTTATAGGTGAAGACTACTGCACCATGATACTTCAAGAGTTAGAACTTCTAGATGAGAAACAACAACCATCATTTGACCATATGAGGGCCTATCAAAAGCGAATGTCAAAAGCATTCAACAAAAAAGTTCACCCTAGAGAGTTTTGTCCTACTTGAAAATCCTAAGAATCAATAGAATAGATATAAAAAGGGTAAATTTGAATCTAATTGGCTTGGACTTTACATTATCATAGAAGCTTTTGGGTCTGGTGCCTATTTACTATCTACAATAGAGGGAAAGTAGGTCCTTGATCCTATCAACATCTTGCACCTGAACAAGTTCTATGAAATGTCCCTTTTCTGATTTTACATGATATTTCCAACCTTTAATCAGATCTTTAAGATCAAACAACTAATATCACAAAGATCCTCCAAATTTCTCAAGAAACCCCAAATCGGGTATGTTGAAAATAGTGCTAAAAGCTTCACAACTTCACAAATTATTAATGAATCTGAAAATGGAAATTTTTACAGAACTTTCAGCAGCATAAAAGCCTACAAATTGACATTTCCAGATCCGTATAGCCTTTACACAATAGCTCAAAAATGTAGGACCAAAACTATGCTCATCGGGCTCCCGAAATAGCACAAAATATGCCCGGAAACACCACAAGAACACTAATAATCTATCTCAGAAGTTTAATCATGTCCCAATATATATATTCAGCTCTATTTTAACAGCTTAAAGTATAAAATACAGCAACAACCAAAACTGATATGAAATACTCAACCGGAAACACCAAACTCTTACAAAAATACACCCGAAAACTCACAAATCTGCACTGTTCAGCACAAAGGCAAACTCTGTATGAGCATGCACATGGAATGGCTTCAAACTCCCGTCCTTAGCCTTCCTGGAAACCTGCAAACTCCCGTTCTTGGGTCTCCCTGGAAACCTGCAAACTCCCGTTCTTGGGTCTCCTTCTCCACAGGTTTGGCAGCCTCTGAAGAATAACAAAGAATGAGCAAAAATCAAGTCTGGAATCCCCCCAAAATGCCTCCAAACCTCTTTAAAAAGGGCATAACTGTAACTCACGTCCAAGAGAGGTTAATGAAACATATTTTAATAATAATTATCATTTATTAGTCCAACGGTTTCCAAAGATTAACTCCCTTTTTCCGAAACTTCACTTTCTTGGGCCTGCCTGCCTTAGCAAAGATTTTCTTTTTTTTAAATTATTTGAAAAGGGGACATGACAAGTCCTCCCCTCCCAATCATTGCCTGTCCTCAAGCAATGGCTGAACAATAAACCAATCAATCCACCTGGATCCCAAATGTAGTCATGAACTATACTACTACCAATTAACATAGGCTCCTGCAATATCCTTTGCAATATGACCAAGAGGAATCCATAATCAAATTGACAATTATAGCTCAACCAAACTCCGAAATCACCACTACCACAAACAAAAAACCATGAGGCACAAACTCTTAGAACATCAGAACCTAAGTAAAGTGGACAAATCAAACTACCAACACAGTAAATACCATCAACGCATCCCACTGGCCTATATGGAATGTACAATCCAACTCTGAAACAATGGTGAACCCTCTTGAATGAAACTGTACCAAGTATGGAGAATCCACACACTGTACAACTCCTGCAGTCAACACAACTCTGCAAATCATCGGCCACTATCTCATAACCATAACTCCCATACACTGCTGATGGTGAAAAGACATTACAAGATAAAGAGTAAGAAATGGAATCCAAACCAAATTTGTCTACCATCAACTCCTCAGCACAAGGATCAAATGCTAACTGATGTACATACCCTGCAATATAATGTTGATAAAAAAAACCAACCTCAGTCAACAGCTCACCATGAAGAAGTGATACAACCCATTGTGACTGATCACCAGCTAAGTCAAGAGATGTCATAGCCAAAGGAGTAGAATCAATAACAACACCTGCTGAAGCATCACTCTGAAACTCCTGCTCTAAGTCATGTATTATCAAGCTGTCAACTGTAGAACCTATCGCCATGTCATGCCCATCACAACTCTCATCTTGAGGCATCAAATTGTCCCATAACTGATGATAAGCACTAGGAACCAAAGTACATCTCTGTATCATCATCTCATCAACATGGTCATCAAAGGTAGATAGATGAGCATACCTCACAGTGTAATGCCGATAGAATGCACCAATCTCAGTCAGTGGCTCAGACTGCAATCCAGATGTAACTAACTGCAATCGATCATTAACCAAATTGGAACTGACTACTACCTCTGAAGACATTGCGAAGGGAGTAGTATTACTAGTAGGAACCATGCCAACTATCAGCTCACCAATGTCACACATGGTCTTTGATACAACATCTCTAGTCTTCGTGCCATTAGTACTAGAGGTCACCACCATGTCAGGCATACAACAATCTGCTACAACACCCAACTCAATTGAACCTAACTCTAGTGGGAATGAACCTGATATTCCAATGTTAGTATCAAGAATGGATGCATCCCCATCTCCACTGTCTCTAACAATCTCAGCCATGGACATCCTCGAATCACCAAACACCATAGCTTGTGACTGTATAGAATCAGATAAAGACTGTAGTCGCTCTAACTCCATGGTCACCTTAGCCAAATGAAATTGTGACTCCTTGAAAGCCAACTGAGTACTCTCAAGAATCTCAGAAGTCACCACAAGCTGCTCAGTAAGCTCACTCACCTCATCTTCCTTGGCCAACAATGCATCATATGCTGTACTGCCCCACTTCATAAGATAATCTCTGTCAGCTACCAACTGCATATAATCCTGTCTCAGAATCTGGATAGCCTCCCATAAAGAGTGGATCTCTGTCAAGGAAAGATAACTTCCTCCCTGCTCATCACTAGTAGGAGAACCCCATCCATAAACTGCTAACAACTGACGAGCAGCATCAAAATGTTGGCAAGTGATAGAAATGTCTTGGTCACTAACTCTCAACTGATTAGACACATGATGGCACTGGCTTGACTGTCTCCTACAAACCTCCTCTGATGCACTGTCTGAAGGAGTGTCCTCAAAGTTACTAGTCTCTAGAGTATTACCATTCATATCCTGTGAATCAAATCTAAAGCTCATATCAACATACGGAGTATCAAAAACATTAGCATTGCTGTCCAACTCCTCTATACCCAAGGAAACTAAGTCTTCAAAACCGCCCATTGCATCCTTCTGGATGTCATCAATGCCAATGTGATCCTGGGACTCATCTATACACACTGCCAAATATGAAATATCATCAATACATTCCAGCAAGTATGGTCGACTGGATATATGAACAAAGCCCAACACCGGTGTATAAAAACTAATACCAACATCAGACAAGATACTGTCACAAGAAAAGACAACACCGTGTAATCTGCTAATCAAATCCATGATAGCACCCAAACAAACACTGCTACCAAAAAGTGTTAAAGATCTCCAGTCAACTGAATCCCAAATGCCAATATAACAATCTCGAGTCCATATCCGTAAACTAGAATCAACTGGTAACTCAAGCAAACTCCTCACCTGAGTAATATGACCAATACCAACTAACTCCACATACCTGTCATGATGAGATAATGAAGTCACAATACTATCTGTGTTCACCTTCAGCTGGTTGGACAAATCATGTGAAGTACTACCAGCCTCAACCTCATGTGATGAAGCATCTAACTGTGCCTGGTACTCTTTCTCAGCAAAGTCATGAATGCTCAATGTCTGCTCATCTCTACCAGGTATCTCACCATCCTGCACAACAACATCCTCATAATCATCATCTGAACCCACTACACTGTAGTCACTGCCTGTTGTAACTATACCATCCTGAATACCTGTGGCATCACCCTTTGACAACCTGTAAACAATTGTCTCAATTTGAGTATCAAGTTGACCCTTACTATCAATCTGTGTAATATCCTTTCCCACCACCTCCTGTGGCAGAGTAGAATCTGAGACCTCTACCTGGCTATCAGCTAGTTTCTCAAACTCCTCATGCAAGTTCTTGGAAATTGTGTCATCTGTCCTGTGAGAAAATCTGCCAAATAGAAATCCAGTCAACTTATCCACCTTAGTTGGGTCAGATAACATGTCATTTATACGGTGGTGCTCAACCAACTGTTTAGACATGTCATGGCTTATTTTCATAAGTTTATCTCGAATGTCTAAATAACCATCCTTTCTACTATTTTGACTCTGGCTATCAATTGTCCAAGATCGTTCCCTCTGAGACTTTGTACTATACCTGTCCATTCTGGATAAAGTAGAGTGTAACCCCAATAGGATATAACTTCTTCAAGCACCAAGAACTAACATGCAAATTATTAGAAGTAGCATGCAACCATAGATTTGGACATGCAACTGATTAGAAGCAACATGCAACCACCAAATTATGACATGCAAGATCTGGGTAGTTGTCAAAACTGACATGCAAACTTCTACAACTGCCAAATTCACCAAGAACTAATAGGCAAATGATTAGAAGTAGCATGAAACCATAGATTTGGACATGCAACTGATTAGAAGCAACATGCAACCACCAAATTATGACATGCAAGATTTGGGTAGTTGTCAAAACTGACATGCAAGATCTGGGTACTTGTCAAAACTGAAATGCAAACTTCTACAACCACCAAATTCACCAAGAACTAACATGAAAATGATTAGAAGTAGCATGCAACCATAAATTTTTACATGCAGCTGATTAGAAGCAACATGCAATCATAAATTATGACATGCAAGATTTGGGTAGTTCTCAAAATTGAAATGCAAGATCTGGGTAGTTGTCAAAACTGACCTGCAACTTCTACAAACCCTCAGGCTGGCAAGATCATGGCTCTGATACCACTGAAATGTCCCTTTTCTGATTTTACATGATATTTCCAACCTTTAATCAGATCTTTAAGATCAAACAACTAATATCACAAAGATCCTCCAAATTTCTCAAGAAACCCCAAATCGGGTATGTTGAAAATAGTGCTAAAAGCTTCACAACTTCACAAATTATTAATGAATCTGAAAATGGAAATTTTTACAGAACTTTCAGCAGCATAAAAGCCTACAAATTGACATTTCCAGATCCGTATAGCCTTTACACAATAGCTCAAAAATGTAGGACCAAAACTATGCTCATCGGGCTCCCGAAATAGCACAAAATATGCCCGGAAACACCACAAGAACACTAATAATCTATCTCAGAAGTTTAATCATGTCCCAATATATATATTCAGCTCTATTTTAACAGCTTAAAGTATAAAATACAGCAACAACCAAAACTGATATGAAATACTCAACCGGAAACACCAAACTCTTACAAAAATACACCCGAAAACTCACAAATCTGCACTGTTCAGCACAAAGGCAAACTCTGTATGAGCATGCACATGGAATGGCTTCAAACTCCCGTCCTTAGCCTTCCTGGAAACCTGCAAACTCCCGTTCTTGGGTCTCCCTGGAAACCTGCAAACTCCCGTTCTTGGGTCTCCTTCTCCACAGGTTTGGCAGCCTCTGAAGAATAACAAAGAATGAGCAAAAATCAAGTCTGGAATCCCCCCAAAATGCCTCCAAACCTCTTTAAAAAGGGCATAACTGTAACTCACGTCCAAGAGAGGTTAATGAAACATATTTTAATAATAATTATCATTTATTAGTCCAACGGTTTCCAAAGATTAACTCCCTTTTTCCGAAACTTCACTTTCTTGGGCCTGCCTGCCTTAGCAAAGATTTTCTTTTTTTTAAATTATTTGAAAAGGGGACATGACATTCTATCCATGATGCCCATTCTGTCTGGGGGCATCTTTGTACATATTTATTGATCCTTAAAAAATATAAAAAAATGATATATTTCAAAAATCCAAAAAATGATATACTTTCAAAATTCTAAAAATTGGAAAATGTCTTGAAAAAATGATCATCTTAGTAATAAGCACTTTGATGTATCTCCAAAAAAATTATATATTCCAAAAAAATAAATAAATAATCCAAGTGGTGAAAACTTGGAAATGGGCACTACTTGAGGCCTTTGCACCCTTGTTTCATAGCACATGTTCTCGACACTTGGCCTTTCTCCATCATGCATTGTCCTTGTTGCCTTGGTTTGTAATTGGTCTTTGTCTAGGGGGCATAACTATGTTAGGTTTTGTCTCTTGGCTGTGTTAGTCTTTAGGACACCTTCCAAATGGTGTTTTTCAATACCACCCCAACTATATTTTTCAATACAACCCCTGACATCGAGTATTTTTCAACACTTATTGGCTTGGTCTTACTTAGTTTCTTCATGTGTTCTTACCTTCTTGCAAACATTTGATCCTTATCGTCAGAACTTAGTATCAGTTAACACACTTAAATTTTTAAACACAAACACTTAATTCTTGACCTATCTCATGATCTTTTCTTTGTGTGCTGACTATTATTGATTTTCATTGAGTTTCCTTGTCTAATAAGTCTCTCTAGGATGCATAGTTAGAGGACTTGGGCCATGGGGCATGTTTTTATTTGTTTTCTACTTGTGGGTGTGGTCTTGAAACTCTAGAGTGTCTCTTGTTGTCCCCTTGAAACACTTAGGAGATTTGAGACATCATCCTTGATTGCTTTTGCACAACCATTCTTATGGTTATCCTGGCATCTATGCCTTGATGTGAGCATGGTTTTGCTACATTAAATTGGGTAAGCTAACATTGAAGTCATCTTGACCTTTATGTCTTTGATGCTTATGTTAGAATATTTCCACATTCCAATCCGATATAAATCACATTCATATCTTCATAGTTGCACTTGTAATTAGTGACGATTGTATGATTTTTCAATGTCCATTAATAATGGCCCAATGATGAAAATAAGTTCTTTTACGTTCTCTAATGAATGCTAAACACAAAATCCTATGTTACACTTGCACTATTGCAAGTACACCTTTGCATTTTCATGTTGCTTGCATTATTAGACTTCATGTCAGTTTGCATTTTTAGGTTGCATTATGAGTTTGAGAGGGTTTTCCCTTCATCTTTCTTGTGGAATTTTAATCAACTGTGGTCATGTTTTGATCTTTATTTCCTTATCTTGTTTTGTGATCACAATCAAAATTTCTCACCTAAATAGTTGATTGCTTTTGGGGCATTCTATTTCTTACAGAAAAATTTCTTTTCTTCTTTCTGTTTCTTTCCATATCTTCCAAATTTATACCTTCCATTCACTTTCACCCTCCTTCTTTTCTTCTAATTCAACTTTGGGGCATAATTTCATGCTTGATGATCTACCTTGGTTCTATGATTCTTATATCTTTCATCTTACATCAATAACTTTATCTTTTTGTGATATTGCTATTAGGATTTAACTGTGTGATTTTGAGTCAAACTCATTGAACCATGTTTCATGAGTAGCGATTCAACATGAATCCATCTCTCATGAGAATAAATGGAACATTTAGCACTCATTGGATCTAGGTGATGCTCACATGGGTGAAGCACCGAGACTTCTCGAGAGGTCACCCATCCCAGTACTACTCTAGCCTGAGTGTGCTTATGCAAATGGGGTTGCAAGCTTTGGGTTTAACAATGGAGGAAACTCTGTAGTTAAGCACGCTTAGGCTGGAGTAGTACTGGGATGGGTGACCTCCTGGGAAGTCCCGGTGCTTCACCCCTGTGAGCATCACCTAGATCCAATGAGTGTGCTAAATGTTCCATTTATTCTCATGAGAGATAGATTCATGTTGAATCACTACTCATGAAACATGGGTCAATGAGTTTGACTCAAAATCACATAGTTAAATCCTAATTGCAATATCACAATTTGACTTACTGTGGAAATTATCTCCTAATTATCAACTTTATCTTTTGTTTGATTTGATCAAATTTATCAATTTTCCATTTCTCCTCTATCTCATTTCAATTTCAATTACGAGGGGGCAGTACCTATCAACTTCAATCCTTGATTATGTTTTATCTATTTTATCCTTAACTTTTTTAAGTCAAAATTTATTTGTATTCTTTGTCCTGATGTGTTCTCGAATCGACCACACAACTAGGTTGTTTTGTGATCCCAAATCAATCTCACACTTCAATTGTTTTCTTTACACTAGTAGAATTTGGGAAATAAATGACCATGTGATCAAAATATTTAGTCACAACACTAAAAAAATTAGTTACATGACAAAAATGATCAAGTTCTAGTAATATTTTGTAATTTATGAGTATAAGTGACTGAATAATGACTAATTTGGTCCTCTGGTAAAATTAGAACGTTAGATAAAGATAAGTGTCTGAATAAATGATCAACTAAATGACTAAACAATTGGTCACTAATGAAAAGTTTTGATCGGTAATGGGTTGAAGTCTAGATTGATTGTTATTACTATTAGTTGTAATTAATTATTTTTATGTATTAAATTTGAATAGATTCAAACCCAAGACTTCTCACAAAAGAGGCTCACAAGTTACCGTTGTATTGCCTCAATTGGTAAGTAATAATTAGTCACTAAAACAAATGTCTAAATGAATGATCATTAAGTTTTTTTACCATATTAATACATTGTTTAAAACTTTTTAATAACTTTTACTCACCAATGGAGTTTTTTTTCTATCAGTACATCATTATCAACTAACCTCCTTGAATGTCCTCTCAACTAATATATAATTAGAAACAAACATAAATCACTCCTAAAGAAATAAATAAAAACCCTCAATGTAGTCAAAAGAAAACTCAAAGTCTATCTCTACATGTCAAAAAGATTTATTTTTAATTAAGTATTTTATAATCTCAATATATAATTGCTATTAAACTCATTGACACATATAAGAACGTGTTTCATGAGTTGTGGTTCACATATATAGTGAACCCATATGATTTTTTCATGAGAATGAATGAATGAGCAGACGTCACTAATAAATTCACAATACTAGTAATTGGATCTACTTGAGGTCAAAAAATTCAATAATTAAAATGTTTAAGAAAATTAATAAATTGTTATTAAACCCTAGATTATTTATAATTTTATCAAATATAAAATTGAAAGTATTTTCTTAAACTTAAAAATGAAAAAAAAGATAAATTAACATTTGTAATTATTAATTGATAAAAATAAAATTTACTTTATTCAAAATTAAAGTAAAAAAAGATGTCTTTTAATGATGAGAGAATTACGTAAGGCCTTTAGTGCCTAAGAAGCCAATCACTATTGACCAATATCTCTGAATGGTAAGTTCTATTATGGTTAAAATGTTAGAAAGTTCATCTAAGAATTTTTCAACTATAAGCATTATGGAGGTGCATATTTGATGCAAGCAAGTCATTAGGGTGAAGTGTTTTAAAATTGTGACATTTCTATCAGGATTCAACTATCTAGTTTTGAGTCAAACTCATTAACCCATGTTTCATGAGTAATGGTTCACATGAGATAAATTTAGCATCATTACTTACTGCTCATTGGATCTAGGAAATGCTCATAGAGCCGAAACAGTAAGAATTTTAAAAAGGTTGGTACCCATCTTAGATCTACTCCAGTTCAAATAAATTTTGAAGTTAAAAATTTTAAGATAAAATTAACACATTGTAATAAAAACATAAATTATAATTTTAAATTATTCTAAATAAAAAATAAAAAATATTTTTATTATCTTAAACCTAAAAAAAAATAATTTATATAATTTAACATAGTTTATGTGTCACCTAGAACATATTATTTATTGTAATTATTAATTGATAAAAATAAAAATTAATTAAATAAAAATTAAAATAGATTAAGTAAAAGATTTTAAATGAATTAATTAAAACTATACTTACACAGGTAGAAAACCTCCTTTTGCAAAATTTAGTAAAATATCAAATGCTCAATTTTATTTTATCATTTTTACTTTCAATGGACTTTTCTCATCACCACAAAGCTAGGGTTTTGCCAGCTATTTCACAAATTTTAAAGTTTTTATCACAAAATATACAAGAAAATAATGAAATATCCACTATCTATTTTCATGTTGTTTGCTCACAATCTGTCTTCTTTGTTTAAAAATCATATTTTGTCCATTATCTAGCTGCAACCAATACATGTGCTTAATTATGGAGAAATTGGAGTATCTGAACCTAGAGAGATGCCATAGTCTAACATAGTCTATCCTGGTATTCTAGTGATTACACACTTGTAAAAGGAATTTCCCCATCTTGACCATCAAATAAAATTCAGTACACTCGCATCTATGTAGCTGATAAAGAGGGGTTTCTCTAACCAATTAATTAATCAATCAAATGGAGAAAATACACATGCCTTAAAATTCAAATGATCAAAGTGGTATTAATGCATTTGGTAAACACCTAGAAAAATATGCTTAAAGAAGCAAGCAAAAATGTTAAGGTTTAAAAAAATTAGCAAGAACATGCCACAAGAAAGGATAAAAAATGGATCTTAGAACCACATAGCCAACTAGTTTTTATCATTAGGCAACCAACAATAGAGATGTAAGATGAAACATTAAAGAACTAGTTTATAGATTGCATCAACAAATGTGAGATACACCAATAGATGAAGATGTAAATGTTCTTCAAAGCTTATTGAAGTATTATCAAAAGGTGCATAATTAAAATAAGAATTATGGGAGATATGTTGGATTTTTACATATAACGAGTCTTGGGTTTCTGTATTTTTTTTTGGGCCTCAAAATTTATTTTTCATTTTTCTTTTCCATCTAAAGACATAACTAGATTGACTCTGAATTTTAATTTATTAACTGATGCAGGGGACTCCCCTTAATACCATAAACTCATAACAAAAATAAAGAAACAATAAAAAATGCAAGAACAAAATATGGACTTCTTATTATCGCCACAAATGCGAAATTACAGAATTCTCAATTACAATATGCGAACTCAAATGGGCGCCTTCATTATAGTAATCTGCAAGATAGTGCTACGAACTATCACCCAGAGCTGTCCTAGACAATTTAGACCTTTCTTAAATATGTAGTTTTATGCTGCTCGAGAAGGTTCTAGATGCTCAAACTTAATACCTAAGGCTGACAGACCCTAACAATATACATAGAGTTGGCCAAATACATTTTTGACAAATTATTTTAGAAATTTTGGTAGCCCAACTTCCGAAGGCCATAACTCATGAACCGTTGCTTTGATTGGCTATTATAACTTATTTTTAGAAATGTCAGCTCTTGATCTACAGGCTTAAAATGGTCGTAGCACCCTTTTGTTGAGTTTTTGAATCTCATCCGAGCACTCTAGGGTCTCCAATGGTGAGCCTGAAGATTTTTCTGCAAATTTTTCCACCAAAAATCCGCAATAACTTCTTTGGAGCAATGAGATTTTTATGGTAGACTTATATCTCTAAAATGAACCTTCCTGTAGAAAATGAGAACATTTCAAGCTCGTATGACAAATTTACTTAAAATAGCAAGTTCCCATAAATAGTAACCACTTTGTCTACTAGTCCTTATTAAAATAAAAAATATTAGAAATAAAATATTTTTGGGTGATGCAAGATTGCCCTTACATCCAGGATGCTCCTGCATCAACTTTGGATGTAGAATTTGTATGATTACCTAATATTAGTCTCAATCTTGTAAATATATACTGGTTGTTAATAAGGCTTCAATATTAAATATTGGAAAATGTATGTGATCTAAAGTCAGTAGTTCCACTTTCTTTATAATGCTTGTAAATTCTCTCTCGTTGAAGGAAAAAAGACTCTTAGAATGAACTATTGTCATAACCCATTTCTCCTTTTTTGAAAATCTTGTTATTAGACTGCCACGTGGATCAAACAAATGAATCATTCCTTAATTAAAAATCAAATTATTATATTAATTACATGTGCATCTAATCCAAAGATGGGAAGTTATTAAAAGAAAACCGTTATAATCAGCACGTATTCACTTTTTTTAGGCAACGACAGATGATGGGGGAAAAAGATATCGACAACATCAAATCGGGGCAGTTACACATGATAGTGGTAGTTAAATGAGTCTTAGCAATATTTCTTTAGGTGGGGGAATCACCATAAAAAAAAGGAAGATGATCTGACAGTTTTGAGGAGAAAGTGTCTCATTAACAAAATGCAGTAGTTCAACACTACCAGTAATACCCCATTACCTTTGGGCTGTGACAGTTATTAATAAAGATGATGGGTGGCAATTATAGAGCTATCGTCTTCATCTTGTACGAGTTCTTCCTAATACTGTCCCAACAAGAGTTTTGAGGAGAGATTTTTGAAATGGTTAAGAGAAGCCCTGTGGAATAGGAACAATGGCTGCAGAAGGGAAGGTTCTTGTTCAAGCTGTGAACAACATTATTTTCAGGTTCTTCTTTCTCTTCCATGTGAAAACTTCAAAATGAGTCTTTTCTTTGACAAAAAATGTAAATGTTAAGGTGCACGTTTAATCTAAGTTTGGTATTTTTCTTTGTTAAAGCTTCTTAAAAAGAAATCGTTGCTTGATTAATTCTCTTCGCTAGCCGTTCAAGCATAAACATCCTGAAAATAGTATGGTTTGAGTATGAAACACACAGCAATAAGAAAATTGGAGCTTCTTAAGAATCTTGAGATTTAACAAAGGCGTCTCCTTATAGTGAATTGAATTACTTCCTCCCGTTTTCTTTTTTTTTCTAGACAATTTTGTCTGCAAGAATACTTTGATAGGAGCATTCTTATATCTTCACTTATTTCCATCTATGGAGACTGATTGGCTTGTATGAACATCGGCTAGGAGTGTGAGGGAAATTTATTCTTTTGTTGCCAAGATTTGAATGGATTATGAGTCATAGATATCACTAGCTCAAGACACAAATCTCGTCACTCCTTAGTCAGTAATGGACCATACAGGAAATAAGGAGGACTAAATTAGGGAGAATATGTACTGATTTAGACAATGTAGTTGAAAACAGTAACATTGCCGGTTGATAAATCCATAATAGCTATGAGTATTTTGAACTTAGTTCAGACTTAAACTTGCTACCTATTATTTATACCATGGGTTATAGTATGTCTTTATTTATGGCAAATATGGCATTGTGTGTCTTGAATGGAACATTAAATCTACTCCCTTCAATATATATTTCATAACCCTAGGAGTAGAAATGACTGCAAATCTGTTCAGAAGAAATAGTCATTGATTAACAAAGATGTAATGATTGGTTGATTGTGCAATCAATGTTTTTGAATGAAACACTTCACAATTGGTTAAAACTATATATATATGAGATAATTCTATAGTGCATGGAACATACTTATTATTAGGAAATGGACATTTGAAATTAGATAGCAATAAAGGACTGGTCGTCAACATAGAAATGAAGCTCTAATTGTGGAACATAGGAGTGATGTATTTTTAATAAATGCATTAGATTATGAGTGGGTATGATTGGATATATATATTACCTGGAATTCCTTCATATTTTTGCTTAAAACTTTAATATTGCTAGAATGCATTAAAATATTAATTCTTTTCTCTTCTTTGAATTGAATGACAATGATTAATTCTTGTGTATATACTTTGTTGGAAGTGGTTGTAAAATGAAAATTGGATGTATTTATTACTTCTGGCCATGAGTGAAAGAGTGGTATAAGCTAAGCTAGATTGAAGGCTTTTCTTTCCTATATAGATGAACGGTATGGAACTCTTGGATATGATGCAATGATTCATAGTAGTAATTATTGGAAACAACTAGATAAGAAGACTTAGATGGAAATGTTGATTCTCTTTCATAGATATAAGAATTTCTTTATGTACATGGTAAACTACTTGAAGAAATGTCAATAGTCCTTGTACATGGTAAACTACTTGAAGAAATGTCAATAGTCCTTACAAGTACGTATTCCTGCAAACAAAGGATTATGAGATGAGTCTTCTTTACTCATTAATTTACCTTGTGTGAGAAGTTTTTGTGTAGAATATGGAATTAAAAAGAAGTATAAATTGTTTTAACTTTTCTCTTGTAAAGTAATGGTCCCAATTATAAGAATGTGATTTATATAGTTCTGAATGATAGGTGTTGTTGTTCGCACCAATAGAGGAGTTTGTCTTCTTTGGATAAGATCATTAGGAATATCGTACACAAATTTTTTTAGCCTTGTAAAGCTTATTGACAGTGTGGTCATCTTTTAGGTCTATTGTGACATGAGTTCATTTAGTTGAAGTATGATTCACTATGAATGATTGTTCTACCTTATTATTATAAGACGAAGTTTGGATTTTTGGAAAGAGTTTTCCTTAACATGTGATATGGCTTCCTAATGGATATATGAGAAGAAATCTTATTAAGTTTAATTACTTTTCCTATGTAAATGATTGAAATATATCATCTTGCATTGGATACAAATTTGTGTTACTTGTCTTGCAAAGATGTGGTACTTGTTTGTTGAATTGTAGACAATGTGTAGCACAAATTCCATTACCTCTCTTGGTTTTACTAGTTTAGACTTCCTCGTTGTCGGGTTGGGTATCTTTCATGTCAAGAAAGATTTCGGGGAAGCTTAATAGCTTCGTGGTAGGGTGGTAAAGCACTCCTACAATATTCTCACCTTTGTGTTCTTAGACAGGTTTTGGAGCTTATTTCAGCTTGGTCGTCTTGGTTAGACCATCTGGTATCTGGTATCTGGTATTGGTAATCTGGTAACGAATTTACGATTTCTTTTAAATTTAATCATATATATATATATATATGTATCATTTTATTTAAAGTTAATCAACTAATGTTGACTAATCAATATTCAAAAGACTTTGACTCTCGTTGATTTTTTCACAATTTATGAAAATGGCTGATGTAGCATTGATTTTGCAGGATCAATCTTTACAACTATCTTTATCAATCAATGAAAATGAGATGAATTATGAAATTTTTGAACAAAACTAATAATTTGCAATGGTGATGTCAGTGGATGTGCATTACCCATCCACTACCCATCCCTTTTGAGGCAAATGTAGACTCCCTTTCAACTAACGTAAACTCCATCCACCATTAATTACTAGGTAAAAAAAGTGCATCAATCCTCATAGAATAAATTAATACAATGATAAGTACATTAATTGTTAGTGATTATATGAAATGTTTCTTTCTCCGTTACCATTTACCAACCCATAAATTGTTTAAAACACTTTCTCAAGTTTTCATGTTTTCCTCCTAACTTTCTAATTAAGCCGATAGACTTATTTCGTATGGGACTTTCGTCCATTAAAATATTTTAAAAGCTAGTTTGCTGCACTTGTCAAAAGAAACAGAGAACAATAGAGAAAGAAAACTATAAGGCTTCTCTCCATAATTCTAGACCCTCCACCGTGTGTTATAAATAAGCCCTGCACATAATATTTCGCATCATACACACAAGCAAATATCGATCATCAATAAAATCTTCTCATCAATCTTTTGTAGCTTTTCTGAAAAATATATTCACCATGTCTCTGATTCTTAGCTTTGGTAAGAGATCCACCGTATTCGATCCATTTTCTCTTGATGTGTGGGATCCGTTTGGAGCTTTTAATTCAATTAGCAGAGATTTGGCTCCTTCGGAATTTGCAAGGGAAACAACAGCGATGACAAATACAAAAATCGATTGGAAGGAGACTCCAGATGCACACATTTTCAAGGCCGGTCTGCCAGGTAAGTAATTTATTCTGGCTTTATTTTATTTTGAAATTTGAATCTGGCATTTTGACTGATGCATTTGCAATTTCCTTTTTCCTTTGTAGTTATTGATCTGATAGGGTTTGAATTTCTTATTTTTTGTCAGGTCTGAAAAAGGAAGAGGTGAAAATAAAAGTTGAGGATGGACGGATTCTGAAAACTAGTGGAGAAAGGAATAAAGAAGCAGAGCAAAAGAATGAAAAATATCACTGAGTGGAGCGCTCATGGGGCAAATTTATACAACGATTTCGGCTGCCTGATAATGCAGAGCTGGAAGATGTTAAAGTTGCTATGGAAAATGGAGTGCTGACTGTGACTGTGACTGTGCCAAAATAGTCGGAGCCAAAGCGAGAGGTTAAATCCATCCAGATATCTGGTTGATAGATGAGAATAGGATGGATTTGTACAAGGGAAAAAATAGTCTATATGTAGTACCACTGATTCAGCAAAATGAAAAAAAAGAAATAGCGTGTAACCTGTAAATTCAGGTTTTGTTCAACAATGTCAATGTAATGGTTTTGTTCAGCAATGTCAAGGTAATGGTGTTTGCTCATTGTGCATATAAAAAGTAATCATACAGTTTTCTGTTTGTACTGTATATGCGGTCAATGTGAAAATAACATTTTGATAGTACTATTGAGTATTTCTTTGCATTCCTTATAAGTGATGGACAAATAGATCTTTTCTGGTATTGCAAATTTTTGAATTTCTGAATGATTTTGGGCTTGTTTATGATTTTCCATATTTGAGACTCAATTCAACTTTAAAAAACTCAAGAAATAATATTTCGATTCATTTTAGCGTGAACCTTCAATTGGTGGCTCTTCTCATTAAAAGTAGTGACCGTAAAAACAAATTTTTGAAATTTGATCGCAAAGACAAATTTGATCGGACATTGGATAAGTTAAAAAAAATTATAATATTTTTTTTTCTTGTCTATCAATTTAGTTTTTGGCTTCTAAAATCCTTCACAGGTTAAACATGACATACTAAGATTGATTCATAAATTAACAATATTAAATGGTAAAAGTTGATTTATTTTTTTCATACTTAATTTTTCCCTTAGTATGTGATATTGGCCCTAAAAACCTCCTCTTAACTGTCTTTAGATTCAGTGGGGATAAAAAACAAAAAGTGGGCATTTTGAAGAATGATTTTTACAGATGAATCAAAACATGTTGGAAAAGCCCCACTGCGCTGAGGTAAGATAAAGATTTTAATAAATAAATAAAAGCATGTCAGAGAAAAATATGTTAATTGAAGAGAATAGATGACGTAAGATTGTTGATTTCTTCCTTGATGAAGTAGAATGGAGAATGTAAGATTATGGATTCTTCTTTGATGAAATTTTAGCTAAGGTTTTAGTTAAGGTTGTGGAAAATCTGAACTGAGTTTTTATAAATTTGATTTTTCTAAATAAATTAAAGCATGTCAGAGAAAAATATATTAGTTGAAGAGAATGGATGATGTAAGATTGTCAGTTTCTTCCTTGATGAAGTAGAATGGAGGATGTAAGATTGTTTAAAACACAGTTTAAAAGCATTTAAAAATTCATATAAATAAAGCTTCATAAAATAGTAAAAAATTATACTCAAAATCACTATTTTAAAAAAAAATCTCCGATGATTGTTTATTCTCTCGAAATTTTTAAACTCTTTTCAAATGTCAAAAGTTTAATAGTGTGATTGTCAAAGGACTTACAAATCTAGGAATTTCCATGCACAACTATAATTTTGAAGTTTCATCTTATTACATTTATATTTTAGGGTAGTTCAAATAGTCTATTCATAGATTGTACTATAAGATACAATCTAAAAAAAATAATTATTTTTCTTCATAAATATGGAAAATATCCATAATAAAGAAAATAAATTTTAAATTAATTTTTACATAATAAATAGTTTTATTAATTTTTTTATATATTAGAAAGAAATAGTTTTTTTTTATGCAATGTATTCTTGAAGTATTTCATATAAAATTATATTTTAATAATTAGTAATATATTTAATAATACACAAAAAAGAAATACAAAATAGACATTTTCCATTATTTTTTATTAATATTATCTCTTATTACATCTTAAAAAATTAACTATTCATTTAGTGTTTGATATGACTTATTAGAGTGCTTCTCTCCTATTTCCAATACAAAAACAATTACTTCCATTACGATTCAAGATTATGAATATATATTTCAATTATATTATATAATAACTATTTTATTATTAACTTTAGACATCTTCATTGCATTCCTATTGATTGCACGTGATCTCAAAACTTGAGATCAAGAATTCTTCCAATTACTACATTTTATGGGAGCCCAACATGATTGGGGGCTTCTTATGACTCATATAGACATACAAGTAAGTGTGGATGGAAATAAAAAATGTGAATTTTATGCAGTTACAGTTCACGACTAATGAGGGAGTAAAGCTACATAAGAAAAATGTTAAAATCATTGAAATTCTGAATCATTATAAGTACAATGATCAATTGCATGAGCAAAAATATTGATAGGGATAAAAATAGATAACTAAACATAGAGAGTTAGTGGATATATAGATGGATCATAATCAAATATTGAAGCGAATGAAATTTATAAAGGGAAAGACAGAGGAGAGAAATGAAGGGGGAGAAATCAAGAGAGAAGATGGGAGAGATAAAATGATAGAATGATATCAAAGAGATATAGAGGAAATAATATATAGATACATACGAGTGAACTGTAAGGATGGGTAAAATAAAATAGAAATAGGAAGGGATAGATGAGTGTTTGTTGTTGTGAATAAAAGAGATACAGATGGGGACATGGAAAAAGATAGGAAATGCATATGAATAACTATTCAAGAATATCATAAAAAATATACAAGACTATTGGCTTAACCCTTACACCCTTAAAAGGTGCAAGTGCTAGTTATAATTATGGTTTTGAGCAATAGATGACTAATTACTAATCACAATAGGGGCATGAAGATGGAAAGCTAATGCAAGGCATCTTGGACAAATAAAAATACCATTAATTGTATGCTGATCCAAATTAATATTTCAAGTTCCTTGGCCTCCTAAATGAGGCATCTAACAAGAGTAGATTCTCAAAGACTTACAATTTGTTCATTTGGTAATGACATATCTAAGTGTAACTCATCCACAATTAAAAATAAGAAAACATTCTCACAAGTATCTTTTAATCCCAATATTATCTTTTCTTCACATCAATACCAAATTAAACCATTATTTCTTCATTTCACCTTCTGAATTGAACACATTTTAATACCTTTTACACATACCTTTCATTAAACCTTCAATTTTGCCACTAACCAAGAACTTGTTGTGATATTGCTATCAGGATTTAACTGCATAGTTTTGAGTCAAACTCATTGACCCATATTTCATGAGTAGTGTTTGAACACAAATTTATCTCTCATAAGAAAAAATGGAACACTTAGCACTCAATGGATCTAGGTGATTCTCATAGAGTTGAAGCGTTGGGACTTCCAGTGATTCAACATGAACCCATCTCTCATAAGAATAAATGGAACACTCAACACTCATTGGATCTAGGTGATTATGATCTAGAGGATATTTTCACCAAAAATTGAAGTATCTTCAAAAATCCAATAATCGACACCATGTTAAAGTTCTCAAAATTCTAAATCCAACGCAACTTGAATGGACAAAAATGGATTCCATATGCTCGAGTTATGGCTATTCAAAATTTGGTCAAACCCTGGTTCAGAGGGCATCAGAAAAGGTGAAAAAATAAACATCTTAAAAGTGGTCAACAATGGATTTCAAATTGAAGATCTCATCGAGAGCTTTCTAGCGGCATTTGTTTCGTCAAAAAATGGACTCCATATGTGAAAGATATTGCAGTTCCAAAATTAGGTAAAAATGTAAATTTGGACGATGTTAGAATGACATCATCATTTGGATAGGACAGTGGGTGGAATTTTTTTTCTAATGGGATTCAAAATCCTAGCCACTGGCCCCTAAAACCCAACCAGTGGCCATCACATTGCAAATGATGTTCAAAAATCATATTTGTGACATTTTATTTAATCCTTAACTGCCGCCAAATATGGTAAAAGGGAGGCCATCGACAGGGTTGGAACCTTAACTACCACTATGCTATTTATGCAGTTAAAAACACATAGCTGATTTTCTATTTATGCTATAACCAAATCCCACCAACCTTAGTAAATTAATGTTGGTTGTTAAGGGAGTGAGTTTGTAAACACTTGTACTTAATTTTGGAGTTAATCAGATTAGTCCTCCTATTGGAGCAGGACCTGGAGATGTAGTCCATATGGACGAACTCTGAGATCAAATTGTTTTGTGTCTTCTATCTCTCAATTTCTCTTTTGTTAGTTTAATTTATGTTGTTCCTTTATTTAAATTACATTAATTGCTTCATTTAAAGCTTTAAAATTAACTTTATGTAATTAGTTAGCATTCCTTTGTAATAGTCCTAGATCCTAATTAGATCAAATTTGGTATCAGAGATATTGTGTGACTAGAATTGCAGATTTGGATGCTAACAAGATCCAGGATCGAGAAAGGTGAAGGAAAGCTTGAGGAATATAATCCTGAGATCAGAAAATGAAGGACTAAACCATCATCACAAATGGAAGACAAAGGTGGCAGACAAGTTTTTTAAGATAAGAGTATCTAGAAGACTTTTCAGAATTTGCAAACAATGGTAGAAGTTTTGGTACAAGAAAGAGAAGAAAAGATGTGAAGACGTGCATCTCAAAAGGGCAAAGGGAAAAAGAAAGGAGATGATCATGATCCTCCAAACAAACCTCCCTCTTCTCCTTCTTCTACCCATTCTGAGTCTTCTAACATTTTTAAGGGTGGACATAAGCCTCAAATCAAGTTGGATGTAAAGTTTGACTGTCCAAAGTATTGTGGGGAGTTAAATGCCAAGAAATTAGATGACTGGATTCAACAAGTAGAAGTCTACTGTAGAGTTCAAAACCTTGTAGATGATGTTGATAGAATTTATTTAGCCACACTTTGGTTAGGTGGTGCAACTCTAACTTGGTGAGAGAGTAGGAATCGGGATGAAACTTCATAGCATGGTAAGTTCAAATTGTCTTGACATAATTTGTTAGTGCTTTAAAGAAGCAATTCTATCCCCTAGGCCATATGCAATAGTTAATGATGATATGGCAACATTTTAGGCAAGGGAAAGGTCAAACTATCTAGGAGTACACCAATGAATTTTGTAAAAAGGCTATTTCATCAAATGTTCCATTGTACACCCAGGATACTTTACTCAAGTACATAGGTGGTTTTCATTCTTACCTTAGACATTCTATTTTGGTTTTGAATCCATGTAACTTGGATGAAGTAAGTGTACAAGCAACACACTTAGAGTCAAGGGGTAAGGGTACTTTCATTGATAGGGTTGAAAAGAAGCCATCTAAGTTTGAGGGTAAATCTAAAGACAAAGGAAAGGGGAAAAAGACAACTACAGTAAAGAAAGAGGGTGAAAAATCCACATGCTCACATTGCAAGAAAGAAGGGCATGATGATTCTAAGTGTTGGAAGCTGCACCTAGAAAAAAGGCCAAAGAGATATGGTGGAAACAAAGCCAAACAAAAGACAACTATTGTAATTCAACAGGATCTTGGATCTGACACCAAAGATGAGACAAAGATTGTTGCTACCAAAATCCAAGGTAAAGGAAAAGGTATATCTCTTTCATCAGCTACAAGTTCTTCTAGCATAAATGCAAGTACAAGTAAAGAATCTACTCCTAAGAATGATAAGCAAAGGAATGAATTATTTCATACTCAGGTTGTTATTGAACAAGTTAATTTGATATATGAGGAAGTTGTTAAAAAGCTTAATTTGACTACAACACCTCATTTAAAACCATATCCTCTTGGATGAGTTTGTGATGATGCACAGTTATAGGTAACTAAGCAATGCAAGTTAAGATTTGTTATCACTGCAAACTTTGTAGATGAGGTAGAAGTTGATGTAGTCCCTTTAAATATTTGTGGTCTTGTACTTGGGAGTCCTTATTTGTATGATCAAAAAGCTATCTTTTATAGGCGGGAATAAAAATATCATCTTTTTAAAGATAAGGTTGAATACATTGTACAAGCACATAAGATAAAGACTAAGCTTGCATTAGTTAATGCTAGTTAGATGAGAAGGTTAGTCAATTCTAGTAAGAAATTTGTATTAATGCTTGTAAAAGCCAAAGAAGATGAAACATCTAAGGCATTCAAGGGGTGTGATCCTAATCATAAATCTGAGATGGTCAAGATTATGTCCGCTTATGATGACTTGTTTTAGGAACTGAAAGGGTTACCTCCTATGAGAGAGATTCAATATGAAATTTAGTTACAATAGGATGTGCCACTTCCCAATATTGGTATGTACCATTTGTCAGTTTTGCAAAATGAAGAAATCAAAAAGTAGGTTTAGGAGCTAGTTGAGAAAGGAATTATTCATCCTAGTACTTCTCCTTATGATTCTTCTATTGTGTTGGTTCCAAAGAAAGATGGGGCTTGGAGAATGTGCATTGACTACAGGGCTTTGAATAAGATAACGGTAAAGAATAGGTGCCCTCTTCCTAGAATTGATGATTTACTTAATTAGTTGAAAAATGAAATTTATTTCACTAAGCTAGACTTATGTAGAGGATATCATCAAATAAGAATTGCAAAAAATGATATTTGGAAAACTGCTTTTAAGACAAAATAGGGACTTTGTAAGTGGTTGGTTATGCCATTCGAGCTTTTTAATGCACCAGCTACATTCATGAGAGTCATGAATGATGTCTTTCATCCTTTTATTGATGATTTTTTCATACTCTATTTAGATGATATTCTTGTATTCATTAAGTCTTGGGATGATCATGTAATTCATGTAAAGAAAGTATTTGATATACTGAGAAAAGAAAAACTTTTTGTAAAGATGTCTATATGAAAATTTGCTAAGACATCCTTAGTGTACTTAGGCTATGTCGTAGGAGATGGTCAATTGAAAGTAGACCCTGCGAAGGTTGAATGTATTGTAAAATGGCCTAAGCCAAGTATAGTTATAGAAGTTAGGAGTTTTTTAGGTGTAGTTCAGTACTGGAGAAAGTTCATTGCAAACTTTTCTTATATTGCATCGCCGTTGCATTTATTAACTAGTACCAAGACAACTTTTTAGTGGGGAGGTCCACAAAGAAGGCTTTCAACCCTTTGAAGGAAAAGTTGAGCACTACACCAGATCTAGTTTTATCAGATTTATATCAACCATTTGAGATTGAGAAGATGCAAGTGGGTTTGCCATGGGAGCTGGTATTCATGCAAGAGGTAAACCAGTCTGCTACCACTTTGAAACTTTTTCAGGAGCAGTAAGTAACTATCCCACTTATGATAAATAACTTTATACTTTAGTTTAAAGTGTTAAAAAATGGAAGCACTACTTAATGGGAAAGGAAACTGTAATCCAAACTGATCACCAACCACTTCAATATTTGCACTCACAATCTAAGTTACAACAAAGTAGGCACTTTAGGTGGATAGGTTTTCTACAATAGTTTCATTTGGTAATTAAGTACAAGAAAGGTGTCCATAACAAAGTCACAGATATGTTCTTTAGGTCTCATATTGAGAATGCTTTGATAATCCGTCAAAATAGTTCTATGGTTCATGAAAGTTTTTAGGAACAATATGCTAATGATGAGAACTTTAAGGATATCTATGCAACTTTAATCTAGGTCAAACATGTAGAAGAGAAAAATTACTATGTGCAAGATAATTTGTTGTATCACTTGGGAAAGCTATACATTCCTAAAGATGAACACACACATGTAATTTGAGAAGCACACACCTCTTTGATTGTAGGACATTTTGGGGTAAGTAAAACATTGGCTCAATTGCAAAAATATTCTTACTGGCCTCAGATGCAAGAAACTACCACTAAGTATATAAAAGGATGTGTAATGTGTGCAACTAGCAAACCAAGTAATAAGAAATTGGGTTTGTACACACCATTACCTATACCATCCCATCCATGGGAAAGTGTGTCTATGGATTTTGTCGGAGGTTTACCTATATCTAGGAAGGGTCATGATTATTTGTATGTAGTTGTTGATTAGTTCAGAAAAATGTGTATTTTAATGCCTTGTAAAAAGGTCATTGCTGAACTGACAACTCATTTGTACTTTCAATTTGTATGGGCTCATTTTGAGTTACCCACTTCTATTGTATTGGATCGAGATTCTTGATTCTTAGGGGAATTTTGGTCAAAATTGTGGGACCTCATGGATACAAAGTTAAAGAAGAGTACAACCTTCCATCCATAGACCGGTAGATAGATAGAGGTAGTGAACATGACAGTTGTGCATCTACTTAGAGGTTATTGCAGCATGCATCCTAAGTTGTGGGATGAAAGTCTTCATTATGTGCAACATGCTTACAACCATGCAATACATTCTTCTACAAAGAGGTCTCTTTTTGAGACTTGCTTTAGTTACTTGCCAAAGACACCAATGGATTTTGCTTTTGGGAAGGATGCCATTATTGATGGATGCCATGATGTAGAAAGGGCTTTGAAATTCATCCAGAAAGTCCAAGAAATTGACCAAGTAGTAGAAGCATAGTTGGAGCAGAGCCAAGAAAAATACAAGGCTCGCTATGATAAGCATCACATCAATCACCATTTCCAAGTTGGTGATAGAGTTTGGTTACATATCAGCAAGGAAAGAATGCAAGGTGAAGGAAGGAAGCTCAAAGCTATCTGGTATGGTCCTTTTGAGATCTTGGAAAAGATTGATACCAATACTTTTTTCCTTGATCTTCCTCTGTACATGCAAATTTACTTAGTTGTCAATGTTGAGAATCTGAAGTTGTATGAGCCTCCAATGATCTTGGATGAAGACATCAGTGTTCAGGTTCCATTAGTTGATGATTTTTCACTAGAGTATATGTTATAATTGCTAGAAGATGTTATCCTTGACAAGAATGTCAGAACTTCATGAAGAGGACTAGTTGAATATGTTCAAGTGGGATTGAAGGGGATGCATCCAAGCAAAGCAAGATGGATGGAGATTGGTTAAGTAACGAAACTATACCCTCACCTACTTTTTGAGTAATCCAAACTTTTGGAGGTCTAAAAGCTCTTCAGTGGGGAGGATTGATCCAGAGGATATTTTCACCAAAAAATGAAGTATCTTTAAAACTCCAATAATCAACACCACGTTAAAGTTCTCAAAATTTTGAATCCAATGCAACTCAAATTGACAAAATTAAAGTCCATATGCTCGAGTTATGGCCAGTCAAAGTTCAATCAAACCCTAGTTCAAAGGGCATCAAAAAAGGTGAAAAATAAACATCTCAAAAGTGGTCAGCAATGGATTTCAAATTGAAGATCTTGTTGGGAGCTTTCTAGCAGGGTTTAATTTGTCAAAAACAGACCGCATATGTGAAAGATATGGTAGCTTGAAATTCAGGTAAAAATATAAATTTGGATAGGACAACAGGTGGCAAAATTTCTTAATGGGATTCAAACCCTTGACCATCAGCCCCTAAAACTATATTGGCAACATTGTATTTAATCCTTAACCGCTGCCAAATATGGTAGAAGGGAGGCCGTCGATGGGGTTGGAACCCCCAACTGGCTGGCTCAACCAAACTCTTAACTATCACTATGCTATTTACACACTTAAAGGCACATATAACTAATTTTCTATTTACATTATAACCAAATCCCGCCAACCTTAGTAAATTAAGGTTGGTTTTTATTTTTTTACACCAAAATTGGTAAAAGCCAAATCTTTCAAAAATGGCTAAAGGGTTATTCCAAAAGGGAAATTAATTGAAGGGCCAGCAGGTGGCAAAATTTCTTAATGGGATTCGAACCCTTGACCACTGGCCCCTAAAACTATATTGGTGACATTGTATTTAATCCTTAACTACCGTTGACGGGGTTGGAACCCCCAACTGGCCGGCTCAACCAAACTCTTAACTATCACTGTGCTATTTACACAATTAAAGGCACATATAACTAATTTTCTATTTACATTATAACCAAATCCTGCAAACCTTAGTAAATTAAGGTTGGTTGTTATTTTTTTATGCCAAAATTAGTAAAAGCCAAATCTTTCAAAAATGGCTAAAGGGTTATTCTGAGAGGGAAATTAATTGAAGGGCCAACATGTGGCAAAATTTCTAAATGAGATTCGAACCCTTGACCACCGGCCCCTAAAACTATATTGGCAACATTGTATTTAATCCTTAACTGCTGCCAAATATGGTAGAAGGGAGGCCGTCGACGGGGTTGGAACCTCCAACTAGTCAGCTCAACCAAACTCTTAACTATCACTGTGCTATTTACACACTTAAAGGCACATATAACTAATTTTATATTTACATTATAACCAAATCCCACCAACCTTAGTAAATTAAGGTTG
The DNA here is from genome assembly GCA_028749045.1 of Cupressus sempervirens. NCBI lineage: Eukaryota > Viridiplantae > Streptophyta > Pinopsida > Cupressales > Cupressaceae > Cupressus > Cupressus sempervirens. The sequence goes on from CM053784.1 coordinate 702,421,389, forward strand.
GTTGTTATTTTTTTACATCAAAATTGGTAAAAGCCAAATCTTTCAAAAATGGCTAAAGGGTTATTCCAAGAGGGAAATTAATTGAAGGGCCTATTATCATAAATTTTTGTTTTAGCCTATTTTTGGCTAAATTTGTGTATAAAAAGGGGGGTTAGGAGGCTATATGGGATTCATTCTAAAATGGAGAGAACGTCCAAGTGTTGAGAAGGAGAGAGAAATTATGAAGGTGTGATTAGTCCTATACTTTGGAACATTGTGATGCTGTTGTATTTGAAGGGAGTGATTTTATAAACACTTGTACCTAATTTCGGAGTTAATCGGATAGGTCCCCCTATTGGAGTAGGACTTGGAGACGTAGTCCATATAGATGAACTCCAAGATCAAATTTTTGTGTCTTCTATCTCTCAATTTCCCTTCTATTAGTTTAATTTGTGTTGTTCCTTTATTTCAATTATGTTAATTGCTTCATTTAAAGCTTTAAAATTAACTTTATGTAATTAGTTAGCATTCCTCTGTAATAGTCCTAGATCCTAATTATATTAGATTATCTCCTACTTATCAAAGAACTTATTGTTTGCAAATAAAAAAATATTAGTCATTATAAAAAATACTTTGATCACAAATCTAAGAGGTAATATGAGGATATTCAATCACCTTCTATTGTCTCATAAAATACAAGATTAATGAAAATCGCTAGTTTGGGACAATGTCTTTAACACACCACTTAAATTTTGAAAAGGAATTAATAGTTTATTGAAACTAGTGATGCTCCATTATTTAAAATGCCATCATACTGAAATGCAATGTCTTAATGGAAAAATGCAACATTATAAACAAGATACAATCACCTACATATATTTAATATATATCAACTTACTACCTATTAACAACCATCTTGTTGTCTTATCAAAATCATTCCTCATACCATCTTCAAAAAGTTAGGACCATAAAATGAAATTGTCACATAATTTATTATTTTTGATTAAGTAAAACATGATTTGAAGGGAGCTTGAAACCCTGTACAAGACTAAAGATTTTCAATGAGCACATTTACCAAAGGTATAGACAAGCACATAACTAGTAACCCCACAAATAAAGGGTAACCACGGTGACAAAAAAGCCTATCACCAGCCAAAATAAAAGATCCAACAAGGAGGCAGGGCCAAATACATCATGATTTGCCCTTTGATTTAGAGCCTTCCCTGCATGATCAAAGATTCATTTCTAAAGGGGGAGTAGATGGCCTAGTTTTATTTCCTTTAATAGCTATCCAACCATCCTCCACCTTAGTTGCCTTAGTAGTCCAATCCCTTGAGGAAACAGAATGACCAAGAGAAGCCAAAAAAATTACAGACTTTTGAAAAGAGGCTGAAGCTAGCTGGCCACCCACAGGACTAAGAGGAAAGTCTAGAACAAGGGTAGGGGCAGGAGGGGGAATAGGGTCCTGACCCCCAATAGGACCAAGAGGAGAGGGACCAGGGACAAACTCCAACTCTGACAAATAACATCAACAGAGGAAACATCCGCAGGCAAGGGAGGAATAGAGGAGGGCTCTGAAGAAGCAAGAGAGCTAACTAGGTTGGCTAGAGTGGCAACCACCTGAGAATCTAGAGAAGAGTCACCATCCCCAACGGGAAGGGGTGTTGAGAATAGTATAATGATCATCTGAAACATTCTTCCACCAAGAAGGAGACTTTTTTGGTTTGGATTTACCAGAGGAGCAATTTATTGTTATCTAATCATAGTCCATAAAGATACAAGAAACTCCCAATTATTATATTTTACCTTCTCAAGCACACCTCCAAATATGAAAAATCATGTTGTGATAAGGTTTTCAAAAAATTAATATTAAGATACTATAGGGAATCAAAGGTATGCAAAATTAATACATATGTTGATTGAATCAGAGCTTGATACATATGAAATACCACTAAACTATCAATATAGAGATTGTGAAGAAGTAGATTTTTTGAACCAAAATTGATAAATTACTGATCAGCAAGTAGTAATCCTTGGAAAGCATGGAAATTTTTTTATCCAATACAACCACCAAGTTTAAATAGAATCACTCGAGTAGTATAATTTTTTTAAACCTCTACTACACAAATTCATTCATATTTAATGATCAAATTCTAAGAATAACATAGTGAACATGTGACTTTCCATGATCAACCCTTTAAGATTACAGTCATGTTAAGACAGTTACAAAATCCTTCAAAATTATTTTTGAGCACACTTAAAATGAATTTGAGGGTTTTGTAATATAAATACCAATCCTTCTCTACTTGTGTAAGACATGACCTAAAAAAAAAAGTGTCAATTAAAGAAACTAGTCAACACAATGGCTGTCATAAAACCAACCTTACTTTTATTATAAATTATAACACATAGTTGTGAATAAATTTTTGGAAATTGTACATTTATCTGATTCAACCAATTTTTAGATGGATTAGTTACACACATATTTTCCAAGTTATAGAATGATCCAACGACTCAAATGAATGATATTCTCTTCTTCCTATTACTTGTAGCTTTCATTAAGGATTTCAACAATTTTGAAGAGCTATCACAACTCTTGGAAAACTTCATGACATATATGAAAATGGATTCATATGAAACTTGATTCACTTTTCTATCATTATTTTTTAAAATCAAAATTAAGACAAATAATACCATATTGCTTACATTTTGGAGTATCAAAACCAAAAAACTCCTAAAATTATATCATTTTCCTTCAATAATGTTTTATTTGTATATTACTAGCTGTTGTAAAATTATAAGCATTGTAAATGTCAGTTTATTTTTGAATTTTATTATGTGTCTTTTTAACATCAACATTTTGGATCACACTGAGTCATCCATCATCAAGAAGAGAGAGTGGAAGAATAGTAATAGAAAGGAGTCAACTATAAGCACTTAAATCAAATGTTATAAGCATAGTATAGCTTTTATAATGTAATGTTAAAAAATGATATATTGATTTGTTTTTGTAATTTTGAATAAGTTGTTATATCTAATAGATTTACTTGCAACAATGGAGTTGTTTTGTTATTTTTCTTTTTTTTTATGCAACTAATTAATTACTAAATGATAGATTTACCTAATGAGTAGATCCAATAAGGTGTAGATATTTATCTAATTGATTTGTATTGACAACAACTATTTTAACACAACTTTTACATTTATTTATTGTGTTGTGGGTTTTTGTTTGTCATTCATCTAGGCTATTGAGCTCACTTATGGAATCTCTCCAATAGTCTAACTATGGTGGACTTCCCAATCTAGTTTTTGCCAACCAAAGCCACACTGCTTGCTACTTTAAGTTCAAAGTAAAAATCCTTCAATACAATAATATTGGAACAAGTCGGATTAAAAAGAGTCTACATTTTTTAATTCAACATTGCCATCAATTTTATCTAGCTTGAGTCCAACATCATTTGGACTTATGGAACTATTTATGTCTAAGATAAAAAATACAAATTTCAAAACATCCACAACCTTGGCTATGTCTGAAGTCATGCTCTCAACATCTGTTATAATGTATCCAATTCTTCCTATGGTTTACATGTAGGTAAAAAATGCATGAAAAAATAAATATTTGAATGACAGATAATTTTTGAGTAAGTCTTTACAAGCCTTTCATTATATCCCATATCATTTGAATTACAATAGATATTTAAAGTTTATAGTTGGCTTCTCATAGATAGCTAGTACCACTTCTTGGCAACCTTATTATTTGCCTATTATAAATGTTAGATTGACAATCCCCATGCATTCCCAAATAACTAAAATGGAAAAAGAGTTTAGTTAGTTTGATCTTGTATAGATGAATAATATCATTACTGGGAAATATCAATTATTATACATAACCTAGCCATAATATGCAGGGGGAACTACTCTTAAATATCCTTTCATCCTAAATCAAATAAATAAATGAATAAATAATACATCCAAAAAGTTTGATTGAATCTTGACTTTTCTTAACTCTTCAAATCAACCATTCATATTGGTCCTCATGAAAATAATTAGGACTAATCATTAGCATTGAGGATTATTTTCCTATTTAATGGATGTGACATAAGTCTACCAAAAGATTATATTCAATCCACTTCAATCTTCATGATAAAAAAAAACTTAATCACAAAATTTCATCAATTTCCCCTATGAGAAAATAAAAGCTTTAGGCTTAGGCAGACCCCATAAAAGCAATCCTCAACAAGAGGGTTTGTTTTATTGTTCTTCAGTTTGTTTTGTAGTCTCATAAATAAAAGAACTTCCCACCTTGCTAATTTCTTCATTACCAACTACCTTTTTTGCAATGTTTCTAATAGGCTTCCCGCATCTAGACAATCTTTCATTTCTATTAGTTTCTAAGTTGGATATCCCTGACCAAAATGTCATGTTAATTGCTTCTACTTTATATGAATTATTTAGTGCATTACAATGCAAACAATAATTATATAATGTATGGAAATTATTATTTCCCTTCTAAACCTACAAGCAAAGTACTATAGGTATTAAAATTGGTTAGAACATGAAGCTAAACCTGTAACCTTTTACTACATGGATCTCACGAAAATATCAACCAATCAAACATGTAACATTATTAATTGAAGAAATATGGTATAGATGTTTGATACAAAAATTGAATTCATTATAAATTTTTATAAAATTGGATAAGTCTGACTAATATAGATCATTTTATCAAACTAGTGCAAAATCTACAAATCATAAACACAAAATAAGAACTAAGAATCTGATCATTCCATGAAATAATCCACTCATATAGGAGATACAAAGACAATTGAGCTAATAATACTTGAAAATTAAATTGAGCTTTATGTTATTATAGTTAATCTACAAAACACTAAATGAATACAATAGCACCATTCCTCCTTGTATGTGCCTCCCCATGTTCATCAACAAAGGTTTCACAACCTATATATGAATTACCTAGTAAGAGCCTCTCCAAATCATGCTAACTCAAATGCAGGGTATCAACATATAATGAGTTATTTAAATAGTCTTAGTGAGCGTTTCTAGTCTCAATTAGAGAGTTTCTCACTTGACTTCCTTAGTTCATTCTATATTTTTTGCATGGAATAGCCATAATTCTATGAATTGATATCAGGTAAGAGTCTCAATTCATTCTAATGTACCTTTTCATTATTGAAGGCATCAGTTTGATAAATATTACCTTAAAAATATAATATTGAGTAACAAGCCAATCTAGTATAAAGCACTTAGCCTTGACAAAGACCAATAAATATGGATAATGTTGTAAAAATGAATTGATATATATCTATATGAAACTTATAAGAGTTATGGACGACAGGAAAAAGTAGAGATCCAAGTATATGTCATATATGTCCAACATTGTATATAAGTACAAATCTTTGTGTTCCATATTAGATGATAACATGAAGACTTATATAACCAAAGATAGACAGGTTGAATAGGGAAGAAATGATAAGAGGAATGGAAAGATTAATATAGCATCAAATCAAAGATCAACTATTAACTACATTACTGCCAAAAGTTCAACGAATCATATTATGGGTATAGAATAGAAAGAAGACAAGAAATATTGGGAACGACAAGAAATATTTTGCAAATATATATCTTTCCCCTAATCTGTTCCATATATCTTTGTGATTTTTCTATATATTCTTTCTCTTTATGAACTAATATAATTTGTAACTTGAAAAATAGAAATTCAGAGGAATATTTTCCATTCATTGTATTCACATAATACTGTACAGGTACATATACAATTGTGTGCCAAATGCATAAACCTACAAGAAAGGAAACAACTTTAGGAAAGCTACAAGAAAAGAAAGAATAGTTTAGGAAAGAAAGCTCTTTCAATATTAGAAACAATCTAATATTGCAAAACTCCCCCTCAATTTGGTGCATAGATATCCCACATGCTCAACTTGGCCAAAAACTTCGAGAACACTCAACTTGAAACTACTTTGGTAAGAATATCAGCCAGCTGATCTTTTGATCGAATCTTAGGTAGCTCCATAATCTTCTCATCCAACTTCTCCTTAATAAATAATCTATCTACCTCCACATGCTTTGTAGGATCATGTTGAACCGGATTATGAGCAATATCACATGCTGCTTTATTGTCACAATATAGTTGAATTGGCCGCCTAGCGGACAACCCAAATCTCTGAGGAGAAGTCTTAGCCACAATGCTTCACATACTAAGTGCCATACCTTGAAATTCTACCTTCACACTTGATTGTGCAACAATATTATGTTTTTTGCTTCTCCATGTAACAAGATTACCTCCTAGAAAGGTAAAATATCCTTAAGTAGAATGCCTATCATCTACTGCTCCAGCCCAATCAGCATCAGTATATGCATCCAAACTTTGATAATCCTCATTTTTAGTGAATAAAACTCCTTTTCTAGGAGCAGACTTCAGACACCTCAAAATGCGCATAACTGCATTCATATGTTGCTCTCCAGGATTGTGCATAAACTGGCTAACAATACTTAATACATAGGAAAGGTCTAGCCTTGTGTGTGCTAAGTATATCAATCTTCCTAAGAGTCTCTGGTATCTTCCTTTATCAACTAGTACCTGATTAGACTCAATACATAACTTTAATCTGTCTTCCACGGGTGTATCAGTGGGTTGACATGCTGACATATTGGTTTCCTGTAACAAGTCTAAGGAATACTTTCTTTGAGATAGAAAGATCCCTTTATTAGATCGAGACACTTCGATCCCAAGGAAATATTTCAAGGGACCTAGATCTTTCATTTTGAATTCTCTGAACAAGTAATCCTTGAGAGCCCTCCCCTCTTCAGGATTATTTCCTATAACTATCATGTCATCCACATACACAATAAGTGCAGTGATCTTACCCTGCTGATGTTTTACAAATAAAGTATGGTCTAAATTGCTTTGATGGTAACCAAAGGCTTTCATTGCCTTTGTGAATCTTATAAACCATGCCCTTGGAGATTGTTTCAACCCGTTTAGTGACTTCTTTAATCTACACACCTTCAGACTATCTACTTCTGGTATCATGCAGCTGGGTGGGAGTTCCATGTAGACTTCTTCAGACAACTCTCCATGTAGAAAGACGTTCTTCACATCCAACTATTGTAATGGCCAACCCAAGTTCATAGCTAGAGACAAAAAGACCCGTACTGTATTAATTTTAGCTACAGGTGCAAATGTCTCTGTATAATCGATCCTATAGGTTTGGGTGTACCCTTTTGCCACTAGTCTTGCCTTAAAATGTTCAATTGTACCATCTACTTTGTACTTAATAGTATAATCCCATCAAAATCCAATTGGTTTCTTTCTTGGTGGATGGTCAACAAGTTCCTAGGTATTATTTTCCTGTAATGATTTCATCTCCTCATTCATAGTGGCTTTCCACCTTGGATCAACTAAGGCTTCCTGCACATTTTTCGGAATAGATACAATAGATAATTGATTTACAAATGACTAATTTGATTCTGACAAAAAATGGTTAGACACATAATGACTCAAAGAATATTTAACTTTACTAGAAAGTTTGGATTCATATGTGGATTTAGGAATACCTTTGGTGAGATGTTGAGGTAGTAGTTTTCTAGATGGTTCAGGAACATCCTTGGTAAGCGATTGGTGTGGTGTCAGGGACTCAGACAGAGGTGGACCCATAACTTTAGTTTCTAAGTGTTCATCACTGCTTTGATCCAAATTTTCACCTACTTCTTGATTAACAATATCAGAGAGTTCCCCTTCTTTAGAGATGTCCAAGCTACCCACATCTTCAATAATGTGAACATTCACATTTTTAGAGGTGTTATCCACATCTTTAGAGATGTGATCATCACAGTCTAAAGTCTGAATTTCCTTTTGGTACTCCCCTTGAAGTTCAAGCTCAGAGTAAAAATACATTGAGTCTTCATGAAAAAACTACATCCAATGTAATAAACATTTGTTGAGTTGGAGGATGATAGCATTGGTACCCCTTTTGATAAGCAACACATCCAAGAAAGACACATCATAGTGCTTGAGGAGATAACTTGTTGCACTGATGCTTATGTAGGTGTACGAAACCTACACAACCAAAGATGTGAGGAGATAAATTTGGCACATTAGGAGAAACAACTACCTCAGCGAGAGCCTGAGATGGTGTCTGGAAATCAATAGTGCTAGAGGGTACCCAATTGATCAAATATGTTGCAGAGGTAAGTGCTTCGCCCCAATAGGATAATGGCATATGGGCTTCTATCAGAGAAGAATAGACAACCTCCAACAAGTGATGATTTTTCCTCTCAGCTACCCCATTCTTTTGAGGCATATTGGAACAAGTAGTATGATGAATAGTTTTGTGTGCTTCCAAATACTGCTAAAGTTCAGAACTCAAATTCCATTATTACTGCGAAGAACTTGAACTTGTGCATTGTACTGAGTATGAATCATGTTATAAATTTTTTGAAATAACAAGTTCACATCACTTTTAGACTTCATTAAGCATACCCAAGTCATCCTAGTACAATCATCAATAAAAGTAACAAACCAACATGATCCACCCAAGGTAGTGACTTTAGATGGACCCCAAACATCAGAATGTATGATCATAAATGGAACTGGACTTTTATTCAAAGTTAATGGAAAAGAAGCACGATGACTTTTTGCAAGTTCACAAACTCCACACCGAAAGCTAGAAACATCAAATTTTGCAAATAAACTAGGAAATAATTTCTTCAGATAACCGAAGGAAGCATGTCCTAGATGTCGATGCCATAACCAGATTTCAAATTTTTGCTTGTCCTCGTTAGAGCCATCCATTGCTAGAGCTTGATGTAGCTTGTCTAAACTCTTTGACTCCAAGTCCAAGTAATACAACTTCCCTCACCTAACACCACAACCAATTGTTTTCTTGGTTGGATGTCCTTAAACACACAGAAATCAGGCCAAAAAATTATGACACAAAGTAAAGTAGTGGTTATTTGGGAAACTGAAAACAAATTGTAATCCAAAGATGGAACCACTAAAATAGAATCTAGATTCAACATATCAGTGAGAGGTAAGGATCCTTCTCCAATAATTGGGGCCAAAGAGTCATTGGCTGTTAGATTGTGGTGACTGATTAGGAAAGTACTGTACATACTTCATAATTAGTGGGGTTTTTTTTTGGTACTATTCGTAGATTCGCCACTAAAGTTATGTATAATTTATGGATGACATGTTATAACCCTATAATGGTTTAATACTTGTATAAAAGGGTTTAGGGTTGGGTATTTTCATTATGTTGTGATGTGAAATTGCTTCTTGCGGTGGTATTGAGCTGTAAGGGATTATAGATTGTAATAAGGTTGTAGTCATTGGATTGTAATAAGATTAGACTTTCTATTTGATGGATGTAGCCTAGGGATTGGGTGAACCATGTTAAATCTTGGTGCCTTGTGTTCATTTCTATGTGATCTATTATTTTCTGTTATTGGTTATATTTGCATGTAGTTTTTTTATTTTTGTCCATGGTTTATCCTAACATTGGTAGTGGTAATTTTTTTTTGTGAGGATGGTTTAAGGGATGAGACCTGTCTAGAATCAAATGTCATATGATCCATAGCACCAGAATCAATTATCCATGCACTATTAGAAACAAGTGTAGACATATTTAAAGAATTACCACCATTACCTACCACTGTTGCTAATGCCGACATCTGTCCAGCAATAGTTTGATTGCAATGGGTGCATTTGTAGGTGGATTTTTTAGCACCATTAGCGATCCCTACCTTGAACAACAAACCTTCAGATTGAATAATAATGGGAGCAAATTTGCTCTCAAATACTTCCGAATCTAAATCAGCCATAGTTCAATGAAAGGATACAAATAGTTCAAGCTTCAAATCTCTGATACCAACTTGAAAAATAGAAATTCAAAGGAATATTTTCCATTCATTGTATTCACATAATACTGTTCAGGTACATATACAATTGTGTGCCAAATGCATAAAGCTACAGGAAAGGAAACAACTATAGGAAAGCTACAGGAAAAGAAAGAATAGTTTAGGAAAGAAAGCTCTTTCAGTATTAGAAACGATCTAATATTGCAACATTGTAGACAATAACCATTATATTAATCACTGTGTATTCCATATCAATTATTCTTCATTTCCTAACTGTTTGACCTCCATGTTGATGATTTGATTCTGTAGTACTGATTTGGTATGCATAGGTGTCTATTGCTGAACTTCAATTCTAGAGACGCATTTGATGTTATTTCTACTAACCAACTTCTTAGTTTCCCTATTTATTATTTCTTAATTTGTTGAGCCTTATAATTTAATCAATTCCTATTCCAAATTGAATATTGTCAGGCTGAGTTAGATATTACAGCGTTCAGTCCAAGACAATATTATAATGTTTAGATCTTCTACTAATGTATATGCTATGATGGTTCTTGATTACTTCCTATGTCTTTCAAATCCTTCCCCAAATGCAAAGTACAATCTTAACTATTGTGGATATTATATTTTATCTGTAATTGCTACATATCCCTGAAACTCCTAGGTTTGACACTATGTCAACTTATTCTAACTTTGATGTTGAATTTATCTATTTCTATTTCTCTGTTCTGATACAATTTTTATGAATATTTGTATCTTCATCTTATTCATTGTAGAAGTTCACTATTTGACTCCTCTATAATACTAAATTGGCCCGATCTTTCTTTGCATCAGCAAGGTGCATGCAAATCCCAAATAATAATTCCATTGATGATCCCCTGTGCTTGTTCTATTCATTTCTAGATTGGTCAATATCTTCAGATCCCCTGTGCTTGTTCCATTCATTTCAACTTCTAAAAATGGAATTTTAGTAGTGGATTTATCAATTTGACCCATATTTTCATTCTCCTTGGCTACAAGTTGTAACTTTTTGGTAGATTCAATGGCTTCACTAGTAGTTTCTTTCCCAATTCCTTTAGAGACTTCTGTCAAGAACTGATTCTACTATATATGGCATTTTATCGATAAGAGTTTCTCCATTATGTTGAATAAGGGAAGTCTTTATGTTGTTCATTCTTAGTAAGTCATTGTTCCCTGATTGTATTCCAGAAATAATGAAATTGTTTGTCACTACATCAATTGTAAGAATTGATTAATATCAATTCTGCACAACCCAAGAAGAACTTGTTAGCCGATAACCTGTTACAAGAGAAGAAAAAATGGAGACAGAAGAAAAGTTGCTCTCAAATGTGAAAGATGCATAAGAGATAATGAAAAAAGTACAAGGCTCAACCTTATAAAGGTGAGATAGAAACCCTAAACTAAAAAGCTAGTTTGCACATTATTAATTAATAATTAATTAATAATGCACCTAAATGAAGCTTAAGTAACTAGAGTAATAGAAACTTATATAATTAAATCAATATGATTTAATTAATAAGTATAAATGAAAAAATAGTCTAATACCCCCCCTTAAGCTGAAAGCAAGGAGTAAGCTTACCTAGCAAAGAAAAGCTATGAAAGCAAAAATAAGTGGGTCTCGACAACAAGGCTTGATCAGGTACCTAGTACAAGGAAATCTCTATAAACTGGAGTAAAGGAGAAAATCTAGTGGGAAAAACCCCTCTCCAAAAAGAGATGTAATGACTTCAAGAGACTCTCTCAAAGCCATAAGTACAATGCGTGACTTTACCCCCCCGTGAGAGAGGGTTGAGGCTCCAAAGCCCCCCTAGAATGAAATAACCCCTAGATCAATGAACAAACCATTGTGACTCCAGTCCAGAGGAGTGAAAGGTATGGACACTGTAGAGTGAACCTCAAAAGTTGAGGTTTCACTAGAAGGCCGAGATGATGCTCAAAGGAGTAGACACAAGGATCCTGAAATGGAATCCCCAATGTAAGTGGTATGATAGGTGTGCTGAAACTGTCATCAAAGAGGAGATGAATGTCCTCTGTAGAATCCTCAACAACTGCACCTGGTGGCTCAATGAATGGAGCTGGAGGATCAAGCAGTGCTAAAGAAGAACTCTGTTGAACAGAAAAGAGGTCAAGAGGAGGTGGCAAGGCAGTCACAACAGTAGTCTCAAGAACCACACAGAGGTTCAAGAAACCTAACTGTACCACATGATGCTCTCTCAAAGGAGGAGAGTCGTGCTTTGGCAAAGGTGGACCAAAGTGTGAAAAGGAGTAGAGACAGGTGGAAAGATCAACTATCCCTGTAGCAACAATACCTCTTGTCATACTATCCCTAATGAAAATTGAATCTGGAGTGAACTCAACTATCTTCCTAGACCCACTGTGAGAAATTTGATAAATTGAGAGAAGGTTTGCAGATAGAGATGGAACATACAACACATCATTGAATGTTCCATTTTGAATGCATACAGTGCCTTTCCCGCAGACTGTCATAATAGTATTATTCCCAATGATAATATGGGGAATAGGAGAAGCCTCAAAAGAAGAGATCTCTCAAGAAGATGCCATATGGTGAGAAGCACCTGAATCCAGTATCCAAGGGACCTATGAAGGGAATGTGAAAGAAGCCCGCAATGCATGACCCTTTCCAAGATCTTGTTCAGCTGTAGGATTGATAAATTGTCAAAATCCAGAAGCAAGTCTTTGATTTATTTTATACTTTGATCTAGGTGTCATTCCTTCATCTTTCCTCTCTTAATTCCATTTATGATGATCTCCAAGTCACCTTCTAGATGTATTCATTTACAACCAATTTTTGCTCCTAAGCCCAGACCCTCCCTAGCTGTAGTATTATTTGTTCCATCCTATAGGCTTTTGGCTACAAATGCGAGTATTCTGCCCTTATGGTCTCTTGCTACACCAAACCCTGAAGCACTTGGGTTCCCCTAGCCACCCCATCAAAATTAATTTTAATCCAACCATCCTCTAGAGGTGTCCATACTGCCTTTTCACTCTTCAAAGTTGGATTAACCCCAACAAGCCCATAAATGGCCCGCTTACATGGTTAAGTTTTATTCCCATCCCCCTTCTCAATTATATTGGTGGACTATATATTCTAACAATATTTTCCTCTTGTGCTTTTACCAAATCTTTGATCCAATATTTGTTCAACCTCTTTAATCTGCTTCTTAGGATAATCATTTGGTATAACAACTTCATCATCTAACTCATGATACTTATACAAATCAAAAACATTGAATATATGAGATATATCAATGTCTTTGGGTAACTCAACTTCATAAGAATTGCTACTGTCAAACTCTCTTAAGATCTTACAAGGTCCAAACTTTTTTATTTTCAGCTTACTGTATTTTCCAACATAAAATCTGCCTCTCTTCAAATGAACCATCACCAACTTCAAACACATGATGTCTACTAGACTTAACAACATTTTCCTTATACTTTTGATTACTTTGTTCCAACCTCAACTTCACTTCCTCATGCAAAGACTTCATAAAACCATCAAATTCTGTTGACAATTGGTTAATGAAGATATGTTTTTTCATTAATGGCAATACATGATGTACATGCTTACAAGAACTCTTGAAAATAAAGATACTTAGCTTTTGGTACAGAGAAAATTGTCTAAGTATGAATTTGGTTTACAACAGTGTATTGTTTTGTACATAACTTATTACTGACATCATATTATGACTAGTGAAGTTAGATGGAGATACTACATGTTGATGATGATGTATACGACTTTGAAAGTTAGTATAGACTGTACAAAAAATAGATATTCATGTTTTACTAGTAAAACAAGACAACGAAATTAAAGGAAAGGAATTATTTTGTTTAGAAAATAATTACTTGAACAATTAGGACCGACATCCTAGATGTTTACTCTAAGTTGGAAAAGTGTATTAAGGTCTTAGCTGACATAGTAGTAATCTGTGTAAAGGCATGGAATTAATGCAAAGGACATCTTGTGATAAGAAGTGTAGTAGTTGTGCAAGTATTATGATATGTGAAATTTTGTGAAGTGATATATGCAAGGTTTTGTAAAGCTATTTTTGTGATCCGAGATCAAGCGAAAGATCAGAGATCAGTCAAGAAAGAAGTTACAACACCTATATAGCAGAGGTATAATTACTTGTTTGGGCAATGAGCTCTTCTTATAATTGGAAGTGCATGTTTGGGTAGTGAGCTCATCTTGCATCTACTGTACTAAAACTCCTAATAGGGTTGGAATCTCCTAACAAGGATTCAAAGTCTCCTAATAGGGACTCTTTATACTGAATTTTCTCATTGAATCCTAATAGGGTCCATCCTCTACCAAGGAACATATATATTAGTATATTATCTTGTGGGTATCATCCCCACTAGGGTTTTCCCTTGTCTAGGGTTTCCCTAGTTAACAAAATATGGTGTCATGAGTTATCTTTGTGCATGGTTACTGTTACTATTCAACATTACTTGTCTACTTTCTTATGTATGGTTCAAAGTATTTAATAATATCCAGTTGGTGACTAAAGTTTGTAAATTATTGATTTACCTCCTCCCTCTCAGTAATTCCTATTTCTAATAATTGGTATTAGAGCATAGTTACTTAGAAGAGGCTTAACAAGTTGAGTAAGATTCCTATGGATATGGAATAGTTGATGAATAACCTTGAAGAGGCACTTGAAAAAAATGATCTCCTTATTGAAGAAAGAGATAAGCTAAAAGATAGATATGAAGACTCTAAAGTATACATTTGATAATTGAAGGAAAAGATGCGACATCTCAAATCCAAGCCTAAATCTACTAAATCTAAAACTAGTGATCATGATTATTCAAAGCTGAAGATAGAGTACAAGATCTTGAAGCATGAATCGAAGATTATGAATCTAAATTTGACTCTAAAGAGTGATCCTAACAAAGTTGAAACTAATTTGAAAACTGAGAATGTAGATCTTAGATAAAGTCTGGCAAAGAAGACATCTGAGTTTGAAACATTGAAAGAAGATCATGAAGAACTTCATAAGTACAACACTATTGTGAAAGGTGAACTAACTCAATGCAAAAAAAAACTTGAGAAGATTTATTCTAGCAAATAAAAGCTTGATGATTCAATTTCAATATATAGACCTACTTATGATAAGACTAGTTTGCAAAGAAGCGATATTGGATGAAAAAAAGTAAGTGGAATCTCCTAAGGAAACTAGGTATGAATTTAGAAGCAAGTGTTTTTAATGAAATGAAATAGGTCATATGAAAAGAAATTGCAAAAATAAGTCATTTAATCATGTTACAGAGTTTTATTGTCATAATTGTCATGGTATGAGTCATAGAGAAACTGATTGTAGAAAACCTAAATATGATAATGATAGAAGGAATAGTAGAATATCTGGAAATACTAACCCTATAGATGGAAGAAGATCTAATGAAAGGGCATCAAGAGAAGAAAGACCCTATGAATAAAGAAGGAATATCATGTGTTATAAGTGTAAAAAATTTGGACACATAGCTTAGAATTGTCATGCACTTGATGATCAACATACCCTAGAAGTAGAACTCTAGTATGTCATTTATGAAACAACTTTGGACATACAAAAAAGTATTCTAGAATGGACAAAAACTTTGGAGATAGAAGGAACAATGGAAGAAACTTCAAAAATAGAAGGAATGATGGAAGAAACATTGGAAATGATAGAAGGAACCATGAAGGGAACTCTTGAACTAAGAAAGACAATGAGGAAGAAATGAATGTAGTCAGTGAATTTCAAGAAGAACTCAATAAGGAATTTGTAAAAGGATTAGAAATCTCAAAAAAAAAGTTAGAAGATGGTGAGATAGGAAGATTGAAGTAACTCAATCAAGTTGAATTAAGCTTGTTCACAACATTGGAATTTGAAACTTCATCTAGAGATCGAACTAGAGGTAGCAAAGTTGGGAAAAGGTGTATTGAGATAAGTTTAGATGGTAGCTAAGCTCACTTGAAATGTAGAGGTTATTGGCACTTGTTACAAAGGAATTCTGAGTTACTATTGTTATAGAGAAAAGTTAATTATGTAGCAGAAGATGAAAACTATTTTTTTTCAGAGAATTTTGTGGAGCAAAGATTCTTGGATCATTTTCATGATGGAAGGAAGCTATAGTAAACCTCAAGTAGCATCTAATGATCAGATAAAAGATCTTGAGAAAATATTTGATTTCAAAATGTAATCAACAAATTTTTTGCATTTGTAAAGTACACAATTAATACAAGTTTGAATTGGAGGAGTAAAATGGAGTACAAACTTAATTACTACTTCATTGTGATTACATCAGAAGCATAGAGTTCTTAGAAGCGACTTAACAAGGCAATTCAAAGTAAACCCTATTTTTGAAAAAGGTATTTTATTATTTATCCACATATTTTATTTGATAAATTTTATATTTGATAGAATCATGGATATGTCAGTAGTTCATAATGTTGACAATGAGAGAGACCAAAATTGAAGGTTGTTTCTATGAAACCTATAGAAGAAAACCCTAATTCAACATTATTCATTACTTTGAATAATGTAGTACATTTGGAAGGTGTAGGAAGTTATCTTAACAACAAGTTTGAATCTATTGGGAGTGATTTTATGAACAAAGATATGGAATTAGTCTTTAACCATGATATGACTGTGAACCTTAGATTTGAACATTTGAAAAAACTAGATCTTTTCAAATATCATTTCTACCAAGAATTGCACACCAATGAGTGGACACAGATCATGCTAAGTAGAATTTGGTAAACTGTGGATAGAAGAAAATGTAGTTGATATTTCATCTGACCTTATTCATGAGGTAAATGGTCTTAGCAAACAAGGCAATGAACTTATAGGTGAGAAAATTGTTAAGAAGAAGGTTGAAAGTTACACAAAAGTAGTTTATAATGGGAAGGCTATGGTGGTCAACATCATCAAACAAGATGATGGAATATTCTTGAGTAGAATCATTGCCTACTTCATATGTGCAAGTTTAAGATTGATGAATCGTCAGTAGGATTCATCTATGCAACATATAAGATTTGTGTTGAGAAGGAACAAGTTAACCTTAGTGAAATTCTGAGAATGCAACTTCTTCAAAACTTGGAGAAAATCAAGAGGATAGAGAATGGTGTGTTTAGATTTCAGTCACTGATCAATCACATATTCTTCTATGTACTTAAGAGATTTCCTTATTTGTCAGTCACAAAGATTATGAGTAGTGATAAATGTAAAATGGAGAAGATCAAAGATGTATGTAGAAGACATCAAATAGATAAAATCTTGGATAGTGGGAATTTGATAATGAAAACATTTTAGAATGGGATGAAACAAAGATTTCGAATTATACCCACAATTATAGATAGATTTAAGGATGATATATGTGTTATGGTTGATACAAATTTTACTTATATTCAAGTAGTAGAACCTTGGGAAACATTTCTTGATCCCTTAGGTTATGAGATAAGTGATGATGTAGTAGTTGGATACATTGATTTATTGTTGAAATCTAAGAAGGACCAAGCTAAGTATAAATTTGGGACTTATGAAGAAATTACCCAATCAACTCGTCAGGCATTCTTAGAGAATGAATCTAACAAGAAGATAAAAACTATAATGAAGAAAGATGTAACAAAGGCCAAAATGACAGAAAGTGAGTCACAGGCAGTTAGATAGACCATGAAGCAAGGAATAACATATGTGCAACCTTTATCAGTGTCATCTTCAGGATAAAACATTCCTTATGCAATAGTGTCAGATGTACAACTAAGTGAGCTGTGTAGAACCAGAATCAGTATGCAAAGAACATTAACAAATAAAGTAAACATTCACAAACCAAAAACTAAATTCACATATATGCTTAGACTAAGAAATAAAATAAGAAGTGCAAACCTCACGAGAGAAAACACTCCATGCTTTCTTGATTCTGTAGATGTGTCCTTTTGCTATGGATGTATGCTCAAGATGCTCAAAATTTGCTTCAATGGAGATGGGTAATGGCAAATTGGTAGCTTTGTGAGCTCTCAATTTGGCATTATAAGGGTATGGTTGATGGCTTTGGTTCTCAAAATAGCATGGTAACTTTAGCTCAAAGATTGTTGATGAAATGGCTTGGGATGGGATTCAATTTATAGGCTAAGGGGTAGAGGGATGGAGGGCTTAGATGCAAGGATGGATGAAGGCTTAAGGAGGGCTAAGATGCACTCAAAGGGGATCACATGGATTGTGCTTGTTTAGCACCAATGGGAAGGTGACACTTGTCACAAGGAGGATGAGTGTGAGAGGGTAGGGTTAAGGGTTGGTTAAGGGCATGATGAGTGGGGTTGAGTATGTAAGAGGGATGTAAGAGGAAGAGTGTGGAAGAGGGAAGAGTGTGGAAGATGGGTGTAAGAGTCATGAGTGGGCTTGTAAGAGTCTTTATGTTTTGTAAGAGCACTCATGACTTAGTGGTTGGGTTTTTTTGAGGGGAGACTTTGGTTTGGATTAGGAAAGTCTTAAACTTGTTTAAGGAATGTGACAACATTAGGGGGTGGATTAGGCTTGGGTTTAGGATTAGATTAGGGATGTTAGAGATGTGCAAGTGGATGGCATTAATGAGGGTGGGTGAGTTAGTGGCTAAGCTTGGTTAGTATGGGTGGATGGGGTGGATTAGGCTAAATGGAGGATTAGAGATAGGTTAGGGTTTTTTTGAATTTGAGGATTTCATTTATCAAATAGATTTATTTAATAAATGGGGATTTTTGGAATTAGATAGGAGAAAAGGATTTAATTGATAAATAATAGATTATTTGATTTATCAATTAGGACTATAGATGATTAATTAAATTAATCAACTAGGGGATGACAAAGGATTAATTAAATAAGAATTTAATTAATGATGCCTTTAGAGATGGCTAAATTAGATTACCAAAGTAGTGTAATCAAATTTAGGTGTCTACAAGCTGAAGAGAAAATCAAAGAGATTAGTGGAAGCTGTGACTACAAGGTCAAAAAAGAGTCAAGCAACAAGCCAATGGACTAGGAAAGAGACAAAAGACATTGTTGACAATTATTGAATCTAGTGAAGAAGAAGAAGAAGAAGAAGAAGAAGAAGAAGAAGCTAAATAGGTAGGAGAGTTACTAATTTTAAACAGTTAGTAGGAAAAGCTCGACAACCCTGGAAGATGAAGATAGAAAAGATTAATTCAACCATTGTTAATGAAGGGAACTTTGTTCAGATGAACAAATTTTATGATTTGTATAATGATATTGAGAAAGATTAGATTGATTTCTCTACTGTGAGATATATAATAGATAACAATTTGAAACTTAAGGATATTGAAGGCACAGTAAATTAGAAGGTCTATGACAGACTCATAGAGAAGAAGGCACCAGCTCAAGAAGAAGACATAGAACTTTGGAAGTCTATGATTAGGACCATATGCAAGACTAATCATGAAGAAGAAGTCAAGAATTTGTTGAGCAGTCTGGCACCTTACTTAAGAAACAAGGTGAGACCATTTCTTTTTATGGTCAGTGAGAAGGATAAAATAAGGAGTGAAATAGCTATAGCCATCAGTCAGATAATGAAAAAATCTAAGGCAACATCTTCACCAACACCTAGAACCTTGGAAGTGTTAGTAAGTAGTGACACTATGCAAATTGATCAGGCCAATGTTACATTAAGATTGATGATACTAACCCTTTTGAGAAAACTAAACAACCTAAATCTCATGCCGATGTTATTGAAGATCAATTGAAACAAATTGAAGAAGAGAAGATGTTATTAGAAGAAGAAAAGAGCAAAATAAAAGAAGCCAAGTAGAAATTTCTTGAAGAAGAGATGAAAAGAAGAGTTGAGGAAGAAAAGAAGAGGAAAATAGATGAAGAAAGGAAGAAGAGAATAAAGGAGGAAGAGAAAGAAAGAATAGAAAAGGAAGAGAAAGAGAAAGAAGAGAAAAGAGTGAAAGAGGTAGCAGAGAAGAAGCAAAGGGAAGATGAATCTAAACCTTCTAGTTCATCTACTCCACTTTCACTTGCTAGCCTGACAAGTGATGATGATGATCAAATTTATTCGATCTCATCTTTGTCAAAGCTTATTTAGAAGAATAGGAAAATAAAGAACCTATAAAGAACCTTGATGGAGGTTAATGATAGATTACACAATCCTCTAGTAGTTGAGTATATAGAGGCAGATCTTGAACAGAGGGCACAAGCAGTATTGAAATATTTTGATGAGCTAGCATTTACAAAGTTGCTGAATGTTGCAGAATCAAAGACACAAATTTCACATGATGCTAATTTATTTAGCACTATTTGTCAGAACATCAAGAATGATTTGCTAAGTCTTGATATTTGTATCAAGGAACTTCAAAAATTTCAACAAGATGGAAAGGTATTGTACTTAAAGTGTACCCTATCTCATAAGTTGACCAAGGATCTTGATAGTAAGATTGAAGGTAAGCTAAGTGAGCTAGAGGCTCTATCAAGCCAGATGTAGCAACCTTCTAGTGAAGTTGATGATTTTGAAGGAGAAGTGGCCAATATTCATAGTGATATCAAGAAATTGGAACTTTAGAAAGAACATATTTTGAATAGATTATCAGATTTTAGAGAGTCTATTGCTCTGAAAATATCTATTGTTGAGATACAATTGGAGGAGTGTGTCAAAGCCAAGGACACCTACTCAAACTTTTTATACTCCGATCTCAATGTAGTTGAGATTGCATCATATGCCTTATGTGTGATTCTCATCTCCACTAAAACAACCAAGGATACATGGATAAAAGGTTTAACCAATCTTAAGGAAAGTTTTGTTGTTTGCATGAAGATACTACCAGTTTAAGGTAGAAGAACATAGTTTTTGACATTCTAATCTTTGTCATTGATGTCAAAGGGGGAGAAGATGCATAAGAAAATTGTAAATTAGGTAAAATGAGAGAAGATAAAATTGTAAGGTATGAAATCATATTGTAAGGGGGAGCATATGTAAGATAGACAAGTTGTAATAGTTAATTAATGTACTATTACTATAATGTTTTTGACAAGTTTTTGATACTTAGCCAATTTTCCCTATTTTGTTGCCATCAATGCCAAAGGAGGAGATTATTGAAAATTGGATAATGAAGGTATCTAATTTTTGTCATTTATGGCAATACATGATGTAAATGCTTTCAAGAAACCTCATAAATAAAGATACTTAGCTTTTGGTACTCAAAAAATTGTCTAAGTATGCATTTGGTTTACAACAATGTATTGTTTTGTATGTAACTTGTTATTGACATCATATTATGACTAGTGAAGTTAGATGGAGATATTATACATGTTGATGATGATATATATGACTTCAAAAGTTAGTACTAACTATACTGAAAATAGATATTCATGTTTTACCAGTAAAACAGGATAGCAAAATTAAAGGAAAGGAATTATTTTGTTTACAAAATAATTACTTGACCAATTAGGGCTGACATCCTAGATGTTTACTCTAAGTTGGAAAATTGTATTATGGTCTTAGCTAACCTAGCAAATTTTTTTGTAAAGACATAGTATTTATGCAAAGGAAATCTTGTGATAAGAAGTGTTGTAGTTGTGCAAGTATTATGATATGCAAACTTTTGTGAAATGATATATGCGAAGTTTGTAAAGCTATTTTTGTGATATGAGATCAAGCAGAAGATCAAAGATCAGTCAAGAAAGAAGTTACAACACCTGTATACCAAAGGTCTAATTATTTGTTTAGGCAGTGAGATCTTCTTGTAATTGGAAGTGCATGTTTGGGTAGTGAGCTCATCTTGCATCTATTGTACTACAACTCCTAACAGGGTCAGAATCTCCTAATAGGGATTCAAAGTCTCCTAATAGGGACTCTATATATTTAATTTTCTCATTGACTCCTAACAGAGTCCATCCTCTAACAAGGAACGTATATATCAGTATATTATCTAGTGGGTATCATCTCCCTTGGCCAGGGTTTCCCTAATTAACAAAATATGGTGTCATGAGTTATCTTTGTGCATGGTTATTGTTACTGTTCAACATTACTTATTTACTTTCTTATATATGGTTTAAAGTAATTAATAATATCCAGTTGGTGACTAAAGTTTGTAAATTACTGATTCACCCCCCCTCTCAGTAATTCCTATTTCTAACAAATTCTTCCCCTTCAATACTTCTCTTCTCTTCACCAACAACATACCTCAAATACTCCTTTAGGCTACATTCCAATAACAATCACAAAAGTTTTTTTTCCCTATACTCCTATTCACATAATTATTATATGTAAACTTAGCTTATGCCAATACCATATCCTAATTACTCATCTTATCTATAACTAAACATCTCAACAAATTACCCAAGCTTCTATTTACAACCTCTACTTGTCCATCTGTCTGTGGATGGAATGTAGAACTAAACTTCAATTCAGTATTCATCTTCCTCTAGAAAGTCCTCCAAAAATAACCAACAGACTTACTGTCTCTATTAGAAATAATAATTTTTGGTAATCCATGCAATCTAAAAATCTCTTTGAAGAAAATCTCAGTAACATGCACAGAAAAAGAATTTGGAGAGTCTAGAGGGGAATGCAAAGTAGAAGAGCTTGAAGTCTGAATTAAGGACTTGTAAAAGTTCCAAGTCTAGAATTTCATAAAATCTTGTTGGCCATATCCTAAAATGCCTCATAGTTGGGCATGTATGCTGATGATTTGGTGAATTAATAAAGTGTTTACTATTCTCTCTCTCCTTGGTGTTGTTCTCTCTATTGTTTGCTTCTGTTATGTTACTCAACAAGGTGGTTGGATAGTTAGGTGTGCCTCTGGCCCTATTTCTTCAGATCTCTCCTTGTGTCAATTATTGAAACTACAAAATTAAATTAAATTCTAAATCCAAAAACAGCACTGTATCACCTAATTTAGTAGAGTAAATATGAATACTAACTATTAAATGAAAGCATTAATCAATACTAAAATAGTAAACACTTAAGATAGGACCAAAGAAGACAAAAATGAGGAAAGTAGACCAAAGATGATAAACTCCTCAAGTGCTTCTCATGATGACGAAGCTATGTCCCTGATGGATAGCGGATGTATGCTCATGATGTGCTCAAGCTCCAAGTGGATGAGCGATAATCAAATATGGGTGTGGATGAATGATTCAACAATGAAGGTATGGAGGGGTTTCAACATTATGATGGTACTTTGGTAGTTTTTAGGCTCTCAAAATAGCATTATAAGTTTGCTTGAAAAGTGGATGATTTTAGTGAAGGAAGAGGCTTCTATTTATAGGCCAAGGGGTAGAGGGATGGATGGTCAAGATGCAAGGATGGCAAGATGGTGAGGGAGGGCTAGGATGCACTCAAAGGAGAGCACATGGATTGTGCTTGTTTGAAGCCAATTAAGAGGTGACACATGTCACAGGGTGATTGGATGTGAGAGGGTAGGATATGGGTTGGTCAAAGGAGTAATGAGGGAGGTTGAGCCATAAAGAGGGATGGTTGAGCCATAAATAGAGATGGTTGGGTCAAATAGAGATGGTTAGGTCATAAATAGAGATGGTTGGGAGGAGGATGAGATTGTTGACTTTGGCTTGGGTTAGCAAGTCTTAACCCTTGCTTAAGTTGTGCACATGATTAGAAGAGGGATTAGAATTAGCTTAGGAGTTGGCTAACCTTATTTAGGGAATGTGACAAGTTTAGAGGGGGGATTGGGATTAGAATCAAAGATAAGGATTGACATCTTCTAGAAGAGTATAGGACTTCCTAGGATGAGGATAAATAAGGTTTTTAGGAAATAAATAAAGTTTTATTTATTTCAAGGGTTTGGGTTGAGGAGATATTCATTAAATATTTTGAGTTGGGATTAGAGTTAGGAAATGATGGGATTAGCATTTAATCAAAATTAGAGAAGGATTAGAAGATTCTGGAAGAGGTTAGTGGTCTTAAGGAAATTGGCCAAGTTTTGGGCAAAAAATAAATAAATAATTTATTTTGGGATTTTTGGTCAATTTATTAATTAAATAATTAATAAATAAGGAAATAATATTAAAAATTTTTTGGGAGGGATTCCTTAAATAAATATTTTTAATTAAGATAAAGGGATTTAATGGCATACAAATAAATAAATAAATTAAATAATTAATTAATTAATAAATGATGATGTCATTAGGGAATTTTTTTTAGAAAATAAAAATACTTTATTTTCTAAAGGATTTTTAGGTGTCTACATTTTGCCCCTCTTTGAGATAGTGTTGGAATAATACTATTTCAAAGAAGTTTGAAGATAGATGACACAAAGGAAACTTTGAAAGTAACATGATTGCCCCAGTCTTGAATAGCAGAGGAGAGAGTGGACTCTATGATGCCCCCTCAAGAAGATGGTGGGGAGAGAAGGGGAGGCCCAATAGGTTCTTGAAAGGTACAAGAATCTAGGGCGAGTAGGAGGATTGAGAGGGGCAAAGAGAGGGGGTTCAAGGAAGCACCTACTCTCACTATGGGAGAAGGATACATAGGAAAACCTTAGGTGCAAGGATAACCAATGGGGAAGAACACTAGCTACAGGGAGAAGAGGGAGGTTGAGTGAGTTTCTAAAGTGAACCCAGGGAAGTGATTTGAAAGATGGGAGATGTGGGGAGATTTATGATTCGAGGATTTATGATTGGTGATGACTAAGATTTCGATTGATGTAGGAGCTATGATTATGATTGATAAAGGAGCAATGATTATGATTGAGGAAGGAGCTATGATTATGATTGATAAAGGAGCTATGATTATGATTGATGAAGGAGCTATGATTATGATTAATGAAGGAGATATGATTATAAGTGATGAAGGAGATATGATTATGAGTGATGAAGGAGATATGATTATGATTGATGGAGTGAAGATTATGATTGATAAAGGAGCTATGATTATGATATGGATAAAACTATTAGATCATGATTGTAAGACTGATTGGATGGGGTGCTTGGATAGGATGAGATGTTTTGATAAGATGGGAGTGTAAAGTAATCCATTGAAGCTTGAGCGTGTGGGTGTTCCAAAGGGGAGCACCACCATGTAGTTGAGCACTTATTTTGATATAGGAATATTGGGAATATGCCAAGATTACTAAGAACATCAAGGCCTTTTTACCAATATTACATAGTACTGACATGAAACAAACATGCAAGGATTGCCCTAGCATCACACATGAATCCCAAAAGAATCAGAGTGGAAATGATACTAGGTAAACCAAAAGAAAACAATATTTCCCAAGTGCACCATGTAACCACAAGTGATCGCATGTTTGGACTATGCAAGGGTCATATTCGACTGACTCACAAGCAGAAAAGAAAAAGAAAAAGACTTGATCAAAACCTTGCTCTTGAATTGCCCCATTCATAGCACACCATGACATAAAAGATCGTAGCAACCATGAGGAGGGAACAACCCAAATCACTTGGAAGAGATACTTTAAGAACCAAACATGAAATCCTTAAAAGAAAATAAATCGAAAGAAAATGTAAATCCATGAAAAAGTAACCTTTTTCCAAAGAGATCGGTAGGACTGGATACTGACGGACCAAGATCAGGCGAGAGGAAGGATGCATCCTACAAGGATCTATCAATAATATCGAGGACTAGGATCAAATGGGAAGTCAAAACTATTTAGAAAAACATTTTAATGACAAGGGATCTTGTCTGACGAGTCACTAAAGCACCTAACCAAGAGAACTACAAGTTATGGTCAAGTAGGAATTGACACAAAGAGAGGAGAGATATACAATGATACCAAGTGAAGGACTGACATGTAAGGATGGTACAGTGGAAAAACCAAAGTATTTACAAGGGATTACCATACAAAAGCTTAGCATGAGAGGATAGTGGCAAGAAAGACGAAGATGAGAAGGTTAGCAGAAGAAAATCTAGGGATGAGGAGATAGTGCGATGAAAAGCGTGAGAAGCTATTAGAAAGAGGTAGGATATAGCATACTGTTACTATAGGGGAGGTGAGGTGTGGAAAGGATGGAAGTAGTTGCTGACTTGACTATTATGATGGCGGGTATTGAAGCTTATTGTCGAAGATATGGATAGCGTGTAATGGAAGCGATGGAGAATGTTGTTGGTTCTATAAAAGGTGAGTGAATTTGATGAAAGCTGAACAAAAAGAAGTGTTAGTGGAAGCATAAGAAAAGTGTGAGTGAAGAATTAAGCTGTGAGTGAAATACCAATGGCTGATTTGCAAGAGAAGAGGCAAAAAATGCCAGAGGCAATAAAAGGAGGAATGGGGGGATGGAATGAAGAGGAAAATAAAAGCCAAGGAGAAAGGAAATGGTTGCGGGGGCAGAAGCGAGGCGTAAAGCGGAGCCAACAAGAAGGAAGAAAAACCTTGCCACGTCAAAGTGTGTAACATTATGATCAAGGAGTGGTGGAGGCTAAAATTAATCCAGCTCAAAATCAGTGAGAAGAGGAAGAAAAAGATCTGACCTTGTTGCAACTATTAGCAAAAGGTGCGATGCAACAAACAAAGGCGCGGGAAAAAGAGAAGGAGACAAACTTACCAAGTGTGGGAATGTTGTTAGAGGTAGCAAGTGCAGAAGATTAGCCATATGTAGAAGAGACTCTTCCAAAAGAGGAACAAAGATCTATGATGTGACCAACAACGGTCGTATGGAAGAAGGGAAAATGCAGTTTAGGGGATAGGATGTAGAGCTCTGGGGAACAAAAGGGTGACCCAGTGTTGTTTGCATTTCAGCCATTTCAAGCATTACAATTCGATGCTGCAGTACAAGAAGCTCATGATGCAGCGGTGGTGATGGAGAAAGCATTGACAGTGGAAAAAGAATGAGCTGACCACGTGGAGAAAGATGCAAATTTCTTTCAAGGCCTGATTGAAAGAGCATGAGAGGATGGTGCACAGACGAAATTTGAGTGCCTAGTAATGATGTTAATGATGGAGAAAACAAGAGTGGAGACTGTGGAGGTGACTTTGGTAGCTGAGAGAGTGGCAATGGAGAGATGTGAAAATAAATTAGTGCTCCTGCGGTCACAAGTAGAAGCGTTTAGGAAGTCAGCAGTATAGACCAATAATTTATCATAGAGGTCACAAGAGTAGCTGAATGCAAGTAATGCACACATTACGTGGTACCAGAATCATTTGAATATAGTGAAACATGAGAGGGAGTCAATGAAAATGCTAGCGAATAGATATGAAAGAAAATGTGATATTGTGTAGATGACAATAACTATTCCAGGAGCAGAAAGACTACGGGTAGAAATGAAAGATGTCATGGAGCAATTAGTGAGGGTTGCACGAGAGGCGGCATACTACATGAGATTATATCACCAAGCGGTCCATTTGGAGCAAAGGAGAGGAGTTGTATACTTTGAGAAACATTTTATGGAGCAGATAAACACCCTTTTGAGGTGTGGTAACATCCCGATCCCCATGGATGCACTTTGGGTAGGTGTGAGGATGACTCTAGGGGCATCATCATCGGGGATTGGGTCTGAAGGAATGCCATTGTTTGGACACCCTATCTTGCCACCTCCCCCAGGGAGGCCAGAATAAAAAAGCTGCCAAACATTAGTAGTTAAATGGACTGTTGTTGTTGCTGTCGTAGGAGAATATAAAGTTTGTGCTTATTGTTGTGGAAATCAAAGGGACAACAGATGTTGTTCATAATGTAATGTCATGTTTTATTTTTGGGATTTTTATGGAAGATATATGGGTGTTTTTGTGTTTTTTGTCGAATATTTAAATGTTTTTGGGATGTTTGATATATATTTGAATGTTTTTGTGTTTCTGTGATAAATAATGAAATAGTTTAACTCTTGTAAAAGTGAGAACAATACAATCTGTAGAGTAAGGGTAACCATGACTCGTAGGCGAGAATGTCTGTGTAGATTTAGCAAGTATGACAGACAATAATAAGACAAAATGCAGGGATGTTTCTCTAGCTGTGTGATGAGACAGGTGTTTATGAGGTGTGGAAAAGGCATTGGGACCTACGTAAGGTTTGTGATGGCCAAAAGAGTTCAAACAGGGTCTTGAAAAGGCCAAAAGAGGGCTTTGAAAAAGGCGTGTGGGCCAAAAAAGATGTCTCAGGGTCTTGAAAAAGGTATTTGAGCCTAAAAAGATAGTTCGAGGGCCTGAAAAGGTGCTTGGGTCTATAAAGGCATTTTTGGGGCTTGAAAAGGTTAAAATAGGGCCTTGAAAAAGGTGCTTTGAGCCTAAAAAGGCATTTTGGGGGCTTGAAAAAGGTGCTTGGGCCTATAAAGGCATTTTGGGGGCCTTGATGAAGACATTTGAGCCTAAAAAGATAGTTCAAGGGCCTGAAAAAGGTGCTTGGGCCTATAAAGGCATTTCTAGGGCTTGAAAAGGTCAAAATAGGGCCTTGAAAAAGGTGCTTTGAGCCTAAAAAGGCATTTTGGGGGCCTAAAAAAGGTGCTTGAGGGGTCCGAAAAGGACACTTGGGCCTTGAAAAAGCATTTAAGGCCTAAAAAGGTGCTGCAACGGTCCAAAAAAGACACTTGGGCCTTAAAAAAAGCTTTTAGGCCTAAAAAGGCGCTAGAGTGGTCCAAAAAGGACACGTGGGCTTACAAGATAGTATGATATATTTGTTGAATGTGGGTAGATGAATCATGGCCACTGCAACTTAAATAAGACTAGAAATCCTTCTTGATTCACATTAATAATGGTTGCATGGAAGGAAGGTGACAATCGGCTTTGCGGCATCTCTTTCACTATCCAAGTTGTGCTGGATTTTCCTAAGCTTGGAATTATGTTTCAGGACATTACCACGCTTCTTCTTAATATCAATTTCTTAATATCAAAATTTGAGAGGAATTTTGGGGTGGTGTTTTAATGTTTCAAGCTTTTATGGCCATATTTGGTTTTTATGACCCCTTTTTGAATGTTTTGGAATTTTATTTTATTTTTTTGATATTGTTTGGGCAATTTTTGATTTTTTTTGGTATTTTTGGGTAGTTTATGAATTTTTTTGGTATTTTTGGGTGATTTTTGAATTTTTTTGGTATTTTTGGGTAGTTTGGGTAGCTGTGTCGGCTATCAACGCTGTCTTTCCCTCCATCCTTGTGGGTTTGATTTTTGGGGTGGTTTGTGCATAATCCTCTGGCAATCCAATGGAGGACATTGAAGAGTGAGTTTGGCTTCATTTTCTAGATGTATCGATGGTCAGTAGAGGAGTGATGGGGTTGGTTCTCCTTTTATGGTGTGAGGCAACTGCCATGGGCCTTGCAAACAATTACAACTCCAAAAGATTCTCTTCAAGAGGTCTATGTGAAAGGGTTGTAATTCTATTGGTTTCTCATTTTGTAGGGTTTGTGAAAGGTTTTTGTTGCATGTCAACGTCTTTATTGTGGAAAGTAAGGTGTGTGTGAAAGGATTATGAGAGGAGGAAGCTTTTTTTTTGTTTTGTTTTTTTTAAATTTGTTTTTTTGGATGATTTATGAATTTTTTTGATAATTTTCTTGGCAATTTTTGAATTGGAACTAGTATGTGAGTAAGATAGTGATGCGGGAGTTTGCTGTAAGGCTCAAAAATATACGAGCATTGATGCAATATTGTTACTATTACATGGGTATGATACACATAATTATTGGTTGCGTGACAAGGATGTGGTACATAGAATATTGTGGCTTGGTATAGGTATATGATATAAAGGCATGGTTTTAAGGATAAAATACACCTGATATGATACATGTGGTAAGGTACAAGGATGGAATAAATATACTAACCATGGTAGAATATGTGATCTAGGTAGGTTTTCCAAGCTGGTGTCATGAGTTGTTGGAGTGCGAGGAAGGAACTCTTGGAAAATCTTGGAAAATGGGGAGATGGGCAATGAGATGTAAAAGGGTGATACTGGATACATAGGTCATTGATAGATAATGGAAAGGCTGTAGTACACCTAGCCCCTATTTTCTAGGTTTTCACCAAGGACCTATCCAAAGCACTTGAATTGCCAAGTTTTCACTATTGGACGCTTTATTTTTCTTTGCTTGTTTTGGATTTGCAAATTCTACCCTCAGGCATAGAATTTCTTGAGGTGAATAATGTTGGTAGGATCATTCAAGACTTCACCTTCAAGGGTAGATAGCTGATAGGCTCCTGAGCCAAAAGATGCCGTGACCACATAAGGACCAAGCCATGTGGGCTTGACCTTGCCTTTCTTTTCTCTGTTAGCTTGAACCTTCATATTCTCTTTGAGGACCATGTCACCTTCCTGAAAACTGTGTGGATGGACTTTCATACTGAAATTGCACTTGAGGCAATTCTAGTAGACCATGAGGTGGTCATAGGCTTGTTGCCTTTTTTCATCAAGTAGATCAAGTTGAGTAAGTCGAGCCACTCTATATTCTTCATCAGATATCTATCCTCGTAGAGAAATGCGGAGCGATGGGAGTTCAACCTTAATAGGTAGGACTACTTCAGCACCATAGACCAAGGAGTATGGAGTTGTGCCAGTGGATGGGTGAAATAAAGTGCGGTATGCCCATAGGGCAGGATTAATTTACAAATATCGATTACGGCTGGAGTCATTGACAACTTTCTTGAGGATTCTAAGTAGGTTTTTATTAGTTTCCTCTGCCTAACCATTACCTTGTGGGAAGTATGGGTTAGAAAAATGGTGATGGATACGAAGGGAAGTGCACAATTCCTCCATATTTAGGTTTTCAAAATTACCTCCATGGTCAGTGAAAATGGTAGCTGGGATGCCAAAGCGACATATGATATGTTATAGGATAAACCTAGACACTTGAACTCCCATAGCATTGACAAGGAGAATTGCTTCAACCCACTTAGTGAAGTAATCAGTGGCAGTGATAATCCACTTGTGCCCTTTTGAAAAAAGTGGTGCAATAAGACCAACAAGATCAAACCCCCAGCAGGCAAAAGGCCATGGTGGTGCAGTGGGTTGCAAGTCTTGTGCTAGAGCCTAGATTAAATTAGCATGTTGGTGACAAGGTAAACATCATTTCACAAATTCACATGCATCATGTTCTAGAGTAGGCCAATAGTATCCAGCCTGAAGGATCTCCTTTGCTAGCACCATCCCGCTCGTGTGAGCACCACAAAATCTAGCGTGTACCTCTTGGAGAGCCATCATAGCCTCATTTTGATCTAAACATCAAGAGAGAGTATCATTATAACCATGACGATATAGGGTTTGGGCGATGATAGTGTACCGAGAAGCTCTACGTATAAGGTTTTGGCATTAGGTTCGTGTGAGGTGAGGAGATATGATACCATTTAGTAGGTAAGCATGAATTTCATGGTACCATGGGGATTGGGGACCAACCAAGATACAAACTCGTGTTGATTCATCATTCTCATATGCAAGTTCATGCAGCTGCTCAACCAAGAATTCATATTGTGTAGCTTCGCGTGGCATTTCCAAGAGAGAACCAATAGTAGCCATAGCATTAGCTGCCTTATTCTGGAGTCTAGGTACCTATATGAATTGGATATGAGTAAAATGCTCCTTTAATTGATCAACTAGATCTTTGTAAGGTAGTATCTTGTCATCCTTGGTCTGATATTCGTTCAATGCTTGTATAATGATAAGTTGAGAATCACCATAGACCTGAAGCTCTGTGTTCCATTCAATGGCAATTTTGAGTCCCACAACAAGGGCTTCATACTCTGCAATGTTATTGGTACACCAAAATTGTAGCTTGAAAGATTTAGGAATATAATCGCCTTGAGGTGTAACCAAGAGTATGCCTACACCGGAGCCATGAGATGTATAGGAGCCATCAAAATATAGCTTCCAAAATGATTGTTCTTCTATCAAATAGAGCTATTCGTCTGGAAATTCCATGATGAGTGGGTGATCTGCAACTAAGGGTGCATCAGCCAAGTGATCTACAATAGCTTGGCCTTTGATGGCCTTTCTGTCAACATATTGAATGTCAAACTCACTAAGAAGCGTAACCCATTTTGCTAGGGGTCCGGTGAGTACTGTGTGAGAGAGCATATATTTCAATGGATCAATCTTTGATATCAGTTGCACAGTATGACTCAACATGTAATGACATAGCTTCTGGGTGGAAAACACCACTGCTAAGCATGCCTTCTCCATTGGTGTGTAGTTGAGCTCATAGCCCACTAATGTTTGGCTAATGTAATAAATAGCTCGTTCCTTTCTTGCATCGTCAAGTTGTGCTAGAAGAGCACCTAATGTTGTGGTAGTAGCTATGATGTATAATATGAGTGGGCACCCTGCAACTGGAGGAACCAAAATAGGTGGATTAGCTAAGTATTGCTTGATGAGCTCAAAATTGTGCTGGCAAGCTGAGTCCCATTTGAAATTCTAATCTTTCTTAAGCAAGTCAATAAAAGGTTGACACTTATTAGCAAGTTGAGAAATGAACCACCGAACTAATTGGAGTTTTCCTTGCAAAGAACGAAGGTGCTTGAGTGTCTTAGGAGGAGCCATATCCATGATGGCTTTGACCTTCTTAGGGTAAATCTCAATACCACGCTGTGACACAATGAAGCCTAGGAGCTTTCCTAAGGTGACACCAAAGACACATTTCTTTGGATTCAGCATGAGAGGATATTTTGCCAATCGATTAAACATATCTTTGAGGTGAAATAAGTGATCAAGAGCATTAAGAGACTTTACTAAGATATCATCCATGTAATCCTCAAGAATCTTATGGATTAGGTCATGAAAGATGACTGTCATGGCGCGCTGATAAGTTGCCCCGACATTCTTTAGCCCAAATGGCATCATATTGTAGTAGAATGTGCCCCAAGGTGTAGTAAACATTGTCTTATGCTAATCTTCTTTTGCTATATGAATCTGATTATATCCAGAGAAACCATACATTAGTGACAAGAGTTCATGACCTACGGTGAGATCCACAATCATGTCGATATTTGGTAATGGAAAGTCATCCTTCAAACAAGCTTTATTAAGATCCCTAAAATCAGTGCAGATTCTGATATCACTAGAAGGCTTAGTAACATGTACCATGTTAGAAATCCATTCAGAATAATCTATTGGGGGAATGATTTTGGCCTCCAACAATTTTTCTAACTCTGCTTTAACCAATAAAGCAACTTTGGGGTGCATCTTACAGAGTTTCTGCTTAACGAGCCTAGCCCCTAGATCCACTGCTAGATGGTGTACGACTAGTTTGGGGTCCAATCTCAGCATGTCCTGATATGACCATGAAAAGTGGCCCACATTTTCATGAAGAACCTCAATAAGAAGATTTAATTTTTTAGGTGGTAGAGAGGTTGTGATGTATTTGATATGTGGGATCTCTGTCAAACTAATATTTACTGGCCGAGTTTCCTCTGTCAAAACTGAAGAGATAGGATGCCTATGCTCTTGCGAGGGAAGGATGAAATCTCCATCTTCAAGTGCCTCAAAGAGGTTTCCACCATCAGATACATCCTTTATTTTTATTTCATTTTTTGAGCTATCCAATGATGCTCCAGAGGAGTTTTCACCAGAGGACATTTTTCCTTTGATTTTTTGCTTTTTTGTTTCTTTTTTAATTTCTATTTTGCGATTGGAGATTTCCTCCTCCTCGAAGTAACCTATGGGATCCAACTTGTAGACATATGCTGATGGTGGTGGCGACCATTTATGTGGCATTTTTGCCCCCATGAATTTAAGGAGCATGTGCTCAATAGAGAACTTGTCAACATGAATGACACTTGGTTGGTCCCAATCTATGAGTTCGGGGTGAGTGAGGGGGAGGTCTATGAGATTCAAGGATAATTGGCAGAGCACAGAGGCTCCAAGGATTATTTTTTCAAGGAAAATATCATCGTAAGCTTTCTTTTCAACTTCCTCAAGGATGTCTTCAACCTCAACAAGAGTGTTTTGGATGTTTATAAAGGCGTGGCCTTCCGTTGTAGTGCCCCCAGTTGTGGGGAGTCCATAGCCCAAGCCTTCAATTTTTTGCCCTTGGTGTGCTTCTATAGGCTATCTCATACTTGATTCTTGGTAGCCTAAACCACCTCCTTGATAATCCCATTGCTCTGTGGCTAAGTGATGTGACCAGGGATTTTTTTTTTAAAGTGATCAAGAAGTGCTTTACTTTTAGGAGGGGGCTCTTTGTATAGCCATGTGTTAATGTTTTCTGCATTCTCGTCTCCATCAAGAGTACCCTTGGTAATAAATATGGTAGGTCCCATTTTTTGGAGTCGAGAGGTGGTTTTTGATATAGGCCCTTGATGTGTCAGGCATCTTTGGGTACGTGGATCAAGTGGTAGAGCACCAACAACAAAAGCATCTGTAAGACTATACTCACCACAACCTTGGTAGTTGATCTTAACTATGGAGAGGGTGGAGGCTAAAATGGTGTTTGGATCATGGCAGGTGCCAGAGGAACTAGCCTTGGTGTGGCCGACTTCAATCTAAGGACAATGATTGGTGTATGAAGCTTCAACCGCATTGCATTAAGCAAAGGGTTCAGGGTCTGCATGGATGGTTATCTTAGTGTCATTATGTGGAAATTTGATACATTGATGATATGTGGATGGAACGACCTTCATGGCATGAATCCATGGGTGACCAAGGAGGATGTTGTATGGAAGGTTAAGATCAACTACATGGCAAAGTGTTTCTTGAGTGGCTGGGCCAAGTCTTATAGGGAGCAAGATGGTTCTTTCAGTGGTGCACTCCAAATTATCATAGGCCTTGATGGTGATTACTTCATTAATGATATCTGCCTCAGTGTATCCTACCTATTTGATGAACTTTAAAGTACATAGATTTAAAGCCGATCCATTATCTATAATGACCCTTTTAACAACAAAGTCAAAAACCATGATGGCTATGCGGAGTGGAAAGATATGATCTGGTTCAACTACTAGGATATCAGTGGTTTTGAAGGATAAGGCACATGAGGCTGAAAGATGGCCGACCAAGTTGCAAAACTCAGTGGCATTTATGTTGGAAGGGATGCGTGACTCATGTAGAGTACTATTGAAGATCTCTTGATAAAGTGGACTTGTTCATAAGAGATCCATAATGGAGATCTAGGCAGGTGTGTTTCCAAGGTGTTCCAAGATGTTATATTGTGGCCCTAATGAGGATGATTTTGATGGAGATGCTCTAGATGGAGGTGGTCTTGATGGTGCAAAAATAGGTGGGATAGCTATATTGAGTCGAGTTCGGTGAGTAGTAACTGCACATTGGGTATCTGGGCCCTTAATGTTAATGACATTGATGGATGGCTCAACCTGTGATATGCAACCAATAAGGCTTCCATAGTCTAAACATGCCAAGGTATAGTTTTGAGACTTGTCTCGGTTATCTCCTTGTTTGTCTTGAGTATTGTTTGGTTTATTGATAGGAGGGTTTGCAGGTGCTTTTCCTAGGTTTGTATTAAGGTGGGGGAACATCATTAATCCTACATTAGGTGAAGGTTGTTCCCCCACTGTTATTTCTTTTTGATCAATTAAGTCTTGGACATAGTCCTTGAGTTGCATGCATTTGAGGGTGGTATGTCCTTTGACATGATGGAATTTGCAAAACTCATTGTCTTTATACTAGGATGCCCTAGATTGGTTTGGTTCCAAGGGCTGAGTTGGTGGATGTTGAATAAGATTATCCTTAGCTAGTTTTTCAAAGATTGCATCAAGAGGTTCTCCCAACGGGGTGTATACATGAGGTTGTCTTTGAACACGGGGTTTAGTACCTACCGAAAGTGTGATAGCATTGGTCTGATTATGATGATTAGGTATTTGTTGATTGTTCTATATGGGTGACGAGTGATACTTAAGGGGGTTGTTGTTGATAAGTTTGTTGTTGGAAAAATGTGGTGGGAACATTGGTAGCCATCCCAACAATATGGACCTATTGAGTGTCGATGGCACCATCTGTTACTGTATTCTTATTTTTTTTCCAATATCGAGTTTTGTCATTGCTTGGACCTCGGTCCTACGTGTTTTCTTTGTACAATCTGATGACACCATCCTTAATGAGGCCTTGCTCAAGGCTCATTCCTTTTTCTTTGATGTCCTTGTATGTTCGCAAACAATTCATAACCATATGATGAGCGAGGCTTGGGTGTGCGTTGTTTATGAACATTTTGACAAGATGACGCTCAGGGATGGTACAAGAGATCCTTGTTGTGAGGATCTGCTAGCGTTGCAAGTATTCTGCGAGGCTTTCTCTGCCTTTTTGTTTAGTGTGGACTAGGTTTACTACAAACAGTTCATTTTCAACGAGATGGGTATACTGAGCAACAAAGGCCTCAGAAAGTTTTGCAAATTTTTTAATAGTACCTTGAGGGATACGACAAAACCACTCCAAAGCTAGTCCTGCTAGGCTCTTGGGAAAGAAGAGCCACATGAGGAATACATCATTATAAGCTACCTCCTGACAATGCATATAGAATTCCTTAACATGTGTGACTGGATCACTTTTCCCCCTAAATTTGTCAAACTTGGGGATCTCAAAATGTTTAGGAAATGGAGTCATCGTGATAGACCTATCAAAAGGGTATGGGAAATCATTCTCAAATTTGAATGTTTTGGTGTTTGTTCCATCCTTGAGGGCTTTGAGAGCATTTTTCATCTCTTCCCATTTAGAGTTTATAGGTGGGGGAGCGAGTGTCCCCAACGTAGGATACATGCCAAGATCTGACGGTTGATATGGAAAACCTTGGTTTCCATATGGCATCTGTGGAAAAACAAGTTGCACAACTAATGGGATAGATGTTATGGGTTGTTGGAATGTGCTTTGGGTATATTGCTACATCTGTTGAGAAGTTTGTTGATGGGAAAGATAAGTATGAGGCTGCTGCCCTATGAGATATCTTTGTGTGGGTGCTTGAGCATATTGTTGGTGTGAAGACTATGGATGAAAAGGTGGTAAGGTGGTTAATGCCTGTACCATGCTTTGGGAATACATACCATGTCCAATATATGTGGGTTGCGCTCCTACTTGAGAGTATGACGGATGATGAACAGGCGAAAGGTAATTAATCTGCGGTAGACTATTCATCATAGGGAACTGCAATGGTGGGGTGGTTTGGCTATTTCCCAAAGGTGGCATGGAGAGATAGTTGGTAAGGGGTGGTAGTGAATAACAATGTGAAGTGGTAGATGAAAGTGTCTGAGTGGCGGACATGGCTGCAGTGCTAGGGGAAAGACTAGCGGTAGGTCCTTGTGTTATAGCAACATTCCAAGGTCCCAAAGGAAATGAGGCTGAAGAGATTTGGCTAGCTACAAAGGGGTTGACAGTGACGTTGGGTGGGATGGAAGATGAGGTATTTTCTAGTGTTGACATTTGAGTAGTAAATAAACTAGGTGTACTATGAGGTGGAAGTGAAAAGGTAGTGTTGATGGATGTAAATGGAGGATTTGGTGGAGTAGGGAAATGAGTGGTTGAAGCAGAGGTAGATGATACACATGAGGTTGGTTGGGATGTAGTATGTGTAGACACCTAAATTTGATTACACTGCTTTGATAATCCTATTTAGCTATCTCTGAAAGGCATCATTAATTAAATTCCTATTTATTTAATCCTTTGCCATCCCCTAGCTGATTAATTTAATTAATCATCTATAGTCCTAATTGATAAATCAAATAACCCACCATTTATCAATTAAATCCTATTCTCCTATCTAATTCCAAAACCCTCATTTATTAAATAAGTCTGTTTGATAAATAAGGCCCTCAAATCTAATAGCCCCTAACCTATCCTTAATCCTCCATTTAGCCTAATCCACCCCATCCATCCATACTAACTAAGCTTAGCCACTAACTCACCCACCCTCATCAATACCATCCACTTGCATATCTCTAAC
This sequence comes from Cupressus sempervirens, assembly GCA_028749045.1. Lineage (NCBI taxonomy): Eukaryota > Viridiplantae > Streptophyta > Pinopsida > Cupressales > Cupressaceae > Cupressus > Cupressus sempervirens. Next base: position 702,459,039 of record CM053784.1, read on the forward strand.
ATCCCTAAACTAATCCTAACCCAAGCCTAACCCATCCCCTAATCATTTGCACAATCCTAAATGAGATTAAGACTTTCCTAAACCAAGCTAAAGTCTCCCCTCAAAATATCCCAACCACCAAGCCATAAAAGCTCTTACAAAGCCATGAATGACTCTTACAAGCCCATTCATTGCTTTAGAAGCCATTATGAGCTTTGAGGCTCCTTTGTTGACCCCTCAACCCCTCTTGCTCTAACCAATGACCCTGTGACATGTGTCACTCCCTGATTGGCTGTAAGGAAGCACAATCCATGTGCTCTCCTCTCATTCAATCTAAGCCCTCCATAAGCTTTTTCCTTTCCTTACATATTAGCCTACCATCCCTCAAGCCCTTTGCCTATTTAAGGAATCCCCTTCCAAGCCATTTTAATCACAATCTTTAAGCTAAAGTTACCATGTCAGTTTGAGAAGCCAAATCCATACTTTTACATATACCCACACCAAAAATCCCAAATCCACCTCCATTGAAGCATTTTGAAGTTAAGCATACATCCCAAATCCATATCAAAGGACACCTCTACAAATCAAGTGATCAGAACCTCATTGAGAGAGCCTATCCATGGCTCATATTTTCATTTGAGGACCTCACTTTGTCTCATCTAAAATTTATATTAGTTTTGTTAGTAAATGCTTTGATTTCTAAATAGATTAGTGTTTCTTGCTAACATATTAGTGTATATAGTATGTACTAAGGGTTGAGTGAGGATGGGATGGGTGTTTTGTGGAATAGGAGTAGGCACCTGGGTTGAGGGTATATTCGGGTCTGCAGGTTTTGTTTGATGAGGTTGATATCCAGAGAAAGGATCAGTAAGGACAAATGACCCTGCAACTGGTGGTTGCCACCCAAACAAAGGGTGCGTAGGATCTAAAATGTCAATAGGTGGTGGACACCCAAATTCAAAGGAACCAACACTATCCCTTAAGAAATTTTCCATGATGGTTTCCTTGTTTTGGTCTATGATGGCATTAACAATGGTGGCATGACCAGGTTGGTTTATGAAAGCATCAATGTCTATGGAGGAACCTGTCTCTTTAGGGATTTGTGGTGGTGGATCTGGTGGCATCATGGAAACTACAGGGTATGGCTGAGCTCAAGATGTGTTATTACTATGACTAGGACCCATGTCCTTTTTCCTTGTGTTCCTACCAAAACGAGTGGTGGGTGGCATGAAAGGATGACTTTCCTAATGATGAAAATGCAAAGAGGGATGATCCTAAGTGTATATGATACTTTTAGGAATCTAGATGATATGGTGCTATGTGGAGGAGATTGTGTTTCCCTTAAGTGTGAACTTGAATATGTGGTAGCGATATCAAACCCGAAGGTAGCGTTGTGACTATTGGGAATATAAATGGGATCAAGTGTGTAGCCCAACCTTTTGCTTAAGCTGATGTGGGACACAAGTGACAGTTTATCTGAAATAATGGTTAGTTTAAGGACAACTATGATGGTGAGATGGATGAATATTTCTTTAGGGAAACAAATCTTAATGAGGTGATGCAAAAATGTTTCTAAGAGTGGAGAAACTAATGGAGGATTCTAGGGTTTAATGATGCTTGATTTGGAGGATTTCTAAAAATCTAAGGTTTTGATGACAAAAAGTGGAGGAGATGATTATACCACATGTTTAGATGGGATGAAGAATTAACAGAGAGATTAAACCTACAAGGAGACAAGTGCATAAGTGTGTGTGGAAAAAGATGGACCTAATCAAAGTAGTTAACTCGAGAGTTATTGATAAGGCTATGGTTGACACCTCGTTAGAGAGTTAGGTTCTGAATCTTGTAATCCCATTCAGTTTGTAATGCGACGTCTACTCCATATTTCTTAATTTGGTCTAGCTTGGCAATCCTTGGGTTGGGGGTATGTTTTTGATGTTCAACTTCTATCTCTATGTAAACCGATATTTTTGGAAGTTTAGCCTTTTTGAACTTAGCCTTAGGTTGGCCTGACATGAGATATTTCCAAGGGATTTTGATCACAACTATGGGGTTTTGGAGGTAGTGACTACGCTAAGTATACCTTCTAGACCTTGGGTTGGAACATAAATCAATTAAGAAATAGCAAGTTTTGGATTCTTTCAAGATTAATTTGGCTAACTATCTTCTAGTCAAGGAAAACAATGTGTGATTTTTAGTCAAGTAGATTGGTAGCAAAGATGTATTTTGAAAAGAGCAACTTTTGGATCCTTTTAGAGAAAAAGGGGTTTGTTGGTAACTAGACTTTTATGGGGTATTTTCTAGGTAATAAGTGTAGGCAAAAGGTAAACTAAAAGTACGGTGTTGCGAGTGGGCTTGCTAACAACTGTTTCTTATATATTGAAGGTGAGGTCTCTCAAAGATAAAATTTGTGATATTTTCGATCAAGTAGGGTAAATGGAAAAGTATTTTTGAAAAAGAAAAAGACTTTGGGCCAGCAAAGGATTTGTAATTTAGGTTCTGCTTAGTGATTTTTGAGGGAATAAGTAGATCGTTTTGAAACAAATGGACAAATTGGACCAACGAGACAAGCAATTGTTGTGAATGGTCTTGCTAAAAACTATTGTTTTGAGATGACAAAGGTGAAACTTTCTTTCTTCTGATATGGGGATAAATGAGCAAACAATTTCTCAAAGGACAAAGCAACTTTGAGAAATACAAACAGTTGATCTCTTTAGCAAAAGGATTTTTTCGATAGTAACCATTGAATTGTGTATGTTCAAAAAATGTTTTCACAGGTCTTGAGCACAATTTAAGATAGTTCAAACACACACTTTATCCCTACAAGTCAGAATTTGATTGTCATATGCTATTCAACAACCCACAACTTGATGTCTCCTCGTTCTAGTGCAATATTTCCCTCTAATCGAAGAGGTGAGTCGATACAAGAGTTGATCGACAAAGGATACACATCAGAGAACCTTCAAGGCATGACAAATAGAAGTTGCCCTTCTATGGAAACAATGACCCTTGGAGATGAAACCCAAGTGGCCTTATGCCTCTACTAGGGGAGCACAATGGTGAGTAATCTTGAGGGATGCTGTTTCCCTTACACCATGAATAACATACCATGACAGAAAGTGAGATACTTTAGATCTAAGAGGGTTGTAAATCGGTCTGTGGAGTCTCCGCAACGGTTGTTATTGGCTGTGATCCAATTAAGGGTCTATTCTGGACATGCTGAAATTGTGGGAAAGTTTTCCCACCTTAGGCTACCCCCAGAAACATGCCGCCTAAACTAAAGAGATGGAGCGAGAAGGTTTACCCTTCCCCTCATTTATATACCGGCCATACTATTTATCAGTTTGAGCTTCTCACCAAATGGGATGCGCTTCCCAAAGGTGGATGAACTCGCTAGAAGCACTCCTAGGTTGTTGTGGATGATTTTGCTAACAACTTTTGGTACATGCGTCACATATTTTAATGGTCTTACTTTGCATGAAAAGAGAGAAGTCTAAGATGCGCTAAAATGCACAATCTCAAAACAAACAAGACATGGGGTGTCATGGTTGAAAAGAGGTTGTGTCATTTCATTAATTTGATGACTAAAATAATATTATATTATTTAATCCCTTTTTTGAATAATATTCACACTTTATTATTTATTTATTATGATAATTATGAATAATACTCAAATATAATGTTCACTTACATCTTGGAACTAGCTGATTAGTTAAGGTTATACCATGGTTGAAAAGAGGTTGTGTCATTTCATTAATTTGATCACTAAAATAATATTCTACTATTTAATCCATTTTTGAATAATATTCACACTTCATTATTTATTTATTATGATAATTATGAATAATACTCAAATAGAAGGGGTTTAGCATGTGGGAAATGATCACTTGAACAACAAATTTGAAAATAAAAATAAAGTACAGGAGGAAATATAAAATTGCATAGAGACATAGCACAAGACACCCCATTTATTTGATAGAATCGATATCACCTCCTCTGAATGATTAGAGCTAAAAAATAGAGCCTCACAAAAAGATATGTAAGAGAGAAACTTATAAGAAGGATTCCCCAATATTTACAAGCCAAAATGATTGTGTGTATGTAAGGTACAACAAGACTGTTATCCACACAACTTTTGTATTTGAATTGCTATCCTTGTGATTTCCAACTATTAAAATTTATACTATCTACACTCATAGAGGTGCCTTCAATTATGAAATTGAGTGAAAAAATATTGTTTAAAGTCAGGGAGAACTTATCTCATATGTATCTTTCCAATTGAAGAAGTTATGAGCACCTCAAGAAAATATCAATCAAAAGTACAAATTAATAGAGAAATGAGAGAAACATTGTGGAGTAAATTTAATATAGATATTTATGCAAGACATTACCCAACAAAAATGAGTTTCTTTTGCTATGTTGCTCGATCCAAGTGAAAGAGGGGAACTAATTTTTTTGTATCTTCTTATGAATCTTCTTAAGGAGATGCCTCGCCTAATAGGAAACACATCATCTAACAAGAACATGATCTAGACTTTATAGGTGCTAAAAAATGATTCATCATTTGGGTCTACAAGGTCTACAATTACTTGAGGAAAATATATTCTAATGAAGAAAAAATATCATATCCTTCTCTTTAGATTAAAATAAGTAATAATATTATTTAAAATGAGCTCAATTTTTTTTAATTTAAAGGACAACTTGAAATAATATTGAATTCCACATTTTGGGATAATGTACCAAAAATAATTATTTTTCATTATTGGGTGATTCTATCAAAGAATCACAATTGTGTTGATTATTAAGAAATTTAAGTTTGATATGATATCACTAGAATGCTATTATAGTATAAATATTGCTACTCTATAGATTTGATGTGAGGTTTCTATTATGAAGAATATTAGATTTGCAAGAAAATATAAACTAGAAAAAAATATTATAATTCTTTTTAATAATGTTAAGTACCATTACTTGATAAAACTAATAAAACCACTAGAACGTTTTGGTTGAGGCCTATATAGCAATACAACTCTCAATTAAGTGTCTTCCTCTACTAAGTTATATAATTAAGATTTGAACATATATTATTTTTATATTTCTAAAAGAATATTGCAAGGTTCTCCATGGCACAACTTTGATTAAGCTTATTTCTAATTAAAAGGATAATTTAAAAAAGTTAAAATTATGTATAACCTATGACTAATCAAATTTATATTATATATTTTTTAAACATTTCGAAAATGCATCTTTATGAGAAAATATTTCTTCTTCTTATAAAATTCAATGAAATTTATTATCTTAACAATAAATTATTTATTGTTGTATTTAGTATGGTGTGATGGTTAGGTTGTTGTGATGGCGATGTTGTTATCAAATTCAAACCTTTGTACAAAGAAATTCTTCTAGTTTTTTTTATTGTGTGTGAGTTTTTAACACCAACATTTTGGATCATACTCAGTGATGCATCATCAGAATTACATTTTACATATCATGCTTACTCTTTCATCCTAGATCAGAGAGTGTTATAAAAAATGTTGATGTTAAACCTCACACACAATAAAAACCCAGAAGCATTTCTTTGCACAAATACGATGGATTGTGTAAATCTTATTAATTAAATTCAAATCTTTTAGGATGCTATTGCTCAATGTTTAAATGGGGATGCGGTCCCATGTTGGTTACCTCTACATCAAAATTGTAGTCACAAAATTACACCAAAGAATTCAATTACTTTGATTTAGCTTATTTGAAATTAAAAAAATTATAAATGAAGAAGTCAAAGTATTGTACAAACCATGAGCAATCAAATTCATAGTATATTATTTTTTGAAGATTATACAAATACACCTTAATGAGATAATTTTTATTCTTTTCAAAGAATCGAAACATGTGATCTAATTTAGATTTCTTATCATCTTAAAATTAAACTACAAACTACTAATCTCCTATAGTGTGATGATTTAGTTGTAGTGGTGTTATCCCTATCATTAGGATGCATACCCTATAAGAATATTATTGTTGATTGTTTAAATAAAGATGAAATTTTTTATGTATGATAATTGAGCCAATAATATTCAACCCTTAATACATAACAATAAATCACAAAATATTATATAAAAAACTTTCAAACAATTTCTCTCCAAAAAAAGACTTAAAAAATCTCATTTCTTTTCAAATAAGTTCAAAATTACAAGCTGAACATTTATTCTCTTTTTTAGCATCTAGAGGTACGTTATTGAAACTACAAAATTACATTTAAGACTGAATCCAAAAACAACACTACCACCATTTATCTAAACTCTTCACCCTAAAGCAAGAAGACTGGAAACTACAAATTTATACTAAAGACCGAGCCCAAAAACACCAACACTACTTAGCTAAACTCTTTCCTAGAAAGAGAAGATCAAACCAATAGAAATGATGACCATTAAAATATGGCCTTCCAACCTCTAGAATTTTAAAAATACCCATCCAACATTTGGAATGTACCAATACATAAGCATGACATATTAAGATAACTTATGTATTCACTTAAGAGTATATCCTAGAAACTAAATAGCCGTTGTCCAACCCATAGAATAAAACCAAGTAGCCGTTGTCCAACCCATAGAATAAAACCAAGTAGCCGTTGTCCAAACTCTAGACTTACCCATAAAATAAAACCAAGTAGCCGTTGTCCAAACTCTAGACTTACTTTTTCCAAACTTAATTTTTGCCTGAATGTGTGATGTTTAAGAGCCCCCTACCACCTATGCATCCCTGAGTTCATAAGTGAACTGCAAGCCTGATCCTTCAAATTTCTTCTCAACAATGGAGTCCAAACGGCTGTTCATCTCAGGAGTGAAGTGGGTTTTCCAATCACCTACTTGTCCCTTACGAAACAACGCCTTATTCCCCAAAGGCAAATTGCTGACGGCCACTGCGCCATTTTCATTGACATTCAGGCTTGAAAGATTCTGAAAGCTGCATTGTTGTACAATGTCATTCACCTCCTCATCTGAAAAACCAGAGCACCCCAAGAACTCCACAATCTTTCTCACATAGAAATGGGTATCCGCCATTAAATCCTCATACATCAAGAACAAAATGTGAGATCCATGTTTCCCTTGGCTTGCATTCCAATAGCTCAGGACATGATCAAGATAAGGTCCATAGAAGACGACCCCTTTGCAAAACCAATCAAAAAATTCCTCCATTGAGAAATTCTCCTGAATGTTAAGGGCAGGATTGATGAATCTGGTCACAAATTTCCAGTAGGAAACAAAAGTGTCCTTGGGATTCCGGGCAATGTATATGATTGGAGATCTCTGAGAGATGATGGAATGTGGAAGAGCGTTGTAGGGAAGATGGGAATGAAAAATTCTTGGAGAACCCAATCGGGACATTATGCCGGGGACAGCCATGCGACCATAACATTGGATTTCCAATGTGGGTATTAGCTCATGGGAACTTATCTTCTCCAAGATCTTGCCTTTGTTTTCTTGGTAGCCATTAATGGAGGCCACAATGGCCTTGAGCCATGTTGTCCCTACTTTTACAGCAGAGCCCACAATAACATCATTGGGCTTGGCCTCGAATTGGGCATTCATGGAGGCCATGGATTTTATGATTATTAGCCCATAAAAGAATCCTTCGTGCTCAAACAATTCGTGGCCATAACAATGTTCCACTCTTGGTTGGAGATTGTTTATGGTTTCTGTTAAAGAAAGAACTGATTTTGGATCCATGAGAGAGAGAGAGAAATGAGTTGAAATGGTGAAGAGAAAAACAGAGATCAAAGTGTAGAATTACATGGTTGGGATGTTGTTGTATATAATGGATTGGGCGGTTATGAAAAATCTGGATAGAATTCCGAACGTGGTGCATTCTGCTTGCTAGTTAGTTGGTCTCTCTGATTCAGTAGATCCTTTCCGTATGATTCGACCATACAAATGACTTGTTCGTATTCAGATTTCTTATCTCTGACTGGTTAAGAATAGCTCGAATCAACGGTAAAAGATTTTAATCATGTTCACAACTCGGAAGATTTTGGTGAAAGATTTTCAATTATGTGTGGTGGGAGTATATGGGATTCAAGAATCTCACGCATTAAATAGGATGTTAAAGTCCTGAATAATTTGTATCTTCTTCTTTAGGTAGATGTTTTTGACAGTTTGTTTTGATTAACTAGTTTATTGTGGGATGTATATTACTCATGGATTTATTATTTTGTCTAATTTTGTTTCTTCAAAGAGTGAGTTTGTTTCTAAATGTTTAAAGTTAAGGGTGTTATTGTAAGATGGACACTCTAATATAAAGTTTATTGGATTCCCAATTTTGTCTCTTTGAACAAAATATTTAGATTGTTTATCTCTAAAATGTTTTCATAACTGAGATGTATGTCACCTACCTTGGATATTCTTAGATTTGTTGTTTCGTCCAACTTCATTTCCTCAAACAAAGTGCTTATAGTGCCCATCTTTAAACTCGAAATTTGTTGCCCATCTAACAAGGAGAGAGGTCTAAGACAAGGGGACCCTATCTCTCCTTGTTCATCATGGTGGTGGAAGTGTTGGGAAGAGTTTTCCTGAGGAAGGTGGAGGACGGGGAGATCAAAGGCATTAAACCTACTACCTCGCTTCCGACGAAAATTATACAACAATTCGTGGATGATACATTCCTAAGCGGGGTCCCTTCAGTGGCGGAGGCTAAAGCTTGGAAACATCTATTAGAGATATATGTTGTTAATATGGGACAAAAAATTAACTTGGATAAAAGTATGGTTTCCTTCTTCAACACTGAGCAAGATATATAGAGGAGGGTGTTAAATATCCTAGGGTGCAACACTGCTGCTCTCCCAAACACGTATTTGGGACTTCCTTTGATTGTCAAAGAAGTTAGCAATCACTTTTGGAACGACATTATGTAGAAAATGTAGAAAAAGTTGATTGGGCAGAAAGGTAAAACCTTCAGCAATGTTGGTAGGCTTCAACTCCTGACTTCTTCCCTCCAAGGGATTGAACCGCCTCACAATAGGTTTTCCATAGTCATGCGCTAGGCCTGGCTTAGGAATAATCTATTCAAGCTAAGGACTACTTTTCCCCTACCATGAGGTGCATTTAGATTGTCAACCCAAGGACGTATACTTGAAATGGTCGGCACAGTATGTGCACTAGGTACCTTGATGAGTCATTATGCTTGTGCTGCAGGAAAGTAAAAATGCAAAGGAAGGAAACTACACTACTATTGTGGAAAGGAAAATACTGAATCCATGAATGTTGAAAACACAATGACAAGATAACAGCGATTCCATCTTGACTCATCCACTAGTCTGTTCTCGCAGATGCTGCAGGAACGTTTATGAAGTGTGATGCTACAGGAAGGAATTAACTAGCTACGTCTTACTTAAAATACTGCTAATGCTAGTAAAATGAATCTATTCTATCATAATCTAATCCACCTTCCAAGTGGGCCCCCTTGGTTGGCTTCTCTAATCTATCAATGCAGGATAGAAGCTAAAGAGAACTAATTCATTTCATTAATCAGTCATTACATGATTCAGAATTGTAAAACACAACTGCAACAAACTGTGAATCAGTGTTCTCTCTTACTCGATAAAACTTATCAAAAATTAAAACTTCACACACAGGAGTTTATCCTGACATATATAGAGAATCTACTCTTTATTACATAACAGAAAAGTAACTGTCCTCAGTTAAGTCTGTAGGAGAGAATATAGGAGAACAACTGAAAGAGGAAAGGAAGGATAACAGAATTGAGGAGGGAGCAATGAAGTCTCATCATCCGCTTGTTACAACGTAAATGCAGAGAAGGCAATGGCTTGTAAAAGCTCCTCCTTATTCGCTGCCATGTTTCCTAGAGTGGTTAGAACTTCCTTTTCGTGGTTGTTCCTTGATGCTCGTTTCTCCTTGAATGTTGTCGGCAACCAACTTCTGGATTCTTCCGCTCATCCTTTAATCCTTATCATCAGGTTAGTTATGATACAAGACATATTTGCAAATAAACATCCATCAAACTAAATTCAAGCATAAGAACACACATTTGGATATTTATATGAAATACTGCATATTAGATATAATTTAGGCAAAAGATGACATAGTTTTTCTACCCCATAAATCATCAAAGGTTTATCAAACATAGGCTTATAAGTGTTAAAACAAGGATAAACGGAGTATCACAAAGTATCTTGAACATAACAAAATAAAGGCATTTTTTAGACTCATCATCTACCCCCTGCTAAACTAATGCTTTTCTTCAAGCATTACACTTCTTTGTCAAAGATCTGAACTCCCCAACTTCTATCTTTCCCTTTTTGTTGCTCTTGAAGGTGTAATAGAATCCTCTGGTCTTTTCCCATACTTCTCGCCTGTGGTCTTCCTGCAACTTATCAATTTTGTTAGCATCAATATCATACAGGGGCCATAAAAGCATTGGAGGTTGCATGGTTAAAGGACACCATAGCTCTGGCCTTAGTTGCTTTCCCAGTTCTAAATATTTTGGAACTCTATATAGCGCTGCTTCCAAATTAATAGGACTGTGCGGCTCTGATTAATTTCTTGAGAGAATCAGGTAACCGTGCCCATCTACTTCTTACTCCAGTCATAGCTCTCTGGAATGCAAAGTAGGGCAAGTTTTCATATTTGGCATACACTTTGGCTCTAGCAACAAATACCTTCTTTCTAACTTCTGGATTACTCTTCCCATAGGTTAATGTAAACCAGTCTCAAAGCATTTCTTCTGGTTGTTTACTTTCTGCCCTCAAGGGTAAAGGTTTTGTTCTCTCCTCATCTCTATAATTAACCAGTTGTCTGCCATAATTCGCCTCATTAGACATCCATGACATTAAAGCTTTCAAATGCACATCTCTTATATAGAGCAAAAGATTCCACTTAGTTTCTGCAGGAATGACAAAATTATGAATATACAACTCACACTATAGATTTTACTGCCATGGTGGTAAGGTTTGATACAACCCATAAAACTCTTATGCGGTTTTGAATTTTGCATTTACATTTCTGAGGGTTAACATCAACTGAAACAAAAGATATTGTTCTTCCAAACAAAAAGCATATACTCGAGGAGGTGGTCTGCAAGTAAGAGCTTGATCAACTAATTTAAGTGCATGTTCCATGCACTGTTTCTGTCTTTCTAGCTGTTCTTTCAATTCTTCAATCTCCTCATTTTGTGATGTTATGATCTTGCTCATTCTTTTCTTCTCCTCTTTCCATAGTGCTTCAGCAAATAAATGCTGTCCATATAATTGGAAAAGGAGTTTTTGCAAGGTGACGACACTGTTATCCTCTTCATAATCCTTTTTCTTTTTCTGTTCCCGCCATAGATGTTCCGCCAAACTATTGATCCATGTTGACTTATATGGGACTAAGGCAGTATTCGAATCATGACATTCAGGAACTACTTCATTCTCATGGCTTGAAACACTTGGTAAATCCATTAAAGTTTCATTAATTTCTTGCTCACATGCTGCAGGAGGATTACCAGAAGCTTCTGTCATCTCAGTGTGAAGGGGAGAATGGTCAAAAATTATCTGCACAAGAGACTCTGGAGCAGGTGCTTTTGACAATATATGATCTTTAAAAATCTTCCCTCTCATTCTAGGGCTTCTCCGCAAAGGAGTCTCTTCTTGTACTACTGTCTTTTGCCTACTTTTTTGTTTCGATGTCACTGCTGCAAGATTAGTTGTTGCAGGAACCTTCATTGTTTTCTTCTATTGTTTAATTGTAGGACTAGGTTTTTGTTGAGCAGTGGTTTCTTCCGGTGACTTCCGTTTCCTTTTAGCTTTACTAGTAGTGGGTTTAGGGATGTCCTGTTCAGGTGGAGGCACATTCTCTTGAATGGAAGAAAATTTCGGTTCAATCCCTTGTGCATTTTCTGTTTCAGCTCCCTCAATATTTTGTTCTGTAGGCTCACTACTGGGAACTATGTTTTCTTCACCCTGCCGTTCACTAGGGTCAACTTGGGGTTGTAGGGTTTTAAATTTCACAAAGTCATCCCATGTCAAAGGGGATACATCCCTAAGAGACCTTTCTATTAACAACTTAATCAAGGCATGGTGAGTGACATAATTATCTTTCCCTTTTTGAGTCTTTTTTGCACTAATACAGAGCATATTATACAAAAAATTTGGAAGATTCATAGTAATATTGTGCCTTATACAACTAAGCAACTTAAAATGGTGTGCATGTAAGTGAGAAAATCTGCCTTCACAAGTAAAATACCCGATGACATGCATTGCTAGCTCAGGGTATGGAGGCGACAAAGACAATCTCTTGCACCCCTGCTTTGTAATATCCAATTGAGGGTCATGTGGGGTAGTGAATTGGGCCCTTGCTGACCTAGCGTCATGCGAGCTCAGATAATGCTTTCCAACAGAAGGTAACCCTGTTACTTCTACAATTCGTTCTTCTGTTGCAATTACTGTCAAACCCCACACAGAAGCTTCACCTTCATCAAATGTTCTGGTGAATTCTACAGCTGCTTCTTCATCATATGCTGTTAAATTCAAACAATAACCTAACCACCCGCATGCATTGAATCTTCTTACTGCTTCTACGTCAGAGAACAACAAAATGTGCTCAACCGGCTCTCTTCTCTGTAAAGCTCCTCCCATTTCTTGATACTTCTTCTGCTACTCCGTTTCTCTCTCCCTTTCTGAATGCAAACTTCAAGACTGCGTCATTTCTCAAATGCTTCACCGCTTCTTTTTTGGGAACATTAATTGCCATAACCAATTGTTACGTGCCATAATTAAACTTTAGGTAAAAGTAAATCATGAATTTGCGTGGAAATCGTCCGAAAACATGGCTCTGTTAGTGTAGTTTTTTTATTTTTTCTATTTTGCTAGGTTTTTCCTACACTTTTAATAATCTCGCTTAGGTTAATAAAGCATGTCTTATTAGGTGAATGGTTGTGAGGTGTCACCTTCCTACATGTGAGCATCCATTAGCTATCTTGGGAAGATACTTTGTTATCTTTAGTCCGATAGATGGTTGCTCCTCATTGGTTGTTGTTGCCACCTCCTCCCTCTTCCTTGCCTATATAAGCATGCTACCTGGCTTGTATTTGTATCTCTTATTTTTGCATCCTCTTAATGCTATTTTGCTTCCAGCATTTGCATTACTCTCTTGGAGACTAACTCTATGATGCTATTTTGATTTTGTATCATTTGCATTCATAGTTTAGATATTTACTCTTTGCACTAGTTTTCTGGGTTATTAATCTTTTCAGATTCTAACATGGTATCAGAGCTTTTCTATGTGCAAGAGTAGATTTTAGTTTCCTTATTTGAGAGATTTGGGGGGGGCAAATAAACTTTATTCTAATTTTTTGAAAAATGAAGTATGCTCTTCTCTTGCATCTTTGGATGATCTTGAGAATCAGAAAAGTTTTGACAAAAACAGTTTTTCTCTGGGGTTTCAATCTCAAATCTGACAACCAACTTGCATATTTGGAGTTTTCAATCAGTTTTGCAGGTTCCAGTATGCCATTGATGGACTTGAGAAGCTGATCCAGCATTTTCATGTCAAATTTTGGTTGCTGGGGTCGTTTTTTGATTTTTGGAGCCGTTTTTTTCTGTTAAAGGCGTCTGATTTACACTACAGCAACATCTTCTGTTCATCAGCAAGAAAAACGCTTTCTGGGTTTTGTTCGCAGCCCCGAAAAACCATCTGGGTATCTTTTAGATTTTAAATGCAAGCTGTATATTTTTCATAATCGAGCATGCAAAGCTACAGCCATAGCCCTCTCCGTTGGCAGCCGCAGATTTGAATGCAGTTTTCAAATGTCTCGTTCTTGCTCATACGGACTCCGATTTTGATGATTCTTGTTATGAACTTGGCTATTTTTTTGTGCTCTATCCACTATTGGAGTTATTTTTTTGATTTTCATGCATGAATTCTTTAGAAATTGCAGATTCTCAGCCGTGACTGTGCACAGTTCTTGTTTTGGAAACTTCGGAGGATCATAACTTTCTCATACGACCTCATATCGAGGCGATTCTTTTTTTGAAAGTGCATGATTTTTCGAGTAGATCGCAGTGGTGCTATTCGTTTCCTTGATTATTGTGCCCAAGTTTCACTTTTAACATATGCTCTTCATGAGGGTTTGTAATGCATTGAAATCAAGACCTACTTGTGGTTTTTTGGCCATAACTTTTGCATATGGAGGTATTTTTTTGATCCGAAAGAAGCGTCGAAAAGATGGTTCTGAGACAGAGATACTGGTATAGGTTTTTTTGAGTTTTGATACAGTTTGGTTGCCTATTATGGCAATCAAAGTCAGATGTTCTATTTTGCACTCCGGGAGGCGTATCTTGAGCTTTCGATCTCCGTTTTTGGACTTCTTTATATCGCTGGAAAGCTCTTTCTGTGCTCTTTCCAGTGATGTTGGTTGTTGTTCCAGATTTTGTTCTAGAAACATCCTATTTAGTCTTTTGCATTTTTGCATTCTGGTGGATATTCTGTTTGTTTCAGGTCCGGAGATTGATTTTGTTGCTTCAGTTGCTTCGTTTTGGGCTTTACCTTTTGTTGTTTCAGCCTTATGTTTTTTCTGATCATTGTTGATATTCACTGTAAGCATCTTTATGCAACACACTGAGATAAAATGCCACTCTTGCGATTCGGGATCCTTTTGTACTCGCACTATTATATAAAGTGCCATGGGGGGGATAGTTGTTTGCCGCTTATAGGCTCTCTTTCTCTAATTCCTCATGCAGTGTCGACGACACATGCCTTTATTTGTGTTTGTACCTCACTCTCGATGAGTTTGGCTCCTGTGTTGTAGGAGATTTTTTGGCCCATCTTTTCAGCTGCCTGTCACCTCACCTACCTTAAGGGGAGGTTATATTGTTGTTCTATGCTTCTTTGGTTGATGGTTCGTGCCTTCTATTTCCATGGAAGTTCCTTTGGTTGATGGTTCGTGCCTTCTATTTCCATCGAGGTTCCTTTGGTTGATGGTTCGTGCCTTCTATTTCCATGGAGGTTCCTTTGGTTGATGGTTCGTGCCTTTTATTTCCATGGGGGTTCTACAGATCAACATTTTGACAGAGTTTTGCAGTTCTTCATGCTTCAGTGATGCTGCTTCTTCATGATCACTCATTGTTCCTATTTTAGGGGACAATTTCCCTAGCGGGAGACTTCTTCAGTTCTTCACTAGGTTCTTACCTCTTTTTGGGGGAGGGTTTTTCCCTTGTGGTTTTCTCTCTTTTCCCACTTTCAGAGGTTGCATCTTCTTGCATTGTACTTGGGTACCTAACATGGCCTCGTTGCCAGGACCCATTTCTACATCCACCTAAGCTTCGCTTATGGGGGGGTGTTAGTGTAGTTTTTTTATTTTTTCTATTTTGCTAGGTTTTTCCTACACTTTTAATAATCTCGCTTAGGTTAATAAAGCTTGTCTTATTAGGTGAATGGTTGTGAGGTGTCACCTTCCTACATGTGAGCATCCATTAGCTATCTTGGGAAGATACTTTGCTATCTTTAGTCCGATAGATGGTTGCTCCTCATTGGTTGGTGTTGCCACCTCCTCCCTCTTCCTTGCCTATATAAGCATGCTACCTGGCTTGTATTTGTATCTCTTATTTTTGCATCCTCTTAATGCTATTTTGCTTCCAGCATTTGCATTACTCTCTTGGAGACTAACTCTATGATGCTATTTTGATTTTGTATCATTTGCATTCATAGTTTAGATATTTACTCTTTGCACTAGTTTTCTGGGTTATTAATCTTTTCAGATTCTAACAGGCTCAAATGCCAAAATTTTAAAAATAGGTCACATCATGGCTTAGCACGAAAAATTTAAAAAATTCATTCATAAAGTGGGAGTATAACACTTGATATGGCATACTTATGGCAAAAAGTTCTCATTAATAAAGGGAAATTCCAAGATTTTAGAAAATCATCACAGTTAATCAGGCATGTCATTGGATAGTATGACACTCCCATGCCCCCTGCTAATTTTACGACAAGTGTCCTCACTTGTTAGACTACTATGGGTGAGAGACTAGAATACGCCGTAATTATAGAGACTATGCAGTATTATATATAATTAACAAAATCTGCAAACTTATAAATGAATAATAGTTTGAAAACGTTTATACTTGCCAAGTGGATTATCACATGATCCAAAAAAAAGGTGGCAAAAATAATGTAAACGATAGCATCCATTAGCATGTGCAGATTTGATTGAAAACACAAAAACTGAATTATGTAGAAAGTGAGTGGATGGAAGATTAAGAAATGGAGTGGTGTGGGTGGATGGAAGATTAAGATATGAATGGAAAGAAATATCATGAAAATAAAATGGACTTTATGTGAACATAAAGTTATTATTATGGACATGCAAATTAGAATTAATGTTGAAGAGGAGCAGGTGGAAGGTTTTCACCTTCTGCTGCAGGAAGAGATACTTGAGTTGTTGTTGGATTCGGTTGTTCGAACTGTTGCATGAATTTGACTTTTGTTTGAGGCTATTTGTAAAGCTTAAGTTGATGACCGTTGATCAACATTTTGAAAGGCACGTCATCAATTGTGGTTAGTTGAACTGTTCCATTGTCAAAGACATGGATGATTTGATATGGTCCTAACCATCGCGTCTGCAGCTTCCCTGGCATATCCTTAAAGCGAGAATCATACAATAATGCCCAGTCACCATCTTTGAACTGTTTGTTGAGGATATGAGAATCATGCCAGTGTTTTCTCTATTTTTGCACCAGTTTAGTGTGTTCTAAAGCGGTCTTGCGCATTTCATCCAAAGAATTAAGATGCAGGAGGCGCTCTCTTTATGCTGCAAGAAGATCAATATCTAAGGCCAAGGCTGTTCTTAAAGTCTTGTGTTCAAATTCAATTGGAAGCATTACCACTTTC
The DNA here is from genome assembly GCA_028749045.1 of Cupressus sempervirens. Classification (NCBI taxonomy): domain Eukaryota; kingdom Viridiplantae; phylum Streptophyta; class Pinopsida; order Cupressales; family Cupressaceae; genus Cupressus; species Cupressus sempervirens. The sequence goes on from CM053784.1 coordinate 702,475,898, forward strand.
CCATACAAAAGCTCAAATGGTGTGAATCCGGTAGTGGTTTCCAAGTTGTTCTATAAGCTCAAACAACTTCTTGTAACCGGCTGGTCCAATCTTGATGATGCAAATGGACTATTTTAGTTAGAATATTTTCCAACTCACGGTTGGTAACTTCTGCTTGTCCATTGGCTTGTGGATGATAATGACTAGATTTGCGATGCCTGATGTTATATTGTTTCATCAACTTTGAAATCAGGTTGGAAGTAAACTGTGCACCTTGATCATTAACCAATTCTTTAGGAACTCCATAGCGTGTAAAAATCTCTTCATATAAGAATTTGACAACTTTTTCATCACGGGCATGCTTCATAGCCTTAACCTCAACCCATTTGGTTAGGTAGTCAGTACAAACCAGAATATAAGACTTGTAATGCCCCGCCAAGGGATCCAAAGAATTTTACTAAGTTTGCTAAACAATTTTTTTTTAAAACATGAAAGATAAAACCATTCATAACATTTGCGGAAGCAATAGCAACAATTCAAATGAAAATAAACATAACATATATACATAACGTGCTACATTCTTTAAAGATCCCTTAACGTTGTATCACATCTAAATTAACTATTCATCTAACATCCCATCCTTATGAAATAACAATGATACATCCAATGTACTTAAGCAATATACAAGTGTCCTTTTGTAATTATATTTTAGTTTAGCTCAATCATCCACTGTACATATCACAGGGTATGAAAAGCTTAAAAGAATAAACATCCAAATAAATAAAGTACATCATCATCATCTAATATTAATCCATGATGCAATAACATAAATGAAACCACATATTATACATGATACATCATCACAAGAGATATAAACATCCATCACAAAAGATAACCATATATCACAAACATAAATAACTAAGTGCATGGTTCCTCCCAACTGTTAATAGCATCATTAGACCATCATGGATCCTAGCCATCCCTCCATGTGTAACATTCCAAAGCACCGAAGAGATCATCAGTATTAACATAGTAGGAATGTCACTCTTAAAACATCCTACTAACATGTAAAGTAAAGCATAGGATACCATCATCTAACATATGCAAATCATCAATATAAAAAACATACCAATAAATACATCCATCATAAGGTATATTATGTACCATAATGCTCCAAGAACATAATGAAGAATAAATACCAACCAAGGATACTCCAGCCACAGTGTTTTGGACGGATCTCAAATGATAAGAGTGAAAATACACTACCACCCGATCGCATGGAACCTAAGTGGTCCACTCCCATGGTGCTAAGGAGATAATCTCAAGTCCCAAATAGGATAACAATACACATAGCATAAAAAGTTCAGGAATCCTAAAAGTATACTAACTCAAAGGTTCCAACACACACAAAATCGACATCTAATTCTCAGAGACACACAATGACATGTAGGAAACCTACTCTGCAAGTAGGAAAGTGTCATCACAATTATCACATACAAGTTACCCTGGCAGTTAGCTAAACTCCACGGGTTCATACTGATCTCATGCGACCACTAGTATCCTCTCATACTGACGAGGCATACTACGGAATGCACGGTCGCAACCATGCATTCTCACTACTCCCATCCTAGCCTGCACAAGCACTCAAGGCATGGGCGAGAACATCACCAATTATCTTTTTAGGTTCATTTAATCCCAATTTAGTGTGTAAATGTTATCACTTATTAACCAAACTTACAATGAGTTACCCTGGCAGCCACTTAGGGTCCCGACCCCCATTGCAAGCCACTTTTCGACACTACAAGTAGATTACTTACCCTAAGCTCATGGAATCATAAATCTCAAAATCATAAAAGATAATCCATAATAAAATCATCAAATATGCATAAAAACATCAAATATCCATAATAAGAATCATCAAATCTCCAAGATAAGAATCATCAAATCTCCATGAGCATCTGAAAAAGCATCTATAGAAAATCATGACCACAATAATTCTCTATTGGCAACTGAAGGCATCACTGATAATCATAAGTATCAATTGGTTCTCAATAACTAAAATATATCTCAAGATAAATGGTTCTCAACAAGCAACCACAAATATCTCAAAATCATACTGATCGAAGACTCCAAAATGGTTGAGTCAAACATGTCACAACATGACATCATCAAGAAATAAATCCACATTTCAGTCCCATCATGGCGACTAGAAAATAATCCAAGGATAACTGATCGATGACTAAAAAATGATTAGCTCAAGCATCTCAGATATATATACATCTCAGCTTCACACATGAAGGCTGAAGAACAAATACAAACATTTCATAGAGCATACGATCACATAACCATGGTTGGGCTTATAAAGATCAAGACCAAATAAGATCAACATGCCATCACATCTCATAACTCCCGAGCCTTTGGTAACAACTTAGGACTAGTCAACACTAGTCAACCCAAAACCCAAAACAAGAAGCATAGAAAATACACGATGCAGACACATGTTTTGGTTTACTAAATTCACATAGTTGAATAATGTGTAGGGGTTTCCAGTTTTCTGTTTGCAAGTATACTTTCAAGTGTATAAAGTTATCATTTGACCTACAAGTCAACCCATTTGTTCCCCGATAGCATTATTTTAAGAATAACTTAAGGATAATTATTTACTCATTAAACTGATCATCACTGACCTTAATTAAATTGCTTTCTTTATTTAACTAAGATCCATATTCTAATTGATTAACTCTCCTTCATAAATCAAGGATCATTATTCATTTATAAAAGAACCGATTATCAAACTAATAAGAATTATAACTTTATTAAAATGATCAATTAAATCAAACAATTAACATAGGTACACCATCCATGATCTATTAACATCTAATAGTTTTCAATTCAATAATACTAAGTCTCACCATTAAAACATCTAAGGTTATTATTCAAGTCATGAGAATAAGACCTATCAAATTGATATCAATATTTCTACAATCTTATTAAAAGAATTATATCAATTAAATCTTTATTACTTAATTGTTAGTTAAATCTAATTAACTCTCATTGATTGATTTAATTAATAATTACATAATCATAGCAACGTTCCAATTAATATCAGTTGACTAATAACTAACTATAATTCTGTATGATAAAAGTCAACTATAATTCAATACTCAAAAGATCATATTAATAATTCAATAATAATTATTGAAAATCTTAAATGACCATATTCGTCATCTTTCAAAGAATACCAACATTCCCTTGACAAATTCGTATTATCATTAACCTTTTCAAATAAGACTCTATCGCACAACTTAATTATTAATATCATAGTTATAATATCAACTCAATAAATATCAATTGATTAAAAATCAATTATAATCCAACTCCAAAAATTATTATCTTTTACCAAACTTCAATCAATAAATAATCTCCACTAGATTAACTCTAATCAAATTTGTTGATATCTATTTAAACCATTATTTATTAATAGTTTTCTAGTCCTTACAAACATTAATAAATAATAAACTCCTCAAACTATACATACTCGATCTATAAAATCCTTCCATAAACTCATTAGTTAATATTTGGCTAACTCTTAACTCCATTAAAGTATTCAAACGTGTTAACCAATAACATAATAATTCAGTCTTAATCCAATATCATTCAGAGTTTCTAAATTTAAATCAACATAATATAAATTATCATCTTACCATTAATCAATATTAAAACAAACCATTAGACTCCATTTTCTAATTGTTCTAATAATATTTTGTCTATATAAACGTTGTTTGAAAGAGATCCCTATCACAAATCAATAAGACTCATTGTAGATTTTAACATGAATAATCTCCAAATTTTTAACATTATCATCTTCATTAAACAACTCTAAAATTGTTTAATATATATTAAATAGTATTCAATATACATTATAAAAAGTCCACTATATAAACTATATTAAAATATCTTTTCTTTTAATTTTCTCTCATCCATTTACTTAGATTGACTAATAATTAATTACACTTCTTCTACTATTAATTAATCTTAATTAAATTTGATTTAATTAGATTAGATAATAAACTATATAAAACTAATGCATATTAATAAGATTCTAATAAGGGAAGATTTCAATAATATCTTTAATTCATTCCATGCTTTGATATATTATTTTTGTGAAGTTAAGCATAAAGAACTCTTGGTTATGAGAAATGGAGAAATATCTGTCCTTGAATAAAACAGTCCCAATACGATGGCCATATCTTTCTAATGAACCGTTGGATCGAACTGAAATTTAAATATGTTGGAGAGGGCCAAATTGCGCCAATTCTGACCAGAGCGATCGAATAAATTCGATCCCGATAAAAAGTTATGAATGACTGAGCTCAGGTCTATTCAAGGGGCAATGACAGGTCAATTTGTGATGAATTAAGAATTTTCTCTTAAAATGTAATTGTTCTCTAAATTTACCCATTCATCCATCTAATAGGTTTTTCCATACGCATCTGAAAATATAATTTGATAGAAAGATTACATTTAATCATACGAATTTTCAACTTAGAATTTCTATTTTAATTTCAAATCTTGTCTATCTAATTTCATAATATAAATTCGAACCCAAATCCGATTAAGATCTAATTATTTCTCCTTAATTGGATCTAGAATTTTTCTATTGTTTTCTTCTCATCCAAATAAGATATCTAGATTCCAATTTCAAATACAGAGAGTATTCAGACACATAAAACATATATGATGAAGACAGGAAGAGAAAGAGTGCAAAGGGAATATGAGAATATCATGAGTGCACCTGGACACTGATGCTAATTTGCCATGCCTCATAAGTCCATAGAAAATCCCTTCCTTCTCCATCATTCACAATTCTTTCAAGAATCCAAGCCGATCGAATTCTCCAAGTGATTAGAAGAGCTAGAAGGAGCATAGAAGCAAGTAGAAAATATATGAGCATATGAATCTTCTCCCATGCATGTAAGCTTTGAAGCTTCTATTTTTTTTTAAGCTTGTAGCTCCCATTAAGCTTTTTATTTAAGCTTTTATGAATTCTGGAATATCAAGAGCTCTCAAGAAACCTTTGGATTGCTTCTTGAAACCACTGAAAGGTGTCACCAACTAAGCATGAGTCTTTTCCAATTCTTTTTTGATGAGTCATAAAATTGTAGACACCTTGTGCTTAATTGATACACTAACCCCCGTGTTGTTGACACATGTTAATTCCCATGCAAGCTTATAACTCCAATTTACTTTTTAGATAATCTCTATTTAAATTTTATAACTTTTATTATTATTATTTTATAATTATTATTAATTTTAATTTTTAGTTTTCTTTTATTTAATTCCTTTTCCCCAATAATTCACATTTAATTAATTACAATCAAAATATCAAAGATCATGATATTTTATTAATTTTCTCAAATAAATAATTTATTAATTAAATCTATTTATTAAGACTTAATTAATGGAAAGTTCACCATAGACCTCCAAGATAAAATTTGAAAATCCATCATAGAACAAATCATACAAAATAAATCTAAAGGGTTAAAAATCACGACATATGTCATCCGACACATTCGATGGGTATTCAACTCAGATACTTGTCCTAATTTTCTAATTAGGACAAATGGCTCAAAGGGTTGAGATTTGGACTTGAGAATTTATCTCCCCTCTCTTATCATTGAGATAATGTGATAGGGTACGCTCATTCTGGCAATTCAGAAAAGTCGATATCTGGTACCTGCAAATTGCATAAAAACCATGCATGTACAAACACAATATATACTAAACTAAACAGACAATAGTAGGAAGTGGTGCATCGTGTAGATCCCGACTAGTAGGTGACTACAACTCCCTTCCTTAACCACATCAGACACGCCATACAAAAGCAAACACACAAGGCAAACACGCACACCATACACATGCAAGTATGGGGTAAGTATCCATAAGAAAGCACATATGATAATAAATCATCTTACTAATCATCATTAATAATTGAAAGCAATGTAATAATCATCATCAATAATTGTGAACACTAAAAATAATCATCATACATACATGAAATGTAGAGTCTAAGTAATCTCATCACATAATAAACTGAATCCATAGCACAATATCTGATAATCTCAAAAGAATGCTGCTAACCAACAACATAAAACTAGTTCTAAAAGAGTTTAGCAACGATAACAAAATGTGAACTAGGGGCTGGCACTACAAGACTTCCCATTAGATGGAGGATCAATAGGACCGATGAAGTCCATTCCCCATTTGTCAAATGGTGTTAACACCACTGGAGGATTCAGAGGCATTTCATCTGTTTTGGTTGGGCGACCCATTCTTTGGCATTGGTCACACTTCCTTGTATAATTGATTGCATCTTTATGAAGGGTAGGCCAATAGTAACCAGTGGCTAAGATTTTGAAAGCTATTCTTTTGGCTGCAAAATGTCCTCCGCAGGGCTCATTATGACATGCATGCAAAATATCATATGTCTCATCTTCTGTTACACATCTGCGCATAACTTGATCAGGTCTAGTATAGAATAGAAAATTGTCTATCCATGAGAAATGGAAGCTTTTCTGTATAAGCAACTTTCTCTCCTTATAAGAAAAATGCGCTGGTGTCTTATTAGCTGCAATGTAGTTAGCAATATCTGCATACCATGGAACTTTAACAGCAATGTGAAACAAATGTTCATTTGGAAATGCATCATCTACCAGAGTAGTATTAGTATCATGATGATTGATTCTTGACAAATAATCAGCTATGACATTTTTTTTTCTAGGCTTATCCACTATAGTTATGTCAAATTCTTGTAGCAATAGAAACCATCTTGCTAACCTACCAGTTATAGCAGGTTTGTTCATGAGATATTTGATTGCTGCATGATCAGTATGAACATAGATAGGATAACTTGTGATGTAATGCCAAAATTTATTTAAAGCATAGACTACTGCTAACAATTCTTTTTCAGTCACTGTGTAATTCAGTTATGGGCCATGAAGAATCTTACTGATATAATAAATGGCATTTTCAAGATTTGAGTGTTTCTGTGCTAAAACTGTACCTATGGCATAATCAGAAGCATCTGTATATATGTGAAAAGGTAGGTTCCAATTAGGGCCTTGTAAAATTGGGGCTGTGGTCAAAAGTTGCTTAAGCTGCAGGAAAGCTTTATCACACTCAGGTGTCCAATCGAATTCAGCTTCTTTGGTGAGCAACTTGTACAAAGGATTGGCTATTTTACTGAAGTCTTTTATAAAATGCCTATAATATCCAACATGTCCCAGAAAAGATCTGATATCTTTTAATTTAGTGGGTATGGATAATGTTTGAATTATCTCAATTTTAGCTGGGTCTACTTGTATACCTATAATAGATATGAAATGACCAAGTACCACACCCTCTTGCATGAGCATGAAACACTTTTCACTATTTAGTGCCAAATTATGTTCTTGACATCTTACCAAAACTTTTTCAAGATTTATCATTGCTTCTTCAAAAGTAACTCCAAATGTTGTAAAGTCATCCATATAGATTTCCATACAATCATGTGATATATCAGCAAAAATACTAATTATAGCCTGTTGAAACGTTGCAGGAGCGTTACAAAGACCAAATGATAAAATAGAGTATGCAAAAGTACCCCATGGACAAGTAAATGTAGTTTTGTCTTGGTCTTCAGGAGCAATACTGATTTGATTATAGCCACTGTATCCATCTAAAAAGGAGAAGTACTTCTTTCCAGCTAGTGTATCCAAAACTTGATCTATGAAAGGTAAAGGAAAATGATCCTTTTTAGTAGCCTTATTCAACTCCCTATAATCTACACAAATTCTCCATTTTCCTCCTTTCTTAGGTACTATAACCAGCGGTGATATCCATTTACTATCAAATATAGGATAGATAAAGCCATCATCAAGCAGTTTCTGCAATTCTGTTTTGGCTATTTCTCCGAGGCTTGGATTTATCCTCCTCTGAGGTTGATGAAGTGGTAGACAACCTTCATTAATGTATATCCTATGGGTACACAGTGTAGGGCTTAATCCTTTCATGTCACCATAATCCCAAGCAAAAGTCTTCTCATGCTTCTGAAGCAATTCTTTTAATTGTTCCATCTGTACAGATGTCAATTTGGGGTTAACATGCAGTTTATGGCCTTTACTCAGTTCAACAGGAATAGTGGATTCTACCATAACAATTTCAGAGATTGGCTTCCTTCTAATTCACAGGGAAGTAGTGAACAAAGATTTTCAGGTTCCTTAAGTAAAGTACAACTTGTATCACACTCCTCATATGTAATCAATTCTAATACAAAGCTTTCAGACACATCTTTTCCTACCACACAAGTGTTGGTAAGGATGCTCTAGATTATTGAATCTTCTTCTTGCAACTTTAGAAAAGATTGCCTATGTAACATCATAAGTTGTACTATGGAATTTATCTCTTCTTCTTCATCTCCTAAATCTGGCCAAAAAGTTGTACTCAAATTTGGTAATGGTTGTGCAGGAGGATATAGATCAAATTGCTTGGTTGCTTGGCCATTTGATATGGTCATATTCCCTGATTTGCAATTTATGTTTGCATCAGCTGTGGCCAACTATGGTCTACCTAGAATGACAGGATAGCTAGATAGGTTTACTTTAGGGGACAAAATCATGAAGTCCGTAGGATATTCTAGGGAATCTAAGGTCACAACAATATTTTCTATCATTCCATCAGGAATGACAGTAGAACTATTTGCAAGCTGTAGAATAGTTGGTGTGGGCCTTAATCCTTCTATTTGTAACTTCTTCATAGTTTTTTTGGTCATCACATTTATAGCAGCTCCCAAATCTATTAAGACATTTTTAACAAATTGACCATTTATGCTGACACTTACTACTGGACTCCCTAGGTCAGAATATTTTGGTGAAATCACTCTTCCTAACATGATATCAGCTAAGTGTCCAACAACATGAATTTTTGTAGGATCCTTCTTCTTCCTTCCAGGTTTCTTTAGACAAGCTTCCCTTATAGCTTTTCCATAAGCAGGAATGTCCTTAATAGCTTGAAACAAAGGTATTTGGACATGCATATTCTTCAACTGATTAACAATGTCAAATGGTTGTTCCTTGCTTTGTTCAGGTTTCTTTTGTATTAGCTAGTTTGGAAAAGGAGGCTCTACTATAGGTTGAACTGGTATTGGTATGGTAACATTAGTTGGGTCAACAGGTTCATCAACCAAAGGTTCTGATGCCGCAGGAGAGTCTGATACTTCAGTTATAAGAGGTGGCTTTGGTGCTGGTAAGGTCGTTCCAGATCTCAAATGTATATCTGCGACGTCTAGAGCATAAGAAGGGTACTAGTGGGTATCAACACTATACATGGGCTACTATGGTTGGCTATTTGGATTTGGCTGAGGCTATGCAGGTAGCTGTATTTGCTTTTGAGGTCCACTATTTGCAGGTGGTGGCATTAAAGCAGGTTTTTGAGCTGGAGGGGGTAATTGTGGAGCACCAGTATTTTGGTTAGGCCATTGTTGAGATCCCTTCCATTGGTTTGGAGATTGCCAATTCCCTTGGGGTGGTTGCCATTGGTTCTACTGATTCTGGGGCCATTGGTTATTCTGCTGGTTAGGCCAAGGTTGTTGGAAATTTTGAGACCATTGAGACTGTTGTGGGTTATTTTGCCCAGCATTATTTTAATTGGGTTGGTTTTGTGGAGGACCTTAGGTATTGCAGTTTTTCTATTGATTATCATATGAATTTGAATTTTGCAAGGGGTCTTGAGGCATACCTTGACATTGAGCCCATGCTCGACGTTGAGCAACAAAGAATACTTGCTCATCATCCCCATCTATCTGTACATATTCAGTTGGAAGATGCTGGTTCTCCATGCTTGCAACCAATTTACAGTGGCAATCCTTCTTTTGCTTCCAGCAATGAGGACAGTACTCAGCTAGTTGTAACTCAGCCTCTGCTTGCTTCTTCTTTGCAGTCATTGTATCCAACTGTGTAGCGACATCATTAATGATGTCTTGTTTGAAATCTGACAAAAAATTGGATATTTCAAGTTTTGAAATGCCTTGACTAGTTCCTTTTGTAACCATAGAACGGGGCCCTCGACCTTTCTTCATAGTTGACCTTGAGTAGTTCTGACATATCTTTTTGAGGTCATCCCATTGAGCTTGGTATACATCTCCACAGCCATCAGGTCCAATGCTTCCAAACAGTCTTCATTCACTCCTCTTAGAAAGACTAGTTTTAGGGAATCTTCAGACAATGTGTGCTGAGGATTCTTTGGTAGTGTATATAAAAATCAAGAGACATAGTCTTCTAATATCTCTTACTCCTTCTGTGATATCCTAAAGATATCATCTCCTGTTGTGCTAGATGCTTTGCAATATTCTTTATATTTTTCTAAAAATAAGGCTTGCATTTCATCCCAATTCGCAGCTACATTGGCTCCTAAGGCCATGAACCATCGTAAAGCTGATTCTTTCAATGTGGCTGGAAATAATTTAAGCTTATGGGCATCAGTGTTGTAGGCAAAACTATGACAAAGGATTTCAAACTCAAACAAGAAGGTATCAGGGTCTTCAGTTGCAAGGCCATAGAACTTTGGAAGAGCAGTGGGAGGTATATTCTTGAGATTGGCATTGGTTATGAGACTTGGAAGTGGAAATGGAAAAGTGGGTTGTGCCATGACTGGTGGGACTAGATTATGAGGTCGCTGCTGAAAAGGAATGTTAGTTACTGGATGATTAACAATTGGTGGATTCAAGGTAGTGTTATCAAGAAGACTGGTCGCTATTTCAGTGAAAGGTTGGAGACCAGATATATCTAGGGATTCAGCTCTTGATGATGATACTGTGGGGAAAACAGGACTTGCGTCTTCAAAGGGCAACTCAACTTCTTCTTCAACTTCATTCAAATTAATAGATCCTTGTGGAAGAAATCTGCCATATTCATCTCGTCGTCTTCCTCTTTGATGCATGCAACTAAAATTTTCACACTGGTAAAAAGAACTTAATCTAAAAGCTATGACTCAAAAATGCTCCTAGCTTGACACCATCCTCGGCAATGGTGCCAAAAATGAACCACCTCACAATAGGTGTTCCATATTCATGAGCTAGGCCTAGCTTAGGAATAATCTATTCAAGCTAAGGACTACTTTTCCCCTACCATGAGGTGCATTTAGATTGTCAACCCAAGGACGTATACTTGAAATGGTCGGCACAGTATGTGCACTAGGTACCTTGATGAGTCATTATGCTTGTGCTGCAGGAAAGTAAAAATGCAAAGGAAAGAAACTACACTACTACTATAGAAAGGAAAATACTGAATCTATGAATGTTGAAAACACAATGACAAGATAACAGAGATTCCATCTTGACTCATCCACTAGTCTATTCTCGCAGATGCTACAAGAATGTTTATGAAGTGTGATGCTAAAGGAAGGAATTAACTAGCTACATCTTACTTAAAATACTACTAATGCTAGTAAAATGAATCTATTCTATCCTAATCTAATCCACCTTCCAAGTGGGCCCCCTTGGTTGGCTTCTCTAATCTACCAACACAGGATAGAAGCTAAAGAGAACTAATTCATTTCATTAATCAGTCATTACATGATTTAGAATTGTAAAACACAACTGCAACAAACTATGAATCAATGTTCTCTCTTACTCGATAAAACTTATCAAAAACTAAAACTTCACACACAGGAGTCGATCCCGACATATATAGGGAATCTACTCTTTATTACATAACATAAAAGTAACTATCTTCAGTTAAGTCTGCAGGAGAGAATATAGGAGAACAACTGAAAGTGGAAAGGAAGGATAACATAATTGAAGAGGGAGCAATGAAGTCTTAGCATCCGCTTGTTACAACGTAAATGTAGAGAAGGCAATGGCTCATAAAAGCTCCTCCTTATTCACTGCCATGTTTCCTGGAGTGGTTATAACTTCCTTTTCGTGGTTGTTCCTTGATGCTCGTTTCTCCTTGAATGTTGTCGGCAACCAACTTCTGGATTCTTCCGCTCATCCTTTAATCCTTATCATCAGGTTAGTTATGATATAAGACATATTTGCAAATAAACATCCATCAAACTAAATTCAAGCATAAGAACGCACATTTGGATATTTATATGAAATACTGCATATTAGATATAATTTAGGCAAAAGATGACATAGTTTTTCTACCCCATAAATCATCAAAGGTTTATCAAACATAGGCTTATAAGTGTTAAAAAAAGGATAAACAGAGTATCAAAAAGTATCTTGAACATAACAAAATAAAGACATTTTTTAGACTCATCAGGAATCCTAGTCTATTTTCTGTCATTGTTCAAAATTACTCAGGTTATGGTGGAGAAGTTGGAGAAGATCGAAAGAAACTTCCTATGGTGTGGGGGGAAGAGAAGAACATACTAAACTTGGTAAGTTGGGACATTGTGCGTAAACCAAAGGATAGAGGGGCGTTAGGTATCAGAAAGATCATTGACTTGAACAATGCTCTCCTTACTAAGGTTGGTTGGAAACTGCTAAAGGATGAGGCTAATTGGTATAAGAACTTGCGTGCAAAGTATCTCAAAAATTTAAATTTTATACAATGTATTTTGAGAAACGAGCTTCCTATGGGATCCAAGATTTGGGTTAATATAGTAAAATACAAAAGTTTACTTAGGGAAGGTGTTGGATGGTTGGTAGGAGATGGTAATCCAATTAATTTTTGGGAGGACACTTGGCTTCTTGAGAAACCCCAGATCAGAACAAAGTATGGTCATCTCAGAAACTACCTTCAGCTACAAGAGGGAAATAAGATGGGGAATTTTATGGAACTAGGAAGGAGATGGAAAAGGTTACAATTACACCAGGGTTACTTAGATGGTGGAAATCTAGTGGAGGAACTGGAAGACTCCTCAAATGATATAGAATCTAGGGGGTGGCTCAGACCGACTCCTTTATTTGGAAGGCGACCATGTCTGGGGACTTTTCTAGCGGTTCTGCCTATAGGATAATGTTTGAGAAAGATATGGAGCCTAAATGTTGGTGGAGAATATGGCTTAGCCATTTGATACCGAAGGTCAACATTTTTTGGTGGGTCTCCATGCATGGGAAGATTATTACCATTGATAATTTAAGGAAAAGGGGATTCCAGTTCCCCAATAGGTGCTACCTTCACAAAGGCGAGGAAGAAAGTATTCCCCATCTTTTCTTAGTTTGTAGCAATGTTAGTAATATATGGGGTAGGTCATTACAAAAGTTGGAATTGGTTTGGGTGTTTGATAAGGGATTTGAGAAATTTGATGTCAATTGGCATTGCTCGTTCCTCCACCCCCTTCTTATCCAATTGTGGAAGGTGATTCCTCCCCATGTCTATTGGGGCATTTGGAAGGAGAGAAACAAGAGGGCTTTTAGAAATGAAGAGAGAAGTGCAAAGAGTGTGACATGAATTATTTTAAAGTTGATTTTAGAAAATATGAAGATTCTTAAATGGAAGAAACCGGTGTTCCAACCCAATACGATTGAACAAAGGATTGCTAGGAATTTGAACATTGAGGAAGGCTTCATGGAGATTGACAATAAAAAATATCTTGCTAGGAAATTGATGAAATGGAGACCCCCTAAGGAGAACTGGGTTAAACTTAATTTTGATGGTGCTACGAGAAAGGAGGGTTCAACTGGTGGAGGGATGGTTATAGATAATGAGGGAAAAATGCTTTTGGCCTATGTTGGCGATCTTGGGAAAGTTTTGAATAATGTTGGTGAAGCCATGACGCTCCTTTGGGGTTTGAAATTGGTAATAAATGTGGGTTGGGAGAATGTGGAGATCGAAGGAGATTCAAATATGATTATAGAAATTGTTAAAGGTAATATGAAAGAGGGATGGGTGGTCAAAGGAGTGATAGAAGAGATAAGGCATTTATTGATCATCCTGAAAAGGTTTGAGCTACAAAATATTTTTTAGGAAGGTAGTTGGGTGGCAGACGAGATGACAATGTTAGGGATGAGGGTGCATGGCTTACGCTACTAGAGAGAATTTAGAGTGTTACCAAATTTGGTGAGACTTTTGGTGAATAAAGAAAGTATCTAATGATTATGCATTGTTCGAAAGATTTTTTGGATCCTAGTGACAACTCGACACTGAGTGGTTTGAAAAACTAGACCAACATGGACAGATGGCAAGGAAGGATTTAATGGGTACTTTTAGTAATAAGTTTGCATGGTTCAAAAGAGAAAGTATATCGAAGTACAATATGGGCATATTTTTTATGATTTTCTTGTTCATTTGGGGTAAGGGTTGTTGGCATGTGATAGCTAAGCCAAGATGTGACACAAGTAGTCATGACAGTAAATGCCTTTATGAACACTTAAGGCATCCCATTTTTTCACATAAGTGTGTCTATTTTTTGAATTTTCATCTTTGAAGGAAGAGGTCTGAAAGAAGCTAAAATTCTAGTGAAGATTGTTAATATGGGGGGATCTTCTTTATATTGAGCCTTCGATGATCGAGGATAGTGCTTGTAAACCTCTGGTCTGGTATATGCTTAAGGAAAGGGGTTTGATCCCACTCATGGAGGCTCTTAATGGATTTGATGAGAGCTGTTCTTAGCAATTTGTTAACTCTTGGGAGGATAGAAAGGTCACTGTGAATGGTATTACTTTTCAGATATCTAAGGAGATTATCTTGCTGGTGATGGGCCTTATGATGAAAGGGAGAAAGTGGTAGAAGGTGACAAGGGTTACTAATGAAGTGAGCTTAAGTCATTTTTTTCAAGAGGGTGAGGAACCCATTAGGCATCATGGGGGGTTTTTGTGGGAGAAACTTCTTGAACCCTAGAATGAAGTTTTCTTGGTGTTGATGAAGTATTTAACTCTAGAAGGGAGGTCTAGTATTTGTTACTACTATCACTTTCCTCTCTTGAATCACTTCCATCATTGTGACTATGACTCTATCCCTTTTTGCCTACTTAATGAATTAGCTGATATGGTTTTTGATGTTAAGGAGAAAATGAGGAAGGGTGTCAACTCTACTATCCTCTATCAGGGATTGATGTTCCCTCTCTACAAGTTTCACTTGACCCTGTTACCCCCTAGGATCGTGGAGGTTGACATCCTGGCTACCCATGCCCCCTGCGCCCCCCCCCCCCCCCCCCCCCCCCCCCCCCCCGCCCCCCCCATATCCCACTTGGAATTATGGGCCCTAGAGCCCCCACCCCCCATCCTTCACCAAGTGGGTCCCCTGAAGAAAGGAAAGTCCCCCCCCACCCTCCCCCCATGGTAAATTTATGAAAATGAAGAAAGGGAAAGAGAAGGAGATGGAGGACTCAGATGATGAGACGTGAAGGGGAAGGAGGAGATCTAGAAGAATTGTGAAAACCAATTCTAAAAGGAAATTGATAACCACAACTTCACAAGAGGAGGATTCAGAGTCAAAGGAGGTGGCCCATCATAAAAAAGAACTAAATAGAAGACTTAAAATTTTGGGTTAGGGAAGGTGGAAGTCTCAGATTCTTCGATGTCTAGCTTGGGTGCTACTAAGGGAAGCAAAAAGATGATCCATGTGTTGGCTTCAATTACTATTGGGTGTGTGGACCTCACCCAAGACCAGTTCCCTAACATGGTGGAAAGAGCCCCCTCTCCCATGATGGTGTCTTCACTTGTCAAGGTCTTGCCTAAGGAAATGTTTACTTCTAATCCCCTAGTTTTGTAGGTAATTGACAAGGGCATGGTGGATGGTAGTCTGAGCAGTAAGCAAGAGGTCCTCGAGGAGACTTGTAAGCAGGCTAATAGTGAGCTAAGGGAGAGAGTGCATGCCCTGGAGGAAAGAGTGAGACTCCTAGCTAAATTCACTATCAAAGTGACACACATTGTGGCCACTATCCTGCACCCACTGAAAGAGAACTAGGAGGGGGATCTGACTAATGAAGACTCTAGGATGCTATTTGATTTCCTGGCTGAGGACTGGGCTAAAATTCTCCTTAAGGGGAAGGAAAAAAAAAACCCAATTAGGGCCCATCCCTCTCTAGTTTCCTTTGTTTTATGTTTTGTTGGTTATGTAACTTAGTTTCATTTAAGGCATCTTTGCCTTTGTTGATAATTTTTTTTAGTATTAGTAGAATTATTATAGGAAATATTAGTTTGATGCTTGATACAACTTTTATTATGTTACTTCGTATGTTGTTTTTGGATTGACAATAGTTGAGGGCAGTTTTGTGTAGTGGTAATGCTAGTTGTTACTAGTTTGTTTGTAAAGGCCAGCCCCCTTGATTGACTACTTTTTAATTCAAAAAATAAAATAAAATATTTAGATTGTCATCTTTAGAATGTAAGTGGGATGAATATCACTAATAGATTTATTATTTTTTCTAATATGGTTTCTTCAAATAAAATGTATTTGTTTTTAAGATGTCTTAAGTTAAGGATGTCATTGTAAGACAAACATTCCAATATGTTTATTATTTTGCCTAACGTTGTCACTTTGAACAAAATGTTTAGATTTTTTATCTCTAAAATGTTCTCATAACTTAGATATATGTCACGTACATTGGACACTATTAGATTTGTTGTTTTGTCAAACTTTGTTTCCTCAAACAAAGTGCTTATATTGACCAACTTCAAACTATTATCACAACTAAGACTAAATCTCACTATATGGTAGACACTCCATGGCGAAATGTAGCTCTTTCTCTACCACTTTCATGTTGCCAAATAAGTATATTCTCTTTTTTCATTCTTCTTTAAGCATCATCCATCTATCTACTTTTCACTCAAAATGGTGAGAACCAATTTTCAAATGAACTATTAGCATTTCTGCTCTTCATTTAATATTTTCTATTTCGTAGGCTTTTCCCATGTGATATCCTATTTAGAATAAGAATATTTATAAAGTGTATTCATAATGCTTTTTCCATTATCATTTTATTTTGTGAACTTTATTTAATAATTATTTATATTTAAAAAATATTAATTACATAAAAAATATTATACAATTAACATCAAAATCTATCCTGTAAATAGTGATTAAGCAACTTTAACACATAAATTTTTAAAAATTAATTATATAGAATCTTAATATTTAGAAATCAATCCTCTTTGTGCCTGTAACCTAATTTTTTAAGAAATCAATCCTCTCTTTGTTTTCAACAAAAACCCCTCCAAAAATAAGAATACAAGCCCAAACTTAGATTTATGGCTCTTGATGAAAAGAGGAGGGGGAAAGGTTTTTCAAATTCTGAAGTTACAGAGGGGGAAGATGTTGATTATGAGGATGATTCTAGAGGATTTGGGTAGGTTTGTTATGTGGTTGGGGTTTTTCACACCCAGTTCGGCCTGTGTGTATGGGTGTTGGTTGGTTGTCCATTGTTGGGGCTTCTTTGGTCTTGGGGAATCTGGGGTTTAAACTATTGCAAACAATAGTGATGTCTTTGGTGTTCTAGATTGTTGCATCTTTTTTGTGACAATTGGCTTAGCCTCATATGAAAGCCAACATTTCCAAAATTATGGTTTTGACTTCTCTTTAGAACCCCCTCTAGCATTTTTATGGTACCAATTTGGTTGGATCTTGGAGGTCAAAGGGTTTGTGGGATACACAAACCTCTATTCAGGTCCTTGTCATTGCTATGAAGGATTCTTCCTTTTTGAAGTTTTCATGTCTCAGTGGGTTGAGGTTCTTTAAAAACCCTCTAGTTGTGGCATATATGTGCATATGTGGTACTTTTAGGAAAGGATATGACTATCATATGGTCTATGACTACTTCATGACCATTGATTTGGAGTGTGGTGATCGCATTCTATTCTTTGTCTTGACTATGATAGTGAGGTTTTAGGCTTCTTGTTTATGGAAGATGTCCTATGTGTTGATTCAGATAGGTCTCTATTCTAGTTTGCTCCTCATTTTGTCTTTTTTGTTGATGTAGTATCATATGCAGGGATTTGCACGAGGAGGTTCATGGTTGTGGTTTCATTCTATTTAATCAAGAGTTTCCTTACCCAAGTAGGGTTCTTATGTGGTGGATCTGGTCATCTATCCTACTTTATAGAAAGGGTGATTTAATTTCCTTTCATTAGGTTGTGCCTATATTTTGGGATTTTAACCATGTTCTTCTTGAATAGCCATATCCTGGGATTTTTAGAAGTTGTAGAGATATTATCTTTATACATGGCTTTTCCAAATGCCACCTCTAATTTGTTGGTGCATATCTTCCATATGGTGCCTCTATGGATTTATTTTGGCTTCTTTAAAGGTTTTTTGGTATCTTATACTAATAAAACTAATGCTCATATGATGATTGAAGGTGTGGTAGGTTGTGCTTAATTGACAAAAAGGTGAGACACTAGCTTATTGAGAGGCTAAGTTTAATGCCTTGCCAAGGAACCCAAAAGAAATTAACCTAAAGTTTCACTAAGTTTGCCAAACATTTTTTTAAAAAGATTAAACAACAAATAACATAGCGGAAGCAATAACTCACATGCATACAACCATCCAAAATAGATTACATCTCTTAAGGGTTCCATGATGTTCAATCACATGTATAAGTTTAATAAAATTAAATCTAACACATAATCAAAATCCACATCATGGAACAACCACAAGTACAAATTTAATTACATAATATACAATTACATAAGATGCCACTTGACATAACTAGAATGCATAATCATCCAGTATACAAGTCATAGGGTATTAAAAGCTCAAAGAATATACATCATCAATAAAATACATCATTTGAATAGTTCTATGAAAATTAGGTACAATACAATAGAATATTACCATCCGACAGAAACATGAGATTAGAAAGAAAGGAACAACTACACAAGAACATCCAGAAATGACATCCAACTATTGCATCTCAATGGTATAAGAAAAAGAACTACCACTTGACCTCGTGGAACCTAAATAACCCACTCCTACTATGCTGAGGAGATAGTCTCAAGTCCCAAATGGATAAAAATCCACAATTCATAACCAACATCTAGGTCAAGGAAAACCTGATAGAAATCTATCTCAAAGGTACCAAGACACAAAGATCATCTAGTTCCAAAGGCAACAAATACACATAGAAAATCTACTATGCAAGTGGGAAAGTGTCATCGCATGAGCCAATTCTAAGGTTACCCTAGAAGCCTCTCTGGACTCTGACCTCCTATTGTCTCTATGTGACATCATTATCCTTTCATATAGACAAGGCATACTAACAAGGCAATGTCACAACCAAGCATCCTCTCTACTCCCATCCTAGCCTATATTAGTACTCAAGGCATGAGTGAGGAAAAACACTGAATCTTATTAATTCATTTTACTCTCATTTAATGAAATTTTATCACTTATTAAAACAACTTATAATGAGTTACCCAAGAAGCCTCTTTGGGGCTCCGACCTCCATTGTAAGCCACTTTCCAACATACACACAGATTACCTACCCCAGGCTCATAAAAGTACAACACATAAAATCATAATTTACACCTTAGTCCTTTACAAGCAACTGGATATCACCTTTAGATAAAAAATAGTATTCACCTCAGTCCTTTATAAGAAACTAAAAAGCACCTAAAGACCAATCACAATAATCATCTTAGTCCTATACAAGCAATCGAAAAGCACCAAAAGATAACCGATTGAAAACTCAAAGGTTACTGCAAGAAGTCACAATAATCACCTTAGTTCTATACAAGCAATTGGAAAGCAACAAAATATAACTGATCGAAACTCAGTGGTTACACTAAGAAAATCACACCATTCACCTCAGTTCTACACAAGAAACTGGAAAGCACTAACAAACATCTAATCCAAACTCATCATAGAAATATGCGAATACATCACTATAGTTAGGTATAAAAGATCGTGAGCAAAACATAACCATAACATCATCATAGAACAAAATCCCCAAGCCTTTGGTAAACATCCCGACTGGTCAACGTACTAAGCCAAAACTGGAACCCTAAACACAAAAAACACCATACATCTCTACAAGTGTAGTTACAAAGTTTTGTTTGGTTTTGAAAACATATGATCTTGATTTAAAAGAAAATTCCAATTTTCATTTTCATAGTATCATATTCAATGAAACTTTCAAGTCTAGAGGAGCCTCAAGAGACACAATAATCCATTAAAAGTTGTTTAAATATAAAATCCCATTTTTCTATATAAAAATGAACTATCAATTTAATAACACCAATATCTATTAAAATTCTCTAAATTAAAAAATATTATTATATTTTCAAATTTTAAGGAAAACCTTATATCCAAATCTTTTAATAATAATTATTAAAATAAATAACAATTATTAAATTATTAAAATAATAACTTATTTTAAATTAATAATAAAACAATACTACTTTTTATTAACAAAAATTACTATTTTAATAATATAATAAAAATAATTAAAAACTATTAATAACATTTTAACATTGAAAAAGGTATTTAATAATAATAGTAAACTAAATAACTTTTAAATTTTTTTACTAACCTACCCTTAGCTTTCATGCGGACTACATTAAGTAGTCGCGATTTGCTTAGGTAGCTGTAGCCCACTGGGGTAAGGAAAAGATGAGGGGAGGTGGGGGTGGTGGTCTGCCTCCCAAGTTTTAAAAAAAAAAAAAAATTTCTTTATAAAATTATAACCCAAACCAAATTCAAAGCTCCCCTCTGCATAATTCAATTTTTTGAAATGATTCATTTTTAAATATAAATATTACCATAGGGTTAATTTTTATATAAAAAATATTTATACTTTATTTTTTTTCAATAATAGATCTGGTAGGAAAAATTAATTACTATCAATTAATTCATAAAATAACATCTTGGTTTTCTTTACCAACCATATATTTATTACAATCAATTCAATTACAAATCACAATGGTTTCTAATCTTAAATTTGTTTACAAATGTTTTTGAAATGAAGAACAATAAATTCACAAACAAGGGTTTCAACCCAAATTAAATACTAAATAAGATCCATGACAAACATTGAGAAGACAAAGATTTCAAAGAGGAATTTACTATGTAAAACTCAATAAGATCCTACCTAGATCCAATGCTAAATGATTGGATTCTTAGAGCTCGCAAGAAAATTCCCTTTCTTTGGAATACTCTGTCTCGGATATTGGCTCCTCTAAACATGTGTGTGGAGAAATGAGCTCTAATTTCTTAATAAAGAGCTTTCTCCCTTTAGGGTTTTGGTTTTGCAATCACGTGAAACCTTTTTCTTTATTATTTTCTTTTCTTTTAATTTCATGTGCAATTTTTTTGTAATTTAATCAAAATAATCATTATTAAATTAATTCTTTCTCACTTTTATTAAATCACAAGACACCATTAATAAAATATTTATTAATTTAACTAATAATAATATTGAGTTTATTATAAAAATGAAACTCCTAAATAAGTTATTATTAAATTACATAAATATAATTACGCCAAAATTAGAACTTTAATTAAAGCTTTTAAATTTAATTCTTTTATTTGATTTCTCAATTAATTAAATATAATTAAATAATAATTTTTCTTTATAAAATCTTCATTAAATTAAACTATTTAATATTCATTTAATTTGATTTAATTATAATTGAAAATCACAACAGACCCACAAGACTAAATACAAAAACCCAATTTAAAGAACAAAGTACTAGATCAAACTCAAGGGTCAAAATCACAAATTTATGTCACTTGACTAATTGGAAGGGTAAAACTTAGACTCTTGTCCTTCTTTCTAGAAAAATTGGCTTAAGGCTAGGATTTGGACTCAAGAACTATCTCCCCTCTTTTACCATTGAGATATTGCGATAAAACACACTCATATTGGCAATTCAGGGAAGTCGATGCCCGATACTTGCAATCTGCATAAAATCCTAGCATGTACATACACATATAATCTAAACTAAATAGGCATTGGTGGAGGGTGGTACATTGTGTAGATCCTAACTACCAGGTGATTACGACTCCCTCCTTCAACCACATCAGAAACATCAATCATAAACTAAAACATATAAGTACACCATACACATGCAAGTATGGGGTAAGTATCCATAGAAACTACATATAAATAATTAATCTAACTAACATCATGAAATAAATGAAATCACTATATGAACATACATGTATCATCATCAAAAGAACAAACATAAACACCTAAAATAATCATGTATCAAGTAGCTCATCAAATATATCAATTGAGTATGAAATAACATCCAAAAAAATTAGGTAACCAAATATCGCTAATCATAAAACAAAATCATAAAATTGGCCTAAAAGAATTTGACAATATAACAAGAAAAGTGAACTAGGGGTAGGCATTACATCCATTCCCCTAGACTTATGCTTACTCCTTGAAGCCTACAAGAAAGATAAAAAATTCTAGAACTCACTATGTGAGTCCCATTAAACTCTTTCCCCTTGTAAGAAGATAAGACTCTACTAAAAATACCCTCTAAGATCTACCCATATCTCTAACCGTGAGTTCTAAAATTGTAGCTCTCTGATCCAAGAACTGTGATTTTCATTGAGCACAAGGGGATGACTTGTGTCCATTTTGTCTACATGAAAACATTCTCCATCAAAACTCCTCTACACTCTAGGTGCATTGGACTACTAAAAACTACCCCCACTAGAAAAAGAATGAGTACTCTATGATGGCTGGTCATACTGATTGCGTTTATTGTGCTGAGAATACTAATAATCCCTAGAGTGTGAACCACTGCCACCACTTTGTGCTAGAGGATAAGATCCTCCTCGTTGCTACTGTTGATTATCTCCATAAGAAGGAAGCTTCCTACTACTACCTGCTACTTGATTACCTTTGGACCCTGATGCTGTAGGTGCTCCCACAAAACCACCATGTCCCAAAATAACATTTTTCTCTACAAGGATAGCCTGATGTACCACATCCTTGAGGGTTTCAGGTTGGAAAACCTTTACACCCCCAATGAAATGATTGTTTAGATCTCAAATGAAGTGTTGAACCATCAACAGTGAACTATCACTGATTCTTGCATAAATCATGAGCTCATAGAATTTATACTTGTACTCTGCCATAGTCATAGTACACTACCTCAAATCATGGAACTCATCTACCCTATTCTAGTACCATTCCTCTAGTAGGAAGCGTTCATGGAAGTTCTCAAGGAATAACTCCCATGTAATGGTGTTCATGTTCACACCTAGTTTCTTCTCCTCAATGTTCCACCATGTAGCCCCAACGATGCAGGAGCATCCTAGGTGTAAGAGCAATCTTGCATCACCCTTTTTTTTTTCCAATCTTTTCTATTTTAATAAGGACTAGTAGATAGGGGGTTGTTATTTCTAGCAACTTTCCATTTTTAGTAAGTTTGTCAAAAAAGCTCAAAATGTTCTCATTTTCTATAGGAAGGTTCATTTTAGAGTTATAAGCTTACCATAAAATCTCATTGCTCCAACTTAAGTATCAAAAAAGTTATTGCAGATTTTTGGTGGAAAGATTTGTAGAAAAATCTTCTGGCTCACTGTTGGAGGCCTTAGATTGTGTGAATGAGGTCCAAAAACTTGATGGAAGGGTGTAAGCATTGTTTCAAGCTTGTAGATAAGGAGTTGGTGTTTCTAAAAAGTGATTATAATAGCCAATTAGAGCAACAATTCGAGAGTTATGACCTTCCAAAGTTGGGATACCCAAAATATCTAAAATAATTGTCAAAGATGTATTTGACTGACTCTATATGTATTGTTAGGGTTTATCGGCCCTAGGTAGTAAGTTTCAATGTCTAGAACCTTCCCAAGCAACATACAATTGCCTATTTAAGAAAGACTTGAACATTGTCTAGGACAGCTTTCAGTGTAGTTTGCAACATTGTCTTGTAGATTACTATAATGAAGGTGCCCATGTGGGTTAGCATATTGTACTTGTGAATTCTGTAATTCCATATTTGTAGTGATAATAAGAAGTCCATATTTTTTTCTTGTATATGCTGTTGTTTCTTTTTTTTCATTATGGGTTTATGGTATTAAGGGGGAGCACCCTTCATCACCTAAAGAGCTCTAGGTGGGTGATGGAAAACCTCACTTTGACATTAGAGTTAAAGTCTTGCATTGCAAAACATACATCTAAAGAAATTAACCACTGCTCTACCACATACCCTGTACCAACACCATTGAAGGGTTTGATCTTGGACCTCTATAGGTCCTTCATTTGAGCAACCTTATCCAACCTCTATTTGTCACCATGGAGGTGTCTTTGAGGACTCTCAGATCTCTACCTTTCCTCATTCCCAACATGATGTGATCCCTCTTGATCAGCACCCCTTGGAGGAGATAGGCACTCTAAGATTATCCTCATCATCTATCTTAAATTAGCCTTTTTTGAGTAAACATGATCTTCTCTACGGTTCTCTTCTCTATTTTTCTCCTAAATAGGACTCTCTCTAGGAGTTGAAAGAGGACTATCATGTCCACCTCTCCCATGAGCTCTACCTTTGCCTACAATATGACCCTTAACAATAGATCTAGTCTTAGACACCATCCTCCTACAACACCCAAGAAAGAACAACAAGAATGTTTACAAAGTCAACAAAGTTATGCCACCATAAAGCACAATCATAAGAAAATATGTCTGAAATTCAACTCAAGAGTTATTCAAGTTTCACTTTTTTCTAAGTTTCAAGAAATTGAGTTCGAAGTTCAAATTGTTCAAGTTGCAATAGATACATAAACTATTTAAGTTTCATTTTAGTTTAACTAGTTGCCAACTAGTGATGTTCCAATATACCCAGAGTTTCCAATGTAGAAACTTAGGCTTTAATACCAGATGTAATGCCCTGCCAGGGAACCCAAAAGAAATTGACCTAAAGTTTCACTAAATTTGCCAAAAGTTTTTAAAGAAGATTAAACAATAATAGTACATAGTAGAAGAAATAACTCACATACATACAACCATCCAAAAATTGATTACATCTCTTAAGGGTTCCATGACATTGAATCACATGTTTAAGTTTACTAAAATTAAATCCAACACACAACAAAAATCCACATCATGGAATAACCACAAGTACAAATTCAATTAAATAAAATACAATTACATAAACTGCCACTTGGCATAACTAGAATGCATAATCATCCATTGTAAAAGTCACATGATATGAAAAGCTCAAAGAACATCATCAATAAAATACATCATCTCATAACTTCTCTAAAAATTAGGTAGAATACAACAGAATATTACCATCCAATAGAAACACAAGATTAGAAAGAAATGAACAACTACACAAGAACATCTAGCAATGGCATCCAACTATTGGATCTCAATGGTATAAGAAAAAGCAGTACCACTCGACCTCATGGAACCTAAATGACCCACACCCACCATGCTATGGAGATAGTCTCAAGTCCCAAACAAATAACAATCCACAAGTCATAACCAACATCTAGGTCAAGGAAAGCCTGATAGAAATCTATCTCAAAGGTACCAAGACACAAATATCATCTAATCCTAGAGGCAACAAAGACACGCAGGAAATGTACTATGCAAGTGGGAAAGTGTCATTACATGAGCCAACTCTAAGGTTACACTGGAAATCTCTCTAGACTCCACCCCCCTAGTGTCTGTATGCAACATCAAGATCCTTTCATATAGACAAGGCAAGGTTGCAACCAAGCACATTCTCCACTCCCATCCTAGCCTATATTAGCACTCAAGGCATACGCAAGGAAAAACACTGACTCTTATTAATTAATTTTACTCTCATTTAATGAAATGTTATCACTTATTAAAACAACTTACAATAGGTTAACCAGGCAACTTCTTTAGGGCTCCGACCTCCATTGCAAGCCACTTCCCAACATACACACATATTACCTACCTTAGGCTCATAAAATCACAATTTTCACCTTAGTCCTTTACAAGCAACTGGAAAGAACCTATAGATAAAAAAATAATATTCACCTTTGTCCTTTACAAGCCATTATCAAAATAAATTGATGAGACAAGCCGAGTCACAAAGTGACCCAACTAACAATGTTTTTGAAAGCAATCACTTGACCTCATAAAATTTATCCAATGATGTTCTTATACTAATTTTTATCAAACTAGATCATCAGTTGATCACTGAAAACTTATTTTTCAACATTTCTGATTACTATCCACTTTGTGTTGAGAACCCTCAAAATTGGTTTTAAAATTGATTAAAACAAATAACCAAGCCTTGACATTATGAACACCTGATCTATGGTAAAAAAAGGTCTTGCCTACAAAATTTCACTTCATGAAGAGCTTTTGATCAAATGATTTTGATCATCAAAGTTGCACATTTTAATTTATCCTACAAATAACATGTCAAAAATAAAAAATTGCATCTGGTTTTGGCTTCAAAAATAAGTGAAATGACCACTTAAGAACTTGTAACTTTGGGCATATGTTCACTTTGATGGGGAGAGAAAGAATCTACAATTTTGGCTAATGAAAACTAACAGGGAAAATTTGGCAAGCATTCAAAATTGGCTTCGAGGAATTGCAGAACCGGGGACATTGATAAAATAATGATTTTTTACAAATAAAATGGACCTGGGAAAGTGTGGAGATAGATTCATCAAGACTTGAAAACTGGCATGGTTGGAATATTCTAAGTGTAGAACATAGTGGTGAAAACAATTAGGCTCATTTATCATGAATTCCAAGTTATAACATCATGAACATATACATAGAAAAAGAAAGCTGAAGAAGACAAATTTATGGCTGAAGAGGACAAAAGAAAAATGGCTATCAGACTTGAAGAAAGGTCATTTGATGTGTAAGATCTTACAAACACTTAGCTAGACTTGATGAACTAGTTGTTATATGAAAATAAGGAGCTGAATAGAAATGACATGGAGATCACAAATCTGAAATCATAGAGTGACCAACTAAGGAATGAGTTAAGATCTAAAAAGGAACTACTAGAAAGGATGAATAAACCTATTGGAGCTATAAAATACTTTGAAGAATTTATGAGGTCACCAAGTTCATCTAGTGATACTTCTGGTCTAGGAAATATCAAGAATTATTCATCTATTGAGGAAGGAGAGTTATTTAAGAGTGGAAAGAAAATAAATGCAAAGTCAAAAGGAAAACCTACATGTCATCATTATGGAAAAGTAGGACACACAACAAATATTTGCATAAGCAAGAATGATATGCAAAATCCTAAACCCAAGTTTACTAGAAACTATTAATTACAAGAAATAGGGACACCAAGCACATGAATGCAAGTCAAAGGTAAGTGATACACCTACTACACCTAAATTTGAAGGACATTGCTACATCTATTAGAAATATGGACATAGAGATCAAGAATGAAGATCCAAAGCAAAATCCAACTGGACATCTAAAAGGAAAGCACATGTACCTAAGTAAGGTAACTCTTGAAGTTGGGATTAAAAAACATGGTACAATTGTCATTATTGTGGAGAGTATGGTCACATTCAAGAATATTGTATTAGAACACATTTAAGAGGTAATTAAAAGAAATGGTTAAATGGAAGCTTAGTTTGTTTCAATTGTCTCAAGGTTGGACATGTTATTAAGAACTACAAGACCCGAGCACCAACACCAAATAATGAATACAAAAAAGGAAAAGGAAAGGTTGAGATAAGTAAAAATTGGCAAAGAGAGAAGAAGGTGAAAGTAGTAAATCTAGTGAAGTTGAGATCACCCAATTTGATGGATTAGGTGATCACACCATATTCAACTAAGCAAAAAGGTGTGTAAGTAGCTATACACTTGAGTGATATATTAAACACTCATTCCTAACAATAAATGCAATTAAATTTCCATATCAACATGAAAAAGGATGCACCAAGACAAATTTGAGAGAAGAATTGGGTAATGGAATCAATTACACTATCAAGTGTCAAGCATCAATAATACTATCAATATTGACTGAGCATTGCAATATGGATTGAAAATTTTACATGATTGAGCTGATGTGTTGGCCAAAATAAATGGTATTGATTGGGCTAACATCGATCGAGTAACAAAAGGAAAGAAGTGTGAACACAATATGTGAAGACAAAAGAAAATTGTAATGCACCTACTTCAATACAATGCATTTATTGTAGACCTAAATTGACAGTTGAAGGTATATATCAAAATTTTGATGCTCATTTTCATTTACCCAATAATTTTCAGTGAACACATGTGATCAAGATGGTTTTAGAGAAAGAACAAGTGAATCATAGTGTGCCATCGACAAGATTTGAAGAATTAAGTAAGTAAGGTTTATAGTGCTAAGTCAAGTTGATTTTGAATTGTTTTAAGTGAAGTTGATTAAACCCTAGTTTTAAAACTGACATCCACTACATCTGTATCTAGGAAGAAAATATTGAAGGAAAGCATCACATAGCTTGTGAGGAATGATCAATGTCCTCCACCCAAATGCATGATGTACCCTAATATTTCAATGACTTGAGATGCATCTAGCACCTTATCATCAATTCCACCAAGAGCATTAATGGCTCATGATGTTTGATCATTCTATATGTGCAAGATTGTAGAAATTGGAGATTATAAATTTTGAGCAACTTATGATAAGTTGTGTGACAATGTAGTTCTAAAAGATGAGAATAAGGTTGTGGCCAAGAAAGGGTTTACTCATGCCATAGCATTTCCAAAAGTATTCAAAGTGGGATGGATACAAATTATACTAAGCCAAGTACATGACATGAAAATTTGGTTGGAAGGTGGGCCAATGAAAATCAATAGAGCAATCATCCACACAGTTACTGGTTACACTACCCTAGATAGGGAAAAATCAATGAGGCATGTAACTAAGAACATCATCGGGAATGGATGAAGGACAAATGGAATAGATGAGGAATGTCAATAGATGAGATTGAAGATCTAGTTATTGAGTTTGCAGTGCATGTAATTACACACAAACTATATTATTCAAGCCAACTAAATAGTGTTCCCTGAATTGTAGTCAACCTAGGTTATAAGATTGTAATGAAAGATCATAGCTATTACTTGGCCGAGTTGAAACTTCAACAACTATCAGAAAATCTTGGAGAAATTTGAAAGGAAAAGAAAAATTCATGTGAGTTTGGATCATTGTTAGTTTGTATATTTTTCTATGTACACAATTTATCAACATAGTTGTATGGGACAAGACAAGACCTGTTACTGAAAAATCAATGTTCTCATTAAACAATTCGGAGCAAATTTTGAGGCTATTATGGACAACTATTTTGATGAGTTTAAGAATAAGATGAAGAACAAGATGAGGATTCCAAAATTAGTGGTAGATCATTATTTTGATGATGTATGTTTCATGGTAGACACTGATTTAACCTATGCCTAGGTAGTGTTACCAAGGATTGCATGGTTAAGGCCAATGCAATATGAAGCCAATGTAGATGAAGTTATAGTAGTAGTGAAATCATTGTTATATGAGAAAATTGACAAGAATGTTGAGCCCTTCGATAATTATGAGTCAGCCAAGATTAAAATGTTGGTGCAAACAAAAGTGCCCAAAATGGATAGGAAATGAAAGAAGATGATACAAGATCTTGAGGGAAATCTTGGCACAAAACATCTCAAAAGGTAAAGAGTTAGTTGTTGTCAAGCCCAAGGTAACCAAACAAAAGAAAATTATGATTGTTGATCTTAAGGTGAATGAAAGAGAAATGTGAAGAAGGAAGTAACACCTCCTAAACCTAAGCCAAACAGGAGGATAATTACTAGATCCAAGGCAACTCAATCCTCAATTGTAAAGAAAAAACAAAGTCTAGTAAAGAGTAAAAAGACCAAAAGTACTGAGAAGAGCCTACCTAAGAGGCCAAGAATAAAATTCATTGTTGCACCTAATGAGGAGGAGGAAGATAATGAGGAAACTAAGTCTGATGATTTGAGAAAGCTTGAAATTTCACCCAAACTACCTCCCATGACCATTGATCAAGTATGCAAGAAAATTAGAAATTTAGTTGGCATAACAAGCCTTAAGTAGATTAAGTATGATTCTTTGAATAAACATGATCAAGAAAAGATTGAAAAAATGATGATGGATATGATGATTAAGTTCAGATATACACCTATAGAGTTAGGGGAAGGTATTCTTGAGGATTTGTATAATATATTAGATGCAAAATGGAAGTGGGCACTATCCACTGAGAAACAAATAAGGGAGAATATATTAGACAAAACAATGGAAGATTTAGGGAAGACACATATGTCTATTGCCCTAAAAGATTTTGCAAATAAATTTGTACCTAAAGTGAGGGCATACAAAATTTTGAAGTATAAAGATGATGAAGTTGAGAAGGAAAGCATTTTAATGTGGAAGAAAATATTTGGATTGCTAATTCCATCAGCTAAAGAAGAAAATGAGGAAGAACAAAAAGATGCAATTGAACTAGAGTCAAGATGATGAACTTGAAAAACTTGAAGAAGAAGTTAGGAAGTGAGAAGAATAGACTGAATAGTAGGATGTTGTCACTATAGAGGATATTATTGATTCATCACCACTGAATTAGTATATATTAATTGAGGAAGACTTGGAAAATGTTGAATTAGATACCTCAAACACTTCTCTTCTATGCACCAATCTAGTTTTGTTACAAATACAAGATTATCCCTAGATTGATAGTGCAACACCTTATGGTTTTGAAGTTACATCAGTTACAATTATTCTTGACATGAGTTTCAAACAGTAGGAAAAGGAAATCATTGTGCTACCATAGTTTACTCATGTCACAGATGGAGAAGAAGATGAGAAAGAGGAAGTAGATCAATTTGCACTAGAATACAAAGAGGGAAATAGAAGTTAGAATTCACAGAGCTCGAGAAACCTAAAGAGCAAGAGGCTATCCAAGCTCTTATTCAATTTTTGAGTGCCATTTCTACTAATGCATTAAATGTTATAGGTGACATCAACTACACATGGACCTAGCACAAAGGTGAAACAATTACAGATATCACTACCTAGTGACAAAACCCCTTTGTTATAATTATTGGTACCAAAAGTTGATACACCAGAGACCACAATTAGTTTAGATGAGGTAATCACATTTCTAAAATATGACCTTTACAACATGACCCTAGAGAAAATGCAAGATTTACAAGCTTTGCTGAGTCACAAGACAAAGGAAGAGAAACTAAGGCAAGAATTCAAGAAAAAGTAGGTACTCCATGAAATTAAGGAGATTTTTGTTGACGCTTTTGATATTAATGATGTAAATGAGCAGCATCTAATTTTGGATCAGTTGGTATATATAGTTGACAAAGTACATAATGAGGATATAGAGACCAATGATAAAATGATGAAATGGTCTAAGAAAATGTTTGAGCACAAAGTTTTGGAGAAAGTTTCAACAACACTTTTCATAAGGTAGGTTGAGCTTTCTAACCTTACCACTAGTCTGGAAGGAATTTCAACATCTATTCATTCTTTGTTTATAAAAATTTGTGATGTTGATTTCTTCACTATGGAGAATCAACACTTTACTAATCAAATACAAGCATATTTGAAGGCTTGCACTATTTCATTGAGCAAGAACACAAGTTCAAGCTCACATTCATACAATAAATTGACATTTTATCAAGGAAGATTAGCCAAGTTGATGGCTAAATACAACATCATTAGACATAAATTATTCTCCATCCAACTCATGTTGCTACCCCATTTGGAAATAATGCAAAAAGAGTTATCAATTGCACAAAATTTGGTCAAGAGAGATCCACACCTCTCAACTACAGATAGCTTAATTGATATAGGTACCCAACTAGAAATTCAAATTCAGGTCTAGGAATTAGTATGAACTAGATGGAATCAAGGATTGGAGGTGATTTTAGAAAATCTCAAAATATTTTTGGATAATTATAAGTTGACCCGTGCAAACCCCAAGCCATAGAGTGTCAAAAACAAGGGGGATATCATTCATGACATCAATCATGAATAGGGGAAATCAAAAGATCAAATCAAAATGGTCATAATTAGATGAGTCAGCATCAAAGATCACATGTATGAAAAGACATTTATATATTGTATAGTAGACTCAAGTTTTTGGAGACTGAATTATAGTCTAAGGGGGAGTGAAATTTTTTGTAATATTGAAGGGATTGCTAAGTCATGGTCAAAGGGGAAGATTGCTGATCTCTAAGCCTTGTTGCCTATTATTATCCAAAACTTAGTCATTTTCTAGGAAACATTGGTCATTCATTACTATGATCGAGCCATCCAAAGAAGGTCGAGCTACATGGACTTGTCTATATTTCACTACATGCCAAGCAAGTCAAAGGTTTTTGAGAATCCCAGTTGAGACCGAGCTGCTATACATGTTGAGTGAATCATATGGAGATTGAGTAATGTATGAATTACTTATGTCAAGCAAGTTAGTATATGCTGATCCTACAAAAGCTAAGAGATAGCATGACTGTTAGTTATGATCAAGTGTCAGGATATTTAATTGCCAAGTAAACTAGTTTTACAATATGTATTTGTAATGGTACAAACACTTATGTAAAACATTTCAAGGTTGAATTCTATGTTACATTTATGAATTGTAGAGATAGCTAAGGAGAAAATTACATGTTTTGTCAAAAGGCATTAATCCCAAGAAAGATAGATTAACCAATTAGAAATTCAAAAGGGTTAAATAGAAAAAGAATGAATTATAGATTGTTGATTTTAATCTAGAACCTTGCATGATTGACTATTTAAGAAGGGATGAAACCCTAAATCATAAGATGTGAGAAAGAGTGTGAAGGAAGATCATGAATGTGTGAAAAGGTCAAGGACATAGAAAGGAAGGTTAAGTTTGATACATAGAAACCTAGTAGTGAAGGATAGAACATAGAAAATTAGATAAGGAGAACAAGTTTAGGAATTGAAGAGAGGAGATCTAATAAGCTTCATATAGAAAACCAAAGGATAAGGTACTGAGATAATTTTGTATTAGGGAAAATCTCTTAACCGAGTGGTTTTTAAAAGACCTTGTTAAATATCCTAACAAAGTGCTTGCTTCATTTTAAGTTTAAATCCTTTTATCAAGGTAGACTTAATAGTCTTCTATTGCTTTTAATTGAATAGACCCCTCATGGGGTAGATCATCAAAAGTGATCAAATTTTAGCCCTAATAGGAAAATTTTTTTGTTGCAGCAATAAATATTTTTGGGTGTCATCCCCACCCCAATTTTATACCTTCACCTTGGAGGGTTTCTAGGTTACCAAAATATTAGTGTTACATGTTTCTATTTTCATGGATGACATGTATAGTTAGATTCATTTTAGTTCATGATTATATGATATATGTGTTGAATACAATTGATTAATTGTGTATTGTCTTTGATGTTACACAAAATGTCATATCATCACCAATCAATGTATGCTAAGCTCACTCAGGCATTGAAGATAATTTTTTGTGTCGACTGAGCATTCCAAAGTTTTCCTAGTTTAGAAGACAATATCTACCAAGTTCACTTGAGTGTCAAAGGAAAGTTTGCAAAAGTTGAGGGTTAACCAAACTCACTCGGTTAATGAAGGAAATGTTGGATGGACCTAGTGTTAACCAAGCTCACTTGGTTACAAAAGGAACTTAGAAAATATGCAATGTTGACCAAGTTCACTTGGTTAACATAGGAAAATCATTTTTGAGTTAGTGTCTACTGAGCAGGGTTAGTTAATGAAGGATTTTCTTGTTTTGGCATATTGAGTTCAATTGATTTATCTATTGGTTCTAGCCGACTAAGAAGATGAATATTGATTATACTAAGCCAACTTGACGATATGAAAGATATAAATATAAAGTCAAGTTGAGGATTAGAAAATGTATGATAGTGGAACATAATTGAAGATTTGATAATGTCAATAGAAAGTGAATTTGAAGGATAAGTAGAATATCCTTGTTGAGATGCAAAGATACATTCAATCAAGAAAGATCAAGTATACAAGCCATAATTACGATCTATAATCAAAAATTCAGTTGTATCAAGAATTTGGTCATCACATTGTTACTCTCTAACCATTGTGACAATGATCAAAATCTCTTAACAAAGTTGGCTTAACAACTATTTGTAAATCCTATAACAATGTGGCATTTTTATTGAAGTGTCTAAAGACCTCTAACAAGGCCACTCCTAATAGGGTGATGAAATCCTCTAATAGGATCACACCTAATAGTGTGTTTTGTAACATTTAATAGGGCTAGCTCCTAATAGGGTACACTTCAGAAGAGTGAAAATCAGTAACTAGTTGCAATTGGTGGTTTGGATTTCCACGTTAAATCTTGGTGTCAAGTGTGTACATGTTATTTCTTTTATGTGTTTGCAACTAAGTTAAAGTAATATTAATCATAGATAATATCTTAAAAAATTTCATGTTATGCATTTACTAAGCTATTTCAATGTTTAACAAGTTACAACATTTTCTGTATGTTTGCTGAGCATTAATAGAGTTATTTTTTCATAGAGTTTTTTTTGAACTGACATCTAAGGGATCTAAGATTTATTTTAGTGGTAAATAATTTAGCCCTCCCCTCTTAGTTACTCCTCTTATATTTCCAAAAATTGGTATCAGAGAATTTGGTGCTTGCAGAGAAGGTTTTAAGGACCAAAGCTAAAGATCAGGATGTCTTATAGAAGAGTGATTTGTAAGTTGAACTGAGACAACTTTGCAGTATGGAAAGGACTTATGAGGTTACATCTAGCAAGTATTAGTGATTTAGGCTATAAATATCTTAACATTGAATACAAGATTCCTATTGGAACATTATCAGTTGAAGATATTGTTGAAAAGAAAAATTGTAACATCATCATGATTGACATTGCTTCTACTCTTAATTATATTGAATTTGATGGAGTAAAAAGTTGTACTATAGCTTATGAAATGTGGATTAAACTAAAAGACATCTATGGAGGAGATGATAATGTAAGAAGAGGTAAAGTTGAAAGTCTCAGAGGACAATTTTATTAGATGAAGATGAGAGAAGATGAAAACATTGCAAAATATGTTGAGAGAATCAAAGCAAGTGTGAGAAAAATCAAAGCATCTAGAGGAGACATTAAGGACAAAATAGTTGTGAGCAAGGTACTTTGAACCCTTCTTCCTATCTATGCAATTAGAGTGTTTGTGATTCAAGAAATGAGATTTGATCAAAATAGAAAAATATCTTTGGATGCTCTAGTTGGATGATTGACAGCTTTTGAATTAGATAACTATGATAACTATGTTCCTAGTTCCAAAGATATTGAGTCTACATTTGAAGTAAAAATCTCACTCAAGAAAAGAAGTAAGAAATCAAAGGCCAATGAATCAATAAGTGAAGAAGAAGAAGAAAGTTCTAACAATGATCTTGAAGTTTTCGATGCCCTATTTGCAAGGAAATATTCCAAAGGAAGAGGAAAGTACAATGGTAAGATACCTCTAATTTGTTTCTCTTGTGAAGAAGTTGGTCACATTGCTACAAGGTGCCCAAAAAAAGAAGATAAGGATGAAAAGAAAAACAATAAGTATAAAAGTAAGAAGGAATTCAAAAATGACAAGGACTATAAGGACAAAGGTAAGAAATCTTGTTGTATGGCTAAAGATTCTGATAACAATGAAGATGAAATGGTATATATTGTTGTAAAAGATGAATCTGATGATGAAGGAGGTAAAATGAAACTTATCTCTCATATTAGCAAAAATAACACATAGATTATTGATAGTGACTACTCAGATCATATGATTGGAGACAAAACAAAGTTTGAGCACATGGAATATTATGATGGTGGTAGTTTGAGATTTGGAAACAATGAACCTTGTTCCATACAAGGAAAATGATGTATCTCATTAACCAATGAGCTTATATGTGACAATGCTTATTGAGTTGAAGGAATAAAGCACAATCTATTGATTGTGGCACAATTGGATAACATTGGATTTGAG
The DNA here is from genome assembly GCA_028749045.1 of Cupressus sempervirens. Taxonomy (NCBI): domain Eukaryota; kingdom Viridiplantae; phylum Streptophyta; class Pinopsida; order Cupressales; family Cupressaceae; genus Cupressus; species Cupressus sempervirens. The sequence continues at coordinate 702,511,722 of CM053784.1, forward strand.
GTAGAATTTATGAATGGGAAGGCTAAACTACTAGATGGAAAAGGAAATTTGGTTGGATCTGGCAAATAAACAAAAGGTAATTTATTCTACTTAGATCTCAGTGAAAGTTCATGATTTAGTGTTCAAATAGAAGAAATTTGGTTATGACATAAAATATTATGTAATGTAAACTTTGATAACATGGTTAAAATAAGCAAAAATAGAAGAGTAAGAGGTATTCCTAGCTTGAGGAAACCTGATATAGGTCTATGCAAAATTTTTCAAATTGGTAAGATGGGAAAGACTAGTTTCAAAAGGAAGAACTATGATTCTAAAGAAGTCTATATGCAGACCTATTGCAATAGAGACTTACAATCGAGATAAGTTTTTCATTCTTTTTGTTGATGACTATAATGTATCTAAAAGAAAAATCTAAAGCTTTTCAAAAATTCAAGTGGTATGTAGAAAGAGTAGAAAAGGAAATTGGAAAGAAGTTGAAATGTTTAAGATCAGATAGAGGTGGTGAATCAATTTCTAATGAATTCAATGAATTCTGCATTGAAAAAGGAATTAAGAGACAAGTATTAGCCCCTGGTACTCCTTAGCAGAATGGTCTAGTTGAGAGAAGGAACATACCCATCATGGATTGTGTAAGAACATTGATGATAGAAAATAATGTTGCAATCAAATACTGGAAGGAAGAAATGCATACCTTGAATAGAGTACAATTGAAGAAAGACTCAAATCAAACTCCTTATGAACTATGGTATGACTACAAACCTAATGTAAGTTACTTGAAAGTATTTGGCAGCAATTGTTATATCTTGAAATAATCTAGGAAAGGTAAATTTGATATCAAAAGTGATGAAGGCATATTCCTAGGATACTCTTACAAAAGTAAGGCATAAAAATGTTTAAATTTATCTACTCATAAAATCATAGAAAGTACACATGTGAGAATTGATGAGTTTGCAAAAAAGAGTGAAGAAAAAAGAAACAAAGAGTCTAAGGACTACAAAAGATTTGTTTACTACGAACTTGATACTCTACCAAAACCATCTAGAAGAAAGGAGGCCTCACCTCCTAAGTCCCCAAAATCTCCAATAGCTACTGAGTTGTGGATAGTACACCTGAATCATAGTCTAAAGGACTCAAGTCATAGTCAGAAGCTACCAAGCTACTACAAGAGCAAACTATGTCTGATGGACCCGAGTCACAAACAATGGGACCCAAGCTTAATACTAAAGTTCATGATGAAATCAGTGAAACTAACTCCAAATCCAAAGTACCTATACTAGAAAGACATGTCAAAAGGCATCATGCACTGACCATATCATTGGGGACAAATCAAATGGAATAATGAAAAGAAACAAATTGAAAGGTACATGTTTACTTGCTGAAATTGAACCTAAAAATGTTAAAGATGCTTTGGATAATGAAAGTTGGATTGAAGCAATGAATAAAGAAATAGAATAGATAGAAAAGAAAAAAAATTGGATTCTTGTTCCTAGACCCAAGGATAAAAATGTAATTGGCAAAAAATGGGTATTTAGAAATAAGCTAAATGAAGATGGAGAAGTTTCCAGAAACAAAGCAAGGTTAGTATGTAAAGGTTATTCTCAAGAAGAAGTTATTGATTATGGTGAAACTTTTTCTCTTGTTGCAAGATTAGAAGGTGTTAGAACCTTACTAGCATATGCAACACATAGAGGATTTAAAGTTTATCAAATGGATGTAAAATTTGCATTCTTGAATGGAATTCTTGACGAGGAAGTCTAAATAGAACAACTAAAGGTTTTGTAGATCCTAGCAAAAGAGATATGGTCTATGAATTTCATAAAGCATTATATGGTTTCAAGCAAGATCCCAAAGCTTGGTATGAAAGACTTCATAACTACTTGGTACATATTGGTTTTCAAAGAAAAAATAATAATACTAGTTTGTATATCAAAGAAGGACTAAGCAAGAAGATTGTATTGGTAGAAATATTTGATGATGATACTTTATTCATAGGAAATAATGACTTATGAAAGTCATTTTCAAAAGAAATGAGTAAAGAATTTGAGATGTTTATGTTTGGAGAGATAAAATTCTTTTTTGGATTGTAGATCCAATAGAAGAAAGATGGTATCTACATTACTCAATCTAAATATATCAAGGAGATATTAAAGAAATTTGGAATGGAAGACTCAAGACCAGTTGGAACCCCTATGTCTATTGGACATAAGCTTTCCAAAAATGATGACTCCAAAGAGGTAGATCAGACCACATATAGATCAATGATTGGAAAATTGAAGTGTGTAGTGCATACAAGGCCTAATATTGCATTAGCAGTTGGTATGGTGGCAAGATTCTCAACAAATCCTGAAGAAATTCACATGATGGAAATCAAAAGAATCATGAGATATCTAAAAAGTATTGAAGAATATAGTTCATGGTACAAAATAGGAAGAAATTTGGATTGAAAAATATTCACAGATGCTAATTGGGAAGGAAGCATTGGTGATAGAAAGAGCACTAGTGGTGGAGCATTCTTTCTTGATAAAAGAATAGCGTCTTGGACAAGCAAGAAAAAAAATTCTATTTTTCAGTCCATAGCAGAGGCAAAATATGTGGTAGTAGCAATTAATTATTCTAATATTGTATGGTTCAAACAACTGTTGGCAAGTATGAAGATAGAGATCGAAGATCCAGTGGTTATATACTATGATAACAATAGTGCAATTAATATATCAAAGAATCTAGTGATGCATACCAAAATAAAACACATTGCTATAAAATATCATTTTTTGAGAGAGTTGATACAAGATAAAGAAATCGGATTGGAATATGTAAATACTAAAGAACAAATTATAGACATATTCACCACACCATTACCTAAGGATGCATTTTTGTATCTAAGAGGTAAGCTAGGGGTCATTTCCCTATCTAAAGCTTACTAAATGAAGCTTAGTGATGCATCAACCAGAGCATGTTGAAGATCAATCAGTTGATGCATTATTGACAAAGGGCATATTGCAAATGAATTAGTACATAAGGTACATTGATATTCACTAAACATTGTCTTTAGCATGAGATGTCAAAGAGGGAGAAGTTTTCTATCATATCTCATGGAAATTTTATAAAGATAAATAGTAAAAGATGTCAAAAAGGGAGAATGGACTTGGTCTGATATCAAAGAAAGAGTTTTCTATCAAAAGAAGTTGCAAATAGAAGTTTTCTGATAGAGGGAGAAACTAAAGGTAAAAGGAGCTCACACTAATAGAGAGAGTTCTCATGGATGAGAATCTGAATAAAACTAAGGATATGTTTCTTACTCTCTAAATTTTTTATTACATTATGACATGTTGTGTTTCTATTAATGCCAAAGAGGGAGATTGTTAAATACAATTGATTAGTTGAGTATTATCTTTGATATTACACAAAATGTCATATCATCATCAGTTAGTGTATGTCGAGCTCACTTGGGAATTGAAGAAATTTTTTTGTGTCTACTGAGCATTCCAAAGTTTTCCTAGTTTAGAAGCCAGTATCTACCAAGTTCATTTGGATGTCAAAGGAAATTTTGTAAAAGTTGAGTGTTAATCGAGCTCACTTGGTTAATGAAGAAAATGTTGGATGGAACCAGAGTTAACCAAGCTCACTATGTTACCAAAGAAACTTTGTGAATATGTAGTGTTGATTGAGTTCACTTGGTTAACATGGGAAAATTGTTTCTGATTTAGTGTCTACCAAGCAAGGTCGATTATCGAAGGATTTTCTTGTTTTGGCATATTTAGTTCAATTGATTTATCTGTTGGTTCTAGCCAATTGAGAAGATGAATATTAATTATTCTAAGTTATATTCTAAGATGACTTGATGATATGAAAGATATAAATATAATATCAATTTGAAGATTAGAAAATGTATGACAATGGAACATAATTGAAGATTTGATAATGTGAACAGAAATCGAATTGGAAGGATAAGCAAAATATCCTTGTTGAGATGCAAAGATACATTCGATCAAGAAAGATCAAGTATACAAGCCAGAATTGAGGTCTATAATTAGAAATTAAATTGCATAATGAATTAGGTCATCTTATTATTACTCTCTAACAATTGTAGCAATGATCTAAATCTCTTAACATAGTTGGCTTAACAACTATTTGTAAATCCTCTAACAAGGTGGCTTTTCTATTGAAGTGTCTAAAGACCTCTAAAAAGGTCACTTCTAACAAGGTGATTAAATCCTTTGATAGGGTCACACATAAAAATGTGTTTTGTAACCTTTAATAGGGTTGGATCCTAATTAGGCACACTTTAGAAGAGTGAAAATCAGTAACTAGTTGCAATTGGTGGTTTTTTCCAAATTGGGTTTCCATGTTAAATCTTGGTGTCAAGTGTGTTCATGCTATTTATTTTATGTGTTTGCAACTAAGTTAAAGTAATATTAATCAAAAATAATATCTTAAAGGTTTTCATGTTATGCATTTACTGATCTATTTCAGTGTTTACCAAGTTACAACATTTTTTTGTATGTTTGTCGAGCATCAGCAGAGTTAAGTTTTCATAGAGTTTTTTTTGTACTAACATCTAAGGGATCTAGGATTTATTTTAGTGGTAATTGATTCACTCCTCCCCTCTCAGTTACTCTTATATTTACAACAATATGATCTAGGATATGAGATGGATTAGGAGTGAATTCAGTTAATCTATTATTTTGTTTGAGGAACTAAAGTTTTATAGATCCCGATTCACCCCCCTCCCCCACCCCCCTCCAACTCTTAGTATCTTATTTCCCAATAAGACTTCCAAAACTACATATGTAGCTTATAAAAGATTAAAGGTTTATCAAATGGATGTCAAGTCTATATTTCTAAATGTAATACTGGAAGAAGAAGTTTATATTGAATAACCTCAAGGATTTATTGATTCTAACTAGAGAAAATTGGTATATGAACTGCACAAAGCTTTATATGGATTGAAGCAAACACCTCGGGCATGGTATGAAAAGTAACACTCTTAGCTAATAAGAATTGGTTTTGTTAGAACTAGTGAAAGCAATAATGTTTACTTGAAGAGTAAATTTGAAGATAAAATTTTGATAGAAAAAATATTTGTTGATGACATTATATTTGGAGGACAAGAATTGATGTGTACATCCTTTGTCAATGAAATGAGAAAATATTGAAATGTCAATTTTTGATGATATCAATTTCTTTATTGGTTTGCAAGTTTAACAAGTCAAGGATGACATATGTATAACACAATCCAATTATATCAAGGAGATCTTAAAAATATTTGGCATGGAAGAATAAAGACTACTTGGTACATCGATGGTCATAGGCTACAAATTATCAAAGGAAGAAGCCTTGACAAAATTAAATGAGACTATGTAAAGATCAATGATTAGCAAGCTACAATATGTTGTTCATAGTAGGCTTGATATTTCAAATGTAGATGGAATTGTAGCAATATTTTCTTCGAATCCTAAGGAGACACACATGACTACAGTAAAAAAAATTCATATATATCTTAAAAGAATAGAGGAGAATGGTTTATGGTACAAAAAGGATGGAGATTTTAAATTAGAGTCTACACTGATGTTGATTGGGCCAGAAATATTGACGACAAAAAGGGTACAAGTGGAGGAGCTTTCATTTTAGAAGAAAGTCTAGTAACATGGATAAAAAAGAAATAAAGTTTTATATCATAATCTATTGTTGAAATGGAGTATATAGCTACTACCATAAAATTTTCAAATATTATATGGATCAAAAAATTACTAGAAAGTATGCAAGAGGAAGTGATTGATCCTATAAAAATATATTGTAACAACACGTGTGCTATAAATATTTAAAAGAATCTAATGATGCATGCAAAAACAAAGCACATATCAATCAAGCAAAGATTACTTTAGTGGAAAATATTCACCATTTGGTAATCTTGTCTCATCGGTCAATCATCATTTGGTGACTAGCACATGTAAAATAGGTCAACTATGTCACTAGATATTTATATGATCTGTGTCCAATGCCTGTGGTAGTCACCCATTAGTTTTCACACAATTGGTGAAAAATCTTAGTCCAATCGCCACTATAATATACATTTTGGATACATTTATTTTAAAAAAAATTCCACATTACTACAACCAACTATTTTTCCCTTGGGTTGGGTATCGCCTACCATTTTCCTAACAGTGTCGACCACCATCCCTATTTAGCCAACTATTTCCTATTTTGGGCTTGCATAAGAAGATGTGTTTGATCTACATTTAACATTCCCTCTTGTTAATCCCATGAAATTTTCCTACCTAGATTGGTAGTATATATAAATTCATTCTACACAATTTTCTCTTTTCTAGTCTAGAGGCAGAGACTAGCATGTCTTATTGTTGTCAAAGTTTTAGAGTACTAAGTGCATTCTATTGACTTGTGGACCATGGTTTTCATAAAAAGGTAAGTGCTTTTTAATTAATTTTTTTGTGGTATTGATACTGGTTATTTTTTACTGTCCATTGAACATCTCACATGCTAAGATAGGTTTGTAAATTTTATTGGGTATTACCATAAATTGTAGTACTATAGTACCCTTTTTATGAGGATAAATCATATTATTATTATTATATGTAGTCTAAGTAGTCTACTATCATAGTCTTTGACTCATCATTTTTTGAGTCTTTTGTTTTTCATAGCCTTTATCGATTTGCATTGTCAAACAAGAGGGGTAATAGGGGTTTCGATAGGATCCCTTAAAGCCAAGAGAGGCCACCATTACCAAAACATAGAACCATATATGTATATTTTGGTGTTAGAAATTTTGGTAACCTACAAGATTCATAAATTAGATCTCCAATGCATATTGAAAAAGGAGATGCATCACAAGTTGGAGAACATATTGAAGAAGTTCAAGTTGGAAACCTAATATCTCAATCAAGGATGAACTTGAACATGATTTGGAGGCACTTCCCCTTAGTAGGGAGTCACAAAATGATATGATATACTTGGAGTTGGGTGAGAAAACCAAAAGTGATTCCATAAATCATGTTCATGCTAAGAAAGGGAAAAGAAAATTGGAATAAAAAAGGATCAATCTCACAGGGATCTGTCCAAAAGGAATTTTTAATTAGAATGGGTGGAAAAGTACTAGTTTATAAAACCAGTGGCCAATGTAATTGATGTTGAGCCTCCTGTAGAATACAAAAGTAAGATTTGCATAGAGATAACAAAGAAGGAGAAGAGTTTGCAGCTTAAACTTGATACCTTAGAAAAGCATGTCGGTAAAGTTTACAAAAAGAAAACTATAGATGGAGTTGAAAAATTCATACTAACTTGAAAAATGAAGGACAACTATATGAATATCAAGAATGCCAAATTATACAAGTTACACGAGCAATTACAGGAGAAGCATTTTGCAGTAAAAGGTTCTATTGAATATTTCATTGGAAAAACAATGGAAGTGGAAAATATGGGAAATGTTATTCAATTAAGTGTAGTCTTTTATATTTTGAGTAGAGGGCATCCTATGATGCACTATGCTTCAATTATTGGTTTGTTGCACTTTTTTAAAGTTTGAAACTATCCAAACAGTCATTGGTCAGTAAGCAATGGGTGGGAATGGGCTAGTTGTCTTGCATAGGTTGAAAAAGAAGATATGAAGGAAAAAATAAAATAGTCAAATTTTATTGCATTGTCTCTAGATGAAGTTACAACAATTGATAATATTTCCTAGGTGTGCATGCATGTTTATATTGTAAAAAATCTTTGTCATCAATGATTTCTACTATCTATTACTAAATTGAATTGTAGTGCAATAGTTGAAAATTAATATGATTTATTTAGGAGTACTTAATTGATTGTGGAGGTATGGACAACATGGAGTTTTCCAAAAAGTTGGTGTGTGTTGGTGTAATGGGCACCCTGAAAATGCCAAAAAAATTGAACCAACTGCTGATAGTGATTTTAATGTCTTTGCATAGATTTGAAACCATATAACATAAATAAGAAGGAATTTATGCAGAATGGAGATTGAACCACTGCTGAAATATTATTAGTTCTCAAACTAATAAAATTAAATACATAGCAACTCACTAATTACTCTAGCATCATCAAATACATAACAAACTATTCAACACATTAATTACACCCAATCTACCAGTGGCTGAAAATGCATCCAAGTTGCCTATTAGTGACTTGATAGTGATGAATTCCAAAAGCCAAACCCCAAGGGAATGACATCTAGAATGTCACAAGAGAGGATGAACATCCTCTAATGCCAAGAACATAACTGTACATCCAAGTTCCTATCTAATGCAATTCACCATCATCCGATACTAAACAATGAAGCTCCCACCTCTATTTATACTTTCCCTTGAACCTTCTAGAAGGAAATAAAATATTAACTAATTAAATTTACTAGAAGCTTCCCCCTTCCAATAATTAATGCACTCTCTAGAAACTCCTCCCTTGCAATACAATAATTAATTGTGCTTCTAGAAAATTAAATTACTAGAGGCTTCCCCCTTTCCAATAATTAATGCACCGTCTAGAAGCTTCTCCTTGCAATACAATAATTAATTAAATTAATTAAATATAAAGTCACCTTTTAATTTAAATTTATTTAATGACTTTATAAGAAATTAATTTAATCAATTTCTCCTTATATCTCCTTTTAGCCTTTGGAGAACGTGAAGGCTAAGAACTCCACTTAGTTGCTAAAAGATGAAGATATTATAGTTTTCCCTCCTTGAAATTGCTTGTCCTCAAGCAATCTCAGTCCTATTTGTTGTAGTACTTGCTCACTCTCCCAAGTAGCATCTTCCTCTGGTAGACATCTCCATTTGACTAAATATTCTTTAATCAACCTATTTCACAAAGTCCTTTCCCTAGTATCCAGAATAGCCTCAGGAATCAATATGAGCTTTCCCTCCTCATCTAATGGTGGCAATTTTGTAGAAGGCACAACTCTCTGACTGATGGCTTTCTCAAGCCTCAACACATGAAACACATTATGTACTCGACTGCCCTCTGGAAGTTGAATCTCATAAGAAACCTTGCCCAAATTGTGAATCACTCTATAAAGGCCATAAAATCTAGGCTTCAACTTCTCTTCTCTGCTCTTCTTGAGTGATGACTGCCTATATGGTTGTAGCCTCAGGTAAACCATATCCCCAACCTTGAAGCTATACTCTATCTAGTGCTGGTCAATATACAATTTTTGCTAATTTTGGGCTTGCCATATATTCTCCTTGAGAACTCAAAATATCCTGACTATCTTGCAAGAAGTGTTTTGCTTTGGGCACTCTACCATACCCCAAAACTAGATCCATGAAACTAGGTGCTTCATAACCATATAGTGCCATGAAAGGAGTCATCTTGATGGACATATGATTAGTGGTGTTATAACAATACTCTCCCATATGTATCAATTTGACCCAAGCCCTCTATTGTGTAGTCACATAGTTCCTCAGATATCCTTCCACCCATTTATTCACAATCTCTGTTTGCCCATTTGTTTATGGATGATAACTAGTGCTAGGTGTAAGATCTGTACCACATAACCTATAAATTCCTACCAAAAAGTACTCATAAATTTATTATCCCAATCACTAACAATAAAAATAGGTAGCCCATGTAACTTGAATATCTCTCTGAAGAAAAGATTAACCACCTAGGTTGCTGTGTAAGTGAATGGAATAGCAAAGAAGTGAGCAAAATTTTTCATTTGGTCAACTATCACATAGATGCAATCTTTCCCCTATACTCATGGTAACCTGATGATGAAGTCCATAGAAATACTTTCTCATTTATTATCTAGAATGGGCAAAGGTTGTAACAACCCTATAGGATATGTGTGTTCTCCCTTATTTTGTTGACAAACTGCACACTCCCTAACATGCTTATTAACATCATCCTTGAGCCCTTTCCATGTGAACCACTCACAAATCTACCTATAGGTCTTAAATACCCCTAGATGTCTAGCTATAGGTGCATCATGAAATGCCTTCAGTATTACCTCCCTAAATAGTGATTAAGTAATCAAATATATCCTTCCCTGGAACTTAATCAATCCATCCATCACCACGTAAAAATCATCCTGCATGGTGCCTGCAATCACTCCATAAGCCCAAGTGTCCCTCGCATACTCTACTATAATCTTATTTCTCCAATCTCCTATAATCTTAGCTAGAGCACAAATATGAAGTCTCCTAGATAAAGCACTTGCTACCACATGCTTCTTACCTTTGACAAACTCAATGTCAAAGTCATAGGCCTGTAACTTTGTAATCCACTTCTATTGTCTATCATTCAAATCACATTGGCTCATGAAGTATTTGATGCTGTTGTGATTATTTTTGATAACAAACTTTCCCCCAACTAGGTAGGGCCAAAACTTAGCCAATGCATGCATAATAGCCAACATCTCCTAGTCATAGATGGAATAGCTCCTCTCCACTCCACAAAGCTTTATGCTCTAAAAAACAATGGGATGCTTCTCCTGCATCAACACTACCCCAATCCCATATCCTCATGCATCACAATGAAGCTCAAATGACTTTGTAAAATTTGGTAGAGCTAGTATTGGACATGATGAAATCACCTTCTTAAAATGATCAAAGCTTCTCTGAGCTGTCTCTATCTATGTGAAGGCCCCTTTCTTGGTAAGGTCTATCAAAGGTGCAACCATCTGTGAAAATCCCTTAACAAATATTTTGTAAAACCCACAGAGACTAAGGAACCCCTTAAGCTATGTAAGATTCATAGGAGTAGGCCAATCAATGATAGCCCTAATCTTTTTAGGATCTACCCAAACTCCATCTACACTGATGATATGCCCAAGATATAGTAGCTTAGTCATCCCAAACTCACACTTAGATTCCTTGGCATATAGTGACACTTTCTCCAAAGTGGACAACACCATCTTAAGATGTTGTAAATGCTCCTCCCAAGTCTTACTAAAGACTAAAATGTCATCAAATAAAATCAAGACAAATCTCCTAAGCTGCTCCCTAAATACCTGATTCATGCAACTCTAGAATGTATCAAGGGCATTGGTTAGCCCAAATGGCATAACTAAAAACTCAAAGTGGTCATTGTGACACCAAAAAGCTATCTTCTTAATGTCCTCCTCCCTCATCTTGATCTGATGATACCCTAATTGTAGATCAATCTTTGTAAAAAAAAATGCACCATGTAACTCATCAATTAGCTCATCTATTTGTGGGATGGGATATCTATTCTTAATGGTCTTCTTTTTTAATAACCTGTAATCAATGCACATGTGCATTGTTCCATACTTCTTCTTTACCAACACTACCATTGAAGCAAAGGGGCTCTCACTAGGCCTGATATGCCCCATCTTGAACAACTCCATAATTGTCTTCTCTATCTCATCCTTTTGTTTCTTAGGATGGTGATTGGGAGTAATCATAACTAGTTTGGCTCCCTCCTTGAGCTCAATAACATGCTCTATCCCCCTGTCAAGAGGAACCCCATGTAGAATCTCACCAAATACCTTAGTGTGCCTATTAAGTATCTCCTGGATATCTAGTAGATGACTCTTCATCTATGGCTCCCATGAAGCTAGCATAGTTAAACATTTTGCTGCCCACTCTATGTCATTATGTCAAAAAAGTCTCTACATTCTCCTTAGGAAACTAATCTACAAATCCAATATGAAAGTCCTCTAAGTGCAACAATTCTCCTCTCATGCTGAAACCTCATCTCTAATTTTTCTAGGTTGAGTGCGAACTCAACTAGCGAGGCTATCCATATCATACTAAGGATGACATCATAGTCTCCCATGCCTACCACATAGAACTCATCCTCCAACTCATAGCCATCTCCAAACCTAATCTAAAGATTAGATATCTTTCGAGTGCATAATAGTTTGTCACCATTAGCTACCATGACTCTAAAATTGACATGCTCCTCAGTCTGTAGACCTCTCTTGGCTACCAATTGTGCATCTATGAAATTATGTGTAGCCCTAGTGTCAATGAGTGAGATCACTTTCTGCCCCTAGATAGTACCCCTGACCTTAAATGCGATTTCCTTTTGATCCCCTATTAATCATGCCAATGAATTCTTATCCTCACTAATGATACTCTCCTCTATAGTGCTATCCTCATCTAAATCAGAGTGTTGATCCCCCCTCTTTGGTTGTGACTCCTGTACTAAGAAATACTCCATTTGATTTGTCTTAGTCTTGAGAGGACACTTATGAGATAAATCCCAAGGCTCTCTACAATGAAAACATAGCTTCTTCTTTCTCAAATCACTCAAGGTGTCATTATCCAACTTATCTCTTTTTGGCTGAGCATCCTTGTGAAAACATTTTTTGTCCTTCTCCTTGTCCTTTTTTATATAAGAATCCTTGTGCTGAAATCTAATCCTAGAAGAAGGTGCTAAGTCATGAGCCTTTTTAGTGGCCTCTTGTAACATAGTTGGGTCATGCCTCTTGACCCAACCCCACAAGGGATCTGAGGGTCCATCCATAAACAAAACTACTAGCCTCCTCTCTAAAATATATGTGACCAACACAACTAACCTCTGAAATTCACTATATACATTTCAATTGATCCCCACTGCTTGAGTTGTGCCAACTACTTAAACTATAACTTGAGATCCCTAGTATCAAATCTCTCTATGAGCTTCTTAGTGAGCTCCTCATAAGATGTGATCTGATTATGCCCCAAGGTTACCCTTCCATGGTGCCACCACTCATGCACTAGTCCATCCAAGTGAATAGCCACATACTTTATAGCCTCCTCAGGCATAGGATTCAGCTGCAAGTATGTATCTATCTTCTGTACCCAAGCTCATGTGGTCATCTTCCTTGAAGCATCATAATAAGGTAAAGAAAGTTTCCCAACTTTCTTTCTCAGCTCAAGGTTTTGAATTCTTCCTCCTGATCTAGGCATGTGTCTCATCCTCAAGTCCATATAATGTCTGAGGGAAATATCTACTTGAAACTCCAGTCCACTAGCCTCCCAATCCCTCCTAAATTGATCCTGTAACTCCATAATATGTAGTTCATTAACTAATTGAACTAGATCTCTGGGTGGGAAGGTGGGTAGAAGAGGTCTTGAGCTTGCTATTCAAGTTGGGTGTGCAACATGTCTAAAGTTATCAGCCTTATTCCCATTGTGTCCATGTCTATTATGAATGTTATTCTCAGGACCATTATTATTGCCTTGACCTCCATTATTATTGCCCCTATTGTTGTCATTTCCTCCATTGTTATTGTTTCCATTTTTGGCATCACCTAGATTAATATGGATGCCCATCTGTCTAGCCATGAGTTGCAACATCATATCCATTCACCTATTCTACTCCTATTGCATACGCTAGCCCTCCTCTAATGTACCTAGTAACCTAAACATTACATTTTCTTGATTTGGACTGGTATTCCTACCTCCATCTAATCCTATATTTATGTCATCTCAGTCACCCATACTATTGTCTTGTTCAAAGAATATCTCTTCTATGTCTGTATGACTAGATTGTATGTCCCCTTGCATAGATGAACTAGATTGTTCACTTTGAAAGTCTAAACTCCTACTTTGTGTTGCTTTGGTATTGCAAAAATTATAAAGCCCTTGTCACATGCTCAAACATAAATGCTTAAGACCTCCACAGGATGGCAAGACTTATAGCTTTGATACCACTGTAATGGGCACCTACAGGTTATAACTGTGTGAAACACTTTGCAAGCAAGCTCTGATACCACTGTAATGGGCTTTGATACCACTATAATGGAAGCTAATCTTTGATACCACTATAATGGGCACCCTGAAAATGCCCAAAAAATTGAACCAACTACTGATAGTGATTTTAATGTCTTTAGATAGATTTGAAACCATATAACATAAACAAGAAGGAATTTATGCAAACTGGAGATTGAACCACTACTGGAATAGTATTAGTTCTCAAACTAATAAAATTAAATACATAACAAGTCACTAATTAATCTAGCATCATCAAATACATAACAAACTATTCAACTCAATAATTACATCCAATCTGCTTGTGGCTGGAAATGCATCCAAGTTGCCTGTTAATGAGTTAATAGCAATGAATTCCAAAGGCCAAATGCCAAGGGAATGATGTTTAGAATGTCACAAGAGAGGATGGACATCCTCTAATTCCAAGAACAAAATTGTACATCCAAGTTTTTCATGTCCCCTTTTCAAATAATTAAAAATAATAAACTTTGCTAAGGCAGGCAGGCTCCAAAAGGGTGAAGTTTTGGCAAAAGGGGCTAATCTTTGGAAACCAATGGACTAATAAATAAAAATTATTATTAAATTATATTTTATTAACCCATCTTGGATGTGAGTTAGGGTTATGACCTCTTTTAAGGGGTTTGGAGGCAGTTTGGGCTCATTCCAGAACTTGATTTTTGCTCATTTCTTTGTTGTTCTTCAGAGGCTGCCAAACCTGTGGAGAAGGAGACCCAAGAATGAGAGTTTGTAGGTTTAAAATAAGGCTAAAGATGGGATTTTGAAGCCATTCCATGTGCATGCTCATACAGAGTTTTCCTTTGTGCTGAACAGTGCAGATTTGTGGGTTTTCGGGTGTGTTTTTTTGGTATGTGTTTGGTGTTTTCAGTTGAGTATTTCATATCAGTTTGGGTTGCTGCTGTATTTTAGACTTTAAGATGTTAAAATAGAGCTGAATATATGTATTGGGATGTGATTAAACTTCTGAGATAGATTATTAGTGTTTTTGTGGTGTTTCCGAGCATTTTTGTGTTAATTTTAGGAGCCCGATGTGCATAGTTTTTGTCCCACATTTGTGAACTGTTGTGTAAATTCCATATAGATCTAGAAGTGTAATTTTGTAGGCAATTATGCTGCTGAAATTTCTGTAAAAATATCCATTTTCAAATTTATTAATAATTTGTGAAGTTGTGAAATTTTTTTGGCACTATTTCGGACATACCTGATTTGGGTTTTATTGAGAAATTGGTGGATCTTTGTAATATTGGTTGTTTGATTTTAAAGATCTGATTTGAGGCTTGAAATATCATACAAAATTAGTAAAGGGACATTTAAGTAGTATCAGAGCAATGATCTTGCCAGCCTGAGGGTTTGTAGAAGTTTGCATGTCAGTTTTGACAACTACCCAGATCTTGCATGTCATAATTTATGGTTGCATGTTGCTTCTAATCAGTTGCATGTCAAAATTTATGGTTGCATGCGACTAAGTGAAAGAGAAAAAAGATATTTTTAGTGAGAAAAGAATAAAGAAATTTTGATCAAACCTCCAGTTGAAAGTAAAAGTACAAAATCCAAAGAAGGGAAAAGTATGGCTGATCCAGATGAGATGGCAAACAAATTCTTCCAAGACATCCAAAATACTCAGAAGCAAACAGTGGATAGTTTGGCAAAAACTAGAGAGGCTTGCGAATATTGATAGAAAAACTACAAGGAGTTGCATCTATTAATGATAAAGGGAGCACTTCAGAGGAGCCAAGAAATCTAAAATCCATACCATCTAAATCAACCAAAACTATTTTCTTGCCTGTAGATGAGCCACCAGTACCAAATCCAACCATTAATCTTGTGGAAGAGGTTACAGGTAACTTGATTGCATTAAGAGCTACTTATAATGGCTTAGATGATGACTTTCGTAGTTTGATTCCTTTTAGAGAATATGTGGATATGATGAACACTTTGATGCCCAAGAAAGTGAACAGGAGGGAGCATGACATAAGTGGAAGAGAGCTCAAAAATAAAATAAGCAAGTTTACAGCACCTACTTTTGATGGAACAAATAAAATTTCAGCCAGAGCATGGCTACAAAAATTACAGACTTTCTTCACACTTAACCCCATGAAGGAGAGTGATGCTGTTCAATTTGCAAGTCTACACTTGGAAGATGCAGCCTATGATTGGTGGTATCATGGAATGAATACTCAAGGTCATGATCAGGTAACTACATTTGATGATTTCAGTCAAAGAGTGATAGATAGATTTTACCTCAAGGATGATGAAGAGTACTTTAAAGAATTGTCAAAGTTGAAGCAAACCAAATCAGTTAATGAGTATATAGAAGAGTTTCAAAAAGTGGCTATTATGGTACCTGATATGAGTGAAAAGAGGATTGTTTATATTTTTCTTGATGGTTTAGAAGATTTTGTTAAGGGTTTGGTTAAGGCTTTCTCACCCTCAACCTTACAGGAAGCTATCAAAAGAAGCTTGCAACTTGAAACTTGCGTGCCTATGAAATCAGTCACTAATCAAAAACCCCCAAATCTTTGGCAACATAAGGGAAATTTTCAAAAAAAGACTTTCCCAACACTACCGCCAAAAGATGTGATAAATGTGGCAAAAAAAAAGGTAGATGAAGAGACTAGGAGTGAATTACGAAGGAAAAAGCTTTGTTTTACTTGTAGAGAACCATGGGTTCCAGGACACAGATGTTTGGGGAAAGGTCAAGTGCACTATATTGAAGTTTCTTCAGAATCTAATTCAGATGAGCATGAGGAATTTCATGATACTAAGGAGGAGGTAGAAGAAGAGAAAGAAAAAGAAATCAGCAAGGATGGCACTTTAGCAGCATTATCAAGAGTCCCAAGATACCATCCCTTTCGAATTCAAGGGGTACTAGCAGGGAAAAGGTTGACAGTTCTTCTTGATAGTGGAGCAACTCAAAATTTTATTGATGAGGGATTTGTCATGAAAAGAGGGCTTAAAGTAGAATATTTTGAGGGATTCAATGTTACTGTAGCTGATGGATTCACTATGCCTTGCACACGAGTGGTGAAACAACTCAAGATGACCTTAGGAGATTATGAGTTATGTGATGACTTCTATGTGGTTGGTATTGGGGAGACAGATCTTGTATTGGGTGTTCAATGGTTGCACTCTATTGGAGGCTATTACATGAACCATCAAACTATGGGGTTTAAATTTCATTCCAATGGGAAAGAAGTCATATTGAGAGGTTTATCGAATGGAGCACCTAGGGCGATCTCTGCAAAGAGGATGGAGAGGACTTTTCGAAGAGGACAAGTAGCATGGGTAGTAGGAGTCATAATCCATCCAACAAGCTCTCCAAAGAATCAAGGTAATTTCCATTTTGAAATTCAAAATATTCTTGATAAGCATAGTATAGTTTTCAATGAATTGCCTCCAGGATTACCACCAGATAGAGGTTTTGAGCATGTTATAGAGTTAGAACAGGGTGCCAAACCAGTTATAACAACCCCATACTACCATCCAAGAGGTTATAAGGAAGAAATTGAAAAAACTATTAAAGAACTCTTGGACATGGGATTCATAAGGCCTAGCTCTAGTCCATTTGCATCATCTGTGGTACTTGTCAAGAAAAAGGATGGTACAATGAGAATGTGTATAGACTACAGGGCTCTAAATAAGAAGACCATAAAAAATAGGTATCCCATACCATGCATAGATGAACTCATTGATGAGTAACATGGTGCTGTATACTTCTCAAAAATTGACTTAAGATCAGGGTACCATCAAATCCGAATGAGCAGTGAAGATGTGGAAAGACTGCTTTCAGATGTCACTATGGGCACTTTGAATTTCTTGTTATGCCATTTGGCCTCACTAATGCACCTACAATATGCCAATCTTGTATGAATAAGGTATTCAACCAACATCTTCAAAAATTTGTTTTGGTATTTTTTGATGATATCTTGATTTACAGTAAAACATGGGAAGAGCATCTAAAGCACATAGACACTGTTTTGGGAATCTTGAAGTAGTAATCCTTCTATGCTAAGCTATCTAAATGTGAGTTTGGTTTGACAGAGATCCTATATTTGGGAAATATTATAAGTTCTAAAGGAGTACAGGTTGATCAACAAAAAATCCAGGCAATTTTGGATTGGCCTCCACCCACTAATCTTACACAGTTGAGAGGTTTCTTTGGATTGTGTAGCTACTATAGGAGATTTTCCAAGGTATTTTCTCAGCTTGCTGCCCCCTTTACTGATTTGAAAAAGAAAGGAGCTTTTTTTTGGATATAAGAGGCACAAAAAATATTTGATAAGCTTAAGGAGGTAATGAGTTCATGCCTTGTGCTTGCAATTCCAGATTTCTCTTTACCTTTTGTTGTTGAATCTGATGCTTCTGCAGAAGGTATAGGGGCTGTCCTAACTCAAAGGGGACATCCAATAGCATTTGAGAGTAGAAAATTAAATCAATCAAAGAAAGGTTACTCCATCTATGATAAGGAAATGTTGGCAATCATGCATGCACTTCATAAGTTTAGACAATATTTGGTATGTGGGAGATTCATTGTAAAGATAGACCATAATAGCCTCAGGTTGTTCTTGAACCAAAGGGATTTGAATGATCATCAAAAAAATTGGGTAGGAAAATTGCAAGCTTATGATTTTGATATTGAATACATGAAAGGAAAGAATAATGTGGTTGTTGATGCTCTCTCAAGAAAGCCCACTTTGTGTTCCTTATCATCTATCTCTGCTAATTGGAAAGTCTCCATAATTTTAGAGTATGCTAAAGATTCCTTTGCCACCAAGATTTTGGATAAGTTAGTGGATGATAACAGGTACAAGGTTGTTGATGGATTGATCTATTACAAGAACAAGATCTTCTTAGTGCCAGGATCAAAAACTAAGGAGAGGATATTGAGGACCTTTCATAACACACCTTTGGCTGGTCATCAGGGATACTTCAAGACATATAGGCAAATTTGAGAGTGGTTTTCATGGAAGGGTATGAAGGAGGATGTCCTTAAACACATTAAGGAATGTATGTTATGCCAACAAAGAAAGAGTGAGCACAATTTTCTTGTAGGGTTGTTGCAGCCACTTCCTATTCTTGAACAAAAATGGGAAAGTATTTCCATGAACTTCATCATTGGGTTGCCCAATGTTCAAGGTAAGGATTAAATATATGTGGTGTTAGATAGAATAACTAAGTATGCACATTTCTTTCCTATCACATCTAATTTCAAGGCATCACAAGTGGCCAAATTGTTCTTCAAGGAAATTTTTAGATTACATGGCTTGCCTAGAAACATTTTTAGTGACCGGGACAGTAGATTCCTCAGCTCTTTTTGGAAGGAGCTCTTTCATTTGGCAGGAACTGAACTCACTCCCAGTACTAGCTATCACCCTCAAACAAATGGACAAACAAATATAGTTAATAAATGGATAGAGGGATATTTGAGGAACTATGTTTCAAATCAACAACATGCTTGGGTGAAATGGTTACACCTAGGGGAGTATTGTTATAATAAATCTCATCACATGTCTATTGGTATGCCTCCTTTTCATCCTCTTTATGGATATTATGCCCTTTCCTTTGTTGATCTAATACTTTCTGATAGTAGAGTACCTGCAACAAGTGATTTCGTCAAGCAAAGCCAAGACATAATAAGGTCCCTCAAGGATAATCTACAACATGCACAGAACCAACAAAAGTTATATGCTGATAGGAAAAGGATTGAAAGATCTTTTGAGGTGGGAGATTTGGTATTTTTTAGGTTGTAGCCATATAAGAAAAGCACCTTGAAGAGGAGTGGGGCAGAGAAACTCAAGCCAAGGTTATATGGGCCTTATAAGATCATCAAGAAGGTAGGAGAGGTAGCTTATGAATTGGAGCTCACACCAAATAGAAAAATACATAATATTTTCCATGTATCTTTCCTAAAGAAGGTTATAGGATAGAAAACCATAGTATCTACAGAATTACCACCTCTTGATGATAGTTTTGATATCAGAAGAGATTTTGGATACAAGAGAGAAAAGATTGAGAAATAGGAGCGTCATAGAGCATTTGGTCAAATGGAAAGGATTACCACTAGAGGATGCAACTTGAGAAGGAGAACATATTCTTTAGAATTCCAACTTTCATTGCTTGAGGACAAGAAATATTTGGGAGGGGAGGACTTATCATGTCCCCTTTTCAAATAATTAAAAATAATAAAC
This sequence comes from Cupressus sempervirens, assembly GCA_028749045.1. Lineage (NCBI taxonomy): Eukaryota > Viridiplantae > Streptophyta > Pinopsida > Cupressales > Cupressaceae > Cupressus > Cupressus sempervirens. The sequence continues at coordinate 702,531,616 of CM053784.1, forward strand.
TTTGCTAAGGCAGGCAGGCTCCAAAAGGGTGAAGTTTCGGCAAAAGGGGCTAATCTTTGGAAACCAATGGACTAATAAATAAAAATTATTATTAAATTATATTTTATTAACCCCTCTTGGATGTGAGTTAGGGTTATTCCCTGTTTTAAAGGGTTTGGAGGCATTTTGGGCTCATTCCAGAACTTATTTTTTGCTCATTTCTTTGTTGTTCTTCAGAGGCTGCCAAACCTGTGGAAAAGGAGACCCAAGAATGAGATTTTGCAGGTTTATAGGAAGGATAAAGATGGGATTTTGAAGCCATTCTATGTGCATGCTCATACAGAGTTTGCCTTTGTGCTGAACAGTGCAGATTTGTGGGTTTTCGGGTGTGTTTTTTTCTATGAGTTTGGTGTTTTTAGTTGAGTATTTCATATAAGTTTGGGTTGCTGCTGTATTTAAGACTTTAATATGTTAAAATAGAGCTAAATATATTTATTGGGACGTGATTAAACTTTTGAGATAGATTATTAGTGTTTTTGTGGTGTTTTCGAGCATTTTTGTGTTAATTTTGGGAGCCCGATGTGCATAGTTTTTGTCCTACATTTGTGAACTGTTGTGTAAAGGCTATAAAAATCTAGAAATTTCATTTCATAGGTTGTTATGCTGCTGAAATTTCTATAAAAATGTCCATTTTCAGATTTATTAATAATTTGTGAAGTTGTGAAGTTTTTTTGGCACTATTTCGGACATAACCAATTTGGGTTTTATTGAGAAATTGGTGGATCTTTGTAATATTGGTTGTTTGATTTTAAAGATCTGATTTGAGGCTTGAAATATCATACAAAATCAGTAAAGGGACATTTCAAAGTTCCTATCAAATGAAATTCACCATCATCCGATGCTAAATAATGAAGCTCCCACCTCTATTTATACTTTCCCTTCAACCTTCTAGAAGGAAATAAAATATTAATGAATTACATTTACTAGAAGCTTCCCCCTTCCAATAATTAATGCACTCTTTAGAAATTCCTCTCTTGGAATACAATAATTAATTATGCTTCTAGAAAATTAAATTACTAGAGGCTTCCCCCTTTCTAATAATTAATACACCATCTAGAAGCTTCTCCTTGCAATATAATAATTAATTAAATCAATTAAATATAAAGTCAAATTTTAATTTAAATTTATTTAATGACTTTATAAGAAATTAATTTAATCAATTTCCCCTTATTTCTCCTCTTAGACTTTGGAGAACATGAAGGCTAAGAACTCCACTTAGTTACTAAAAGATGGGGACATTACATTTGGAGTGGATTGAACTTTTGTTATTGTCAGAAATTTCGATTGTGTAATTAAAGTGGAATCTTTAATCAAAGAGATTTATCAATACTTTTGTCAAAGTCAAAAATGAGTTTTGAAATTTTGACACTTTGCTCAAGGACTTACTAATGGGAGGAATCTTCTTAAAAATAGTGATACTAGATGGATCTCTTTGGACGAACCAATGCATCAAATATTCTTTGAATATCCATCATTTCTTAGACTAATCCACTCTGTGCAAGATAGATTCTCTTAGCTATATTCAAGGCTAACTAATGTTAAGATACTCTTAACTTAAATAGCTATTCTTCCCATGCTATAGGACATGATAAATATTATGCAAAAGGTTCAACAAAGAGCTATATATATTGTAGAATATAATAAGCTGCTTAAAATGACATGTAATAGCCTAGATACTCTTTATCGATTACAACCATTAGATGAATCAAAGATTGAAAAGTGGAGAGAAATCACAGATTTGAACAATCCTAAGAACTTTTTACATATTGGTGTAAATGATGAGGTATGTGCCAGGGTACGTGGAGTTGACATACCAATGCAATAATCTACCCATGTTGACTCTGAGTCCAACCCCAGTGAAGTAGGAAGTGAAGTAGAATCAGAATCAAAGAAGGTACATTCACATGTTACAAGTGAAGACTTCAAGAAGATCAAATACTCTATGCTTGACTTTGTCAAGTAAGTTTTCTATAATCTTTCATCACAAATTAGATTTAGATTCCCTTTAGAGGAACTGCTTGAAGCAATGTCTATTGTTTTTCCTCAATATTGGTCTCTACACAATTTGAGTGATTTTTGAAGAAGGATGACAACTTTGATTCTATTGGAATTATGATATATCTTTCATTAGTGCAAATACTTATTTAATTTTGAATGCTTACCAAGCTCATCAATTAGTCTATAGTATATACCAAGCATTCAGTGGCTACCTTATAAGTTCAGCAAGTAAACAGTTCTTACCAAGCATTCCAAAGGATACCGAGTGTTCACTGAGTAAAGGAAGGTAAATGAAGAACTCAGTGTTCACCGAGAAAAGGAAGGTAAATGAAGAACTCAGTGTTCACCAAGAAAAGCAAGGTAAATGAAGAACTCAATGTTCACCAAGCACAGGAAGGCAAACAAAGGACTTAGTGTTCACCGAGCATAGTAAGGTAAATGAAGAAGTTAGCTTTTATGAGTGACACTATATCTATCAAGTCACCAATGGTTACTGAGTTCCAAGCTATATTGTGTGGCTAGTATGAACTGAGCCTCTACTTCTACCGAGTGCATGACAATGCCAAGTAATATAGTGGATGCCAAGTATCAGAAGGTCACCAGTCAGCTTGAGGAACCTGAGTTTTCTACTATCTGGCCGACTCAGTAATGTTCTATTCACTTGTGTTTTGGCCCTTGTAGTTGTAAATATTGAAATGGTATATATGTAATGTATGATATCATTTGTAACATGGTATGGTGTATAAAAAAAAAGGGGCAATTTTTGCATATGAAGAAGGTATTAATATATAAGAGAAAAGTAAAAGCGAATCAACAACAAAATAAAATGGAATACAACAAGGTCAACATAGGAGCAGAAAAGTTATACCTATCACATCAGGTGATCAATGCAACAAGGATCTTATCAAAAAATAGTTGTAAGCAGATCCATAGCTTCATCCTAATAGGTGAATCAATTTATAAATCCTTTAACTGGGTGGACCTAACAGTCTTTTTGCAAATCTCCTAACAGAGTGCATACTTCATTGTATGTTTGTAAATCCTCTAACAAGGTGGATCTAGCAATCCTACTTGCTCCTAATAGGGCAGATTACCAGAAGTGATCATTGTAAGCCTTAAGAGGCCAACTTTATACTGCAGTATTGAAGTTTTGTGGGTATCATCCCCACCCCAATTTTACTTTCTATTTGGAAGGTTTCTGGGTCACCAAATCTCTATGTACATGTGCAATAAATGTTTGTTCCTTCAGTTGTGGAGTAGATTAGATGAATGAATGATGAATGGGAAAAATGCTCAATTATTTAAAATTTTTATAGGTTATTGATTCACCCCTCCCCTATAAGTAACCTACCTTGTCCTGAATATTTCCAACAATTGGTATCAAAGCTTTGTGGCTCTCAGGATAAAGTTTGACAGCTTGAGAAAAGATCAAAGACAATGGAGATATTCAAATTTGACAAATCTATTGAAAATAAAAAGCTAGATCTGGAAATGGCCATGGCTCAACTCAAAGAAGCAAAGGAGCATCTTTCTCAACCTCTAAAAAGAAGGAAGGAACTTGCAAGACAAATGAATGATCATCAATATGTTGAAGAAAAGATTGAAGACCTTTTACCATCAAGCAATTCAAATGAAGCTAATGAAGAAATCAAGGAACTCCTACCTACAAATGGTTCTCTATAGGAAGAAGTAAGGAAGCTTAAAAGAGAACAAGAAATCTAATCCATCAGGCTATGTGAAGTTTTGGAACAAAGAAACAAGGAAAATGAAGAACTAGAGGTAAGAAATAATCAATCCCTTCAGCATGAAAATCTTGTAGGTCAACTATCTAATGCAAATGAAGAAATTATGAATGTAAGATCTGAGAATGAAAGTTTGAGAAATGATTTAATTACTGAAAGACAAATCAATGCAAGCTTACAAAGTGATCTAAGATCTGAAAGACAAATCAATGAAAGTTTGGAAAATGACTTGATCACTGAAAGGCAAGTCATTGAGAGAATGATGAAATCTCAAGAAGACATGATTCAATTAAATAAAAAAAGTGAGCAAAAATTTCATAGACAAAAAGGTAAAGCCGGTCTTGGATACAAGGAAGAAGGTGAATCCTCCAGACAAGGTACCCAAAGGAATCAAAGACCCACTTGCAATCACTGTGGCAAGATAGGTCATACATCAAACAAATGTTGGAGTAATGGAAAGGAAAAATTCAATGGTAAATTCTTCAACTGCAATCAACATGGTCACAAAGCTAATGAATGCAAAGGAAAACCAAAATTTGAAGGCAAATGTCGCAAATGCAAGAAACATGGTCACAAGGCATTCCAATACAGATCCAAATCATTCAATCTAGCTGAACAACTTGTCAAAGCAATCTTTGGATGGGACTATAATACTTGGTGTAGATGTCATTATTGTGGAGAATATGGACATGTTGGCAAAAACTATTCAAGGCATCATTTAAGAAAAAGAGACACAACAGTAAGATGCTATAGATGTACAAAACTTGGTCATATAGCCAAGAATTGCATGAATACTGGAAGAATTGAAGATGAAAAGAAAGCTAAAGTTGATAACATTCAAAAGCAGATGAGACAACAATGGATTCCTAAATCTACCAAGCAAGACAGTTCAAATGATGGTTATGTCACTCAAGAAATGGGTGACTCCACCATTTCCAATTAAATTTAAGAAATATCAAGAACTGCATCATCAAGCCATATCTTAAGCAGTTCTAGAATGAAAAACTACAAATGATCAAATCAGTATTTTAGGTTCAATAACCAAAGGAAAGTTATCATTCACCATGTTGCATTTACCAAGCAAGGTTGGTTAAAGACTTTACCGAGCTAGGTCGGGAGTATAAAAGATTTTGTTTGATCACCGAGTGGCAAAGCTTTACAGAGTAGAGCGACGAAAAACTGGCAAGCACTATGTCATCTCATCTACCTTCATACTGAGCATTAATGATAGTATTTCCATCAAAAGGGCAAAATTTGATTACATTCTTTACCGCGACTTAAGAATACTTAGAGCTAAAAGATTTTCAGTGAATCCTGAGCAAATTCCAAGTGATTTGAAGCAAATTTCCTGTGAAGAATTTGTTCAAGATTTTCTTATATTTATCGAGCAGAAATGGCATTCACAAGCACCAGTAGTAGCAAGGCAAAAAGAGATTCAGAGATGTTAATAAAGGGTATAGAATGGAAGACACCCAATTTCAAGATTGTTTCGACTAGTGTTGAATCACTCGACCTAGCTGGAGCCCAATCACAAATACCCCCCAAGGTACTTTTCATCAATGATATTCGTACTCATTTCAAATGTTCTATTCAAGAAATCAAAAACCTAGAAATGGACAGTGCCCTAGGTGAAATGAGTGTAGATGGCTCTCTGAAACTTGAGTTCAAGCATCTTGAAACCAAAGGCCTAACACATATCTCGCATATGCCTAGAAACTTCCAAAACAAATAGATTATGTATATCTTGAGTTGGGTACATAATGGAAAATTTTTCTTAGAGCAGCTAGTGCTAATGACTAAGAAAATGATTCACAAAATCATGGGTCTCCCTATGCTCAGCAAAGCCAAAACCACCAAAACCCTAAGTCGAGAGGAGTTATAAAGGCAAACCCTAGCTGAATGGGACGGTAGAGGTTTAAAGGTAAACACTGTATCTGATGTCAAACTAAGATATGGCATTCATGTAATTGCATACAAATTATACAGTTCCAGTAGACTAAATAGTGTACCTTGTGAAGCTGTGGATTTGGCCCTCAAGGTTGTGAAGAAAAACCTTGAACTTGATCTGTCTGAAGTATTGCTGAAACAATTGAATAAAAATATGGATAGTATAAGGACTTCCAAGAATAACCCTTATAAATTTGGCTCTCTGTTGATTTGTTTATTTTTCTATATTCAAAAATTCTTTCCTTCAAAAGGAACTGTCGTATGGAGAAAATACATTCCAATTTTATATCAAATAAATGAGTTTATAGCAGAGATGGGTGAGAATTTTGATAGCATCATGGACAACTATTTTGAAGATTTCAAGGAAAGAATGAATAACAGGTTCCGGATTCCTCCTAAGCTTGTTGAGGATTATAAGGATGATGTATGCTTCATGGTTGACTGTGATAAGGTGTACATCTAGGTAGTCAGACCCCAAGTTGCATGGGTAAAACCTCTTTCCTATGAGGTAAATATTGATGAAGCTAGGGACATCATAGAAGCACTGGTAAATGAGCCATTAGACCCAAGGAAATAAATTTTTGGAACCTATGATGAAGCAAAGGCTAGAATTGAGCTTGAAATCAAGCTACCACAAGCCATAAGCAAAGGCAAGAGGAAGATAGAAAAATTGAAAACTGCATCTGGCCCTCTTATGCTAATAGAAGGAAAAGGTGAGGACAAAAGAGATGATGAAGAAGGAGGAGAAGAAGAAAAAGAAGAAGAAGAAACTAAAGAAGAACCTCCGAAGAAGAAGGGTAGGGTAATAATTACCAAACCTAAAAAGAAACCTATTGCAGTATTTAGTAGAAGGACCAAAAAAGGTAAGTAGGAACCTATATTGGTTCAACTTGCACCTACATTTGAGGAAAGGCTCAAACAACTGGAAGAAGGAGCTGGCATCATGAATTTCAAAGCATTGAAATTTGAAACTAGAATGAATGCTGAGAAGATGTAGATAGAGGAGCTGGTACTAAGCAAGATGGGTAAATGGAAATACTCTCTAGACCAGCTTGCCTCCCAAATATCAAAGGAACTATTGGAGAGATTGCAACTGAGATGGGAATCAACAACCCAAATGGTAAAAGATATCTATGAGCAATCCCTGAAGAATCTTCAACCAAGTCTCATTAGAGCAGAAGTAAAAACAACAATGAAAAACCATGAAGGTAAAATGATGATCATATTCCACACATGTTTAATTTTGATCAAAGACATTGAGCATGTTGTAAATGATGCTACAAACATGTGGAAAAATATCTATCATCTACATAAGCCCAGTGAAGACCTAGTGGAAATCAAGGATGATGACAACAGTGACAGTGATGATATTGATGGCACTCCATCCATCACAGTTTCACCAGGTGAGCTTCATGCATTAATGGGAGAAGACAAGGAGGAAGAAGCTAAAGAGGAAGATGATCCAATAAAAATTGCAGCAGTGGTCATTGCATCCCTTCCTCACTCTCCACCTAAAACTGTCACAAAATCAAGGTTGGAGTCAGATTTAGCAGGTTTGATAGCATCCACATCAGATTTATCATCTGCACCTGCCACATCACAACTCCAGGTATCATCAATGGAAGTGTCTACCACTTCATCTACAGAGCTGCAACCCTCTCCTTCATCTACCAAGCCAGCCTCCTCAGCTCCATCATCTTCAGTCGGTATAGTAGTAAGTTCCACAATTTTGTCAGCTACATTAGCACCAATTTTTGCACCAATTAGTCTTCCCATTATAAATATTCCAGCTTGTTCTACAATTTTGTCTACATTATTTGCATCTACTTCAAATCTAGTTAGATCAAATACTGCATTACCAAGTGTATCACCATTTTTGGGAAGTACTCCAGTTTTTGATCCGATAAATACTCCTATTGGCACTCAACCCTTAAGTATACCAGTCTTCACTGCTAGTCCTTCCATCTCCACTATTGTTTCCCCTCCCAAGGTCAAATCAGTCATCACAGAAGCCAAACTAAAGCAACCATTAAGACTTTTGCCCACTCGAAAACAAATATGAAAATGCCACCATTGAAGAAATGAGGTATGCTAGTCAACTAATAGAGATGAAGGCTACACAAAAGCAGTTAAGGTCTGAAAGGGATAAGGAGTGTAGAATAATTGAGAATGCCAAAAATATAATTATAGAAGCTATAGGTGTTGAAGTAGATTCTACTCAACACATTTTGATTCAATTAGAAGAGGCTATAAATAAATTCAATGAGGGCACCTCCGGTGAAGAAAAATTGATTGAAAAGGCTGGAAGGAAATTTGATAATAAGGTGCTTGAGCACATTGCTCAGAAAATTGCAATAAAACAAATAGAATTGTCCACAATTCTGGTCAATCTTGAAAATTCTTTTAATAATGTAACTTCATTTTTTTCCAAACTTTGTGATGTTACCGAATATACCAAGGAGATTAAAGAAAAATAAAATAAAATTGATGAGGATATGAAGGTCAATGCTCAAAAGCTACAACTTGACCCCAATTCAAGTTCATCCCATCATTTTAGAATCAAATTTTTTTCAGAAAAGCAGGAAAAACTATTGAGAGAGGAAGCTAGGATCAGATCTACATTGATTGAAATCTAGAATATGATTCTTCCTATCATGGACACAATGCAGAAACATATTGCCTACTCCAAAACATTGATCCATGACAACAATTTCTCACTTGCAGATCATGTGATTAAACCTTTAGCTAAAGTTTAGGTAGCACTCTCCACCTACAAAATTTTGCAAGAAAATTGGGATAAGACTTTGGCTCTTATTCTCAAGGTGCATTATGAGTTTATCTCCCATTTTGGTGTTTCTATGTAAATATATATTGTTTAATTTGGCATTATTGTCAAAAAGGGGGAGATAGAGTACCAAAGAAGAGATAGAGACATATCTAAATAATGAAGCCATGTGTATGGATAAGAGATATTTGTAAATACTATGTGCATATTGTATGGGGGAGATATATGTAAATCAGGATGTCAAATTTTGCACATAAGTTTTGGCTCATAAGTGTTTTTGTCACTAATGCCAAAGAGGGAGATTGTTGGAATTATGATATATTTGTCATTTGTGCAAACACTTATTCAATTTTGAATGCTTATCGAGCTCATCAATTAGTCTACAGTATGTACCAAGCATTCAATGGCTACCTTATAAGTTCAGCAGGTAAACAATTCTTACCAAGGATTCCAAAGGATACTGAGTGAATGGGTAGTTCAATAGTGTTCACCAAGGAAAGGAAGGTAAATGAAGAACTTAGTGTTCACCAAGCAAAGGAAGGTAAATGAAGAACTCAGTGTTCACCGAGCAAAGCAAGGTAAATGAAGAACTCAGTGTTCACCGAGAAAAGCAAGGTAAATGAAGAATTCAGTGTTCACCGAGCAAAGCAAGGTAAATGAAGAACTCAATGTTCACTGAGTAAAGGAAGGTAAATGAAGAACTCAGTGTTCATCGAGAAAAGGAAGGTAAATGAAGAACTCAGTGTTCACTGAGAAAAGCAAGGTAAATGAAGAACTTAGTGTTCACTGAGCACATGAAGGCAAACAAAGGACTTAGTGTTCACCAAGCACAGCAAGGTAAACGAAGAAGTTAGCTTTTACCGAGTGACACTATATCTATTGAGTCACCAATGGTTATCGAGTTCCAAGCTGTATTGTGTGGCTAGTATGAACCAAGCCTCTACTTCTATTGAGTGCATGACGATGCCAAGTAATATAGTGGATGCTGAGTATCAGAAGGTCACTGAGTCAGCTTGAGGAACTCAAGTTTTCTACTATGTGGCTGACTCAGTAATGTTCTGTTCACTTGTGTTTTGGCCGATCTTGTAGTTGTAAATATTGAAATGGTATATATGTAATGTATGATATCATTTTTAACATGGTATGGTGTATAAAAAAAAAGGGGGTAATTTTTGCATATGAAGAAGGTATTGATATATTTTGAGAAAAGTAAAAGCGAATCAATAGCAAAATAAAAGAGAATACAACAAGGTCAACATAGGAGCAGAAAAGTTATACCTATCACATTAGGTGATCAATGCAACAAGGATCTTATCAGCAAACAGTTGTAAGCAGATCCACAGCTTCATCCTAACAGGTGAATCAATTTATAAATCCTTTAACTGGGTGGACCTAACAGTCTTTTTGCAAATCTCTTAACAGAGTGCATACTTCACTATATGTTTGTAAATCCTCTAACAAGGTGGATCTAGCAATCCTACTTGCTCCTAACAAGGCATATTACTAGAAGTGATCATTGTAAGCCTTAACAGGCCAACTTTATACTGCAGTATTGAAGTTTTGTGGGTATCATCCCCACCCCAGTTTTACTTTCTATTTGGAAGGTTTCTGGGTCACCAAATCTCTGTGTACATGTGTAATAAATGTTTGTTCCTTCAATTATGTAGTAGATTAGATGAATGAATGATGAATGGGAAAAATGCTCAATTGTTTACAAGTTTTATCAGTGACTGATTCACCCCTCCCCTCTAAGTAACCTACCTTGTCCTAAATATTTCCAACATGATTCAACATTTTTGCAAACCTAAAGTAATCAATGGAGTAACTATAAATATAATTTTAGATGAATCTTGACTAAGAGATAAATCATATTCTTTTTCAAACATAATGAGGGAATAATATGATCATATGGAGAATCCAAATGAAGAGGAAGTGGTAACAAAGCTTTGGAAAATTTTTGGTTAGGGAAATCAGTTGAGAGAGTCAATACTAGAATATTTCAAGATTATTGATTTATGTTTGGCAATGATATTGGGTTCAGTGGAGGATGGGAGAGTTTTTAATAGTTTAGCTTCTTGAAGTCAAAGGTTATAAATAAATTGGACAAAAAATGGATGATTGTTTGAGGCTCTATAATTCTAGGTATGATGTATATAGTTTTCCTTATGACAGGGCTCTCAAAAATTGGAGAAAAAAATGTCAAAGAAGAGGGATGGCCAACATTTTAAACCCAAGTGCTAGTGGAAGTGGCAATGGTGGTGGCGGTGGTAGTGGTAGTGGCAGTGGTAGTGGCAGTGGTTCATGTCCTGATATTGGAAGAAATGAAGATGAAGTTGACCTCGACATGCATACTGATAGTGAATCTAAAGAAAATGCAATGAACAATGAAATGTTATGTACAACAAATGAGGAGGATTCTAATGATAGTGATGTTGAGCTGGTCTAGACAAAGTGGCAACTATAGTAGCTTCTCAACTTCAATTTCTAACTTTTGTGTGAGTCAAGTAATAGGCTAGTAGCTCTAGTCTTACCAATTTCAATTTAATTTAATTTATGTGCTCTAGTCTTACCAATGTCTAAGACTCTATCTAGTAATTAATTATGTTTGTAGAATTTAATTTATACCCTTCATTGAATGTCCTATTATAGATGATTAATTTTTGTTAAAACATGTTGATGTTACAAACTTACATGTCGAGATTTTCATTGAAACTAGTTTTTACTTTTAGAGTCTTCACATGTTGAGATTTTCATTGATTCTAGTTATTATACATGTTGAACTTGAGATTTTCATTTATTCTAGTTTTTAGACATTTTTAGTACTTTTTAGATAATTTTAGATTATCATTGATTCTAGTTTATTTGAGAAATTGTAACATAATGCATTTTATAGAATAAGCTTTCTTTATTAAAAAAAATTGTATTATAATTTATAATTATAAATCAATGTGTAACATCATACATTTAACAATTAAAAATAATTATACAAATATAGATTATAGAGAAGTAGAATATTAAAACCCTTTGCAAATGAATCAATGTCAAATGACCTTGAATTCCCTTTTACAGATACAAGGGAGCAACAATAGTTGTAGGTCAGTTTGTAATTGTATATATGATCAGATTATTAATACATTATGTGTGTACAATCACATTGCCACATTGACAATTGTACAAATTTTTCAAGTAGGGGTAGGGAAAAAATTTCCATCACCTTTGTGTAGTACTAGTATGTCAGTGCCTAGTTGTCCAACTATCCGGATATGCTGGCTCTTGATTCTTGTAACAATTAACATTAAACAAAGTTGAAATTAAATCCAAAATTTAAATTAAAAAGCAACAAGTAACAAAATGATTATAGTACTATCACTTACTAAGTTGTTACTTCTTAGTGCTATCAGCTATGACTGGCACTAATAGTAACAAATTGAGTAGATGACTCAAATCCAATGATGTTCTTTTGGGCACTCCATTTTACATCATTTGAATGCTTCATTTTTTGAGGTTGCACCTAAATAGTTGTAACCTTGTGAAAAATGAATACTTTGAAGAGATATTTTTATATGAATCAGGGAATTTATCTATAACTACATTAATTGTTGACAGTGGTTTGATGCAACTTGTAAATCTTTCTAGAGTGGTTTCCTTAGGAAAGTTTCCTAAATCAGAGTTCATGGTGTTGGGTAACTTTTTCATGCATTCTTCTTTTCCAATAAAAATTTAGTTTGAGTCAGTTGGATTTGGTAATCCAAAATTTAGCAATCTTCATCAAGTCTCTGGAAGCATATTTTAGAGCTTCGTCTATTTCCATTAATTGGTCACAATTGTGATAGACATCAAAGATCATTATAGAGGCATCATAATGGTTGTTTATTCCTTGGTTTTCCAAATCTCTATCATTGGATCTCTATACTTTATTCAAAATTTGTATTGCAAGATTTTTTAAGGAAGTGGTGAAGATACTTTTTTAACCATCAACATCTTTTTTAACATTTTTAAAGACATCTCTAATATTGCTATTTAATTCAAGCCATTCAAACAAGCTATCACTATTCTATATTAGTTTCTCCCAATTTTCTTATTTGATAAGCTTAACCATGTTTATTATACTATCCTTGACATGATGGTCTTTGAAAGATGTAGTTATATTTTGTGCAATTGCATTCTCCATCTTTTTCTTCATTTTAGACATCTCTATTTCACTCTTTTTCTATATTTCCTCTATTTTCCCTTGCCAATTAGTTGCTCTCTTCCTCTTATCCTCCAGTTTCTTCTTCAAATCTTGGATTTTCTTTGTAGTAGTTACCTCTTTTTTCTTCTCATCCTCAAGTTCTATTTTCAAATCATGGATTGTCTTCGCAGTGGACTCCTCCTTTTTCTTCGCATTGTCCAATTCCTTCTTCAAATCATGAAGTTTATTTATAATATAAGTAGGTTCCTCTTTCTTTCTATTCTCCAATTCCTTCTTCAAATCAAGGATTTTCATTGCAGTTGACTCCTCTATTTTCTTCACATTCTCCAATTCCTTCTTCATATGGTGGATTGTGTTACTATTTGTAGTTGCACTAGACTTTGTTGTCTTCACATTCTCCAATTCCTTCTTCAAATCAATGATTGTCTTTGTAGTTGACTCCTCTTTTTTCTTCATATTCTCTAATTGCTTCTTCAAATTATGGATTGTGTTTGCACTAGACTCCTAATTTTTCTTCTCATTCCTCAATTCCTTTTGCAAATTATCAATTATCCTTGCATTAGATTCTTCATTTTTCTTTTCATTCTTCAATGCCATCTTCAAATTATGGATTGTATTTTTAGTAGAGGAGTACTTTTTCCTTTCATTCTTCATTTCAATCTTCAAATTATTATTTTCCTTGATAGTAGAGTCCAAGTCAATTTTCAATTTATTGTTTACTTGTGCACTACTCTCTATAGACTTGAACAACTATGTAATAGAGGATTTTTCATGCTGAAATAATTTTTTGCACTCATCCAATTCTTTAGCTAGATTTTTCAGCTGTTCATTCATATTTTCTTGCTATACAATTGCCTCTATTAGAGTAAAGCATTAATTTAATTTAATTTAATTTATTAAATGTGCTTTACTCCCTTCTTAAGATTTCAGTTTATGCACCTTTTGAATTCTCATTTAATAATTAACTAGTAATTATTAAATAACATCTATCTTGTAGGTTACTCTTTTTGAATTTCAATCTCTTTCTATAAGGATAGATCATTTGTAATTATCTTACATCTTTTTCATTTCTAAGAATACAATTTGTATATTTTTAGAGCAAAACCCTTGCCTCCTCTTGTCTTTTTATTCTCTATGATAGGTTTTCACATGCAAGTATTATTTGGACTTTGTGGATTTGTATTGCTTAAATCCTTCATGGTATCAGAGCTCCAGATCTTCGTGTCCCTGTTCTATTCTTGATAGATTTGGCATCATTTTTTAGATTTGTGGCTTTCAGAGAATTTTTGTATTGAATCACTAATTTTTGATGCACTTTGACCCCAAATGAACATCATCATTAAGCTCAGAGCACCCAAAAACCTCTATTTTCATATAAAATTTGTCAAATTTGGACACAGTTGAAATCTAAGGAAAAAAACAATTTGCTCCTATATTTGACACATTTCTCAATGCGATGATTTTCTAATTTTTGTGGCACATTTATTGAGGTAATGATTTTTAGATTTTTGGTACGCAAATTGAGATTTTTTTTTCAAAAATCAAGATTTTGACATGTTTCCTAAGATGGTGATTTTATAAATTTTTGGAACACAAATTGAGATTTTTGTCACGTTTCTTGAGGTAGTTATTTTTTGAATTTTGTAACACAAATCGAGATTTTTGGTTTGAAAATTAAGATTTTAGTACATTTCCCAAGGCAATGATTTTATGCTTTTAAGATACAAAAATTGAGATTTTTTTGTGTGCAAAATTGAGATTTTTGGACACGCAAATTGAGAAAATTTTGATATAGAACTGACACATTTCCTAAGGTAATTTCTACTATTGGTGGTCACATTTTTTGATGCATTTTGGCACAGATCTTGAGGTAGTAATTTTTTTTCTTTTCTAGTGTTTTTTGACCAACATGTGGTTTTTGGCCACAACTTGCTTATTGGGATCCAAAAGAAGCACCGGAAAGATGATTCAAAGCCTATCGTGGCAGTGCAAGTTATTTGGACTTTTGATTTTTCTTAGTTTCTTTTTTATATAGTCAAAATCAAAGGTTCTATTTTGCACTCCAGGAGACATTTTGAGACATTCTACTTTCTACATTCTGCTCCAGGCACATCCCATTCAGTTTTTCGATTTTTTGCATTTTGATGTATATCTTTGTTGTTTAAGGTTTGGAGATCAATTTTGTTGTTTCAAATTATTTTTCATGGGTTATACTATCTATTGTATTAGCCTAATGTATTTTTTGATCTTTTTTGGCATCCTTTTGTAGTATTTTTGCAATCATACTAAGATAAAGCATCACTCTATTGCATTTTGGCATCTTGGACATCTTTGTATTTTATTGTACTCACACTAAATTATAAAGTGCCTTTGGGGGTTTCACATTGGCCATATTCGCTATCTTCCTTTGTCAAGTGAGTGTTTCTTCCACGATATTAGCCTCATGATGTGTCCATGACATGTGCCATTATAAGTGTTTGTACTTATTTTGCACTCTCGATGTTCCTGGTTCTTTTTTTTTGTAGGAGATATTGCATTCTATTCCAATGTTCATGTCTTATCTCTTAACATTATAGGGGGGTTATATTGGTTCTATTTCTTTCTTGGTTCGATAGCGTGAGCTATGAATTTAGTATTTGATCCTATGTACTAGGAAATTGCAGTGGCTAGATACCTATGCATTTTAGTGAGATGGATCATTTACCATATAGACATTCTTTCATTCCTTTTTTTGGAGGCCATGAAGATACCTTCCATCTTTGATTGATTAGCTCTTTAGACTTAGTCTTTTCTACCTGGTCATGTTCTATACAGTGGAGGTTCTTCAAATGACAGTATTTGTAGCTTCATACTTCAATGGTGTTCTTCATGATCATCTTTTGTTCCTATCTTCTAGAACATTCTTTCCATCTCTCTTTGGAGTAGGTTTTTCCCATTTGGTTTCTTTATTTCTCCTCTTTATAGAGTTTTGGTTGTGCTTGGGTACCTCATCATGCCTTACTGTCAGGATCCAATTTGCTTTCAATAGTAGTTTCTAAGTTTTTAGCTACTCCCTAAGTTTATCTTAAGGGGGGTGTTAGAGTAATAAGATATTTCTTTATTAATTAAATCATTTTGATTTAATTATTAAGTCACTTATTATCTTTAGTTTACTTAAGCTAAACTTTAGGCATATAATAATGAATTATTTTATTAATTATTATCATGCAACCTAGGTTAGATTCATGTTAGGGTTTTGATATTCTTTATAAGGATGATATATCTTTGTAATTTATTCATTCACTTTTGATAATAGCAATATTTTTTTTGTTTACCAAGAATGTCTTATCTATGGATCTAGGAATTCTAGCTCCATAGCTTTTGCTTCTCTCTTTCTATGATAGGTGTTTGCATGCAGGTGATTCTTGGGAGCTATGGGATTGAGCTTTTATCAAATTCAATAGCCTTTGTAGAAGAAAATTATTTATCTTGTTTTGCAATTCTTTCAACCTATTGTTTTCTGCTTTCTCCTTGGCCTTCACATTATCAAGGTTAGCCTGTAACTTTTCTATTTTCTTTGCAAGCCTTTTGTTTTCCCTCTCTACTTTCAGAAGTGTAGAGTAGACCATTTTTTTCTCTCTTTTGATATATTAATTTTGTCAATATTTTTCACTTCTGAGAAATTCATTTGAAGATTGGTAACTTGTAGATCGTTACAATTTATTAAATTTTTTGGTGGATTATTATCTCTAGCTAAGGGCACAACAGCCATGAAGTTCATCATTTCAATATTTGGATCATATGTTAGAAATATACTGTTACTAGATCCAAGATGTTCATCAACTGCATCACTTTTCAAAGTCTTCATAATTTGCCTATTTCTTTTGCTTGTCTCATCAAACTTTGATGCAAAGTTATTTAAACTAAAATATGGGTTTGTTGACACAATTGAGTGTTTGAAGGGTGAATTATAAGTTTTATTTCTATATGATCCTCCAACTCCAATTACACTTACTCTACCTACAATTGTATTTTGAGGATTTCCAACATACTGAAGATGGCCTATTCCAAATCCTAGTGTTTTAGGAGTATTTCAGGGTTTTGTATAGTAGCTATTGGTGCATATATTGGTAAAGTAACCATTGAAATTGCTTGTGTTGTAATTGTCATAAATTTTTCCTTTTTTATACAAGGTTCACCCATGCAAGTGTGAGTGTGAGTGCTAGTGCCAAAGGGATCAAATACAATTAGATTTGAAGATTTAACAATTTTTTTAAAGGGATGAGCTTCAAAATAAGTATAATAATTTTTTCCATTTCTTCTAGATGAATCATCTTCAATCTCATTGAATAGTCCAATAATTGGTTTACTTCCATTTTTGGGTGGGTTTACTACTGCAATTGGATTCTAAATCCCTTCACCTCTTGCACCAATGAGACCTATACTTGCATAACCCATTTTTTGTATCATAGTTGCCCCTTTATGATACAATTGTTTAATAGAATCACTCATTTTAAGATTAACAATATGCTTGGTTGACCCAGGATCCTGAGCACCTTGAATGTCTCCACTAGACTCAAGGTTCTTTTGTCTTTGACTATTATTGTCACTGTAAGTGCCAAATTCATATACTACAATTGGATTCTCTTTATTCCAATAATTGCTGAAAAGTTCATCCTCCTCAATTTCCTCAAAAAATTTTGAGGTCTTTGGTTCACCCAAATTTTGCCTCATTTTTCCAAAAATCAATCATCTTGGTTTGACATCACAATTTAGATTTGCATGCCTCTTTAATTGCTTTAGGCATAGAACTCTTAGAAGGTTGAGATGCTTTCTTGTAGAAATTTAAGTATGTTAAAGGCTTTGATTTGTGTGACTCTGATATGTGCAATGTCATAATATGGGATGAAAATTCTTGCATTGAAATATTATTCTCTATTGCATGTTTTTCCATCTCTTTGTTAACCTCATCCCACAAATTTTTCTTTTTATTTTCACTTTACTATCAATGACATCTCCTAATGTTGATATTTTCTTGTAGAGTTCCCATTGGCAATAATTCTTATCTTTATTTTGTTCAATGGATCATAATTCCAGTGACTGACAAAATCAAAGCCAAAATTTTTTACCAATTCATTTGCCACTTTGAAAGCCTTTCTCTCAAATCATGAGGCTTCCAATTGCAAAAGTAAAGGAAGGAAATATCATTTTCTTTTGTTGTTCAGTGAAAATTTAATTTGTGCCCTCCATATTTCATACATATTCTAGTGTAAAAATATTTTTTGCAACATGCATTGGAAGTTTGTACGATTCAACTGCCGAATTGTAAAGCCTTAACATAGTGTAGTCTTCCATGAAGAACCAATCGGCCAACTGAATTTAACTTCCTAGTTGAATCCAATCTTTATGAAACACAGGCAATCTAGGCATTGAAGTGCCTATGATTTTTTGGTAAATAGGTGCCAAAAATAAGTCTACAAAATGGTTGCAATTATTATTGTTAGCAGTCATCCTCATCTTATGTGTCCACTCATATACTAGATTTGGAGTCTCTGATTTCTTCTAGGTTTTCTCATCAAACTTATAGACCTCAATGTTAAGCTTGTTGTTCTCTATCTCAAATATTGGGTTATGTTTTTCTAAAAGAAGGTAGCACAAGTAACTTGTGAACCTAAATCTCTTCATCTTTCCTATAGTTGTACTTTATTTAATCATTAGTAATTTTTCTTGCATAAATTCAACAATGTGTTGAACATAATTATATCTTACTTCTACCTTCTCAACTGACTAACCTTGATAATGGATATTATAAATCATTTCAAGAATAGTGACCCCCACTTCATTCTTACTATCCAATCCTAGAAAAAATGATAACAAAGAGATAGTATTCTAAAAAAATGACACAAAAATATCATACTAATAACGAGACTTATTGTTTATGTCCAGTCTAATAGTAACACTAGTATGATCAGTAGATGAATCTAAGTTTATTAAACCCTTAATATATGAATCTTGTAAAACTCTATCTCGTTTCTCATAAGCCTATGCTAGTTTATCCAAGTCAATGCGCTCATTAAATATTTCTAGTTTAAACCCTAGCCCTAGGTCTAATAGAGTGGAAAACTCACTCTTAGTTATGGATAAAATTTCCTCCTAAGTTTTTTGTTTTACAATTTCCTTTCTAGTTTCATCATAATTTTGAGTGAATAGCATTCCAATTTTAGGGCAAGGGAATACTTCTGGTATAACAAGGTTTGCTAATCCACTAACCAAAGTAGTTAGTTTATTTGTATTTGTGCCAATACTTTTGTTATATTTGAAATAATTTCTACCTTTTTTTGGATGTTTCCACTTATTAAAAAAAGAATGTATAATTTTCATGATTCCTAAATCACCATGGATAACATAATAAAAAATATCATGACATTCATTGGTGAAACCTGGGGTTTGTAACACTTGCCTAAGTTCTATAATGCCTTTTTTTTTTCCTTTATGCTTGCACTTGTTACTTTGTTTTTCCCATGCCTACTACTTGTTATTACTATTTAAATAAAATTCTTCTTCAAGTCCTATTTTAAAAAAAATTGTAAAGTGTAAATCTAAGACAATAAGAAACAAGATTTCTATTGTTGCAATTGCATTGAAATTTAAAAAAAAAAAAATTAAATACTTAGAATTGAGATTCAAGACTTGATAATACTGGTGCTAGAAAATACTCAAATAATTGCTGTTGTCTTGTGACACTCAAGTTTTAGACTTTTAATCTTTAGATTAAAAAATGGAATTCAGACAAAGTCTTTAAAAAGTGGAAATTTGAAAACACTATAGTATCAGACTCTCAAGAACATTGAACTTAATAGTCTAAAAACATAAAAGGTTAATAGTTAAAAGTTAAAACATAAGTATTAAGTAATTAATGGTTTAATGTACTTTACTAATACTATGTACAATGTACATGTAAACTGTTGGATACAATTGTCTAATTGTGTGTTATCTTTGATGTCACAAAAATGTCATATCAATTATCAGTTAATGCTTATCGAGCTCACTTGGTTAGCAAGATAGTTTTCCTTATCTACCAAGCATTCCTAAAGTTTACTCTAAGAAGACAATGTCTATCGAGCTCACTTGGGCATCAAAGGAAATTATGGTGAAAAATAATGTTAACCAAGTTCACATGGTTAACAAAGAAAAGTTAGACAGAGTTAGTGCTAACCTAGTTCACTCGATTACCAAAGGATTTTTGCAAGTTTGCTATGTTGACTGAGCTTCTGTTGGTTAACACAGGAAATCATCTCAGAGCCAATGTTTACCGAGTAGGGTTAGTTAATAAAGAATTTTGTTGTTTTGGCATGAGAAGCTTAATTATTTTAAGTATTGATTCTAGCCAACTATGGTAATGATTAGTAGTCATTCTAATTTGTATTGAGCCAACTTGACAATCTAGATGATATAAATATAAGGTCAAGTTGTGGTTTTCAAGTGTGTGCAAGTGTGTTGATTGAATTAAGAAGGAAAGAGTGAGAGCGAACTTGAAGGATAAGTAGATATCCTTATGGAGCAGAAAAGTAATATTCAATTAGGAAGGATCAAATTTTAAGCAGAACAAAGATCTGGATTCAGCAATTCAATTGCATCACAATTAGGTCATTTCATTGTTACTCTCCAACCATTGTAGCAGTGCTCTAAAATCTCTTAATAGAGTTGGTTTAATAACCAATTGTAAATCCTCTAACAAGGTGATAGTTCCATTGCATTGTTTTAAATCCTCTAACAAGGTCACACCTAGTAGTGTATTTTGTAACCTCTAACTAGGTTGGCTCCTAATAGGGCTCACTTTAGAAGAGTGAAAAATAGTAACTAGTTACATTAGTGGTTTTTCCTATATTGGGTTTCTACATTAAATCTGGTGTCTCATGTGTTCATTGCCTTTCTCTCATGTTTGCAAGTTATTACTGTTAATGTTAGATCTGCTAAAGTAATACATACTCTACATTTACCGAATTACAACAATTTCTATATGTTTACCAAGCTGTAGCAGTAATAAGTTTTATTAGTTTAATTTTGTTGACATCTAAGGGATCTGGGATTTTTTTTTGGTGGTAACTAATTCAATCCCTCCCCCTCTCAGTTACTCCTATAGTTCGAACAATTGGTATCAGAGCTTTTGGTGCTTACAGGAAAGGTTTCAAGGACCTAAGCTAAAGATCAAGATGTCTTACAAGAGAGAGATTCCAAAGCTAAATAGAGACAACTTTTCAGCATGGCAGGGACTCATGAGACTTCATCTAGCCACCATTACTGATTCAAGTTTCAAATACCTTGATGAAGAATACAAAATTCCTACTGGTACATTATCTGTTAGAGATCTTGTTGAGAAAAAGAACCATAACATCATGATGATTGATATTGCATTTGCTCTCAGCTATGATGAATTTGATGAGATCAAAGACTGCAAAAATACTTTTGATATGTGGAAAAAGCTAAAGGACATCTATGGTGGTGATGAAAATGTAAGGAGAGCCAAAGAAGAAAGCCTTAGACGATAGTTTCATCAGATGAGAATGAGAGAAGATGAAAATGTTGCCAAATATGTGAAAAGAATCAAAGCTAGTGTCTATGCAATTAACATAACATTGCTTCCTATCTAGCTAATGTTCTCATAACATTGCTTCCTATCTATGCAATTAGAGTATCTACTATTCAAGAAAAGAGGTGTGATCCAAATCACAAGTTAAGTTTGAATGCCTTGGTAGGAAGATTGATAGCTTTTGAGCTAGACAACTTTGACAATTATGTTCCAGCTTCCAAAAATATTGAATTTGCATTTGAGCCCAAACTTTCACTCAAAGAAAAAGGCAAGAAGATAAAGGAAAATCAGTTTGATAGTGAAGAAAAAATTGAGGAAAGCTCAGATAGTGATCTTGAAGTTGTTGAAGCTTTACTTGCAAAGAAACATTCTAGAAGTAGAGGAAAATACAAAGGTAAAGTTCCCCTAATCTATTTTTCATGTGAAGAAATTGGTCATATTGCTGCCAGGTGCCCAAACAAAGAGAGAAAGGATGAGAAGAAGAGTCACAGGTACAAAGGCAAAAAGGATTGCAAAAATCACAAATCATACAAGGAAAAAGGTAAGAAAACTTGCTTTATGGCTAAGGATTCTGATAACAGTGAGGATGAAATAGTATACATTGCTGTGAAAGATGAATATGATGATGAAGGAGATAAGATGGCACTTATCTCTCATGTTAGTAAAAATGATACATGGATCATAGATAGTGGATGTTCACATCATATGACTAGAGACAAAACAAAATTTGAACACTTTGAACACTATGATGGAGGTAGTATAAGGTTTGGAAACAATGAACCTTGTTGTATAAAAGGGAAAGTTCACATATCATTAACCAATGAACTTGTATGTGATAATGCCTACTAGGTTGAAGGACTGAAACATAACCTACTAAGTGTAGCACAACTAATCAACATTGGATTCAAGGTAGAATTCATGCATGGCAAGACAAGATTGTTGGATGACGAAGGGAATCTAATTGGATCAGGAAAACAAATAAGAGATAATCTATTTTATCTTGATCTTGGTGATTGATCATGTTTTATTGCTCAAATGGAAGAAAGTTGGTTCTGGCATAGAAGACTTTGTCATGTAAACTTTGATAATATGGTCAAGATAAGAAAATTCAAAAAAGTAAGAGGTATCCCTAGTTTGAAGAAACCAGATGTTGGTTTATGCAAAAATTGCCAGATTGGCAAAATGGGAAAGACTAGTTCTAAGAGAAAAACTATCAATTTGAAGATGTTTGGGAAATTGTACATACTGACCTATGTGGACCCATTGGAATAGAAAGTTATTGTGGAGAAAAATTCTTTATTCTTTTTGTTGATGACTACTCAAGAATGATGACTATTATGTATCTTAGAGAAAAGTCAGAAGCATTTGAGAAATTCAAATGGTATCTAGCAAGAGTAGAAAAAGAAACTAGAAAAAGATTGAAATGCTTAAGATCAAATAGAGGTGGTGAATTCATCTCCAATGAATTCAATAATTTCTACATTGAAAGAGAAATCAAAAGGCAAGTATCAACCCCTAGTACTCCTGAGCAGAATGGAATAGCTGAAAGAAGAAATAGATCCATCATGGATTGTGCAAGGACTCTAATGATTGAAAAGAATGTTGCTATCATAGAAGGAAGCCATCATCACTGCAATCCATACTTTGAATCAAGTTCAGTTGAAGAAGGATTCAAACAAAATTTCCTATGAACTATGGTATGGCTACAAACCCAATGTAAGTTACCTAAAAGTATTTGGAAGAAAATGTTATATCTTGAAATATTATAGAAGAGGAAAGTTTGATGTAAAAGGTGATGAAGGTATATTTCTAGGATACTTCTACAAAAGCAAAGCATATAAATTTTTGAATTTGTCTACTCACAAAATCATAGAAAGTGCACATGTGAGAATTGATGAGTCTACTGAAAAGACTGAAGAAGAAAGCAAAAGGGAACCAAGAGAGTACAAAAGATTTGTTTCTTTTGAACCTGATACATTGCCAAACACATCTAACAATAAGGAGACTTCACCTCCCAAGTCTTCCATAGCTACTGAGTTGCAAGAAGTACAAACTGAGTCATAGGGACCCAAGTCACATTCTAAAGCTATAAAGTCAATGCCTACCGAGTCTGAATGACCCAAGCTTAAATTCAAAACTCAAATTGAAGAAAGTGCAATTCATTCAAAAGAAAAAGAACCTATACTGGCCAAGTATATCATAAGGTATCATGCACCTAATTAGATTATTGGAGATAAATTAGAAGGTACTATGACAAGAAGAAAATTGAAAGGTACATGTTTACTTGTTGATTTTGAACCTAGAAGTGTTAAGGATGCTATATAAAATGAAATTTGGATTGAGGCAATGAACAAAGAAATAGAACAAATAGAGAAGAAAAAAACTTGGACCCTTATACCTAGACCTAAAGATAAAAATGTGATTGGAACAAAATGGGTATTCAAGAATAAGTTGAACAAAGATGACAAAGTATCAAGAAACAAAGAAAGATTGGTATGTAAAGGCTACTCTCAAGAAGAAGGCATTGATTATGGTGAAACTTTTGCCCCTGTTGCAAGATTGTAAGGTGTTTAGACCTTACTTGCATATGTAGCACACAAAGGATTCAAAGTATATCATATGGATATTAAATCTACATTTTTCAATGGTATTCTTGATGAAGAATTCTACATTGAACAACCAAAAGGTTTTGTTGATCTAGACAAAAGAGACATGGTCTACAAATTACACAAAGCACTGTATAGTTTGAAACAAGCTCCTAGAGCATGGTATGAAAGGTTAGGTAACTACCTTATACAAATTGATTTTTAGAGAACAAATGATAACAATAGTTTGTATATCAAGGAAGGACCAGATAACAAGATTGTATTGGTAGAGATATTTGTGGATGATACTCTATTTACAGGGAATGCTGATCTATGCAAAGAATTTTGAGAAGAAATGAACAAATAGTTTGAAATGTCCATGTTTGGTGAGATAAAATTCTTTGTTGGATTACAAATACAATAGAACAAGAATGATATCTACATTACTCAATCTAAGTATATCAATGAGATACTCAAGAAGTTTGGAATGGAAGATTCAAAACTAGTTGGAACCCCCACAAGTACTAGACTAAAGCTTACAAAAGATGATGACTCCAAAGAGGTAGATTAGACCTTATACAGATCAATGATTGAAAAATTATAGTATGTAGTTCATACAAGACCTGATATTGCCTTAGCAATTGGAATAGTGGCAAGATTCTCGGCAAAACATAGAGAAAATCACATGATGGCAATCAAAAGAATCTTGAGATATTTGAAAGGCACTGAAGACTATGGTTTATGGTACAAACATGGAGGAAAGTTAGACCTAAAGGTATTCACTGATGCTGATTGGGAAGGAAATCTTGATGATAGAAAAAACACAAGTGTTGGAGCATTCTTTCTTGTTAAAAGGTTGGTATCTTGGACAAGCAAGAAGAAAAATTGCACATCCCAATCCATGGCAGAAGTAGAATATGTTGCTGTAGTAGTGAATTGTTCTAACATTGTTTTGTTTAAACAATTGTTGGAAGGCATGAAGGTTGAGATTAAAGAACCAGCTATCATGTTTTGTGATAACACTAGTGTAATTAACATATCAAAGAACCTAGTGATGCATTCCAAAACTAAGCACATTGCTATAAAATATCATTTTTTTAGAGAATTGGTGCAGGACAAAGAAATCAGATTGAAATATGTTCATACAAAACAACAGATTGAAGACATATTCACCAAGCCATTACCTAAGGAGGCATTCCTATATCTAAGAGGTAAGTTAGGTGTCATTCCCCTATTTGAAGCTCACTAAATGAAGTTTTGGTGATGCATCAATAGGAACCAAGTTAAAGATCAATCAGTTGATGCAACATAGTCAAGAGAATATTGCATATGAATCAGTGCTCAAGGTATATTGATACTAATTTGGTATGTGTTGTCTTTGGCATGTGTTGTCAAAGAGGGAGACAATTACTGTCATATCTTTCTAAAATTTGTTTTTGTCATTTCAAGAGGGAGAAGTTATGTAATTCCTTCATAGAGGGAGATTACTGCATGAAAGAAGAAGTTTTTTTTTGCAAAATCTAAGAGGGAGAAACTTTCTACTAGAGAAAATCTTGTTCTCAAATTTCATTGTGCTATGACATGTTGGGTTGCCATCAATGCCAAAGAAGGAGATTTTTGGATACAATTATCTAGTTGTGTGTTGTCTTTGATGTCACACAAATATCATATCATTTGTCAATTAGTGCTTACCGAGCTCACTTGGTCAGCAAGATAGTTTTCCTTGTCTACTGAGCATTCCTGAAGTTTACTCTACGAAGACAGTGTCTACCAAGCTCACTCGGGCATTGAAGGAAATTATGGTAGAAAATAGTGTTAACCAATTTCACATGGTTAGCAAAGGGAAGTTGGATAGAGTTAGTGCTAACTGAGTTCACTCAATTACCAAAGGATTTTTGCAAATTCGTAGTGTTAACTGAGCTTCTATTGGTTAACGTAGGAAATCATCTCAGAATGAGTGTTTACCAAGCAGGGTCAGCTAATAAAGGATTTTTTTTGTTTTGGCATGAGAAGCTTAATTATTTTAAGTATTGGTTCTAGATGATTATGGTAATGATTAGTGGTCATTCTAATTTGTATTAAGCTAACTTGACAATCTGGATGATATAAATATAAGGTCAAGTTGTGGTTTTGAAGTGTGTGCAAGTGTGTTGATTGAATTAAGAAGGAAAGAGTGAGAGTGAACTTGAAGGATAAGAAGATATCCTTGTGGAGTAGAAAAGTAATATTTGATCAGGAAGGATCAAATTTTAAGCAGAATAAAGATCTAGATTTAGCAATTCAGTTGCATCATAATCAGGTCATTTCATTGCTACTCTCTAACCATTGTAGCAGTGATCTAAAATCTCTTAACAGAGTTGGTTTAATAGCCAATTGCAAATCCTCTAACAAGCTGACAGTTCCATTGAATTGTTTTAAATCCTCTAACAAGGTCACCCCTAACAGTGTGTTTTGTAACCTTTAACCAGGTTGGCTCCTAACAGGGCTCATTTCAAAAGAGTGAAAAACAGTAACTAATTACATAGGTGGTTTTTCCCATATTGGGTTTCCATGTTAAATTTGGTGTCTCATGTGTTCATTTCCTTTCTCTCATGTTTGCAAGTTATTACTGTTAATGTTAGATCTGCTAAAGTAATACATACTCTGCATTTACCAAATTACAACAATTTTTATATGTTTATCGAGCTATAACAGTAATAAGTTTTATCAATTCACTTTTGTTGACATCTAAGGGATCGAGGATTTATTTTTTGTGGTAACTGATTCACCCCCTCCCCCTCTCAGTTACTCCTTCTATATTTCCAATAGTAAAAAACATCAAGACTCAATAATTTACATAATTATAATTATAATAAGTAATAATTAATTATATTAATATACAATGTACAATGCACATTTGAATTTTGAAATTTGTAAATTTTAAATAAATCAAATAATAAAAAATGAACTTAATAATCAACATAATTTTCAGGTGAATTTGTGTAATGTTATTGATGTTGTCAAGAATCATCTAGAATCGTGACACTTGTCATGAAATTGTGTCCTTGACATGTGTCATGATTCTAGATGTTTCTTGAGAATAGTAATAGCATTCCCAAAATTTATCCAAAATTCATCTTGGGCCATTTATTCTTCTTTTACTTAATAGTCAGGATTAACTAATAAAAAGTTTAAAAGACTAAACATACTAATTATTAACTGAGTCCTGACACTTAATTGAACACTACAATGACTAGACAGGTATCACGATTGTAGATGAATCTAGGCACATGGGTAAACATACCCCAAATCAATCCGAAATTCATCTTGGATCATCGATATTAATTTTAATCGATGGTTAGGAATCAAATGATGGACATAACTATAAGAAAGTATCTTGGAATACATGTGTCCTAATTTTGGATAGTGGAATGTTCTCATGGACATGTGTCCCAATTTTAGATAGTGGAATGTTCTCACAGATATGTGTCACAAATTTGGATGTTTCTTGACAATAGTGATTGCATGCTCAACTAGGGCCATCAATCTTTCTTTTAATCAACGGTCATGACTCGAACATAACTATAAGAAAGAATCTTTGAGTACATGTGTCCAAATTTTAGGTAGAAATATAATTTATCTTAAATCTTTTAAAATTTGGCTCAAAATAGAGTTGTAGTCATTAATTGATCGACCATTGAACAATCCAAATCAATTCATGAATCCTTAAATGTTTTGCATAACTAATATTAATTATTTAAATTATAATTTATCTTATTATTGCACAATACAAATTAAAACTTAAATCACAAAGTGCAATAACCAATTGCACACATTTTAACTAAATGATTTAGTTAAAACATACAAATTATTTGAATTTCTTGACAATTTCCAAAATCCCTAATTTGGAATAGAATAAAATTAAACATGTAAAATTAATGAAGCATTGAATTTTTGAAAATATAAAATCTATGAGACATTTCTATTTACACAACATGAAGATATTTTACATTCTACAATTCTATTATATTTAGGATAGTGTACTAATAGTTTATGTTACTAAAAGTATTCTATAGAGGCCAAGCTAATGGATTTTAAGATCTAAAGTAGTTGAAGTGTTTGTTTGTTCAATTGGTACATCTAGACCTTGAATAACTGATTACCTACCCCCCCCCCCCCCCCAGTTATTATAAAAATTCTAACAATTGGTATCAAAGCATTGGTGCTTGTAGAGAAAAGGTTGAAGGTACATGCAGATAAAGATCAAGATGTAAAAGGAGGTGCCAAGGTTGAACAAAGAGAACTTCCCTGCATGAAAAAGTTTGATGAGGCTATATCTAGTAGGAATTGGTGATGGTGTAATAAATTTTGTGGATTATGTCTATGTGGAGATAACAATTCTTCCTTTGACAGCTTAGCAACTGAAGGAGAAGTAAGAATACAATCATGCTATGTTGGAGATTGCATCAGCCTTAAGCTATGCCAAGTTTGATGATATCAAAGATTGCAAAACTGCCAAGGAAATATGGGACACACTATAGACCATCTATGGAGGAGACAAGAATGTCTTGAGGGAAAAATTAGAAAGCTTGAGAGGTAAGCTTGATGAAATGAGAATGATGGAAGGTAAGAAAATTGTCTATTATTGTGGAAGAATCAAAGAGGTTGTTAATGTTATAAGAGCAAAAAAATGAAAGATTGATGATGAAACTATGATAAAAAAAGGTATTGAGAACTTTACTTCCTATTTATGCTATTAGGGTTTTTGCAATACAAGAATTCAGATGTACTCCTAGTAATAACCTAGCTTTAGAAGGTGTGATTGGTAGACTTACTACTTTTGAGATATCAAATTTTATTAATTTCACCCCTACCACTGTTGAATCTACTTTCAAATCACAATTAGTTCTTAGTAAGAAAGAAAAATAAAAATGTGTGAAAATTGATAGTGATGTCTCTAATGATGAACTTGATGAGCTTGAAGCACTGATAGCTAGAAGAATTCCAAGAGGCAGAAGAAAATACAAAGGTAAACTCCTTATAATGTAAAATTTCATGCAAAAAATTTGGTCATATTACTAAAAGATGTCCTAATAAAGAAGACAAGTATGAAAGAAAGGAAAGCAAGTAAAAAGGAAGAATAGATGGCCAGGGCAATAGGAGAAACAAGGAATACAAAGACAAAGATAAGAAATCTCATTACATTGCTGAAGAAGAAACTAATAATGAATCTAAAACTAATGATGAAGAAGTTTTCTATGTTGCTATGAAAGAAGATTCTAATGAAGATAAGAAAATTGCATTAATTTCATATGTGAATAAAGGTGATAGGTGGATAGTTGATAGTGGTTGTTCACATCACATGATTGATCATAAAAGTAAATTTGAAACCATTAGACCATACAAGGGTAGTTGTGTTAAGTTCAGTAATGATGCACCATGTCTTGTGAAAGGAAAAGGATCAATACAAGTGACTAATAAGATCACATGTGATAATTTTTATTGGGTTGATGGACTTAATTATAAATTTTTGAGTGTTTCATAGTTGACAAAATTAGGATACAGAGTTGAATTCTATCACAGGAAGGCCAAGATATTTGATGTTAGTGGTGAACTAATTGGAAGTGATGATCAAACTATTAGACTAATTGCAAATGTTCCCCGTCAAGATTCATAACATGGATTAACCACCTCCTATTTTCTTTAAGTCTAGTGGTTGTATTGGGCATTGGTAGGTTGATCTTTTGGTGCAATGACAATCCTAGCTTGTCACAAGTGGTACTAGAGCTTGGGCACAAGTTTGAATCTCCTCAGCTAACACTGGGGGGGAATTCTTGGACTAACCATCAACATTCTCATTTGATATTTTTGACATAAGTTAAGAACATTTTGTGTTCTATAAGTCTAGTGGTTGTATCAGGCATTGACAGGTTGATCTTTTGGTGCAACAACAATCCTAGCTTGTAACACAAACAAGAGGTAACTTATTCAATTTGGATTCATCTAATGAGACATTTTTATTTGCATAATATGAACATATATGGTTATTTCTTAAGAGGTTATGTCATGTGAAATTTGACAATTTGATGAGCATTAGTAAAATGAAAAGAATAAGAGGTTCGCCAAAATTGAAGAAGCTTGATAATGTTATGCGTAAACAATGTCAATTTGGAAAAATGACAAACTCTAGTTTCAAGAGTAAGACATACACATCTAATGATATATTATAATTGGTTCATACTGATCTTTGTGGACCTACTAGTTTTGAAAGATATTGTGGAGGAAAATATTTCATTTATTTGTTGATGACTATTCTAGGATGATGATTGTGATGTTTCTTAAAGAAAAATCTAATGCTTTTTAGTTGTTTAATTGGTATTTGGCTAGAGTTTAATAAGGAAATAAGTAAGAGTCTAAAGTGCTTGAGATCTGACAGAGGTGGAGAATTTATCTCTAATGAATTTAATATATTTTGTAATGATAGAGGAACCAAAAAGTAGATGTCAGCACCTAGGACCCCTCCCCAAAATGGAATAGCTAAACGAAAAAATAGATGAATTATGGAATGTGCTAGAAAATTGATGATGGAGAAGAATGTGTCACAAAAATACTAGAGATAAGTTTTAAATACAACAATTTATACTTTGAATAGAGTGCAAGTCAAGAAAGGTACAAATATTACACCTTTTGAGTTGTGGTATGAATATGCACCTAATGTAGAGTATTTTAAAGTTATTGAAAGAAAATTTTATATACTAAAGGATAATAGGAATGGAAAAATTGATGCTAAAATGGATGAGGGCATATTCCTAGAATATTTCACTAAGAGCAAAGCTTATAAGTGTTTGAATTCTAACACTAACAAAGTTGTGGAAAGTACAAATGTGAAAGTTGATGAATATGCAAAATGAATGAAGTTGAATGCAAAAAGGAACCCAAAGATTATATTACATTCATATATGTGAATGGAAATTTTCTCTGCACCCTACTCGAGAAAGAGAAAAAAGCTTAAAATCAACAACAAAATGAGAATTCTGAGTTGCAATAGCAAGTTGTCGAACAATAGAGTGTGGGTGTCAAGCAACAATAAAATTATGTCAAGGAACATGTAGAAGAAGTTGAACATTAGGAACACAATGACAAGAAAGAAGAACCTAAACTAGAGAGACAAAATGAACTTGAAATCTTTTTTCAAGATGAACCTATAGAAGAAGAGAGAAGAAAGGAACCTATACTATAAGAATATGTGAGAAGAAACCATGCACCTAAGCAAAAACTTGGAAATAAAGAATCTAGAGTCATGACAAGGAAAAGACTCATAAGTGAGAAATGTTTACTTTGTGATTTTGAGATAAATCGATAAAAAATTCTTTGCAGAATGAGGATTGGAGTCAAGAAATGAATGAAGAAATTGAGCAGATAGAGAAGAAAAAAAACATGGACACTAGTACCTAGACCTAAGGACAAGAATGTTATTAGAACAAAGTGGGTATTTAGGAACAAGCTTAATGAAAAAGATGAAGTCACAAGGAACAAGGCTAGTTTTGTATACAAAGGATATGAACAAGAAGATGGAATTGATTATGGGGAAACATTTTCCCCTATTGCAAGATTAGGAGTTAGAACACTACTTGTCTATTTTTCTTATAAATGATTTAAGGTCTACCAAATGGATGTAAAATCTGCAATCTAAGTGGAAAATTGGAAGAAGAAGTTTACATTGAGTAATCATAAGGGTTTTTTGACTCCAACAAGAAGAACATTGTATGTAACTTACACAAGACTCTATATGATTTTAAACAAGCCCCTAGAGCATGGTATGAAAGATTGCACAATTATTTCATAAAGATTGGATTTTTAAGAACTAATGATAATAATAATCTATATTTGAAGAGTGGTAATAACAATGAGGTATTGTTATCTTAAATATTTCTGGATGATATTATATTTGGAGAATAGGAAGTATTATGCAAACCATTTATAGATGAAATGAAGAAGGAATTTGAAATGTCTATGTTTGGTGAGATCAAATTCTTTGTTGGTTTACAAGTATATCAAATGAAGCAAGGTATATTTATTATACAATAAAAATACATCAAGGAGATATTGAAAACCTTTGGAATGGTTCAAGATTC
Organism: Cupressus sempervirens; assembly: GCA_028749045.1. Classification (NCBI taxonomy): domain Eukaryota; kingdom Viridiplantae; phylum Streptophyta; class Pinopsida; order Cupressales; family Cupressaceae; genus Cupressus; species Cupressus sempervirens. The sequence continues at coordinate 702,563,587 of CM053784.1, forward strand.
AATACTAGTTAGTACACCCATGGCCATAGGACACAAGCTATTTAAGAATGATGATTTGGCTTATGTGAACCAGATATTGTATAGATCAATGATTGGAAAACTACAATATGTTGAGGTAGTTGCAAGATTTTCTCCAAGTCCTAAGGAGAATCATATAATGGTAGTGAAAATGATACTAAGATATCTAAAAGGAATAGAATACTACATGGATTATATTACAAGAAGAATGACAATTTTGAATTGAAAGTGTTCAATAATTCAAATTGGGAAAGAAATGTTGATGATAGAAAGAGTACAAGTGTAGGAGATTTATTTCTATGAAAGAGGCTGAATTCATTTACAAGCAAGAAGCAATACTAGATTTCTTAATCAAGAAATAAAGCTGAATATGTGGTAGCAACAATGAATTGTTCAAACATCATATGGATCAAGCAATTGTTGAAAGGGATGAAGGAAGAGGTCACTAATCTAGTTGTTATCTATTGTGACAACACTAGTGTTATAAACATATCAAGTAATCATGTGATGCACACAAAGATTAATCATATTTCTATCAAGTATCATACTTGAGAGAGATAGCTCAAGAAAAAGAAGTGGGATTGGAGTATGTAAACACTAAGGAGCAAATAACTGATATTTTCACTAAAGCTTTATGTAAGGATGCACATAAATATCTAAGAGGCAAATCAAGGGTGATTCCCCTAGACAAGGCTACTAAAGCTGAGATGGAGCTCTACATCAAATATGTTGATCAAAATATCTTACAAGTTGATGCAGAAAGTCCTACTTTAGGAGTTGCCTAAAGTAGTAAAAGAAGAAGCAAAGAGCAAAGGAAGAAGAACAAAATTTTTTATTAGTCATACACAAATGAAAGAGGTGAATTTAGTACTAACATAAAGATATCTACGTAATCAAGATGTATTAAAAATATGAAGTGTCTTTGGCATTTTTTTCAAAGAGAGAGAAAAAGGAAAGTTACCATTGATTAATAATAAGAAATAAGGATAATGTATGCAAGGTGTTGCCAGCAATATAGACGATTATGATTGATTTCATGATCTGATATGATAGAGGGAGCTTATGTGTTGTATATCAGAGTTGCATGGATGAGAATTATAATGTAACTAAGAAAATTATTTAAGATATGATACTAAATACAAAGGGAGATTGCTTGAAGTAATACATGTTTTGAATTGCATGGTAACTAGAGGTATTGCCATCAATGCAAAAGAGGGAGATTATTGGAAACTAAAATTGGAAAAATTGCTATGTTGTCATTGATGTCAAACCTTATTGATAAGAGAATTTCTATCTAATTTAATTGTCATATTAAGATGACTGATGAAGAAGATTTGAGAAGTTTCTCATAACAATAACACCAAGAGGAAAGGTTGAGTTATGAGAGGAAACTACAATGGACACATGATTAGTTATACTTTGAAAAGATAAAGTGATTTTTTAAATCATACTATAAGTGAATAAGATAGTTGTACTAAAGCCTTGAAGTAGTGATCAAAGATTGACCAAATACATAGGCTTGATAGTGCAAAAGGGAAGAAGATTAAGGAACTTTCAATGTATGTTGAGTGATGCTAATGTCAACCAAGTGCTAGTATAAGCCAAGTAGAAGCAAGGTCAATTGAGCATCAATATATATATCGAACAAGAATGATAGTAGTGAATAAGTAACCCGGTGATGATCAAGTGTCAGAACATAATGTTGGTAGAGGGAAAACATTTAACAATTTATGAGAAAATAATGATTGGTAGCCGACAGAGTTAATTTCTTGGAATACATAAAGCATGTTGAAGATAAGGATGGATGACTTGGAACATTTAAATCAAGGACAATCATATTTTTGTGTTTCTATACAAGGATTCAATGATAATTTTGGAGAAGCTTCTAGAAGGGAAAGAGGAGATGAAATGTTGGAAGATTTTGATGAATCTGACCAAACCCTAAGATCTACGATGAAGTTTAAGTGGAAAAAGATTAGAATTACCTATTTAAGGAGGTACATGGGCTAACCTAACAAGGTTGGAGTAGTTGACAATTCTATTGATTGGTGAACTTCAACAGGAGGTTGAGAAGAGTTGTGGAGAAGTGAAGAGTGATTGCTTGAAGGGTTGCCAAGTGAATCAAAGGTGGAGATGGAAATGAAGGCTAGTCAATGGATCAACATGTGAGCTGAATCATGATCTATATTTGCAAAATGAGTTGTATTTTATAGATAAAAAACTTGTTGTTACTTTCTAACCATTATATTGGTATTGAAATCTTTAATCAATGTTGACCTACTAGTCATATATAAATCCTTTAATCAAGGTGGCATTCCAATGAGATTTTCTAAAGTCCTCTAACATGGCCACTCCTAATAGGGTGATTAAATATTTTAATAAGGTCACATTTAACAATGTGTTTTGTAACCTTTAACAGGGTTGGCTCCTAACAGAGCTCACTTTAGAAGAATAAAAATATTGGTGACATGTTACTAGTATTTTTTACCAAATTGGGTTTCCAAGTTAAATCTTAGTGTCAAACTTGTGTGGATTTTATTTGTGATGTTTACAGTTAATATTTTATATTCTATAAGTTTTTAATATTTAGAACAGTGTACTACTAGTTTATGTTACTAGAAGTTTTCTATAGAGGCTGAGCTAATGGATGTTAATATATGGGTAGTTTAAGTGTTTGATTGTTTAATTAGTACATCTAGAAATTGGATAACTTATTAACATTTTAACAACTTTGAACCTCTTTTAAAAACTCCATATGTAGCTAATATGTCAACTTGATCAATCTTAGAAATGGAGACCCTTGTGTAGATTCAAGACTAACTTAATTGTATTTAAACCATCTCAAATGTAATTTACCTTTAAACTTCTTTTTTTTCTCTCGGTAGCCTCTTAGCCAACAATGCTTCTAATTCATCTTGGTCTTTCTCCTCTAATTCATAGTCACTTTCATCTTTATTGTGATGGGTGTTCTTATCTTTTCATGAACTATCAATGGCTAGAGATTTCTTGAAAGCCTTTTCTATCTTAGGTAAACTATTATCAAAAATTCTAAGCTCAAAATCAGTCAATCTATTGACCAAAGAATCAAGAGTAAGGACATTACTAGGTATAGATCTCAATTCTTGAATAGCTAAAATTCTAAAACAATAAATGGGTAACAAAGTTTTGAGAGTTTTTCTTACCACATATTTATCACTTATGACTCCACCATCTTATTTAATGGCACTAACCACTTCAATTTAGTTGTTGTACTAATCAATTTTCTCTCCTTCTTTCATTCTCATGTCATCAAACTTTACTCTAAGACTCTTCGCCTTAGCCATTAATACATTATGTTCTTCTCCATGAACAAGTTCTAGTTTGTCCCACATCTCCTTTGTGGTAGCACAATCTTTGAGATCATCATATTCAACATCATTAAGAGAATAAGAAATATATATCATCAATGTGTTGCATTCTTACTTTTCCCTCATTTTTTAAAACTATCATAGGTCCAAGTGGTGGTGAGGTATATTGATTGTCCAAGTATTACAATGCATAGTCTATAATTCCAGAAAAGTACAACCCCATCCTACTTTGCCATGATGTAAAGTTCCCTTTGTCTTGTATATGAGCAATGTTAGTATGCTAATAGAAACCAAATTTAAATAAAGCTTCTACAAACTAAACAAAATTCATAAACTTCAAGATAGACTAAGATGAGCTCTCAATTGAGAATATGAGCCATTAATGGGCTCTCTCAATGAGAAGCTCTCTTGTTGAGTAGCTTTGTCTAAATAGATAGGATGTATGCTCAAGCTTATGCTTCAAAAAGGGCTTCAAATGGAGTTGGAATTTGGGCGTGAGTGTATGGTTTTGATGTAAAATGGCTTCTTAAAATGGCATTATGACTTTACTTCATGGATTGTGTTAAAATGGCTTGGGAGAGAATTCCTTAAATAGGCAAAGGGCTTGAGGGATCAAGGGCTAGGATGCAAGGATGGGGAAAAGCTCATGGAGGGCTAGATTGCATGAGAGGAGAGCACATGGATTGTGCTTCCTTACAGCCAATCAGGGAGTGACACATGTCACAGGGTGAAAGGATGAGGAAAGGGGAAGGATGAGTCAACAAAGGAGGCTCAAGGGATAAAATCTTCATAAAGACCCTCATAATGGCTTGTAAGAGCAATAAAAGGGCTTGGAAGAGTCATTTATGGCCTAAAGGGCTTCATAAAGTTTTATGGTTGGGATATTTTGAAGGAGATGAGAGGAATTTTGACTTGGGCTTGATTAGGAAGGTTTTAAGCTTTCTTAGGATTGAGCAAATGATTAGAGGATGGATTAGGATGGTTTAGGATTAACTTAGGGATAGGCAAGTGGATGGCATTTAATGAGGGTGGGTGAAGGAGGAGATATTTGTTAACTTTGGCTTGGGTTAGTAAGTCTTAACCCATGTTTAGAGAATGTGACAAGGTTAGGAGGGGATTAGGATTAGGTTTAAAGACATCTTCTAGAAGAGTCTAGACTTTGGATGAGGATAAAGACTTTCTAGAATAGTCTAGAATTTCCTAGGATGAGGATGAAGACTTTCTAGAAGAGTCTAGAACTTCTTAGGATGAGGATAAATTAGATTTTTAGGAAATAAATAAAGTTTTATTTATTTCAAGGGTTTGGGTTGAGGAGATATTTATTAAAACTTTTTAAATAAACATGAGGATTAATATTTAATCTTAATTAAATATTTTGAGTTGGGATTAGGGGTAGGAAATGATGGGATTAGCCTTTAATCAAAATTAAAGAAGGATTAGAAGATTTTGGAAGAGGTTAGTGGTCTTAAGGAAATTGGCCAAGTTTTGGGCAAAAAATAAATTATTTATTTATTTTGGGTTTTTTGGTCAATTTATTAATTAAATAATTAATAAATAAGGAAATAATGTTTAAATAAGATTTAAACATTTTTGGGAGGGATTCCTTAATTAAATATTTTTAATTAAGATAAAGGGATTTAATGGCATAAAAATAAATAAATAAATAAAATAAATAAATAATTAATAAATGATGATGTCATCACAAATTTTTCAGAAAATAAAAATACTTTATTTTCTAAAGGTTTTTGGGTGTCTACATTTCCAACTTAGGAGCCTCTCTCTTGTACATTTTTGGATCTTTTTAATAATCCGTTTAAACTTGTTCCTTCAATCACCAATGCTCTTATACCAATTGTTAGATATCTAAGAGTGGGGTGAATCAATTATCCTCGGGTCCTTTTTAAAAAAAATTTCACAAACCACACAACTTAATCATTCAATATCTTCACTCGATAATCAGATCTAACCTTTACATCAAACAACAATTAAATGCTAACAATATATTGTTAGTATTAGAGATATCTAACTGTTAACTTCAACTTTGTTAACTGATAAACTCAGTGATATCTATTTTCCTAATTAACTCACCATTATTAGTAACTAAGATAAACATGAAATAACATAAAACACATTAATCCACACAATTGACACAATTATTTATAATGTGGAAACTTGGTTAGGGTAAAAAACCACTTGGGACTAGTTACCTAGAAATTTCACTCTTTCGAAGCAAGCTCAATTAGGATCCAACCATGTAAAAGGTTACAAACACACTATTATATATGACTCTATTATGGGATTTTCACCAAAAATAATTTAGACCTTAACACTCTTCAAATGAGTGGTTTGATCTAAAAGGACTTACAAACATTCAATGGGATGCCACCTTAAAAGGGATTTACAAATATGACTATTAAGTCAACTTAGTTAAGATATTTTATGCTACAATAATAAGAGAGAATAAATGAAATTATCTTGTGCATATTAAACTAACTTTTTTGGTTTATATCTCCATTTTCTCATCATTCTTAATTCTTTGGCTAATCCACTCACATACATAAACTTTAATCTTCTTCTACTAGATTAACAATACAACTATACTCGATGACCCCTTGGCTATCAACTTCAACATTAACTTGATAAAAAACTATAAATTTTATGGTCATCCCTTATATAGACATATATTTTCCACTTAATCAAATTCTCTAGAGTTTCACCAGTTAATTAGATCCACACGATTAACTTCTAGCTTAGAAATATTTTAACTTTGAAATTTTCCTTGGATCATTAAATTTGAATCATGGATCTACAACTGACTCAATCCCTACATCAAATTTTCTAACAAACTTCATCCTTTTCTTAGAAAATTCATGAATAATCCATATTCTCACTCTATGTCATGCTTAGATCGATTCTTCTAGAAACTATTCTTTTATATTTCATAGTAAACCCTACACTTGCTCGAACATTAATACTACATGTTATAAATGTTTAGAATAACTGAGAGGGGGGATGTATTAGTTATTCAAGGTCTATATGTACCACTTGAACATTTAAACATTAAACACATCAATATTCTCCTAATCCTACTTATCCTATTGTTACTCGATCACTATTGTAAAACTATCATAAACTTAACTTGCATTGCATAATGAAATCATCATCACATGTAAAACTCATAAGACATTCATCACATTTTGACACTAGAATTTTATGTGGAAACCCAATTTGGGAAAAACCACCAGCAACATGTCACTCTTTTTCACTCTTTCAAAATGAGCTCTATTAGTAGCCAACCCTATTAAAGGTTATAATACACACTGTTAAATGTGACCTAGTTAGAGGATTTAATCACCCTATTAGGAGTGGCCTTGTAAGAAAACTTTGTTCATTCCATTTAGAATGTTAACTAGTTAAAGGATTTACATAGACTATTAAGTCTTCCAATGACTATTAGGTTAACCTCTATTAAATGGATTTCAATAATTTTTTTTTACAATGATAAGAAAGAAAATAATAGGTTTTGATCTATGTGATTACAACTCACTTTTATTGGTTCTAATCTTTGTTTAGTCCTTATGTTGGTTCACTGATAATCCTTTCATTTTCATCTCTGATCTTGATATGCTTGGACACCCTTCAAGCAATCAGTCTACTCTTCTCATCAATACTTAAGTCTTCTACTCAAATTCACTTATCAACAACAACATTTGCAAGCTTTCTCTTTAGCTTTGTATCCACTCACTTGTGTGTTTCTGATCAACCCTTTTATGTATGACTTCCTTTGCATACAAACTCACACTTTTTAATCTTCTGTGTCTTTGTGTGTGTACACTCTTTTTGTTCAGCTCTATACCTCCTTAAATAGGAAATCTATACTTTACCATTTTCTACATCCACCATAGACCTTAGGGTTTATGATCAGATTCAACTCGATTCAATGTATCTATATAACTTCTTGATCATCTTCTAGAAACTTCTCTAGAATACTTTTGTTAGGTATTTACCTAATCACCACCATGAATTTAATGATCCAATTCATCAATCTAGTCTTCAGCACATTTTACATCTCCCAAGAAATTAATTGAGTCATCTTGATCTTATGATTCCTTTGAATTTGATCTTTTATTGTCACTCAACAATCACTAAATTTTGACACTCGATCAAAACTCAAATACTTAGTCATTGTTTAATATTTTTGCTCGACATTAACTAACTTGCTCGATTGATGCTAATGCTTGGTGAACATTAGATTTTCTCGGCACTAATGGTGGCTTGGTTGAAAATAGCATTACTCAACACTCCTTAGTATTTATTCTTTTGCTCAACTTGGCTTAGCTTTCTTGACATAAAAAAATAATTTTTTTTATCAAAGTCTATCTAATCAAATATTCATTGTAACTTCCTTTTCATAACTTCAACCTTTCCTCTAGGTTCTATAGTTATGAGTAACTCTCATATCCTCTTCATAAATCAAATATATATGACATTTCGATTAGGTAGCAATATGTCTCATTTATAGAGTTTACATTAATGACAAAAAAAAAATTGTTCCAATTGTAAGTTTCCAATTGTAAGTTTCCAAAAATCTCCCTCTTTGGAATTGATGGCAACATCTCAAATATCTAAAGTACTAACAATAACTTAGTTTCCATACAATCCAAAAGATTTCACTTCCATGAGTGACCACTATCCTTAGTTTCATTCTGATTCTCATCTATTCAAACTTTTGAACTCCCTCTATTATTTTTCTCTACTTTCATGATTCCCTCCCTTTGAGGCTTATCTTTTTGTTCTTAGTAATTATGTGGCTTCTTAGTAGTCTATCTCTTTCATCTTAGTTTCTTAGTAATATATCCCTCTTTGAAAAAAATGCCAAAGATATGTAGTTGTCTCAGCTTCAAATTCTTCATACATTCAAATTATGTATATTTTGCATGTTTGGATGATACTTGTTATTTGTCTATGACTGATCTTTTATGTTGTATTGAAGCATTCTACCTTAGGCATGTCCCAAAATAGAGTTCTATTACACTAGTGTGTAAAATACATTGTTGAGCACATGTGATGCAATGTACTTTGGATTCTTAATTAGCCTTACTTAGGGGAATGACCCCTAATTTACCTCTAAGATATTCATGAGAATCTTTGGGTAATAGTTTTGTAAATATGTCAGCAATTTGTTTCTTTGTATTCACATATTCTAGCTTCACTTCTTTGTCTTGAGCTAATTCTCTCAAGTAGTTGTATTTGATAGCATGTGCTTTGTCTTAGTGTACATCACTTGAATATTTGAAATATTAATAGCACTTGTGTTATCACAACAGATAACTATTGGATCTGTAATCTCTTCTTGCATGCCTTTCAACAATTTCTTAATCCACATTATATTTGAACAAGTCACTGCAGCTGCCACATACTCAACTTTAGCTATTGATTGGGAAATACAATTTTGTTTCTTGCTTGCCCATGACACCAATCTCTTTCCTAGAAAGAATTCACCTCCATTAGTACTTTTCCTATCATCAATATTTCTTTCCCAATCTAAGTCAGTGAAAACCTTTAGTTCAAATCTATCACTTCTCTTGTAGCATAAACCATAATCTTATGTACCTTTTAGATCTCATTATCATTTTTATAGCCATCATGTGATTCTTTTTAGGATTTTTTGAAAATCTAGAAACTATCCCAAATACCAATGCAATATTTGGTCTATTGTGAACAACATATTGAAATTTTCCTATCATGGATCTATATAGGGTATGGTTCACATCAATAGAATCATCAACCTTAGATAGCTTATGTCCTATAGACATAGGTGTTCTCACTAGCCTTGAATCTTCTATACCAAAAGTCTTCAATATTTCCTTGATGTATTTGGTTTATGAAATGAAAATACAAAACTTCATTTGGCACACTTATAATCCAACAAAGAATTTGATCTCACCAAAAAAAGACATTTTAAATTCTTTTTTTATTTCAATAGCAAATGATTTACATAATACTTCTCTTCCTCCAAATATGATATCATCAACAAATATCTTAGATAACCGTGCTTCATTTTTCTTTCCATTCTTCAAGTATAGATTGTTGTTATCATTTGTTCTCTCAAAACCAATTTTCACTAAATAGTTATGTAATCTCTCATACCATTCTCTTGGTGCTTGCTTCAATCCATAAAGAGATTTTTTAGTTTACATAGCATGTTCCTCTTGTCTAGAGATATAAATCCTTTAGGTTGTTCAATGTATACTTCTTCCTCTAGTAAACCATTTAAAAATGTAGATTTGACATCATTTGATATACCTTGAAATTCTTGTGAGCTAAGTATGCAAGCAAAGTTAAAACTCCTTCAAGTTTGGCCACATGAGCAAAAGTTTCTCCTTAGTCAAATCCTTCTTCTTGTGCATAACCCTTGCATACCAGTCTTGATTTGTTTCTTGTTACTTTACTATTTTCATTGAACTTTTTCCTAAAAACCCACAATGTCCCAATGACAGTTTTGTCTTTAGGTCTTGATACTAAGGTCCAAGAATTATTCTTCTCAATCTGGTCAATTTCTTCGTTCATAACTTGTATCCAATATTCATTATCTAAAGCATCTTTTATTAATTTAGACTCAAACTCACATGATAAGAATGTGCCACCTTTAAGTTTTCTCCTTTTCACAACACTTGATTCAATATCTCCAATAATTTGATCTAGTTTATGATGTCTTCTCACATATTTTTCTAATACATGTATCTTTCTTCATGGTTCTTCTTCCTAGGTTCATCTGGAAAAAAAATCTTGGGCAAATTTCCTCTTCTTTTTTCTAATTTTGGTTTAGATTCTAAATGCTTGGCAGTCACTATCTAATGGTCGACATTGCCTATCTATGACTCAACATCTACAATCTATTGATCGACACCCACTCTTTGTTGCTTGACAATTTGCACTTCTACTCCATCATTTCTTGTCTAATGAGAACTTGCAGCTTGATTTGTTTGTTCATTTTGAGTGCTAGGAGCATCATCATCCAATAGATGAATGTATTATAGTCTTTAGGTTCTTCATTACATGAAGCATCACTTTTTTCTAAAAACTCATCAATTCTCACATTTGCACTTTCCACAACTTTGTTCATATTAGAATTTAAACACTTATAAGCTTTTCTTTTTGTGAAAAAACCTAGGAATATGCCTTCATCACTTTTTGCATCAAGTTTTCCATCTCTACTATCTTTAAATATATAACATCTACTTTCAAAGATTTAGAAATATTTAACATTGCGAGCATAACCATACCATAGTTCATAAGATGTAGCATTTGTACCTTTCTTGACTTGAACTCTATTCAGGGTATAGACAACAATACTAATCGCTTCTCTCCAATATTTCTATGATACTCCTTTCTCCATCATTAGTGTTCTTGCATAGTCCATAATTGATCTATTTCTTCTTTTAGCTATCGCATTCTGAGGAGGGTTCCTTGGTGATAACATATATCTTTTGATTCATCTATCATTGTAGAATGTATTGAACTCATGTGAAATGAATTCACCACCTCTGTTAGATCTCAAACACTTCAAACTCTTCCCTATTTCTTTTTCAACTCTAGCTAAATACCACTTGAATAACTAAAATGCATTAGATTTAATTTTAAGAAACATCACAATCATCATTCTAGAGCAATCATCCACAAATATAATGAAATATTAATCTCCATAGTAACTTTTAACATCAATGGGTCCAAAATATCACTAGCAATATATGCTTTACTCTTAAAACTAGACTTGGTCATCTTTCCTAATTGGTATTGTTTGCACATAACATTGCTAGGCTTCTTTAGTTTAGGAAATCCTCTTACTTTCTTCATCTTATTGATATTTACCAAATTGTCAAAATTCACATGACATAATATTTTTTGCCATAACCAAACATCTTCTTGTTGTGCAAACATACATGTCTCTTCTAATAGGTCTAGATAGAATAAGTTACCTCTTCTCTGCTCACTAGTTCCAATTATCTTACCATCACCATCATGCATCTCAGCCTTCCTATTGTGAAATTCAACTTTGTAACCTAATTTTTCAGTTGTGAAACACTCAAAAAATTGTAGTTAAGTTCTTCAACCTAGTAAACGTTTTCACATGTTATCTTGTCAGTCAATTGAATAGTAACTTTACTTTTTATAACACATGGGATATCATTACCAAATTTAACACATCCACCATTCTATGGACCAATATCTTCAATTTTTTTTTATATCACCAATCATATGATTGGAACATCCACTATCAATTATCCATCTATCACTTTTTTTCACATAGCAAATTAATGCAATTTTCTCATCTTTATCAAACTCTTCTTTGATAGCAACATAGATAACTTCGTCATCATTACTCTCAAATTCATTACCAGTGTTTTCTTCAGCAATATAACAAGATTTCTTACCTTTGTCACCCTTTCTTCTATAGTCTTTGTCATCTCTTCTTCCTTTGTACTTTCTTTCCTTCTTTTCATCCTTATCTTCTATGTTAGGAAATCTAGCAACAATATGACCAACTTTATTGCATGAAAAATAAATGATAGGTAATTTACCTTTATATTTACCTCTTCCTCTTCCAAACCTTTTTTTCAAGAAGGGCTTTAATTTCATTAACATCATCATCAGAACTATCACTTTCACTCTTCATATGTTATCCTTTCTTCATACCAAGAATTAGTTGTGACTTGAAAGTAGATTCAATGGTAGTAGGTGTATAGTTATCAAAATTAGACATCTCAAAAGTAGTAAGTCTAGTAACTATAGTATCTAAGGTTAAGTTATTAACTGGGCTACATCTCAATTCTTGAGTTGTAGAGACTCTAATGGAATAAATAAGGAGTAGAGTCCTCAATAACTTTCTTATCACTATTTCATCTTCAATTGTTCTATTTTCTCCTTAAATAACATTAACAAACTCTTTAACTCTTGTATAGTATTGTACTATGTTCTAACCTTCCATCATTCTCATATCATAAAATTTACCTCTTGTCTTTCTACTTTGACTCTTAATACATTTTCATCGCCTCCATATATGGTCTTCAATCTATCTCACATATTCTTTGCAATATTGCAATCTTTTAGGTCATTAAACTTGGCATAGCTTAGGGTTGAGGCAATCTCCAACATTGCTTGGTTGTAATCTAACTTGTATCTCAATTCTTCCGTAGTTAGAGGAGTAGTTGTGACCTCTACATATTCATTACTTAGAAAATTGATAGCAACATCATTGGCACTGGATATGTGCAGCTTCATTAGGGTCTGCTATGCAAGAAAGTTCTTCTTATTCTGCTTGGGTACATCTCTCTTGTTTGTAATGATCTTCATCTTTATGTACCTTCAAACTTTTCTTTGTAAGAATTGAGCTCTAATACCAATTGTTAGAAATGTTTAGAATAAATGAGAGGGGGGTAAACTAGTTACTCAAGGTCTATATGTACCACTTGAACAATTAAACATTAAACACATCAATGTTCTATTGATCCTGCTTATCTTGTGGTTGTTTGGTCACTACTGTAAAATTGCCATAAACTTGACTTGCATTGTATAATGAAAAAATCATCACATGTCAAATATTCATAAGAAATTAATCACAATTTGACATTAGAATTTTACATGGAAACCCAATTTGGGGAAAACCACCAGCAACACGTCACTCTTTTTCACTCTTTCAAAGTGAGCTTTGTTAAGAGCTAACCCTATTAAAGGTTACAATACATAGTGTTATATGTGATCTAGTTAGAGGATTTAATCACCCTATTAAGAGTGTCCTTGTAAGAGGAATTTGATCATTCCATTTAGAATGTCACCTAGTTGAAGGATTTACATAGACAATTAAGTCTTCCAATGACTATTAGGTTAAACTCTGTTAAAAGGATTTCAATACAAACTGTTTACAATGATAAGAAAGAAAATAGTAGGTTTAGTTCTATGTAATTACAAATCACTTTTGTTGGTTTAGATCTTTATTCAATTTTTATGCTGGTTCACTGATAAGCCTTTCATTTTCATCTTTGATCTTGATCTTCTCTGACACCCTTCAAGAAATCAATCTACTCTTCTCATCAACACTTAATCAATATATGTTGTAGCACATACAATTATGTTCTCTACTCTTCTCTTCTTGATATTTTTGTGCTCTAATACCATGTAATAATTTTCCTTAGAGAAAAATTCACCCAAGACCAAGAAGCACAATAACTAGCCCAAAAGACCATCAGAGTATGATCAGAATAACAATATGATATTCAATTCATTGTATAGTACACTAGGATTGCCTATATATAAAGGCCTCTATGTTGCATCTAGAATTCCTAGGAGTTAGCAATATTATAAGTCTTACAACCAGACACATGTCCATCAGGTGTGGGTTATCCTCCATTAAGCATAGGAGTTAGTGTGATGATGAGAAGATAAGCCCACAATAGTGTAGCACATAGTGTGATGATGAGAAGATAAGACTAAAAAGGTGTAGCACGTACAATTATGTTGTAGACACCATGTGCTAAAATAATAGTGCAAACAACTGTGTTGTCTACATGATGACTTAGTTGTTTATGCAAACTTCAGTGTTGTATACACCATGTGCTAAATTAGAGTTTCTTACTCCTGTGTTGTCAACAAGACAACTCATATAAGTATGCAAACTCCTAGGTGCCTAACCTAAGAAATAATAAAATAATGCATTTATCCTAAGTAAACTTAAGTAAAGTGTAAATAATAATTATTTACACTAACACCCCCCCCTTAAGTGCAACTTAGGGGAATGCACTTAAGCTAACAAAAGCTATGATAAAATGCATAATGGGTCCTAGCTACTAGGCCATGTTAGGTGCCCAAGTATAATGCAATGCTGAAATGCAATGAAATCTCTCTACAAATGGAGAAAGAGGGGAAACCTCATGGGAAAAAACCTCCTCCAAAAAGAGAGATATGTACAATAGAGAAGAGAAGGATCATGTGACCCCCTTGCTGAAAAATCCCTCACCCCCAAGAGATCTCACAAATGAATATACTTGATCTCCATGAAGGGCTTGGTGAAGATGTCAGCTACTTGCTACTCTGTAGGAGAATACTGCAGTGCAATGACTTGCTCATGGATCAACTCTTTGATGTAGTGCATATGAACCTCAATATGTTTGGTCCATTGATGTTAAACTGGATGTTTCAATATTTCAATAGCACTTTGGCTATCATAATGGATGACTATGGGTTAGGCTAGATTAAATTCAAACTCCTTCAGAATATGTTGTAGCCAAATATCCTCTATTGCTGCATTCACAAATCCTCAATACTCAACCTCAATCGATGAGAGAGCAATGTTTTGATTTTTACTCTACCAACAAATGGGGCTAGAACCAAGATGAAACACATATCTTGAAGTAGACTTGCAAGAATCAAGGTCCCCTACATAGTTTGAGTCTATATATCCCACTAACTGAAGTCCTATACCAGTTATATAGTATATCCATGTGTATGTATACACTAAATGTAATGTAGGATACATTTGGCTACTTCCAATGAAGTTCATGTAGCTCTTGTATGAAGTGAGAAACCATGCCAACTATAAATGAGATGTCAGGGCTTGTATGTGTCAAGTAGATAAGGCTCCCATCCAATTGTCTATACAAAGTCGCATCAACAAGTGGAGTGGAACACTTTGTTTCTAACTTGACACCTGAAAGGAATGGGGTGGGTGCAACCTTGCAGTCACTCATGTGAAACCAAGCTAAAAGATCAAGAGCATACTTGGGCTATGATAGTGTTATCCCTGATGAAGACTGATGTATCTTGATGCCACGAAAGTAGTGTAGTAGACCCAAGTCTATCATCAAAACCTATCCTTCAAAGTAGCCTTAACATTATCGATGATGGATGCAGTACTTCCTATGATGATCAAGTCATCCACATAAAGCACAAGGAGCATATGTGAATCATTCCTTTGAAGAACATAGACATTCAGATCAGAATGACATTTGGTGAAGCCTTTGGAGAGAAGGAAGAAATCCATCTTGGCGTACCAAGCTCTGGGAGCTTGTTTTAAGTCCATAGATAGAATTCTTCAATTTGCACACCAAGGTAGCATCCTGTATGAATCCCTATGGCTACTCCATATATATCTCCTCATATAGATGACCATTCAAAAATGCACTCTTTACATCCATCTGATGAACAACCCATCTCTAAGCTACTACAATAGCTATTCTTAAATGAATGGAATTCATCTTTGCTACTAGTGCAAAGGTCTTAGTGTAATCAATGCCTAGTACTTGAGAGAAACCTTTTGCAACAAAGTGAGCCTTATGTTTATCCACACTTCCATATACTACAAATTTGGTCTGATAGATCCACTTACATCGAACCAATTTTCTTCCCTTAGGAAGAGAGACTAAGTCCCATTTATTATTTCTCATAAGTAAGTTATATTCTTCCTCCATTGCCTTATCCCATTCTTGAATACTTGATGCTTCTTTGAATGATTTTGGATCTAAAGCAATTGCAATATAAGTATGTGGGACTGAGTTGTGTTGTGATCTTGTCCTCCTTGTATCAGAAGGATTCCATACCAATGGTCCTACCACATCTAATGTCTACTTAGCCCATCTAGGTCTAGTAGAAGAAGATGTAGTAGGTGTATCCTCAACTTCAACTATTTGATGCCTTTATTTTGGTCGGGGACTTAGATCTTTCAAGTCACTATTATCACTATTACTCTCATCAATGAAGGAGGAATAAGGAGTTGAAGATGAAAAACTTGGACAACTTTCTTCAAAATGTACACTCCTCTCATAGAATATATCATGCATCTTTGGATCCATTAACATGTAGGCTTTATGTGAGTCTGCATATCCTAAAAAAATGAAAGGTTTTCTTTGAACTTCTAATGCCTTGCATTTCTATGGAGAAATTCTTTCCCATGTGGGACAACCAAAGACTTTGAAGTGCTTAGCTATAGGTTTCCTACCTATCCATGCTTCAAAAGGAGTTACACCATCCAAAGCTTTGTGAGGACTTCTATTCTAGATATTGTTAGCACAATTCATTGCTTCTACCCAAAAGATTTGATCAAGCGACTTTTTTTGTAGCATGGAAGTGGTCATCTCTTTGAGAGTTCTATTTTTCCTTTCAGCAACACCATTCTACTATGGCGTATATGGTAGTGAATGCTGAAGATCAATACTGAGTACAAAAGTCTATTAGTCTTGTGTTCACATACTCCCCCCCCATCATCTATTCAAAGAACTTTGATGAATTTCCCTGATTGCTTTTCCATTTGAAACTTGAAGCTAAGAATTTTTTCATACACTTCACTCAAGGTGAGTGCATAGCAAGACTTGCCAAATGATGGCACTAGAAATGGTCCTACCACATCACTATGAACCAATTTAAGGGCACATTATGCTCTCCAAGACTTCCCATTTTCATACAATTTTTTTGGATGTTTTCCAAGTGAGCAACCTAAACAACCACCTTCTAAAAAATAAATTTGAGGTAGAACATTGACTATTTTCTTGCTGCTAAGCTACTGATGATATTTTTAGTTGAGATGTCCATACCTCTCATGTCATAGTTTACTTTCTGCATTTTATGTTGGCACAAAGGAGGAGAAAGTGTAAAGTCTTGAATCATGATTGGCTTCACCAATTGATATCATAGAGTCATCCTTAATTCTTTTCACTACCACTAAATCTAGAAGAAATTCCACTTTATTACCACCTCCATAGTGAGTCATTTGGTAGACTAAAAGAAGATTAGAGGTAAGGTTAGGAACATATAGAACATCCTTGAATGTTCCATTACTCATTTCAACTTCACCTTTACCTTCAACATCCACCTTAGTATCATCACCTACAAAGATGTGTGGTACCTCAGAATGTTTCATGGAAGAAAAATCTTGCTTTTTTTCACCCATATGATGTGTGGCACCTGAATCAATGATCCATTCTCCCTAACTAAAAATGTTTGAGTAAAGTATGCCCTTTGACATTAGAATTTGAGCATGAATTTCCTTTCTCCTTATAAGCATTAGGTAGTGGAACATTGTGTTTCTTCATGATGTTCTTCAACTCATCAATTTATTTGTGGTAACACTCATGTTCGTCATGACCCAACTTCTTGCAATAAGCACATTTTTTCTTCTCCTTATTAGTGTCCCTCTTATTGTTTGTATTTGAGGAAGACTTGCCTTGTTGATTTGATGTTGGTGTTGTATTTTCTACATCCTCTTGTTTGTTATTATTCCACTTCTTCTTTTTTCCCTTTCCTTTATTTGAAGTTTGACCAGCTGAATTTTGAGAACCCTCATTATTAGCCACCAATGCCTTAGACTTTGACAACTTGAGAATTCCCATTGATTTCAACTTCTTTTCTTCATCATCCAATAGTTAAGCATAACCATCAAAAGTGACTTTCTGATAGGCAACCCCTAATGTAGTCTTTGTGGTGTTGTGAGAAGAAACAAATGTGGAATACTCAAATGGTAGCTTATTATGAATGAGATGTATTAACCTATCATCTTTAATAGGACTACCATAATGATCAAGATTTCTTCTTAATTCATTCACCTTAATGATAAAATCCTGTATAGAATCAAATATCTTAGGATCTAGAGAGACAAGCTTATCTTCTATTTTGTAAACATTCTCTTCACTCACTTTACTATATAGGTTTTTAAGGGCATCCCATGCTTCCTTGGATGTCTTATACTTCTCAGTCTAATAGAAATTTTTTTCTTCAACTCCCAACATAATATCACCTAGGGCTTTCCTATCTACCATTTCCCAAGTAGTAATTTCACTTTTAAATACTTGATCTTCTGCTGGTTTAGGAAGGGTACCACCAACATATTGAGAAACTTCATTATGAATTAATTGACACCACCTTTTAATAGACCATGCAGCATAGTTATGTGGTTTTGATTTTGAAAATTTAAGATTTCCCATGATGCAAGAAATGAAAGATAATAGTAGAAAAAGAGGAACACAACACCAAGAGACACCCCCCTGCTTACTCAATCAAGAAACCCCCCCACAAATGAAAGATTTTGGCACTTTATAATTAGTGCATTTACAATAGCCACTTGCCAATTTTGGCCTTAGTTATCTTCTAATTTTTTGTTTACAACCTCCTTTGGGAGTTCAAAACTAGAATTATACAATGTATCTTAGATATACAACAATTTTGAAGTTATATCAAAGCATTACAGTGCAGAAAAGGACCTAATTTTGAAAGTGATATTTTCATCACACAGGCCTATAATCTAATTGTAGATTTGGAAAGCAGACAAAGAATAACACACTTTCAAAAAAATAGAACTTGATTTCGAGTCTAGATGAGCTTGTACAGAGCATTTGAAGTTGCAAAATGTAAGATTAGATAGGTACAGTCACCAAAAACTACAATTTCTAACAAATCTGTGCACCAAAACTAGAAAATAATTGCTTTTAGGAATTTCTACCCAAAATAAAAAAAAAATTCACCTGATTTGGAGCCTAGATGACTGAGATATGGCCTCTCAAAGTCGGACTGTCAAATCAAAAATGAATCTAGAGAGGGGTTTGTGCAACAAAACATGAGCCAAATTGGCAGTATGGAACTTATTAGTGTAAATAAGTATTTACTTATTACACTTTACTTAAGTTTACTTAGGTCCATGCATTATTTTATTTTTATTAGTTTGACACCTAGGAGTTTGCATACTCTTATGAGTTGTCATATTGACAACACAGAAGCAAGCAACTCTAATTCAACACATGGTGTCTACAACACTAGAGTTTGCATAATTAACCGAGTTGTCATGTAGACAACATAATTATTCGGACTCCCATTTTAATACATGGTGTCTACAACATAATTTTACATGCTACACCTTTGTAGGCTTATCCTCTCATCATCACACTTACTCCTATGCTTAGTGGAGGATAATCCACTCCTGGTGGACATGTGCCTGGTTGTAAGACTTATTAGTGTGTTGACTCCTAGGCATTATAGAAGCATTCTGGAGGCCTTTATATTCAGGCACTCCTAGTGTGTATGTACATGACTAAAAATCATAGAACATTAAATGACAATAAATCAATTTTGGATATTTTTATTCTGATCATACCTTGTTGGTCTACTATTGTGCTTGTGCTTGAGTTCCTTGATCTTGGGTGATTTTTCCCTATGGAAAATTCTTACATGGTATCAGAGATATACCAAATTCTTATAGAACTGTATGAAAATTTGCAATTTGGTAGAATGTGGATCTGAGCTATTTGTTGATTGGGTAGGTGACTAGGTGAGTGAATGGGTGACACATGTCCTTATATGGTTTGCTAAGTCAGTGCTAACTATTTGGGTTTTTGGCTATAGATGTCGCACCTTCTACTATCTGCATGGCAGTTAGGTGATTAGGTAGTAAGTTGTCATTGTGTGGTCTTGTTTTGTGAATGCCGCATGTCGAAGGGGAGTCAATGCATGGCAGCTTCTAAAGTCGACATGTGGTGGAGGAGGTGTCTTTGAAGGGCGTGTGACCGGTTCCAATTTTTATGAACACTGACAGGGAGACTTCCATTTCCAGTGATGTGTGTTCTTTATCCCACATTCACTATGAGAAGAAACTCTGCACTTTTTTAAAGGACACTCATAGAGATAGAACCAAGGTTGAGGCCGCCGGTGGGTAAATGAATGCCACCAAGCATTGGGTTTAGGCTACTAAAAGAATTAGATTGGGCTACTTGTAATAATGAAGTATGCACCAGAAAATATGGAATGTAATGCTGCCAAATATAATATAGAATATGTCAAACTATTACATAATATTCCTTGCGAGGGTCGAGGTTTGACCACCCGGTTCCTACAAAAAAAAATTCTCTGTAGGCCCTACTGGCCAATTTTTTTTCAAAAAATACAGTAATTTGAAAATAATTGCAGAGAAAAATTAATTATAGATCTAAAAATAAAATAAATTGCAAATCTATTAGATCATACGGGATTTGTAAATTAGGCCTTCGAGTGCCAGTTTGCAAAATATTTTTGCCTCAAAATCAACTTTGGCCTAGCATAGGCAAATTTATAGTCAATTTTCATCGAATCAATGCTCTAGATGCAATGGTGAGGTCCGCTTTGGCTCTAGACACTCCTAATATCTGTGGATTCTTTGGATTTGAGTCAAGGTGTCCTCAGAGAGGTGAAGCAACGTTGGTCTCCAATGGCTATGAAATGACGCTTCTATGGCTCTAATACCATGTAAGAATTTTTCTTAGGGAAAAATTCACCGAAGACCAAAAAGCACAATAACTAGCACAAAAGACGAATAGAGTATGATCAGAATAATGAGATGATATTCAATTCAATTGTATAGTACACTAGAGGTTCCTGTATATAAAGGTCTCTATGATGCATCTAGAATGCCTAGGACTTAGCAACATGATAAGTCTTACAACTAGGCACATGTCCACCAGGTGTGGGTTATCCTCCATTAAGCATAAGAGTTAGTGTGATGATGAGAGAATAAGCCTACAAAGGTGTAGTATGCATAATTATGTTGTAAACACCATGTGCTAAAATAATAGTGCAAACAATTGTGTTGTCTATATGATGACTCAATTTTTTATGCAAACTCCAGTGTTGTAGACACCATGTGCTAAAATAGAGTTGGTTACTTCAGTGTTGTCAACATGACAACTCAAATCAATACGCAAACTCCTAGGTGTCTAACCTAAGAAAAAATAAAATAATGCATTTATCCTAAGTAAACTTAAGTAAAGTATAAATAATAATTATTTACGCTAACATCTTGGACACCCTTCAAGAAATTAGTCTACTCTTCTCATCAACACTTAATCCTTCTACTCAAATTCACTTATCAACAATAGCATCTGCAAGCTTTCTCTTTAGTTTCACATCCACTCACTTGTGTGTTTCTAATCAACCTTGCTCTGTATGACTTCCTTTGCATAAAATCTCACACTTTTCGATCATCTTTGCCTTCATATGTGTGTGCTCTATTTTTTGTTGGATCTACATCTCCTTAAATAGGTAATCTATGCTTTACCATTTTCTACATCCACCATAGATCTTTCAGGTTACAATCAGATTCAACTCAATTCAATGCATCTATACAACATCTTGATCATCCTCTAGAAACTTCTCTAGAATCCTTTTGTTAGGTCATTACCTAATCACCACCTTTAATTTAATGATCTAACTCATCAATCTAATATTCAACATGTTTTACATCTCCCAAGAAATCAAATGAGTCAACTTGATCTTACGATTCCTTTGAATTTGATCTTTTACTGTCACTTGACAATCATTGAATTTTGACACTTAGTCAACATTGAAATGCTTGGTCATTATTTAAGATTTCTTTTTTGACATCAACTAAATTTCTTAGTCAATGCTAATGTTCAGTTAACACTAGATTTTCTTGGCACTAAGTATGGCTTGGTTGACACTAGCATCACTCAGCACTCCTTAATATTTACTCTTTGTAGTGCCTACCCCTAGTTTACATTTTTGTCGTTATTGCTAAACTCTTTTAGGCCAGCTTTATGCTTGATTATTAATAGCATTATTTTGAGATTATCAGATATTCTTTCATATTTAGTTGATTTTATAATGTGAATACTTGGTACTCTATACTTCATCTATGCATGATGATTATTATAGTATTTTCAATTATTGATGATGATTAGTTAGATGGATTATCATGTGTATTTTCTTATGGATACTTACCCATACTACATGCGTATGGTGTGCTTTTATATTTTCTTTATGTATGGAGTTTCTGATGTGGTTAAGGAAGGGAGTCATAGTCACTTGCTAGTCAGGATCTACATGATGCACCACTTCCTATCATTGTCTATTTAGCTTAGTTTATATTGTGTTTGTACATGCGTGAATTTTATGCAAATTGTAGGTACCAGGTATTGACTTCCCTAAATTGACAGGATGAGTGTACCCTATCACATTATCTCAATGGTAAGAGAGGGGAGATAAATTCTTAAGTCCAAATCTTAAAAGTTTAACCCATTTGTCCTAGAAAATTAGGACAAGTATCCAAGTTGATTACCTTTCAAATGCATCATATGATGTTAATTCGTGATTATATCCCTTTAGTTTTCTCTTATATGTGTTTTTTTTTTATGATAGGTTTTTGTATTTTGTTTTATAAGTCTTTGGTTTTTTTTCTATTATTTAAGTCAAATTAAATGATTAAATTAATGATTTAATTTAATGAAAAATTATTATGGTATTTTACTATTTAATTATATTTAATTAATTAGAAGATTAATTAAATAAAAATAATTAAATTTGAAGATAAAATTTATAAGGATAATTTTAGAACGTGATAATATTTATTGAATTTAATAATAATATATTTAGAGTTCATTTTTAAATAAATGCTAAATACTATTATTATTTAAGTTAATAAATATTTTATCATTTAACATTCAAAAATAAACTAAGAAGTGAAAAAGATATTAATTTTATTAAAAGTTTCAAAATTGCATAATGTGTGCATGAGATTAAAATTTAATAAATTAATTGAAAAGAGAAGTCAAGTGAAAATTAAATAAAGTTATTTTATAATTCAATAAACATGCATCGAAAAGATAAAGAAAAGATAATAAGAGTTAAAGTCTAGTGAGCAATGAATCCTCTCAAGTGAATGCACAATTAGTGCCCCGATTTTAGGAGAGAACTCCTTATCACCAATTGAGGGTTCATTTTCGAAGGACCATGAATTTTGGAGGAGCAAAGGATTTCACAAGAGAGAAGGTTTTGAGAGGAGAAAATTCTCTCACTATCTTCTTGGGCATAGCGATTAGCATCAGAGTCTAGGTAGATGCTTTTGATTATTCACACAATTTATTATGCTTTTCTTTCCTTTCTTGTCTTCTTCGTGACTGTGGATTGTAAATCCAGATTTCTTTGTAATGAACTCATGAATATTTCAATATTGTACATTACTAAATGCATGTCAATATCTTTTGTATACGTGGAGGTTTAAAATATAGTAAAACAAACCTTGTTTTGTAGATTTGGAGTCTCAATTTTATTCAGGAAGGGTTTGAAATGATATCGAGATTTTATATTGAAAAGTCGATTGGTTTGCTAAATTTTCCCTATTAGAGTTTGGTCATAATTCTGTTAAAAATATATTTTAAATTATTGAAAAGAGGGGGGGTTTTGTTTATTTTATTTTATAACAAAATATTTAACAAAAAAATTTAATAATATATATATATATTTTTTTTCAGGGAGGGGTGGGTTTTACCCACCCCCTACCCCTCACCACTTAAAAGAAATGGTACCCTTGTTATTGCAGGTACTGCAACAGCAAGGTACCTACGTATTAAAAGGTCGGCGAGCCTTGAAATAAACACTTATTTTTTTATATTAAAAACTTCATTTTTAAATTTAATTTTAATCAATAAATTTTATTTTTAAGTTAATTTTAATATTAATAAATTTTTAATTTATATAATTAAATTTAACTCATTTTAATTAATGAATTTTATTATTAAATTTGTTAATTATTAATAAAGGATGTTAATCTAGTTAATTCATTTGTATGGTTATTAATTGATTTAATTAAATAGAATTTAATTAAGTTTAATTAACAAAAGAGGAGTACTTAATGGTTTTAAATTTATTTTATCTTATAATGATAATGATTTTAATAAAATTGAACTATTTTATTGAAAGATCATTAGATATTATTTTAATAATATAAATGAGTAAATAATTGTCCTTAGAGTATATTAGGAAATTGACTTAATATATAATGGGGTAATTCTATATTTTATTGGAATAAATGAATGGGTTGACTTGTAGGGTAAATTAAGAATCTTTTACTTGAAACACACTTTGAAAACAAAAACTAAAACCTTACAATTAACTCAACTATATGTTATCAAAATCAAACCAAACTATGAAACCTACAATTTGTTTATCTGTATGTTGTCTATATTTTGGGTTTGGGTTGACTAGAGTGTTGGCTAATATTAGGATGTCTATTATAGGCTTGGGAGTTTTGTGAATGTAGTGTTATGTTGAACTGATCTTGATCTTTTTAATTCGACCATGGTAATGTGTTGGTATGCTCTATGCTGAGTGTGATTCTATTGTTGGTTACTATTTTCATTTTCATTGTGGGATAGCGAGATGAATGCTATGATATATTTGACTTAACCATTTTGAGTCTTCGATTAGTTTTATCAGGATACTTTCCAGTTTCTTGTAGAGAACTTATGGGTATTGTGATTTATCTTTTGGATGCTTTTGAGTCACTTGTATAGGGCTGAGGTGATTTTACTATGATTCTTTGATTTGTGATTTCATGAGCTTAGAGTAGGTTATCTATATGTAATGTTGGGAAGTGGCTTTCAATGGAGGCCAGTGCCCTAAGTGGCTACTAGGGTAACCCATTGTAAGTTATTTAATAAGTGAAAAAACTACACTAAATGAGAGTAAAATGAACCTAATGAGAGTCTTTGTATTTTTTCACCCATGCCTCAAGTGCTAGTACAAACTGGGATGGAGTAGAGAGAACGCTTGGTTGTGACCTTGCATCATTAGTATGCCTTATCAGTACAAGAGGATACTAGTGCCACATAGGGTCACTAGGGGGATGATGTCCTGAGCGACTTCCATGGTAACTCTAGCATTGATTCATGTGATGCCACTTGCTGTTTATATAGTAGGTTTCCTATGTGTCTTTGTGTGCCTCTGGGATTAGATGTCGATTTATCTTGGAACCTTTGAATTAGATTACTTTTAGGGTTTCCTTGACTTAGAGAGTACTTTTGATATTTAGATTGATATCCTATTTGGAATTGAGACTATCTCCTTAGTGTGGTGGGAGTGGGCCATTTTGGGTTACCATGCAGTCAGGTGGTAGTGCTTTTTACTCTTACCATTGAGATCTGTCTGTTGATACGATGACTGGAGTTCCTTGTTTGCATTTCTTTTCCTTCTATCTTGTGTACTTGATGGATGGTTTCACTTATTGTATTGTACTTTGTTTCATGGATCAAAAAGGGGTGATGTAATCTATTTTTATAAATGTATATTCTTTTAGCCTTTCATACCTTGTGACATGTATAGTAGATGATTGAGCATTCTGAATTTTATTACCAAGTGGCATTTGGAACAAATGTATATTATTTAAATGGATTTTGGACTTTTTATTATTCTTTCATGTGGATGTGGTATTTGTTAGACTTAGTATTAATTAAATTAAATGTGACTCAGCCTCTTGGGATCCTTAAGGAATGTAATTTGTTATGTTTGCTTCTATATGATTGTATGTTATTGCTTCCGCTAGTTCATGTTTGATGTGTATGTTATTCTATGTTGTTCTTAGTTTTAAAAAAAAGTTTGGCAAACTTAGTTAAAACTTTAGGTTAATTCTTTTGGATCCATTGGCAGGGTGTTACATCTGGTATCAGAGCCTGGTTTCTACATTGGGAGCTTTGGGCATATTAGAACACCACTAGTTGTTAACTAGTTGAAAAAAAAATAAACTTTAAATTGTTATGTATATCTATATCAAACTGAAAAATTGAACTAGTTGAATTGAAATAGAACTTAAACTTTAGTTGTATATTTTCAAAACTTGAACACTTATACTTCAAAATTTAAATATACTGAAACCTAAAAATTAGGCAAAATTGGAAATTAAACTTATACTATTTTCAAAACATGTGGCTTTTATGTATGTTTTACAGTAGTATGTTTTATGGTTGTTATAGTATCTTGTATCTTGGATATTATTGTAGGATGGTATCTGGGATGAGATATTCTATTAGAGGTCGTAGCCTTGGCTATGGTAGAGGCTATGGATGAGGTAGAGCCATCAATGTACACGAGTCTATCCACAAAGGCCCTATTCAAGAAGAGAATAGGGAAGAGTATGTCAGTGAGCATCAGGAGGAGAACCATAGAGAGTTGCAGGTTGACTTTGAGGAGGTTAACTAGAAGAAAATGATGAGAACCATTATTCAATTCCTACCTCTTGTTCATGATTAGGGTAGATCACATTAGTCAAGACTTAAGCATAGACCTAGGTCTAGGAGGTATCGTAACTATTGCAATGCGCAGTGTAATAAGTGCAAAATGTATGACTAGTTGTCTTAGAGTATTCCTTCTTATGTTAGTGGGGGTAGTATTCATTAGTTTAGTGCACCTAGGATGCAAAGGAGTTTCAACAGAGAGTGTTTCTCACGTGGACAAAATGGACACAAGTCGTTCCATTTCCCTCAAGGAAAATCACAATTCTCAAACCAAAGACCTTTAGCTTTAGAACCTATGGTTGGAGACATGGGTAGATCCCAGAGAGTGTTCTCAATGGACTCATATCCTCCTACAGGGGAAAAGGGTCCAATGGGACCTGCACAGTGAGTTCTTCAGTTTTACCATTCTTGTAGGCTTCCAGGAGTAAGCCTAAGTCTAGGGGGGGTGGATGTATTGTTTGCCCCTAGTTTACATTTATGACATTATTGCCGAACTCTTTTAGGCCAGCTTTATGCTTGATGATTAGTAGCATTATTTTGAGATTATCAGATATTGTTTCATATTCAGTTGATTTTATAATGAGATTACTTGGTACTCTATACTTTATGTATGCATGATGATTATTACAGTATTTTCAATTATTGATGATGATTAGTTAGATGTATTATCATGTGTGTTTCCTTATGGATACTTACCCCATATTGCATGTGTATGGCGTGCATATATGTTTTCTTTATGTATGGCATTTCTGATGTGGTTAAAGAAGGGAGTTGTAGTCACTTGCTAGTCGAGATCTACATGATGCACCACTTCCTACCATTGTCTATTTAGCTTAGTATATGTTGTGTTTGTACATGCATGGATTTTATGCAGATTGTAAGTACTAGGTATTGACTTCCTTGAATTGCCAAGATGAATGTACCCTATCTCATTATCTCAATGGTAAGAGAGGGGAGATAAATTCTTGAGTCCAAATCCTAAAAATTTAACCCATTTGTCCTAGAAAATTAGGACAAGTATCCAAGTTGATCACCTTCTGAATGTGTCATATTACGTTAATTCATGATTATAATCCTTGAGTTTGATCTTGTATGTGTTTTTTTTCTATTAATTAAGTCGAATTAAATGATTTAATTTAATAGAAAATTATTGTGTTATTTTAATATTTAATTATATTTAATTAATTGGGAGATTAATTAAATAAAAAGAATTAAATTTGAAGATAAAAGTTATAAGAATAATTTTGGAACATGATAATATTTATTAGCTTTTATTAAAAATTTATATATAGTGTTTATTTTTAAATAAATTCTAAATTCTATTATTATTTAAGTTAATAAATATTTTATCATTTAACATTCAAAAATAAATTAAGAAGTGAAAAAGGTATTAATTTATTAAAAGTTTCAAAATTGCGTAATGCGTGCATGAGATTAAAATTTAATAAATTAACTAAAAAGATAAGTGAAAATTAAATAAAGTTATTTTATAATTCAATAAACATGCATGGAAAAGATAAAAAAAAGATAAAGAAAAGATAATAAGAGTTAAAGTCTAGTGAGCAAGGAGTCCTCTTGGATGAATGCACAATTAGTGCCCTGATTTTAGGAGAGAACTCCTTATCACCAATTGAGGGTTCATTTTTAGAGGACCGTGAATTTTGGAGGAGCAAAGGATTTCAGAATAGAGAAGGTTTTGAGAGGAGAAATTTCTCTCACAATCTTCTTGGGCATAGTGATTACCATCAGAGTCCAGGTAGATGCTTGTGATTATTCGCACAATTTATTATGCTTTTCTTTCCTTTCATGTCTTCTTCGTGACTGTGGATTGTAAATCCGAATTTCTCTGTGATGAACTCGTGAATATTTCAATATTGTACATTACTGAATGCATGTCAATATCTTCTATATACATAGAGGTTTAAAATATAGTAAAACAAACCTCATTTTGTAGATTTGGAGTCTAAATTTTATTCAGGAAGTGTTTGAAATGATATGGAGATTTTATATTGAAAAGTTGATTGGTTCGCTGAATTTTCCCTATCAGAGTTTGGTTGTAATTTTATTAAAAAAAAAAAAAAAAAAAATATATATATATATATATATATATATATATATATATATATATATATATATATATATATATATATATATATATATATATATATATATATATATATATATATATATATATATATATATATATATATATATATATATATATATAAAATTATTTAAAAGAGCCGGGGGGGGGGGGGGGGGAGGGGGAGGGGCATTTTTTTTTTTTATAATAAAATATTTAACAAAAAATTATAATAATAAAATTTTTAAATTTTTGTTTTCAAGGAGGGGCGGGTTTTACCCACCCCCTACCCCTCACCACTTAAAAGCAGTTGTACCCCTACTATCGCAGGTATTGCGACAACAATGTATTGCATACCACTCCTATTGCAGGCCCTATAATAGTAGGGTACCTGCATATTAAAAGGCCGACAAGCCTTGAAATAAATGCTCATTTTTATATATTAAAATTTTCATCTTTTTTAAATTTTCATTTTAATCAATAAATTCTATTATTAAGTTAATTTTAATATTAATAAATTATTTATTTATATAATTAAATTTAACTCATTTTAATTAGTGAACTTCATTATTATATTTATTACTTATTAATAAAGGATGTTAATATAGTTAATTCATTTGTATGGTTATTAATTAATTTAATTAAATATAATTTAATTAAGTTTAATTAACAAAAGAGGAGTACTTAATGGTTTTAAATTTATTTTATTTTATAATGATAATGATTTTAATAAAATTGAACTATTTTATTGAAAGATCATTAGATATTATTTTAATAATATAAATGAATAAATAATTATCCTTAGAGTATATTAGGAAATTGACTTAATATATAATGGGGCAATTCTATATTTTATTGGAATAAATGAATGGGTTGACTTGTAGGGTAAACTAAGAATCTTTTACTTGAAACATAATTTGAAAACAAAAGCTGAAACCTTTCATTTAACTCAACTATATTTTTTCAAAATCAAACCAAGCTATGAAACCTATACTTTGTTTATCTGTATGTTGTCTATGTTTTGGGTTTGGGTTGACTAGAGTGTTGACCAATATTAGGATGTCTACCAGAGGCTTGTGAGTTTTGTGAATGTGGCGTTATGCTGAACTGATCTTGATCTTTTTAACTGAACCATGGTAATGTGTTGGTATGCTCTATGATGAGTGTGATTCTATTGTTGGTTAGTATTTTCATTTTTATTGTGGGATAGTGAGATGAATGCTATGATATATTTGACTTAACCATTTTGAATCTTTGATTAGTATTATCGACATACTTTCTAGTTGCTTGTAGAGAACTGATGGGTATTGTGATTTACCTTTTGGATGCTTTCCTATCATTTGTATAGGGTTGAGGTGATTTTACAATGATTCTTTGATTTGTGATTTCATGAGCTTAGGGTGGGTTATCTATATGTAATGTCGGGAAGTGGTTTTCAATGGAGGCTGGGGCCCTAAGTGGCTACCAAGGTAACCCATTGTAAGTTGTTTAATAAGTGAAAAAACTACACTAAATGAGAGTAAAATGAACCTAATAAGAGTCTTTGTATTTTTTCACCCATGCCTTGAGTGCTAGTACAGATAGGATGGGAGTAGAGAGAACACTTGGTTATGACCTTGCATCGTTAGTATGACTTGTTAGTATGAGAGGATACTAGTGTCGCATAGGGTCACTAGGGGGCTCGGGTCCTATGAGACTACTGGGGTAACTTTGGCATTGACTCATGCGATGACACTTGCTACTTGCATAGTAGGTTTCCTATGTGTCTTTGTGTGCCTCTAGGATTAGATGTCAATTTATCTTGGAAGCTTTGAGTTAGATTACTTTTAGGGTTTCCTAGACTTAGAGAGTACTTTTGATATTTGGATTGATATCCTATTTGGGACTTGAGACTATCACCTTAGCATGGTGGGAGTGGGCCTTTTTGGGTTACCACGTGGTCGGGTGGTAGTTCTTTTTACTCTTACACTTGAGATCCATCTATTGATGCCATGGCTAGAGTTCCTTGTCTACATTTATTTTCCTTCTATCTTGCGTATTATGATGCATGGTTATATCTTTATGATGGATGGTTTCACTTATTGTATTGTACTTTGTTTCATGGATCCAAAAGGGGTGATGTAATCTATTTTTATAAATGTATATTCTTTTAGCCTTTCATACCCTATGACATGTATAGTGGATGATTGAGCCTTCTAAATTTTATTACCAAATGGCATTCGAAACAAATGCATATTATTTAAATGAACTTTGTAATTTTAATTATTCTTTCATGTGGATGTGGTATTTTTTAGACTTAGTATTAATTAAATTAAATCTGACTCAACATCTTGGGATCCTTAAGGAACATAATCTATTATGTTTGCTTCTATATGATTGTATGTTATTGCTTCTACTACTTCATATTTGATGTGTATGTTATTCTATGTTGTTCTTAGTTTAAAAAAAATGTTTGGCAAAATTAGTTAAAGCTTTAGGTTAATTCTTTTGGATCCCTTGGTGAGGCATTACACTCTTTGCTTAGATTGGCTTAGCTTTCTTGACATAAATAATTACTTTACTTTATCAAAGTATATCTAATCAAATATTCATTGTAACTTCATTTTCATAACTTCAACCTTTCATCTAGGTGCTATAGTTATGAGTAACTCTCAAATCCTCTTCATCAATCAAATAGATATGACATTTAGATTAGGTAGCAATATGTCTCATCCATATATTTGACATCAATGACAAAACAACAACTATTCCAATTGTAAGTTTCCAACACTACATTTGATTAACACTATTCTTTTCAACTCACATAACATGTGCTCATTAAGTACTATATGTTGGAAATTTAAGAGGGCTAAATGAGAGGGGAGAGGTGAATTAGTTGCTACAAAAATAAATCCTAGATCCCTTAGATGTCAGTATAAAATAAACTCTAAAAATTGAACTCTATTGAAGCTAGGTGAGCACACTAAAAAATGTTGTAACTCAGTAAATATTGAGATTTCTCGAAAAATACTTAACATGAAAAATCTTAAGATATTATTTGTGATTACTTATTATTTTAACTTGGTTGCAAGAATACAAAATAAATAGCATAAACACATTTGACACCAAGATTTAACGTGGAAACCCAATTTGGGAAAAACAACAATTGCAACTAATTACTATTTTTCACTCTTCTGAAGTGAGCCCTGTTAGGAGCCAACCTTGTTAAAGGTTACACTATTAGGTGTGACCCTGTAAGAGGATTTAATCACCTTTTTAGGAGTGGTCTTGTTAGAGGTCTTTAGACAATTCAATAGAACTACCGCCTTGTTAGAGGATTTACAAATAGCTATTAAGCAAACTCTGTTAAGAGATTTAGATCACTGCTACAATGGTTAGAGAGTCACAATGACATGACCTGATTTGGATGCAACTAAATTGCTGATTACAGATCTCAATTTTGGCTTATACTTGATGCTTCCTAATCGAATATATCTTTTTAGCTTCTTGAGGATATTCTACTTATCCTTCTGTTTCACTTCCTCTTAGCATCTTCATATCTTCAATTATCTTCCATTCATTCTTACATTTTTTAACCCTCAACTTGACCTTTTGTTTATATCATTTATTTTTTTAAGTCAGCTCAAGTACAACTTTGAATAATTAGTATTCATCTTTTCATTCAGCTAGAACCAAAAGATAAATCAATTAAACTCAATATGCCAAAACAAGAAAATCCTTCATTGGCTGAACTTGCTCGATAGACACTAACTCAAAAATGATTTTCCTGTGTTAACCAAGTGAACTTGGTCAACACTACATATTCACATAGTTCCTTTGGTAACCAAGTGAACTCGGTTAACACTCAACTTTCCTTTGACGCCTAAGTGAATTTAGTAGAAACTAACTTATAAACTAGGCAAACTCTGGAATGCTCGGTAGCCACAAAAAATTGTCTTTAATGCTCGAGTGATCTCGGCATATACTAACCGATAATGATATGAAATTTTGTGTAACATCAAAGACAATACACAATTAATCAATATTTTCAATAGTATGATTGCTCAATTAGGACTAGTCCTTCATTTACCAACCACCTTTTCAATTCAATGTAACTTACACTTTCATCATCTTTTCACTTCACAACTTCTTTTCTTCCTTACCAACCAACTTAAGTATTATCTTAACACTTCATAAAATCATGTAAACCAATCAATATTAATATTATCTTTCTGATGACTAATCCATCAAATTCCCATTTAAGTTCTTACACTTAACATCACTTCTTCATTCCATCTACTATCATTTTTATCTTCTTCTTCAATCAACATCACATCCTTCAAATGATTTGGAACATTACATGAATTAGCATAATGTTTCATCTAAGAAGGCTCAACATCAATGACAATGTAACAACTAATCCAACTCTTTCACATATTGTTCATAACTCTATTGTAACATCATTCTCCATCAACATTAGTATTGCATATTAGAATCAGTTCAGTCTAATAGTTTACATGTCTACTTTTCCTCTCTCTTTGAGTAAAAGTATAGACTTCAGTAACACTTTAGGACATCTTATTGACACAATTGAATTTGAGTATTTTCAACAAAAAAAATTATTTTAGTTAATATGTGGTCTAGCTACATTCATTCTACCTAAATTATATATGCATGAACTTTTCCAATAGGAATTGTATTAAACACATGATTTATAACAATTTGGGTCTAATTACCAAATAAAATAAAATAATTTTAAATAACTAGCATTTCAAAAAATCCTAGTCCTTTTAATTACACACACACACACAGATATAAGTGAAAGTTTATAAAAACATTTCTTTGAAGTTTTAGTTTTTTTTAAAAAAATGTTTTATTGCTTACTTTTCTTTGGATCAGTCATCAACACATAAATTTAAGGTTTATTATCTTGTCATGGAAAAATAGTAAACTTTACTCAAAATTTTGAAAAAAACAAATTATGTAATAGAGGAAAAAACCTATGTCAAGATAATATAATATACTTTTATTTTTCATAAATAATTAAGAGAAATGCTGATGGAAAATGGTAAGAGATATATTTTAGTACGTGTAAAATTTTAAGTTTATTTTTAAATATACATCTAAAAAAATAGTGAATGAATATATCCATGTACTAAGTCTCAATTTTATTAATAGATTCAAAAATAATGAATAAAAAAGGAAAGGAGAAATACTATATAAGAAGTGGTGCGAGATGCGACTCTAATTTCAATATTTTATCATCAACTTAATTTTATATTTTATTTTAATAAAATGTATATTCAATTAGTTTTTAATTTTAAAAAAATTACAAACATTAAATAAATGAAAAAATACATATTTTATTAATTTACGTTATTTTATAATTTTCAATATACATTTCACCTTTTAGTAATTCAGTCTAAAAACCTAAATCAACATCAAAAAATTTCTTAATGCACTGAGTTGAATGGTGAGTGCACATGGGAGGAACAGGGAAACCCTAGGGTTTTGTAGGCATGTAGAGTACAAATACTATAGTAATATGGGGAAAAAATGGCCACACAACAAAAAACCTTAGTTTTTTCCATGGATAACCTCAAACAAAATTATGGAATCCCTTGGCTTTTTTAAACAAAGGTGTCAAACGAAGTTTGAGTCCCCTAAACCCTATTGGGATAGGGGTTATCATCAACAAGACTAGTAGTCCCATTTTGAATAGGAATACTAGAGTTGATAGAAGACTAGTTAGGGTTTTAGTTTCAAGAGAATTGAACATAAGTTTTGGTGCCCAATTTTATTTTTTCTAAACACAATAAGAGAATAACACAATCATCCCTAATATAGGTAGAGAATGGGTAGAATCTCTTAAATTTCTCAAAGATCATTCGTTTATCATTAAATGGGAAGGCTTATGGCCTATTATCATATTCTCAAAAACTAGTGTGTGAAAACCCTAGGGCAAGCATGTAAAATTAAGCCCATGTAAAATGAATTCCATCTAGTCATATGTGTGGTTGTTATAGATAAAGAATGCACTTTGAATAGTGACCCCTTCATGATAGAGGGAATTTGCCTTAGTATTTTGTAATGGTATCCAAATTTCAACCCAAACATGATTAACGTGGATGTTATCTTGACCTAGATCAATTTACCTAATCTTCCACAGGAATATCTAGAGCATGCCACTTCAAAGGTGATCGATGACAAGATGGGAGGCTACATCAGTCATGAGGATATGATTATCAAAGAACATGTTGGTCTAGATAATAATTCTAATACGATGGAAAATCTCTCACTCTATTCTAGGTGTCATTGAAATCCAAACTGGGGAAGGAAACTGGTAGCAAAAAATAGCGGTGGAGGAAAAATGCCAACAACATAACTGCATCCTAGACAATGAAGGGGTTGATAAAGGTAAAGGCCTAGAAAATGATGTTAGCTTAGATCTATCTTTGAAGCTATATTCTAAAATTTATAAGGATATATTGGTGGATAGTTTAGGTGATATAATGTTCCTAGTAAGAGGAGAGGCCTATCAATATCATGAATGGAAATTAACCTCGAAAGAGTCGACAGATGAGTCCTTTTGTCCCAATGAGAATTTAATAATTAATAAGGAGAATCATGATACTAGTATTATTCAAGATAAGGTGGATGAATGGGTCCCTCCACATGATTTTGGATTGAATAAAGAAATAGTGAAACCAATTAATCAATTAGATGGGAAAGAGTTTGAATCGGTGATATCTGACATATTAGTGAACCCAAAGAAAGAATAAAATACAATGTCTAGGCTTTTATAGGTCAAAAAATTTGAAGGAAATGTGACCTCTAATGGAGATCATGCACAAATATTTAATGATATTTTAATCTCCCATATTTGAAACTTGAAGACTTCCTTTGAAGGAGTGAAGGACAACAGTGGAGAACCATACCATGATTTGGAAGAAGTATGGATAGAATAGTATAATGATCATTATGTGTTGGGCCTTACAAAAATACTTGTCATTTTGGAGGAAATAACCATAGATCAAAACACTACAATAGTTACCAAACATAATGAGGGAGAGAAGAACAAAAGTTGTCATAACTTTTCACAACTAGAACTTGCAATGGTAGGTAGTACAACCAAATGAGCTAAATTTTTGAGATTGAGAGGGGATTATGTCACATACTAGGGTAAATGAAGCTCTTATTCTAGAATGTTAGTGGCTACAATTCCCCCACCAAAATCTTCTTGATAAAAAAAATGTTTGGATCAAGTGAGGCTAGATGTATTAGTCTTTCTTTAAGAAGCAAAGTTCAAGTACGAGAAAATTCAAAAAAAAATTGCAAAGCTTTCCTAGATGGAAGAGTTGGTTTCAAGATGCTATGGGAGATTCAAGGTGTCTTGGTATTCTTTAGAAGGAATGCTCTATGTAGAAATTCCTTATGGGTCTAGATGTCTCATGGTGGTGGTTTGTAATTTTCGCTAAACAACTATTAGCAAAGATTAACCTCATTAGTGAATATACACCAATGACCACTAATAAAAAAGGGAGGTGGCAGGTACTATCTAATATATTTTCAAAACATGATAGAAATCCTTTCATTTTGGGAGGTGACTTTAAAGCCATATTAAGCTCGATGGAAAAGAATGGGGGAAAGGGCTAGACAAGCCAAAGATGGAAAGATTTTGTGTAAATTTTTTGTACTAGTAATGGGTCTAGTTGAATTGGTCATGTGGAATGGATAACTCTCATGGAAAAATGGGCACAATGGCTCTAATAACATTGCAAAGAAACTTCCTTCTCATAGGTGATTGGATGATAAAGGACTGGGTATACAATGTTGAAATCTCACCTATCAAAGGATCAGTTCATGACCTAATTGAACTGATCATACAGGAGGATTCCATTCATAAAAAGACACTTTTGAAATTTAAATCAATGTCAATACAACATTAAGATTTGGAGGTATTAATCAATCTATGGTGGAAGAAATACCCTATCAAGAAGGGTAATAAATCCTTTATGTTCTTTACAAATTTGTAATTTATCAAAGATAACCTCGAAGTTTTGAATAGGGAGTCCTTCCCAGATATCTTTAGTGAGAATGACCTAGTAGAGTTACACTTAGTAGTCATAGATAAGGGAATGAGGGAAGTGGAGTTCCTTAAAGAAGTTGAATTGGATAACAAATATTCTAAAATCTTGTCAAAGGAATAGTTTTATTGGAGACAGAAGTCCTATGAAACTTGGTTGAGTGCAAGAGAGACACAATACTAAATTTTACCATAATTATGTGAACGTTAATCATTCTTTTAATAAGATATTTTATTTAAACAATCAAGAAGGTGCAATGCTCAATAACATAAATATTTGGAGGTATTGATCAATCAATGGTGGAAGACAACCCCAATAAAGAAGGGTGATAAAGCTTTTATGTTCTTTAAAAAATTGCAATTTATCAAAGATAACCTCAAACTTTGGAATAAGGAGCCCTTCCTAGATATTTTAGTAAGAAATTCATTATTTAGGATGACCTAGCAAAGTCACACTTAGTATTTATAGATAAGGGAATGTGGGAAGTGGAGTTCCTTGAAGGTTTTGAATTGAATAAGAATCTAAAATCTTGGCAAGGGAAGAAATTTATTGGATATAGATGTCCTGTGAAACTTGGTTTAGTGCAATAGACAAAATGCCAAGTTTTTCCATAATTATGTGAAAGTTATGCATTATTTTAATAAGATATTTGCTTTGAACAATTAGGAAGGGGTAAGGTTCACTAACCCAATTGAAATTAATCAAGGGGTTGTTAGATATTTATGTGATCAATTCAATGGTCCTCAAAATTTTACCATGGATGTGTCTAAATTATTAGATGTCATCCCTTACACTATTAGTGAGGAACATAATAAGATACTATATACCCTAGTAAAGGAATCTTAGGTTAAAGCTATAATTTTTAGTAT
Source organism: Cupressus sempervirens (assembly GCA_028749045.1). Lineage (NCBI taxonomy): Eukaryota > Viridiplantae > Streptophyta > Pinopsida > Cupressales > Cupressaceae > Cupressus > Cupressus sempervirens. The sequence goes on from CM053784.1 coordinate 702,601,003, forward strand.
GGCTGGAGAAAAGGATTTTAGGCCTAATGGTTTCTCTGTTATCTATTTTCAAATAATTTAGTGTACTACTAGTTGAGAGATTGTTGAGGTGGTTTAGGAATCTAGGTTGACAGGTTTATCCTCAAAGATCTAAATAATGTCTTTATTTCGCTTGATCCTAAGTTTGAAGATAGGATAATTTTAGATGTTTTTCAACCTATCTCCCTATGTAATACAATTTTAAAAATTATTAAAAATTATTTCTAACATATTGAAACTAGTGTTGAACTCCATTATTTTTTAGGAAAAAAGTGGATTTTCTCCCAATTGATCCATATATGAAGGCATTATTGTTTCTCATGAAGCCATACATATTGTAAAGTATTGAAAACTAGAAAAAATGATGATTAAATTGGATATAAGAAAGGCTTGTGACAAGGTAAATAGAATTTTTTTGCTCAAGGTTTTAGACAGATCTGGCTTTTCTAAGGAATAGATTTAATGGTTGAGAGTTGTATCTCAATGGGCCCAATTTTATATTCTTGTTAATAAGATTCCCAAAATATTTTTTGAGTCAACAAAAGGGATAAGGTAGGGAGATCCTCTGTCCCCCTTTCTTTCTATTATCATGGTTGAAGTGTTGGGCATATTAATTTCTAAGGCTAGAAACGCAGGGGTTTGGAAGGTTATTTTGATTGTTAATGGTGTGGATCCCTTAATTCACTTACAACTGAAATATGATACTTATCTAGTTGGAGAGGATTCACTTAGAGAAACAAGGATTGTTAAATCACTACTTAATAAATATAGTGAAGCTTCAGGGAAATGTGTTAGTTGGAAGAAATCTGAAATTTAGTTTTTCAACACTAATATTGGTGTAGGGACACCTAGGTAGGCTCATGGAATACCTAGGGCTCCTATATTATTCTATATCGTAGTGGTTCTAGCCACACCACTATATGAATAATAGGGTTAACCTAATCCTAGGTTGAGGTGAGTTAAGGTGTGAAATCCTAATGAGGTCTAATAGAGCATCTTTGTGTCTTGAAGTGTAGGATGGAAAATAAGTGTTTTTAGAAAATTCTTACATTTTTTGTATCCATTTAAGTCATTTGGAAAGGTTTTTCAACCTTTGGAGAAATTTTGAGGGTCAAACACTTAAAGATGTAAAAATGGCTCAAAAATTGTCAATGTTGTCATTGACAACATTGACAACTTTTTGTTGCATTTGAGAAAATTTGTAGTTTGGAGTGAATAACTATCTAAAATAGTTAGGATATGAGTTGGGATGTGTTTATAAGGCCATCCTCAACCTTTTTTTAGGGTTGGACATTTGATAAAAATTTGTGTTTACAAACTAAATAGAAAGTTTATAGTTACAATTTTATGTTTTTGAGGATCTTGGCACTTTAATGGATTAGATTTGGAATTTTTATTTTTGGAAGTGTTAGAGGAGTTTGATTTTTGATTTTTTATAGTTTTATTTTTTGTTTTTGGAAGGTTTTAATTTCTTGAGTAATTTTTTTTGGATTATGTTTATCTGTTGTCTTGAATCAAGTGTTTGAGAAAGATGGAGTCATAACTCCCTCTCCCACCATAGGATCTGTAAAACCTCTTAGGATTTGGGAGATGAATCCTTTTACATACTATACATTGAAAGAGGGGCCTTGGAAATACAAGGAAGTATTTTTATGGTGATTCCCTAGGCTAGCCAATGATGCATGGCTAGGGATCATAGTATATAGCATAGGTGTTTTGAGTGGTTGAATATTTGAGATACTTAAACCAAATCTTAGAGTGTGTTGAAAGAAGGTGTGGTGAAGCCTCAAATTTAATGAGAGGCATTGGTGAAATTTATACTAAGGGAAAACCAAACCTTATATCAGACAACCTGTTAAAACCCTTAAAACTCTTGGTTTTAGGCTTAATTTGTGGTTCTACTATACAAACTGGTTGAGAACACTAGACCACCAAAATATTTGAGTTCTCTAAAAAGGGTGTCTAGATCAATGGTTTATTTTCCCCCTTGTTAAGGAATTTTACAAGATAATTGGAATTTTCTTCATTAGGAGGGCTAATTGCTTCTAGCCTTGTTACAAGCATTTTTGTGAAATCTTGCATGATTTTTGGAACTTGATTAGGGTTTTGAGTTTGATTGTGATTGATGAACTTGAAGGGAATATAAATGCCTTATTATATGGCCATTCATTAATTGGGGTATCATTTGAATATTTGGAGTTGGTTGTAGTTTTATGTGAAGAAGTGGAAAGGCTGAATCAAGTTTAGGGAATAGTGATGGAGAGTTGTTCTTACTAATTGGTGTGCACTAGTTGAATGGCTTATGTCCTCATTATTTGGATCCTAAGGAAAATAAGGTAACTAGCAACACTATTAGGTCAATAAAAAGACCTAAGATTACCCTAGAAGAAGCTAAGGTAGGAGCAAGACTAGTTTTGTCACATCAAATTGGTACTAGAGTCTATCTAAGGACTTGGGAACTTGGTTTATGTTTGTAGCTATTAGAGATTCAATGGGTGAGTCAAGTATGGTGACTAATGCAGAGCTAGCTAAGGAAGCTGATGAGAAAAAGGAGAAGAATAGACTACTTGAAGAGGCCTAAGCAAAGGTAAAGGTAGAGTTAGATGCAGTCAAAAAGAAGGAAGAAGAGAGCACTGTTAGGGTAAGGAGATAGTAGAAGAAGATTTTTTCCTTGAGATAAATCCTATCTTGAGTGAAGAACCTTTATTGAAGGCCATTAAAGCCCTAGGAGGAAAGGCCTTGGAAGGTTAGCCACTATTTAGTGGGAAAATGGACATAGATGTAGTGATGGATTGGATAGATGGGATGGAGAACCATTTTGAATGTGAAGGGGTGTGAGAGGCACAAAAGATCAAAGTAGCCAAGTCAAAACTTAGAGGATCAACATTGACTTGGTGGAAATATGTCCTAGATGAGAAGGTCAAGATAGGAAAGAAGCCTATAGCTAGTTGAAATGCTATGGTAACCAAACTAAGGAAGAATTTCCTACTAGAGGATTATGAGATTCAACTCCACAAAAGGAGATAAGGACTAAAACAATGGGATTTGGATGTGGCCTCTTATATAGATGAGTTGAAGAGATTATGCATTAGATCTAAGAAACAAGAGGAAGAGCCAATAAAGGTGGCTAGGTACTTGGGTGGTTTAAAATAGAATATCCAAGAGGAGCTGAGATTATGGACACCTACTACTATTTAGAGGTGCCATCAACTGGCCTTGAAGGTGGAAGAGAAGACTAGAAAGAAAGGGGAATCAAACTTTGAGGATAGAGGCAAGGGCAGAAATCAAAGAGGACAAAGAGGAGGATACCAAGGTAGGGGTAATGAGCATATGAACCAAAATGAGACCGAGCTCATTGAGGAAGCCACTAAAATAATTCCTAGAGGAGGTTATAGTAGAGGAAGAGATAACCAAGGAGGTTCTAACATAGGTAGAGGATCATGCAGAAGTAACTCATACTTTTTTAGTATGAAGTGTTCTAATTATGGTCAACTAGGCAACCCAACATATAGATGCCCTAAAAATCCATCTTCTTCAAATTGTGACAAGAGAGTGGCATATGTATAAGAGGATAACTCCAGTTGCAAGGAGAATGAAGTGGATCACATAGAGTCTAAAAAAGGTGAGAACCTTATGTTTAGGAGGATATTGATCAAGCAACCTACTCCTGATGAACCTAAGCATATGAGGGCTCTATTTAGGTTTAGATTCAAGATCATTGGAAAGGTTTGTAAGATGGTAGTGGATTCAGGTTCTACTTATAATATAATATTAGAGGAGGTAGAAAAGCTTAAACTAGCCAAGGTACCACATGAAAACCCATACAAGGTGACTCTTCTAAAAAAAGGTCAGAGTATACTAGTCAATGAAAAAACTTGGGTGGATTTATCCATAACATGGTACAAGGAAAAATTATTGTGTGATATCTTGCCCATGTATGATTACCATCTACTATTGGAAAAACCATGGTTGTATGACAAAGAGGCAGTATATTGATGGAAAGGAAAACTCCATATCATTCAAGAAAGGAGGTAGAACTTTCAAAATCAAATCTTTGTTGGAAGGAAAAGAATCATAGTCCAAGATGCCTAGTGTATTACTATGCAGTGGTAAGAAATTTGTCAAAGACCTCAAGGATGAGGAGAGCCAAATTTTTGTAGTTATTTTGAAGTCCAAAGGAGATGAGAAGATAGTAAAGGACCCATTTCCTACAGAGGTACAAAAATTTCTTAAGAAGTACAAAGACATTGTGAGTGATGGCACTCCTACTACTTTACCACCTAGAAGGGTGATAAGCCATCAAATAGACTTTGTACTTGGTGCATCTTTTCCAAAAAAATAAGCATACAAGCTAACTTGACCAAAATTTGGAGGTGGCACGACAAGTGCAAGAACAAATGGACCAAGGTCTAATCAAGAAGAGCATAAGCCAATGTACAATCCCTATTGTACTAGCATCCAAGGAGGGAGGAAAATAGAGACTATGTATGGAATCAAAGGATATAAATAGGATCACAATTAGGCATAAGTTTCCCATACCTAGGATTGAAGATCTCATGGATTGTCTTGGAGGAGAAATGTACTTCACAAAGTTGGACTTGAGGACTAGCTACCACCAAATCAGGATTAAGGAGGGAGATGAGTGGAAAGAAGCATTCAAGACAACATATGGCTATGAATGGATAGTGATGCCATTTGGTCTCTCTAATGATCCTAGAAAATTCATGAGGCTCATGAATGAAGTTCTTAAAGACTTCATTGGGATATTTGTGGTGGTATACCTAGATGATATATTGATCTTCAACAAGATAAAGGAGGAGCACATCAAGCATGTGGAAACATATTGTAGAGGCTTCATGAGGAGAAGCTTGCTATAAAACTTGAGAATTGTGACTTCTTCAAGCAAGAACTTGTGTACTTAGGCTCTGTGGTGTCTAAGGAATCCTTGAAGATGGATCAAGTGAAGGTTGCTACTATCCTCAATTGGCCACTACCTACTACATCTATTAATGTAAGAATTTTTTTATGGTCTAGCTCAGTTTTATAGGAAATTCATTAGGAATTTTAGTGGCATATGTTCACATTTTCTAGATACCATAAAAGGTGGGGTCAAGTCTAAGTTTAAATGGACCTCAAAAGCTAAGAAATCATTTGAGATGATAAATAAACAAGTAGCTAGCAACCTATTTTGCAACTACCTAGTTTTGGGAAATTTTTCAGTATAGAGCGTGATGCAAGTGGCCTAGCAATAGGGGGAGTGTTAAACCAAGAAGGTAGGAAAGTAGCCTTCTTTAGTGAAAAACTTAATGAGGCCAAAAAGAAGTATTCTTCCTATGATTTAGAACTCTATGCCCTAGTTCATTCTTTGAGGAAGTGGAGACACTACCTATTTCCCTACGAATTTTTTGTGTTTATTGACAATCAAGCTCTCAGCTATATCAACACTTAGAAAAAGTTAAGCAATAGGCATTTGAAATGGATGGAGTATCTACAAGCTTTCACCTTCACAATCAAGCATAAGAAAGGGAAGCTAAACAAGGTGGAAGATACATTAAGTAGAAGGGTGTTAACGGTCCAAGAAGTTTAGTTGCATAGCATTGGGATAGAGAGCTTCAAGAGCCTCTATAAGGAGGATGAATATTTTGTAGAGGCATATAAGGTATATTCTAATTTTGAGAACCATTTTCATTATAAGTTCTCTAAATTTACCTTACATAATGGATTTCTATTTAAGGGAACCTTGTTGTGTGTACTAAGGGGATCAATAAGAGAGAACCTAATATAGGAGAAGCATAATGGAAGCCTAAGTGGACACTTTGGTGTGAGAAAAACCCTATAAATGGTTCAAAGGTTCTGTTATTGGCCTAAATTAGTCAATGTATGAAGGCTAAATGTGGAATGAGTAATGCAGGTCTATATAAGCCCTTACCAGTCCTAAATAGGTCATGAGAGTGTGTGAGCATGAACTTCATAGTAGGTCTACCCAAGATAAAGTAGGGCTATGATAGTATCTATGTAGTTGTTGACAGATTTAGTAAGATGGGGCACTTCATTCCATGTTAGACTACCAATGATGCTAGCCACAATGCAAACCTATTATTTAAGGAGGTTGTAAGGATTCATGGACTTTTATTGAGCATAGTTTCATATAGGGATGTAAAGTTCAAGAGTCACTTTTGGAAGACTTTATGGAGAAAACTTGGTACAAAAATTTCATTTGGTTCAGCATACCACCCTTAGACTGATGGCCAAACTAGGGTGGTTAATAGGGTGCTAGGTAATCTCTTAAGATGTCTAACTAAGGAGTATGGGAAAACATGGGATGGGATGATTCCCCAAGAAGAGTATGCTTACAATGATAGTAGGAATAGGACCATAGGTAAAAGACCATTTGAAATTATGTATGGGATGAATCCAAGGGGTGTGTGTGAGTTAAGGGATCTTGGAGGAATGGAGCATATAAGTGGACATGCTGAAGATATTTCCCTAACCATGAAAGAAATCCAAGAACAAGTCAAGAAAACTATCCAAGATAATACAAAAAAATTGAAAGCCAAGCTGAATAAAAGAAGGAAAGACATTCAGTTTGTTCTTGTTGACTATGTTATGGTGCATTTGAGCTAGTCTAGATTGAAAAAAATTATGCCAACTAAGCTACAAATGAAAAGAGTGGGACCCTACAAAATCATAGCCAAATATGGAGCCAATGTCTATAAAATTGATTTTCCATTAGATTTGGGCATCTCTCCCATTTTCAATGTGTAAGATTTGGTTGAATTCAAGGGTACACTACCTCAGAGTAGTCATGGGGTCAATATTGATCTACAATCTATAGTAGTAGCTTCATCAAGCAAGTTGGAAGCTAAACAAGTCTTGGATTCCAGAGTTAAGAAGGCCACCAAGCACCAAGTGTATATAGAGTACCTCATCAAGTGGAAGGTAAAGCCTAATTGAGAAGCAACTTGGGTTGCTGAGGTAGATTTCAACAAGGTAGGAGTCCCACAAGACCTATTGTCCATAGGAGTGCCATAGTTTTCTTTTGTAATGGAGCATGGTGCAGGGGCACCTAGGTAGGCTCATGGAAGACCTAGGGCTCCTATTTTATTTTTTCTTCTAGTGGTGCTAGCCACACCACTATATAAATAATAAGGTTAACCTAATCCTAGGTTGAGGTGAGTTAAGGTGTGAAAGCCTAATGAGGTCTAAAGGTAAAAGTAGAAACATGTGTCACCCTTTTACAAAGTAAAAGGCTAACATCAAAAAAGTGTTAAACTTCAACAATGTAAAAGTCATATTTTTGTTTTGAATTTTAAGATGGTGTAAACTGATGAAATGTGTATAAAAGGATAAAGTTTATGTATTTTTAAAAAAAATTAAAAAATAAAAATAGTATTTTTTATAATTTTCAATGACCTTTTTTTACAGTGTTAAAAATCGAGCAAATTAGGGGTTATAGTTCCCACCACAGAAATAACTGCAAATAAATTTATTTTGATCTAAATTTGAACTATGTTTCTGATGATATATGTACCTAGAACTATCAAAAATAAATTTTCAAAAATATTATATATTTTGTCTATTATAGCTATTTAAAGTTGAACTTTTCATAACTTAACGGTTTTTTGTTCCCACCATCTTTTCCCTAGTAAATCTATGTTAACCATTACAAATGTTATGTATTATTGAAGAGGACTCTCTCCTTTAGAATAATTCATCATTTTTAAAAAAATTCGTTATCATCTACTAATTTTTATATTTTTTCAGAATGTGCATCATCTTCAATGTTGAAATACCTACTTACATTATTTTGCAATTATTGTAATTGATATTTGGTCACCTATAAAAAAAATTATATTGGCATAATCTTGACTTCAAGTTCTATCTAGTGGTATTTTTTATTTTTTTTAAACCCTAATTCTGATGATGAAATTGGCCTCTAAAGTGTTGAGTTCTTCATAATTGCAAAAAAAACATGAAAAAAAGTGCCACATCAAATGACACTTAGACAGTTCTGGCTAGATTCAATCTGATAGGACCATTACTACAAAAAAATTGGCTGCCCAAGGTCACATGCGCGAGTGGGTTTAAACAATAAAATAGGTTTGTTTATTTTTGAAATGTAATGTTTTATTTTTTTAATTGTTATATTTAATTCAATAAAATATGTTTTTTATTTAAAAGTAAAGTTTTATTTTTAAATTGTTAAATTTAATTCAATAAAATTTAAACAATAAAATAGGTTTTCTATTTGAAATGTAATATTTTATTTGTTAATTGTTATATTTAATTCAATAATTTTTAAAAAAAAATTAAAGGTTAAGTTTTATTTTTGAATTGTTATATTTAATTCAATAAATAATTTTTTTATTTTAAAGGTAAAGTTTTTTTTAAAATTATTATATTTAATTCATAATTACATTTGTAATAGTAAAAAACTAAAGTTTTAAATAAAATTTTATTGAAGAAATATTTAGAAATTAGATTTTTAAAGTTATTTTTGACTTGAAATTTATTAATTAAATTTATTGTTTTTAAAAAAAATTATTAATTAATTTGATTTAAATAAATTATTAGAATGAATTTAGGTGTTTTAAAATATTATGAAAACTATTAAAATTATTAAATAGTTAAATTATTTAATTTGTTTAATATATTTAATAAATTATTTAATCTAAATTTAGCAATGCTTTAATGCAACTACTTGTCTTAATATTTTGTAGTGTTATAGATAGTCAAATGTTGAAAGTTTTTTTCTAAATTGTCTATAATCTACCAGTATTCATGTAATTGAATTTGGAAGTCTTTTGAATGTAGGTGATATCAAGCTCTCTATTCAAGTTTATGTGCAACGAGGAATAAAGAAAAAAGAGAAAAAAGAAATGATCAAGTCAAAGATGACTGAAAGAAAGGATGGACAAAATGTAATGTAGAGCCACTAATTGAAGATCCATTGATTGAAGTTGAAGTTCCAAGAAGTAGTAGGACATTTGGAAAATATGGTTTATGGTTGGAAAATTTGATGGAGATGGACAAAGACTCTCTTTTAAGAGAAATTGAATCATCTGAACACATGATGCCTGCAAGTACAATTAAGTTACATCTGAAAAATATTTGGGAGGAATTTTTTGAAAATAAATCTCTAATTGGTAAAGCACAATTATTTGGCAGATTATTTAGGAAAAGAGAAATGAGTCTTGTCCTAGAGTTGTTAGGTGTGAACAATAAGAAAAACTTAGAAGATAATGTGAAGGCAATAATAGTTTAAAATTTGAGAGATGCATTAAATGTTATTGATAATAGAAGTCAAGTAGTTGATTTAAGTGCTGCACAGAGAGCATTGATGACTATGATTATGAAAAAGGACTTGTCACAAAAAAACCAAGTTTGAGCAATTTCTGAAATGCTCAATCTATCTAGAAGAACTATTCAAAGATACATAAAAAGGAGAAATTTTCTTGATGAGAACATTTAAAAGAACTAGGTTTATATTTTTTGACTTCCTCAAAAGGATATAATTTCTAAAGATGTTAGAAGATAGGTTGTTGAATATTAGACCATCCAATCACGTGTTTCTTTCAATAGAAGAGACACTATACAGATCAAAGATGAAGAGACAGGTATGAAAAATAGCACATCCAAAACACTTTGTAGACACAACACAAAGTGAATTATTTGAATCTTTCAAAAAAGAATTTTCAAATGTGAACATTTTCCAAAGAATGTTTGAGAGGTTGTTCCCATGTTTTGTATGCATAAATAAGGTATGTGAAACTTGTTGCTGTCAAAATTATGTTGAGTTTCATCTTTATTTGTAATCTTTTAGAAAAGCTATGGCAACACTTAAGCTAGATGTGATAATTCCTAGAAGTTCAACACAATTTGTCAAGTCTTTGTTATGTGATAATGCTGAAGAGTCAGATGAATTCAATGTACAATGCATAAAAAATGCATTCACAAATTGTGGAGAGTTGCAAAAATTTCCGTATAAAATGGACAATATTGATGTTTCAACACCAGTTGTGTGGAATATATTTGAGTATGAGATATATCAATCAAGGAATGGAGAAGAATTTAAAAAATGGCTTTGAAGGAGAGAAATTTTCCATATGGTGGGTTTATGGATAAATTTAGAACTATAATTTATCCACACATCCAACATTGTCATGGTGCAAGATGGCAAGCCAAACAGTTTCGAGATTCAAAAAATTGTTTTCCACTAGGTTGTATTATATCTATTATAGACTTCTCTAAAAACTATACTTTTTCCCCTCAATCTAAAATTCAAGCTAAATATTATCACTCAGATAAAATTGCAATTTTTGTACAAGTTTCCTATAGACATGCACAATTTGAGGTGGATGGGGTAGAAAGTATCAATCTAGATGAACACATTTTCATGAAGGAGGTCTATTTTTATCTTAGTGATAATAGGGTTCATGATAGGAGCTATGTAGCTCATTGTTTTGGAATGTTCTTTGATGATCTCACAAATCATGGGATAAATGATTTAGAACATTGGATTTGGTCTGATGGTTGTGTTGATATGTGTATTTGAAAGTTAAACTTTAAATTTCATGCACATATTTAATTAATTGAACAATTAATTGTATATAGATTTGATTACTCATATAAAAAAATTTAAATTTTCCTAGGGAAATTTAAGTCTACAAAACATTCAATTGGCTTGCAACACAACATGTGAGATGAAATGTTAAGTTTCTTTGGAACTTCTTTGAAAGTGGTCATGGAAAAGGAGAGCATGATGGAGTAGGAGCATGTGTAAAGCATGCACTTCGCCAACATGAACTTTCAAGTATAATATTTGATGTAATCAAAAAATGCTTCTACCCCATGTTGATTGAAAAGATCACCTAAATGTTTATCCAGTGCTTCAATCTTCAGACAAAAATTAGTTTCATAACTGAATCTATAATCTAATTGGCATTTCTTTTGGGTTGTCATACCCACTATCAGCCTATCAATGGCCATTATCAGGCTATGATAATACCATACTCATCACCTTAGCTCCATTGTGCTTATCCTTATAGATAGAAAACTTTGATTATCACAGCATGTGAATCTATATTGTTTACCACCTTAATAATAATGCTGCCACCTTTCTACACTTAAGCCACCTCTCTTCATAGACCCATAAATAGACCTTAATAACTTTTTATACACATAACATTTTCCAAATTGCTCCAGTGAGAAGGTGCACAATTAGGTTCTCTCAAACATATCAAAAATGGAGAGTAATCCAATGGTGGGTTTGTGAGAGATGACCCCCAAAAGAGGACCCAAATTTCTGTGACAAAATATTTCACCAATTAATGTGTTGATGTCACTCATGCTCAACTTTCCTCAAATTTTCCAAGCTAGTTCATGATGCAGAGCCACACCTTGGAAAACTCAGGAAGAATCAGTCACTCAACTGAGTTGCTTCAAGGGGCATCTACAACCTTGAGGATCACACACTAAAATCAGATTCAATCAACAAAACTTTGAAAATAAAATCCCCCAAAATATCTTCTTGCTGCCTTCGGATAGACCTACACTCAGACATGAATAACTTTCAAACCAGAATAGATTTACTCAATCTAACCATTGATATTTGGCATAACTAGGTTTCAAACAACATATAAAAATTTGAGAGAAATCCAATGGTTCAAACCCGATATATTGACCACGCATCAGAGTACATTTTTCTGCAAAACATTGCTTCTTGCTGTCTCTAGATAGGCCTGCACTCAGACATGAATAACTCTTGAATCAGATCAAAACTCTTTAATCACTCTAGTGAAGATGGGCGTAATTACACCTATAATAACATATCCAAAGCTCATGAAAATCCAATAGTGCATTTGGGAGATATTACCCATGCACCGAGACTAATTTTCTGCAAACATACCGAATTCGACCCAAAACTAAAACTTTTTAATCTTCTGCAAACTATCAACTTGTTTCCAATGAGAAGATAAGAAAAATCCGTTCAAAACTCAGACCATCGAAAACTTGCACAAAAAAAAAAAATCCATATCTCTCCAAATTTGATTCTTTGTCTTACATAGCCGATTGGCTCTTTATTTAAAATTGACTCTCTTTTTCTAATTAAAGGATGTGAAACGTTTTCTTCTTATTTAGAAAAGAAGAATGTCTTCTATCCAAAAAAAGGATAAGAATCTGAAACGTTTTTTCTACCAATATTAGACAGTCATTTTCTAAGTCAGGAATATTCCAAAAACTGCCTACTACCTATTATTGGATTCTAAAAATCATTAAACACTCCACCTACGAACTAAAAAAAACTATTCTAATTTAAGATCCACACACTTGGTCCTAGGTGGCTATATCTGGAGAGCTTATCGAATTGCTACTCTAGGTATGCCACCACATGTAGGAAGTTATTACAAACTTCAAAAACTAAAAGCATTTAAAACATAACATTAAATTTCCTATTACATATTTAACAATGTTGCCTCTTGTAGCGTTTCTCTTCTCTGCCACTGTAGCGTACTCCCCTATAGAATGAATCTCAAGTCCTCTTGAGATGATGTGTTGTAGAGATGAATATCATTCTTCTTTCAAACTTTCCAATTTCTTTGAACTAGGATGAGCATATCTACAAGAAAACCAAAAATAATATCCAACTTCTCCACCTTGTAGCTTTGATTCTTTAATGCTGTAAATGTCACAGAAAATTCTCCAGCATGAATCACTATACATGAAATCTGCATCCCTGCATAAAATTATTAGAAGAAAACATATCATCAGCATTAAGATTATTTGAGTTCTCTTTTTGAATATGAGCTTCCTTATACACCATGTAATGTGCATCATATCTATCTTCATCAATAGTAACCATAAACTTATCTGCTTCTTGACTATCAACCAGTTTCACATCTTGAATCTTAAGAATCGTATTTATCTCTTCTTCCTTTATTAAACATTTATTATCATCTTGATCTTCTATAGTAATCTCACTTTCAAATATCTCTTTCTTATTACAACTTTGCTCAAGAACAATAACAGTATTGCACTCTTTCCTTTCTTCTTCAAGCTGAGTTTCCCTACTACCGCCATGCCTTTTCCATTCTCCCACAATGGCTGCAAATTTTTCCCATAAATCAGCTTCTTCTTTAGAACTTGCTGTTACACATTCCTTAGCTTCATCTTCATGCCATTCCTCTTGACATTTTTCTTCATTATGCATATTTAAGGCTTCATCAGTGTCCTCCAAAATCTTTTTCGTAGGAGTACCTTCCAACATTGTACTCTTCTCTATTTTCAAAGGACACATTATTGTTCCAACCATAACTTTATCACACTCAAATCCCATAGGACTTTCCTCTTTATTCTTCTCATCAACATTTACTTGCTGCACTCCTTCTTTCTGCATTTTATTTTCTCTCAACTTAGCTTCATTCTCTTCACGTTTCCTTCTCAAACTTTTTATTTCCTCTTCTATCTTGCTTACCTCTTCTTTTTGTTTTCTCATTTCTTCCTCCTCTCTTTTCATCTTTTCTATCACTTCCACCCTCAAGTTTGAAGACTCCATCTCTGAATTTTCTTCCTCAGTCTGATTTTCAGCATCATTCTGTAATTTGTCTTTGAGTACCGGAACCAGTGCAAAGAGTGGGCTCTTCTTTCCTTTCACCTCTTTCAAGAATTCTTTCTTACCCATCATCATAACTTTGGCTTCTGCGGTTTTGGATTCTTCTTGACTTGGCTCAACTAGAGGTATCAATTCAATGACCTTTCCATTCTTTGTAATGGTATACATATTCTTCACTCCATCATGATGTGCCTTGAGATCATATTGCCAGGGTCTGCCGAAAAGTAAATGGTATGCATCCATATTAACAATATCAAACAATAATCTATCCTTATAGGATCCAATCTGAAATTCCACCCAAGCTTGCTCTTCTACTATAGTCTGTTGTCCTTTATTTAACCAAGATACTTTGTAAGGATACGGGTGTTGTATTCTTGGTAGCTTTAAATTTTCCACCATTTCAAGAGACACAAAATTTTCTGTAGAACCAGAGTCTACTAGTACCTTACAAACTTTTCCCCCAGATTTATAGGTAGTTCTGAAAATGGACTTCCTTTGTGGTGGTTCTTCTTTGACAGGCATTTTCAACAGTGTTCTTCTCATCATAAGTGCTTCCCCCTTTTCTGGATAACCATAACTGTCTGAATCTTCTTGTAAATCCGCTTCTTGTGCTAGGTGTATTCTCTTTTTGCCATGAGTACTAGAGCTTGCTTTTGCTGGACATTTGTGTGCCATATGACCTTCTTGATTACAGTTGTAGCATCTTATTGGTCCATTCGTCCTTCCTGGTGATCTTCCTCTAAAATTTTGCATTCTACCTGTGAAACTTCCTCTAAAATTATCAAACTTATTAACTTCATTATGCATCTCCGTTTGTGGCTGAAAATTTGGACTCCTTCCTGCAAATGTACCTCTTCCTCTAAATGGTTGTCTTCCTCTGCCTCTGTTATTATTTTCTTGTCTCTTTTTGATTTTCTCTTCCACCTTCAAAGCCAGCTGATAGCACTTAGCTACGGTGTTTGGACTCAGCAACTGCAACTCTTCTTATATGTTCATCCTCAAACCATTTAGGTATCTTGCTACCTTGATACTCTCGGGTTCTGCAAATTTTGACCTTAGACTTAACTTCTGAAATTTTTTTGTATAAGTACAGACATCCATATCCCTTTGTCTGAGATTTTGCCTTTTCTGATGCAACTGTACCTCATAGTCTTCAGGGAGATACGTCTCTCTTATCATTGACACCATCTTCTTCCATGAACAAATCTTCCTTTTATCCTCTTTTACCCTTTCTTCTTGCACAAAATTCCACCATGTAAGGGTTGCTCCCTTCATTCTGGACTTAGCCAACTGAACTTGCTGCGACTCTAAAACTTTCTCACATTCAAAATGATTCTCTAGAGCTTCAATCCATTCCAATACTAATTCAGCATCCATCTTTCCTGTAAACATAGGTAACTCAACAGGTTTTCCTCCCAAAGCCTTTAAAGCTTTAAAAAATGGCTTCTCTTTCTCAGATATTCTATCTTCTTCACTGTCGGGTACGTCTTTCTCTTCTTCCATTTCTTCTTTCATTTCTTTCTTCTCAACTATATTCTACATATATTCCAACTTACTAGCTAATTCTGTCACTATCCCCTTCAACTCTCTATTCTCTTTCTGGATAAGTTCTTCTTGCTCCTCGACTTTATTCACTAACTCTGCAATGGTCACCATCTTGCTTGACCCTATTGAGGAATCTTGATCAGGGGCGTTCAACATATAACTTCACAACCTGCAACTCTCAAGCTCTGATACCAAAAATGATGCAGAGCCACACCTTAGAAAACTCAGGAGGAATCAATCACTCAACTGAGTTGCTTCAAGGGGCATCTACAACCTTGAGGATCACACATTAAAATCAGATTCAATCAACAAAACTTTGAAAATAAAATCCCCCAAAATATCTTCTTGCTGCCTTTGGATAGACCTGCACTCAGAAATGAATAACTTTAGAACCAGAATAGATTTACTAAATCTAACCATTGATATTTGGCGTAAGTAGGTTTCAAACAACATATAAAAATTTGAGAGAAATCCAATGGTTCAAACCCGAGATATTGACCACGCATCAGAGTACATTTTTCTGCAAAACATTGCTTCTTGCTGTCTCTAGATAGGTCTGCACTCAGACATGAATAACTCTTGAACCAGATCAAAACTCTTCAATCTCTCTAGTGAAGATGGGCTTAATTAGGCCTATAATAACATATCCAAAGCTCATGAAAATCCAATGGTGCATTTGGCAGATATTACCCATGCACCGAGACTAATTTTCTGCAAACATACCAAATTCAACCCAAACTAAAACTTTTTAATCTTCTGCAAACTATCAACTTGTTTCCAATGAGAAGATAAGAAAAATCCATTCAAAACTCAGACCATCAAAAACTTGCACAAAAAAAAACATTCCATATCTCTCCAAATTCGATTCTTTGTCTTACATAGCCGACTAGCTCTTTATTTAAAACTGGCTCTCTTTTTCTAATTAAAGGATGTGAAACATTTTCTTCTTATTTAGAAAAGAAGAACATCTTCTATCCAAAAAAAGGATAAGAATCTGAAACATTTTTTCTACCAATATTAGACAGTCATTTTCTAAGTTAGGAATATTCCAAAAACTGCCTACTACCTATTATTGGATTTTAAAAATCATTAAACACTCCACCTACGAACTTAAAAAAACTATTCTAATTTAAAATCCACACACCTGGTCCTAGGTGGATATATCTGGAGAGCTTATTGAATTTCCACTCTAGGTATGCCACCACATGTAGGACGTTATTACAAACTTCAAAAACTAAAAGCATTTAAAACATAAGATTAAATTCCCTATTACATTTTCAACAATGTTGCCTCCTGTAGTTTTTGACGGTCTGAGTTTTGAACGGATTTTTCTTATCTTCTCACTGGAAATAAGTTGATAGTTTGCAGAAGATCAAAAAGTTTTAGTTTTGGGTCAAATTTGGTATGTTTACAGAAAATTAGTCTCAATGCGTGGGTAATATCTCCCAAATACATTGTTGGATTTTCATAAGCTTTGGATATGTTATTATAGGTCTAATTATGCCCATCTTCACTAGAGAAATTAAAGAGTTTTGATCTGGTTCAAAAGTTATACATGTCTCTTCACAGGTCTATCTAGAGACAGCAAGAAGCAATGTTTTGCAGAAAAATGTACTCTGATGCGGGGTCAATATCTTGGGTTTGAACTATTGGATTTCTCTCAAATTTTTATATGTTGTTTGAAACCTAGTTACACCAAATATCAATGGTTCGATTGAGTAAATATTTTCTGGTTCGAAAGTTATTCCTGTCTAAGTGCAGGTCTATCTGGAGGCAGCAAGAAGATATTTTGGGGGATTTTATTTTCAAAGTTTTTTTTTGAATCTGATTTTAGTGTGTGATCCTAGAGGTTGTAGATGCCCCTTGAAGCAACTCAGTTGAGTGTCTGATTCCTCCTGAGTTTTCCAAGGTGTGGCTCTGCATCATTTTTGGTATCAGAGCTTGAGAGTTGCAGGTTGTGAAGTTTATGTTGAACGCTCCTGATCAAGATTCCTCAATAGTGTCAAGCAAGATGGTGACCAATGTAGAGTTAGCGAAGAAAGTTGAGGAGCAAGAAGAACTTCTTCAGAAAGAGAATAGTGAGTTGAAGGGGATAGTGGTAGAACTAGCCAGTAAGTTGGAATATATGCAAAATGTAGTTGAGAAGAAAGAAATGAAAGAAGAAATGTAAGAAGAGGAAGACGTACCCGACAATGAAGAAGATAGAATATCTGAGAACGAGAAGCCATTTTTTAAAGCTTTAAAGGCTTTGGGAGGAAAACTCGTGGAGTTACCTATGTTTACAGGAAAGATGGACGCTGAATTAGTGTTGGAATGGATTGAAGCCTTAGAGAATCATTTTGAATGTGAGAAAGTTTTAGAGTCGCAGCAAGTTAAGTTGGCTAAGTCCAAAATGAAGGGAGCAGCCCTTACATGGTGGAATTTTGTGCAAGAACAAAGGGTAAAGGAGGATAAAAGAAAAATTTGTTCATGGAAGAAGATGGTGTCAATGATAAGAGAGACGTATCTCCCTGAAGACTATGAGGTACAGTTGCATCAGAAGAGGCAGAATCTCAGACAAAGGGATATGGATGTCTGTACTTATATAGAAGAATTTCAGAAGTTAAGTCTAAGGTCAAAATTTACAGAATCTAAGAGTATCAAGGTAACAAGATACCTAAATGGTTTGAGAATGAACATACAAGAAGAGTTGCAGTTGCTGAGTCCTAACATCGTAGCTAAGTGCTATCAGTTGGCTTTAAAGGTGGAAGAGAAAATCAAAAGGAGACAAGAAAATAATAACAGAGGTAGAGAAAGACAACCATTCAGAGGAAGAGGTACATTTAGCGGAAGGAGTCCAAATTTTTAGCCACAAACGGAGATGCATAATGAAGATAATAAGTTTGATAATTTCAGAGGAAGTTTCACAGGTAGAAGGCCAAATTTTAGAGGAAGATCACCAGGAAGGACAAATGGACCAATAAGATGCTACAACTGTAATCAGGAAGGTCATATGGCACACAAATGTCTAGCAAAAGCAAGCTCTAGTACTCATGGTGAAAGGAGAATACACTTGGCACAAGAAGCGGATTTACAAGAAGATTCAGAAAGTTATGGTTATCCAAAAAAGGGGGAAGCACTTATGATGAGAAGAACACTGTTGAAAATGCCTGTCAAAGAAGAACCACCACAAAGGAAGTCCATTTTCAGAACTACCTATAAATCTGGGGGGAAAGTTTGTAAGGTACTGGTAGACTTTGGTTCTACAGAAAATTTTCTGTCTCTTGAAATGGTGGAAAAGTTAAAGCTACCAAGAATACAACACCCGTATCCTTACAAAGTATCTTGGTTAAATAAAGGACAACAGACTATAGTAAAAGAGCAATCTTGGGTGGAATTTCATATTGGAGCCTATAAGGATAGATTATTATTTGATATTGTTGATATGGATGCATGCCATTTACTTTTCGGCAGACCCTGGCAATATGATCTCAAGGCACATCATGATGGAGTGAAGAATACATATACCATTACAAAGAATGGAAAGGTCATTGAACTGATACCTTTAGTTGAGCCAAGTCAAGAAGAATCAAAAGCCGCAGAAGCCAAAGTTATGGTGATGGGTAAGAAAGAATTCTTGAAAGAGGTGAAAGGAAAGAAGAGCCCACTCTTTGCACTAGCTCCGGTACTCAAAGACAAATTACATAATGATGCTGAAAATTAGACTGAGGAAGAAAATTCAGAGATGGAGTCTTCAAACTTGAAGGTGGAAGTGATAGAAAAGAAGAAAAGAGAGGAAGAAGAAATGAGAAAACAAAAAGAAGAGGTAAGCAAGATAGAAGAGGAAATAAAAAGTTTGAGAAGGAAACGTGAAGAGAATGAAGCTAAGTTGAGAGAAAATAAAATGCAGAAAGAAGGAGTGCAGCAAGTAAATGTTGATGAAAAGAATAAAGAGGAAAGTCCTATGGGATTTGAGTGTGATAAAGTTATGGTTGGAACAATAATGTGTCCTTTGAAAATAGAGAAGAGTACAATGTTGGAAGGTACTCCTATGGAAAAGATTTTGGAGGCAACTGATGAAGCCTTAAATATGCATAATGAAGAAAAATTTCAAGAGGAATGGCATGAAGATGAAGCTAAGGAATGTGTAACAGCAAGTTCTGAAGAAGAATCTGATTTATGGAAAAAATTTGCAACCATTGTGGGAGAATGGAAAAGGCATGGCGGTAGTACGGAAACTCAGCTTGAAGAAGAAAGGAAAGAGTGCAATACTGTTATTGTTCTTGAGCAAAGTTGTAATAAGAAAGAGATATTTGAAAGTGAGATTACTACAAAAGATCAAGATGATGATAAATGTTTAATAAAGGAAGAAGAGATAAATACGATTCTTAAGATTCAAGATGTGAAACTGGTTGATTGTCAAGAAGCAGATAAGTTTATGGTTACTATTGATTAAGATAGATATGATGCACATTACATGGTGTATAAGGAAGCTCATATTCAAAAAGAGAACTCAAATAATCTTAATGCTGATGATATGTTTTCTTCTAATAATGTTTATGCAGGGATGCAGATTTCATGTATAGTGAATCATGCTGGAGAATTTTCTGTGACATTTATAGCATTAAAGAATCAAAGCTACAAGGTGGAGAAGTTGGATATTATTTTTGATTTTCTTGTAGATATGCTCATCCTAGTTCAAAAAAATTGGAAAGTTCGAAAGAAGAATGAGATTCATTTCTATAACACATCATCTCAAGAGGACTTGAGATTCATTCTACAGGGGAGTATGCTGTAGTGGCAGAGAAGAGAAACACTATAGGAGGCAACATTGTTGAAAATGTAATAGGGAATTTAATGTTATGTTTTAAATGCTTTTAGTTTTTGAAGTTTGTAATAACGTCCTACATGTGGTGGCATACCTAGAGTAGCAGTTTGATAAGCTCTCCAGATATAGCCACCTAAGACCAGGTGTGTGGATCTTAAATTAGAATAGTTTTTTTTAGTTCGTAGGTGGAGTGTTTAATGAGTTTTAGAATCCAATAATAGGTAGTAGGCAGTTTTTGGAATATTCCTGACTTAGAAAATGACTGTCTAATATTGGTAGAAGAAACGTTTCAGATTCTTATCCTTTTTTTGGATAGAAGATGTTCTTCTTTTCTAAAATAAAAAGAAAACGTTTCACATCCTTTAATAGGAAAAAGAAAGTCAGTTTTAAGGGGGAGCCAGTCGGCTATGTAAGACACGAATCGAATTTGGAGAGATATGGAATGTTTTTTTTTTTCATTTTGTCTTTGTGCAAGTTTTCAATGGTCTGAGTTTTGAACAAATTTTTCTTATCTTCTCACTGGAAACAAGTTGATAGTTTGCAGAAGATTAAAAAGTTTTAGTTTTGGGTCGAATTCGGTATGTTTGCAGAAAATTACTCTCAGTGCATGGGTAATATCTCCCAAATGCACCGTTGGATTTTCATGAGCTTTGGATATGTTATTATAGGCCTAATTACGCCCATCTTCACTAGAGAAATTGAAGAGTTTTGATCTTTTTCAAGAGTTATTCATGTCTGAGTGCAGGCCTATCTAGAGACAGCAAGAAGCAATGTTTTGCAAGAAAATGTACTTTGATGCGTGGTCAATATTGTTAGAATCTGAAAAGATTAATAACCCAGAAAACTAGTGCAAAGAGTAAATATCTAAACTATGAATGCAAATGATACAAAATCAAAATAGCATCATAGAGTTAGTCTCCAAGAGAGTAATGCAAATGCTGAAAGCAAAATAGCATTAAGAGGATGCCAAAACAAGAGATGCAAATACAAGCCAGGTAGCATGCTTATATAGGCTAGGAAGAGGGAGGAGGTGGCAACACCAACCAATGAGGAGCAACCATCTATCGGACTAAAGATAGCAAAGTATCTTCCCAAGATAGCTAATGGATGCTCACATGTAGGAAGGTGACACCTCACAACCATTCACCTAATAAGAAATGCTTTATTAACCTAAGCGAGATTATTAAAAATGTAGGAAAAACCTAGCAAAATAGGAAAAATAAAAAACTACACTAACACCCCCCCATAAGCGAAGCTTAGGTGGATGTAGAAATGGGTCCCGGCAAGTCAAGCCTGATGAGGTACCCATGTACATAAAATTCCCCCAAAAGAGAGAGAAAAGAGATTCCCCAAAGAAAATTAGGACTCCAAATGAGAGGAAGAGGCCCCCCCAAAAGATGTAGCATCCCGCACCTCCAGCAAAGCTTGCAAATTTTGTCCGGTAGATCCACTTGCATCGAACAAGTTTTCTTCCCTTAGGAAAAAGGACAAGATCCCAAGTGTGGTTCCTCATCCAGGAACTATACTCTTCTTGCATAGCTGTATCCCACTCAAAAATACCAGAAGCCTCATGAAAGGACTGTGGATTTGAGGCAGTAGCAATGAAGATATGTAGAGCATCCTAGAATTGTGAACGAGTCTGCTTGGTGTCTGATGGATCCCCAACCCAATAACCTGCAAACTGCAAGGTCTGTCTAGCCCAAAGTGGACCAAAAGATGGAGAATCTAGAGGAGAATCATCAACCTGTGAATGATGACTAGGAGAGGAAGGAGGTGAGTCCTCTAAATCACTCTCTGCATCAAAAGTGGAGGTAGAAGACTGCTCAAGTGAATCTGACCCATCAGAAGATCTATCATGTATTCCAAGTGAGTCCAATGTCAAAGTAGAAGGCAACCCTGTGACCATGCTCTGCTGGTTAAGCTGATGCAAGTAGTGGAAGTTAAGATGGCCAAACTGCTCATGCCATAATCTGCTCACATCATTAGAGTGAGTGAGAAAAATAGTCAAAGGAGGATCAGGAACAAGGTGAGAAAACATATAGAGTCTTGACTGATGATCTGCTCTCCCAACTGTAATTGTAGAATCATTGTGCAACTCACGTATCTCCACTGAATCAGGAGTGAACTCAATCCGCTTGCCTAAACCTGTGTGAGTGATCTGGTGTACCGATAGGAGATTAGTTGACAATGAGGGTACATAAGGAACATCATGGAATGTGCCATCCCCCACATCAACAGACCCTCTCCCACACACCTCAATAGGAGTGTTGTCACCCATCAACATAGAAGGCATAGTACATTGCTCTAAGGATGCAATTTCTTCCTTAGATGAAGCCATGTGGTGTGAAGCACCCGAATCAAGAACCCAAGTGGATGGTGAGGAAGCAACTGCAAAAAGGGCCTTGCTCTTTCCTTTCCCCTTCTGTTTTCTTTTTCTTTGTTAGACCCTTCATTAGAATTTTGTTTGATAGGCTCAGGAACACTGATATTATTCTTCTCAAGAATGTATGTCAAGTGATCAAGTTGTTTCTGCAAACATTTATGTTCATCATGACCAGGTCTTTTACAATAAGCACATTTGACCTTTTCTTTCTTAGGTTTATCGCCCTTGGAAGATGGTGTATCAATAGTTGCTTTTGAAGAAACTGGCATCTGATCCTTCTTCTCCTTGCTATTCTTTTGTTTCTTGTCCTTACTATTGTTGTTACTACTTTGTCCTTGTTCTTCTTTTGTGCCTTGGTTGGCAGTCAAGGCATGTGACTTAGAGGACTTAAGAATGCCCATCTGGATTAGCTTGTCCTATTCTCGAGTGAGATTGACAGCAAAATCATCTAAAGATGGCATGGTGAATTGAGTACCAAGTGCACCCTTAGTAGCATAGAAGGTAGAGACAAACACAGAATATTCTGAACTTAGCTTAGAGAGAATACTAAGAATCAATTGTTCATCTTTCTTTTCAATTCCACATTGTTTTAACTGCAGCCTTAGTGATTTCAATTTGGTGAAGAAATCTTGGATTGTGTTGAAATTGCCTGGACTCAAACTAATTAATTCATTTTCCAACATATGACCCCTCATTGAATCTTGTGTGCCAAATAGTGTTTCTAGCTTTGTCCATACTTCATTTGGTGTATCCAAAGACTCAATGTGAAATAGCAAGTCAGGAGAAACAGACAAACACAATGTTCCAAATGCCTCATCACATTTGTTAAACCACTTAGGCTTATCTTCATCTTTAGCAGGTTCAGTTTCAAGTCCCATAGTTATCCTATTTAATCCAGCTTTCCTTAAGTGAATTGTCATGCATGATTTCCACTCAAAGTAATTGTATGGAGTTAGGATGGGCATATTTGTTTGATCCATGATGAAGAAATGCAAAGAAATGCTAAAAAGAAGAGAACCCAGCCACGACAATGTCCCCCCCCCTTTTTACTCAATCAATGAACCCCCCCCCCCCCCCCAAAGAATTATGATTTGGCACTTTATTTTAGTGCATTTACAACTACCACTAGAAAGAGATACTTAGTGGTCTTGATTTCAATGCATTACAAACCCTCATGAAGAGCATATGCTAAAAGTAAAACTTGGGCACAATAATCAAGGAAACAAACAACACCACTGTGATCTACTCAAAAAATTATGCACTTTCAAAAAAAAAATCGCCTCGATACGAGGTCGTATGAGAAAGTTATGATCCTCTGAAGTTTCCAAAATGAGAACTGTGCACAGTCACGGCTGAGAATTTGCAATTTTTGAAGAATTCATGCATGAAAATCAAAAAATAACTCCACTAGTGGATAGAGCACAAAAAAATAGCAGAGTTCATAAAAAGAATCATCAAAATCGAAGTCCGTATGAGCAAGAATGAGACATTTGAAAACTGCATTCAAATCTGCGGCTACCAACGGAGAGGGGTATGGCTGTAGCTTTGCATGCTCGATCCTGAAAAATATATAGCTTGCATGCAAAATCTAAAAGATACCCAGATGGTTTTTCGGGGCTGCGAACAAAACCCAGAAAGCGTTTTTCTTGCTGATGAACAGAAGATGTTACTGTAGTGTAAATCATACGCCTTTAACAGTAAAAAATGGCTCCAAAAATTAGAAAATGACCCCAGCAACCAAAATATGGCATGCAAATGCTGGATCAGCTTCTTAAGTCCATCAATGGCATGCTGGAACCTGCAAAACTGATTGAAAACTCGAAATATGCAAGTTGGTTGTCAGATTTGAGATTGAAACCCCAGAGAAAAACTGTTTTTGTCAAAACTTTTCTGATTCTCAGGATCATCCAAAAATGCAAGAGAAGAGCATACTTCATTTTTCAAAAAACTACAATAAAGTTTATTTGCCCCCCCCCCCCGAATCTCTCAAATAAGGAAACTAAAATCTACTCTTGCACATAGAAAAGCTCTGATACCATGTTAGAATCTGAAAAGATTAATAACCCAGAAAACTAGTGCAAAGAGTAAATATATAAACTATGAATGCAAATGATACAAAATCAAAATAGCATCATAGAGTTAGTCTCCAAGAGAGTAATGCAAATGCTGAAAGCAAAATAGCATTAAGAGGATGCCAAAACAAGAGATGCAAATACAAGCCAGGTAGCATGCTTATATAGGCTAGGAAGAGGGAGGAGGTGGCAACACCAACCAATGAGGAGCAACCATCTATCGGACTAAAGATAGCAAAGTATCTTCCCAAGATAGCTAATGGATGCTCACATGTAGGAAGGTGACACCTCACAACCATTCACCTAATAAGAAATGTTTTATTAACCTAAGCGAGATTATTAAAAATGTAGGAAAAACCTAGCAAAATAGGAAAAGTAAAAAACTACACTAACAAATATCTCGCGTTTGAACTATTGGATTTCTCTAAAAAAATTATATGCTGTTTAAAACCTAGTTACGCCAAATCTCAATGGTTGGATTGAGTAAATCTTTTCTAGTTTGAAAGTTATTCATGTCTGAGTGCAGGTCTATCCAGAGGCAGCAAGAAGAAATTTTTGGGGGGATTTATTTTCAAAGTTTTGTTTCTTGAATCTAGTGGATGGTTATAGGAGTCTTATGAGTTGAGTCTAAGGTATCTCTGGTTGTGTTTTCATAATAATAATATTGATAAGAATAGTTGGTTCAAATCACAATGGGTGGTTATAATATATCGTGTGTGATCCTAAAGGTTGTAGTTGCCCCTTGAAGCAACTCAGTTGAGTGACTGATTCCTCCTGAGTTTTCTAAGGTGTGGCTCTGCATCAGTTCATGGTTCCAATAATAGTTTTGAAACCAATATTCTTTGCCAATAAACAATGATCACACTTTTCTATGGTCATTCAATAGAGATCTAAAACAAAACGGAATGCATAAAGAGAAGAAAAAAATGATAAGGACAAAACAAAACTGCAAAAAAAAAAAAAAAACTATTCATTAATCCTTAACTAGGATTTTACAATGCTTGGCTCTGTTGCTTCCCTTCAAGAATCTCAAAACTCTCACTCTACCTTTTCTCCCCTATCCATCTCTTTCCTTATACTTGCTCTCTCTTAAAGAGTTGTAATCAGTTACATAATTATGGTTACAAAACCATATTTCCTATTTGAGTGCCTTGTGTTTTCCCATGTCTCCTTATGGAGATCATTTTTCCTATTACAAAGTAATGCACGTGAAATACATTTTAATTCCAATTAAAACATTACATTTTAGATTTTTAATGATTTTTTCCATGGTCTTCAAAATTCAAGATTTCTTCATTTTTCAACCTTCTTAATCTCTCCACATTTTAATCAATGTCAGTGTGCCTCTACACCAATATTATTATGTACTAATAAAATTTGACATATATGACCATCTACTAGATAGTCTTTTTATATTTTGTTAAAATTGATACAATTTTCTTTCCTATACATGTGCAAAGATAGACAAAGAAAATCAAGTTGTTGAATGCAACAAATCTCATTTTTGTCCTCGTGATACAACATATAATAAACCTTTTTTTTGGGAAGTGAAAGGTAAGATTTCCATTTTTATTTGACATGATTACTTTAATATTTTTATTATTGACATAGATACTTGCTAATTTAATGTGTTACAAATATTGACTGATCAAATCCTTACAATTGTCAACCCATTGTTGGAATTAGAAGATTGCATCAACTGATGACTACCAGACAACACAAACCTCCAATAATTCAAGTAAGAGAAAAGTCATGTTTTTGTGATGTCTGCATTCAAAACAATGCAATAGGTCAATGCGAGAATATTGTAACTAGCTATGTCTTTGAATGGACATGGACAAACATAATTAGAAGTACCCCTTATGAAGAAGAAGAAGATGACAATGACATAGACATTCATAATCCCATGTATTTAGCTGATTATGAACATGTTTCTGATTTAGTTGTTCTAGGTGAGGTTCTACAAATATGTTTCATTTTAATATTAATTTGTCTTCATATTTATTTATTTACAGTTTCCATTATTTTTCTACATTTGACATCTTTGTTGTTAATGTGGATCCTCAAAATGTGGAAGGTGTGGATTATTATTTACTTAGATGCACAAAAGTGAAAATCAAGTTGACAGAACCATGTACAGATGATGATAACCAGTCTTATCCAACTAGTTCAATTGTTATAGAAGGTATAGATTATCTTCTTATGAGATATATATAACTAATTAGAGAGTGATAGTTTAATTGTAAATAATTATTTATTTTTATATTATTAAGAATACTAAATTAAGTATAACCATATTTTGTAGGCACCTATTATCAACAAACAAATATTGACCACAATGGTGTTCAATTTATTGAATACATGCCTGGCCAAAAAGTTTTGCATTAAAGCCAATTGGTTTTAGCCACAAAGATTCAGTTTGACATTATGCCAAAAAAAGGATGTAGCAAACCAAAGTGGAGGTTAGATATCAAGAACCATGAAAATTTGTTGGAGATTATTAAAGATAAAGAGGACCTCAAACATATGTATCAGCAACTTCCCGATTGATCTAGATAGGTTTAATGATTTATAAAAATATTTCAAATTTATATATACATAAATTATTTTTCCATAGTTATACATGTTTTTGGTTTTTCAATATTTATACACTTTTACAAAACAACTAAAAAATGATGTAAGATATATTTTCATTCATTTATAGAACACGTAAATTTATTACACATTAACATTTATCTAGAAAAAATAATATATTTATTTCTAAATTTACATGTACATTTGCTATGTACACTTTTACAACACACCTAGAAAATTATGTAACACATATTTTCATTAATTTATAGAAAACATAAATTTATTACACATTAACATTTATCTAGAAAAAATAATTTATTTATTTCTAAATTTACATGTACATTTGCTATACACTTCTACAACACACCTAGAAAAGTATGCAACACATATTTTCATTAATTTATAGAACACATAAATTTATTACACATTAACAATTATCTATAAAAAATAATGTATTTATCTCTAAATTTACATGTACATTTGCTATACACTTTTACAACACACCTAGAAAATTATGTAACACATATTTTCATTAATTTATAGAACACATAAATTTATTACACATTAACAATTATCTAAATAAAAATGTAGGATATATTTCAAAAATATGTTTCCACATTTATGTAAAATATATTCTATAAATGTAAATATCAAATATATCAACTACATATAAACATGGTCACATAACTCATGAAAAAATCATATATGTCAACCACAAATGTAAATGTTCACATAACTCATGAAAATATCAAATATGTCAACTATAAATGTAAATGGTCACATAAGTCATGAAAAATAAAATATGTCAACTATAAATGTAAATGGTCACATAACTCATCAAAATATCATATATGTCTACTATAAATGCAAATGGTAAGATAACTCATGCTAATATGAAATATGTCAAATATGAGCATGTTGTAAATGTAAAATGTCCCATAGTTGTAAATCTAGAAATGATATCATAATAAATCAATATCAAACATCATGTATATGACATATATGAACATCAAACATGATCATGTCATGCTCATAGATGTGATCGAGTGAGACAAGATCGCGAACCTTGTGTCCAATATAAGAACAAATGTATCATGAGCATGTGTATAAATTCAATTTAAATAATAACATATGTACAATTAAATTTACCTGCAACTCAGGATGACTAGGGTCGACAACTGTCTGTCCATATCCATCCTCACGAGTTGTAGATGCAGTCTATATGTAATAGAAGAAACAAATATGTTGACCACAAGTTATACTTTACTAAAGTTTTAAATATAAGATCTTAAGGTCCAATTAAATAGACATGTTTGTAAAGTTTTACTAGTGTCTCTTGCTGCATAGGATGCATAGGTGTCTAGAAGTCCCCATATGCCATTGTCATCACAAATATATGCCTACCTATCTCACTCAATTCTTTATCACCAAAGGTCACATCTCTAAAGTCAAGTGTAGGATCCATGAGCATATTTGTGAATAATGAACATTGTGGTGGGTGAGAACATGCCTCGGTAGGGGGGGCTACATCCTCCTCAACTATGGTCTATGGTGGAGCTATAGCTGCAACATATATGTTCTCCTACCCCGAACCACCCTATGCCTTCGACATACCTTTGATGATACTAGTCACATATGATGACATCGTACTAAGTGGTTGTTTAGTCAACAACTGTATAGCTCGATACGCTGAAAGTAGATTACTAGAAAAACATGTACTCATAGCCCTCAAGTTGTCTACTAAAGACTTCATGAAGACATCTACTAGAGATGAGATATCAACCTCATGATACATATCATCACATGAAGATGATGCAATAGTGTGACCAATTGTAGAAGCAAATCATGACCATGTCATGTATCTATGTACTCAATCAGAAGACATCTCATGCACCTAGGTAGCAATAGTGGAAATGATGGGGACACAACCCACAACAGAATAGACACATCAAAAAAGGGAAATTGTATTAACTAAGAAAATAAGCTAGTACAAATAGTATAGAGAAAATAAACTTAAAAGCATGCCCTAAGGGCTTACAATAGCATAAATCTGGATATAATTTCTCCTTTTAGTACCTCCTCTCAAACTCCACTCCGAATTGCCTTTTACAATGCCAGAAATCTCCTTAAATAGACCTCGGAGGGTTAAGGACTAGCAGTACATTCTAGAAAGTGCTAGTAGACATCCACTGACCAAATAGAAGGTTCCAGAAGCTGCATTAGAAGTCGGTGCAAATCTAGAAGAATCCAGAAATGGTAACCGAACTTCCGGGAGGCATAACTTTTGAACCGTAGCTCTGATTGCCAAACCGTTTACATTTTTGGAAAGCTCTCGAAGTGCTCTATAGCCCAATGGATAGACTTCACTCATCCCCTATTTTTTGGCCCTTTTCGAGGTCATTTAACGCCCCTAACTAACTTTGAAGCATTCTTAGGAGGTCTCCAAAACTCGAAAAACTGCAATAACTTTCAAACCGTGGGGTCTATTGACTTGATTCTTTTTCTGGAATGCTCTAAATCATGATTACATTTATCTAGCCAATTCACACCTTCTAGTTTACCAAAATAATGGCCCAATTACATGCTCCTATTTTTTTGGGATTTTCAAACACACTGATAGTGGAACTGTGAGAGTTGGAACCTTTATTTGACCCAAATGGGTATCCAAAAATGAAAACACATGAAACAAAAACTAAGTCTAAGTATATTTTTTTGGGTGACATAGGATTGCCCTTATACCTCTAGATGCTCCTACATCAGGAAATCCCATTGTACACATCTCCATGTGTATCATCTACCACTCCATCTCTAGCTTCAGCTAACTCCAAACATTTTGGCATCACCAAAAGGTTTGGACCAATCAATGCTCATTTATTAATGGGCGCAGGAGCATCTGGGTGTCTAAATTTATCTAAAAACCTAATCGAACCCTACCCAACATGCCCCAATATATTTGTGTAATCAACCTCTCGATGTAGATGAAATTTTGCAAACAATTATTTGTAGAAATATAAGGGGAACTCATCCTTTTGGGGCCACATGTGATGAGCAGCCAACCAATGAGGATACATGAAAGGTGCCACCAATGGATCAGTACACCTCATAGTGTGGTACCCTTTGACCTTTTTCAAAGGTTGATAATGTGGGAACATGTTCTTCACACACTCCACTAAGACCATCTCATCCATCTCCCTCCATCGCAAACCACCATTGACAGTATGGGATGGAGCACTATAAAAAATTGTCCAAACTAACACTATCATAATGGTTAAAACCCTTGACAGTGCGCATCATGCTAATAAGATCATCTCTAATTGCAATCACCTTATCCCTATGTTGTAGGGTAGGTGAAGCCTATAGACTCTGATTAATAGTATCAAGTGTGCTCTATAAGAACTGAATAGTATCACTGAATAATGTCTCCCTATCCTAGGTACTAATACTCGATCTATGGGATGAACAACTATGGGGATGGCCATCTACATTGGCATCTTCAAAATCACTACCCCTCGATGCCATAATGATGAAATATATAAACAAAAAAAACTAGATAAATGATAATAGAGATCTATACATGCATACATACACATATATACATAAATTATTATTATAACTAATTGAATCAAAACAAACTAAATGAATCTTGCTAAACAAATGTATTGTACAACATATAAAGAAATGTTAACGACATTACATTTTTTTTAGTAATAGGTACAAATAGATGAGGTTACGAGAGAGAGAGAGAGAGAGAGAGAAAGAGAGAGAGAGAGAGATGAAGTTAGGGTTTACAAAAATGGAGTTTAGGAGTTAGAGAGAAGTTTAGGGTTTAGAGTGATGGAGTTTAGGAGTTAGAGAGAGATAAAGGGGAGAGATGAAGTTATGTTAGGGATTATGGGTTAGAGGTGGGATAGATGAGGTTATGAGAGAGAGAGAGAGAGAGAGATATGAAGTTATGTAAGAGAGAGATAGATGAGATGGGAGAGATGAAGTTACTTTAGGGATTAAATGGGGTTAGAGAGCAGTTTAGGTTTTAGAGAGATGGGATTTAGGAGTTAGAGAGTGGTTCAGGGTTTACAAAGATGGGGTTTAGGAGTTAGAGAGTGGTTTAGAGTTTAGAGTGATGGTGTTTAGGATTTTAGGAGTTAGGAGTTAGAGAGAGGTAGAGGGGAGAGATGAAGTTATGTTAGGGATTATGGGTCAAGGTTGGGATAGATGAGGTTATGAGAGAGAGAGAGAGATATGAAGTTATGTAAGAGAGAGGGATAGATGAGATGGGAGAGATGAAGTTACGTTAGGGATTGAATGGGGTTAGAGATCAGTTTAGGGTTTAGAGAGATGGGGTTTAGGATTTAGAGAGTGATTTAGGGCTTAGAGAGATGGACTTTAGGAGTTAGAGAGTGGTTTAGGGTTTACAAAGATGGGGTTTAGGAGATAGAGATTGGCTTATGGTTTAGAACGATGGAGTTTAGGAGTTAGAGAGCAGTTTATGGTTTAGAGAGATGGAGTTTAGGAGTTAGAGAGAGATAGAGCAGAGAGATGAAGTTATGTTAGGGATTATGGTTTAGGGTTGGGATAGATGAGGTTATGTGTGAGAGAGAGATATGAAGTTATGTAAGAGAGAGAAATAGATGAGATGGGAGACATGAAGTTATGTTAGGGATTAAATGGGGTTAGAAAGCAGTTTAGGGTTTAGAGAGATGGGGTTTAGGAGTTAGAGAGTGTTTAAGGTTTACAAAGATGGGGTTTAGGAGTTACAAAGCAATTTAGTTTAGAAAGCAATTTAGTGTTTAGAGAGATGGGGTTTAGGAGTGGGAGAGATGAAGTTACACTACGGATTATGGGGTTTAGAGAAAGGTATAGAGAGAGAGAGAGAGAGAGGAGAGAGAGAGAGAGAGAGAGAGAGAGAGAGAGAGAGAGAGAGAGAGAGAGAGAGAGAGAGAGAGAGAGAGAGAGAGAGTGTGTGTGTGTGTGTGTGTGTGTGTGTGTGTGTGTGAGAGAGAGAGAGAGAGAGACTTTAAGATTATATGTTTAGAAAGTGGTTTAGGGTTTAGAGAGCAATTTAGGGTTTAGAGAGTAGTTTAGGTCAACATATTTGAATTTAAAGTTCAATATAGGAGTTAGAGTCTAATATGATTTAATGTGAGAGTTTTAGTTTAAATTTGATTAGGTTTAATGTTGTGATTTAATTACATTTAATTTTAATTTTTTCTCCTGCTTAAGGTTCAATGTTAAGGTTTCAATTAGAATTATTTATGTTCAATTTGATGTTTTAGTTACCAGTTTACAATTGTTTCTAAACCTTTACCTTTATAACAATTTCTAATGATTTGTAATAAAAACAAAATAAAAAATTTAAATTCTCTAAATTACATCTAACTAATTTTCTATATTTAATAAAAAAATTCTATTATTTTCTAAAGTTTCAAAAGTTTCTAATTGTTGTAGTATTTTCTAAATTTTCTAATATTTTGAAAAAGTTCTAATTGTTCTAATATTTTCTAAATTTTCTAATATTTTATAAAGTTTCAAAATTTTATAATATTTCCTTGATAGTTCCATTTTTCAGTGATGAGCTTATGTTGTTGGGGATACTTCTGGCTGAAGTGATCAAGGCGTGCTTGATTTCTTGGAGGTGCATCCTTATGTAGCCAATTGTTGATATCTGGAGTGAGCTCCTGATGAAGAGGGGTTTTTGAGGACACAAAGGTGGTTGGGCCAAACTGTTTGTATCGAGGAGGTGGAATCTCCTTAGCTTTGTGATATGTTGGCCATCCATGGGTATGTGGATCAAGTGGGATTGCTCCGACAGAAAATGCATCTGATAGACTATATTCTCCACAACCTTTGTTGTTGATCTTTATAGTAGATAGGGTGGAGGGAAGGATGGTTTCTGCATCATTACAAGTGTGGGATGACCTGGCGATGGCTGTGCCGATGTCTATTCCAGGGCAATGGTTTGTATATGAAGCTTCAACCGCATTACAATAAGCAAAGGGTTCTGGATCGGCATGGATGGTTACCTCAGTGCCCTGATGCGGAAATTTGATGCACTGATGGTAGGTGGATGGAACAGCCTTCATAGCATGAATCCATGGGCGATCGAGGAGGATGTTAAATGGTAGGTTTAGATCAACAACATGGCAAACTGTCTCTTGAATGACTGGCCCAACCTTGATTGGTAGCAAAATAGTCCCTTCTATGGTCCTTTCCAAGTTGTCATAAGCTTTGATGGTGATAACCTCACTGATCATATCTGCCTCAGTATACCCAGCTTGTTTTATGAATTTTAGGGTGCAAATGTTCAAGGCTGATCCATTATCTATCATTACTCTTTTCACGGAAAAATTGGATACCATGATGGCTATGCGAAGTAGAAGGGTGTGATCTGGCTCAACCGTGGGTATGTCGGTGGGTTTGAAAGATAGGGCACATGAGGATGAAAGGTGTCCAACAAGATTACGAAAATCAGTAGCATTGATATCAGAAGGGACACAGGATTCTATGAGAGCACTGTCAAGGATGTCTTTGTACACAGGACTAGTGCGAAGAAGGTCTAAAATGGATATTTGGGCTGGCATGTTGCCAAGGTGTTCCAAGATATTGTACCAGCTTTTTGATGGAGCTGATGGTGTTGATGAAACTGGTGGGCCTGCGATGTTAAATCGCGCTCTTCGAGTGGTGACCGCACACTCATTGTCTGGTCCTCGGATATTGATAACATTGACAGAAGGCTCTTTCTCAGATATACAACCTATAAGGCTACCATAGTCTATATAGGATGAAGTGTGGTCATTGTTCTTCCCATGTTGTTGGTTTGGCTGGTGGTTGTTGGTGTTGTTTTGGATAGTTGCTTTTCCAGGATTTTGGTTGTTGTGTGGAGGAAAAGAATTTTGATAAATCTGTAAGCCTGCATTGGGAGAGGTTTGGGCACCAACAGTGATTTCCTTCTGATCAATGAGGTCTTGCACATAGTCTTTCAGTTTCATGCATCTGAGGGTGGTGTGACCATTTACCCTATAGAACTTGCAATACTCATTGTCCCCTTACCATGCAGCTTTGGATTGGCTTGGATCAATTTTCTGGGTAGGAGGAAATTTGATGAGGTTTTCCTTAGCCAATTTCTCAAAAATAACATCCAATGGCTCACCAAGGGGCGTATAGTTTCTAGGTGCAGGTTGGAATCTAGGCTTTTGCCCTACAGCTACATTAATGGCATTAGCTTGATTGTTAGACCCTTGAAAGTTGGGTCTTGTATTGTGGTTTTGATAGCTTTGGTTATTTCATTATTGGTAATTGATAGCTTGTTGGTTGTTTTATTTGATATGGTGGGTTAGACTGGTTTTGAGAAGGACCAATGATATTCACATGTCTGGTGTCAGTAACCCCATCTGTTGCAACATGCTTGTTTTTGTTCCAATACCTAGACTTGTCATTGGAATGTGATTGATTTTGGTTGGCCTCTTTGTAAATCTTTACCACACCATCTTTGATGAGTCCTTGCTCAAGGATCATTCCTTTCTCTTTGATATCCTTATAGGTCTGCAAACAGTTCATGGTCATGTGGTGAGCCAAGCTGGGATGTGCATTATCAATAAACATTTTCACCACATGGTGTTCTGGCAAGGTGCAGGATATGTGGGTGGTAAGGGTTTGCCATCTTTGCAGGTATTCGGCAAGGCTTTCTCCACCTTTTTGCTTGGTGTGGACAAGATCAACTATTGATAGCTCTGTTTCAACAAGATGGGCATATTGGGCTACAAATGCCTCAGATAATTCAGCAAAGTTTTTAATTGTGCCATAGGGGATTCTATAAAACCATTCAAGAGCTGGTCCAGCCAAGCTTTTGGGAAAAAGGCGCAAGAGGAAGACATCATTGTATGCCACGTCCTGGCAATGCATGTAAAATTCTTTGATATGTGTGACAGGGTCTCCTTTTCCTCTGAATTTGTCAAATTTAGGTACCTCAAAGTGTTCGGGAAATGGTGTCGTGGTAATGGCTCTGTCAAATGGATAAGGACACACATTCTCAAACTTGAATGTCTTTGGATCATTCCCTTCTTGGATGGCTTTCAGAGCTGTCTTCATTTGCTCCCACTCTGAATTGATAGGTGATGGTTGGGGTGCCCCCAATGTAGGAGTGCCTTGAGGTAGGTATGTGCTGGATGGGGCCACTGAATATGGATGGCTATGAGGGATTTTCTGATAGGGATTGTACATTTTTTGGGTAGCTGCATGGTGGATGACGGGTTGTTGAGGGGGAGGTGGCGCATATTGCTGCATGTGCTGCGAGGCTTGCTGTTGATATGGGATTTGAGGTTGGGGTTGAGGAACATAAGCTGGCTGTGGGATAAATGGATTGCTTTGTGGAGGTAAGGTATAAGATGTTTGTGAGGCTTGGGGAAAGGATCGAAGGGCTTGTGGGTTTTGACCAATATATGTGGGTTGTGCCCCCATTTGGGATGGTATCTGCAAATAATTGGTGGTTGGCTGGGGTGGTGGATTACCTCCTAGAAGTGGCATTGAAAATTAGTTGGTAATTAGAGGTAATGGATTAGTTGGTGGTGGAGGTGGTGGGAATTGAAAGCTTGGGAATGGAACTAATGGGCTTTGATAGCTTTGTGGCTGGATTTGGAAGCTTGGTAGAGTGGTGGTGGGAGCTGGGGTCACTTGGGAGCTTGGTAGAAGATTGGCAGTAGCTTGTGGGTTTTGATAGCTTTGTGGAGTGAAGGTAGTAGCTTGTGGATTTGTGGCTGGTGGTATTGAGCTCCCAAGACTTAATGGAAATTATGGGATTGTACTTTGGGCTGTGGTGAACAAGCTGGGGGCGATGAAAGGTTGATTACTTGGCCCCATGGGTGGCATCCCTATTGTATATTGCTGAGGTTGGCCAAAGATGATAGCACTAATTTGGGAGATGGGTTGATTTGGAAGGCTAGGTGTGGGAGCAGCAGCAATAGTGGAGGGGGTGAACGGTGAGGTGTTTTGAGTAAAGGGGGTTTGGAGTGGAGAGGTATGAACCAAGGATGGAGTGGTGGTGGCTGGATTGGCTTGCGGTATGGAGATTTCAACTTGGGTGGATGATGGTATGTTTGGGTCTGTTGGGTCATATGGATTGGCTGGAGGCTCTTCTTTTGGAATATATTGAGGATAATTTGGATTATAAGAGCCTATGGGTGGTGGCAACTACCCAAACAATGGGTGAGGTGGATCTGATAATGGAGGGGGTCTTCCAAAGTCAAAGGTTCCTACATTGTCCCTTCGAAAATTAGCCATGATTGTCTCTTTTTTTTTGTCTATAATGGCGTTTACCAATACTGCATTTCCTGGTTGGTTCATGAAAGCTTCAATGTCAATAGGTGATGGCATAGCTTGCTCTGGGCTGAAGGATGACTGAGTGCTCAAGGGGGTGAGGCTGTTCGATCCAAATGATAGGGCTCCATTGTTTCTTTCTTCTTGGCTAAGCGAGTGACAAGTGGCATGAAAAATGCTCCTAGGGATGAGATGCAATAATGCTGATGGATGCAAAAGGGGGAAGGCTTTTCTATGCAAATGATTTCCTAGGTTGAGGCAAAGCTATATGAAAAAACATAAGGAGGATTGGGTTGGGGATTCTAACTTCAAAGATATGTTGTCAAAGCACAAAAGGTCTACTTTCCTATGTGCAAGCTTGGTGGTGATTGTGTCAACTTAAGGATAGACTGATGATCCTTTAGGAAGAACACGAGATTGACCACTTGCGAATCCCAACCTTTAGCTCAAGGTGATGAGGGATAACAAGTGACAAAGCTAGATTACCCTAGACAAAGCTCTATCAAAGGGATAACCTTGGTGAGATTGGTGGATTTGGAAGATTTTAGGAATGGCAAACTTTTAGCAAGGTGACAACAATTTTGAAAGCTTAGATGTGCAGATTTTTGATTACTGGCTAGATGGTATGATTCTAAATGAGATGGATGAGCTAATAATGCTTAAGGGGATAACCTAAGATGGCTGGCTTTTCTACAAAGATGACTCTAGAGTGAAGCTTATCCAAGAAGATGTGGAGAAACAAGGGTGTCTAATCATAGAAATCATGCCTAGTTGGTAAGGCATAAGCAGGATTAACTCCTGGATGTTGGCTAAATTTGATGGTGCGCTCTAACCAGGCCTCTTGAAGTGCTTCATCGGTAGCTTTGTCCTCTGCTTTGTGGAGTTTGGAAATTTGTGGGCTTGGTGTTATTTCTTTTCTCTTGGCTGAAAGTTCTTGGTATGCTAGAGATGGCTTGAGTTTGACCTTGTGAAACTTCTGTTTGGGTATGGGTTGTTCCGACATAAAATTTCTGAATTTGCTTGGCTTTGGGAAAAATCTTAGTTGTTTTGCTTCAACTTGTTCAACTTCCAAAATAGGCAGTGACTACGCTAAGTGTGCCCTAAGCTAGGATTGACCAAGTTTGGCAAACATTCATTCAAAAAGTAAAATAAAAACAAGCAATAGATAGGAACACCCAGATAGAAGTTTGTGGTTCTCAGAATGTGATACTTGCGCCAAGGAGTGTGTATGTTCTACAAATGTTTCGATCAGTCACTCCAAACACATTAACATCCTAGATGGTTTTCTGCAAGGCTGACAATTGGTTTAGCTAGGGAGTCCTCGATATACGCAAGGTACGTGAGGCCCAAATCCATAGATGAGACCAAAAGGATGTCACACAGCCGAGAGGAGCGGTAACCCACTTCTCCTCTTTCACTTCTCAAGGGTATAAAGTTCCTTGAGCCTTAGCCTGAATGACAAAATCTTGATCCCAAGAGAGGTGTCTTTCGATTCACCTCCCGATTCTTATACTCCGCCAGAGCGCTGGAGTTGAGGTCATCCAAGGGGTGATGAAATCCCCAAGAAGGCCTCCTAAAAAGAAACAAGGTTTTGGATCCTAATCTTATGCACCCAAGATGTCCTCGAAAGACGACAAGGGGAGAGAAGACTCGGATGACCTTGGGCTAAAAAACACGCTTGTTCTTTTACCAACTGACTCTTATTTGTGCTAATCTAGACTTTGCAAGCACTCATGTTTAAGAGACAATGTTCAATTCCAACTTGAAGCACCAACAAAAGTAAATCAATCGAAGAATGCAAACAATAAGAAGAGTTAGGGTCAACAAAAGAAAACTCGCGTGCCCGGAGGCCCTCCACGTCAAGTATCGGTTAATTTTCTTTAAGGCATTCAAGATTGAGTGTGAGTTTGTTTTAAGCCCAAAACAAAAGTGTGTGAGATTCGATTTCAAGTGCGTGCCCAGAGGCTCTCCACGTCAGTTGTTGTTCAATTTTAGTGCCCAAACTTGAAGTGTGATCGATTTAATCTAGAGTTTTGGCCATTTAAGAATTTTGATAAAGTTAAAGCAAACGTTCAAAGACCAAGTGAGTGAGTTAGATTGTGGAACATTTAACACCTTTTTCAAGTAGACCCATCCCCATAAATGGCACTGAGATTGCAACCAATGGTTAATATTTGATGGGTGATTAGAAAAGAGGTGAGTCCAAGGAACTACTCAAATTGATTTTTGTAAATTTGTATTTTAACTTAACAAAGTTTCTTAAATGTCCAAAAATCAAACTTTACCTAGATTGCATGTGAAAAAGAGATTTGTTTTGTTCAATTTTAGAAGCTCCAAATGAAGTGTTTGATATTGTAATGGTTAATTGATCCTTGGCATTCAAGATTGGATTTTTTGTTTTAAGCATGCATTCCAAAGAAAGTTGATTTTAATCCATGACATTCAAGAGTGTGTTTTGAGCAACATTCATTCAATGGAAAATGTGTTTAACCATTCAAGTTCATTTTTTTTTTTAGCAACATGCATTCAAAGACAAATGGTTAAACATTCAAGTTCATTTTTTAGCAACATGAAAACCTGCAAGAAACATGGTTAGTGGTTCCATATGTGCTCCAACCTGCAATGAGACAAAAAAAAAGCAATTTAGTTAGTTAGCCAAAATCTTCAAAAATGAGACCTTAACTATGGGAAATTTTTTTTTAACTTTTTTTGTTGTTAAGGACTAGGAGTACATTCTAGAAAGTGCTAGTAGACATCCACTAACCAAATAGAAGGTTCCAAAAGCTGCATTAGAAGTCGGTGCAAATCTAGAAGAATCCAAAAATGGTAACCGAACTTCCGGGAGGCATAACTTTTGAACCGTAGCTCTGATTGACAAACCGTTTACATTTTCGGAAAGCTCTCAAAGTGCTCTATAGCTCGATGGACAGACTTCACTCATCCCCCATTTTTTGGCCCTTTTCGAGGTCATTTAATGCCCCTAACTAACTTTGAAGCATTCTTAGGAGGTCTCCAA
This sequence comes from Cupressus sempervirens, assembly GCA_028749045.1. Taxonomy (NCBI): domain Eukaryota; kingdom Viridiplantae; phylum Streptophyta; class Pinopsida; order Cupressales; family Cupressaceae; genus Cupressus; species Cupressus sempervirens. Next base: position 702,640,339 of record CM053784.1, read on the forward strand.
AACTCGAAAAACTGCAATAACATTCAAACCGTGGGGTCTATTGACTTGATTCTTTTTCTGGAATGCTCTAAATCATGATTACATTTATCTGGCCAATTCACACCTTCTAGTTTACCAAAATGATGGCCCAATTACATGCTCCTATTTTTTTGGGATTTTCAAACACACTGATAGTGGAACTGTGAGAGTTGGAACCTTTATTTGACCCAAATGGGAATCCAAAAATGAAAACACATGAAACAGAAACTAAGTCTAAGTATATTTTTTTGGGTGACATAGGATTGCCCTTATACCTCTAGATGCTCCTACATCAGGAAATCCCATTGTACACATCTCTATGTGTATCATCTACCACTCCATCTCTAGCTTCAGCTAACTCCAAACATTTTGGCATCACCAAAAGGTTTGGACCAGTCAATGCTCATTTATTAATGGGCGCAGGAGCATCTGGGTGTCTAAATTTATCTAAAAACATAATCGAACCCTACCCAACATGCCCCAATATATTTGTGTAATCAACCTCTCGATGTAGATGAAATTTTGCAAACAATTATTTGTAGAAATATAAGGGGAACTCATCCTTTTGGGGCCACATGTGATGAGCAGCCAACCAATGAGGATACATGAAAGGTGCCACCAATGGATCAGTACACCTCATAGTGTGGTACCCTTTGACCTTTTTCAAAGGTTGATAATGTGGGAACATGTTCTTCACACACTCCACTAAGACCATCTCATCCATATCCCTCCATCGCAAACCACCATTGACAGTATGGGATGGAGCAATATAAAAAATTGTCCAAACTAACACTATCATAATGGTTAAAACCCTTGACAGTGCGCATCATGCTAATAAGCTCATCTCTAATTGCAATCACCTTATCCCTATGTTGTAGGGTAGGTGAAGCCTATAGACTCTGATTAATAGTATCAAGTGTGCTCTATAAGAACTGAATAGTATCACTGAATAATGTCTCCCTATCCTAGGTACTAATACTCGATCTATGGGATGAACAACTATGGGGATGGCCATCTACATTGGCATCTTCAAAATCACTACCCCTCGATGCCATAATGATGAAATATATAAACAAAAAAACTAGATAAATGATAATAGAGATCTATACATGCATACATACACATATATACATAAATTATTATTATAACTAATTGAATCAAAACAAACCAAATGAATCTTGCTAAACAAATGTATTGTACAACATATAAAGAAATGTTAACTACATTACATTTTTTTTACTAATAGGTACAAATAGATGAGGTTACGAGAGAGAGAGAGAGAGAGAGAGAGAGAGAGAGAGAGAGAGAGAGAGAGATGAAGTTAGGGTTTACAAAAATGGAGTTTAGGAGTTAGAGAGAAGTTTAGGGTTTAGAGTGATGGAGTTTAGGAGTTAGAGAGAGATAAAGGGGAGAGATGAAGTTATGTTAGGGATTATGGGTTAGAGTTGGGATAGATGAGGTTATGAGAGAGAGAGAGAGAGATATGAAGTTATGTAAGAGAGAGATAGATGAGATGGGAGAGATGAAGTTACTTTAGGGATTAAATGGGGTTAGAGAGCGGTTTAGGTTTTAGAGAGATGGGATTTAGGAGTTAGAGAGTGGTTCAGGGTTTACAAAGATGGGGTTTAGGAGTTAGAGAGTGGTTTAGAGTTTAGAGTGATGGTGTTTAGGATTTTAGGAGTTAGGAGTTAGAGAGAGGTAGAGGGGAGAGATGAAGTTATGTTAGGGATTATGGGTCAAGGTTGGGATAGATGAGGTTATGAGAGAGAGAGAGAGAGATATGAAGTTATGTAAGAGCGAGGGATAGATGAGATGGGAGAGATGAAGTTACGTTAGGGATTGAATGGGGTTAGAGATCGGTTTAGGGTTTAGAGAGATGGGGTTTAGGATTTAGAGAGTGATTTAGGGCTTAGAGAGATGGATTTTAGGAGTTAGAGAGTGGTTTAGGGTTTACAAAGATGGGGTTTAGGAGATAGAGATTGGCTTATGGTTTAGAATGATGGAGTTTAGGAGTTAGAGAGAAGTTTATGGTTTAGAGAGATGGAGTTTAGGAGTTAGAGAGAGATAGAGCAGAGAGATGAAGTTATGTTAGGGATTATGGTTTAGGGTTGGGATAGATGAGGTTATGTGTGAGAGAGAGATATGAAGTTATGTAAGAGAGAGAAATAGATGAGATGGGAGACATGAAGTTATGTTAGGGATTAAATGGGGTTAGAAAGCAGTTTAGGGTTTAGAGAGATGGGGTTTAGGAGTTAGAGAGTGTTTAAGGTTTACAAAGATGGGGTTTAGGAGTTACAAAGCAATTTAGTTTAGAAAGCAATTTAGTGTTTAGAGAGATGGGGTTTAGGAGTGGGAGAGATGAAGTTACACTACGGATTATGGGGTTTAGAGAAAGGTATAGAGAGAGAGAGAGAGGGAGAGAGAGAGAGAGAAAGAGAGAGAGAGAGAGAGAGAGAGAGAGAGAGAGAGAGAGAGAGAGAGTGAGAGAGAGAGAGAGAGAGAGAGAGAGAGAGAGAGAGAGAGACTTTAAGATTATATGTTTAGAAAGTGGTTTAGGGTTTAGAGAGCAATTTAGGGTTTAGAGAGTAGTTTAGGTCAACATATTTGAATTTAAAGTTCAATATAGGAGTTAGAGTCTAATATGATTTAATGTGAGAGTTTTAGTTTAAATTTGATTAGGTTTAATGTTGTGATTTAATTACATTTAATTTTAATTTTTTCTCCTGCTTAAGGTTCAATGTTAAGGTTTCAATTAGAATTATTTATGTTCAATTTGATGTTTTAGTTACCAGTTTACAATTGTTTCTAAACCTTTACCTTTATAACAATTTCTAATGATTTGTAATAAAAACAAAATAAAAAATTTAAATTCTCTAACTTACATCTAACTAATTTTCTATATTTAATAAAAAAATTCTATTATTTTCTAAAGTTTCAAAAGTTTCTAATTGTTGTAGTATTTTCTAAATTTTCTAATATTTTGAAAAAGTTCTAATTGTTCTAATATTTTCTAAATTTTCTAATATTTTATAAAGTTTCAAAATTTTATAATATTTTCTAATTTTCTAATATTTTATAAAGTTTCAAAATTTTCTAACTGTTATAATCTTTTCTAAATTTTCTATATAATTTTCTCCATAATTTTCTACTATTTTCTATACATAATATTTTACAATTTCTCTAATAATTTCTTAGTTTTACTAAATTTCAATACATTTTCTAAACTTTATCTAATATTAGAGTACTTAAAAAAATAAACATATAATAATATATAAAAATTGAACTCTTTAAAACAATTTTCATTAAAAACTATATTTCTACCTAAGAAAACATAAAATAAAGCTTAAAACATATTAGAAAATTTAGGAGAAATTGTTGACATGTCGGATCCAGCCAAATATCTCTTGTAGCTCTTCTCGCTCCACAGTTCCAACACACTCATTTGATGAAAATGACTGGAAAATTTGTCTTTTTGTGGCTTACATAATATTCATCATTCCAGCCCAATTTGATCCAATCAAATCTATGTGGATGTGTGCACATCACTTGGCATACAGCCAATGCCACGTAGTTTTAATCCGATTTGGTCCCCCCGAAAGCCATCTGACCAGATTTGGTCCTGCTAGAACCTAAAAGTTATCTGCAAAGGTGACACAGATCCATACTTTCACCCTTAAGTTGTTCATGTAGAACCAGAATCAGTATGCAAAGAACATTAACAAATAAAGTAAACATTCACAAACCAAAAAACTAAATTCACATATATGCTTAGACAAAGGAAGAAAACAAGAAGTGCAAATCTCACAAGAAAAAGCACTCCATGCTTTCTTGATTCTGTAGATGTGTCCTTTTGTTGTGGATGTATGCTCAAGATGCTCAAAAGCTGCTTTAGTGGAGATGGGTAATGGCAAATTGGTAGCTTTGTGAGCTCTCAATTTGGCATTATAAGGGTATGGTCGATGGCTTTGGTTCTCAAAATAGCATGGTAACTTTAGCTCAAAGATTGTTGATGAAATGGCTTGGGATGGGATTCAATTTATAGGCTAAGGGGTAGAGGGATGGAGGGCTTAGATGCAAGGATGGATGAAGGCTTAAGGAGGGCTAGGATGCACTCAAAGGAGAGCACATGGATTGTGCTTGTTTAGCACCAATGGGAAGGTGACACTTGTCACAAGGAGGATGAGTGTGAGAGGGTAGGGTAAAGGGTTGGTTAAAGACACGATGAGTGGGGTTGAGTATGTAAGAGGGATGTAAGAGGAATGAGTGTGGAAGAGGGAAGAGTGTGGAAGATGGGTGTAAGAGTCATGAGTGGGCTTGTAAGAGTCTTTTATATTTTGTAAGAGCACTCATGACTTAGTGGTTGGGCTTTTTGAGGGGAGACTTTGGTTTGGATTAGGAAAGTCTTAAACTTGTTTAAGTAATGTGACAATATTAGGGAGTGGATTAGGCTTGGGTTTAGGATTAGATTAGAGATGTTAGAGATGTGCAAGTGGATGGCATTAATGAGGGTGGGTGAGTTAGTGGCTAAGCTTGGTTAGTATGGGTGGATGGGGTGGATTAGGCTAAATGGAGGATTAGAGATAGGTTAGGGGTTTTTGAATTTGAGGATTTCATTTATCAAATAGATTTATTTAATAAATGGGGATTTTTGGAATTAGATAGAAGAATAGGATTTAATTGATAAATAATAGATTATTTGATTTATCAATTAGGACTATAGATGATTAATTAAATTAATCAACTAGGGGATGACAAAGGATTAATTAAATAGAAATTTAATTAATAATGCCCTTTTTAGATAACTAAATAGGATTACTAAAATAGTGTAATCAAATTTAGGTGTCTACAGTTCATAGTTGCTTAATTAGGTCTAATAGAGCATCTCTGTGTCTTGAAGGGTAGGATGGCCAAATAAGTGTTTTTAGAACCTTTTTACATGTTTTGTATCCATTTAATGCTTCTCAAAAGGTTTGGAAACCTTTGGAGCAAGTTTGAGGTAGGGTTTACTTTAGTAGCAAATATTCACCAAATGGCTAATCTCACTCATCGGGGACCCTGAATTTGACAAAAAATTTGGCACTTTTTGGGCGGTGACATTGCCCGCAATTTATAAAAATTGGGTCGCATGCTCAGAAAAATTGCTAATAATGATACATAATCATTTTTTTTTTTACGATGACTTTTCCAATGAAATCTAATCTTTCCACATGGTAAATTAAAATTTTTCACCCATAATTTTTGAGGCATGTCTTAATTGATGGTCACATTTGCCAATCTATGGTAAAAATCTAAGCTGGGTTATAGGTAAAGTACATATATTTGACAAGTGTCTCTATTTTGAAGACTTTCTTAGGAAATTTTGTTCCTTCTAATCTTTGGCCTGAAATAGATTATACTGTGGACAAGTGTCATTATTTTGGAAACTTTCTTTGAAACTTGGTGTACTTTAACTTTTTAGCCCAAAATGGGATTTAGACCATCGATTTAGGATCATCTAATGGTCATTAAATAGGGTTATTGTATCTTGGATGATATAAATTTATGGTTTCTATATATTTTTACTCTTGGTCACAATTTTCTAAAATAATTAAAGATTCACCACAGTTTTACAAAATTATCATACGATGGGAAAAAAGAACCAAGAAAACTCATTTTTTTCCAATTTTGAAAACAAAATTCACCAATTCAATTAATTTTTTGCCTCTAAAATAATTGTTGGATTTTCCTTGATTTTATACATTTTTCCAAAGGGGGGTTTCTTAAAGTTATCCCTGGTTTGAGGGTCAAACACTTAAAGATGTAAAAATTGCTCAAAAATTGTCAATGTTGTCATTGACAACTTTTTGTTGCATTCAAGAAAATTTGTAATTTGGAGTTAATAATTGTCTGAAATAGTTAGGATATGAGTTGGGATGTATTTATAAGGTCATCCTCAACCTTTTGATAGGATTGGAAGTTTGAGAAAATTCTATGTGTATGGACTAAATAGCAAGTTTATAGTTATAGTTTTATGCTTTTGAGGATATTAGCACTTTAAAGGATTAGATTTTGAATTGTTATTTTTGGAATTGTTAGAGGAGTTTTATTTGTGATTTTGTATGGTTTTAGTTTGTGTTTTTGGAAGGTTTTAATTACTTGAATAAATTATTTTGCATTTTTTTTACCTGTTGTCCTGAATCAAGTGTTTGAGCAAGATGGAGTCATAACTCCCTCTCCTACTGTAGGATCTGTACGACGTCTTGGTATTTGGGAGATGACTCCTTTTACATACTATATAGTAAAGGATGGGCTCTAGAAAGACAAGGAAGCATTATATGGTGATTCCCTAGGCAAGCTAGTGATGCATGGCGAGGGATCACAATATATAGCAGAGGTGTTTTGAGTGTTAGAATGTTTGAGATACTTCAACCAAAGCTTGGAGTGTGTTCAAAGAAGGTGTGTTGAAGCTCCAAATTCAATTAGATGCATTGGTTCAATTTCTATCGAGGGAAAAACAAACCTTTTATCAGACAAATTGTTAAACCCTTAAAACCCTTGGTTTTAGGCTTAATTTGTGGTTGTATTGTATGGACCGGTTGAGAACCCTAGACCACCAAAATATTTGAGTTCTCTGAAAAGGGTGTATAGATCAATGTTTTCTTTTCCCCCTTTTTAAGGATATTTTCAAGCTATTTTGGATTTTCTTTATTAGGAGGGCTAATTGCTTGTAGCCCTATTACAAGCATTTTTGTGAAATCTTGCATGATTTTTGGAACTTGATTAGGGTTTCAATTTTTATTATGGATGTGTACCTTGAAGAGAATCCAAATTCCTTCTTATATGACAATTCTGTTAGAATTAAAGGTAGAGTAACTGAGAGGGGAGGTGAATCAGTTACAAAAATTAATCCACAGATCCCTTAGATGTCTTAAACATCTAGTTATTGCTGATACTCGGTAAACATAACAAAAAAAAGTTGCAACTCAGTAAATTAAACTATTACTTATCTTCAAGAAAACATGCATGCAATTGAAAACAAGATGAACACAAGAGACACCAGATTTAACGTGAAAACCCAATATGGGAAAAACCACCAAGTAACTAGTCACCAATTTTTCACTCTTCTGAAGTGAGCCCTGTTAGGAGCCAACCCTATTAAAGGTTACAATACACACTATTAGGTGTGACCCTATTAGAGGATTTAATCACCCTGTTAGGAGTGGCCTTGCTAGAGGTCTTTAGAACAATTCAACTAAACTTTCACTTTGTTAGAGGATTTGCAAAATGGTTGTTAAACCAACTCTATTAAGAGATTTGAAATCACTACTACAATGGTTAGAAAGCAACAATGAATTGATCTGAACAAGATGCAACTAAATTTGCTAGCTATAGGTCTCTATTCAGCATTATTAGATCCTCTTTGATCAAGTATAGCTTTGCTACTCCTCAATGATCTTTGATCATCCTTCCAATTCGCTTCCACAATAATCAGTCTTCATATTACATTAATTCCACACACACTTCCTCTTCACTTAGAATTCACAACTTGACCTCTTAATTATACCATTCAAATTGTCAAGTCAGCCCATTTACATGTTACATTTACCAATAAGCCATAAATCAGTCCACTACAAATATTATTCTAAACAAATAAATGTTATTTCATAAAACAATGAAATCCTTTACTAGTCGACCTTGGTTGGTAAATACTGTTTCCAAAAATTTCGTAAGTTAACCTTCTTGACTCGGTTAACATTGCAATATCTATAAAATCCTTTGGCTACTGAGTTTACTTGGTAAGAAATTAATTCCTTCATGAGAGCTCAGTAAGAACTGCTTCTGCCACATTTCCTTTGATGACTGAGTGAGCTTGGTAAGAATTGTTTCTGCCACATTTCCTTTGATGATCGAGTTAGCTTGGTAAGAACTATTTACTCGGTAGATACTGCAAGCTTTCTTTAATAACCTCCTAGGCTCGGTAGATTCTGTCCTTTTACCTTGCTGACCTTTTCAGCTTGGTAGACTCTATCCTTTACCTTGCTGACCTTCTAAGCTTGGTAGACACTATCCTTTGCCTTGCTGACCTTCTGAGCTCAGTAGACACTGTCCTTTGCCTTGCTGACCTTCTGAGCTCGGTAGACTCTATTTGATGACTGATATGACATTTGTGTGACATCAAAGAAAACACACAATTGAACAATTGTATCGAATAGATTCATCCATTGGGGTGTCATTTGAACATTTGAGGTTGGTTGTAGTTTTGTGTGAAGAAGTGGAAAAGTTGAATCAAGTTTAGGGAATAGTGATGGAGAGTTGTTCTTACTAATTGGTGTACACTAGTTGGATGGCTTAGGTCCTCATTATTTGGATCCTAAGGAGAATGGGGTAACTAGAAACCCTATAAGGTAAAGAGAAAGACCTAAGGTGACCCTAGAGGAAGCTAGGGTAGGAGAAAGACTAGTTTTGTCACATCAAATATTCATTTGCAAAATAATATAAGCTAGGTTTTGGGTATTAAAAGTGGTCATATAAAAATTAAATATATAGGCATTCCATTATTTTAAGGTACTTATAAGGCTCATTTATAGAAATATTTAGTTGATAAATGTGTAAAAAAATAGAGAGCTAGAAAATAAAATGGCTCTCATCTTGATGCAGGAGCATCTAGTGGTGTAAGGGAAATCCTGTATCACCCAAAAATATGCTTAGTGTTAGTTTTTGTATAAAGTGTTTTCATTTCTAGATACCCATTTGGGTCAAATAAAAATTCCAGCTCTCATAGTTCCACTATTGGTTTTTTGGGTTAGAGTTTTTGAGCACCTCGGGATATGTGTCAATGTACAAAATGGGTTATTTTATAACTGAGCCATAATTATAATGAGTTAGAGGATTTAAGTTGGAGGTATGATTATATTTTTAATTTAAAACATTCCAAAAAAAGAATCAGGTCAAAACGCTTTACGGTTTGAAAGTTATTACAGTTTTAAGTTACCTGGAGACCTCATAAGAGTGCTTCCAAGTCAGATTTGAGGCATTAAACAACCTTGTATAGGCCCAAAAAATGGGAGATGAGTAGAACTAGTCCATAGGACTATAGAGCTCTTTGAGAGCTTTCTAAAAATGTAAATAGTTCATCAATCAGAGTCTTGGATCAAAAGTTATGCCTCCTAAAAATTGGACTACCTTTTCTAGATTCTTCTAATTTTCACTGACTTCTAACATGATTTTTAGAACCTTCTTGTGGTGGATTTAAAATGGCATATTCTAGAATGTATTCCTAACCCTAAACCTAACTGGGGTTTATTTAAGAACATTTCTAGCATTGTAAAGGCAATTCTTGGTGGAGTTTGAGAGAAGGTACTATGAGGAGGATTTTTATCCAAGATCTGACCATTATAAGCTAGTAGGGCATGTATTTGGGTCTATTTACATGTATTGAGTGTAGTAATATTTTTTACTGATAATAATATTCTCCTTTTTCCTTGTTGCATTCATTCTAGTTGTGGTTGTGTCTTCATCACATCTGCAGGAAGGTTCCTTTTACTTAAAATAGTCATTTATGTGATTCTAGTATTCGCACTGATGTTCATAAAAATCCCTAGAAATTTTTTAAGAAATCTTGAGAAAATGATGGGGAACTTTTTTTGGATTGGTGGAAAAGGTGAAGAAAACATTCCCTCTTAGCATGGGGTAAAATATGTAAACCAATAAAGAATAGTTGGGCTGGTTTATGTAAAATTTGGATATTATGAATGAAGCTATGGGTGTTAAATTAGTATGGTCTATGTATGAAAATCCAAAAATGTTATGGGTGAAACTATTAAGGGAAAATTACTTGTACAACATGAAAGATAATCATATTTTGATAGTTAGAGATCCACCTGGAGGATCAACCATATGGAACTCAATTATGGAGTGTAGACTAGTAATAACTAATTGTATTTCTTGGTAGATTGGGAATGGTCTTTGAGCCTTCTTTTGGGATGATCCATGGGATGGAAAGAAGGATTTAAGCTTGAGTAATAAATATCATGATCTAAGATAGACTGTGACTACTAAATGGAGCAATAAAGTTAGAGACTATGTAGATGTAAGGATGTCTCCCTTTGGGAAGTGTGGCAATGGAAGCCAGTTGATTAATTGGATATTTTAGAGAAATTGAAACAACAAATGTAGGATATATTCTTAGGTATTTTTGGTTAACAATTTGTCCTCCTAGTTTGGTTTGTACTTTGACTGTTTAAAATGCCCAATGTTTGGAGTGACAAAAGGATGCTACCAATAGATGGGTTAATATAGGTATCCAATCATAACCCTCTGAATTGAAAGGTATAGTTCCCTTATCTTGCAATTATTTTCAATTAATGATGTTTTTATTCAATCAGGGATTTTAGGGGAGGATTCTCTTAACTAAAGAGAAATAGAGGCTAGCCAGGATGCCCATTACCACAAGCACCAAGCAAATAAAGGATTTGGATAGTCCTCAACACCCAATGAATGACTATTATAAGCTATCTTTCAACTCATTGACTCTAATTTAATTCTAACTCCTAATCTACCCTTACTCCTACTGCTACTACTATTAAATGGAAGTATACAATGAAATCAAGGAAAAGAAATAGAAATGCATATGAGAGAGAGAAAAATATAGTTAGTCTTACAGATAATACTTTACCAAAATGGAATTCAATAAGAAATAAATAGTTTCAAATATAATTGTCTTTTAATTCCAAGAGAAATTAACTTAACATGCAATGAGTGACAAAACCTTCAAAGAAAATGGGGCAGATGGAACTACACAACTCCTTTCCCACCAAATTTTTTGTTGATATTTATTCATTCATTCAAAATTACATATATAGGTCCATACTTTAGTTTGGCTAGTTACATTCATCATTACATTTCATAGGCATTGCCCATGTACTTCAAGTCATCTATTACAAAACTTATTAAAATTATGAGAATTGCCAAAAGTGGCTACAATGAGTGAGACTAAATGAGATAGAGAGAGGGGGCTATTTGTCAAGAATCATTGTAGATTCATTAGAATATAGCACCTCTTACTAGTTAGTTCTTGTTTTTTGGCATTACTAATTTAGCCTTGTGCACTTTCATAGCATCTAATACCACCTCAAGTGTTGATCTCTCTAGTTATTTTTTTTATTAGTGTCAAACACTTAGTTATACATAAGGTAGAGTTAGTAAATTATCATTGTAAGAGTTTTTCTATACAAGTAGATTAATGTATTTGTAAAGACTTTTAAATAATCTTGTATATGTTGATCTCTATATGAGCTGAGAAATTATTTGGTTATCAAGTATTCCTATGCAAGTCAAGTTCAGTAAATGTTGAGAAGATAGAGTATATGGATGTTGAGTCATACAGAAGGTGCCAAGGTAGTTGAGTCTAAGTATCAGTAGGAAGAATAGTTATGATTGAGCACCAGAAATAGTATGTGTCAAGTAACACAGTTTGAGCAAGAATGTCTAAAATGGCACAAACTAAGAGGTAAACTATTTTGAGATGACATGTAAATAGCATTTAATGATCATATATTTTTTTACAAAGGTTTTTTCATGTTTTTACATAGATCATTGATCCCTATGAAGGAGGGAAAACCAATTAGATGAAGAGGATAAAAAGGGAAACATCAAGATCGTTGGTCTTACTCCAAAAGATTCTACAGATGTCTTTAGAAAGGGTAGATTCAAACCTTATCAAAAAATGTAATGGTGTATGTGTGAACAAAAGTGAAGTATTGCATGCAAAGGAGTTAGGTTTTAGAGGTTCCAGGTGAAATTTTTGAAATAAACAGAGTGGGGCGACTAGATAAAGAAGTGAAGAGCATATTAAAGATATATTAGATAGGAGATCAGATTAGAGATTGGAAGGAGAATATCTATAATCAACATTGATAGTAGAAACTAAAGGATCGGGTACTAAATCATTTTGGCAAAGTAAATAATGGTAAATATCTTAACAAAATACTTACTTCATTTTAAATGTTAAATCCTTTAATAGGTAGACCTAATAGTCTTGTAAAACTCTTAACAAGGAAGACCTCTCATAAGGTAGATCATCAGAAGTGATCAAATTTGCAGCCCTAACTATTGGCAATATGGTTAAGTCAATTGAGTATTTAGTTGATTTCGTGTTTTCATTTATGGAAACATATGTTTTGGTATTTCATTATGAGATTAGAGACAAAAAATTGTCTAAGTGTTAGATAGTTTGCATTAGCACATAAATAGATTCTATGAGTATGGATCATAAATTCAAAGTTGACATGCAGAGTTGAGTATAGATAGTTGATAGTGTCATGATGACATGTGCTAGTGCATAGATGTGTATAGACAATATGACAATACTTACAGAGGATTTACCAGTATAGGTAATTAGCAAAGGCAAAATAGAGCACATCAGAAGATTGAGTATTACAGCTTAAGGAATTATTTTGGTAACAAAACAATTAGTTAACTATGATGAGACAAAATCCTAGATGTTAACTCTGACTTAAAAAATGCTAATTTTGTAATTAGCCAAGTATGTGGAAGCATCAAGGTCGACAGGAAAGAGTTTTTATAAAAGGAAAATGTATAAGTAAAGATCATAACTTGTGAAGTTAAGTTTTGGTTGTAGATGATATGTAAAATTATGTAAATATTTTATTTGTGATATGAGAACCTTGTATGATTCAAAGTCTAATGTATGATCAAAGGAATTGTGAAGTATAGTAGTAAGACAATATTGTATGTGTCTCTATTTTGCAATAGAGCTTTATTATATATTGCATGTTTGGGTAGGGGTTCATCCTACATATATTATATTTTTATCACCAACTCCTAAATAGGTTATAGCAACTCCTAATAGGTTTGAGGCTTTTATCAAGGCCTAGTCCTCTAACAAAAACCAAGCCACTATATGTACTTAATAGACTTCTAACACGGTCAATATCCTTAATCGGATACTTTTTTTAGTGGATCATTTTGTGGGTACCATCCCCACCATGGTTTTTTCCTTGGCTAGGGTTCCCTAATTAATAGATATGGTGGTATGTGTTCTCATTATGTATGGTTATCTTTACTATTCAACATTATTGGTTGACTTTCTTATGCATGGTTTAAAGTAAGTAATAATATCCCATATTGGGAAATAATAGAGTTACTTAGAAGAGTCTTAATAGATTGAGTAAGATCCCTATGTATATGGAAGAGTTATAGAAGAATCTTGAAGAAGCTCTTGATCATATTAATATTCTAAATGATAGATATGATGATGCTAAGGTATATATTGGAAAGTTGAAAGATAAGATAGATCATCTTAAGACTTAGATCCAAGAAAGAGTTAATAGAACCTATCAAACACAATGATGAGATCTCGATATTAAAGAAAGAAAATGAAATTATGAAGCATGAATTAGAGATTACAAATCTAAAGTTGAGCATAAAGGATGATGATATCAAGATAGAGTTAGATATGAAATATGAGAATGTAGATCTTAGATCCAATCTTGAAAAAGTCACATCTGAACTTGAAACTAATAAGTTACAACATGCAAAAATTGTAAAATACAATATCATTATGAAAGGATAATTGACACAAACTAAGCAACAACTTGAGAAATTATATACTAGTAGTGAGAAACTTGATGAGAAAATGTCAATACAAAGACCTACTTATGATAAGATGTGACTTGGATATTTTATTGGTATGTTAGCTAAGAAAACTAAAACAAGAAAGGAAATAGATCCAATTGTTGAAACCCCTAAAACTTCTATGAATAATCATAATGAAGTAGATGTACCTAAAGAAGATGAGCAAGTAAGTCAACTGGGAGAATGCATTGAGCCTAAGAAAATAGAGCAAATTGAGCCACCTAAAGAAATGAGATATGAATTTAAAGGTAGATGTTTTACATGTGATGAAGTTGGACACGTGAAGAGAGATTGTACAGGCAATTCATTTAAGCATGCTAAATATTTTTATTGTTATAATTGTCATGGTATTGGTCATAAAGTAGTTGTTGTAGGAAACCTAAATTTGATAATGATAATAGGAATAGTAGAATGTTTAGAGGTACTAACCTTGGAGGTAGTAATGAAAGAAGAAGATCCAGTGAAAGAAGATCTAGAGAAAGAAGATCTAATGATGGAGAAAGACCTAATACAATGAGGAACCAAATTGTATGTTATAAGTGTAACAACTTTGGACATACAACTAGGAATTGTAGAGCACCAGTAAATTAGAATGGACCCAACCAAAGAAGAAGTACACCTATATGTTAGTTATGTAATAATTTTTGACACGTAGAAAGATTATGTAGAATGGGCACGAGGAACTTTAACATAAATCAAAATTTCAGAAGGAATAACAATAGAAATGCTAGAAGGCATGATAGCAATAGAAACAGTTAGAAAGATGAAATAAAAGAACATGCAGAAGAATTCAAGGAATTATTTTTCAAAGCAAAGGAGCCATCAAGCTCACATACAACATTGGAAGAAGAATTCTTTGATGCACCTAATGGAAGAATGAAGTAAGCTATTGTATGTGATTCATCCTATTTGAATTAGGAATTTCCCATAAAGATAGAGTATTAGTTGGTCAGAACTAAAGTTAGAAAGTTAGCAGGAGGTAGAAGACACGGTGAGGAAGCTATGGTTAAGTATGCATACATTTTTATAATCACAGGAAGTCTTAAAAAATAAATCAATCTTACTAGTAATCATAAATAGATTTTATAGATGATAAAGATACACATTTAATGAATTTAATTTTGAATCTATCTAAGGAATATGAACTTGATTAAGTGTGCCATTTGATCATGTGAAGAGTTATAGAGCCTTTGAGAGAGAATTGACAAAAAATTAAAGGCTAATTAAAATCATTTACAAGTGCAAAGTCTAGGAAGCCCTAAATACACAAAAACAAGTATTTTACAAACTTTCAGATGAATTTTCAAGTATTGAAGTTAACATAATGGATAGTCCTATAGTATGTGATGTTAGTGAGAGGTCGAGGTAAAAATTCAATAAACATCCATTTGTATCCTTAATTGATGATCCTTTGGGATAATTTTTAGAAATATTGTCTAATGTGTTACATGTAGAAGATGTTAGAAGCTACATTCACTATAAATTTGAGAGTATTGGAGACAGAGAGATTCATAAAGAGTTGAACACAGTTTGCAATCACAATTTATCATTGAAACTTGAGTTTGCACATTTGAGTGAGTTGAACCTAATCAAGTATATGTTCTACATAGAATTTGATAACCATTAATGGAGTAGGATTATTCTAAGTAGATTTCATCAAGAAATCTTTTGGGTAGGTGTTATACCTATCATGACTGATAATGACCTAACTCCCAAGGTCATAGGACTGAACAATAAGGGTTGTAACTTTACTAATGAGAAGAAGGTCAAGAAGCTAACTGAAGCTAATTTGAAGACCAAGTTTGATGGAAGAAATGGGAGAGTTGACCTAGTCAAATATATTGGAGTTAGAGTTTTCAACAAGATCATTGGTTATAAGCTTAACCATAGTTCAAGAATAAATTTTGTGCAAGCAGGATTTGTTGGCCAAATTTTCCTTACCACCAGAATTACCATATTTGAATTCAAATACTAAATGGTCACTTCCCACCTTTAATATTAAACTTGTCATGGGAATATGAAATAAATTAAATAAAAAACCTTATAATATTTTTTTATTTTTCTAAGTTATTTTTTTGGCCCCACAACTTTCTCCAACTTTCAGATCTCCCACAGATCTATGGTAGTCACTTTCCCACATTTTGGAATTGCCCAGTGTTTAACAAATGTGGGGAAGCAACCTTTTTCCATGCATCTAGGATGGGGCCTTACTTCTTGTTTGTGGGTCATCTTTTGGCTGTGCTGATATGTTTGTGTTCATTAGAATTTTGATTGGCCATCACTTTCCCTCATTCTATATTTTTTTAGAGTTTCTGACAATGTGGGGAAGTAACTTGTTGACATTTGGACTGGCAGGTCCATTCTTCCATGTGGACTACTAGGGTTAAAAGGTAGTGCTAGAAAGGATGCTAGGTCGTGTTGAGGTGGATTTCATTCTAGTTACATTGTCTTGATTCACCAGAAAGGGTGATGGTTTGTCATGTTGGATGCTGAGTAGTCCATGGGCACAAAAATTTAAAGGGGAAGGCATTGTAATAATGAAGTTTTTCCACAATCATCAATCTTTTTTAGATCAACGATCAATGCTTCCCCACATTATGAAATTAAAAGAACTTTAAACATTGCGAGCAAGCAACAAATGACCATGTGTCCCTAGTGGGCCCCATTCTCTAGATTGCAAAGGGTGAAAGTAAAGGCTACAATAATATGACTAGGTTTCCATGTTATGATCTTACAATCTAGCATAAGATTGTGAAGTTGATTACCAAGGCCATCAATGTTACAATGTTTAATTATTGTAACATCCTAGAAGTGGATGGTCAAGGCAGGTGATAAAGAGGGGTTGTGATCTTATAGTATATGGTTTTCATAATGTCATAGGTGCAACTACAGAGGTCTTCCAAGAGTACAAAGATAAAGATTTTCCATATCATTGTGGCAATCATAAGATCTTAAAGAAAATTTAGAGGGAGCTCGATGTCATGATAAAGTCATGATCAGAAGATCATAGAGATTATTAAGAGTGTCCCCAACCATAAGATAGGTTGATAATCATATGATCATAGAACCTCAAGTTGACCATGATAAAGGTGTTCACTTGTCTAAGATGGAAAGGAAAAGCATCTTCAACCAATAGAATTAAAGGAAAGGTATAGGATGAATATTGAATATTATTGATCTACTGATATATTCAACTTGGCATGCTGATAACAAAAAAGGAAAATGACTCCTTAATGATGGATCATATTTTTGATCATTTGTAGATTGTTTTCAGCATCCCCATGCCTAGTAAATGCAAAAGGATCATGCACTCATCATCTGATTATCCATCTACCCAACTATGCATTGATTGGCATTGTTTCCATCACATAAAGGTTTACTCCAATTAGGGTTTCCATGATTTTCATGCCTCTAAAAGTGTACCAAATAAAATCTATTGTTTGGATCATCTTGATTCTTTTTGAGCATTTAATGGTAGTGGTTGTGTAGTAACTTCAATTAGAAATATCTTAGTTATGCCTAAGCTATAAAGGTAGATTTTGTAATCTTTTGAAGGGTTGATCTTTCTTTGGTTCTCTAGTATTGCTTCTATGTATACTACTATAATTCTTCATACCTCTAACTTATTATAATCCTTTGTCGAGCCTCTTTTAGCCATTATCACATTGTGTAAGATTTATTTGCCTCTAGTTAATGTTTTTGTTTATATTCTACAATTTGCATGATTGTATCTACTTTTGACATTTGAATGATATTAAGTGAAGTCTCTTCCTAAAGCATTCTTTTTTTGCTTGATCTACATGTGGTTGTTGAATTAAGCAAGGTTTGAATCTATATTCTTTGAGGTTATAACTAGTTAACTATGCATTTATGGGTAGAGATAAGTTCAAATACTCTATTTTGGTGCATCACCCCTTAGGTTAGAATAGGTAGATTTTATTTCCATGCATTCCTTCTCCCTTTACCTCTCCAAATGTAGTTAGATGCACCCTGATAGTAAAGGAAGTTATTCTTCTCTGAAAACTCAACCTCACAGTTCAAGTCCCATAGCTTGGAGGTTGTTTCCATGTTTTACAAGGTTGTCTTTAGATAAAAAATTTGGATAAGGGTGTAAATTTTTGTGACAAAAGTTTTTGGCATGTCCAGTGGGACCATATTCAAGAAGATTTCAAGTTCAATAGTGTCAAAAGAGAATAATTTCAAGTTTATTTTGAGTAAATAGTGTTTCTCTTAGTATACCAAGCCTTTAAGAGGCTCATTTCTACAAAGCACTTGGCGAATCTACACCCTTCATATATGGTTCGAGACCAAAGTTGTTGTGATTCATGCCCAAAGTTGAAACAAGGGCATCTTAAAGAGGTAATTTTTAGTATCAAGAGCTTCTATTTTCAAATCCTAGAAGAAGAAAGACTAGACACTAGTTAGGAGTATAGGGGAAATACATACACTTGCAAGATCAATTTCTACTCCCCCTATCATTAGATCTCAACCTAGGTTGCCATCATCTCATATCAATAGATCTCTTGCTTATATGGCACAACCTAGAGCTCATGCTTTTTCCACCTTTAATGGTGGAAGTCATCTTTTATTGGCCCAAAGACATGACATACCACTAGCTATAGTTAAAAGTATACTTGAATTTATTGGTGAAACTTCTATCTCTCCCTTAGAACATATTCAAGAGGTTGCAAATGTCTACAATGTCCATGGTGTTACAAAAGATGATGTGGCCGTTAGAATCCTAGCTTCATCTTTAAAAGGAAAAACCCTACAATGTTGTAGGGGTCTATCACATGGTTCTATAATAGATTGGGATGGGTTAGGAGCAGGGCTATGGAAACATTTTGAGGACAGAAGTGACTACCTATCAATTTTAGAACAACTAACCACCATAAAAAGAGCCCCTCATGAATGTATGACTAATTTCAACTACAAATTTTAGAAGACATGGGATATAATACCTACCTCAGTGAAACCTACTCATGGTAATTCCTTTTTACATTACCTCAGAGCTTTTAATAATGATATTGCCATTGCAATCCAAACCATGGGAAGATATATCTTACCTAATGCTTATTAGATAGCAATAAGGGAAGAAAACATATTGATACAAGAAGGAAAGTTAGCTCCAAGGCCTCCTATGCCCTTCTTTCCTAATATCTTGAATCACCAACCAACCATGGCCCCTATTCCCACAAATTTCACATCACAATTTCTTGTTCTAACCCCTCAAGCTTCTACATCATCTAGTGAGCTAGGAGAGTTGAAGGCATTAATGCAAGATATTGGATAGAAGTTTCAAATTCAAGATAGGAAGTTGGAGGATAGTTTCTCTTTGATTCAAAAGGTGAGCAATAAAGTGGTGGCTTTGGAAAGGTAGCAGGCTCAAGGTAATAAGTCTCATCAATTGCAATAGCAAACTTTGAACAATTCCAAGCCTCCAAATCATAATTATGGGAACAATTCTTTTGATTAGAGTAGGCAGAATATTCATGCTTTGACCTCAAATTCAAATCAAAGTAGAGCCATAGTCCCTCAAAACAACATGGCTCAAGACCAATATTTTTTCCCCTCCTGCAACTACTCCTATGCCTATTGTGTGTGTCAAAAGGTTGAATCTTATTTATCTTTGACCATCCAAGAGCCTACAGAAAGGTATTCATATAATGAGAACCAACTCAAAGATGTATCACCTATGCAAAGACAAGGTGATTGCTCTTTCATGAATCATCAGGTGGAAGAATATTGTAATGTAAACTAGGACTCCATTTCTCACAACACTAGGAGTCAAATAAGATCTATTGAAGACGATATCCCTCCTCCTCCTAATTAGGCTTCAACATCAAATGTAGTACCTCATGTACAAGTAGCAAATGATCAATCCAATGCTCCTCAACAACAAAGACATAATAGTAATAGAGGAGATATGAATGGCCCCCAAGTTATTCCAACTCAACCCCATACACATGAGGTTCCCAAGGCTTCCACCAAAGCACCTAATGTCTCATTCAGTATGGTAGAGAAGATGAAGAAGAAAAATGTGAATATTTCCACGTGGGATGGTGTTGCTACTATACCCATGCAAAAGAGGCTACTATAGAAAGAATTGGAAAGTATTGAACCAAAGGACTAGACATCTAGCATGGAAGTGCCATAAGCCTAGTACAACCATCAAAGGAGGTAGGAAAAAATAAAAAGGTTAGCTTTCCTCCATTTTATGTTTCTCTAATTATAGGGGATAAACTAGTCCACAATTGCATGATTGATTTAGGGGCCAGTAGTGCAGTGATGCCTAGGTGTGTTGCTAATGCTTTAGAAATGAAATATGAGCCCATTGTTAGAGATGTATTACAGTTGGATGGTAGTACTATCAAGACTGTAGGGATCCATAGGAATATTTAAATGGCCCTACATGCATGACTTGGTTGTACTATAACTCAAGATATATTAGTTTTTGGGGTCAAGCCACACTTTTCCATTTGTCTTTCAAGAGACTTCACTACCTAAATAGGTGGTTACATGTCTTCTGATTGGTCATATATGTTTTTTAGAACAAGATATGGAACCAAGGCTTCAATCATAGTAGAGCCTCTAGCCCTCTATCATATTGATCCCTACACCCCTAATCTCATCAATATGAATTGTACCATTTTAGAGATGGATGAAAATGATATAGTAAATGAGCTTGCCACTTCTCATAGAGATACCTAATTTTCTCTTAGATGAATGGGCTAATGCATATCAATTTGATCCCATATCAAAAACCCTTGAGACAAGCCTTGGTACATACTATGTGTCAAAAAAAAGTGATCTTGTCCCTAACCTTGTGAAGACCAAAGAAGATATGAGTGGGCTATGGAGTCTGTATTTTGATGGATCAAGGAATAATAATGGATCAAAGGTAGGTATGATGTTGATTTCTCCTATACAAATAAGGTACTACTTCTCCTTTAGGATCCAATTTAGTTGTACCAATAATGTGGCCGAGTATGAGTCCTTGATTCAAGGTCTTCTACATGCTCAAAAAAGAGGAACTCAAACATGGAGTATATATGGAGATAGTGAGTTAGTTGTCAATTAGGTAAGAAACCAGAATATCACTAAGAGTGGCTTGCTTAAGTCTTATAAGCATAGAGTATGGGATTTTCTTGAAAGTTTCAATGTGTTTAATATTCAAAGCATCCCTAGAAAAGAGAATAGACATGCTGAAAGACTCACAATAGTAGGTTCATCTCATGATGTGCCAAGGAATCTTGAGGAGAAGAAGAAGAAACAAATCAGAGTGGTAGCTAGACCTTCTATTCTTGACAACAACACCAATTGGAAAGTGTTTGAGTCTGATGCACAAATTGTAAGTTTCTTATAAAATGAGGTAGAATTCTAAGAGAGAAACCAATTTAGGTTGCATGACCATATGGAGATCAAATCATCAATCTTAGTTTCAACAAGTTTCATAAGGGTCTCATTACCTTAGAGAGTGTCTTCAACCCTAATGACCAAGCAAGAGACAAAGGCATGAACCTAGCTACCGACAAAGATGATTATACACAAGTTGTAGTTGCTAATGGAAAGTCCTTAAACATGGGAAAGGTATGTTCTAAAATTGAGCAAGAAAATTTCATTCATCTATGTCAAGAATTTAATGGTATATTTGCTTGGACATATTATTATTTAAATGTTTTTGACCCAAGTTTTTTTTAGCATACCATAGACTTAATTGATAATGTCAAACCAATAAGACAAAAATAGAGGCCAGTGAATCCTAAGATTGAACCATTAATGAGAAAAGAGTTATCCAAGATAATTGAGGCTAATATAATTTTCTCTATCAAGCACTCATCATGGGTAGAAACCCTTGTCCTTGTTAGGATGAAGAATGGAGAAATTAGATTATGTGTGGATTTTAGGGATCTTAACCAAGCTTCCCTTAAAGATCACCATCCCCTTCCATCCATGGAGTAGATATTGTCCAAGGTCAGTGGTTCATAGAGGTTATCATTTCTTGATGGATTCTTTGGTTACAATCAAGTGTTGTTCAAAGACTCTGATAGATACAATACTACATTCACCACCAAATGGGGCACCTATGCTTATAGTAAAATGCCTTTTGGGATAGCAAATGCAAGTGCCACATTTCAAAAGGCAATGGAGATGACCTTCAAAAACATGATTGAAAGGTTTGTATTGGTTTACCTTGATGATATCATAGTGTATTCAAAGGATATAATAGATCAATTTGGTCATCTCAGACAAGTGTTCATAAGGTGTAGAGAGTTTGAGGTATCCCATAATCTAAAAAAGTGTGTCTTTCCCACCAATCAAGGAAAATTATTATGAAAAATTGTATCAAAGTATGGTTTAACCATTGATCCAGAAAGAACAAAGGCAATACTTGCTCTTCCCCTTCCTAGTCATAAGAAAGGTCTACGAAGTTTTATTGGTAGAATAAATTTTGTAAAGAGATTTATCCATAATTTAGCAACCATGGTGAAACCTCTTACAACCATGCTTAAGAAAACATGGTCTTTTCATGGACCAAGGAAGGGAAGGTGTAACGACCCACCAAGGGATCCAAAAGAATTACCCTAAAGTTTTGCTAAGTTTGCCAAACTTTTTTTTTTAAAGAAAGAATAGCATACACGTCAAACACAAAGTAGCGGAAGCAATAAAATATAGTCATAATTAAGCAAACATCACAAATTACATTCCTTAAGGATCCCAAAATGTTGAGTCACATTTAAAATTAATTAATACTAAGTCTAACAAATACCACATCCACATGAAAGAATAATTACAAGTCCAAGTCCATTTAAATAATATACATTTGTTCTAAATGCCACTTGGCAATAAAATTTGGAATGCTCAATCATCCATTATACTTGTCACAAGGTATGAAAGGCTAAAAGAATATACATTTATAAAAATAGATTACATCATCCCTTTAAGATCCATGAAACCTAGTACAATACAATAAGTGAAATTATCCATCATAAAGATATGACCATCCATCGTAAGATATAATGATCCATCATAATACACAAAGATAATATGAAAGGAAATGTAGACAAGGAACTCCAACCATGACAATAATGGATGGATCTCAATGGTAAGAGTAAAAAGCACTACCACCCAACCACGTGGTAACCCAAAAATGCCCACTCCCATTGTGCTAAGGAGATAGTCTCAAGTCCCAAAAAGGATATCAATCCAAAAATAAAAAGTCATCTCTAAGTCCAGGAAACCCTAAAAGTAATCTAACTCAAAGGTTCCAAGATAAATTGACATCTAGACCCAAAGGCAAAGACAGAAACATAGGAAACCTATTTTGTAAGTGGTCAAGTGTCATCACATGAATCAATGCTAGAGTTACCCTAGTAGTCTAACTTGACCCTAGCCCCATAGTGACTCTATGTGGCACTAGTATCCTTTCATAATAACAAGGCATACTAACAATGCATGCTCACAACCAAGTGTTCTATCTACTTCTATCCTAGTCTATACTAGCACTTGAGACATGGGTGAGAACATAAAAAAACTCTTATTAGGTTCATTTTACTCTCATTTAGTGTATTTTTTTCACTTATTAAACAACTTACAATGGGTTACTCTGGTAGCCACTTAGGGTCCCAGTCTCCATTGCAAGCCACTTCTTGACATTACATATAGATAACCTACCCTAGGTTCATAAAATCATGAATCAAATAATCATAAATTTCACCTCAGTCCTATACAAGTGACTGGAAAGCATTAAAATATAATTCACAATAACATATTAGTTCTCTACAAGAAACTAGAAAGCATCCCAAAAATAACTAATCGAAGACTCAAAATGGTTAAGTCAAGTATGTCATAACATTCATCCAATTATCCCACAATAACACAAAGCAATAATGAACAATAAATTCAAACTCATCATAGAGCATACCAAACACATTACCATGGTTGGGCTTAAAAAGATTGAGATCAAAACATCATAATATCACAAACACGGAACTCCCAAGCCTTTGGTAGATGTCCTAAATTGGTCAACACTCTAGTCAACCCAAACCCAAAGCATAGACAATATACAAAATAGTATAGTTTGTAGTTTGGTTTGATTTTTAGAGAACTTAGTTTTGAGTTAACAATAAGGTAAAGTTTTCATTTCCATGTATCTTATTGAGCATAAAATATTACATTTTACCCTTAAACATATAACCCATTTCTTATGATTGAATAAAATGCACAATTACCCTTATCAGATTTAAATGTTCTAAATACTTTAGAAGTAATTGTTTATAAAATTATTAAAATAATGATTATTGATCTAAAATAATTACCATATTTTTAAAAATCAAATCATTAATAATAATAACTAAATAAATTTAAAACTTATTTAAGAAAATACGTATTATTAATTCAACTTAATTAAAACTATATTCAATTAAATTAATTAATAATTATTTTAAAAACTATGTTAATAATATATATCTTATTAAATAGTTAATAGTTAATAAAATTAATAAATAATTTTTTTAAAAATTTTGGGTTACCACACAATCGGGTGGTATTGCTTTTTGCTCTTACCATTGAGATCCATTTGTTGTTGCTGTGGCTAGAGTTCCTTATCTGCATTTCCTTTCATACTATCTTTGTGTATTATGATGGATGGTTATATTTTATGATGGATGGTCACATCTTTGTGATGGATGATTTCACATATTGTATTGTACTTTGTTTCATGAATCTAAAAGGGATGATGTAATCTATTTTTATAAATGTATATTCTTTTAGCCTTTTATACCTTGTGACATTTATAGTGGATGATTGAGCATTCCAAATTCTATTTCCAAGTGACATTTGGAACAAATGTATATTATTTAAATGGACTTGGACTTATAATTATTCTTTCATGTGGATGTGGTATTTGTTAGACTTAGTATTAATTAAAATTAAATGTGACTCAATGTCTTGGGATCCTTAAGGAATGTAATCTGTAATGTTTTCTTAATTATGATTGTATGTTATTGCTTCCGCTACTTTTTGTTTGATGTGTATGTTATTATTTCTTTAAATTTTTTTTTTTGGAAAACTTAGCAAAACTTTAGGTTAATTCTTTTGGATCCCTTTGCAGGGCATTATAGAAGGTAATTTTTGAAGAGATCAAAGCACCCATAGCCTCAGCCGCTACTCTCATCAATCCAAATTTTGAGAAGGATTTCATTCTTTATACCTTAGGTGGTGAGTCAAGCATCTCTACTATCTTGACTCAATCAAATGATAAGCATGAAGAACAACCTATTACCTTCTTTAGTGAAGGGCTTAAGGACCATGAAAAAAAATACAGTTATGTAGAAAAGAAAGCCCTTGTAGTCATAAGAGCTTTGAAGAAATTTAAACACCTTCTATCTCATAACAAGATCCATTTGTTAGTACCCCATTCTAGTGTGAAGGACTTTTTTTTAGAAAATATATTAGTGAGAAGAGATCTAGATGGATCACTAAGGTAATCGAGTATGATGTTGACATCTAGATTACCAAGTTGGTAAGGGAAGGGATTGTGCAAATAGATGATCTCATCTCAAGAGTCAGATGAGGAAGTTGTTATGGTATAGATAGAACAACAAGAATAAATAAATGATAATCCAAAGAATTGTATGGATGACATGAAAACCTTCTTGTCATGTAATGGATATCCTCAAGGGTTGGATAGGACTAAAAAGAGATAGTATAGGCTGCAGTCAGTTCCTTATGCCATAGTTGATGGTATCCTTTTCGAGAGGGATTTCAATGGAGCCCTATTAAGATGCATTGATACAAAAAAAGCTAAAAGAATGATCGAAGAGCTTCATGATGGTCCTTATGGTGGCCACTTTTTGGTGAGAACAACTAAAATTAAGATTATGAGAGCTGGGTACTACCGGCCATCCTTGTTCCATGATTGTCATCAGTATGTGAGGAAGTGTGAAAAATGTGCCTTCTTCTTTGGTAAGAAAAGACTTGCAACTCTTCCTCTTCATCCCATTTAAGTGGACCAACCTTTTACTCAATGGGGATTGGATTTATAGACCCTATCAATCCTCCTTCTAACTTTGGTCACAAATGGATTCTATCTACTACGGATTACTTCACCTGATGGAAAGAGGCAATTACATTAAAAGATGCCATAGAATCTTCAACTATTGAATTCCTTGATGGAATTATTACCAGGTTTGGTGCCTCTTAAATAATTATTTCACATAATGTAAAATCTTTTGTAGGATCTTTGATTTGTGCATGGGCAGTTGATCATAATATCTACTTGAGCACATCCTCAAATTGTGTGTAGAAAATGCGAACACACTTCTATAAACCATTATTCTTGAGAATAACTATGAAAGAGGGTATCTTAAGAGGTGACTTATATCTCTCTATCTATGATGTGAAAAGGCTATGAGATGGTGACTCTCAAATAAACCAAACTACGTAAACCTTGTAAGGTGCACCATAGAACAAGAGATTCAAAGAGTAGAGGCAATAGTGTCAATATCCAAGAATCTAGAATAAAATGCAATGCAAATGCAAGCTAACAAAGAGAAAAAAGATAAAGCATAATGAAACTATGCTAAAAAGTATGCCATAATGTAAGTAGAATGAGAGCTAAGCTAAAATGCAAAAATGCAAGAATGCTCCAAGCCTCCAAAATCACCAAGAAAACCTATAGCATAACAATAGCATGATAAACTTATATTTTCGAATGAAGAGAGAGCCCTCCCTTTTAAAGAAAAATAAAAGATAGAGATTAAGAGGCAAAAGAGGCATAATCAAGAGAGGAAAATGCATCTTGAGTGATCCATGTGCACAAGAATCTCAACCAATCACAATTAATGGTTGAATTTTGAGAGGGTTTGAAATATGTGGAGGAAAATTGAAGTTATTTTTAAAATGGAAGATTCCTCTCACATAGAAAATTATGCATTCATGTGTAGATGAAAAATGCCTTTTCTTTTATTTCTAAAATAGGAATAATGCTTTATGCGTTCACACTTAGGATAAGTGGGAAGTGGGGAATTTTATTTACTTAAAAGGGAGACATGTTATTTTAATTAAATATGAACTTAGGAAAAAGTGGTCAAACTATAGGTTAAAATCAAATAAATGGATTTTGGGGATTTGATCAAGGATAAGCATTAGATAAACTATGAAAAATGCTAGAAAGGGGGTTCATAGTCTAGAGGACCATTTTTGGGTGATTACATTTGCCCCTCTTTGACTAATGTGTGATCGGTTTGGGAACACATTATGTGAAAGAATGAAGAAGCCAAGATGGTTGAGAAATTGGATTATGAAGAACAAAGAAAAGAGAGATAGTGGATCCTAAATGCATAGTCTAATAGTGGTAGTACTAAACACTAGGATAGAGTAGATATTAGAACTCAAGAAAAGTACTAACACAAAGAAAAATAGATAGTTGTAGAAGAAAGTAATTTGCAACAATGATAGAATGTTCATGCCCCCTCAGAATTGAAATCAAAATGAGATAGAGGAGATGCAAAAATAAGATAGATTTGATCAAATTAGAATGGAGAAAAGTTTATGATGATAGATAAGAGATTAAGACCAAAGAGTGACCACCAAGAAATGAAGATATGCTCTAGTTTGGAAAACTTTAGCCAAGATAGATACAACATAAGAATTAGGTCAAATAAAGAAGAAAGATGAAATGAGATGAAATAGAAATAATGAATAAATGATGATTTCCCTAACAAGATTCAAAGACTAAACGTCAAATGAGATGAAATAGAAATAATGAAGAAATGATGATTTCCCTAACAAGATTCAAAGACTAAACGTCAATACATCAACCAACTACATAGAAGAAGGAAGAAATTTTGAGTAGCACAATGAATCTGAATTTAGATTTCAATCCCAAAAATGGAACTGAGATGTTGAGGTTAGAAAAGATAGGTCAAAAGCATAGATGAGATGGTAAGATAGAAAAGAAGTGAGAAATAGGAAAGAAGAGATAAGACAAGATTGAGAAGATGCAAGAGAAGGATGAATGTAGTTACCTAACATGTCAATGAAAGATAAAGAAGAGAGCTCTCTCAACATGCAAAATGAAAAGCTAAGCTACAATGAACTCTAGAATGCAAGTTAGTATGAAAAGGTGTAATTGCAAGGGTTACATAAGCAGGTCCTAGTTTTTATCATCGAGCCTTATTAGGGACATTAGAAGATCATACAATTATCACTAGCATAAACTATGAGGATATGAATATGATCTATATTTGATAGAAATGTGGGAATCCAACCTATGCATCAAAGAAATATAGGTCAAGATGACTATGTAATTAGATTCCCTAAGTTCAATATAGCAAGATTACACTTTTGTCAATGCATAAGCAACAGGATAACCCCTGAGTGTAGTATTATGAAAAAAAAATAGTCAAGAATGATATGTTTGTAAGCCAAAGTTTTAAGTAGGAGAAGCATGAATGCTTGAAACACTATAGACAAACAAAGTATACCCACAATTAGAAAGAAAGAAAGTATTCCAAATTGTCATAGACAACACACAAAGAAGATAAAGTTCATCAGAGCTCAGTCATTTAAATGTTTAAGTGCATGTGTGTAAGTCACTTGGCCATTTCTTCAAGACTTGAATATTATAATGAGAAATATCATGACATCTAAGACTATAGGTAAACTATCTAAAAAAGTTTTGAGAAACACTTGATGTCAAAAGGGGGTAGTGTTGAGAAACACTATTTTGTTGAGTTGCCAAAGAAACCCTAATACACAAGGAAACCTTAAATGGACTAAGCAGATGTGCCCTCGAGATGAGGACAAGAGACAATTCCAAGCTAGGAAATGTATTGTAAAGTGAGTGATTGAGACTGATAGACATAGGTGCAAGGGTCTCAAGTACCACCTTTTTCTAGGTTTTCATCACTTGGCAAATTCTTTTAGGACTTTTTTCAATTTTTTTGTATTTTTTAATTTTTTGATTTTTTTGGTGATACATCAAAGTGCCTATTGTTAGGTTTTCACTAAGATGATCATTTTTCAAGACATTTTTATGCTTTTAAAGATTTTTTCAGCATCATATGTGATTTTTTTGGATTTTTTGGAATGATATAGAGATCACTAGTTCTCAAGAAAGATCATTTTTTTTGTCCTAGTGTCTAGTGAGGTGTAGGATATGATGGAGAAGAAAGATGGTAGATAAGTAGAGATGGATAAGAAAGGAGTATGAATCAAGTTAAAGTGATCCTCAAGGAATGACTCCTCAAGAGTACCCAAGCTACAAAAAGATAGTGAAATAGCTATATGAGGCATGTGTTGGAGAAGCCAAAAAGGAGATAGCATGTAGGATAGGTAGTGGAAGCCAATAAGTGCAATAGCATATAGGATAAGTGATGGAAGCCAATAGCATGAAAGTTTGTAGTCCAAAAGAGTAGGCATGTCAAGATGCCTAAGAAGCATATTTTTCTTTATTATGATCAAGACCAAGGGGTCAACTAGATAGGATAGCAATACGATAGAGCAATAAGAATGAAGCTAGATATGAAGGCTATAAATGAATGAGAAAATACAATAGGGAAGCTAATGGATAAGATAACCAATGTGCTTGGATAGCTCAAAAATGTCAAGATTAAAGAGGAAGAGGGAATACATGGATGATGGAAGAAGTATGCATGATGCTTGTTTGCTAGGTTTTCATCATGTTACTTATCCAAGGTTCCACAAGAAGTATTTTTCACCTTAG
This sequence comes from Cupressus sempervirens, assembly GCA_028749045.1. Taxonomy (NCBI): domain Eukaryota; kingdom Viridiplantae; phylum Streptophyta; class Pinopsida; order Cupressales; family Cupressaceae; genus Cupressus; species Cupressus sempervirens. The sequence continues at coordinate 702,669,722 of CM053784.1, forward strand.
GAAAAATTTATTTCTCTTTACTTTTGCTACCAAGGCTCCACAAGAAGTGGTTTTCACCAAGGTACTTTTTTTCATTTTTTTCATTTTTTTCATTTTTTCAATTTTTAAATATTTTTTTTGAATTTTTAGAAATAGATCAAGCTTTTTCAATTTGGATAGTGCTCCTGTAGGAAAGATAAGTCTTGATAAGCTGATACCATAGATAAGTATGCTCAAAGATGTTGATAGGGTAATGGAAGGGAGATAATAGTAGGATGAGTATATGGAGGGTAAGAGTTCATGTATAGAAAGTAAGTGTAAGCTTTAGAGAATTTCACAAAGGTAGGTGAAATAGTGGGCAAGATCAATATTGACACACACCTTGAAGGGTTATGTATTGATAGAGGAATTGTGGATGAAATAGCTTGAGGTTTAGATGTTTGAGGTGGTAGGAGAATTTTAGAAGAACATGGTGTGGAAGGCTTTAAAAGCTTTTTATAAAGATGTTTGGAAGAATATGGAGTGGAAGCCTTTAGAAGTTTGAATGTCAATTTTGAAGTATTTTCAATATTTAAGTCTTTCAAAGGAGACTTGGGAATCCATATAACTTTATATTTTCCTTTGGATACTTTAGGACACATTTCTTCAATGATTGATTTAGGATGCCATATTTTCTTTGGTTTAGCTCTTTGAGTAGTGGACCTTTGCAGTCTCTTTTACGTATTTTCCTTCTTAGAATTCATATGTCATTTAGATGGGATATAGTGATCTTCATTTTTCAATGGATTCTTATGTTTACTCTCACTCCAAAAGGCTTAGGATTTGTGGATGAATAAGGCTGATGTGACTGGTTTAGATGGATAGATGGGTGAAAATTCATCAAGGATGAGTGTCTTTGTTGATCTTGAGGTATGATGGGAGAGCTATGAGTGGAAAATGTAGGAGGTGAAGGAACATAAGGTCCCAATATAGATGGAAGGTTTGAAGGCTTTAGATTTGATGGATAAGGACCAAGGATAGACTTAGGAGATGCAAATGGATAGTGGAAAGGGATATCAACATCTTTAGAGTGGGTAACATAGTCAAAGCCATCAATAGACTCATGAGTAGCTTTAATAGGAGAAATTCCTTTGATAGGATAATTTGAAGCTTGAGCATAATTTTGAAGTGGATATGGAGAATTAGAACATGAGGGAACACTTTGATCTTGACAAGTAGCTTAGGATAGCATATAAAGAGAACTTTTCTCATAATTTTCAATAAGCTCAAGGGAGATAATGGAAGTGGATAAGATATATGATATGGAAGAATGAAATTTTGAATTAGATGAAATGGTTCTTAATCTTGATCTTTCTAGATATTTATAGCTTTATCTTTTTGATAGTCCTCTTGACATGGAGCCACTTCTAAGGACATGGGAAAATATGAGGTTTTCATGATAGGCTCTTGAAGAGGTAATGGGGAACTAGCTGGAATAGCAATAGTAGGCATAGAATTGTATAAAGTTTGAGGATTTTTAGTATTAGTAGCATGGAAAAGGTTTGTAGCCAAGTGAAGCTTAGCTTGAGTTTCTTTTAGTGGTAGCCCTTGAGGATAGGCATAATGTGCCCAAAAAGCATTAGGTTCTTTATTTGATAGAGGCATTTTGGAAAGCTTTGAAGTGTTGGAAGATGCATGGGTTTTGGAAGAAGTGGAAGATGTAATGGATCAACTACTATACATAGGTTTATCAACATGATCTTTCTCAAGAGAAGTATCCTCAACACATGAGTCACTAGAGGGTCCAAGATCAACAATCTCATCATCAATGAGATCTTGCACTTTATGTTTCAGCTCTATACAATCTAAAGTACTATGCTTATTATGTGAATGATAAGCATAGTAGATATCCAAGAATTGGTTTCCATATGAGATAGACTTAGGCACCATGATGAGCTTGGTGCCAAGAAGTGTTTTCAAAATGACATCATAAGAATATTCGAAGGGAGTAAAATTCCTCTCAAAAGTTTTCCTAGGATCTTTTTGTTTCTTCTCAAGCGAATGGTATGCATCCATGTCTTCATCATTTTCTTGGTCAAAGATAGGTCCATCACGAAAACTTGACATAGGCTCAAAGAAGGTATCACTTTCTTGTTCTTTAAAGAGGTCTTTAGATCTAGAAGATGAAGACATTTGATATCTTTTAGTTGAATATGTAGATCTTAAAGAAGATGACCCATGTGTATGTCTTAAGGGAGATTTATTTAAGAATTCAATCTCTCCTCTAACCTTTCCTCAAGTTTAAACTTCATTTATGTCATGTTTTTAGAGAGATGAAGGTAAGAAAGATCATTTGTCTCTTCTAGTTCTTTGTATTGAGAATATAGATCTTGAAATTTTTTAGTAGCATAGAGGATATCATGATCATCTAGATTTGGTTGAGTTTTGGTAGCATAAGGTTTGAATTCCATAGTGGTAGATATATAATCAAGCATGAAGGAGACTAGAGGAAGCTAAGAATGTGACACAAGATAACTTGATGTCCAAACTAGAGAAGTAGAGTGTTTACTTGCAAAAATAGTAGAGAGAGATTAAAGTGACTTGTCAAGAAAGGTTTCCAAGCAACTTAGGACACTAGTAACTCAAGCCAAGAACTAGGAAAGAAGCCAAATGGCCAAATAGGTAGAGCAAGTGAGGTGACAAGTGAACAACTTCCCCAACCCAAAAGTGTAGTCAAGAAATCAAGGTAACCATTTTAGAAAAAAGATAACTAGCAATTGGACATAGACCATGAAGAAAAAAATACCAAGAGCACTAAGACCAAAGAGATACTTTAAGCATGCTCAAAAACTAGAGACATAGAAAATCAAAGTCAAATGATGAAACTCCCCTTAGTAAGCAACACAAGCAAATGTTTGCACTTAATTTTTTTACTTGGTTGACAAAGTTTGACAATAGTTGATATCATAGAAAGTTTGATGTTCAAAAGAATTTTCTTTCCAAGCAAGATAGTGACACATGGAGTAGTCTTCAAAAAATCAAGCAAGGGACAAAGCAACCTTGCATGATACAAGCATATGTGAGGTCTTAAAAGAAATCCCTAGAACTATCACCATGTGTATGTTCATAAGATTTTCAAAGGTCTGGCACATTCGAAGACACATCAAGAACATTCTACCTAAAGGACATAGTTCATTACTCGACAACTTGGCATATGCTAAGTGCTCCTTCACCTCATACCAAGTGGTTTCCTACAAGAGATATTGGCTTTGTCATGGAAATTCCATAAGAAAAACCAAGGGAACACATATGGTGAGTATAAAATCTTGGGGTGATCTAGGTAGTCCACTAGGATCGATCCTTGCACTAAGAAGTTGAGTGGAAAAATAAGGTAGCTACTAACCTAGGGTGTTTAGAAAGGATTTTCACTCATAGCACTCCTCTTGCTCCTAATATAGAACACCTCACCTTGCAGTGAGTAACAGGTCTCACGACCACAAGAGTACCTTAAGCATTCCTCCCTAGTGATCTCCTCATGGTTGCAATCCCACAAGTGCTATTTCTACTAATATTTTGTGTCGTCAATAGTGTTGAGATTATAGTGGGTTAGAATAGTCAAGTTTTCTTGTCCCCACTTGGGTGGTTCCTATTGATTGTTCAAGAGCAGGCCTGCTAAAGGATTCTAACTACCATAGATTGGATCCACTTTCAAGAGTCAAGATTTTTGATTCACCACATAGGTGAAGAGCATACTCTCCTACCTTGATTATTTCCCCCAAACACACCAAGAAGTTTCAATTACCCCCTTTCTTTTGAAGTCCAAAGGTGAGTCAAGATTTCTGATTCACCACAAGGGTGAAGAGCATACTGTCCTGTCACCAAAGAATATCAATAACAAGTTTAATCTTTTAGAAAATGAAAGAAACTAGTAAGATGTTTCTCATAAAATAAAATAAATACAAGAAAGTGTTTGGTTTTTATGCATTAGACATCCCTACAAACAAGTGTTAGTGGCCTTTGTACATTTGAAGCTTTGACATGCATTCTTTTTAGCAATGAAATGAGAAACTCCCTGAAAAACAACCAAGGTTAGGGCATAATAGCCAAATAATACCTACAACAAAAAGTGGTCAGTTGCCTCAAAAATCCAAGTTATCTTTTAACCAAGTGTATGCAAAGAAAGTGCAAGCTAATCACAAATACTCTCATTTTTACTCTTTACTTTTGACCTAGTCAACAAGATTGGACTTGTTTGCTATGATTTTGGATTCAAAAATAGAAATATAAAGAATAGATCTTTGATAAAAACTAGACAGCTTTCCAAAAATGCAAGAAATTCAAAAATATTTCTTCATTTGTGTCCTAGGGACCCATTTTGTCAAAACAAACTAGATTTATCAAATCAAGTGTTGGACCCCTAATATGACCTCCAAATTCAAAATACAAAGAATTAATCCCTTTTAGAATTAAAATACCTTTCTAAAAATGTATAGTTTTCCAAAAAAATTGCTAATTTTCAACCAAAAATGATTTTTTATGAAAAATAAAGAAAAATTCATAAAAGGATGCAAATCAAATCAAAACACTGTGCAAATTGGTTTGAAACATTTTTGATTCATACCCAACTTGAAAAAAAAAATTCAAACCCGAATTCAAAGTGATTTGGAAGATATACTCAAATCTTTCAAAACTAGGGTTTTGGCCTTCAAACAAATCTGCACAAGGGTTAGCCTTAAAACCAAAGTAAGAAAATTGAAAACCACTTGATTAGATCCAATAAGTTTATGTGAAAAAATAGAAACGATAATGTAACCAAAATTCAAGCAATAAAATGGAGCTAGAAACTTGGTTCTAGCCCTACGATGGGCGCCAAAAATGTATGTAGAAAATGCGAACACACTTCTATAAACTATTATTCTTGAGAATACCCATGAAAGAGGGCATATTAAGAGCTAGCTTATAGCTCTCTATCTATGACATGAAAAGGCTATGAGATGGTGGCTCTCAAATGAACCAAATTATGCAACCCTTGCAAGGTGTCCCATAGAATGAGAAGTTCAAAGAGTAGAGGCAAGAGTGCGAATATCAAAGAATCTAGAATAAAATGCAATGCAAATGCAAGCTGAAAAAGAGATATAAGATAAAGCATAAATGAAACTAAGCTAAAAAGTATGTCATAATGTAAGTAGAATGAGAGCTAAGCTAAAAAATTCAAGAATGCTCCAAGCCTCCAAAATCACCAAGAAAACTTGTAACATAACAATAGCATGAGAGACTTAGATTTTTGAATGAGGAGAGGGCCCTCCCTTTTAAAGAAAATAGATAGTAGAGATTAAGAGGCAAAAGAGGCATAATCAAGGGAGGAGAATGCATCTTGAGTGAGCTATGTAGATAAGCATATCAACCAATCACAATTAATGGTTGACTTTTGAGAGGTTTTGAAATGTGTGGAGGAGAATTGAAGTTATTCTAAAAATGGAAGATTCCTCTCACATAGAAAATTGTGCATTCATGTGTAGACAAAAATTCCTTTTCTTTTATTTATAAAATAGGAATAATGCTTTATGTGTGCACACTTAGGATATGTGGGAAGTGGGGAATTTTATTTAATTAAAAGGGGGACATGTCCTTTGAATTAAATATGAACTTAAGAAAAAGTGGTCAAATTATAGGTTAAAATCAAATAAATATATTTTGGAGATTTGATCAAGGATAAACATTAGACAAATTATGCAAAAATGCTAGGGCTGATAGAATAATGCCTAAAAGGGCAATAAGAAACTCACCCTTCATGTTGGTATATGGTAGGGAAGCAAGGCTTCCAATTTCATTAGAATTCCCATCTCTAGAACTAGCTCATCAATTGAAGCTAATGGAAAATGATGCCATGACAATAATAATGGTAGAGCTAATGGAGCTAGAAGAGAAAAGGAAATAGGCCATGTAAATCCTAGAAACACATCACCAACAAATAAAAAAGAGCTTTGATATGAAGGCCAATGTTAGAATCTTCAGAGAAGGTGATCTAGTATTAAAATGGGATGTAGATAGGGAAAAACCAAGGAGGCACTCAAAATTTGATACATTATGGAGTTGTCCCTATGTGATTATCAGTTGCAAATAGGCTAATGTTTTTTAATTAAGTAGGCCTAATGGTGAAATTCTACCTATTCCAGTTAATGAAATATATCTTAAGTCCTACTTTTGATCAAAGATAAGTATTTAATGTATATAATTAGGTTAGTTTTCTTCCTATGGTTTCCTATTTTTCAAGAAGTGCACGAGCACATGTGTTTTGCAAAGGTTGTAGAGAGGTAGTTTTGAGGTTCCCAGGCATGTTTCCTGTGATTTTAGGGTTTTTTTGGGTGGATTCTCATGATTTCTATGACTTTTTTGCCCAATGGAAGCACAGGATATTGGTCTATTCATAGCTAGCTTGCGTCCCCCTTGAGTCACTAGAATTGTTGGCCAAATTTGCCTTCTTGCCAAAATTGTTATATTTGAATTCAAATGCTAAATGATCATTTACTACCTTTAATACTAAACTTTCCATGGGAATATGAAATAAATTAAATAAAAAACCTTATAATATTTATGTCTTTTCCTAAGTTATTTTGTCAGCCCCATAACTTTCTCCAACAGTCAGATTTCTCATAGATCTACAATAGTTGCTTTCTCATATTTTGGAATTACCCAGTGTTTAACAATTGTGGGGATGTGACCTTATGCCATGTGTCTAGGGTAGGGCCATGCTTATTGTTTTTTGGTTGTCTTTTGGCTGTGTCGACATGTTGGTGTTTCTTTGCATTTTGATTAGCCATTGCTTTCCTGCATTCTGTATTTTGTCAAAGATTCTAACAATGCTGGGAAGTGACTTTTTGACATGTGGACTGGTGGGTCCATTCTTTCATGTGGGACGCTACAGTTAAAATGTAGTGCCAAAAAGGATGCCAACACATGCTAAGGTGGATTTCATTCTAGTTTCTTTGTGCTAATTCACCAGAAAGGGTGACATTTTTTGTGTTGGATGTTGAGTAGTCCATGGGCCCAAAAATATTAAAGGGGAAGGTGCAATAATAACAAAGGTTATCCATGATTGTCGATCTTTCATATATATACGATCACTACATCCTTTCATATATATACAATCACTACATCCCTACATTATGAAATTGCAAGGACTTTAAACATTGCAGGCAAGAAACAAATGGCCATGTGTCCCTAGCAAGCCCCATTCTCTAGATCACAAAGGGTGAAAGTCAAGGCTATGATAATATGACTAGGTTTCCATGTTACGATCTTATGATCTAGCATAAGATCATGAAGTCAACTACCAAGGTTGTCGATGTTATGATATGCAATTATTGTAACATCATAGAAGTGGATCATCACTACAAGTGATTAGGAAGGGTTGTGATCTTATGGTATATGGTTTTCATTAGGTCATAGGTGCAACTGTAGAGGTCTTCCAAGGGTACAAAGAAAAATATTTGTTGTATCATTGTGGCAATTGTAATATCTTAAAGAAAATTTAAAGGGAGCTTAATGTCATGATAAATTGATGATCGTAAGATCATAGAGATTATTAAGAGTATCCCTGACCATAAGATAGATTGACAATCATATGATCATAGAACATCAAGTTGACCACAATAAAGGTGTCCACTTGTCCAAGCTAGAAAGGAAAGGGTCTTCAACCAATAGAATTACAAGAAAGGTATAGGATGAACATTGAATATTATTGATATGTTGATATATCTGAATTGGCAAACTGATAGAAAAAAAGGAAAATGAATCTTTAATGGCAGATCATATTTTCTATCATCTGCAGATTGCTTTTAGCATCCCCACGCCTAGTAAATGCAAAGGGAGCATGTTCTCATCATCCAGTTATCCATCTACCCAACTATACATTGATTGGTGGTGTTTCCATCACTTCGAGGTTTACTCCAATCAAGGTTTCCATGATTTTCATGCCTTTGCAAGTGTACCAAATAAAATCTATTGTTTGGATTATCTTTATTATTCTCTGAGCATTTAATGGCAATGGTTGTGGTGTAACTTAGTTAGAAATATTAAGGTTATGCCTAAGCTATAAAGGAAGAATTTGTAATTTTTGTAAAGGTTGATCTTTCTTGGATTCTCTAGTATTGCTTCTATGCATACTATTGTGATTTCTCATGCCTCTAAGTTATTATAATCCTCTATCAAGTCTCTTTTAGCCATTAACACATTGTTCAAGATTTCTTTGCCTCTGGTTAATGTTTTTGTCTATATTCTGCAATTTGCATGATTATATCTACTTTTGACATTTCAATGATATTAAATGAATTCTCTTCCTATAGCATTCTTTTGTTGCATGATCTATATGTGGTTATTGAATTAAGAAAGGTCTAAATCTATATTTTTTGAGGTTATATTTGGTTAACTATGCATTTATGGTAAGAGATAAGGTTAAACACTCTATTTTGGTGCATCACCCCTTAGGTTAGAATGGGTAGATTTTTTTTCCATGCATTCTATCTCCCTTTTCCTCTCTAAGTGAAGTTAGTTGCACCCTAATAGTAAAGGAAGTCAACCTTCTCTAGAGACTCAACCTCACAGTTCAATTCGCACAGCTTGGAGGTTGTTTCACAAGGTTGTCCTTAGGTAAAAACTTTGGACAAGGGTGAAAACTTTTGTGACAATAAGATTTTTACATGCAGCATATCTGATGGTTGTTGAGAGGAAAAAGGTGAACATGTGTGAGATAGTTAGACTACAATTGGAAAACATGAAGAAACTAAAGAAATCTAAGAACGCAACCTTTAAATCTAAATCTTTATTGACCTACTTGTTCTTCCAAGAAACTAGACAATTTCCTAGAATGACAAGTAGTGATTGGAATAATGATCAATGTACCATGAAGTTGATCACTTAGGGTTATAGAGTTAGAGCTAAAGGAGTAAGGGATGAAGACATTGGAAGAATGATGAAAAATTTTAGTTGAGAATGAAGAAAAGATTTAGAATTCCACCTTCTATGGTAGAGAAGTATAAAGATGAATTTTTTTAATGGTAGAAATATATGCAACGTGTATGGAGGTTATAGAGCCTAGAGTGAAATTTATAGAACTCATGAGTCATGAGATGTGTGAAGAACTCATAGAAGATTATGAAAAGATTATCCTTGAATCTAAGAAAGATATAGAATGTCCTAGATGGGGGATTTAGTAGGAAATATGAGTGAAGTTCATATGGGACTTCATTGTAAGCAAGATGAAAAGAATGTAGAATAGAAAATACAAGATATTCTTAAGGAATTTGGGATGAATAGAGAGGAGTATAATGAGGCCTTGGGCATTGCCAAGAAAATGAAAGCTAGTGGGAAGACTAAGCTATTGGTAGCTACACCTCTTGTTGTAGATGGACCCTCAGAAGGAATCACTATAGCTAGACCATTAGCACAAATTCCTAGTGTACCCTACACTATAGTTGTACAAGTGTATAATGTCATAGTGGCACCTAGATAGAGAGAGAAGTCTGGTGAATATAATGTTGTCATTATATCTTCTTCATAGAGAAAATTAGAAAGGTTGGTGAAAGTGAATAAGTAACCTACACCAGCCCCTCGAAAGAGAACTAAGAAGACCACTAGTGGTCCAAGAAAGAGAAGAAAATCATTGCATATTAGTGAGTCTGATGATATAGAGGAGGAAATAGAGGAAAATGTAGTAGAAAAAGTATTTTTTGAAGGGAGAATGCCAACTACATATTGATCCTTTGTTGAGAAATAAGAGAAGAGAAATTCTTCTTATGGGAGGCAACTATGAAGAGGTAAAAAAAGTGATTAAAGAATCCATAGTCAGTTACATGACTTCTATGCTTAAAGCCACTAAGGAGATACATAATTAAGGGGATCAAGCCCTGTGTATGTTGAGGTCAGTACACCTATTGTTGTTGAAGAAGAGTTTGAGGAAACTCAAAAAATTGACTCACCTCCACATATATCTATTGTCATTAAATCCATGCAAGTGGATAATACTCACATAATAGTAGATAACAAAGAGGATCTCTTTGTGGATTATGGGACCAACATTATTGGCAATATTACTACCTACTCTAGCTCTAATGATGAGGATGATGAGGAAGAGGAGAAGAGAAAAGATGAGGAAGAAGAAAAGAGGAAGACTAAAGAAGAAAACATAAAGAAGGTTGAAGAAGAGGAAAAGAAAAATAACAATAACAAGAAAAAGAAAAGAAGAGGACTAAAGATTAGAACAGAAAAGAAGAAGAGAGGAAGAAGGAAAGAGGAAAGAAAAGAAGGAGAAAGAAAGAAAGAAGAAAAGAGAAAGGAGGAAGAAAAAAGGGAAGGAGAAGAGAAGGATAAGTAGAGAAAAGAGGAAGAGAGGAATAAAATTGAACTACAACAAAAATTGAAGATTGTGATGCAAGAATCAGTAGTTTTTCCCAGTCTAAAACATGTGGAGATAGAATTTGATAAGCTAGACTTTCAACACGAGGCTCACATACCTTATGTTGCACCAGTGATTACTTCTACACCAGTAATTACACTTATTCTATAAATTAACCTAGTAGTAGAAGTTACTACAATGCCTATAGTATCTGACGATGATAATGACCAGAAGGGTTTGGAAAATTCATTAAGTAAATTGTTGAAGAAGATCAAGTCTATCAAGACTTTAAAGATAACTTTGGAAAAAGTTTTAGAGAGCATGCAAAAGGAATTGCAGACTAATGTTATAGAGCCAAAAATTTAGAAGAAGGTAAGGAAATGGTGATAACCTTTGATGCAGAGTTCACTACTTTTTTTGATATTGCCTTAGTGCAAGCTTAGATTAAGAATGGTTCATTACTATTTGATACAGCATGCAAAAATGTCAAAAATGATTTGCAAACTTTGAATGTTTGTATAAAGGAGCTAAGGAAGGCTATAGATGAAGGAAATAAATTGTATGGACATTGTGTTATGTCAAACAATTATTTGAAGGAATGTGATCATAAGATCAAAGTTAGAATGAGTGATCTTCAAACACTCACTATCAGATTGCAGTAGCCAGATGAGAGAATTGAAGATATTGAAGAAGAAATGGGGGTAATTCATGATGCCATTAGAGGAATTGAACTTGAAAAGGAGAAGGTAATAAAGAGATCCTTTGTCCTTAGAGAATATTTATCTCCTAAGGTTAGCATTTTGTAGAAGCAATTAGAGGAGTGTCTGACAAAAATGACATCTTATGAAAAATTTTCCTATATAGACTTGAGTGCAATGAAAGTGGCATCATATGCATTATGTGCACTTCTCAAAATGTCAGATGTGGTGAAAGACAACTAGAGGAAGTAGCTTGAGAGGCTGAAACTTGATTTTTCAAATTACATAAAGAATCTAAGTTAGAACAGAGAAAGGTAACACAATTTTGTCTTGTACATATAATTTTGGACACATTTGTCATTGATATCAGAGGGGGAGAAGAATATAAATGAAAATTGTATAGATGATATATGTATAAATAAAAGAAGGAATATAAAAGATGCATATATATGTAAGGGGGATCTTTGCTATGTATATGGGAAATATTTGTAATAGGAGAGATAAGGAAAGATTTTAATATGTTATTATCCAAGTTTTGTAATAATTTTTGAAGTTTGTGAAATTTTGTTAAGGCCATAGTTTTGATCAATATTGTTGGACTTAGCCAATTTTCCCATATGTTGCCATCAATGCCAAAGAGGGAGTTTGTTCAAAATATGGTTAAGATAATTTAGTATTTATTTGATTTGGTTTTTTCATTTATGGAAACATATATTTTGGTATTTCATTGTAAGATAAGAGACAAAAAATTGTCTAAGTGTTAGATAGTTTGTATTAGCACAAAGATAGATTTTGTGAATATGGATAACAAAGTTAGAGTTGACATGTGTGTAGTTGAGGATAGATAGTTGATAGTGTCATGATGATGTGTTCCAGTGCATAGATGTATACAAATAGTATGACAATAGTTACAGAGGATTTACCAGTATAGGTAAATTAGCAAGGCAAAACAGTGTTGGCAATATGGTTAAGTCAATTGAGCACTTGGTCAATTTAGTGTTGTCATTTATGAAAACATATATTTTGGTATTTCATTGTGAAATCAAAGATATAAAATTGTCTATGTTAGACAATTTGCATTAGCATAGAGATAGATTATGTGAGTACAGCTAATAGAGTTAGATCTGACACATGCACATCTGAGGAAGAATAGTTGACAGTGTCATGATTATGTGTGCCAGTGCACAAATGTGTACAGATGGTATGATGATAGTTACAAAGGATTTACCAGTACAAGTAATTAGCAAGGAAAAATAGCACATGATAGAAGATTAAGTATTAAAACTTAAGGAATTATTTTGGTAATAAAATAATTACTTAACTATGATGGGATGAAATCATAGATGTTAACCTTGAGTTAGCTTTATAATTAGCCAAGCATGTGAAGGCATCAAGGCCAACAAGACAGATTTTTTGCTAAAAATCAAGGTATAAATAAAGATCATATCTTGTGCAGCTAAGTGTGAAATAAAAATGACATGCAAACTATTGTGAAGGATGTATATGTGATATGTGAGCCTTGCATAAAGTGAGATCTGGTATATGATTAGAGAAATGCAAATTATAGTAGTGAGATAGTATTGTATGTATATTTGTTTTTGTAAAGAATCTTAATTGTATATTGCATGTTTTGGTAGTGGGCTCATCTTGCATACATTGTAATTTTTCTACCAACTCTTAACAAGGTTGAAGCAACTCCTAATAGAGTTAAGGCTTTTAATAGGGCCTATTCCTTTAACAAGGACTCGAGAGACTACATGTTCTTAATAAACTCCTAACAGGGTCAATATCCTTAATTGGATTCTTTTGTTTAGTAGATCATTTTGTGGGTACCATCTCCACCAGGGTTTTCCCTTTGCCAAGGTTTTCCTAGCTAACAAATAAGTGTATTATGATTTCTCTTTGTGTATGGTTATATTTTCTATTCAACATTATTGGTTTACTTTCTTATGCATGTTGCAAAGTAATTAATAATATCTAGTTGTGGGAAAAAGTTTGTAGAATATTGATTCACCCCACCAACCTCCTCCCCCTCTCAGTATTATCTATTTCTAAAAAATAGAGAACAATAGAAGATTGATTATTATGGCTTAAGGAATTATTTTGGTAACAAAATAATTACTTAACTATGATGGGACAACATCCTAGATGTTAATCCTGAGTTAGCATATGCTAAATTTGTAATTAGCCAAGCATGTGGAAGCATCGAGGCTAACATGATAGAGTTTTTATAAAAGGAAAAGGTATAAGTAAAGATCATAACTTGTGAAATTAAGTGTTCATTATAGATGATATGAAAACTTTTGTAAAGATTGTATTTATGATATGTGAGCCTTGTATGATGTGAAGTTTGATGTATGACAATATTGTATGTATCTCTATTTTGTAAAGAATCTTAATTGTATATTGCATATTTGAGTAGGGGGCTCATCCTACATACATTATATTTGTATCACCAACTCCTGGGAAGGTTGAGGCTTTTATCAGGGCCTAGTTCTCTAATAAGGACCGAGACACTATATATACTTAATAGACTTCTAGCAAGGTCAATATCCTTAACTAGATATATTTTTTAGTGGATCATTTTGTGGGTACAATCCCCATCAAAATTTTCCTTTGGCTAGGGTTTCCCTAGTTTAAAAAATATGGTGGTATGAGTTCTCATTGTGTATGGTTCTCTTTATTTTTTAGTATTATTGGTTTACTTTATTATGCATGGTTTAAAGTAAGTAACAATATCATGTTGTGGTCATTTATTCTCTATGAAAGAGGATCTTTCTTCTAATCTCACTTCCATCCAAGACTCCATTCAAGAAAATGGGTATGATGCCTCGAGAAGAGATGAAGAACTATCCATCCTGTCTGATTTACATGACATCATTAGTAAGGAGGAAAAGTTCTGGAGGCAAAGATCTAGAATCAATTGGCTCAAGGAAGGAGACCAAAACACAAAGTTCTTCCATTTATCCACTCTTAAACATAGAGCTAACAACAGGATTTTTGGCCTGAAGAAAGATCAGGGTGTGCTAACTAAGGAAGATGATATTTCACTTGAAGCTGTCTCTTTCTTCTCCTCCCTTCTTTCTTGGGATTCTTTTCTCTCTAAGGTGGACCAGGAAGACATTGTCTCTTGTATCCCTCAGATCCTCCAACCACACCATAATAATTTGATCTGGGCCATTCCTTCTAATTTTGAAGTGAGAGAAGCTCTTTTTTCTCTTTTGACAGATAAATCACCTGGACCTAATGGTTTTCCTACCTTCTTTTTCCAAATGTATTGACCTGTCATTATGAAGGATGTTGTTAAGGCAGTTTAGGAGTTCTTTGGAGCCAGAAGCATTCTGAAGGAAATCAACTCCACATTCTTAGTTCTTATTCCCAAAGTGCTAGGGGCTGACACTCTGGATAAGTTCAGACCCATCAGCTTATGCAACTCATTTTATAAGATCATCTCAAAGGTGCTCACTTTGAGGCTACTTAAGCTTCTCCCCCAGATTATCTCTCAACAATAATCAGGCTTTGTCCCAGGCAGACAGATTTTAGATTTGATTATCATGGTGCATGAAGTGATTCACTCTATGGAAGCTGGTAAGAGGGAAGGGATTTTACTCAAACTTGACATTTCTAAAGCTTATGATTGGGTGGATTGGTCCTTTTTGGAGTTGGTGTTGAAGGCTTTTGGCTTTAATGTCAAATCCTGCAAGCTAATTTCCTAGCTAGTCACCACCCCCTCTCTAGCTGTCTTAGTGAATGGATCCCCCTTTGATTTCTTCAAACCTACTAGAGGCCTTCATCAGGGGGATCCTCTATCACCAATTCTCTTCATCATCTTGGTGGAATGTATTGGCAGACTCATGGAGAAGAAAAAGAAAGAATGAATGATCAAAGGCTTTAAACCTTCTTCCAAATGCACCCCCTTCACACATTTTCAATTCATTGATGATAACATTATGGGAGGAGAGGCTTCATTCAGGGAGGCCAAGGCTTTGAAAGACACTTTGAAAACTTATTCCAAAGGGTCAGGGTAGCTCATCAATTGGGACAAAAGCTCTATTTTCTTTATCAACACTCCAGAGGCAAGACAGCAGAGAATCTCCAGAATCTTAGGATGTCAGGTGAGGAAGCTTCATTCTACCTACCTAGGTCTCCCCTTGGGCATGTCCCCCTCTGATTCCTTCTAGAATAGCATCTTGGATAGGTTCAGTAACAAGTTGACTGGCTGGAAAGGAGCCTCTCTCAGCCAAGCTAGAAAATGTCAACTAGTTAAATACATCCTTCAAAACCTGCCAATATATGCCTTGAGCCTTTTTACCATACCTGATAAATACATCGAGAGGATGGAGAAAATCCAAAGGGATTTTTTATGGATAGGAACTGAAAGGATTAAAATCTACCCCCTTGTTGCTTGGGACAAATTTTGTCTCCCAAAAAAGAATGGTGGTCTAGGAATCAAGAAACTCACTCATATCAACAAGGCCCTCCTAGCAAAGAAAATCTGGCGCATCTTTAGTAGCATGGGGAAATGGAGAGACACTGTGGTGAACAAGTATATAAAAAGGCCCTCTTTTCAGTTCACTCTTTTTAGTGAGGATATCCCCAAAGGCTCAGTTTTTTGGAATGACTTCTTAAAAGCCAGGGATTTGGCTAACTCTAAGGTCTCCTAGAAGCTAGGAAATGGGGAGAACATTCTTTTCTGGATGGACTGCTAGATTCCTCAGGGCCCCCTCATTAATAACCCTAGCTATGGTGTTTGGGTTAATGATTGCATCAACCTTTTCGGGCACAAAGTTAGCAACTACAAGACTGAACAGGGATGGAAGGACCTCTCTATTATCTCAAAGGACCTTAAACCAATTATAATCATGCTTAATTCCTTATCCCTTAGCACCAACAAGGATGAACTAGTTTTGAGGGATAATGCCAATGGGTTCTATTCGGTTGCCTCTGGGTACTCTGCTTTATGGAGCACAAAAGTGTCCTGTTGAGATAATGGGTGTTGCATACATTGCATAATATTGTTATTTTATTATTTTATTTTTATTATGTAATGTTGTACCTAGATGGACGTGCAACATGTAAAGATTCCCATGGAATATTCTTGATGAGTTGTATTGTAACATTGTGAAAATATTTTATGTAATTATTTAATATTAGGGAAAAGAATTAAATGCCCAATATTAAATGTGGGGTCAGTGGGTTAGGTAGCACATGGTTTTAGCACATGGTTTATGTAATACCACTTAGTGGTTTTGTGGGACTTGCTACTATATAAGCAGCCACAAGGGTAGTTGTTGTAGAGAGTGTGAGTAAGAGTGACAAGGAGAAGACAAAAGGCAAGAGTCAAGCGGGACAAGGCTTGAAAGGTTAGCCAAGGGAGCATTTGTGAAGGTTGAAAGCATGGCATGGGATGTGTGGATTCATGCTTGTTCACATAGTTTGCTCGGCTGTGGCTATGGCCATGAAGGCTTCCATGGTTGTATGGCAATGGTATTTTTGCTGAATAATACATGATGATGGATGCTTTTGGAGGCTGGGTTTTTCCCTCAATGAGGGTTTCCCAGGGTATATCTTGTGTCACAATTTTGTGGGCATGTTTTCTATTCTCTTTCATGTGGATTTTAATTTCATATTTATTTTTAGATCTATTATGGGTTATGTGGAAACGGTTATATTCTTTGTTTCCAAGTTTCCTTACAAGTGGTATCAGAGCTATGGTACATGAGTTAGTTCTGGAGAGTTCATTTGAGAGATGGTTTAGCATTGGTTATCTCCATGTGCATATGTTGTTATGTTGGTTGAGTTTAGGAGATGGTTTTATATTGGGCATTTTCCTTGGATTAGGAATGGTTATTTCTTGGTTTAGGAATGGTTTATTGAGTTTTATCTTCTTGTGAGAGGCTTACATCCATGATTAGTTATATGGTATGGTTTGGGTGTTGTTGAGGCTTCTTTTTGGGGTTTTATGGAGGAGATCATACTTGCATAGTTTACATCTAGAGGTGTGTGCAGAAGGACATGATACAGGTTATGATTTGCATGGTTTCTCTAGTCTTGGTTATCTTCTTGGATGTTCAGTTTTGCATACATTGGATTTGAGATTGGTTGGAGATTGTGATCACTAGTTTGTGCTCATGCATGTCATGTGAGAGATGACATGGTCATTCCTTTATCTCTTTCCTCTGTTGGTCGTGGTGAATTTGGGAGAGCATTGGAGACTTGTTATGAGAGTTGTTCTTGCAAGATATTAGTTTATGTATTGTGGATGTCATTGATACTACATGGATTCACTTCTTTGAGATGTTGTGAGTGGGTTGGTTATAGATTTGACATTATCTTTTGCAATGGGAGCTTCTTGGTATATATGTGGCAGGTATTGCTCTTGAGGCTTGTGATTGCAGGTTGCAAATTGGATATGTCAGTGATATGAGATTCACTTGTTATACCTTTGAGGTATGGATAGTTGGATGGGTTTGGCACTTGCTGTGGGTGCTATTTCAGCTATGGATATTTTGACAACTACGAATAGATGTGATTACCTTTCGATTAGGTTATTTGTGCTTGGAATTTTAGTTGGTACATGATTTTATGATCTTCTAATGTGACAGGTTGGGTGGTTTTCTCTTTGGATGGCTTCTATGTATGTCCAGTGGGAGTGGCATAATAGGAGGTGAGATCATTCATATTTGAGATGCTGGATACTTTGATTTTGTTGCGGGTACCAGGATGGAGCACTTGGTGTATTTTGATCCATGATGGTGGATGTGCTGGGAGGGATTGTTCCCTTGTTCATTTATGTGGCTATGGATTGACCCTATGCAATGTATACAACAAGTGGGAGATTGTTGAGATAATAGGTGTTGCACACATTGCATAATAATTGTAGGGCCCATTTGTCATTGCACCAAAAGCCATGACTGTTAGTGAACATGGAACACCACATAATTAACCACATGTGGGTAGGGGAGCGTGTCGCATCACCCAACATGTCCCCCCCTTGGTTGAGGGCCTAGCTCCTAGGCCTAATGCCAAAAGTCAACATGTTTTTTTGGTTGGCACTTCAGGACAAAAATCTCACCTAGGAAAATCTCATTAAAAGAGGTCATATCATGCCCAGTAGATGTGTTTTATGCAAAGATGAGTGAGAGACTAACAATCACTTGTTCATTCATTGCTCTTACTCCAGGACATTCTAGGACTTCCTCACCCAGGACCTTGACCATAGCTGGTACATTCCTTCCAACCTCCTAGACTTTTTTTGCCAATGGCATGGTATGTTCAATGGGTCTGCCTTGAAGGAAATCAGCTCCTGGCTCCTACCCCATTTTTGTTGGAACATATGGAAGGAGAGAAATAACTAGATTTTTAGAGATAGGGAGGAGCTGACTTTGGTTGTTGGAAGGAAGATCTTCAGTAACATAAAGGAAAATTTTTCCATGAGGAAGGGGGGAGCTTTTGAGACAGGAGGTAGGAATAAGGAGAAGGTAAAAGACAAAATGAGAAAAAGACAGGAAGCCAAGTGGCTTCTCCCCCATGAAGGTTGGCACAAAGCCAACTTCGATGGAGCCTCCAAGGGCAACCCTGGATCCTTGGGTAGTAGAGGTGTGGTTAGAAATGAAAGTGGAGATAGTATTGTGGCTTTCAATCTCCCATTGGGTTTCCAAAAAAATCACTTTGCAGAAGCCAATGCCATGTGCAATATTGTTAAACTGACTTTTGAAATTGGGGTCACCAAATTATGGCTGGAAGGGGACTCGAATAACATTATTAAGTGCATCAATGGAAATTCATTTCCATCTTGGATGATTGTAAATCTTATCAATGAGACTAGAGAGACCCTTGCCAAATTCAAAAACTTCCACGTCACGCATACTTTTTGGGAAGCAAACCCAATTGGCGACAGGTTGGCAAATATAGGGGTCGGCACAGACCAAAAATTAACTTGGCTTCCTGAAACTTCTTTGCCGGCAGACGTCAAGTGTCAGATTGACTTGGATAAAATCTAAGGAAGTACGGAGGATATCAAGTTGTAATTATGAATATGAAAGGGTTAAGATATATGGGTACTTTTCATAATAGAAGAGTGGGATTCATAAATGGAGATATCCTTCATCAATTAATTGCAACACTTTATGGGTTGTTTAATGCATTCATTTCAGGGGCAACAACAGATTTATTTTTCTCTACTCTTTGCTTAATCTCGGTGGTCCATTCTAGTCTCATAGTGAAGAGCTTATGAGTAAAGTGGGTGTGTAGTGTGTGGAGATGGTGGATGAGAGATGTAGAAAGGAGCCAGTGGGGGACTTTGAGAAATGGAGAAGCAGGCAAAAAGTTTGGGAAAAGCTGGATGAGGGTGGGGTAACCAAATATCTCATGAAGCTGCATGGTTTTGATCAGGAGGTGACCAACAGTATGGTGGGTTCCTAGAAAGATGGCAGGGTTAAGGTGAATGGCATCAATTTTTGGATTATGAAGGAGGTGATTATAGCTGTCACCGAGATCCCTATCGAGGGTTTCAAATTCTTCAGGGATAAGAAGCTCTCAACCAATGTGGTTAAGGATTTTGTGGAGAGTGAGAAGGAATTGAAGGCATTGAAAAAAATTGACACCTACTATGTCCTCGACTCCATGAAGAAGTGGTGGAGGTATGTTCTAAAAGTTGTTATTGAGTATACCACTCTAGACCCAAGGTTTGATAGAGCCCGAACCCACCACTTTGTTATTTTAAATCATTTTCGAAAGAAAACTAGAATTTCTTTCTCTTTTTATCTACTAACCTCTATGAGTAAGGCGATGGACAGCTTCAAAAAGAATCCCATTGCTAACTTGGCTCTACATGAGGGACTGCTGCTACTTATCCATGAGTACTTCAAAGCTCAGACTATTAGCAATGCCCCCACTCAAACAGAGATAGTGGATTCTAGAAGTTCTAGTTACTCCTCTGACTCAGATGATATTCAAATCCTTAGTTCTGAGAAAGGCGAGATTTCCTCTTCAGGGAAAGTAGCAACTTATCATGTCAAAAAATCCCCTCCCCCCATTACCCCAAGCAAAAAAAGCCCTAGGGATCTAGGGCAGAAGCAAGATGAGAAGGCTAAGGAGGGATGTAGCGAAGAAGAGGAGGATCTAGAGTCTGAGGAGGTGGTGAAGGAGATGCATGAGGAAATAAAGGAGGACACTGGACAGAAGAAGCACAAGAGGGAGAGTCTGGAGGATGTGCGCTCTCAATATGAGGAGGCATCTATGCTACCCCTTTCTCCTGTCCATCTCCACCCTAAGGAGAAAAAAGAGGAGAAAGATGGGTATGCGAAAGGGGAAGTGCAGACCAATAATAGGAGGAAAGTGTGGATCAACTTCAATGTCAAAATAGCCAAAATGGGAATCTTTAGGGAGGCCATGAATCCCCAAATCCTTGTGGATAATCAAGAAGAGCAATGGCTAGAAGAATTAATTGATCTGACGATTGTGGGTATTTTGGACAGAGCTAGGGAGACAGGGATGAACCTTTTAAATAATGCTCGCAACAGCATGATTGATAATTTTAGATCAATCAAATGGCTTTTCCACAATATTGAGGAGGTTAAAGACTAGGTGAAACACATTGAGGCAACAAGGAAAGGAATGGAACCCAACAGGAAGACAGATGCGGCTGATAGGCTCACTCTGGCAGAACAGAGGATACATAATTTGGAAAACTACAATCACAACCTTACGAATCAGATGTTTTCCTTATTAAGTTCCATCAATAAAAACATCATCTCTCTCATGGCTGGATCAAAGATAGAGAAATGCACGATAATGAGGATGGAAATGATAGGGACGATGCCAGAACGGAGGATGACCCTGAAAAGGACAACTCCACTCCTGCTCAGGACCAGGTGAATCAAAGGGTGCAATAGATGGAAGCAGAGGAGAATCAATAGGCCTTTGAGGTTGCTCAAGTGATGCATGATCTGGAGTGAAAGAATGAGGAATAACTCTTGCCTGTTCTTTTGTTTATCACTGTCTTTTGGCTTTTTGTTCTGGCTTTTGGCTATGGCTTTGTTTGTTTCCTTTTCCTAGTCTTTTCTCAGTACTCTTTCCTTTGGCTGGGCTTAATGCTTATTATCAACCTTTGAACTTTTACTTTTTTTGCTAGGCTATCACACATATTATCAGCATTCTTATGTACTAACTTTCGAGTTTCAGGTTCCCTATAAAACTTATTTATCTAATAAAAAACAATATCATGTTGTGGGGAAAATTTTGTAGAATACTAATTCACACCCCCCCTTCCTCTCAGTACTCCCTATTTCTAATACTAATAGGAAAACTTTGTTACTACAGTAGTGAAGATTTGTGGGTGTCATCCGCATCCTAGTTTTACCTTCACCTTGGAGGGGTTTTGGGTTACCAAAATATTATGTGTTATGTGTACACATTTGAATGTTTATGGATGTGATACATAGTTAGAGCTATTTGAGCATTTGAAGTTATGACTTATGATATGTGTGATCTAGATTTAAAATGGATTATGTGGTGATTACAACTAAGTTGTTTTGAAGGTTTATTCTTTT
This sequence comes from Cupressus sempervirens, assembly GCA_028749045.1. NCBI lineage: Eukaryota > Viridiplantae > Streptophyta > Pinopsida > Cupressales > Cupressaceae > Cupressus > Cupressus sempervirens. Next base: position 702,691,324 of record CM053784.1, read on the forward strand.
TTTATATTGATTCACACCCCCCCCCCCCCCCCCCCCCCCCTCTCAGTATTTCACCTTCCCAATAAAATTCCAACACTTGAGCTCCTTATCACCTAGGAAAAAAATGTTGTCTTCTATGATAATCCAATAATCATGGCACTAAGTTAATTATTTTAGTTTTTTTATGCTCATTTTAGTACACCATCAATGATGATCAGCTCTGGGATTTTGGAATTTTGATAATTGGTAGTGTTAGTGGTCTCCTCAATGAACTCCACAAACTTTTCCTTCATATTCTCACTATCAACTGGTTTCTTGTTTTGAGCTATGTGGGATTCAATATGCAATTCCTTTAGATATGTTGTGAACTTCTCCATAATTTTATTTTCATCCTCATACACACTTTTCAATTTGTTCTTAGACTTGCTCAAGATATGCTTTTGAATTCCATGAACTTCCTCTAGTGATGTAGTGGTTCCTTTCTTGACCTTAGGATCCCATGCCCTATGGAAACATCTATTTTTGTATCCATAAATTTTTGTATAAACACCAAGTCTTCAGTCAACTTGTGTGCATCCATCTACATTGAACATTGATGTGCAGCTATTGTTTCCTTTAGCCTATCAGTATCCAAAAGTAAGTTACCAAGGTTCTCAATAATAGGAGGTTCTCAAGTCTTCATATATTCTATCTAGGTATGACCATATTTTCCAAAATGCCTTTCTTTTTACAAATTTTCCAAAAAAATCTTATTTTCCATAATCATTGGATCAAATGTGCTTGTGGGAGCATTACCAACCAACACCATTACAAGTGGGCCAAGAATTTCCCTAATGTACTTTGTTAATTCCTTGTTTGAGGCCTTCTATATGTTGATCTATCTTCAACTTCAAATATTCTAACCTATCTTCAATCCTCATATTAGTGTATTTCTATATGTTGACCTCAATATCATGTGTGGTCAGTCCCATATCAATTGTCTTCATCTAGAAATCACCTGGAACTAGATCATTGATCTTTCCTTCCTTCTGCAACTTAGTTATTTCCATAATCATGTACCTAATGTTCATATCACTAACTAAGGTCACAAGTGTCTTTTTCTTATTTTCCTTCTGAGCTAATGGTTGAGGTTGTATATAGGCTTATGCAATTAGGTTCTTTGGTAGAATGCTTACCTCCACTCTCCTCTTCTTCTTCTCAATGGTCTCCTCCAACCAAGACTTTTTTGAGAGGACATTGAGAGTTTATTACAAGACTGGAGGATAAAACAAATTCCTCACAATTGGTAGTGTCTTCTTCTTCCTGTTTGAGAAAGGAAAGGTAATAGTTTTAGTAATAAAATGAGTTGGAAAATTATCGTGTCCTAGAATAGTTGGTAACTGAGGAGTGATTTGGGCTTGGCCATCTCCATCTTTTTCAAGTGGGTTCTCCTTAGGCTGGTTTCTATCACTATCAAGATTGATAATTTGTACTACAAGAGAATCCTTTGTTGGGGATTGCTCTTTCTCATTTTCCTTCTCCTTCTCCTTTTCTACCTCTGTGTCTCCAAATTTTCTTGTACTTGGTAGAGAAAATCCTCCACATGTTGGAGAGATTGGAGTGTTCTTGTCCTCTGGAAGCTAATATCCTCTACCTCCCACAAATTGTAATGGTCTTATTGATGTGGAGGCTAAAGTTGCAGTGGTAGACATAGTTGTTGGTGGGGATTGGGTAGCTCAAGATGTGTCTCCATTGGTTGAACTCCTCTCCCATTCTCTTCCTCTTGGCCTTTGTCCGCTCCACCCATTTACTGATTTGTTTGATGATACCATTCATTGTAATTTCTATCCTATCCATCGTGGGACCTTCTGGTGGAGTTGACACTATGGGAGTGTCCTTGATTTCTCTCTCATAGATAGAGGACCTCACGTATAAGCTATCATCCTTAATGTCACTCACATCAATGTTTACATTAGAAAAATTAACTTCTTCAATAGTAATCCTAGACCAAAAAAAATCTCTAGTCTATAATTCATTGTAGAAATCAGCCCAGTAGTCTTTGACATATCTGATACATGCTTATAAATGGAGCCAAGTTGAAAATGATCTTTAACAAAGTTAATAGAATCGTATAGTGGCCTTATGACTTCATAATTTTCCAACTTGACATTTCTCTCAAAAGCCTTGACTAAGTTCATGACATCTGACCTAGATGTGTAAGAATATGATCCTACTATAATGGGAAAACAAATCTATTGTGGTTCCACAATGCATGCCCCATTTTATCTAGAAATGGGGACCCCCTATTTTATTTTCTGGTTAGTCAAAACCCTAGGTTTGAGTCCTTTTTTTAGGGTTTCTATTTGGTGTTTTAGTTTAGGTTCAAGTCTTAGTTCGAAGATCTATATTCTAAAAATAGAGTTATGGGAGAAAATAAGTCTTTTTGAAAAAAATAAAAGGGCACACCAACACACCTAATTAGGTGTGCTAGTGCACCAAATACTAAAGAAAAAGGCATTTTGTTGCACATTAGCATAGTCATGTAGCTACGGAGCACCCGCTGAGCCACAACCTATATAACCCTAACCCTCCCTTATAACTTATCACTTGTTTTTATCTTTTGTATCCTCCAACTCTTTTGATCTGTAGCTCTGTTGCACTAGGTGTGTTGTCTCTGCCTTCCACCTATGCAAAAACACAATGGACAAAGAAAAAAAGTGCACAATAGTGCAACTCCCTGGGTGCACTGATGCATACCATTTTTACCTTTTTAAAAAATTGCAAAAATCTTTTTAAAAAATTAAAAATAAACTAAGACTATTAGGAATTAGGGTGTGCACTAGTGCACCTCACTAGGTGTGCTAGTGTGCACCCTCAAAACACAAAATAAAATGCCTAAATTAAAAATGAGGTGCGCACTAGCACATCCCACCTCATAATTAGAAATTTTGTTCAAAAAATGGGTGCACCAAGTGCACCATTTGGATTTCTAAGGATTAATTAGGTTTTTTCATGTTTTCAAAGCATCTAACTTTTAGGGGTTTTTTTTAGGATAGGACTAGGTGTTATTTTAATCATTTTCATTCATTTTCTAAACTAATGTACTTACTTTTTTGAAGATACAATGGCATCTTCATCATCTTCCCTTGGTGAGAAAATTGCACCAAAACCAGTAGTGTTCAAGTTCTAGGGCATTTTGAAAAAATTGAAATTTTAGGATGACAAATCAGAGATTTGAGATAAAGCTTTGGGACATGCAAATTTGGGAGAATTCTTAAAGATATGCAAAAAACTAACTAAGAGGTCCAAAATGGTGTCTGCACTAATCCAATCAAGGCTCGTTAATGTTGCATCACACCTGGTGTTAGTACAATCTTCAAAACAATCATGACACTTGCAGAACATTTTATTCCTGAGGAGAGGGTAGTCAAGAGTATTATAAGAGAGATCATCCTTGATCTATGAACCAACAACATTGAGAAAGTATTACATCTCCCAAGGGTGGATCAGTTCATTCAGCTAACCTATGAGCAAGCAGAAATATGGTACCAATAACACATTGATGAAGCTTTTGAGATTACCAAATCCTTGTACCTTATAAAGAAGACTCCTTTGGGAAAGAAAATTGGCAAAGTAGACATGACAAGAGGATACATGAAGGAGGATATTGGATACTCAATCATACTCTTGAGTAGAGTTATGTATTTTTTGACTGTCAAACACCTGAATATCTTTATGGTACATTTTATTGAAACAATAAAGAAAGAAGAGATGCCACTAGATTGGGATTCTACTCTTAGTTATAATTTGGGGGAGTAGTTGATAGTAGCTAAGAACAACAGGAAATTTTATATGACTTTTTATTTGCTATACCTACTAGTTGTGAGAGCAATAGATTATCTAGGGCTCTATAAGAGGGGCAACATAAAGGATGAAAATGCATGGTCATATATTGTATACCCTTAGCTAGTGAAGAAGAGGCTTTCAAAGAAAAGCAAAGAATACATAATTGTGAATGATGCTTTCATCTTTGCAATAATCTAGTTCATAGAAGGAGATTATGCAAAGAGAATATCAGAGAAGGCAGTTGCATAGATTTCACTAGTCAGAGCCTACTGCATCTAGTTTTGTACATTCACATATTTGAGGGTAGTGGGTACACTTGTCAACCCTAAGAAGCTCCCTAGGTATCCTAGTGACAGATTAATTCTCCTAGAGATTTCTTGACAACTCTTGTCCACATATGACAAAGTTAGAAAGCAACATAAAATATGTTGGACATGGCCTATGACTATAGGACCTTTTTAGGTGGATCAAAGACAAAAAAAATCATCTTTCAAATGTGAATGGGATCAATATCCCTTGTAAGAGTATAATTCTCCTCTAGCATATTTTGTTAATATTGGGAGAGTGCAATACTTAGTTGGCAAAGCATTTAACCATGAAGAATCCATTGAAGATCATTGCATGAATGTGACAAATGACTACGATGTCCACATAAGGGATTATTGTAGGATGACTTTGTATATGGTAGAGAAGGCCTTGAAAATAAAGGTTCCATTAAAGATGGTGCAACAAGACTCAGAGGAGTTGATCTATTATTCAACAAAGATAAGATTGGTGATCGACCCATTATGAATGTCGAGATAGATAGAGAAGAAAACTCAGACATCAACCATAGGGTGAGGTAAGTCATCAAATTGACACAGGATTGGATCGAGAAACCATTCAAACTTGATCCAATTCTTGAGATAGTAATTTTCCATCTGTAAGCTTGTCCAGCTAAAGGTAGAGGGCAAAAGGTCACTGTCCCTATATTTATAGCTTAATTTCCAGTAAGGCCAAAAATGGTGTACCAACTTGATAGGTCAGTTGGTTATTATAGAGCTAAAAGGGGTAAAGGTAAGGGCAAGAGGAAGATGAATTATCCTCAACAAGCTAAACCTAAAGAGGGAGAAATATTGGCACAGAGAATGTAGAAGCCTCACAAACCCTGGAGGATCCCTTAGTGCTACCAGATGCACCAAGCCAAGAAGAAATAAAAATTGAGATACAAGAGGTTTCCCTAACTCCACAAATAGAGCAAGCCTCACCCTTCGCACCAAAAAGAAGGAAGATTAAGCTTCTGGAGAAGAGGAGACAAAAGGTGATCAAAAAATTGATTCCTTTTCCATCTATCCCTAAACATATTCTAGAAGAGGTAGAAGAAGAGGGTGATGAGGATGAAGAGGATAATCTACCTTTGAGTTAGAGGACATGGCTAGCAAGATCCATAGAGTAGGAATGAAGTAGAAGTTCCACGATCACACTATCATCTATCCCTGATGAACCCATGCAAACCACTACATCAGAGGATGAAATGTAATAGTGGATAGATGACCAAGATGTGGAGGGCACTAATGTCTTTAAGATGTCAGATTTTGACTTTATACTTGTGGGTACTAATTTGGTCAGGGACAAGATCAGAGACATGCCCACCAATCAATCTCAATGGGAGATTAGACTCAGATGCCTCCCAAATCACAAGGACTTGAGACAATTTTGAATCCCAACTACAAGTCACATTTTTTGTAGACAAGGGATTGGCTACCCCTCCTCCTCCAACTACAAAAGAAGATGAATAGGTCCAAATGGAGCATCACGAAGAGCCACAACAAGTATCCACTGAGGAAGTGTTGGAAGAAATGAAAATGAGTGAACAGCCTTAGCAAACTTATAGGACACAGAGTTGAGGATTGTGGACTCTATAGAAATAGAGACTCCCAATGTGGATCCCTCACAAAAGGAGAAGACTCCAGAAAAGGAGTGATAGGGGGAAAGGCATTACGGAACAAATGCCCTCATCCTCTAAAGGAAAATCCCCGATGCAGCATATTCCAAGGTGGCTTAGAAAATAAATAATAAGAAACAAGAAGAAATAGTTCACTATTGAAGAGGAGGATAGAATGGAATTGATAGAAGTTATGAGGAAACTTGATTTGCCTCCAAAGGATGCACGAGCACTAGCCTTTTTCATGAATGATCAGAATCAGGACCTTTTTGCTCACATGGCTATCCCTCCTCTAGAATCAAATGTTGAAGAACTAACTCCTATGGATTATCAAATCTAGGAGGTCATGCTTGGAAGACAACTTTGGAAAATGCAAAGCTAATGGTTATGATAGGGTTGAAGGAAGATTTTAGGAGCCTAGAATAGGATGGGGTGGAATTGATAACACTTCAGTGATAGAAAAAAATCCTAAAGGGATATTTGAACAAATTTGTTGGCCCCTTGGATCCCACTAACCCCAAGGAGACTTTAAATGTGGCAATTCAGAGAAGGGATAGAGATGTAGTATAATTGGACCCAGTTTTGAAGACCATAGGCTCAAGGACCAAGCCCAAGAGAAAATTTTGGAAGCTAAGAAACATTATAGCAATGCATGTTTAGTCATTTTTGAGGATGATGCATGGGAGAAACTAATTCTAGTAGAGATAGTAGTTGAGAGATTCTAAAGGACTTTTGAAGAAGTTTTCAATGATGATGATATCAGACAGGCATTCTAGATAGAAGAGGCATTATTAGAGCTTGATGGGAAACTCGAGGATTTTGCAGAAACTTGTATAGAAGTGGCTAACTATAGGTAGAAAGTAAAGGATAAATATGAAACCTTATATTTTCTAGATGTATCTTAGGTCACTAAGATAATAGAGAAATTCAAGGACAAATATCCAAACATAGCTCTGGGATAAAGGGGAACAAAACCCAGATGCCAGAATTTCAATTTTGACACTTAATTAAATTTTGCAATTTTGGAGTCTTTCTTTGAGGTGCGCTGGTGCACTTTTTGCAATAGTGTCTTGGAAGATTTTGAAGAAGTCAGAGATGTCCTAATAGTTAACTACCAGTTCCAAAATTAGAGCTTTCCATACATCAAAAATGCATTTTGACTTTAGTTTAACTCTTACGGATGCCTAGTGAAGATGAAGCTTCTATTTTTGGCACTTCTAGACACTCCTACAACAGTTGAGATCTTCTTATTTTCTCCTTTTTTCTTTGTTTTAAGACATTTAAAGGCTCATGCATCCAATTGATGATATAAAAATGGATGGAGTTCTATTAAGCACCAGTTAGAGAGTTAGTTTGTACATAATTAGATTTGTTTTATTAATTTAGAAGCATATGATTGCGTAAAGATATCTCTCACTCTTAACACAAATTAAGGAGATGATTTCTTATAAATACAAGATTGTAATATGTAATTAGGGTTGTCATTATTTTTCAATAATATATTCTTTTGGTGCTCACATTTGGAGTGTAGTGATTTTTTCCTAAGTGTGTTATATTTTGTGAATGTATGTTCATGAAGTGTGATTGAGCCAAAAGTTTACTGCATTATTTTTTTTTGTGTGATCTTTTAATTCTGGTGTTTGTTATGGGTCTATGAATTCCACTGACATATCTAGTTTGAGAAGAGATCACCCATTTTGTTCCTTCATAACTTTTTGTCTTGCATGAGTGCACCTTTTGTGGCCTTTCAATTTGATGAAAAGTGAAACATCTTACGGTTGCTGAATTCCCCATCGACGATTGCATCAGTGGAACCAAGGAAGCACTGCTCCTACTTTCATTGGTTACCCACTGATCTTTTCAAAAGCTTAACTCACAGACGTGTTGTTTATGTAATTTATGTCTGTTAGGATTTAATTTTCATGTCATTTTCTTAAACCTCTTGTCACCTTATCTTCATTATTTTCTTTATTAACCCCTTGTTAAAATTAGGAATTCATATTAGTTGCATTGTTTTGATTAAGTAAAAACAGGTTTTAAAGGACCCAAAATCTTTTACATAATAACAAGAGTCATAAAAGAGAAGTGTAAAGCTAACATCAGAGTATAAAAGAACATATCAACATAAAATAGACCTCCTAAAAGAGAAAATAGGAGGCCAACCAGAAACAAAGTTGAAAAGGACAGCAAAAAGACAACAAAAGACCAATACTCAAATAACTAAATAGTCTTTATTAGGTCAGCAGCTTGGTTTTCCAAAATGTGTATATTCTCTGTAGTGGCCTTCACCTCATCCATCTTGTTCATTTCCTCATTCTTCTTAGAGTGATCCCAAGTGTGTTTTCTAAGAACTTGGTTCTCAACTTAGTTGCATATTAGTTGCATTGTTAGATTGTATTCATTTAAAAATAGAAAAATATAAATACACAGTTCTTTTGGGTGTGTTTTATTCTTTTTTGATTTACGTAGATTCTACATCTCATCCAAAGTTTTTGAACCAGAAAAGGCCTCCTCATGAATGTTCACATTTATCTTCAACTGACTAGATTCCATTAGGTTGTAAGATCACCTAGAACCTTGGAGTTGATCCTCATATTAGCTTTTCAAGAGAGGAGTTTGAAAGGATTCTTATCATTAAGCATCATGCAAAATTATAGCTCAACAAAATCCTCACCTTCTTAGCATTGGAGCACAAGGTGTTCACTTCTATAATTTTTTTGTAGAGTTCAATTAGCACCATCTTATCTTCTATATATCTAATAAATGCCTTAGGGAAACCATCAAAAGCACTAATTTGGATGTAGGAGAAAGCAGACAACTAGATAAAACTACATCCAAACTAGCTAACAACCAAAATTGTCTCTAGTGAAAATATCCTCTCTAGGAACCCTTACAATTCTCTGCAAAGCCTTATGGTGAAGGCATCATTAACCTTTGCATAGTCTTGATAACTCTTATGGTGTTGTAGACAAGGATAAAATTGGTACACCTTTGTATTCTCGTCATAATTCTAAATAATTGACAAACCAAGCTATAGATGAAGTGTTTCTAGGACGTAGACTAGGTATAACGATATATAAAACTACATGAATACCTTCACTCAATTCATCCACGAGGTAAGCATATCAAAGATAATTTTTTCCCAATCTATATACTGAGACTTTTCACATATAGCTTGCATTAAGAAGAGGTGGTGCTCCATAAAATTCAACATGTCTTTGACTCCCTTCAATATTAATGACAAAGTCAATATATCAAAAATCTCTCTCTTCAAACTGGTTCCAAAGAGGATCTTTGAAGTTTTACTCTTTTTCTCCTAGGAGTCTAAACCCAAGCATCACAATGTTGTTGATCCTAGGAGTTTTCCTCTCATTAAACATGGAGGCCAAAGAGTTGAAAATAATGTCATAGAATTCCTCCCTCTTAGGAACTCCAAATGCACCTTGCATTATCACTCTACTAAATGAGATAAATTTAGAATTATTAGGCATCACAATTCTCTTTGTCTCTAAATCATATCTAGATATGCATTCTCAAATAAGCTATGGTTCTTATACAGCCATCAGAAAACCAATAGCCTCTATCAATCCACTTTCTTTCAACTTCAAAGTAATTGGGTGGATTGGTTGTGTGTTGAGCCTTCTATGTAGGTCTTTGAGATTATAGAACTTGAATGATGTATTAGTATAGTTCTTTAATACACTCTCTTAACTAAGAAATTGATCTCTCCCTCTTATTCTTTTGGCCATCACCTATATATAACCTCAGAGTATAAAAGAACATTTAGCATTAAAAAGAACTAATAGCAAGGTGGGGAAATGAAATGATCATGAATTCCATCTTATTGAATTCAAATCTAATTTATTAGGCATTGGGCTTCCTGTGTCACACATGTGGATAGCAGTCGCAAGCTTAGATTTTACCCTAAATTTGGTAATGATCATATTTGTAATAAATTTATTTTGTCAAAAGCTCTTTTTTGTATCAAATCCACCATTAAAGTAGATTTGTATAACTAATTTTGTTCTTAAGAGTAGATGTAGATGAAAAAGCACTTTTTTGCACCTACCTATTTGTATTAGCCTTCACTTAGTTAATACTAAGAACAAATCCATTACCTCTTTTCTACTACACTTTTCCTTTTCTCAGACAAGCAAGCTCCTTGAGACTTCTCCATTGTTCCTTATGTTTGGCCTTTTTATAATGGGATAGTGTATCAAGTGTACTTTCAAGTTCGAGAAGCTCATTCTTACTTTTCCAAAAAAGACCATAATCCTTAAGTATTCTTACTTTTTGTGTAACATGTCCTAAGAATCTCTAGGCAGATATTCCAATTGGAGAAGGCATATATACTTCAACTCCATATTTTTAGAGAAATGGCTTTAGATATGCTCTTCAACAAAGGAGTAGCTAAACTGATGTAATGATGATATGGAAAGGATTTACTCCAAATTAATGATTCTAAAGCTCATCCAACCCAAAAATCTATTGGAATTTTGAGTGATGTAACTGAGAGGGGGGGGTGAATCAGTTACCAAAAAAGTAATTCTTGATCCCTTAGATGTCTTAAATAACTAGTTACTATTGTCACTCGGTAAACACATCCCAAAAATGTTGTAACTCGATTAACTATCTTGTTACTGAATTTTAGTATTCATAATTATTAGCATGCATGCAAAAGTAAATAACATGAGCACAAGAGACACCAAATTTAACATGGAAACCCAATATGGGAAAAACCACCAAGTAACTAGCTACCAATTTTCACTCTTTTGAAGTGAGCCCTATTAGAAGCCAACCCTATTAAAGGTTACAATACACACTGTTAGGTGTGACCCTGTTAGAGAATTTAATCACCTTGTTATGAGTGGCCTTGCTAGAGGCCTTTAGAACAATCCAACTAAACTATCACCTGGTTAGAGGATTTACAAAAATGGATGTTAAACCAACTCTATTAAGAGATTTGAAATTACTACCACAATGATTAGAAAGTAACAATGAATTGACCTGAATAAGATGCAACTAAATTTTTTGAATACATATCTCTATTCTACACCATTAGATCCTCCTTGATCTCCTCAATGATCTCTAATCATTCTTTAAAATTTGCTTCCACAATAATTAGTCCTCCTTCACATTCATATCACATCAAATTCATTTCCACACACAAAATTCACAACTTGACCTCTTATATATATATATATATGTATGTATATATATATATATATATATATATATATATATATATATATATATATATATATATATGTATGTATGTATATATCATTTAGATTATCAAGTTGGCTCATTCACATGTTACATATACCAATAAACCATACATCAGTTGGCTACAAATATTACTTTAAACAAACAAACTTTATTTCACAAAACAATGAAATCCTTCACTAGCCGACCTTGCTTTGTAAATACTGCTTCCAAAAATAATTTCCTGAGTTAACCACCTTAACTCGGTTAACACTGCAAAATCCCTTGGCTACTGAGTTAACTCAATAAGAACTAAATTTCCTTCACTGTCCATGAATGCTTGGTTAGAACTATTTCCTACACTATTTTCTCTTGATGACCGAGTGAGCTCAGTAATAACTAAATTTTCTTTGCTAACCTTGAAAGCTCGATAACAACTGTTGCACAAGGTAAAGCCTAAAATTGTTCGATAGACACTGTAAACCTTCTGAGCTCGGTAGACTCTATCTTTTTTCTTGCTGAACAACTAAGCTCACTAGACTCTATATTTGATGACTGATATGACATTTGTGTAACATCAAAGACAACACTCAATTGAACAATTGTATCCAACAAAAATCATCAATTATTCCTTACGAATGTATCTCCTTCATATTCATATATGAAGAACCAACTTCAATTATATCCTTTTGGAAGTTGGAGTTTTGGGTGCATCAGTGCACTATGAACCATCATTCTCCACTTGTGTTGAACACTTTTTGATGTTTTAGTCCTCTAAGGTTCTAATTAATTTCCTTTGACTAGACATGGTGACTCAAAGCCTCTAGTGACCAACTATTGTATTTCCATTTCCCTAAACATAGCTATTTCTCTCCAACAGAAAATGAGGTTCATGACTACTCCTTTGCAAGAAAAAGTAGTCAAATAGGTGTAACTCTAACTTTTCATGAAGATCAGAAAATCAACATTAATTGTGTCATTGTAGAGATTCATTTTATTTGCATCTATTTTCCTACACATCATATCCTCAAAAAACCTCATATCTTACTTCTTTAACAACCCTTTCTCCCTGCATTAGAAACTTGTTAGATGAGCTACTTCTCTGACCAAGAGAAGAAAAATGTATGAGATACTGAAGGAGAAAATTATGAATAATTATGTGCTAATTGAAGAGATTCTTGGCTTCCTTCTCATAGGGAAACAACACTCTACTATACTACCTTCCATTCCTAAATCACCTAAGACCAAAATATATATATCAAATTTGATAATTTTATAACAAAGGGTCGGGAAGAAGGTAGGACAAGGGAAACCCAAAATCCCACATGGGATAAGAAAAGACACATGATGAGAAGAGAATCTACCTAAATCAATATAAACCCAAATAATGTGACATAGAATTAATTGATTTTGCTCTAGGTTGATGGCTTAAAATGAGGTGACAGAAAGTCTAGCAACCGGTAGACAAATATAAATTACTAATAAAGAAAATAGATTTATGTGGTGTTCTACCAAGTGTGGGCCATATTTAGTTAAAATCATATATACAATGTGAAATAAAGAGTTGCAGGAGGATAGTTGGTTTGCCTAGTTATTATGGGGGAAGGAATAGCTACCTAGATCTTGTTTATTTGTGTGGTTAGCTCTAAAAGGTTAGATATGATTATTGGAGGATATACCTTGTATATATGGAGTTTCAAGATATAGTCTATATGAGGATGAGGAGGAGACAATTGATCATCTATTATTGAATTGTAAAATGGCCATAGAAATTTAGAGGTTAGTCCAAACTAGGTTAGAGTTACATGGGCCATTTCTAAGACTATTGAAAGACTTATAATAGTACTGGCCTACTTAGATGTCTCGCTCAATTTTTTCAAGTCTATGAAAATTTTTCCCCTCTATTATCATATGGGAAGTATGGAAGGAGAGAAAAAAGACACATTTTTTTAGAATAAGAGTGAGGATATGTATAGGATAATATATAGAGTGAATGTGATTACTGAGGAGGTGATTAAGTCTACATCAAAATTTCTATGGTAGATATTGCACTTACAAAATGAGATCATAATTTCCAATCACTATGGACTGGATTCAAATTCAAAAGAGCAAGTGGAGTAAAGCATGGAATGGAAAAAATGGATACATCATAGGTGAAGTAGGTGGATCCAATGAAGGGTTCAATCAAAGTTAATTTTGATGGGGCATCTATGAGGAATGGGAGAGCTATGAGAAAAGGTGTTATTATTAAAAGCCATGAGGCATTTGACCTTAGGCTCAATAAAATTGATAGGTGGGATAAACATTATAGTTAGAGGTAGAGAAACACTACCAGTGGCATGATGAGAAATTTCTTTGGGTTATTCACAAGTTCATCTAGAAGGGTATTCTTTAGTTATGCTCAAAGCTATATAGGAGGGAAGTAAGGGAATAGAATATTCAACCCATTGTTAGTGCAATTAGGGATGTGCTAAATTTTTTGAATAACTTTTTAAAAAAATCATATATAGAGAGAGAGAAGAAAATGTAGAAGAGGATAAACTATTGAAGTGGGTGTTGTTCTTTGAGGAGGATAAAGTTTTTAAGTTTGAAGATTATAGGAATGATATTTATTAAAGGTATTTTTGGTGTCTTTCTCAATAAATTCATTTCATATAAGGTAAAATAAATCCATGATTTCTAATTATATTTGAACATGGAGTTCAGCGATTAAGGAAAGTATAGTTTGAGTGATATAATTTTTTTAGGTGAGAGATGAAGTTATTTTATGATAGGACAAAGGAAGAAAATAAAGAATGGCTTGCCACATGAGCAAGAATCTAGAGAATCATAAGGAATTTAACTCAACCTTGGGTTTTCATGATTTTAGAGGCAATCATAATGGTAAAGTGTCAAAACTGTGTGCAAAATCTTTTCAGCAAGTGGAAGGACAACTTGAAGTGTTGGGTTAGTTATGTCTTGCTTTCCCTTGAATTTTTTCCCAAAATTGGGTCCCTTCACTTTGAAGTTATCATAGTAATGGATAGTATGGGAAGGATGAAAGTTTCTATAATTTTTTTAACATAGAGGCTGATATTTTAGTCACAATAGAAAGGGCTTCTAGGTCTAGTGAAAAAGGAGAGAATGTAGATGTTGATTAAAATCAAATTGATGAAAGTGGTAGACATTTACTAGATATTCTTGGTGAGAATTTTTGGTCTCATTAGAGGTGGAGATTAGAGATATAAATTATATCCATGATTATTGCTTGGGGCTTGGAGCTTGGGGAGGAGGTGGAAATGGTCAAGTGGGTAGTTGAGTTCCTATTTGAAAAGGATTTTCTATTGAGGCTTAAATTCATTCTGTGGTATGGACATTTATGAGTGTTATGTAGATAAGAAAGATGTCAAGAACTATGAGATGATACCATTTATTTTCTAGACTAGACAAAATGAAAAAGAACCATATCTATAGGTGACGTTGGATTCTTGGATGCATTTGAAAATTGAATTGCAACTAAAAACTTTCCAAAAGAGGTGCCTCAAAGAAAGCATTCGAGAAGGGTTTATTGTCCACATGTAGTTATGGGTTTGTAAGGAGGAGAGATAAAAAGGGAAGACTAAAAATTTGAATTTTTGAATATGGCTAATATTTTCTAGATAATGGAGGTCGAGGATGAAATAGGCTATAGATAATGTGAATAAATCTAGTAAGGGGATGTTTGTTGTCAACCATTTTCAACCTATGTTTTGGTGTCTTGAGGGGGGTGAAGGGGGTTTTATGTAATTTTTGTTTGTCTCTACATGCAACTCAATCTATTAAATCTTATTTGTAGAGATTGAAAACAAGGTGCAGGGTGTTATAAACTAAATATGTGGATAATGATGGCTATTAGAAGGTAGAAGTTTAATATCAAGGCTAAGGCTTATATAGATAATTTGTAAATTTCTCTCTATTTATTATACTTATATTTTGATATATTAATAAAAATTATATATTATCAACCAAAAAAAACATTTATTTTAAGATATATAATGGTAGAGATAGATTGAGAGATTAAAACATAGAGATTGAGGGTTAGATGTGTTGCCTTTTGATTCAACAAAAATTGAGCTACTAGGAAGCTGAAACAAAATGCATCTAAGAACTATCTAAATCCCATGACCAATACACTTGAATAGAACCTAGTCCAACTAATAAGGGAACACTTTCCTTCTACTCTTCAAGCTCTATAAAACCTAGGTTTGTGGATCTTGGATTCACACAAATATAACCAGTGCTAAACATATTCTAGAATCCACTAAATGGATATGACCTTGAATCTTCTACACTTATGAAGCATGAACATGAGTGCAAGAGCTACTCATATAATATATCCAACCCACAAGTAAGAAAAGGTCCACATTTTAGCTCCAATCTTACATGAAAGGGAAGCACAATTTTTTATTTTAAAGATTGTAGCAAAAACCATGGAAAAGAGACAACAAAATATATGAAAACTCTCTAGATGAGATTAGTGCCTTATCTCAATTGGGAACCTAAAACATGAGTCACAATACCATTTGTATAATAGAGTTTCTAACATAGCATTAGATCTGAGAAATTTTTCCTTACAACATTCTCTATTAGCACTAATAATTCAGCCTAGGTATCAAATCAATGAAGCACTTTATCAATTTGTATCCTTCACTAGACAACTTAGTTAATTTCTTGAATCAAAGTAAAATAAAAAAACACATATCTCACAACAAGATACCAAATTCACTAAATATTTTATTCATTCATTTGAAACTTGATACAACATTATGTTGATAAAATGATCAGCACCTCATTCAGGATTTGACAAAAGGGATTAATCACCTCCTACATACTTTGATTTGAATGGTTGTATTGGGTATTAACTTATTGGTATTTTGGTTCAACAACAACCCCACTCTAATAAGCTGTATCAAATCTTGGTTACATGTTCCATTGGCCTTATTTTTCGCCCATCAAAATTTTGTGAAACCTTATAAAAATTAGGAAGAAATGTGCTTACATTGCCTAGGGTTTCAAATAATATTTGCCTATTTTCATTATAAAAAAAAAACCTAGGGCAATTTATTTTTTCTTTTAATTGATGTATTTCATTTGAGATAGACTTGCTTTTATTTGAAAATGATATATCTTAAATCTCCTAAATTGTGATGTTGTGAAATTTGTTCATGTGCAACATCACTCTATATTGATCCTTAATTGAGTTGGATTGTGCAAAGGTGCAAAATAGTTTATCTATGTGGTTAGTGCAATGTTGCAATGGTTGGGGTTAACTTTTATGCTAAGGGAGCAAAGCAAAAAGTAAGTGAGGATTGCATGATCGCATCATTTATTTGGCTTAAGGCATTTTAAGTTATGATGATGTGAATAGAGGCAAGTTGTTAAGTTTTATGTGACGTTCATCATGTCACAATGGATTAATGTTAACCTGGGGTCAATGTTGCAATGGAGCATCTACAATGGTTTGTACGATCACCTGGGTTTACATCGAATTAATCTTTTAAGCTAAGATCTAGCAACTACTTATCCTATTTTGGTAGGCCTCATTTGATTTTCAAGCTATATGATTGGTCATTCTTTTAGTCATAAGATGTTCCATGATCAATGGTAGGTGTTTGCCTACATTTTGGAGTTGAATGAAGTTTAAGCAATGTGGGTGTACACTTGATTGACACATTGATTCATGGAACCAGCTCTAGTACATGGGCTACAAAATGAATGATGTGTTAGGATAGTCTCATAGAATGGTAGTCTCTAATTGGTCAAAGATGTTGGCTATGCTAGAGGATCCCAGTTTTGTATCTATTGTTAGATCTCATTGCATCAACGTATGTCATTTTCCCAAATTTTGAAAGTACTTGAGTTTTAGCTAAAATAGGACAATGAGAAACACATACATGTACCAATGGGCCCAAGGTCAATTGTAGTCATAGTTTTCTTTGTCACATGATCACTCATGGTTAAGGTTAAACTAGATTTTATATGGTGATAATGCAATGCCCTTGTTGCATGGTCGCAAGTGTTAAACTTGAGCCAAGATTCTAAGTTTCATATTGGTGATCAAGAATAAGATAATCCATTTATCATATGTTCATAAGTCAATTTAGTCAAAGATATGATCAAGTTATGAGGTTGTGATTGGTATAATAATAGTTTGTCTTTTACCTTTGTCACATGGTCACACATGATTTAGTTTAACCATGATTGTATTTTGTGGGGATGCAATGTGCTTGTTGTTGCAAGATCACTAGAGTTTATGGATAACATTAGGTTAATGTCCCAACGGTGCAATCCGGTTCCATATGGATGAGAATGATGACATGGCATTTCAGTGTTAGAATGATGTGGTGAAATGTCCCTTTGCTGATTTTACATGATATTTCAAGCCTCAAATCAAATTTTTAAAACCAAACAACCAATATCACAAAGATCCACCAATTTCTCAAATAAACCCAAATCGGGTATGTCCGAAATAGTGCCAAAAAACTTCACAACTTCACAAATTATTAATAAATCTGAAAATGGACATTTTTACAGAAATTTCAGCAGAATAATGGCCTACAAAATGACATTTATAGATTTGTATAGCCTTTACACAACAGCTCACAAATGTAGGACAAAAACTATGCTCATCGGGCTCCCGAAATTAACACAAAAATGCCCAAAAACACCACAAAAAAACTAATAATCTATCTCAGAAGTTTAATCACATCCCAATACATATATTCAGCTCTATTTTAACATCTTAAAGTCTCAAATACAGAAGAAACCCAAACTGATATGATATACTCAACTGAAAACACCAAACTCATACCAAAAAACACACCCAAAAACCCACAAATCTGCACTGTTCAGCACAAAGGCAAACTCTGTATGAGCATGTACATGGAATGGCTTCAAACTCCCATCCTTAGTCTTCCTAGAAACCTACAAACTCCCATTCTTGGGTCTCCCTGGAAACCTACAAACTCCCGTTCTTGGGTCTCCTTCTCCACAGGTTTGGCAACCTCTGAAGAATAACAAAGAAATGAGCAAAAATCAAGTTTTGGAATGAGCCCAAAATGCCTCCAAACCCCTTAAAAGAGGGAATAACCCTAACTCACGTCCAAGAGGGGTTAATGAAACATATTTTAATAATAATTTTCATTTATTAGTCCATTCGCTTCCAAAGATTATCCCCCTTTGCTGAAACTTCACCTTTTTGGGCCTGCCTACCTTAGCAAAGATTATTATTTTTAATTATTTGAAAAGGGGACATGACAAGTCCTCCCCTCCCAAATATTTCTTTTCCTCAAGCAATGGCTGAACAATAAACCAATCAATCCACTTGGATCCCAAATGTAGTCATGAACTATACTACTGCCAATTAACACAGGCTCCTGCAATATCCTCTACAATATGACCAAGAGGAATCCATAATCAAACTGACAATTACAGCTCAACCAAACTCCAAAATCACCACTACCATAGTCAGAAACCCATGAGACACAAACTCTTAGAATATCAAAACCTAAGTAAAGTGGACAAATCAAACTACCAACACAGTAAATACCATCAACGCATCCCACTGGCCTATACGAAATGTACAATCCAACTCTGCAACAATGGTGAATGCTCTCGAATGAAACTGTACCAAGTATGGAGAATCCACACACTGTACAACTCCTGCAGTCAACACGACTCTGCAAATCACTGGCCACTATCTCAAAACCATAACTCCCATGCACTGCTGATGGTGAAAAGACATTACAAGATAAAGAGTAAGAAATGGACCCCAAACCAAATTTGCCATGAACAAGTGATATAGCCCACTGTGACTGACTACCAGCTAAGCTAGGAGATGTCATAGCCAAAGGAGTAGGATCAGTAACAACAACTACTAAAGCATCACTACCAAACTCCTACTCTAAGTCATGTATTATCAAGCTGTCAACTACAGAACCTATCACCATGTCATGCCCATCACAACTCTCATCCCGAGGCATCAAACTATCCCATAACTGATGACAAGCACTAGGAACCAAAGTACATCTTTGTATCATCATCTCATCAACATGTTCATCAAAGGTAAATTGATGAGCGTACCTCATAGTGTAATGTTGATAGAATGCGCCAATCTCAGTCAGTGGCTCAGACTGTAATCTAGATGAAACTAACTGCAATTGATCATTAACCATGTTGGAACTAACTACTACCTCCAAAGATATCACCAAGGGAGTAGTATTACTAGTAGGAACCATGCCAACTACTGACTCACCAACATCACACATGATCTTTGATACATCTCTAGTCTCTGTGCCATCAGTACTAGAGGCCACCACCATGTCAGGCATACAACAATCTGCTACAACACCCAACTCAATTGAACCTGACTCTAGTGGGAATGAACCTGATATGCCAATGTTAATATCAAGGATGGATGCATCCCCATCTCCACTATCTCTGACAATCTCAGCCATGGACATCCTCGGATCACCAAACACCATATCTTGTGACTGTATAGAATCAGGTAAAGGCTATAGTCACTCTAACTCCATGGTCACCTTAGCCAAATGAAACTGTGACTCCTTGAAAGCCAACTGTGTACTCTCAAGAATCTCAGAAGTCACCTCAAGCTGCTCAGTAAGCTCACTCACCTCATCTTCCTTGGCCAACAATGCATCATATTCTGTACTACCCCACTCCATAAGATAATCTCTGTCGACTACCAACTGCATATAATTCTATCTCAAAATTCGAATAGTCTCCCATAAAGAGTGGATCTCTGTCAACGAAAGATAACTGCCTTCCTGCTCATCACTAGTAGGAGAACCCCATCCATAAACTGCTAACAACTGACAAGCAGCATCAAAATGCTGGCAAGTGATAGCAATGTCTTGGTCACTAACTCTCAACTGATTAGACACATGATGGCACTGGCTTGACTATCTCCTACAAACCTCCTCTGATGCACTGTCTAAAGGAGTATCCTCAAAGTCACTAGTCTCTAGAGTATTACAATCCATATCATATGAATCAAATCTAAAGCTCATATCAACATACAGAGTATCAAAAACATTAGCACTACTGTCCAACTCCTCTATACCCAAGGAAACTAAGTCTTCAAAATTGCCCACTGCATCCTCCTGGATGTCATCAATTCCAATATGATCCTGGGACTCATCTGTACACACTGCCAAATATGAAATATCATCAACACATTCCAGCAAGTATGGTCGACTAGATATATGAACAAAGCCCAACACCGGTGTATAAAAACTAATACCAACATCAGATAAGCTCTTGGCACAAGAAAAGACAACACCGTGCAATCTGCTAATCAAATCCATGATAGCACCCAAACAATCACTGCTACCAAAAAGTGTTAAAGATTTCCAGTCAACTGAATCCCAAAGGCCAATATAACAATCTCGAGTCCATATCCATAAACTATAATCAGCTAGTAACTCAAGAAAAATCCTCACCTGAGTAATATGACCAATACCAACTAATTCCACATACCTGTCTGACATTATCCCTATATCCTGGATGTGAATGCAAGATGAACTTGCAACATTATCAATGTCCACATATGATCTACCATTCACAGAAAGCTAAGTATTAGGAGTGCAAGATGAAACTAAACTCAATTCCATGCCATGCTTATCCCCATGTCTCTCCCAGTCTTGTAATGCCAATGGAGTATTCACCAAAGAAGCTCGAGTGTCCTCAAGCTCGTGAGAAAGCCTGTCAACTTCCTCCTCCTTCCTCCTCAAGGCATCTGAATAGTCTCTGAAAAGGCTAATAACATGGTCACGATCTGATAGAAGATGTAAATAACTCAACTTCATCATTCCCATTCCTTCCCTAATCGCTTGTAAGTCAACACAAGGAGACTTTGCCTGAACTCCCTTATGTCTACCCTGTAGCTCAATCATCTAAATGTGATCCTCTATCATATCCTGCATACTATCATGATGAGATAATGAAGTCACAATACTATCCTTGTTCACCTTCAGCTGGCTAGACAAATCATGTGGAGTACTACCTGCCTCAACCTCCTGTGAAGCATCTAACTGTGCCTGGTACTCTTTCTCAGCAAAGTCATGAATGCTCAATGTCTGCTCATCTCTACCAAGTATCTCGCCATCATGCACAACAACATCCTCATAATCATCATCTAAACCCACTACCTCCTATGGTAGAGTAGAATCTGAGACCTTTGCCTAGCTATAAGCTAGTTTCTCAAAATCCTCATGCAAGTTCTTGGTAATTATGTCATCTGCCCTGTGAGAAAATTTGCCAAATAGAAATTCAGTCAACTTATCCACCTTAGTTGGGTCAGACAGCATGTCATTCATTATACGGTGGTGCTCAACCAACTATTCAGACATGTCATGGCTTATTTTCTTAAGTTTATCTCGAATGTCTAAACAACCATCCTTTCTACTGTTCTGACTTTGGATATCAATTGTCCAAGATCATGTCCTCTGAGACTCTATACTATACCTGTCCATTCTGGATAAAGTAGAGTGTAACCCCAATAGGTTATAACTTCTTCAAACACCAAGAACTAACATGCAATTGATTAGAAGTAGCATGCAACCATATATTTTGACATGCAACTGATTAGAAGCAACATGCAACCACCAAATTCACCAAGAACTAACATGCAAATGATTAGAAGTAGCATGCAACCATAGATTTTGACATGCATTTGATTAGAAGCAACATGCAACCATAAATTATGACCTGCAAGATCAGGGTAGTTGTCAAAACTAACATGCAAGATCTGGGTAGTTGTCAAAACTGACATGCAAGATCTGGGTAGTTGTCAAAATTGACATGCAAGATCTGGGTAGTTGTCAAAATTGACATGCAAACTCCTACAAACCCTCAAGCTGGCAAGATCATGGCTCTGATACCACTGAAATGTCTCTTTTCTGATTTTACATGATATTTCAAGCCTCAAATCAAATTTTTAAAACCAAACAACCAATATCACAAAGATCCACCAATTTCTCAAATAAACCCAAATCGAGTATGTCTGAAATAGTGCCAAAAAACTTCACAACTTCACAAATTATTAATAAATCTGAAAATGGAAATTTTTACAGAAATTTCAGCAGCATAATGGCCTACAAAATGAAATTTCTAGATCTGTATAGCCTTTACACAACAGCTCACAAATGTAGGACAAAAACTATGCTCATCGGGATCCCAAAATTAACACGAAAATGCTCGAAAACACCACAAAAACACTAATAATCTATCTCAAAAGTTTAATCACGTCCCAATAAATATATTCAGCTCTATTTTAACATCTTAAAGTCTCAAATACAGCAGCAATCCAAACTGATATGAAATACTCAACTGAAAACACCAAACTCATACCAAAAAACACACCCGAAAACCCACAAATCTGCACTGTTCAGCACAAAGGCAAACTCTGTATGAGCATGCACATGAAATGGCTTCAAACTCCTATCCTTAGCCTTCCTAGAAACCTACAAACTCCCATTCTTGGGTCTCCCTGGAAACCTGCAAACTCTCGTTCTTGGGTCTCCTTCTCCACAGGTTTGGCAGCCTCTGAAGAATAACAAAGAAATGAGCAAAAATCAAGTTCTGGAATGAGTCCAAAATGCCTCCAAACCCCTTAAAAGAGGGCATAACCCTAACTCACGTCCAAGAGGGGTTAATGAAACATATTTTAATAATAATTTTCATTTATTAGTCCATTCACTTCCAAAGATTATCCCCCTTTGCTGAAACTTCACCTTTTTGGGCTTGTCTGCCTTTTAGCAAAGATTATTATTTTTAATTATTTGAAAAGGGGAAATGACATGTGGCAAGGGTAGTGTCAAGATGTTAAGGTTCAAAGGAAGGTTTTTTTTGGTCATATGTAATCACATGGACATCAAGCTTATGTTCTTTATCGATCGTATGATGATTAGAGATCCAATGCCCTCATTTTCCCACATTCTGAAGATGTTTAAATTGTAACGAATGTGGGGAAATGTGCAATCAACACATGGAAATCTATAGGAGATGGTAGGCAGGGATTTTTTTAGTGGCTATTATACACCAATTGGCTAATATGTCCCGATTGGGCTATAGAAATTGGCTAAAAAAAACATTGTATACTAGTTGACCGGTTTTCCCAAATTTTATAAAATACTCATGTAGTGGTCAAAATGTTCGCCACTATTATTACATAATTTTAGTTTGGTAGTCAGGTTCTTTGCCCATATTTCTCTTTAATGTTTACTCTTATTTGCCACAGAATTAATTGAGTGTCTATTTCGACGATCATCATTCACCAAATTCCCATTTTCCTATGTGATTTTTTTTTTTATGAGTGACACTGTACTCCACAGACAACTTACCTTGATACGTGTCAACATTCCAGTGACTACCTTGACAATTCTTCTTCCTTCAAGAAATGTTGGCAAAAATTAAACCTCAGCCATTGATCTTGGATCATCAGACGGTCTGAGTTCTAAAATAATACATTTAACATAATTACATTTCAAAACATAATTTGCCATCAATATTAATAATTTTAATAAAAATAAAATTTATAATCACCATTATTTTATAAAAATTTTCTAAACTATTAAAAAATTCACCACCAAATATCCATCGATTGATGCATAATTTGCCAACACTATTAATTTTTTTCACCCAAATCACATGTCATTCGCCACAATTTTATAAATTTTGGGAGGAGGGGGGGGCATTCCTTAAAGTTATCCTTGATGGTAGGCCCAAGTATCGAATGAGTTATATGTTTTAAATTGATAAAGAACATGATGGATTTATTCGATATGTTATTCTATCGAAGAATCAAATGAGAAATGGTTTGTTGCATGGTCGCATAGTTTAACCCATGGTTAAGGAAATAAGTTCCAACAATGTGAAGTAGCCTTAGTCACATGATCATCAAAGTTAAAGGGTAATCATGCATTAAAGTTGTGAGACTGTGAAAGGCTGACATACGGCATAAGGTTTCTAACAAGGTAGAGGTAGTATGGTGAACAAATCATAGTCTAACATGTGGCATGTTGTGGATGTGGAAAAGTCAGTAGGATGGTGGGGTCATCTTTTGAAGAAGGAGATGTTTGATGAATAAAGGTTATTAAGATTCATTCGACATCTTTCCATCAATAGAAGTGGGCATACAGTCATTTTTGCATGATCATAAGGTTGAATCAAGAAAAAGTGACTGACAGTTGTGACCCAACAAAATGATGAATAATGACAAACTCATAGTTTTGCAAGATGTTATGATCAAATAGAATTTGAAGCTATGATGCAGCTTATGAGAGGGTTCACAGTGTCATGGTCAGCATTGGTTGAAAAAGAAGGTGACGATGAGGTTGCAAAAAAGTAACAAGAAGATAATTCCATCTAGTCAGAGTGTGACACATGGCTCTCAATAAAAAATCAATTGATAATTTGACAAAGGTGGCAAAGAATCTTGATTTTTAAAGCTCAGCATTGAACAAATAGGAAAGATGGAAGCAAAATATGTATTTCTATGGTCATGATTATTCATCTACTCTCTGGAGAATTCATATCCACTTCTTTCTATCACTTCTACGATGAATTAGCGTGCAAAAGATATGATTTTCTTTCAAGGCTATTCATTATTCTATGAGATATTATTGCAAGTTTGTTATGCCATGATTGTGGAGATTTGATTTTTAGTTATAACAAGAGAGTAGAGAAAAATTATTCAATAGCATGTGGAATATTTTCAAGTGGACAAATGGTAGTATCAGATCAAATCCAAAAATTCTTCTTGTCTATTTATTCTTTTCTTCTCTCTTTTTTAAGGGTTCCAATCTCTGTTGTGATACCAATAAAGGGGTTCTAGTCTTTATTACTATGATCACAAGGATGAATCCAATTCTATTGTTGTGATACCACCCACGTCTCAACATTTTCTTTGATTGAACAGAAGTTTTTTTTTCTTTGAAGTATCTAAAATACATAGTCATTCATTGTGTCTTTTTTGAGTTTTACATACACCATGATGTATTGATTTCAAGGAAATTAATAAGAAAGCCTCACTAAAATTTTTAGTCTAAGATTTTTCTCCATCTTCATGGATTTGCGATTTTCTATTGATATATGCATAATGTGCATATTGTCTAGTTGAAGCTTGGCTTTGAAGTTGTATGCCATTATATGTTTTCTTATTGGGTCAAGGACCTAAGTAAATTTCTTGATACACATTGATAGAATTGTAGGGATCATGAGAGGATATGATAAGCATGAATTTCATTGTGAAGATAGATGTATATTTACAAAGTAGATAGATGGATTTGATATCTAGATATATAAGTATATTAGGATATCCATGTGTATGTTGTGACTTAGTCAATTCCCAATGGATAAGGGACTGATCGGCTTGGGGAATGCATGTTTTTGTTATTCATACCTGAGTTCTTGTTGATATTCAACATCATTAATAAAAAAATTTCCCTTTTATATTGAAAGAGATAAAAGAGTTACCCTCACTTGTCTTATTTGGTTCATAGGTTGTGTTATTAGCTATTCCATGCCTATGTTATTTATATAAGCATTAGAAGATTAAGGGCATTATCTGCTTTGTTAGATTCAAGTGTGTGGTTTTAAAAAATTGGTACCATATAAATGAATCTAAGGTATACCTGCCAAGGTTTTGTAGAGCCTAAAGTAGAAGAAGGGTATAGCCTTATAGTTAGTCCTAGTGTCTAAAAGGGTATGTTGTAGATGGGGAGTAGCTACCCCTAGATGTATCTTGTTCTCATTGGGAATTTGAAGCATAACATTTTAAAACACCAATAGGATCAAATCCTTGAAACCTTGGGTAATGTTGAGGGGGAGATTATTGACAAAATATTTAGTGCTTCTTTGGGATTTTTGACAAGCACTTAACCACCTCATGTGTACTATGAGTTGAGTGCTTGTATCGGGCATTAACAGATCAATCTTTTGGTACAACAAAAATACCACTCTAAAATATTACAATGGAGAGATCTTAACCATAGTATTTTGTTGATTACCCTTGCTATCTCATCTATACAATAAACTAAGACTCAATAGATACAAGAAACCCTACAAAGACTCAACATGAATCTATTGATCTACTCAAGAAACTATACAAGGTGTTGCTCAAAACATGAAAAACTTGATTGAAAAGGTGGGAAACCAAGCTATGGAAACTTTCCCAACAAGATGAAATCAACCCTACTGAAAGACCAAAAAAAAGATATAGATCTAATCTTCTCTTTCCATGTTTCCTCCTCATTCTTCATCACCTGCTAAAGAAAATCCACTTTCATCTTTCCTTAACTAAAAACCCAATCTAATCTTCATCATTTGGCACAAAAAACTCAAGAAAATATCTTCAAATGATGAGAGAATAGACCAAATGGAATAAACCAAAAATATTGCTAAATCCTCAACTAAAAGGGCC
Organism: Cupressus sempervirens; assembly: GCA_028749045.1. NCBI lineage: Eukaryota > Viridiplantae > Streptophyta > Pinopsida > Cupressales > Cupressaceae > Cupressus > Cupressus sempervirens. Next base: position 702,717,717 of record CM053784.1, read on the forward strand.
ACCAAAGGGATAGAATAATAAAATAATGTTGTTTTGATAACCTTGTCCAAGTTTGGAGAAAACCTTGTTAATAGTTTTGCTAAATGATGCCTCACTACCATAGAAAATCCATGAAAAAAGCCTACAAGGTTTAGTTAACAAAACCACTAATTTAAAAAACTTGATAATATATTTCATATAGTTTGGAAAAATAAAAGAGTTCATCTTCTCCCCTTTCCATAAATATGTAACACTTATATGTTTAATGGACAACATATGTGGCCCTAACTCTCCTTTAGAAGACATACATTTAAACATTGCATGCTCATTTAACATTTAAAATCTTTAATACATAGTTCAACTATATAACATATATTTTCCCATTAGAAATAAGTGTATAACTAAAGATCAATCTAATTGGTCCATGTCTTCAAGTACGCAGGTCCCGTAAGCTTTGAAATTCTTCCCTTCTTATTTTGGAGAGAACTAAGACCTTTTTTAATTTTTTAATTGAACTTTAAATCATGGTGGGTGGGCCTTTCACCTTGTCTTGTACTCAACATCACTTTCTTATATGAGCATGAGCGCACACTTTGGAAGGATTTTCTTTTATAATTTCAAGTTTGAAACCCACCTTAACTTTCCCTCCAAACCCATGTCAAACCAATCAACTGGCAAGGTGTTACGTGGTAGCACTCCATTTGTCCACCTCGTCCTACTCATTTCTCTTTCATCGCCATATTATCCACTAAGACCCATTTGTTAAGTCAATAGAACATGGTACCCTATGATTCACTAGATTGGCCACCTCATCATCTCCTATGAATTAGACCCCACAAACACATTTTGCCTCGTCACGAAGGTGCGATGAGTAAACATCATGCATCTTACCTTTGTAAACCCTTCATGTCACTACCACCTTTGCACATAGCCTTGACTCATCAATGCCACATGTCATTCATTCACATTGTCACAATGGTTTGAGTGGGGGACCATTTTTTACTACAAGATTATGAGCTCTTTCCATATGTACACCCTTTCTAATTGGACTTCCTCACATGTGTACCAAGTGTCAGATATCCCTTCACTATTAGATTTGTCACATTACATGTTAGTTTCCACTTCACCATCTATTCATACACCATGTTCATCAAAATATAGCTAATACCCATCTAGTTGGGACCCACACAAGATCTATCTTTTCTATTAAAAATTTTCTTAAGACATTTTAAAAGGTATGTGTTCATACATAACAACAACTTGGTGTTCCTCACATGGGTAATGTGGGACAAAACAACTTCATTATTTACTATGAAAGAATGATGCCAAGCAATTGTGGTGACCCCTTGCAAATAAACAAGGCCCACATAAATGTTGCACCCTTGCAGAAACCACAATCTCCTAAATATTAATGCACATTCACTAACCAAAGCTAGTCCTCCATGTGGAGAAGATAACTTCCCTCTATTCAAAACCACCCTCTCACATTTTTGAATGCATATCTTTTCTTTTGACATTGCAAAGGCGGTGCCTCCAAAATTAATTTCAAGTGCCTCTTTCATAAGGTAATGCCCCCTAGACACATGTACACACTAGGCTAAGGGTATTTTCTTCAAATTGGCAATTGGATTCCTCTATATTCATCTCTAACTGTGTCTCTCACCTCATCCATTGTATTAGGCTTCAAAAATAACTAAGTGGGATTTGGAAAAATAGATTGAGTTACCTAAAATAGTCCACTTGTTTTATTTTTCTACCATGAGAATATTGAAAGAAAATTCAATAATCAAAGGCTCTTACCTTTGATGCAATCATGACAAAGTTTTGTACAACTTCTAGTAGGAAACAACTCAATCCTATTGATGAATAGCTAATAACATGTTATCTCATGAGAATGTTTTAGAGAGTTTCTTCGCTAGATGAGTTATTATTGGAGTGTACCTCAAAAATTATGCCTTGTGCACTCCTTGGATTTTCAATTCTCTCCTTTACTATTCAAGGTTCCCTTGTCAAAAGATCAGGTTTCACATTCTTGAGGTGCTTCATCATTTGCAAGAAACAAACATTTACATATCCATGTAACTTGTTGCATGGTCTCTATAGATGAATCAACCTTGATATTTGAAATATCAATAAAGTATAATTTTTTTTACTTTGAAATATATAACATCTTAGCTACTCTTCCAGGTCTCTAGTAATTTCCATAACACACTTCTACCACATCCTAAACTTGCTGACTATCCTTCAATAAAGGATGGGCAACACTTTCACCATTTTCCTAGATACAATAGACCTTACTTGGTGGCCTAGGTTGAATATATTTTTTTTCATAAAATTATGATCTCTTTGTGTAATATCTACAAATGATCAAATTCTTTCTTCTATTGCTCATTATGTGTATAATCCCACACATCCATTTGATCTCAAATGATGCTAACTACATATTTTATGTCATCACAAGTAACCTCAATAATACTCCATTGTTTTTCCTTCATCTTCAAAACTTCTTATTTTTGTATGGTTTCATTATTGATACTATCATCTAAAATTACAATGATTTTAATAATGAGAATTTTGCATCTGCAATGAGAAAGAGAATCTGATGATGCAAGTCAAGTTAGAGTGTGGCCCGACTAAAAAAATTCAAACTCAAACATCTGAATCCTTAAATAGATTTAGGGACCTCAAAACTATCACCATATTTAGTTTGATCATATTTGAACGCCAACTAACTATTAATTTTGTGGTTCAAAAAACTCTATAGAAGACTCCACATTTAATGAACTAATAACTTGACCAACTTTAAAAACTAACAAAATCAAAAAACTAAGGTTTGACACATGGAAAATATGTTCAACCTCTTTCATCCTACAAATTTTCATCTCATGACTATATCAAGATCAAAATATATGAACTATTGAAGATGCTTTTTTGAAATTGATATGCATTCAAACATGTCAAAAATTAGAAAGTTCCATTTGGATTTGACTTCAAATACTAGTCAAATGGTCATTTGGGAATCCACAACTTGGGGCATGGTTTCATACTAATATGGAGAGTATGTAAGAAAATTTTGAGCTCATGAAAATATTATGGGTGCAATTGGAAAATCATCAAAGCTAGCTTCCTAGATTTACAGAACTGGGCAACTGATAAAATATAGATCTTTGGAAATGGAATGGCTACAAAAAAGTGCTCAAATAAATTCATCAAAACTTTAAAAATAATATAGAGCTCTTATGTTTAGTATAAAATACATTGGTATAATTAGTTTGACCTCATCAATTATAGGTTCCAATTTATAGCATCACTAACAAGGCTACCAATCATTATGTCAAACTAATCTACAGTAAAACTTTAGAAATTGGAATTGAAAGCACATTTGAAAACTGATCAAATGGATTCATCATAGTATCAAACTTGAAAAATATAATGTCCATGACCCCTATAATGTAGTAGAAAAAAAAAATTATTTGAGTTAACTGGATTGATGTTAAACTCAATCAAACAAGTCTTCTTGGATTTATGAACAAAGTGTAACAATGAGACAATAATTAACAAACAACTTTGGGAAACTCAAAACACTATCAAAACATGTTGAAAAAACTTGAAATCTGAAACATAGGTCCTTTGATATGCATACTAACCATCCCTAAAATGGAAGGTCCTAAAAATTAACTCTATACAAGATTTTCAAATGCAAACTAGGTCTTTGTGTGTTGTTTGAAACCTGGGTAAAAATGCAAATTTCTCAAATGCTCTATTGACATCTCATGGAATTATTCAAAATTGTAGCCTAAGGCCTTGAGATACATGTATATACTAAATAAAAATTAATGAACACTTGAAACTCATCACGTTGGAAATAAAGAAAGTAACTGAGATGAGAGAGGTGAATCAGTTACCACAAAAATAATTCCCTATCCCTAGATGTCAAATCAAACTTTTTCATTGATAATGTAATTCTTTATCCAGCTCGGTTAAAATTAAGTTCTTAGTGTAACTCAGTTAACAAAGAAGTCTTATGATTATTAATTTTCTTTAAGCTTTATTAATTTAGTTGCAAAAACACAAAGCATAAAGAAAATAACATGAACATGGATGACACCAAGATTTAAAATGGAAACCCAAACTAGGAAAACCACCATGCAAGTAGTTACAATATTTTCACTCTTTTGAAGTGAACTCTGCTAGGAGCCAACCCTGTTAAAGGTTACAATAGATACTATTAAGTATGAGATTGTTAGAGGATTTAGTTCACCCTAATAGGAGTGGTTTGGTTAGAGGTCTTCAAACATGTCAATCTTGAAATGTCACCTTATTAGAGGACTTACAGTCTAACTATTAAGTCAACTTTATTAAGAGATTTCTTTATTGCTATAATGGTTAGAAGGTAACAGTAATTTGACCTGATTTATGAAGTAACTTCTTTTTTAGATTAAAATCTCTATTTGGCTTGACCTCTACATCCTTGATGATCATAATATTATGTTTTGCATCTTCCACACTTGCCTAATCTTCCTTTTTCTTTGATCACATATCCATTTTGTTTTTCTTTCACTTGCACTTTTCATTACACTTCTTGACCTTTCTTATATATCATAAGATTTTCCAATTCATCTTGAATATTTTTTCAAATAATAATTAAACATCCAACTATTTAACCTTAATTAGTCAATTAATTAAGAAGTGTAATCTACTGATACTTAGTTAATACTTGGGTTAACCACTTGATTAACACTATGATTCCTTCATTGCATGACTACTTAGTTAACAATGTGATTCCTTCATTACCCAACTATGGTCAATTAATACTAATAGTGCTCAGTTAATACTATCAATACTTAGTTAATACTTACTATACTTAGTTAATACTGAAATTTATGTAACATTAATGACAACATACAATTTGTATAATTATTTCCAACAATCTCCCTCTTTGGTATTTATGGAAACACAACATGTCAACATACAATGATAGAAGTATGAGCAATTAGATAATATCCTTAGTTTTATTTTGATTCTCATCCATACCAACTCCCTCTATAACTCTACCTAGATTTTTCTCAACAGTTTCCAAATGAATTCTCCCTCTTACATTTGTCATCACTTTTCCTTGCACTTTTGTCATTATTTTCCCTATTTTTTGTATATTCTCATCATTTTTATACTTTCTCTCTTGGGATACATAATCTCCCTCTTTGACATCAAATGCCAAAGGATACATACTTTGAATTTACTATGTACCTTTTTTATTGATTCATATGAAATATGTTATAAATTTCACACTTGAACTGTGACAATCTACATCAACTTGATGGATCTTCAATGAAGCTTAGTTGATGCATCATTATCCTATGTTTTAGTGAGCATCAGATAGGGAAGTTAAATGTAAAGTCAACCAATATAATTGAGAGTGGGGGGATGAACTAGTTATCCAACTAATATAATAATTATCAACCTTATTAGTCCTTAACCATACGAGCAATATAACCAACAACCATAACAAGATACTCATACACAATAACACCAAATATGTTAACTAGAGAAACCCTTGATCAAAGAGAAAACCCCAGTGGGGATGGTACCAACAAAATGATGTACTAATATAAATATTCCTTGTTAGAGGATGGACTTTGTTAGGATTCAATAAAAACATTTAGTATATATCAATCCCTATTAGGAGACTTTGAATCCATGTTAGGAGACTCCAACCCTATTATGAGTTGTACCAAACCTCTTCATAGTTATGGAAGGAAGATGGACCCACTATCCAAATAGATCAGAGACAAGACCAATGAACCCACTATCCAAATGATCTTGTAATATTCCTTATAGAATAATAGAAATAAATTATATGTTTACTTCATCTACCTCTATCCTATCAATTGAGCTTTTTCTCCTTCTATTATTGATACTAGATCACCAACTTCGCATCTAGTAACCCCTTGGATCACTTACTTACATTTACTAAATACCCTGCTCTTGTTCACACACTTCACACTTCATCAACATTCATTGCATAATTTACCAAAAGGAAAATAACCTTCCTTTATACCATTTCCTCAAAACAATTCCTTGAGTTGGCCCTTAATCTTTCCTAATTAGTTATAATAGGTCCACAATACTTGATAATTAATTATGTCACAATTACAATATTGTCGGCTCATATTTTTTACAACTTCTTACACATGTGACTCTAGACCTTGTGCACTCATTGGCGTCAAACTATCTACTATCACTATACAAATTTGCATATCATGATTCTATCTCTATTAAGAGATATAATCCAACTATCAGAAATTGTTTATCAGGTACTATGTCTAAATACTAATTTCTATAAATCAAGTATATTTTATATGTGTCTTCAACTTACTTCATGTGAAATTAACCTCATCATCAGGACACTATGTAGAACATGTCCTCAACCATGCTTCACCTAAACATCAAACATCTATTCCTATGACCTCAATCTCTATCTACTATTTTGCTAGTCTTCACAAAAACCATACTATGTTGTCATCAATGACAAACATGGTCATGAATGCAACATGCTAAAAATATCTACAAGCTCTAGAAATTCTTAAGATACTCCCCCAAAGGAGTACCATAAGCATTCATGCTAACAATCACCCCCCTTGGAATTGATGGAAACATAGATGAAAAATATCTAAGTTCCAAGAATACCAAAACAACACTCTATTTTTGTTGTTGTTGTTCTTGTCCTTTCAAATCCTCTTCATCAATCATATTTGAAATCCTCTAGAATAGTGCTCTTTTCTCCATCTCTTTCTTTAGTATTGGCATTATTTTTTCACATACTAAACAAGTCTTCAAATTCTCCCCCATACATGGTACTTCTCTATGAAATCTCTCCCCCATAGTACTAAGGAGATTCTTCTCTATGCATACTCTCCCTCATTCATATATAGGAGATTTTTTCATGCATACTCTCCCCTATTGACATAAATTACAAAGGATTAATTATGTCAATCATCTACTCCAAGTCTTCAACAAGATCAAAGACACTATTTTAAAACATTTACCAAGAGTCCTTGATGACTCTACTCATCTCAGATACTCCCCCGTACAAGAAGCATCAGGATTCAGTCTAGTCAAACAATAGTGCTCTGTACCACTGGACTAATGCAATCTTTGCATCATCAACTTAGAAGTAGGTAGGGGTATAACCCTAAGCATACCTCTTATGTACTCAACTTTATATTTAGGAAAGAAAATTGTAAAGATATCTGCAATATGTTTTATGTATTGACATACACCAATATAATTTCTTTCTCTGCAACTTTCTCTCTCAAAATGATACTTAATAGATATATGCTTAGTCTTAGAATACAATATAGGATTCTTAGACATACTCATTGTACATGTGTTATCACAATGTATGATAATAGGATCTAAAAATTATATTCCAATGTCCTTTAGCATCTCCTTCATCCAAATGATCTGATTATAATTATTTGTTGTTGCTATTTACTCTACTTTAGTTGTCCACTATGAAACACAATCTTTTTTCTTTCTCATCTAAGAAACCAATCTTCCTCTAAGGAAAAATGCTCCACCACTAGTACTTTTTCTATCATCCATACAACTTTTGGAAATATTCAAGACTATGCTAAGTTACTGAGAGGGGAGGGGTGAATCAGAAACTTTGAAAACTTTACCAAATTTAGATCTTAATTATAATAATCCAATAACCATTTAATTCAATAAATTAGATCTATCTGCATGCATAAGAAACTAAAAACATTCATAGCACATGAACACAATAATTTAGTGACCCAGAAACATTCCAAGTAGAAAGTAAAATTAGGATGGGGATGATACCCACAGAATTTCAATACTACAGCATAAAGTTGGCATGTTAAGGCTTACAGTGATCACTTCTGATGATTTGCATTGTTAGGAGCAATTAGGACTGCTAGGTCCACCTTGTTAGAGGATTTGCAAACATACAATGAAGTATGCACTCAGTAAAGAGATTTAACAAAAGACTATTAATTCTACCTTGTTAGAGGATTTGGACCGATTCACCTATTAGAATGAAACAGATGATCTTTGTCTTACAACTAATTTTCTAATAGAGATTCTTTGAAGTACCGATCACCTTTACGTGATAGATATGACTTTACTACTCATTTTCTGATATGGCCTTCCAATATATTTTGTTGTTGATCTGCATTCGCATGCATACATTCATCTAATCCTTTTCACTTTTTTACTTCTTTTTTTTTTGGATATGATACAATACATTACACATATATATCAATCCAATTTACAAAAGCACAAAGTTGGCCAATATACAAGTTAACACCAATATAACAAAGTCAGCTCAAATGAAAACACTCAGGTTCTAAAGACTAACTTGGTGAAGTTCTGATACATGGCCTCCATTATCATTACTTGGCATCATCATGCATTTGGTAGAAGTAGAGGCTCAATCCATACTAATCATCTCAGAGTAGTCTCAAACTCAGTCTACATTGGCAACTTAGTAGATATTGTGTAACTTGGTAGAAACCGAATTATATGTTTACCATAATTAAACTCAGTAAACATTGATCATCACATAGCTCAGTTAATACTATCTTCACTTCTCATGAACTTTTGACTCGGTAGAAACTGTGAAGCTTGGTAACCACTAGGATGTTCAGTAGGAACTGTAAAGCTCGGTGGCTACTAAATTACATGGAAAACATTGTAGACTATTCAATGAGCTTGGTAACCATATAGAATCTAAATAAGTTTTGTCACTAATAAAAAACTTGACTTAATGTCAAAAATCTCCCCCTTTGGCATTAGTGACAAAAACACTTATCAACCAAAACTTATATACATCATAGTGTGATACTAGCTCAGTACTAATTTTTTTCAAAATTTATCTTTGTAAGTATATACAATATACTTTCCTTTACATGATTCTCCCCCATACAATATTCATACTATTTTTCATATATACACATTGTCTCTCTCCTTTTTTGACAATAATGCCAAAAATTTATTCAAACTTGTTTACATAAAGACACCAATATAAGAAAGAAACTCATAATCTGCCTTAAGTATGAGTGCTAAAGTCTTATCCCAATTTTCTTCCAAAATTTTGCATGTATGTAGAGCAACTTGGACTTCTACAAAGAGTTCTATCATGTGATCTACAATTGAGAAATTGTTGTCATGGATCAATGTTATTAGGTAAAAATTGTGTTTCTACACTGTGTCCATGATGGGAAGGATCATATTCTAGATGTCTATCAGTGAAGATCGGATCCTTGCTTCTTCTCTCAACAACTATGCCTACATATCTGACAAGAATCTGATTTTCATATAATGTGCAGAGCTTGAACTGGGGTCACGTTGCAACTATTGTGCATAGCCTTCAGATCTTCATCAATCTTTGTCAGTTTTCTCTTTATTTCTTTTGTGAACTTGGTAAAATTACATAATTTCCCAAAAAGTGATGTTATATTTGTGCAAAAGTTTTCAAGATTAGTCAAAATTGAGGAAAGCTCCACTTGCTGAATGGCAATTTGTTGAGCAATGTGTTCAAGCACTTTGTTATCAAATTTCTTCTCTTCTTTCTCAATCAATTTGTCTTCACCACTAGAGTCCTCATTAAACTTCTAGACTACTTCTTCTAATTGAGATAAAATGTGTTGAGAAGTATCAACTTCAACACCTATTACCTTAGTCAAAATATTCTTAGCACTTTCAATCATTTTATATTCTCTGTCTCTTTCCTCTCTTAATTTCTTCTATTTCACTTTATTTTGGAGGAGATTACTAGCTATTTGCATTTGATCTACAGTGGCATTATCAAAATCCCACTTTGGAATCTCAATCTCTTCATCTAGATTAATGTCCTCCTCTATCTCCTTTCCACTTAAAATTCTTATATTTGGTTGAGCCTTAGGTTCAATTTCCTTTGTACATATTGTCTTAGAATTTGGAATGGAAACAATAGTAGAGATAGTAGGTCTAGTAGTAAAAACTGATAGAGTACTAATAGATGGAATACTGATTGGTAGGCTTACTAAATCCAAAATTGATATACTTACAGGAGTATCCAAAGCTATAGAGAACAAAACTGTAGAATCCAAAATTGTAGAACTCAAAACTATACTTACTACTGAAGAACACAAAATTGTAGAACATGTTGTACTCACTACTAATGATCTGACTTGGGAACTAATGAAGAGGGAGGTTGTAGCTTGGTAGATGAAGTGGTAGACACTTCCATTGGTGATGTGTTGAGTTGTCAGAGAACAATGAGTGATTGGACATTTGATGTATCTATTGTGGCCACAATCAAACTTGTTGAAGCTAACAAGCTGCTGATTTGCTTGGAGAATGAGGAAGTGAGGCAATGATTTTTTTTGCTATCTTCATAGGATCAGTCTTCTCATCATCTTCTTTGACTTCCTCCATGGCTTCTTCCTCTTTATCTTCTTCAACTTCTTCATTGTCAAATTGTATTATCTCAAAGTTTGTTCCTTCTTCCTCATCATCCTTGACTTCTATTAGAGAGTCACTTTGTTTATGCAAGTGATAAATATTTTTCCACATATCTATAGAATTCTTGACTACATTCTCTATATCTTTTAACAAAATTAAACAAGTATGAAATCTAAGATTCATCTTGTCTTCATTTTTCTTCATAGACTCTTTTACCTCAGCATTGGTAATGCTCGGTAACAACTGCCTCAGGGTTTGTTCATAGATATCTTTTGTTGTCTACATGGTTGAGTCCCATCTTGGCTTCAATCTCTCTAATAATCATTAGAAATCTAGGAGGCTATCTGATCAGGGGAATACTTCCATTTTCCCATCTTGGTTAGCACCAATTATTCAATTTGCTTCTTCTCAGCCTTTGTCCTAGTCTCATACTTTAGTGATTTGAAGTTGGTTATTCCTACACCTTCTTCCATTTGTTTCAGTTTTGTATCTATTACACAACTAATCTTCATGCCTCTATCATCCTACTTGGCTAGATTTTTCTTCTACAACTCTACCCAACCTAGGGTTTTAGTAGCTTTGGCCTTGGAAAGCATGGAAAGATCGATGATACGATGAATCATATTCTTAGTAATTAGAACTAGTTGTTGAAGCCATAACTAACCATTGTGAACTTGGCTTAAGATGTATTTGATCCATTTGATTTGGAAACTTCAAGGTAGGTGGGGAATGTGGGTTAAACCCTTATCTTCCAAGTGTTTATATTTAGGTTTAAGAACACCATTCACACATAATTCACCTAGGGAATCATCCATCTCTAGGGTTCCAATTTCTTGAATTGCACACTTAAAATGAGTACAAATATTGTTGATGAGTAGTACCTTAGGAGGCATTTGTGATTGCGCTCCATTTGGATCGAGGGACTCCGTAATTGCTAGTACAAGTTTGAAATCTGGTAGTTTCCATTTGACTCCTCGGACCAACATTTTTGACCCTTTCTTTGCCTTGTTGGTACTACTTGATGCTACCATGGCTACTTGGTAGGTGATGGAAAACTTGGAAGAATTTTACTACAAATTCTTCTCAAAATTGCTTGATTTCTTTGCAATTCACTTGATCACAATAACACCTTTTTAAAAAAAATTCATGAAAAATGAATTCTATCTCCTTTTCTTTTGATAAAATTTTGCCATTAATGCTTGGTACAAAATTATCATTATGTATGATAGTATGCATCAGTATGTGATAGCCTATCATCCACTATCTATTTGGATTTCTTGATGAATGCTTCATAACTCGGTAACCAAACATGTGTGACTAGTTACTCTTGACCTTGCTCTATAGAGTCCATGACCCAACCTTACTCGGCAAACAAAGTAGGTCAGTGATAACTAATGTTGATCTTCTATGATCCTTTTGTATCTTGAGTACTAATTTGGATCTTTGCTTCTTTTCAATTTTGGGACTATTTGGATGCGATCATGATAACGTAGTTATAGTTCTCACTTAGAACTTAGTTGGAAATGGTGGAGTCACACACTTCTTGAGTGACATGACCATCATTGCTTGGACTTGCTTCTTTGGTGGATTTAGGAATCCATTACTGCCTCATTTTCTTTCTGATGTTGCCTACCTTAGCTTTCTTTTCACCTTCAATTCTACATGTATTCATGCAATTCTTGGCTAGATGACCAAGTTCTTTACAAGTGAAACATCTTATGGTGGTATCTCTTTTCCTTGTGTGATGTTTAACATAGTTCATGCCAATGTGTCCATACTCTCCATAGTAATGACATCTACACCAAATGTTGTAGTCCCAACCAAATATTGCTTTCACAATTTTCTCTACTAGATTGAATGTCTTGATTCTGCAGTCTGATGCCTTGTGACCTTGTTTCTTGCATTTGTGACACTTACCTTCAAATTTTGGTTTCTCTTTACATTCCTTAGCCTTATGACCATGTTGATTAAAATTGTAACATTTACCATTGAATTTTTGTTTACCATTACTCCAACATTTATTTGATGTATGACCTATCTTACCACAGTGATTGCAAGTAGGTCTTTGATTCCATTGAGCACCTTGTTGGGAGGATTCACCTTCTTCTTTGTATCCAATTCCTACTTTACCCTTTTGTCTATAGAGATTCTGATCATTCAGTTGATTCAATTGATTCATGTCTACTTGGGATTTCATCATTCTTTCACTAATTTCCTTTTCAGTGTTTAGGTCATTCTTCAATTTTTCACTAATTTTCTTTTCAGATCTCAGCTCACTTCTAATTCTCTCATTGATTTTTCTTTCTAAATTTAGATCATTCCTTAATCTTTCATTGATCTATCTTTGACTCATGATTTCTTCATTTGCATTGGAGATCTAATCTATAAGATCTTCATGCTGAATGGATTGGTTTTGGATCTTGTTGTTTCTTTCATCCATTTCTTCTTTCATCTTATTCTTTTGTTCCAAGATTTCACATAGCCTTATTGACTGAATTTCTTGTTCTCTTTTGAGCTTTCTTATTTCTTCTTGCAGGGAACCATTTTTCTCTAAGAGTTCTTTGATTGCATCATTTTCTTCATCTGAGCTACTTGAAGGGAAAAGGTCTTCAATATTTTCTTCGCTATACTAGTGATCATTCATCTAATTTGCAAGTTCCTTTCTTCTTTTCAGAGATTGGGAAAGTTGCTCATTGGCTTTCTTGAGCTGTACAATGGCCATTTCTAGATCTAGCTTTTCATTGTCAATTGCCTTATCAAGTCTGAATATCTCCATTGTCCTTGATCATTTCTTGAGAAATTAAGCTTTATCCTAAGAACCATAAGTGCTCTGATACCAATTGTCAGAAATATTCAAGACTATGCTAAGTTACTGAGAGGGGAGGGGTGAATCAGTTACTTTGAAAACTTTACAAATTTAGATCTTGATTGTAATAATCCAATAACCATTTAATTGAATAAATTAGATCTATCTGCATGCATAAGAAATTGAAAACATGCATGGCACATGAACACAATAATTTGGTGACCTAGAAACCTTCCAAATAGAAATTAAAACTGGAGTGGGGATGATACCCACAGAACTTCAATAATGCAGCATAAAGTTGGTCTATTAAGGCTTATAGTAATCACTTCTAATGATCTGCCCTATTAGGAGAAATTAGGACTACTAGGTCCACCTTGTTAGAGGATTTGCAAACATACAATGAAGTATGCACTCAGTAAAGAGATTTAACAAAAGACTATTAAGTCTACCTTGATAGAGGATTTGGACTGGTTCACCTGTTAGAATGAAATAGCTGATCTTTGTCTTACAACTAATTTTTTGGTAAAGATTCTTTGAAGTACTGATCACCTTTATGCAATAGATATGTCTTTACTGCTCCTTTTCTGATATGGCCTTCCAATATATTTTGTTTCTAATTTGCATTCACATGCATACATTCATCTAATCTCTCCTTCTCACTTTTTTACTTTCTTTTTTTTTTGATATGATACAATACATTACACATATATATTAGTCCAATTTACAAAGTCACAAAGTCGGCCATTATACAAGTTAACACCAATATAACAAAGTTGGCTCAAATGAAGACACTTAGGTTCTAAAGACTGACTTCATGAAGTTATGATTGTCCACTATCATTACTCAACATCATCATGCATTCAGTAGAAGTAGAGGCTCAGTCCATACTAATCATCTTAGAGTAGTCACGAACTCGGTCCATATTGGTGACTCGGTAGATACTGTGTAACTTGGTAGAAACTAATTTATATGTTTACCATACCCAAAATCAATAAAAATTGATCATCATATAGCTTAGTTAATACTATCTTCACTTCTCATGAACTATTGACTCTGTAGAAACTATGAAGCTTGGTAACCACTGGGATGTTCGGTAGGAACTATAAAGCTCGGTGGCTACTGAATTACATGGAAAAAACTATAGATTGTTCAACAAGCTTGGTAACCATATAGAATCTAAATAAGTGTTTTCACTAATAAAAAACTTGACTTAATGTCAACAACAAAATGCCCAATCTACATCATTATAGGTACATAAAGTGGAATCACTTGATCTATCATACTATAATCCATAATTAGGTGTACCTTTCAACTATATGAATATCCCTTTCACTACTGCATAATGATACTCCTTAGGATCAGCTTGAGATATAGCTATAATCCTAATTGCATTTTTTATATCTGGTCTAGTGTGAGTTAGATATTGCAAACCTCCAATCATTGGTCTATACTCCATCTGCTCAACTATAGGTGTCTCATCTTTGCTAGATAACTTGTGACGAGTTCCCATAGGTGTACCAACAAAAATACAAATTTCCAAGCCAAATTTTTTCAATGGGTCTTTCAAATACTTAGCTTGTGAAATGAAAATACCATCATTTTTTTGCACAATCTATAAACCTAGGAAAAATTCCATCTCGCCAATCATGCTCATCTCAAATTCATTCTTCATCTCTTTATCAAACTTATCACTTGCCTCGTTATTACCTACAAAGATTATGTCATCAACAAATATCACAATAATCAAAAAACCATTCTCAATTTCTCTCAAATATAAGTTAGCATATGTCATAACTTTAACAAATCCAAGTTTTGCCAAACACTTATCCATCTTGCATACCAGGTTCTAGGTGCTTGCTTTAGACCATATAGTGTTTTCTTCAATCTAAATACCATATCCTTGTTGACAACTAGATAATGGAGATATGCAATTTTTTTCATTTAGGGAAACACATAATGTACATGCTTATAGGAAACCTCAGAAATAAAGATACTTCACTTTTTGTACTCAAAAAATTGTCTAAGTATGAATTTGGTATATAGCAGTTTATTATTTTGTTTATAACTTGTTGTTGATGTCATATTATGACTAGTAAAATTAGATGGAGATTGTATACATGTTGATGATGATGTCTATAACCTTGAAAGTCAGTATAGACTATACAAAACAAAGATATTCATGTTTTAATGAAACAAGACAGTGAAATTAAAGGAAAGGATTATTTTGTTTACTAAATAATTACTTGTCCAATTAGGGCTGACATCCTAGATGTTTACTCTAAGTTGGAAAAGTGTATTATGGTCTTAGCCAACCTAGTAGAAATTTTTGTAAAGGCATGGTATTTATGCAAAGAACATCTTGAGAATTCAAGTGTGCTATCCAAAAAGAAGTTATGTTGAGCAATTGTATGCGAACATTTGTGAAAGTGAAATATGTGAATTTTTTTATAAGTTATTTTGTGATCTAAGATTGAGTTGAAGATCAGAGATCAATCAAGGAAGAAGTTACAGTACCTATATTCTAGAAGTCTGATTATTTGTTTGGGTAGTGAGCTCTTCTTGTAATTGGAAGTGCATGTTTGGGCAGTGGGCTCATCTTGCATCTACTATACTACAACTCCTAACAGATTTGGAATCTCCTAATAGGGATTCAAAGTCTCCTAATAGTTACACCTTATACTGAATTTTCTCATTAACTCCTAATAGGGTCCATCCTCTAACAAGGAACATATATATAAATATATTATCTAGTGCGTATTATCCCCATTGGGGTTTTCCCTTGGCCAGGGTTTCCCTAGTTAAAAAAATATGGTGTTATGAATGATCTTTGTGCATGGTTATTATTGCTATTTAGCATTACTTTATTACTTTGTTCTGTATGGTTTAAAGTAAGAAATAATATCTAGTTGGCAACTAAAGTTTGTAGATTACTGATTCACACCCCCCCCCCCCCCCCCCCCCTTCTTAGTAATCTCTATTTCTAACAATTGGTATCAGAGCGCAATTACTCTAAAGAGGCTTAATAGATTGAGTAAGATCCCTATGGATATGGAAAAATTAATGAAGAACCTTGAAGAGGTACTTGAACAAATTGATCTCCTTACTAAAGAAATATATTAGCTGAAAGATAGATATGAAGACTCCAAAGTATACATTGGACAATTGAAGGAAAAGATTAAACATCTCAAATCCAAGCATGAATCTACTAAATTTGAAACTAGTGATGATGACTATTCAAAGTTGAAGACTAAATACAGGATCTTGAAGCATGAATCAAAGATTATGAATCTAAAGTTGACTTTGAGAAATGATCCTAGCAAAGTTGAGTCTAATTTAAAAATTGAAAATGCAAATCTTAGAGCAAGTCTGGCAAAGAAGACATCTGAATTTGAAACATTGAAAGAAGATCATGAAGAACTTCATAAATACAATACTATAATTAACTCAGTGCAAGCAACAACTTGAGAAGCTTTATTCTAGCAGAGAAAAGCTTGATGAATGCCAATACAAAGACCTACTTATGATAAGACTGGTCTTGGCTATCTATTTAACATGTTTGTGAAGAAAAATGAGATTAGATCATAACCAAAAGAAAAAGGCAAATCTGATGATAAGTTTGAATCTAGTCAATCTTCTGACAAACCTAAAGAAATTGGACAAGACAATGAAGTTAAAATATTGGATGAACCAAAGCAAGTGGAATCTCCTAAGGAAACCAGGTGTGAATTTACAGGTAAGTGTTTTTCATGTAATAAAATAGTTCATATGAAAAGAGATTGTACAAAAAGTCATTTAATCATGTTAAGGATTTTTTATTGTCATAGTTGTCGTGGTATGGGTCATAAAGTAATTGATTGTAGGAAACCTAAATATGATAATGATAGAAGAAATAGTTGAATGTCTAGAAATACTAACCCTATAGATAGAAGAAGATCTAATGAAAGGACATCAAGAGAAGTAAGATCTTGCGAAGATAGAAGATAGATCATGTGCTATAAGTGTAATAAATTTGGACACATGGCTCAGAATTGTCATGCACCTAATGATTAGAAAAACCCTAGAAGTAGAATACCAATATGTCAGTTATGTAATAACATCAAATATACAACGAAGTATTGCAGAATGGACAAAAACTTTGGAGATAGAAGGAACAATGGAAGAAACTTTAGAAACAAAAGGAATAATGGAAGAAACATCAAAAATGACAAAAGGAACCATGAAAGGAACTTTGAAACTAACAAAGACAATGAGGAACAAAGGAATGTAGTTAATGAACTTTGACAAGCACTTAATGAGGCATTTGTAAAAGGATTGGACATCTCAAAAGATAAGTTAGATGATCGTGACACAGGAAGATTGAATGTAGTTATCGAGTTTGATTCAATTAAATTGAATTAAGCTTGTTTGTAGAATTTGAAAACTTCATTCAGAGATTGAATCTTATAATTTGGAGCTTATCTAAACAAGTTACAAAGGAATTAAGAGTTACTAGTATTACAAAGAAAGTTAATTTTGTATTAGAAGATGAAAACTATGTTTTTGAAGAGAATTTTGTGAAGTGAAGTCTCGTGGAGCTTTGTCATGATGAAAGGAGGCTATGGAAAACCTCAGCTAGTATCTAAAGATTGGATAGATGATCTTGAGCAGTTACTTGATTACAAAATTTAATTGACATCTTTTTCATGTTTGCAAAGTACACAATTAATGCAAGTTCAAGATGATGGAATAAATGGAGTACAGACTCAATTTTCACATCATTGCGAATACATCCAAAGTAGAAAGAACTTAGAAGTGACTTGTCAAGGTGACTTTGAAGAAAACCCTATTTTCAAAAGGAGGTATTTTATCATTTTTCTACAAATTTATTCAATAAAAGCTCATATTTTATAAAATCATGGATAGGTCAGTAGTGCACAATGTTGAGAATGAAGACAAACCTAAGTTGAAAGTTGTTTCCATAAAACCTATAGAAGGAAACCCTAATCCAACATTATCCATTACTCCAAACAATGTAGTATATTTGGAAGATAGAGGAAGTTATCTTAACAGTAAATTTGAATCTATTGAGAGTGAATACATTAACAAGGATATGGAATTAGTTTTCAATCATGATAAGACTATGAAACCTAGATTTGAGCACTTGACAGAATTAGACCTATTCAATATCATTTCTATAGATAATTAGACATAGATGAGTGGACACAAATCATATTAAGTAGAATACATGATGGGAAACTGTGGATGCAAGATAGTGTAGTTGATATTTCTATTGACCTTATTCATGAGTTAATTGGTCTTAGCAAACAAGGTAGTGTACCTATAGGTGAGAAAATGGTTAAGAAGAAAGTTTAAAGATATACCAAAGTAGTGTACAATGGAAAGGCCATGGTGATCAGCACCATTAAGCAAGATGATGTAAGATTCTTGAGTAGAATTATTACCTACTCTATATGTGCAAGTTCAAAAATTGATGAAATGTCAGTTGGATTCATCTATGCAGCCTATAAGATATGTATTGAGAAGGAAAAAGTAAACCTCAATGAAATTCTAAGAATGCAACTACCTAAGAACCTTGAAAAGATCAAGGGGACTAAGAATAGTGTGTTTAGATTTCAATCACTAATCAATCACATATTCTTTCATGTGCCTAAAATATTTCCACATTTATCAGTCACAAAGATAATGAGCAGTAATAAATGTACAATGCAGAAGATCACAGAAGTATGTAGAAGACATCTTGTAGATAAGATATTGGATAGTGAAAACCTAATAATGAGGACATTTTAGAATGAAATGAGATAGAGATTCAAAATTGTACTTGCAATTGTAGATAGATTTAAAGATGAGATTTGTGTTATGGTTGATATAGATTTTACTTATATACAAGTAGTAGAACCTTGGGAAACATTTCTTGATCCCTTAGGTTATGCATTGAGTGATGATATTGCAATTAGATATATTGATTTGTTGTTGAAATTAGAGAAGGATAAAGTAGAATACAGATTTGGAACATATGATGAGATTACCCAGTTAGTTCATCAGGCATCCTTGGAAAAGGCTTCTCACAAGAAGATAGAAACTATTACGAAGAAAGCTTTATCATAGTTCAATATGACTAAGAGTGAGTCTAAGGTAGTAAATAAAACCATGAAACAAGGTCTACTAAATATACAACCCTTGTAAATATTTGTTGTAGAGACATCTTCGAAATAGAGCATTCTATATGCAGCATTGTCAGATGTGCAACCAAGTGAACCAAAGAGAAAATCTGAGAGATTAGTGGAAGCGGTTTCCACAAAGACTAAAAGGGTCAAGAAATAAGACATTGAACTAGGAAAAACACAAAAGATATTGTTGACAATTATCAAGTCTAGTGATGAAGAAAAAAAGAACAAGAAGTCAAACAAGTAGAGAAAGTAACAAAGCAATCAACAAAAAAATCTTGGTAACCC
Source organism: Cupressus sempervirens (assembly GCA_028749045.1). Lineage (NCBI taxonomy): Eukaryota > Viridiplantae > Streptophyta > Pinopsida > Cupressales > Cupressaceae > Cupressus > Cupressus sempervirens. Next base: position 702,737,424 of record CM053784.1, read on the forward strand.
TAGAAGCTAAAGATAGAAAAGATAAACTCAGCTATTGCTATTGAGGGTAACTTTGTTCAAATGAAAAAAATTTATGACTTTTATAAAAACTTTTAAAAAGATTAGATTGATATCTCTACTATGAGATACATTATAGAAAATAATCTAAAATTGAAGGATATTGAGGGCATAGTAAACCAGAAAGTCTATGATAGACTTATTGAGAAGAAGGCACTAGCAAGAGAAGAAGATTTAGAACTTTAGAATTCTACGCTAAGAACTATTTGCAAGACTGATGAAGAAGAAGAGATTAAGAGATTATTTAATAATCTTGCACCTTATCTAAGAAATTAAGTGAGACCATTTATTTGTATGGTGGGTGAGAAAGAAAAATTAAGAAGTGAGATTATTGCAGCTATAAGTTAGATGTTGGCAGAATCTAAGGCAACATCTCCACCAACACCCAAAACCTCATAAGTGTCAGTGAGTGGTGACACTATGTAGATAGATTAAACCAATGCTACCATTAACATTGATGATACTAATACATTTGAAGATTCCAAACTTAATGAACCTAATATTGAGGATATTGAAGACAAACTAAGGCAATTTGAAGAGGAGAAGAGATTACTTGAAGAAGAAAAGAAAAAAGTAGAAGAGGCCAAGAAAAAATTGCTTGAGGATGAAAAGAAAAGAAAGGAAGAGGAGTAAAAGAAAAGAATAGCAGAAGAAGAAATAAAAAAGAAAATAGAGGAAGAAAAGAAGAAGAAATTGGAAGAGGAAGAGAAGAGAGAAAATGAAAGGAAGGAAAGAAAAAAGAAAGAAGAAGAAGAGAGAAGAGTTAAAGAGGCAGCCAAGGAGCAAAGGGAGGATGACACTAAACCTTCTAGCTCATCTACTCTTCTTTCACTTGCGAGCCTAGCAACTGATGATGATGATCAAACAAATCTGATCTCATCCTTATCAAAACTTATTTAGAAGAACAAAATAGTGAAGAGCCTATAGAAAACCTTAACGGAGGTTACTAATACTAATAGACTACATAGTACTCTGGCAATATAGCACATAGAAGTAGATCCAGAATAGAGGGCACAGGTAGTGCTAAATTTATTTGATGAAGAATTTACCAATTTTTTAAATGTTGCAAAAGCAAAGGCGCAAATTTTACATGATGCTAACTTGTTTAGCACCATTTGCCAAAATATTAAGAATGATTTGATATGTCTTGATACTTGTATCAATGAACTTTAGAAGTGTCAATAGGATGCTAAGATATTGTACATTAAGTGTACCCTATCTTATAAACTAACTAAAGAAATTGAGAGTTAGATTGGAGGAAAGATGAGTGAGTTAGAGGCTCTAACTAGCTAGATACAACATCCATCTTGTAAGATTGATGATTTTGAAGGACAAGTGGCCAACATTCACAATGATATCAAAAAATTAAAACTTCAAAAGGAATAGATTTTGAAGAGAATATCAGATTTCAGAAAGTCTATTTCTCTAAAAGTATCTTTTGTTGAGAAACAGTAGGAGGAATGTGTCAAGGCCAAGGACACTTATTCTAACTTTTTGTATTCAGACCTTAATGCAGTTTAGATTGCATCATATGCCTTATGTGCAATTCTCACCTCTTCTATATCCAACAAGGAGACATGGACTAAAGTTATGGACTATCTGAAAGAAATTTTTGATGATTGCATGGAGATCCTATCAGCTTAAGACATAAGGACAACATTTTTGACAATAGATGGACAATTTTTGAACAATTTTTGACATTTTGATCTTTGTCATTGATGTCAAAGGGGGAGAGATACAATTGGAAAATTGAAAATAAAGTAAAGAGGAGAAAATAATGTTGTAAAGTATATTGTAAGGGGGAGAATATGTAAAGATGGATAGATTGTAATAGATGTAATGTCACTATATTATTTTTGTTAAGTTTTTGATACTTAGCCAATTTTCCCTATTTTGTTGCCATCAATGCCAAAGGGGGAGATTGTTAACAATTGGCTAATGGAGATATGTAATTGATGTCATTTATGGCAACACATGATGTACATGCTTACAAGAAACCTCAAAAATAAAGATACTTAGCTTTTGGTACTTAGAAAATTGTCTAAGTATGAATTTCGTATACAGCAATTTATTGTTTTTTTTATAACTTGTTGTTGATGTCATATTATGACTAGAAAAGTTAGATGGAGATTTAATACATGTTGATGATTACATATATAACTTTTAAAGTTAGTACAGACTATATAGAACAAAGATATTTTTGTTTTAATGAAACAGGATAGCGAAATTAAAGGAAAGGATTCGTTTGTTTACAAAATAATTACTTGTCCAATTAGGGTTGACATCCTAGATGTTTACTCTAAGTTGTAAAAGTGTATTATGGTCTTATCTAACCTAGAAAAAATTCATATAAAGGTATGGTATTTATGCAAAGGACATCTTGAGAATCCAAGTGTGCTATCCAAAAAGAAGTTATGTTGAGCAATTGTATGTGAACTTTTATGAAAGCAATATATGTGAAGTTTTGTATAAGTTATTTTGTGGTCCGAGATCGAGTTGAACATTAGAGATCAATCAAGGAAGAATTTATAGTACTTATATTCTAGAAGTCTAATTACTTTTTTAGGCAATGAGCTCTTCTTATAATTAGAAGTGTGTGTTTGGGCAGTGGGCTCATCTTGCATCTACTATACTACAACTCCTAACAGGGTTGGCACAACTCCTAATAGTGTTGGAATCTCCTATCATGGATTCAAATTTTCCTAAGAAGGACTACTTATACTAAATTTTCTCATTAAATCCTAATAGGTTCCATCCTCTAATAAGGAACTTATATATCAGTATATTATCTAGTGGGTATCATCCCCACAGGGGTTTTTCCTTGGCTAGGGTTTCCCTAGTTAACAAAATATGGTGTTATGAGTTATCTTTGTTCATGGTTACTATTAATATTTAGCATTAATTTATTACTTTTTTATGTATGATTTAAAGTAAGAAATAATATCTAGTTGGTGACTAAAGTTTGTAGATTACTAACTCACCCCCCCCCCCCCCTAGTAATCCTTATTTCTAACAATCCTTACTACTTCCATTCTAGCTACAGAGGCATATGTTTCTTCATAATCTATTACTTCCTACCGTGAATAATCTTTGCATACCAATCTATCTTTTTTGCTCACAACTTCACCTTGTTCATTCATCTTATTTATGAATACCCATTTAGTTCCTATAACATTCTTATCTTTAGGTCTAGGAACCAAATCCAATGTTTCATTATTCACAATCTTATCTAGTTCTTCCTTCATTTCTTGAATCTAATGATCATCTTTGCATGCCTCATCAATGCTCTTAGGTTCAACTTGAGAAATCATGCATAGTTTCTCATTTACTTTGTTTATTTTCATCACTCCTTTTTCTTTGTTTCCAATAATCTTCTTTGTGGGGTGATTCTTTGTCAAGTTCTTGTTAGGTGTATGAGTTTCTATCTCAACTCTTATCTCTTCTCTTGTTTCTATTCTCTATTATCCCCTTTTCTCAACAATCTGTACATCATTCTACAAGTCATTGTTAGTTTCAAATAAAACTTCTACATTCTCATGGGTAGCCTTCTTATCAACAATAGTCACCAAAGCCATCTCTTTTGTTACTTCCTTTCTTAACCAATTTAGGCTCATTATATTTATCATCATTATCATTTAATAATATTTCCATACTTTCTTTAGATTCTTCATCACCATTAGAAATTGAACTTTCTATTTTTTCTTACTTTCTTAGGACATCTAGATGAAAAATGACCAAATTATTTAAATGTCCAAGAAAAAAAAATTTCCATACCTTCTTGTTGGAATTAAAATAGGAAAGGTAAACTTTTGAGTGGGGGAGGCGAGGTGAATCAATAGTTTAACTTGACCCCTAAAACATTCACCATGCATCCATCTCATACATTCAATAAGTAAGTTGAAATACAATGTAAAGCATGTACATCTAAATCATGCAAACAAGTAAGCATTCACACATATATATGACACTAGATATGATTACCCAGAAACCCTCCAATGAGAAGGTAAAACTGGGGTGGGGATGACACCAAAAATCTTCACTACTATAGTAATAAAGTGTATGCAATGAAGGTTACAATGTTTGATCATGAGACATGATCTACCCTGTGAAAGGTCTACCTTGTTAAAGGCTTACAAAGATAGTTAGGTCTTACCCTGTTAGAAGTGTGCCTTGTTAAAGGACTTTAACTCACAATTAAATAAGCACCCTACTAAAGGATTTCAATACAACCTGTTAGGACTACTATGTTAAGATATTTAACTAATTCACTTGTTATAATGACTAAGCATTGATCCTGTGGTTAGCACTATGTTTCTTGATGACAGATCACCTCTACACTGATGTATTCTCAATCCTTCTTGATCAGATGTCTCTCTTTTGTATACTATTCCCTTCCTCTATTCTCCTTTGACTAATTTTGCAATGCAATTTCAATTCACAATTCCTTAACCACCATGAATGTTATGTTTACGCATGCAAAACTTCTCTCTTTACTTCTTCCACACACATTTGAAGTTTAGGGTTTGTCCTCCTTAAGAAGACTGAGGTGACTTAGGGTTAGGTATGAATCAATGGTTGTGATTCATTCATGTTTCCGCTTAAACCTTCCCTTTTCCTAATTGGCTACATGTAATTCATAAAGATTCCAAATTAAGATTTGTCCTTATCTCCAAAATATCATAATTTAATATTTAAGTCAGCTCAAAAATGGTTTACATAGTAGTTTGTGCCATTACAAAAAACTAAGTCAAAATTGTCTTAATCAGCATCTGAAGTCTCTAATGCTTGGCATATACTAATTTCTATATTGTGACTCAGCATCTGAATAACTCAGCATGCACTACTTACTCAACTCTTGTATCACTTAGCATACATTGTCTATTCAGCACATGAGTGACTCGGCACTCATTGTGGACTTGGCATGCACTCTCTTATATATGTTGTGCTCAACATGAACTAAGTAATTGACTTAAGTGTATACACACTCACTTGTCAAAACCAATCTGAGATCAACACTTCTAGCTCTATTTTCATAAGCAAGTTAGTACCTTATTTAATCTTCTTGTCATCTTTGGACCTTGGTTTGTCTTTACTTATGCTTTTATCCTTTTGTATATAACAAAAAAATTATGGATTTGGAAACTCAATACTCTATTCTGTATACAATTTTGATATTTCACCAATAAGCTCCATCTTCAAACTATCAAAATCTCCTCCATCTGACTTGGGACTTTCTCTTATGAAGTGACTCACCATTGATCTCCCAAAAATGTTAATGTTTTTCTTCAAGGATTTGATGCTCTGATGCCAATTGTTAGAATGTAAAGTCCACATATATAACTAAGAGGGGTGGTCTATTATAAGAATTACCAACCCTATTCATCATTAACCATATGATAAATATAACCAACAACCATAAAAAGATATGCATACACAATAACACCATATATGTTAACTAGGGAAACCCTTTATCATAGGGAAAACCTCATTAGGGATGGTACCCACAAAATGATGCACTAATATAAATATCCCTTGTTAGAGGATGGACCCTATTAGGAATCAATAAAAACATTTAGTACATATCAATCCCTGTTAGGAGATTTCAACCCCATTAGGAGTTGTGCCAACCCTATTAGGAGTTATGGAAGGTAGATGGGCCCACTGTCCAAACAGCTTTAGGGCAAGACCAATGAACCCACTGTCCAAATGATCTCTGTATTATTCCTTGCAAAATGATAGAAATCAACTATACTTGTACTCCCTCTTCCTCTATCTTGTCAACAAAACTTCTTCTCCTTCTAATCTCGATACCAGATTGTTGAGAATAGATTGAGGGAGATTGTTGAAGAAGGAGATAGTTGAGAATAGATTGATACAAGTGTGATCAATATGTTTCAATCATTGTTTTATCACTGATGTCAAACCTTCTATTTTCTAATAAGATATTTTCTTATATGATTTAAGTACTATCACTTATTTGATTGATGAATAGGATTTGATCAAATGATGAAACAATAGCACCTAGAGGAAAGGTTAAGTTATGATATGTAAAGGAGTACAAGAATCGGTTAAGATAGTGATAACATGATAAAACTATAATTTACCTAAGGTTACAAAGTTTGGTTACACTAAGCAAGTATAGAAGAACAAGTTAAACAAAGTTTGTCTATGAAGCTTGACCAAGTGGATAGTAGGTACGAAGAAAAGTCAGTGCAAGCCGAGCAAAAAATTAGTTGGAGCTGAGTAAAAGTCTATTCTAGTGTATGTCGAGCAAAATAGTTGATGTCGAGTGAAGTTTAGTTGATGCCAAGCACTCGTAAATTTTAGTCCATGTTGAGTGATTTTACAAAGGATGTCAAGCAATGTAGTATGTGTCGAGCATCAAAAGCAAGTTAATGTCAAGTGGCTACATTATTTGAAAGATCATGAATTTGATGGATCTGAGCCAACAAGTTTATTTTCTTGGATTGCGTGAACTAAGTGGAAGATAAGATTGATGAGCTGGTGGCATAAAATTCAAGATAAACTATTTTGAGGTGAATTCAAAGAGAATTGAAGGAGAAATCTCTAGAAAAGGTATGAAATATGGGGTAGATTTATTATATCCTACCCAATCTGTCCTAACCCTAAATTAGACAATAGAGAATGAGAAACAAAAGATCTTAATTTTCTATTTATAGTAATGGTTGGTCAAAAGAAAAGATTGTCATGTGTAAGAACCTAAGGAAGACAAGGAGTCAAGGGCTTTGCTTCATCAAGTAACCTAAGAGAGGAGTCTTCATTAGCATGTTAAGAAAGAAGGCTTAAGGGTATGAATGCTTGAAGGGTGAACAAGCTATTAGAGCTAAAATGTATGAAGGCCAAGAAAAATTGAGGACTAAAATAGAGATTCGTAATCTACAAATGAAGTTGTAAGTTTTTATTAGATCAAGCCTTACTATTACTCTCTAATAATTGTATCATTCTAGGGTAAATCCTTTGGATTAAGGTTGACCTAACAATAATTTGTAAATCTTTTACCCAAGTGGTATTCCAAGTGAATGGTATAAAGTCCTCTAACAAGACTCACTCCTTCTTGGTGTTTTTCAACTATTAAGTAACAAAATACTCAATACCAAGATAATGAAAGCACAAATAATCTAAGGATTGGCTACTTCCTATAAACAATTGAATGTGCTTCTTATCTAGACCCAACTGCAATGAAATCAAGAAAGATTTCCTACTCTTTAGGCTCTGCAGAACCAAGGTGGGTATACCTGAGGAATGGTTCAAAAAAATGAATACAAATGAGCAAGAATCTCTTAGTTTCATTCTGATTCTCGTCTCCTATTTTTGACATATACATACTGTGCTCATTCCATGACACTTTAAGATAATGCACCTCCCTTAAAAGCAGATGTGGTCACTATTCTTCTTAGGCTTACACATAATTCTAGCCACAACAAGTAACTACAACTCAAAAGTTAAGTGTAAACAAGTGCTGGCCAACATTGATAATTCTTTTGAAAAGTAAATTAAAATTGGTTTTTAATTTGAGCTTGATGCTTGCCTATGATTTCTTCACATACAGATTGAATTTAATAGATCAATGCCTCATCCATTGGGATTCAGAGTCCATTCAATTCTTAGATCTGATTGATTTCTTTACAATCAACAAAATCAACAATTCTTACTAAAAATTGTACTTACAAATATGCTTCCTATTACCATGGAAATCCTATCAATACCACTAAAGCATTTATTTAATTCATTGAACTAATAGTAATGGTGTAATAGTTCATCTTTGTATTCATTTAATTTTGAAAATAATTGTATACAATTGAACAAAAATCAGAATTACTCAAGACAAAACATCTAAATCCTATCAAATTGATGTATTCTCATAAACCTATAGAGAAAATATATCACAAAGTATTCATCAAAAAGGGGTGGACTAAACAAACTTAGTAAAGACTTAGAAAAAAATAATTCGGACCCTTTTGCTAGCCCTAGAATCTCACTTATAAAGGGTGAGATGCAACAAGCTTCAAGCTTAGAGAAAATGACAATTGTCCTTTAAGACAAAAGATATTTACATTCTACTGTCATAAAAGACAAAATTGTGTGTAATAGAAAAACCTTTTATCATAATATTCCTTTTGATAGTCTCCACTTCTGTTACATTTTTAGATGCTACAAATTCCATGATTTGCCTTTTGCTATTCTAAATCCTCAATATATGTAGCTATCAAGTTTTCCAAGGAATCAGGCTCTGATTCCTACAAATTTAACTTTACTCTAGCATTTCCACTTGTATCATCATGTACTGTCAAGGTGGTAGTTATTACTAGTTTTATTTCTACCACATCATCCATCTGGCCCACAATACTTTCCATTTGAGATGGTTTCCCTTCTTTGTCTTCTTCTTTCCTCTAATATATCAAAGGTGCATCAATGATTTGTATTTCATCTTGATCCATCTTATCATCATCAATTTCAACTTCTTCTCATTGCTCATCAAAAGCAATATCTACCATCCACTTGTCAAAAAGTGTGTCATCTGGCCAGTTAAACTACAGAATATCATTTTTCTTCTTGAACACATACTCATCCTCTTTATCAATATTAATAAAATCTTGTTTTAAAGAATGAAAGAATAATTGGACCTTCACCATTTCTTCTATAGTGGTTGCCACTATGCATGTGCTATTTCATTAATGACTTTATTCATTCTCAAACAAAATAAATTATCTAATTCTTTGGCCCATTCATCTTTACTCTTCAATTTAGTCTTCTTATCCAAAATAAGTGGGAATAAATCAAATTTCTTACTTTTGTATTTATCCAAGAAGCTAACAATTCTTCTTTGTAGCTCAACTCTTTTATCGTCAAATTCTGGAAGATCATTAGAAACATCATAAGTTATTTCAATATGCTCATGTGAAGATCTTATAACAGAATAACACAACAATGTAACCTCTTTTCTTCTCTTGTTTCACTTATTGACAATGGGTTTCAAAGTTTCATCACTTCCTTTTATTTCCTCTCATATATTTATTACCTTTGATAATTGATCATAGAATAATGGCCATTCAATTTTGTCAATCAAATACATGAGAGCCTTTCTTAGTTTATCTTCATATTGCACATTCAACTCTACATGTAATGCCCATAGTTTATTGTTCTCTTCTTCAAAATCTTCAGCTGTATAACATTATGGCCTCTATGGTGTATCAAGAGTTTCAATAAGGGGAGTAAATTTAAAAGGCTCCACTAGTGGGTGAGGTTATGTGATCTTTTGTCTAGAAGACTATCCCCTTATTTTATTTTCAAGTTCAATTCTTTTTTGAACTTCTTTATTGTAAGCCTCCAAAACTTTCTCATACTTAGCCTATAACGCCAACTTTTCATTCTCATCTCTCTCTACAATGGCCAAAGCTAGGTGAGATGTACCAACATTCAAATGTGTAGCCTCCACATGGGTTGTATCTACCATTCTCTTTACAATTATATTTCTCATTAATCCAGTGTCATTTGACTATGAGGAAATAGTCCTTGATCCTTTCCTTAGTGACCAAATGACTAAGGTAGCCTGGTCTTTACTAAAAGTGGCACTTTTTATTTCTTTCTTATTTTGGTCTTGTATCTTTAGTTTATTAGAAACAGAATTAAAAACTAGAGCATCTACTATATCCCAATTGGGTAGTAGTAGAATATTTGATGCTTTTACCATCTATCTCCCATCTTCAAGGGTTGCCTCCTACATTTTTGGATGCTCTGTTCTTTACTTATTACACATTTCCTCATATTTTCCCATATTTTCTCTCCATGCAAATTGGTAGAAGGCTCTTGTTCTAACAAAACTATCATCAAACAAAAATTCATGACCATCTTGTTCAATTATAGGATCTAGCTCCTTTCCTCTATAATCTGCTACTATCAAATCAAGGCTTGGCATTGGAGGTTCTTGAGAATTTCCCTCTTCTATCTTTGCCTGGGTAATAAATACCCCCCCTTGGGACCCCATCTATTCAACTTGCTCTCTAGTGAGATGCTCTTCTCCAATCAAGAAAGCAGATTGGGTAGGTAAATATTCCTCAATGTGAGGACCTTGTTCTTTCATTATTTTTTGCCTCTTGGGCAAGGGCTCATCAGGTCTCTCTTCCAAGACAACACTAGCTGATTCTATTATTTTCTTTCCTTTGTCCATAGAGGTCTTCTTATTTTGAATCACATTGTAGCTTGGTCTTTTTTGGACAATTAATTGTCTTGCTCCAACATTGGGAGTGAATGCCAACCTTCTCATAACCTCTCTAGCTTTATCAGGATAGGCATTAATGAAGAATTGTTTCTTCTCATTCATTGTTTCCATTATCTCAAGAAAATTTATCATGAGTTTATTTATTTTATCTGCCTCTATTTTTGCATTATCCAAAGGCTCATAATCCTTGTCAAAACAATGAATAAATTCCAAAACTCTTGAAAAGACCCTCCACTTCTCCTTTTTGGTCTCTTGCTCCTGCAGAGAGAACTCATTCCTTATTATATCCTCAAGGTAATAAGGCTTATGCTTTATGGAACCAAGTTTAGCTTGGAATCTAAAAACCAAATCATAGAATCCCTTAGTATCACAAAAAAAGGGATGAGATATAGCCATCTTATACTGGTCTATAAATTTGTATAAAGACAACCAACCACCCTTTGTGATTAAAAAATGGTGGACTATAGTACAAGTTGGGAAAATTGAGCCTCTTTGTCTTCTTACCAAATAGTTTTCCTCCAATCCTCCCAGCTGCCACAATATCTTAGCTATCCCCACTTTGAGAGGCACCTGGCAAGGTAATACATGAGGAGTCCCTCTAAAACCATAAACTCTAAACATAGTTGAAACAAAGTATGGTATAATATCTCCCCAGTTATGTAATACTTTTAGACCAGTACGATTATCCATGGGCCTAATAAAATTTACTAGTGCCCTAGGAATTCTGGGATTGTCACTTAATAAGAGGCACCTTAACCTTGAGGCAAAGTACCTAACAAAACTAGCATTCTCTACATCCCAGCACTAGTACATTTGCACTTTTTTTTCTAACAAAGCTATGAATTCTTCTTCTTCTTCTTTTCATTCGTGCATTGGTCAAAAATTAAAAATAATTGCCTGATTTGGATGAAATTTTGACCAACTTAAGTTTTCCCAAGTTGGTCAAAATTTTGAGCAACTTTAAAATTGCATTATGAAATTATTAAAAAAATGACCTTATGTTTCAATTTTATGTTGAAAATTGTAGTTTTTGTGGGGCTTCATTCACGCAGGCAGTTTTGGCATCATTTGCACAGGTCGCTTTGCTGGGGTTCTTTCATGCATCGGGGAACAAATTTTGTTGGGGCTTCTTTTCCATAATAATGATGCTCATCCTTTGCATTGATTCATTGTGGTTGCATATATATCATCTACCTGAACATTAAATCCTATCTGGACCTCAAATTGTATATTACACTATCAATTTTTTATCAGGGATTGTGATATCATTGTGGAAATTTTAGGGTTCTCAATCAATCATCATTTCTAATGAGTTTTTATGAATCTGGGCTCAGATCTATGTCTATGCATTTGCTATAACTATTTATGGGCTTTAACCTACAATGTGAGACACTTATTTTTTTGGCAAGCAATTTAAATAGGAAGTTTTTTCTACTGCTAATGTCTAAGAGTTTCTTTTATAAATTATATCTAAGTTTATTTTTATTCATCGCAATCTCTAAAGAAATCTTCTCTATTTTGTTGTCAAGACAATTTGTTAATACTGCTTCGGTAAAATAAAAGAAACTTGCTATCAAAATAAAGGTCAAATTTTAAGTGCTTGATCTACTCTAATCAATCAGTCATGCCTGGTTGCAATAAGAAAGTTCATGGGAAATGCAACAAAATGGATTTTGGTTTTAAGAAAATTCTCGTTTATGGCACTAAATTATGTTTTCTCATTTTGCTTGCAATTTGTTGCTGATGGAGTGTGTTTTACTAAGTTGAATGAGGTTCTCATGCATGAGCTTGCAGAGGATGGATATTCAAGTGTGGAGGTCTGTGTGACTCCTATGCATACAAAGACCATCATTCGAGCTACTTGTACTCAAAATGTTCTTGGTAAGAGGTTTACTAAAAAATTTGAGTCAAGTCAAGTTTTATCTAATTGAATGGAAAAAAATTGGCATATTCATATAACTGAGCATTTTTTTGAAGAATCAACAACTTATAATTTTTTCTCTATTTTTGGTAGCCTTCTCTAGTAGCTGGCCAACTTCTAGCTATTAATGGTTTCAACTTTCAAGAGCTTTCCTTAGGGCTTGTTCAAATTAACTAAAGATATGTATGTGTAAAATTGTAAAAGCATAAAGAATGAAGGCAACAAAGTTGATAGGAATCTAAAACAAACTTTTTGGTCTCTGATTTTGATGGTAAATGATCTTATCTTCTGATAGACTTGTGGAAGCAATAAATTTTTCTTATGATACAAAATTGCATACATAGCCTACCTAAACTTGAGGCTAACTCTTTGACACCCTTGGTATCCAAGAGACCATCTTAAATTCCAACCACTATGAACATAAAATTTGGTCTTTAAAGTGGACCATAGTAATAAAAAGCTTTTAGGTGCACTTATCTTTGATAGAATTGTGGAAGCAATGAGTTTTTCTTATGAGGCAAAATTGTGTAGATAGCCTACCTAAACTTGAGCCCAAGTCTTTGACACCCTTAATATCCAACTATATATTCTCAAAGGCCAACCTCAATGAACACAAAATTTGGTCTTTAAAGTTGACTATGGTATTAAGAAGCTCATAGGTACACTTATCTTGAGCTTACTTTGTTTAGATTAGATAAAGCCTACAAGCACACATAACTTTTACCTTAAAATGTTTTTTTCATCTTTGACATAGATAGTAGCAAAGTAACATGCCTTTAGAAGTAATTTTTGCACTTTTTATCATCTAGATGCGATCTCAATTTATATGTTGGAGTGTTTCTTAATTAAAATCAATGTAAAATCATAGTGAGAATGTTATATAGTGAAAGTAAACTCAAAATTAATCTCCACTACATGTGTTTTAGAATGCAATTTAAATGAAGACAAAAATCAATGGATTTAAGATGGGATGCCACGGTAACCTTGTGGAAACAAATCAGCATTCCAAAAAGCACATTTTTGACTTTTCTACAATTCAGGCACAATAACTATTGTACAAGCTCTGTAGCATTTTTTAAGAAAAATTGTTCTATAGCCTTTTAGAACTAGTGAAGTTTAAGTTAGGCTTTTAGTTTTCTTATTTATGTGAATAGAATTTCTTGAAAAAATCTTCTATTAGATTTATAGCAATTATAATTGATAAGTTTTCCTATTTCATGAAGATTTTTTGGTTAAACATGATTAGTCTAAAGACCCATTTATTTCATACCTAGAAATACTATTAAGACCTAAATTAATAGTTGAGACATAATTAGGATGAATTATCTTTTATAATATTATATAGATTTGAGTTAATTTTCCTGGCAGCTAATAGCCTCAAGCATAATTTTGTTAGTCCTTTTGGTAATATCTTTCATTTATAGGGGTTTAGTATGCGACTTGCTTCAGTTTGGAAGAGCAATTTCTGTAATTCAAAAATTGGATTTCTTAGATCTTAAAATATGATGGTGTAACACCCTTGTCAAACACATAAAAGTAGTAATTAACAAGATATTAATATAGTTTATTACATGTAGTTCTTGATTGATATAACATTTGTATTATTCATCCATGGGAGATTTATTGTACCTACTTCTAGGGATGATGATTGACAAAGCTCTTGTATTATTCATCCATGGGAGATTTTTTGTTCCTACATTTGGGGATGATGATTGACAAAGCTCACCTAAAATGCTACACCAAAGGTCTTCCCTTGTATGATTATCGTGAAAAAATAAATGAATCAATTAAGAATGAGAAATATTGAGTAGATATATTTTGTCTATAAGTTTTTAAATGAATGCAAGTTCAATCTTTTTAGGCTTTACTATTTTGTTGCATAATATTATTCCAGGATTTTAATTTCTTATGTTGATAGAGCTATAGCAAATACGTACTGTCAACTCTTGTAGTCACAGAGTGACAACAATGTAAAGTTCATTGTATTGGATCAGTTGCAAGAGCTGAAGGTATCACAACAAGATGTAGTGGTGGACATGATCATGGATTTTCTAAGGGCACTCTCAAGTCCTAATTTAGATATTCAATGCAAGACTCTTGATATGGCTTTGGAATTGATCACTCCTCAAAACATAGATGAGGTTGTCATGACACTAAAGAAGGAGGTTGTGAAGACCCAGAACATAGAACTAGAAAAAAAATGGGGAGTATAGGAAAATGTTGGTTTAGGCTATTCATTCTTGTACCATCAAGTTCCCTGAAGTTGCTAGTACTATGGTTCATTTTCTCATGGACTTCCTAGGGGATAGCAATCTGGCATCTGCCATTGATGAGGTTATTTTTATGCGAGAGATTATCTAGACTAATCCTAAGCTTAGAGCCTCCATATTGATGAGGTTTTTGGACACTTTTTATCAGATCTAAGCTTCACAAGTGTGCTCATGTGCTCTATGGAATATTGGAGAGTGCTCCCTTTCTCTTACTAAAGTGGAAAATGGTTTATCAACCATCAAACAATCTCTTGGGGAGTTACCATTCTACACAATTTCTAAGGACGTTGAGGTAACTAATTTGAGGTCATCAACCACTAACAAACCTCAAACTCCAGCATCCATGATTTTCTCCTCAAGATGACCTACCATTCTTGTGATGGGACTTATGCAACTCAGAGTGTTGCTTTTGAAATTGCCATTGCAAATCCTATAATTATGGGAAGTTCTGACTCAACTAGAAATTTGCAAACCATGCTTTTAACAGGTGATTTTTTCCTTGGTGTTTTTAACAAGTGATTTTTTCATACCAAGTAAATCAAAATAAGCATCCACTGATCCAAAAAATATTAGTCCTTTAATAGATCACTTTGTGTTCAATGATGATAATCAAAAACATATTTAGAACCATATAAAAATTGTAATATATAACAGAGATTCATAAATTTACTTCTCCAAGCCCATGCAAATTATAGGTCCATCAATAAGATCTTTGTTAAGTATTGGTTTTTGTTTTGTGTTGATTTTTGAATCCCTCACCTGATGCTCTCTCCAACAGGCATAAAAGTTGTTAGTCTTGAACTTGGGCACTCAAACATCCCACATTTACTAAAGTAAACTATAATAGTTGGGTAAGTTTATTTAGTCATGGTTTTTCTCAATTTGGGAATTTATATTTAACATTAGCTTTCTTAAATTTAGGTAGTGTATGCTCTACTCTTTGACATTTATGAAATTTTTTTATTTCTATTTTTATTTTATTTTTAAATTGTGGGTGTAGGACCCATTTTTTCTAGTCTAGTTTTTAAGAGATGGAAAGCATGACAAGGCTCCAGTTTTAATTAGCACTTTAGCTCTATTTTTGCGCATCCAAAGATAGAAAATTTATGTAATGACCATTAGCAATCACTTTTGTAAGACATAATGATAAAATCCATAGTATTTATAATATTCAGAAAGCAAGTATGTTGTCTTTTGTACTCAGCAAATTTATTTTGCAAGGTGACGTACTCAGAAGACTTGAGTTTTTACTAACATTTTAGTTTACTGATTCATTTGTTAAGTGCAGAATCTGCTTACCATCTTCTAAATTTTAATCAAATTATGATGTTTGTCATGGTGTTTGGTAATATATACCCATCCTCATTGATCACAAAAACAAATATCAACAAGCTTGTACAAAAATGATAGGACAGATGTTTGTATTCATAAAATCCTCAACTGGCTAACAAAATGTCATAAAGGAAGGGCAAAATGAAGTCCATGTTTCATCAATGGTTCAAGTCTTTCAAGAATATGGTCAAAGGACATTGCTTTAGTGATTCCAATCTCTAAATTCAATAGTATTTTCCTTTCGTGACTCCAATCTCATTATTCCAATGGAGACTGCTTTAGTGATTCATACAAACTACTATTATCAGTATCACACTTCTCGTATTGAAACCAATCTAGCAATTTTACAAATTACAATCTCACATTAATAGCATACAAATAAAACTATAGAAAATAAAAAAAAATAACACCACCAACACCTGAAGAAAATGAGCCATCCTCATGTTCCACAGGGTGACTCTTTCTACAAATTCTTGACAATTCAATTGGACTGTTATTATTTTTCAGCTAGAATATACATGTGCAGATCATGCATCCCTTCTTATGTTGAGCTTTATATAGTTTTTATAGTTCATTTCTTACAACCAATTAATCAAAAATACATGGGAGTCATTTGGCATACAACCACTCCTCACCATAAAATATGAAACGAAAATATCGTTGGTTATAACAAAGTAATATATAGAGTTGCTTTTGGCCAATAATAATATCTATTATTGGGGATCGATCTTTTGATGCAACAACCACCCTAATTTTTGTGACAATACCAATATGTCATTTCTAGTTAAATACTGATAGCATAGTTTTGATGTGTTGGGCTACATCTAATGTTTTTGTCTGGCTTGAATAGGTTGGTCATTTGAAAAGTGGGTTAAATCCAGCGACTATCAAAGATTTTTTCTTTGATGGAAAATATCTATAGACTGTAGTAACAACAGGACTGATAAGTGGGTTTGTCACACTCAGTGTAACCATTACTCCTCTCTTATTATATTTATGTACAATTGATTATTCATTTAGGCTGATCTGGGTGACATAAAAAATAGGAAGGAATAGTAATTGGTAGAAATTTTGTGCTCATTAAGAACTACCGTATTGATGGAAATAAGGAGATGATTGCCATTGGCATGATGAATATTATAGGTCCATGTTTCTCTTGCTACCTCACAATGGGTATGTCTTTGGGCTTCTTATTTGTTTGGACTCCTAAAGCTTTATGTTTTGAACTTAGTCTGGCACTAAAGTTTTTGTGTTTTTAGTATTGAATAGCCTTGCTTTACTATTCATGAGGTTTGTTCAGATGTCTTTTCAAGGTTAGCTATAAACTTCAATGATTTTCATAAGCAACATGATGTGGGACTGGGAACCACTTATTAGTGGGAATTTAAAGGGGTGTTTGTTAGATCATTGAACTATGTAGGGTAGGAATGATATCTTTGTATCTCTCTTACATTAATCTTATTGTCTATAGATTTTTGAGGATACATAGGATTAAGGAGTAAGATCAACTTTTTATTTCTTGTATTGATACCTGTAATCATATTGGATTTAATTTGTGGTGTTAAATTAATATGATATATCTATTTAAGCAGTTATCATGTTGTGAATATCCCAATATGCTTCTATGCAACAAAAAAAAAAAACTTTGTATTTCAAAGTTATGATAGCCTATAATTAGCTTTAGAGATGAATTTCATAGGTGTTCTAGAATGTGACATTAGAAAAAAATCAATACCAATGATTGATAGAAGTGAGGAGATCATAGATGCTTGATGATAAATGTTTACTTGAAAAACATCAACTTGATTTTTGGATTATGATTTGAACATCAGAGAAACAATTTTGTTTCATTTATGACTGATTTGAAATTCTCAATCATTGATGTCAAGTAATTAAGATAAAGTTTGTTGAGTCTCGGTAGACTTTTTTTATATTGATCAAATTTGATAACAAGGTGATAACATTAGGCAATTAAATTTTTTTATTGTGTGTCCTCTAAGGCACCATCCTAGGCTCACCCAATATGTTTCATGGTTTCTAGGGCTTAATCTCTACCATTCTTATATCTGTACTATCCATTTTAAGCACCCAAAAACAAACTAAGAGTTGGGTAAAGGAGTTTAACAACACAAAAAAAACTAGCAATGTTATACTGTGACCACACTTTGTTTGTGAATTATGTCAAAAAAATTCACATGCCTTGTCTATGCTTCCATTTTTCAAACATGTCTACCATGGCAATTGTGACTACAACATCTGACAAAAATTATTTATGCTTTAATGCATGTCCATAGCTTATGCCAAAGCTCTTGTTTTGGCACAGGCATCAATAATGTTGGCAAAGGTTGTGTGATTCAGCTTTATACCAGCCAATTGCATTTTCTTGAATATAAACACACATGTTATATATGTGTTTAAACATATATAAACACATTTTTTTCTTGGAAAATTGAGCAATTTTCTTTCTTAGTTTCAATGGCGTGAGCTCTTTCTTTTCCTCTTGGTCTATGGATTGTAGAACTTTGAGCTCAATGGGCAGCGCATGGCAATCCCAACCAGGCACATAGTGCACCTTATACCCTTCAAGCAGCATATATCTATTGATAAAATCTTTCAGTATCTTGTTCAAGGCATGCCCAATATGCAAATCTCCATTTGCATAAGGGGGGCCATTGTGAAGAGTAAAAATATCCCCCATGTTCTTGTTTGCAACCCTATTTAATATATGTTTCTCATCCCACAACTTCTGTATTTCTTGTTCACATGTTGTTGAATTGGCTCTAAGGGTGAAGCTTGTCTAAGGTAAGTCAAATGTATGCTTGTTCCTTCATACTTTCATATAGCTTCTATGTTGATTTATGCTGACTCGAAATGACTCAGCATATGACCGTCTATTAATTTGACAACACTTGATATTAAACTCATTGTTTTAAATCTTTGCAATGCTAAGGAGAATAATAAATTGTTGTTCCTTCTTTTCTTTCATCTATCATTGCTAATCACTGGTGCCCAAAATATGAGGTAGTGTAACTTGTAAGCTGCCAAAAATATGTGCTCATATCTTGCCTCAACTGATGCAGAGTCTACATCCTTAATCCACCAAAATCTTTTTTAAGTGCCTAGTAGCACCCAACCCACTGCAAGATGCCAAGCAAGGTTACCAGCCTTTACCCAATGCTGACCTCTATCTCTCTAAGTGGACTCCACTTCTCTAAGGTCTTACCCCCTTTCTAGGGCTCTTAGAAAACTTGGGTCAAATTAAGGCTTTAGGGACAGTAGCCCTCAATTAGGAAATTGGATAAAATGCTTTCAAGGCTTCAAACAAAGACTAGTTTTGTCATTCCTAGTCCTATATACCTTAGTTTTATTAAATACAAATACAATAACTCCACCACTTAACCTCTGATTCAAATATGACCCCATTTTCCAACAAGATTATCTAATATGAATCCTAAAATCTCTTCCCATTGATAGTGGTTGGCTTTGACATGATTTTTGCTAAGTTCATTTTTGTGTATACAGGTTGGAATGGAGCATTGGGCTTGTTGAGTTCACCAAAAATTCTAACATGGTGTTCTCTGGAATATCCATGAGGTATGAAATTAATGCTATTGTAGTTTGAGCTAAAGTGGACTCGTATTTTGTTGTTATGTATGACACTGGTAAATAGAGTGGAAAGTGAATATATGAGTTTCAATTTTGAATTTTTTTAATGTAATCAGGGAAGCTAGGGTTCACAAAGAAATAGGCGGATCTATTTTTGCCACAAGATTTTGCTGATGATTTTCCAGTATCCATGAAGGTAAAATGATTTTCTAATGATCATGCTATAGGGACTATTTGAGATATTGGTCTCCTAATGCAATTCTTTGATATTAATAGATATCACACAAGTATAGTCTAATATATGTAATTACAAAGCTAGGACTTCTATTTGTTACATTTCCAAACTCTTTCACGAACTGCATAGGCACTGACCCATAGGAGACAACAATCCCTTCTTTAATGATTCATAGGTACCAACTTATTGGAGACACCAATCCCCACAATTCCTAGGCAACAACCCTCATTGCTAAGGATCAAAATAGCAAGAGACGCCAATCTCTTTGGCATGACAGGCACTTATAATTCCTTCATAAAATCTTATTGTAAATAACCTCTCACAAGTTTGATACTATCTCTTCCATTTACTTTCTCCTCAATTTGGCATATTCTTTCTCTCACAAATCTGCTCTTAGATTATGCACCATAAATATCTTTTGTCATAAGTTTAATGTCACCATCTTCAACATATATTCTCCAATTTTCTTTTATAAAAATCAGAAATATTGTTCATTATTTTTCTGCTCAAGATTTGCTTTAAAATTATCAATTTTTTCATTGTATTAACTATCTCCAACATCTTTAAATATAGATCTTCAATAATAATACTATTCCACACACATTTCCACTATTTTCTTATTACATTTATATTTTCCTTTCTAATTAAGGAGACATCTCCTTGAAAAGTGACATCCATTTAATGAGTCATGTCTCTCGATCACTTCTTTTTGAGAGTAACTAGTTAGTCCCTTATTAATGGCTGCATTATATTCACTAAGTGTTGCCATAACTATGATATAACTATCATCTAGATGCTATCTTTATGTTATATAGAACTAGAGCCTTTTCTCACCTCATGCCTTCTATTAATCACTGTCTTCTCCAATTGTTGCTTATTATAATTGCTTCCTTCTCAAGGAGTTGCTTCTCTTCATAATAGTGAATTGACACCTTCATCTTTTAAACATCGCCACTACTAGTTAAATTAAGTGCTTATTTGTATTCATTAGTCACCACACTTACATACTTTAGCTGCTGCCTTCTAGCATATGTATATGTATATTGGCAAGGGCAATGAGCCATGCATTAGCTTTACATGGCTTTCTCTTGGGTGACAGTAGAAAAGTCAGTCAATAGAGTAATTAAACATTAGTTTTAATTTTCTTTTCTTTAAACATGGTAATCACTTATGATAGTTTTTGACTTGAATGTTTTTTGTATTTTTAAACATTTTTGTGAATAAGATAAAATTAGCCAGCTTTAGAAATAATAATTCAACTTTTAAATTTCTACCTCTACCTCATCAACTCTTTTAGGCATTTGTGTGACTCATCTTTACAATGCCTTCAATCAACTCTATGTCTTCCATGTTGAAAATGATTGAAAATATCGTGAATGAAGGATAATGGAACTGGTAAAGAATGTTTTCAATCATTGTTTTGTCAGTGATGTCAAACTTGCTACTTGTAGGAATGACAATTTCTTTAGTGATCCAAATACTATTAATTGGTTGGTTGACAAGGAGGTGGCAGTCAATAAGATGTAACTAGAGTACCTAGAGAAAGGTTGAAGTTATGATGATGTAATGAAGTATAAGGATCAGCTAAGCCATTGATAAAATAATGTACTAATGACATACTCTAAGAGGATGGACACACTGAAATACATCAAAGATGTAAGGATTAACTAAGTTCATTAGAAAGAGCCGAGAAAGCTAGTTAGAGCTTAACAAATTCTCAGCTGAAGCCAAGAAAGTTCAACTTTAGTATAAGTCGAGTGATTACTCAGATGTCGAGTAACACAAAATCCCTCAGGTACTGAGTAGCAAAAAAAGATAATGGATATCGAGTAAGTTCTCAAGTGCCGAGCAAAGCCAAAATGCTTCAGGTGCCGAGTGCTAGTAAATAACATTAAGAAGCTGAGTAGCACAAAAGGTGTTGAGCATCAGTAAACCAATAATGCCGAGTTGCTGCATTATTTGTTAAGACAAGATTCGCCAGATCAGCAACAATAAGGTTGTTACATCAAATTTTGTGAAGTAGTTGGAAGTTATGAATGATGAGTAGATGTCACAGAATTCTATGTAATCCATGCAAACCAATCCAAGGCAAATGCTAATGGATTTATCATGAAGTTTCTAGAAGAAACAATTTGGAGGGAAAAACAATACCATTTTCTCAAGAGCAAATTAAGATTTGAGCAGGAAATGAAGAATAGAACTTCTTTATAAGGAGTTACAGGTCAGAGATCAAGTGCACATGCAAGAGAGGGAATTGGTCATAAGTGTGATTAGGTGAAGAATCCAAGAGGAGTAAGAACAGAGCATCAAGACTCTGAGTTGATCAAGTGACCAGAGATTGCATTGGCATAATGAGTGGAAGAACTCAAGGAGATAGATCTTGAAGGGTGAACAAGTTGTCAGCACTACAAGGAAGAGAAGCCAAGAAAAGAAAGGAATTGAAGAGTGATCTAAAATCTACACAGTTAGGGTTGCAATTTGTATCAGGTCAAAACCCTTTTAATACTTTCTTACCATTGTATTAGATATTGAAAACCCTACATTGCTAGGTTAGCTTAACAGCTAGGTGGATAAGCCTCAGGAAAAGAATAGAAGATCCCCAAGAGAAGGATAAAGAGATCCTCAAGAGAAGGATAAAGAGATCCTTAGGAGAAGGATAGGAGATCCTTAGGAGGAGGATAGGAGATCCTTAGAGAGGGATGAAAGATTCTTTTGAGAAGGTGACTACAAATCCCATAAGACTTGGGTGAGCCTAACAGCTCTATGTAAATCCTTTAACAAGGTGATATTCCAAGTTGAATGTTCTTAAATCCTTTAACAAGGTCACATTTAACAATGTTTTGTAGCCTTTAACAAGGAGGGCCTTTAATAGGTCAGACCATCAAAAGTGGTTGAAATCAATTGCGCAGTTATTTTGTGGGTATCATCCCCACTCCAGTTTTACCTTCTTATTCTTGGAGGGTTTCTGGGTTATCAAATCCTTAGTGTTATCGTGTGATGCATGTTTACTTTTCATGGTTGTTTAATCTTTAATTGCATGCATGATAATTTCAGTTATGTGTCATTAATGATTTGTAGAAAAAAAATTATTGGACATCATTGGACCTTGAATAATTGATTCACCCCCCCTCTCAGTTATTCCAAATAATTCTAACATTCCAACCTTGCCCTAACATTTCCTTGAACTTATAATCAAATCATTGTGACATCAATGACAAAAACACTGATCAATAATCTTGTCAATGACAATATTCCAACAAGATCTTTTCACATTTCATCTAGAATTTAAGAAAATGTACTGTAAAAGTGCACTCAATTTTTTTTCTTTTACATCAAGTGCAACTTGTGTAAAATATTTTTATCACAGACTCATTGCAAGTCTCTTTTTTTTGAAAGCTTAGCATGAATATAAAACTAAAAACTAAAAATTACGTGAATACTTCTCATTCTTTTGCACTCTAAAAATTATGATGGTTACCTAGTTCCATTCTGTGTTGGCTTGGAATCAAAATTGGCTGCCCACAATCCTACCATGCAAATAGCAAGGTTTCAATATAGTTGTCAAACTTGTGGCCATAATAACAAATTTAATTTTCCAAAAAATGGAAGGAAATCGGTTGGCAATGGAACTAGTAAATCTATTGGTGACATTGCTCAGGTAGGTATAATGGGAGATTTTGATGGTACACTATTAATTTTGAGCAAGTGATGGTTTCCCTTTTTATTTTTCTTACTAACATGAAGAAAACTTGTACCAAGGTTGGATTGATTAAAGACATCACCAATAGTGATAATCAACTAGGAAAGGATGCTAATAAAGGTATGATATCTTACTGGATTCTTATCAGTCTTCCTAAGTTAGTCCATGCCTACATTTGGTATTTGTTATATGGATAGGTTAGGAATCCATTTGGAGATCTACTTCTAACACTACTTTTTCTAGAAAGAAGTATCTGAAATGTTTACACAATTGTCAGGGGAAGCAACTGATATGAAAGTGGAAAAGGTAAATAGTTTTGTAAGAGCATTGTTACAGGGTATGGCTAGGTTAGAGATCTCAATTTTTGATGAAGCAGTATCACCAAAGTTTCATTTTCTTCATCAATCAAGTGGTATAATGTTTATCTTAAAATGTTAATACATTATGTTTCTCTGTTGCACTTGGTATTAATATGATTGGCTAAATTTGTATTCTCTTTTCTACAAGATACTAACCACTTCTTCTTTGATAAATTTCTTACATTAGTAAATGAGAAACTTGTTTCCTAACTCATTCTATCTTGTCTCCCTAGAGGATCTAGTCTCAATTTACATTGAACTATTCCACGATACAAAATAAATATTGCAATATGATAAATAAAAATATAATATAATAATTTATTAATATTAAAATCTCATTATATATAACTATAACATTGTACTCGCAGAGAGTATTAGCACATTAATCAACTTAAGACCCTCCCAAAGTTTATGGAAATGTGTCAAAATTGCAAATTCTAGTGAGTACATTACACAAAAACTATTTGCTTATGACACCTTGTGTTTTGGTGAAGCTAGACTTCAAGAAACAAAGGTTATTATGAATTCAATGAATGCCTACTATGAGGCTTCGGGACAGAAGTTGAATATTGCTAAATCAAAAGTTTCATATTTAACACTCCTAGATTATTACCACTGCTATTCAAAGAAAGTTAGGATTTCATATTTAACACTATTAGGTTATTACCACTGCTATTCAGAGAAAGTTAGGATTCAAGGAATCTACCTTGCCCTACAAATATTTGGGCATTCATCTTTTTAATGGGGCCAACAAAGCCTCATATTGGAATACTATTGTGGCTTCATCAAAGGATAGGATCTCCACATGGAAAGCTAGATGGCTTTCCCTAGGTGGTTGGATTTTGTTAATTAAGTTAGTGCTAAGTGCAATTCTGAATTATGTTCTATCTATGTTGTAGGCCCCAAAAATTATGATGGAAACAATTGCCACATTTCCATCACCCAAGACATCCAAACCAACAAACTACTTAGTTTCTTCAATAAACTTGCCATTATCATCTACAGGAGATAGTATTGGAAGCTTATATTTCATGCTAGTCAAAAAACCTTCTTGTCTATGGCCTAGAGTAGTATGAACCAGCCCTATTCCAGATTTCATTGTAGATAGTTTCATTAGTTATTGTCGGTGTTAGATTAGTTATTGTGAGTGTTTTTCAGGCATTCTATAAAATAGTTCACATGCCTTGCGTATGATTTGGAATTTTGCATGCTTCCTGCACTCTCTCATCCAGCTGATGATGGATTATAGAGAGTGATCTAAAATGGTGATGCTAAAAAATATACACAATCAAATCCAAAATGAACTTAGAAATGGATTGTGGAAATTTGATATTGTTAATTTTGCATCCATGTCTACCAGGACAATCACAACTTAAACATATGAATACATATGTTTAAGTTGTGATTGTCCTGGTAGACATGCATGCAAAATTAACAATATTCATATGTTTAAGTTGTGATTGTCGTGGTAGACATGCATGCAAAATTAACAATATCAAATTTCCACAATCCATTTGTAATGCAAGTTCATTTTGGATTTGATTGTGTGTATTTTTTAGCATCATTGTTTTAGATCACTCTATGTAATCCATCATCAGTTGGATGAGAGAGTGCAGGATGCATGTAAAATGTGAAATCATTGTAGGAGTTGAGAATTCGACTCCAATAATGCACCAAGATCACTTGCAGTGCAAATAACTTGCTGAAGAGAAACCTAGAGAGCAAAGAGCTTGAAGCAAAAATTGCACAAGAATGATTCACAATAGGAAATTAGAATTTCTATGTGAAAATGGAATGAATTTACAATGAGTGAGAGACTGCTTATAAAGGCTTCATGGAAGCTTGTAGAACAAGCTAGAAGGAGGTAGAAGATAAGGATGAAAACTCAACACACATCCACAAAAGGTGGAAAAGATAAGTATGCTGAAGGGAACAAACTCCCGTGTTGTCAACAACTAACCTCAACATGAATTAAATACTAAGTATGCATTAACCTAAGTAAGCTTAAGTAAATAGAATAAATAATTAACAATTAATTAATTATTTACTCTAACACCCCCCCTTAAGTGCAACTTAGGGGAATGCCTTAAGCTCACAAAACAAAGAAAAAAATGCAAAATGGGTCCCAGCAACTAGGCCATTTTAGGTACCCAAGTACAATGCAACTAAATGCAACCTCTATAAAACAGAGAAAGAGGGAAAACCCTATGGGAAAAAGCCTCCTCCAAAAAGAGGTAAAAACAACATGCTGAAAAAAAATGAAGTGAAGGAAGGAAGGCTCAACCAATCCCCCCAAGGAAAACTTTTGTAACCCCGAGCATTGATCGTAACTGAAGAAAGCGTGGTGATGCAAAAGGCTTAGTGAAGATGTCTACAACTTGACCAGCAGTAGGAATGTACTCCAATGCAATAACACCATCCTGGATCAACTAATAGATTAAATGCATAAGCAACTCAATGTGCTTGGTACACTGATGTTCCACCGGGTTGTGAGAAATGTGGATGGCACTCTGATTATCACAGCACAAAATAGTAGGGTGATCAGGAGGAAATCCAAACTCAGTCATCAACTAACGAAGCCATAAAGCCTCTTGACTAGCAAGAAATACGGCCCTATACTCAGCCTCTATAGATGAAAGTGCTCAAGCATGTTGCTTCTTGCATGACCATGTGATGGGGCTAGAGCCAAGGCAAAACACAAAGCCAGAAGTAGACTTTCGATCATCAACATCACCGGCCCAATCTAGGTCAGTGTAGCCAACAATGTGTGGAGTCCCCATTGTGTAGTAAATTCCATACATAAGTGTTTCCTGAATGTAGCATAGAATATGCCTAGTAGCTTGCCAATGACTCTCATGAGGGTCCTGAGAAAATTGAGAGACTAGGCCAATTGCAAAAGATAGATCAAGGCAGGTGTGTGTCAGGTACAATAGGCTGCCAACCAACTGCCGATACAAAGTAGCATCCACTGTAGGTGAAGAGCAAGAGGTAGAAAAAGTGACGCCCAACTAAAATGGTGTAGGAGTAGCCTTACAATCAAGCATGTGAAAGTGACTAAGCATGTCATGAGCATACTTCTGCTAATACACAAAAATGCTAGTAGGAGATTGATGAATTTGAAGACCAAGAAAGTAGTGCAGCAAACCAAGATCAGTCATCTTGAACTAGTCCATCAGTGCATGCTTAACATCCTGGAGCATGGATGATGAATTACTTGTAAGGATAAGATCATCAACATACAAAACAAGAATCAGAATCTCATCACCAAGACGTTGAATGTGCACTGTGGGATTGGAATGGCAACGAGTGAAGCTGGTAGACAGAAGAAATGAGTCCATCTTCTCATACCAAGCCCTAGGGGCTTGTTTGAGACCATACAATGAACGTCGAAGCCTACAAACCAAGGTGGGATCCTGCACAAAACCTAGAGGCTGGTCCATATAAATCTCCTCTATGATATCATTGTGCAAGAAGGCACTCTTCACATCCATCTAATAAATTGAACATCCCTGTGAAGTTGCGAGGGATAAGACAAGGTGAATAGAATTCATCTTGGTGACAGGGGCAAATGTCTTGGAGTAATCAACACCCTCGACTTGCGAAAAACCCTTCACAATAAGACAAGCCTTATACTTGTCAATGGAACCATCAGCAGCATACTTAGTGTGATAAATCCATTTACAACGCACTAGCTTTCTCCCCTTGGGAAGAGAACAAAGATCCCATTTGTGGTTCTTCATCAAAGAAGAATATTCCTCCTCCATTGCATTGTCCCATTCTGAATGTCCTGTCACCTCCAAAAATGTCTGAGGATCAGTACTAACAACATGACTGAGTAGGTTGGAACCTATAGTATGACAATGGGTGCAACGGGATGTGGATGGGTCATCAGGTAGAGATCCTACAGCATCAACAGTAGCTCGAGCCCATTTAGGCATCTGGGGAGGATCCTGTGGTGGAGGTATATCGAGATCACAGTGATCATCATCCTCATCATCTGTGAAAAAAAGTGGAGATGAAGAGGGAGTAGTGGGAGCTAGAGGAGGCACTAGAGATGAAGAATGAACTACAAGGGGGCTCTCATCAAACTGGACATCTCGTTGAAATAGGACCTCTCTGGAATCAGGATCAAATAACCTGTAAGCCTTTACATCCTTGCAGTAACCAAAAAAAGTCAATGGTCAGCTCTTCAATTCCATTGCTTTCCTCTGAGAATCTAGTACAAATGCATATGATGTACTCCCAAAAACTTTGAATGATGACACATCAGGCTTGACATGGAACCAAGCCTCTTCAGGAGTCATATGTCAAAGTGCCTTATGAGGCATCCAATTCTGAATGTAGTTGGCACAATTGACTACCTCTGCCCAAAAACATGAATCCATGGACCTAGACTAAATCATAAAATTTTCCATCTCTTGAAGGGTTTTGTTCTTCCTCTCAGCCACACCATTCTGCTGAGGAGTGTAGGGCACTAAAAATTGATGCTAAAGACCATGCTCAGAAAAGAAATCTCTGAAATCCTGGTTCACATACTCCCCCCCATTATCTGTGCATATGTGTTGAATAGAAATTCCAAACTGCTTCTCTACAAATGCCTTGAAATCTCGAAATGAGTCGAAGATATCAGACTTCTACTTAAGAAAGTACACCCATGTGCATCTAGAGAAGTCATCAATGAATGTAAGTGCGAATCTAGCACTTGAAAAGGAGTAGGAAATGACATGAGGTCACTATGAATCAAATCCAAAGGTGCTAAAGCATGAGTGGCTCATCCATGTGGAAAGGAATCCCTATGTTGCTTTCCAAGTGCACATCCCTGACAAACACCATCTGGACAAGAAATCTGGGGAAGCCCAAGAACAAGTGCCTATGTGCTCATCTGCTGTAGATATCTATAATTGACATGCCCAAAACATTCATGCCAAATTCTGCTTACTGAATCTGCATGTGCAACTAAACACGGACCTATGTCATTATAAGACTCAAATCCATCAAATCTATAGAGGCGTGATGCAGAGCCAACACTCCCAGTGGCCACAATCATCTTCAGATCATGCAAGTCCTGAATAACCACATCGTATGGTGAGAACTTGACTATCTTCCCAGAGCCAGAGTGGCAAATCTGATAGATAGACAGAAGGTTCATCAAAATATTAGGAACACAAAGTACATCCTGTAGAGAACCCCTAGCCAAAGCAATAGTGCCAGTGTTGAGATAATGGGTGTTGCACACATTGCATAATATTGTTATTTTATTATTTTATTTTATTATATAATGTTGTACCCAGATGGACGTGCAACATGTAAAGATTCCCATAGAATATTCTTGATGAGTTGTATTGTAACACTGTGATAATATTTTATGTAATTATTTAATATTGGGGAAAAGAATTAAATGCCCAATATTAAATGTGGGGTCAGTGGGTTAGGTAGTACATGGTTTTAGCACATGGTTTATGTAATACCACTTAGTGGTTTTGTGGGACTTGCTACTATATAAGCAGCCACAAGAGTAGTTGTTGTAGAGAGAAAAAGAGTGTAAGAGAGTGACAAGAAGAAGACAAAAGGCAAGAGTCAAGCGGGACAAGGCTTGACAGGTTAGCCAAGGGAGCAGTTGTGAAGGTTGAAAGCATGGCATGGGATGTGTGGATTCATGCTTGTTCACATAGTTTGCTCAGTTGTGGCTATGGCCATAAAGGCTTCCAAGGTTGTATGGAAATGGTATTTTTGCTGAATAATACATGGTGATGGATGCTTTTGGAGGCTGGGTTTTTCCCTCAATGAGGGTTTCCCAGGGTATATCTTGTGTCACATTTTGTGGGTATGTTTTCTATTCTCTTGCATGTGGATTTGAATTCCGTATTTATTATGGGTTATGTGGAAACGGTTATATTCTTTATTGCCAAGTTTCCTTACAAGTGGTATCAGAGCTATGGTTTTATTATTGTAACCCTAGATTGAATCCATGGGAATGCATGAGAGGATAAAAGAAAAGGGCAAGATATATGAATGATTTATTGCAGATCTGAGGGTTTTGGATTTGCTGTTATGATGGGATGTTAAAAGATTTGGGCATGTGAAATTGTTGGACAAAAATATTTTTTTGGATGTTTCATTTAAAATGAGGGTTTTTTTTTTTTTTTGGGGGGGGGGGGGGGGGGGTAGCATGTAGAAATGACCTCCTGGATAAAAACAGACCTCGCCATTAGATCCGGGTCAACATTTCCATAAATTTTGATATATAATATGCTCTAGTTTGGCCATGTTCAGAGGAAATAACAGAGTTTTTTAGTTTCAGCCCATGATGGCCATCAAATTTAATCCCGTCGGAATTTTCATAATAAAAAAATAAAAAATGAAAAATCGTATTGAAAATGGTAAAAAGACTGTCTTAGTAAAATGGTCATAACTTTCTCTCAGAATATCAGATTTCAGAGTTCTTATAGGCGTTGGAAAGCTAATTCAGAGCACTACAAGATGGTGTAGGTTTGGTTCTGTGATTTTAAAATTTTGTCAAGTTTTCAGAGCCCTAAAGTCAGATGTTATTTATTTTGAGCATGGATTGGGGCATAACTTGGGCATACAGAGTCGGATTTTGGACTTTGAGTAGTCAACGGAAAGCTCTTGGAGAGCTCTACACATTGGTTCAAATTTGGTGTAGGTTTGGCATGATTTATTTGTAGATATATTGATCTAAATAGTTTATAGGTATATTTTGACTATGGTAACATTGTGAGTTTATGGCATTGGAGATTTAAGTTTTGATGTCATTGTATACTCAGTTCATATTTCAGATTGGTCTCATGATGATATGGTTATCAGTGTTTGGTTTGGGTATGTGTGATGACTTGTTGGGTCTATAAGTTGTGCAGTGTTGTAAGCGGTCTATACTTACAGGTTGCATTTATAGCTTGGTTATGGGTTGTCTTTGCCCATTAATCTTTCATTATTGATGCATATTCAGATTGGTGGCTTGGATTTGGGTTGTCTATGCCCTAAGTCACATAATTTTATCTTCATGTAGAAGGGATGAGATGTTGTTACCAGGGACAGTCATGGTGGAAGATTGTGGTTGACTATGCTGACAGGTTAGACATATTGAGAGCCAGATGCTCGGTTCATGGATGTGATCATGGTGTCATGGATTTTGGCATGACATGATTGGTTATACAGGTACATCCTTGATGTTCATTAGCTTGGATTTTTTGATTTGGTTATGGTGGTATATCTTCTTGGTAGAGGATCATGGTTATTTGGTTTCTTTTGAGGAGCTCATGATGTGCACTTTGAGTTCTTTGATAGTTTAATGCCTTGGTTGATTCTCATGGTTAGAGGATGAATTTTTTCATCATTATGTCATGGATAGCTTGGATACACGGTTTAGTGGGAGCTTGTGATAGTGATGGGGTGACAGTGCAGGATTAGTTTCTGGTTTGGTTTATATCTTTTTGGTTTGGAGAGGATGGATTTTATGATGCCATAGGTGACTTGGTACCATGGTTGAGTGGGATTTGTTGGCATTGATATATTTATTGAGTATTTGCAGATGTTGGAGGTTTGTCTTAGATCTTGTTGTTGCAAAAGCGTCTTTGACATTTGCATGGTGCACTTGTTATCTTCATGGTGTTTGAAGATGGTTAGATCTTGAGGACTCATGGAGTTCTTGGTTATCTTCATGGTATGTGGAGATGGATCTTCTTGGTATGTGGAGATGGTTTTCTTCATGGTGTGTGGAGATGGTAGCATCTTGAGGACTCACAGGGTTCTTGGCAAAGGTGTGGTTTATGCTTTTATTTGGCATGCTATCCTTGGTGTGAGGATGGTTTCATTATTATGTCATGGTATACTCTTGATACGCGTTTAGAGTTGTGACATGGTATAGTGTGTTCATATGGAGCATGTTATCTCTTTAGTTGAGATGGTAAGATCATGTTATCATGTTTATGTTCCTGAGGCCATGGTTGGAACTTGGACATTGATCTTGGTTTAGTTTCTTGGTATTGAGTACACTGATCATAAGCTAGATACTTCATGATATTGCTATGTTGCATTTGGAGTTGGCATGGATTGATTAGTTACAGGTGCTCATGGATACTTAGAGACGGTGGTGACGCTGATTTCTCTTGGATTAGAGAAATATTTGTTGGAATGGTTGATGGTTTCAGCAGGAAGTCTGAGGGGCAGTCACCTGATATGGACTTGAGAGGAGATTGTTCTTAGATGAGTCTTGGTTGGAGACTTGGGTATCTTGATGAGCATTCTCATTCCCCACTCTTGGTCTACTTGGCAGTTTGCTACTTGAGAGGTATAGCCCATTATTTTCTCTCAGTTGCATTATATTTATGCTTGTCTTTCATGGATATGGATCTTGAGCTATGGTACATGAGTTAGTTCTGGAGGGTTCATTTGAGAGATGGTTTAGCATTGGTTATCTCCATGTGCATATGTTGTTATGCTGGTTGAGTTTGGGAGATGGTTTTATATTGGGCATTTTCCTTGGTTTAGGAATGGTTTTATGAGTTTGATCTTCTTGTGAGAGGCTTACATCCATGATTAGTTATATGGTATGGTTTGGGTGTTGTTGAGGCTTCTTATTGGGGTTTTATGGAGGAGATCATACTTGCACAGTTTACATCTAGAGGTGTGTGTAGAAGGACATGATACAGGTTATGATTTGCATGGTTTCTCTGGTCTTGATTATCTTCTTGGATGTTCAGTTTTGCCTACATTGGATTTGAGATTGATTGGAGATTGTGATCACTGGTTTGTGCTCATGCATGTTATGTGAGAGATGACATGGTTATTTCTTTATCTCTTTCCTCTGTTGGTTGTGGAGAACTTGGAGACTATTGGAGACTTGTTATGAGAGTTATTCTTGCAGGATATTGGATTATGTATTGTGGATGTCCTTGATACTACATGGATTCACTTCTTTGAGATGTGTTGAGTGAATTGGTTATAGATTTGACATTATCTTTTGCAGTGGGAGCTTCTTGGTATATATGTGGCAGGTATTGCTCTTGAGGCTTGTGATTGCAGGTTGTAGATTGGATATGTCAGTGATATGAGATTCACTTGTTATACCTTTGAGGTATGGATAGTTGGATGGGTTTGGCACTTGCTGTGGGTGTTATTTCAGCTATGGATATTTTGACAACTACGGATACATGTGATTACCTTTGGATCAGGTTTTTGTGCTTGAAATTTTAGTTGGTACAAGATTTTATGATCTTCTAATGCGACAGGTTGGGTGGCTTTCTCTTTGGATGGCTTCTATGTATGTCTAGTGGGAGTGGCATAATAGGAGGTGAGATCATTCATGTTTGAGATGCTGGATACTTTGATTTTGTTGCGGGTACCAGGATGGAGCACTTGGTGTATTTTGATCCATGATGGTGGATGTGCTGGGAGGGATTGTTCCCTTGTTCATTTATGTGGCTACAGATTGACCCTATGCAATGTATACAACAAGTGGGAGATTGTTGAGATAATGGGTGTTGCACACATTGCATAATATTGTTATTTTATTATTTTATTTTATTATGTAATGTTGTACCCAGATGGACGTGCAACATGTAAAGATTCCCATAGAATATTCTTGATGAGTTGTATTGTAACATTGTGATAATATTTTATGTAATTATTTAATATTGGGGAAAATAATTAAATGCCCAATATTAAATGTGGGGTCAGTGGGTTAGGTAGTACATGGTTTTAGCACATGGTTTATGTAATACCACTTAGTGGTTTTGTGGGACTTGCTACTATATAAGCAGCCACAAGAGTAGTTGTTGTAGAGAGAAAAAGAGTGTAAGAGAGTGACAAGAAGAAGACAAAAGGCAAGAGTCAAGCGGGACAAGGCTTGACAGGTTAGCCAAGGGAGCAGTTGTGAAGGTTGAAAGCATGGCATGGGATGTGTGGATTTGTGCTTGTTCACATAGTTTGCTCGGTTGTGGCTATGGCCATGAAGGCTTCCAAGGTTGTATGGCAATGGTATTTTTGCTGAATAATACATGGTGATGGATGGTTTTGGAGGCTGGGTTTTTCCCTCAATGAGGGTTTCCCAGGGTATATCTTGTGTCACATTTTGTGGGTATGTTTTCTATTCTCTTGCATGTGGATTTGAATTCTGTATTTATTATGGGTTATGTGGAAATGGTTATATTCTTTATTGCCAAGTTTCCTTACAGCCAGAACCCAAAATTGAAAGTTGTGAAGAGTTCCCAATTGCAATCTATGTGGTGGCACAAGGAGCAAGTGAAGTAAGCAACTTAGGAGTGTTTTTTAAGTGGTGAGAAGCCTTGGAATCAAGAATCCACAAAGGCATGGAAGTCGTAGCTCATGTAGAAAGAGCATGACCTTTCCCTACAGATGGAGATGAAGACTGAGGAGCAAAAATGTGATGCTCCTTCATGCCTTCCTCTAAAGCCTCTAATCATTTTCAACACCTAGAAACTAAATGTCCATCTTTCCCATAAAAGCTGTAGTTCTCACTGGATTTCTTCTTGGTCTTGGAGGTAGACTCACCCGACTTTGAAGAATATTTACCCTTGGGAGGGTTTTCTAGAGGACTAGCTGGAGGATTAGATTTGGATGTGTCTTTCTTCAATTTTCCTTTCTTCTTTGATTTCCCCTTAGAATTTTGAGCAACCAATGCTTGGCTGGAAGAGCCAGAGCCATCCACCTGTTGGATCTTTGTCTGTTCCCTAGTCAACCTGTCACAAAATGTCTCAAATGTAGGCATCCTATGTCGCTCTCCAAGGGCATCCATGGTGGAGTAGAAAGTAGAAGAAAATACCTAATAAGCTTTGAGAGTATCAAAAATATGCACTCATTATCTGTTTTGTTCTTCCCACATCCTTGTAAAACTGCACATAGGGATTTGAACTTCATCAGAAAGTCCTAAATGGTGGGAAAGTTTCTTGGTGACAAAGAAGTCAATTCTACATCCAACTGAAGTGCTTGAAACTCATTCACCTATCCAAACAAAGTCTGAAATTTTTGCCAATAAGCTCGTGGAGTAGTCAAACCATCTAGGTGAAACAACAGACTATCTAAAATGTTGAGTGCAATCAGCCCCATGGCTTCATCCATCTTGTTCCTGTGCTATAGAACCTCATAAGGTCACATAAGATTAGGCTGATTCTCATCGAGATAAGACCATAGACCTCTTGACATTAGAAGCCTAGTCATTTGTGCCTTCTAGGTGTGGTAGTTGTGTGGTGTGAGACGGGCTATAGATGGATCTGCCATTGAGAGAAAGAAGAAGATAGAAGTAGAAGGGTCTTAACTAAAGTAAATTATAGAAAATAAAGACACCCCCCCCCCCCCCACAAACGTACAATAATATCTCCCAAATATCACAAAAACAACTAAGGAAAGAAAAAAACTAGAAAAGAACCTAGATTTGTTGATGCAGAATAGGAGGAAACACAAGCCTCTACTTTAATGCCAAAAATGGAAGCTCAAACAAACTTAGAATCTAACAAAAATAGCACCAATGTCTCCATCTCTGAGTCAGCTTTTTGATGCTTCCTTTGGATCAAAAAAATACCTTTGTATGCTCAAGTTATAGCCAAAAAACTGACTGCTGCTCCAAAAATGCACCTTGCTGGAAAATTACAGACATTGGCTTAAATTTGATGGTTGTATGCCCATCAAGAGGATGTCACCTAAAAAAATTAGTCACTGAAAAGATGATGTTAGCACACCGTAAAGTGACATCAGCATGCCATAATATGATGTCAATAGGAAACCACGTGTTAGCAGGTGAATGGGCCAACTGTGTAGGTCAGATTACTGACAAAGTAGCTGACTGGATCCATGTGGAGGCTAAGTTGTTTGCGGGTAGCAAATAACTGGCTGCCACCTATCAGAGGAGCAGATCAGAGGGGCTGCTACTAGTGGCTCGCTAAATAGGCTACGCGAAGGAGGCCCAATTGGGAGGAGAGCTGGAGGAGTAGTGCGGAGGAGGCGAGTGGGTGGCCCTACGGTGACGCGTGAGTGCTACTGTAGTAGTGTGCCCGAATTTTTTTATTTTTTTTTTTTGACTGTCGTGCGTCCATACGATGATATGGTAAGGACCTAGAACAAAAAAAAATTGCCTCCTGAAGCTTTGTCTCCAAAAATGAAAAGTTTTATATGAATTATGACTGTAAATGGCCTTCTAGATCCAATGGCAGCGTCCATTTGGGCTGAAAGTTCTCTGAAAAATTGCTTTACCCCTAATTTGAAAAAAAATTGCACAAACAAACTAGGGTTTGGGACTTCAAATCACAGCTTCAAAAAATCCTTCAAACAAGAAGTAGCAGGGAGGCTCTAATACCATGTAGGAGTTGAGAATCCAACTTCGATAATGTACCAAGATCACCTGCAGTGCAAATAACTTTCTAAAGAGAAACCTAGAGAGCAAAGAGCTTGAAGCAAAAACTACACAAGAATGATTCACAATATGAAATTAGAATTTCTATATGAAAATGGAATGAATTTACAATGAGTGAGAAACCACTTATAAAGGCCTCGTGGAAGCTTGTAGAACAAGCTGGAAGGAGGTAGAAGATAAGGATGACAACTCAGCACACATCCACAAAAGGTGGAAAAGATAAGTATGATGAAGGGAACAAACTCCCATGTTGTCAATAACTAACCTCAACATGCATTAAATACTAAGTATGCATTAACCTAAGTAAGCTTAAGTAAATAGAATAAATAATTAACAATTAATTAATTATTTACTCTAACAATCATACACAAGGCATGTGAACTATTTTATAGAATGCCTAAAAAAAAAAAAACACCTAGGCATTGGTTGAAATATTGACCAATGCCTAGTAGTTTTCTACCATCATTGATCAAAATTTTGACCAATGCCTGGTAGTTTTCTACAATCATTGGTCAAAATTTTGATGAATGCTTGGGTTTTTTCTACCATTATTGGTCAAAAGTTTGACCAATGCCTGGGTGTTTTCTACCAAGCATTGGTCAAAATTTGGACCAATGCCTAGTAGTTTTCGACTAAGCATTGGTCAAAATTTTGACCACTGCCTAGTAGAACATGCACCATGGATCTAGAAGGTTTTCGACTGATAGATTGGTCAAAATTTTGACCAACTAATATGTTGGCCAAAATTTTGACCAATTGGTTGGTCCAAATTTGGACAAACTTGGGTCAAAATTTTGACCAATAATGGTCCAAAAATGGGCTCAAATGTACTAGTGTAGGTCATATCTGCACTCCATAATTGAACTAGCAGAGCTTCTCCCTCCTGTTCTCTATTTAAGACCATTTCCTTCCCAAAATATGTCACACCTTAAACAAGAATATGTGCATCAACAATGATTAGTGACCAAAAGCTTTTTCTACCTTGCCCTTGGAAATTCCAACCAAGCCTGTATGGATTTCTTCTACTAAATATGAGGCAAAATCAAAAATAATATCAACACCAAAAGAAGAAATTTGAGCTAGCATATACATAAAATTTATTGGCACGACATTCTGTTCATCCTCACCAAAAACCCTACACATAGTCCTATATATCTCCACAGCCTGGGAAGTGAAATATTCCTTTTTAAAAGGTTCCCTAGTAGATGTTGTGATTACTGGTAAGTTCCCAATTGTGCCTATGTGTTCCCTCAATGCACCTTGTCTGATCTTATCCCTTTTAGATAAATATTCTTTTTCTAATTCTTGTAGGTCAATAGGTATATATGATAATCTAAAATTGGCTCAAGACCAAAAAATTCTTGAATTTCCTCAGAGCTTATTGTGATCAAACATTCTCCATCCAACCATCTCACTACTCTGATTGTTGGGTCATAATTTCTAGCAATAACTTCTCATAGGTCATAATCCATGAAAACACTAGGGACCACTAGTTTTCCCAAGTCAAAGTTCTAGATGTTCCCATGAGGGGAAAATAATTTCATTTATGAGAACCATTTTTTAAAGAGACAAAGCCTTATTTAAGAAGTTTTAGTATCCCAAACCTAGTTTCCCTTATCATACAATTCATCAGCAATTTTGAGTCTAGCATTCAAAGTGGTTAATTTCTTCACTTGAGCAAATTCATTTGTGGACTCAAGCAACAACTCAAGGAGGTCATCATTATGTTTCTAGATAAATAGTCAACCTAACTCGAGAAAAATTTCTTTGGAGGCATGGTGATTAAAATTGCAGAATACTAGAAAGCTTAATATATAATGGACTGAGAAGCTTAATTTCTTTTCACCATCTTATAACTATAATTCTACAACAGACCATGATTATTGGAAATTTCTTTGCATTTTAATCACCAAGCACAAGTTCTCAATAGCTCTGAGCTCTCTAGAAATCTAAAGATTTGTTTGTGTAGAGGAGAATTAGCAAAAATTTATGTAATATACTTTTTTCTTGGTTCGCATGAGGAGCCTTCAATCTTCATTAATGAACTATAAGGAGAATAGGGTGGTACCACTTTCTTTCTTTTTTAAAACACACCATTGATTGCAAAAAAATTGATGATCCAAGGATATGATTGTGGATGATTCATTTTCCCACTTGCCAACTCAGTAGTCAACCCAATAGAAATTCTCCATGCAAGCCTTTCTTTTTACTGCTTGCAACTTGACCTAGACCCACTGGCACTCATGTACATGCATCGTCTTCTCGTTATATCATCATGCTTAAGCAATGAGCAGTTTCCTTATGCAATATAACAACCATCATTGATTCATTACAATATGATGATGTGCATTTCACGAGTGCTTTAATTTGATTTTGGTGGGTCCCTCTATTTTTTCTTTTGGTTGCCATGGCACTATCATTAAAAATTAAACAATTTATCATAACGAATTTGTGTCTACCATCGATGCAAATTAGATCTTACGGTGAGGAGCTTGCAATCATCTTACTTAAGCTATGGTAAGCCCATATGTTCTTTCCTTTGGTCACTATCTCACATGGGATAAACATCGAGCAACTCTTCATAGCAATTTGGTGACAGTCATTGATGAACTCTTATCTGACAGTTCCAACTATTCATTTGCCTTCTTCTTGAGTGTGAATCCACATAACATATGACAAGACATCACCTTGACACACTGACAAAGTATTAATATTTATTATCTTTCTAGTGCTACCTCCCTTTAGTTCCCATCACATTTTTCTTTACCGAGAAGGTGCTATATCACTACTGGCCAAAATGATGAACTTCTCGATTGTGACATAGCGACCTCTACATTATTTGAGAAATTTTATGGTATTAGTCTCATCACCTTTCACTTCAACAAGAAGGTACTATGTCGCTATCAGTCAAAACAACAAGTTTTATGGTTGCAACATAGCGACCTCCATGAACTTTTAGAAAAAAATCACCGTGAAGAAGAAAATGGAAAGTCTTTACTTTGGCTCCAATTATTGTGTATGACACCTCTGACAACCTCCCATGCTAGCATGGCTTATCAATGATATGCTAAATCCCAACACTATAACTTACATTTGGTCCCACTGTCTTTCATTTTTGTGGGGAGGCGATATGTTGCTACCGATGAAAACTTACCACTTTTTGGTCACGACATAGCAACCTTTGTTGAGATTAGAAAATTTTGATAGTGCTAGAAAAATAAGAAAAGTTTACATTAAATGTTAGCTGGGTCCCAAGGATAACAAAAAATTTGGTCGCTATATCACCAAAGACAAAGCAACCAGAATCCCTCAGTCGCGACATAGCAATTACTATAGATCTTAAAAGATCTAATGGTGCAGGCTTTTTGTATGAAACATTGATAAAATTCTTAAAAAGAAGGGTTCCCAAAAATTATGACCATTTTAAAAATAATTTTTCCCTTAACCAAGCAATGATGATCATATGACATAAAGGGTACCAAAGATACTTAGAATAGGGCTTTTTCTTAGGGTTTAAACAATATTTCCATGACCAAACCCTAATTTGAAAACTTAAAAAAATAACCCATAGAGATATATATTTTATGAAGACATATAGAAAAAACATGATCAACACTCCTAATAGGGTGATTGAGATCCTTTAACAAAGTCACATTTAACAATGTGTATTGTAACCTTTAACAGGGTTGGCCTTTCATAGGGCATCACTTCAGAAGAGTGAAAAAGAGTAGCATGTTACTAGTTTTTTTTCCCAAATTGGGTTTCGACGTAAATCATAGGGTCAAATGTGTTATTGAATCTATTATGTTTTATGTTTACATTTCTACAAATTGATTTCACAATAACCTACAAGTTTTAGTGACTACATAATCTTATGGATGTATACATAATGATAAATGTTTTATGAAGCTGTGAAAAGTTTTATTTATACATTTGGACCTTGGATAACTGATTTGCGCCCCCGCCCCACCCCCCCCCCCCCCCACCCCCCCTCAATTATTCTAAAGTATTCTAACACAAATCACCAACTTTGCATTTTTTCATTTAATAATCCCTTCGATCACATACTCATATTTACCAAATATTTTGCTCTTGTTCGCACACTTCACACTTCATCAACATTCATTACACATTTTTCAAAAATGAAAATAACCTTGCTTTATACCATGTCCTCAAAAAAAATCCTTGATTAGCCTTGAGGCCTTCCCAATTAGTTATAATAGGATCACAATAAGACAATTAATCATTTTGCAATTACAATACTTTCAACTCACATTATTAATAATTTCTTACATGTACAACTCCAAGTCTTGCGCACTCACTAACATCATCATCAGACTCTCTACTATCACTATACAACTTTGCATATCATGATTCTATCTCTATTAGGAGATATAATCCAACCATCAAAAACTACTTATCAGGTACTTTGTATGTATATTGCTTTTTATATATCAAGCATATCTTCTATCTGTCTTTGACTTAATTCATGTGCACTTGACCTCATCATCAGAATATAGTATACAACACTTCCTCAACCATGCTTCACCTAAACATCAAACCTTTGTCTGTACAACCTTGATCTTTGCCTACTACACTACTAGTCTCCATGAAAACCATACTATATTGTCATCAATGACAAACACTATCATGAATGCAATATGATAACAATATCCACATGCTCTAGAAATGCTTATGATACTCTCCCAAAAGAATACCATTAGAATTCATGGTAACAATCTCTCCCTTTGGGATTGATGGTAACATAGATTAAAAAGGTCTAAGTTCCATGAATACCAAAACAACACTTTGCTACTACTGTTGTTGTTCTCATCCTTTCAAATCCTCTTCATTAATTATATCTAAAATCCTCTACTTCTACACTAAAAATTTCTCAACTTCTCCCCCATACATGGTACTTCTCTATGCAAGCTCTCTCCAATAGTACTAAGGAGATACTTCTCTATACATACTCTCCACCATTCATAGTTAGGAGATGTTTTAAATGCATACTCTTCCCCATTAACATCAATAAAAAAGGCTTCATTATGTTAATAATCTACTCCAAGTGTTCAACCAACTCAATTGTCTAAAGACATTGTTCTAAAAAATCTACCAAGAGTCCTTGATGACAATTCTCATCTCAAATACTCCCCCATACATGAAGCATCATCATTCAATCCAATCAAAAAATAGTGCTATGTACCACTGGACTGATGCAATCTCTACATCATCTACTTAGAAGTAGGTAGGTGTATAACCCCAAGTATACCTCTCAAGTACTCAAATGTATCTTTAAGCAAAGGCATTGTAAATATAATTGCAATCTAATCTTTTGTACTAACATACTCCAATCTAATTTCTTTCTCTACAAATTTTTCTCTCAAAACATGATACTTAATAGATATATGCTTAGTCTTCGAATGCAATATAGGAATGTTAGAATACTCACTCTACTTGTGTTATCACAATGTATGATAATAGGATCTAAAAAATTTATCCCAATGTCCTTTAGCATCTTCTTCATCCACATGATCTAAGTATAATTATTTGATACTACTATGCACTATATTTTAGTTGTACTCTCTAAAACACAATCTTGTTTCTTGCTTAGAAAAAAAACCAATCTTCCTCCAAGGTAAACTGCTTCACCACTAGTTCTTTTTCTATCATCCATACTTCCTGTCCAAAATGCTTCAGTATAGACACATAAAGTGAAATCGCTTGATCTATCATACTATAATCCATACGCTTCAAATATCTAAATAGCCTTTTCATTATTTCATAATGATACTCCTTAGGATCAACTTGAAATCTAGCAATAATTCCAACTACATTTTCTATATCTGGTTTGGTGTGAGTTAAATATTACAAACCTCCAATCATTGACCTATACTTCTTCTCAACTATAGGCATCTCATATTTGCTAGATAACTTACGACCAGTTACCATAGGTGTACCAAAAAAATTACAACTTTCCAAGCCAAATCATTTCAATAGGTCTTTCAAATACTTAGCTTGTGAAATGAAAATACCATCATTCTTTTGCACAATATGTAAACCTAGGGAAAAATTCATCTCACCAATCATGCTCATCCTAAACTCATTTTTCATCTCTTCTGAAAACTTATCACTTTTCTCATCATTAACTCCAAAGATTATGTCATAAATAAATATCATAATAGTCAACAAACCATTCTCAATTTCTTTCAAATATAAGTTAGCATCTATCATACCTTTAACAAATCCAGCTTTTGCCAAATACTCATCTAATCTTGCATACTAGATTCAAGGTGCTTTCTTTAGAGCATATAATGTTTTCTTCAATTTTCATACCATATCCTTATCTCATGTCAAAGGAAATCCTTTAGGCTGCTCAATGTAAACTTCTTCTTTAAGTTATCCATTCAAAAATGTTGACTTGACATTCATCTGATACACTTTGAACTTATTACTTGCTACATAAGCCAAAAACATTCTCATTACTTCTATTATTTCTATAGGGTCATATGTTTCTTCATAATCTTTTCCTTTCTACTGTGAATAGCCTTTGCATACTAGTCTAGCTTTTCTTCTCACAACTTCACCTTGTTCATTCATCTTATTTCTAAATACCCATTTAGTTCCTATAACATTCTTGTCTTTAGATCTATGCACCAATTCACATGTTTCATTATTCAAAATATCATCTAGTTCTTCCTTCATTGATTGAATCCTGTTAGAAATGGAAAAATAAATCTGTAAATAAACAATACCAGGAAAGAATCTAAGTGAGTAAATGCATGAAAAGATATTACCATAAAATAGGAGAGAGAAAGCTTCAAGCTCCAACTCCATGAGACAAGATATTTGGAAAGGGGAAAGCAAAGAAAACCCCTTGTGATATTATGAATGAGGCATCAAAAGCCTAAGAAGGAGGAGAGAGAGAGATAGAGAGCAAGTGCTCATACAATAATTGAG
Organism: Cupressus sempervirens; assembly: GCA_028749045.1. Classification (NCBI taxonomy): domain Eukaryota; kingdom Viridiplantae; phylum Streptophyta; class Pinopsida; order Cupressales; family Cupressaceae; genus Cupressus; species Cupressus sempervirens. Next base: position 702,780,489 of record CM053784.1, read on the forward strand.
AAGAGGAAGAAACCTCATTGTTAAATGAGAGAAGAGGGTCATCTCTTAAATAGAGATGAGAGAGAGGAGTTAGAATGTAACTCCCATGTCTATGAATGCCACCATTCATATGTGTGTGAGGCCAAGTGTGAGATTCCTCTTAAGGAGGAATAATCTAAAATTAGAAATTACAATATATATTTATCCTCACATATTCCACTAGATGACAAAATAAGATGTAGTGGAAAAAGGACAAAAAAGAAATATATTAGGATACCTTGGCTTATATCCTAATATATTATAATAATAAATAAAGGAGTTCTAACCTTGGTTTATAAATACACCAAGGAAATATTACAACTTCTAACACCCCCCTTTAATCTTTACTTGGGGTAATTACATCAAAGGGTATTAAACCCATAATTTTTACAAAAATCTGCAACTTAATCTTCAATATGAAGTAATTTGATTGTCTTCAAGCCATATAGAACATTTGTAGATCCAATAAAAGTACATGAGTCCTTTGAATGTGATCAAGTGGAAGCATAGACACCTCTTCATATGTGGAAAACCAAGAAGGTTCCTTGATGGATCACCTGAAAAAAAGGATCAACAAGACAAATATCCACAAGTAGAATGCCATCATATATGCAAATTTGAAATCCTTTCGAATAAGGATAATAAAACTCTCATAGAGAAACAATGAGTAAAATATGTTACCACAAAACAATGGAGATAACCTGATATCAAGATAAATTATATGCTCAAGAAATTGTCAACAAGGACAAATTGAGTAAAAAGCTTGATCAATGTTCTCATGAAAAGTATATTATACTAATGCACAAATGACCACAGACAAGGCCAACTAATGATACTTGCATCAATCTTGCATCAATCGCGTGGATATAGACCGTCCACTTAATGAATCATCCCACTGCAAGCTAATGGGGGCATCCCTCCATAACATGCATGACTCATGATCTAAGCAATAAAGTATGCATATCATTATCACATTAATATATGAAAATAACATAAAGGAGAGACATGTTGATCAAAGTAGAATTATCATGATTTTGTTAGGATAATCAAAAGAATGGATTATGAGGATAGAACAACATATTGCCTTCAAATTGGATCAAATCATTTGAATTTGGAGGGAAAACTCCAATAATAACATCCTCTTCATGAGGAACAGAAAATGGAACAACATGGAGGGAAACTCCATAAAAATATTATCCTATCAAAATGGAATAGATAAGATCAAATGGAGGGAAACTCCATATAAAATGAGTTCATACCAATATAGGATGGAGGAATACTCCATGGGCCAGATAAGGAAACTATGTATCAGTTATACTGAGGGGACCTACATAGTTAACCTTGAAAAAATATTAAGCTCCCTATAAAACTCAAAAAATATCATATAAATTATGTATATCAATGGTATAAAACCATAAAGTGCCAACATGGACATAGAATGATGCTATAAACGCATAATAGTGCAATTATGGGCACATCAAAATATCAAAATGAAGGCAAATGGGTAAGATTACTCATAATCCAATTAAGTAAAATGATTTAAGGAAGATCAACTAAATATAGATATCAGGTATAAAACTCCATTAAGGGTAAACATGGTTATGAAAATTATAATAGCTTGTATATTTATCTTGGTATATATGTGTGCACCCATATACACTTGAATAAATATACAAAAAGAGATTGGTTAAAGAAAATAATCACCTTTCCATACTTAATATTTTGGAAAGTCACAATTTATAAATAGTCACAATATTTACCTTGGTTCAAAAATATAACCTCAAGGTAATGAGAACATAAAGTCATGGGGCAAAAAAAGATCTCCCCATTTTTCTCATACTATGCCTTCAAGATTGGAAGTGATTCAAAACGAATTTTTTTTGAAATAAAACATTAAAAAAGATATAACTAAAAAAACTTAGTAATTAATGATAGAGGTCAGATCTGGCAGATAAGAATATACTAAAAAGAGTTTAAAAACTTTTCTAAAAAAAGTTTGAATAAAAGCTTGAGAGATTTAAAATAGAATATTGCACTTGTCTGACAATGAATGATTTCATGCCAAAAATAGGTTGACAAAAGGAAATAATAAAAGTAAATGATGCTTCTGTCAAGAGCTTAAAAAAGAAAAAGAATCTTGCATGAAAAGACAAGAAAAGGTGAGCAATGATCTATTTTTTTTAAAAAGATAGAGAATAATAATTGCACAGAGAATATTCTAAACATGCAAGAGACAAAATTAGAAACTTAAAACGTGCAGACATGAAAAGATGAAAAAGCATAGTCTTTTTGATATCCTCTATGACAGATTTCTCTTATTTCATGCAAGATATCATAGAGGATATCTTTGGTTAAAGACAATGAAATAGCTCTTATTTGCAACAGATTTTCAAGTGAGGTATAGATATATTAAAAAAAAAATTTAAATTCAAGAAATGAAATGGATTAAAAATATTTTAAAATATGAGTAGACTAAGATATGAATTTGAAAAAGATAGGAAAACCCTTTGGCAGCAATCCTTCCAAAGGGGGTTAGATGAAAAATAATAGAAAATAAGAAGTAACCTGCACAAATTAGAGCAAACAGAAGTTAATCGGGTTTGGTGGTAAACCAGCCAAACTCAAAAAAAAAAAAAAAAAATTCAATTTCTTCCATCTTAAGAAGATTAAAGAAGAAATTAGTGAAATCTCTCTCAAGAGTCTCCTTTGAATCGTACCTTCATGCAAACACTCAAAACAAAGATTAATCTGCTCTGATACCATGTTAGAAATGGAAAAAGAAATCTGTAAATAAACAATACCAGGAAAGAATCTAAGTGAGTAAATGCATGAAAAGATATTACCATAAAATAGGAGAGAGAAAGCTTCAAGCTCCAACTCCATGAGACAAGATATTTGGAAAGGGAAAAGCAAAGAAAACCCCTTGTGATATTATGAATGAGGCATCAAAAGCCTAAGAAGGAGGAGAGAGAGAGATAGAGAGCAAGTGCTCATACAATAATTGAGAAGAGGAAGAAACCTCATTGTTAAATGAGAGAAGAGGGTCATCTCTTAAATAGAGATGAGAGAGAGGAGTTAGAATGTAACTCCCATGTCTATGAATGCCACCATTCATATGTGTGTGAGGCCAAGTGTGAGATTCTTCTTAAGGAGGAATAATCTAAAATTAGAAATTACAATATATATTTATCCTCACATAGTCCACTAGATGACAAAATAAGATGTAGTGGAAAAAGGACAAAAAAGAAATATATTAGGATACCTTGGCTTATATCCTAATATATTATAATAATAAATAAAGGAGGTCTAACCTTGGTTTATAAATACACCAAGGAAAGATTACAACTTCTAACAAATCCAATAATCATCTTTGCATGTTTCATTTGCACTCTTAGCTTCAACTTATAAATCAAACATAATTCCTCATTTATTATGTTTCTTGTCATCACTCTTTTGTCTTTCTTTTCCAATAATCTTCTTTGTAGGGTGATTATTTGTCAAGTTATTATTAGGTTTAGGAGTTTCTATCTCAACTCTTATCTCTTCTCTTGGTGCTATTATTTGTTCTCCTCTTTGCTCAATAATTTGTACATCATTCTATAAGTCATTATTAGTTTCAAAGAAAACTTCTACATTCTCATGGTTAGCCTTCATATCAAGAATAGTAACCAAAGCTATCTTTTCTATTACTTCATCTTTCTTAACAAATTCAAGATCATTATCTTTATCATCATTATCATTCAAAAATATTTTCATACTTTTTTTAAATTCATCATCATCATCATAAAGTGAATGCTTTCTAGTTTTTCTTACTCTCTTAGGATATCTGGATTAAAATTGACCAAATTCTTTACATGTCCAACAAATAAAAAATTCATACCTTCTAGGTCTCTTTTCATAAGAATATTAGTACCTTCTTTTATCTTCTGGTCTTCTTTGGATCTCTATTTGTTTTTACTTGTGCTTTTATTCTTGTGTATCCAACAAAAAGATTCTAGCTCTAGAAACTTAATGCTATGTTCTGCACATAATTTTGATATTTTACCAATAAGTTCCATCTTTTGAATGTCAAAATTTTCTCCATATGACTTAGGACTTTCTTTTCTAAAGTGACTTGTCATTGATCTCCCAAGTTTAAGTTGTTTTTTTTTTAGGACCTGATGCTCTAATACTAATTGTTAGAATGTAAAGTCCACCAATATAACTGAGAGGGGGCTAAATCAGTTATCCAACTATTATAACAATTATCAACCTTATTGTTCCTTAACCATATGAGAAATATAATCAACAACCACAACAAGATACTCATACACAATAACACCATATATGTTAACTAAGGAAACCCTTGATTAGAGGAAAAACCCTGATGGGGATGGTACTTAAAAACTGATGTACTAATATAAATATTCATTGTTAGAGGATGGAACCTATTAGGAGTCAATAAAATAATTTAGTACATATCAGTCCCTATTAGGATACTTTGAATCTTTGTTAGGAGTTTTTTCAACCATGTTAGGATTTGTTAAAATAAAATGGACCCGCTATCCAAATAGCGTCAAGGGCAAAACCAATGAACCTACTATCCAAATGATTTTTATATTATTCCTTGTAGAATAATAGAAATAAATTGTACTTTCTCTTCCTATTCCTCTATCTTTTCAACCAAAATGTTGGTTCTTCTAATCTCAATACCAGATCACCAACTTTGCATCCAATAATCCCTTGGATTGCTTACTCACATTTAACAAATACTCTACTCTTGTTCACACACTTTGCACTTGCCACTTTACCAAAAGGAAAATAACCTTCCTTTATACCATGTCCTCTAAAAAAATCCTCGAGTCATCCTTGAGACTTTCCTAATTAATTATAATAGGATCATAATAAGATAATTAATTATTTAGCAATTACAACATTGTCAACTCACATTCTTTACAATATAATACATGTGTGACTCCAAACCTTGTGCACTCACTAACATCATCAATCGAATGTCTATTGTCACTGTACAACTTTGCATATCATGATTCTATCTCTATCAGGAGATATAATCCAACCATTAGAAACTACCTATCAGGTACTCTATCTGTATATTGCTTTCTATAAATCAAGCATATATTATGTGTACCTTTGACTTACTTTATGCACACTTGACCTCATCATCAAGACATAGTTTAGAACATGTCCTCAACCCTACTTCATCTAAATATCAAACCTTTTTTTGTACAACTTTGATCTTTGTCTTCTACTTTTTCAAATTTCATAGAAACCATACTATGTTGTCATGAATGAAAAACACAATCATGAATTCAAAATGCTAACAACCTACACATACTATGGCAATGCTTAGGATACTACCCCAAATAAATACCATTAGTATTCATGCTAACAATAGCCCCTATTTTACCTCTTATATATATTAATGCATCCTTAGGTAATGCATTAATGAATATGTCTGCTATCTACTCCTTGGTGTTCACATATTCCAATCCCAAATCTTTGTCTTGAACCAATTCCCTTAGGCAATGCTACTTGATTGCAATGTGTTTTTTCTTTGTGTGCATCATAGGGTTTTTGGATATATTGATTGCAGTTATGTTATCACAATAGATAACCACTGGTTCCTTGATTTCTTCCTTCATTTCTAACAATAATTTCTTGATCCATATTATGTTAGAATAGTTAACTACTATAGCAACATACTCTGTCTCTATTGTTGATTGAGATATAGAATTTTGTTTCTTGCTTGTCCATGATACTAATCTCTTTCTAAGAAAGAATGTTCCTCCACTGGTGCTCTCTCTATCATCAATGCTCCCTACCCAAATATTCTTCAATAAAGGTTCTTAACTCAATATTTCCTCCTTTATTATACTATAAGTCATATTCTTTAGTTCCTTTTAGGTACTTCATAATCATTTTACTGCCATAATGTGATTTTTTTTAGGATTTGTAGAAAACCTTGCAACTTTTCTAATTGCCAATGCAATATCAACTCTGGTGTGTACCGCATACTAAATTTTCCCAATTATTGATCTATAGGTAGTCTGATTTACCTCCTTTAAATCATCATTCTTTGACATTTTATGTCTAGTAGACATAGGTGTTCCAACTAGTTTGGAATCTTCCATTCCAAATGTTTTCAAAATTTTCTTAATGTACTTTGATTGAGTGATGTATATGTCATCCTTCATTTCATGAACTTGTAGGCTGATAAAGAATTTTTTCTCCAAACATAGACATTTCAAATTATTTCTTCATTTCTTCAAAAAATTATTTGTATAACATCTTGTGTCATCTGAATATGATATCATCCACAAATATTTGTCCTAGCAATATCTTGACATTTTATCCTTCCTTTATATACAAATTTATATTATCATTTGTTCTTTCAAAACCAATTTTTACTAAATATCCATGTAGCCTTTCATTATATGCTCTCGAAGGTTGTTTTAGTCTATATAGTACTCTATGTAGTTTGTGTAACATGTCTCTTTTATTTGGATCAATGAAACCTTCAAGTTGTTCAATGTAGACTTCTTCTTCCAGGATTCCATTTAAGAAATATGATTTTACATCCATTTGATATACTTTGAATCCTTTATATGCACCATATGTTAGTAGTATTCTGACTCCTTCAAGTCTTACAATAGGGGAAAATGTTTCTCCATAGTCAATACCTTCTTCTTGTGCATATCCTTTACATAATAGCATTGCCTTGTTCCTTGTCACTTCTCCTTTCTAATTTTATTTATTTATGAATATCCATTTTGTATCAATCGCATTCTTATCCTTAGATCTAGGTACAAGAGACCAGGTATTATTCTTTTCTATTTTCTCAATTTCTTCATTCATTGTCTCTATCCAATCTTCATATACCTTTTATTTTGTTCCTTGTCACTATGTTATTTTTCTCTCCTCTAATTATTTCTTCATGTGCATGATGTCTTCTAACATATTTTGCAAGCTTAGGCAATTTCCTTCTTGTTTATGAACTAGGTTCACTTGGTTCTTCATGCTTGTGATCTTCTTCCTTTTACTCAGGCTCCTCTGTCTATGACTTGGGTTCCAATGGTTGTGACTCAGGTTCCTTTGTCTATGACATGGGTTCCTCTATATGTGACTTAGGTTCCTTTGTTTTAATTGACTACATCTTGGGTTATATTATTCATGACTTGATAAGTTCACTTAGTTGTTGATTGACTTTAACTTTTTTTGACTTGGGTAAAGTCTTAGGTTTCTCCTCATAATAAACAAACTTTCTATAGTTTTTAGGTTCCTTGTTTCTTTTTTCTTTACTTCTTTCTGCAAACTCATTAATTTTCACATGTGCACTTTCTATAACTTTGTGATTAGCAAGATTCAAACATTTATATGCCTTACTCTTATTGGAGTAACCTAGGAGTATGGCTTCATCATTTTTTGCATCAAGCTTTCCTTTCATTATATCTTTCAAGATATAACATTTGCTTCCAAATTCTTTGAAATAATAAACATTAGGCTTATTCCCATGTCATAATGTATAAGGTGTTTTGTCTATACCTTTATTCAATTGAACTTAGTTTAGTGTATGAACTATTGTGTAGATTACTTCTCTCCAGTATTTTGGTGCAACATTTTTCTCAATCATTAGTGTTCTTGCACATTCCATGATGGATCTGTTACTTCTTTCTAATATACCATTCTTCTCTGGTGTTATAGGTGTTGATACATATCATTTGATTCCTCTTTCATTATAGAACTTGTTGAATTCATCAGAGATGAATTCACCTCCCCTATCTGATCTCAGGCATTTCAAATTATTTTATGTTTCCTTATTAACTCTAGCCAAATACTATTTGAATTTTTAAAAAGCATCTAATTTATGTTTTAATAACATTAAATTCATCAACAAATAGAATGAAATATATGTCTCTATAGTAGCTTTCTATACCTATTAGTCCACAAATATCTATATGAACTAGCTCCAAAACTTCTTTAGAATTGAAAGTCTTACTTCTAAAAATTCCTTTACTCATCTTTCCAATTTTACATTGTTTACACACGGTCATCTTAGGTTTCTTCAGATTTGGTATGCCTCTTACTCTTATGATATTTCTTATGGTAACTAGGTTATCAAATTTAACATGACACGTCATTTTATGCCATAGCCAACTTTCCTCTATTTGTTCCAATAAATATGTATTTTCAATAAGATCTAGGTAAAACAAGTTACATTTTGTCTAATTGTTAGTCCCAACTAGGTTTCCTTTACCATCCAATAGCTTATCTTTACCATTCATGAATTCTACTTTATATCCTATGTTGTTTGATTGTACCACACTTAGTAGATTGTGTCTTAGTCCTTCAACCTAGTAGTAATTGTCACATTTGATTCCTTTAGTTAATGCTATAAATCCTTTTCCTTTTACATAACATGGTCTATTGTTTCCAAACCTAACACTTCCACCATCATAGTGTTCTAAATATTCAATCTTATTTTTGTCAGTAGTCATGTGATGAGAAAAAACACTATCTATTATTCATGTATCATTTTAGCTAACATGAGAAATAAGTGTCATCTTTTCATTTTCCTCATTGCCAGATTCGTCCTTAACAACAATATAGACTACTTCTTTGGTATCATCACTATCAAAATCTTTAGCGATGTAACAAGATTCCTCACCTTTGTATTTATAGTCCTTGTAATTTTTGAAGTCTTTCTTTCCTTTGAACCTATTATTTCTTCTCTCATCTATATCTTCTTTGTTTGGACATCTTGCAAAAATATGACTGACCTCTTCACATGAGAAACAAATCACTGGAACTTTTCCTTTAACTTTTCCTTTCCTTTTTTGTAATCATTTTGCAAGCAAGGCTTCAATGACTTCAAGTTCATCACTAGTATTATCTTCTTCTTCGCTATCAGCCTATTCTCCTTTTGAGTTTCCTTCATTTCTACCAAGAGTTAGTTTGGCTTTGAATGCAAATTCAAAGTTTCTAGGATTAGGAGAATACTTATCAAAGTTGTCCAGTTCAAAAGCAGTCAATCTTCCCATAAGTGCATCTAAGGTTATATCATTTTTTGGATTGCATCTCATCACTTGAATTGTTGAAACTCTAATTGCATAAATAGCAAGAAGAGTTCTTAATAACATTTTTCCCACTATTTCTTTAGTAATTTTTCCTCCTACTATTGGAATTAACAATGGGAAAGTAAACTTTGAGAGGGGGGTGAATCAGCACTTCAAAAATTTAACCATAAAAACATTCACCACATATCCATCTCACAATTTATCAAGTAAATTGAAATAGCTAGCTTGATGAGGGCACAATCCAAGACCAAAATGAACACAATAGGAAAAGGGAAATATTATTATCAAAAGTGATATGCTATTACATTCAGTACAAAAAAAATAGACTCCACGACATTCTCTATGGGCTCACAATGTTATCAGATTCTAAAGAAAACCCTTCTCATAGTACCTTCTCCCAAACTCCACCAAAAACTGCCTTTTCAATGATAGAAATATTCTAAAGTAACTTGAATTAGGTTTAGGGTTAGGAATAAATTTTAGAAAATTCCATTTTGCATGTGCCGCCAAAACAGAAGATTCTAGAAAACTCATCAGAAGTGAGTGTAAATTTAGAAGAATCTAGAAATGGTAGTCCAACTTCCAGGAGGCATAACTTTTGATCTAAGACTCTGATTAACAAACCATTTAAATTTTTAGAAAGCTCTCAAAGTTCTCTACAGCCCTATGGACATTTTTTTCTTGTACCCCACTTTTTGGGCCTGTACAAGGCTATTTTGTGCCTCAAATTTGACTTTGAGGCACTCTTAGGGGGTCTCCAAGAAACTTAAAATTGCAATAATTTTTAAACCATAAAGCCTTTTGACTTGAATCTTTCTTTGGAGTGCTTCAAATTACAAGTATAATCATCCCTCCAACTTAAACCCTCTTACTCATCATAATTATGACTCAATTACAAAATAGCCTATATTCTACATTGACACATATCCCAAGGTGCTCAAAAAACTCTAACCCAGAAAACCAATAGTGGAACTACGAGAGTTGGAATCTCCATTTGACCCAAATGGGTGTCTAAAAATGAAAACACCTTAAATAGAAACTAACACTAAGCATATTTTTGGGTGATACAAGATTGCCCTTACACCACTTGATGCTCCTACATCATAGCTACACATGTCCATGCATAGCATGAAACAAATAACACATAATAAAATAAGTTTTTAACACAAAAACCCTCCAATGAGAAGGTAAAATTGGGGTGGGGATGACACCCACAAATCTTCACTATTGCAATTGTAAAGTGTATCCAATGAAGGTTATAATTATTTAATCATAAACTATGATCTACCCTGTGAAATATATTCCCTATTAAAGGCTTATAAATACTTTTAAATCTTACCTAATTAAAGGTTTTCAACACCCTACTAAAAGTGTGGCCTGGTAGAGGACTTCAACTTGCAATAAAAGAAGCACCCTGTTAAAGGATTTACAAAAGCTTGTTAGGACTACTCAGTTAAGATATTTTCATTGATTCACCTATTAAAATGTTTCATCCTTGATCCTTTAGTTAGCACCTCTCTACTAGATATCAAATCTCCTCTTTGATGATGTGTACTTGATCCTCCTGATCAAATGTATCTCTTCTATTCTTTAACTACTCTACTATGTTCTCTCTAACTAATTCTACAATTCATATCTCACTCACAACCTCCTTAGTCATCATGAATTCTCTCTATGCACTTATCACTCATCCTTCTCTTCTCATCCATGCATACATAAACTCTTTTAAGGTTTTCCTTTCTTAAGAAGACTTAGCTAAGCTAGGGTTAGGTAGGAATCAATGATTGTGATTCACCCATTTTTCCACTTAGAACTACCCTTAATATGATTGGTTGCATGCATTGCATAGGGATTTTCAATACACCTTTGTATATATCTTCTAGAATCATAAAATAATCCTTAAGTCTACCCAAAAATGATTTACATAGGAGTTTGTGTCATTATAAATAACTACGTCAAAAACTGTTTACTTGGCACTTGAAAGCTCTAATGCACGATATTCACTATATCCTTAATGCTAGGAATTGGCTCCTGAATGACTCAGCATCCATTGTTTTACTTGACATATGAATCATCTAGCATATATGTCTTTCTCAGCACTTTAGTGACTTGACACATAACATTTTCTAGGCACACATTGGTGCTCGACACTAATTGCATATATTGCTTGGCATACACTACTTACTCGACACATACTAAGTTATATTAAGTAATGACTTAAGTGTTTTGTCACTACCTTGTCAAAACCAAAATGAGATCAACAATCTCCCCCTTTTACATGAGTGGAAAAAATACTTTGTCATGCATATATAATCATAACTTATGTGCATAACTTAGCACATAACATCTGATCGGCACACACCTATGCTCAGCACTAACTATGTGTATTTCTCAGTATACACTACTTACTCAGCACATACTAAGTTCTATTAAGTAATGACTTAAGTTTTTTTCACTACCTTATAAAAACCAAAATGAGATCAATAATCTCCTCCTTTGACATGAGTGGCAAAAACATGTTGTCGTGCATATACAATCATAACTTATGTGCATAACTTAGATAATCTATATCTCATACAAATTTTCAAATTTTTAAAATTTTGCACAACTGATGACTTAACTGTCATACCTCTTCAAAATTTTATAACTTGCCTTGAGTTGAGTGTTCCTTGTTGTTGCTGAATTTTTTATAACTTGTGCTGAGTAAATGTGTTGTACAACTATTGTCCCCTATTTTTGTCTCAAAATTGTACTCCCCTTTCTTGCAAAAACCTTATAATCCCTCTTTTTTGACACTTATGTCAATTGGGTGCTAAAATTATGGTGTGTTTGTCCAAAAATGGTTTGTGGACCTCCATGCTTATTTTCAATGTTGCATCCCAGTTCTTGCATGCTATGTCTAGAGATCGGTATTGAAAATCTAGCTGGTTGACAAGGTTAACTAAGCCATCATGTATAGAAAGTTGGTTATCTTTCTTTAATAATGTTTTAGTGAAGGATAGTTCCTTATGAAATACTTCCATGTGTGGGGTCAAAATGAACTAGATAATAATCAAGGTAGCCTATTTGTTTGCATCTTGTGAATGTAATGTTGCTAGTTGACCTTGAGTAGAAAGTAATCTCTAAAAATGAGTCTAGCTTTGACCAAGAAATGGTTTCAATGTTGTACCTATGGACTATAGATCTCCTTGTAGCTGATCAATAGCCCTCGTTACATATTATATCATTAAAACTTATTGTGGTATCATCGATAGCGCACTAGATGAGTCTCCCTTATATACTATCTCAGGTATAGCTCAGAAGGGTTGTTGTCTAATCTCATTGTTGATTAATTGCACATTAAAAACTTCTTTTGCTTCCTTCTTAACATTTATAGAAGAGCTAAATTTCATTGATGTAACTAGGGTTTGCAAAAACTCAAATAGAAAAAATCAACGCTCGATAAATACCTTGTGAATATGATGAATGATGACAAGTAACACTTGAATCTAGTTTGCAAAAACTTGAATCTTTTCTTCTCAATTTACCTTAAGCTCTTCATGTACACTTCAATCTCTAATGAATATAGATGAGTCAAAAATTGGCTATATAACCCTTCATATTCAGAAATAAATACTTAATTTTTATACAGCTATAAGCTCGGCTATTATAGGATTTCCACTCACTCAACTTACACATGATTTACACTATGCACGGAAACCATAGTGAGCTCGGCCACTACTAGCATAATTCTATCACTTAGCAACAACATGAAAACTAAAAAAAATATAGATTTCTTCCAAGTTCTAACCAATATGTTGCAACTTAATTCATACATATATTATCTTTTTAGATCTCAGATTCTTGGAACTCATGTATGAAATAACTTTGAAACATTAGTCCCACACATACCTTTAGATTACCTAGTTGAGGGTGATTTGATCACCTGATCCATTGGATGAAGCGGCCTCATCTAGACTTGATGTGCTACAATCTTCCTTCTTCTTCCATGTTTTGTTCATAAGCACTTTGATCTTCTCAACATTAACCTTCTCTTTTCCTTTATTGTTTCCATTACTTGGTGTTGGTGACCTAGTTAGATAGTTTCTACTGATATGACTAGTTTTCAAATAGCTAAAGCATGTAGTCTCACTCAACCATCTTTTAGTTGTCTCTAAAATGAGTTATAATGCAATTCTTAGGAAAGTGTCCATACTCTTGACAATAGTGATAACTATACCTTGTGTTGTAATCCCAATTATAGGATTTTCTATTGTGGTGCACCTTTGTCTACTTGTTTGATGTTCACTTGGCATTAGATTTGCATTCATATGCATTATGTCCATACTTCTAAAAATTATGGCAATATCCTTCAAATATTTGTGTGCTTAAGGTCTTGGTCCTGCATTCATATGCCTGATGTCCTTCCTTGTTGCACTTATGAAAGTAACCCTTGAATTTTTTCTTAGGGTTCTAATTTTTATTGTTACTCCTACAAATTTTTTTGTATGACCTAACTTTCCACAGTTATGAGAAGTGAGTTTTTAGTTCTTACCTTTATAGTTTATTAGTTCACCACTTTTAGATGATTCTCCTTCTCAATGCTGGTGTATCCTAATCTAGTAGTATCATTGTTAGATCTAGGAGATCTCATCAGTTTCTTAAAGTAATTGATGGTTTCATTAGGTTTGTTGAAACTTTTAGGAAAAAATTATCATCTTAATCCATTCCTTAGTTGTTCATTTTTTAACTTCAAGGTTGTGATCTCAACATCCTTTCCATTCAATTCATGATTGGAAATCATTAATCAATTCATTGTATCTAGTTACATGTTAGCAATCCTTTGTACCTTTAGTGTCTTCTCTTCCGCTCTATTGGTTAGTGTTCTTTTGTCATCTTCAAACATGACTTTGTCTTCCTCAAGTTTATTTTTCTACTTAGTCACCTCATATAGCAGGATTGATTGGACTTCTTGATCTATCTTAAGATTTATGAGCTCTTTAGTTAGGGCACCATCCTTTTACATCAATCTGAAGTTGTTGCATCAAACTCACTTGAGTTTCTATTTGCAAACAATTCAATAGTGTCTTCCTCTTGGTAATGTGTGTCATTTTCCTTAGTAGCTATCTCTTTCCTTCTCTTCAATGATCACTTCAACTCATCTCTTGGTTCATTGAGTTGGTGTAGGGAAAGCTAGATTTCAATATTTTAGTTCTCAATAGTCTTTCCCAACTTATAGACTTCAATCTTCCATACCTTTTGCTCAAAGTTGCAAAGATTTCCTTTTCAGAGAATAAGGCTCTGATACCATTGATGGAATTAACAATGGGAAAGTAAACTCTAAGAGGAGAGGTGAATCAACACTTCAAAACTTTAACCATAAAAACATTCACCACACATCCATCTCACAATTTATCATGTAAATTGAAATAGCTAGCTACACATGTTCATCCATAGCATGAAATAAATAACAAATAACACAATAACTTTGTTACCCATAAGCTCTCCAATGAGAAGGTAAAACTAGGGTGGGGATGACACCCATAAATCTTCATTATTACAATTGTAAAGTGTATCTAATGAAGGTTACAATTGTTTGATCATAAACTATGATCTACCCTATGAAAGGTTTTCCCTATTAAATTTTTACAAGGACTATTAAATCTTACCCTATTAAAGGATTTCAACACCTTGCTAAAAGTGTGACTTGTTAGAGGACTTCAACTTGCAATAAAACAAGCACCATATTAAAGGATTTACAAAAGCCTATTAGGAGTACTCGGTTAAGAAACTTTCACTCATTCACTTGTTAGAATGTTTTAGCCTTGATACTTTAGTTAGCACCTTTCTACTAGATATCATATCTCCTCTTTCCTAGTGTGTACTTGATCCTCTTGATAATATGTATCTCTTATGTCCTTTAACTACTCTGCTCTATTCTCTCTAACTAATTTTACAATTCATATATCACTCACAACCTCCTTAGTCACTATGAATGCTCTCTTTGCACTTAGCATTTGTCCTTCTCTTCTCATCTACACATACATAAACTCTTTTATGGTTTTCCCTCCTTAAGAAGACTTAGGTGAGCTAGGTTTAGGTAGGAATCAACAATTGTGATTCACCCATTTTGTCTCTTAGAACATCCCTTAATCTGATTGGTTGTATGCACTACATAGAAATTCTCAATATACCTTCGTATATATCTTCTAAAATCATAAAACAATCCTTAAGTCAGTCCAAAAATAGTTTACATAGGAGTTTGTGCCATTACAAACAACTATGCCAAAAACTATTTACTCAGCACTTGAAAGCCCTAATACATGACATTCACTATATCCTTAATGTTGGAACTCAACTCTTGAATGACTCGGCATCCACTATTTTACTTGGTATATGAATCACTCAGCATATATGTCTTTCCTGACACTTGAGTGACTCAGCACACACTAGTTCTTAGCACTAACTATGTATATTTCTCAACATACACTACTTACTTGGCACATACTAATTTCTATTAAGTAATGACTTAAGTGTTTTGTCATTGCCTTGTCAAAACCAAAATGAGATCAAAAACTCTGATTGCACTCACACTTTCTCTGATTCTTTCAGTATATTAGACAATGTTTTCACCTTCTTTCATTTTTATTTGATCAAACTTGCCTCTTAAAATTTCTCCCTCGGCTCTTTGCACATTTTTATCACCTCCATAAACTTTTTTCAATTTTTCCCACATTTCAAATGCAGTTGGACAATCTTTAACTTCATCAAATTCAAAATAGTTGAGAGAGGAGGTTATATCAATCGTCATTATATTATGATCTTTTGCCTCCTTGATTTATTCCACGGTCATAGGTTTAGGTGGTGGCACGTATCTATTTTCCAAGTAGAATAGACCAATATCTCCAATACTTGATTGGTGTAGCTTCATCAATTCTTGTCATGTTGAAAAACTTTCTCTATTAATCTTGGGAATCTCCCTTCTGTATGACACCTTGATCTTTAACTTAGGTCTTTGAAACCTTTCCTACTAGAACCAAATTCTCTAATACCTATTATTGAAAATAAAGAGAGTAACTACGAGGGGAGGGGTGAATTAGTTACCACAAAAATAATTCATTTTCCCTAGATGTCAAATCAAACTTTTCACTGCTAATATAATTATTTATCTAGCTTGATGAAAACTAAGTTCTTGTTGTAACTTAGTTAACAAAATAGTCTTATGATTATTAATCTATTTTAACCTTTAGTAACTTAGTTGCAAAAATATAAGTATAAATAAAATAACATAAACACAGATGACACCAAGATTTAATGTGGAAATCCAATTTGGGAAAACCACCATGCAATTAGTTACAATATTTTCACTCTTCTAAAGTGAGCCCTATTAGGAGCCAACCCTGTTAAAGGGTACAATACATATTGTTATGTATGACCTTGTTAGAGGATTTAGTTCACCTTGTTAGGAGTGGCCTGGTTAGAGGTCTTCAAACACTTCAATCTTGAAATGCCACCTTATTAGAGGATTTACAATCTGACTGTTAAGTCAACTCTATTAGGAGATTTCTTCACTACTATAATGGTTAGAAAGTAATAGTAATTTAGATTTAGATCTTTTTTTGGCTTGACCTCTGCATCCTTGATGATCAAAATATTCTTTGTTGTTTATCTTCCACACTTTACTACTCTTCCTTTTTCTTTGATCACATATCTATTGGATACAATTGTATAATTGTGTGTTATCTTTGATGTTACACAAATGTCATGTTAGCTATCAGTCTATGATTACCAAGCTCACTTCATTAGCAAGATAGTTTCTCTTTTCTATCGAGTATTCTTGGAGGTTACTCTGCAAAGATAGTATCTACCGAGCTTACTCAAGCATTGAAGGAGATTATAGCAAAAAGCAGTGTTAATTGAGCTATCATAGTTAATGAGGGAAAGTTGGTCAAAATTAGTGTTCACTGAGTTCACTCAGTTGCCAAAGGATTTTTCAAGTTCACAGTGTTAACTAAGTGTCTATTGGTCAACATAGGAAATCACTTCAGGATCAGTGTTTACCGAGTAGGGTCGGCCAATGAAGGATTTTGTTAAGTTGGGAAATAAATTTTAATTGTTTTAAGTATTATTGGTCATTTTAAGTTGTAAATTAGCCAAATTAATAATCTAGATGGTATATATGAAAGGTCAAGTTGAGTTTCTAAAGTATGAGTGAGTATGCAAGTGTATTGATTGTTTGAGGTGGAAAGTATGAGCGAACTTGAAGGATGGTCAAATATCCTTGAGGAGCAAAAAAGTTATATTTGATCTAGAAGGATCTAGTGTGAAGCAAAATAGAGATCTCTATTCAGAAATTCATTTGCATCTCATTCAAGTCATTTTTTTGTTACTTTCTTACCATTGTAGCTATGATTGCAAAATCTCTTAACAGAGTTGGTTTAACAGCCAGTTGTAAATCCTCTAGCAAGGTGACAGTTCCATTGAATTGTTCTAAAGACCTCTTGCAAGGCCACTTCTAATAGGGTGATTAAATCCTCTAACAAGGTCACACCTAATAGTGTGTTTTGTAACCTTTAACCAGGTTGGCTCCTAATAGGGCTCACTTCAGAAGAGTGAAAATTAGTAGCTAGTTATTTGGTAATTTTTCTCATATTGGGTTTCCACATTAAATCTGGTGTCTCATGTGTTCATGTTATTTCTCTTATGCTTTCAAGTTAATCACTATGAATGTTTAAGATCTGTTAAAATACATTACATTTACCAAGTTACAACATTTTTTTGTATGTTTACCAAGTGATAGTAGCAAGTAGTTTTATCAGACATCTAAGAGATCTGTAGGAATATTTCTGTGCTAACTGATTCACCCCCCACTCTTACTTACTCCATCTACATGTCCAACAATATCCATCTTTTTTTTCTTTCACTTGCACTTTTCATTATACTTCTTGACCTTTCTTATATAACATAAGATTTTCTAAGTTGACTTGAATACCTTTTTTAAATAATCATTAAACATCCAACTAGTCATCCTTAATTATTCAATTAATTAACAACTATAATATGTTGATACTCGATTAATATTGGGATGAACCACTTGGTTAACATTGTCATTCCTTCATTTCCTGACTACTCGGTTAACACTTTGATTCCTTCATTGACTAACTATGATTGGTTAATACTGATAGTGGGTAGTTAATACTAATAGTGCTCAGTTAATAATAGTGATCGGTTAATACAAATAGTGCTCAGCTAATACAGACTATGATCGGTTAATACTAACAGTGCTCAGTTAATACTAATAGTGCTTGGTCAATTCAAACAGTGCTTAGTTAATGCAAAGAGTGTTCAGTTAATACTGACAATGCTTAGTTAATACTAAAAAATTTGTAACATCAATGACAACATAAAATTTGAAAAATTATTTCCAACACATCATTGGACTCAAAACAACAATCGGTCAAATATGCTAGAAAATCTTTTATAGGGTTTCCTTTTAACAAATTTTTCACACTATGCACTCTAAAATCCTTTCAAATTGTTGAGTCCCAATAGTATCTTTGTCTAGGGATGCATACTTCTTTTTGGCATGACAAGAATTCAACATATGTTTGTTAATAAAATAAAACCAAGAACCTTATTCAAAAACTCTTATTGAAAGCAAAAAAATACCTACTCTAACTATACAAATGATGGCCCCAGACCACCAAAACTTCAATGAAACTTCTTACCTTTGTCATAAGCCTAATTTTTATTTCCATTCTCTTGTTGCAATCTAAAAGTTTTATTCACATTAGTCTCATCAAATACATTAGTGCCTTTATTCAACTCATTAAGAAAAAAGGAATCAGTCTCTTCACTTTCATAATTCACATATAAACTAGGATCAACTTCAAAATGTTTCTCATCATAAAAGATGGGATCAGTAGGCTCAAACACATCAAACCCAAACTGAACATGCTCCTCATTATGAAAATCATGCATGCTATCAAGATGTATCACAAAGAACTCATATTCAACTTGATGGAGGATTTCATACATACCATGAGTTTGCATTTCTTCTTGTGAAACCAATTTTGGAGAACATAAGAAAACTAATTTTTCTTCACTTTGAACACCATTAATCACCAAATTGGATTTGAAACATGTTGAAACCTCTTCACAATTTTTAAACAAGGGATTAGTCACTAAGTGAAAAGAACCACTATGGAAGTTCTCACACATAGAGAGTTGATTTTCATCTATGTCTTCATCAAAAAACTCATTGGAAAAGAATGTGAATGCATCAAATTTATTACCATGAGCCTCGTTAGCACAAGAAGAATACTCAAATTCTAAAACAAAATTACTCTCAGCATTTTCATCTTCATCACATAAGTAGTCATAACTAATCACATATGGATGCTCCTTAATGTCAAATACTTCATCTAAGTCTGATAAAGATCCAATTGATTCTTCATCAATCTCAATATCACTAACCATAGAATCAACTTCAATGTATGTTAAATCAGAATCACAAGATATAGGAGACTTCCCAATGAAATTGGTAGTGTTTAAATCTGATTTAACATCATTTATGACAATGGCATGTAGACACATATCAAATGTATCTTCATCATTTATAACCTTGTATTTGTGTGTACTTTCATCTTCACAAGTAGAATGCTGAAATTAGAAAGTAGGGGAGATAGGATATGCATCATATAGCACAATAGTGATATTGTTCTTATATTCATTGAAATTCACATACATTGCCAAACAAAATTTTATCACCATCAAAAATGCATACCTTTCAAACTAGTGATTTGGTAGTGTTGAAATCTCCTTAGTACTAAGTGGAAGTTCACTTTTAGTTACTCCTTCCTCTCCATCAGTAATGCAAGCACAAGCTAGTTCGTGTAGAACATTTATAACAACAATTGCTCCTTTCAAGAATACTTGAGTTTCCTCATGGAAATAAGAAATATCATCACAAGAAGATACATCTTCAACATGATTAGGATCTACATTTTTATAAAATTCATAACTAATACATTCACATTATTCTTCCATTGTACCACTAATAAGATCACATTCATTCATATATTTGTCTTCAACTTGCTGATTAAAAATGCATTCCTCATGCTTAAAGTTATCAGCACTCTCAAGATCACATGATAGACATTCAATTTGACTCTCAACATCCTCACTTACATCATTCATGTGATATCCAACTTATGTTCAACTTGATGTCCAATTTATGATAGCCAACATCTTCATCTAGGATTCTGTTAGTCTTAGAATGGTTTTTGACACTTGAGTGCCAACACACTTAATCACTTTCTACATTGGAGCTGAGTATACTACATATGTCGAGCCACAACATGAGCTGATTCAGGAAATCTAACAAGTGTCGAGTGATCTTCAGCTATCGAGCAGCCTTCAGGTGCTAAGTGAAGATCATGTGCCAAGTGTAGATTAAGTGCCAAATGACTTTAGGTGTCGAGCATGATACAAGTACCGAGTGACATTTGAGTTTCGAGTCATAGATGATGCCGAGCAATACAGAAATGAATCAAGTGCTAAGAAAGCTAGTTTAATATAAGTGTCAAGCATCAAAGATCAGTAAGTGCTGAGCAAAACAAAATGCACATATGAGTTTGCAACATTACAAATTCAGATGTAAACCATTTTTATGGCCGACATATGATTAATCTCAAAGGATTAAAAGATAAGATCAAATCTTTTGTTTTTCCCATGCAATCAACATGTAGCCAATAAGAAAAATGGAGAAGGCATGTAACCAATAAGAGAAGTGCAAGGAATGAGTGGGAAACAGAGATTCAATATGGATCGTAGATCCATACCTAACCCTAAGTCTTCAAATGTCTTTATAAGGAAGACCAAATTACATTGAACTAAATGATGGATGGATGAGGGTGTTCAAGGGAAAACTATTCTCAGAGTGAAGAGTATCAGATCAAAATGGATCAAGGTTAGGGAAAGCAGATCAAGTGCATGTATTCAACAATCGAAGGATTGTAATCTATCAGGTTTATTATACCTAATATTCTCTAGCAATTGTATTAGGAAGAAAACCCTATGGTGATAGGTTAGCTTAAGAGCTATTTTGTAGAATCCTTTAAATAGCTGATTAAATCCTTTAATAGGGTAACACTTCATGTAAAGTGTTTGAAATCCTTTAACCAGGTCACTATTGATACAGTGTAAAGCCTTTAATAGGGTAGGTCTTTAATAGGGCAGACCATCAAAAGTGGTTAAACTTTATTACTGCAGTGATTTTGTGGGTATCATCCCCACCCCAGTTTTACCTTCTTATTTTTGGAGGGTTTCTGGGTTACCAAAATCTCAAGTGTTATGTGGTGATGATTATGTGTTTTTCATAATTGTTTGATATGTTTATATGTATGCAATCTACTTTCAGTTAAAAAGTTTTAATGCTAAAAAATACAGTACTTCTTATTCACCCCCCCCCCCCCTCTCAAAAGCATTATTCCTATTTGAATATTCCAACAATTGGTATCAAAGCAAGGTTCTCAAAAGAAGAAGTCTAACAACTTGGAGAAAAAGATCTAAAGATGGAAGTCTTCAAACTTGGGAAGATTATTGATAATCAAGTGATTGATATGCAACTGGCTCTACACAAAGTAGAGGAAGCAAGGGAGGAATTGAGAAAATCCTTGAAGAGAAGGAAGGATATAGCCATAGCTGAAAATGATATAAACTACAAGGATACTGATACCACAAAACTGTGTACCAATGGAGACACTAAAGAGTTTGATGCAGCAATAGAAGAACTGATGGAGAAAAACAAAGTTGAAGCAGATGAAATAAGATCTCTCAAGATGGAACATGAATCTCAGGCAATAATGTTATGTGAAATCACTGAACAAAAGAAAAGAGTAGTTGAGGACAAAGTCATGATGGAAAATGACAAAATAAATCTCGCAAACAGACTTGAAGAAAAATGTATTGAATTATCAAGGATCTCAAACATGCAGATGGATACACTTGCCCAAATAATGAATCTTCATCATGAACTCAACATAAAAGATATTGAGATCTCCACTTTGAAGATGTAGAATGAACAACTGTAGAATGAATTGAATAGAGAAAAAGAGGTAGCAAAGAATCTCAAAAAATCAAGTGAAGCCATCAAGTACTTTGAAAAATTGATGAAATTTCCAAGATCAGCCCATGATACATCAGGACTTGGATACAACAGCACTAAAATTGGAGAATCATCAAAGAGCGTTGAACAAAGAAGTGACAAAGGTAAGGATTCAAAACCTACTTGTCATTACTATAATAAAAGGGGGCATACTACTAATGTTTGCAAAAGTAGAAGAATCAATCAGACAAACACACCCAAAAAAAAAAAGTTACAATCACAAGTGCAACATGCAACGACATATGACACAAGATTGTAGATCCAGAGTTACAAGGACACAAAGATTTGATGGACATTGTTATAATTGTAAGAAGTATGGACACAGAGCATTTGAATGCAGATCAAAGCCTATGTGGACATCAAATCATCAAACTAAAACAAAAGGAAATGGAAGTCAGTACCATTGGGATTACAACACTAGGCATAGCTGTCATTATTGTCAGGAATATGGACATATACCCCAGAATTGCATAAGAACACATTTTAGAGGGAATTATAGCAAGTGGCTAAGCCAAACCACATGTTTCAGTTGCCTAAAAATTGGTCACATCAGCAGAAACTGTCCTACAAGGTCAAAAGCACCAAAAATTGAATCAAACAAGGGCAAAGAAAAGATTGATGAGGAATACATCAGAACAAACATGAAGAAGACATGGCAGAAAAAGAATGAATCAAGTACATCCAATGAAAGGGTCACTTCACTCACAAGGTCAAGTGATCATTTCTCATCCAATTAATCTCAAAGATGAGTCTATGGGGTTGATACATACAAAGAAGTATCATACATCAGCCCTAAATCATGAAGAAACAATGCAAAGTACAAATCTGCATGAAACAAGATGCCAAGACAAAATGATGTCAAGACAATCTTTGGATGTCGAGTAAAATCCTAGTGCAAGTCGAGTAGTGTTAAAATTCCTTCATAAGCTGAGTTTGTAGTTGAGCATTTAATGCGACAGAAATAGGGTATATTATCACAATTTCAATCATTTTTCCTCATTGCGATCAAGAAGCAAAGGAGATAAAGAGCATAGAGTGACTTCACAATAGAGAATCTAGTATTCCAAGCAAATTGCAACCTCCTACAACAAGTTTTCATCGATCTTAAGGTATTTTCATTTGTGCCAAGCTACACAGTTTTGTATTTCTGTAAAAGAAACCCTAGTTCACAAAAATGGCTTTGAGCTCCAAGAAAACCCTAGAAAAAGAGTCATTTGAAGTATAACTAGTGTCTAATGAAGTTAGGCAGCCTAATTTTTGCCCTATTCCTGAAGTGGCATACAAAAATGACCCAGCCAAAGCCCTTTCATGCATACCCCCAAATGTTGTCATGGTTTAGGATGTAAGAAGATGTTACAATTGCAAGATAGGAGCCCTAGGAGACATGGAAATTAGAGAAGCCTTTGCAAAGTTGTGTGTAAATGGAGTATTAAAAGATGAATACAAAATTGTTGAAAGAAAGGGTTTGACACAAGTTTTAAGTTTTCCCACCGTATTCAAGACAGAGTGGATCAAACTTGTATTAAGCAGAATTCATGATGGTAGTTTGTGGTTAGAAGATGTCACTGTCAAACTAACAAAAAGAATAATTCATAGGGTAACTGGATATCCTACCCTAGATGGGCACAAGACCTTGAGAAGTGAATCCAAGGAGGTCATTGAAAAGAATATAGGTGCTTAGTGGAACAAGAGAGGAATAACTATTCATACCATTCAGAATCCTCTAGTTGAGTTTATTATTAGAGTTATTGCCCACAAATTCTATCAATCCAGTAGACTCAACAGTGTTCCGTGCATAGCAGTAGATGTAGGTTATAAACTGGTGAAAAAGGATAATACTTATGATCTTGCTGAACTACAACTACAATAGATAAATGAAAACCTAATTGTAATAAGAAGGACAAAGGGTGCTCAATGTAAATTTGGAGCAATTTTGGTTTGTATATTCTTTTATGTTCAGAATGAATTTCTTTCTTTCAGCAAAGTGACATGGAGGAGTGATAAGACTATAATATCCCAAATAAATGAGTATATAGAACAAATGGGAGAAAATTTTGATACTCTAATGACAAGCTATTTTGAGGATTTCAAGAAATCCATGAAGCAAAGGGTGAGAATACCAATTTCTTTAGTAGAAAAAAATATTAATTATATATGTTTCTTAGTTGATATTGACTTCACCTACATTCAAGCTACAATTCCAAGGGTGAGATGGCTAAGTCCATTTGGTTATGAAATCAATGTTGATGAAGCATCTGTAGCAATAACTGCATTGTTGGCAAAAGAAATAGATAAGAGTGCCCCACATTTTGGCACTTATGATGTGGTAAGATCAAAAATAAATATGGAATTAAAAACTACCTCCACATTGAAAAAGAAAGATAAATTGATGAAGAAAATTAAGAAGCAATTTGGTGAAGGGATAGAGGCTGAAGCTGAAGACGATGATGATGACAATGATGATGAAGAGGGTGAACAAGAGCAAGGCCCAATGGAATTAACTCAATGCCTAGGTGAAGACAAGGAGGAAGGTGTTGAGGAACAAGAAACCAAGGAAGCACCAACCCAAGTTGAGCCAAAGAAAAGAAAGACAAAAGATCAGCTTCCAGCTCAGCCCAAACCAAAGAAAGCTGCTATGCCATCACCCTGAAAGCCAACAACCAGAGTTGCAACAAGGGCCTCAACTCAAAAAGCCAAAGAGAAAGAAACAAAGAAGAAACCAATCAAGAAGACACAGGATGAGCTTAGGAAAAGAAGAAGATATGTAGCTCAACCTGATACTGATGAAGAAGATCAATTTTAAAAGGTAAGTCATTCTTTAGTTGATATAATATGTAAAAAGATTGGAAATGGAGATTTAAGCAATATAAATGAAGTTTATTTTAATAAGTTCACTAAAGAATAATAGAATAGAATAGAGGAATCAATTTATGGAATGATGGCACAGTTCAAGTACACCCCTCTTTAACTAGATGGACAATTGCCAGATGAACTGTCAAAAATTGTAGAAGACAAATGGCATTTCTATTTAAGAATGGAAAAGGAGATGAGAGAATCAACCCTAGCAAGCATACTGCTTGATTTGACTAAGGAGCAAGTAGAAAAAGTAGTCAAAAGGCACAATGCCAGGTTTACACCTAAATACAGGGCATTCTTCATTCTCCAAAACAAAATGGAATATATTGTACAAAGAACAACCAAATCATGGAAGAGCTTGTACAAAAAGATTGAATATTTTCTTGAAGAAGAATACAAGGAAGAAGCTTCTGCTCCACCAGAAGAAAGAATAAAAAAGAGAGAAGAGAAGATAGAAGTAGAGCAAGGTAGAGAAGACAAGAAGGAAGAAGAAAAGAAACAAGAAGAAGAGAAGAAGGAAGAAGAAAAGAAACAAGAAGAAGAGAAGGAGGAAGAAGAAAAGAAACAAGAAGAAGAGAAGAAGGAAGAAGAAAAGAGAGAAATGGGGGAGGAGACACAAAAGTAAGATATAATGGCAATAGTTGAGCAAGAGCAGCAACAAGATCAGAATGTGCAAGACACACAAATGTCGCCTTCTAGCCCTCCTCATGTACCTATCACACCTGCAGAAACAATAATTGTATAGGATGTTCCTGACACTTCTTCTCAGAAAATCAATCCATTAACTACAGTGGATCTCAAAAGAATCCTTGACCAATCCACACAACAATCAAGATTATGTACAGATCCAGTATTGGTCAGTATGGATGAATTGCAAAAACTAGTAGAAAACATTGTTAGAGATAAGGTGAATCCACAAGAAACACCTTCCAACATCTCTACAGCTGCTAGTGGTCAACTTCAAATGCCAACAGTCATTTCAATAGGCATAGTTGACACCACAGTACAGAAGCCAAGTGCAGTAGGAGAAAAAGAAATAGAACAAATAGGACAGACTATTACATCTAATCCTATAGCTCAAACACAAGGTGGATTTCATAAAATTATAATAATTGATCAAGGTAGATAGCAGGAGGAGAAAATAGAGGAAACCCCTAAAGAACAAGAGGCAATACAAACATTGATAAATTTTCCTACCTCAGGAACTCCTTCACAATAGCCATTGCAAATATCAGCACCAAGATCAAGTTCTACCAAAGTTGCAAGGGTACTTCACTATGGAGACCCTGAACTAGATGAGGAAATAGTCATACCAAGCTATGACTCAAAAACAATAAACGTTGTTCAAATCAATGAGGTACAGGAAGCATTACATAGAAGGAAGAGGCAAGAAATACTCAGGAAGGAGTATAAACAAAAGCAAACAATGCATGAGATTAAAGACATCTTTATGGATGCCTTGAGTATTTAGTCACCAGATGAGTCAAAGTATATTATGGAGCAATTATTAGATATTGTTGAACAGGTGACAAATGCAGACCTAGAAACAAATGCAAAACTCATGGAATGGTCTGAAAGAAAATTTCAAGGAAAAGTTAATGAGAAAATATCTAGTGAAATAGCACTTTCTTAGATAGAATTGGCAAAGGTCATAGACAAAGTCAAAAAGGTACTTGAGAATATATTCTCATTATACAAAAATTTGTGTGACTTTTCATATTTCACACAAGAGACCAGCCAAAAGATAAAGAGCCTAGAAAGATATTTGAATATTTCTAGCATGCAGCTACCTAGAGATCCAGCTCAAAGTGAGAAGCATTTTGCTCAAATGCTTCACACTCAGAAAGAAATAGTTGTATTAACAACAGAAGAGGCCACCATCAAGGCCAAACTATTACAGCTCCAATCTTCTATAATCCCACATTTGGAAATCCTCCATAAAGAACAAGTCTATGCTGAAACTATTCTCAAGAAAGATCCTAATCTTTCTACTTCAAAAGGACTTATTCATCTTGCTGCATAGACTTCCCTCTAGCATAAATCATTGGAAATTGCTTTGCATAATTGGGATGCAGCTCTTAGGATGATTATGGAGGTAAACAGCACATTTTTGGCAAAATATAGTCTTAACCCTTAAAACCCTCTGACATAAGTGTCAAAAAGGGGGAGATAATAAAATAGGGGGAGATAATAAAAATAGGGGGAGACAAGATAATGGGTTAAATAAGACAACAAAGGTGGAGCATGATATACAGCATCAAATTTTGGTTACCAAGATAGCATTGATAATGGTACAATCAACTCAAGGGGAGTTACAATAATTTTGAGGTATATATATTGTACATTACAAATTTTGACTATATATACCAAGCAAATTAGTGCATTTACTCATAAGGGTAGTTAAGTGTTTTTGTCACTCATGTCAAAGGGGGAGATTGTTAGTCTTAGAATGGTTTTTGACACTTGAGTGCCAACACACTTAATCACTTTCTACATTGGAGCCGAGTACACTACATATGTTGAGCCATAACATGAGCTAAGTTAGGAAATCCAACAGGTGTCGAGTGATCTTCAGGTGTCGAGCAACCTTTAGGTGCCGAGTGAAGATTAGGTGTCGAGTGAAGATTAAGTGTCCAATGACTTTAGGTGCCGAGCTAAGTGACATTTGAGTGTTGAGTCATAGATGATGCTGAGCAATACAGAAATGAATCAAGTGCCAAGTAAGCCATTTTAATATAAGTGTCGAGCATCAAAGATAAGTAAGTGCTGAGTAACACAGAATGCACATATGAGTTTGTACAAATTTAGATGTAAACTATTTTTATGGCCAACATATGATTAATCTCGAAGGATTAAAAGATAAGATCAAATCTTTTTTTTTTCCCATGCAATCAATAAGAAAAATGGAGAAGGCATGTAACCAAGAATGAGTGGGAAACAGAGATTCAATATGGATCATAGATCCATATCTAACCCTATGTCTTCGAATGTCTTTATAAGGAAGACAAAATTACATTGAACTAAATGATGGATGGACGAGGGTGTTAAAGGGAAAATTATTCTCAGAGTGAAGAGTATCAGATCACAAAGGATCAAGATCAGGGAAAGAAGATCAAGTTCCTGTATTCAGCAATCGAAGGATTGTAATCTATCAGATTTATTATACCTAATATTCTCTAGCAATTGTATTAGGAAGAAAACCCTATGGTGATAGATTAGCTTAAGAGCTATTTTGTAGAATCCTTTAAATAGGTGATTAAATCCTTTAACAGGGTAACACTTCATGTAAAGTGTTTGAAATCCTTTAACTAGGTCACTATTGATATAGTGTAAAGCCTTTAACAGGGCAGGCCTTTAACAGGGCAGACCATCAGAAGTGGTTAAACTTTATTACTACAGTGATTTTGTGGGTATCATCCCCACCCCAGTTTTACCTTCTTATTTCTGGAGGGTTTCTGGGTTTCCAAAATCTCAAGTGTTATGTGGTGATGATTATGTGTTTCTCATAATTGTTTGATATGTTTATATGTATGCAATCTACTTGCAGTTAAAAAATTTTAATGCTAAAAAGTACAGTACTTCTGATTCACCCCCCCCCCCCCTCTTAGAAGCATTATTCCTATTTGAATATTCCAACAGATTCTTTGTATCCTTCGATACTTTATCTCTCTTTCTACATTTGTAAAAATCATAAAAGCCTCTAACAATGTTTTTGGATTCCTCCAATAGATCAATAGGCATACCCATTGGTTCAATGCATTCATATACTATACATATATATCTCTAACATTTGGCCTAAACTTATTTGGAATTTCATGCAAGGTAATCACAAATTTGGCATTAAAAGTAATAATGCATTCACCTTCACCCATCTTAATGTCATTTAACTTCTGTATTACTTCTCTTGGATCACTTTTCCTACCAAATTGATTCAAGAAAAGATCACACAATTTGTCCAAAGAAGAGATAGTACATGAGGTCAAAAGAAGAAATTATCCCCTTATATCACCTATCTAAGAATGCACAAAGCACTTCATAGTAACATCCTCATCATAAAATTCAAATTCTTCCAGCTAATCCTAAAAATGTTGAATATGATGATTAGCTAAAACTAATCCATTTCCATCTAAACATGGAAAACATTCAATAACATCATGTGGTACTTCACTTGAGAACCCATCAACATTGTCAAATATCAATGGTCCATACAAATCCATAGAGAAAGAACATAGAGGACTCTCTACATGTTGTAAACTAAGTGAATCCATACTCAATTCTTACAAAAATAATTCATATATTTTCCCACATCTAAAAAAATTGAAAAAGAAATTATAGCAGTGTGTTCTTCTCTATCAACATATCCTTCATACTTCACTCATAAGCTTTTAACAAGATGAAAATATGAATTGATGCATTGAAAATACTTATAGCTTCCAAGATGGGAGGTGTTGTTGGTCCTTGAAACCTATAGCCTCTTCTTATTCCAAGAACATTGAAGCTCACCCATAGATCTAAACTAGAATGCAGCTCTAGCATATGTTATGTGCCAATTTCTTTGATTATTTACAACATGGAATGTTGTAGTAACTTCCTAGCACTAGTAAGAAACTAGAGTTGCCATCCAATATAAGATTGGGACTAAATTTTCAACAAGATCTTGTAGTGATATTAAAATATTCACTTACACATTGTAGTGTCCAACAAAATTGTACTCAATTCTATTGTTAAATTTTGAAGAGAATTCTAGAGTCGTGTGTGTGTGTGTGTGTGTGTGTGTGTGTGTGTGTGTGTGTGTGTGTGTGTGTGTGTGTGTGTGTGTGTGTGTGTGTGTGTGTGTGTGTGTGTGTGTGTGTGTCTGTGTGTTTGTGTGTGTGTGTGTGTGTGTGTGTGTAATTTGTCTATGTAATTTCAATGTAAGAAATGGAAATAAGAGAATAATAGATTATCCTTCCATTTTTTTAGAATTATTTCCTTTTGTTACTCTTATCTATTTGATTTTTAACTAATTACTAATATGTCATGCTACAAGTTTGGATGAATTTTCCAATTCTTTGGGCCCAATAATGCCCATTTTTGCAACATGGGATTTGATACCAAGTGTAGTACCTCAAAACTATTGGAAATCTAATTAAAAATACCATTGTGAGAAGATGATTGAAGATCAAAGAGGGAGATTGTTGTTGAAAGAATTTTTTCAATCATTTTTTTTTCATTCATGTCAAACCTACTATGTGTAGGAATGAAAATTGCTTATAAGATCCAAGTACTATCACTTAGTTGATTGATGAAGAGGATTTGATCAACAAGATGTAACAAGAACACCTAAGATAAAGGTTGAGTTATGATGTTGTAATGAAGTGCAAGGATCACTTAATACAATGGTTAAATGATATATTGATAACATACTCAAAGATATAGAGGTTGATCACACTTAGAAACATTAGAAGTATAAGTTGTAACAAGGTTGACTGCAAAGCTTAAACTAAGTTCATTAGTGGGTGCCAAGCAAGCTAATTGAAGCCAAGAAAAATTCTCAGTTGGAGTCGAGAAAAAGGAAAATCTAGTGTGTTTCGAGTGAAGTTCAAGTGATGAGCAAAGTATCAAGTGTCGAGCATCAAAAAATCTTAGTTGGTGTCGAGTGAATTTCACGTGTCAAGCATTAGTAAAAATGTAGTTGATGTCGAGTAACACAGTATCTGTCGAGCATCAATATTTTAATAGTGCCGAATTGCTACATTATTTTAAATGATGAAGATTCACCAAATATGAGCCAAAAAAGTGGTTGCCTTGAATTTTGTGAACCAGTTGGAGGATAAGGATGATGAGCTGGTGGCACAAAATTCTATGTAAACCATTTTTAGGCAAATTCAAAGGATTACTGAAGAAGTTTCTAGAGGAAAAAAAATATGGGTTAAATATAATGAATCCTACCTAATTCATATGAATTGAAATCAAAGGAAGGAATAATCGAGTGGGAAAGGAACTCCAAGACTTCTATTTAAGGATTTATAGACTAAGAAGCAAAGCTACTGCTGATGCTACTGTTGCAAAAGTTCCAAATTGTGAAGTGGTTAGAAGGGTATCAAGGAGAAGGCATCTAGGAGAAGGAAGAGCACAGAGGCTCTGCTTCTACAAGTGGTCAAGAAGAGATGATTGCACTATTACAGTGAGCATGGAGACTCAAGGAGACAAACCTTGAAAGGAGGGAAAGTTTTCAAGGGTTGTAGAGACTGAAAGCTAGGTGATGGTATGAGCTGAGAAGTGATCTAAAATCTGCAAGTTAAGTTTTATGTTGTAGTCAGGTCAAAGATTTTCTAATACTCTCTAGCAATTGTATTAGACATGGAAATCCTATGGACTTAGGTTGGTTTAATAGCAATTTGTAAATCCTTTAACAGGGTGAATGTTCTAAAGTCCTCTAACAAGGCCCACTTCTAATAGGGTGGTTAAACCCTTTGACAAGGTCACATTTAATAGTGTGTTGTAAGCCTTTAACAGGGTAGGCCTTTCACAAGGCATCACTTCAAAAGAGTGAGAATGGAGTAGCATGTTACTGGTGGTTTTTCCCAAATTGGGTTTCCACGTAAATCACTATGTTATGTGTTGATCTTTTGTGTGTTATGCTTGCATGTTGATTTATAGTAACTTGTTGATTAGGAAAGTTAAAGCTTGGATGAATGAATGGTTGAATGGGCTTACTACACTTAGTGAAAAATTTTGACTTGGACATGTTGGACCTTGAATAATTGATTCACCCCCACCCTCTCAATTATTCTAAAGCATTTCTAACAAAAACTTAAAGAGCCAGAACACTAGAATCTTATTTTTGAAGTAAAACTATTTCTTAAAATTGTTACAAACTCATAAACATAAATGTAAACTAAATTTCATTTCATTTCTCCCTTTCCTAGCTTGAAATAGATTTTAATCGACTCTAAATTTTCTTTCTAATATGTATCTATAGCTACTAAGTGAAATGTAATGTTCCTACATATTACTATTGATAAAAGAAAAGAAAAAAGAAAAGAAAAAGATCTTTGTTTGGTAAAGGAAATGTATTTTGTAAATTGAGTTATAAATAACTAGACTTTTCTACTAAAATGTATAGTGCATAGGAAAAGAGAGTAATTCCTTAGTTATGAAGCTATCAACATTTTGTTTTACTATATATACAGAAACCTATAACTAGAAAATAGTTATATGTAAAAATAGGAGCATTATATTTCACTTAGTAGTTGTAAATACATATCAAAAAGAGATTTTAGAGTTGGTTAAAATCCATTCCTAGCTAGGAAAGGGAGAAAGAAAATTCAATTTATTTTACATTTTGTTTCTAAATCTACAACAATTTTAAGTAATAGTTCTACTTCAAAACAAAATTCTAGTGTTCTAGCTCTTTAAATTTTAGGGTACTATAAACATGTGACACAAAAAAAAATGACATGAATTTTTTTCAAAGACTTAAAAACTTTTATCTCAAACTGGAAGACTCAAATACCATTCTATCCACTTTAATGGATAACTCACTAGGCTGCAATATGACATAAATATATATGGATGTTGTATAACTTTTCAATGACAATTTCAGCACCTCTAAAGCTAAATTTCTTCATTCTTTCCCTAGCGGAGTTGCCATTTTGTTGTCTAACTCATATAGGCACAACAAAGCTGAAATATATGACTGAATTTTGCACAATTTATACCAAAGATTCTAGCACTTTTAACAAAGCTTTTTACAATCCTTTCCTAGAAGAGTCATCATTTTGTTGGTTTTTGATATGACAGAAATATAACCACTAGGAAGTTCAAAAAAAATGCATCTAAGAACTAGTTTAATCCCATGATCAATACACGTAAATAGAATCTAGACAAATTAACAAGGCAATACTTTCCTTTTACTCTTAAGGCTCTGCAAAACCTAGGTGGATAGACCTTGGATTCACATAGATATAGCCAATGTTAAACATATTCTAGAATCTACTAAATAGATATGACCATGAATATTCTACACTTATGTAGCATGAACAAGAGTATGAGGGATACTCATACAAAACATCCAACCAAAAAGTAAGAAAAGGTCTACAATTTAGCTCCAATGCATGAAAGGGAAACATGATTTTTTATTTAAAGATTGTAGCAAGAAACATGGAAAAGAGATGAAAAAAATATATGCAAAGTATCTAAATGAGATCAACACCTTATCTCCATTGGGAACTTGAAACATGAGGCACAAAACCATTTGTGTAACAGAGCTTCTAACATAGCATTAGATCCTTAAAACATTCTCTATCAGCACTAACAATTCAACCTACTTATCAAATCCATGAAACACTTTATCAATATGTGTCCTTCACTAAACAACTTAGTTGATTCCTTAAATCAAAGTAAAACAAATAGACACATATCGCACTACAAGACACCAAATGCACCAAATCCTTGATTCATTCATTTGAAACTTGATACAACATTACAATGGAGATACTAGAACCATAGTATTGTATTCATTGGAAATCATTGCTATCTCTGCCATACAATGAACTATGACACAAAAAATACAAGAAACCCTATAGAGACTTAACATGAATCTATTAATCGTCTCAAGAAACAATACAAAGTGTTGCTCAAAATATGAAAAACTTGTTGGAAAAGGTGGAAAACCAAGTTGTGGAAACTTGCCCAATAAGTTAGAACTAACCCTCCTGAAAGAGAAAAAAGAAGATATAGAAGAATAAAGGAGGGTCAAAACTAATCTTCTCTTTCCTTTTACCTTCCTTGTTCTTCATCACCTTCTAAAGAAAATCATTTCTCTTCTTTCCTCAACTAAAAATCCAATCTTATCTTCATCATTTGGCACAAAAAACTCAAAAAAATATCTTCAAATGCTAAGAGAATAAATCCACTAGAAGAAATCCAAATTGCTACAAAATCCTCAACCAAAAGGGCCTCCAAATAGCTAGAATTTTTTTTTCAAAAAAATTGGGATAACCTCTTCCAAGTTTGGAGCAAACATAATTTGTAGTTTTTCCAAATGATGCCTCTAACTATTATTGAAAAGCCATGAAAATTTCCTAAAAGGTTCAGTTAAGAAAACCCTTGATTTAACAAACATGACAATATCTTTCATACAATTCAACCTACACTTGTTTTGTCTACAAAATCAAACATTTTATCTTCTCCCCTTTCTAGAAACATACAACACTTATATGTTTGGACAACATCTGCAATCCTAACTATCCTCTACAAGACATACATTCAAACATTGCAGGCCCATTTAACATTTAAAATCTTTAATACATAATTCAACTAAATAACACATAATTTCCTATTAGAAATAAGTGCAAGCATATAGATCAATCTAATTGGTCCATATCTTCAAGTAAATAGGTCCCACAAGCTTAAAAATTGCTCCCTTTTAATATTTTTCCCTTTTTATATGTGGAAAGCACTTAAAACTTTTTTTAATTTTTTCAATTAAACTTTAAATCATGGTAGGTGGCCCCACAATTTTCCTTGTACTCAACATATTTAATTATATGAGTATGAGCTCACACTTTAGAAGGATTTGCATTTGATATTTCAAGTTTGAAACCCAACTTAACTTTCCCTCCAAACTTTGGTCAAACAAATCAATCGGCAAGATACCACATGGCAGCACTCCATTCATCCACCTAGTCGTATTGATTTCTCTCTCAGCACCCTATCATTTGTTAGGGCTTGTCTATCAAGTCAATGTTGCATGGCACCCTATGATTTGCTAGATCATCCACCTCATCATCTCCTATGAACCAAGCCCTATGAACACATGTCACCTCATCGTGAAGCTACAATGAGTAAACATTGTGCACCTCATTGTGAAGTTGCAATGAGTAAACATTGTGCATCTTTCCTTTGCAAATTTGCAACAACCATTGATTTGCAATAGAACTTTAATGTATAAATCCTCAAATATTCACCATGTTTCAAACTACGACTAAGCAGACCCACCATGTCACTACTTCCTTTACACATACCCTTGACCCATCAATGCCACATTTCAAATATTTACATTGTTGCAATGGTTTTATTGGGAGCCCAGTTTTTATTGCGATATTGTGAGCTCTTGCCACATCTCCACCCTTGCCAATTAGACTACCTTGCACACATACCAAGTGTCAGATATCCATTCATTATCAAATTCTCCACATCACATATCAATTGCCACTTTACCATCTATTCATGTACCATATTGTGAGCCCTTGCCACATGTCCACCCTTGCTAATTAGACTTCCTTACATGTGTACCAAGTGTTAGATACCCATTCACTATCAGATTTTCCACATCACATATCAGTTGCCACTTTACCATCTGTTCATGTGCCATGTTGATCAAAATATAACTAACACCCATTTGGTTGGGACACACACGCAAGAGCCATCTTGTCTATAATTCAATAGCTTAAGCCATTTCAAAAGGTAAGAATTCATACATATAAAAAACTTGATGGTCCTCACTTAGGAAATATGGGACAAACAACATTCCTTCTTACTATAAAAGAATTATTGAATTTGATGATGAACAAATTCATAGATACCTAGATATACTGCATGCAAATAACCAGTTACAAGGAATAAAGAAAGGTAGGGAGAGAGAAGGGTTTTCTTGATAAACAAGGAGATTGAATTTACTTGTGCAAAATAGAATGAAATAATTTACAACTAATAAATCCTTATAAAGGAGATCAAAACCCTCAAAGGGAAACCCTAAGAGGTAAATGACATTTAATAATTACTAATTAATTATTAAATAGAAATGAAAGGTGAATAAAGTGAAATATTAAGAAGGGAGTAAAGGTAATTTAATAAATTAAATTAAATTAACCTTTTACTTTAACACCCCCCCTTAAGATGAGCAATAATGCAGCTACAAACAATAAAAGGAAACTACAATTCTGAAAAAAAACTTGGGTCTTGGCAAAAAGGCCTGATGAAGTATCCAATCACAATCAAATATTTATGAAATGGAGAAATAGAGAAAACCCAGTGGAAAAAACCCTACTCCAAAAAGAGATAGAAAAGGATGCACAAATGAAACTTCTCAAGAGAATCTCTCAAGACCATAAGTACAATAAAATCCCCCATGATAGAAGCTTGAGACTTCATAGCCCCCCTAGAATGGCAAAGCTCTTGTGTTGATGAACATACCAATGTGGCTCCAATCTAAAGGAAAAAAAGGCAGTGGACAAGGATGATAAAACCCATGTATGTAAGGTGTAGTTGGAAGTCCTTGTTGATGCTCAAATGAGAAAGCATGAGAATCCTGAAATGGAATCTCCAATGGAGGTTGGATAATAGGTGTGTTGAGTCTATCATATGAGAGGAGATGTGTGTCCTTTGATATATCCTCAACAACTACAATAGAAGGCTCAATGACTGGAGCTGCAATAGTAGGCAATGTTGAAGAGTAATCATGTGTGAGAGATGGAATCTGAATAGGGGCTAAAGGTATAAAAGTCTCAACACTAGTCTCAATTACAATACATAAGTTCAAGTGACCTAACTTCACCTCAGTAGTTTCTCATGAAGGAGAGTGAGTCTCTGATAGTGGAGATGATGGACCAAAATGTGATCAAGTATCCCTGTAGCAATAATATTGTCTATCTCATTATCTTTAATGTGCACTAAATCTTGTACAAACTCAATTATCTTCCCTATCCCATTGTGTGTAATTTGATAGATGTAGAGAAGGTTAGAGGACAAAGATGGAACACAAATTACATCATGAAATGTATCATCATAAATGTCAATAGAACCTTTTCCACATATAGTCATAACAGTGTTTTTCCCCATCAAAAAGTGTGGAGTAGGAGAAGCCTCAAAAAAAAGAACAAATCCTGAGAAGATGTCATATGGTGTGAAGCACCTAAGTCAAATAACCATCTAGAAGAGGGTGGAGTACTAGCTACACATAGTACATGACCTTTCCTATATCTTTACCATCTGACTAAAATGATGATGATGAAGATGATCTATGAGAAGTAGAAGGAGTATCAATATTTATCTTCTGAAGGAGAGCAGTCAAATCTAAAACTTGTTTTGCATAGCCATCTAACTTCTTCTCATAGAAATGTGACTCATCATGATTAGGATTATTACAATAAGCACACTTTGGTCTTTCTAGATTTGGTTTACCCCCTTTAGGAGGAGGTGGCCCTAATGGACTCTGAGTGCTAGAATTAGTTTGAGACTCTGTAGAATGAGATTTATGTGTCTTCTCCTTCATCCCTGAAGATGATCAAGCTACCAATGCATAAATCTATGAGCCTATGAGAGAATCCAACTAAGAGAGCTTAACCTACTCTTGAGTCAAACAATCACAAAAAACCTCAAAGTATGGAATGGAAAATCTATTACCCAAAGCATCTTTGGTGGAATAGAAGGTAGAAGCAAAAATCTAAAAGTTTCCATGAAGGTTAGAAAGAATTGGATAGATGCACTTAGTATCAGTCTTGGTTTTCCCCAACCCTGCAATAAAGATCTATGTTGATTGAACTTCATCAATAATTCCTCAATGGAAGGAAAAGAATCTAGTATGAGAGACGTAAGCTCTGCCTCAATCTAAAGTGCCCTAAACTCATTCACGATACCAAACAAGCCTTCAAGCTTGGTCCACATAGCTAGAGGGGTATTGCACCCATCAAGGTGAAGCTATAGACTGTTGGATACCTATAAATAAATCAACCCCACTACCTCATACATCTTGTTCCTTTGCTACAAAGTCTGATATTGACTCTGAAATACTAGTTGCACTATATCTAAACAAGACCATAGCCCTTTTGACCAGAGAAGTCATATCATCAAGGTCTTCCATGTGTGATAGTTATGAGGGGTCAAAATTTCTAGACAAGAAGAGGTCTCGGCCATTTTTTTAAAAGGTGTTGGATTGTTTTTTGAAAATGTTATGGTTTACTAATGTAAATAATAGAAATAATAATACAAAACACCCCCCACAATACAAAAATGGAACCTCAACTACTAGAAGGAATGCATAAACAAGAAGAGAGAAAAAGGACTTTAGTTTGGGAATCACATGTACCTTTAAGAAATATTGAT
Organism: Cupressus sempervirens; assembly: GCA_028749045.1. Lineage (NCBI taxonomy): Eukaryota > Viridiplantae > Streptophyta > Pinopsida > Cupressales > Cupressaceae > Cupressus > Cupressus sempervirens. Next base: position 702,818,673 of record CM053784.1, read on the forward strand.
GAAAATAGTAGATAATCTAGATAGGGCTCAAGAATATCTTTCTAGCACTTGTTCTAGATCAAAAAATAAAGCTAAAATGAGCAAGTTACACCCTCGAAAGATAGAAAGCATCATCTAACTTTGAGCAAAAAAATAGGTACTAAACTAGAAAAAAATATTTAAAATACTTTCATCATCATCTCTACCTCTCAATCATCTTTCAAGCACTTCTTTTAGATTTGAAAAGTACCTCCATATGCGCAAGATATCACCAAAAAACCAACAGGGCCTCCAGAAGACAAAGAAACCCAACTGCTTGATAGTTGAATGGTCGTCGAATTTTAGCTTGTAAAATTATGATGTTAGAACTTCACATTGTGGGCTTGCATCAGTACTAGCTGTCAGGGATGTCAGTACCTTGCTAACATGATGATGTTAGTGTGTACAGCATCCTTTACCATGCATTTTAAAAAAATTGCTTTAAAAACAAATGTTTTTTATAAAGAAAAATTTATAAGAATTTTTGTTTTAAAAGGCAGTACTAACCTTTTTTCTTTTGTTTTGAAATATTTTTTCTTTTTTTGTGCTTTGTAATGCATGCAGAGACCGTATGGCCTGGTATGCCAAAAAAAAGGCCCAGAATTTATGTCTCCAAAATTGAAGTGTCTTATATGGATTTAGGGGTTTTTGGATGTTTTAAGCACAATGATGAGGTCTATTTTTTCTCAAAGTGATCCAAAAATCAAAGACCCCCCTATTTTCAAACAAAAAACTAGAAAATCTCAGATTTCTTCTATCAAACCCTCGTTCTTCTTTTTCTTCAAACAAGAACAGGCAGTCGTAGGCAAGGCTCTTATACCATGTACAATTTGATGATGAAAAAGTTCATAGATCCCTGGATATCCTGCATGCAAATAATCTATCACAAGGAAGGAAAAAAGGCAGAGAGAGAAGAATTTTCTTGATAAATAAGAAGATTGAATTTACTTGTGCAAAATAGAATGAAAGAATTTACAACCAATCAATCCTTATGAAGGAGATTGAAACCCTAAGAGGTAAATGGAAATGCAAGGTGCATAAAGTGAAATCTTAAGAAGGGAGTAAAGATAATTTAATAAATTAAATTAAATTAACCTTTTACTCTAACAAGAATGGCAAGGAAGTTGTGATGACCCCTTGCAAACAAACAAGGCCCCATATATATCAGATCCCTACAAAAACCATGATCTCCTCAATATCAATATACATTTGCTGACCAAAAATAGACATCCAGATGGAGAATAGCATTGCCCTCTATTCAAAACCACCCTCTCACATTTTCAAATGCATATATCTATTTGCTACATTGCAAAGGTAATGTCTCCAATATTAATTTTAAGTGCCTCTTGCATAAGGTAATGCCCCCTTCACACATGTATGCACCAAATTGAGGTGATTTTCTTAGAATTGGCAATTGGATTCCTCTGTGTTCATCTCTGATCTATGTTTCTCCATCCACCTTATCCCTCATATCAAGCTTTAGAAATGACTAAGTGGTATTTGGCAAAACAAGCCCAATAACAATTAAAATAATCTAGTTTTTTTTCTTTTGTTACTGTGAGCATATTGGAAGCAAATTCAATAATAAGAGGCTCTTACCAGTAGGAAATAGCTCTATCATGTTGATGAATAGCTAATAACACATTATCTCATGAGAAGTTTATAGATAATGGCTTCACCAAAAAAGTCATTTTTTGAGTGTGCCTCAACAAGTGCACCTTGGGACCTCCCTGGATGTTCAATTCCATCCTTTATTATTCACGGCACCCTCATCAAAAGACCAAGCCTCACATTCCTAAGGTGTTTCATCATTTGCAAAAAATAAATATTTTCTTGTCCATGTAACTTGTCGCCTAGTCTCTATAGCTGAATCTTTGAAATATCAATAAAGTACACAATTTTTTACTTTGAGATATGTAATATCTCAGCTACTCTTCCAAGTCTCTAGTAATTTTTATAACATACCTATACCACATGTTGGAAATATTCAAGATATAACAAGTTACTGAGAGGGGAGGGGTAAATCAGTAACAATACAACTTTTAAGTTAATTCAGTATAAACTGGAAAATCATTCATTCACCTAATCTGATGCATGCAAGAGACAAATAAATATTCATAACACATATGCACAGAGATTTGGTGACCCAGAAACCTTCCAAAATAGAAAGTAAAACTGGGGTGGGGATGAAACCCACAAAGTTTCTTTTCTCCAGTAGGAAGTTTAGCCAGTTAAGGCATACAATGATCACTTTTGGTGATCTGCCCTGTTAGGAGCAAAGAGGATTGCTAGATCCACCTTGTTAAAGGATTTAAAACATGCATTTCAAGTATGCACTATGTTAGGAGATTTATACAAAGACTGTTAAGTCTACCTTGTTAGAGGATTTTAGATGATTCACTTGTTAGGATGAACCAATCAGATCTACATATACCTTGATTAGATCTTTTGCAATAATCACCTTTTGTGATTGATGAAATCTTTATAGCACCTTGTGAACCTTGCTAATATATTGCTTTGTTTCTGAATTCACATCTGTCTCTTGTATCACAATATGTATACATTCATACATGTCGCTTATCCATTACAACAATTACAACTCTATATTATATACCATTTTAGTAATTATAGATGCAAGGTCGGTTGAACACAAGTAAACAAAATATAACCGAGTCAACCAAATAGTAAAATAAACTTGGGTTCTTCAGACAGACTTGATGACCTTCTGATACACGGCATCCACTACATTACACGGCATCATCATGCACTCGGTAGAGGTAGGGGCTCAGTTCATACTAGTCATACAACGTTGCCTGGAACTCGGTAACCATTGGTGACTCGGTAGATATATTGTCACTCGGTAAAAACTAATTTCTTTGTTAACGACTAAGCTCGATTAACACTGAGTCCTTCTTCACTCGATCAATACTGAGTCCATCTTTACTCAGTTAACACTAAGTACGTCTTCACTCGATTAACATTGTGTCCATCTTTACTCGGTTAACACTGCTTCTATCTTTACTTGGTTAACACTTCAATCGATTGACACTAAGTGCAACTTTACTCGATTTGAACTGTGTCTTTGACACTCAGTTTGAACTATGTCTTCGATGCTTAGTTTGAACTGTGTCTTTGATGCTCAGTTTGAACTGTGTCTTCGACACTTAGTTTGAACTGTGTCTTTGACGCTCGGTTTGAACTGTGTCTTCGACACTCGGTTTGAACTGTGTAATGAGTGTTGTCACTAATGGCAAATACCTTTATGCCAACAATCTCCCCCTTTGGCATTAGTGACAAAAAAACAATTATGAATCAAAGTTTATGTGCAAAATAAAAATGATATACAGTTCAAAATTGATCTTTTGCAAATCTTGCAACATATATCCTTTTATTTACATATATCTCCCCCATACAATATGTACAGTTAGCTCTTGAAGTCTATCTCCCCCTTTTTGACAATAATGCCAAACAGTATATATATACACGGAGATTCTAAAATGAGAGAGAAATTCTGAATGTACCTTGAGAATAAGAGCCAAAGTCTTATCCCAATTTTCTTGCAAATTTTTGCTGGTGGAGAGTGCAATTTGAACTTCTGCAGAGAGTTCAATCATGTGATCTGCAATAGAGAAGTTGTTGTCATGGATCAATGTTTTAGAGTGAGTAATATGCTTCTGCATTGTGTCCATGACAGGAAGGATCATATTCTGGATGTCAATCAAAGTAGACCTGATCCTTGCTTCCTCTCTCAGCAATTCTGCCTGTTTCTCTGATAAAAACCTTATTCTCAGATGATGGGATGAACTTGCACTGTGGTCAGATTGCAGCATTTGAGCACTGACCTTCATATCCGCATCAATTTTATTCAACTTTTCTTTTATTTCCTTAGTAAACTCAGTAACATCACAAATTTTTCCAAAAAGTGAAGTTACATTATTAAAAGAATGTTCAAAATTACTCAAAATTGTAGACAATTCTACTTGTTTTACTGCAATATGTTGAGCAATGTGCTCAAGCACCTTATTGTCAAATTTCTTCTTTGCCTTTTCAATCAATTTCTCTTGGTCGAAGCTATCCTCATTAAATTTATATACAGCCTCTTCTAACTGAATCAAAATGTGTTGAGTAGAATCTACTTCAACACCTATACCATCTGTTATGATATTCTTAGCATTCTCAATGATGCTATATTCCTGGTCTCTCTCATGCCTCAGCTATTTTTGCCTAGCTTTCTGCTCTATTAGCTGACTGATCATTCTCATTTAATCAACTGATGCACTATCTAGATCTATCTTAGGAATGACAATGTCCTTATCCAGATCTATTTCCTCATCCACTGCCTTACTAGAAAATATGTATCTTTTTGGTTTTTCTGCAGTGACTGCATCTTTGCCCTTTGAAATTGAAACAATAGTTGATGATGCTGGACTAGCTGACAAAACTAGAATAGGACTAACTAGAGAAAGACTGAGAGAAGTGCTAATAATATCAAAAATTGGTGTTGCTCCCAACATTGATGTACAGGATGGAATGGGAGAACTAACAGTTTCCAAAATTGGAGCAAGAGAAGTCAAAATTGTAGTACCTGTAGGTACACTTATTGTACACTCTGCAGTTGATATACTTGAAAAACTTACTGTTGTGACTGAGGATAACTCGGTCAAAGAAGGTGGTTGTAGCTCAGTTAATGAAGTGGTAGACTCTTGCATAGATGGTACCCAGAGCTGAGAGGAGATAGGTGAAGATTTATCAATTGATGAGGCTATTGAGATCACAATTTCACCAGTAGAAGCTATCTCCACAGTTGATGTTCCTATTTTAGGTGGAGAGTGAGGAAGAGATGCAATGACTTTGGCTGCAATTATTAGTGGATCTTCTTCCTCCTTAGCTTGTTCTGCTTCTTCCTTCATTTCTCTTTCAGCTTCTTCCTCAACTTCTAACATTAATGATTGCAGGTCTTCTGGAATGTCTTCAATGTCATCACCATCATCATCATCATCATTATCATCACTGTTGTCACTGTCCTTGATTTCAATAGTATCATCACTAGGTTTGTGTAGATGATAGATATTTTTCCACATGTTTGTTGCATAATTTACTACATGCTCAATGTCTTTGACAAGTATCAAACAAGTGTGGAATCTAATCATCATGTTACCTTCGTGGTCTTTCAGTGATTTCTTCACTTCAGCATTAGTGAGACTCGGCAGGAGATTCCTCAGAGTCTATTCATAAATGTCTTTGACAGTCTTGGTTGCAGCTTCCCATCTTGGTTGCAACCTCTCCAATAGCTCTTTGGAGATCTGAGAGGCTATCTGGTCCATGGAGTATTTCCATTTACCCATTTTGTTCAATACTAGTTCCTTAATCTGCATTTTCTCCTGTTCTGTTCTGGTTTCAAACTTCAATGCTTTGAATTTTGTGAAGCTAGCTCCTGCATCTAATTGCTTCAGTCTTGCCTCAAGGGTGAGTGGAGGCTTAACAAGTACAGGTTCCTTCTTTCCCTGTCTTGTTCTCTTAGAGAACACTGCAGTAGTTTGCTTTGTAGGTTTGGTGATAGTCACCTTACCTTTCTTTCGTTGAGGCTTTTCTTCTTTTTCAGACTCAGTTTCCTCCTCTTCTTCATCTTCTCCTCTCCCTTCTGTTATCATGAGAGGGCCAACATATGTTTTCAGTTTGGCTATGCTCCTCTTTCCTTTGCTAATGGCCTGAGGGATTTTAACTTGAAGCTCAATTCTGGCCTTAGCTTCATCATATGTTCCAAAAACTGGTTGCCTTGGGTCTACAGGTTCATTTACCAATGCTTCTATGATGTCCCTGGTTTCATCAATATTTACCTCATAAGGAAGAGGTTTCACCCATGCTACCCGAGGCCTGACTGCCTGTATGTATACCTTGTCACAGTCTACCATGAAACATACATCTTCCTTGTACTCTTCAACAAGTCTTGGAGGAATTCAGAACCTATTGTTCATTCTTTCCTTAAATTCTTCAAAATAACTATCCAAAACACTATCAAAATTTTCACCTAATTCGGCGATGAATTCATTAATTTGATAAAGAATTGGGATATCCTTTTTCCATACTATTGATCCTTTAGATGGAAAGGACTTTAGAATATAGAAAAACAAACAAATCAAAAGTGAACCAAATTTATAGGAGTTGTTCTTGGAAGTCCTTATGCTTTCCATATTTTTATTGAATTGGGACAAAAGCAATTTCGATAAATCAAACTCTACATTCTTCTTTACTATTTTATATGCCAAATACATAGCTTCATAGGATACACTGTTTGGATGGCTTGAATTGTATATTTTATGAGCAATGACATGAATGCCAAATCTCAATTCAACGTCAGTTACTGTACTGAGCTTAAGTCCTCTGCCATCCCATTCGTCTTGGGTTAGTCTCTGCAATTCTTCCCGACCCAGGGTTTTGGTACTCTTGGCTTTGCTCAACATGGGGAGTCCAGTAATTTTTCTAATCATTTTCTTAGTGATAGGTATTGGTTGCTCTAACCACAATTGGCCATTGTGAACCCGACTGAGTACATACCTAACCCATTTTACTTGAAATTTCCTTAGCAAATGTGAAATATGGGTTAACCCTTTTGTTTCAAGATGTTTATGTTTGGGTTTCAAGGTTCCATCTACGCTCATTTCACCTAGGGAATTGTCAATTTCTAGGTTTCCAAGTTCTTGAATGGAACACTTGAAATGAGAGCGAATTTCATTAATAAGAAGTACCTTTGGAGGGATTTTTGACTGAGCACCATTAGGGTCCAATGATTCTGCAATTGTCGGTGACAATTTGAAGTTTGGGGTCTTCCATTCCTCTCCTCTAACCAGCATTTATGAGCCTTTCTTTGTCTTGGAGCTGCCACTTCCAGATGCCATTGCTACACGGTAGGTATAGAAAATTTTTGAATAGATTCTTTGTCCTTTTTAAAAAAAATTTGCTCGAAAATGCTTTAAGCTCACTCTGGAATCGTAGAAGATAAATTAGCTCTTTATTCGCAGTGAAAAATGAGATCAATTTTTTCCCCTTTTGACAACAAATTCGCCATAAATTTTTTGGTACGATGGTAGATGAAATGACAGGTTGTCATCCACTAGCTCGGTAGATATTATCAACTCGGCGATTAAATGAAAACATTGAAGTACCGACCTAACTCGGTTAGGTCACGAACCGAACTTCCTCGGTTGACACAACTCGGTCAATGAAACTTTTTTTGTGCTCGACCGATCTTGGTAAAGTCTCTTACCGACCTAACTCGGTAGCTTCTACTCGGTTAATGAAGCTTTGTTGCACCCAACTGAACTCGGTAAAGTCTTGAACCATCCTGAAGTTAAAGTGTATCTGAAATACTAATTTGATCATCCTTCTTCCTTTGGAGCTTCTTAGGATAAATCTTGGAGGATGCAATTCCAATCTTTCTTTTATGAATATTAATTGGAAATGGTGGAATCACTCATTACTTGAGTGACATTTCCATTATTTGATTTATTTTGCTCGGTAGATTTTGGAATCCATTGTTGCTTCATTTGCTTCTGAATGTTGTCTGCTTTGATTTTCTTCTCATCTTCAATTCTTTTGATATTCATGCAATTTCTATCTATATGACCTAGTTTTGTACATGTATAGCATCTTACTGTAGTGTCATTTTTCCTTAGGTGATGTCTAGCACAATTTATGCCAGAATGTCCATATTCTCCACAATAGTGACATCTGCACCAGGTGTTGTAGTCCCATCCAAATATGGCTTTGACAATCTGTTTAGCTAGATTGAATGATTTAGTTTTGCATTGGAATGCTTTGTGACCATGCTTTTTGCATTTGTAACAGTTGCCCTCAAATTTTGGTTTTTCTTTACACTCATTTGCCTTATGACCATGCTGATTGCAATTGAAGCATTTGCCACTGAATTTTGCTTTCCCATTGCTCCAGCATTTGTTTGATGTATGTCCTAACCTGCCACACTGATTACAAGTGGGTCTTTTATTCCTTTGTTCACCTTGTTTGGAGGATTCACCTTCTTCCTTGTATCCAAGACCAGCTTTACCCTTTTGTCTATGAAGGTTTTCCTCATTTTGTTTATTTAATTGATTTATATCTGTTTGGGATTTCATCATTCTTTCATTGACTTGCCTTTCAAAGATTAGGTCATTTTCCAAGCTTTCATTGATTTGTCTCTCAGTTCTTAAGTCACTCTGTAGACTTTCATTGATTTGCTTTTCAGTGTTTAAATCATTCCTTATTCTTTCATTTTGTGCTCTGAGAATCCTGATTTCTTCATTTGCATTAGAGAGTTGGTTTATAAGATCTTCATGCTGATGGGATTGATTATGAATTTCATGACTTCTATCTTCCAATTCTTCTTGTGCTTTGTTTCTTTGTTCCAAAACTTCACATAGCCTGATTGACTGTATTTCTTGCTCTCTTTTAAGCTTTCTTACCTCTTCTTGCAGAGATCCATTCTTTTCTAGAAGTTCTTTGATTGCTTTGTCAGCTTCTTCTAAATTTCTTGATGGTAACAAATCTTCAATCCTTTCTTCAACATAAAGATGATCATTCATTTGTCTTGCAAGTTCCTTTCTTCTTTTTACGGATTGAGAAAGATGTTCCTTTGCTTCTTTGAGTTGAACCATGGCCATTTCTAGATCTAACTTTTCATTTTCCATAACTTTCTCCAATCTGAATATCTCCATTGACTTTGATCTTTGCTCAAGCTGTCAAGCTTTGTCTTGAGAACCAAATTGCTCTAATACCAATTGTTGGAAATATTCAAGATATAACAAGTTACTGAGAGGGGAGGGGTGAATCAGTAATAATACAATTTTTAAGTTCATTCAGTATAAACTAGAAAATCATTCATTCACCTAATCTGATGCATGCAAGAGACAAATAAATATTCATAACACATATGCACAGAGATTTGGTGACCCAAAAACCTTCCAAAATAGAAAGTAAAACTGGGGTGGGGATGAAACCCACAAAGCTTCTTTTCTGCAGTAGGAAGTTTAGCCGGTTAAGGCATACAATGATCACTTCTGGTGATTTGCCCTGTTAGAAGCAAAGAGGATTGCTAGATCCACCTTGTTAAAGGATTTAAAACATACATTTCAAGTATGCACTCTATTAGGATATTTATACAAAGACTATTAAGTCTACCTTGTTAGAGGATTTTAGATGATTCACCTATTAGGATGAACCAATCAGATCTACATATACCTTGATTAGATCTTTTGCAATAATCACCTTTTGTGATTGATGAAATCTTTACAGCACCTTGTGAACCTTGCTAATATACTGCTCTGTTGCTAAATTCACATCTGTCTCTTGTATCACAATATGTATACATTCATACATGTCACTTATCCATTACAACAATTACAACTCTGTATTATATACCATTTCAGTAATTATAGATGCAAGGTCGACTGAACACAAGTAAACAAAATATAACTGAGTCAGCCAAATAGAATAAACTTGGGTTCTTCAGACAAACTTGATGACCTTCTGATACACGGCATCCACTACATTACACGGCATCATCATGCACTCGGTAGAGGTAGGGGCTCAGTTCATACTAGTCATACAACGTTGCCTGGAACTCAGTAACCATTGGTGACTCGGTAGATATATTGTCACTCAGTAAAAACTAATTTCTTTGTTAACCGACTGAGCTCGGTTAACACTGAGTCCTTCTTCACTCGGTCAATACTGAGTCCATCTTTACTTGGTTAACACTAAGTACATCTTCACTCGGTTCACACTGCATCCATCTTTACTCGGTTAACACTGCTTCTATCTTTACTTAGTTAACACTTCACTCGGTTGACACTAAGTGCAACTTTACTCAATTTGAACTATGTCTTTGATGCTCAGTTTGAACTGTGTCTTCGACGCTCGGTTTGAACTGTGTCTTTGACGCTCGGTTTGAATTGTGTCTTCGATGCTCGATTTGAACTGTGTCTTTAACGCTCGGTTTGAACTGTGTCTTCGACGCTCGGTTTGAACTGTGTAATGAGTGTTGTCACTAATGGAAAATACCTTTATGCCAACACCACATCCCCAACTTGTCGACTATCCTTGAGTAAAGGATGGGCAACATTGTCACCATTAGACCTTACTTGGTGGTCTTGGTTGAATCAAAGGTTCATTTTCATCAAATTTTGATCTCTTGGTGTAATCCCCAACAACGATCAAATTCCTTCCTTTATTTTCCATTATGTGTATGATCCCCCACATCCATTTGATCTCTAATGATGTTAACTACATATTAAATTTCACCATAGGTAACACAAAAATAACTTCACCTTTTGACCTTCATCTTCAAAAATCCTTATCTCTACATGGCTCCATTATTGATACTATCATCTAAAATAATAATGATTTTAATAATGAGAAGATTTCATTTGAGATGAGAACGAAAAATTGTTGATGCAAGGCAAGTCACAAAGTGGCCTAGCTAAAAAAAATTCAAACTCAAACACTTGACACCTTTAACTAATTTTGGGACCTCTAAACTATCACCATATTCAATTTGATCAAATTTTGACACAATCTAAAAATATAATTTTGCATTTCAAACTACTCTATAGAAGAATCCCTGTTTAATGAATTGCTAAATTGACCAGCTTTAAAATTTGACAAAATCAAACAACTACACTCCAACACTTGGAAAACATGTTCATTGGTTCAAGGTCTTTCATCTTGTAAATATTTTATGAATATATTAGAATTAGAAGATAATATCTAGTGAAGCTAATCACTTGAAAGTAATTTGCATTCAAACATCTTAGAAACATAAAATTGCATTTGGATCTGACTTCAAAAAAAGTCAAATTCCCACTGAGAATCCATAACTTGGGACATGGGTTCACACTGATACAAAGAGTATGTGGGAAAATTTTTGTCTAATGACAATAATATGAGTGCAATTGGAAAATTGTGAAAGCTAGCTTCCTAGATTTAAAGAACTGAACCACTGATAGAATATAGATTCTTGCAAATGGAATGGTTTCAAAAAAGAGCTCAAATGGATTCATCAAAACTTGAAAACTAGTATGAAGTTAGTATTTTCAGTATAAAATGCAATGGTATAATCAATTGACTTTATCTATCACAGTTTCAAATGTATAGTATCATGAAAAAGGCTACCAATCATTCTGTTAAATTGATCTGTAGTAAAACTTTAGAAAATGTGATTGGAATGACATTTGAAAACTAATCAAATGGATTCATCATAAGCTCAAACTTGAAACATAGAGTCTATCTGATCCTTAGAATATTGTAGAAAAAATAATTTCCTCATTTTGGTTAACTAGGTCAAATTTACACTCAGTCAAACAAGGCTTCCTGAATTTTTGAACAAAGTGCAAAAATAGGACAACAATTAACAATCAACTTTGGAAAATTCAAAAGCCTATCAAAATATGTCAAAATGACTTGAAATATGAAACATAGGTTCTTTGATATGCATATTAAACATCCCCAAAATGGAAGGTCCTAAAAATCAATTGGGTACAATATATTCAAATGCATACTAGGTCCTTGCATGTTGTTTGATACTTAGGTGAAAATCCATTTTTCTCAAATGCTCTAAATGACATCTCAATAAATGACTCATAATTGCAACCTAATGCTCTAAGATGAATTTATATACTAAATGCAAGGCAATGAACACTTTAAACTCATCATTGGCCTCAAAACAACAACATCAAAATCTTTTATAGGGGTTCCTTTTAGCAAATTTTTCACACTAGGCACTCTAAAATCCTTTCAAATTTTTGAGTCCCAATGATGGCTCTACCTAGGGATGCATGCCCCTTGTGGACATGAAAATAATTTAGCATCTCTTTGTTGAGCTATACAGCATTAAGTGTATATACTATAGTGCTCACAACTTCTCTCAAAAATATTTGAGCCATAACTATATGGATCATCAAAGTCCTTGTACACTCAACATAAAAATATATATATTCTTTCTGCAATATCATTCTACTGAGGAGTTCTAGGTGTAGAAATTTACCTTTTTAATCCTTGTTCTTCATAATATACAATGAAATATTAAGTAATTTCACCATCTCTATATGATCTTAGGCACTTTAATCTTGTATCATTCTCCTTCTCTACTTTGGCTTTGTATATCTTGAACATATGAAATAATTTTGATTTTTCCTTAAGAAACACATCCCACGTCATTCTATAAAATTTATCAATAATAGCACAAAGTATTTATCACCATGATAGATTTGAGTTCTCATAGGAACACACAAGTCAATATGTACCAGATCTAGAATACTTCCATAAGAATATTATTTTCTATGAATGTATAACTACTTAGCTTTCCCAACTAACAATCTTTGCACATCACATTATCTATTTTTGATAAATAAGGTATACCCCTTACAACTTTCATCTTACTTATATTAATTAGACTATAAAAGTTAACATTATACAATAGTTGTGTCACAATCAACTATCCTTAACCTTAGTAACCAAACAACTTCTAACAATAGTGTTAACATGGAAACATTTACCTTTATATTGTTCACTAGCAACAATCGAATTTCCTCATCTATCAAGCATCATGCACATACCTATATTGAACTCTAACACATGTTCTTTGGTATTCAACTAGATAACACTCAACAAATTGTACTTCAAACCTTTAACCTAATAGATGCCATCATAGTTTGTCTTGTTATTAACTGCAATAGAACATTTACCTTTCATCAAATAGGGAGCTTCATTACAAAATTGTATTGATCATCCATCAAATTCCTACATTTCAATGTGATTTCTTCTCTTACTAGTCATGTGATGAGAGTGACCACTACCAATTATCTAATCTTCAAAGTGATTTATGGTGGAAACTAATATTTTCTCATTGACTACAAAGGGTTTCTCCTTAACTAAAATAAATATAATTTATTCTTCATCATTACCATCAGACTCTTCATGAATAACACCTTCTTCAACTAGATAGCATGTATTCTTGATCTTTTATTTGTATTTCCTTGGATTATCCTTCCATTTATTATTAGGGCATCTGGAAGCAATATGGCAAATATTTCTACATCTGAAACAATTTAAAGGCAGTGTAGTCTCTTAGCAGGTAATACATCCATCTCTTCTTGTTCTCTTTTTTTAGAATGACTAGATTCATAATCATTAGAATAACATGTCATCTTAGAAGAATTAACAAAAAAAATTCATTTCCTTGATGGTGCAAGAGTTGATGATGACTCAAATGTAGCTTCAACCTTAGGTATACTATTATCAAAATTTCTTAATTAAAATTTTGTCAACTTTCCTAACAAAGTATCAAGAGCAACAACTCTAGTTCTTAAAGATTTTACTTCTTGAATAGTTAAAACCCTAATAGCATACTAGGGTAGCAAAGTTCTTAGGATTTTCCTTACCACATCTTCTTCTTCAAGTGTTCCACTAGCTCCGCTAAGAGTAATAACCACATCCTTGATCCTTTGATTGTACTTACTCAATGTTCTCATTTTTCATCATTATCATTTCATCAAATATTTCTTTTATGTTATCCACCTTATCCTTCTATACATGTAAATCACCATTGTAGACTATCTTCAACCTCCCCCAGATATCATGAGCAATGTCTAGATCTTGAAAATTGATGAATTATTCATTACAAAGAGTACTTACATTAACTTCCTCTCAGCTTATGGTGACTAATTAGATAAGTATTCTACACTCTCCATGTATCCTCACCCCAAAAATAATTGGGGCTATTTTTTCAACTTTTTGGGTTTTGACATGTTGTAATTGATTCTCGCCCAAATTTTGTAAGCAGAAAAATACCTATGTAAAATGGCTTAGGAGTAAGTATTTTATGAGGGATGATTATTTAGTAACTTCTTCCAGTGTTATTGAGTTGCAAGGGATTGCAAATTATAATAAATTTGAAATCACTAGATAACAAGAATATTAGACTCATTGTTTGGTGGATGTATCCCAAGGATTGGGTGAACCATTATAAATCTTTGTGTCTTGTGTTCTCTTCTATGTACTTTATTATTTTCTAATATTGGTTATATTTGCATGTAATTTTTATTTCTATCTCACTAATCCTAATACTCCCATCATTTCAATATGCTCTTTTTTTCTCTCAATTGGCCTACAAAAATATTTTGTAGGAGTAGTATACTTTGTATGTACATGATTCCAATATTGATTTCCCACACCTTTGAGATAGAGCTTCAATTAGCACACCATCCTAGATAGTTCTCCCTTGTGAATTTAGGACCTTCCTTTTGCATCATCTTTGGATATTTTCCTCAAATTTTTAAGCTTCACCACCTCATAGGACATAGGATCCACTACCAATTGTTAGTCCTAAGGGATAAGATTGTTGAGAGGGGATGAATCAATGGTCAACCAATTAAACAAATTTTTGACATCTTAAACCATTATCATATTATCAACTTAATAATTATAAATAAAAGCATCAAACATGCAAGCACATCCACATAATAATGCAATGCTTAACACAAATATTTTGGCCTTGTGAAAACCACAAAGAGAATTAGTACCCATAAATTATAAACTACTCTAAAGTATGCCTTATTAGGAGATTAACCATGTTAGGGGTTTACAAAGACGATGTTAAGTGCCACCTAGTCAATGGATTTACCTCTAGCTTGCTTAGGATATTTATCATGTCAAGAGTAGCCTTGTAGAGGACTTAGAACACTAATTAAATTGCCACCCTATTAAAGGATTTACAATATAGGACCTATTAGGATCCACCCAATTAAGGGATTTTATTGTTACAATTATTAGAGAACAATAGGTAAAATGATCTATAGAACAAAACCTCATTTCCTTATTAGAAATAATTTAGCACACAGAAACACTTCACTTCATGCCCAATAACTGCACCTTCACATTCATGGGCACCACGTGATCAACACTTAATTATGTTCACCTTCATCAAATATTAAATGTTCTTCAAACCCTAAATGTTTCATTATTTTAAAATTGCCTTAACGCAATTTATTTTGAATTTAAAATGTATTAATTGTATACCACATGTCCAAACACATATCTTTATGTACACAACAAATTTTCTATAAAGCATGTCCCAAAAATAACTTTAAATTTAAAGTCATCAACAAAAATTAAATATATTTTGACCAAACAAACCCTTCTTCTAGAATCTTCATAAAACACTTGTATCAATCACTAGAATGCCATATCATCACCTCCAATGATTAATAAATGTCACCACATCATGTCCAATTCAATGAATTTTCCACATCATACATATCAATCACTAATCCATTATCTACCACCAGTAACTCAAGAATACAAATACTATATTTAGAAACTTCATTTATTACTGCAATAATCTACCACCAACTATCCAAATGCATTATAGTCCCAACCATAGAATTTAAGGACCATAAGACAAAATCATCAAATCACTTATTACATGTCACTAATTGTTCTATATCACTAATTGTTCTACCAATTGCATGGTCAATGTTCACCCAATCATAATTTACTCAAAATTTTATCTTAAGATTAGTAGCCATATATTTTACTATTAGATACATACCTAAGTCTCCAATAAATATATAAACCATTGGCACTCACTCTAAAGTCCAATTCATCACATTTATACGTGGTAACATGCTAGGAACATAAGGTCAATACTTGACATCAATAACAACATAGTAATTGATCCTCATGCAATCAAATATATATCAAGAAAAATCAAACATCTCCTACCATCACTGCATCATTTTTTTCCAACAAGACTCACCAACCTATACATCTTTGAGCTCATAAGTGAAGCACATGCCCAATCCTTAAAGTTTCCTCCCATCAATTAAATCCATATGACTATTCATTTATGTACTGAAATATATTTTTTAATCCCCTACTTTTCCTTTATAAAAAAATACCTTATTACCCATTGTAACTTTCTTGATAGCACTCTTGGCTCGGGACACCTTGTCCCAAAACCCCACTTGGATCATCCCAAATCAACAGACTAGGGTGGTATATCTGATGTTGTTATTGAAGGCTCCAGCTTAGGATGGGAGGTGGCTCCATTACCATGCTTAAATTTTGGATGGGGTCACTCGGTACAACCTAGTTTTGTATCTACTTCTACAGAGGGTGCCGAGGACATGGAACAAAAATATTTTAATTGGCTTTCTTCTATTTTTTGGGTCTTTCTTCTAAACTTTAGGCATGTTTTGTAAAAATTTTGAAAACTTTGGTTGTATTCAGTCCTTTATGCCTATTGTTGGAATTTTGGTGAGCTTATGTTTCTTCCATCGATCTATGCTTATCAATATCGATGTTTGTATTTTGTACATACAGCGACGATGTTGGGTTTTCTTTCTGGTTCTTTCCTAGTTGAGCTCTTGAACCAATTTTAATTTATATATATATATATATATATATATATATATATATATATATATATATATATATATATATATATATATATATATATATATATATATATATATATATATATATATATATATATATATATATATATGAGGTTATTAATTATGGAGGAAATAATTTAGATCTAAGTTTTGGAGGGGAATATCAAATGGTAAGACCACAAAATAGATGAAGGTTAAGTCGAGGTAAGGGTTTCACACCTATTGAAAGGAATAGGTTAAAGAAAATTATTCCATTATGAAATATAGGGAGATAAAGGTAAGGAGACACATTGGACTAGAAGAAAATCTCTTCATCTAAGGCTTTAATTCAAAGGGTTTTCATAAAAGGGTAAAATAAGATCTGGTTTAAAAGGAAAATATAAAAAATAAGATAATTCTAATGGTAGAAGAAGCAAATTCATAAACATAAGAAGAAACCAAGAAAAATATTTTTTTTATTAAAAGAGATTGGTTTTCAAGGATCAAAAATCTATATTGAGAATACTCTCAATGAACAAAATTCATTGATCATAGAAAAGAAGAATAAGAATAATCCTTAGGAGATGGAGAGTATTGGGGCATATAAGTTAATAATGATAGATATCAAAAGATGAAATATCTTTGGTAAAGCATCAAGGATATGTTCCAAGGAGAAAATAAATGAGTTGTATCTAAGAAGAAGCATTAAATCCTCACATCAAAGATAAAATGTGTTAATTTATAAGTATTGGAACTTATCTATGTCAAAAAGAGAACTTATTAGATGAATTGACGAAATTTTGATAGATGTAAATGGTTTTTATCTATTAGATCATGATCAAATATTTTTTATAGTTATTTTTAATGCAAAAGAAGGAAAGGAACATGTATTTTACAAGTAAATGTCATTTTTATCTCAACTTTAGCCTTTATATACAACTATGGACCCTTAACTTTAAAGTAGGAAGTCACAACATTAAATTTATTTCATATTGTGTACAACTAAATAAGCTTCCTTTGAAATATAGAGATTCATAAAATTAAGAAATATTAGGGAAAAAATTAGAGATCTTTTTGAAAAATGATCTTCTCTTTCTCAACAATAAACACCTTCTCCCTAAGATATGCTTTCTCATAATACAACAAAGATATTCCCCTCTTCATTGAAGATTACATATAAAAATAGTTTGCACCAAATGCCATTTTTTATATGACTTCAGGAATACATCCCATATCATTCATGAAACTAGCTTCTAGTAGTAGATAATATAAATATGGTAGGATTATATCCTTTGAGGGAAAATATGTCTATCACTCATAGAATTGGGATGGAATCATTTTTCTAGAAATAGAGGAATAGAAATCTAAATAAGAATGTATTGAGTTGTGCCCAAGGAGAGGATATATAGATAACTGGTAGAAGCAAAGTACCCTTCAAGATTTATCAAGTAGGATGCTTCATAAGGAAGTAGGGAATATGTAAAAAAACATCATTGAAGGTGGTCCTATTATGGAAAAAACAATAACATGGTATTAACATCATATCAAGGGATTCAAAATATGTCTAGCTAATGGAGAAAAGAAATTGAAAAGGGATGTGAAAGAAAAAAAAGTTGTGGAAGAAATATTGGAGGAAGGATTATTGATGAATCAAAAGGTTGAAAAATTAAAGGTTGTACCTATACTATTTATTCTTCAAGATTCCATATAATTGTTGAGAGAACATGTTTTCCCAATCATGTTCATGATCAAAAAGCTAAAAGTTATAGGACAAGGAGGAGGGAAAAATTCAAATTAGTAAACATAAGGAATAATAAAGTTAAAGAAGTCAATAGAGGGGAAAAAGAGATAGAGTCAAGTCCTTTTATAAGTAGTATTGACAATAGGATAATGTAGGAATGAAAATCTGAGAAAGGCCTATCAAAAGAAAATGGATCACTTCAAGACTATGAAGAGGGTGATACTAAATATCAAAACAAAGAGGAATATGTAGATGAAGTATTGAGGCCCAAAAATGATATGAAGGGAGGACACATAATGAAGATGGAGGAGCGTACAAATTTCAAAATATGAAACAAAATATGGTAAAGATTAATAATTTATCTCATAATTGATCACCTCGTGGTGTAATGTTGACATGGTTTCACCTTAAGTTTTAAAATCAAGGTTCAAATCCCCACTTGGCCCAAAAAAGTGGTGACATCTATTTGGGCCCACCATAGTAGACATGCAGGGAGTGGTGGTTATACTTTTAGTTGTAGAGGGCTTCAGAGAGGGTTGGTGGTGGTGTGGAGGAGATGAGGAGGAAGGTGTAGAGGATATTGAAGGACTAATGGACCAAACCTTTTCTATGATGGAGTTCTTGTAAACCCTATGTCTTGAAGGTGTATTTTGGTCACAAAGCTAAATTCTCCTTTTTAGGTGTTTCTTGTGGACTTTGTATAGGACTTACTTGGGTTTTTTGTGTTTGGTGTTTTTGTATTAAACTCACCTATTCTTTTTACTCCATCATGCATGAGGCCTCTATTGAGCTTCCATGTTCACAGTTCTAGAATTTTGTATATAAATGAGCTCCCCTATCATCTGGTGTGTGGAAGCTAAAAATCCTTGCAATAAACCTACCAAATAAAATAAAAAATCCAAAATAAATATCTCAAAAGAAATGGAAAAATTATTCAAGTAAAAGAACTCATATAGAGGAAATAGAAAATCAAGTAATGGAAAAAGAGAATACTAAGGGAAAGGAATGGGGAGTAACCCCAATCAAACCTAAGATGGGAAGATCCTCAAGGAGTTCAAAAAGGGATGATACTACCAATTAGTCATTGATAGAGAAACTCATTTCACCAAAAATAAGGATCCTATATTTATTTTGGAGAGAATTGATTAGATTAATGGAGAAGGAAATTTGAAGGTTTCAAAATAAGTTCCATTAAATTAAGGTAAAAGTGAGATTATTATTGGTGTAAAAGGGAAGGACAAGAAATAGGATTTAAAGAAAAACTTGGAAAATAGTATTTTACAAGAAAGTCGTGATCTAGAAAAATAATGGGGGAAAAGGAAAAATCCACACATGAGGTTTTCTCAAAAGAGTTATTAAAGAGATTATATGATTCAAGAGAATCAGAGGTTGAAAAATAAAATGTAGTGATTTCATATTGTAATAACTCCTCTTGAATTCTTGATGCTAGTAACAACCTCTATTACTCTCTGAACATATAGTCTAATAGTATTCATTTTCTTGCATTCTAATGCTTACCAAATTTTATTTGAAACTTTGTAACTTGGGTTGCTTAGTTTTATCTCTCCTTCATATATTACTTCCAACTTTTTCTAGATCTCATGTGCAAAATCAAGCTTCTTAACCTTTTTAAATGTTTAATATGAAGTGCACCAATTAAAGCTTCTCTATCAACCATATTAAAGGAAAAAAATATTCCTTCCAATCTTTGTACTAGATTTTGATTCATCTTTTATGTTGATATCTTCCTCATTCATGATGATCAATTGTTATTCAATCCCTAAGAAGATCAAATGATTCCTCATCTTGTTCTTCTAGTTGTTATATTTCACACCATCAAACTTTAGATTGTCTTTCATGTAACTTCCCACTTTGGATCTTCTGAAGTGGTTAAGTTTTCTTCTCCAAGAGGACCACAAGCTTTAATATCCATTGTTAGGAATAAAATTCCACACAAAACAACTAAGATAGGAGGGTGAATTAGTTGTGTGTTATATTTATAAACTTTATACTCTTTAACTAAATCACCAATAAAAGATATATCAATGAAAAACAAGATGAACAAGATATAAACTAATACCATAAGATACAAGATTTTTGTTCTCAAGGAAAACCATGTTAAGGGAAAAAACCTGGTAGGGATGATATCCACAAGATTATGCACTAGCATAATAATGTACTATTTAGGATCTAATATAATACATCTAGTACATCAATCACTTTTAAAGGATGGGTCTATGTTAAAGAACATAACCCTTGTTAAAAGGTCCTTCAACCCTATTAGAAGTTGATGAGAACAAAAGTCTCACTTCCTTAGCACACTACTTTAAGGGAGAAGTTTAAATCCATGTTACATTAACTAATTGATAACAACTCAATTGTCTTTCCATATGCATTGAAGTGAATAAGGAATACTATATACCTATGCCAAAGCATCTGACATATGCTTCAGCTCTACTCGAATATAAAGCCTCGTATATTCATTTATTTTGATTAAGCAAAAATTGGTTTTGAAAGGACCTAAAACCTTGTACAAAGGGACAAGAAAGATATAACAATGAGGATCTTACAACAACTATGGAATACCACTCAAAAAAATAGAGGGACACACCCAAGTTCCCCATAAGAGGGAAACAATCAAAGAAACCATAGACCACCAAGATTTATATTTTGGTCTAGTATTTTGAGAACATAAAGACATATCAAATGAAGGTTTAGAGGATTTTCCTTTATTTCCTTTAAATGATGTCCAACCATTCTCCACCTTCCCAACAGCCTTCTGCCAATCCCCACTAACCCCCAAAACCCTCATAGAAGGAGAAGCACCAACAATAGTGTTCTAGATAAAGTCAACAGTAGAAAAAGGGACAGCATCAACATTCTAAATTAGAGCCACCAAAGGGACAGCAATCAAATCAATAGAATTAGCAAGAGGAGAAGGGTCAGCAATAACTTTCTGAGTCAAACCAGTCATAGGGATAGCATTCAAATCATCAAAGATAGTAATAGAGTTCTTAGGAAAAGAGAAATCAATATGAGAATAGCTATACAACCCATCCACATTTGTGGATACTTTCTAAATTGTATAGTGATCATTTGAAACTTCCAACCACCAAGAAGGTAATTTCTTCAATCTAACCTTGTCAGAGAAGCATGGCACAATGAGATGGTCGATCTTATGACATTTGCTACCTCTTAAGGGAACACCCTCATAATCAAGAAGCTAAATCCAAGAACCATTTGGAGAAGCCAACTTTAACTTTTCAAGAAGCCTCTTGGAGACATCCTTCTCCAAAAGGATGCAAGCATACATTGTCCTATTAATATTGGAGGAAACCAAATCAAATAGCAAGAAATCCCTAAGGGAATCCTCCATGGCCTCCAAGACTAAATCTAACCAAAATTTAAGGGGAAGATTCTACATCCTTACCCAAAGAGAAATCTTATTAAAGGATTCAGTAGTTAGATCAAAAGCTAAATTTTGGCCATCAGGAGGAACCTTTCCTCCCAAGAGAAACCATGGCACGAGATGGATTTTCTATCATCATCATTTGCAAATTTCATAATAATAAAAAACCCTTGCTACAAGGTAAATATGAACTAAATTTAAAATGATTGGTTCCCAATGTTTGGAAATCCAAGCATGCAAATTTGAAAGAGAGGGCCAAAAACCGCTAAACCAAAAAATAGCAATAGAAGAAGAGTAATCCTCCACATATGTGGAAATCTCATCAACAATTTTTGAATAAAGATGAAGCATAATCAGGTTACTTATAGAAATAGGCATAGTTGAATGACTAACAAAAGGCATAGTCGAACGGATCCCCTTCTTTAGAATAGGAGCACCAATACCTACCTCAAAAGCAGCCACATCCACATAAGAATTTGTTATATTTGTTTGTAACTATTATTTTATGTCTAAATAATCAAAACATTACATACAACTTGCAACAAAGAGAACACAATATTGAAATTACTACAAAAACTTATGCTCCAATATAACTCTCATGTTTAATCAGCTCTGGAAAACCAATAGATTTTCTTATTGAAATGATGAAAATGTGATCTTAAGATAAAATGTGTATGATCCTAGAATGAATTTATTTTTCATATACATTTTATTTGGAAGATTTGTGAATCAATTTGATTATATTCCCTAGGAGAGAGCTCAAATTTCTTGTTAAAGGAACTTGATATGGGAAGAAAATGTAAAGAGTTCAAAGATTCCTATGATCTGTATGAAGTTCATTCACATGTTCTTTATGTGAATGATGGTTTTGGTCAAGTATGTGACTTGCATATTAAGAAGTACATGTTAAATTGATATTATAATTTGGATGTATGTTTGATGGTGTCAATTAGCATGGATTATGCTTCTATTTCTCATCAAATGATGTGTTGATGGTTTTAGTGATAGATTTAACTAAAGATTCTCAAGCACTCTTATTAGCTTGATGTTACATACACATGAAAGATGATTTATATTATATATCAATAGTGAATATACTATCAATTTGAGGGTGTTGAAATTCTTCAATCAGGAATCTTTTTTATAAGGAAAAGTGGTTTATTTTAGTTTATCTAAATGACCATTCCTATAAACCTATTTTGTAGTGAACCCTAAGTGCTCCAATTTTCTATTTGGACCTATATAATTCATTTCATTTGTTGTAAGTGTGTGTTTCAAAATTAAATTGGGATTAAAAATTAAAATTTATAGTTGGAAAACATAGTTTAGGATTTATATCTATTAACTAGTATTCCAAATAGATGTTTCAAGGTTTTATTTTGGCATTTTAGGGTCAAAAAAAATTTCTATAGCATTTTAGTTTGACATTTTTTAATAACATATTATCTATGTAGGGTTTGAATTTGACATTTTTTGTAGGTTTTCAATTTGACATTTAAGTTTACAAATCAGTTGTATAGGGTTTTTGTTTGCTAAAATGTTGACACACTTCTATGAGTCATTATATCCAAGATTGCTCAAGAATGAGGTCTCGAATGGCGGCTCATAGCTCTCAATAGATGGAGTGTAAGGATTTGTAATGGAGGACCTCAATTTGATATAGTTTGTGCCCATACAAGATCAAAATATGCATGCAAATGAAGATGAAAGCTAATCTAAATGATAACAATGCAAAGCAATGCAAGAAAGGAAATCTAATCTATGAAAGGAAATAACAATGCAAGATTAATCTATGAAAGAAAATATGGATCTAAGATAATATGAAAATATAAAGATGGATCATGATGATGGAAGTTATGGATGCATGAGAGAAGAAATCAAGAAGATAGAAGTTCTCCAAAAAAAGCTTTAATGCTTAAACTCCTTCTCTAAAAATTGCTCTCCAAACTTGTAGCATAACAATTGCATAATCATGGATGTCAAAAATGAGGAGAGGGCTCTCCTTTATAAAGAAGAATGGACGATTAAGATTAAGAGGCAATAATATTTAATCAAGGGTGGACAAGAACGATACATGTGAGACAAATTTTCACCAATGAGAAAAGAGGAGGAAAATTAAATGGAATCCCACTTAGAAATATGCACATTTAAGTGTAGAGGAAAAAAGAATTTATTTAATTTTTATTTCTTTTATTTCTTTTTTTCAAGTGGAATTTTATTTAAGTAAAAGGGAGCAAGTTGTTTTAATTAAATAGGAAATATTTAATTAAATTAAAAGAGGGGGTTTTCTCTTAATTAATTAAATTTGGATTAATTATTTAATTAAAAGAGAGGTTTTCTTTTAATTAAATAAGACTTAAGATTAAATGATCAAACCTTAGGAAATGTTGAAATAATTGAATTAACTACAATTTGATCAAAGAAGATGATTTGAATTGATTTAATAAAATATTGTAAACCATTGATTTAGGAAATTTGATAAATTAAATAATGGGGGGCCATAGTCTAAGCAACCATTTTAGGGTGCATACATTTGCCCCTCTTTGACTAATGTGTGATCGATTTGGGAACACATGTAGTCAACACTAGTACAAAAACAAAAATATACAACTAAATAAAGAACTAAAATTTGTAGATATATGATCAATCTTGATCATGTGACCATTGGTATTTTATTGCCAGTCATTAATCGAGCTACCAAATTTATAAATAAATTATTTTAATCATTAATTTGGTTACTGATTTGATCATTGATTTGGTTGTTGATTGTTAATAAAAGTAGTTTATTTGGTGGTTTATTTGATAGTTGATTGTTATTAAATAGTAGTTTATTCGGTAGTATATTTGGTAGTTGATTTGATAATATATTTGGTAGTGGATTTGGTAGTTGATTCAGTAGTATATTTGGCAACTTATTTGGTAGTTGATTTGGTAGTTAATGTGATAGTATATTCAGTAGTTGATTTGATAGTATAGTTGGCAATTGATTTGCTAGTTTATTTGGTAGTATATTGGGTAATATATTTGGTAGTTTATTTGGTAAATTATTTGGTAGTTTGTTTAATCATATTAGGGCATGATGGAATTGAACCACCATCCTCCTACTTGTAAAATTGGAGCTCTTCCATTGAGCTAGTACCCGTTAAAGAATAGTAATGTTTTTAAATGCATAATATAAAGATCAAGAGAATGGTTTCATTTTCAAATTCATTACATGTGGCTTGTCTAATAAAATTACAACATTATGTGACAAAAAAGAATAATTTGATGTCGAGACTATTGTGATATGTCCATTCCTTGATGTTTCAATAAGAGGTTTAAAAAGAAATTAAGACAAAATATTATTATAACATAAATAGAACACTCACATAAAATAAAGATAATCTAGAACAACACATGAAAGTAAGACACAAAAAAAAAATTCTTCACTTCCCATTATTACCTTTGGACTTTTGGCAAGTGAATGCACAAGAATATCAATACTTCAATAATCTCATTTAACACTATCTTCAAGCTTTTATCAAATCAAATTTAATGAAATACTCTTACCTTGAACCAAATTCTTACTAGGAGGAGTCAAAATACCAAGTTCAGATCTAGAAATGTGTCATGCTAGTCCCCATGATCACATTTTAACAAATTAAAAAAAAAAAAAGGTAATATCTAAACTAAATACCCACACAGTCCAATTGAAAGAACAAGTATATTAAGATTATATTTTAATAGATAAGAAAGCATAAAAGTAGTACCTCAACCAAAATATATATGTAAAGTCAAATTAGAAGCTCCAACATATCTGTTATTTGATTTTACTTATAAAACAACAAAAAAGGAAAACATTATTCCCCATACTAAAGAAACTAAGGTTTATACAAACTATAAATCAAAGATTAGATGGGAAAAAAGAAATATTATATTGTTATGTCATTAAATGATCTTTACATCTTAAGAAGCATCCTCAGTTGTATCATAAATTACATCCATAGGATAAATTTTAGAAATCTCCATCAATGATCCTACATTGATGATGAGTCATAAGTTGAGATATTCAGCCATAAACTTGTTCAAACAAAGAAATCCCCCTAATCTTAGAATTATGTCCCTAGAAAATATAATGAAATCCAAGAGATATGGATCAATCTAAGCATCAAGAAGGTCACCTATATGTTCTATATTTAATATATTGTCAAAGAAGGCCAAACTCTATTTGAGAGTTATATACAAGGGTAGAAGCCATCTATGGGTAAATATCTCACTAAATGGTTCTCCTATGTTTAAAGAAACATTAACTATTATCATATTGTGTTCTCTTATCGTGGTAGAAGAAGTCCTTATCTTGGCAGAAGAATTCATTTTCTTAACACTAAAATCTAATCCTATTCTACAATCTCTAGGCTTGATCTATAACACTTTAGCTATAGGGAAATCTGCATTGATTGAACTATTCCTTACCCACTTTATTACCTCATTTGTGGCTATTAATTTATTAACAATGGCTTGAATCTAATGCTCAATTGGAAGATCTCATTTGTAAAAAAAATATTAGATCCTAAAAAATAGGGCATCTACTAAACCAATTATGGGTGTAGCTAGTAAAGAAAAGGCAAGATTACTGAAGAAAGATAGGAGAAAATAGAAATGAAAATAAAATGGGATCATGTTAATTTACAATAGAAAAAGGAATTTAACCAAGGATTGCCTAGTACACAAGAATAAATTGTGAAAAAATTGAAGGTAGAGTCATAAAGAGTAAAGGCATAATGCCATATGGTCCTCTTGATTGCTCATATATTTTCAAAAATGTCAATTTAGCTTTGTCACCACTTTCTATGTATTGTATTAACTGACTTTAATTTAGTAGGTTATGATTTTTTTTTCATTTTTTTGGTAGGTTTATGTACATACATTGTGCATTATTGATGAGTAATAATCCCTTGTTCTTTATACCATGTATTTTCTTGAAATTCAAGTTGACCAAAGATACAAATACTACTATCATCAAATGCAAATTGTAGATGCCTCATTTTAAGCTATAAAAAGGCATGGAGATATCATGACATACATAGATCTCACATTGCAAACAGTATCAAGATCTTTTTTATGTTTAAGGGATGCAATTCGTGGACAAACTCAATTAACCAACAAAAGTTTGGTAGACGAAGACTCAATAGGAAGTGGAAAAGGTGAAATTTTTTTAGTTTTGATATGTAGATCAGGAGTCATAATTGTAACATTCCCTTCAGCAATGGGGAATGATTCAACAACATTCTTGGAGGCCACATAGATAGCTTCCAAATATATCTATTTTAGTGTTGTAGGCTTGGTTATTTGAACTTTTCCTGTATCCACAAATAATCAACTTGAATTATGGGACCATAATCTTGTATCTATGTCATTCAATCAATAAAGAGACCAGGAATACATATTATCCTTCTATCTATTGTGGTGATTGTGACTTGTATTGAGATAATACTTCTAGTTCAGAATGCACTTGCTAATTTGTATCTAATTCCACAATTTTATGTCTTAGGTATCCAAAACATGCTGACAAAACTATGATGGGAATACATAATGGTCTTACTAGATTTTATACAACTATAGCCCATGCAATCTATTATTTCATGATAAATCACTAATTAGTAAGAGAACTATCACTATTAGTAAGTTCTAAATACTCTCCAAAATTTAAGGACTCCCCTACCTCTAACGTACACATTGAATATTCCAATGGGTATTGATCATTTTTATTTGAATGACTACAATCAGCATGGCCCTCTATCAGCGTGGCCCTACCTTCATTTGGAGAGAATGGAAGCATTTGTAAAATTGATAATTCCAATATTATAGTTCAAAATTAAGAAGACTACCTTAGAAATTGATATTAGAGTATTTTTTCATTTATACTTATTAATTAAATCATATTGATTTATTTATATAAGTTTCTATTACTCTAGTTATTTAAGCTTCATTTAGGTGCATTATTAATTAATTATTAATTAATAATGTGCAACCTAGCTTTTTAGTTTAGGGTTTCTATCTCACCTTTATAAGGTTGAGCCTTGTACTTTTTTCATTATCTCTTATGCATCTTTCACATTTGAGAGCAACTTTTCTTCTATCTCCATTTTTTCTTCTCTTGTAATAGGTTATCGGCTAACAGGTTCTTCTTGGGTTGTGCAGAATTGATATTAATCAATTCTTGCATGGTATCAGAGCTTAGATTTGTGGCTGCTTGTTCTTGATTTGAAGAATTTTTTGGAGCTTCAAAGGTTTGATCTTTCAAAAGTTCTTTTGGTTGGATTTGGGGATACACTTTTGTTGGAAGCCTCTTGAGCTAAAATAGACCTCACTAATGGATTCAAAGGATCCATCCAGAGAATTTTGATATAAAATTTGACCTATTTTGGTTACCAGACCAATCTGTAAAAAATTCTTACCTTTGACACACATTCTGAGGTAAATTTTTTAGAAAAAACGTGCAAAGGTTTTTTTTTTTTTTTTTTAAATTGCATAAAAGAAAAAAAAAAAAAAAAAAATTTTGTTACAACTTTTTGGAAAGTTGCATGCATTTCAAAAAAAAAATTTAATCAATTTCAAAAGTTGATTTGATGCCTCAAAAGGATGTCTGCACAAACGTACACCTGTGCTAGCGTTAGTAGAGTACGCTTGTGCAGAGCGGTGCCCCTACATGGTACGTCAGTGGGGTACGCTTAAAACTTTTGACTTTTTTTTAAAATTAAAATTTTTTTTTGCCTCTCCTCCACCACATTTGGTGGATATTTTGGTGAGATCTGCCTTTTTTGGTGAGATTTTTGGAGATCTGCCAAATTTGGTGAAACTTTTGGCATTTTCCACATGCAAATTTTTTCTACAATTTTGGGCACACATTTTGAGGTGCCACATCAGTGCACAGTTAGCTAGTGATGTTAATTCCCAGTCAACTACCACATCAGCAACCAGTCAACTAGTGAAGTCAGCATCTAATCAACTGCCACATCAATGCACTATCAGTGATGAAATCATCAAAGTGTCATATGACTGGCAAACAGCCATCAAATTTTTTCCCAGCTCTGTAATTTTTTAGAGAGCTCCTTTTTTGGACCTGCAGTTGGTTTTTTGGCCATAACTTGGGCATACAGAGGTCTTATTCCAATCTGAAAGAAGCACTGGAAAGCTGGCTCAGAGATGAAGATAATAATGCCAGTTTCATTTGATTCCAAGTTCATTTGAGCTTCCATTTTTGGTATTAAAGTAGAGACTTCTGTTTCCCTCTTCTCTGCATCTGAAATCCAAGTTCTTTCCTTAGTTTTTATACTTTCTATAGTTGTTTTCTTTGGTATTTGAGGGATATCACTATTTTTTGTTGGGGGGATTTTTCTTTTCTATACTTTAATTCAGAATAAGACCCTTCTACTTCCATCTTCTTCTCTTAATGGCAGACTCTTATGTTGCCTGCCTTACACCACACAGCTATCATACTTGGAAAGGATAGATGACCAGATTGCTTATGGCAAAGGGATTATGGTCATGTCTCGATGCAGCTCAGCTAGTTCTACAGAGGCCTTATGAGCTTCTTATGCAGTGCAATAAAATGGATGAGGCAATGGGCCTCATTGCAATGAATATTTTAGAGGGGTTATTGTTTCACCTAGATGGTTTGAATACACCCAAGGCTATGTGGGACAAGTTTTTAACCTTATTTGGCACAATAAATTAGTTCAGGATTCTACAGATAGATGTAGAGTTTACCTCCTTGATTCCTGAATCATTCACCAGCATTGAGGATTTCTTGATGAAATTCAAGTCTCTTCGATCTATGTTACAGGTTGTAGAAAAGACAAAATTTGATAATGAGTGTATCTTTCTGATACTGTCCAAGCTTTGAGGACCTTATCATATTTTCACTTCTACCTTCTACTCCACTATGGATGCTCTAGGTGCATTATATGTTATGCCCTCTTTCGAGACTTTTTGTGATCGGTTGACTCATGAGCAATCAAAGTTCACTCAAAAGGATTCTCTTACAAGTTCACAGTCACAGGCATTGATTGCCAAGCCACCTCAGAGCACACAGAAGTCAAAGCAATTATTAGATTCCTCTTCTTAGCACTCTACTAGCCCAACATCTTCTTCTAAGAACAAGAAATAGAAGACTGAGAGACCTACATGTTCCTATTGTCAGAAGGGAACACATGATGAGTCACTTTGTTATCAAAAGAAGTTTGATGGTTATGAGAAATAGATAGCAGATTTGCAAGCTCTTCTTCAGAAGAGAAATCTTTCCTCTCCATCCTCTTCTGGCTCACAAGGGTCTGCTTATAAGTTTTCTTCAAGGTTTCACATTTATTTTGAGAAGTGAACAGAGTGGTAGATTTGCTAGCCAATTTAGGTGCCAATTCAGCATTAGGTCTACAATATGAAATCTTTGAGGACTTTCTTCACCTTGGATTTGAATAAAGAGAACACTATTGTTCAGCCATTAGATACAATAATTCACTCATGATAATTAGAACTGGAAGTTTTAAGGGAAACACATCGTGAGTCCAACTTTTGATGACATTAAATTATTCCATAGTAAGCAAAGATTTGCAATCTACTGATGTATCCCTTGTGCATGTCACATGGAGTGTTGGTTTTCTTTAGTACTTTGTTCCAAAGAGTTCTAAGACTGATATATTCAAGTTAAAGATAAGTCAAGTTTATATATTTTTCATTGTGACAGAAATGGAGGCAAAATTTTCTCTCAACTTGAATTCTCAAATACAGACCTACGAATGCCAAATTTCCATGTGGCATCTTAAACATGATTTTTTTTTGACGACCTGGCCTTTTTGGAGGGTGTACAGTAGATGCTAGGGCCAAAATATTTGGATAAATTCTAGAAGAGGAGATCAAATCTAGATGTGGTGTTGTTGTTTATTGTGCTAGCATTGATGGTGGGGGAATGAAAGAAAAGATCCATTGGGTTGTGGCTACATGTGTGGAAAGGCAGTGGCTTCTAGGGTTGGAGGAAATAATTGAGAAAATTATTTTGGGTGTTGGAATTGAGATGGGTACTGAGCCTTGGAGGCTAATTGGTGGAGGTGAATCTTTTATTCAACCACTATTGGTGTGGCTATCCACAAATCTACAAGGCATTCATATCCCCAAAGTAGAATAGGGGCAAAAAAGGATAGTAGAGTTCCTGACTAAGCACATTTGGGTGTCGAAGGAGCATGAATGAGGCTTTATGAAGGCCATGTTAAGGAAGAGCATGATTGCTCCTAGAAAAAAAAATTTCCACCAAATTGTGAATAAATTCCACCTTGAGGAGGGTGCATCCACATCATATGGAGTCTAGGTTGATGCCTTGTTACTAGTCAAAGAGGGTAAGGGTAGTAGAAAGCGCCACCAAGGGAGATAGGGGAATTCGGTGATGGATGATCGCTCAACTCCAACTTTCACTCATGAGGAAGTGGTGCGATGGTTCAAGGAGTAGAAAATAATAGAGATGGTGGTGGCTTTATTTCATTTGTTTTGATTGGTTTAGTGTTTGGGTTGTGTGGTTTTGTCTTTGTTAGAGTTTTTGTACTCTAAAATTTTGTTGTCTAATGGCATACGTATGTTGGAAATATAAGAGGAGTAACTAAGAATGGAGGGGTGAATTAGTTACTAAAAAAATAAATCCTAGATCCCTTAGATGTTAGTACAAAATGCAAACAAATAACTAAATACTGCTAAAGCTCGGTAAACACAAAGAATGTTGTAACTCGATAATAACTAGATTAGCTCGGTAAATGAGTAACATATAAACCTTTAGATGTTATTTGTGATTACCATTACTTTAACTTAGTTGAAAACACATAAATAAAATAGCATGAACACATTTGACACCAAGATTTAATGTGGAAACCTAATTTGGGAAAAACCACCAATGGCAACTAGTTACTCATTTTCACTCTTCTGAAGTGAGCCTTGTTAGGAGCTAACCCTATTAAAGGTTACAAAACACATTGTTAGGTGTGACCCTATTAAAGGATTTAAACACCTTGTTAGGAGTGGCCCAGTTAGAGGTCTTGAGAAAAATTCAATGGAATTGTCACCTTGTTAGAGGATTTTCAAATAGCTATTAAGCCAACTTTGTTAAGAGATTTAGATCACTACTACAATGGTTAGAGAGTAACAATGAGATGACCTGATTTGACTGGAACCAATTTGTTGATTTTAGATCTCTATTTTGGCTTGTGCTTGATACTTCCTAATTGAATATGGCTTTACGATACCACAAGGATATTCTACTTATCCTTGAAATTCACTTCCTTTTCTCATCAATAGATCTTCAATCACATCACCATAATTCACACATTCTCTTACACTCTTTCGCTTGCACACTTTTTCACACACTTTGAAATCACAACTTGACCTTATACCTTCCACTTTTTCAAATCATCTCAAATAAAATTTATAATAATCAATATTCATCACCTTAGTTAGCTAGAATCAATAGATAAATCAATTAAGCTTAATACAACAAAATAAGAAAATCCTTTGTTAGCCGACCTTGCTCGATAGAAACTAACTCTGAAACCATTTCCTTTGTTAACCAATAGAATCTCGATTAATACTGCAAACTTACAAAAATTCTTTGGCAATCGAGTGAGCTATGTTAGCACTAGTTCCATCCAACTTTCCTTCATTACCCGAGTGAGCTCGATTAACACTCACATTCTACAACTTTTCCTTTGACGCCCAAGTGAACTCAGTAGACATTTTCTTCTAAACTAGGCAAATGTAGGAATGCTCGATAGACACTAAGAACTATCTTCACTGCCTGAGTGAGCTCGACATATACTGGCTAATAAAGATTATTATATTTGTGTAACATCAACGACAACACACAATTAATCAATTGTATCTAACAATCTCCCTCTTTGGCATTGATGGCAACACAACATGTCATAGCATAATGAAATTTTGGATTTGAAAGCTCCCTCTGTCAGTATGAGCTCTTCCTTTCACTAAATTTTGTCTGCAATAATTGTTACCAAGTTCATTTAGAACATCCTCCCTCTTTTAGCATACTTCTTCTTTAGAAGACTTCTCCCTCTCTGGATTCTAACTTTATTATAGTTCCAAAAATTTCTCAGAGATATGACAATAAAATTCTCCCTCTTTGACAACACATGCAAAAGACAATAAATCTGTAAATACCAATGTACCTTAAGTACTGATTCATCTGTAATATGCCCTTGCTAATTCTACACCAACTAATTGATCTTCAACAAGCTCTAGTTGATGCATTTGTTAGAAATGCTTTAGAATAACTAAGAGGGGGAACGAATCAGTTATTTAAGGTCCTAATCTCCAATTCAAACTTTTTCACTAAGTGTAGTGAGCCCATTCAACTTTTCATTCATCCAAGCTTTAACTTTCCTAATGAGCAAGTTACTGTAAATCAACATGCAAGCATTACGCATAAAGAATCAACACATAACACAGTGATTTACGTGGAAACCCAATTTGGGAAAACCACTAGTAACATGCTACTCAATTATTACTCTTTTGAAGTGATGCCCTGTGAAAGGCCTACCTTGTTAAAGGCTTAGAACACACTGTTAAATGTGACCTTGTTAGAGGATTTATCTACCCTATTAGAAGTGGGCCTAGTTAAAGGACTTTAGAACATTCAGTTGGAATGACACCCTGTTAAAGGATTTACAAATGGTTATTAAACCAACCTAAGTCCATAGGATTTTCATATCTAATACAATTTCTAGAGAGTATTAGAGAATCTTTGGCCTAATTACAACATACAACTTAACTTATAGATTTCATATCACTCTTCAGCTCTTTATGTTGCCTGGCCTTCAATCTCTGCAACTTTGACAGCTTGCCCTCCTTTCAAGCATTGTCTCCTCAAGTCTCCATGCTCAATGTACTAGTGTAATCATTTCTCTCAGACCACTTGTCAAAGTAGACCCTTTGTGCTCTTCCTTCTCCTAGATGCCTTCTCCTTGACACCCTTCTTACCACTTCACAATTTGGCTCACCAATAGCAGTAGTAGTAGTAGTTGCTTCTTGGTCTGTGACTCCTTAAATAGAAGTCTTGGAGTTCCTTTCCCACTCGATTCTTCCATCCTTTAATTTCAATTTGTATGGATTAGGTAGGATTCATTGAATCTAACCCATATTATGTTTCCTCTAGAAACTTCTTGAATAATCCTTTTGAATTTGCCCAAAAATGGTTTACATAAAATTTGGTGCCACCAGCTCATTAGCCTTATCCTACAACTAGTTCACAAAATTCAAGCTAACAACTATGTCAGCTCAAATTTGGTGAATCTTTGACATTTCCAATAATGCAACTGCTCAACACTATTGAAATACTAGTGCTTGACACATACTGTGTTACTTGGCATCAACTAAGTTTTTACTGATGCTCGGCACCTAAAGTTCACTCAACACCTATTACTTTGCTTAGCACCTAAAGATTACTTGACACACACTAGATTTTTCATTTGCTCAGCTCCAACTAAAAATTTTCTTGGCTTCAACTAGCTTTCTCGACACCCACTAATGAACTTAGTTTAAGCTTTATAGTCAACCTTATTACAACTTATTCCTCCAATGTTTCTAAGTGTAGCCAACCTCTATATCTTTGAGTATGTTATCAATACATCATTTAACCATTCTCTTTACTGATCCTTGCACTTCATTACAATATCATAACTCAACCTTTCCCTTAGGTACTCTTGTTACATCTTGTTGATCAAATCCTCTTCATCAATCAACTAAGTGATAGTACTTGGATCTTATAAGAAAATGTCATTCCTACAAATAGAAGGTTTGACATCAATGACAAAACAATGATTGAAAACATTCTTTTAACAACAATCTTCCTCTTTCAATCAATCTTCTTCATCAATGATCTTTTCAATTAGATTTCCAACAGCATTCACTACACTTTATTTAGTGAATTTCACTTAGGGGAATGACCCCTAGCTTACCTCTTAGATACATAAATGCATCATTAGGTAATGGCTTTGTGAATAT
Source organism: Cupressus sempervirens (assembly GCA_028749045.1). Lineage (NCBI taxonomy): Eukaryota > Viridiplantae > Streptophyta > Pinopsida > Cupressales > Cupressaceae > Cupressus > Cupressus sempervirens. Next base: position 702,853,297 of record CM053784.1, read on the forward strand.
GTCTACAATCTGTTCCTTTATATTCACATATTCCAATCTAACTTCTTTATCTTGCACCAACTCTCTTAAGAATTTATACTTTATAGCAATGTACTTTTTTTTGGAATGCATTACTAAATTCTTTGATATGTTGATTGCACTGGTGTTATCACAATATGTGACAACTAGATTTTTGATTTCGACATTCATTCCTTCCAACAATTGTTTGAACCAAATAATGTTAGAACAATTGACTACTATTGCTACATATTCTACCTATGTTGTGGATTGAGAAGTATAGTTTTGCTTCTTGCTTGTCCAAGATATTAGTCTTTTACTAAGAAAGAATGCTCCACCACTAGTTTTTTTTTGTCATCAAGACTTCCTACCCAATCAGCATCAGTAAATACTTTCAAGTCCAAATTGCCTCCAAGTTTGTACCATAAACCATAGTCTTCAGTACCTTTTAGATACCTCATGATTCTCTTGATTTCCATCATGTGATTTTCCTTGGGATTTGCCGAGAATCTTGCCACTATTCCAACTGCTAGAGCAATATCAAGCCTTGTGTGTACTACATATTGCAATTTTCTAATAATTGATCTGTAAATGGTCTTATCTACTTCTTTGGAATCATCATTTTTGGAAAGATTATGTCCAGTGGACATTGGTGTTCCAACTAGTCTTGAATCTTCCATTCCAAACTTATTCAGTATCTCCTTGACATACTTAGATTGAGTGATGTAGATACCATTCTTGTTCTGTTGTGTTTGCAATCCAGCAAAGAATTTTATTTCACCAAACATGGACATCTCAAATTCTTTACTCATTTCTTCTGAGAATGCTTTGCATAAATCATCATTTCCTATAAATAGATTGTCATCAACAAATATTTTTGCTAACACAATCTTCTCACCTGGGCCTTCCTTGATATATAGACTATTGTTATCATTAGTCCTTTGAAAACCAATCTGTACCAAGTAATTATGGAGTCTTTCATACCAAGCTCTAGGAGCTTGTTTGAGACCATATAATGCTTTGTGTAGTTTTCAAACTATGACTCCTTTGCTAGGATCTACAAAACCTTCTAGTTGCTCAATGTAAACTTCTTCATCAAGAATTTCATTCAAGAATGCAGATTTAGCATCCATTTGATATACTTTAAATCCTCTATGTGTTGCATATGCTAGTAAAATTCTTACACCTCCAAGTCTTGTTATAGGAGCAAAAGTCTCACCATAGTCAATACCTTCTTCTTGAGAATAAATTTTGCAAACCAATCTTTCTTTGTTCCTTGATACTTTTCCATCTTCATTCAGCTTATTTATAAATACCAATTTTGTACCAATTGCATTTTTATCCTTGGGTCTAGGACCAAGAGTCCAAGTTTTTTTTTTTTCTATCTGTTCTATCTCTTCATTCATTACTTCAATCCAACTTTAATTTTCTAGAGCATCTTTAACACTTCTAGGTTCAAATTCAACAAGTAAACATGTAACTTTTAATTATCTTCTTGTCATTGTTCCATCTAATTTGTCTCCAATGATCTGATCAGGTGCATGATGTCTTCTGACATATCTTGCTAACATAGGCTCCTTGGTCTTTGAATGAGTTCCACCATCTTCTTCTTGAGTTTCAATTTCAAGCTCGGGTCCTTCTATCTGTGACTCAGGTCTATCATGCTCAGTTTGAAATAGCTCAGTAGCCTCTGCTTGTGACTCAACTCCTTGCAACTCGAGTTGCATTGATTGTAACTCAGTAGCTATTAGAGTTTCTAGGGACACAGGAGTAACTTCTTTTCTTTTAGATAGATTTGGAAAAGTATCAATTCATAATAGACAAATATTTTGTAGTCTTTATGTTCCTTATTGCTTTCTTCTTCACTTTTTTCTATAAATTCATCAATTCTAACATGTGCATTTTTTATAACTTTGTGAAAGGATAAATTCAAACATCTATATGCTTTACTTCTATAGGAGTACCCTATAAATATGCCTTCATCACCTTTTACATCAAATTATCCTTTTCTAGATTCTTTTAGTATGTAACATTTTCTGCCAAATACTTTCAAGTAACTTACATTAGATTTGTAGCCATACCATTGCTAATAAGGTGTCTTTTTTGAATCTTTCTTCAACTAAACTTTGTTCAAGATATGAACTGTAGTGCCAGCAAATTCCTTCCAGTATTTGAGAGCAACATTATTTTCAATCATTAGAGTTCTTGCACAATCCATGATAGATCTTTTTCTTCTTTCTACTATACCATTCTGATGTGGTGTACCAAGGGTTGATACTTGTCTTTTGATTCCTCTTTCAATGCATAAATTGTTTAATTCATGGGAGATGAATTCACCACATCTATCTAATCTTAGGCATTTCAACTTCTTTTCAGTTTCTTTTTCTACTCTCACCAGATACCACTTGAATTTTTGGAAGGCTTCTGATTTTTCTTTTAGGTACATTACTATCATCATTCTAGAGTAGTCATCAACAAAGAGAATTGAAAAATTCTCTCCATTATAAATTTATATTCCAATAGGTCCACATAAGTTTGTATGAACAATTTTCAAGACTTATTTTGACTGATTGTCTTTTCTTTTGAAGCTTGTCTTTCCCATCTTACCAATTTGGCAATTCTTGCATAGACCCATGTCAGGCTTCTTCAAACTAGGGATACCTCTTACTCTTTTATGTTTTCTTATGTTAGCCAAATTATCAAAGTTCACATGACATAGCATTTTGTGCCATAACCAAATTTCCTCTACTTGAGCAATAAAACATGAATAATCATTGAGATCAAGATAAAATAGATTACCTTTTGTTTGCTTGCCAGAACCAACTAGATTTCCTTTCCCATCTAGAAGCTTGGCCTATCCATTCATGAATTCTCCCTTGAATCTAAATGTTATTCAGTTGTGCTACACTTAGTAGAATGTGCTTTAATCATTCAACCCAATAGGCATTGTCACATATAAGTTCTTTAGTCAACAAGATACATCCTTTTCCTCATATGTTACAAGGTTCATTATTTTCAAATCTTACACTACCTCCATCATAATATTCCATATGCTCAAATTTTGTTTTTTCACCAGTCATATGATGTGAGTAGCCACTATGAATAATCTATATATCATTTTTTCTTACATGAGAGATAAGTGTCATCTTATCTCCTGCATCATCAAATTCATCTTTCACAACAATATATACCATTTCATCTTCACTATTATTAGAATCTTTAGCTATGAAACAAGATTTCTTACTTTTGTCTTTGAAGATCTTGTAGTTCTTGGAGTCCTTCTTTCCTTTATGCTTACTACTTTTCTTCTTATCCTTAATTTCCTTGTTTGGACACCTAGCAGCAATGTGACCAATTTCTTCACAAGAAAAGTAGATCAAAGGAACTTCACCCTTGTATTTTCCTCTTCCTTTGGAATACTTTCTTGCAAGCAGGGCTTCAACAACTTCAAGATCATTGTTTGAACTTTCTTCTAATGATCCATCTTCTTCACTTCCTGATTGATTAGATTTTGACTTTTCACCTTTTCCTTTGAGTGAAAGCTTAGCCTTAAATGCAGATTCAATATTCTTTGAAGTGAGAACATAGTTATCATAATTGTCTAATTCAAAAGTTATTAATCTTCCAACTAGAGCATTCAACCCTATCTTATTGGTTGGATCACATCTCATTTCTTGAATAGTAGATACTCTAATTACATAAATAGGAAGAAGAGTTCTAAGTACTTTACTTATGATAGTTTCCTCCTTAATGTTGCCTCCAGATGCTTTGATTGCACTTACACTAGCCTTGATTCTTTACACATATTTTTCAATATTTTCATCTTCTCTCATTCTAATTTGATCAAATTGTCCTCTAAGGCTTTTAGCTTTGGCTCTTCTTACATTGTCATCTCCCCCATAGATATCTTTCAGTTTGTTCCACATTTCAAAAGAAATTATGCAATCTTTTACCTCATCAAATTCAGCATAACTGAGAGTAGATGCAATATCAATCATCATGATATTATGATTCTTATTTTCAGCAATGTCTTCAATTGATAATGTTCCAGTGGGAGTCTTATATTGAGCATCAAGATACTTTCAACCTAAATCACTAATGGTAGCTAGATGTAATCTCATGAGTCCTTGCCATCCTACAAAATTGTCTCTGTTTAACTTGGGAATCTCTCTTTTGTAAGACATCCTAATCTTTAGCTTAGGTCCTTGAAACCTTCTCTGTAAGCACCAAAAGCTCTAATACCAATCGTTGGAAATATAAGAGGAGTAATTGAGAGGGGAGGGTTGAATTAGTTACTACAAAAATAAATCCTAGATCCCTTAGATGTTAGTACAAAATGCAAATAGATAACTGAATACTGCTGAAGCTCGGTAAACACATAGAATGTTGTAACTCGGTAATAACTAGATTAACTTGATAAATGATTAACATATAAACCTTTAGATCTTATCTATGATTACCATTACTTTAACTTAGTTAAAAACACATAAAGAAAATAGCATGAACACATTTGACACTAGGACTTAACGTGGAAACCCAATTTAGGAAAAACCACCAATAGCAACTAGTTACTAATTTTCACTCTTCTAAAATGAGCCCTATTAGGAGCCAACCCTATTAAAGGTTACAAAACACATTGTTGAGTGTGACCCTATTCAAGGATTTAATCACCCTATTAGAGTGGCCTTGTTAGAGGTCTTGAGAATAATACAATGGAATTGTCACCTTGTTAGAGGATTTGCAAATAGCTGTTAAGCCAACTCTATTAAGAGATTTAGATCACTACTACAATGGTTAGAGAGTAACAATGAGATGACCTAATTTGACTACAACCAATTTTCTGATTGTAGATCTTTATTTTGGCTTGTTCTTGATCCTTTCTGATTGAATATGGCTTTGTTGCACCACAAGGATATCTTGCTTATCCTTCAAATTGACTTCCTCTTCTCGTCAATAGATCTTCAATCACATCACCATAATTCACACATTCTCTTGCACTCTTTCGCTTGCACACTTTTTCACACACTTTGAAATCAAAATTTGACCTTATACTTATACCTTCCGCTTTGTCAAGTTGGATCAAATACAATTTACAATAATCAATATTCATCACCCTAGTCGGCTGGAATCAATAGATAAATCAATTAAGCTTAATACAACAAAATAAGAAAATCCTTTATTAGTTGACCCTGCTCGGTAGAAACCAACTCTGAAATGATTTCCTTTATTAACCAACAGAAGCTTGGTTAACACTGCAAAATTACAAAAATCCTTTGGCAACCAAGTGAGCTCAGTTCACATTGGTTCCATCCAACTTTCCTTCATTACCCAAGTGAGCTCAGTTAACATTGCATTATGCAACTTTTCCTTCAATGCCCGAGTGAACTCAGTAGACATTGCTTTCTAAACTAGGCAAATACAAGAATGCTTGATAGAAATTGAGAACTATCTTCACTGCCCGAGTGAATTCGACATATACTAACTAATAAAGATTATGACATTTGTGTAACATCAAAGACAACATACAATTAATCAGTTGTATCCAATAACATATGGGTAGGGAAAGGGTAGTATAGGTTGAAAGGTTTTTAGCCATACCATAACAATGTATCTATTTTTATCAATATAATACAAACATTACCTATCAAAAAAAACTTAACCATGTAATTATATAAATAGAAACCACAACAAGATACTCATGCACAATAACACTAGATACATTAACTAGGGAAACCCTTGATCTAAGGGAAAACCTTAGTGATTATGGTACCCACAAGATGATGTACTAATATAAATATTCTTTGTTAGAGGATGGGCCTATTAGGAATCTATAACAATGTTCAATACATAGCAGTCCCTATTAGAAGACTTTAAATCCCTGTTGGAAGATTCCAACCCTATTAGGAGTTGTGGAAGGAAGATGGACCCACTGTCCAAATAGCTTCATAGGCAAGACCAAAAAACCCACTATCCAAATGATCTTTTTATTATTCATTTCAGAATAATAGAATTGAATTATACTTCCTTCCTCTTTCTCTATCCTATCAACCAGACCTCTTCTTCTTCTTACCTTGATACCATATCATGAACTCTGCATCCTGATGGCCTAATTTTCACCTAGCAAAATATCTTGTGAAATCCTATGAAAATTAGGAAGAAATTGTGTTTCAATTGCTTAGGGTTTCTATAAAAAATTTATTCCTCATGAAAAACCATAGGGAAAATAAGTCTTGTCTTGTTTTAGTTGAAAGGTTTGTAAATTGTGTTTTTTGTTGAAATGTTTGCAAATGGTCATGCAATATCAAATAGGGATATCTGAAAAATATTGCTTATATGTTAATATCTCTAATTATTTTAACCTTTTTTCATGATATGTTTCATGCCTCTTAGTTCTTTTAAGTTGTGATGTTACAAAAGTGTTTCAATCGTAACATCACTCCTTTGAGATCACCAACCATTTTGAAGGATGCAAGGATGAGAAATAGTCATGATAAAAGGTCAACACAACTTTGCAATTGTTAAGGCTAACTGTCAAGTTAAGGTTGTGAAGGAGTGATTCAATGGAGATCGCATGATCACAATGGCATTATGGCTTGAAATTTTTAAGTTATGAAGGTGATCAAAGCATAAAGTGGCAATCAAATTTTGAATCATTGCTCCATCGCAAGCAGTCAGGCAACCCTTAAAGTTTAAGTCATGAAGATACAAAAGGAAACAACAACATTTAACTTTATAAGGTAATTGCAACATCGCGAGCAATAGGTAATTGAATACATTTCAAGTTGTGAAGCAGAGATAAAGAGCCAAAATGGTCAAGGTAACAATCATTGTAGCATCATGCAGTTAAGCCAAGAGCAATGATTTTGAGTTGCAAAAATGTAAAAGGATCTGATAGTTAAAGTAATAAGCTACCGTACTGTCACAAGTGTCTAAGGTCCAGTAAAAATTTGTGTTGCAAAGTAGTGAAAAACTCATGATCACATCTTTGTAGGGTTAGATGTTGAGTTAAAAGGTTAAGTTGTGAAGATGTAGATAGTAATCAAGGTAGTTAAGGCCTAAACAATTGCAGCATTGCAACGAATTATTGATAAACTTTGTTTAAAGTGGAAAAATAGAAAAATTCTCATGATCAAATCTTCATGGGGTTAAATTTGTGGTTCAGATTTGAGGATGCAAGACTACAAACAAAGAAATGTTAAGGTTAAAGTGGCTACCGCAACATAACAAATAGTAGTATAGTTAAGAAGTTTTGAAGTTGCGAAGAAGCGATAAAGAACCATGTAGTTAAAGTTTAAACCATTGCATCTTCACAAGAGGTTTTGATTGCTTAGAGGTCAAAGTGGTGAAGTGGAAAAAGCCTATAATCACACTTTCACAAGGTTTGACCATGAGTTAAACTCTTAAGTTGCGAGCTTGCGAAATGTGTAAGAATTTGCCTTAGGGAAAAATTTACCCAAGAACAAAGATATTTTTCTCAAGAACAAGAAACTCAAACACAAGCACAACTATAAATTAGAAAGAGTATGATTAGAATATAGACATATATTTTATTCAATATGAATGAAAGTACACTAAGAGTTCCTATATATAAAGGCCTCTGAGATGCGTCTAGAATTCCCAAGAATCAGCATCATGATAAGTAATACAACTAGGCACATGTCCACCAGATATGGATTATCCTCCATTAAGCACAAAAGTAAGTGTGATGATGAGAGGATAAGCCTACAAAGGTGTAGCACACAAATTAATGTTGTAGACACCATGTGCTAAATTAGGAGTGCAAATAACTATGTTGTCTACATGACAAATCAGTGAATGATGCAAACTCCAGTGTTGCAGACACTGTGTGCTAAATTATAGTTGTGTACTTATGTGTTGTCAACATGACAACTCATAAAGGTATGAAAAATCATAAGTGTCTCACAAAATAACTAATAAAATAATGCATTAACCTAAGTAAACTTAAATGTAAATAGTAAATACGTATTTACACCAACACCCCCCCTTAAGTGCAACTTAGGGAAATGCCCTAAAGCTTACAAAAACTAGGATGAAATGCAGAATGGGTCTCAGCTACTAGGCCATGTTAGGTACCCATGTACATAATGAAATGAAATCTCTCATAAAGTAGAGAAAGAGGGAAAACCTCATGGGAAAAACCCTCTCCCAAAAAGAGAGATGAAAAGACAAGATGCATGGATGGATGGAGTAATAAAGACCCCCCCATTATGACATACATCAAGTACATATAATAGTGAAGAATGAGAAGAACAAGACCTCATAAGAGGAAAAAGTGTTCCCCCCCCCCCCCCCCCCCCCCCCACATAAGAGATAAGAGGAAGAGAGACAAGGTAGTCCCCCCCTAATGAAGAATGTCGACCAGTGATTGCTGCTCCAAGGAAGAAGCTAATCCATGACCACTAAATGATGTTCCTTCCTTTGGAAGAAATAATAGCAAAGGTACTAGTGAGATGCTTCCCCTTTGTGTAGAAAGAATCTCAATGATGTAAGGTGTCTCTGAAACTTGTTCAAGTGTCCTTGTGTCGATATTGATGATGGCTCCTTCAAAAACTACTGAGAAGAAGTGCAGATCAAGCAAGAAGTGATGTAGAACCTATGTCAAGAAACCAAAAATCTTATTAAATGATAAAGAGACCTCCTACAAATGTTGTACATAAGGATCCACAATCACATCAGCCTTTAAAGACTGATCATGTAGAGAATGGACATGAGGATCAGAGTGAGCCCTCACAACAACTGTAGAAGGATCATCCTTAGCAAAGAGAAGTGGTAGATCATCAAAGAATTCTCCCAAATATGTTGTGTGTGACTCTATGAATAGAGCTGAAATGTTTGGCAAGAATTTATCACCTGGAAGACAAAGTGTACCCTAATCTGCTAAAGTACATAAATCTATCACTGTGGCAATAGATGAATACTTTGCCTCAAAGAGAAGATGAATATCATCTAGCATGTCTCCCACATCTTCAATGTGAGACTCCATGAAAAATGAATTCGTCAATCAAGGTAAAGTAGGAAGACATAAAGGGTCCTTCTACACTGAATCTGAAGCATCTGTGGCTAAAATAGGATTAGTAGGAGCAACAGGAGCATCTGGAATTAAAGAAACCGTAGCTGGAGTGACTGGATGTAGAATGTCCTCTAGAGATGGAGGAACACATGGATATCCATATGCTTCCCAAATAGACATCCAAATATCATGAGGAAAACTTGCCATTCTAAGAGGAGAAAAAGATTCCTTACACATACTGTTATACAAAAAGTGATGAAGGTGCACCAAATGTGTCCAATTAAAATGTGGTGGCAATGAATAGAGATAAGGAACCAATTCTTGATGGTCTCTTAGATGATCAAGTATCAAAGCACTCCATTTGTGATAGTTCCTTATGGTCAAATGTGGTCTAATACCAGATTGACAAATCTGACAAGACTCCATGATATCAATCAATGAACCCCAAAAGAATCAAAGAACCCCCCCAATGAATGATTTAGTGCTTTATAGATGATGTGTGTACAATAGGCCACTTGTCAAAATGTACAAGATGGACTTCTAATTTTTCTAGTTACAATTGCCTTTTGTGGCCTAAATCTAAAACTAAGCATGGTAGCTCAGATATACATCAATTCTGAAAAGCAATACTATGCAGGAAAGGTCCTAATATTGAAAGTGATATTCCTATCCACACAACCCTATTATCTGAATGTAGATCTAGAAAGTACACAAAAAATAATGCACTTTCAAAAAAAAGGAACCTGAAAAGGAGTCCAGATGTGCTTGTACGAATTGTTTCAAGTTGCAAAATGCAAGATTGGATAGGTATAGTCACCAAAAGATGTAATTTCTAACAAATCCATGCACCAAAACTAGAAAATATCAGCACCAATGAAAAGTTCAAGAAATTCTACCCAAAATCAAAAAAGATGCACCTAATTTGGAGTCTAGATGACCGAGTTATGGTCTCTCAGATTCAGGCTACCAAATTAACATTGAATCTAGAGAGGGGTCTGGGCAAGAAATTGATAGCCTAAATTTGACAATCAAATAGTTGTCGCTACAATTCAAAAGTTCCTAGGAATGACAATTAGATGGCTGTCAAATTTAACCTAGTGTCTGGCTGACATCAGCAAAAAAATAACTTCCTAGGTGACATGGCAGGTGATTGGATGTACCGTATTATATAGATGTGACACATGTACAATACAAAATATTGATGTGGCTATATGGCTGATGATGTAGAAAGACACTGATGTTATGTAACAAAGAGGCCACCGAGATTTGTGTGCAATGGTTAGGTTTCCCTTCGTCGATGAGGAGTGGTGCCAGAGTGTGATGTTGTTGCCAAAAAATTTGAATAAATGCTCACTAAAATTTAGAATATTCTCTATGGAATGTTCTCTGATCAGGGCTAGGGTGTAACAGCTTAGTACCTATGTGAAAAAAAAATTCTCTACACGGCCGCCTGGCCATTAAATTTCAAAAAAGCTATTTAAAAATCACAAAGGAAAATAAAATACCAAATCTAAAAATTTGATTACAGATCTAAATTGCGATCATATCAAGGTTGCAAATTGGGCCTTTAGGTGCTAGTTTACAAAATAATTTTCCTCACGATCGAGGCTAGGGTAGCCAACTTTATAGCCAATTTTCATCAAATTGACATTTCAGATGCAATGGTGAGGTAAGATCTGGCTTTAGATGCTCCCAATAATAGCGATACTTTAGATTTGGGCCAAGGTGATGAAGCAAAAAGATGGTCTCGAATGGCTATGTGAAGAGAGATTCTCCAAGAGCTCTATATCATGTAAGAATTTTCCTTAGGGAAAAATTCACCCAAGTACAAAGAACTCAAACACAAGCACAACTGTAGACCAGAAAGAGTATGATCAGAATATCGATATGTATTCAATTCAATATGAATGAAAGTACACTAGGAGTGCTTGTATATAAAGACCTCTTAGATGCATCTAGAATGCATAAGAATCAGCATAATGATAATTCATACAACCAAGCACATGTCCACTAGATATGAATTATCCTCCATTAAGCATAGAAGTAAGTGTGATGATTAGAGGATAAGCCTACAAAGGTGTAGCATGCAAATTTATGCTATAGACACCATGTACTAAATTTGGAGTGTGTATAACTGTGTTGTCTACATGACAACTCAATGAATGACACAAACTCCAGTGTTCTAGACACCATGTGTTGAACTAGAGTTGTGTACTTTTATGTTGTAAACATGACAACTCATAAAGGTATGCAAACTCCTAAGTGTCTCACAAAATAAATAATAAAATAACTCAAAATAATAAAATAACTCAAAATAATAAAATAATGCATTAACCTAAGTAAACTTAAGTAAGTGTAAATATTAAATACATATTTACACCAACAAAATGTATTCTGAATAGTTAAGTTAAGGGCTAGTGTAGCATCGCAAGGTTTTAGTGGTGATTAAAACCTTTAGTTACAAAGCTGCAAATTGAAGTAGCAGTCAATCAAAATAGTGATTGCAACATCACATGATGAAGAAAATCTTTGTATCTAGTACTTGCGAAGAGGCAACATGGTTAATATCTGAGACATCATAGCATTTCAAGTAAAAGGAATTTTAGGTCCTAAAATAGGGTGAAGATGCAAACTAGTAAGTTTGATGGTCATCACCAGATTGAAGTAGTTAATTGAAGTGATAAGTAGTTGCAAAGCAGCGATAAAGCATAAAATTAAGTAATCACACTTTCAAAACCCTATGTAGTCAATGAAGAAATGAGTTCGTGAAGTGGTGATTAAAGGGAAGTGCAATGTCATAGGCTTGACATAGAAATTAAAGATTTTTAAGTAACTAAGTTGTGAAACAGTGAAGATAGCCCTCTTCGCATGGTCGTAGCTGGAGATAAGGAAAGAAAGAAACCCATAGCAAAGCAGCAACAAATAGATCATCACATAATCATAACTCTCAATTTTAAAGGCTTAAAACATATTTAAATGGCCATGTATGAGCTAGAAATAAAAATATGAGCTAGAAGCATGGATAATTGAAAAAGTGAAGACTTCACCATCTTTTCAAGGATATCAAGCATGTAGGTTTTCAAAGTCATTAATACCACACTCCCTTTTTACAGAGACAGATAAATTCTAAGAAGCACAGAGATTTTCATTATTAGTTGCATGATTGTTTGAGTTTTTAGAGCAAAAATAGAGTTGCAGAGTGAATTCAAGAAAATTTCCAGCATGCAATTGTCATAATTATTAAGTTTATCTTCAAAGATGGCACAGAAAGAAAGCGAACTGATAGCACAAGTTTTAATTGAAGAGTCCACTTCAAAAGGGAAAAGTCCTGGCCCATTTGTGGATGAATGGATGTAGATTCTACCTAGTTCTCCAAATGCATAAGCTTCAAATGATCATGCCTTCAAGGACCCCTATGTATTTTGTAGAGATGCAGAGGTGCTTAATAGGAATGGCCAATAAACTATTCTAGTATTTTTACAAGAATAAGACAAAGAAAGTCCCAATATGCAACCCTTTGACTAGGAACATAGGAAATTTAGTCATGTCAGAGGTCTTCATGGATGTTGACCTAGTAAAGGCACTGATAAATTTTTACAACCCAATCAACAGGTCATTTCATAGGAAAGATAGGAGTATCTTTCTGGCGTTGGACAAGGAGACATTCATTGAAGAATTTTAGTTGGAGGCCCTATGTCATTACAATTTGACATAGAAAAATTTAATGAAAATTTCAAAGTCCATAAGAATTTCTACATGGGTAGGGTTATGACTAGGCACATCCCTATGTCAAGATAAGAGAAAGGGGAAATACCAAAGAAAAAGGAAGTGGATGAATCCATGCCTCTTGATTTCTTTCAGAGGTATATGGAGAAATTTTTTTTCTTTGAATAAAACCCTAGGTTCAAATGGAACCATGTATGCTACTGGTGCATACTACACCATGGCATTAAAAATTTAGGATCCCAACACAAATGTGGGATATGATTTTTTCCAACACATCATCACCAAAATGTATGATGAAATGTTTGTTGCACAAGAGGGAAGATTGGATAATTTTAGGTTCTTTCACTACTCCATGCTCATGCATCTGATCCTGTTCATTAATGTGGATCTCTTTAATCAAGTTTACTTGAGTGTATAGAAGAATGGGGAGAAATATTACCTATGAAAATATGGACAAGGGTATGGCATAGATTCTACCTACACTCAAATGCTATTTCTTTTTATAATGACTTTGTATACCTTGTGTTAAAAATGATATGAGTTGTTAATGAAAAAGTACTACATAATGTGAAGAAGATAGTTAAGCCAAATTTATGTTTTGATGAGGGAAAATAGATAGGGCACAATTTGGGTAGTGTTTTTCTTTTTTAAGACTATACTATTATTATGGTTTTTAGATTCTCTCAGCCCCCCATATTCTTCCAAAGTTTGTGCTAGAGAGGTTAGGAATTGTAGAGATATTATGGCAGTTAATTTCATTAAATAGAGAATACCTAGGTAAAAATGTGAACAAGGGAACTTTCCTATGTAGGTGTACCAAAATAGGAGACTTTGAGATGGGAAAGAATGCAATTAAGAAAATTGATTCTTTCCTTAGAGAATAAAAATTTCCAGTGGCCCCTACTAGAATCTAAGACCCCAACAATATAGTTAAGAATGTCTTAAAGAGTATGAGTTATACCTTACCTCCAACAAAATACCTATGGGAGGAGGATATCATTGTTGACAGATTGGATGAAAATGTGTGTAGAGAAATAATGATTAAGTTTTAGAATGTCGTCAGTTTTGAACAAGAGATGAAGAAGGCCGATCCATCTTTCAAGGGATTTTATCTTGAGATAGAGTATTGGGCTAGGTTGGACAAGTGTGTTGAAAGTTTTGATGAAATTTCAGCACAAGTGCCTAAAGAGAACTAGAAAAAAGTAGATCTTGAGTCTTATGATTGGGACATTGTTGTAGAAGTTAGTGATGATAAAGAACACCAAGCAGAGTGGGCCCAACAGAGGAGTAAGAAACAGAAAATGGTGGAGATTCTACAAAAGGTGAAATAAAAAGCCTTACAAATCCTCCCAAGGGGCCCAACTAGTATTTTGGTACTGTGAGAAGAAACTTTCTAATAACCCAAGCCACTAAGGCTGAAAAAAGGGCCAAAAAGCTTGAGCTTCAAGCTCAAATGCTTGATGATAGGATCATAGAGGCCAATGAATTCATGAGTGATGATAACTTAATCAAAATAGAGGAGTTCGAGGGTTTTCTATTCAAATTGAAACAAAATGGTTTATCTCTACAAATGAAGCCAAGTGACTCAGATGAAGTAGTTGTCGAGATGTTTTAGAAACTACAGGAGTATGACCCTCCCAGTGAAACCCTCATTGTGGAAGAGGCCAAAGAACTAGTAAAGAGAAGTGGTATGATTATCTACCCAAGATGGGATATCAGTTATTCATTTTTATTGGGTCAAATGAGAAGACAATAAAGAACCATATCTTTTGAAAATGAGAATCAAATGGGAGAATTGAGAAACTCTAGGTATAACATTGATGCCCAAACTATGGCAATATGGAGCTTAGGTCTAGAAAAGTAGAAGCCTACTCTTATGGAAATTAAAGATTCCCCTTATGGAATGTACACTCTACTTCTAGTACCTAGATTTATGGACTACAAAATTCAGCAATACCGATGGGTAAAAACAAGATAGATGTACTAGTAGAACAACTAGAAGGAGCCTATGAGTGATACATTAAAACTAGGATGCATTATGAAGAGGAAATGAAAAAGAAATATGTCTTAGAACAAAGAAACCTTTAGTTGGAGGATGAAATAGTGACTTTGAAAAGTACTACCAAGTCCACTACAGAGATTAGAGACTAGGGCATACAAATAGAGGGTAGAATACCTAAGATAGAGGATGTAATGGGCCAGGTTATGGAAGTTGATGAAGAAAAATTGGAATCTAGCAAGGAGATTGAAATTAGAACTATTAAGAAATTTCTAGTTCACAAGATAAATGCATTAAAACTTGTTGCACAAAATGTGCATAGTAATTATCTTGTTTTGCAGGGTACTGAATACAAATGTTCAGAGGCAATTGCTCTATTGTCTCCCCTTTTTAATATGTGGGGTCCTTACACCCAATTTTTTGATAATCTTGTACCTCTATTGGCATAAAAGAAATATTTTCCAAAGGTAATGATTATCAATGTCATAAGAATGATAAATAAGGTAAAAGATTTGAATGGTTTCTTTGCTAGCAAGTTGCAATTAATTTAGAATAGAATGAAGGAAATTGCCACAAGAACACCTAGTTTTGTGCCCACCATTTTTGGAAAATGATGGAGGAGTTAAAGATTGGATGGAATGGTTATCTTCTTTTGACAACATTCTAAATCATCCTAGATTTTTGGCATATTGCAATGATGAAGCAAGTATGGTTTTGGTATATGATTTGATAGATATGTTATACAAGTTAGAAGCTAAAATGTCAAAGATAACTATAGAGGTCAAGGCCATAATAGATGAAAAGTGGAGAAAACACCTTGAACAGTTGAATGGAGTTTGGGATACCACCTAGCCTGATGTGGACACTGATATTGCTATCTAGGAAGTTATAGCAAATATAAAGGCCATACCATCCTATGAAAGTGATTAGATAGCTCAAAGATGCCATTAGAGGTAGAAGAGATGAAAAGCTAAAGGAAAGGAAAGGAAAGTGATAAGTGGTTAAATACAAATAGAAAGATGCTCAAGGTGCCTACAGAAAATGCCACCTATCAATTTTGTAACTACATCCTAATTTTGATTAGAGTACAGAGAATGTTTGTATAAGTAACATGTGAAATATCTTTGTATTTTCTTTTCAATATAATTTTGACATTTTTCCTGCCATCTGAAGCTTGTTGCAATCCTTCCTATAAAAGGATTTCCAAAATGTGGAGTGAGGGTCCAAAGTCTATATAATTTTTAGTGTTTATGCTATTTGCAGTCGGTCCAATTTTTTTGTCAATTGTATGTTGTTTCAAAGTTACATACTAAATACATAATGAAAGGGGGATGATAGAATTTATCTTATTTTGAGTTATTGTCTAAGTATTACACCAATGATGTATTATTTTCAAATAATACTAATATAAAGAGGGAGTTCTAAGTATCTATATCTCTAAGTTCTATTTTCATTTTCATTTGCTTGTTATTTTGGGATTGAATGAGAAAAGTTCATGCAATTTAATGTAGTTGGGATGGGTTGTATGTCAATTTATTGTTGCATTTAATTCAAGGAATTAAGTAAATTCTTCCATAAGTTGATAGGGTTTCTAGGCATATGAGAGGGATGTCATAAGAATGGAGTGTAGGGTTAAGAGCTGATGAATTTAATTCCAAGTCAGTTAAATAGGTCAATTATTTACTAGTGTGATTCTCTATAGCAATGGATAAGGCACTGGTCATAAGTTGTGATGCAAATTGATGCAATTATTTGGCTACACAAATCACATTTAAATCAAAATCCATATTCAATGTTTGTAATGAAGAATTAAATTATTGGTCAATACTTATTTTTAATAGCTTTCCTCAAAGTTAGAGTTGGCTACTATAATCAAGGAGTTAATTACAAATCCAAGAAGATTGTTGACCATTTTCTTCTCTAGGGGATAGATCTAAAAACAAGAGTGTGAGTGAATGAGTTTTGAAGAATAATATTAAATAATTAGTCATTTCAATCCCAAAGGTGCACCCACCTTGGCTCTATAGAGACTATAGTGTAGAGAGTCCTTGTGCTCTATTGAAGTTGGTCCAAATCTGAGATTAGGTTGAATATAGGAAATCGTTGATCCTTAGACTAATTTTTATCTTTTGTATCCTGGTACTAGGTTCGTGCAACCTAGTAGTTCTAAAACACCAACACATCCAATAATCCCTCGTATCGCTTACTCGCATTTACTACAACACTCTTCTCTAATTCTTACTTCCTTGATCACTTCACATTCTTGATTCACACTCCACATGTTTAAAAAACAAGGAAAACATCTTTCCTTTATACCCTATCTTCAAAATAATTCCTTGAGTCATCTTTGAGGCTTTCCCAATAAATTATGATAAGATAATTAATTAATTCATAATTACAATAGTACTGTTGGCTCGCAATATATACAAAAATTTACAAATGAAACTTGTAGGACTTGCGCACTTACTGATGTCACCATTAGTATGTCCTTAATCACCATCTAATTATGTATCACCATATTATATCTCTTCTAGATGATATAATAAGATCATCATAAACTACTTTTCCATGCACTGTATCTCTACATTGTTCTCTGTAAATCATGTATAGCTTTCATACATCTTTCACTTAGATTATGCACATGTAACCTCATCATCAGGACACAAGGTATAGCATATCCTTGATCATGCTTGACTTGTACATCAAACATATGTTTGTACAAGTATGGTCTATGTCTACTATTATGCTAAACTTCACAAACAGACTACTATGTTGACATCAATGACAAACATAATCATGAATGTAACATGTCAATGCTCTCCAATGCTTAGGATACTCCCCCAAAGGAATACCATCAGAATTCATGCTAACAAATATTACTATGAATATTTTGTTAAGTGGAAGAACATACTAGTTGAAGATGTTATATGGATTTCTCAATATGAGTTGGATTTAGCTCAAGTTGTGAAACTTGCATGATTCAAGAGAAACAATTCTTTCAACCCTGGTTGTTTTATGTAGGAGCATCATGGGTTGCCTTTCTATCCTTCTCATCTTTGTTCATTATGCTTGTTATTTCCAAATTCTAGTGGTTTTTGAGTTCCAAATTCTATTGAGTTATTCAATGTTGGTCAAGTTGTTCAGTATTGATCAAGTTGTTCAGTATTGGTCAAGTTGTTCAGTGTTGGCCGAGTTTTTTAGTATTGGCCAAGTTACCTAGTATTGACCAAGTGTTGTGGTGGTTGAGTATTCCTTTATGTGTTGAGTGAACCTAATGTTTACTGATGTTCGGTTCCTTCTTTGATCGATTTTGTCTGTAATTGGTTCTTAGGTTGAGTTCACTCATGTATTTAATTTAGATCTTGAATTTAATATTTGGATCTTGTCTTAGGATGTGAGTAGAGCATTTTGTGGTTGGCCTTCTATTATGTAAAGATCTAGAATTTTTTATAAGTTGTTTTAACAAGAATAAATAAGGGTGTTTAGGTTTAGGTTAGGCAAGGAATGAACTTGGAGAGTTTGGAGGAGAATGCAAAGTAGAAGAGATAGAAGTCTGAATTAAGGACCTATAAAAATTCTAAGTCTAGGGTTTCATTAAATCATGTTCATCATAACCCATAAGGCCTTATAGTTGGTGTTAGGATTAAACCACGGATAGAAATAACAATTACATGCAAATATAACCAATATCAAAAAAAAATAGATCACATAGAAAAGAAAAGAACACAAGACACCAAGATTTAACATGGCTCACCCAAACCCTGGGCTACGTCCAAATAGCAAGTCCAATAATTTTGTGAGCCAGTGATTACAACCTGATTACAATTTGTAATCCCTTATAGCTCAATAGCGCCGCAACAACCAATTTTTGCATCACCTTACGAAACAATCCCTAACCTTAAGCCCTTTTATACAAGTATTTTTATTTCTTGTAGGGTTATAATTAATAATTACATGTCGGCCCAAAATCCTGATAAAATAGGGCCCAAAATTTTTTTTTGGGGTGATGCCCCGAGCCCCAAAGAATTTATGAAGTATGTACAGTACTTTCCTGATCAATCACCACAAACTAACAATTGGGCATGTATATTGATAATTTGATGAATTAAATGTATGCTGATAATTTGATGAATTAAATGTATGCTGATAATTTGATGAATTAATAAAGTGTTTATTGTTCTCTCTCTCCTTGGTGTTGTTCCATCTATTGTTTGCTTCCATTGTGTTACTCAGTAAGGTGATTTTTATAGTTAGGTGTGCCTAAAAAATAAATAAATAAAAATGGAGAAAAGAGGGAAAAAGACATTTAATAGGTGGCATTATTTAATGTAACTTGTGGCTTGAGGATTAATTTAATGTAACTTGTTAGGCTGACTTGTAGCTTAGTTTGGCATAAGTAGAGGGCCTTGCCTTGTCATTATTCATTCACCGTGAATCATGAAATTGAGGATGGGATCTAGCATGGAGAATAAGAGTAGCTGAGAATGGCAAAGTTTGTTAGCAGAGCTAGTAGTTGTGGCTTTGGAAACAAGAAGGTTACTTGGTGGCTTACAAGCACAAGTTTAGATTCTTCTTGGGGTTTAAAATAGATTGTGGATTTGGACTAGCTAGGGTTTTAATCTTGCAAAATCTTACAAAATTACTATTTTAATTGCTTATGTATTTGGTCATAACCTGGAAGGCCTTACAGTCAGACATGTTGGATGTAAATCTTATGATTATTTTATGAGAATTGACAAGATTTTGGATATAAATCTCTATGTTATTATTTATATTCCTCTATGTATTCATTTGTTTGGGGCTAGGACATCTCTATTGGGGATTCTACTACCTTGCACTATACCAAGTGGTATCAAAGCATAGTTCGATCTTGTGGTGGATTATTCCTTCTAGAGCCCTAGATATATTTGTTGTGAGGTAGCAAATCATGGTTCTAACTTATAACTATAGAGGACTTACAGATGGTTCAATGGTTGTAAAGATGGAAATTTTATCTTGACCAAAGGTTTGATCTAGTTGGTGATTGTTAAGGGTCCATTTGGTTCTTGGAATTTAAAAAACCTAGATTTCTACAAACATTGGTTTAGCCAAATCAAGGTTTTGCAAATCTTCATTTCGATTTTTGGGATTTTACTTGAACCATTTGTTTCACTCAAAATATGCATGTGAAGACACATTTTTATGTGTAAGCTTGGAGTTGAAGGAAATTTTCAAAAAGTAGTCCAATCTATTGTTTTTACACTCCTTAAAAAACATAACCAAGTTTTAATTTTCAATTCCTACTTGCTAGTAGTAAGTTGGAAAACCTGGTTTTGAGGAAAAATTGGAAGTCCAGTATGTTAATTCTATTTTTCCAATTTTGAAACAAATGCAAAAATTTTCAGACCCAAATTTTGAAAAAGCCAATTCTTATCATCTTCCAGGAACCAAATGGACCCTAAGAGTGTGGATTTATTGTAGAGCTTTTACGAAGATCTTGGAAGATGCCTCTGAAAAGATTGGACCATGGGATGATTATAGATCTCCATGATGTGGTGGAGAAGAAGATTTTAGAGATGTTTACTTATTTAGAAGGTGGTTTTTCATCTACTTAGTTTGAAGCTAGATTGACCCATCAAGTTAAGGAAGGGATAGTTGACTTTTGTAGAGATTTATGGAGTTGGAATCTACCGATCTAGAAGCAAGTTGTCTAGCCAATTAGAAGACTTGTTCGAGAGAAAAGAGGGCATGGCAAGGTCGGGGTAGAAGTTGGTTTTGTTGATCATTTTGAGGAGTGTGATGTGAAACATGTAAAGCAACTTGTGTTTGTTGCTAAGGATATTCCTAACCTTGTTAATGCTAGGATGGAGACTTGTTTTCATGATCAGTTGTTTGTGTCTGACATGGAAATTGCAGAGCACTTGGTAATGGATAATCATGTTTTTGTGGATGTGGAGTTGGATTCTACTAGTACATATTCACTAGTGTCTAATGTGGTTGAGGATCTACATGATATTTTAGATCTATATGTTCCTGATTTCATGATGGTAGACATGGCAAGGGATTTACATTTTTCTCTTATTTTGGATTTGGGTTTACATGTTTTTGACTTGGTTTTGGAGATACATGGTATTGCTAACATGAATTTCATGTTTGAGGATATTTCTATTACAATTTTTGATTAGTTACATGGATTCTTGGTGAAGCAATATGTTTAGTTGTTCCTAGGAGTAAGCATGTTGATTAGGTTGTTGAGATTCATTTGATTCTGATGTTTGAGTGGATTAAGCATAGATTTTTTATCTACATATTTGTTCTCTTGTCCTTGATGGATTAGAAGCCTTTAAAGATAAAGATGGTTGTAGATATTTCTTTTAGCGTCAAAGTGTGGGACACACTTTTCTGTCTACCTGGGGAGTCTGATGTAGGAGCATCTTGAATCAAAAAATAAATTAATTTTTTTTTTTATCAATTAAAAAAATTATGGAGGAGAGAGAAAGTGATGAAAATTAGAAGAAAAATAAATAAATATGGAGAAAAGAGGGAAAAAGGCATTTAATATGTGGCATTATTTAATGTAACTTGTAGCTTGAGGGTTTATTTAATGTAACTTTCTAGGCCAACTTGTAGCTTGGCTTGGTATAAGTAGAGGGTTTTGTCTTGTCATTATTCATTTAGTATGAAGCATGGAGTTGAGCATGGGATACAACATGGAGAAAAAGAGTAGCTGAGAAGAGGAAAGTTTGTTAGCAGAGCTAGTAGTTGCAGCTTGGGAAATAATAAGGTTGCTTAGTGGCTTGCGAGCACAAGTTTAGATTCTTCTTGGGGTTTCTACCAGATTATGGATCTAGGCTAGCTAGGGTTTGGATCTTGCAAGATCTTGTAGAATTACTATTGTAATTGTTATGTATTTGGTCGTAACCCAGAAGGCCTTACAGTCGGGCATGTTGGATGCAAATCTTATGATTCATCTAAGTTTTAGGAGAACTGACATTATTTTGGATCTAAATCTCTATGTTATTGTTTATATTATGTTTTATGGTAATTTTTTGGGGGCTAGGATATCTCCTTTGGGGATTCTCCTACCTTTTACTACATTAATAATGTACCTCTAGATTCCAAAAAATAGAGTAAATGTTTAATTTGTAGTGTTGAGCTTATTTCAAAAGAAATGAGATTTTTAAAGTGTCTTTTGGGAGAGAAATTTTTTGAAATATTTTATGTAATATTTTATGATCTATTAATATTAATAGTAATGGTTACCACGTGACTTGATGGGCCAAATATAGGGCCATGTTTCTATGTATTTTTTTTTATGATTTAAGACTTCATTTCTATGTGTGGTGTCTTATGTTGGTCACCAAAAACCCTTTTTATACTTTAGGTCCAAGAGCTTTAACTATGTTCATGGTGTATGATGATTTCACACTTTATCTATTTTGGTAATATAATTGGTATAAATAAATGGAATTACCTTTATAATGTTCCTTGTGAATGGATGAAGTGTGATTTAAGTTCCTACAACCAAGCATTTTGTTATCTTGCAACCATGTGGTGTGTGCATAATTAATTGGGACTGATATAATGAAGGAATGAATGTGGAATAAATGAGTTGTATATCTTGTACTACTAACCTCTCTTTGCAAGAATAAGTCAAAAAGCAAGAAAGGGAAAATTAATAATTTATAGCAAGTGTACATTGGCCCCAAGAGCAATTTAAGCTAGCGTTAAGGAAGGAGTAAAGGTTGAAGTGTTGTTCCAATTGAGCAACCTAGTTTCTTGGGTAACTTGGTTCATTTCCTTACTAGAAGAAGATCTAGGCACTAAGAGTTCTTATATTCTCTCATGTAGTTGTGCATGGAAGACTTATTCTATTTTTGTTAGTGAAATCCTCACTTATTAGTTAATGTGAAACAACAAACACTATTTATTATGTAGTGGTCAATAGTAGTCAAGGTGGTTAGTTTTAGTTTTATGTATGTTGGTTAATACTGTGTCCTTCTATTAGATTTTATAACCTAACTCTTTGATACCTGATGTTTGGAGAGACAAAAGTATGTTTACCAAAAAATGGGTCAGTGTATGTATTCTATCACTGCTCTTTGAATTATTAGGTACAGCTCCCTATGATTAGCAATGATATGCAATGAATATGTATTTATGAGATCAAAATTTTTGACATTATAAGCTCTTAACCTAAGAGCAATAAAGGATAACCAAATTGTTTGTAGGCACAAACAATTTAGGAAAGATGGATTTAAATAAACTACCACTCAATGGAATGAATGTAGTGGGTTATCTTGATATTTCTAACTCTTACTTCTATTCTGAAAGTAGATTAACCATCTAAATGAAAAAGAGAAATGAAGAAGATATGCACATAACGGAAAATGGAATTTCTTTCACTATCAGCCTTGAATGAAATGGAATCCAACCAATAACTAATAGATTTGTACACATTTATCTTTCATTTCCCATTGAAACTAACAAGAGAAGAAATAGAACCATATATGAAAAAAGTACATGGAATCAATATATACAAACATCAAAGTGATATGGAATTCATCTAATTATTCACAGAATCATACATGATTATCTTTGACCTCTTAATGAAAAAATACTCTATGCATGGGCCACAAAACTTGACAATAAAATAGGGTAAATGGAATTATAAACCAATTCACCATCAACTTTT
The DNA here is from genome assembly GCA_028749045.1 of Cupressus sempervirens. Classification (NCBI taxonomy): domain Eukaryota; kingdom Viridiplantae; phylum Streptophyta; class Pinopsida; order Cupressales; family Cupressaceae; genus Cupressus; species Cupressus sempervirens. Next base: position 702,876,724 of record CM053784.1, read on the forward strand.
CTGACCTTTGTATTGTCAAATGAGGTTACATTTATAGTTTTTTATTATCCTTTAGCTCAGCAGAGAAAAAGTCACAAAATAGAAAAGGAAATTAAAAAATGAAATTATCCAGTAATATGAACATGTGGCATCTTCTCCATTAATAATTTTGAATCCATGGTGCTTCTGAAAACATGCGATGACTATTCAACTTCATGCAATCTCAAGAATCCTATAGAAAATTGTTGTTTTCTTCATCTTATGATGTTTTGTGCCAAGCATGTATAATTCATAATACAACGGTCAGTATAGCTTTAAATTTCTATTGTTGATATGAAATCAATGGTTTAGATTAAATCATTATAAACCCCTTTTTACTTCTTCCCTTGCACTTTCCTCCATGGGTCCCTTTTTGTAAGAATTTGGTATAGCTCTGATGCCATGTAAGAAATTTCCTTAGGGAAAAATTCACCCAAGATCGTAGAACTCAAACACAAGCACAACTATAGAAAAAAAAGGAGTATGATCAATATATCAAAGTATGTCCTCATACAGTGCTTTGTATTGTATGTGATGAATGTACACACTAGGAGTGCCTATATATAAAGGCCTCTTAGGAAGCACCTAGAATGTCTCTAGAAAGAACCAAGAGATAAGATAAGCATGACAACTAAGCACATGTCTTATCCATCATTCTAGATTATATGATAAGGATGATGAGGTGTATCTCAAGTGGAGATGTTGTAGACACCATGTGTTTAACTAGTGTGCTAACTCCTGTGTTGTAGACACCATGTGCATAAAAGGTGAGAACTCTTGTGTTGTCAACATGACAACTCACAAGAGTGCACATACTCCTAGGTGACTAATAAATAAATATTAAAATAATGCATTAACCTAAGTAAACTTAAGTAAGTGTAAATAGTGAATAATTATTTACACCAACAAGCCCGCTTAAGTGCAACTTAGGGGAATGCCCTTAAACTTAGGAAAACTAGGATGAAATGCATGATGGGTCCCAGCTACTAGGCCATGTTAGCTACCCATATACATAATGAAATTCAATCTCTAATAAAGTAGAGAAAGAGGGAAAGCCTCATGGAAAAAACCTTCCCCCAAAAAGAGAGATAAAGAGACAAGATGCATGGATGGACGAAGTAATCAAGACCCGCCCCATTATGACATACATCGAGTATATACAAAAGAGAAATGGGAGAAGGACAAAACCCCCTAAGAGGAAAAAGTCCCTCCCATAAAAGAGAAGAAGGAGACAAGTTAGTCCCCCCCCCCCCCCCCCACCCCAATAAAGGTAGTGTGTTGACTAGTGAGAAATGCTCCAATATAGAAGTTGATTCATGACCATTGAATGATGTTCCTCCCTTTTGGAAGAAATAATGGAAAAGGTACTAGTGAAATACTTCCCTTGGGTGTGAAAAGAATCTCAATGATGAAAAGTGTCTCTAAAACTTGTTCAAGTGTCCCTATGTCAATATTGATGATGGCTCCTTTCAAAACTGTTGAGAAGAAGTACAGATCAAGAAAGGAGTGATGTCAAACCTGTTTCAAGAAACCAATAGTCTCCTCAAATGATAAAGAGACCTCTTGCAAATGTTGTACATAAGGATCCACAATTACATCAGCCTGTAAAGATTGATCATGTAGAGAATGGACATGAGGGTTAGAGTGGGCCCTCACAACAATGTAGAAGGATTGTCCACATCAAAGAGAAGCTAGATATCATCAAAGAAGTCTCCCAATTTGGCTATGTGTGACTCCATGAACAAACTTGAAATGTCAATCAAGAAGTCATCACCTAAGGCTGAAACTGGAAGACAAAGTGTACCTGTTATGTTGAAGTACATGAATCTGTCACTACAATAATGAATGAAGAATTCACCTCAAAAAGAAGACAAATATTATCTAGGATGTCTCCCACATCTTCAATGTGAGACTCCACAAACAACTGGGCAATGTCTGGAAGGAAGTCGTCGCATGAAGGTAAAGTAGGAAGACATGAAGTGTCCTACTACACTAAATCTGAAGCATTTGTGGCTAAAATAGGATCAGTAGGAGCAACAAGAGCATCTGGAGCTGTGATCTCATCTGGAGAGGATGCATCTACAACTGGAGGTAGAAGATCTTTGGGGAATGGAGGAATATGTGGATCTCCATACATCTCCCAAAGATGAATCCAATAAACATATGGATCAGATGACTTAATGTCCTCAAGTAAATCCATCACCTCCATATCCATAAATAGAAAGCGAGTACACCAATGAGGGTACTTATGTATGTATTGTAGGTAAGTCCTCTCACATATGGTAGTGCATTGTGCTGACTAAGATATGGGATAACCAATTGACTCCATTCCTGATAGTTATCTGGTGTCAAGGTAATTAAATCTTCCTCTTCCATGATGGACTAATCAATATAACCCCTAAAGATGCAAAACAAATCAAAACCCCCCTAATGTAAGATATAGGCACTTGGTAGCCACTTGCCAATTTAGGACCTATTTCTGAAAGTAGTATTTATGTCCACAGAACCTATAATCTAATTATAGATCTAGAAAGTAGAAAAAAAAATTGAACCTGATTTGGAGTCCATTTGAAATGACAAAAATTGAGATTTGCGAGCTGTAGAAAAATTCAAGAACAAAGATTTCAAACTAGCTACACCAATGTGTAGATCACAAAATTCTACCCCAAAACAAAAAAAAAATTGCTTGCAAAAAGGAGTCTGTATGAGGGAGATATTGTTGTTTACAAATCACCTCTACTGTTATTTTTCCTGAATCACTATTATTACACCTCCAAAAATCAAATGGCTTGAGATTTTGCCTTAGATGTCCGATTTGGATGAAACAAAATCCGATTTGGGGTTTTTTGACCTTCTAAATGTGATGCAAATATCTAATTTGAACCAGCAAGCACCAATCTTCACCTACAAAAAATCTTTCCTATGGCTTGATGGCCAAAAAAATCCAAAAAATAATGTAGATCCAAAAAAAATAGCAGAGATGTAGATGAAAAAAATGCAGATCTGAAAATTAAATGTACAGATCTGAATTGATCATACCAATTCTACAAATTGGTCCTTTGGGTGTCAATTTGCAAAAAAATTGGCCTCACAATTGACTTTGGCCTAGGGTAGGCAACTTTATAGCCAATTTTCATTGAATTAGTATTTTGGACACAATGTTGAGGTCAGATCTGGCTCTAGACACTCCCAATTTCTATGATACTCCAGATTCGGGCAGAGGTGTTGAAGCAAGAAGATGGTCTTGAACAACTATGTGAGGACAGATTCTCCAAGAGCTCTAATACCATATAAGAATTTGGTATAGCTCTGATACCATGTAAGAATTTTCCTTATGTAAAAATTTACCCAAAATCATAGAACTTGAACACAAGAACAACTATAGACCAAAAAGGAGTATGATCAATACATTAGAGTATGTCCTCATACATTGCTCTATATTGTATGTGATGAATGTACACACTAGGAGTGCCTTTATATAAAGACCTCTGAGGAAGCACCTAAAATGTCTCTAGAAAGAACTAGGAGATAAGATAAGCATGAAAACTAACCACACGTCTTATCCATCATTCTAGATGATATGATAAGGATGATGAGGTGTATCTCAAGTGGAAATATCATAGACACCATGCGCTTAATTAGTGTGCTAACTCCTGTTTTGTAGAAACCATGTGCATAAAAGAGGTGTGAACTCCTATGTTATCAACATTACAACTCACAAGAGTGCACATACTCCTAGGTGACTAATAAATAAATATTAAAATAATGCATTAACTGAAGTAAACTTAAGTAAGTCTAAATAGTGAATAATTATTTACACCAACACTTTTGTACACACATCAAATTATCATTATGTCATTATAATTAACATTCAAACAACTTTTTATAGTGACATAAAGATGAGCATTGATCTCTTTTTTGATCTGATGGTGGTAATAAAAGATCTTAACCCTTGTTTACTTTGTGATGGGGGTTGACTTTCCATCTATGCACACCATGGAAAATAGGTGACACAATTTCATTCCTTGGAGAATCCAATGACCTTCTTTGCTTTGTGACACTTTGTGACTAGGTTCTAACTGTGTCTCATGGAATTTGATATGCCCAGTAGGACATGTGTTTCTCTATCACTTTACATGGTGACATAACGATAGCCATAGATATTTCCTAAAATCAACGATCTTCATTATATTCTTTGATTAATGTGTATGACTCAAAGAAGGTCCTACCTCAGTTGGGTCCCACGAGTAGGTATCAACTTATCGCTATCTTGCCATGACTATTCCTTGTAAAACTTTGGAAAGTGACATAATGATAAGCATATATCTTCTTTTGATTTGACAACTAGGAAGATACATCTCTAAGTTCAGTTATAATTCCATCTTAAAATACTATCTGTCAATCTAGTCTTCATCTGACAATCTAGACTTAATCTTTGAGTCCTCTAAGTCATTTGACTTGTCAACTTTGCAACATAGATAGTTAGATCAAATATGAATTGTCAATTTTATTTCAAATAAATTCATACCACCTTTGACTAGATTCTTTTACAATTTCTAAGGATTTATCTATGCATTTGATCCAATTTCTCTGGTTTCCATGATGTTCTTTTAATCTGCATATCATCTTTTAGCCTCAGTTCTTGTATTATTTGCTACCATTTTCTTTAGAATATGCCTATGATCTCTCCATTCTACCTGTATTATGCCTTCAATGAAACATTTGATCATATAGTTAGGTTTTCTAAACAACTTCCCTCTCATCTGGGAAATGCATAAACTTTACCCTCCCATTCCTAATCACCTCATATGAACAAATGCATTATATTTCTTTGAATTCCCACCTAAGTACACATAAAATGATAGATGAGAGGAGAAATTCCTTAAGGGTAATCTAGATGGAGACTCAAGACATTGACACTTGGCTTGACTCAAAACCCTAGAGAAAAAAGTTATGAACTAAAACTTGGGCAATAGTTGGCTCCCTCTAGGGATTTAAGAATGATAATACTTGAAAGAAATCTATAAATATTTGGTTCTACACAAAATGTGAGAACTTAGAAACAAAAATAACATACTAAACTAAGAAAACAACAACAAACTACCTAGGAAAGCAAGCAACTAATCTAAAGCAAACTGCATGAAAGGAAAACCTACCTATCTAACTACTATGCAAGGGTTACCTGCTTTCAATTTTGCATTTGATACAACTTCAAATCCTACCCATTATAAGAACATGGAAGGGTTTCTCCAATGGGATATGCCAACTTGAAAGAATTATTTTGATTATTTTATATGATCTGAAATGGCCCTTTACACAAAGACTAAAACTTAGAATGCATACCTCTTGGCTCATGTCTCTTATCCTGTAGCAATACCAAATCACCTTCCATGAATTTTCTAGGTCTTGCTCTTTTATCAAACAAATTATTTACCCTTTCTTGATGTTTAGTGATTTTATCAACCAAATCTCTTCCCTTTCTTCTTGCAGTTTGGTAAGGTACAAGATCCTCTTCTCTAATCCATCGTTGACAACATCCTCTTCAATCATAGTTTTTAATTTACAAGCAACAAGCTATAAAGATAATGGAAAATTACCTTCCACTCCATAGACTAATTCAAAAGGTGAGATACCAATGGCCCTTTTAGGTGTGGTTCTGTTAGCCCATAAAGAATCATGGATCTTCTTATGCCAACCTTTTCTGGTTATCTGAGACCAATTTCTTCAAAATATTAAATAGATTCAACCTATCCATTTCCTTGAGGAAAATAACTAGAGGAATGACCAACTTGAATACCATTATTATAGCAAAACTCAATAATTTCTGAAGAAGAAAAATAAGATGCAGTATCCATTATCAACTTTATAGGAACTTCAAACTTGATCAATATATGCTCTTTGAGAAATTCACACACTACTTCTGATGAAGTCTTCTTTGTTGCCTTTGCTTCAACCCATTTACTGAAATAGTCTATGGTAGTCAGTATGTAAGAGTGCCCTTTACTAGAAGGAGGATTGATTGGGCCTTTAAAATCTAAACTCCATTAATGAAAAGGAGCTTCAATTATCACTAGCCTAAGAGATAGGGCAACAAGCTAAGATTTACCAGTAAACATCTTGCATTTCTCATAATTAGAAGCTCACTTATATGCATCTTTAAACATGCTAGGCCAATAATAGCATTGCCTCAAAATTTCAAATGCAATGACAATAGAAGAGAAGTGTCCTCCCCATGCCTCATTATGAAAATATGTCAACAACTTTACCTGTTGCTCCTTATCCACACATCTTTAAAATATTCCATCAATTGCTCTCTTGTACAAAACATCATCATGAATCACATACTTCAAGGCTTTGGTTTTTAGATCTCTTTTTTTCTTAGTAGTCAATCCATCAGGGCATCCACCATATGTTAGAAAATAAGCAATGTTTGAGAACCAAGGATCCTGAAGACTTACCATAAGAACTTTTCGAGAATCTTCTTCTTTGAATTGTCGATCTTTTACTAAGGCTTTATAGAGTGCATTACCTCTTACAAGTTTGGTTAGCTTAATTTCTATATCATATTCTTGGACTTTTGCTATCCAAACTCCTATATTATTACAACCAACCTCTTGCTATGTCAAAATACTTTTCATTGTAGGATCTAGCACATATGTCACTGAATGAGAATGCAACACATAAAACCTGAAATTTTTAAGGGCTCTCACCATTGCATATGCATATTTTTCCATCTATGAGAATCTCAACTATTGATTCTTTAATGGTATACTCATAAAAAAAATTGGATCTTGTATTCTTTCTTTGTTCTCTTACATCAATATAGATGAAATAGTATGTTATAAGGCATAATAGTAAATGATGAACTCTTTAGTGTAATTAGGATGAACAAGCACAAGGGCTTTGGCAATGGCACCTTTGATATCTTCAAAAGCCTTTTCCCCAATATCACTCCATTTGAAAATTTTATTTCCTTTCATCATATCAACTATATATTTAACTATTTCCAAGAAGTCAGGCACAAATCTCCTCAAGAAATTTACCTAGTCAAAGAAGGATTTTACCCTATTTTTACGCAATGGCAGACTTAATTGTTGAATACCTTCAATTGTATCTAGATCAATCTTCACTCCTTCCTAAGATACAATATGACCAAGCAGCTTTCCTTTTGTCACAAAAAATAATGACTTGTTTGGATTCAGTGAGACACAATGATCTTTAAATCTTTGCAAAACCCTTTCTAGATCTCTAATATGATCTTTTCTCTTCTTGGAAAAGATTATCAAATCATCAAGGTATATGACAATAATTCTATCTTTCAAATCTTCAAAGGCCAAATTCATGCCACGTTGAAAGGTTGCACCTACATTAATTAAGCCAAAAGGTATTCCATTGTAGGAAAAAGTACCCCATGGTGTGGTAAATGTAGTTTTGAACTAATCTACTTCATTTATCTAGATATGATTATATCCTAAAAATCCATCTAACATTAGGGAGAGAAAATCCTACAATAGTTTGTAAAAGATTATCCATATTAGGGAGAGAAAATTATCTTTGAGTGAGGCTTGATTTAGATTTCTAAAAACTACACAAATCCTCATCTCTCCATTCTTCCTCTTCACTGGCACAATATTATCAACCCAAGTAGAATGATGAATAGGATATATAATCCTAGCCTGCAACATTTTGTCAATCTCTTTAAATACTACTCCTTCAAGTATAGGGTTATAGTTTCTTTGTTTCTGCCTGAATGGTGTTTCTTCCAGTTTAAGAGGGATTTCATGCTTGAACTTCCCACCCATGAAATTATTTAGGTCTTCATAGCTCCAAGAAAACACATCTTTAAATTCAATGAGTAATTTCCTGATTTCTACCCTCTCCTCTAATGTGCAAAACTTTCCTATGCTTATCATCTTTGGACTAACTTTTGTCTCTATATTGATTATGTCATATTCACCATAGGTTTTTCCTTTCTTATCTCTTTCTCTCTTTATGTATGCATCATGCCTATCAAAAAAAAACTAAAGAGATTAGATGAGGTGGAATTTTATTACCTTTCAATTGAATCATATCAAGCTTTGTTTTCTTTTTATCACCTATCACTGAATCATCACCATTTGCATTAGTGCTTCTTTCAAAATACAAGAATTCAAAAGGATCTTCCACTTCAAATAATTTTAGTATGTGTTTCTCATCTTTAGAAACCTACCATGAATCTTCATTATTAGAGACATTAGGCTTGAATATAACTTCTACTTTATAAACTTGATCTTTGAAATCAGGATGTGGTAGAAGCAATGATATAGAAACTGCAAAAGAATCAGCTCTTGAATTGAATTCTCTAGGTACTGATGTGATTGAGAAAGCATCCAAACACTCAATTTCATCCACACCTTATTAAAATAGCTTCTCAATCTTGATTTCTTTACTGTATATTGATTTTTGACTTGTCTCACCACCAACTCTGAATCTCCTTGAGCTTTAGGTATCTTGACTCATTTTTGTTTTGTTGTCATTATTCCAAGGAGAAGAGATTCTTATTATATATTATTGTTAGTATTTTGAAATATAAATTATAATCCAAGAAATTCATTTTCCCAATAGGTGATGTCAATATTACCCCTGCACCTAAACCAACATTAGCACAACTGTCATCAAATTCTAGAGTCCACAACTGATCACCTTTATTTTGCTCTAATTCTTCTGAAATGTTAGAGGTGTCAAAGAAAAGTATCTAATTAGAAAACTACATTTGATGATACAAGATCTGAGATCTAGGGTCATCTAATTTTAGGATAGTAAATTTTTCCTTGTCTTCTAGTTCTAGCTTCACCTTTTTATCTCCAACTTGGATAGTGGCACAAGACCAATCTAGTTTTATCTCCCCACTCATGTCTTTGTAGAAACTTCTACTTAGGAGCATGCCATATCTTTTAGGGATGTTTGGCACTAGAATAGTGATCTTGGTAAGTAGCAAGGGCAACTTGAGCATCTTTTATATTTCCAAGAAAAGGCACTTGTTTTGCATCCATTGAATAACATCTACCAAAAGTTTTAATCAGTGGAAGTCCTAAACCTTTGCTACAAAAGTAGGCATTACATTATTAGAGATTATTGAATCTATGATGTAGTTACTCAATCTATTTCCATTGATAAACAAGAAAATGTAGAAGGGATCAGGTTTTTGATTTGGGTGTGTGGCTAAGAAAATAGGTTCTTCTTCTTTAAACAATTTAGGGAGTGCAAAATCTTTATCAGTCAAAGAAGTTCCACTAGTGCTAGCTTCATGGTGATGATCAACATTAGCCTTAATATTAACATGACCCCCATCCTTATTATTATAATGTTCAACTTATCTTTGTAATTGATCAGGATTAGTCTTCAAGTAATCCAATGGAGATATCTGGATTCTTACCTCTTCACAGTATTGTATGATATCAAAGGAATTAGTTGACTTACCTTTGTGCTCCTTTTGTGGAGTTGAAGTTACCATGCCACTATCTTTATCAACTTTGTTTGATGGTGCATTATTTTCATAGGAACTAAATTGTTGGTCTAATTTCTATTCTTCTAACCTACGATCATTACTATTAACTGAGATCTTTCTAGAGTAGCAAAACAATCACCTCCTAATTTTGAATCTAATTCATACTCTAAGAAATAATTTTTAGAGTCACCAAAAGGAGCATGATCATCCTCACTTTTAGGGTATTCAATTATGTGTTTTTTATTATCCACCATCTTCCTATATCTGATCATATCAACATAATTATCTCCATCATGATCTACCCTTAGATGAAAAGCACACATATTTTGTCTTTTTGGGGCACCTTCAATACTTAATCTTTGTTGAATAGGTGATATTTGTAATGTTGTATCACCATTTAGGTTTCTATAGCCTTCTTCATGAGGTTGATAAAAATAATGAGCAGGCCTATTGATTTGTTTCTTCAATGAAATAAGCTCATTAGACAATTTTTGAAGCATGGATTCTATATTGTTTGAAGTACTAGTTGTATTACCTATGATTCTAGATTGAAATTCTCTTTTCCACTTACCAGAAGCTATCATATCATCCTCCATCTCCACAACCAGTGTCTAGGAAGCTTGCAAGTTTGCTACATTTGCTCTTCTAATTTGATATACCAAATCAAAAGGAATAGAGCTAATGTAGAAAGTCTTCTTGCAGTAGGTATTATTTTGATGAGTTTATTGAACCTTGCATTAAAATCTCTCATAGAAATGGATGGTTCTTTTTTTATCTGTGTCAATTGCAACAACAATACTTGTGCATCCTTTGTAATTTTATAACATTCCTCAAACCATTGTTTCATAGTATCCCAATCTGTGATGTATCTTGTAGGTAGGTCTTGAAACCAATCAGTAGCATTGTCCACAAGTGTATCTACAAACATTCTAATAGCCACATCCTCATGTTGAGTATTTACCGCACCACAAACTTTATGGAAAGCATTTAAATGTTATTCTACAAAAGTGGTACCATCACCATTAAATTTTGGAAAATTCTTCTTTGATGCTCTTGGTAGATCATTATTAGCTCCAAGGGAAAGAGGATCAATAGCATTTCCCCATGGTTGTGCCATAGTTGTTGGTATAATATTTTGGTTTGTCTAAAAAGTAACAGAAAGTGGAAATGTTGCACCAATCAACAAAAAAGCATAAAAAATAGTAGGAATGGAAGTCCTAGAAATAGGAGGAGAAGAAGATTGACTTCTATATGTTCTGTTAGGAGGAACCACTGCAGACAATTGAGTATCTTGGATTTTCTTGATCAAAAATTCCCTTTCACGTGCTCTTTATATATTGGGTCAATATTTCCTTTCTCTTTTGCACTCCTCGTATATTTGGATTCCAGGATGCATCAAATGTTCAAAAAAATGGTGTTTTGAATTTATCTTTACTAGTCTTCAACTTTGGATTTGCTTCTTTTCTTTAGCAAGTTGAGGTTGTAAAACTGGTATCAATTTCTTATGGAAAACACCTAACTACCACAAGTCCTTTCTTGCAACCAAATATATGGAATTAGATTGCAAATTAATATGAAGGAAAATTCTTCAAAGCTTTCACTTGAATTCTCCCCAATAGAGTCACCAAAAACTTTTAGTTAACAATTTGTCCTCCTATTAGATTTTTTAACTTGACTCTTTGATAGCCAATGTTTGGAGAGAAAAATGTATGTTTACCAACAAATGGGTTAGTGTATGTATTTTATCATTACCCTATAAATTATTAGGTACAACTCCCTATGATTTGCAATGGTATGAAATGAATATTACTTATAAGATCAAAAGTTTTGACATTATAAGCTCTTAACCTAAGAGTAGTAAAGGATAACCAAATTATTTGTAGGCACAAACAATTTAGGCAAGATGGATTTGAATAACCTATCAAACTTAATGGAATGACTTTAGTATATTATCTTTATATTTCTAACCCTTACTTATATTCTAAATGTAGATTAACCATCTAAATGCAGAAGAGGCATGAAGAAGATATGCACATGAGGGAAATGGAATTACTTTCACTATCGACCTTGAATGAAATGGAATCCAACCAATAACTAATAGATTCATACATATTTATCTTTCATTTTCCAATGAAACTATCTAACATGTTATGAAACTAACAAGAGAAGAAACAGAGCCATATATGAAGAAAGTTAATGGAATCACTATACTACAAACATAAAAGTGAAATGGAATTCATCTAATTATTCTTATAACCGTACATGATTGTCTTTCAACTCTCAATGCAAAACTACCCTATGCATGGGCCAAAAAACATGACAAGCAAATCAAGTAAATAGAATTATAGACCAATTCACCATCAAGTTTGTTGACCTTTGTATTGTCAAATGAGGTTACATTTATAGTTTGTTTTTATCCTTCATTTTAGTAGAGAAATAGTCACAAAATAGAAAAGAAAAGAAAATATGAAATTATCTAGTGATATGAATATGTGGCATCTTCTCCATCAATGATTTGAAATCCTTGGTGCTTTTGAAAACACATTATGACTATTCAGCTTCATGCAATCTCAGGAATCTTGTAGAAAATCATTGTTTTCTTTATCTTCTATTGTTTTGTTCCAAGCCTGTATAATTCATAATACAATGGTCACTATAGCTTTAAATTTCCATCATTAATCTCAAATCAATGATTTAGATTAAATCATTATAAACCCCTTTTACTTCTTTCTTTGCACTTTCCTCAATGGGTCCCTTTTGTACATGCATTGAATTATCATTATGTCACTATAATTAACATTTAGGCAACTTTTTATAATGACATAATGATGAGTGTTGATCTCTTTTTGATTTGATGGTGACAATAAAAGATCTTAACCCTTTGTTTACTTTGTGATGTGGGTCCAATGTATAGCTATGCACACCATGGAAAATAGGTGGCACAATTTCATTACTTGGAGAATCTCACATTGACCTTCTTTGCTTCATGGCACTTCATGACTAGGTTCTAAATGTGTCTCATGGAATGTGATGGGCCCAGCAAGACATATGTTGCACTATCACTATGTCATTGTGATTAACAATCGAGCAAATTTACATGGTGACATAATGATAGTCATAGATATTTCCTAATATTGATGATCTTCATTGTGTTCTTTGATTACTACATGTAACTCAAAGAAGGTCCTACCTCAATTGGGTCCCATGGATAGGTGTTAGCTTGTTGCTATCTCACCATGACTTTTCCTCATGAAACTTTGGAAAGAAACATAATGATAGGCATAGATCTTCTTTTGATCTTATAGTTAGGAAGATACATCTCTAGGATCAATTATAATTCCATCTTAAAATACTATCCATTGATCTAGTCTTCATCTAATGATCTGGACTTAATCTTTGAGTCCTCTGAGTCATTTGACTTGTCAACTTTGCAACATAGATAGTTAGATCAAATATGAATTGTTGATTTAATTTCAAATAAATTCATACCACCTTTGATTGGGTTCTTTCACCATTTCTGAGGATTTATCTACTTCTCCTGCATTAAATCCAATTTCTGTAGTTTCCATGATGTCCCTGTGATTTACATATCATCTTTTAGCCTTGATTCTTGTATTCTTTGCTATCATTTTCTTTGAATATGCCTGTGATCTCTCCACTCTACCTATATTATGTCTTCAATGAAACACTTGATCATAGAGTTAGGGTTTTTGAATAACTTCCCTCTCATCTAGGACATGCATAAACTTTACCCTCTCTTTCCTAATCACCTCATATGAACAAAAGCATTATATTTCTTTGAATGCCCACCTAAGTACACACAAAGGGATAGATGAGAGGAGAAGTTCCTTAATAGTAATCTAGATATAGACTCAAGACATTGACACTTGACTTAACTCAAAAGATATGAACTGAAACTTTGGCAACAATGTATAAATAAGTTGTCATTTTTATCTAAGAGTTAGAAAGTACAGAAGGGAGAGGAAGTTGTAATAATATGATTTTATACTCTATTTTTCATTAATATAGTTTGGTTTATATTCCAATGCATAACATATTCCCCTGTCATGAATAAAAGAGTAATGTTCATGTTTTCTTCATAGATTGTTAAGTTACTTGGCTTGACTCACCCAAGGGGGGCTTCTTGGTGAGTTAGCCTTGGAATTTTTTCTTATTTTCTTAGATAATATTCATACCCCTAACTATTCCTACAACCACTTTCAAAAATAGAACTAGTGATTGTTCCTGTAGCCAACGTTGGCAAAGTAGTTCTGGCCTACAAATCTAAATTTATTACCTTGTGTAATTTATTCCTATTTTGGTTATTAGAGTTAGATATATTTAATTCCAATACTTAACTTTTTGTAACTTTACATCCAATTCATAGGAGTCCAAATGAGACTTAGTGCATATTTCATGTTGTACCATTTCAAGTCTACATACATATTTTTCCATTCAAATGCACCTTGAAATAGACAAAGAGAACTTGCTTAATGGATGTCCAATCATTAGGTAAGGGAAGTATACCTAGTTATTAGTCTATTATTGAGGCCAATATTTTTGGCATCATTTTCGAGGATGTGTCAAGCTAAGAGAATGATGAAGCCTTTAGTTTCAACGATTAGATTAGAAGGTTTTTACATGCTTTTTCAAGTCAGTATTCATCATCATTATCACTAGATTTTAATCTAATTATCTGTCAATAAACCTATATGAGTATAAGAAGAAGAGAAAGAGATTCTTTAGGAAGTCATCTACCCAATAATGATAACATCCACCTAGGACCTATTTAAGTTAACTAAGAAGAAGAAGAAGAAGAGAGCCCCTTTATTGATGTTTTACAAGCATTACCTGCAAGTTCAACATCTACCAAAGAATAACCCTTTGGATTTCACATCTTTGAAGAACTTGAAGACCTTGATACATTTGTAGAAATATTTTCCAATTTGCATATAAACACTCCCCCCCCCCCCCCCATCACCCACCTAATCCATAGAAAGTTAATAATAATAGGTCCTTAGTTGTCTATAGGGATCCACCATGGATGGAAGATATACCTCATACTTTTCCATTTCTAATTATTGATCAATATGAAAATAATAATCTCAAGAGTATATCAACTTTATCCCTTCCCAAGTTCTAAGGGTTGCTTATAGAGGACCCTGATACTTTCCACTTTTAATTTGATATCCTTTATAAGAGTTATGATTATAATATTGATGCCTATAGGCTCAAGTTGATTCTTGTTACTCTTAAAGAATTGACTCTCTGATGGTTCATGGGATTGTGAGGAGATGTTGTTCATAATTCGGATGAGATGAAAATTGTCTTTCTAGGAAAATATAAGGAGTATTGTAGATGGAATTACTAATATGGTATGATATCTTTAAGATGGTATAAAAGGAGTTTGAGATCCTGAAGGACTACATTTCAAGGTTTTTGTTAATTCTCCATAGGAACACTCATCATCAACTCAATTAAGAGTCACATAATTTTTTGCTTCTCTAAAAAGTACATGAAGACTACACAGAGACATTGGACCTTATGGTAGGAGGAGATATTAGAAAATAAAATTGGGATGATATAAAGAAAATATGTTTGAACTATTATAGAGATGTTATAAAAAAAAGAAAGGGATACATACATAACATGTGAAAGTCTAGTTGGTATAGTGTTTCTTTTATCAGACTTTAAGAAGGGTATTATTAACAATATGATGAAATGATTAGATACCATGCAATATAAGAAGAAACATGAGGAATTTGAGGCCATTTTGACATAATTGTGTTCCCATTGTAAACAAGAAAAGTATTGTAGAAGCAAGCAAGTAGCTAACTTTGAAGCTAAATAGATGCCCACCATGCTCAACCAAGTACTAGGAGATAATGACTAGATCTTCCTCATTTATCAAAGGTGACCATGGACTTAAAGATAAAGTATGCTACAAGATCCCATAATTTTTTCTAATCTATTTTCAAACACTCTTGGTAATCAATGGTAACCACAATATAATTCTAACCTTAGTAACTATTAGAACTAGCCTTGGGATAATAACCAGCTCCAATGGCCTGATTACCAAAACTGTGCATGGTAGTAGCATCAAATTGATTAGAAATAACCTCTTCCTGATTGGTAGTAGCCTCAACCTAATTGGAAATAACCCCAACCTAATTGGTAGCAAAATCAAGCCTAGTTACAACCTTTAGATGGGAATTGGAAATAGTCACCTTAATGGAGAGGGAGACAACAATGGCCCAACCAACCAAATGGCTTCCCAAAGAAATTACAACAACCAAATTTAATGCTACCAATTCCACCTCCTACATCTAATGTACCTCCACCTAAATGTATCCACTTGCCTGTTCAACCAACTCTTGTTCCAAAAAGAAAGCCTCAATAACAACAAGTATGTTCCTCTAAAATAGATACCCAACCTACTTATGTTATTGATATTAGTGGAATCCATTCAAGGTTAGGAATAACCCTACAAGCACTATTTTTAATTATAATTATAGAGACATCCCCTAATGAAGTAACTCAAAAGAGCTAGTTATTCAACCAACCCTACACAATAAAACCAATCACCTAAGTCTCCTTCATTTCCTCGAAGACTACTCCTTAAGACATAACAAACTCGAGAAGAGTTTATTGATGAATTTCTTGATCAACTAAAGTATATATAATTAAAAATATCTCTATTAAATACTATAAAAGAAGTCCTCATTCATACAAAATCAATTAGGGAAGCATGCATGAATAAACCTAGTAGGAAAAAGAAGGACCCCAAAATTGTTCATGTCCTAGGCCAATTATCTGACTTAATTCTTTAAAAAATTGTGTTCCAATGTATGTTGATCCTTGTAGCCCAGTGATAAGTATTGTCATAAATGGAATTAGGTTCATGATTTCATTATTTGATCTAGGAGAAGAAAAAATGTCATGGCAAAGGATATTATCTACAAATTGATATTACATATATAAGAGTGATGAAGGGTGCTCCCCTTAAAACCATAAACTCATAACAGAAACAAAGAAATAACACAAAATGTGAGAAAAAAATATGGACTTCTTGGTTGCACCACAAATGTAGAATTACAAAATTCACAAGTACAAAGTGCTAACCCACATGGGTGCCTTCATTACAATAATTTGCAAGACTAAGCTGCGAACTGTGACCCAAAGTTGTTCTAGACAATGTTCAAGCCTTTCTTAAATAGGCAATTTTATGCCACCTGAGAAGGTTCTAGAAATTGAAACTTAATATCTAGGGCTGATAGACCCTAAAAATACATATAGAGTTGGCCAAATAAATCTTTGACAATTATTTTAGATATTTCGGGTAGCCCAATTTCGAAAGGCCATAACTCTCGAACCGTTGCTCCGATTGGCTATTATAACAACTTTTTGGAAATGCTAGCTCTTGATGTATAGGCTTGAAACTATGCTAGCGCCCTTCCCCTCAAGCTTTTAGACCTCATTCAAGAATTCTAAGGCCTCCAACAATGATGCATGATGCCTGATGTAGGGCTGCACCACCCGTACCAACTCACAAACAAAAATGCAACAAGATGGAGACAAAGAGATGACAAAAATGCTTCATAAAGCATCCATTAATACTTGAAAATTCATTACAATATTCTCCACGTGGAAGAACTCCAAATTCTTACAAAATAAGAGAGATTCCTCACTAAGGACTTCCAACTAGAAAAGCTTACAACAAAAGAGCTTCTTCTTAAGACTTCTACTTCCCAAGCTTTCTTACAAGAGATTACATTTGAAGAGCTTCTATTTTCCAAACTACTATTCGAAGAGCTTCACTACAAGAGCTTACACTTGAAGAGCTTCTACTTGAAGAGCTTCTACTTCCCAAACTTCTACTTGTCAAGCTTTCTTACAAGATATTACATTCGAAGAACTTGATTACAAATGAACATAAGCCTTTCTTAAAAAGGCACTTACCACCCAATGCATGATTTATCCACAACATTCTAGAATATCCACAACCTTCTAGAATTTCACCTACAACCTTCTACAATATCTACAACTTTCTAGAATTTCCACCTAAATACAACTAAGCACCACCATGTGGCCCAATTAGAAAATTACATTTCCTTTATGGATCACAAAAAATATTAAATGCATGATTTAAGGAACTTTTCACAAACTTCTTAAGATGCCACCTACACACCTCGATTAATGGAATGAGAACTATTTTCCTATTTTTTTATTTACGCCACCTTTGCACCTTGAAAATAGAAATTCCTCTTTTCTCATTTTTTTCTATTTTTTATTATTTTCTTCACTTTCTCTCTCCTCCACAATTTTTTTTTTTTTTTAATTTTTAAATTTTAATTTTCCCATGCAAGATGCTCCTGCATCAAACTCCCTTGGTAGATAGATAAGTGTGCCCCACACTTTGATGCCAAAAGAAAGATATACACCTATCTTCATCTTCACCAAAGGCTTCCACATTTTTTTTCTCTGATGCATGATGCTCCTGCATCTAACTCCCATGGTAGGAAAAAATTTGTGAATATAGATTCACAAAATGAAGTCGCCACTGTTGACATTTTTTTTCCTCTTCCTCCAACACATAGCTGGAACAAGTATCCGGTGCCAATATATTTCCTTCTTTCTTCTTTTCCAACACCTAGCTGGAACAACTGTTTGCTGCTAAAAATACTCCTTTGCAATGAACTCTATCCAAGTATAACTCTCATCCTTATCCAATCTTGTGGAATTAATCACACCTGTAATAAACCCAGCAACACCATACCAATCTTCCTTTGCATACCATACATCACGAACAAGATCCTCATGCAAACCATCATTAGTATATTTCAAACTCATCTCAAAGACAACATCGCATGATTCGTAGGAATTTACCTGTTTGACATCTTCATCTTTTCTTACCTCTTTCATGTCATCAACAATGCATGTAACTACTTCACTTGCTTGATCTCCAACTAAGGCACTATATTATTCCTCCATTGTTTTAGTCTTCAAATCATCTTCATTTGCTTCAAGTTCACAAATATCCTCTTGCTCTTCCACTGGATCATCTTTCTTTTCCACATCCAAGGAATTATCAACATCTCTTTTTTGGTGACACGCTCTTCATTTTTGCAACTCAGCTTCTAATTCATTCACTTGCTTCTGCAAATCAACTAGCAATGCCCCTTGATTTCTTGCTCTAATTTTCTCAAGTCTAGGAATCCTCAGAATCCATCCAATTACAAAAGTCATCTTCTTTCTCTTCTCCATGCTCAAGTCTTTAGAAGACAAATCTTGTGCAACACAAGAACCTTGTGCAAACTGCCTCACAGTCGGCGATTTGTCTAGACAATCAAGAACTTCTTTGAAAAAATTCTCCCAACTCAAGGTCCTGGTGCAAACTGCCTCACGTTCGGCGATCTATCCGCACACTCAGGAACTCCCGCTCTTATACCATTGATGTAGGGCCGCACACCCGTACCAACTCACAAACAAAAATGCAACAAGATGGAGACAAAGAGATGACAAAAATGCTTCATAAAGCATCCATTAATACTTGAAAATTCATTACAATATTCTCCACATGGAAGAACTCCAAATTCTTACAAAATAAGAGAGATTCCTCACTAAGGACTTCCAACTAGAAGAGCTTACAACAAAAGAGCTTCTTTAATTTGTCCACCATACAATCCCACCTTGTGATCTTCTCCTTTCCTCTTTTGTTTCTTTCCAATTGAACGTCTTGCCACCAGATTTTGGCATGGCCTTTCAGTTTGGCCTTTGCAAACTTAACCCTATCTAGATCCCTGATATCCTCATACTCAAAGTACTCTTTCGGTTCATTGATCCAGTCGATCAACTCATCTGGTTTCAGATTTCCTAAAAATACACCCACATCAATTGTAGGTCTTTTCCCAAACTTTGTAATGGCCCTAAAAAGCCTTTCTTCTACCTGATTTAGAACTTCCCCATCAAATTCCCCTTCTGGTCCAACTTCTTCTTCTTCATTTTTATCCTCACTTTTGTCGCCTATGACAACATCTGTTCCTCTACGGAGCTCCTCCTATAATGCTTGAACCTACCTTTGGAGGGCTCTAACCTCCTCAAGATTAATAGCTCTGACCATTCCACCACGCTCTCTTCATGGAGGCATCTGAGTTGATCGACTGGATCAATGAATTGGAAGAGTACTTTGAGTATGAGGATATCAGGGATCCAGATAGGGTTAAGTTTGCAAAGGCCAAACTGAAAGGCCATGCCAAAATATGGTGGCAAGAGGTTCAATTGGAAAGAAACAAAAGAGGAAAGGAGAAGATCACAAGGTGGGATCGTATGGTGGACAAATTGAAGAAGCAATTCATTCTTGTTGACTACGAGCTTGATTTGTTTAAGAAGATGCATGGGTTAAAGCAAGCAGGAAAATTAGTACAAGAATATACAGAGGAGTTTTACCGACTTCTGATTAGAGCAGGGCATGCAGAAGCAAATAAGGAGAAGGTTGCTTGTTATATCAGTGGGTTGCGACCTAGCATCTAGGAGGAATTAAGTCTGGTAAGAATGACTAGTGTTGAAGAGGCATACTAGTTTGCCCTATGAGTTGAAGAGAAGCTAAATAAAAGGTTTGAAGGGAGACAAAGAGTGTGTGGTCAAGGAGGAAGGGGTAGTGGTAGGTCATCTGGAGGTCGAAATGAAACCCAAAAGAAAAATGAAGATGTGGGTACTAGTAGGAACCAGAGGAGCTCTGTAGAGGAACAGATGTTGTCATAGGTGACAGAAGTAAGGACGATAATGAAGAAGAAGAAGTTGGACCAGAAGGGGAATTTTATGGGAAAGTTCTAAATCAGGCAGAGGAAAGGCTTTTTAGGGCCATTACAAAGTTTGGGAAAAGACCTACAATTGATGTGGGTGTATTTTTAGGAAATCTGAAACCAGATGAGTTGATCGACTGGATCAATGAACCGAAAGAGTACTTTGAGTATTAGGATATCAGGGATCTAGATAGGGTTAAGTTTGCAAAGGCCAAACTGAAAGGCCATGCCAAAATCTGGTGGCAAGAGGTTCAATTGGAAAGAAATAGAAGAGGAAGGGAGAAGATCACAAGGTGGGATTGTATGGTGGACAAATTAAAGAAGCTCTTTTGTTGTAAGCTCTTCTAGTTGGAAGTCCTTAGTGAGGAATCTCTCTTATTTTGTAAGAATTTGGAGTTCTTCCATGTGGAGAATATTGTAATGAATTTTCAAGTATTAATGGATGCTTTATGAAGCATTTTTGTCATCTCTTTGTCTCCATCTTGTTGCATTTTTGTTTGTGAGTTGGTACGGGTGGTGCAGCCCTACATCAAACAATGAGCCTAAAGATTTTTCTACAAATATTTCCACCAAAAATCTGCAATAACCTCTCTGATACTTAAGTTGGAACAATGAGATTTTTATGGTAGGCTTATAACTCTAAAATGAGCCTTCATGTAGAAAGTGAGAAAATTCTGAGATCTTATGACAAACTTACTAAAAATAGCAAGTTCCCATAAATAATAACCACCTTGTCTACTAGTCCTTATTAAAATAGAAAAGATTAAAAAGAAGATATATTTGGGTGATGCAAGATTTCTCTTACACCCAAGATGCTCTTGCATCAAAGAGATACCCCAACTATCTTGTAGCTTGCAGATAGTTCTACTATGAAGCTTGATGACATAGTGGAGGACTTACTTGTAACCTTATATTCCTTAGAATATCTAGTTGACTTTGTTATCCAAACTCCAAAGGAAACTTTGGGTGGGTGGGGTATCCAATTATCTTAGGGAGACCTTGGCTAGCTACAAAAAATTCCTTTACAACACTTAATTCATGGAGTACATGAACATATCAGATGGATTTTCTACTAATAAAGTTGTACTACACTCTCCTTCACAACCTAGCTAGAGGAAGATCAAAGTTTGTGGGTAGAGGTAGTAGATGAGGAAGTGATGATGTTATAAAGATGGCCAATTTTTGTTTTCCAAGATGAGTATGATGTCCTAACACCTATCATTGAAAATAA
This sequence comes from Cupressus sempervirens, assembly GCA_028749045.1. Lineage (NCBI taxonomy): Eukaryota > Viridiplantae > Streptophyta > Pinopsida > Cupressales > Cupressaceae > Cupressus > Cupressus sempervirens. The sequence continues at coordinate 702,898,262 of CM053784.1, forward strand.
TTATTGAATGACCCCACAAATTTATGATGAAGAGTCATGTCCTTTGCAAACCATATTTCCCACATGTACTTCTCCTCACTATCCTACAACTAAAGATTGTTTGCACACTCTATTACCTCATTAAATACAATCAACAACTTTGAACATTTTTTTATGATAGAGCTTACTACTCAGATTGGAGTTGACACAGGAAGGAATCAAAACATCAACAAAGAATCTAATTAAGACACAACAATCCTTGATGTTGTAATTCCTTCAAATTCATCAAAAGTATTTTGCATGGGATTAGGAAGATGTTGAATGTCTAGATCCTAATTAATGTACTCACATAATCTATATATCAAGGATTGCAAACTAGTTATGCAACCACAGGGAAGGATAAACCCTTCCCTAAGAGAAATAGTCAAGACAACATTACAAAAGTTATTGAATGTTATGTTGATATATCTAATATTTGATAGTCAACGGATGTTAATCCTAGTAATAATGTTAGAGAAAGGAGGGGAGTGGAATTTCTATCCCTTATACAAGCCCCTATTTTAAGAGGTCATAATTGGGAATTTCCATTTCATATGCATAGAGATTCTTCAAATTATATAGTTTGGTAGAATTGGGACATAAAGAAGGGTCAATGGGGCATGAAATATACTATGTTAGCAAGAATCTATAAGGAGTTGAATTTAACTATACCGTAATAGAGAAAGACATGTTAGTAGTTATCTATGCACTAAATAATTCAAGCACTACATAATTAGATATGAGACATTCATCCATACAGATCATTCAACTATCAAATATCTTATGAATAAACATCCATCATAGGAAGGTTATCCAAATGGTTAATTATCATATAATAATTTGATATAACAATCGTTGATATACCTGGTAAGGCTCATGTAATAGAAAACATTTTTTCAAGACTTCAAGTGTGATATGATCATGAAACCATACAAGATGGTTTTCCAAATGATTTTTTATTCTCATAATCCATGGTATGCATATATAGTCAACTATATTTCTATCAGTAATAATCCTCCAAATTTATCACCTAAGGGAAAGAGACTATTGGTTGAGAAGAGCTTCTCTTTTTCATGGATAGAAAATACAGTATTGTGTACTACATCAAATTAAATTTTGACAAGATGTGTAAGGGGAGATGAAACATATGATACACTCCATACATGACATGATGAATATTGATGGGAAATTTTGCAACCAATAGAACAACCACAAAGGTTTTATCACATGATAATATTGGTCAACTTTACATAAAGATGCAAAAAGATATGCCAAAATTATGACAAATGCCAAAGGATTAGAAGGCCCACAAGGTTACATAAGATGTCCTTATTTCCTCAAGTTATGGTAACATCATTTGATAAATGAAAGCTTGATTTTGTAGTACCCATTGAGCCTTCCTCAAATGAGAAATCCCACATATAAATTTGTATTGACTATGTAACCAAATGGGTAGAAGCTAGGTCAATAAAGCTTGCCTAAGAGAAAAAGGTTGTTGAATTCCTCTATGAGGAAATATTTATAAGGTATGGTGCTCCTAGAGAAATTGTTAATGACCAAGGAGCCTAATGTACTTCAACATTGATTATAGCTCTATTAAATTAATATCACATAAGGCATAGGAAATCCTAAACTTTTTATCCATGGGCCAATAGTCAAGCAAAAATAACCAATAAACAAATAGAGAACATCCTCACTAAGACATTAGTCATTCATAAGAAAGATTTAGCTAATCAGCTGTAAGAATAAATTTGGGCTTATAGGAAAATATGGAAGATAACAGCTAGTTTTACTCCATTTGAGTTAGTCTATAGAAAAAAGTAGTAATGGCCATTGAATTTAAGAAAAAAACCTTGCAGACAACTCTCAGTTTTGACATTGATCTTACGATAGCATAGTAAGAATGAATCCTACATCATAATGCCCTAGATGAATATCACAAATTTTCTCTACAACACATAAAATTCATACAAAAATAGAGGGAGAAGTGACATGAAAAATTCATAAAGGATAAGATATTCACCTAGGTGATTGGGCCCTTTTGTTCAATTTCATGTACCAGAGTAACCTTGAGAAGTTCTAGACACAATGGTGGTGACCATTTGAAATTAGTCAAGTCTTTGACAATGGATCCATTTAAATAACCATTGTCATCAAGTGTGATTCAAATTACTTTTCAATGGGAATTGATTGAATTTTTTCAATAAACCAACAAGGAAAGTGGAGTGTCTACAATATATAGTTCATGGAACATGCATAAACTAGGTATCATGCAGTCAAAGAAGTTCAGCCTAGTGTTTTTTCTTCCATCTAATTAACACTTCATAACCTCATAATAGATATTTCCTCTTTTTTGGGAATACATTTTCTTTGAAATAAATTTCACTTCATCTATACCATTCTCCTTTTCCCATTTCATTCACTCATCACCACCTTTTGCTTCTCACTCCAATCAACACATTAAGCTTGCAATTTTACTTAGACCTCACACAAGTGGCAGGTAAGTACATAATTTGAACTCATGAATGTTACTTCTTGTTTAATAATTATTTCAGATTTCAATATTACATATATCACATGGCTCCTCTTATGTGTCATAATTTCCAATAGCGGGACATATAACTTTGTTTAAGTCAGAGGGAAAGCTCATGTCAACATGTGAATCCATGTCATCCTACTTGTCATGTCTAGTCATTATTTTTTAAAGTCGATGCTTAAGTTGGAAAGATATTTAACGATATTCATAAAAATTGGCAAGATGCCAATTAGTTGTAGAGTTAAAGATTATTAACAACTATTGGAAACAATTACCAATGTAAAGTATTTTTGAAAGAATAACCACCCATGAAAGATTTGTAGGCAAAAATGAGAATTTCAAAGGGTTTTTGAGATACTCTAAGTTGTAAAAAGATAGTCTGTCATAGGTGGAGCTCCTGTCAAGCATTAAATCACTCTGCATGATATGCTTTTGCAAGACCCTAGGTATAGACAAATATTTTAGAGAGTTCAAATTTCCAAAATCCATTATAATTGTAGTGGGAGTTTTTGGATTATATTGTGTTAAGATTTTTTTCATCAATATTTTGAATCACACTATATGATCCATCATCAAGATGAAAGAGAGTAAAAGATGCAACTAACATTGTTTTTTCATCTCTTTTTCTCTTTCATCTTGATGATGGATCACATAGTGTTATTCAAAACATTGATGAAAAAAATTAACACAATCTAATCTAGAAGCTCTCAATGTAAATATTTTAGAACTGTGGTTCTTCTAATTATTTTTCCAATTACAAGCTACAATGATGACATCGTCCTCAAAATTTTGACTTCTCTCTAAGATAATATAACCATGGTAGAGGGTTTGAGGGTCAGATTCTTATAGGAGAATATAGTTGAGATAACAAGGTTACCCACCACAAGAGAGAAATGCCCTAAAAGTAGGAATTTTCAATCTATAAGAGCTCAATTTTCCTTACACATGAACCCTCCCCTAGAACTAGACAAGAAATAAGGCACTAAAATATTATCATTGTCGAAAGATTTTATAGATATTGCAACTTACATCATGATCAAATACCTCACGTACAAAGGGCAACAATAATATCTCAACTCTATCCATTTCAAGTTGCCCAACCATGTGTTCTATGAAAATAGTTCCATGAGAGTGCCTAATGTCCTTTATAATTTACTCCTCCATAGTTCCTCAAAAGTTTAAAAATGTATGCTAAATTTGGTTTCACGCCATTATTGAATTAATCTCATTATAGAGAGGGTTGCTAGAGAGGTATCTCCCATGATATAGAAAGAATTTGTAAAGATTGGGAGCTTTTAGCAAGAGGACATAGGGCCTGGGGGAACCAGATTATGTCATAAGGTTACAACACCTAAAGACACTTATAAGATTTGAGAAGACTATTCCCCATCTTAGGCTCAGTCTAAAGAAGACGCTTCTTTTTTTTTTGAAAAAAAATCCTATAGTTATTGATCTTGTAGCTAAACAAACCCTTGAAACACATACCCCTAGGGAATCTTCTTAAAACCCTAAGTTTATCCCTTGATAATCGTAAGAATAAAAAGCTCTCCAAGAGCCTGGAAGTACCAGTTGTTTATCTAAAAGAATAAAGGGTAGAGAAAGACCATAGGAGTGTAACAATCAGAAAAGAAAGAACTAGTTAAATCCACCCCTCACCTAAGAAAAAATGATATAGTGGATGAGTCTTATGTAGCCACATCCTTCACAACTAAACCCTCACAAAGAAATGCTAAGAAATAGAGTATTGGGAGGGTTGCACAATAAATACCTGCTAGGCATAACCATAGGTTGAGCAGAAGGGTTCAACAAATAACTCCTACTCATGAAGTCCTTGTAGTTACTATAGCATCCTCTAAGTCTTTAGGGGTGAAAGAGTTGTGTGGTCAAATAGAGGAATAATTACCCATGCAATGACAAGAGGATGTTGTGATGAAAGTGAGTGCCCTATATGATGATTTTTTTAATGTTGATTAACATGTTTTTGTGGGTCATCCACCTATTGTTCAAATTGATGATCCACCATGTGAATAATCATGTGTTCTAAAGGTTGGGGAACACGATATGTAGGAAGTAGCAACAATTGATGAATAACAACTTAGTCAAATAGAGAATGTGGGTGATTTAGACCAGTTGGGTGTCATAGCTCAACAACTACTAAAAAAATATAGAATGAGACATGATAACATGAATAGAGTTATATGAGCCACCATTGGTACACCCATATGTTGAATAACAAGGCCTTCATACACTACCAAATTTATCCATAACCACATCGATAGGAATTAGCATGCATAAGGATATGTTGATACAACAAACATTGTTGGGGTAGGAGAAAGAAATAATGTAGTGGATAATAGATAATAATAGCTTGAATTATATAGGTAGGATGAAGAAATATAAAAAATCACAAATAGAATTACTAAGATTACAAAGATAGTTATTGAGCTCATGAGTTCTACACCTCAAGCAAAGCTTACACACTCTATCTTTAAGCAAAGTATTATACTCTCAAACTAACATGAATAGTCTTGGGCCTAAATCCTTCCATGCAGTCTACTAAGAGTTTTAAAGATATATTCCAAAACTCTCCTAAATAAATCAAAAATATTTTGTGTGAACTTTACCTAGACAATTATGTTGCCCCCCATGATGTCAATTGGAATCACCTTGCTCATATTGGAGATATTTATATTAGGGCATTAATATCTTGGATATAAAATAAGACTAGTAGGGAGACACAAGCTAGACCTTATGGGAAAGAATATTAGAAGCTCAACTGGTAATAAGGCAACAAAGTAAGGATGCAAGGAAGACTTATTGTGATAGGCTCTGGTTATTCACTAGAACTGAAATAGGAAAAGGACACAAAACATTAGGGAAGAATTCTTCCATGACATTGAAGAATTTGAAATACAAGAAGGACCAAGAGTCCTTGAATATGTTCTACCAAGATGGAATAGTTTTCTAGATAGTCTATAAAAAAATCCCCCATTATCCATAGAATTATGTCCTTATAGACAAGCATCGTGGTATAATCAAGCTAAGTTGAGTGAGAGAGGAACAATGGCTGCCTCTTAGGTTTCAACCACCACTTCTTTTGTGGCTATTGATAAACATGTTTGAGGATGTAAATCAGTATAATATGGAGGAAGAAGAGCATAGCTAGAAGAAACTAAGAGAGAGAAAATAATACTATTGGAGCTTGACCAATTAAAGCATTGGGCAAGGATCCACCATGAATTTCAAGATGAATGAAAAGTGTTAGCCTGCATATGATCCCCCTTTAAAATTTTCAAAATGTAAACCTTCTCCATCTCAATTCTTACTAAAGCTTTATGTCTTAATTCTATTTGGGCCTTAGACCTCATTGAACCAAGTTCAAAATGGTTCAATTCGTTCAAAGTAGTCCATATGGTTTGACTAGTTCAAAGTTACAGATGGTCTAGTGATTTAGAAGTTTAGAAGGATCTTGATTCATATCAAAGTACTCATATTTAGGGTTAAGTTCAAGTGTAGATTCTCTAATTCCAAGTTTTAGAATGAATGGTTCATGTTTTGTTTATGAAAATGCTTCCAAGTGTATCCAAGTCAAATACAGTCAAATTGGGTTTAGAATGGTTCCAATAGGTTCATGGTGGTTCATTTGGTTCAGAGTCCAAATTCAAGTTTAGGTTTGACATCACAAGTACAGACCCAATGTCTAGAATTGGGTTTAGGGGGCCAAGTTTTCTAGTTTGAAAGTACAAGTACCATATTGAGAATTTCAAAACTCAAAGCCCCTTTTACTTCTAATATTATAACATCCAATAGTCAAAGCTGAAAATACATGATGCATTGATAAAGTTAAATATGGAAGCACTTCCTAACTGGTACTTTGAAGATGATTTTGTAATGGTTGGAGGTTTGAGTTGGAGCTTAGTTGTCTAAAGAAAGATAAAGCTAATTTCCCCTTATTTATCTACATCTCTATATATCAGGTACTTTAACGATTAAAGACACTCAAAAATGATTTCTTATCCACAAATGACCAATTAGAGTATGGTATAATTAATAACAAGCCTCATAAATGGCATGGGAGTGATGAACAATATAATAGTCATTCACAAGACCCTAAGTAGTTAGCACAATGTTTATGGCAGTTCAACAATATATGTTGTAACTTTTTTCAAAGGATTGGATTTAATGAAATGAAAAATATTTCAAGCTTAGGACTGCAAATCGATGTGTAGATAAATATAACCCTATTTATTGGAGCTCGATAATTGGGAAGTCCATTAAGATAGATCGAGAATTTGAAGAAAATAAAGATCCAATATTATATTGGCCCATAAAGATTTAAAATTACTTCTCCCTAATTCAAATAGTCTTCTATTTTAAATAATGTCCTTCAGTGATATAATTAGTATATAATGGGTTAATCATGTTATTAATCCCAAAAATATCTTATGTCTCCTATGAAGGTAAAAGCTTCATTTTTGAAAAATCGTGCTTATTGGTTTACATTAACTTAGTCTCAATAATTCAAGGTAGTAAGATCATCTTGAAGAGGGGAATTTCAAACATTGAATGTCAAATGGGAATGGGACTCCATTTTGCATGATAAATTATTGCCTCTAGGTAGTTTTGGTACAAAAGTTGTAAGAAAGTCATGGTGGCATGATAGTTTGGCCTGGTCGGTGACCTTCAAACATAATTTTGCAAGATGTGACATGAATCATTGGGCTTTATAAGAACACATCAATGGTTCAATTATTCTCTATTCAAGAAGAGTGGTCAGAAAGTGTTTGAAAAAATGATTAGATAGAAAAGAAAAGTTGCTCGGGTCATATGTAGAAGATTCTTCCATCAAATTTATCAAAAAAATAGTGCATAACTTAGTGTTTTCCACCCTTTCCTTACATTCAGATTTACATGATTCAAAAAGATGATGACATTATTGAGAGTCGTTTCACAACACGTTGGGGGTGATTGTGTTCCAAAGTGAAGATTATGCACTTGGGAGCATAGATGAAATGTGACAGATCAAAGACTTTGTTATGTAACATATAGATCAGTCGAGTCAAGTGCAACATAATGAAGTCATGTGGATCCAATATATTATTGGAAATTAACACTAGCTAGGAGGCCCTTGAATGAATTAGTTTTCAAAAATGATAACATGTGGTGACTAGTCATATCATATCAAAATATAAATGGAAAATGTCACAACATCATAATATGCAAAAACCTTAGGAGATATTGGTTACCCATATATAAAATTACCACCTTCACAATAGAAGGATGTGTTGGTCTAGAGTGGGTAGTTTTAAAAGGATGGTGAATATAATAGAAACTACATTGTAGACATTTCCCAATCCCAACTATGGAGAGTGCCATTAATATATGCTACTGGTTCCAGCCTTAATTCCATGTTATGGATAGGATATCTCTTGAGAATAATGAACTTTAGAAACTAATTGTGAATTTTATGAAGTTGAATCAAATGGACAACATACATGACATATAATAGAGAGGTTGGTTTTAAAGACATTATTTGTGGAATGGAGAGAATAGATGTATTATGAGCTATACAAAGAATAATGTTCCACATTATTGTTGGAAGTATTATAATATGTCAATTATGGAAAGAAAATTATGGTGAGTCATCACCAATGTTGTAATGTCCACCAAATGCCACCTTATATATATATATATATATATATATATATATATATATATATATATATATATATATATATATATATATATGGCACAATGAATGGGCTGGTGGTTATAATTTTAATGTTGATAAAACATTAAAGTCACATGAGATGAGAGAGAATAGGATTTTAAAAGAACCAATTATATAAATCTGAAAAAGATCATTGAACAGTAAAAAAGGAATAAATATGCACAAGAAAGGGGAAAAGGGAGTTTTGCTTCTTTCAGAGGCATGTATGCTACATAGGAGAAGGACAATTTTTCTAGATGTAATTGTAACATAGAGAGGAATTGGAATTTGTTAATTTTTCTTTTGAATATTTATTGTTGGTGTGAGGATCAGAATGGTCAATCGGTTATGCCTCATTATATTTTGAAATAAAATAATGTATTACCTTGATGTTTGAGTTGAGATTAGTATTTTTGATTGCTAATTATTTGTAGGTTATTGGAGTCTTACTCTTAATGTTGTTGGAAATATAAGAGGAGTAACTAAGAGGGAAGGCGTGAATCAGTTACTACAAAAATAAATCCCACATCCCTTAGATGTCAATAAAAAATGCAAATAGATAAATGAATATTGTTGAAGCTTGATAAACACACAAAATGTTGTAACTTGATAATAACTGGATTAGCTCAATAAATGATAAACATATAAACCTTTAGATGTTATCTGAGATTACCATTACTTTAACTTAGATGCAAACAAATAAAAGAAAATAGCATGAACACATTTGACACCAGGATTTTGTTGGGCCCATTTACCATTGCACCAAAAGCCATGACTATTAGTGAACATGGAACACCACATAATTAACCAACCATAGGCAGGGGAGCGCATCACATCACCCAACAATCTCCCCCTCGACGCGCATATTAGGTGCTTACGCGGGTCAGGAAGGCACCGGGGAGATTTGAACCCATGACCAAGCCAAAACCAGGCTCTGATACCAATTGTTGGGCCCATTTACCATTGCACCAAAAGCCATGACTATTAGTGAACATGGAACACCACATAATTAACCACCTGTGGGCAGGGGAGCGCGTCGCATCACCCAACAGATTTAACATCGAAACCCAATTTGGGAAAAACCACCAATAGCAACTAGTTACTGATTTTCACTCTTCTAAAGTAAGCCCTATTAGGAGCCAATCCTATTAAAGGTTACAAAATACACTTTCAGGTGTGGCCCTATTAAAGGATTTAATCACCCTATTAGGAGTGGCTTGTTAGAGATCTTGAGAACAATTCAATGGAATTTCCACCTTGTTAGAGGATTTGCAAATAGTTGTAAAGACAACTCTGTTAGGAGATTTAGATCATTGCTACAATGGTTAGAGAGTAATAATGAGATGACTTGATTTGAATACAATTGAATTGCCAATTTTAAATCTCTATTCTATCTTGTACTTGATCCTTTCTGGTCGAATATGGCTTTGCTGCACTACAAGGATATTATGTTTATCCTTCATACCTGCTTCCTCTGCTCATCATTAAATCTTCAATCACATCATCATATCTTACACTTACACACTTTGAAATCACAACTTGACCTTAAACTTATATCTTCCACTTTGTCTAGTCAACTCAAATACAACTTAGAATAATCAATATTCATCACCTTAGTCGGATGAAATCAATAGATAAATTAATTAATCCTAATACAACAAAATAAGAAAATCCTTAGCTTGGTAGAAACTAACTCAAAAATGATTTCCTTTTTTAACCAATAGAAACTTGGTGAACACTGCAAACTTATGAAAATCCTTTGACAACTAAGTGAACTTGGTTAGCACTGGTTCCATCCAACTTTCCTTTGTTACCCAAGTGAGCTTGGTTAACATTCACTTACTGTAACTTTTCTTTTGATGCCTGAGTGAACTCGGTAGACACTGCCTTCTAATCTAGGCAAACACAAGAACGCTCGGTAGACACTAAGAACTATCTTCACTACCCGAGTGAGCTTGGCATATACTAACTGATAATGATATGAAATTTGAGTAACATCAAAGACAACACACAATTAATCAATTATATCCAACAATCTCCCTCTTTGGCATTGATGGCAACACAACATTTCATAGCATAATGAAATTTTGGATTTTAGATTTGAGAACTCCCTCTGTCAGTATGAGATTTTTCTTTCACTGGATTTAGTCTGTAACAGTAGCTACCAAGTTCATTCAAAACATTCTCCCTCTTTCAACAAACTTCTTCTTTGGAAGACTTCTCCCTCTTTAGTTCAAAAAATTTCTCAAAGTATGACAGTAAACTTCTCCCTCTTTGGAAACACATGCCAAAGACAATAACTCTATAAATACTAATGTACCTTAAGGATTGATTCATCTGCAATATGCCCTTGCCAATTTTGCACCAACTTATTGATCTTCAATAGGTCCTAGTTGATGCATTCACTAAACTTTATTTAGACTTAGATACAAAAATGCATCCTTAGGTAATGGCTTGGTGAATATGTTTGCAATCTATTCCTTTGTATTCACATATTCCAATCTAACTTCTTTATCTTGCACTAACTCTAGGAAGTGATATTTTATAGCAATATGCTTTGTTTTGGAGTGCATTACTAGATTCTTTGATATATTGATTGCACTTGTGTTATCACAATATACGAGAACTGGATCTTTGATCTCTACCTTCATTCCTTCCAATAGTTTTTTGAACAAAAAAATGCTAGAACAATTGACTACTACTGCTACATATTCTACCTTTGATGTGGATTGAGGTGTATAATTTTGCTTCTTGTTTGTCCAAGATACTAGTCTTTTACCAAGAAACAAAGCTCCACCATTAATTTTTTTTCTATCATCAAGACTTCTTGCCCAATCAGCATCAGTAAATACTTTCAAGTCCAAATTGCCTCCAAATTTGTACCATAAACCTTAGTCTTTAGCATCTTTTAGATATCTCATGATTCTCTTGATTTCCATCATGTGATTTTCTTTAAGATTTGCTGAGAATCTTGCCACTATTCCAATTGCTAAAGAAATATCAGGCCTTGTGTGTACTACATACTGCAATTTTCCAATCATTGATCTATAAGTGGTCTTATCTACTTCTTTGGAATCATCATTTTTGGAAAGCTTATGTCTAGTAGACATAGGTGTACCAACTAGTCTTGAATCTTTCATTCCAAATTTTTTCAATATCTCCTTGATATACTTAGATTGAGTGATGTAGATACCATTCTCGTTCTGTTGTATTTGCAATCCAACATGGAAATGTCAAATTATTTACTCATTTCTTCTGCGAATGCTTTGCATAAGAAATCATTTTTTGTAAATAGAGTATCATCAACAAATATTTCTACCAACACAATCTTCTTATCTGGTCCTTCTTTGATATACAGACTATTGTTATCATTAGTCCTTTGAAAACCAATCTGTACCAAATAATTATGAAGTCTTTCATAGAAGCTTTGGGGACTTGCTTGAGACCATATAATGCTTTGTGTAGTTTGCAAACCATGTCTCTTTTGCTATGATCTACAAAACCTTCAGGTTGTTCAATGTAGACTTCTTCATCAAGAATTCCATTCAAGAATGTAGATTTTACATCTATTTGATATACTTTATATCCTCTATGTGTTTCATATGCTAGTAAAGTTCTAACACCTTCTAGTCTTGGCACAAGAGAAAAAGTCTCACAATAGTCAATACCTTATTTTTTAGAATAACCTTTGCACACTAATCTTGCTTTATTTCTTGATACATTTCCATCTTCATTCAGCTCATTTCTTAATACCCACTTTGTACCAATTAAATTTTTATCCTTGGGTCTAGGAACAAGAGTCCAAGTTTTGTTCTTTTCTATCTATTCTATTTCTTCATTCATTGCTTCAATCCAACTTTCATTTTCTAGAGCATCTTTAACACTTCTAGGTTCAAATTTAGCAAGTAAACATGTACCTTTTAATTTCCTTCTTGTCATTGTTCCATCTTATTTGTCTCTAATTATTTGATCAGGTGCATGATGCCTTCTGACATATTTTTCTAACACTAGCTATTTGGTCTTTGAATGAGTTCCACCATCTTCTTCTTGAATTTCAGTTTCAAGCTCAAGTTCTTATGTTTGTGACTCAAGTCCATCAAGCTCGATTTGAACTAGCTTGGTAGCCTATATGTTTGGATTAGACCATGGATAGAAATAACAATTACATGCAAATATAACCAATATTAGAAAATAATAGATCACACAAAAAAGAACACAAGACACCAAGATTTAATGTGGTTCACCAAATCCCTGTGCTACATCCACCAAATAGCAAGTCTGATATTATTATGATCCAATGATTACAACCTGATTACAATCTGTAATCCCTTATAGCTCAATACTGCCACAAAAACATTTTTTTTTCATCACCACTATGAAACAATCCCTAACCCTGAGCTCTTTTATACAAGTATTTTTATCGCTTTAGGGTTATAATTAATAATTACATGTCAGCCAAAAATCTTGATAAAATAGGGCCCAAGAAAAAGAATTTATGAAGTATGTATAGTAATTTCCTGATCAATCACCACAATCTAACAATCTCCCACTTGGGAACTAATCAGACTCCACACTAAACAAAAAATTCCCACTTGGAGACTAATATTGTAGCTATATGGCTACTCCATGAGACTCCCACTAGATCAAACCACTCTAAACTCTATTGTTCTTTTATTCTCTTTCAATCTAGAAGACCAACCAAAGCTGAAGAGGATTTTAGTTTCTCCCTTGTGACTACCTTTGTAAACATATCTACTAGATTGTCATTTGTATGTATCTTGTCCATCTTTAACTGTCCATCCTCGAAAATTGACCAAATGAAATGGTACCGCAACTATATGTGTTTGGTCTTTGACTGCTGAGCTAAATTCTTTGCAAGATGAATGGCACTTTGACTATCTATAAACAAATAATTATCCTTCTAAGGGTGTCCCAATTCTTCCAATAAAAACTAAAGCCATATCATCTCCTTTGTAGGAGTTGATGAAATCCAACTCCACAGTGCACCAAGATCACATGCATGCAAATAGCTTGCTGAAGAGAAACTGAAGGAGCAAGAGCTTGAAGGAAACAAAGAAAGAGAAAATATTTCACAATAGGAAAATGAAATTGCTATGTGAATGAATGAATTTATAATGAGAGAGAGACCGAATATAAAGGCCTCAAGGAAGCTTTTAGAACAAGCTAGAAAGAGCTAGAAGATAAGGTTGACAACTAAGCATACTTCCACAAAAAGGTGGAATACACTACAAGGGAACAAACTCCTATGTTGTCAACAACTTATCAACTAAAATTATTAACTAATGCATTAACCTAAGTACACTTAAGTAATAGAATAAATAATTATTTACTCTAACACCCCCCCTTAACTGTAACTTAGGGGAATGCCTTAAGCTCACAAAAACTAAGATGTAATACAAAATGGGTCTCAGCAACAAGGCCATGTTAGGTACCCATGTACAATGCAAAGAAATGCAACCTCTAAAAATGGGGTAAGAGGGAAAACCTCATGGGGAAAAACCTCTCCCAAAAAGAGGTAAAACATGCTAAAAAAAACATGAAGTAAAGGAAGGAAGGCCTCAACGAGACCCCCCAAGGACAACATCCACTAGAGATGTTTCAAGAGACTCTCTCAAAATCATAAGTACAACCAGACCTCCCATGAGAGATAGAAAAGATGCCAAAGCCCCCCTAGAATAATGGAGCCCGTGGAGAAGGAATCGAACCAATGAAACTCCAATGCAGAGTAAACAAGGGAACCAAACAAGGAAACCCCTGAATGAGAGGGAAAATAGGAAGGCCTAGCTAATGCTCAAAGGAGAAAATATGATGATCCCAAAAGGGAATCCCCAAGGTAGGTGTGATAATACTGTCATGAATATCCATTGTATAATCCGCAATAGGTGCACCTAGAGGCTTGATGAATGGAGTTGGAGGATCAGGCAGAGCAGAAGAAGAATCCTACTGAAGAGAAAAGACCTCAACTGGATGTGGTTTGGTAGTCAAAATAGGGATCTCAAGAACAATACAAAGGTTCAAGTATCCTGATTGCACCACATGATGCTCCTACGAAAGAGAAGTAGTGTGCTTTGACAACAGAGATGGTGGAAAAAAGTGTGAGAAGGTGTAAAGATGGGTGGAAGAATCAATTGTCCCTATAAAAATAAGGCCTCCTATAGCAAGATCCTAAATGAAGATTGAATCTGTAGTGATCTCAACTGTTTTCTCTAATCAACTACGTGTAATCTAAGAAATTGAGAGAAGATTGGTAGACAAAGATGGAACATACAATACATCATTAAATATACCATCTTGGATGTGAACTAAACATTTCCCATAGACTGGTAGGGCAGCATGATTCTCCATGAGAATATGAGGAATGGGAGAAGCCTCAAGAGTAGAGAAGACACCTTGAGAAGATGTCATATGGTGAGAAGCACCTGAATCTAGTATCCAAGGGACCTACAAAGAGGTTGCAATGGATGACCATAATGCATGACCCTTTCCAAGATCCAGTATAGATGTCAAAAATGTGGAATAAGACTAAAAAGCATAACCCTATAAGGTAGAAAAGGATGGAGAGGAAATAGTGTTCTTCTCAAGAAGAGCTTGCAAATCTACAATTTTTTTCTCATAACCATCAAATCTCTTTTGAGAATAATGCACCTCATCATGAGATCCTTTCTAACAATAGGAATAGGTAGGAGTCTGAGTCTTGTTTTTCCCCTTCTTCTAAGAAGAAGATGATGAACTAGTAGAAGGGGAATCTGATATCTACTTTGGCTTCTACTCCTGTGTATCCTTGGCAAGCAATGCCTACAACTATGAACCTAAAAGTGAATCCATCTAAGTGATCTTAGACTATTCATGAGTTAACCGATCACAAAATATCTCAAATGAAGGCATCTTGTGTCTATCACCCAAGGCATCCATAGTGGAGTCGAAAGTGGAAGAGAAGATCTGATATTGTCCCCTCAATTTTGAGAGTATAAAAAAGGTACACTCATCATCTATCTTGGTTTTTCCACATCCCTGCAAAAGTGTACGTAGAGATTTGAACTTCATCAAGAAGTCCTCAATGGTGGGAAAGCTGTCAGGTGTCAAAGAAGTCAACTATGTGTCAAGCTAAAGTGCCCAAAACTCATTCACTATGCCAAAAAAATTCTAAAATTTGAGCCAATAAGCCCATGGAGTGGTCAAACCATCCAAGTGAAATAGTAGACTATCTAAAATGTTTAGTGCAATCAATCTCATTGCCTCATCCATTTTATTCTTGTGCTGAAGAACCTCAAAAGGTACGATAGAGCATATTGGTTCTCATCCACACATGACCATAAACCTCTTGACATGAGAAGCCTTGTCATTTGTGCCTTCCAGGTGTGATAGTTGTGTGGCATTAGCTAGGTCACAGAAAGATCCAACATTAAGAGAAGAAGATGGAAGCAGAAGGGTCTATTCTGAGGTAAATTGTAGAAAATAAAATGCTCCCCCCCACAATTCAAAAGAGATAAATTAACCCCCCCAATGTATGATTTGGGCCCTCTATACTTAGTGCGACCACAATAGCCAATTTAGGGCCTATTTCTAAAAGTAGTATTTCTCTCCATAGAACCTATAATCTAATTGTAGATTTGGAAAGTAGATAAAAAATATACACTTTAGAAAAAATGGAACCTGATTATGTGTCCAGATGAGCCCGTACAAAGCATTTAAAGTGGCAAAAATTATGATTTGTGAGTTGCAAAAAAATTTAGGAAGAGAGATCTCAAACTACCTACACCAATGTGTAGATTACAAATTTCTACCCCAAAACAAAAAAACTTGCTCAAAAAAATGAGTCTGTATGAGGGAGATATCGTTGTTTGAAAATCACCTTTGTAGTTATTTTTTTAAATCGCCACCATTGCACCTCCAAAAATTAAAGGAAAAATCCCAAAAAATGTTAGATCTATTATGTCAAATCCTCTTTCTCCCTTTTCTCCAAATACTGAAAAAATATTCTTCCTCCTGTTTGAAGAAAAAATCACAAACAAACTAGAGTTTGTGTCTCTGAATCATAGCTTCAAAAATCCTTCAAACCAAGAAGCAATAGGGAGGCTCTAATACCATGTAGGAGTTGATGAAATCCAACTCTATAGTTTTCCAAGATCACCTACATGCAAATAGCTTGCTGAAGAGAAATCGAAGGAGCAAGAGCTTGAAGGAAACAAAGCAAGAGAAATTATTTCACAATAGAAAAATGAAATTGCTATGTGAATGAATGAATTTAAAATGAGAGAGAGACCAAATATAAAGGCCTCAAGGAAGCTTGTAGAACAAGTTGGAAAGAGCTAGAAGATAAGGTTGATAAATAAGCATACTTCCACAAAAAGGTGGAATACACTAGAAGGGAACAAACTCCCGTGTTGTCAACACCTTATCAACTACAATTATTAACTAATGCATTAACCTACGTAAAATTAAGTAATAGAATAAATAATTAATAAATAATTATTTTCTCTAACATCTTTGGCTACCTCTATAGTAGCTACATACTCTACCTCTGTAGTGGATAAAGCATTAACCTTTTGTAACCTAGAAACCTAGCTCATTGCTGCCCCACCAATAGTAAAGATGTAACCTATAGTACTCTACCTAGTATCAATATCCCCTGCAAAATCTGAGTCAACATAGCCCTGTAAATCAGTAGTAGAGCCCCCAAAGTGTAAACACTTATTGGATTTTCCTCTCATATATCTAAGAATCCATTTGACCACATTCCAATGCTCAATTATTGGATGACTCATATACTTGCTAACGACTCCCACTACATGTGCAATATTTGGCCTTGTACATACCATAGCTTACATCAATCTTTCTACAGCTGAAGCATAGGGTACCTTAGACATCTTATCCTCCTCTGCTTGTGTCTTGGGACACATCTCCTTAGTCAATTTCAAATGACCAGGTAAAGGTGTGATGATAGCTTTAGCATTCTCCATAGAGAAATCTTGCAACACCTTCTCAACATTATCAACCTTAGATAGCATCAATTTTCTATTCTTGCTATCTCTACAAATTTTCATACCAATGATTTGTTTTGTTGGCCCCAAATCTTTCATAACAAATGCATGTGCTAATTGGTGTTTCAACCTCTTAATATGATCCATGTTAGACCTAGCTACAAGCATATCATCAACATATAAACATAAAATAATGTAGCTATCATCATCACATACAAGTTCTTTGGTTAATGAGATTCTGCCTCTTCCTTTTATGCAACAAGTTTCATTATCTCCAAACCTTACACTACCACCATCATAGTCTTCAAAATGTTCAAGCTTTGTTTTGTCACCAGTCATATGATGTGAACAACCACTGTCTATGATCCAAGTATCATTTTTGCTCATATGAGAGATAAGTGTCATCTTATCTTCCTCATCATTATTAGATTCATCTTTTACAACAATATAAACAATTTCATCTTTACTATTGTTAGAATCTTTAGAGTCCTTAGCCATAAAACATATTTTCTTACTTTTGTCCTTGAATGATTTGAAATCTTTCTTGCCATTGCACTTGTGACCTTTCTTCTCATCCTTGCTTTGCTTGTTTGGGCATCTAGTTGCAATATGACCAATTTTCTCACATGAAAAGAAGATTAGGGGAACCTTACCTTTATATTTTCCTTTGCCACTAGAATATTTCCTTGCAAATAGAGCTTCAACAACTTCAAGATCACTGTTAGGACTTTCTTCTGATTCTTCTTCACTCTCTGACTAAGAATCCTTTATCTTCTTGCCTTTTTCTTTAAGTGAAAGCCTGGCCTCAAATGTTGATTCAATGTTCTTGGAAGCTAGAATATAATTGTCATAGTTATCTAGCTCAAATGTTGTCAACCTTCCTACTATGGCATCCAAATTTATCTTATGATTTGCTTCACATCTTCTTTCTTGAATTGTAGATACTCTAATTGCATAAATGGGAAGCAATGTTCTAAGAACTTTACTTACAACTATTTCCTCCTTGATGTCTCCTCTAGAAGTTTTGATTGCACTAACTCTTGCTTTGACTCTTTCAATATATTTGACAATGTTTTCATTCTCTCTCATTCTCATCTAATCAAATTGTCCTCTTAGACTTTTGGCTTTGGCTCTCCTTACATTGTCATCACCTCCATAGATATCCTTCATCTTGTTCCACATAGCAAAGGCAATTTTGCAGTCCTTGATATCATCAAATCTCTCATAGCTTAGGGTAGATGCAATGTCTATCATCATGGTGTTATGAGTCTTCTTCTCAGCAATGTCATTAATAGATAATGTGCCAGAAGGAGTTGTGTATTCTTCATCAAGGTATTTATATCTTGTATCTCCAATAGAAGCCAAATGAAGTCTCATTAGTCCCTACCATGCTAAAAATTTATCTCTGTTAAGCCTTGGAATTTCCCTCTTGTAAGACATCCTGATCTTTAGCTTAGGTCCTTGAAACCTTTCCTGCAAGCACCAAAAGCTCTGATACCAATTGTTGGAAATATAGATGGAGTGACTGAGAGGACGCGGTGAATCATTTACCACAAAAACAAATCCACAAATCCCTTAGATGTCTAATAAAACTAGTTATTGCTATCATTCAGTAAACATATAGAAAAATGTTGTAACTCGGTAGATGCAGTGTATGTTAATTTTAATGGATCTTTAAACATTCGTAGTGATTAACATGCAACCATAAAAGAAATAACATGAACACATGAGACACAAGATTTAATGTGAAAACCTAATATGGGAAAAACCACCAAGTAACTAGCTATTGATTTTCAGTCTTCTAAAGTGAGCCTTGTTAGGAGCCAACCTGGTTAAAGGTTACAAAACACATTGTTAGGTGTGACCTTGTTAGAGGATTTAATCACCCTATAAGGAGTGGCCTTGCTAGAAGTCTTTAGAAAAATTCAATGGAACTATCACCTTGTTAGAGAATTTATAAATAGTTGTTAAACCAACTCTGCTAAGAGATTTTGGAATCACTGCTACAATGGTGAGAAAGTAACAATGAAATGACCTAAATGAGATGCAATTGATTTTTTTGAATACAAATCTCTATTCTGCTTCACTAGATCCTTCTTGATCAAGTAAAACTTTGCTGCTCCTCGAGGATATCTGACCATCCTTCAAAGTTCCCTCACACTTTCTTCTTCAATCAATACACTTGCATGCTCACTTCTTACACTTCAGAATCCTCAACTTGACCTTTTATTTATACCTTTCAAATTGTCAAGTCCACCCAATTACAACTTACAATTATCAATAATCATTACCTCAGTCATCTACAATCATTACTTCAAACAATTAAACTTTATTTCACAAATTAACAAAATCCTTCATTGGCCGACCCTGCTTGGTAAGCACTGTTCCTAAACTGATTTCTTGTGTTAACCAACAGAAGCTTGGTTAACACTGCAAACCCTACAAAAATCCTCTAGAGACCAAGTGAACTCAATAAGCACTGACTTTCCTTTGCTAACCATGCGAACTCGGTTAACACTGACTTCTGCCAAAAAATCTTTTGACACCTAAGTAAACTCGATAGACATTGTCTTCGCAAAGTAATTTCCAGGAATGCTCGGTAGACACTGAGAATTGTTTTGCTGACCAACTGAGCTTAATAGACACTGAAAATTGCTTTGCTGACCAACTGAGCTTGGTAGACACTGAGAATTTCTTTGTTGACCAACTGAGCTTGGTAGATACTGACCAATAACTAATATGACATTTGTGTAACATCAAAAATAACATGCAATTGGACAACTGTATCCAACACCTTTACCCCTAACCAACTCATCCACCTATACTAACCTCACTTAGCCACCTAACTAACCCATCCCATCAAATCTAAGCCAATTGTCCTCTAATCCAAGACTAATCCTCACTCTAGCCATGTGCACAATCTGAATCCTAGATTAAGAATTCCTAACCCAAGCTAAAGTTAAACTTCCATCCACCTATCATTTTAATATTCAAACAAATACTTCACCCTCCATTTTAATATTCAAACAAAGACTTCACCCTCCATTTTAATATTCAAACAAAGACTTCCATCTACCTCCCATTTTAATATTCAAACAAAGACTTCACCCTCCAATTTAATATTCAAACAAAGACTTCACCCCCCTCCCTATTTTAATATTCAAACAAAGACTCTACATCCTCTTTTAATATTCAAAAAAAGACTTCATCCCTTAGTTAATTAATTAATTTAATTAACTATAGTTCAATTAATAAAATCAAATGATAACCTTAAATCAATTTATTAATTAAATATCTATTCCTCTATTAAATTAAACAAATCCTCAAATCTATTTAATTTAATCTCACATCCCTCATTTTATTAAGTAAATCATTTAATAAATTATCCAAACCCCTAAACATCCTTAAACCCTACCTTCACCCCTAATCCAACCCATCCACCCATACTAACCTCACTTAGCCACCTAACTAACCCATCCCATCAAATATAAGCCACTTGCCCCCTAATCCCCCTCTAATCCAAGTCTAATCCTCACTCTAACCATGTGCACAACCTTAATCCTAGATTAAGAATTCGTAACCCAAGCCAAAGTCAAACTTACATCCACCTCCTATTTTAATATTCAAACAAAGACTTAACCCTCCATTTTAATATTCAAACAAAGACTTCACTCTCCATTTTAATATTTAAACAAAGACTTCACACCCACCCCCCTCCAATTTTAATATTCAAACAAAGACTTAACATCCTCTTTTCATATTCAAACAAAGACTTCATCCCCTAGTTAATTAATTAATTAAATTAACTATAGTCCATTTGATAAAATCAAATGATAACCCTAAATCAATTTATCAATTAAATCTCTATTCCTCTATTAAATTAAATAAATTTTGAAATCTATTTAATTTAATCTCATATCTTCCATTTTATTAAATATATCATTTAATAAATTATTAAAAAAAACCCTAAACATCCTTAAATCCTACCTTTACCCCTAATCCAACCCATCCACCCATACTAACCTCACTTAGCCACCTAACTAACCCATCCCATCAAATCTAAGCCACTTGCCCCCTAATCTCCCTCTAATCCAAGCCTAATCCTCACTCTAACCATGTGCACAACCTTAATCCTAGATTAAGAATTCCTAACCCAAGCCAAATTCAAGCTTCCATCCACCTCCCATTTTAATATTCAAACAAAGACTTCACCCTCTGTTTTAATATTCAAGCAAAGACTTCACCCTCCATTTTAATATTCAAAGAAAGAATTCCATCCACCTTCTATTTTAATATTCAAACAAAGACTTCACCCTCCATTTTAATATTCAAACAAAGACTTCCATCCACCTCCCATTTTAATATTTAAACAAAGACTTCACCCTCCATTTTAATATTCAAACAAAGACTTCACCCCCCCATTTTAATATTCAAACAAAGACTTAACATCCTCTTTTAATATTCAAATAAAGACTTAACCTACTTCATTAAATCCCAAACCACTTTTCTCTTAATCTCATCCTAAGCTAAGTCCAATCCCTTCCTTAAGCATGTGCACAACTTTAACCAAGGGTTAAGAAAGTCTTAAACTAAGCCAAAGTCAAAGTTCTATCCTTGAAGTATTGCATTCTTATCCAAGAGCCTTAAAGGCTCTTACATGACTTAAAGGCTCTTTAAAGACTTTTTACACCTATTTTCCACACTCATTCTCTCTTTTCCTCCCTCATAACTCCCTCTAGCCACCTATCTTAACCCTCTTCCCTATCCAATATACTTATGACACTTGTCACAAGGCTAGAGCTTTGATGAAGCACAATCCATGTGCTCTCTTCTCCTTGCATCTTAGCCCTCCTTAACCAATTCCCCTTCCTTGCATCCTGACCCTCTATCTCACTACCCCTTGGCCTATAAATGAAACCCTCTCCCTTCACAAATAGAATCCACTTCTATGCTAATGTTATAATGCTATTTTGAGAGCCTAAGGACTATCAAAATACCATCATAATTGCAAAATCTATCCACAAATCCATTATGAGCCATATCCTCCATTGAAGATTGAGTAATATCATTGAGCACACATCCCATCTTTTAGACACATCTACGCATCAAAGGGAAAATTGCTTGGTTTAAGAGGTTTGCACATTCTTAGGCTACTTTGGTACTTTAATTCTCTTTCGTCCAATCATATATGTGAGTTAAATCTATTGTTTTGAAAGTTTTGGTTATTCATTGTATTCCTTTAACCACTAGTTTTATAGCTCTACATTTTGGCACACCCAGTGGGACCAACCCACAACCATAAGGTGAAATTTATTTATTTATTAAAAAATAAATAAATAAAATTTCACCTTCTCCTTTCCTTGTATTTTCTTTATATTACAAATTTTCTTTAATATTTATATATTTAACCTCCCAAAAAAAATTTGTGTTACACTTTTTTTGTGAAAATTTTGTAAAAATATGTATATTCATATATATGTATTTTTTTTTAAAAACAAAAAATCAAAAAAGTGTAAAATACATGCTTGTATTTTTGGAGTGGCATGGATTTTAGCTCCCAATTTTTTCTCAATTTCTTGCAAGCACCACCTAGACCTAGTTGTCGGCCACCACAACACCGCTCCTAATCACCGCAGCCATGCAGCCCCACCTACCTTCTCTGTCAGTGGCCTACTCCATCCCTACCTTGCTTCCTCTATCGCCTCTGTGCTCCTCCCATAGCCTACTCTTTGTCCTGCGCAACCCTCCACTGCTACCCATACCAATTTCCCACAGCCTCTGTCACTGCTTCCACCCTTTGTTGTTACCTCCAACGCCTCCTATAGCCTCCTCACAGCCTGCGGCCTTTGAAGACTACCACCACCACTACAACTCCCACTCGCACCCATTCATTGGGTCCCAACCACATTAGTAACACATCATCAAGCTAAGTCACTGCCTAATCGTGCATAGTTAGCACCCATTGGATCTGCCATGTCAGCAAGTCATTTTTTTCCTATGACCATCAAATTTAAACTTGCACTTTGATGATGTCAGCATGACATCACTTCTACATGCCCTTTCTAAGCCTTAAGAAGCAACATTCGGTGTTTTGCTCATAACTTGAGCATCTAGACTCTGTTTTTAGAAAATAAAATATCATCAAAAAGTTGGTTCCGAGCCCATCATGATGGTGTTGGTTTTATCATGTTTTGAGGCTTTTTAGATACTTATTTTTTCTATCAATAACCGAACTTTATTCTTAATATTTTCATTGCAGGGTTATTTCATTTTTTCTTTCGATACCCTAACTTGTGGTTTTGTAGGGATATTTGCTAACTCGTGCATTGTCGGTTGAAGAGTTCTAAGAAACCACTAACCATGTTTCTTGCAGGTTTTCCTTAAATGTTTTATTGGTCTTGGAATATCAACTTGAATGTTTAAGAAATTGTCTTTTAATGCATGTTGCTAAAATAAATCTTAAATGCCATAGACTAAATTCTAACATTTTCATTGGAATGCATGATTGACACACTCTTGAATACTAAAGGTTAAAAAGAATGAATGCGATAAACATTTGATTTTGGGTATTAAAGAACATTGCAAATCAACACACTTCAACTTTGGTGCTTAAAATGAACTTCATTCAATCTCGAATGCTCTAAAGTAAAAACGTTCTTATTCCCTCCTTTTCAAGCTTTCACGTGCACAATTTACTTTTGTTGACTCGATTTACCTTTGTTGGCGACGCCATCTAGTTGGAATGAACATCTGAATGTTAATCACATATCTCTTCAAGTTATATGATAGAGAATCTAAAAGCTTCAGAAATAGAATGAATCAAGTGTCTTGTGTGTATTGAGATTGTGCCTTTTAGCACATCTTTGACTTCTCTATTTCTTGCAAAGTAGAACCATTTAAATACATGATGCATGTACTGAAGTTGTTAGCAAGACCATTCACAACAACCTAAGAGTGCTTCTAGTGAGTTCATCCACCTCTAGGAAGCCCATCCCCTTTGGTGAGAAGCTCAAACTAGTAAATAATCTAGCTAGTATATAAATGAGGGGAAGGGTAAACTTTCTCACTCTATTAAGCAAGTTCAGGTGGTGTGTTTCTAGGGGTAGCATGAGGTGGAAAAACTTTCCCATGATTTCAGCATGTCCATGATAGATTTTTAAGTGGATCACATACATAACAACCATTTGGCTAACACCACAGACCTAATTACAAACCAAATTAGTAGCTACCCTTTTATCCTTGGTATGTTATTTGCAATGCAAGGGAAACAACATCCCTCAAGATTACTCACCATCGTGCTCCCCTGGTAGAGGCATAAGACTACTTGGGTTTCATCTCCAAGGGTCGTTCCCATAGAAGGGGGACTTCTATTTTTCATGCTTTGAAGATTATTTGATGTGTATCATTTGTCAATCGAGTCTTGTATCGACTCACCTCTTCGATGAGAGGGACATATTGCACTAGAATCAGGAGAATCAAGTTGTGGGCCATTGAATAGCATGTTGCAACCAAAATTTGACCTTAGGGATAAAGAGTGTGTTTGAATTGTCTTATTTGTGCTCAAGATTTATGAGAAACATTTGTAAAACATACACTATTCTATGGTTACTATCAAATCCTTTCGCTAAAGAGATCACTTGTTTGTCTTTCTCAAAGTTGCTTTGTCCTTTGAGAAATTATTTGTTCACAAATCATAGCATCGGAAAAGGTCTTATCTTTTTTATCCCAAAAATAGTTGTTAGCAAGTACATTCACAAAAACTTTGGTTTTGTTGGTTCAACTTCACCCTTTTTCAAAAAACTATCCTTGTTATTTCAAAAAGCAGTCACTAACACAAGTCCAATTGTAAAAAAACTTATCCTTCTTTGGTTCAAAGATTGCCTTTCTCAAAATACCATTGTTACATATCCTACTTGACCAAAAGCTTTCCTTGCAAAACAAAACCTCAATTTTAAAAATAAACAAGATCCTTTAGCATCACCAATTTTGAGCTTTGTTTTCCTAAAAGAAATCTCCATCCATCTCACTATCATAGTTATCCTCAAAACTAAGCATTGTTTAGGATAAACTATCACTTGTGTCCTGCATCACCTTAAGCAAAAGGTTGGGCTACACATTTGATCCCATTTGTCTTCCAAATGGTCACAAAGCTACCTTAGGGTTTGATATCACCACCACATATTCAAGTTCACACTTAAGGGAAACACAATCTCCTCCACGTAGTACCATATCATTTACACTTCCTAGATACCATTAGAAGCATGTTTTACACATCCTCCTTTGCATCTTAGGAAATCCTTCCACCCTAGTCACACCTAGGTAAATCATCTTGTCACATACACTCATCACCATATCTTTTTTATTTCATCCTTAGAAAAGTTAGCATTTCATACCACCAACCACACATTTTGGTAAACAGAAGAAGAAAGACATGGATCATAGTCTTAGTAGTAGCACGGCTCAGGCTTAGCCATACCCCATAGTTTCGAAAGCACCACCAGATCCACCATCACAAACTCCCAAAGAAATAGGTTCTTCCATAGATATTGATGCTTTCATGAACCAACCTGGACACTCAACTATTTTTAATGCCATCATAAATAGAAATAGGGAGACTGTCATGGAAAACTTCTTAAGAGATAATGTTGGTGCCTTTGATTCTGGATGAACACTACCTCTCAACATTACAGATCTTGCACATCCTCTATTTGAATGGAAACCACCATCTGCAGGGTCATCTATCCCTCATGATCCTTTCTTTTCACCAAACTGCGGGTATCAACCAACACACACAAAACTAGTAGACCCGAATATCCCTTCAACATAGCTCACTACTCCCCTTCCACAAAACACTCAACCCATCCTCACTCAACCCTTAGTTCATACCACATCCCAACCAACCTTAAGTGTATCATCTACATCTGCTTCCACCATCCCTATCCCTACTTCACAATACACCCCCTTTTCACTTGATAGCATTTCATTTCCCCTTCCATCCCAAAATGCATCTAATCCATTTACTAGTACCATAAACATCCAACCTATATCCTAGTACACTACAGGAATGCCTCCATTAGGGTCAAACACTTCATCCTCCATTCCCCCCAACATCATTGTCAATCCATTTGTCGCTAGCCAAAGTACTTTGGCCTCATTTCCATTAGGACCTTGGAGTTTTGGTATAGCCCAAGGGCCTACCACCAATATCCCCTTTAGCATTGCATCCATGCTTGTACCTCAATCACATTCAACCCTTCCTTCTCAAGTCTATTCATTACCACCCATTACCAACTATTTTCCTATGCCACCCTTAGGAAATAGCCAAATCATCCCTCCACTACAGTACCCTGCTGCGTACAGTCTACCTCACATTAATTACCTTGAACCTATTACTACTCAATTGATCTCTCATGTAGGAGCACAACCAACATATATTAGGCAAAGTATACATTCCCAAAGCATGTCCCAAGCATTTCCAACACTACCATCTTTCCATTTGCAATCATCATGTCAACAGTATGCCCAGATATCCACATAGAATTATCTAATATGGGAACAACCTCATGTTTACCCTCCCCATCAACCATCTACCCAACAAATGCAGCATTATGCACAAACTACATTCCAACAACCCATAGCATCCATCCCACCAGCTGTGCAACCCATTTTTCCACAAACACCATATGGCAGTCAAGGTTTCCCATATCAATCTCCAACATTTGTTACGTATTCCACATTGGGGGCACCTATTACTCCACCCATGAACTCTGAATGGGAAGAAATGAAGAATGCTCTCAAGGACCTCAAAAATGGAATGGATTCCAAACCTTTTAAATTTGAAAATGATTGTCCATATCTGTTTGACAAAACCATCATAATGACACCATTTCCTAAACACTTTGAGATCCCCAAGTTTGATAAATTTAGGGGGAAAAGTGATCCAGTCACACATGTCAAAGAATTCTATATGCATTTCCAAGAAGTGGCCTATAATGATGTATTCCTCGTGCATTTTTTTCCAAAAAGCTTTGGAGGACCAGCCCTAGAGTGGTTCTGTCATATCCCCCAGGGTACCATTAAAACCTTCGCTGATCTTTATGAAGCCTTTGTAGCTCAATATGTTCATCTTGTTGAAACTAAATTATCTGTAGTAGACCTAGTTCATACCAAGCAAAAAGGAGGAGAAAGCCTTGCAGTATACTTACAACATTAGCAAACCCTCACAACTAGGATCTCATGTACCATCTGAAAATGTCACCTTGTCAAAATGTTCATAAATAATGCACATCCTAATCTTGCCTATCACATGGTTATGAAATATTTACAAACATACAAAGACATTAAGGAAAAAGGTATGGGACTTGAACAAGGGCTCATCAAGGATGGTGTCATCAAACTTTACAAAGAAAACACCCAAAATCGAGGCCCAAGCAATAACAAAACATGGTATTGGAATAAAAACAAAAATAGGATGACAGATGGCATCACTGACACCCAAAATGTTCATATTGTTGGGGCAACTACCAACATTCCCACCACATCTTGTCAATAGAAACCTTATTAGCAACAACCCCCTATATATCAGCAACCACCTATGTAGAACTATCAACAAGTACCCACCCATCACAATCAAACCAATGCCATCACACTTTCAGCTAGACCTAAACCACATGTTCAGAGACAACCACACATATACGCCTCATTGGGGGAGCCCCTTGATGCAATATTTGAAAAACTAGCCTAGGATAATCTTGTTCATTATCCGCAAACACAACCCTTGGAACCTAATTAGTCTAGAGCATCCTAGTATAAGGATAATGAGTTCTGCAAATTCCATCATGTCAAAGGACATACCACCCTTAAGTGCATGCAACTCAAAGATTATATCCAAGACCTTATTGACCAGAAAGAGATCACAGTAGGGGCACAAGCTTCACCCAATGCGGGGTTGATGATATATCACAACGCTCTTCCTCTTAATAACACAAACATAGGAAAAGTACCTACAAACACTCCTACCAACAAACCAAATAATGCTCCAAATAAATAAGGGGATAACTGAGATAAGTCTCAAAACTATACCTCAGCATATTTGGACTATGGAAGCCTTATTATTTGCATATCACAAGTTGAGTCGTCTATCAATGTGTTAAACATCAAAGACCCAAATGCCCAATGTGCAATTACTACTCGCCGAGCTTAGCTCAATATAGTTGGCCCACCTGTGTTTGCAACATCAAGACCACCTTCATCGGGATCATCCTCATTAGGACCACAATATAATATCTCGGAACACCTTGGAAACACACCAACTCAAATTTCCATTCTAGATCTCTTACAAACAAGCCCACTTTATCAAGAGATCCTTGACAGTACTCTCCATGAGTCATGCATCCCCACTGACATAAACACCATCGAGTTCTGCAACTTGATTGGCCCTCTTTTCACATCATGTGCTTTATCCTTGAAAACCACCGACATCCCAGTAGTTGAACCTGATCATATCCTTCCACTTCGCATAGCTGTCATAGTTTTTGACTTTGTAGTCAAATAGGTCATAATAGATAATGGATCATCTTTAAATCTATGTACTTTAAAATTTATCAAATAGGTAGGATACACTGAGGCAGATATCATTAATGAGGTAATTACCATCAAAGCATATGACAACTTGGAGCGCACCACTGAAGGAACCATCTTGCTACCTATCAGAGTCGGCCTAGCCACTCAAGAAGCAGTTTGTCACATAGTTGATCTTAACCTTCCATACAACATCCTCCTTGGTCGACCATGGATTCATGCCATGAAAGCCATTCCATCCACATATCATCATTGCATCAAGTTTCCACATAATGGCACTAAGGTAACCATCCACGCAGATCCCGAACCCTTTGCTTGTTGCAATGTGGTTGAAGCTTCATACACCAACCATTGTCCTGGAATTGAAATTGGCCACACTGTGGCTAGTTCCTCTGGCACCTGCCACAATCCAGATACCATTTTAGCTTCCACCCTTTCCACAGTTAAGATCAACTACCAAGGTTGTGGAGAGTATAGTCTCATAGATGCTTTTGCTATCAGTGTTTTTCCCCTCAGTCCACATACTCAAGGGTGTCTGACATATCAAGTACCAAGGAAAAATACAACCCCTCAGCTAAGGAAATTGGGCCCTACCACATTCATTATCAAAGGTATCCTCGATGGAGAGGAAACCACTCCAGACATTAGTACATGGCTATACAAAGAGCCACCTCCAAAGAGTGAAGAACTTCTCAATCACCTCAAATAAAAATACCCAGGGTCACATCACCTTGCCACTGAACAATGGGATTATCAAGGAGGTGGTCTAGGTCATCTAGAGTCTAGCATTAAGTAGCCTGTGGAAGCATATAAAAAAAAGAAAAAGAAAGGCTTAGGCTATGGACTCCCCGCAACTTAGGGCACTGCAACAAAAGGCCACGCCTTTACAAACATCCAAAACAGTCTCATTGAGGTCAAAGACATTCTTAGGGAAGTAGAAAAGAAAGCCTACAATGATATTTTCCTTGATGAAATTATCCTAGGAGCCTCTATGCTCTACCAATTATCCTTAAATCTCATAGACCTACCCCTCTCTCACCTTGAACTCATTGATTGGGACCAACCAATTGTGGTCCATGTTGACAAATTCTCTACTGAGCACGCACTCTTTAAATTTATGGGGGCAAAAACACCGCATAAACGACCACCACCACCATCAACATATGTGTACAAACTAGATCCAATAGGTCACTTTGGGAAAGAGGAAGTCTCCAGTCACAAAACTGAATTGAAAAGGAAAAAAAAAAAAAAAAAAAGAACCATCCTCTGGTGAAAACTCTTTTGGGACACCTTTGGATGATTCAAAAAATGAAATGAAAATAAAGGATGTATTTGATGATGAAAACCTCTCAGAGGCACATGAGGATGGAGATTTTATCCTTCCCCCATAGGATCATAGGCCTCCCATATCTTTAGTTTTAACAAAAGAAACTAGACTAGTCAATATCAGTCTAACTAAAGTACCACATATCACATATACCGTGGCATGTCTACCACCTAAGCAAGAAAATCTTCTCATTGAAATCCTCCATGAAAATTTTGGTCACTTTGCATGGTCCTATCAAGACATGCCAAGGTTGGACCCCAAGTTAGTAGTACACCATTTGGCCGTGGATCCAAAGGCCAAACCTGTCAAGCAAAAGCTCCGTAAGATGCACCCCAAAGTTGCTTTGTTGGTTAAAGTAGAGTTAGAAAAATTACTAGAAGCAAAAATCATTCATTTGATTGACTATTCAGAATGGATCTCCAACATGGTACTTGTTACAAAACCTTCTGGTGATATCAAAATTTGCACTAACTTTAGAGATCTCAACAAAGCTTGTCCGAAGGATGATTTCCCATTACCAAATACATACATGATTGTTGATCACACCGCAAGCCATGAGATCTTATCACTCATGGATGGTTTCTTTGGATACAACTAGATTCAAATAGCAAAGGAAGACCAACATAAGATAGTGTTTACCACACTTTGGGGAACATTCTATTATAACATGATGTCATTTGGGCTAAAGAATGTCGGGGCAACATATCAATGCGCCATGACAGTCATCTTCCATGACCAAATCAATAAGACTCTTAAGGGTTATGTAGATGATATCTTAGTCAAATCTCTTAATGCCCTTGATCACTTATCTCACCTCGAGGAAGTGTTTGATCGATTGGCTAAATATCGTCTCATTCTCAATCCTAAGCAATGTGTCTTTGACATTACCTCGGGAAAGGTCATGGGATTCATTGTATCACGACATGGTATTAGGATCGATCCTAAAAAAGTCAAAGCTATCATAGATATGGCTCCTCCTAAGACACTCAAGAAACTTCACTCTCTTCAAGGGAAACTACAATTAGTTAGACGATTCATCTCCTAGCTCGTTGATAAGTGCCAACCATTTACACATTTACTCAAAAAAGATCAAAATTTCAAAGGGGATCCCATTTGCCAATACAACTTTGAATTAATCAAGAAAATACTTTGCTAACCCACCTATCTTGGTTCCTCTGGTTGCAGGACACCCACTCATATTATACATTACAGCTACCCCCATAGCACTGGGTGCTCTTCTAACACAACTTGATGATACAGGCAAGGAAAGAGCTATTTACTACATTAGTCATACTCTAGTTGGATATGAGCTCAATTACACACCAATGGAAAAGGCTTGCTTGGTCGTGGTATTTTCCACTCAGAAATTGTTTCATTATATGTTAAACCACACTATGCAACTAATATCCAAAATTGATCCATTAAAATATATGTTTTCATGCACAGTGCTCATAGGGTGCCTAGCCAAATGGGTCATGCTTCTTAGTGAATTCGACATCTAATATGTCGATAGAAAGGCCATCAAAGGTCAAGCTATAACAGATCACTTGGCTGATGCACCTTTGGTTGCGGATCACCCTCTCATTATGGAATTCCCAGATGAACACCTTTGCTTAATAGAAGAACAAACATCCTAGAAGTTATACTTTGATGGATCATACACATCCCATGGCTCTGAAGCTAGCATACTCTTGGTCACACCTCAGGGAGATTACATTCCTAAATCTTTTAAAATACAGTTCTAGTATACCAACAATATCTTAGAGTATGAGGCCCTTATTGCAGGACTCAAAATAGCAGTCAAATGGAACATCACAGAGCTACAAGTCTTCAGAGATTCATAACTAATTATCAAACAGGTTCTGGATGAATATCAGACCAAAGATGACAAGATGCAACCTTACAAAGAGTAGGTAGATCACTTGAGGGAACATTTTACTCAAATACAATTCACATAGATATCCAAGTTGCAAAACAAAGCTATGGACGCCATGGCCACTACTGGCTCACTGTTAAAGATCTCACAGGAGGCTACATAGTATGAATTCTTAGTTGAGCAACTACACGAACCTGCATACGAGAATGATGGATCAACATAGGTTTGTGTCTTGGTTGGTCCCCAATCCCCATGGTACCATGAAATTCATGCTTACCCAAAAAATGGTATCATATCTCCCCATCTCACATGAACCCAATGCTAGAACCTTATTCACAAAGCATCTCGTTATACTATTATAACTCAAACCCTATATTGTCGTAGCTATCATGATACTCTCTCTCATTGTTTAGACCAAAATAAGGTAGTGATGGCTCTCAAAGAAGCACATGCTAGACATTGTGGTGCTCACACAAGTGGAATAGCTCTAGCTAAGAAAATCCTACGGGCCGAATATTATTGGCCTACTCTAGAGCATGATGCATGTGACTTTGTAAAAAGGTGTCTACCCTGTTAACAACATACTAATATAATTTGAGCCCCAACTCAAGATCTCCAACCTATTGTGCCACCATGGTCGTTTGCATGTTGGGGGTTTGACCTTGTTGGTATTATAGCACCTCTCTCTTTAGAAGGACACAAGTGGATAATCATCGCCACTGATTATTTCACTAAATGGGTAGAAGCAGTCCCCCTTGTCACTGCCATAGGAGTTCAAGTGTCCAAGTTTATTCTCTATCATATCATATGTCACTTTGGCATCTTGACTACCACTTTTACTGACCATGGAGGTAATTTTGAAAATATCAATATGGAGAAATTGTGCACTTCCCTTCATATCCATCACCATTTTTCTAGCCCATACTTCCCGCAAGGTAATGGTCAGGCGGAGGCGACTAATAAAACCCGACTCAAAATCCTAAAGAAAGTTGTCAATGATTCTGGTCACGATTGGCATTTACAAATCAACCTCAACTTATGGGCCTACCACACCTCATTCTGTACGTCTACAAGCACAACCCCAAACTCCTTGGTTTATGGAGCTGAAGCAGTATTACCTATTGAGGTCAAACTCCCATCCCCGCACATTTCTTTGCCAGGCCAGATATCAAATGAGGATTACAGAGTGGCTAGACTCACCTAGCTAGAGTTACTTGATGAAAAAAGGCAACGGGCCTATGACCACCTCATGGTCTACCAGAATTACCTCAAGCGCAACTTCAACAAGAAGGTCCATCCACGCCAATTTCAAGGAGACATGGTCCTCAAAGAAAACATAAAGTTCCAAGCTGACCAAGAAAAGAAAGGCAAGTTCAAGCCCACATGGCTTGGTCTGTACGTGGTCACAGCATCTTTTGGCTCAGGGGCCTATCAGTTATCCACACTTGAGGGTGAAGTCCTAAATGATCCCACCAACATCCTTCACCTCAAGAAATTTTATGCCTAAAAAAATCCTCAGTGTATCCTACTCCCTTAAAGGGAAGGACAATGGAAGAGAATAGGGGGAGAAAAAAGTACAAAAAAATAAGTGTCCAATGGTGAATACTTGGCAATTCAAGCACCTTGGATAGGTACCCTAGTGAAAACCTAGCAATTAGGTGCCAAGTGTACTTAGCCTACTCATTATCTATCAATGACCTACATATCTTGCATCACCCCTTCACATCTCATCGCCCATCTTCTCATTTTCCAAGACATTCCAAGAGTTCCCTCCTCGCACTCCAACAACTCATAACACCAGCTTGGAAAGCCTACCTAGATCACATATCTTACCATGGTTAGCATATCTATCCCATCCTTGTGCCTTACCACATATATCATATCAGGTGTATTTTATCCTTAAAACCATGCATTTATATCATATACTTGTACAAAGCCGCAATATTCTATGTACCATATCCTTATAAAAATGTGTGTGTGTGTGTGTGTGTGTGTGTGTGTGTGTGTGTGTGTGTGTGTGTGTGTGTGTGTGTGTGTGTGTGTGTGTGTGTGTGTGTGTGTGTGTGTGTCACACCCATGTAATAATAACCATATTGCATCAACGCTATCTCCTCATCCTGAGCTTTTCTGTATCATACGCACACTTGCTATTGTATTCCATCATACATTCCTGAGTCATTCACCCATTGTATATTCATGCTTGTACATTTTTTAGCCTTAAAGTGAAACCCCACATCACAACTCCAACAAATCTCACTCACATCCTATTTCCAATTAAAAAATTATCAAAAAAAATAAAAAATCCTCCTCCAAAAAAAATTTAAAAAATAGAGACAACTTCATTCTCTCACAACCCTTTCACGCACACCTTACTTTCCACAATAAAGACCTTGACATGAGACAAGAACCTCTCACAAATGCTACACAATTAGAAACCAATAGACTTACAACCCTTTCACACGGACCTCTCAAAGAGAATCTTATGGAGTTGTACCCGTTTGTGGGGCCCATGCCAGTTGCCTCACACTACAAAAGAAATCCAATGTAGACAAAAAGACCAAAAATAGAAGAAGCCATTACACTAAAAAAAAAGGGCGGGAGAATCAACCCCATCACTCCTCTACAGACCATCAACACATCTAGAAAATGAAGCCAAACTCGCCCTTCAATGTCCTCCGTTGGATCGCCAAAGGATTCTGCACAAACCACCCCCAAATCAAATCCAAAAGGTAAACCCAAAAAAAACACCACCAATATAATTTCTCTTACAATCTCTAAAAAAATCTCTCTTCTTTTGCATAGGATGGAGTGAAAGATGGCGCTGATAGCTGGTGTGGTGACGAGAATCGGTGAAGCAATAGCCCGCTTTTTTGTGGCACACGAAGCAACTAACCAAAAATGCCAAAATCCAAAAATCCAAAAATTGCTAAAACTAACCAAAAAAATACAAAAAACATATGAAAATATCAAAAAAATCCACAAATAGCCCAAAGCATTCAAAAGGGGGTCATAATTGCCAAACATGGTTGTAAAAGCTTGAAACATTAACAACACCCCAAAATTATTGTCAATTCCTGCCTCACTGTAACCCAATTAGGCTCTACAATAGGACATCAGATATTTGAACCCCACATGCCTCACTGATATTAAGAAGCAACATAGTAATGTCCTAAAACATTTCGCAAGACTTTGGAAAATCTGGTACAACGCGGATAGCGCAAGAGATGCTCTCGTTTCCTTCCTCTTGTCAAGAGCAACAATTCCCCATGGCTCATTAGTCTTATTTAAGTTGTAGTGGACACAATTAGTCTAGCCCCCTTCAACAAATATATCAATGCTATCTCGATAGCCCAGATATCCATTAGACTCTTTCATCCTCATACAGCTGGGTGCATAGAATAAGTAAGCGTAAGCATGAGAGCTTGGCTCCCCCCTCTAGTGCCTTTTTAGGCCCCTCAAATGCCTTTTTCAAGGCCCAAGTGTCCTTTTTGGACCCCTCCAGCACCTTTTTAGGCCTTAAGTGCCTTTTTAGATCCCTCTAGTGCCTTTTGCAATGCCCAAGTGTCCTTTTTGGACCCCTCTAGCGCCTTTTTAGGCCCCTCAAATACCTTTTTCAAGGCCCAAGTGTCTTTTTTGGACCCCTCTAGCATCGTTTTGGGCCCAAAGCACCTTTTTAGGCCCCTTAAACACCTTTGCCAAGGCCCAAGTGTCCTTTTGGACCCCTCCCGCACCTTTTTAAGCCTAAAGCGACTTTTTCAACCCAAATGCCTTTTTGTAGGCCCAAGGCGCCCTTTTAAAGGCCCATCAAATGCCTTTTTAGGCCCAAAAAAATTTTTCAAGGCCCTATTTTGACCTTTTCAAGCCCAAAGTGACTTTTTCAGCCCAAACACCTTTTTCTAGGCCTTATTTTGACCTTTTCAAGCCCCTGAGACACCTTTATAGGCCCAAATGCCTTTTTAGGCCTAAACGCCTTTTTTAAGGCCCTATTTTGACCTTTTTAGGCCCCTGAGATGCTTTTTTAGGCTCAAATACCTTTTTCAAGCCTCCAAAGTGCCTTTTTAGGCCCAAACGCCTTTTTCAAGGCCCTTCTTGATCTCTTTTGGCCATCACAAGCCTTGAGTAGGTCCCAATGCCTTTTTCCAAGCCTCGTAAGCATCTGTCTCATCACACACCTAGAGAAACATCCCCACATTTTGCCTTATTATTCTCTATCACAATTGTTAATCTACACACAGACATTCTTGCCTACAAGTCATGGTTACCTTTACTCTATAGATTGTATTGTTCCCACTTTTATCAGAGTCAAACCATTCCATTATTTATCACAAAAACATTCAAATATATATCAAACCTCCCAAAAACATTTAAATATTCGACAAAAACACAAAAAATCCATATATATTCCATAAAATCCCAAAAACAAAACATGACATTGCATTACAAACAACATCTGTTGTCCCTTTGATTGCCACAACAACAAGCACACACTTTTTATTCTCCTACGATGGCAACAACAACATTACATTTAACCAATGTCTGGCAAATTATTTATTCTGGCCTCCCTGAGGGAGGTGGCAAGACAAGGTGTCCAATCAATGGCATTTCTTCAAACCCAGCTCCTAACGAAGAAGCCCCTAGCGTCAATCCTCTATGTATCCACAACACATCCATGGGAATCAGAAACCTACCACCGCGCAACTACATATTTAACAGTTGTACAAATTCCCTATCTATGAACTGTGACTCTTGTTGGCCCTCATTCAAGAATGCCTAATAATAATGTCCCATCCAATAAGTGGCTTCTTGGTTTACCTTTATCATTTGGTGCATTTCCATGAATACATTCTCCACATACTTGCTTACCCCCTATGTAATGATCACTGATTGGGCCACATCCTGCTCTTGTTGTATTTGATCAGTCGCCATTCACCAACGCTCCACATCTGCTCTTGTCTCACCTAAATGTTGTTGCAATTGCCTCACCTTCCCCTCACTCAATGCTAACCACTCCTGCAACTTCAATGCTAAATAATTTGCCTTTGCAATCGCTTCTCTAAAGGACTCTAACTGCAACTACAATAACACCAGTTTGTTCTGAGCACTCTCTAAACCCACTTGCACCATCTTCAATGATTCCTGCAATCTTTGAGCCCACGATCACTCCATACGCATCCCTACAACATTTCCCTTAGCACATAATTGCTCCACATGCAGTTATGCTTCTAATGATTGCACTCGTGCCTACTCTGTATTCACCATCGCTTGGAGCCATCTTGCTTCCATTTGTGCTCCATCTTCCCATGCTTTCTCCATCAATCCTAGCAAAAACTCGACTTCCTATTCAACATTCTCTACTCAGGCTCTCTCCATATCCAACATTCTCCAAAATTCTTCCACATCATTTATGATTGGTCTCCACCCCCCATCTCTAGCCACAATTCCTCCACATTTACACTGCTCACTTCCCCTCCTATTGATCCTTATCCTAGAATTCCAAGGCTAATCAACCGACCTACTCCGCTCATCCCCTCACCCACACTAATGTCTCCTACATCCCTCAGAGCCTTTTCCATAGAATTTTTAGGAGATTTTCTCTCCCCCACATCCTCCTCTACTCTGTACATACTCTTTGTCATCTCAAGTAGACTATTCTTTGCCTACATCATCAACTCATCATCATCTAATACCACCTACAACACCTGTTGCACTGTAGTCCCCAACAAACATCATTAACGCTGACAAGGGTGTTTCTTCTACCTCAATCCTTGCATCTTTAGGTTATGCCAACCCTTGCCTCACATGACTTGATTCACCTTGTCATTCAGACTGATACACCAGCTCCTCTGAGGTTCATCCAATGCGCTTTGCCCTTTGCCCTTGCCTAGTCCACCTTCCCTGGCTAGCATCACCCTCCTGTTGCGACTGATCTAGTGAGCTTGACATGCTTTCACTTACACATTGTCTCAGCCTTCTCAATCAATCCAATGACCACATTTTACTCTTCACCTTGCTTCGTTCCATTCCCATGCTATATGCCTATTTATGGTCATCCCTCACCTAGATTCACTCTTTATTGACCTTCCCACACGTCTGCTTTCTGCTACACTCATACCGAGTACACTTTTGCCATTCCCACACCATAATGACCACTAAAAAAATTTGCCAATACACACTCTACATCCCATTGCACTGGTACCTGGTACACTTGGCCCTTGGTTCTGACATTCAACCACCTTAATTTCCACAGATGCATAGACAATACTCGCTACTAAATCACCGCTGACACATGCCATGCTCTCTTATTTGCCTAACATGATAGTTACTCCCTAGCAAAACTAAATAAACTCGATACTATTTCGCACAACTGGAAGCATGCCTAGTCTGCCAATAATGATTTCCTATACTATCATGTGCTTTTAGTGCCTCGATGATGTACTTGACTAGAGGTACCAAGATCAAGTCATGATCTTTTATTGGTTTTTCACTATTTCACTTCAGTGATCCTATGGTTTCAGACACTATTGGTGTCCACTTATAAGTGCCTCATCTCATATGGAATGCCATGTCTACCTTGACCAATTTTGTGTGATGTCTTAGTGAGATCTTTTATATGACATGTGACTGTTTGCATGCCTATTTTTATTATTATGTGGCTATAGATTCTCATTCTTAATGGTTGTCTTTTTTTTGTACATTGTTCATCTTTGTAGGTACTTCTCAGTGTGACATAGTATTCATATCACTATAGCTGAGCCAGTGGTGGTTGTACTTAGTCATTATTTCACATCATCCTATCATATAATAGTTTGTTCATTAACCGTTTCATTCCATTTTGTTCCTTAGATATTCCATTCCCTCTCATCATCTATTTTGTCGCATTGCACCTCATTTCATCTCTTCACATCTCTTTACATTTTCATTTCATTTCATCACCCATTTCATTCCATTACATTAGTTCTCACATGATACTATCTTTTAATTCCAATGCCTTGGATAGGTACAAGTGCTCTCCATCCTTCCTTGGCCTGTCAGTATCGAGTTATCCCAATCTCTTTGGCAAAAGGTTCCTTTATCATGAATTTATTCTTTCTTCTGATATTGGTTTTTTGTGTATTTTATTCGAGTGAGTCATTTCCAAGTGATTTGGGTTGTTCCTTCCTCACAATCACCACGATCTTTTATATCATGGTGTGCTGCAAATGGGGCAATTCGAGTGCAAGTTTGTGATCAGGTCTTTTTCATCTTCTTTTCTTCTTGTGAGTCAGTCGAATATGACCCTTGCATAGTTCAAAAATGTGATCACTTATGGTTACATGGTGCACTTGGGAAATATCATTTGCTTGTGGGTTACCCAGTATCATTTCCACTCTGATTCTTTTGAGATTCATGTGTGATGTTGGGGCAATCCTTGCATGTTTATTTCGCGTCAGTCTTATGTAATATTAGTGCAAAGGCCTTAATGTTCTTAGTAACCTTGGCATATCCCCAATATTCCTATATCAAAATAAGTGTTCAACTATGATGTAGAGCCACACCTTAGAAAGCTCAGGAGGAATACTCACTCAACTGAGTTACTTCAAGGGGCACGACATCAATCAGTCGGGATCGAACTCGAACCAAACTTAAGATTGGATTAATCAGAATATATAAATCTCCATAGTTTATCTTCACCCGCACACCAAGATCTTTAACCCAGAATGTCCTCAAAGAAAATATATTTGCACTTTTACAAGAGAGACCAAGATCGAATTGCTGCCAAACTCCATAGTCGATTATCTATATCCTTTCTAAGGCAAAAACTGAAACTTTCTCTATTACCCAAATTCGAATGCCTCTCTTACATAGCCAACCGGCTTATTTAAAACTGACTCTCCTTTTCTAATAAAAGGATGAGAAACATTTTTTCGTCTTCTATCCAAGAAAAGGATAAGAATCTGAAACTGCCTACTACCTATTATTGGAATCTGACAATCATGCAGTAGGCCACATTTTAAATATCCACTTTTTTTTCGTCTTCTATCCAAGAAAAGGATAAGAATCCAAAACTGCCTACTACCTATTATTGGAATCTGACAATCATTATCTACGAATTAAAACTATTCTAATTTAAAAAACCTATACCTGGTCCTAGGTGGCTATATATGGAGAGCTCATCGAACTGCTACTCTAGGTATGCCACCACATGTAGGACATTATTACAAACTTCAAAAACTAAAAGCATTTAAAACATAACATTAAATTCCCTATTACATTTTCAACAATGTTGCCTCCTATAGCATTTCTCTTCTCTACCACTGCAGCATACTCCCCTGTAGAATGAATCTCAAGTCCTCTTGAGATGATGTGTTGTAGAAATGAATCTCATTCTTCTTTCAAACTTTCCAATTTCTTTGAACTAGGATGAGCATATCTACAAGAAAAACAAAAATAATATCCAACTTCTCCACCTTGTAGCTTTGATTCTTTAATGTTGTAAATGTCACAGAAAATTCTCCAACATGATTCACTATACATGAAATTTGCATCCCTGCATAAACATTATTAGAAGAAAACATATCA
The DNA here is from genome assembly GCA_028749045.1 of Cupressus sempervirens. NCBI lineage: Eukaryota > Viridiplantae > Streptophyta > Pinopsida > Cupressales > Cupressaceae > Cupressus > Cupressus sempervirens. Next base: position 702,938,870 of record CM053784.1, read on the forward strand.
TCAGCATTAAGATTATTTGAGTTCTCTTTTTTAATATGAGCTTCCTTATACACCATGTAATGTGCATCATATCTATCTTCATCAATAGTAACCATAAACTTATCTGCTTCTTGACTATCAACCAGTTTCACATCTTGAATCTTAAGAATCCTATTTATCTCTTCTGTAGTAATCTCACTTTCAAATATCTCTTTCTTATTACAACTTTTCTCAAGAACAATAACAGTATTGCACTCTTTCCTTTCTTCTCGAAGCTGAGTTTCCATACTATCGCCATGCCTTTTCCATTCTCCCACAATGGCTACAAATTTTTCCCATAAATCAGATTCTTCTTTAGAACTTGCTGTTACACATTCCTTAGCTTCAATTTCATGCCATTCCTCTTGACATTTTTCTTCATTATACATATTTAAGGCTTCATCAGTTGCCTCCAAAATCTTTTCCATAGGAGTACCTTCCAGCCTTGTACTCTTCTCTATTTTCAAAGGACATGTTACTGTTCCAACCACAGATTGTTTGCATTCAAATCCAATAGGGCTTGTCTTGTTACTGCTCTCGTCAAGAGATACTTGCTGCACTTCTTGTTGTTGCACTTTGTGTTCTTGCTGCACTTCTTTCAACTTAGCTTTATTCTCTTTCAACTTAGCATCATTCTCCTCAAGTCTCCTTCTCAAATTGTTTATCTCCTCTTCTATCTTTCTTAGCTCTTCTCTTTGTTTTCTCCTTTCTTCTTTCTCTCTTTTCTTCTTTTCCTCTATCTCCTTCTATTTAGAATCCTTTCTCTGTCGATACCTTCTAAAAAGATACAATAAAGTTGCTTCTTCTTGTCCCATCATTCCTCAGCTAGGTTATTTTCTTCTTATCTAGTCTCCTAGACTTCTTCTCAGACTATTTCTCTCAATCTTTCACAATCACACAAACATATACACAACTACTTTTTTCCAAACCTTTTGCTGAGCTCTAATACCAAAAATGATGCAGAGCCGCACCTTGGAAAGCTCAGGAGGAATATTCACTCAACTGAGTTACTTCAAGGGGCATCCACAACCTTCAGGATCAAACTCGAACCAAACTTAAGATTGGATTAATCAGAATATATAAATCTCCATAGTTTATCTTCACCCGCACACCAAGATCTTTAACCCGGAATGTCCTCAAAGAAAATATATTTGCACTTTTACAAGAGAGACCAAGATCGAATTGCTGCCAAACTCCATAGTCGATTATCTATATCCTTTCTAAGGCAAAAACTGAAACTTTCTCTATTACCCAAATTCGAATGCCTCTCTTACATAGCCAACCGGCTTATTTAAAACTGACTCTCCTTTTTCTAATAAAAGGATGAGAAACGTTTTTTCGTCTTCTATCCAAGAAAAGGATAAGAATCTGAAACTGCCTACTACCTATTATTGGAATCTGACAATCATGCAATAGGCCACATTTTAAATATCCACGTTTTTTTTCGTCTTCTATCCAAGAAAACGATAAGAATCTGAAACTACCTACTACCTATTATTGGAATCTGACAATCATTATCTACGAATTAAAACTATTCTAATTTAAAAAACCTATACCTGGTCCCAGGTGGCTATATCTGGAGAGCTCATCGAACTGCTACTCTAGGTATGCCACCACATGTAGGACGTTATTACAAACTTCAAAAACTAAAAGCATTTAAAACATAACATTAAATTCCCTATTACATTTTCAACAATGTTGCCTCCTATAGCATTTCTCTTCTCTGCCACTGCAGCAAACTACATGGTGGTGCTCCCCTTTGGAACACCCCCATGCTCAAGCTTCAATAGATTACTTTACACTCCCATCTTATCCAAGCATCCCATCCCATCCTATCCAAGCATCCCATCCAAGTAGCCCTACAATCATGATCTAATAGTTTTATCCATATCACAATCATATCTCCTATCAATCCTAAGGTATCCAATCATTTATCAATCATAATCATAGCTCCTTCATCAATCATAATCATAGCTCCTTCATCAATCATAATTGTAGCTCCTGCATTAATCATAATCATAGCTCCTACATCAATCATAATCATAGCTCCTTCATCAATCATTATCATAGCTCCTGCATTAATCATAATCTTAGTCATCACCAATCATAAATCCTCGAATCATAATCTCCCCAAATCTCCCATCTTCCAAATCACTTCCCTGGGTTCCATTTAGAAAACCAATCACCCTCCCCCTCCCCCTGTAGCTAGTGTTCTTAACCATTGGTTATCCTTGTGCACAAGGTTTTCCTTTGTATCATTCTCCCATAGTGAGAGTATGCGCTTCCTTGAACCCCCTCTCTTAGCCAATATCAGTCCTCCTGCTTGCTCTAAATTCTTGTACCTTTCAAGAAGCTATCGAGCTTCACCTTCTCTCCCTACCACCTTCTTGAGGGGGCATCAGACAATCCATTATTTTCTCTTCTATTCGAGACTAGAGAAACTGTGTTTCTTTCAATGTCTTCTTTACATCATTTATATTCAAACTTCTTTGAAATAGTGTTGTCCCAACACTATGTCAAAGAGGGGCAAAATGTAGACACCTGAGTCTAATTACACAAATAGGTAATCGTATTTAGTCATCTCCTAAGACATCACTGATTAAATATTTATTATTTAATTAATTAATCATCATCCCCTAGTTAATTAATTAATTTAATTAACAATAGTCCAATTGATAAAATCAAATGATAACCTTGAATCAATTAATCTATTAAATCCATATTCCTCTATTAAATTAAATAAATCCTCAAATCTATTTAATTTAATTTCACATCCCCCATTTTATTAAATAAATCATTTAATAAATTATCCAAACCCCTAAACATCCTTAAACCCTACCTTTGCCCCTAATCCAACCCATCCACCCATACTAACCTCACTTAGCCACCTAACTAACCCATCCCATCAAATCTAAGCCACTTGCCCTCTAATCCCCCTCTAATCCAAGAATAATCCTCACTCTAACCATGTGCACAACCTTAATCCTAGATTAAGAATTTTTAACCCAAGCCAAAGTCAAACTTCCATCCACCTCCCATTTTAATATTCAAGCAAAGACTTCACCCTCTATTTTAATATTCAAACAAAGACTTCACCCTCCATTTTAATATTCAAACAAAGACTTCCATCCACCTCCCATTTTAATATTCAAACAAAGACTTCACCCTCCATTTTACTATTCAAACAAAGACTTCACTCCCCCATTTTAATATTCAAACAAAGACTTAACATCCTCTTTTAATATTCAAATAAAGACATAACCTACCTCATTAAATCCCAAACCACTTGCCTCTTAATCTCATCCTAAGCTAAGCCTAATCCCTTCCTTAAGCATGTGCACAACTTTAACCAAGGGTTAAGAGAGTCTTAAACCAAACCAAAGTCAAAGTCCTATCCTCAAAGTCTTGCATTCTTATCCAAGAGCCTTAAAGGCTCTTACATGACTTAAGGGCTCTTTAAAGACTTTTTACACCTATTTTCCACACTTATCCTTCCTTTTCCTCCCTCATAACTCCTTCTGGCCACCTATCTTGACCCTCCTCCCTATCCAATCCCCTTATGACACTTGTCACAAGGCTAAAGCTTTGAAGAAGCACAATCCATGTGCTCTCTTCTCCTTGCATCCTAGGCCTCCTTAACGAATTCCCCTTCCTTGCATCCTGACCCTCCATCTCACTACTCCTTGGCCTATAAATGAAACCCTCTCCCTTCACAAATAGAATCCACTTCTATGTTAATGTTATAATGCTATTTTGAGAGCCTAAGTACTATCAAAATACCATCATAATGGAAAAATCCATCCACAAATATATTTTGAGTCATATCCTCCATTGAAGATTGAGCAACGTCATTGAACACACATCCCATCTTTCAAACACATCTACGCATCAAAGGGAAGATTGCTTGGTTTAATAGGTTTGTATGATCTTAGGCTACTTTGATACTTTAATTCTCTTTTGTCCAATCATATATGTGAGTTAAATCTATTGTTTTGAATGTTTTGGTTATTCATTGTATTCCTTTAAGCACTAATTGTACAACTCTACAGGGGGCAGAGTTCTAAACATTCCATACTAACTTCTTTTTTAGTTTCCTAAGCTCCAATATGTTCCTCTGCCACATATTGATCTAATTAATTGCTAACTCTAGTCCTCTTCACATGCAAAAAAATATTCTTATGAATGATAGGAAACCATTCTAACACCCTAGTTGGGTCAAAAGAGGATAGGATAGGGTAAAGCAAGACTAGTTGTCTCCCATGTTCTAGTATGTCATAGTAACATGGTCTACAAATCATGAGACCTTCTCACAGATTGACCATTAGTTTCTCTAGATTACTCAAGCATGTTGGTTTAAATAGATGTCTAACCATAGTGTTCAAACATCCTTTATCTATGTCAATCATACTTGCCATGGAAATGAATATTGTCAAGATATCACTCAGGACCTTATATCCAATCAGTATTCATTATGAATTCTTTGCCCAAAATTCTAAAAATAACTTTAACTACTAAAAAATGCATATTAAGGAGGACTTCTTTAAGACTAATACCATAGATTGGTTCATCAAAGGCTACTTGGGAAGGGGGGACTTTTAACTTGATTATGATATTAATCTTAAGACCTACCAAACCCGCCGCAGGTGTTCTAACTTATAAATTCTTAAGCTAGGCTCTTGAAATCCCTAGTGTTGTTAGGCTTTCTTTATGACAAGGTTGTTTGAGTCCTCATATTATATTTGCATTCCACCTCTAACTAACCATTAGTATTCTCGAGGGTAGAAATAAAAATTAAAACATCTAGGAAAATAATTAGTGATAAAGGTGATTCCTGAAGCCTTAAATTCTATGGCTTTTGATATTCTTTCAAGGGGATACCAAAAGATTGCTATTAGGTCCTAAAACTGAGTTTTTGATATTCTTGTAATTTCTTTAATACATCACCCTTGCTTAAAATTATTATATTAAAACCCAATGCAATAAATTCAGCAAAAATAACATACATGTCAATTACTTGGAACCAAAATAAAATAGTCTTCATCAATAATGAATTTGGAGAGATTTAATAACTTTTCCTAAAATTTAAAGGTGCTAAATCCAAATCAGTACTAAGAATATCAATAGAGCGTATCAACAGTCTTAATTCCATTCCAAGGGTTGATTTACAATTGTAAGTGAGATTATAACTTGAAATCTTTAATTTTAATACAGTGTATCTTTAGCAAAGAATTCAACCACAAAGACAAGCTATAAGTAGTTTGAGGTCTATTGTGATCCTTAATTAAATAAATCCATATTTAATGCATAAAATCTTCCCATTTTACCTCTTTGCCCTCATCCATGTAACAGTAAATTTGGATAGAATAGAGAGCAATTACTAAAATTGTAGATGCACAATTTCCACTTCAAGACAATAAACAATATTGCTAATTAAAATTATCCATACCTAGAAACTTAGAATTCTATAACAGTGTATCTAATGTTTATCATTATAGAGTTTTGATATGACTTTGATTATACTACTAGTCTAGGAAACAAAACAGTAACCCTCCTGCTAACTCCTTTAACAATTTGTAAAAACCTTTTAAAACACTTTACATTCCTATCCATAAACTTCCTTCTTAGTCTAACCTAGACTTAGCTAAATCTAGATTTTTTAATATCTTATTTGAGAACCTATATGCCAATTAGGAACTTCCCAAAAATACCAAAGAGCACAAAATGATACCCATCTCTGCAAAAAGGTAGTTGGGGATTCCAATTTTAAACTTTTGAATGTCCTTTTCCCTTGCGATCCCCTCCAAAGCTCTAGCCTTCTGACATTTTTCTTTCACATTTCTTTATCTTTAGCTTCTGTGGACACATATCTTCTTCAAAATCATCCACTTCATCCTCTGATTCGAAACAAGTGACATTAGCATAATCTAGGATGTCTTCGAAGTCCTCCACCCCTTCCTCCTTCAAATATTTGGCAAACCAACTTGGGTCTTCTAGACGCTTAACATGGAATACAACTAGCTAGAAATTTAATCTTATAATTCTAATTTTTGTCTTATCCCTAAAGGATTCCCAATCATCTAGAGTCAGAATTAAGAATTTGGGAATCAACTTTCCATTCACCTCTATTTTGTCATAGTTCCTCACCCTTAGAGGCGTCAGATTTGAGTCTATGTTCCTTAGGGAAGTCTCCATATTCTCCAAATATTTCTTATGAAACAAATATTTTTCAAATATTCCTTTTCCCTTTCAAAAAATATTGTTAAGGCAACAAACATAGATGTAATGTCAAAATATACTCTCATCCTGTTAGTGTTCTCCAAGTATTCCTCCCTAAATATCCTTACCACATCATCCATCACCAAAGAATGTGGAAAATAGTGTATACCCCTAGTCTTTCCTTTTTGATAAAATCTTTTACCTCTATTTGGTACTTCTTACCTTACAATCACATGATGATATACATCTTCTCTACAATTGACAATTGTTGAAAAGATATTGTTTTGGAGTGTCGAACCTGTAATGGAACAATCATTATTTTGTCAATGATGTCAAACCTGCTACCTACTAGTGAGACAATTGATTTTTGGTTTGAATGCTATCATGTGGTTGATTGATGGAGAGGATTTAAAAAGAGGAAATAGCAAGAGAACTTAGAGAATGGTTGAGTTATTTGGTGTATGAAAGGAGCACTAAAATCAAGTAAGATATTGATACTATAATGTATTATTTATCTACTTAAAGTTTGAAATGAAAGATTACTCAAATAAAGACTGAAAGAAGATCAAGTAAGAAAAGTGTTTGCCAAGCCTTGTCGAGCAGTTAATGCAAGCCAAGTAGAAAACAATAGAAGACGAGTGAAAATCAAGAGGTGTCGAGGAAAGAAGAAAAAAATGCAAGCCGAGTGAATGTTAGTATATGCCAAGTAAAGTTTTTTCAGTGTCGAGCATCAATAAACTTTAGTGTTTGTCAAGTGAAAAAATAGTATAGATGTTGAGTGACAACAAATAGTGTTAAATCAAATATTTGACAAATTTGAGCCTACTAATTTGATTTGTTGAATTATGTGAAGCATTTGTCAAACTCAAATTGGTTTTGACATATGTGTGACAATATACTAAAGTCATTTTTTTTTAGTTCATGTCGAACAAGTAATGTATGTCGAGCATAAGTTGTCAGATAATATATGGCAAGCCAGATATATACAGGTTATGTTGAGTAACTAGTAAGTGTCAAGTAGATAGTAGATGTTGAGTCATTCAAATGCCAAGTGATTAGTGGATGTCGAGTCATTCAGAGGCCGAGTTACAACATTGAAGAGACAATGGATGTTGACATCAGACACTTCAAGTGTCAAGTAAACAATTTTGGACATAGTTGTTTGTAATGGCACAAACTTCTGTGTGAACCATTTTTTAGCTGACTTAAGGATTTTTTTGCGATTCTAGATGATAAGGATGAATCTTTATTGAGGATCCCTATGTAGTACATGCAACCAATCAGTTGATGGCATGTTTTAAGTGGCAAAATGGGTGAATCACAATTGTTGATTCATACATGGGTGAATCACAATTGTTGATTCATACCTAACCCTAAGTCACCTAGGTCTTCTTAAGGAGGACAAACCCTAAACATTATGTGTGTGTGTGTGTGGAAGGAGCAAAGAGAGAAGTTTTCATGCAAAAACAAAGTATTCATGGTGGCTAAGGAATTGTGAATTGAGATATATTTTTGAATCGGTTAGAGGAGAACAGAGAAAAGGAATTAGAAGACATAAGTGATAAATCTGATTAGTGAGGATCAAGGACACATAAGGAAAGAGGTGATCTATTATCTAGTAGCGGAGTGCTAACCGCAAGATCATTGCTGATACATTCTAGTAGGTGAATCAGTTAAATCTCTTAACAGAGTAGTCCTAAAAGGCTATTGTAAATCCTTTAACAGATGCTTACTTCATTGTGAGTTTTAAGTCCTTTAATCAGGCATACTTCTAACAGGGTGTTGAAATCCTTTAATACGGTAAGATCTAACAATTTTGTAAGCCTTTAATAGGGTACACCTTTGACAAGGTAGATCATAGTTTATGATAAAACATTGTAGCCTTCATTAGATACACTCTATTACTGTAGTAGTAGAGATTTGTGGGTGTCATCCCCACCCCAGTTTTATCTTCTCAATGGAGGGTTTTTGGGTAACCAAATATCTTGTGTCATACATGTGTTGAATGTTATTTTCTTTCATGCTATGGATATGTTTAGTTAACTATTTTAGTTTACATGCAAATTGTGAGATGGATGTGTGGTGAATGATTTTATGGTTAAATTTTTGAAGGATTGATTCACCCCTCCCCCCCTCAAAGTTTACTTCCCCTGTTGTATTTCCAACATCTAGAAATGACTATGATGATTTGGTGGCACAAAACTCAAGATAAAGCATTTTGGTGTGAATTCAAGGAAGATTGTAGAGGAAGTTTCTAAAGGGACTCAAATGGAAAAGTGGGTAGATTCATTGAATCTTACCTAACCCTGAAATGGGTGATTGTGGTTAAGCGAAAAAATTTCTAAATTATCTATTTATAGAGATAGCTAGCTAGAAGTAAAGATTCTCGTGTGCAAGAACCTAAGGAAGATAAGGAGCCTAGGGTATTACTTCATCTAGTGGCCAAATAGAAGAGACTACAATTAACATACAAAGAAAGAAGGCTTAAAGAGATGAATGCTTGAAGGTCGAACAAGCTATTAGAGATTAAGAGTATGAATGCCAAGGAGAATGGAGGACTAAACTAGAGATCTATAATCTATAAGTGAATTGTAAGTTTTTATCAGATCAAGTCCTACTATTGCTTTCTAACAATTGTACCAGTGTGGATAAAATCCTTTGAATTAATGTTGACCTAACAGTCATTTGTAAATCCTTTAACTGGGTGGCATTCTAATGGAATGTTCTAAAGTCCTCCAACAAGGCTCACTCCTAATAGGGTGATTGAAATCCTCTAACCAGGTCACATTTAATAGTGTGTATTGTAACCTTTAACATGGTTGGCCTTTTACAAGGCATCACTTCATAAGAGTGAAATTGGGTACCATGTTAATGGTAGTTTTTCCCAAATTGGGTTTCCACATAAAATTCTTATGTCAAATTGTGTGAATGTGCTTATGGTATTTCATGTTTAGATTTATGCAAAGTTATTTTGACCTAAGACAGTAATTTACTAAGTTAAGGTATTGTATGATCTAATGGATGCATGCATGTTAAGGTTTTATGGATATGGATCCATTAAGTACTAACAAGTTTTATTTGTACATCTAGACTTTGGATAACTGATTCACCCCCCCTCTCCCCCTTAGTTATTCTAAAGAGTTCCAAAAATTGGTATCAAAGCCTTGGTGCTTGTTTGGGAATAGTTTGAAGGCACTAAAGCTAAAGATTAAGATGTATAGAAAGGAGGTGCCCAAACTGAACAAAGAAAACTTTATTGCATGGAAAAGTTTGATGAAGCTACATGTAGGAGGTCTTGGAGACTATGCACAATCTACCATCACCACTAAGCATGTTGATACTATTGGAGCCCTAACTACTAATGATTTGAAAAGGAAGAAAGAACACAATTAGGCTATGTTAGAGCTTGCCTTTTCCCTAAGTTACTCAAAGTTTGATGATATCAAAGATTGTGACACTACAAAGAAAATGTGGGATGATATTGAGACTATCTATGGAGGAGATAAGAATATTTTGAGAGCCAAAGCTGAAATTTTAAGGGGAAAGTTTGATGACATGAGAATGCAAGAAGGTGATACCATCATCCAATATTGCACAAGAATAAAATATGTTGTGAATGCTATCAGAGGAGATAATGGTATTATTGAAGATGAGAATATAATTAGCAAAGTACTAAGAACACTACTGCCCATTTGTGTTATTAGAGTCTCTGACATACAAGAACTAAGGTGTGTTCCTGGTAGTAATCTAACCCTTGAAGGACTGATAGGTAGACTCATTGCCTTTGAATTCTCTAATTTTGATGATTTCAAAATTGAAAATGTTGAATCTAATTTCAAAGCTAAACTGTCATTAAAGGAACCTAAAGAGAAGCAGAAAAAGGTCAAACATGTTTCTAGTGACAGTGATATAGATGAGGAGGATGTAGAAGGTATTGAAGCATTATTGGCGAGGATATTTGACAGAGGCAAAGGGAAATACAAAGGTAAGCTACATATCATGTGCTTTAATTGTAATGAGGTTGGTCATATTGTTGCTAGATGTCTAGAGAAGAAGAACAATAGAAGTGGAGACAAATTCAAAAGTAAAAGAGATGAGAGTAGAAAAGATTATAAAGACAAAGGAAAGAAGTCTTGCTACATTGCTGAAGATGAAACTAAAGATGAATCTGATAACCATAATGATGAAGTTGTGTATCTTGCTATGAAGGATGATTCTGATGAAGATGAGGCAACTGTACTAGTGTCTTATGTGAACAAGAGTGATAGATGGATCATTGACAGTGGATGTTCACATCACATGACTGGAGATAAAAGTAAGTTAATTACTCTTGAGTATTACAATGGTAATAATGTAAGATTTGATAATGACGTACCCTGTTTGATCAAAGATAAAGGATCGATTAAATTGATAGAAAAGATCACATGTGACAATGCATATTATGTAGGACTTAACTATAACTTATTGAGTGTGTCACAACTAATTAGTTTAGGTTGCAAAGTTGAATTTGAGAACAAGAAATCAAAGAATTATGACACTGATGGGAAACAGATTGGAAATGGAGACTAGACTAGAGGTAATCTATTTTATCTTGACATGAATGATGCTACTTGTCTTGTTCTAGAATTTGATGATGTGTGGATATGGCATAAGAGGTTATGTCATGTTAACTTTGATAACTTAGTCAGTATCAGTAACATGAAAAGAGTCAGAGGCTTGCCTAAACTAAAGAAACTTGACAATATGATTTGCAAATAATGTCAGTTAGGAAAGATGAAAAATCCCATTTAAAAAGTAAGACTTGCTCCTCTAAAGAAATACTAGAATTATTTCATACTAATTCATGTGGACCAATTGTTGTGCAAAGTTATAAAGGAGACAAGTACATTATCTTATTTGTTGATGATTATTCTAGGATGATGGCAATTATATTTCTGGAAAAAAATAATCTAATGCTTTTCAAATGTTTGAGTGGTACTTGGCTAGAGTTGAAAAGGAGACTAGCAAAAGTTTTAAATGTCTAAGATTTGACTGAGCTGGAGATGAATCAAGAGAAAAACTTCCGCACTTAGGACCCCTCCACAAAATGGAATTGTTGAAAGGAGGAATAGATCTATAATCAATTGTGCTAGAACACTCATGATGGAGAAATAATGTTACTTTGAATTATTGGAGAGAAGCTATAAGTACAACTATTTATACCCTAAACCGAGTACAAGTCAAGAAAGGTACTCATTCAACACCTTTTGAACTATGGTATGGATACTTACCCAATGTAAAATGTTTTAAGGTATCTAGAAGCAAGTGCTACATTCTTAAAGACAAAAGGAATGGTAAATTTGATACTAAAAGTGAATAAGGTATATTCCTAGGCTATTCCACAAGAAGTAAAGCTTATAAGTGTTTAAATACTAACACTAAAAAAGTTGTGGAAAGTGAAAATGTGAAGTTTGATGAATATACAAAGGTATATAAAGCTGAACCTATGAAGGAACCTGAAGAGTACAAATATTTTGTATAATTTTATGAAGGAATTCCTATTGGTGAGGTTGCTACAAACCAAGTTGTAAATTAGCAACAAGTATCAGTGAATATCAAGTCACATACAATGGATGTGGAGTTGCATTTAGGAACCGTGTTGCATTCAGGAACCAAGTTACATTTAGGAGCCGAGTTGTAGATAGAAGCTGAGGTACATTCTAATTCTAAGATAAGTGTACATGAAAGGAATGTTGATCTACCTGATAAAGAAGTACATAGTAATTATGAAGTTGACGGACCCATTAAAGAAAGAAGAGTAGAACCAAGATTATCAAAGTATGTTAGAAGACATCACCATACTGAACAAATTATTGGAGATAAAGAAGCTAGACCAATAACAAGGAATAGGTTAAGAAGTGATACATGTGTGTTGAGCATGCATGAGCCTAAGTCAGTGAGAGATGCATTAGAGAATGTAGACTAGAGTAAAGCCATGAAAGAAGACATTGATCAGATTGAGAAGAACATGGACTCTAGTACCCAGAATAGAGCACAAGAATGTGATTGGAACCAAGTATGCATACAAAAACAAGTTAGATGAGAATGGTGAAGTCACAGGGAATAAGGCAAGATTAGTTTGTAAGGGATATGCACAAGAAGAAGGAACTGACTATGGAGAAACATTTGTCCCAGTTACAAGATTAGAAGTAGTAAGAACTTTGCTTGCTTACTATGCATACAAAGGTTTCAAAGTTTATCAAATGTATGTGAAATCAACATTTCTGAATGGTATACTAGAAGAGGAGGTTTACACAAAACAACATGAGGGATTTTTTGATCCAAACAACAAGAATATGGCATGTAGACTACACAAAGCTTTATATGGTTTAAAGCAAGCTCCAAGAGAATGGTATGAAAGGCTTCACAGTTATCTTGTGAAGATTGGTTTTGAGAAGACTGGTGATAACAATAATCTGTACTTGAAGACAAAAGGAGGTAGAGGTGTTTTACTAGCTAAAGTTTTGTTGATGATATCATATTTGGAGGTCAGAATGCATTATGTAAGACATTTGCAAATGAAATGAAGAAAGAATTTGAGATGTTTATGTTTGGAGATATAAAGTTCTTTATTGGTTTGCAAGTATATCAAATGAAATATGGTATATAAATCATTCAATCTAAGTATGTAAAGGAAGTATTGAAAACTTTTGGTTTGGAGGATTCAAAACCAGTTAGCACTCCTATAGTGACGGGACATAAACTTTCAAAAATTGATGATTCTATTGAAGTGAATCAAACAGTGTATTGGTCTATGATTGGAAAGTTGCAATATGTAGTACATAGTAGACCTGACATTGCATTAGTTGTTGGGATTATTAGAATATTTTTTGCAAACCCTAAAGAGAATCATTTGATGGTTGTTAAGAGAATTATGAGATATCTAAAAGGAATAGAAGATTATGGTCTATATGACAAGAAAAATGATAAATTTGAGTTAAGAGCCTATACAGATGTTGATTGGGTTGGAAAAATTGATGATAGAAAGAGTACAAGTGGTGGAGAATTTTTATTAGGAAAGAGATTGGTCACCTAGACCAGTAAGAAACAAAATTATATACCTCAATCTAGTGTTAAAGCTGAATATGTGGCTACTGCATTAAATTGTATAAATGTGGTATGGATCAAACAACTACTCAAAGGCATGAAGGAAGAAATTACTGAACCTGTGGTACTTTATCGTAACAATACAAGTGTTATAAACATATTAAAGAACCCTGTGATGCACACAAAGACTAAGCACATTGCAATCAAGTATTATTACTTGAGAGAGTTGGTTCAAGACAAAGAAGTGTGAATATAATATGTGAATAAAAGAGAACATATAGCTAACATATTCACAAAATCTTTACCTAAGGATACACATGAATATCTTAGAGGTAAACTAGGGGTGATACCCCTATCCCAAGCTACTTAAGAAGCATGTGTAATGTACTGCATCAACTGAGTTGAATGTTGTATCTTACAACTTGATGCAGTGGATCTTACTTTAGGAGCTGCCTAAAGTAATGAAGGAGTTCAATTAGAAGACTTATAGTCACATGCAAGGTGATAGAGGAAGAACTTGAATTGATTATATCTGCATAAAAATATGACATGTATTTGGCATTGTTGTCAAAGAGGGAGATATAAGATATAAGAAAGATATATTAAAGGTAAGAGGAAGGACATATACTGATAGAGAGAGAAATTTCAAAGATATTATTTTTTTTTTGGTATTGTTGTTGGTATTGGTTTGTCATTAATGCTAAAGAGAGAGATTGTTGAAAAGAGATTGTTTAGGAGTGTAGAACCTATAATGGAACAATCATTGTTTTTTCAATAATGTCAAACCTACTAACTGCTAGTGAGACAAATTCTTTTTGGTCTAAATGCTATCATGTGGTTGATTGATGAAGAGGATTTGAAAAGAGGAGATAATAAGAAAACCTAGAGAAAACTTGAGTTATTTGGTGTATAAAAGAAGCACTAAGACCAAGTAAGACATTGATACTATAGTGTATTGTTTATCTACTTAAAGTCTAAAATGAAAGATTACTCAAGTAAAGACTAGAAGAATATCAAGTAAAAAGAGTGTCTACCAAGCCTTATCAAGCAATAAGTGCAAGCCGAGTGAAAATCAAGAGGTGTCGAGCAAAAAAGACAAACAATTCAAGCTGAGTGAATGTTAGTATATGCTGAGTAAAGTTTGGTTGGTGTCAAACATCAGTAAACTTTAGTGTTTGCTAAGTGAACTAATGTTGGATGAGTGACATAATAGTATAGATGTCGAGTGATAGAAAACAGTGTTAAATCAAAGATTTGACAAATCTGAGCTGACTAATTTAATTTCTTGAATTATGTGAAGCACGTGGAAGATGACTATGATGAGCTGGTGGCATGGAATTCAAGATAAAGCCATTTTGAGGCAAATTAAAAGGAAGATTGTAGAGAAATTTTCTAGAGGGACTCAAATGGAAAAGTGGGTAGATTCATTGAATCTTACCTAACCCTAAAATGGACAATTGTGGTTAAGTGGCAAAAGATGTAAATTCTCTATTTACAGAGATAACTAGCTAGAAGAAAAGGTTGTCATGTGCAAGAACCTAAGGAAGACAAGGAGTCTAGTGTATTACTTCATGTAGTGGACGAACAAAAGAGATTGCAGTTGGCATACAAAGCAAGAAGGCTTAAAGGGATGAATGCTTGAAGGGTGAACAAGCTATTAGAGCTTAAGAGTATGAATGCTACGAAGAATGGAGGACTAAACCAAAGATCTGTTATCTACAATAGAGTTGTAAGTTTTTATCAAATCAAGTCCTACTATTACTTTCTAATAACTTGTTGGTTAATAGTTTGTCCCTCTTGCTAACTTGGATTTACCTTTACTCTAGATGCTCAAAATGTGAGGAAACAAAAGGATGTCACCAAAAAATGGGTCAATGTATGTGTTATATCACTTGTAAGGAAACTTGCAAGAAAGAATATAATTGTTTCCACATAACCCATAATAGATCCGAAATAAATATGCAACTGAAATCCACATGCAAGAGAATAGACAACATACCCACAAAAATTATGACACAAGATATACCCTAGGAAACCCTCATTGAGGGAAAACCCTAGGCTCCAAAAGCATCCATCACCATGTATTATTCAGCAAAAATATCATTGCAATACAACTATGGAAGCCTTCAAAGCCATAGCCACCACCAAGAAATCCATGTGAACAAGCATGAATCGTCACATCCCATGCCATGCTTCCAACCTTCACAAATGCTCCCTTGGCTAACCTATCAAGCCTTGTTCTACTTGACTCTTTCCCTTTTGGCCTTCTTTTTCTCCTCTCACTTCTCACTATAACAACTACCCTTGTCGTTGCTTATATAGTAGCAAGTCCCACAAAACCACCAAGTGGTATTACAAAAACTATGTACTACCTAACCCCTTGACCCCACATTTAATATTGTAATTTAATTATTTGCCCAATATTAAATAATTGCATGAAATATTATCACAATGTTACAATACAACTCATCAAGTATATCCAATGGGAATCTTTACATGTTGCACATCCATCTAGGTACAACATTACATAATAAAATAAAATAATACAATATAAACAATATTATGCAATGTGTGCAACACCGATTATCTCAACAATCTCCCACTTGTTGTATACATTGCATAGGGTCAATTCGTAGCCACATAAATGAACAAGGAAAATCTCCTCTTAGCACATCCACCATCATGGATCAAAGTACAAAAAGTGTTCCATCCTGGTACCTGCAACAAAATCAAAATACCTAGCATCTCAAACATGAATGATCTCACCTCCTATTATGCCACTGCCACTAGACATAGTCATCCAAAGAGAAAACCACCCAACTTGTCACATTAGAAGATCATAAAATCCTGTACCAACTGAAATGCCAAGCACAAAAACTTGATCCAAATTTAATCACATGTATTTGAAGTTGTCAAATATCCATAGCTGAAATAAAACCCACAACAAGTGCCAATCCATTCAACTATCCATACCTCCAAAGGTACACCAAGTGAATCTTACATCATCAACACATCCAATCTGTAAACTATAATCACAAGTCTCAAGAGCAATACCTGCCACATATATACCAAGAAGCTCCCACTACAAAAGATAATGTCAAATCTATAACCAATCCACTCACAACATCTCAAAGAAGTGAGTCCATGTAGTATTAAGGACATCCACAATACATAAATCAATAACTTGCAAGAACAAGTCTCCAACACTCTCCCAAGTTCTCCACAACCAATAGAGGAAAGAGATAAAGGAATAACCATGCCATCTCTCACACGAGATACATGAGCACAAACCAATGATAACAATCTCTAACCAATCTCAAATCCAATGTAAGCAAAATCGAACATCCAGGAAGATAACCAAGACCAAAGAGAAACCATGCAAATCATGACCTATATCATGTCCTTCTACACACACCTCTAGATGTAAACTATGCAAGTATGATCTCCTCCATAAAACCCCAACCAATAAGCCTCAACAACACCCAAACCATATAAATAATCATGGATGTAAGCCTCTCACAAGAAGATCAAAATTATAAACCATTCCTAACTCAAGGAATAACCATTCCTAAACCAAAGAATATACTAAATATAAAACCATCTCCAAAACTCAACCAACATAACAACATATGCAAATGGAGATAATCGATGCTAAACCATCTCTCAAATGAACCCTCTAGAACTAACTCATGTACCATAGCTCAAGATCCATATCCATGAGAGACAAGCATAAATATAATGCACCTGAGAGAAAACAATGGGCTATACCTCTCAAGTAGCAAATTGTCGAGTAGACCAAGAATGGGGAATGAGAATGCTCATCAAGATATCGAAGTCTCCAACCAAGACTCATCTAAGAAAAATCTCCTCTCAAGTCCATATTAGGTGAATACCCCTCGAACTTCCTATTGAAATCATCAACTGTCCCAACAAACACATCTCTAATCCAAGAGAAATTAGCATCACCACCATCTGTCTCTAAGTATTCATGAGCACCTATAACCAATCAATCCATGCCAACTCCAAATGCAAGATAGAAATATCATGAAGTATCCAACTTACGATTAGTATACTCAATACCAAGAAACTAAACCAAGATCAATGTCAAAGTTCCAACCATGGCCTCAGGAACATAAACATGACAACATGATCTTACCATCTCAACCAAAGAGATAACATGCTCCATATGAACATAATATAACATATCACAACTCTAAAAGCGTATCAAGAGTATACCATGACATAATAATAAAACCATCCTCACACCAAGGATAACATGTCAAATGAAAGCATAAACCACACCTTTACCAAGAACCCAGTGAATCCTCAAGATGCAACCATCACCATACACCGTGAAAAAAACCATCTCCACATACCATGAAGAACCATCTCCACACACCATGAAGATAACCAAGAACCCTATTGAGTCATAAAGATCTAACCATCTTCACATGCCATGAAGATAATAAGTGCACTATGCAAATGTCAAAGATGCTTCTACAGCAACAAGACCTAAGACAAATCTTCGACATCTATAAACACTCAATAAATATATCAATGTCATGAACTCCCACTCAACTGTGGTACCAAGTCACCTATGGAATCATAAAATCCATCTCCTACTTGAAGATCCTCAACCAGAGTGTCAATACCAAGTAAAACCAAGATCTCCAAACCCAAGAAGATACGAACTAAACCAGGAACTAATCTTGCACTATCACCTCATCACTATCACAGGCTCCCATTAAACTATATGTCAAGGCTATCCATGACATCATGATGAAAAACCATCCTCTAACCATGAGAATCAACCATGGCATCAAACCATCAAAGAACTCAAAGTGCACATCATAAGCTCCTCAAAAGAAACCAAATAACCATGAACCTCAACCAAGAAGATATACCACCATAACCAAATCAGGAATCTAAGCCAATGAACATCAAGGATGTACCTATATATCGAATCATGTTATGCCAGAATCCATGACACCATGATCACATCCATGAACTGAGCATCTGGCTTTGAACATGTCCAACCTGTCAGCATAAAATAGTCAACCACAATCCTCTATCATGACTATATCTAATAACAACATCTCATCCCTTCTACATGAAAAAAAATTAGCAGATCATGTGACTTAGGGCATAGACAACCCAAATCCAAGCTACCAAATTGAATATGCATCAATAATGAAAGATCAATGGGCAAACACAACTCATAACCAAGTCATAAATGCAACCTACAAGTATAGATTGCTTACAACACTACACAACTTGTAGACCCAACAAGTCATCATACATATCTAAACCAAATACTGATAACCATATCATCATGAGACCAATCTAAAATATGAACTAAGTATACAATGATGTCAAATCTTAAATCTTCAAATATACAATGCCATAAATTCACAATGCTACCATAGTCAATATATATTATAAATTGTTCAGATTAATATATCACCAAATAAATTATACCAAATTTGCACCAAATCTGAACCAATGTGTAGAGCTCTCTAAGAGCTTTCTGTTGACTACTCAAAGTCCAAAATCTAACTCTGTATGCACAAGTTATGCCCTAATATGTGCTCAAAATAAATAATATCTGAATTTTAGGCTCTTAAAACTTAACAAAATATCAAAATCACAGAACCAAACCTACACCAAGTTGTAGTGCTCTGAATTAGCTTTCCAACGCCTATAAGAACTTTGAAATCTAATTTCCTGAGAGAAAGTTATGGTCATTTTATTAAGACGGTCTTTTTACCATTTTCCCTACAATTTTTTTTTTGTGACAAAAGTTCTAGCGGGATTAATTTTGACAGCCATCACGGGCTGAAACTAAAAACCTATTTCATTTCCTCTAAACATGGCCAAACTAGGGCACATTATATATCAAAATTAATGGAAATATCGACTCGGATCCAATGGTGGGGTCTGTTTTTGTCTAGGAGGTCATTTATGCAAGCTCCCCCTAAAACCCTCATTTAAATGAAACATCCAAAAAAACCTTTTTTGTCCAACAATTTCACATGGCCAAAATCTACCAATATACCATCGTAATAGCAAACCCACCCTCAGATCTACAATTAACAACTCATATATCTTGCCCTCTTCTTTTATCCTCTCATGAATTCTCGTGGATTCAATCTAGGGTTACAACAATACAACGATAGCTCTAATACCACTTGTAAGGAAACTTGCAAGAAAGAATATAATTGTTTCCACATAACCCATAATAGATCCAAAATAAATATGCAACTGAAATCCACATGCAAGAGAATAGACAACATACCCACAAAAATTGTGACACAAGATTACCCTAGGAAACCCTCATTAAGGGAAAACCCCAGCCTCCAAAAGCATCCATCACCATGTATTATTTAGCAAAAATACCATTGCAATACAACTATGGAAGCCTTCAAAGTCATAGCCACCACCAAGCAATCCATGTGAACAAGCATGAATTGTCACATCCCATACCATGCTTCCAACCTTCATAAATGCTCCCTTGGCTAACCTGTCAAGCCTTGTTCTGCTTGACTCTTTCCCTTTTTGCCTTCTTTTTCTCCTCTCACTTCTCACTACAACAACTACCCTTGTGGTTGCTTATATAGTAGCAAGTCTCACAAAACCACCAAGTGGTATTACAAAAACCATGTGCTACCTAGCCCCTTGACCTCACATTTAATATTAGAATTTAATTCTTTTCCTAATATTAAATAATTACATGAAATAGTATCACAATGTTACAATACAACTCATCAAGTATATCTCATGGAAATCTTTACATGTTGCACATCTATCTAGGTACAACATTACATAATAAAATAAAATAATACAATATAAACAATATTATGCAATATGTGCAACACCCATTATCTCAACATCATTGCCCTCTAAATTATAAGGTACAACTCCCTTATATGCAATATATGCAATGAATTGTGTCTTTAATAGATCATTGGGATGGGGGGTACACTCTTAACTTGAGATTAGAAGAGGATAAACTAGGATGTTCATAGCTATAAACATCCCAGGCCGAAATAGAATTGGGCAACCTATAACACCTAGTGGAATGGATATCACAAGCTACCTTGAAGCCCTTCTATTACTAATCCTACTATAATCTAAATGCATATTAGTCTTATTGAAATACAATCTAGGGAGACAACAGAGATGCACATGAAAGATGAAATGGAATCTGCCTTAATTGATAACCCTTTACCAAAATGGAATCTGACAAGGAAGTAATAGCTTCAAATGTATCAGTCTTGCAATCGCATAGAAACTATTCTAAGATGCAACATTAGCTCAGCTAAAGGAAATAGTGAAAGAAACCTAGGCATGCTAGTCCTAAATAGAATTAGAACATCACATTACCTAACTGACCACATCATACAAATCCTACATTCCATCTAACTCTTCGATTCTCACTCAACACCTGGAAATGTAGGGAGAAAATTTGGACAAAATTGTCGATCCTTTCTATTAACTTAGAAAGTTACATATATAGGCCCCCTCTTAGGGTTCTTGGCTAGTTACAGATTCATTAGTTACATTAATAGAGCACTTGATTCACTCAGAAATCCAACAGTCGCCAATTACAATTCAATGCATTAGAGAAAGAAAACATAAATGATTAGAAACCCTCAAATTGTTCATATTCTTCTTTGTAACAATCACCATGGTGCCAAATCCATATAATTTGAATCTCAATGATCACAACAAGTTTAAATATCTATCGTCGATCTCCTATCCATGATCATAACTAAAGCATGAAAACTCTTTTTACTTTTTCTCTAGTCGCTTCTTTGCAACTGTCATTTATACGATGCCTTCACTGGATATGATGATGTGATGACTAACCTAGTTTGTTATTCACAACTTCATGACTTAGAACTTCTACTTATGAATTAACCATGTGACAATGCGATAACCGTATGAAATTGACTGTTATCATTTATCACGACTTCACAACTTCACATGTCTTCATTCTACTAATCGTAGCGACTTAGCGATAATTACACATTAACCATGATCGTGCTTTGGCAACATTAACATTAACTGTCATTTCTAAAATGTGACCTTACAATGACCATTTAAGGTTGACTATTATCACTTTTGTCGGGTCATGACTTAAAATGTATTGAATGCTTCTTAATTGGTAACCTTGTGACTGTTCACCTTAACTATTATCATCTTTCACAGTGTTGCAATTCTAACCTCAGGTTAACTTAAACTATCAATGATGATGCAACTCTTAGCTTTCACTCCATTGCAACCTTAACCATAGGTTACTCTTAACCCTTTGCGACAATGTGATTATTCTCTTTTTGCTCTGTCACTCCCTTAACTTTAGGTTTCTTCTAACCACTTGTGACCATGCGATCATTGATTTTTGCTTGTTCACCATGTTAACCCAAGGTTGACTTAAATTGACTATGATTCTACAAACAAAAGCTTTTCACTCTATCCTGACACTAACCTCAAATCATCTTTAACCTCCTACGACTTAGCGAATAATGGTTTTCATTGTTTCACCATGTCAACTCTGGTTTACCTTAAATCATCAGTGACCATGCAACAATCATTGATCTTTATGATCTGACGACTAGGAAGATACATCTCTAATGACCATTATAATTCCATCTTAAAACACCATTTGTCAATGTGGTCTTCATCTGGCGATTTGGATTCAATCTCTGCACCATTTGACTTGTCAATTTTGCAATGTATACGTGCAGATTAAATATAAGCCATTGATTGGATTTCAAATAAAGTCACACAACATTTGACTGGGTTCTTTCATTATTTCTAAGGATTTATTTGCTTCTCATGCAGTATATTCAACTTCTGTAATTTTTATGATGTTCCTGTGATTTGCACCTTGGACCTGAGCTTCAATCTAAATGTTTTTAGTCACCATCTGTTCTAAATGCAATGTGATTTTTTTCCAGATGTATCATGCCTTCAATGAAATACTTCATCATAGAGTTAGGGTTTCTAAACAACTTTCTTCTCATCTGAGAAATGCATAAACTTACCCTCCCTTTCCTAATCACCTAATATGAACTAATGCATTAGATTGCTTTTGAATGCCCAACTAGGTGTACAAAAAGGAATATATGAGAAGAGAAGTTCCTTAAAGGCAATCTAGACATAGACATGACATCACATTGACTCAATCCTAATCTTAGAAGTTTTAAAAATATAAGGGACTAAAATCATGGCAACACAAGTGTATTAGTGTGGATAAAATCCTTTGGATTAAGGTTGACCTAACAATCATTTGTAAATCCTTTAACCAGGTGATATTCTAATGGAATGTTCTAAATTCCTCTAACAAGGCTCACTCACAACAGGGTGATTGAAATACTCTAACTAGGTCACGTTTAACAGTGTGTATTGTAACCTTTAATAGGGTTGGCCTTTTACAGGCCATCACTTCAAAAGAGAGAAATTGGGTAGCATGTTACTGGTGGTTTTTCCCAAATTGAGTTCCCACATAAAATCCTTGTGTCAAATTGTGTGAATGTGCTTATGGTATTTTGTGTTTATGTTTCTGAAAAGTTATTTTGACCTAGGACAATAATTTACTAAGTTAAGGTATTATATGATCTAATTGATGCATGCATGTTAAGGTTTTATGGATATGGATCTGTTAAGCACTAAAAAGTTTTATTTGTACATTTAGACCTTGGATAACTAATTCACCACCCCCTCTTAGTTATTCTAAAGAATTCCAACAACAATAATGACCTTTGTGTTTCTTAAGTTAAACATCCAAGTCTTAAAAATGAAATGATTTATGGGTGGAGTTTGTTCTTAATATAAATAAATAATCCCTTGCCTCTCTTCAAAATTATGATAAAGTAATCTTCACCTGAAATGAGATGAAAAATTTCATAAAGGGAGTAATGAAAGCCTCACCCACATGCATCAGTTTCGTTACTTCACAAAGATTTAGAATGTGTGAAGGGGATCATGAACCAGAAAAGGATTTGTACTAATCCTTTGTTCTTTCACCTCTTATTCAAAAGTTTTATTTCAACTCCAAACTACCTCAAGTTGTACTAACTAATAATAAGGAACATGAAGTAATGTTTAATCATTGGTTGCAAGGTAAAAATTGATCTCCAAGTTGGCTAGTTCATCTGCACATCTAATTCCTTCTTGGAAGATATGGTTAAAAATAGTTCTTTTAACAAAATTGTAAAGTTATAGAGCTTTTCCTAGTTTTTCATTTAGTCTCCAATTAGGAAGGGCCCCTTTTCTTAGAGCATTTATGATGATGGCAGAATCTCCTTCTATTTCCAAGTCACTAATACTCATTGATTTACATAACATGAGACCTTCCACTAAAACAAAGTTTTTCTGCCCAGTTGTTTGTGGCTTCACCTATATATTTGGATATGTTAGAAACTTCCTCCCCTTTATCATTGTGAATAAAACAAGCTATGCCTTCTTTTATGGGATTTCCTCTTGAGGCCCCATCAAAGTTGAGCTTGAAATTGTTGGAACAATCAAATGGGAAGAATACTTTTGACAGGGTGGGGGGGAGGTGAATCAGAAGTAATACATTTTATCCATTAAAACTTTTAATTGAAAGTAAACTGCATGCATGTAAACGTATCAAATAAGAAAAAAGTAAACACATGCATCAACAACACATAACACCAAATTTGGTAACCCAAAAACCATCCAAAATGAGAAGGTAAAACTGGGGTGGGGATGATACCCACAAAATTACTGCAGCAATAATGTTTGACCCACTCGTGATGGTCTGCCTAGTTAAAAGCCTACCCTGTTAAAGGCTATACACTACGTCAATAGTGACCTTGTTAAAGGATTTACAAACACTTTACTTGAAGTGTCACCCTGTTAAAGGATTTTATCACCTATTCAAAGGATCTACAACCTAGCTGTTAAGCTAACCTATCATCATAGGATTTTCCTTCTAATACAATTGCTAGAGAGTATTAGACTAATAAACCTGATAGCTTACAATCCTTTATTGCTAAATTCAGGCACTGGTTTTGCTCATTCTGATCTTGATCCTTTGAGATCTAATATTTATTCGATGCTGTGATACTTTGTTCTTCATCAACTGGATGCTGCAATACTTCTTTGTTCCTCTAAGTCTTTTCACTCTTCCCACTGAATTTCACTATAATTTTCCCATACACTGCTCTCATCCATATACACAATGGGGTTTCATCCTCCTTTTAAGGATTTTGAAGACTTAGGGTTAGGTATGGATCTATGATCCATATTGAATCTTTAATTCCCGCTCATTCCTTGCACTTTTCTTATTGGTTGCATGCTTTCTCCATTTTTCTTATTGGCTGCATGTTGATTGCATAGGAAATGTAAAAGATTCCTTCTTATCTTTAATATCCTTCAAGATTCTTCTATGTCAGCCCAAAAAATGGTTTGCATATGAGTTTGTGAAGGCACAAACTTATATGTTGATTCCGTGTTACTTAGCATATACTAGATTATTGGTGCTTGACACATATAGTATTCTGGCTTGCTCGACATCAATTGTGAATCAGCACCTGAATATCACTCGGCACCTATATCATGCTCAACACCTAAAGATTGCTTGGCACTTGATCTTCACTCGGCTCCTAAAGATTGCTTGACACCTGAAGATCACTCGGCACCTATTGTAGTTCTGTCTGGCCTGGCACCTATAGTGTACTCGACTTCTATGTGAAAAGTGGTTAAGTGTGTTGACACTCAATTGTCAAAACCAGTTTGAGACCAATAGAAATAACCTTCTTTTGGAGCTTTCCAAAAACATTCTTCTCTTTTCGCTTTTCCTAGAATTTCCCATTCCCTCAAAAAGGGAGAAATTTTTAAACCAATCCATCTACCTCTCATTTTCTCATCCCAACACAAAATCTTGGCATGTTTGATGGTTGAATTAGGTAGTCTATTATTTTTTAGTTAGATGCTTCAATCTTATTTTCAAGTTGATCAACATACATCTTATTATCTTGAAAATTTATTTTATTTCTCTCCTTCCATAGTTCCCATTGAAATATGAAAGGGGAGGAGATCGACAGGCTTTGGAATATACTATCTAATCTCAATAGAAGCTAGGAAGGTAATAAATTATTGATAGAACTTGGAAAAGCCATCAAGACTTATAGTTGCAAACATAGCCATTGCCAACATGAGCTTGAGTAAGGACAATGACAAAAGAAGTGATGTATGGATTCCTCCTTAGATTAACATAAAAGACATCTACTAGGACCTTGAATACCAAAATTTCTAAGTTTGTCTCTAGTGAGGGCTCTTTGATGAAGGACAATCCAAGAGAAAAATCTGACCTTGGGATGGTAAAACTTATCCCAACATAGTCTAAGAGGAAGGAGAGAACTAGAGAAACCTTATAGAGATTCTAGGTACTCATAGCTCATTTTTGAGTTGTATTCTCCATTATTACTTCCATCCCATATGAGTTAATATTCCTCTCCTTTAAAGGAGCTTACCCTTGATTGAAGGATAGAATGAAGAAGATATTTATCTTCTAAGGGAATCTCTTCTCCATCAAAATCTCAACATTTCTAGCCACTCCTATTTATTTTAAAAACAACATAATATCTTAACTTTGTTCCCCATTTCTCTTCCAAATGAGATTTGGTGTTCAGAAGGGAAGGGTAATGATCAAGGTGTTTGCAACCTCCCCATAAGTCATTTAAAAAAAGATCTTCCCCACCATCCCAAAGATTCCAAGAGAGTTTGTCCTGAATTATTCTTCAACATTTTAGGAGGAAGTTCCAAATTTTTGAACCACTGGGCTAATTGGCCTCCTTAAAGAGATTGACTAGATATGGGGACGAGAGATATGTATTCAATTCTAATTTTGACCCATTTAAGGTTAGGGAATCTAATCATTTTCTATATTAACCTCACTCCTAGGGCCATATCTTGAAGTTGATGTTCTTAATGCCTATACCACCTAGATTTTTGGATCTGTAGACTTGATCCCAAGAAATAAGGGGAAACATTTTTTGTTCTAGGAGTGCATTGCTAGAAAAAACATTGTGAGATAACCATTAATGTCTCTAAGTTTGTTACTTGGGAGGTCTAGACATGAAAGTTGGTAAATAGGTTGGGCAGCTGAAGACACCATGACTTTCCTACCTACCGAGGAAATCCATTTGCCTTTCCATCTAGTCATTTTCCCTTTCAATTTCTCTACTAAGGGATCCCATAATTTTGACCTATTTTGTCCTTAATTAAGTGGAAGACCTAGGTATCTATATGGAAAAGTTCCTTTGTTAAAATCTAAAATGGCATATATTTGAGCCTCCAAATATGATGTGGTATTGACAAAGAAGATATTTGATTTGTCTCTATTAATCTCCTAACTTAACACTTTGGTATAGTCATTTAGAATATCTTTCAAGGCTAAAGCTTCTTTGATCAAGCTTTCCCCAAATAACATATTATCATCTACAAAATGTTGATGTGTAGAGAGGTCCTCACCACTAGTTATAGGGATACCTTTGATTTTCCCTTCTATTCTAGCCCTTGAGATTGACCTTCCCAATGCATAAGCCATCAAAATAAAGAGAAAGAGAGAGATAGGGTCCCCCTGTCTTAGACCACGAGAGATACTGAAGAAACCAACAATAGTACTATTAATTAAAAGAGATAATTTCAAAGTATATATGCATTCAAAAAGTAACTCTACCAATTGCTTAGAAAATCCATATGCTTCAAGACATTTACATAAAAAATGCCAATCTACCATGTCATATGCTTTCTTAATATCTAACTCAATGAACATACCAGGGGACCTATTATTCTAGACTAAATGAATAGCTTCCTAGGCTATTATGAAACCATCACATATTGATCTTCTTAGAACAAAACCTATTTTTTCCTCACTTAAAAGATGAGATAGAATCTTTTGAAGTCTATAAGCCAAAATTTTGGTAAAGAGCTTGTAGAGAGTATTACATAGAGCTATGGGTCTAAAGTCATTAAAAGATTCTATATTTTTCTTCTTTGGAATTAATGCTATAAAAGTATTATTAACTTCCCACAATAATTTGCCTGAGTTCCTAATTCCTTCCATGGCCTTTGCTATGTTATCTCCAATGAAATCCCAACACTTTTGAAAGAAAAAACAAACATGAAAGTCCTTTGATCTAGGCAACTTATTTGGATTCATTAGTTTAAGGGTTGATTCATCCTCTTGTTTGCTAATCTTATGCAATAGAATCTTATTATGTTCCTTGATGACTAATCTCAGAATGTTAGAAAGAACACTTTGTTGGGTAGACAAGTTAGAACTAATACGATTATTATAGATACCCTCGAAATAAGAAATTGCCTTGAGGTTGATTTCCTTAAGGGATTTCTTCAAATTTCCATCCATACCCTTGATAGAGGTGATTTGGTTAATCACTCTTCTTTGTTTGGAACTATTGTGAAATAATTTTGTGTTATTATCCCCTACTTCTAACCATATCTCTCTTGATTTTTGTCTCCACAAGGGCTCTTCCTTCACAAGAACTTCTTCATATGTTGCATTAGTCTTTTTTCCTCTAGGAATTTTGTATCTCCCGTTCCATTTTCTATAAATTCCTTATTAAGGGATCCCAACTTATCCTCTAGAGTTAGCTTATCCTCAAAGATATAACCAAAGAATTCCAAGTTCCATTCCTTTAACTTGTGCTTGACTACTTTTAGTTACTAACTACTTGGAACATCTTAGATCTCGATACTTCTATTTCCTCCCACCATTTCCTGATAAGATTAATATAGTTCTCATTTTTTAGCCATATTTTCTCAAATTTGAAAGGATAGCTGATGGGACATTTATTCTCCATAATTTTCAACTCCATAGTATAATGATCCTATCCTGACATTGGTTTTACTTCTAACTGAAATAAAATAAATATCGTTGATAAATCTCCATGACAAAAGAGCCTATCTAATCTCTTTGTAATATTACTTAACCCCTTCCTTCTATTGTTCTATGTAAAAGTATTATTGAAGCTAGCCAACTCCAATAAACCTAAGTAGTTGACCCAGTCAAAAACTCTTTAGATGTCATTGAGAGGGAATTGTTGCCTCCCCTTTTTTTCGAGGATCAAAGGATAACATTAAAGTCCCCTCCTTGAATGGATAGACCTTGTTCTAAATTTAACTTGTCCTCTAGCTCTTCTCAAAGCCTGGATTTATCCCTCTTATTTATTAGGCCATAAACATTAAAAACCCTGTAGCAAAAATTAGATTTAATACCTTTCACTATTCCACTCATCCATTTTTTATGTATTTCTATAGATGAGATTGAAACATTCTTGGGGTCCCATTACATGGTAATCCCTCCAAAGGCCCCCTTAACAAGGGGAGTCCCTTATCTCCCTCCAACCTAAAGATCTCCTAAACCTTTCATTTCTTCCCTATTAAGTTTTATTTCTCATAGAAGAATAATGTTAGCTTTGGTGTTAATAATGCAACACTTTAAGAGTTCCTTCTTTTTAAGGGCATTACGGCCCCTAATATTCCATGTTATGACATTCATGGCACTTGGGGAAGGATCTTCCTCTTCCTAGGATTAAGAAAACCAGTAAGTTTGACCTGACCTTTGGCAATTCCATGCTTTTGGCATAATTCTTGCAAGGATTTATGGCCTCTCTTTCTTGCTACTTTCACACAATCAAGACCTTCCTTTCTTGGGAGGGTAGCCCCTAAACCTAAAGTGCCCAATGAATACTCAATTATCTCTCTTACACCTTCCTTAACAATGATGGAACCTACCCCTTTCTGTGTCCTCTACTTCCATAAATTTAGAGATTAAAATATATGTTTGCAACTTAAGCTCTTCCTCATCGCACATTTCATTAATAAATTGATTCAATAGATCCTCAACTACCAAATTATTCAAAGCTTCTAATAAGATATTAATTTTTCACTTCCTTCCTTTTCTAGGGTTTCACCTCAGGTTTCTAGAGAATGAACCGAATAAATGGAAAATCCTTTACTTTCCTTTGCAATCTAACCACTCTGATTGACTATCTCTAGGGATGAATCCTTTAGAGGGAAAAATTCTTCGTCCTAAATTGGGCTAATAATGACTGATTTGATGGCAGGTTGACAGTCTCTAATTTCCCTTTCCTCTACCTAATCCTCTTGTTGGATTGTGAATCCTCCATCCTCATTATTCAAGACAATTTGAATATTCCCTGAGATCCCCTAATTGTCATCAATATGAGATCGCATAGATGCTTGACCGATTTTATTCTAAAGAGACCTCAGCTAGTTTTGGTTCAACGGTAATGATTATACCCTTTACATTAATAAATAGGGTTTTGAAATCTACTTTATTTATATATGTTTTTACTATGATTATCGAGCTAGAGACAACCAAATCTAAATATAACAATCCTACATGTGTTCCTAATCTGTAAGCAATTATTCCAAGTATGTCTAACCAAAAATTTGATAGGAAGGTTGGGAAGAACTGTCTCTTTTTCTCCTTTAAACTTCGTAGACTTTTTTTGGATTAAAAAAGGGCTCCAATCTAGGAATTTTAAAGGATAGTCATTCAAAACTAATAAATTATTGTACAAAAGTTCATCATTTAGATCTAAACTATCATAAGATAAATAAATGAATTCATTTTCCATTACTATGATATTTACATGCCTACCCAGGAAGCTTTTCAGCCAATTCAAAATATGACTAACCTCTAATCCAGGGCCTATCCATCCTATAATAAGGCCACAATCCTAGCACCTTCTTTGAACACTTGTAATCAGATGCTTAGACAAATGGATTTCTTATTGATCTTGCTACAATACCTCCCTGTTGTATTTAACAATTTTTGGAGTTCCTTGAGTTAGGGTCTCCTTCTTTTCATCCCGAAGAAGAGGCATTTTGGGACAATTCTTCTTGCCTCCCTCCTTTTTGACCTATAAAGGGCCAAAGACATTTGAAAATCATTGATTCCTTAGGAAATTTTGGAATTTCTCTAGGTGAAAATTCCTCTCCCCTTTGCTAGATCTTCTCTTATTCTTCCTTGACTTGTAGTTGTAGACCATGATCCAACCTTCATTCGATTCCTTAACTTCTTAAAGTTTAAGTAGTGATTTGTAAAATAGTAGGGTATATTTCATCTCCAAAAATGTTAGCTTTGTCTGTGGATTCATTAAGAGATTGGGCAAAAATTACCCTAGTTTGCAAGGGCAAGTACAGAGTACATTTTTGTTGTTTTATTGAATTATCTTTTTTATATGTCTCATTTAGGAGATAAGAAGACTTAAATTTATTTTGGCTCGATTTGTACACGTGGAGTTGTGCACTGTTTGGATGCTTTGCATCACATTATTCAATAACTGTGTTTTGTTTTCTTTGGTAGGTCTTGGTGTATCCTTAAATAATTGTTTCCCCTTTTCTCCTCCTCTCCTTAATGAATTTATGAGCTCCCAAAGATGTTCTTCCTATTCTACACCTTCTAACTCATCCATTTCCAAGATTTTCCTCATTAATTTTTGCTTTTCCTCTTGGGTTGATCCAATGTCTTGTTCTTTAGTTGGTGTAATGTCCATAACTTTTCACACTACTTCTAACCACAAAAGATAATTATTATCCTCCTCCAACCATTTTTCTTCTTGAGGGAGTCCTTTTCCTTGTTTACTTTTTGTGTGGGTGCTTCTACTAATTGTCTTTCATCCTTTTTTTATTGCTACTTTTTAATTTTATACAAATCATTAACATTGTTATTCCCTGGTGGACTATTAATATGAACAATTAGTATTAGTTGCATATTGATTTCTTCATGTTGTGCACCTTCTTGATTCATTCATTAAGTAAGTTCGTCTTGAATTTCTATACTTGTTATTTTTGTGTTATGTTCTACATCCTTCACCATAAAATATATTCCATCCTTTTGATTTTCCTCTTCATTTTCTAGTTTTAGATTAGTATTACCAATTTGTATGAATTTTCCTTCCTCAGTTCTTGTCTCTAAGAAATCTAGGGTTTATTCTCTATGAATTTTCTTTTTACCTTTGGTTTGATTTATTAGGTTTGGAGATTCTTTCCCTTCTCTATTAAACCCAATTATGTTCTTTTAACATCCTCATACAAAACCTTGAACTAAAATACATCTGGCTCCTTGTTCCCCCCATGTCTAGCTCTACTTTTTGAAATCATTTCCCCCCCTTTATAATGATTTCAAGGTTGTTGAGGTGTCAAAAATCCATTTATAAATTGACCACAATCTTTGGATCTACTCCTAGTTATCCAATAAAACAAGTCTTCTTTTAGAACAACAAATAATCTTAATGTTTCCCCTATCTTCTCCATGACATCCAAATTCCAAAACTTGGATGTTACTCACCTAATCCATTTTGGAAATCTCCTCGTCCTATGTTGGCTTTCTAGTCTCATGTATTCAAAATAAAATAAACCTCAAAGAATAATAGTTTTCCAAACAATATTTATATCTTTAGTTTTTATTAAAGCAATCAAGTAGTAAAAATCCTTTAACAAGGTTGTAGTAGTTACTTATCATTTGAATTATTTTGTGTACCAATTGACAATCATTTTTGTATAATCACCCTCCATTTTATAAAAACTCCACAGTCTTCTAATCCTATATTGGTTTTAATAATTTTGAGGCAGTAATGAAATCTTTCCTTATTATTTCTTTCCCTACTTATAATTTACCTTCTTCCTTGTTTCCCTTATTATTAGTGTTTCTAAACTATGGATGCAATTTGCGGTAAGCTCCAAACATTTGCCTTTCGCTCAAGTTTCATTTGCTATGTCTCTAGAACTTTTTCATTCTACATTATTGATAACTATATGTGTGTGTGTGTGTGTGTGTGTGTGTGTGTGTGTGTGTGTGTGTGTGTGTGTGTGTGTGTGTGTGTGTGTGTGTGTGTGTGTGTGTGTGTGTGTGTGTGTGTGTGTTTGTGTGTGTGTGTGTGTGCGTGTGTGCGCGTGCGTGTGCGTGTGTGTGTGTGTGTGTGTGTGTGCGCGCGTGTATGTATGTATTAAATATATATATTATATATATGTATGTATGTATGTATGTATGTATGTATGTATATACATATATATATGCACACATATATATGATGCTTTGAATGAGTACTCTTTCAAGGATGGAGACCATCTAATTGGCATTTTTCTTGAAAAAATGGACCTAAAAACTATTCCCATCGTGTTAAATTTCTTTTTAGAACCATAGTTGATATTATCTTAAGCAAATTTGATAATAATCTTATTTTGATTGATAAAATGAAGATTGAACTCTAAAATTAAGCTTGAGCTCTTAGTTGATGTAATAGATCAACTTTTTACTCCTCATCGCCTATTCAACCATCTAACCCATTAGAAATATATCCCTCTATACCTAAGCCACTTTAGAGCATCTCTTTGGAGGATCCTAACACAAGCTCCTTCTCTAATTCAACTTAGTAATGAACTCCTAGAGTGTTAGTGGGTGGTCTATACTATATTTTGCCTTAGTTTTTATTTATTTATGAAGGGTGACTTTGATACCACTTGATGAAGGGTGCTCCCCTTAATACCACCACACACAATAGAAAGGGTGCTCCCCTTAATACCACCACACACAATAGAAACATATAAACAACACAATTTGAGAAAACAAAATATGTGCTTTTTTATTATCACTGCAAATGTGGAATTACAAATTACAACATGCAAACCCACATGAGCACCTTTCTTACAACAATCTATAAGAGAGAGCTGCAACTATCACCCATAACTACCTAAACTTTACTATAGGCCTTCCTTATATAGGCAAATTTTCACCGCCCAGGAAGGTTTTAGACATAAACCCTAACCCTTGAGGTCGACAAAAATCCAATTAAAAATTAATTCCTAATTTATTACATAGGGTTAGCCCTAATTATGTTTTTAGGTACCGCAACTTCCAGAGGCTATAATTTTCAAATCGTATGTTCGATTTTCAACTATAGTACTTTTTAGAATTGTCGGCTCTTGAATAACAACACATGACAAACAAAAGC
This sequence comes from Cupressus sempervirens, assembly GCA_028749045.1. Taxonomy (NCBI): domain Eukaryota; kingdom Viridiplantae; phylum Streptophyta; class Pinopsida; order Cupressales; family Cupressaceae; genus Cupressus; species Cupressus sempervirens. The sequence continues at coordinate 702,972,226 of CM053784.1, forward strand.
ACTAGTCAACCCAAACACAACCTCATTCTAGAGCCTCTAAGGCCTTCAAATCTGAGCACAAAGGTATCGTACCCAAAAACCTCAATAACTTCTGCAATGCATATGGCATGACAATGCAGCTCCGCTGGCAAGATGATATGACTTAGATGAACCTCCACCTGTGAAATCAAAACATTTCAAGATCATATGACCCACTTACTAAAAAAATAAGTTTTTATAAAAAGTAACTCTATACTGAAATAACTCCCTTATTCAAAAATGACAAAACAAAAATATTTTTGGGTGATGCAAGATTGCCCTTACTCTTAGGATGCTCCTGCAACAATTTTTTATTTGGGCATGATCTTAACCTTATTCTTCATATCTTTTGTGCCTAATTCTATTTAGGTTTTCTATCATGCACATGGACAAATGATAGATGCATTTCCTTACAAATTTGGTGGCCTTTGGCTGAGGCTATTTTTTCTCATTGATTTGTAATCTCCTTCTTATACCCAATATAATAATTTAGTAACTTCTAATGCTATTTAAAAAAAAATTGTGCATGTGTGTGAATATACACCTCAAACATATTTATAATAAATAATACGTGTATATATAGTAAAAATAGTACACACATACACCATTAATCTTATTATAATTTAAGGCAAGAGCCTACAACACAACGGTAAATTGTGAGCCTCTTATCGAAGAGGTCTTGGGTTCAAATCTACTCATGCTTAATAAATAATAATAATAATTAATCACAACTCGTGATAATTAATCTTAGCTTCGACCTCTTACTGATCAAAAAAAATTAAAAAGTCTTATTATAATTGGTAACTATATTATTATGTTATGTGTATGTATGTAAGAATTTACTATCATAAAAAAAAAACTACACATAACCAATGTGTATGGTAATATTACTTTTATCTACAGGATGCCAACTACACCATTGATTAATTGTGCAAAATTCACAATTGACAATATCTAACTAGACATCACTTTAGAGTCATGTCACCCATGGAAAAATCTTTAGGAGATAATAGATATAGAGATGAAACAAATAATACCTAGTCATACAAAGTGGTCATGATCAAGATCTTGAGAAGTGGCTATAAGGACAACTTGGGGTTGGTTAACCTCACCACTCCTTGAATCTATTTTATTTATTTATAAAGGGATAGAAAAACTTAACAAATAAGCTAAAGAGAGGATTGGTTGGTGACACCCAATCCATTAAAGCAATACAAGATATAAGGAAAATCAAATAGATTGTTTGTTGTTAAGTAGGATGGTCTCACATTAAACATGATGGATACTTAGTGGATATTTAATCAGACGTTGTGAACACATTTTATCTTTTACACATATTACGTGACTTAAGAAACTCTAGGCAGTGCTTTGCCCAAAAAATATTACTTTTATCTTGTTATACATGTTACATACAATGCTACTATTATACATGCAATACAATTTTATTTTGTAATATATAAAATTTGAACTCCACACCATCTAAGTGTTTACAATATGAGTTCTGTCATTGGACCAAGTGTCCTTCAACACCAAGATGAATTATAAGTTCATATTATAAGCACCCATGTAGTAAAGACATTGACACAAATGATTATAAAAAAAATGTATATCATGACTAAAATGTAATAATTCCATAAAAATAATATTAATGAAATAACTATACATCATAGCAAATAAAATAAAAAATAACAATTCACTTTATTAAATAAAAATATTTATATATTATAACTTACTTTTATTATATAAGTAAATAATAATACTATGACATATATTAATTTTATAATAAGGTGAGATATGCTATTTTGTAAATGGTATAGGTAGATCTAATACAAAATTATTTATCATAATATTATTTTATACATGTCATTGTAAAATATTATGATAGAATATATACATTTGTATCTATATTTCACTAAGGGATGTAGTGGAGAGTAAGATACTAGAAAATTATATTCACCTAGAGGTCAAACCTTGTGGAATCTTAACTTTTAAGAATATTAAATTATTTGGATAATTTTTTTAAAGAATATACCATCACCCTTACCACTTTAATAACAACTTTCTAGTACAGATTGAACCAAGTTCGACTTTTAGATGATTTGATCAATTAAATCTTCCTATTATAGACTCATTGAAATAATAACTTTTAATCTAATTGTTTCAATTGTCTACTCTCATAATATTCACAGGACCTTATAATCGTTTATATATAAAATAGTAATAATAAAAATATAAAATAGGACCTTATAATCGTCTATATATAAAATAGTAATAATAAAAAATTAAAAATAGTGTACTCTATATTAATGATATTAAATTTCCACAATTTGTAGTAATCTTGCTAATGATGTTCTTTCTCGAATAGATTTTAATGGAGAAAGTAGAAAATGCTAATATAGGAAATGAAAATAGAGTACCATTTGCTTATTGGAAAAAAAATGTTGAATAGGTGTTTTTTAACCATCGACATTATGATCACTAGAGTGATTCATCATCCTACTTCTTATTGAGCTTTCTTTCATATTGATGATAGACCATGCTAAAAACATTGATGGTTAACCAATTTCTGTGATCTATCCTCGTACTTCTTCTTGAACTTTCTTTCATATTGATGATAGATCATAGTAAAAATATTGATGATTAAATATTTTTTTAGAGAAAAAATTACAAATAATATTTACCATTTGCTTATTGAGAAAAAATGTTGAATAGGTGTTTCTAACCATTAACATTCTGATCACAAGAGTGATTCATCATCCTACTTCTTCTTGAGCTTTCTTTCTCATTGATGATAGACCATAGTGAAAACAATGATGGTTAAACAATTTTTGTGATCTATCATCGTACTTCTTCTTGAACTTTCTTTCATATTGATGATAGATCATAGTAAAAATGTTGAGCATTCATTGTACATTCTATCACGATATTCACAAAATGTATAAGTACAATGATGGACCAATAGACCAAAACCACAAAGATCCTCGTAACTAACTATTGTTTCTTTTTGTTTTAAGATTGTGATTATTAGTCAATGTAACTCTCTACTAGCTTATATGATATTCAATAGAAAAAAATATTTAAGTGCAATATAAAATTTGAAATTAATATATCTCCATCCTGCCATTTTCATTCTTATTTTTCAATTTTTTTGAATTGTTAAAGTAATCCCCCTTCCATTTTTATTGGAAAACAAGTTTTGGGAAAAATACATTGAAAAATCTCGGAATTGGGGAAGGATTTGGTACCTCGCTATTTTGAAGGCCAGTCCACAGCATCTTAAAATATATCAGTGATCTTGCATTTCGAAAATAAAAACCTAAGAAATCGAACGGTGTAGAGTGGCGGCGCGCAATGAAAGAATCTGGGCCTTCGATTGCACTGAAGAGTATCGCGAGAGGAGAGCAGGGGTTCTCTGAAATACAATCCCGCCATCTCGCAACGCTCTTTCGCATTCCCGTCAATTTGGGCGTCAAATTTCAGAAATCTGTCAGCCGAATTCACAAGGATTTTACATAAATTTGTTATCTTCCCCTGACCTCTCAGGTAACAATAAGATTCGAGCCTTATCTTTCATCTTCTTCCCCACTTATTTGCAATTCTAATGAGTATAGTTGATGGCAATTTGATTATGTGTTAGTTAGTGGCGGTCGATGTTTCCTCAGCAACTCTCTGCTGTAAGGCAGTTCCATTTCGCCAGTACTTCAATGTGTGGGGATTCTTTCATTCAAACGTCTTCTCTGTAAGTTCTTTTTTTGGAAGCCCTTTTCTGTTTTGAATTTTTTTTTTCAGCAATCCCCTGAGATGTTGAAATGGAGTGTAAAAGATGACAAATTGCTTTCTTTTTCAGAAGTTGTAAGTTTGTTTTAGTAATGTCAATTTAGAAACACATATTTCCAGAGGCCCGGCCATAGGAGGGGGGAGGGTTCTCTGTCGCTTGTAATATGACATTGTGTTTTTCCTTCAAATTCTATTATTACTCTTGATTTTTTTTGTGTTTGTTATTAATTGAGGTGTGCCTTCACTGTGTAGCTCCAGTGTGATAGTCATTTTGTCGGGTACCTCATGAGTTCTAGATTAGTTTATTTCAGTGGGAAACCAGTTGTGATATAGCTGGTTTGTTACTTTCTTTTTTATAAAATTCACTTAATGGAAGATTATTGCATGTTCACCTGTTGTCCCATTTTCCCCTTTTTAATGCGTGGGATAATGTAGTTTGCAACTACGACAGTTTATATGTAATAATTGAGAATGTGCATAATGTAAATTGTGAAGCTTCTGAAACAATTGTATAATGTAAATTGATTAAATAAAGCTATGCACAGTCTTTTCCAGAAGCTTTACAATCTGATATAAATTGTGGAAACATTATGTCTTTTATGAAATGCTTATTTTCAAAATGTTCTGCAAAACTTTTATGGAGTCTTTTGAGGATTTTGCATGCATTTGCGCAGCCCTTTCATGCTAAGAAGGTTTTGTCAGGGCTTGAAAAATTGAACCTTCGTAATTATGACAGGGTTCACTTTGCCTAATTGATGCATGTTTTTAATTTTAATCTGATGAACCCTGTTTAAAAGCTTATTCACACTTATTAGGGAGTCTGAGTTCATGCTGTTAAATACCCCAGTAAGGTTTATACTGTTACAACAATTATTCTGGGCAAGTCAAGGCTAGTGATTTAGGCAATAAGCCATTTCACACTATAAGTCACCTCAACTCAGCAAACAATAAAGTCACTCTGTTGCTTGCCTGGCTGAAAGTTGATGGTTACCAAGTATATATCAATTCTTTAGATGACCAAAGTACATGTATGGAACTGAAAAGCGTGGTCCTGTGGTTCTTTCAGTTGGTCTTATGTTGAGTATCGATGGACTGAAATTGGCCAAAATGGATCGAGTCTTTAAAGGTAATTTGAGAATTGGGTGATTCTTGAATTTTAACTGTATTATAAGTTTTAACCCCAAGACTTGACCTCCTCAATAATATATGGAATCTTCCATTTGTAGGTCAAAGTTCTCATTTCGATTAGCTTGAGTTTTGGTTCATGTTTTGGCCATTTTCAAGTTAGATTTGTATATTGTCTTGTCAAGTCTGAGATGATATTGAGGCTGGCTATCATACATAATGGTAAAACAAGTCATAGACTCAATTGGAAGTGCTGGAAGAAACCCCAATTAATAGAAATAAAGTATCTAAATCTTTGTGCTTCTTAAGCCAGAAGCACTCACATACACCATTACAGAGTGTGGAAATATTATATCTCTTAAAGCATCTGAATCTGACGGTAAGTAGAAACAAAACCAAAATATGAAGTTCAGTGGGTGCGAATGTGAGAATCCTTTCTATGTCAGGTAGGATGATTTACGAGCCTTGTTTTGTTTGAAAACCCAAAAGGTTTAAAATGTGAATTCGAGCATTAGTTATGGTCACTAGGGCAGGAGCTAAAAATGAGTGTTACCTTTATCTTACTATAGAAAAGTGATGTAATAAGAAATGGCCATGATGTAATTAGAAAGGTTTCTATTTAAATGAACCAATAAAAGCTCCATGATAAAATAAAATAGAACCAAAGACGGTTGAATTCTTTGCTGACCACTTTGAAAGGGCCATTGCCGAGTCATGGCTGAACAATCCAGGGAGTAAGGAAGCACAAAAAACTCAAATTAGAAACTTTTAATTTTCTTATATATATTTTTGATTGATAGGTTCTCTATTGATTTCATCTGAACTAATAATCTTCATAAAATGGTGTTACACTAAAGGTAATAAATCAGATGTGCATAATGCACACATGCTATTAGAACATTATAATCAAAACTGGATGAATTTTTACGCTTTCAAGAAATTTATCATTGTTAAAATCTAATCTCATCATTACCATAACCAAAAATAATCTTTTCTTTGGTTACCCCCTTTTAACTTCGTTTCACTCCACTCATTGAGGATAAAATTACAACGTTTCATCTTCAAAAGACGTGTCATTAGACCATATACCTTTTTTATTTAGTGCATTAATTCTATGTTGCCAAATTCTTCCCTGGCAACCCCAAAGTCTGGTCAGGATATGGTTCTTGCAAAAGTCCGTCCCTGATTTAGTTCTTGCAAAAGGCTGCTGCAGACCTTCGAAATCTGCTTAAATTCTGTCAGACAAACCCAGCACAAATTTTGCTGTTTTTATGGTGAATTTGCAAATCCATGACAGGACTTGAGCTGAATTTGGCCAAAAACTGTTTTTTTTTTACATTTTAAAAGTTTTTTTTTGGTCTACTTTAGTCAATTTGACCCTCCAACCCTAAAATAGATCACTAAAAAGGCCAAAAAGGTAAAACATATGTCATCTGGACAAAAACATTAATATATATGGTGGTGTAATTTGCTATGTTGCTTTACTATTAGCATAGTGGTGTATGAACTTATTTGCTGCTGCATAAATATGCACATGCACATGCATGCATACATACGTATATGTATATGCATATAAAAGAACATATGTTGTTGTATGGAAGAACCAAAATGAATTTGAACCTACCCCAAAAACTTTTGGACAAATTTCAAACCCGAATCCAAACTGTCAACTTAGCATTAATTCAAGTTTAGTTCACAGACATGCACATAGTTATGTTCACTAGGTCTAATCTGTCAAACCTGAAATCATATGTGATGCTCAAGCCTTATAGAGTTACAACATGCTTACTGAAGGATATACTAGAATGGACTGATCAGAAATTCTATAACCGAGTCAAGGTATATTTAGATTCGCAAGTTACATGTTTATTTTTCTTTCCTTTCAGTCATATATAAGGATCTATCAAGGATGAGGGTTAATTGAAACTGTAACTTAACCTGTTGCAAATTTATATTGAATCTGTCGAGGGCAACAATTAATTGAAAATGCGTGCCTTTATGCTGCCGCAAATTTGTACTAATCTGATTACAAGTATACTTGAATTCTCTTACTAACAATGAACATGAGCCAAAGTTAGCAGCGGAGAGGTTGGTGCCTGAGCACTGGCCTTTTTCATACAAACAGTCTAGATCAGATAAACTGTTGGAGCTATAGATAAGGGTTTGGTGCTAACACCCACACTTAAACTTACACATGTGAACCTCCTACGCATGATCATAGAATAATAATATATGATTCCACTATAAAAAGCAAATCAAAATATATTTCATTCTATAAATGTCTGCTTAGGGAAATGTAGGTGCAAAATATCAATTAGAAGAATTCAGAGGCTACAAATTTATATATTGGGAGATAGGAGTTTGCAGTAAAGAGAAATTCTTTATTAAAACCTTGACAGGTTCCTACCAGTAAGCGTGGAAGAATATCCGTGTGAATTTGGTAGAATGCTGTAGAGGTGTGCAAGAGCATGACAAAAGTTTTGTAAAAGATTGTTGAAGTGGTCTGGACCTTAGTGTAAGCTGTCGTGTGTTGGGAGAGTTATAGATTGAGCAATAGTAAGAGAAACAGCTTGAAAACAAGTGGTTGTACAATGTATTGTAATCGTCTAGGCTTAAAAATGTTTCTTTCAGGATATGGTTATATATGTATCCAATCAGTTATCCGTGGACAGACATAAGTGCTAAAATATGGAAACTTACAAATAAATATGCCCTGTTGCCTGGACATAAGGGAGAACCCCTGTGGCTTTATTGCAGCTTTGGGAAATAGTAGTGGTGAAACTGCTAGGGGTCTCCAGAAATGTCTATGTAGCACCTAAAATGCACCAAACATCTATTACAGTACATTTATAATCTAAGTTACTGATGCTGGTTCTGATGCTAACGTGGGTGCAGGGTGTTGATGCGTGATTTTTTTTTTGGATTTTGGGTGCGTTTACACACACACAATAATTTATATATGCAAAGAAATGCAAGAAATATACAAAAAATAAAGTTGATACTTCACCATTGATAGTTCAAATTGAAATAACTACTTAGTAAACAAAATGAGAAGAATGAGCAATGAATGGCCTCTTTTAGGGCCGTTTAGAGTTCTGAAAATTGCCATGAAATCGCTTGAATCACTGGTTTGGCGATTCGATTCAACCTGGGCGATTCTTCATGAGTCGCGAATTGGATGAGCCAATTTTTTCTCGTGAATCACCTGAATCACCAATTCATGCGATTCATGTAAAAAATCGCTTAAATCCGCTCCATGAATCGGCAAGGCAAGGCATATAGTAATTAAAGAAACATACAAAAGATTAAAGAATCGTCATTCATGGTATGTTTGAGCAGACTTGCAGGAGATTCATGAAAACATAAACAGAACAAAAATAACATACATGGTATTGTGTGTATTATTACTATATAATAATACATACTTCACTTACCAGATCCAAAACCAAAACTTCATCGCTGGAGACTCATAACTAGTAAATGCAGCACTGAAGGTATATGTATTGCATTCTTTTTGTAAGCATACGGGTAGTATTAAAGAAGCGTTGAAGGATATAATGTACACAATAAAAATATTGTAGCAAGACAAATATTCCTGTCAGCATATCATGAAGTATTAGTGGAAAAACATAATACTAGATACACATCATGCCATGTACAACCAGTTTTGCACTATTAATATGGAATAAAATAAGAGGATGAAATCAGTAAGATATTCAACGATTAGAATGAACAATTCAATATACAAGCAGAGACGTACACATGGAACTTGATAAATCTAAGGATGTGGCAATAAAAGTTAAGAAGTAATCAGCGAAAACAATAAAATCTCCCAAGTTTGATCAACAACAATAAAAAGACTCGAGCTGTTGTGTGTATATGCCTATGCAGCGATAAAAGTCAAACCTGCTGCGTCAGCAAAGTAATAAGAATGTCGAGTAATTTATTGTGTATCTAATATTTCAAAAGTGCCATTTATGGAACCATTCAGAGCAAGGATTTTTGTGTGTTTCAACTTTGAATCATTATGATCATATAATTTCTATTTACTTCAGCTACAGCCTACAATTTACATTTTACGTGTAACATAGTTACGTATGTGATGGATTTATCATTTATGTTCCATGTTTATGTATGTTAACTTCTATTTGATGATGTTATAGTGTGTTTAAGTTATATTCAATAAAGGGTGCATGAAATAAGTTTTAAATTGTTAAAATCTCTAAATTTAAAGGGCTTTTTAAAATTTGCCGATTCATAGCCGATTCATGGGCAATTCACGATTCGATTCAGCCTTGCCTATTCCGATCCGATTCCAATTCTCGTTACTTTGGGGCTGTTTAGGGTTTATGAGCAAAAGGAGCAAAAGAAAATTAAAGAAATCAATTAGACACATGCATATTAAAGTCACTTAAGTGACTGGGCATTCAAAAAGTCGCGGGTGCTTTCCAGATGCCCTTGGGTGCTGTCTTGGTCCTTTTGGAAGCATCCTGAGCGCACCCACAGTGGCTGCGCATGCTTCCTGTGTGCACCAGTGCAGCACCCAAAAGCACCAGCGCACCCAAATGAACCAGCACCAGCACTTGGAGATTTTCAGGATGCACCGGTATCTTAGTTTATAATGTATGAGACATTGATTTCTTGGTACATTTTAGGTGCTGGATAGACATTTCCCAGAAAGGACATGGTTGACAGGCAGGAAGGGGTATAATGTAGAAGTAGGTGGTTAACCATTACAAGCATTATAGGGTCATGTAAATTTCTTAAGAGAGTTTATAGCTACTTGGTGAAGTTTAAGAAATCCAGTGCACGAAAGAGTTGCTTATCTCAATAGTTTAAAATAACTAGGGGTACTTACCATTCTTCTTGAAGTTGCTGCAGTATCATGTAAGTGCTTTCCTTTAGTCTCAAAGTTTCGAACCCAATGCATGCATTTGAGTTTATATCAATGTCAATATCAGATTTGGAATTTTTAAAATTTACATGAAAGCAATAACAAGGCACAAAGTTGAAAGAAAGAGCTTTTGGAAAAAAATGATGCATCTTGTTTTATCAACATTTTTGATCACCCTCTTTGATTTATCAATAGGATGAGATTCAAAATGTTGATAAAATCAAGTTAAACAGTTTTTTCCAGATGCTCTTCCATTCAATCTAATGGGTTGTGAAAACCTTATGTACAAAATGGGACATAGTTTTCATGTAGAATGTAGCATACATATCACTAGTCAAGTTTTAAGTATCATGAAAATACCCTGATATTTGAACATGTAATAATTTAATAAATGCTTAGAAATTTCTGACATAAAATTGGAGAAATTAGGATTTAATCAGTGTCCCTGAGGATGCGTCTCTGGCCCAAAAACTCCTGTCCTCGTACCAGAAATGTTTACAGGAGTTGGGGACAGCCTGACCCGTCCCTGTTTTTTGAAAATTCATAGGAAATGTCCCGGAAACCTGGGGATGTTGAGAATTTTTTCTGGGATGGTGGGGGATGCCCAAGATGCCCTTGGGTTAAAGATGGGTTTCCCCAACGAGATAGGTTGCATCAACACTTCAAAAGCCACAATTTTCTTTTATTGAACTCTTCCATTTTTTATTTTGAAGTGGGCCTCTCCTTCCAAGTTTGCCCTGACATGTTTATTATTGTTTGGTCATCAATTCCTGCTATTTGGGGTCATCTGATTAGTATTTGGCAACATTACATTAAGGATAGTGATATTAAGATTGTTGTTACATTCATGCTACATGCTCACAATCTTATAGCAAACTATTTGCAAGGTGTTGAGAAAGTCTGAAAAGTGTATCACAAACCTAGAACACGCTTTTTTGTCATTTTATGGCAATATGTCAGTGCTAGGTTGGTTTTGGGTTGATTTGGATCCTTTGTGGAAGATTTGGTGAATATTTTTGGGTTGTATCAAAGTGTCATCTTGCTGTAGGAAACCTATATCATGATTGGAACTATATAGCAGACCTGTTCGTATTAATATCACTCCATTTACAATGAGCGGGAGGTGTAGTTTTAGGGGTTTAACGGTGTGATCCCAATTGATATAATTCGTGAGTCTGGTCTACAGTTAGAAGAACATTGGGAAATATATACTTAATCCACTACCTGTACCAGCCCTTGATCTACTACCTGTACCTGCAACAGTCAACTTCCAACACAGTTCCTAAGGTTTTTCATATTAATATTTAATAGGAATTTTATTTTATGTATTGACAGTCTGACACTACTTTGCGAATGATTATCTTCCAAAGCAATTGTAATGCCATGCCTATAATTGAAGCCATAAGGTTTAGGTTCAAATTTGAGTTCGGCGATCATAGATGAAGTTCAACAAGGGCAAAAATTTGAGAAAAAATCGACAGATAATTTGTCTTATATACATTTATTTATTTAAAAATATAAGCAATATATTCACAAAATTGTTTAACATTGCTAAATAATTTAACTAAATAGCTCAATACTATTTTAAAATAAAACTATATTATACTAAATATCATGAAATTCAGATGAAGTTTGGCAAGGATAAAAATTCGCAAATGTTTGAATTTCATGGATAAAGTTTGATGAATCCAGTAACTTATAATGTGTACACTGATAATTTATATCAGACTTAAATGGTAGTAGTGTGTTTCAATATGGGAGGTAGCGTATTGTTCTTGTTGCTATTGACAGTGAATTCTGAATTATGTTCTTGGGCGTATATCAATTTTGTGTTCTATTTTTTCAATATTACATATATGTTAACAATGAATTATGAATGCATTTGAGTATTGAGTTTGACTATTGAAATATTTTATGTTAAGGTACTATGATCTTTAAATGGCATGCTTTAACCATGTTTTCCTATGAATGTAATGTATATATGCAAATTTTCCTATATATTTTATTTCCCTCAATGAAATATGAACTATGAATGCATATTGAATATTGAGTTTGACTGTTGAAATGTTTTATTTTAAGGTTCTATGATGTTTAAATGGCATGCTTTATCCATGTTTTCATATGAATGTAATGTATATTTGCAAATTTCCCTCTATTTATTATTTTTTATAGCCATCCCATCACCGCCCCCAGACTTGGCAAAAATTATTGCTGTCGCGGAAACTCGTCCCCTCATCTCCTGCCGTCTGTCCCGGAAACTTGGGGTAAACTGGATTTAATTGCTTATTATATTTTGAAGAAACCTGTTCCTCTTTGGACTTGTAAACTACAAATTGTGAATTCTATCCATAATTAATTCCCTTACTGTTCTTGCTACGCATGACAGGCTTATAACTGTAGATATTAGATACTACTGAATGTGCCATAAAATGTGACAATACTCTTGTGCAGAGCTATTCCATAAGCTGTTTTTGATTTGTTGTTTGTCTAGGTCAGTTTTGCTAGTGTGGATACTGTTGGTATTATCCCTATCCCAATCTATTTCTAATGTAATTGTTTTCTGCTTATGTGGAAGACTAACTTGTTTAAAGTGCTTGTTTAAAGAGTTGAATTATGTGGTTACTTTCTTTTTGACTGTGTATATGATGTAGCTTTGACCACAATTCCTATCGAATTTTGAGACTAAATTTACCAGAAAAGACAGCTAAAGTTTTTTCATGTTTTGCATTTTTCTTCTCATAACCCTTGTTTTTTTGTTGAATTTAATCAGAAAACAAGGCTCTCCAAGAGAGTCATTGTCAGGATCGGTTATTGATTACAAGGACAATTATAGAAAAAAATCAAAACAGTGTAGCTGCAAAAGTTCCAGCTGCTTGAAATTGTAAGGGCTTTCTCTGTTTGATGTTTATTTGGTTATAACTTTTTAATATAATCTATGATAACCCCACTGCGTTTTTTGTAATATATTACAAAGGGGATATATTTAAAGTAGCCCATTGTGCATGTTTTTAAAAAAAAAGTTCTCTAGCAAAGTTTTTAATGTAACTGGTAGCACTGGCATGACATGCCTATCAACCCCACATACATCACTTTTGACCTAGAGCCATGAACTGGTGAGGCAACAAACGGGGGACCTCATCCCTGTTTAACAAAGCTGAGGCTCAAACCTGCGAGCACATTGGATCAGCAGAGGCACAAGCTCACAATCACAATGGTCCACTGGGACTTTGAACCACACAACAATTCCACCACCACTTAACCTACCCACTAACTGGTGAACCCCAGTAGCCTATTATTCATCTTACTGTTGTTAGAGTTTAAAGATATTCAATAACCACAGTTGGTTTCCATATCAAATTATCTCCATAAATAAGCAAGCTATTTTCTAACTAACTCAATGTTCACTTTGAAATTGTCAATGTCAACTTGTTTAGAAAAGTATTTTAGAAATTGTTTTACTTCAGGACAGTGTTATGAATCTGGTCAGGAAACATAACTTACTATCATTAGATTGGTAGCCTACAGTTAGCCAACTGGTTTGTAGCCATGTCAGTGGCTGACATAGCTGGTTGAAGTGCCTGGGTTTTGAGGGGCAAGGAAGTCTGATAAATTTGCTGCAGCCGTGAGAAGTAACCTCTCCATGCCCAGTAAAGGTACATCCCCTGCATATAGTAGGATGGAGGTAATAGAGTACTCTGCTTCTGTTCTTTTGTCGAGGTTACGGACATGGGGTGGTAAAGTTCCAGTGCATCAATAAATTAATAGAAAAATTTTGGAGAAAAATGCCTACACAAGAACTTAACAAGAATTTTTTTTTAAAGCTAATAGGGAGACTGAGTATACCAATGTTAATCTTTGAACAATCTTGAGGAATTGGCCTTAGGGCCATCGGCAGTAGCATAAATTATTGCACATGTCCAAAGATATACTAATGTCAAAGGTTTTGCAGTCCATGATGCCTGACCATGGAGTGAAATCCCCAAGATACCAAGGTGGTGTGCCCTTTGGGTGGTTACTTCCTACATATACCATAAACAGCTGATTTGAGATCTGAATCCTATTCAGGATCCGAATCCGATTCGGGCATGCGAATCAGATCTGTGTACTCGTGGAAAAAAAATTCCTATTATGATTCATAAGAATTCATGCATGCATGTGTGTTTGTATATGTATTATATATACAAAATAATAAGAGAAATATACAATGAGAGAGCAAAATAGGGGTGAAATGTATATGGATGTTGAATAAAAGGGTCGTTTTAGGGTTAGAAGGCAAAAATATATTAAAAAAAGTCATATTAATAAGTTGGACCCACTTAAAACCTTGGCCTGCCTGTGGATCCTCGAGGATTCGCGCCAGATTTGGGCGGGATCCTTGTTTTACACACTGAATTGGTCTGGATTCGTGGGCCTGTGAATCTGGACGAATCCACTATGTAAAACAAGGATCCTGCCCGGATTGGCACAAATCTGAATCCGGATTGGACCTGGACCCGAATCCAGCCTCTCGGGCATGCATCCAGTAGCTAGGCACTTAAGCAATGTTCTTGTGTTTGACTTTGAGTACAAGCTGTAAATTTGCTTTGTTAACATGCCACCCTATAGAGGCTGGCAGTTGCATACCAAAAAAGCAATTAACAAATTGCCTTTGTTTCAACAAACTGAAACAACTATTTGGCTTAAGTACCGCCATTGCTAAACGATACAATTTCAAGTTTATCACAATATTTGACAATTAGGATCTTCAATGGAGTGTTACATCATGTTGGCAAGATGCCATTTTAGAACAATATTAAACACAGGCATCCTCGTGATCGATCAACTGAGAACAATAATGATGGTGATGGAGTGCAATATGCTTGGTTCTAGCATGCTAGACTGGGTCCTTCATCATATTGTGGTCGCATAAGAGTTAGGTTAAGTTGAAGATGGATCAATTCCTCTGTAACTAAATTGCCTCATAACTTGTGTTGATGGCTGCCTTGTTTTTTGTTCCAGTGCGATAAGACAATTGTATGCTGTAACCTGTTGTGCCGAGAACTTCCTCTTTAACCAAAAATAAAAACTTATCTAGTGATGATTTGCACATATCAATTGGAGTCAATATGCATGGAATCTGCAATGTCGACATAGAATGTTAAAGATCAGACTTCCTTTAATAGATGGAACATGTTTTGCAGCTTGTTGATGCTCTTGTTTGGGAGAGACAACTTTATAAAGTCAAAGTAATTTCATAGAGAGAAAAAGCTGATGAAAATGAGAGCTTACGCCATAAATTTGGGAATTTAGTCTTTTATTTTTTAATTTCCAGGTTGCCGATTAACTGCCTCTGCATTTATGCCGTTTAAACTTGTTGAGGATTAATTATTTCAAACTCTCTGTAAATATTTACATAGACATTGTATTAAGAGGACAAAAATCATGACATACATGTTTTTGTGTTGCACTTTAAACCTAGGATGCCAGTTCGGGTTTGGTTGCAAGTTTGGGTATGAAGGGCTGGTTCTCTGGTATGGCCAAATTTTGAGAGGGGGTTTGGGTATTAGTACAAAAACATGTAAAAATCATACATATATATATGAAGCCTAGAAGTATGAGTTAAGATTAGAATGTCACATAGTATCATAAAAACATTTAAACAACAAAAATACCATAAACTTGTAACCATAGCATCATTAATCGTGATCATACCATCATAGCATCATATACTTTGAGCTCAACACCAAAGATTCAAAACATTAAAATGAAATAATAACATCAAGTTAAAGCTCAACTAATGGATTAAGAATGTATTAATATTCTTCTCCTTCTTCTTCATTGACATTAGTTGACTCAGCAATAGTGCTAAGGTCAATTGGATCAGCTGCAGCAATAATAGTATTGGCGTCAAAATCTTCAAATTCATCAAGTGCAAGCAGAGAAGTGGAAGCATCTAAGTCCACAAGCTCTCCATTTGTATCCCACCTCTTCGTCTCCCTTCATTGTCTTCACACACTACAAACGAGAATGCGAAGTCAACATAAGCCGTTCAGATCTTTATAAAATTTGCAACAAAAATGACTTAAAACATGTCCACAAGTCCCAGTTCAACCTCAAGGTCACTGGTCTGCCCATGTACGAATGGCTGGCCTGCTGGTTCAAACTGGGTGGCATAACTTCAAACCATGCCTGGACCAGCAGTCAAACTGTAGCAGGACCAGGAACCAGTTCGAACTTTGCCTGGTCCGGCAGCCAATATAGGTGAACTGGACATCCTAGCTTTAAACTGCAGCATTCTTTTATTTCATAAAAGTGCTGATATTTATGCAGGTAACCACATATAGGTGTATAGCTTTGTAATAGTTAGAAATTCATTTTGTAGATTAGTTCAAAATTCAGATCAACATACAAAATGACAGTGATTTTTTTTATGACAGCCATAGACTCTTTATTTGACAGTCATTGTCCATGTTAAATTTGCTGTGTGGTACCAATACAAGAAAATAAACCATAAAACACTATCTTTAACTTTAAGCAATGGCCAATGAATGCTTATTAGTTTCAGCTGCAAACATCCGTACTACTGATTGTATGTTATAGATAAAGACAGATGGCAGCTGGTTGATCTATGATTTATAAGTAATCAGTTTATTGGTTTTAAAATACCCATAGCAAGAATAAGACTCAAGAGCAAAGGCATGCTGAGATCTTCCATCTGAAAAGTGTAGCTGTTGATGTGTGTTTTGTGACACTTGGCAACACAGAATAAACTATCAACTATTCTATCCTCTCTTGAGCAGGGAAACCTCAAATGTTAAACAATGCAATCAATAAGGCAACTACAATGTTTACAATGTGAACCATGCGACTCTATGATGGACAGACATAGTGAATGATGTGATTTTGCTAGTTCTCACAAAGGGACTTACACAATTGTTCCTGAATTTTATCAACTCTTTTCCCTCAACCGACAAATGATTTTGCACAAAGTAGCTGGAACTTGAACATCTCATATAGCAATTTGAGTGATGCTTTCTTCCTTATCTAATTTAAACTCATCAGACATTTCATTCAATGAATCCACAATATCCATTTGATCTCAACAAAGACATTTCTTCCTAGAGGAGTAGATGATTACATTTCATTCAATGCATTCACCTATCCACTTGTTGATGTGTTAGGTTCAATGAATCCAGACATGCTGACCTTGAATTATTTAATTAGTTGGAGATAAGTAGGCACCACCTCAGCTTGCATATCTTGTATACTTTGATCCTTCATCACAAAGAAGTCCTTTGTATCTCATTTGGATGAACTTCTAACTTAGATTAACTCTCCTGAAACTATATACTTCTTGAGAATTTCATCATCCTTGGAATTCCTTGTCATCTTATTGAATGTACACTTATATATTGGATGTTTTCTTCCATTTTGTGTTGTTACATCCTTCATGTTGATCTTGCATTTCCAAGGGAAATTCAAGGTTTCTGTAGCATTCTTCATTTGTAGAGCAATCCGTTATCTTGTATGTCTTAATCTTGAATTCTTTTTGGAAGTGGGAATCTTTTCTTTCCTCACGCTTGTTGAATCCTGCCTTGCATCTTTTTTTTTAATGGCGGTCCTCCATGAAATATTTGTAGCTACCTGATATAGGAGCACAAGCCTTACAGCTGAGCCTCTTCAGCTAAGAGCCAAGGACTAAGGAGTATCCATTTGCCCAATTCCCCTGAGGCACAATCCCAGCCTCATCCCTTTTCAATGTCAGAGCCGCACACTCAGTGTGACTTGATCCCTGTGGGCTCTTTAAGAACCTTTCAACTTCACTAATACACCAAGGGCCCATTGCGCTCCCCTGCATTTTGAGCTATCCTATATCCATCTCCTTGCATGAGTTGATATAGATCCTCCCTTTCTCTTGCAAACAAAAAGAGAATACCCTGAGTCAAAGTTACAAATGCAAATTAGAATGCAAAAGACTTTTGAAGAACTCAAAAAATATATTCTACGACAAAAGAAAAGGCTCTTGACTTGAAATCAACAAACGATGGATTGGAATTTTGATTTTGAAGTAAATTTGCATCTTAGGATTTGGAATTTGGAAATGAAATTCCCTTTCCATCCTTGACAATCTGGAACATTTGACTTGAGTACCTCTTGCAACATAAATCTGAAATGTCTAATTTTATGATGAAATTTGATTTAATTCTGGTCGAAATTCACACTTAATGTAATTTCACACTTCTTGCCAGGAAGCAATTTGCTCTTTGATCTGATCTTATTTTGCACTTAATTGGGATATAAATTATCTTCTTCCTTATAAATTCACACCTCTTGATTGGAAGCTTATCTTAATTATGAACTGATTTTCAGGAATTTGCCTTGAAATCTGATTTGAATTGCTTTTTATCTCATTTTTCTTAAGTGAAATAGTCTTCATATCTGATAGAATTCACACTTATGCTCTTAATCCATCCTTTGGCTGGTCTTATTCACACTCAAATGGTTTTAATTCATATTTGAATGGGTGGAAAATATGTTACTCAATCCTTCATATATGATGCTTCTTTTGGAATTGCAATTTCATTGATGAAGCTGACATTAATGTGTATTTCAAAACTTGCAATATTTCCAATTTGAAGTTGTCTCAACTCTTTATAGGCAGAAACTTGACCTTTAGCTGGAATATTTGGGTGGAAATTTGACCTTAAGCTGGACTCTTGAGCGGAATTTCACCTTTCAGCTAGAGTCTTTGGCGGAATTTCATCTTTCAGCTGGACTCTTAGGAGGTATTTCACCTTTCAGCTGGAATTCCCTTTTTAAATAAGGATTTTATTTTTAACTTTAAAATTCTACATTTCAACTATGGATTTTTAGAAATTCCTTATCTCACTTAAGGATTTCTGGAAATTCCTTAGCTCACCCAAGGATTTTTTTATTGAATTGCTTAGCTCACTAAATGGTCAAAAGTGAAAATGTGCCTTTGAGTTGGATTTTCATTTCTTTTAGCTTTATTTTCTTTTATTTGAGCCAGAATTTTGATGAAAAGTTGATTTTTAGCTCGACTATGAAGATTTTGAGCTGGATTTTCTATCTCAAACAAGTATCTTTGCTTCCCCGCTAAGAAATTTCTTATTTTCTCTAAGGATATTTTCATTTCTAGTTGCAATTCCCCTTTTTAAAATCCCCTTTTTCATACTTAAAACATGGATTTTTAGAGTTCTATTTATTTTTCACCTTTTCAGCTCGGAATTTCTCAACTTTCATTCTTAATTTTTTTCCACATATCGAATTATAACTTTTCTACATTGCAATTTCATATGTTTCACTTTTGACACCTTTTCTTGACAACATATTGCAACTTTTACACAGTGAAATTTTCATGATTTTACCCCAAAATTCCAATCTTGACGTTCATTTGTAATCGTGACAAAACAAAATCGTTTTTATCCTAAGGCTAGAGGCAGTGGAATCATTGCCAAACCTACAAAAAAAACACCAAACTAAAGCTAACTAGCAACAAAAAAGGGGGTCCCTAGTTGTAGGGGGAGTGTTGACAACACAACAATAGCTGTTGGGAATTCCTTGATTTACTTGTAGTTGTGTCAAAGAAATTTATAGATGATGATGCCCAAGTTTTCCGCACCTAAGGCAATAATGATGATGATGGAAAGGTGAACAATTTATGCAATAGCATCTTGGAGAAGAAGAATGACAAAGGTAACTTTTTGTGTTTTTAGAGAATTTTAGACATGGTGGGATTGCTCTTGACAACTAACCTCCGACCCCTAGCCTTGCTTGCGTTGGCTAGCCACCCATGGCTGCCACACTAGCTCGTGCTGATCTGGTTGTCTATTGTCCTTCCATGTTTTCTTTTGCTTTCCCCTTGTGTTATTTGGTTTCTGTTTGCCTCTTGCTTTGTTTTCGTGTTGTACTTCATTGCCTGTTGGTCTTTGTTTGCTTGCTTCTTTCGTCCTTTTGCTCTGTATGTTGTTTCTCCTCGTTGCAGCTGCTTCATCACGTGTTTTCCCTATTGCGCGTTGAACTTAGTTGTGCGTTGTCTCTCTGTTGTTGTTGCTTCATGCTTTATCATTTCTTAGCTGCTTCCTTTCCTCGTTGACCTACTGCTTCTGCATTCATTTTTCTCTGTGCGTCAGAGCTGTTGCATTTTTTTGGTGGTTTGGTTTCTTGTTTGTTCGTTCTTTCCCATCTTGTTTGGTTGGGTTGTGGCTCGCTCTCAGCTCATAGGTCTCTGAGACACATTTTGACACGCGCTCCCTGGGTTGGCTTGTTGTCAATGCATGCAGGTTGGAGGCTTCTTTCATTGCCAATGTTTCGCTTCAATCTGCACAAGCTTGGCATCTATTGATGCTTGTTATGCTTGTAATAATCATTGCGTTTTATGGATTCACAAGGTAAGTCAAGTGGAGTGCTTATCTCTTGAAGTCAACGAGCTACACAAATCATAGAGGGAATTTCTGGAAGTTCTGGGGGAACTAAAAAGAGCTTAATGAGAAGCAAAAGCATAACTCACTTAAAATTTATTTGGACAAGATTTCCACACGAGTTAATGCAACTACTAATGTGAGTCTTGTACTGGCCTATTGTCGTGCATGTTCTCTTGTTGGTCTATGGCCACATTGCTAGTGTTTTGCTGATACTACTTCTCTGCAACCTTGCAACATTACCATTGTTGTTTGAATCATGGACCCCCACCCACTCCAGTCACTTATCATAGGATAGTCCATCACATGGCAAAATTAGAGACCGAAAATGCAACTTTGAAAGTCACTGTCCTCTCTTTATCCACCACGGGCACAACTTTGAAATCTCAATTAGTTGGCTTCTCTTCCACTCTAGATTGTGCATCGGCTAATCTTAGGGAGTTAGTTGACTCCAACAAGGAATAGCTGCAGGAAATTGCCCGTGGCTATACAGCCACGAAAATGCACTTCTTTTTCATTGCTTTTTCTAACTTTTTAAAAAATTAACTAAGTCCTCTCCTTCGTATGGAAGTGCATTTTTGTGGCTATATAGACGTTGCCCAAGAAATTAAAGACCAGTGGGCAAAACTTGTCTGTAATCAATCCATCCTTGCTTTTGAAACACAACTGAAATCTTTGGGCTTCGGTTTGCAACAATCTCGACTCTACACCACTTTCGGGGGTTGAGAAACTTGTCCAAGCTAAACTAGTCAATGAGCATGTTAGATGAGCTCGCAAACTCAATTTATGAGTTCGGGGCCTTTTTCTCTCCTCTAAGCCTCTCCCAACAAGGTATTCCTTCCTAGCTATCAATTGGGTATCACAAATGTCACGCTCGATAGAGCGTGGATAGGACACACTGATACTCTTTCCTTAGGTTTCTTACACTTGCCGAGCATTTGGGTTCTCAGAGTGAGGAGGAAGCTTTTTCCTCTTCCAACTAAGATATACCTTGACGAGGATCTTACTAGGTCATAGGTTTCAGCGCTGAATCATTTGCGGGGTCTAGTTGCTGAGGTGAAACAGGTCGGTACGTGGGTTGTTATCAAGAACCTCATAGCCGTCATTCATGATTCTTCTCTCAGTTGGGAGTCGAGAACCTCCATGACCAAATGATGCCTGCGTGACTTTTGGACAAGTAGGACACACCTTGCGGTTCCCTATCTGTCCACTGCTAGAATGGTAATGATACTTTATGGTCCTTGCTCGGTCTCTTTTAGGACGCCATTGGTTTTGCTAACATTGTCTTGGTTATCAAGACTCATGAGAGTCCTGTCCACCCACTTCCTAGTATCCTAGGTTTCTAGTGGTTGTCTACTTAAAGAGATGAGGTCAGGTTCTCGAGTGGGGTCAAGGGGTTTGGTGGGGGTGCTCATCTCGTTAGGGACCACCTTATATGCACAACTATTATATGCTCTTACAACTTCACTAGAATCCCGTGGATCCATCTTAAGATGGAGGACTCTTCCACTAGTGACATCTTCATGACAGTTTGCTATTTTCTGTTGACCACCTCACCTAATGCTATCCATTGTCTTGAGGAGGGGAACCCCTATATTGACTTGTAGGACTATATCAATAGGTTTTTTTGCTATGGGCAACATCATTTTTTAGGGGATTTCAATTCCAGGACCAAATATTTACAAACCCCCTCCATGATCGGGTGATTGATTCAGGGTGCACTACGGAGTCAAACCCACTCCATGGTTTTCAACGCATCTCCGATGATAGGAATGGGACTTTGACTCATTACAACCGCCACTTACTATAGCTATGTGAGTCTTATGACTTGGTGATTTTTAACAAGCTTGCTTGTTTTCCTGTTTTGCTAGCCCATTGCGGTGGTGCGAGTGTGGTGGACTATGCCCTTTCTTGTGCCTCTTTCATCCCCTTTATTAGGTGCTTCTCCATCTCTCGTCTCCCCTTTAACGACCACTCCCTTCTCAGCCTTACCATTAGCACCTCCCCCCGCCGTCGCCATTCCCCTCCCCTACCCTTCTATGTTTCGCTTCCCTTTGCATTGTTTTCTCCTTTGTTGATGGTGATCGTGGCTTTTTCACCTCCCACCTTAGATAGTCTCTTCAATAGTAGCTCTTCACTAACACCTCGTGCTCCTTTGACATGTTTGACCCCCTTGCCACGACCATCTAGGAGTTCGTCATTTGCTCCCTCCCCCACTACTTCGCCTCCTCTCGCACTCCCATTGCTCACATTCCTTCCCTTAGAACCAGTGGTTCGATGACGACTGTGAAACTTTCCACCACATGGTCTGCATTGTTTTCTCCTCCCATGCCCCTTCATTTTCCCAACTGAGGCTCTCCTATTGCCGCCTTCTTCATTGTAAGAAGTGCTCATTCTACCTCTCGTAGTGCAAGTCCCTCTGCGCCTCTCTCTTGTTGTCCCCTAGCTCTTTAGGTGCACCCTTTTTCTCTGCCACCCCCCACCTACTCCATCCTAGATCTTTGTGAGCTTGCCTCTCACACCTCCACCCCTTACAACATCCTTGGCTAGCCTCCCATCCTCCTCACCCCCACTTTCCGATTGTCGTCTCTTCACCTTCACCAACATTTGTGAGGCCGTTAGATCCATGTGCAGTAGCAGAGCAATGCATGAGGAAGGGTTCCAGGCAGAACTCTTTAAGATGAGTATTTCGGCCTTGGTTCTTTCTTCGTCGTGCTTTTTAATATAGTTGTTTGTACTAGTTTTCCCTCTTGGTCATGATACATCATCCATCCAATCCACAAAGTTGGGCTGGCCTTGGATCCCAATAACTACATGACCTTCATGGTCGGTCACACTTTTGCCAAACTTTACATTCTTGTTCTTCATACTATTCTCTCCAGGGAGCTTAATAGACGACATTGTCGAGCTAGAGGCTAGGCTGGTTTGAGGACAAACTTCCAAACTATGGACCACATTTTGACTCTTCAGGCTATCATTGAGGAGGCTAGACACTGCTTGGCAAAGGTGTACTGTTGCTTTGTGGACTTGCGCAAAGCCTTTGACTTTGTTCCTCGGGTGGCCTTATTTCAGAGGCTTCGTAATATTGGGATTCCTGAGATTCTTGTGACTGCTATTATGAGACTTTATGAGTGTGTTGTTGGCCAGTTTAGGACCCCTTAGGGATTCTTTGAACCTATTCAAAGCACTATAGAGGTGAAGAAGGGTTGCTCGCTTTCCCCATTTTATTCGACATCTACATTGACGAGCTCAAGGCTTTCCTCAGGGGCTTATCGCTACCCGATGACGATTATTATATGTTCCAAGTTTTGATTTCCATCCTTCTTTTTGCTGATGACGTGGTCCTTTTGGCCTCCTATTATGAAGGTCTACACTACCCTTTGGATGGTCTTGCTTCCTTTTGTGACTTGAGACAACTTACTGTTAACTTGGCTAAGACCTTGGTAATGGTCTTCAATTTTTTGAAGACCTCTCATCTGCACTTCTTTTAGCGCAAGTAGATTGATATTTCATCTACCTAAACTTTGGACCCTCTTTTAGTATGAGGTCGACCATGCAGCCCTACTGTTTGAACAAGGGCTTGGGCTCCTTTGCTTTGCTTGAGCAATAATGTTTTTGACACCATTTTCAAGACATCAAGTCCAAGATGTCCCTTATCAGACTGACTGTTCTCTATGATTTTGTGGTGTGGGGCCCCTCCCTTCTTGCTTTCGACTAGATGCTTGTTGAGCGTGTTTAGACCCCCCTCCTTTGGTGCATCATTAGGTGCCATTGGACTACCCCCACTAGGATCATTTTGGCTGAGTTTGGTGCTCATCCCTTCATGCTCTAGACCATCTTTGACCTATGTTTCTTCCACAAGCTTCGTGGTTTTGCTGATTCTCTTGATTTTTGGGACAAATATCTTACTTGACGTATTGTTCCTCAAAGGCGATCACGGTAGCCTACCCTACTAGTTAGGTTGCTTGTTATGCTCAAGCTTTGACTCTTCTTGATTCTATCAACATTGAGATTGATTGTCTCCCAACGTTCCAATAGTCGATGGATGCCCCAACTTATCTCCTCCCTACACAATTAAAGTTGAATAAACACATTCAAATGGACATCTACAAATGCTATATCCACACAACATGGATCAATCACTTAGGGGGTCTTCGTTCTAGGATGGCTTTCTATGCTAAGCACTATATTGACCTTCAGGATGGGGTCATTGTACGTCCTACCTCTTTAGAGACTGCTAGTCCTCAAATATACCAACCAACGGTGTTTGGCAATTTACATCTATGAATGAGGCCACACGTCTCCGTGATCACACTTTGTAACTTCAGTTTCCCTCGGTTCATGGTTCTGATCAGCTCATCACTTCCTTCTTTGTTGGTTGCCCCCACCAGAGGCACCCAAGTGTTAACTTGGCCAGTCTACTCCTGTTCATCCTACATTTGTGAGACCTCGCAAAGATCATATGCATAGATGACAACCCTCCACCCCTAGGGGTACTTGGAGATAGTCTTGGATCCCCTCTCGCCCCAGTGGTTATCCTTTAGTTTTGGGTTACTTCCGGTTGGTGGATTGACTTTTGCTGGCTTTTCTTTTCTGTCCTCTACTACTCTGAGTGGTTCCTCTCTGCATTCTTTTACTCTTTGGCTTTAGTTGTTTGTTAGTTCTTCCCCAAACACCATTTGGTCTCCTCTTTTCTGCTCTATTTCTGTTGTAACTTTCAGTCCCTTAGACCCTTTTGGTGGTCTCTTGTTGAACATTAATAATTCATCCTTATCCTTATCATTATTTATCCTTATCTACTTCTGCTGAGACCCTCCTAACATCTGCAAAATATTAATGACCAAGAAGCCATGGTATAGGGTTAACAAAGGTATTACTACTTGTAGCCAGAGACACCAAGATGAAATTGAAACCAGGATTTTGTGGAAAACCACCAAACCCTTTTTGCAGATGACCACTACTCCCCAAAACAAATTGCAAAAAGACATGGTTTTTTATTTTTTTATTTAAGGAGGAAAATCAGAAAAAACCACACAATTTTTGAGGTGGAAAATTGATCAAAATTAGACAACAGAGTCCGAGACGTATCAACATACAAAGCATTGTTTTTGAGGAAAAATGATAAAACTAAACATATAATTTTTGAGGAAAAAACTATAAACCCAACAGATAATTTAAGGAAAACTTATAAAAACTCATTAGAAAAAACTTCATTCAACAAATTATGATACTTTGCATGGTAAAATAGCACATGCAACTCACAAAAAACACTTGCAAGCAACATGCAAGCACATGCAATCTTTGAAAATCAGTGACTTTTGCTCAAACCAAGAAATCGTGCGATCAAAACTCTCAACTAGGTTCATGTTTTTTAGCAAAAATCTTCAAAGATGAACCACAATTTTTCACAAATACCTCCGACAATTTTTAATTAAAAAAAACCGAAAAAACAATTTTCTGGGAAAAAATTCATATCAGAAGAGGCTTGGATTTTTCTTAAAAAAATTGCCAAATTTTATGAAACCCCATTGACCTGCTTTGATACCATGTTATGGTAATTTGATGTTTAAAAAGAGGAGATGAAAACTCCTTTATAGATTTAGAAAGATGATGTTTATGTTATAAAATAATTTTGAACTAAAGGCAAAAATAGAAACTACCTAATAAAATGAAGACTAACTAATAAGACTATTAAGAAAACATTACAATATTATAATAGGTTGCTTCTCAATGTGTATGGTTTTGCATGGGTAAAAGCTCTGAAATCTCTCAAATGTCCCTGCAAATCGCAAAAAAAGTGCTACGAAATTGGATATTTGATTTGTTGCAGAATTTATCATAAGAAAATCATGATTATGTCAGTAGAAATAGATAAAAATACCATATTTTATGACCTAATGGAAAATCATTTATTCTAGATGGGAAAATATGATTTCAGATCTAATTGTGATTTTTTCCTGAAAATCGCTATTTCGAATGAAAGGAAACTACCACTGAGTCGACAATACATTGATTTATTGATTGGTGGGGACATAGTGTAAGATTTTCTATTAAACTAAGTTATCCTAAGCATTTTCCAAAGATGCTTTGGCACGCTTAAATTGCAAAACAGAAATAAAATGATCAAAGTTGCCAAAATTCTAACCTAAACAATAATGGACATCAAATTTCACCTAGTCGATATTATTAACCCCACTTATATTATGCTAATTGGTAAATTAATGAATTAAATGAATGATCAAACAATCATTTATAGAGATACAAAGGCAACCTCGTAAATAGAAAGTATCTTATATTTACAAGTTACCTTATTGACCATTAAATAAGGCATGATAAAGATATTATTCTAATTGTGGAATAAACTCAGTGATCAAGCACTCTAGTTCAAATGTCATATTGCTTCTGTAAATGGTTTTAGATGTGCCTGGTAATATTTGCAAGCACAGGTCTGGAGCATATTATGGGTTGGTTTCTTATTGGTTACAGGAGTCCTGGACAGTGGGTGAGGTGGTTGGAGGAGTTTTTCTATTTGATCTTTGTCTGAGAGCTAATGCAAATAAATTTCTGAAAGTTGATCTTTGTGTGAAGTATATGTTTACTAAGTGGCGTGAATGGTCTTCATGCTGGCATACGAGACAAAGCACCTGTTGAACCAACTTTTTGTTTGGAAGCTTTCATCATGGAAAGAAACAAAAGTCATCACTAAGAATAATCTTTGAACATGCAGAGAATGTTCAGGTGCATTGGACTATATTTGGAATATCTTTCTTCATTTGCAGGAGCCTTCAGTATTGTCACTGGAAATAGAATTTTCTACGAACTATACTGGTAACGGCAGTTATGACTGCAATTTGATTAGATCAAATGTTTTGTGTGTGAAAAATGACTAGTGGGTTATGGCAACAGTATTGACTGGGCAGTAAGAAAAATATATATGGTCTAAGGTGCACTATAATAAAAAGAAAGTAATTCATATACATATGCGTGCGACAGAGAAAAAGTGTGTGAGGAATTTTTGATGAGAGAAGTGAAGAAGGATTGAAAACTGATTGCTGTAAGTGTTTTGAAAGCTCAACAGGTTTATTGAAGTCATCAAACCCAAGGACAAAAACAGGAGATATTAGTGTGTGCTCAAGAGAATGGAAGGGGCATCACAGTTTGTTCTTGTCATTTGAAAGTATTCTACTTAAATTGAAATTCAATTGCCAGAGATAATACAGATATAGGAGCACTTAAAATACACTTATTGCTGGACCATGTTTGAATCACTGTTTGCTGCAGCTTCTGCTACCCATCTACATTTTATTTGTGTGAAGAAAGCGTAAATAGATAGAGTCATTTAGCTGAGTCATGGATCTTTATAAACTGGTGGTTGCAGCCACATAATGATTATGAGTTGGAGCTCATAGATATATTGGTTGGTGCCTTGAGTGTTTGGTGGAGTGGTCTGACTTGGAGCTCAGTTATTGTACTTGGGTTGCAACCCATTTTGCTTAATAGTGATCCGTGGTTTTTTACCCAAAAAAGGTTTTCCGCGTGACAAAAACTTCTATGTTTTTGGTTGACTTGTAGTATTCAAACTTGTGCACCAAACTTTATCAGCAAGATCGTTGGAAACAACTGTTTGGTAGCAGTGCACCTTTGTCCTCCTTAGAACAATCCTTCACAGCTAAATCCTTTCACTTGGATAAGCACAAATCTCAATCCTCTTGGCAAAAAGGCTTTATCAAGTCTCAAGATAGCTCAACTACTGCCACAAATTTGGTCATTTGATAAAGAACTGTCAGAATTGACTTTCTTATAAACAATAAAAGCAGGGAGGATCTCAACCTTAGGCCAATATTGCAGAATTCTCAAGGAAGACACACCCCCATAGGCATTTGAAGGAGACTCCAAACTGAGCCATGGTGTGCTAATAATTTATTAGAGCATTGTAGAGATGGGTAAAGTTGGGGTACTGATTCAAGGAAAGCTTCTCCCTTAATAATGGCTGCAAGTTTCTGATGATATCCTGTAAAGGCATAAGGATTAGTGGACATGGATTAGTAGCTTGAGATGAAGTTGGACACCTTCTCATTTAACTTTTTCCTATAATGCACAAGGTTAGTGACAGTGACCTTGTTGATATGTGCTTCTAACTGGTCAAATGTTTGAATAGAATCATCCATAAGAGACTATGCCATCCCATCGTGGTTTCCTTGAGGGAGTGGGAGAATAGCTTGAGCAAAACATAATCTAGCTTGTGATAATTGCTGCATAGAGTAAGAAAGGAATTGATGTGGGGATGAGGATTCCAATCATTGTTATGCTAGTCAAACTTCAGAAACTCAGCACCCTATGGTAGCGGAGTGTTGAGGATTTGCATAGAGAGTGGATTGCAGCTATAGTATGGCACAAGAGAGCTTTGGTCACAATGGAAAAATTTGCTAGTTGTCATTGCAATTGACCCATATTTTTTGCAATATGGTTTTGATAATAGGATTGCGAGGCAAATTACCTATGCCTCCTTAAGTAGAAAAGGACTCACCAACATTGACCCCGGCACCGATACTAGTAATAGCACCATGACCAGCAGTAGCTCTAGCAACACTACCACCATCGACGCTAGCTCCGGTGCTAAGGGGGTATGTTATACCTCAAGGTAACCTTGTCCAATGTGATGCTAGGCACAGTACCGCCGATAGGGGATCAATGGTAGGAATTAGCTCTACCAAGTACATAGAGATCCCAAACATAGCAACATCGATCTAGGAACCAATAGCATCAGATTGGGTGTCCTTGGGGGTTAGATGGAGTGAGAGATACATGAGTACGCATTATCCAACTCTAAATGTCATTAGCACTTTGAGGCCTTTCTTATCTGAAATTGGTATCTCTCCTAGGTTGTCGATGGTAGATCTAGCCTTGGAGTGGATACATTCCTTGATGAGACACCCTTCAAAATTTCCCAAGTTCTCCTTGAGAGATCCTTTCACCATTAAAGGAGAATTCATTCCAAGCATTGAAGAATCCGTTATCAATCATCACTCATGATTACATCAACACAAGTCCTTTTTTCATCCATCAATCATAATCCCTCAGGAAATAAAGAAAACAATCAATCGGCAAGATGCAACAAACAATCACCACTTTACCTGGTGGCACCAAAAAACAAACAATTCAGTGACCCAAAAAGTCTCTATCAGATCAGCATTCATTCAATCATTATTTAACAATGTATCGAACTAGAATTCATTACACCATCACTTATCAATCATCGAATTAACAATTACTTAATCATCATTCATCAATACCTCAAATCATACGATTAAAGGCATATCCCGAAAGGGGACATCACATCTAAATAAATATTGTAGACACGGTCATGTTATTACACTCCACCTTGCTGTCACTGTAGGGTACACCTGTTGGCATGATTGTAAAACATTTTTGGTCTTGCCTTTTCATTCTTTCCTTATTGCATCTGTTTTTAGGGTTAACCTATAATATCAAAATCATGAAGATGTACTAACTTTGCAGGTATGTTACTTATCTGTTAGCCATTTATCATCTACACTGTATTCGATCCATATTGGTTTGACTTTTGCACCTTATATTGCTTCGCTTCTTGTCTGCAGAAAATTGTTGAAAAGAGGGCAAAGTATATGGCAGTCATAGCATTGGAATTCGATTGCCTGGAAGATTATATTGTCTATTAAGCATCTACATTCTTTCTTTAGGCACAGCATCCTTTCTCTGCTTGTCTAGAGATTTCTAATATCTATTATGCAGAGCCTTCTTATTTCTCTTGAATTATTTATGTTCCATTTCTTCATTGCTTGGTTAATGGTCTTTGGTATAGGGTTTGCCTTTGGAAGTCTAGAACAACTGATATAAACTACTCTGTTGTTGGTGTCTTCTCACTTGCCTTGCATTATTGATGACATACAATTCTTGGCTTCTATGTTGAGAATATTATTCTCACTTGTTAGGAGAATGAAAGTTGTGGATAGAATGGCTAATATTACAGTATATATATATACGATCTATTGTATCCCCATAACCTAGAGGAATCCCCTACTCCTGTATTGCAAGCCTGTCAAAATGGACAGGGAATGTTGTAATTGTCATAAAACTCATCTCATTAACAATTCAGGGCTTTTGTTCTCTCCACTTTTCAGCTGTACTAGTGTGATCTTTTCCTGCTGTTTCTGTTCGTGTTTGAGTGATATCTCTGTGGGATATACTTAGTTTATCTGCAACTGCCACAGTTAACATGGGCATTGCAGATTTTTTCTTTGGATATTGATGGTGCAGAAGATTGAGGTTGTAAGAGGCCTTTCTACACTGTTGTTGCCAATGAGGTCCTGGTTAAGAAGTAATGAAAGGATTTGTGTAGGCAGATGACTAATGATGGGAGGAACCTAAAACTTTGAATAGAGTGATAAGCATTTTTGACATGTGGATATACCAAATTCCTCTAGAGCATTTGTTCTCTACTACTTGTAGATGCAGATTTGATGTGGTCTTGTCTGGTTATCTTGCCGTATCCGATCCTATCATGTGGAACAGGAATGGGTGCTATTTAACATGGAGCAGACACCATTACAGCTATAATTCAATCTCTCATGCCGGACAAGTTGGATATCTAGGGATTGGTGCAAGTCATTTCTGGATTCTACTGTTAGTATATGTGTTTGGCACCAATGTTTCAGGCTACACTCTGATGCATCATCGGGATAATAGAGAGCTGTAGAAGAAAAATGGTTGTTTGCAGACCAATACAAGAAAAAAAGAGCATGGATGGGGAAGGAGGTAGCACTAGGGTTAAGGTTTGGATTTAATGACTAGGACAAAATATAAGAATTAATTTATAAATACACATAACAAATAAAATAAGACAATTAAAAGTATTATAATTTATAAATGCATATGCATAATGACTTATATTTATGGAGGTATTGTAGCAAGATCAAGAAGAAATCTATCTGTCTAACCATCTGATTACAAGTGTTCAAAGAAGGTGCCAGGATTGTGGCCTTAGTGCAGGATGGACAGGCCCTGGATTAGAGGTTAGTCATATTGTGAATTGACTGAAAAGCTTCCTGGGTAGGCATGTAAATATCACAGTAATGGAAAATGAATTCATTTATTTATCTTGTGATAGTTTAGATCTAAATGATGAACTTTTGTATGACAATTTATTAGTTTTTAATGACTATCCATTAAAATTCCTAGATTGGATCTCTTTTTTTGATGCATTGTCATAATTTTTTTAACATGGTATTATCATTGATATATTTTACCTTTGAGCATATTAATAGACATTAAAATTGAAGTCATATTATGCATATGCATTCATAATGTTTTTAGTTGTATTATTTCATTTGTTATTTATATTTATATCTTATTTTTGTCCCAGTTTATAATTCTGAACTTTGAACCCCTTGCTACACCTCCCTCCACTTTCCCCTCTTTTTATGTTGTCTTGGGTTGCAACCAACCACTTTTCTTCTACGACTCTTTATTATCCTGATGATGGATCATAGAGTGTGATCTGATACATTGATGCAAAGCAAATTCTAAACAGTGGAATCAATAAACAACTTGCACTAGTCATTATGGACTGGAAATCTGATGTCGTTTATTAATTAAATTTGAACACTATCTAGGACTGATAGGCAGCCGGCCTTACACAACAGGAAATGTCCTTAGAAAAGACTTCCTCGTTTGGTGAATTCAAGGAACGACAAGGTTATATCCATTTCTTATGTCTTTTATTATTTAAGTTGGAAAGCTATCTAGGATTCATAGGCAGCTGGCCCTATACAAAAGGAAATGTACTTAGGAAGGTTTTGCTCGTTTGGTGAATTTAAGGAATGCCAAGGCAATATTCAGCTTGTGGAAATGGTGATGATTCTTTGCAACAAAGTATAATGAAAATCCATCTATACGAACATCGCCAATGTGGAATCACAAATTTGGGAAGACTTACTGTGGACAAGGCAGCTTTGACCCAGTTTTTCATAGTTTTTCATAGTTCTCCGAGGAACTGCCTCATTTTATACTAGTAGTTCTGATGGATAGTTTCTGTTTTGTTTCTTCACAAGTTACATATACCACATGACAATGCACGCAAATGAAAGACTGTGTTGTAAAATGGTCCCATAGTTTCTCAATTTTGGTCAAATTTTGGAGTTTTGTTTGGCAGAAGTATCCCTATTGCTGTTTTCCAATATATGTGAAGGCATACTTGATCTGAAAATATAAAAAATATATTGCCAAAATTGCCTTAATACTTGTCTGACATTTTTTGGCATTACATGTAGATAATATATCTCTAAGCTGATCATTTGCTTGATAATCTAGGTCACAGTTGTTAAGCACAAGTACTATGTACAGATAGAAGGGTTCCATACTTTTTCTTCTAAATATCTTGAATGCTAATTGGCTAAAATGGATCTGCAGTAAATAGAGTAGTTGAAAATCTTGTTTTAAAACAAAAATATCTGTATGGAATCTTCTTATGCTTTTTTATGTGTTTTCGTGTTCCTAGTGCATTGCTAATGCTTTCCCCCTTAAATGCTTGACTTTTAGAATCAGGTAATTATGGGAGAGCAACCCGGTCCAAGTAAATATAACAGAGGGTGTCACTGCAAGAAAACTGGATGTTTGAAGAAGTATTGTGAATGTTTCCAACAAAATAATTTCTGCTCAGAAATTTGTAAATGCCTGGATTGCAAGAATAATGCAAGTTGTGAAAAACAAAGAGCTAACTATCTCGGAGATAGTGCTGCAAGCTTAAGTTGCACTCAAGTGCCCATCACTACTCCTGCTGGAACAAAAAGATCTATAGGGTCTTCACTTCATTCTCCTAGCAAAAAGAGGAAAGCTCTGCAATTTCATTGTCGACAAGCAGCAGAGCACGTTTCTAATGAAGCTGCCAAAGCTGTACAGGTTAACAATAAAAATACCTGATTGCCCCTCTTTTGAGCATTTTGATGAGATATTTATATTTAGGAGTATTATGGTAGAGGTTTTCTGGATGCCAGTTTCATCTCATTGCTGCACTTGTCACATGACGTGGAACACTAAGTGTTATTGACTCACTCCATG
The DNA here is from genome assembly GCA_028749045.1 of Cupressus sempervirens. Taxonomy (NCBI): domain Eukaryota; kingdom Viridiplantae; phylum Streptophyta; class Pinopsida; order Cupressales; family Cupressaceae; genus Cupressus; species Cupressus sempervirens. Next base: position 703,005,556 of record CM053784.1, read on the forward strand.
GTTTTTTTTTGTGTAATTTAACAGGCCAGCACTGTAAAAAACATCTCTCACTCAGGAAAACCTTCAAATTCCTCTCATTCGAACCATAACAATGCTGAAGCTTTTGGGCCTCCGTCGTCTAAAATCATTTACAGGTGCATGTCATGGTTACTTTATTTGGTTGACCAAACATATTTTAGAATCATGTTTCACGAGTTTAGAATACTAACAGAATTTAAGGTCATGTTGTGAAGGTCTCTTTTGGCTGATGTGGTCCAGCCAGAGACTGTCAACGGTCTCTGTAAACTTCTTGTCATAGCTTCCAGAGAAGCGGCTAATGCTTGTGGAGGTAATCTCATGCCTCATCATATCTTAAAAATAGTCTTAAGTTTTGTTGGTTTCTTCAGAGTCCGGTGTTGTCTGAATGCAATCTTTTTTTAACTTAATTTTACTTTGGCTTGAATTTTGAACTCGCCATCCAAAATTTAATAGATTCTGTCTGAGATTGTAATTCTTTTTTGACCTTTTTTTGTCATGTTCGGTTTAGACACAACATATTTTTCTCTATGGAACTTGCATAGGCTGATTTTGTTTTTTAATACTTCGGTGGTAAATATGGAGTTCTTGCTGTCACATTGGGTTTGATAATTGAATGGACAGCTCAAACAAGTATGGAAAGTGGGACTTCGGATAAGCAAGGAGGATGCAATCCAACAAATGAGAAAGAGTCTTCTGCAACATCGAGTAAAAATGAGAAACTCAAAGAACAAAATGGAGATGATAGATTTGAGCGTGATCAAGTACACAAGGTAGATCCTGGAACGTCATCCTGTGATGGGGTTGAGAATGCAAAATCTGATAGTGAAAATTGTCGTAAACAAAGGGCCATGTCCCCTGGCACTTTGGCTTTGATGTGTGATGAGCAAGATGCTTTCTTTATGGCTCCATCTTCACCACTAAATGGTTGTAGGAGGACATATAGTCATCATCCAACCCAATGTTTTGCTGAACAAGAAAGAGTGATATTGTCGGAGTTTCGTGACTGTCTCAAGACAATCATTAATGTGGGAAAAGCAAGAGGTTTGTATCTTCAGATGTTTTCATTGGATTGATTTCTGGTCTTACAAAGTTCATGTGTTTTTCTTCTGGAAGGAACTTATGTCAGTGGTATTGCCTTATCTGAACAGCTATGCAGTATTCAAAAGAGGCACCAATGTCAATGAAAACAACCCAGCAGACTGAATCTGTTTCTCATCCTGGCAAATCATTACCTGTGGCTGAACTTGGTAGCATTCCTTCATCAGTTTCTTTTTCATTTGGTTTAGGGTCAATGACAGAGGTAGAAGTCAGTTCATGTAATCCCTTACAAAACGGAGATAAGTCTGAGGCTGTCAATAGATAATGACAGCAAGCCTAATTGTAATTGACAGATTATATTGCTCCGACTTATAAATGATATGATTTTTCTTTAGTTTTGGAATATGGCATCTAATGGTGCAGTCAGAAAGTAATGAAATTTTGGGTATAACACACAACGGAAATGTTTTTAAGTGTCCTTATTGTATATAAGGATCTGAATATAAAAAGAGGATGACTAGAGGTGCTCTCAAATTGCTAAGAAAAAATGAGACAACTGTGAAAAGAATTAAAAATGTGTTTTGTTAATTTACTAACAATAAATGCTCCAGGGCTAGAACCTGCCTGAAGTTCCACAAAATCAATTCTAACTTTATTTTAAAAAATGAATAGGGATCACTTTGAGGAATGCCTAGGCATCTCAAGAGAATGGTCTTCTCTAAATAATTTAGTAAAATCGACTTTAATTGGCTCATGGTGCAGTGGTATTACTTAATGTTATATTCGGTGAAACCCAGGGATGTGCACCCGACCCAGAAAGAGTACCTGGTGCGGGGACATCCCCAAGACAGGTACATGGAGTAGTCAAGCACCCCTGCTGCCTAAGTGTCACTGCCCCACGGCCACACCATTTGGGTGCTTGGGGGTGTCAGGGATGCTTGGGTGTGAGAAGCTAGTTGTACAAAGTGTCTTATGTATCGTAGATCACAAGACACACGTGTACAAACAGAGCCCAATAACAAAATGAGATGTAGAGCTAGAGGATCCATCTCAGATTGATGAAGAGGAGATTGCAGGAGAAACAGATGTCGGGTTGGTTGGTGTGCCTTTGGTGGAACTAGACCGTGAGGAGTCCATTAGTTCCAACGATAAGGACTTTGGCTTGGGGGATGATTAGAGGCTTTCCATCACTACACTTTGTCATTTTGACACGATTCTGTACTCATTTTGATATGATCATAATTCATATCATGCATGATGCTACTCATTGTAATCATCTTTATGATATAATTGATATTTGATAGAACGAATGTAAATCCCATTTGCTGATAATTTGGATTTCAAAGTGAATTATGATTTTTTAATGTTACCATCGGATATGCTATGTTGCTATGTTGAATGTTCAATGGTTCTGGTTCATGTTTCAATTTTATTATGTGCAAGTATTTCAGTTTGGTATGTTATACTGGAACACCATTTCATAACTAGCATTTTATGTTCTACATTTATAGTACGCAGCAGCCCTCCCTGCCCCCCTACTCCCAACTTCCCACTGCCATCCCCAAATTGAGGCCCTTTTTCCTGTCCCAGTTGTCCCCCTGTGCCAGTGTTACACTGGTTATATTGTATCTTCACGTTGTCAGCTTTGTATTGCATAGTTGTTCGGTATCATTTCTCAGAAATGTTAAAACAAAGGAAATGTGTTAATGAGGACAAACGATTATGCTTCTCATCACAGCCAAGATGTCTCTTTGTCTTCCACACACTTTAATATTAGTACACAATGACTATTCTGACAGACCTAGAAAAGAAGGACATAAAAAAACAATAAACTCTTAAAGCAGAGCCAATCTTCACATACATGAGAAATTTAATCACTTTTATATTTTTGCCTCCTTTCTTAGATCAGAAAGCTGCTTTTGTGGCTTCTTTTATCTAAAAACTGCGAACCCAGTCTCACAAATTTGTGTTTAACCTCAACACATACTTGGATCTTGCTCTGATACCACTTTGTAGATTTAAATCACACAACAAACTGATGGCGTGCGGTTATATTAATCCATATATGGAGGTGTACAGCGGTCTTTAGTAATCACAAAAGTAATCATCTGGAATTTGTGCTTTTATTCAGACATTTGCTATTGTCTGATATCTCTTTTCTCTCAGCTTCAGGTTGCTGCTGAAAGATTTGAGATTCAACGAATTAAGATTAATCAACTTCTTGGCAAGAAAGAGATCAATATAGGATTGTCATACGGTTGTTTTCTCCATTTTGTACTGATATTGCTATTTGTTTTGCTACGGCAATGTCATATGCTGTTTTTTGTGTATCTAGCTGATTTCTTGCAGTCTACAACTGCAAATTTGTAATTCGCATTTATTCAATATATAAAAAAAACAAACTGAATTCAACACATATATTTAACATTTGTTCAAGTTCTATTACATATAATTTAACTCAATATCGTGTAATACATCCAAATTTTTAGATTTAATAAACATTCTAATGATTATAATACTGTAGTCATAAAATGGTGTCTTGGTGCCTTATCTATCATGAATCATTTTTGTCAAATAACCTTACGAAGCTTTCGTGCTTTTATGCACTGTCATCATCTTTTTTGTGATTTGTTTTGTTCATAAGAAACTTAAAACTAGTTTGAGTGTGGTGTCTTCTAGGCTTGAATAGGCGTTGTTAGAATAGAAGAGGATAAAATCTCAGCAATGGTTAATGTGATGGAGCTTGGCAGTGGTTTTCTAGCTTGTGCTTAAAGGATTCGTTGGAAATAGGTATCTATCTCATGGTCCATGACCTGGGAGCTATGACAGCTCAATTTGCTCTATGGTTGGTTAGTAGCTGAGAAGTTATTTTGTTGTATTGGCTTTGTGATGCTGCTTGGTAGCTTTTAAACGTTGGTTTTGGCAATCTATATTTTTAGCCGATAGGCTTTACTTGCAAGGTTGCTTGTGTACGGCCACCTCAAATACCTGTCTTATGCAAAAAAACTGTCATTTACCTGGTTTTGGACTGAAAACTGTTTTTTCAACATACCAAACGTGTTGCAGACTTACCCATGATGATCAGCAGTGAAGGACATAGTTTTTTACTGTCATTTCATTTCTTTGGCAGAAAAGGATGTAACTTTTTCACTATTTCTGTAAATCAATGTCGCTCGAGAAATTTGCCAAGGGAGTGCCAGATGTGGCTGAACAGAGCCTCCGCACACAGAATACCAGACCATATGATGTTGACAATTGTGAACACACCGAGAATACCACCCCAGCGCTTGAGTAGGCCGTGTTTCACCTCCTCGACTAGCTTTAAAATATATGCAATGTGTTGGAGTTTTGAAACGCTATAGGTTTCAAATTACCCCAATGAGAACAAGATACATCTAGGGGCAGCTAATTCCCATATTCAACATACCATTTCAGACACTGGGTCAACTATAAGGCCAAACCCTTCTTCTACTTCAGGCTCTGCAAAACCTATGTGGGTGTACTTTAGATTCACTTATATGGTACCAGTGCTAAACATATTCTTGAATCTATTGACAACAAATGAAACCCTTATTTCTCCTATTGACTCATGCAATAACATAGATCTGTAATAGCTAAATGCAAGACAAAACAATTCATAAGTTGAGTGAGGGCATTCTGTTTTAGCTCTTCAAACATAAAATATACAAATGATTTGAATTTGATTTGATTTTATGTGGGTAGGGAAAGTGGATGAAAACCAAACGTGGACAACAAATTAATGATCTTGTAGCTGATCAGTGCCTCATCCATTGGGCAATTCACAAATCTCTCTCATGCATTTTGGATATCTAAGACACATCCTATGCCAAGACTCCATATCTAATCATTTACCGTGTAAATTTGATATCAATGTTCAATCTAAATCTCATTCTTACTTGATATCCTCAATAAAACTACAACCCTGTTGATTTCTCCGAAGCATTTACATAACTCCTTGAATTATAAACAACAATGAAACAACATACAACTTTAAGGGACTGCAATTATGATCTAGACCCTTTGTTCAAAGATCATAAAACATTACAAGTCATTGAGAAAGGAGACGAGATTTAAAATGAAACTCAACACGTGCTGTTCTTTGTATTGATTTCCTTGAAATAATACATGAAAATGCATGAAATTGACTCACAAAATACCAAATAAACCAGACTGTACAATATACATATGCTGTCATACAAGAGAGAAAATGATGAGAATGAGAAACTGATGGGATGGGAAGGGGGTATCACAGCCAAAGCATAGCTTCATGGTCTGCAACCAGCACATCCCATATACTTTCCATACAGGCTTTCATCCATTCCATAAACCATTTCTGCTTCAATTTAGCAACTCAACACTTTTCCCCAACTTTTTCGAACCTGTGAAATGAAAGAGAGAAACTACGTATATAGGATGAAAGAATTCAATCCTGACCTAGAGATATTTTTCATTTCCTCTTTCATTCCAAAAAGATCTGATTCTTCAATCATGACTCCAACTTCAATCTCGAAATTCGTCACAGTTGGAGAACATAATCTTTTCAAAACTGAAAATTGGAGCCAAATTATACCAAAATGGCATAATATTTCAAAACTAACCCGACACCATGTGTTCTTACCAGGCCTGTAACTGTATTTTCAATTTTCATCAATTTCACTGAGAAGGCCCAAATTTTACATTTTTGCCTATAATTTGAACCAGTGAAGACCTGCTCAAAATATAATTCCATATGTGAATTCCTCGTCTCGAGACCTTTTCAACGGTATATGATACTTGATATTTTGGATGAAAAAAACCCCCTTGGTAGCCGTTTGAAATATTACGCTCCAACTATGGATTGACAGTTTAAATGAATAAAATTGAAAATTTTTAAATATTTATAGAAAATCATTTTTAAAACAAATTTTCCAAATTCTCAATTTAACATTCAAATTGAAAAAAAATATTATTTTAAAAATTTCCCTTATATCTCCCTTGGCCACTTCAACAATGCCACTTGTCATCATTCCATTGGTCCTCCTGACTAGGCGAGTCCCATAGCCTCTACAACCTCTCGCCGAATTTCTGGATTTTTTGGGAGGTCGCCATGTCTCCACTGGCGAGACCATCCTGTTTTCCGATGGCAACATGGCGACCACCAGAATCTGGCCATTTTTCGACGCTTCCTCCGTCAGTGCACTTGGTCAAAAGTTCATCGGACTTTGCGCTCGTTGGTCGTCCACGGCGAACCCCAGTATGCAAGTAGCTTCCAAAACGACAACATCCTGAAGACAACTAACTACTGGAGTGTTTTTGAATTTAAAAATTAAAGCATCTCCATACCCACTTAATGTGGGATATATCCTTTTAGAATGACTTTCTCCATTTCTCTATCTACCCGTCATCCCCTTGTACTCTCTCCATCTACGCCCTCATCTCTTATTTTCCTAGCTTCCTCGCGGATGCTTCGATCTAGATTCTTCTGCTGCTCCTTGGTGGTGGCCCTTGTAGCATGCAACTGTTCAAGGATAGCAGCAAGTGTAGGCTCTCCCATCATTTCATCTTCTATCTTCTTCCTTTCTATCTGATCCTCTGCCCTGGCTGACCGTGTACACCAAACAATCTTGAGCCTGTTCAGCAGAAGCAATTTGATAAGATCAAATTTCTCGTAATCTAAAAGCATCACTAGCTTGTCTTTCATGTCCAGAACATCACCCTATGCCAATTTTTTCAAGACATCTTCAACAAGTCTCTGGCTATGTTCTATTTGCTTAAGGGGAATAGGCAATTTGTCATAAATAGAAGCTTCAAAGACTGGATCAGCTTTGATATTGTTACCTCCAGCATCACATGGGACTTGTGCAGTCAACCGACCACATGAGCAAGTAATAGTCATTGGAAATGTGCATCTGGTATCATGGCGATCTTCCTCTTCATGCTGCCGTTTTGTATCCTATGTTCCATCTGCGGATTTGCCCTTTGAAAACACGCATCAGTAGTTTGGAATTCATAAGATCCATGTGCTTCAACATAAGCACAAGGAGAAGATGAAAATGAGAGATGTTATAAAGATATTGAAAATTGAAAACCAGTTGCTAGACGTTTAGCCGAATTTGCCGGTTATTGTATATGACACTCTCATTTCTTGTGGCAATGCTTCAACAACAGAGTCGTCGTCATGGTTGACTTTTCAGAGAATTGTAATCTCTCTTGGCTTGGTGTTTCAACAAAACTTATTCCAAGTTTGACCTACTGAACGATTTAGCATTTACAATGATGTGCTCAGGAGAATCTACAAATTCCATGAGATCTCGTACCTTTTATAAGAAAGCACAGCTTCCTGCATGCACGTTGAAGCTCCTTATGTTGTTTTGACAAGTAAAAGTTACAAATTTTGCCGACTTATGGTTTCATTTCAAAACACTACCCTGATTTTCTTTCTTCGAGTATTATTGTTAGTGTCTTTATGGTGTTACTTTTGTTTCTATGCTGGGCACGACTTTGATAGCTTTCATAAGAAGGAATTAAATTGCTACCACTATGTTCTGAGAGGTTCTTTAGGATTACTTATGCAATCATCTAGCATGGAAATTTTTTGTCTGGAGACATTTTCCTTGTGCAAGCCCATATGTCCCTCTACACGACTATTGCCTGTGTTAACTTCCTGATCTTAGTCTTTGTAGCAGTTAAATGGTATTCCAAGCTTTTCTTAATTAATGACTCCTACATTGGGATATTCATTATGTGCTTTCTTCCTTGCCAAGGCACCTCTCTTATATGGAATCTTGATCATTTTACTCCACCCTCTTTGATCAATCAAAAGTTTGGATTTCTAAAATCTCAACAAATCACACATTGGGAATGAATCTTTCTTTTGTCGGATAGCAATACTCTTATGATTTCAAATCAGTCCATCAATTAGAAGCAATTTGCTAGACCCCAAATGGATCCGGCTATTTTTTTTTTGTTTTCGAAAATTGACACTTCAAAATGATCCAATGAACATTTGACACTAATTTGAAACAAAATCAACTACTGGAAACAAATTTGCAACCTACATCACACCTATCTGCAAACTGTCGACTTCATGCGAGGAAAGTCCTTTGATCGGCTTTAACAACTGACCGGGCTTTGAAATCAACAATACTGATTCCTTGTTCTATATAATTGTGCCCTGTCAAATCTCGTGTCATGACGAATTCTCAGTCAAAACATATTGACTGTCAAAGTTGCCCTCTCAGAACTGCCTTCAGGAAAACATGTTAGAAAACAATAAATCGCGTTCGGATTTGGCTTTGAAAATTGGGCAAACTGACACTTGGGAGAGCGAGAACCGGGATATTAGTTCATTGTCATGAAGATAACATAAATCTGGGATTGGGGCTCATGACGAATAATTAAGTGCATTTGGCGAGCAGTCAAAGTAGGCTACACAAATTTACGAACTGGAAGCACTGGCAGAAAATCATTTTTTGCAAATGGAATTGACCTGGGAAAGTGTGCAGACATATTCATCAAGATTTGCAAATTGGCACACTTAAACTTTTTTTAGAGTACAACACAAGAGTACAGTCCATTCGATCTCACCTATCACAAATTCAGAGATATGGCATCACAAATAGGGGTATTGACCAATCTGCATTTCTTGACACCAGTAAAACTTTACAAATTGCATTTGGAATCGCGTTTGAAAACTGATCAAACGGATTCATCATAAGCTCAAAATTGAAACATAGAAAGTCTCTAACATCTAGAATGCAATACAAAAGAAAATTTCTCATTTCGGTCAACTGGGTCAAAGATATAACAAATCAAACAAGGCCTCCCAGAATTCTGAACAATTCACATCAGCATGACAACAATAAATGAATAAATTTGAGGGATTCAAAACCTAGTCAAACGGATTTAAAACAACTCAAAATATGAAACATAGGCTCTCTTGTATGGACACTAAACACTCCCAAAGCGAAAAGTCATGAAACATTACTGGATGCAAGATATTCAAATGCAAACACAGCCACTTGGCGCCATTTGACACACAAAAATGCAGAATTGGACATTGCTCATAATGAGACTTCACGGAATGACTTGGAATGACAATTTATCTTCATGGGATGCTTAGATGCACTGAATGCAAGGTGTGAGAAACATTAAACACCTCTTAAACCTCACAAGTACAACCAGGTACATATGCATTTAAAATCACTTGTGGGGCTTAATTGTTCAATGGTACTCAAAATTAGGGCTTCAATTTTGAGTCCCAACACAATGACCAAGTGTTATTGCTTGGTCGTACTCCCCACCTTTCCCACCCATTTACAAGTCGATCACTCATTGTGTTCAACCACATCTGCTTCTTTTCTGTAAAAATAATCTCCCAAAACATATTTCTCATCGACTACATAAAAAAGAATGCAGTTATATTTGGTGACTTCTCTTGTTCTCTGTTGTGATTGTTGAATCCCCAGACGAGGGGGCGAGATATACACAACCTTTAATAGGGCAAAGTACCCCAATGACTCCCTAGTTGATAGCAACCTGCAAGAGGACTTAGAATCTCTAACAGAGAGCTAGCTTGGGCATTTCAATAAGGTACTGGCTAATCTCTAGACAAAATGCACCAAAGACAAAAAAAAGTCAAACATGATTCTTTTTCAAATTCACGAAAACACAGCGAAATTTTCTCAAATTTTTTAAAGTTTTTTATCACAAAATATACAGATCATGAAGATCAAATGCTGAAAATTTCAAACAGTTTCATTATGTTTTCATTTTTTTGAAATTTAGTCAATGGAGCAATTTGTAGGGAGGATATCCTCATGCCTTCCTTACATTGGATAGCAAAATATCTATTGCAGTACCCACAAGGGAGACGTTGCATCCATTGATTCCTTGACTGACTTAATAGAAGTCTTAAAATAACTTATCTTGTCAGCCGATAGGCCTTCTTAGCGTTGTTCGAAAAATCTGTCATTGCTTGAAAATTATTGTAGTAAAATCCACCTGTCAGACACCGTGGGTGATGGTTGATATATTGATGATTGCATTAGTGAAAAGCAAAGTTGTTCAAATAGAGATATCTTACAAAAATATCTAAAATAACATTAGATTAAGATAACTAAAAATAAAGCTAAAATAAACATTAGTTGAAGTGTAGAAGTATGATCTTAAATTTAACAAGAATTTAGGATACTAAAAATAGAACTAAAATGAACATTAGTTGAAGGTCTAGAAGTATGATCTAAATTTAACAAGAATTTAGGATACTAAAACTAATTTAATACAAGGCTTGAACTTTAAAAAATGTTTTGATTTGTTCATGGTAAATATGGTAAATGTAGATGGATGGTAAGAAATTCATTTCTATTTATTTTGTTACATTAGTTGATTTGATCTTCAAGAGGAGGGGTAAGTACAAGATTTTTATTCACTTTTAACTTAATGCTTCTATGAAAAAGTTATGGTATATACCTTATGGTGAAAGATAACTTTCTTTAAATTTTTTTAAAAAAAATAATAAATAAATAAAAAGAAAATAATAAGAATAATATTATATTTTTACAAGACTTAATCCACCAATAAAAATTATAAAAATATTTAACATATAATCATCTATAAAGATATAATAGAAAAAAAACCAATAAAATAGTAACACAAAAGTTTTGAAATTAATTCAAATACTAAAAAATATAACAATAAAATAATAACACAAAAGTTTTGAAATTAATTCAAATAATTAAAAAAAAAAGTAATTCTAAATAGTTCATATTTCAACTTGGATGAAATAAATCTATTTATTTTTTGTCTTTAAATAATTAAAAAAGTTATTGCATGCAAAATCCACCCTTAACGCTCAAAATGCTTCACCCAATAGAAATTACAAGAAATAATTTTAAAAATTGGTTATAACTAACAAATTTAATCACTTGTTAATATCTTCTTATTGGCTATAGTTCTACCACCTAATGGCAAGCACGATATTTTATTAGATAAATTAATTATTAGAATTAAGAATAAGTAAAAACTTCCTCTAATTTTGACAAAGAAAATCAATAAATTTTAACTTTCTTTCCCATTGAAATTAGATTAATTATTTAATTGAATTGATTTTTACTTTCATTAAAGGAAGAAAATCAATAAAATTTTAAAGGTAAAATAAAACTAATTCTTATAAATATGTAATGAATTTTCAAGCATGTATACACTTATATATTTTAACTTGACATTAAATTAAAATTTTGTTAATTATTTTAATATTATAAATTTTAAGTTTCTCTAAAGTTAATTAAGTTAGATTTAGAAAGAATTAAAATTAAAATCAATATAATCATTAAAAATAAGAAAAATACAAACACAAAATACATATTTATATATTTTCAACTATAAAATTATAAATCTCTAAATATATATGAATAATATAAGAAACTAGATATTTTAGAAATTAATTATTCTTTAGATTTGACTTATCTTCTATGCATTTTAAAAATGCACTATATAAAAAAATGTAATACTAACAAGATAATACATGTCTTGGAATTATAGATCCTTCATAACATTATGTTGTTGCTATAGAAATTGCAAAGTTTTGAAATGATTTTTGAGGGAAAAAACTGACCAAAGCCAAACATGATTTTTGAGGTGGAAAATCGATCAAAACCAAACACAAATTTTGAGGTGAAAATTTGTTTAAAATTAACAGAACATGGATCAAAGAAGATGAAATAAATATTTTTAAAATGATTTTTTATTAAAATCCAATAGATAAATTTTGAGGGAAAAAAGTATTAGAACTCTTAAGGAGAAAAAGTTTATAAAATACCCCAATATAAAAGAAAATTAATATGAAAAAAATTGTTAAGCCCATAAAACCACAACTTGAAATAATTTTAAAGGAGAAAAATGTTAAAATTCACAATTTTTTAAAGAAAAATATTATAACCTTATATAAAAAAATTGAAGAGAAATTATGAAATTTTGCTAGGTAATTTTTGAGGAAAAAATTAATTAAATCTGCCATGAAGAGAAAAGTTATGTAAATAAAGATGTTTAAAAATAGATTTACATTAAGATAACTAAAAACGAAGCCTAAACGATGATTAAGTAAGGCTATAGAAGAATGAGCTAAATCTAGCAAGAACCTATGATACTAAAAAGTAATCAAATAATGGTATCCCTTACTACAAACTTCTAGGAGAAGAAGATATGTGATGTCCACATTCAAAGTTACAACTAAAGCAAAGAAGAATAGCATAAGTTCAATTTTTACTACCGGTGAAGAAGTCTCTCCTTTTTTTGTCATCACTTCCTCATTTCTTGTTATTAGACTTTTCACAATTACGAAATTGCCGATGAAAATGATTGGCATGAGGGTTGTGGTGCTCTATGAACTATGATCAAAATGTCAATTTGATATTTGGCAATTTTTGTACAATTTGAAATTTGATTAATGGATTGTCAATAGTTTTTCTCCTACTCACACAAAAATGTTAGCAAAAATTGAGGATTAGCCCTTACAGGTTGTTTGCAATGTATCTTTCATGTGAACTAATGGTAGGAATTACAATGGTCACCTACAATGTACAAGACTTAAAGAGTTGAGAATTTAAAATCTCTACAATAATGAATGTGTTGCAAGTCATACAACCAACTTGCAAATAGCTACTTCATTATCCATCCATGAAAATAAAATTCAGTGGGATATTAAAGCAATGTTTTCTTTTTCCTCTAAAATTGTAAATTTTCAAATTAGCCATAGCCATTAAATTTGAAACTCTTCATCTTGGTGCACCTAATTATTATGATGGTGAAGGAAACAAATTCAATATGTGGGATGCTTATACCATTCAAGCATTTGAAATCAAAGATTTGAATTTTAAGATACCTAATTTTTTAAAAAATTCTTAAGCTTTGCATCATATATTTCTTCATATGTGGTTTCCCTTCATGTTGTATAACCTCTTGGAACAAGATACCATGTTTTTTTTTCTTCATATTTTCTCTATTTAGAAGATAGTCCTAAACATTGAAAACTCATTTGTATGTGTGACTTCTAGCCAAGGAAATTGTTGTACTTTGTAACTATAGCAATGGAGAATCTCAACATCTTCAGGGATCTCAAATTGCATATTGGAAAACTATAGCCTGTTTAGTTATATACCCACTCGCCATCACCAACAAAAGTAGAGCCAACTAAGGCTATGTCAAGTGACAAAAAAAAGTCAAGGGTAGGGGCCATTCAACCTTGCATCTTTAGAGGACACCATAGAATTGTAGGGGTCATTGAAGAAATAGATACTTAGGACTTTTCTACATATTTTATTTTTCTTCAGTTTCAAGGTTGAATATGGAATGGTGTCTTGTAGATGGTTGGATAAGTGCTTTGGACTACACTTTTTAAAAAGGGGATGATTTCAAAGGGTGTATGGGCTCCATGCTTCTTATTCAAATGCTCGTCTTTTCCAACACCAAATTTCTATAAATGCTAGTAGTAACTTATAAAACAATCAAACATAGTAGCTAAAGTTTGTTGTTCAATTAAGGATGTCAAAAAATGAGCTTTAAGTGTCTTTGGAGTCAAAAGAAAAGTTCAATTCCTTTTTGTTTCAATTTGATATGATTTTTCAATAAATAATTATTCTCTATATATTTAGTTTGACAAATTATAATATTATAATAAAAACACAAACTCTGTTATTTTTACTATTATAAGTCATATATAGTAGGCAAAAGAAATGCAACATATTAGGAACTTTATAAATTCAAAGTGTACATACATGATTAGTATTTAAATTATTTTTGTGGTATTGTAAGTGGTGTGGAAATGGTTTAATTATTTAACTATGTTTGGTTCACTCACTGTAAAAGTGTACAAATGATAAGTAATGTGAGAGACATAGATTATAATGATAAGATCACTAATTTTCTTGTAGGTGGATCAAATATGTGCCACACATGCATCAAATATGTGCCTAGATCAATAGACATGCATGATCATGACACGAGTTACTCTAAATTAGTGTACATATACGCATGACAATCAAGTAAATACGCCAAATACATGGAGACATGCACATAGAAGTAGGATGATGCAATAAGAATAGGATTATGCTAGAGTAGCTTCAATAAATGGGCGTATTTTTTCAGAAGATTAATACATGCAATTTTCCATCTTATATACATTAAGAAACTTCTTCAAAATTAATATTTTAAAATATATTTGTGAAAGGCAAAAAATTAAAATCTCCTAAGTCCTCTTTTGACACAACCTTTCGTTCTCATAAGATAAAGACAAAAAGGAAATCATAGCTGGGCTAGTTTATTTTGGCCTACAAATGGAGTTTGTTGTATATTTCTTAGCTTGCAATATTTTGTTTTGGTAGGCAGTGCATTTTGGTATCCTCCTTGTGTCAACTAGCTTTTATCTTTCTGCAAGTGTTTCTCTTTTTGTTGCTTTGTCTAGGTAGAGCTTCAATTCTTATTTTCTCCTGATCATATTGTAATGAGTTTAAGGGTCTCTTCAAAACTTTCTTTTACTTAATTAAAACTATTTTAAAAAAAATAATATAACATGGAGATGCTAGTGTCACTATATTATTAAATTAGTTTTCATTTAATTAGTTTTTATATCTTTTTTGAATTAGTTTTCATTTAGTTTGTTTCTTTATCCAACAAAATGAGAAGAGAGCGTAAATAGCAAAACATATTCTCATAGTCATGCACTACATTTTGCAAATCAATGATGAAGAAATACCTGTTTATTTAATGAAAAACAAAGTAGCAATTAAATCAGTTGTGCAAGCTTATTGGTACCAATAATGTACTATTATTGGGGCATTTGTGCAAAAGTTGCCATGATTATTGGATTATTGTGTAAATATTTTGGTTGTCTAAGTGAAGAGTCAATGACACAAAAATGTTCATGTTTCAGGTGACACTTTGAAATGGCCATTTCACCCTTCAACACTTAATCCATTAACCCAGGAGAATAATGATTTTTAATTTGAGTTGTCTACTAACATACAAAGACAACAATTTTGTTTCTTAAAAATATGGATTATAGTTTAGGCTCTGCAATTGCATAAAGTTAGCTATAATAACTATTGATACACTTCCCTTACTAAAATTTAAATCAAAATAGAATTTTTAAATCATTGTTGTTTTGTGTCAAGATACATTTTGCATTGAGTATGAGCAACTATATCAACAAGAATATTTTTAAACATATCTTTTCTATTGACACACTCATCACATCCTCTTTTGGTGTACGAGCTAATATTCTCAACATCATCAAGATTGTGACCACACTTTTTAAATATGCAAATATACCCTACACTTGACTTACTAGGCGAGCCTTGAAATCTTGCGATAAAATCTCATGTTTAAGTATAGGTTAAGCTTGAGGTTCTACACATGGATCAACATGAACCTTCATCAATTTTTCTCTTTAGGAAAGTCAACATATAAGTCAACTATAGTTCTAAAATTGAAGCTTGTCCCAAGACAAGTAATGTAATAAGAATGCAAGTTTAGAGCCAGATGAGAGAATACAAACTAAAGTAAAAGGCCTTTGCACTGACCAAAGGACCCTCTATTTGAAGATAAAATAAGCAAGTGATATACATTGCACTATTGTAGCAAAAAATGTTATGCATACCAAACTTACTTTTATAGGTGGGAACATTCAATTGTCTTTCAATTACAAAATTCATGCACAACCATATACCTTTGGATGGTTTAAAGTAGGCTTTCAAAATTATGTTACTCAATAGTGTCACTCAGTCTACACGATCAAACCTTTTCAAGGTAAAAGCTTTTGAGATGTAGTGCTTCCGGATGTGGGTATTTATATCATTTAGAAGTGACTTATTAATTTCACCATTCTAACTATTATTTTATAGTTTGTGATTTATATTTTCCACAACTAAGAAAAATATAAGTTTCTTGGAAGTTTCTATTGAGATATGCACCTCATTACGTTCTTAAACTTGGATTCTAGTAAAAAAATGTCTCTTTTCCTTTTTAAAATTTTGTCCGTTACATATTTTAATTAAAATGATTATTTTTATCTTTTATGGAGATTAATATAATTCTTTCTTTCCTTATTTTTAAAAGATCATACCACTTTTTCTATTAATTAGATAATGCTTTACTTTTGCTAAGATACACATTTTGCTTCCGAATATATTTTGTTTATAAATTATCTAGGGCTTCACAATGTTTCTTACATTTATGTACCATGCTTCCTTGCATTTATGAACACACTTCTTATGGTGACATCATGTTCATTATTATTTTCCCATAGCTCATTTAATTTTACTCATCTTCTTTTGAACAATATCCAATCCATCTTGAAGTTCAACCTGTTTTACACTACAAGTTTCACTACTATAAACCTAAGTTGGACATACATCCTCATTTGTCCTCATTAAATTTAATAAGAAAATGATACAAAGTGGAAATAGAGTCTTCAATATTATTTTCTCAAATCCTTGGATAGTGTTGATTTCTCCTATAGGGCATTTCCACCACTCTTCACTTTCATGTCAACTTGCTTCCCATTTTTCTTATTTTTGTCTATCTTGTTTTCTTCCATTTGTGAACACTTATTTTAAAATGCAACAACACCCCTAGAAGCATAATACCTCATCATGTTATCATTTTTACCATAGCTTCTTCTATTTTACTCATATTATTTTTAACAAAATCCAATCTTTCTTGAAGCTCAACGTGTTTTACATTACAATTTTCACAACTATGAACCTAAGTTGCACAAATATCCTCATTCGTCCTTATAAAATTTAATAAGTGAATCATACAAAGTAGTAATAGAGTTTGGAGATGTATTTTTTCTTCAAATTCCTTAGTCAAAGAATTGTGGCAATATTTTTACTTATAAGATGGGGCAATGTGCTAACAATTTTACATCCTTGGGGCTTTGTTAGTATCATTAGCCAAATGGTTACTCGTCCATAATTCACTCAAGTTTCTAGTTAATCTTACAGACTTCCTCTTGTGTTGGTGTGTGCAAGGAAAAGTGATTTCAAAAGAAACATGATAACAAGTTAGAACACTCAAAACCACATATTCAAAGCAACATCAAGATTGGATAAAAACTATACTAAAGCCACAAAATAAAAATAAAATACATAGTCAGTAGTCTTCTTGATACAACCATTTTTCCATATGTAAGGGGGGAAATAGGGTTCACCAACTTGTATAGGAAAATTAGGAATCTTAGACCTATTTTCCTATCACTACATTAGGAAGGAAAACAACCAACTAGGTTTAAGAGGAATCAAGTGTTGGATAGGTGTAAGGGTTTTCCTTTGTTGTATGAAATTTAGACAAAGGAATTTATGCGATTCTAAGTTAGAGTATAAGATGGATTATTCTCATGTACTAGGAGGATTGTCAACCCCCCCAGAGTTTTAATGACTACAAGTTTTAGACATATTATTGTGTTGTTAGATTAGGTGAGATGGATGTCATCCTAGGGATGACATGGCTTTTTTGGATTGAGGATTTGTACCTCAATGTGCACACTATAGAGATAAGGCTTGAGCATCTATACTAGGAGAGGTTGATTAGACATGAACAAGTAGATTGAGCAACACAGTGTGTGTTGATTGTCTAATACAATTTGGAAATCAAAGCAAGATTGTCCTCCCAATATTTAGGAGATATTGACTAAACATAGTTGGTGTTTAGTGACATTCTACTAGGTAGATTGCAAGATGAAGCTATCGAGAACATCATTGAGTTAAAGGAGGGAATAAAACTTGTCATTATCATCCTATACAAGCACCACAAGTGGCTCAAGGATGAGATCGAAAATACAATAAAGGAGTTTCTTGACATAAGCCATATTAAAGCTAGTAAGAGTCCATTTTCATCTACAATTGTGTTAATTAAGAAGAAGGATGAGATTCTTGATATGTGCATTAACTATTGAGCCCTTGATAAAAAGACAATTAAGAACATGTATCCAACACTTTATATAGATGAGTTGCATGAGGCTTGTTACTTCTTTCAGACAGACTTGCAATCTGGTTAACATCAAAGATGGATAAGAGAGGAGGATGTGGAGAAGATGGCATCCAAATGTCATTGTGGGAATTTTGAGTTCTTAATTATGCCAGTCAACCTAACCAATGCGCCAGTGACATTTCAGTCATACATAAACATGACATTTCAACATTAGTTGAAGAGTTTTGTTTTGATCTTCTTCAATGACATTTTGGTATTTAGTCAAACTAGAGGGAAGCACTTGAGACACTTGTAGGAGGTGCAAGATATTTTAGAGTCAAAATCCTTGTATGCGAAGGAGTCGAAGTACTAGTTTAGGATGACAAAGTTTCTCTATTTGGGGCATATAATTATATACAGGGAGTTAAAGTTGATCCAACAAAATTCAGGCTATTATTGATTGGCCCCCACTAAAATTATCATAAAGCTTAAGGGATTTGTTAGGTTATGTAGATTCTATGCACTTTGTGAAGAGTTTTTCAAAGTGGGAAACACCTCTCACAGAGTTGACAATGAAAGGGGTTTTCATTTGGACCGAGGCAAAAAAGTGTTGTGATAAGTTCCAGTAATTGATGAGTTCATGCCTAGTAATTGAATTACAAAATTGCATTAGTTCCTTCAAGTTACAGTGTGATGGTTTAGCAAAGGGACTTGGTGTGGTGTTGATGCAAGACAAGCACCCCATAGCATTTAGAAGTTGAGGGGGCCAAAGAGGAGTTATAAAATTTATGATAAGGAAACGTTAGCCATTATACATGTGTTGTCTAAGTTTAGGCAATACTACATGGGTAGAAATTTTTTTGTGAAAACATATTATAACAACCTAAAATATTTCCTCACTCACCAGGATCTCAACTATTACAATAGAAATGGGTCACGAAGCTCTAAGATTAGAATTTTTATATTGCCTATATGAAGGATAAGTAAAATATTATTGTTGACACCTTATCGAGGAGACCCTCTTGTGTTCTATTGGCAAGATTTTAGATGTTTGGTGAGGTTCAATTTATGTCGAGTATGCTAATAACACATAGACTATGGGTATTATTGAGGGGACAATATAAGATGATAGATATGCAGTTGTAAACAATCTCATCATTTACAAGGGGAATTTTGTTTTGGTATTAGGCAAGAGATGAAGAGATAATGTTTTTCATGTTGTACCTATGGGCGAACATCCTAGATACTTGAAGTCATATTGATAGAGCAATATAGATTTACTTGGAAAGGGATTAAGTCAATGGTCCTCAAATATGCACACAAGTGCTCTACCTACTAGCAAAATAAAGAAGAACATACTTTTCCCGCAAGTTTATTGCAACCCTTACCCATTGTAGCTAGTAAGTGAGAGTGTATCTTGATGGACTTTATTACAGGCTTACCCAAAGCCCAAGGAAGAGATTGCATCTATGTTGTGGTGTAGAGCCTCACTAAATTTGCACACTTATTTCTAATACTACTACACACAACAATATAGGTGGAAAATGTGATCTTTTGTGAGGTATTCAAAATTCATGGGTTGTCAAGAAGCATAGTCAGTGACAAGGGCAACATGTTCATGAGTCATTTTTGGCAAGAGTTATTTAGGCTCAGTGGCACCAAGCTTACTCTAAGAACACTACTATATTTGGGACTAAATACTATGGTAGGTCGTTACAATTGCAATGACCACTTGTTGCCCAAGTGACAGAACCATGAATTGGCTCTCGTCGGATGGGTATCAAACTTTTGTTTTTGCAAATTGCGATGACAAGGGCATCTGTTGCAATTGTGACAGATAAAGCTATTGTAACTTGGAAGAAGGAATGGACAAGAGTTCATGTTGGCGTCATCACAATTGTGACAACTACGGTGATCTGTTGGTACTATCCATCGTAATTGCAATGGTTTTGCAATAGCTATGTTGTGCAAGTGATGAGTAGTCGTCGTAACTGTAAGGAAACTTGGCAACAAAGAATATAACCGTTTCCACATAACCCATAACAGATCTGAAATAAACACAGAATTAAAAATCCACATGCAAGAGAATAGACAACATACCCACAAAATTGTGACACAAGATATACCCTGGGAAACCCTCATTGAGGGAAAAACCCAGCCTCCAAAAGCATCCATCACCATGTATTATTCAGCAAAAAAATACCATTGCCATACAACCATGGAAGCCTTCATGGCCATAGCCACAACCGAGCAAACTATGTGAACAAGCATGAATCCACACATCCCATGCCATGCTTTCAACCTTCACAAATGCTCCCTTGGCTAACCTGTCAAGCCTTGTCCCGCTCGACTCTTGCCTTTTGTCTTCTCCTTGTCACTCTTTTTCCCTACAACAACTACCCTTGTGGTTGCTTATATAGTAGCAAGTCCCACAAAACCACCAAGTGGTATTACATAAACCATGTGCTACCTAACTCGCTGACCCCACATTTAATATTGGGCATTTAATTCTTTTCTCCAATATTAAATAATTACATGAAATATTATCACAATGTTACAATACAACTCATCAAGAATATTCCATGGGAATCTTTACATGTTGCACGTCCATCTAGGTACAACATTACATAATAAAATAAAATAATAAAATAACAATATTATGCAATGTGTGCAACACCCATTATCTCAACAATCTCCCACTTGTTGTATACATTGCATAGGGTCAATCCGTAGCCACATAAATGAACAAGAGAACAATCCCTCCCAGCACATCCACCATCATGGATCAAAATACACCAAGTGCTTCATCCTGGTACCCGCAACAAAATCAAAGTATCCAGCATCTCAAACATGAATGATCTCTCCTCCTATTATGCCACTCCCACTCGACATACATAGAAGCCATCCAAAGAGAAAAGCCACCCAACCTGTCACATTAGAAGATCATAAAATCTTGTACCAACTAAAATTCCAAGCACAAATAACCTGATCCAAAGGTAATCACATGTATCCGTAGTTGTCAAAATATCCATAGCTGAAATAGCACCCACAGCAAGTGCCAAACCCATCCAACTATCCATACCTCAAAGGTATAACAAGTGAATCTTATATCACCGACATATCCAATCTGCAACCTGCAATCATAAGCTTCAAGAGCAATACCTGCCACATATATACCAAGAAGCTCCCACTGCAAAAGATAATGTCAAATCTATAACCAATCCACTCAACACATCTCAAAGAAGTGAATCCATGTAGTATCAAGGACATCCACAATACATAATCCAATAGCCTGCAAGAACAACTCTCATAACAAGTCTCCAATAGTCTCCCAAATTCTCCACAACCAACAAAGGAAAGAGAAAGAAATAACCATGTCATCTCTCACATGACATACATGAGCACAAACCAGTGATCACAATCTCTAACCAATCTCAAATCCAATGTAGGCAAAATTGAACATCCAGGAAGATAACCAAGACTGGAGAAACCATGCAAATCATAACCTGTATCATGTCCTTCTACACACACCTCTAGATGTAAACTGTGCAAGTATGATCTCCTCCATAAAACCCCAACAAGAAGCCTCAACAACACCCAAACCATACCATATAACTCATCATGGATGTAAGCCTCTCACAAGAAGATCAAACTCAATAAATCTATTCCTAAATCAAGGAATAACAATTCCTAATCCAAGGAATATGCCCAATATAAAACCATCTCCCAAACTCAACCAGCATAAAAACATATGCACATGGAGATAACCAATGCTAAACCATCTCTCAAATGAACCCTCCAGAACTAACTCATGTACCATAGCTCAAGATCCATATCCATGAAAGACAAACATAAATATAATGCAACTGAGAGAAAACAATGGGCTATACCTCTCAAGTAGCAAACCGCCGAGTAGACCAAGAGTGGGGAATGAGAATGCTCATCAAGATACCCAAGTCTCCAACCAAGACTCTTCTAAGAACAATCTCCTCTCAAGTCCATATCAGGTGACTGCCCCTCAGACTTCCTGCTGAAACCATCAACCGTCCCAACAAATACTTCTCTAATCCAAAAGAAATCAGCATCACCACCGTCTCTAAGTATCCATGAGCACCTGTAACCAATCAATCCATGCCAACTCCAAATGCAACATAGCAATATCATGAAGTATCCAGCTTATGATCAATGTACTCAATACCAAGAAACTAAACCAAGATCAATGTCAAAGTTCCAACCATGGCCTCAGGAACATAAACATGACAACATGATCTTACCATCTCAACTAAAAAAGAGATAACATGCTCCATATGAACACACCATAACATGTCACAACTCTAAACGCATATCAAGAGTATACCATGACATAATAATGAAACCATCCTCACACCAAGGATAACATGCCAAATAAAAGCATAAACCACACCTTTGCCAAGAACTCTATGAGTCCTCAAGATGCAACCATCTCCATACACCATGAAGAAAACCATCTCCACACACCAGGAAGAACCATCTCCACACACCATGAAGATAACCAAGAACTCCATGAGTCCTCAAGATCTAACCATCTTCATACACCATGAAGATAACAAGTGCACCATGCAAATGTCAAAGATGCTTCTGCAGCAACATGATCTAAGACAAACCTCCAACATCTGCAAACACTCAATAAATATATCAATGGCAACAACTCCCACTCAACTGTGGTACCAAGTCACCTATGGCATCATAAATCCATCCTCTCTAAACCAAGAAGATATAAACCAAATCAGGAACTAATCTTGCACTGTCACCCCATCATTGTCACAAGCTCCCACTAAACCATGTATCCAAGCTATCCATGACATCATGATGAAAAAAAAATAAATCCATCCTCTAACCATGAGAATCAACCAAGGCATTAAACCATCAAAGAACTCAAAGTGCACATCATGAGCTCCTCAAAAGAAACCAAATAACCATGATCCTCAACCAAGAAGATATACCACCATAACCAAATCAGAAAATCCAAGCTAATGAACATCAAGGATGTACCTGTATAACCAATCATGTCATGCCAAAATTCATGACACCATGATCACATCCATGAACCGAGCATCTGGCTCTCAATATGTCCAACCTGTCAGCATAAAATAGTCAACCACAATCTTCCACCATGACTGTACCTGGTAACAACATCTCATCCCTTCTACATGAAGATAAAATCATGTGACTTAGGGCATAGACAACCTAGATCCAAGCCACCAATCTGATTATGCATCAATAATGAAAGATCAATGGGCAAAGACAACCCATAACCAAGCTATAAATGCAACCTGTAAGTATAGACCGCTTACAACACTGCACAACTTGTAGACCCAACAAGTCATCATGCATATCCAAATCCAAACATTCATAACCATATCATCATGAGACTAATATGAACTGAGTATACAATGACATCAAATCTTAAATCTCCAATGCCATAAACTCACAAGTTACCATAGTCAAAATATATCTATAAACTGTTCAGATAAATTTATCAACAAATAAATCATGCCAAACCTGGACCAAATCTGAACCAATGTGTAGAGCTCTCCAAGAGCTTTCTGTTGACTACTCGAAGTCCAAAATCCGACTCCGTATGCCCAAGTTATGCCCTAATCCGTGCTCAAAATAAATAACATCTGACTTTAGGGATCTTAAAACCTGACAAAATATCAAAATCATAGAACCAAACCTACACTATCTTGTAGTGCTCTGAATTAGCTTTCCAACGCCTATAAGAACTCTGAAATCTGATATTCTGAGAGAAAGTTATGGCCATTTTACTAAGACAGTCTTTTTACCATTTTCAGTATGATTTTTCATTTTTAATTTTTCAGTGACAAAAATTCCGACGGGATTAAATTTGACGGCCATCACGGGCTGAAACTAAAAAAACTCTTTCATTTCCTCTGAACATGGCCAAACTAGGGCATATTGTATATCAAAATTTATGGAAATGTTGACCCGAATCCAATGGTGAGGTCTGTTTTTACCCAGGAGGTCATTTCTGCAAGCTACCCCCCAAAACCCTCATTTTAAATGAAACATCCGAAAAAAAAATTTTGTCTAACAATTTCACATGCCCAAATCTTTTAACATCCCATCATAATAGCAAATCCAAAACCCTCAGATCTGCAATAATTATTCATATATCTTGCCCTTTCTTTTATCCTCTCATGCATTCCCATGGATTCAATCTAGGGTTACAAATAATAAAACCATAGCTCTGATACCACTTGTAAGGAAACTTGGCAACAAAGAATATAACCGTTTCCACATAACCCATAATAGATCTGAAATAAACACAGAATTAAAAATCCACATGCAAGAGAATAGACAACATACCCACAAAATTGTGACACAAGATATACCCTGGGAAACCCTCATTGAGGGAAAAACCCAGCCTCCAAAAGCATCCATCACCATGTATTATTCAACAAAAAAATACCATTGCCATACAACCATGGAAGCCTTCATGGCCATAGCCACAACCGAGCAAACTATGTGAACAAGCATGAATCCACACATCCCATGCCATGCTTTCAACTTTCACAAATGCTCCCTTGGCTAACCTGTCAAGCCTTGTCCCGCTCGACTCTTGCCTTTTGTCTTCTCCTTGTCACTCTTTTTCCCTACAACAACTACTCTTGTGGCTGCTTATATAGTAGCAAGTCCCACAAAACCACCAAGTGGTATTACATAAACCATGTGCTACCTAACTCGCTAACCCCACATTTAATATTGGGCATTTAATTCTTTTTCCCAATATTAAATAATTACATGAAATATTATCACAATGTTACAATACAACTCATCAAGAATATTCCATGGGAATCTTTACATGTTGCACGTCCATCTAGGTACAACATTACATAATAAAATAAAATAATAAAATAAAATAATAAAATAACAATATTATGCAATGTGTGCAACACCCATTATCTCAACAGTAACATGTCATTGCAATTGCGATGGCTAGCCGAATTATTTTTAAAAATAAAAATAAAAAAATTTGTCATTTCAAATATGAGTTCGGAGGAGGCAAAGCTTGTACCTAAGTCAGTTCTCAAGAAGAAGAAAAGAAATGAAGAACGGGAGAACGACAAGAAGCGACAGTTGGAAGTTGCAAAAGTAAAAAATGCTACAAATCACAAATTAATCTTTAAGAAGGCTGAGGAATATTCAAAGGAGTAC
Organism: Cupressus sempervirens; assembly: GCA_028749045.1. Taxonomy (NCBI): domain Eukaryota; kingdom Viridiplantae; phylum Streptophyta; class Pinopsida; order Cupressales; family Cupressaceae; genus Cupressus; species Cupressus sempervirens. Next base: position 703,030,795 of record CM053784.1, read on the forward strand.
ATGGAGCAGGTAATACATTGCTTGATTTGTGAGTGATGTGTCACCATTCCATCTAGTGTTAACTGTGTACCTTATTATATTTTTGGCAAGTTTTATACGAATTATGAGTCACCAAGGAGTATGTGGATCCTTTAATAAATTGTTGGGCTTTTGATTGATGTGTAATCATGCCATCTAGGGTTAAGGAATGTACCTTAGTAAGTTTTTTGGTGTACTTTGTGACAAAAATTAGGAACAAGAGGTTATTAGATTGAAGAGACAGGCAAAAATGAAAGGAGGCTTTTATGTTAAGCCAGAAGCTAAGCTATTGTTCATTATTTGTATCCGTGGGTAAGTAGCTAGTTTGTGGTATTTATATTCCTTGTATTTTCTTGGTCTTTATATAGTGATAGATTTGGTAGATTATTAGCTCTCTAGTCTATTTTTCATAAAAAAGAGCAAATATATTTTTTTCCATATTTTATTATAGTATATTCACATCTCTTCTATTTTAAATAAAGAGGAACACAAAATTATTAGTCTTCCCCAAATTCTAATATAAAATTTTAAGTATTTTTTTTGTTTATTGAGTTTCTTATTTTTCTTATTCAATATTAATGATATGCATCCAACGACAAGAACAATTTTGCAACTTTTGCATTTGTTGCAGGTTGGTCCTTTTTCAGCTTGACCTATCTGTTTTGCACTTTTTGTTTCTAAAATAGTGGTTAGTGATCACTTTTTGATGTATATATAATATTCCAGTGATATTGACTTGCTATGGAATTTTATTTCAGATCTTCAATGACGCGTTTCTAAAAGTGAACAAAACAACAATGAACATGTTGCATTGGGTTGAGTCACATGCGACCTTTGGGTATGTTCTTGGTCAGTTATAAGCATTATGTAGATCATTGTTTTCTTATTTCATAGTTTCTTGTGTCTACTGTTATTTAATTCTCTTGTTTAATTCTTTCTAGATATCCAAATTTAAAAAGCATAAGAGAGTTGATTTACAAGAGTCGTTATTGAAATGTTGATAAGAAGTGAATTCCTTTGATTGACAACTCTGTCATTGAAAAGGTACTTGTGTCCATGATGCCTTTTTGTGTTAGTTAGTATGCTTCCCTAGTGCTTATTATTTCTACCTTGTTGCTTGTGAGCATGTTATAGGTAAATATGGCATAATTTGTATTGAAGATCTTATCCACGAGATTGTTACTGTTGGCCCCAACTTCACAAAAGAGAACAACTTTTTGTGGCCAATTAAACTCAACACTCCATCTGGTGGACTGAAGAAGAAACACAACCACTACATTGAAGGCGATGATGCTGGCAATCACGAAAAGTCATACATCCATGGTGGGCCTTGTGAAACTGAAAAGCCTAGATCTAGAGTGATGCACACAAATTCATGAGGGACTGGTGCATCTAAAAGGACTTCCTAAATTGGAGTTGTCCAATATTGGATGGTTATTATAGAAGAGAAGATGCTCATATTCACTTCATGCCTAGCATGCAAGTGATGCATTTGTATATGCAATTTTATCACCTTAGAAAATAATAGGTGGTATGAAGAGCACAACCCACATGACACAAAGACTAAAGGACGTAAAATGCTCTATTTTGTGACAGAGAATGCCCTGTTTTAAAGAAAATAAATCCAAAATTTTACGCGGTGATCTCTAATTAAATGAAATATTTCTCTCTTCATAAACTCCACACAAAAGCTGACTACAATGTATGGTTTTATTTGTTTTTTCTACTACCGTAGGCTGCAGATCAAATTCCTAAATTAATTGAAAGAAACAAGAAAGTCTTAACAACTCCTACGCATGTTGTACATGGTTTATTGGACACATAAAACAATTTGATATGCATGTGAAATCATGCATTTATTCTTGGACTCGTAACTACTTATTCCGCTACAAAACTACAAGCTAGAGCATAAAACTTCTCCTTAATATATGCATGAAAAAAGACTAAAACTATTGTTAATTATGTGATTGGAAATTTGCATGGTCTTCATGATTTAGCATCATAATCTTAATAAAAATTATTGTCAATAAAAAATTTAAAACTTGTACAAGCAACAAATTAGCAAATAAGGGCAATAATCTTTGATACTCAATTAGATCATTCAAAGAGAATTATTGGTATGCTTCTTTTGTTGAAAAGAAAACTTGACTTTGGGTAGCATTATTGCTGAAAAAGTATTCATCTGCTCCAAGGACATTCAATGCCTCTTCTCTTTTCTTATTGCAAGAGCTTATAATGGTCAAATGATGCCCAAGTTCCTTACAATTCTTCACATTAATTTGACTTGAAAACTGTAGTCTAGGGACTAATAAATAAAATTGAAATACATAGCGATAATCCCTACACTATCAATGTAAATTAAAAAAAGTATTGTTATTCACCAATTTACAATAATACAGTTTGGAAAAGAATAGAAAATTGTTATTACAAATCCTATCTTGTTTCAATTAGACTAGTTTTTATTCCAACCTATACATAACTTTTTAGAAGAAATAGAGCTAAATCAAGAACTATATTTATTTAACAAATATTCATATGCATTATTAATGCCATGCCAGTGAGATAATTATGAATCCAAGGGAAAAATTTCACTATAATGAATATTGAAATGGTAAAAAAAAAGGATATATATTAAAATTGTCAATTTTAAGGTCTTTGATGTCTGTTGCTAATTTGCATTAATGAATACATTACATCATCTTTCAACTATAATGTGAATGTTTTAGATTTTAACTAGGGCTTGATTGAATAAGATAATTGTGGATAGATTAAGTATTTTGCAATAAGGTTCATAAATATCTCCATTGGCAATGATTAGCTTCCCTAGCATAAAATCTATGAGTGGCAGGTGAACACATATTATACTGAATGTTTAAAAAAAATTAAAATTGAATTATGTAAGTTATTTTTTCTTCGAACACCTATTGAGATTAAATCTTATAATTTGCAGTCAAGATGATCATATAGGAAAGGAATATAAATGAAATGTTGTCAAAAATATTGATTTGAAACATAAGACGGTTCAAATAAGAATGAAATGGCTGCCAACGAAGTAAGATTCCAAACTTGAGGTTCAATCCCCTAATCAAGTGACAATTTATATCTAAATTGATGAAGAGAAAAAAATCATATTTTAACACCACACAAAAACTAAGCTAGCCCAAACATATTTCAATATCATTAGATTGTTAACACAATAAATAGATGCAACTATACTTTATGGAACACCAACACACACAATCCTAAAACCTCATTTTCTCAATAATGATGAATGAAAAACTTATCTTTAAAATGAAAATGCAAAGTAATTGATCACCCCTCTCACAATAATCTCATTCACAACTAAAAACACATAAAACAAAATTAGTAAAGGGATCAATTTGAGTTGTACTATAAAACTAAGGCCATGAAAGACAAGAAGTGAGGTTAGGCGGTTGTTTAGTCCACCTCTACTGGAATTCTTTTGGTAACACTCTCTTCTACACAAGAATGACATGTGAAATATGGTCTATATGATCCGCACAATAATGGTGATGGACAATAGAATGAATGTCTATGATTCCACTTTACACCACTACTGAAGAACTGCTACATCCATTTTGGGGCTAAAGGTTGATAAGTAATGGACATTCACAACCCTAAATCGAGAAATCGTGCATGTTTTAGAAGTGCCACCAAACATACATCTAGAAGAATGTATATGCAAGAGACTGCACAACAGAAACAACTAGACAATATAGAGGATATTATGGGAGTGGCACTAGATAGAATCCAAGAAGGTGTTGTGGTAGGTACTATGACATTGGAATCACTTGAACGTGTCTTTGAGAATTTACAGTCCAAATATCGGGAGGACTAAAAGTTCTGCAATTTGTCATGTATTGCATCTGCATTTGCTTATAAGAGCATTTCAAGTATTGGCACAGTCTCCCTACGATGATCCCAAGAATCATTGCTTATAAGAGTGTTTCAGGGTTGGGAACCACTTCAACATCCTTTGCATGGTTTAGAGGTAATGTCATTGTGGCAGAGGCTTTTGCAAGGGAATGAGCCTTGTGATTATGGCATTTACACAGAAGCATAAATTTCTTCTTCAACTCCTTAAAATCAACTCTTCACTGAAGTTATTCTTCTAGCAATGAGAATAGCTGCTACAAATTCCTGAGAGTCAAAGGACCTTGAACCTATGCTACGCTTTCTAGAGACACGAGATAAGTTACTACCAACTTCAGTACTTCATAACATTTTGGATCATATAGTGATGCCCAAACTAACAGTAACAATAGATACTTGGGATCCTCCCAGGGAGACTATGCCAATACATGCACGGTTACATCCTTGGTTTCAATTGTTGGGCCAATCTATGGAGCTTGTGTATCCAACCATTGTGGAATATGTATGCAACAAGGGCAGAGCTAGGGCAAGGGCGCAAAGATCACAAGGGCATGGCATGACAACACAATCACAGACCTAGGACACGACCATTGGTTGACTCTAGACATTATTACAATACAATCAAGCTCATTTGATGCCATGGACAACAAAAAAATATTTTATTAAGTTTAAGATCTCATATAGGGAGGAAGATATTCAAAGTACCACGACAACAAAATACAAAGAAAGGGCAACATAACACGATAAGATGTGCATTATAAGAAAAATACCACAACAAAATGCAGAGAAAGGGCAAGAAAATATAGAGCAAGGGCATGACTAGGCAATCATAGATCTCCACACTCCACACTCCACACTCTTTTGTAACTTTTGTATACCCTTGTTTGGAGCTCTCCACGATCTTTCGCGCGTAGCTCTTCACAATCGATCAAAACAAATGCGGAATGATTTGTCATTATATATATATATATATATATATATATATATATATATATATATATATATATATATATATATATATATATATATATATATATATATATATATATATATATATTATACTCACGCGAACGTTGCAATTATGATGGCAACATCGGAATTGCGATGACATTGGGGACAATTGCAAAAAGAAGAATAAAATCACCACAAATTACATGGCCGTCGCAAATTGTTGTCACAATTTGACCCCAAACGTTGTAGTGGCACTATCTACCACCCCTAGACAAATGGTAAATGTAGTGCCTGCCCCTAGTTTACATTCAGTTATTATTGTCAAACTCTTTTAGGCCAATTTACGTTTATGCTTGATGATTAGTAGCAGTGTTTTCCAGATTATTGGATATTGTTTTCATACTCAATTGATTATATGATGAGACTACTTGGTACTAGTTACTTCATGTATGCATGATTATACCTTTATGATGATTATTTATAATGATTTCAGTTATTTGATGATGTTAGTTAGATGGATTATTTATATGTATTTTCTATGGATACTTATCCCATACTACATGTGTATGGTGTGTGTGTATGTTTTCTTTATGTGTGACGTTTCTGATGTGGTTAAGGGAGTTGTAGTCACCTGCTAGTCGAGATCTACGCGATGCACCACTTCCGACCATTGTTTGCTTAGTTTAGAATATATGTGTTTGTACATGCATGAATTTTATGCAGATTGCAGGTACCGGGTATCAACTTCCCTGAATTGCTAAGATGAGCGTACCCTATCGCAATATCTCAATGGTAAGAGCAGGGAGATAAATTATTGAGTCCAAATCCTAACCTTTAAATCAATTGTCCTAGAAAATTAGGACAAGTATCTAAGATGATTACCCTTCTGAATTTGTCATATGACGTAAATTTGTGACTATAACCCTTGACTTTGATCTTGTATGTGGTATTTTATGATGGGTTTTCATATTTCATCTTGGAGGTCTTTGGTGATTTTTCTGTTAATTAAGTCAAATTAAAAAATTAATTAATGATTTAATTTAATGGAAAATTATTAAGATAATTTCAACATTTAATTGTATTTAACTAATTGAAAAATCAATTAAATAAAAATAAAAAATTAAAGAGAAATTTATAGTATAATTTTAGAGCGTAATAATATTTATTTAATTTAATAATAATATATTTAGGAAATCATTTTTAAATAAATGCCAAATATTATTATTACTTAAGTTAATAAATATTTTATCAAAAAACACTTCGAAAATTAAATAAAGAGTGAAAGAGAAATTAATTTATTAAAAATATTTAAAATTGCATAAAGTGTGCATGAATATCCAAAAGTTAAAAAGATTATGATCAATGAGTCCCCTCGCGTAATCGCACAATTAGTACCCCGATTTTAGGAGAGAACTCCATATCAGAGATTGAGAGTTCTTTTCACAGGGACTGGAATTTTTCAGAGAGAAGGTTTTGAGAGAAGAGAATTCTCTCACAATCTTCGGGTGGTTACAAATTAGCATCAGAACCAGGTAGAGCCTCGTGTTTTATTCACCCAATGAATTACGTTTCTTCAAACTTCCTATCTTCATCGTGCTTGTTGAATTATTTTTCCAAATTTCATTGTGACGAACCTTTCAATATTCCATTTTGAATTTATTAGTATTCATATCGATTTCTTCTGTATATGTAAGGATTGGAAAATTAGTAAAACCCTCGTTCTATAGATTTAATAAAGGTTGTTAATTTAATAGGGAAGGGTTTTGAAAATAAATGAAAATTTTTAATTGAAAATTTGATTAGTTTTTCATATTTTCCCTATCAGAGTATTGTTAGTACTTATATATATATATATATATATATATATATATATATATATATATATATATATATATATATATATATATATATATATATATATATATATATATATATATATATATATATATATATATGGGTGGGATTGTTTTAAAAATAATTTATATTGAAATAAATAAATAATTTTTTTATAATATATGAATTAGGGAAGGAGGCGAGGCCACCAAACCCCCAACTCCCTTTCCCCCATCACGATGGTGGCCTTTTAAAAGAGTTGCACGATAGGCACTGCTGCCATGCCAGCAAAGGTACTACCGTGGCAATACTATGTTGTCACAACAGCAGAGCTATCGCGAAACTACCTGTGATTTATATTAATAGTCACAGGTGCGGTTTTAATGAAGGTTGTTTTTTTTCTTTTTCTAATTGTTATTAAAAAATTTATTTTAATGAAATTTTAATTATTAATTATTAATAATTTTAATAATTTTATTATTAATTATTAATAATTTTAATAATTTTATTATTAATTATTAATTAAGTAATGTTCAAATAAATTTTAATATAGTTTGTTATAAATAATTTTTAATTTAATATAATTAATTTTAGTTTAATTAAGTTACTAATTAATAATGAAATATTATTTAATAATATTTAAGTTATTATTTTTATATAATTATTTAATAATTTTGATTGGCAATAAAATCATAGTGATTTTTATTAATGGTCAATTATAATAATAATAATTTATTGAAGATAAATATTTTAAAATTATCTTATGATATTTAATTATGAACTTTAAAATTTCATAAGATAAGAGTAATTGTGCACTTTGTTCAAATACAAGAAATGGTTTAAACAGTAAGTGTTAAAATGTAAATCTTATGTACTCGAAAACTTACATTAAAACGAAAACTTGACCTTACTATTGACTCAAACTATGTGTTTTCAAAATGAAACCAAACTATGAAACTATATTGTTATCTATATGTTGTCTTATGTTTTGGGTTTGGGTTGACTAGGGTGTTGACCAATCTTAGGACGTTTACCAAAGGCTCGAGAGTTTTTTTTATGTGATATTATGATGATTTGATCTTGATTTTTTTAACTCAACCATGGTAATGTGTTCGGTATGCTTTATGATGAGTTTGGATCTATTGTTCATTATTGCTTTCAGTGTTCTTGTGTGATAACGAGATGAATGGTAAGACATATTTGACTTAACCTTTGAGTCTTTGATCGATTATTTTTGGGATGCTTTCCAGTTGCTTGTAAAGAACTGTTGTGTTATTGTGAGTTGTTTTTTGATGCTTTCCAATCACTTGTGTAAGACTGAGGTGAAAACTATGATTCTTTGATTTGTACTTTTATGAGCTTAGAGTAGGTTATCTATATGTAATGTCAGGAAGTGGCTTGCAATGGAGGTCGGAGCCCAAAGTGTCTGTCAGGGTAACCCATTTTAGGTTATTTAATAAGTGAAAACACTACACTAAATGAGAGTAAAATGAACCTAATAAGAATCTTTGTCTTTCCTCACCCATGCCTCAAGTGCTAGTACAAACTAGGATGTGAGTAGAGAGGATGTTTGGTTGCAACCATGCATCGTTAATATGCCCTGTCAGTACGAAAGGATATTAGTGCCGCATAAAGTCACTAGGGGGCCGGGGTCAAGTTAGATTGCCAAGGTAACTCTAGAGTCAATTCGTGCGATGACGATTGCCCGCTTGTATAGTAGATTCTATACGTGTATTTATTTGCCTTTGGGTTTAGATGTCAATTTATCTTGGAACCTTTGAGTTAGATTACTTTTAGGGTTTTCCTTGACCTAGATATTACTTTTGATTTTGGGATTGATATCATGTTTGGGACTTGAGACTATCTCCTCAATGCAGTGGGAGTGGACCTTTTTGGGTTACCATGAGGTCGAGTGGTAGTGCTTTTTACTTTTACCATTGAGATCCGTTTGTAGATGTCATGGTTGGAGTTCCTTGTTTTGCATTTCCTTTCATTCTATCTTTGTGTATTATGGTGGATGGTTGTATCTATTTGATGGATGATTTTACTTATTGTTGTGTATCTTGTTTCATGGATCCGAAAGGGATGATGTAATCTATTTTATAAATGTATATTCTTTCAGCCTTTCATACCCTGTGACATGTACAGTGGATGATTGTGCATTTCGAATTTATTGCCAAGTGGCATTCGGAACAAATGTATATTATTCAAACGAACTTGAACTTGTAGTTATTCTTTTATGTGGATGGGTTATTTATTGGACTTAGTATTATTTAAATTTTAGACGTGACTCAACGTCTTGGGATCCTTAAGGAATGTAATCTGTTATGTTTGCTTATGTATGATTGCATGTTATTGCTTCTGCTACTTTATGATTGTTGTTATATGTTCTCTTAAAAAAAAGTGTTTGGCAAACTTAATAAAACTTTAGGTTAGTTCTTTTGGATCCCTTAGAGGGGCGTTACAGTAAATTGGAGGTTCTCAATAAATGGGTGGAGGGATACCTTTGGAACTACATATTGGGGTAGAAAAAGACATGGGTTAGGTGGTTGTATATGAGCAAATATTGCTAGAACATGACCTAATGCATATCCATCCAGATGTCATCATTTATAAAATTATACAGATATAATGCACCTAGCTTTTAGATTTGTTTTTTAGTGATAGTAGAGTGCCTGATGTTAAGGAACTCTTGTAGGACAACCTAGATTCATGAGGGCCTTGAAGGAGAACATACAAAAAGCTCAAAACCAACACAAATAGTATGTTGATCAGCACAAGTTTGATTGGACGTTCATTTGAGCGGGTCAAGAAGCTTAAGCCACAGTATTATGGATCATTATGTGTCATCATAAATATCGGTGAGGTGGCATATGAGTTGGAATTACCAATTGACATCCAAAAACATAATGTATTCCATGTGTCTTGCCTTTAGACAATGATTGTACATAATGTGATACCTTTTGCAATACTACACCATCCTGATGAGGAGGGGGGAATGATTTTGGTCTCTTAAGGCTATTGTTGATACACCTGAGAAGAGATTAAGGATGATAGTTATCAGAGAATGTATGGTTAAGTGAAATAATTTTCCATTAGAGGATCTTGCATGGGAGTGTGAGCACATATTACAACACCTAGGATTGAAGTTGCTTGAAGACAAGAAATCTCTAGGGGGCAGAATGGAATGTTCCTTCCTTAGGTAGGTCAATTACCCTTGTATGCCAGGAGATTTTGTAGGGAACCCATTCAAGGGTTTATGGAGATATATTAGGGCTTTGTGATCTAATTTGATCAGTTTCGAACAATCTTGCAGATTTTAAAAGGAATCCTTATTTTTAGGGATTGACTTGAGTTGACTAGGATGCATAGGGAGACCTAGATCAATCTGGAGTCTTTTGGCATAGTTCCTAAGTTTTAAGAGAGATCCTAAATTTTAGGAGGATATTGTCAGTTAACTCATAAAGGTCAAATAACATAAGTGGACATGTGTCGTCAGACATAATGCATATTGGGGTCCAAATGGGTGATTTATGAATAAATTGGAAATAACTTAAATTATGTCCTAAGTTGGATATTAATAAAAGTTATTGTAATCACTTCATAATATATCATAATGGTAGGAGACTTGCAAGCGTAAGAGACCGTCTAGGGGTATGAATTTGCATATATCGTCTTGGTACTTTAATTTGCATCATGAAACTTGAAGTAATTTATTAGACCAAATTCATAAAGGGATAAGTTATTCACCTTAGTTGAAGATTTGTGATTCTAAAGTAAGAATTTATCTGAATAAGGGTACATAGTTGTACCACTCTAGGAATCATCATTTCAAACTCAACTTAGTTGTCGATAAAGGAAATATTTGATCATACTTGTTCAGGTGATTTGGGGCAGAAGAAGTCAATTACCAAGTTTATACAACTTAGCAATTAACAAATAATTTGACATTGAAAATTCCAACCATACAACACACCACAATCATTATGTTGATGGCATTTCATGGCATCAACATAATAGTATATTAGAACATCAAAACTTTTGCTCGATAACAACACATGGGCATTGGAGAATTATAAGTTGTTGAAACAAAATATTTTCGCACACAAATATCAAATTATTTTTCTAGTGTGAACTCATTTGCAATTTGGAAAAATAATAAAATTATATTTAAGTACATTAGATTTCCACAATCCATATTAGTTGATAATTTTCTCTTCTGGGATCGATTGTGTGATAGTTTTTAGTAGTAATGTTTCGAATCATACTACATGATCCATCATCAGAGCTCAAATCTTGATGCTATAAACTATCACACAATCGATTCCAGAAGAGAAAATTATCAAAATAATATTTTTTGGCAATTTTTGCATCAAGTTGTTTGTATTGGCCATCTTCAGAGTATGTTCGTTTCATTGCAATTATTTTATTTTATTTTATTAAAAAAATACAACAATCCCCATAGAAAATGGAAAAACACAAAAAAAATATTAAAAATAAATATAGTGAAATTCAATTCAAGGGTGTACACTACAATTGAGCAGCTCCTAAGACTTGACCCAAGTGTGACAGAGGACAAATTAATTATTAAGCCTCTACCATATTTGAACTTCAGCTTGGAAGCAACAAGGCATAGTTTGATGCTCCTTTAACAAGGTTAGATCGAAGAAATCACCTTCTTCATGGTTGGGGGTTTTAGATGATCACTATACAGTTCAGAAAGTACCCACGAATGTGGATGAGTCAAATAGCTCTGCTGATATTGATCTCACTTTGGCTAAGGATTCTGTTGTTGTTTCTGATAATTTGAATGTTGTCCCTATGATGGATTTGAATCATAATGTTGTTTTTGACTCGTCAACTCCTGTTGTTTATGTTGATTTGTTTGTTGTCCCTTTGGCAACTTTGGATTAGAATTTTGATGTTGTCCCTTTTTCTGCTGTTGACTCTGTCCAGAACACTCTTATAGGTGCTTCTCCTATTGCGGGTGTTTTGGGGGTTAGTGGGGATTGGCAAAAGGTTGTTGTGAAGGTGGAGGATGGTTGGACATCAGTTAAAGGAAAAAAAGGCAAATCCTTTAAACCTTCATTTGATATGTCTTTACGTTCTCAAAAGACTGGACCACAATGTAAATCTTGATGGTATGTAGCTTCTTGGGTTGTTTCTCCTCTTGTTGGGAACTTTGGTGTGTCCCTCTAGTTTGTCAAGTGGTTTTCCACAATTGTTTTAAGATCCTCATTGTTATATCTGTAAAAGGTTTTGGGTCCTTTCAAAACTTGTTTTTACATAATCAAAACAAGGTGTAGTTTGATGAGGTGATATTCAAGACTTTTAACTCCATTGTGATAACTTAAAGGAATAATGGGTTCCTTTATAGTACACCCTCCTAAAGCTAAAATTTGTTTGTCATTTCCCATTTTCTTCATGTTGGTAAGAACCGATTTTTTTGGTTTATGATCTTTACAAGCAAAGATTTCCCAAGAGTTATTAGATTTGTAGACTTTCTACAATTTTTCCTAGGATTACATCATTCCATGTCATTTGATGTCAAGGCAAGTATTCATTTATTTGCAAATTCTAAAAGATGGTCAAGGAAACACCTTGGTTGACACATGACAATGAGGCAACCTTATTAATTCTCATAGTTCATTCCAAACAATGGAGCTAGGTGTCATGACCACTTGTGTAATACACGTCCAAGGTCCTGTCTAAGAAAAAGAACCCCCATAAATAGTTGGGTGAACATCATGGCATTGCAAGAGTTGTTATCTCTACATGTTCAAAGCGTCTATCCTAACATATTGACATGCTCCTATGCAATTGTAAGGTCCTTTTCAATTTCAAACATCATAATGATATTTTGGTGTGCCTACATGTATTCATGGGGATGTAGAATATTTTTTGGTTGGGAATTAGTTCTAAATAAGGAAAGGGGGTTTTACTTTTGAAGGTTTTTGAATTTCAAAAGAAAGACTGTACTACTTTCAATATTATGTTAAGACTATGATTTGCTCAAACTTGATATTGTATAAAGTTCATGTAATTTTAAGACACAATTATGCTTGATTTTGAGTCATTCTAATATTAAGTTGATAATGAATATATCAAATTTCTATGTCAAGTGAGTAGTTATTGTTGTCTTAATCTTATAACTCTAGTTATGAAGTTTCTTAAATTGAATCACGTTTGAGACTTTCAATTAAAGAATAGTCGAATACTTTGAATTATACTATGTTTGTGTTGATACTAGGAGCAAATAGATGATCAAGGACTATAGAAGAATGTTAGCATTATCTTGTGAGCTTATATGAATCCACCCAAGGAATGATCTAAATATTGTGATATGCATCTAGTATCTTATTTCTTTGTTCTTATTCCAACAATGAAGGGATTGTAGCACACTATGCTCATTTGCAAGATAATGTTTCCATTCTAATTTATGTTATTAGATATGGACTTCTTAAACATCATTATTTATCAAAGTTCTTGCTGTGTTGCGTTAATATTAGATTTCAATTTAATATTTCTTTAGTTTCCCTAAACTAAGTACATGAAGAGTCGACCTCTCAATCTTGAAGATTGTTTAATGGTCTGCATTATGTCCCATAACTATTAAACTTCCCATAAGAATTGTTACTTTTATAAATTGGATAACATAGGATCAATAAAACATATGCATATTTTCTCAATCAATTATCAACAATGAGAAAACAAGGATGAATAGCAAGCCATAGAAGTAATGCATCATTAAATTGAAGGCATCATTATAATCCATATCCCATGTTTGTAGGATTTAAATGCTTGATGTTTGCATAAATCGGTTGAGATGAAATTGTAAATATGAATATCAACTTATAAATTGATCTCTTTGTATGGAGATTGTATGGCCAATTTTATAAAAGATTGTGTTGTTGAAATTCCTCCATGTACAAAAAGTTGATCACTATTAAAGCATTGCAATTCAAAGTGTTGTAACTCGTCTCAAGAAATATTTTGGGGGTGCTTAAAATTTGCTACACTTTCCTTACTAGGGTTTCCTATGGTATATCTTGAGTTGCCTATATTCCTCCCGGAGATTTATTTATTGCATGTTATTACTCTACTAAGATTGTCACATTTCTTTTGTATCTACGTTGTTTTCTTTAGACTTTAAATATGAAGTAATTGCATTTCCTTTCAAATAACTCTATTCAATGATTTAAAATACACATTTACGTACAAGTAAAAAACTTTTGATAAAATTATAGAAACGTTTGAAGACAAGGATAATTTTAAAATTGCTTTTTACTCTATATATAACCTACAGATAAAACAGGGGGATATCAAATAAATAACAATGATAAGGCAAGGCTTAACACATATATTCTTTACAATTAGTTTGCCATCTTTATTCATGATGAAATTAAGACTTCCTTGAGAGAGGAAATAACAATATTTGATCTCTGATGGGCTCTTTTTGAGCCATTCAACTTCACCAGTAGATCAAGGGCCTTTTGACAACACATTTTCACATGGAAACATATTGTTTAAATCGTTGTATAATTTGTAACAATTTATATCATTGGTAGATTAACACTCAATGTAGCTAAATAATATATATTTTTAAAGATAATAATTAAAATTTCCAACTTGAGTTCAGATCTTCGTGTTATATAATATCAGGCACCTGTGCATCTCATAGCAAAGCAGATAAGCTTTTTAAAAAGCTCCCAGATATGAAATAAAGGCTTGACTTGCCCATTACACAATTAACTATAATCACATACGAATTTAGATACACCCGGGACAACTACAATGATAGCAGTAAGGATTATAACCAATTGGTGGCTTTGCCATTGCTTTGACATAAAGAGAAATGATGGAGTTTTTATCATTCCACTCCACGCTTTGCTTCCATTTTCCGCGCCATATCAACAAATCCTCAAACTAAAAGATTCTCATTTTATCTAAAAGAATCAAATTGTCTCTTCACTTGAACTCGAAGTTGACGGAAAGGGAATGCTACAAAATTCCGGGTGCAATTATAAGCCAAAATTAGAATCACGAGATTGTGTTGCACTGAAATGTACGTTCCAGTGGCACTGTAATGAGATGGGTTATTTATTATGTCTTGGAGACAAATTTAGCGGTAGTGGGCGACTTCAAATTATGGCAGATTGTAATATTTGACAGGGGTTGGTAAAGAGAAGGAAAGGTTGTTTGAAATACAAGATGGAGAAAATAGTAGTGGGAATATCTATGTTGGAGGAAGAAGAAAGCAGAGAGCTGTTATCATGGGCTATCAATGTAGCGGCTCGACCAGGGGATACTGTGCTTGCTCTTCATGTCCTTGGTAAAATCCCACATTCTTTAATGAATTTAAAATATTGAGGTTTGGAATTCTTTAACGACTTGAAATATTGAGGTTTAGCATTCTTTAATGGCATACGCATGCATAGTTTATTTAAAGAGGATAAGATAAGGCAGACTACCAGTTTGAGTATGAAAAGTCAGAACAGGAAATCGGAGTAGGAAAAGAACATGGAATTAGTTTAAGAGAAGAAATCGTAGTAGGAAAAGAACATGGAATTAGTTATGAGATTTTAGGCCGTAGTTCCATAAGCCGTTGGTCTTGTGGAGGATATCATTAAAATCATTCATTCGTATCAGTGTTTTTAGATTCTGTAAGCAGATTTTAATTAAAATAGCTATTATTTCAGAAAATATGATCTGGGAAGCTTTTCAACTGTCCATATTGTAGTTGAAAGATAACTTCCAGAATCAATTGCATATGTTTTTCCTGGAATCAAATGTCTGTTGTTTTTTATTGATATTTTAGATTTTTTCTGCTCCGATGATACATAGATTGCTAATAAAACAATATAAATAGTTGATTCCAGAAACAAGCTTTCAAACATGATACTTTTAAAACATAAATTTGGGAATGAAATAAGCATTAATGTACCAATGCACCATAATTTACTACAATATCAAAACGATGGTAGCTTTACATGTCAAGTCTACAGAGAATTAAAGCTTGTCAACTCCTCAAGATTTACACGCCTAGATTATTTATTTGGTTGGATTCTATGAAATACAAGCCGATAACAGGCAAATGATCTGTGTATTGCACCCCTTAGTTCGATAGAGCATCTTTTGCATTTCCCGCCATACCCTCTATGTTTGAAATCACCATTACATCATTATGACTAGTGGTAGCAATATAATAGTGCATCAGAAACTACCCTGGGAAGCGCTAATATGTGATTTGCCCTGTTTAGTGTTACCCCTGCATTTGAAGACTCTACTTAGTACTATTGATTGCATTTGCTTACAATCAACAGCAATAAGTTTGTTTAGCTATCATTAACTTTCATCCTTACCAAATCCAGCTTGGATTTTTTTTTTCTCTATAGCCTGTCCATAGCTGTAGGAGGGTATATTACAACTATTTTACTCTGAATACTTTCAGACGATGTGTGACTTTGGAGATGGAGAACATGAATTTGCTACCACTCCAAGAATAATGGGTTTATTACAATAGACAGAACTCGGTCTATACAAAGTGCAATCTTCGCTATCATTTTTTGTGTACCTATCATAAGAGAAATCGTAGTTCGACATTATTTATGCGTTCCTTTCAGGACTGATTGTTTTAGCAAATGTGCAGTTCTGAAGGATGACAAGAAGCTTGACTCAACACAGAACAAGATAGACAGGGCAAATGCATTTACTATAAATTTGTTAGGGGTATTCACAGACCTCTGTCAGGCCAAACAGGTAAATAGCTAATCACCTTCTTTCTAAATTAAACTTTTTCACAGTATCACATTTACAGTTTTCCCTACGACAATTTGATGGCAGGTGAAGGTTGAAGCAAAGGTCCTGGTTCACTCTAGTGTGGAGAAAGGTTTGGTTGATGAGGCAGATGCTTTGAAGGCTTCGTTTCTCATTCTTGGAGCTGCAACAGATCAAACGAAGAGGTATACTTTGCATAAGACTTGACTAAAGTCCTCTCCTCTGTTTTTGGTTAAGTGTATTTGCAGTGAGTGTTCTCAACTGCCCAAACTAAGAGCATCTCGCAAAAACCAGAAGCTCAAAAAATGAGAATTGGGATAACAAAATAAAATCATTAAGGTGGATATTAACTTTGCTTGTAAGAATTGACTAGATTCCTCTCCTAGGTTTTTGGTTTTGTGTATTTTGCGTAATAGTGGGTCTATTGCAGTTTAATGTAGTAGTGGATCTTGCAGTTAGAGGAGGATGGTAAAGTGGGTGTTCTAAGCTACGCAAAGAGTCTTTCAAAAACGTGAGTATGGTAAAAAAATAAAAAGAATTGAGTTGCAGTGTCATAAAGTCTTTCAAATAAACATTAACTTTAAATGCAAACCAAGTCTCTAATCTATTTAATATTAAGCCATGTTCTACTGAGCTTCCAGAAAAGGGATGGTAGGGGACAGCAAGACAGGGATATTTTGGGGCCATTCTTTTGGGACGACAGGTAACGGTTGTTTAAAAATAGGGAAATATAGAGAAATTTCAAATATGCATATCATAACATTGATAAAGCATTTGTCATGGATACCCTAGCAGCTTGATAAATTTAGAAGGATTTGGAAATTATACAAACTTTCATTGCTAATGTGCATACATATTATATTCAAATTATAACAAAAATTTAACCTAAAAATATTTAATAATATTCACTGACCATAATCAACAGATGTAGATCTAAGACTCTAAAGCAAGTAGATTTGATGCCCTAACCTCCTTTTCTAACAGCTGTTCACTCTTGCAACTCTTCTCCTTTGCAATGTGAACATGATGTTTTTCCTTCATTTTTATTATTTTTTGCTTAGATCAGGGTTTGGTATTGTTTAATGTAGTTTGGGTGTACTTTTTGGGACAACCAGCCTTTTTTTTTCAAATAAAAATGTGTTTTTATTAAACTGGGCCTACCAAAAGTGGCCTAGGCCATAGGGGACAGCCAAGGGACACACCTAGCAGTCCCCCAGCCGTCCCCTTTGTCCTCAACCAATCTCATAGATGTCTTGGAAATGTTACTAGAATTCTGGACAAATTAGAGATGTGCACAGTACCTTAAAATACCATCCCCCTACTATCCCTGGTACAGGAACGGAGATAAAACAACACAGGGGCATCCCCGTGGAGCATAGATATTAAAAAGTTCCTCGTGAAACAAGTTGTTTCAACTTTCCACAACTATTATTGTGATTATTGCAAATCTAAATATGGTGATTACTCTGTTGTCAGGCAACATAATTTTTCCTGTACCCTTAGAAGTATTCAACAGATCAAATGAACAGGTATATGGTGGATTATGCCCTCTTTTTTTGGTTTTTGTATCCTTCTTAATTAACTCACAGTTAAGATGGTAAGTGAATGATGTAAGCTTCGCAAAGTAAAAGTGTCTCACATAAACCTGGTTCTAAATTATGTTAAATAAAATTGGATTGGAGACCAACACAAGAATCCTTCAGAACTTATAAGTGGGTAGTTTGTATCTTTAAAAGCAAGCTGAATAACTGAGCTTCTGTTTGTGTTTGATATGATGTATTTTTATTTTTTAAATCTTCATGAAATAAGCTGGTTTGGACAAAATTTATATTTTAACTATCACAAATCTATATTTGATGGTTAGATAGGGTCACCCTGTTGTCAGGTAACATAAGTTTTCTTAAATCCTTCGCAATGTTGTCCTCAATCACAACCTAATTTGCTACATTGATGCATTTGAAATTTGGACTAACTGTCAAGTCATCAAGTTTTCTCTTAATGTTGAATTGCCTGTTTTGTAATTTTTAAGTAATTTTACAATAAGCATTTAAACAGACATACAACTGCAGTAAAGTTAATAAAACTGATAAATAGCATGGTAAACTTGGATCAGACTGGTGAACTCAGTCTATAAGACTGGAATATTGACTTCATAGTTCATATCCCCATAAGAGCTGACATGAAATTTGGATTTTCTGTAGTATACAAACTCATACTTCTTATTGGATCTAAATGTTTGCTTCGATATAAAGCCCATCCAGTATTTTGCAATCGTTCAATAATAATTCTTGTTAAGCAGGCCTACACTTGGAGTGACAAAGTATTGCCTTCAGCATGCTCCAGCAAGATGTTCTGTGATTACAGTGAAAAGCAGAAGAATTCCAAACCAGACAGAAAACTTTCCAAGAATCTATGACAATTTAGATATTCTTGATGAGGGTATGTGAACTTTGCATCTTATTGTTGTCTCATTATATTTTTGCAGGTTATGTGGTGTTTTTGGATCTTTTGTTTTACATGTTCATTACTGATGTTCTGTAAGCATATTTATCAATACTTTTCATTCATTCTTATGCATGTCCTATTTATGATTTTTTTCTAGAAGCAGGCGATGACAAGAATTAGATTTTCCAATACTTCTTTTCATAAGCTGTAAACTATTGTGGTAGAATATAGTACATTGGAAACTAGTCATATATAACTTCAAATTTCATAGCTACTAAATGAAAATGACATAAGCAGGACCCTCTGTAGAATGCACTTTAAGTCCGTCATCATGTAGTAACAAAGTTTTAGAAGTGAGGAATAAAGGTTTAATTCTCAAGAGTCACTGTATTACATGGCTATATACTATATAGATATAGAAGCTGTGACTAATACAGATTAACGGATTGTTAATTATTGAATCATACTATTGAAAACACACTAGTAACTCTTAGAGTCATGTATAAAATACTAATGTGTTATAAGCCTCCAAACAAACGAAAAAGGTTGAAATTTCAGAGATGAAATTTACTAGAAAACCCATAATCTCTATATCCTAAATGATTGTCTGCTAGAAATGCATATACATACAAATATGTGTATGTGTGTGTGTGTGTGGAAGTGATGGCAAAATTTAATTCTTCAACCATTGATGGATTTGCATTCTCATTTGATTTATATTACTAGCAGGAATTCACAAGTTGAACCTCAAATGGCCTCACATGGATCTTAGCAAAACACTTGTGTCTCTACAGAAACGTCTTCTCTCAAAGATCGCTTCTGGAAACACAGAAGTCACATTTGCCCACAAAAGGTCTAACAATTTTCTCCAGTCAAAGGAAAAGATCTCACCAAAACAAGCTTCAGAACAGGAGCATGAGGTGTCCTCTCATTCAACATCCAAAACAAGCATTTTTCATCAAGCATCAGATTGTGATGAAGAATTTGTATCTGGATTGAATCAGCAGAATTGCTTGAACATTCTGAGGAATGTCAATTTGACGTTTCCACCACTTTTCCCTTCATCATTTGGCCGTCATTCAGTGAAGGACAATGAGAAATATAGCTCAGAAACCTATCATCCACATGGAAAAATGGGAAGAAGTGCCACACCTAGCATACCAAAACCATCCTGGAGGTGCTTTACATATGAAGAGATTGCTCTGGCAACCAACAATTTCAATCCTGGTACACCTGATGTGTAATACTTAATCTAACAACTTGAGAATCGTCATATTTGTAAATGGATTTCTTATTGTACAAATTCCAACACATTTCCAAATGTTTCATTGACAATTTATCATTCTGAAGCTCATTTTATGGCAGATAATATTGTTGGCAGAGGTGGGTATGCAGAGGTTTACAGAGGAGAACTCCAATATGGGCAGATGATAGCAGTGAAGAGATTGGCTAATGGAAGCACAGATGAGCAAAAGGAGAAAGATTTTCTCACAGAATTGGGTATAATTGGTCATGTCTGCCACCCAAATACTGCTTCATTAATTGGATGCTGCATTGAGAATGGCCTACATCTCATCTTTGACTTTTCGCCCTACGGCAGCTTGTCTTCTGCTTTGCATGGTAAGCTATAATGCATAATGAATTCTGTGTTTTTAGAATTTTGTTTGAGTCATTCCAATTTGAACAAAAGAAACCTTATTGTAGAATTATAATTTGTACACCGACCACATTGAGAAATGAAGCAGAACTTTAACTTAAAAGCTGTAGCCTGATTGTCTTGGGATAAACTGGCACCTATCATGCAATGTAATATTTTAACGCAATTTATGTGGTAGCTCCATAAAATTTTAAGAACTTTGTATTATCTCTCTAATGATAAAGCTAAAAAGTTATTGGTACTAAGCATATGTGCATATGCATAGGCATATATTTTTTCAAGACCATGCCTTCTCTACCAATCAAAAATGTGCAAGATCCAAGTATCAATTCCCAACAATATAATTTTCTCAGATAGCCGGTTTTCTTCTCTTTATAAATTGAAAATTGAAAATTTTCTTTTCTACTAAGATGAATTTCATTTAAAAAATCACAAATATGTTGAATTGCATGAACACAGCAGAGAATAAGAAGATATTTTATCCTGGTACCCTAGCCTATAACCTTGACTTTGAAATTCAAGCATTGAATTAATTTTTAACTCTCAGATGCAGACCTCAAAGGCTAGGCAAAAGTAACTTCTCATTTTTCCGTAAATTCCTTTCAAAAGCTCTTCTTATGTGCAACTTGAACAATTCACATTTCCTAACATTCTAGCACCTGATCTGCAATTGATTGGGAGCAAAGTTTCAGGATGTTGTCAAAAGACTTTAAAGCAGTTAATCTTAATACACAGCAATGACAATACAAAATTAAATTTGGTGGAGATGCAAAGGATAATATATGTTTAAAGTATACAATATAATTAGAGGTTCATCTTCGTATATTTTCTTTGCTGAAATATTTTTGTGTTCTGAATACTACCTTGGAATCTCGATATTGAAACAAGAGTATCAAGATTTCTAACTAAAAGTTTTATTAGGACCAAATACCCAACTTCTGGAGTGGCCAATCAGATACAAGGTGGCAATTGGCACAGCAAGAGGGCTTCATTATCTTCACAAATGCTGCCAGCGTCGGATCATTCACAGAGATATCAAGGCATCAAATGTTTTGCTTGGTCCAGATTTTGAGCCACAGGTATGCAAGCAGGGGCCTCAAATGCTGATAATATGATGCTTTTGCATGTAATGAACAATTCATGAGGGACTTTGTCAATACTCTGCTTGGCCCAGAATTTAAGCCACAGGTTAGCATGTCCATGTCATTAATGCTTGATAATATTTTGCTTCTGTGTAGGCTAAACATTTTACATGGACCTAGCTTTTTCAAAAGTTCACGATTTTGCTCCGATGGGTTTCAACCTTCAGAAATATTATTTCTCAAACTGCATCATTTTATCAATTTAGAGTTCCACAATTTCTTCTCATTTAGTTAGAAAACAGTACTTCTAAACGCTGAAACTCTGAAGATCAGATTTTGGCCTATTCTAAGGTTTGGAGCTCAAAATTGTCTGAAATGCACTCATAATAATTCCATTCTTCTACATAGATGTTGTATAGGTTGAGATGGCTATGCCATGATAAAATAGAAGTTTGACCGCATATTTGCAACCAGTTCCTATCTTGGCTCTCCAATATTTGCATTGCATAATGTAGCTGTTTTTAATGAATACATATTGTATCTAGTTGGAACAGAAACACTAATGCTCTTTCAGGACTGTCTAAATCAGACCAGTCACCAAATGGCATTACCATGTTTTGTTATAATAAAACGTTTTCTTGAAAGATAACTTTATCAATGTGAAATACGGTCTGGATTCTTACAAAATTTGTCTAAATGTTATTGATTGATCCAATCATTGTGAAAAGAATACAAATTTAGCATTTGCCAAACCACGTGAGATACTCTGTTTCTGTTTTCACATATTACCT
This sequence comes from Cupressus sempervirens, assembly GCA_028749045.1. Classification (NCBI taxonomy): domain Eukaryota; kingdom Viridiplantae; phylum Streptophyta; class Pinopsida; order Cupressales; family Cupressaceae; genus Cupressus; species Cupressus sempervirens. The sequence continues at coordinate 703,053,243 of CM053784.1, forward strand.
GATTTGCCTGTTGCAGATATCAGACTTTGGACTGGCCAAATGGCTTCCAAGGCAATGGACACATCACTCTATAACACCAATTGAAGGAACTTTTGGGTAAATAATATGTATTGACATCTTTCAATTTTCTGGGTATGCAGTGTCACCAATTTTCCCATAAACTACTAAACCTAGATTATCTTATGCAGGTATTTGGCACCTGAGTATTTTCTGCATGGAATAGTTGACGAGAAAACAGATGTGTATGCCTTTGGAGTGCTCTTGTTAGAGATCATTACTGGCAGGAAGCCTTCTGATATCTCAGATCAGAACTTTGTATTCTGGGTAAGCACACCACAGCATGAAGAGATATTATCTGATAAACCCATGTAGGAGAACTACAAAAACAATGCTAAAAAATATAAATGCAATAGAAAGAAAATGATAGTACTCATAACATGCTTATTTAACTTATGAAAATCTTGCACAAAAAAATACTAGCAGAAGTAAAATCAGCTGTATTAACCCAACCGTTCACAATATAATATACTTCTTGCTCATGCCGAACCGTACTCCATGTGTAGCTATTTACAGGCACATCAGTATAGGAAACTGCAAAGCAGTATTTTAAAAACAATGGATATAAGCCATGGGCCAAAAACCTATAACAGCCCATTCTTTTCCAAATAATCCCCCAACCAGGCTACAGTCTGAGGGCCCACTGGATATGGTGGGTTATTGAACATGCAAATATAGAACAGATATCCAACAATTCGCCCATTTGTTGAGAACTTTATGTAAGAAACACATATACAAAAATCATATACAGTAATTCTAAGGCCAGATATCTCATTGATTTCCTACACCAAGAAAACTAAGTACTGATGGACTTCATCAATGAGTTTACAACATTCTCCACGGTATCAACATTCTCCATCAATACCTTTTTCTTGTTGACTCTTTAACCATGTCTCTAAAAGAAAGATATTGTACATCAATATGCAATACTCAAGCATGATAAATAGAGTTTTTTGCTAATCTAATTGTACTTTGACAATCACAACATACCTGCAAAACTTTATTTAAAACCAATATTTGAATGCCTCTCTAGTTATACAGCTTCCTTCCATTCATGAATGGCTGCCATGTTTCAATTTCAGGCATCTAACTGAAAGAAAGAAAACATTTAACCATTTGTAGATCGTCAGTTATCAATGTCTCTTGCCCGATCAACATCAACAAATCCTTGTGCATCTTATTTGTGTATCTCAAGTCTTCCTTCATAGCAGATTGCATAATCAAAAGTGCTATGCAAATATCTGAAGACCCTCTTTACTGTAGTCCTATGTTCTATCTATGGGTTTGACACGTATCTGCTCAAAACTCTCACTGTATGGACATTAATCAATTGATAGAGGAATACTCCTTAAGTAAGCAATTGCAAGAAACTCTTTCCTGACAGAAAGAATCAATAACTAAAGACAAAATATAAAGTACTTAGCTAACTAAACAATACCACATGCTATGCAAAAGAAACAGTGGTAACAAAATAACTCAATTGTTTACTAAAAACAATACTCCCTTATCGTCTTCACTCAAACTTTAACGATAATAATAGGATGTTTCCCACTCCAACTTAACCCTAATCCATGTACAAGTATTCATAAGCACTTACTAAAGGGAATTGCAAAGCAACAATATTACCGAACAATGCATTTAAGCCATGGGCCAAACAACATTTGCAATGGCCCCAAAATTTTCTCAGCGTGATCGTACTCCCTAGTCGAGGCACAATGCTAGATCCCACTTGGTATGGTAAGGTGAAAAACATATAAAATAAGCAACAACACCCAACACATTGAACAATCACATATGTTGCTGGATTAAAGCAACCTATGCAAAAAAACAGTCACAAATGCTTGTTTATAACTAAATTGGATTTGACAAAAGGGAAGTTTTAATTTGTATTAAGTTATCTATTAACACCTTCGAATAATTAGAAAATTTTCAGATGTGGTTGAAAGTGGTGATAACCACAATTGCTGTAAATGCTTTAGGATTTCCATGTTGCAGCTCCTTTTCTAATCAGCCAATAGCTATCCAAGATTGGCTCAAGTTCCACAATGACCAGTTCAACATAGGAAGGCCTAATTTTTGGCAACTTACATAATGAAGACTTCTTTAGTTGTAGATATTACATTAAAATTTAAGGTTGGGTTTTCTTCTTATAATGACTTGAGGGAGTCTACATCAATTGATATTAGCATAAGATTGATTTGTAGGGTTGAGGCTCCAATAACCCTTGCTTGTGGTAGATTAACTATTGTTGTTCATGCAATATGATCTGATGGGAAAGTGAATAGGAATTATGATCATTAAGGGAATTCTACTTCATTGGGTACCACAATGGGTAGGTTAAAGTTGTCTAAAAGTCTACTAAGAAGTTTGAGGCTATTAGTCGAAAATGACCTCAGTGATCATATTTCCACAATCCATAATTTAATTGGCATTGCTTCTATATTAGATTGCGTGAATTATGTATCTAAAACTCACAAAGTATAATCCAAAAGCAACAATAAAAAATGACCTCACTTGTTTCCTTGCTCTACGATTCTGCCATTGCTACCCTTAGGTTGATGTTTTGCAAGAAAAGCCAAAATATTCCAGTATGGGTTTAATATGCAAGTTTAATAATCTTTGGCCCAATTCACCATATTCCCATTCATAGACTTCTATGTTGTACAAGCCCTTTATTACACACAGGGCTTTTTGTTCTTTTTTGCACACTTGCGGATAATGGGGCAAGTGTTTTAGAGAAAGGTAAATGTTTTGACAAAAAGGTTGTTCTGCTTCTTATGCCTTGAAATTTGGCATTCAATCCTCTCACAAAATCCTTCTTAATGTTCCTTGTATGGGTTAGGTTTCTTTATCTTTTATTATAAATTAAGGTTTATTCATACTTTTAGGGGATCAAAATATCTAAGAACCCTCTTGGTTCTATTTCAATATATAGACCTATTGTGACCTTTTCACATCATCGCCTCATTGCAAATGGGACCGTCTTTTGTTAAAGCGTGTAGCTTCGGTCTGACAATAACTATGATATGCACAGTTGAAACCGATGATCATATTCACACACACACATATATATATTCTGAGATCATTTAAGGCATGATCGAAACTTATTTTGATTCCTTTGATATTTAGATCACTTTCGATCTATACTTTATATCGGGCTGCAGATCATAATGATTGGTAATACATTTTAGACTTGTGTTAAGTCTGTAACAAATCGGGCATGATTAGTTAACACCAAATAGGTGTGAGGATGAATGTTCATGTCTCCATTTGGAGAAATGATCATTTGCCCCCACATCCTTCCACATGATATGTATAATCTGCCCGAATAAACAAGGCATCAAAATCAATTAATGCAAGCACATCAAAGGATCGAAGTACATTACCAGTTCAAGAACATTATATTATCTCTATTATTTTTGTACTAACATATATAAATTCTAAAGAAAATCTATTCGTTGTCAACAGTGTTCATACCTGTAATAACATGATATGTATACTTAATCCGCCTGAATAAACAAGGCATAGAAATCAATTAGTGCAAGCACATCAAAGGATAGAAGTACATTGCAAGTTCAAGAACGTTATATTATCTCTGTTATTTCTATACTAACATATACGGATTCTACAACAAATCTATTCTTTGTCAACAGTGTTCATACCTGCAGTAAAATTGTGCATCAACAAGTCACGAATTTGAAATCTGGTAATAAACTTTACATGGTATCAGAGCCTTGTTAAGGAGAGATCTCATTAAGTTTAAGAGATCAGATTTCACATTAAATTGCAGTCTCTCATTTCTCTTCAAGATGACAAATGTGAGCATTTGAATCAGATAGAGAAAGTAAGAGTAAATAAGAAAAGTTGCCAAGGTGGAAAAATAATCACTGTTGCAAAGATCGCTGAGAAATACATGGATCATAACAGGCATGTCAGATCCCAACATCTGCCTCACAAGATTGTTATTTATAATGCTTGGTTTCTAGGCCAATGTGTGAGACATATGTATAGAATGTTTTCTTCTATATCCAAACTTGGGCTTTGGCGGAAGTAAAATAAGAGATGTCCTTTGGTCTTGGTGCACACATTGGAGCAATCAGATCAAAAGCACATTGCTTTGAATGTTGCACTAGTAATACTATAGTTTCAGTGTCTCATTAGAGGATATTGCAACCATAGAAAAGCAAGAAGTATCGACAAGCGCACAGGCCCATCTTCATCACTAAAGAATACCTCCTTTTCTAGAGCTGGTGATTTGCAAAATTAAGGTCGTACAAAAAGACAATGAGGATTGTGTAACAAGTGGATTTGACTGTAACAATCAATATAGCGAAAATATTAGTAGTTTTGTCTTCGCACTGAACTGCTTAAATTGCGGAAGATCAAACATTCTATATGATAAATATGAATCAATAAGTTGACTGATCCAATAAAATGGATTGAATTGGGGGTGACTACGATATCTCCCTATGCAAATGAAATATAGGTATTATGATTGCCCCATGTTGACAAGTAGAAGTCGAGGAAGATGTCTAAGTTGGCAATGACAACTGAAGGTTTAACACACGGTCCCCAGATCCCATAGTTATGGTGATTGGATTAAGTATCGATAAATGATGTGGAAGATAAGTACTATATGTGCGTCGATCAAGAGGAAGCCATGTGAAGTAGTTTGAACACCCCACAACCATTTTGTTGATTGGTTAACGCATATTATATGTCTAAATTTGCTTCTTCTACAAACTGATGTTTAACCGCGTCATGAAAAGGCCAAGATTTATCATTTTTGTTGATCCATAATTGAAGAGTAGCTCATCAGTATTGAAGGATCCTGAAGCGATTACCTTGAAATTCAACAAGCTTTGATGTCGCAGAAGATAAGGTCCATAGTACCTTGTGAAGCTATGTTGGTTGGCTTCCTATTTGAAATAAACAACATCTTCATGAGTCATAACTCTTGTTGGTGGGAATGGAAGGAAGTGTCTTCACTGTGGAGTTACACCATGTTCAAATCTATGACAACCTAGATAAACTAAGTGAACTGCCCCACATGAGTAGGAGCTCGGGATCTATTGGCCCTATGCACACCACTTGCTGGGAGCATTGTTATATGTATGCCGAAAAGGGTGATTGGGAGAGAGCCTCACTAAGAATCTCGGTTGTGGCAGTATGGCAATAGAAATCAAATCTGATCGCGTAAGATGCTTTATGTGTGCTGATTGAAATCCTCGTGCACTATGCGACAAGGATTTAGTTGCGTTGGAACAAAATAAGCAAGGTCGTAAAATCAAGATGTCTCTTGTTGATTCCAAAGTGAGATGTTCTCTGAAAGGAAATCATCTCCATGTTCAACATCGAGTCAAAGCGCTAAATATTCATGAAGGATGAAAATTGATTCATGCGTTATATTTCCGATATGGGCTCACCTTATGACAGGAAATATTTGAAACACAAGGACAAAAGCATATGGAATTCAGATTTCAGAGGGAGTCTGGCATCTTCTAAAAGCTCAAAATGTCGATGAACTCAAGCTTCAGAGGGAGCAAATGGGTTCAATCAACTTGTGACAATCTCGATCATAGTGATTGAGAGGGAGTTTTACTGTTGAAGGTGAAACACTTATGAGGTAAACTTGATTGATTATTATACTAATGAGATCATTTTAATGCCTTATGGGCCCTGTGTAAATCATGAGGAAGTGACGACTTCCAAATGATTATCACTTATATTTGTTGATGTTATTGGAAGATGACAATCTTACAATAACTTAATCTTCTATCATGATAGACATTGTGTGATGGCTGGAACAAATTAGGATAGATGATTTCTAGCATGGTGGATTCAGTTTCTTAAACATACCATGACCTTCTAAATTGTGATAGACATCGTATGATGGCTGAAACTGATCACATTAGATTATGCATGTTCCTATGTTAAGTACACATTACCTTTGAACAATTTTGAGTTATGGTGAATATCATGAGACATGATATTCTTGATCAGACCATATCTCTAATATCATATTGAGATGATATCTAAAACTGGGTATCACGTGTTACGTGATTCCTCATATCACAGTGATATGTAAAACTAGGTATCAAGTGTTAGGTGATTCCTCATATCACAGTGTTAGGTGATATGTAAACATAAGTATCACATGTTAGGTGATACAGAAAACTAGGTATCACGTGTTAGGTGATATGTAAAACTATCACCTGTTAGTTTATTCCTCGTATCACGGTGTTAGGTGATATGTAAAACTAGGTATTATATATTAGATGATACTTCATATCATGTGTTATGTGATCACAAAATATGTAATATGGATATACCATGATCCCTTATGGTGGATATCATGAGACTTGATATATGTGTACACACCATAACTGGAAAGACTATCATGAGACTTGATTTTCTTAAATATATCTAGATGATATTATTTTTAAATAAGGAGAGCTTATATATATGCACTTTGTATTCCCTAGCTAAGAGGGATTGTTAAAGCATGTAGCTTCGGTTTGACAATAACTGTGATATGCACAGTTGAAACCGATGATCATATATATATTCTGAGATCATTTAAGGCATGATCGAAACTTATTCTGATTCCTTTGATATTTAGATCACTATCGATCTATATTTTATATCGGGCTGCAGATCATTAAGATTGGTAATACATTTTAGACTTGTGTTAAGTTTGTAATAAATCGGGCATGATTAGTTAACACCAAATAGGTGTGAAGATGACTGTTCATGTCTCCATTCGAAGACATGACCATTCACCCCCACAACCTTCCACATGATATGTATACTTGACCCGCTTGAATAAACAAGGCATCGAAATCAATTAATGCAAGCACATCAAAGGATCGAAGTACATTACAAGTTCAAGAACATTATATTATCTCTATTATTTTTGTACTAACATATACAGATTCTAGAGCAAATCTATTCTTTGTCAACATGTTCATACTTGCAATAAAATTGTGCATCAGCAAGTCACGAATTTGAAATCTGGTGAAAAACTTTACACCCTCTTTTTGCTTGTAGTCATTAGGTTTCGGCAGTTGGGGTGATAATTCAAAGCTTTAAGAGATTGAGAACTGATTGAGAAATCATGTTGTCAGATCGTAAGAGATTGGAATGTTCAGATTGGGGTTTTGTCAGACCAAGTTGTAATGGGTTGGAGTAAAAATTCTAAGTGAATTTAAATTTTGGATAATCAAATAGTCCAATATATATTATAATAACATATTTTATGGATAAGGACCTTAAATTCCTAATAAAAATTTATTTTCCATACCTAAAATGTGAAAAATCCTAATAAAATCAAATTTTCTCGATAAAAAATGCATAAAATCAGGCTGGAAATATAAATTCCCCATTTAAAATTGATGAAAATCAGAATGGAAATTGAATTTCCCCACTTAAAATGATGAAAAGCTAGGTAGAGGTAGAATTTTCCCACTTAAAATGATGAAAATTCGGATGGAAGTAGAATTTCCCCATTTTAAAGAGAGATTGTGATGAAAAAAAACTATGTATTAGAATGAAGTGAAGAGTCCACATGCAGAGTGATTTTCCCCTTGAACTTCAATTTGTTTTAAGGCAATTACTTTGTTCAAATGGGTATGGATTTTCCCCTTTGTCACAATGAAGATGATTTTTCCCCTTTTTCAACACTTCGAAATTCTTTGAGCTCCAAAGTTAGGAAATCTATATGGAGTATGAAATTTCCCTTTGTCAAGATGGTGGTCAATTTCCCCCTTAAAGGCAACTAAAGTGAAAATTTGTGGAAAAATCAAGATAAATTGGCTCAGTATAGAATTGGAAATTTATACCTATGGGGATTGAATTTCCCCTCTTGGGACAAAGCAAAAGAAACAAGGATGAACCCTAATGATATTCAAGTTTCCACCTTGGCAGATGGTAAAGGGTGACTATAAAAAATAATGCAATCCTTTTTAAGGTTGATTTCCCTTACTGAAATACAATGGAAATTAATAAAATAAAGGGAAATAAATAAAATAATGTTTGCATGAGTTTCTAGGTGACTTGTTTGAATCCATCATTGCGTGGGTGTGTGAACCTCAAATTGAAAGCCATTTTGAAAGATCGTGCATTAGCAATGAGGGAATAAAGGAGGTGAAACCAAAAGCTAGAAGGCTAAAAAGAAATGACCCAGCTATAAGGAGGCTGAAAATTGATCTAAGGAAATGAGGCATCAACCATTGCCGTGAAATATATCTGACTGCTGATGTAAAATCTGAGATTTATCTTAGCCACCAAGGAAGAAATCTACAAGGTGGGATGACAAAAAGCAGGTGTTTTCAGATTTTACTTTTTAATCTAAAGATTTTCTCCATGAAGGCCGATTTTTGCAAATGTCCTTGGAAATTTTTCATTCTTTATACTGTATCAAATCTGATTGCAGAATCTGGGATTTCAACACCATTTAGTGGCATCGAAGAGCTGCAAGTGTGTGTGTGTTCAGAACAAAATCTGAACATTTCTCCATATGGGGCGATATTTTTGGTAAAATAATAGAAAAATACCTAAGTTGCCGGATCGGGTTCAGTTCCAAGATCGAAGTTTGAAAACCAGTTCGCAAGTTCGTCAAAATTTTGGAAAGGATTTTGGGTTTGTTTGGATTCGTTAGTACAAAAACATGTAAAAATTCTCTCTCTCTCTCTCTCTCTCTCTCTCTCTCTCTCTCTCTCTCTCTCTCTCTCTCTCTCTCTATATATATATATATATATATGAAGCATGAGTTAAAATTAGAATGTAGCATAGTAGCATAAACACATTTAAACAACAAAAACACCATAAATAGTTAAACTTGTAATCATAGTGATCATACCATCATATAGTTCAATCAACTTCAACATCAAAGATTCAAAACATTTGACAAAATACCCTGTTTGGAAACATAAAATGACAATGAGAGGCCACCAAAAGCAATTCATAACAACTTTTAGGGTTGTGGACTCCAAAAAAAGTTATATTTTTTGCCCAAAAAAGCACTTTCCAGCTGTCTGCAGGGCCCAATTCGCTGCGGGTTCGAACTTTTTGGTGCTAATTCGCTTGGGTTCGAACCCAATTTGAACCTGATCGAACCCACGGGGCAAAAACAATACCTTGGTCGAACCAAGTCCAAACCGGACCAGAACTGCAAACCGGTTTGAACTTTTCCTGGTGCGGAGGTGGGGAGGGAGAGGTACCCATGCAACTTAGAAATATACCATGCTCTTAAACCATTCCAAACTTGGATGTAGATTGATTGCAAATTTAAAGCTAATTTTTCGGACTGATTTGAGGTGTCAAAGGGACTGAAACTTGTGAGTTTTCAAACTCTCTAAAAATTTCACCTTGAGATTCGATGTTTTTTGAAAAAATCGGAGTTCATTCTTGTTGGTAAACAGATTTGTCACAGAAGAATTGCCCAATGGAGTGTGTGGCAAACCGTTCACAACAGTTGGATAGGCCCTTGGTAGGCGGCCTTCCTCTGCGTTTAGAGGGGCAGCTCCCTCGTATGATTTACTTTTTAAAGGATTTTCAAATAAAGATTTAAAACTTCAAAGTTCAAGAGAAAGTCATCCAAGACGAATGCACCACACGCCCTCACGACCTTCTTTGGTAAACAGGATGATAGAAGATGCTTCAAAACTTATAACTGGAGTGAAAGAGATATATGGGAAAACCATCACACAGATACAGGAAATTTCTAAGGAGCTGGAAAATAGCAAGGAACATAAATCCAACTGGCAAAAAGTAGCTGATGAATTAAAAGAAATGGCCAAGTTAGATACGAGCACCCTACTTCTTGAGAAAATTATTGCTGATCCAAGTGACAACCAAACACGCATCTGGAGTAAAAGTGTTGGTTGGAAGGTGGTAAACATCAGCAAAGGGATCACCGAGTTCGAAAAGCTAATAGCTTCTTTGGAGCAACTGAAAACAAAAAGTACAGATGAATTAATCTCTACTATCACAGGTGGAGTGCCAGTAAGTGATCTTCAGCATGTTGATTGTCAATTTCTCCTTGATTCCTTCAGTGTTCAAGTTCATTCAGAAATAGAGAACCGTGTATCGAATGCTGAAACTATGATGAAGCTTAGCCTGGTTGCAGTCACGCTGGGAGATTGTAACATTTCAGCCTACCGACAGGAGTCAGAAGAAATTCAAGATAGATACTTCACAGCCAAACTCAGGATGGAAAATGTGTTCATTCCAAACTATGAATCAATGATGATCATCCTAGATGCTTACAGGGCTTTCCGAGATAGATCAATTGTGTCCGGGTAGATAGAGTTAGTAGCTAGAAGAATCAATGATTGTATATGCAAACATCTTTAGGAACTCTAGCTAAAAATTTTGTTTTTGCAAGTTTCCTCGTATAGGTTAATTTTCTTGAGGTTAATTAACCTTCCAAAATTGCGTATTTTGGAGGTGGTTATTAACCATGAAGAGGTAGTTGTTAACCTCTATGTCTATATAAGGACACCTATTGGCTTTGTAAAGGGACTTTTTGGTTGGAAAAATAAGGGAACACTATGCTGAAATTTTGATCTAGGGATAAATTTTGGAAGGTATGTACACTTTTTATCTCTGAATTGAAAAATCTCTATTGCTTTTCTTGGTGCAAGGAAATGAAATGAGATCTGCTTTGGGTTTCTTATTTTAAAATCCAAATTGTTATACGTTGTAGTAGACATTCTCATGGTGCTATGCGAGTGTTTACGGATGATAATGAATGTGCTTAATAATACAGGTTGCTTTCAAGCGTAGTTCTTGAGCACCTCTGTTATCAATCCTGTTTACCAAAGAAGGTTGTGAGGGCGTGTGGTGCATTCGTCTTGGATGACTTTCTCTTGAACTTTGAAGTTTTAAATCTTTATTTGAAAATCTTTTAAAAAGTACATCATACGAGGGAGCTGCCCCTCTAAACGCAGAGGAAGGCCGCATACCAAGGGCCTATCCAACTGTTGTGAACGGTTTGCCACACACTCCGTTGGGCAATTCTTCTGTGACAAATCTGTTTACCAACAGATTTTGGCGACTCTGCTAGGGAGACTGAATAGAAAGATTGACAGTCGCCTGTGATGAAGTACAATGGTGCTTCCGCATGAGAACATTTTTCCTGTTCTCCAACCAAACCTCGGCTTTCAAGACACCCAGGAAGATATCATCTCAGACTTGAACACTCTAGCCTGGAGGTGTAGACGAAGTGTACAGGAATATCATCAAGTTAATCAAGTTCTTGAAGAAGAAGAAGAGTTCGGAGAAATCTTGCGAAGAGCCCCTATTGGTCAGGACGTTGTAGTTATTGAAAGAATAGTGGTCATTCCAAGAAGAAACAGACAGAATCTTGGTCATATTCAAGGGCAAATAAATAATAACCATTAAGCTGGCTGATAAACCATACATGCGGGTTGATAGACAAAAGGGTTTGGTAGATGAAGATTTTGAAGCCCTTCGAAAGTTAGATTTTAAGCCAGTTACTCCTAAAAAGAAGAAAAAGGTCAAGTCTGTTAGTAGGTCTTCTTCACCAACCAAGGCTACTGTTTCTCCTGCGGCCTTTCAAGCTTTGATTCTGCTAGGTACTCTTGTACCTTTAGCTATAAATTTGCAGCCCTTGAATATCATTCTTCCGACTATGGAACATCAAGCACCGCAGCCACCAGTCCCATGGGGAGCTGCTATTGGTCCTCTAGATTTAGGGAACCAATTACATGACATGCCCGTTGGTTCTCGAAAAATTCTTCCCAAGTTTTCTGGTGACGGAAAAGTCACTACTGATCAGCATATAAGTGCATTCTTTACAGCAAGCGGTGTTCTTGCAATCCAGCATGAAGATGTTTCTGTTCGTCTTTTTGTTGAAACACTCACCAAAGCCACAGCTGAATGGTTTGGACAGCTACCAGCTGGATCAATTACTTCGTGGGTAACTTTGATTCAAACTTTTGAGAGGAGATTTAAGACTGCTGAAGATGAACATTTGCTCCTTTCCCAGTTGACTTCAATGAAGAAGGAAATTCATGAGCCAATGCGAGAATTCATTGCTCGTTTTAATCAGATGGTGAATCGAATTCCTGTCAACAAAAGACCCACTGAAGAAAATCAAATGACTTTCTTCATTAGTGCTCAACCTTCTGACGTAAGCTTTCAAATACGAAGGACAAGACCAGTTAATCTAGCGGCCGCGCAAACACTGGCTATCGAGGTGGAAGATGACTTGCTTAGTTTGGGAAAATGTAGTCGTGATCTACAAAAGGGAAAAGGTCAACAAGATCCTGTCACTACCACTGATCCTTTATATCAAAAATTGGCTAATGATCTGTTACAACTCAAAAAGCAATTGCCTTCTAATCCTCCACCTTTGTATCAAGATATTCCAAGGAGGAATTATATGCCATATCAACAAAATAGACAGACTAAGTGGCTACCCCAATCAACACCAAGATTGGCCATCGAACATCCCTCATCATTTGGTAAACAGGCTGCTATGTGTGATTTTCACCTAACAACAGATCATGATGGTGCGAGCTGTCCTGAGATGGCTAGATTCATGCAAATGCATTTGACTGCAGAGAAGATAGAAGAATATGTGGCTCCTGAAGATGTAACAGAACCCACTGTTGGCACCTCTTCTATTAACTTTCTGGAATATGAATCTGATGATGACCAAACTGAAGATATCAACAATCATTCTTGCAGTGCGGCTACACCAAGTTGGAGACAAAGATTAGAAGAAAAGTGGAGTAAACAAGCAAAAGAAAAAGCTTCTGATGAGACTGCTAAGAGGATTCTATCTCGTAAGCATACTCCAGAAGAGCCTTCACAAGCAAAAGAGACAGATAAGGGTAAAACTCCTCCCATCATTGAAGACTCTTTTGATTTTATTGATCATTGTAAGAAGACCAAAGTGCAAATTTCTCAATTGGATTACCTAAAAGCCAACCCTCATCAATTAGAAAGGTTAATCCAATGTGTTGGTAAAGGGAAACGTTCACCTGAGATCACTATCAACCATGAATCAGGAGTTTCTCTAGAAGTGGAAGATAATTTGGAAGGGCCCATGACTAAGAAAGAATCTTTTGTTGCAGCATCTTTGTCAAACAAACCTAAGCCTTTCTATGTTTCTCTTTATATAGCTGGATGCAAGTTAAGTAATTGTATCATTGATTTTGGTGCATCCGATAATGTTATGCCTTCAAAGGTAGCACATGCTTTGGGTCTTTCTCTGAATAAACCTTCTGGAAAAGTGTATTCTATGGAGGCAAAACAAGTCCCGCTAGTTGGCCAGTTGAAAGATGCTCAAGTAGCACTTGCAGCACATCCTGAGAAGAAGTTAAAACTAAATATCTTGGTTGTTGATATTCCTACTAGTTATGGGATGCTTTTGAGCAGAAGTTTTTGCAAAGATCTTGGTGGTGAAATCAAGATGGACATGTCTCATGCTCTTATCCCGATTGGAAATAAGAAAGTTAAGCTTGACCCTAAACCCAAAGCTAAATATACAGTGTTGAAATCAGATGATCCCAGAGCTGAAATATTATATGTTGATACTGGGCATGGAACGTACATGATGATGTCCACTGAAGAAGATGTAACTGAGCCTCTCGTGCTCGATATAACCAATGAATTATGGTCAATGGAGTTTGATGGAAGTTCTTCTTCTTTTGGTTCAGGTGCTGGGATAGTGTTGATATCACCGAAAGGAGAGAAATTTCCAAAGGCGTATAAGTTAGCTTTTGAGACCACCAATAATACCGTGGAATATGAAGCTCTTCTACTTGGTCTCGAGTATGCAAAAGAAAAGGGAATCAAGCAACTCAAGGTATCAGGAGATGCAGAATTAATTGTCAACCAGGTGCGGAGACAATACCAAACAAAGAATGCCAAACTGAAAGCATATAGAAATAGAGTGTGGGATGAGATTGAGTATTTTGATGCTTTTTCTTTATATGCTATCCCTCGTGAGAAAAATTCTGAAGTAGATTGTCTTGCAGTCTCTGCATCTCTACTTATTCCTCATCCTGAGTTCAACAGAGATGTTTATACAGTAGAGATGATTCATAGACCCAGTGTGCCTGATAATGATCAACACTAGCAAGTTTTTGATGATGATGGCCAAATAATTGCATTTCTCGAGGGAAGGCCTCCATTTTCAGACTTGAAATTTGAAGGATCATGTAATCATAAAGGAACACCAAGAGATGATCCTGAAGTTATTCAATTGGAAGGTAATGTTATCCCGAGAGGATTAGTCACCCTAGAGAGTCTTTTTGATAAAGAAGACAAAAGGAAAGAGAAAGTTGAAGACACTAAGCCTTCTAATTGTTCGCGTTATGAGAAAGTAAATATTGGTTCTGAGGAAAATCCCAAGATGATCCTGATAGGGAAAGATTTGACATCAGAGGAGAAAGAAGAATTCATGAAGTTGTTGAAAGCCTACCAAGACGTTTTCGCTTGGGGTTATGAAGATCTAAAGGAATTCATGAATGGTAAATTTAAACATCTGATTCCCTTGAAACCTGGTTCAACTCCCTTTCGGCAAAAGCAAAGACAATTCAATCCCAAGGTAGCTGACGCTATTTTCAATGAGGTTGATAAGATGCTTAAAACAAAGATTATCTATCCCATTCACCACTCAACATGGGTAGCTAATATTGTTCCTGTCAGGAAGAAGAATGGTGAGATAAGAATGTGTTAACTTCCGCAATTTGAATCAGGCGTCACTTAAGGATAATTATGGACTCCCAGTCATGGATCATATTCTACAATTGGTATCGGGCTCAAAACTCATGTCAATGCTAGATGGCTTCTCCAGTTATAACCAGGTCATTGTCGCGCCAGAAGATCAACACAAAACAGCTTTTACCACTCCATGGGGTACGTTTGCCTACAATTGTATGCCTTTTGGTTTGATAAATGCTGGGGCCACCTTTCAAAGGGCCATGGATCATTCATTCGAGGATTTCAAGAATAAGATCATTGTGATGTATCTTGTTGATCTTACAGTGTTTTCAAAACAAAGAAGAGATCATGTGCATCATCTCGAAGCTATCTTGCATCGATGTCAAACTCAAGGCATCTCACTAAATCCTAAGAAGTCTATATTTGGGGTGACAGAAGGTAAATTACTGGGGCATATTGTCTCTAAAGAGGGTATTCGAATAGATCCTGAACGGGTGAAAGCTATCCAACAGTTGTCACTTCCCATGAGTAAACCAGGAGTCAGGTCTTTCTTTGGGCAGATAAACTTTATAAGGAGGTTCATACCAGACTTCTCTGAGATAACAAAGTCGATTGTGGATATGATGAAAGGAAATACTAATTTTAAGTGGACAAAAGAAGGTAAGGCTTCTTTTGAACAAATCAAGACTGAGATTGCTAATGCTCCTACCCTTTCTTATCCAGATTTCTCTAAAGATTTTCATTTGTATTGTTATGCATCTGAGAACACTTTATCTGCTATACTTACACAACCTGATAAAGACCATACCGAGGCCCCAATAGCATTCATGAGTATCCCTCTTAAGAAACATGAATTGAAATACTCTTTGATCGAGAAGAATGCATATGCTTTGGTCAGAGCAGTGAAACAATTCAGGTTTTACATCCTGAACTCTCACTCCAAGGTGTTTGTTCCTGATTCAGCAATGAAGACTATTCTGACACAACAAGAAATTGGTGTGAACAAAAGGGCCTCCTGGATAGCTAAAGTACAAGAATATGATCTCGATATCAAACCTATAAAGCTTGTCAGGGGAAAAGGTTTGTGTAAGGCAATTGCAGAAGGATCTTCTCAAGGGGAAGAAGAGACAGAGGAAGAAATGCCTTTAGTTTTATTCATTAGTAATGTTGATGACTGGTTTTCAAATATTGCCTATTTTCTGACATATGGAGAATGTCCTACTTTATCACCTAAAGAGAAGAGGACCTTAAAATTGAAATCTGCAAAATACATTCTCTGGGGTGATGCTTTATACAAGAAAGGGATAGATGGTACTTTTCTGAGATGTGTTGATTCTGAACAAAGAAAGGAGTTGCTTCAGTTATTTCATAATGAAGCATGTGGAGGTCATTACTCCGCATCAGTAACGGCTTACAAAATCTTGAGAAATTGTTTTTATTGGCTCGGGATGTTCAAGGATGCAGAAGAATGGGTGAAGAAGTGTGATTCTTGTCAATACTTCAAAGGAAAAGTCCAATTAGCAGCACTGCCCTTGAAGCCAGTGGTAATCGACGAACCCTTTCAACAATGGGGTTTGGATTTCATTGGCCCTATTCATCCTTCATCCACTGCTGGACACACTCACATTTTGATGGCAACTGACTATTTTATCAAGTGGGTGGAAGCGATCCCAGTCAAGCAAACTACTTTAGAAGTGGTGTGCAATTTTATCAAACAAAACATTCTGGTTAGGTTTGGTATCCCGAACAAAATTGTTACTGACAATGCTACCAACTTCTCTTCCCAAGAGATATCATCCTTTTGCTATCAATATGGGATTATTCTCTTTCATTCCTCTGATTATTTTGCACAAGGGAATGATCAGGCAAAATCAAGTAATAAAAACATTATGACCATTGTGCAGAAAGTGATAGATGTCAATCAGAGATCTTGGCATAAACATCTGTATGATGCACTTTGGGCAGATCAAACCACTAAGAAGAGAGCAACAGGATTATCTCCCTTTGAGATACTATATGGAACTGAACCAGCCCTTCCTCTTCCTTTGGAACTATCCACCTTGAAATTACAGAATGCTATTGAGAATCATGAATTCAAAGATGCTCTTGAAAAACGAATGTTGTATTTGACAAAGTTGGAAGAAGAAAGAGAGATGGTTGTAGATAGAATTCAAGAACATCAATCCCGTGTTAAGAAGTTATTTGATAAAAAGGCTAAACAGAGGGTGTTTCAAGAAGGTGATCTTGTCTTACTTTGGGATAAGCGCAGAGAGCCGAAAGGATTACATGGAAAATTTGACTCCTTATGGAGAGGCCCGTTCCAGATCAAAGAGGTATGCGGAAAGAACTCTTTTATTTTATCATACCTGAGTGGTACCAAGTTGCCCTTACCTTATAATGGGCAACACCTAAAGCATTATCATCAGTAGAAGGTGTTTGTACACCATTTTGTATATAGGTTGTCCCATTTTTGGTGTGCTCCTGTCAGTTTGTGTTGTTTTGGGCTTTCTTTCTGTTGTCCTGTTTTTGGTGTTCGTTCCCTCTTTTGTAAATTGGTCCCTCAAATGACTCTATTTTACAGCCCAATGGATAAGGCACTACTTTATTCATTCCGGATTCGAGCTTCGTCCTTGTTAGTCCTTGTCCCCAGTTAGAGCCAGCTGTTGCCCGGCTATAAAATTTGTTTCAATTTTATGAGCCATGGTTAATATTTAAAACTTAAATTGGCCATTCTATCTTTGAATTTTCTGAGTCTCTAAGCCTCCATGTCTCCTGCTCGCTAGCAGCTCCGCACAGCACTTGAAATCACTAAAAACCAACTTCTGAGCCTCAAGTTATTAAAGGTTAATGATCGCCACCCAAAACGTGTTTTTCTTAACCTCTCCAATAGGTTAATGATAGCATTCAAAAATACGTTTTTCTTAACCTCTCCAATAGGTTAATGATAGCGTTCAAAAATACGTTTTTCCTAAACTCTCCAATAGGTTAATGATAGTGATCAAAAACATGTATTTCTTAACCTCTTTGAGACGGTTATTAACCTGTTTGAAAATTCCCAAATTGTATAAACCATGTGTAAATTCCTTTGGCTCGAATATAGTGGGATAATGTTATTGAAGCACTTATTACAGTCGATATTTTACATTTGCTGGAGTTTCAACCTATGGCTGTATGCATCCACAGAACTTGGTTTTTCAGAATATTGCTGCATATACAAATCAATGCATATTATTGTCCACATGAGCAAGGGAAAGTCTTGTGGTTTATTTAACATATACATCACCTTGCTCACCTTATTTCCAACTCAAACGCATGGTCTTCCCAGGTGAATAGTGGGTGTGATACTGAGGTTTGAATACCTTCCGTCAACTATGGGAGTCCAGATTTATGAAGGAAGTAGGTTGAAACATATCTGATCACGTGCAGACCGCCCTCTTCACCAAGTGCAGGATAAAGACATTTTTAAAGAAGCAATTAAACCTCATACCATGCTTGCCAATTACTTGATACTCAACCGGCGGTTTTCTCCCATAATGGAAAACGTTTTCAAGAGCTGGAAGCGATAAAGATGCAGAAGAATTTTCAAGAGTTGGAAGACATAAAGCCGCCAACATTTGTGTGGGTAAAATGCGATATTTTTATATCAATTTGCTAACATTAAAGAAAATATCACATAACAGTCATATTGCATTGGGTGAACCTAAACGTTTTCCAATTCTCCTTTAATCGTTGTACACTTATTATCGCTGCACACTCATTGATAACGAGACTGCATATAACATATCCACAATGTATTCTCAAATTATCGCAGCATGCACTATAGAGTGCATTATCGTTTTTGAGCTAGCGGGGGCGGAGATAGTCTAAAGCAAAGCAAACTGAGCCTACGGTTTCTTAAAGTATTTGTGTTACCTGTTCATTCTATCACCAGATCTCAACCTTGAAGGTGCTGACAGGAAAGGCTTCTTTAAGAGCTTTCATGGCGGAATGTTTGCAATACTTGAGATTGCTCTTAACTTGTTTGACGTAATGCCCAAATTAAAAAAAGGTAGTGAGCATGAATTGAACATATAGAGTGCTAGGGAAGCATGCAAAATGCTTGACGAAATGAAATGTCCGTTCCTAACCTGTAGCCATGGAAGCTTCACTGATTACGTCACTCAAATTCAGCTAGAAATAAAGAGTGCAGTGCGGGGTTGAAGACATTCACCATATTTGAAAGAAAGATTGGAAATCAAACCATGAAGTACAAGTATCAAAGGCCGGATTATGCTCCTGTTTTAAGAAGTACGCTTCCAAATATCGGTGATAGCATTTTAGGAAGTGTCTACCTTCAAGACTTCTGGTCATCTCTTGTAAATGAAGAAAAGACTCCATTAGCTGAAAAGATATTGGAAAGTGGCTTGGCTCAAGCAGGGGGACATCCCATTTCAGTACAGTGCCCAGATTTAGTATTGGAGTGCATAAAGGCTTATCACTCCAACACTAGAGAAGTTATTTCACTGAACAGTGAAGTAATTGTTCGTCTAGACCCCGCCTCTATTGCTACTATTTTCCGATTGCCCACTAGGATGCAATTTGCCAGCATTACTCTGAGAACTGCCAAGGAATATTTTACTGCCAATCAAACTCAATGTTTAAATACTGTGGCAAGATCATGGTTCTTCCAACCAAGAAGAGGTAAATCTCAATTAGGCAAATCCATTCACAGATCATCACTGAAAGAAGATGTGGCAAACATGGTAACTTTGTTGAGCAGGATCGTTGGTCTTCGAGATTCACACGAGTTCGAAGGTTGGATGTTTCTATTCATTAATATGGTCTGTGAAGGAAAACAATACATTGATTGGGCTGAAATTATCAGCGACTCACTGCATAGACAGCTCATGGGACTTCAAGAAAATGACTACTTTTATATGACTTCATATCTTTTCTATGCTATTGCAAGTACCAAAAGTTGGCCAGGACTTAACCGGCAGGGCGTTTATGATGACACAACCATCATTTATAATCATCTTCCTCAAATTCAATATGATAATAGTCTACACCATTTCAGAAGAGTGAATGATGCGTTCACCATGCTAACTGTAAGGGAAATTCAGGGGAACATTGGACTCAGGATTTCACCAGAAGCAGCGATGAAAGTACAAAAATATGGAAGTGTTTTCATACAATTCCCGAAGTTCACTTATATCCGGCTAGCTGCCTATGATGGATGTTCGCTGATGTTACCTAGATTTGTTGATGATAAACTAATCTTAATTGAAATGTGCAGGCAAATTAGTCAAATCAATAAACTTTGCCGAAACAGGAGGATAGATGAAATAGCTTTTCCTATCAGCATCGGATATTATAGTTGTGATACTGCATCAGATGTCAGGAACATTGAAAGATCTATTGCCACAATAAATTTGCATCCCTACACGATGCGTTTCCCTTATGACAGTAAGGGCTATGCAGTGAATAAATTAAAGTTAAATCCCAGTCTTGGTCACTTCCCGGCTCTAGAAGACTTTTGGGAGGATTGTGAAATGACTTCGAAGTCAGGAAGAGAGATTGGATGCGGCTTACAGTACGACAAGTAATAGACTTCAAGTTGGACATTGATGTGACAGGTGTAGATGACGATGAAGTTTCTTTGGTCGATCCTTACTATTATGAGAAAATTGAATTGCTAGAGCTCCCTCCTATTGATTGGTCAATTCCTAAATTAAAAAGCTTGAAGGAGAGGTCTTCCTATGTTCTTAAAAGAACAAGAGACTGGATCAGTAAAGTCAAAGCCGAAAAAGCAACTGGTGGATCTCAAAATAAAGAGAGGAGAAATAATATAGGGGAATCGTCTCGGATGGCGACTGAGGCAACTTCTAGTGAGAAGATACAACAATTGGATACAGGTGCTCAAGATCGGGATGAAGATCTGAATCAGCCGGATAAGTTTACAGTCAAAAGAAAAAGGACAAGAATGAAAGGTAGAATGAATCAAGAATGGAATGAATCCAGTGAAAAAGATCAAAGAACTCCTCGAATTGCTGAATCGCATGTCCCTGTTACATCCCCTCATGATACAGTGATTCCTCATTTGAATCTCCCTCCTCCTGATATGCCAATAATAGACATCACACAGATAACCCATTATCCAATTCAGAAGACTTAATGATGGTTGCTGAAAATGAAACAGGTGACGTACAAGCTTCAAAAATTACACATTCGTGGTTCCAGGATAGTCTTTAGAAGAGGAAGAAAGTTGTTCAAATGGTCCCACCTCCATTTGATATGATCTCTAGTATTCTTCAAAAGCCTCCTAAAGTGAAAAAGACCAAGGTGATGTCCAGGTTAGCTATTGATAAAACTTCAAGCAATTTGTGTGTGGAATTAGCCAAGCCTATAGTTGAAAAGAGTGTTGATGAAGCATCCGAATCAGACTTCATTCTCGAAAAGGTTGATCTTGGTCCTTCTAATGCAAAAAGAGAGTTCCAGAATTTTGAAGTGATTGCTACTCAGATGTTGCAAAGGGTAAAGGAAGAGAAAAGAGCTAAGGAGCAACTCAAGGAACAAGTTCAGATGATGGCGGCTTATATTAATTCAATCAGCAATCCTTCTAATACCCAAGTCGTGGTCACTCTGTCGGTTCTAACAGGTCTTGATGGTATTTTAGATCATACTGTTGTTCAAAGAATCGACCAACAAAAGTCACATAGTATGATGATCGAGGCTTGGATAAACAGGATGATAGAAGATGCTTCAAAACTTATAACTGGAGTGAAAGAGATATATGGGAAAGCCATCACACAGATACAGGAAATTTCTAAGGAGCTGGAAAATAGCAAGGAACATAAATCCAACTGGCAAAAAGTAGCTGATGAATTAAAAGAAATGGCCAAGTTAGATACGAGCACCCTACTTCTTGAGAAAATTATTACTAATCCAAGTGACAACCAAACACGCATCTAGAGTAAAAGTGTTGGTTGGAAGGTGGTAAACATCAGCAAAGGGATCACCGAGTTTGAAAAGCTAATAGCTTCTTTGGAGCAACTGAAAACAAAAAGTACAGATGAATTAATCTCTACTATCACAAGTGGAGTGCCAATAAGTGATCTTCAGCATGTTGATTGTCAGTTTCTCCTTGATTCCTTCAGTGTTCAAGTTCATTCAGAAATAGAGGCCCGTGTATCGGATGCTGAAACTATGATGAAGCTTAGCCTGGTTGCAGTCACGCTGGGAGATTGTAACATTTCAGCCTACCGACAGGAGTAAGAAGAAATTCAAGATAGATACTTCACAGCCAAACTCAGGATGGAAAATGTGTTCATTCCAAACTATGAATCAATGATGATCATCCTAGATGCTTACAGGGCTTTTCGAGATAGATCAATTGTGTCCGGGTAGATAGAGTTAGTAGCTAGAAGAATCAATGATTGTATATGCAAACATCTCTAGGAACTCTAACTAAAAATTTTGTTTTTGCAAGTTTCCTCGTATAGGTTAATTTTCTTGAGGTTAATTAACCTTCCAAAATTGCGTATTTTGGAGGTGGTTATTAACCACGAAGAGGTAGTTGTTAACCTCTATGTCTATATAAGGACACCTATTGGCTTTGTAAAGGGACTTTTTGGTTGGAAAAATAAGGGAACACTATGCTGAAATTTTGATCTAGGGATAAATTTTGGAAAGTATGTACACTTTTTATCTCTGAATTGAAAAATCTCTATTGCTTTTCTTGGTGCAAGGAAATGAAATGAGATTTGCTTTGGGTTTCTTATTTTAAAATCCAAATTGTTATACGTTGTAGTAAACATTCTCATGGTGCTATGCGAGTGTTTACGGATGATAATGAATGTGCTTAATAATATAGGTTGCTTTCAAGCGTAGTTCTTGAGCACCTCTGTTATCAATCCTGTTTACCAAAGAAAGTCGTGAGGGCGTGTGGTGCATTCGTCTTGGATGACTTTCTCTTGAACTTTGAAGTTTTAAATCTTTATTTGAAAATCCTTTAAAAAGTACATCATACGAGGGAGCTGCCCCTCTAAACGCAGAGGAAGGCTGCATACCAAGGGCCTATCCAACTGTTGTGAACGGTTTTCCACACACTCCGTTGGGCAATTCTTCTGTGACAAATCTGTTTACCAACAATTCTTTGTTCTCATGTCCAATGGATCTTTATTGTAGACTTGTTGTAGAGTTTTAAAGCCCATTCCAAGACCAAGAAGGGTCTGAAAGAACATTTGTCTTCAGACTAATGCCTGAAAACATCTAGATGGGCGATATTTAGAAAAAATCCCCATAATTCTTGAACTTGCCAAATCATTATAAGGGTTTTTGCTGAGTGTTTGAGGGATATTCTTGCACAAAAGGCACCAAGTTTTGTTAAAGATCCCAGATTATTGATCTGCTGTAACTTGTAATGGCACTTATAGATTTCCTGTGTTTTCCAAATTACTTTCTCAATGCATATGTATATATATTAAGAGACATGTATGTTTAACTCTCATTAGTTATCAATAGCATTTGCTCATTATGTCTAAGAACTTCATAGTATCGGATAAAACTTTATGTATGTGTGTGTGTAGCCATGAGCCCTAATTAGTGTTTACAATAATATTTAAATACACCCACATTATTTAAATATCTTATTGAAATAGTTAATTAATAAATATAATATTTATCATGGTGATATTACTAAATAATTTATTAAATTAACTATATTATAACAAGATATAATATAAATCATATTACACTTATTCTAAATTAATAAATTATTAAAATATTAAATGAGATATACAATCTCTATTAAATAATATTACATATTATTATATAATATAATAATATTAAATAACATTCTCATATATAATAATATATATAATATTAATATTAATTACTAATCTTATGTCCTTTAAAATCTAAAGGATGTGACCCTTTAGGATATATGATATATAATGCCCATCGTAGGAATGCACTGAGGGGGGATTATCACAAAAGCTTTATAAAACAAACCAAAAAAAAAAAAACAATTCGAAGAGGTAGCCAAAAGGAAGGATCATCACAATGGTATCAGAGCGTGATCCTGCCATCTTGTGGGATAGAAGAATATAAACCAAAAATAATTTGCAATGAAAGATTTATAAAAATGATAGAAATTATGGAATATTCAGAATGGAGACAAATTGAGCTTGTTCAGTGGGTCATAAAGGTAACAGATAGAGAAACACTTGTCAAGACAATAAGTTTAGAAATTGTCTGAAAATTGTTATGCAGTATAAGCCACTAAGGAAGGAAGATGAGTGAACGACGTCAAATACTGAAGATATATGTCAGTTATCAAAGAATAGGGAGGATGTATAATGGAACATGACAGACACACGAAACAAATAAGAGGGCAACCAAATCCAGTAAAACAATGTTCAACATACAGATGATCAGCAAATTAGCTATAGGTTAGTGTCTATGAACTAGAAGAATGTCTATTAAATAAAATCAGAAGACAGTAAGATTGTGCCTATTTACTAGTATCGATTATCCTTTGTCACATCATGATTTCATGTAAACTCTAAGAGAACATCGAAGATTACTCAATTTTTACAAGAAGACAGCATTTGGGAAAGGTCACACAAAGGTTAAAGCACATGCAACTCTGGCATGCGGACATCTATTACAACGATCTTTTCAAGGTCATTGAGAAGATTACAAGAAACAAAGAGTATTGATTGACAGCTCATCCAGAGATACTGTCGTTCTTGTACACCAAGTCATCATCATATGAAAGGTCACATTCTTTAAATACTTGTCCTCAACATTAGTAATAAAAGGGACATTCGAATACAATGATATCGTAACCTGTGTTAAGTAGGCCTATGCTATGGAGCCTTACTATTTTGGGGAGTTAAAGAATCTCCCTACATGTGTAATCACACTACAAATAATAGGCATCATAAGGAAGTTTTGGTACCACCCAAGAATGCATGAATACGAGTCGACCAAATAGAGAAGGTGATCTATATCAGACTTTTGGAAGAGAGAAATTATTTGACGGTATTCAACTAAGAAGATGATTAAGACTAGTATAAGGCAAACTAGTGTTTCATACTTGCCTACTAGAGTAGCCTACTCAGCATCCAATTAGACATTGCATAAACCAGGAGCAAATAATTTAGACTAGGAGATTGGCAAAAATGACAAGCTTAATTATCATATGCCTCATCATATAAGATATTGTTTTTTTTGTATCTCCCGACCACATACACATCAGCTAATTGGTGCGAGAGTGGATCGCATGTAAAAAAGAATAAGAAATATACGTGCAATAAGGATTAAGAACATTCTTAAACCATTTTTTCCTTGAACAATCAATGGCTATTATCAGACAATCATTTTTTTCCCATACTTACCAAGCGGAACCTAGACAAGTGAATAATGGTGTTATCGTTTATTCTAGTTATAAGGGTCAGTATTACAAGAAAATATGATCAATGGTTGAAGAACAGTGATCCTTCAAACAAATACTGACGTAGTGCAAGGCAAGAGAATCCCCAAAGGAGATGTCTTAGCCTCTAGCTATATAACCACACATCAGAAACACAACAACAAGAAGCAACAATGCAAGATCTGATACCAACTCACAATAATTTGTTCATAAAATATAACTGATTACATGCAATATACTCGGCTGTAAGACCTTCTGAGTTAGGGCCAAATACAAACAACAATTACAAAATCAATTTTGCAAGATCCAACAAGATCCAACTTACAAACCAATCTCAGCTAGTCCAGATACACAACATAACAACAATCTGGAAGAAACCACCAAGGAAATCTAAACTTGTGCTCGCAAGCCCACCAAGCAATCTCCTTGTTTTCTAGCCACAGCCCTAGCTTTGCTCCAACTTTATCCAATATCCAAGTGTAAACTGCCTCACATTCAGCACTCTGTCCACACACTCACAACTCCATCATAATCCTACTGTAAACTACCTCAAATTCAGTGCTCTATCTACAGACTCAGGAAAAACTCGCCCTTCAGCTACCTCCTCTTCTCCAAGATGGATGTCTAATCCCCAAAAGACTTCACCACAACCCCTACTTATACCAATCTAAGCAACAAGTCGGCCTCCAACAGCAATTAAATCTCCAGAAATCGATATCCGAGCAAAATCGCGATATCTCCTAGCTCCAATTGAATTAGAACTCGTGCTTCAAACCGAAGGTAGAACTTTAGGTCCTCTACAACCCCTTGAAAGCGCAAAGGCTGATTCACCAAGGATAAGTGCACATCGATCCCAAAAGTCAAGCATAGAAAACTGTCGCGCAAAACTACCAGAAATCAACACTCCAGGAGAATTGTCATATCTCCCAACTTATGAGGAATTAGAACTTGCGCCTTTAACCAGAGATAGTACTCTAGGCCCTCTTCAATCCCTGAAAAATGCACCCTCTCATTCATTGTGAAAAATTAATTACATAACCTGCAACAGGCACCCAAAAACCAGAAAAACATAGTTCCAGCAGCAAGATAAAAACAACAAACTTTAACTCAATCCATCCAATCTCTATGCAATCATGAGGAAAGGTTCTCCAATGTGTTTCCAACAGATCCCTAACCATGAAAAGCATTAATCCACCAAAATCCAAGCTCGATGCTCCAGCATCAAACTCCCCAGGTAAATAGAAAAGTATGTCCCATTCTTTGATGCCCAATGAAAGATCTGCAACCAACTTCATCTTTACCGAAGGCTTCCACTTCATCAAAGTCAATAGAACAAATTTGAAAATCCACCATCTATGCTTCATCCACTGAAACATCAGAATCAAATACATATCAG
The DNA here is from genome assembly GCA_028749045.1 of Cupressus sempervirens. Taxonomy (NCBI): domain Eukaryota; kingdom Viridiplantae; phylum Streptophyta; class Pinopsida; order Cupressales; family Cupressaceae; genus Cupressus; species Cupressus sempervirens. Next base: position 703,079,813 of record CM053784.1, read on the forward strand.
CAACACAATCAGCATGCTCACACCCAAGAACAAACTGAACATAATGCTTCACTAGCAAATCCTCATCCACATCAGCAACTAGTGAATCCACACCAGCAACAAATATCATATCAGTAGCAACATGTGGATCTGCATCAACACATGCCAAACTCTCAACACCAACCATCTCATTGCTCACAACAAGATGCTCTGCAACACACAACTCATCACCAACAACAACTGGATCATCCATGACCAAGTGCTCTGCAATTTCCATGTCAAACCCAACCAACTGATCGTGAAAAATCAACCTCTGTCCCAACATCAACAAGGATAGGAATATCTTTAGCAATAACCTAAAGTTTCTTTGTAGGTTCTGTATCAGACTCCACAAACTGATCAACAAAACCAACCTCTTCCACCTCGACCTTGTCATGCCATCTTCTCTCACGAACAAGTCTCTTAATCGGCCAAACAACTCTCTTCCGGATCGGTAGATTCCAACTCCACAAACATCTATGAAATGCTTTCCTCATCCTGTCCTTATCTCGATCAGCTGAACTAGTTTCAAATAGAGCAACCACCTCCTTAGCTCGATCAGCCAAACTAGCTTCAAACCAAGCAAACATCTTAGAAAAATTCCTCTCCACCACATCACGAAGATTCACAATCATCTCAAGGTCCAATCATCTTAGAGCCATCTCCCAAGATCTTCGCAAACCCTCTGCAACAAATCCTTCCTACGCTCCTTGTGACAACCTCGAATTGTTTGCAAGTCAGATCACAACCTGTCACCTCGCATGAACAATCAAGAACCAAATCACAAGTCTAGGACCATAGATCTACAATCCACAAGCTCTCTACGATCATGCCTCAACAAGAGCAATCTTCCATCTTTGTATCCATTGATCCATCTGTAAGCCCTCTACAATTGCAAGTCAGAACCACAATCTACCACCTCGAAACCAAGAGATCTAGGACTCCAAAAAAATCCACCACCAGATCAAGATCAACTCAAATCTACTTCTCCAACCCAAGTCCTGGTGCAAACTGCCACAACTTTGGCGATCTGTCTACACACTCAGGAACAACCTTTGCTCTGACACCATCTGACGTAGTGCAGGGCAGGGGAATTCCCAAAAGAGATATCCTAGCCTCTAGCTATATAACCACACAGCGGAAACACAACAACAAGATTTGATACCAGCTCACAATAATTTGTTCATAAAATATAACTAATTACATGCAATATGCCTGACTGTAAGGTCTTCCGGGTTAGGGCCAAATACAAACAACAATTACAAAATCAATTCTACAAGATCCAACAAGATCCAACTTACAAACCAATCTCAACTAGTCCAAATACACAACATAACAACAATCTGGAAGAAAACACCAAGGAAATCTAAACTTGTACTTGCAAGCCCATCAAGCAATCTCCTTGTTTTCCAGCCACAGCCCTAGCTTTGCTCCAACTTTATCCAAGATCCAAGTGTAAATTGCCTCACATTCGGCGCTCTGTCCACACACTCACAACTCCATCATAATCCTACTGTAAACTGCCTCACATTCAGTGCTCTGTCCACAGACTCAGGAAAAACTTGCCCTTTAGCTACCTCCTCTTCTACAAGATGGATGCCTAATCCCCAAAATACTTCACCACAACCCTTACTTATACCAATCTATGCCACAAGTCGGCCTCCAACAACAATTAAATGTCCAGAAATCAATATCCGAGCAAAATCGATATCTGAGCGATATCTCCTAGCTCCGATTGAATTAGAACTCGTGCTTCGAACCGAGGGTAGAACATTAGGTCCTCTACAACCGAAATGCGCAAAGACTGATTCACCAAGGATAAGTGGGCATCCATACCAAAAGTTGAGCACAGAAAATTGTCGCACAAAACTGCTAGAAATTGACACTCCGAGAGAATTGTCATATCTCCCAACTTATGAGGAATTAGAACTTGCGCCTTTAACGAAAGATAGTACTCTAGGCCCTCTTCAATCCCTAAAAAGCATGTCCTCTCATTCATTGTGAAAAATTAGTTACACAGCCTGCAACAAGCACCCAGAAACCAAAAAACCACAGTTCCAGCAGCAAGGTAAAAATGACACAAACTTTAACTCAATCCATCCAATCTCTATGCAATCATGAGGAAAGGTTCTCCAATGTGTTTCCAACACATCCCTAACCATTAAAAACATTAATCCACCAAAATCCAAGCTCGATGCTCCTACATCAAATACATATGCCAATCACACGTAACTCACCAAAAGAGTATTACATATACATACTTATAGTGGCAAGCCACATTAACAATCAAATATGAAAGATTTGTATATAACATATACAAGCATATAAGTTATGAATTTAGATTGGATGCATTATGATTTCATGAAAGTCTCAGTAGATTATAAAAGGGAATAATTACATAAAGGATTCAATTAAGATATTATGACACGCGAGGTACTTGGATTGGGGTAGAATTATAAAGCAATAGACTCGTAAATTTAGAAAGGCTATTCAACAAAACCAAAAATGGCATCTCGAGAATATTGTATAAGCACAAAGAACAAATTTGAAAGACACCAATACATAAATTCAGATTGACCATTACTAAAGGTATTATTTTAATCAGAAACTGGGTTATGCATACGCAAATAGATGAACATTAGAAAAGTCAATCTTGTCAATCTTTATATAGAATATTTCTTGGAATTCATAGCTAAATATATTGAAGACCAACATACCTTTTCTCTTGCTGAGATTTTAATAACATAAGCAGCTCCTCTATGGTTACAATGCAGTATCTATGGTAGTTGTAACTAGCTTGCACATATCATCTTAAATTTTATGGGTACAAGGTTCTTATAGATGATATGGGTTGATCAAAGACAGTCTCCATCATATAGTAATGTCCTCTTTAGCAAGAGAGTCATTTCATACTTATTGTTTGACAGTAAAATTCCTACAGATTGATCTTTATTAATATGAAGGTAACAAACATTTACATTGATCAAATTTCCATTTGTCCAACTAACCAAACTAAGGGTGTTGATACCCCACAACTTTGTACATCATATTTAATACATATATTCATAAACAAAAGAACTATATGCAAGTTCTAGAAGAAGTCTCTTACAAGTGAAATTATAGAAATTTGTACCAAATGCCTAATAAGGATTCTAGAAGGGACATTTAAAGAAGAATATATTCATTCTTAGTGAAGACATTAAGAGGGATTTTCCAACATGCATCGTCAAAAAGGGACTCATGGGAAGAATGTTGCATTAAGGAAACACTCATCAAATACTTTCAACTTAAATCAAGGTTAAAGAAAGATCTCAAGTGAGTCAAATACAAAGAAAATAAGTGTTAGGGAAAAAAATATTTGGAATGAATGGTCATAAGTTGCGACCTCGAGGAACAAACTTAGATTAAAATTTAGAATTATAAAGAAAGTTAAGTGAGGTCTCAGAAGGGGTCATTATTCAAAATTCTTTGTGCTTAAATTCATGATGGATAGGGAGTTTGCACAAGGGAACAAATAATCCAATGACACTGAGGCAATCAAGTCTCAATATGGGTGAGAACCATGAGGGAGCCTTGGGTAGATTGTTTCTTTCCTCAAGCAGCAGTAATTCTACCATACATTATGTAATTAAACACATAAGGGAAAAATAAAAGACAATCAAAAGGAACATAACAAACATGAGTGTAACCAAAACAAGAATTGAGAAGTATTATTTTTAAGTCCAAAGTGGATAAGGGAAGGTGTAATTCGATTACGTTGGGGCAAAGGAATCCCAATATGCATATAAATTTGAGGGAGTCCCAAGTAGATTGTTTCCAAACTCGAGGATCAATAATTCTACCATGCATTACATAATTAGTGGGTAGAGAGTTTGCACAGGGGGAGGAGTAATTCGATCACATTGGGGCAAGGGAATCCCAATATTGTAAATCTGAGGAAGTCCCAAGTAGATCGTTTCCAAACTCGAGCAGCAGTAATTCTACCATCCACTATAGAGTCAAAGACACGAGAAAGTCTACAATTAAGAGAGACCTCTATTGTGGTGTTGGCTAAGAGAAAGTTGCTAAAATACACATTTTAAAGAAATTTAATTTCCGAACAGAAGGAAGGAGCACGACATTTATAGTCAAAATTGGTACCACATTTCTTTAACCTTTATCTATTTCAAAATATGAAAAGGAATCTAATAAGTTTTAACATTTATACTCTATGTCTACATCGTGTCTTCTTCATGTCTTCATCCATTCATGTGTCCACCTCGGGTTTCCATTGTGTCTTCATGCATTAATGTGTCTACTTTGTGTCTTCATTCATAGGCCATCATATACTAACGTGTACTTTGCAAGTATTTCAACACATATGCAAGGAAACTAATGAATCTGAGCTATGAACCACATCAATAGCTTAAGGACAAGCAAATTTGAGAGAGGTGGACTTGTCATGAGCTCTAATTATTGATTACAATAATATTCAAATACACACATTATTTAAATATCTCATTGAAATAGTTAATTAATAAATATAAAATTTATCATGGTAATATTACTATTAAATATTAAATAACAATTTATTAAATTAATTATACTATAACAAGATATAATATAAATCATATTACATTTATTCTAAATTAATAAATTATTAAAATATTAAATGAGATATATAATCTCTATTAATATTATTATATAATAAAATAATATTAAATAACATCCTCATATATAATAAAATAAATAATATTAATTACTATTCTTACGTCTTTTAAAATCTAAAGGATGCGACCCTTTAGGATTATATGATATATAATGCCCATCGTAGGAAAGCATTGAGGGGGGGTTATTACAAAAACTTTATAAAACAAATAAAAATATTCAAAGAAGTAGCAGAAAGGAAGTATCATCACACACACACACACAAAGTTTTATCCAACTGAAACTACACTAACACTCTCACTTAGTTAGGGAGCATAAACACAAGAACATATATTACCTCAACATAGTATCAAGAATGGTAGTTTTAAGGATATCTTTGATTTGAAAATATCCACCATTTAGATTTCATCTCATGATATTAAGAGTAATGGCCTCCTAAATGTCAAGTCACATGACATTTACCACGTACTCTTTGAGTAATGGCCTCCTGAATGTCAAGTTGCAAGCCACCAAGTACTCTGAGTAATGCCCTCTTGAACATCAAGTCGCATGATATTCATCAATTACTCTTGGTAATGGCCTCCTAAACATCAAGTTGCATAACATTCACCAAGTTCCCAAAATGTTCATAAGGTATGTGCACACATATCCTCAATGATATTACCATTGGAAAATTCATGGTGTATTTAAGGAACTTAATCCATCCACCATGCAAGATATAATCTATTATGATTTGTTTCAAACATCATAAAATGTCTATCACAATAGAAGGCCATGGTCTATTCAAGGAACTTAATCCACCATGCAAGTTATAATCTTTTATGATCTGTTTCAGACATCATAAAATGTCTATCACAATAGAAAAATAAATTATTGAAAGATCGTCACCTTTCAATAACTTCTACAAATACAAGTGAATCATTTGGAAGTCGTCATTTCCTCATGATGTACACAGGGATAGGCCCATTAGAATCATGCAATGACACACAACACACATGACATCAAAAGTTTACATGAAGTCAAACTCCCTCTGAATCTGATATCAAATGTTTTGACCTCCTCGTACAAAGTTGACTTTGAAGAGGTGTCAAACTCCCTTCGAATCTATCAATCTTTTTCTTCTTGTAGGAACATCTCCGAAGAGAGAAAAAGATCAAGAAAAATAGCTATTATAGTACGCATAGAAATACAAATAAGAGATTATGTTACAAAAATATAAATAAACATAGTTCTCGAGATATAATACTCAAAAAATACTTATCTATTGTAGTTAAAGGATGGTGCTAGAATGATGAATCTTCTTAGAATTTGAGACTGATACGAGAGTTCGTCCTCTTCAAGACTTTACTTCACATACTTGTTTTACTTTTCAACATAGGACATGCTCCATGTACTTGACAACCCACATATCCTGCACAAGTATTTTATGTACTCTGCGCACAAGATAGTCCATGTACCCTATACCTTATCCATTGATAAATCTCTTATTTTTTTGATAGGTGAAGTATATATTTGAACAATTATGGAGTGGTCAAATCCCATATGTTCGCTGTGGTGTTATGTGTTAAGTAACATGGATCGTGTTTGCAAATGTACTAACATTGTCAATATGATTGATGTCTTCCAAATGCAGATTTGAAGACTCATAAATATGAGAGGAGGCATGTCTCATGAAGAGACATGTCTCTATAATTAATCATAATTAGTTAATATAAATAACCATATGTATAACTCATTTTTAAGCATATATGTAATATATTATTATATAATAATATATAGTGTCTTACATATATAATATATATTATATATATATAAGATATTTATCTTAAAGATGATTTACCATCAACAAAGTAACTTGTGATAAAATCAATCCGACAGAAGCTACAACCTTAACACTCTCTCTTAGCTAGGGAGGATTTATAGAACCCATTATGCTTTCAAGAATAAGAAGAGATATGATCTTGGTATGATATTCAATTCACACTGAGACTAAATTTCTCACCTTTCATAACACACAATTGAAGTAATTTCAATTACTTTTTAAAAACACCACCTTAAGTGTGGTCTATAGTAGCAACTATGGTGTCCGGCAAGATCCAGCCCAAAGAACCATAACAAGTTCGTTAAAATTCTCCCTTTGAACAATGATCCTCGAAGTTAGGTCCTCTAGTTACTCCAATAGAAACTCTCTTCAACCAAGGATGCCTTTCGAATTCCCTCTAAATCTGATATCAATCTTCTGACTTTCTGGTGGTAAGTCATTACTTCCTCATGATACACTTCCTCATGATATACATAGGAGTAGGCCCGTCAAAATCATGCAATCACACACATGTATTTTTAGACTCCCTCTGAGTATCAATCTTTTAAGCTCATGCATTGCCTTCGAAGAAGTGTCATACTCCCCCTTAATGTGGAAGGATACTCATAATCTCAATCATTAAAGATATTTACTTCAAGATCCTCACTTTATCCTGACCATCAAATGACTAATGAATTCTCGTCTAGACAATATTTGATAGCATGTGTAAGGTACCAACCTTCTTTTCCCGCAAGAACATCCTTAGACAAGTACTTATCTGCCCATGAGGGTCATGGAACATCTCCTTACTAAAGATGGTTCAAGTGGGATGAAACATTGGTTATTATTCCCCCACAATGTAAAATTCTCACTCTTACATCTTTAAACACTTTTGTATCACATAAAGTTTGACAACTTCTTTCTAAGTTCCAACTTGCTCTTTTCATCCATAGAAGCTCCAAACATTCATTAAGCTTAATAGTGGAAGCAAACATGTCCTTACATTTTTTTAAACTCATCCATGATTCCTAATCTCCCTCTTTTTCTTGCAAGAACATTCTCAGAAGAAAGATTTAAGGCAAAATAACTCTTATAGGACATAAAAACTACATATAATAATTATTCTGAATATTATTATTACAAGAACATTAGAAATTTGATTCTACTCAATGTTCTTAAATAATATTAATATTTAACACAAATAAATTTTAATCTTATTTTATATGCCTTTTCACCTCTTATAGTATAAATGTATATTAAATATTAAATGAACACTGATTTATCAAATTGAAAAGAAACAAATTCTAAACATTGGATAATATATCTCATAGCTATGGTTCGGGCCCTCTTCACCTTTGTTGGTGACCTTACTCATTGCTAGTCTTTCCTCTATTTATAACTCATGTTTCTTCCCTTTATAACATTAGAATATAGAAGAACATTAAACATGCATTTAATTTCTTAATCATACCTTAATTCAATGGGTGCCTTCACTCCTAATTCGCTCACTTGTCCCGTCTTTCTCTGTAGCAACATCTAATTTATGTGTGCAATTTATGAAAGGATTGAGTGGGCCAAATGTCTTATAGTATGGAAGACTGACTGACTGTGCATGTAGGCCCAATTACATTATTGTAGTCCATCCTCTCCCGTGAGACTTTCAATGTCGATTATGTACATATTTACTCTTTAACTCCACTCTACCTTGATTTTGACACTTTTAACCATTACGCTTAAACATAATATTGAGAGTCAATTGAATTCGTAGAGTTGACTGTATAGGATTAGTTAAAGCACGAAAAAAATGGTAGGATTAGTAGAACGCATACTTCTAACAAAAGAACTGAACCCTTCCCATCCCATTGATCATGATCAAAATAAAATGCACAATCTATGTTGCCTTCATATAATCATATATTTCCTTTTTAAAATGTTGATGTTTAATGCCTTTGCCATGTCATTAGATTTCCTTGAATTCTGATTTGTTTATATGCATTTTTTCATGTTGGTTTTCTCGGATTGGTTGCAAATGTAGGAACACTATCCTAATGTCGAATATGTTATTTAGATCATGAGAAATATCTGATATCATGTTAAGTAACATGGATCGTGTCTGTCAATGTGATTGATGTCTTCCAAATGCAGATTTGAAGACTCATAAATATGAGAGGAGACATGTCTCTATAGTTAATCATTGTTAATTAATATAAATAACCATATGTATAGCTCATCTTTAAACATATATGTAATATATTATTATATTATTATATTATTATATATTATATTATATTTTATATATATATATATATATCCAACAGATGATTTACCATCAACAAGGTAACTCATGATAAAATCAATCCGACAGAAGCTACAACCTTAACATTATGTTCAACTTGGTATGTGTTATTCCCTTTTGTTTAAACATGTGATTCACCTCCTTCATATTTTGTGGTATTCATAGTCTTAAGTTATCCATAATTTGGTATGTGATGTGGATCGTAAGAATGAACATATCCTGAAAACAATATAATACACGATGGAAAATTCATATCCTCCATGTCATTTTCATATGTCATCCTTCTTAATTATCTCCTTCGTTAGCGGTGGGTCCACTTGTATTGTCCTTTTCTTTATTAATCGCCACTCTCTTAATAATTGCTTTTTCTTTTCATGGTTTTCTCCAACAATGCCCTTCTAGTTCATTGCTTTAAAATATGTCCTTTCATATATATTTCTCATTATTTGAACAGGGAGCCTGCTAGAATAAGTCAGGGTCAAGATCAACAAATCACTCAATTCTATTGGCTATAGATAGGCTTCCTCTTCCATGGGAATTCCTCAACTCATGGAATCCACATTAAATCAGAATTTGGGTTTCCTATCTTTGGGCTTTGAGTGGATAGTCTCTTGCTGGAAATAGACGCTCTGCAGTCTATTGCTAACACTCTCTTCTCCAATGTTGTTTCATGCCACCTAGTGAGATTGTACCTAGTCTATTTGGAGATGCACCCCCTACTACTTTCTATGTCAATGATAAACTTTGTTTGTCAGATGAACGCACTACTAGGCACAAAAATCACCTTCATATAACAATTGGCCCTGCAATCTATAAACTTTGTAGTGTGTGTTATGTCAAGCCAGCTTCGATCTTTCCAGGCAATATCCGTAGCACAAAGACTATGACATGCAAGTGCCCCAACTTATGACGACAAACATAATCTCCACTATTGGTGTGAAATCCTTTATCCGCGACAATGGAGACATAATACGAATGCATATTCATAACTCATTTCTTGCATCTTATTTTTCCTTTTACACACTAAATGTTCATGACGCTATTGTCTTTGTAATGTTACATCACGCATCCTTAGCTTCCAATGGTTATTCAACTACATGCGGTTGCGTGCACAAATCATGTTTGACATTTTTCAGTTGTGTTGATTTAAATTCATAATTCGCTTCGCTCACTAGTCAGCGATTGGATTGTACTCCATGTCCTTCAAAATTCAAGCCAAGGAAAATTCATTTACTGCAGCACATTGGAAGATGGAAAACATGTTCAAAGGACTTATACTGCAAGGATCTGCATTATTATCGACAGTAATGAAGAAAGGATCACGGAATGTGTTTATTAATAAACCTGACTTTGAACCATGTTAAAGATCTCAGATTATTGATCTGCTGTAACTTGTAACAACACTTATAGATTTTCTGTGTTTTCCAAATTACCTTCTCAATGCATATGTATATGATATTAAGAGGCATTGTAGAGACATGCCTATTTAACTCTCATTAGTTATCAATAACATTTGCTTATTATGATTAAGAATGTGATAATAACTTTTATATATATATAATAAGTTTTATTCGACTGAAACTACACTAACATTAACAAGTTTGCGGGTCAAAATCATCAAAGAGAGGCGAGTATCAGAGGTGGTCTTCAAATGTAATAACCCTCGAAGGTTGCAGCTTATTCAGACATCAATTTCTTCCACAATTCAATGGTAAATGAAATAACTCTTTGACAATAACTTACAATACCTTATCCACTGAAAATATACTTTGCAATGTTTAAGCCAATTAAATATATTCACTAACTCTAAACTTATAACAGTCATACAGAATCCCTTACAAATTCAATTGGACATCCTAACAATTATATCTCTAAGAACCCGATAATGTCATCCAAATGCAAGTTGTTGTAGTTACATGAGTTGCCTTCCCAGGCTGTTATCATGAGTCGTAGGCCTCCCCCAAAGACTGGTGCAGCCTGATAATCTGAAATACGACCAGAATGAAGACTCCAATGATGATTGCAGCCCCAGATTCAAGCCACAACTTTGTAAATTACTTTATTGCCACACAAAATATGAAATGCTGGCTCTCTAGACGAGACACAGCCCTCCAAGAGAGATCACAAGTCTCTCCCAACCAATCACAGGTCTCAGAATATTAACAGCAGGCCTCTAATTATGGCCACATGCCCTGAAATAAGCAATCGCAGGCCTCACATATTCGAACATCAGGTCTGGAGCAAAATACAGACGTCTTCAGCACTAGCCACACGAGGCAAATAAAAGGTAAGCGTTGGTGTAAACGGGAAATCCAACTCCAAACAACAACTCCATCCTCCAACTCTTGCAATTGCCTAATTATGAATTCACCCACCAATTCGATAGCCAACAAAGTCTTTCAGCCACAATAAGTACAACTTTGAAAGACTGATAAATCTCAAAAGTCCACTACCTCAGCTGTGTATTTGAAATAAGCTTCTTAGTCCGAACCCTTTTACCTCAGCAACCGCATTAAAATTCAAAACTTCGGAAATATCACAAGTCACAAAAACAAGAAGATAATCGGACACCTTTCTCATCAAATGGGCTCATAATTATAATCCTCTAATGGCACAAGTTTCCCAACGAAACTCCACTTAAGAAGCTTCCTTAACACAACATCATTTTATAACATTTACATATAATAATGTGAACTTTAATAATGAATTAATAAATAGGAGCCCATGCAATAAATAACCCAATCCACTGCACATGATGACCGATTGCAAGCACCACCATTTGCACTACCCGAATTAGACTTACTAAAAATATTAAGTCCACCACTAAGACCGCCAAATCACCTTAACTCACAAGGGTTGCTATAATGAACTAACTCAATCATCTGCAATCCCAAAAATGGGGACATTACAATCCTTCCTCCCTAAGATTGCTTGTCCCCAAGAAATCCCAAAGCAAATTTGTACACCATAGTCCGTCTAGATCCCAAGGGTGAAATTGTACATCTTTTTCGCAAATAACTGGCCCTTGTAGCACCAGTACCCAGATGACAAATATTAATAATAGAATCATCTGAAAACTGATTCAAAGCATTGATGGAGGTAACAACTCACGACTCAATCCAACTAAAAGACTAACTCTACCAACACTCGAGTCCCCATCTGACTGACACTCACACCCAACGGTGCTGAGAAGATGGTAACAACCATAGGTAGCTGAAACACTACCACCAAATCCAACCTCTGCTAAATTGTCCTGGGTGTGTTGATACTGCAAGTGATCTAACTTGCAGTTGTCGATCCCATCAACAAAAGATGGTGCTAACCCATCCAATAATCAACGGTACAAAAAATGGAGCCAATCGACACCTGTGCAATACCAAATCCTCAACCTGTGGGTCAAAAGTGAAATGATGAGCACTCTTCAATATGTAATGCCGCTAAAATGCCTCAATCTTGTTGGCAATTTGGCTAGGGTAGATAGTATGAGGTTGTGATTTATGGCAACATATACTCAATATGAAGTGTGCAAAGTATGACGCTGAAGTTTTTAGTAAGAAGACTAGGAAAATTGTCTAAGTATTATACAGTTTATCTTGCAATACAGTTAGAGTTTTGATTGTCGTGGTTTACAAAGACATTATTTGCACATGCTCAATTACCTGATGATAGTAAAGCATGTCAGGATACCCTACCTAAGAGTGCAAGGCAGTACAGACAAAGTTATTGTAGTTTTTTGAGTTGCGATAATGAGCCGACTGAATAAGACAAAGTTAAGGAATGGTATATTTTATGTTAAGGAACCAAAATAATTACTTGACTAATTAGGGACGACATCCTAGATGTTAACCGTAAGTGGGCAAGGTATAGTTTTGCATTTTGGGAAACCTGTGAAAGAACGAAGGCCGACAAGATGAAAAAGAAGGTATAAAGGAAAGATTTTTTAAAGCCATGTTGTGTGTAATAAGTGTGATATCTATGCTATTGTTTTGTGATGCGAAAGGAAGAGTATGTGAAGTTGGCACAACGAGCTGTAAAGTCTATATCAGCAGTTGTAAAGAGGTTTATGTATCTATACTTTTTGTATATTGAATATCATTGTATATTGCATGTTTGAGCAGTGGGCTCATCTTGCATACATTCTGTAATTGTAATGACAACTCCTAACGGGGTTGAGGCTTCTAACAAGGCCTAGTCCTCTAACAAGGACTGAGACACTATACGGATATAATAGACTCCTACCAAGGTCAATATCTTTCACAAGATTTGATTAGTAGATCATTTTGTGAGTACCATCCCCACCAGGGTTTTCTTAGTTAACAAAATATGGTGTTATGTGTTACATTACTTTATGGTTGTGACTGCTATACAGCTTAATCAGTTTATTTAATTATGCAAGCTATAAGATTGTAAATGATATCCATAGTTGGGAAAAAGTTTGTGGAATACTGATTCACCACCCCCCCCCCCCCCCCCCCCCCCTCAGTATTTCCTATTTCTAACAACTAGTATTAGAGCACAGTTACTCAGAGAAGGCCTAACAACTTGAGTAAGGTCTCTATGGATATGGATCAGTTAAAGACGAACCTAGAAGAAGCTATTGAACATCTTGATGTACTTACAGATGAAAGATATACTCTGAAGGATAAGTATGAAGATGCAAAAGACTACATTGAGAAGTTGAAGGACAAGATAGAACATATCAGATCCAAGAAAGAGTCTAAAGATCAGATCAAGGATTGCAATGAAGTTTCAAGGCTTAAGAAAGAAAATGAGATTCTAAAGCATGAGCTAAAGATTACAAATCTGAAGTTGAGTCTGAAGGACGATGACAAAGAAACTAAATCAAATCTAAGATCAGAGAATGCAGATTTCAAATCAAAACTTGCAAAAGCATCAAAGTTACAATATGCAAAACTTGAGAAGTACAATGCGATTGTGAAAGGAGAGCTTACACAATCTAAGCAACAACTTGAAAGGTTGTATTCAAGTACTAAAAAGCTTGATGAGCAGATTTTTGCACAAAGACATCCTTATGATAAGATTGGTCTTGGATACTTTGGAGGAGAATCTTCAAATAGATCTAAAGTTGCTAAGGAACCAGATCTTGTGATCCAACAGCCTAAACCACAGCAAGAAGATCAGAACATGGTTGAATCAAGTCAATCTAAAGATGTACCTAAACAAGTGGAACCAACTAAAGAAGTAAGAAGGCAATTTTGAGAAGAACCTCCTTATAGCAATATCGTGAGAATGCTCGAAATAACAGAATACAAAGTGATAGCAGAACTCAGAATGAATCTACTGATCGCAGGCCACTTCGAGGGGGTAACCTCCTTTGAGCAAGCTCAATACAATAAATTCGTCCGTGCCCATCAAGGGCCTCAACCTATTCTTATATACTGGGTACGATCTAGAAAAGTAATACTACCTATGCATGTGGGATAATAAAATATACTCACGGGACGACTTACAAAGCATATGCGTCCAACAACACTACTCTAACAAAATAAACAGAAGGAACACACAGGTTCCTAACATCCCCTCTCCCTTAGAAAAAAGCTTTGTCCTCAAAGCTTAAGGTGTGGAAATTGTTTTTGAATCTGAAGAAGGGGTTCCCAGGTAGCATCCTCTGGTTGCATGCCATGCCACTGAATCAAGACCTTAGAGATGGAGCGAGAGCGAAGCTGGCGAGTGCGCTGGTCAATGATTGCCACCGGCTCCAGGATAATGGATCCTTCCGTATCCATTTCAGGGAGAGTAGTTTGTGCTCTGACAGTGGTACCCAGAACTTTCTTTAGACAAGAAACATGAAAGACTGGATGAATGCGGGAAGAAGGAGGAAGTTCCAGTTTATAAGCAACTGAACCAATCTTCTGCAGAACCTTATAAGGCCCATAAAATTTTGGGGCCAGCTTATGACGCCCTTTCAGCTTTAGGGAGGATTGTTTGTATGGCTGTAGACGAAGAAAAACCATATCCCCAACTTGAAATGAGCGCTCAGAACGGTGTTGATCTGCTTGCTGTTTCATCCGATTACGGGCCATGTGAAGATTATCCTGTAAGGTACGAAGAATCTGATCCCTGCTGTGGAGAACTATGTCAACTGCCTGGACTGGTGAGCTGTTGGGAGTGTAGGGAAGGAGCACTGGAGGTGCCTGACCATAGACTGCTTCATATGGAGTCATTTTAGAGGCAGTGTGGTAAGAGGTATTGTACCACCATTCAGCTAAAGGGAGCCACTTGGCCCACTGATGTTGCTGTTCGGAAGTGAAGCAACGAAGATAAGTTTCCAAGCATTTATTGACAATTTCAATTTGACCATCAGTTTGTGGGTGATAGCCCGAACTCATCTTCAGTTTGGTGCCAGTTTTCTGAAACAGTTCAGTCCAAAAATGACTGGTAAAAGTTGCATCACGATCAGAGACAATGGAAGAAGGGAGTCCATGAAGACGAAATATCTGGTCCATGAAGATTTGTGCAACAGAGGAGGCAGTATAGGGGTGGCTGAGGGCACAAAAATGACTATATTTCGAGAGACGATCAACCACAACCAAGATCACTGTCTTGCCACCGGATTTAGGAAGCCCTTCAATGAAATCCATAGAAATATCAGTCCAAATCCGTGTAGGGATGGGCAATGGTTCGAGCAAGCCAGGAAGGAGGGTCGTTTCACCCTTGTGGCGTTGGCAAGTATCACATTCAGCCACCATCTGTTGAATCGTCTGTTTCATCCCTTTCCAAAAGAAGTTTCTCCTTGCTCGCTCATAAGTTTTGAGGAAGCCTGAGTGCCCTGCTGAAGGAGAAGCATGGAGTTCATAAAAAATAGCCTGATGTAGAGCTGGGTTCTGAGGAAGCACTAGCCGACCCTTGTATCGAAGAGAAGCACCATCCCAAGAGTAATGTGGTATAGCAGAAGGATTATTGGCTAGCTGGTGAATGATTTGAGATAAAGAAGAGTCACTGTCATAGCCCTGCTGAACAGACGCTAACCAATTGGGAATGGGCATAGAAATAGCAGAAAGGGAAGCTTGATTATCAAATGTGCGAGAAAGAGCATCTGCCACAATATTCTCCTTACCCTTCTTGTAGGTGATCTCATAATCATACCCCATGAGTTTGCTGACCCATTTCTGTTGTGTAGGAGAGGATACCCGTTGTTCCAGGAAGTATTTCAGACTTTGGTGATCGGTTCTGATGCAAAAATGACTCCCTAAGAGGTATGGCCGCCACTTCTGTACAGCATGCAAAATAGCCATCATTTCTTTTTCATAAGTAGAGAGGGCTAGATTCTTACCAGAGAGGGCTTTGCTAGTGAACGCAATAGGATGGTCATCTTGCAGGAGAACAGCACCCAATCCATTGCCGCAAGCATCACTCTCAATAGTGAAGGGTTTGGAAAAATCTGGCATCGCGAGAACAGGTGTACTGCACATAGCCTGTTTCAGTTGTTCAAATGCAGTCTCAGCAACAGGGGTCCAGGAGAAGGCATCCTTTTTTAACAGAGCTGTCAATGGTGCTGCAATTTTTCCGTAATCTTTGACAAACTTGCGGTAGTAGCCAGTCAACCCCAAAAAACCCCGAAGGCTCTTGAGAGTTTTAGGATGCGGCCAAGTTTTCATGGCATCTATTTTTGTAGGATCCACCCGCACTCCATGGTGTGCAACAATATGCCCGAGATACTCCACTTCCTCCTGGCCAAACACACATTTAGATAGTTTTGCACAAAGTTGATGATCAGAGAGAAGTTGCAAGACAAGCTCCAGATGATGGAGATGCTCAGCCCAAGTTTTGCTATATATGAGGATATCATCAAAGAAGACCAGAATGAATTTCCGGAGGTATGGTCGAAATATGTTATTCATCACTGCCTAAAATGTTGAAGGAGCATTCGTGAGGCCAAAGGGCATGACTAAAAATTCATAGTGACCATCATGTGTGCGGAAGGCAGTTTTAGGTATATCCTCCTCATTAACCCGAATTTGATGATACCCAGAACGAAGATCTAACTTGGAGAAAAAATGAGCCCCATGAAGTTCATCAAGAAGTTCATCAACAACTGGAATGGGAAACTTGTCCTTTATAGTGAGATGATTAAGTGCTCGAAAATCAATGCAGAGTCGCCATGACCCATCTTTTTTGCGAACAAGCAGAACTGGAGAAGAAAAGGAACTGGTACTAGGGCGAATAATACCTTGCTTCAGTAAGTCACAGACAAGTATCTCGATTTCGGTCTTCTGATGGAATGGGTAGCGGTAGGGCCTGATGTTGGGCGGAACACTGCCAGGAAGGAGCTGAATACGGTGGTCCTCTGGACGAGAAGGAGGTAATCCCACAGGTTCAGCAAATATACCAGAATACTTGTCCAAAATGTGTTGGAGATCGGCAGGAGTGCTAGAGACTGCTGATGGCTGCATCTGAATGGAATGGAGCTGAGCGATGACACCATGTGAATTCTTCTTAAGAAGTTTTTCCATACGGTGTGAACTGATGATGCTGAGAGACCCTGGTTGTAAGCCTTTCAAAGTGTGTTGGTGCCCCTCGGCTGAAAACTGCATCCAAAGTTCAGCAAAATCCTAGAGAATGGGGCCAAGAGTGCGTAACCATTGGGCACCCAAAACCACATCACAGCCACCTAAGGGTAAGGCAAACATGTCAGAGCGCATGTTATAATCTCCAATAGAGAGACGCACATTGCGACATTTCCCTTTACAAGGTAAAGTGCCCCCATTCGCAATCATGACTTCAAAGCTAGAGCAGGGATGGATAAAGCAATCAGCCTGTTTGGCTATTCGTGGATCAATGAAGTTATGAGTGCTACCAGAATCAATGAGTATAATAAGAGGGATCTTCTTGAAGAAACCCTGGACCCGCATGGTTTGTGGAGTAGTGACTCCTGCCAAAGCATGGACAGATATCTCTGGTGGAGCTTCTGGTGAAGGAGGTTCAGGCTGGTGAGGCTCAACCTCATCATCCACTGTTTCCTGAGCATCTACATATTCTTCCAGTTCCGGTGGAGAATCCACATCCAAGAGATAGAGCTTTTGCTGAACACATCTATGGCCCCGAGACCATTTCTCATCACAATTATAACAAAGCCCTTTGTCTCGCCTGACTCGCATCTCTGTTTCAGACAAGTGCTTGATCGGAGTAGTTCTAGGAGCTGGTATGACGGGAGGGTTGTGAGAACCTGTATTTCTGAATGGAACAAAATTAGATCTGGAGCTTGTAGAGCACTAATCTTGTCTTCCGCTAACTTAGCCAACCCAAGGGCTTCCATCATTGTAGTAGGTCGAAACATTTTGACTTCTGAGCGAAGTGCATCCTTCAGACCACTGACAAAACAACTACGGAAGAATTCATCAGACAAGCCCTCTGTGTAATTAGCTAATTTTTCAAACTCTGTCTGGTATTCTCTTACAGTGCCTGTTTGACGCAGTTTAGTGAGTGCTCCTGTGAAATCATCAAAGGAACTAGGGTCAAAGCGCTCCAAAATGAGGGTGCACAATTCGCTCCACGTTGGGCCTACATTAGCCTTGATGTACCAACGGAACCATTGAAGAGCTTCATGTTCCAAATGAAAAGATGCAAGGGAGACTTTGTGGTTATCCAAAGTATTATGCAAGCTGAAATACTGCTCTGCCCTATAGATCCATCCAGTCGGATCAGAACCATCGAAGCGTGGAAAATCAAGCTTTGGTCCACGGAAATTGCCAGAAGAGGACCCAATATCTCCTGAATGGTTTCGGCTCATGGCTGACTGCTGAAAGTTAAGACCCAGAATTTTGTCATCCAGATCTTGAAGTTTGGTTTTGAGGGATGCAATTTCCTCTTCCATGATTTTTGCTCCTGTACGCGTAACAACCATAAAACAAGGTTTTTTTTTTTTTTTTTTTTTTTTTTTTTTTTTTTTTTTTTTTTTTTTTGAAATGGGTAGAAGATGAGAAACAAAAACTTTTTTAGTTACGGCAAACTTGGATTTGGGTAAAACTCATATAGGAAATGGGTGTTCGACGGGTGGTGGGAGACTATCTGGGGACAAGGGAAAAAGAAAAATGAGGGTTTCAAGGGTAGGGAGGCGAAATGAGGCGAACAGTCCAAGAGGGATAAGGGAGCAAAATGAGGAATTGAATCTTGTGGCTCAGTTTGGTGGCGATTGGATGAGAGGTGAAAAAGATAGGGCAAACCCTAAAATTAGATAAATGAGGGATTTAGGGCTTTGATATGTAAAATTTGGGGTTGGGTCGCCAAGGAAGGAAGTATGCGAAATGATATTGCAGACGTTCTGCGGAAGTATGAGCAGAAACAGAAAGCAAACAAGGAAGCTACGACTAAAAAACAGAAAAAAATTTAGTCTTTTTTTTTTTTTTTTTTGAACAGTCGACTTAGAAAAATTCACTCACAGACAGAACCACTGAAAAGAGTTATTGCAATAACAAGAGATATTAGAAGTGAGAGGAACCTGAAGGCCACGACAGAAAAAAAAATTTGATGTAATTTCCACCCAGCGAGCCCAAGAGAGTGCTCTGATACCAGATGAGAAGAACCTCCTTATAGCAATATCGTGAGAATGCTCGAAATAACAGAATACAAAGTGATAGCAGAACTCAGAATGAATCTACTGATCGCAGGCCACTTCGAGGGGGTAACCTCCTTTGAGCAAGCTCAATACAATAAATTCGTCCGTGCCCATCAAGGGCCTCAACCTATTCTTATATACTGGGTACGATCTAGAAAAGTAATACTACCTATGCATGTGGGATAATAAAATATACTCACGGGACGACTTACAAAGCATATGCGTCCAACAACACTACTCTAACAAAATAAACAGAAGGAACACACAGGTTCCTAACAAATTTAGCGGAAAGTGTTATGCATGCAATGAAGTTAGTTATAGAAAGGACTGTACAGATAAGTATACTAACCCTATTCCTAGTCATTGTTATAACTGTTATGGTTTTGGACATAAAGCTAGTGAATGTAGGAAACCTAGATTGAACAATAATAATGGCAAAATGTTTAGAGGTACTAAACCTGCAAATAATAGACCTATTGGAGGAACCAATGTTTAACTAATTAACTCATCTCATCTAGTCTATTTAACAAATTCATTGCTTCTATTTTCCCCCTAAACATTCCCTTATGACGTATGCATTAAGAAGGCACAAGGCACAACTTAAAGATCACTCGGCAAATGCTTTGGATGACTTTGAAATTAGAAAGAGAATGTTATCAGTGCATATAATTAGGTTTTGCCAAATATTCCCTATTCCAGAGGAAGTTGAAGATGGTGAGAATGATGTTCAGAGTCACTATGAAGAAGAAAAGAGTAATTTTCTTCCCTCTCCTAATTGGTTTGAAGTGGAAGTGGCAAATTTGAATCAGTTATGGCATATACTTAAAGATGGGTGGATCACCAAGTCAACAAATTGAAGGAAAGAAATGTCACTTTGACCAATGAATTGGAGGACTTAAAATCACAATCTTTCGAAGATGAAATGTCCAAAAAACAACAAGAAAACAGTATTGAGGAAAAATGAGAAAGGCAACAAGAAAAGCATAGTTACAAATAGGACATCACGAGCTAAGAAGACAAAAAGAAAGGAAGTTTCAAGTGAGGAGCCAGCACATAAGAGGAAAAAGTCAGAGTTGACTCATTTATCAACCAACACTTGCAAAAAAAAATTATTGCAGAGAACGAATCGCCAAAGCAAGTGGGAATAGATCCAAGTGTTCTGGAAGATCGAAATGCAAATAAATCCTTTGGGTGCACTCAACAACCAAGCTAAGAAAGGAATCCCTCTTTAGATGTAGAAATCCTTCCTAACAATAATTTGATGGAACAAGAAGCAATACCAATTGAAAAAGTATTAGAGGATGTAAACAAGAGTCCCAAATGAAAATATTCATGAAGGGATGATACGAGTGGTTCAAAGGCCTCAAGGACATGACGAGTTAGTTGAAGGTGTTGAGTAGATGGCTCTTAAATGGTTAAAAAATAGGTTGAAGAAATTTATAATAGTCAGCAATCTGATGAATGATCTAGAGAATTTTCTAGGGAGAATTGGAATGGCTATGGAGAAGAAGCCAATGAAGAAATCTAAAACCACAAAGGAGAGTTTTGGATCCCACACAATGTAAGTTGCAATTCCAAAAGTTGACAAGGCAAAACAAGATATTACCCTTGAGGACTATGTTGTGGTTGTTGGCTTAAGACCAGCAAAAAAAGAACAAGATGTCAAAAAATTGTATAAATCCGTGAAAACAATTAACGAAAGATTGGAAAAAGAAGAATTGGCTTAACGCAATAAATAAAGCATTGAAAGATGATATAGAACACTAGATGAATTCAATTCAATAAGCAATAACACTTTCAAGGGAATCAATTGAAGATTTAGAAGGTGATGCAAGAGCATCCTAGGTGTAAGGACAATCTTGCATCACCCAAAAATATTTCTATTTCTATTTTTGTCTTTTCAATAAGGGCTAGCAGAGTTGTTGTTTGTGGAAGCTTACTATTTTTAGTAAGTTGGTCATAAGAGCTCAAAATGTTCTAATTTCATAGGTGGATGTTCATCTCAAATATATCAGCCTGCAAGATGAGTGTCATTGCCATATCATATGTATTGGTGAAGTTATTGCAGATTTTCGGTATGCATTTTTGGTATAAAAACTTCGGGGTCAATTTTGAAGGCCTAAATGGCTCTAAAACGAGGTCAAACCTCAAACCAACAAATGCTTGCACAATCAACCGATGTAGAACAGATGTCATTTCAAAACAAGGGTTATAATAACCAATTGGGTCAACGGTTTATAAGTTATGGTCTCCAAAAGTTGGGCCATCCGAAAACGTAATTTGTAAATTATCTTGACCTGATTCTATGTAATAAAGTGTAATAAAATAATATAATTTGAGGTTAGTCAGCCTCAAGAGTTAGGGTTAAGTGTCTAGAACCTTCCCAAGCGATGGAAAATGCCTATATAAAGAAGGTTTGTAGATTGTCTAGGGTAGTTTTGGGTGTTGGTTCACAACGTTGTCTTGTTGAATATTGTAAGGAAGGCACCCATGTGGGTTTGCATATTGTATTTCTAAATTTTGTAATTCTACACTTGTAGAGGTAATAAGAAACCCATATTTTATTCACGCAAATTGTTGTTGTTTTTCTATTTTATGTTGTTTGTTTGTGGTATTAAAGGGAGAACCCTTCATGAGAAGGAATGAATATAACATGACAAGCAATTGAGAAGTGAATTAAAATTGTATTTGATAATACTAACGAATTCATTGAGGAGTTGATAGAAATATATGGGACAGTTATAGCCTTTCAATTCTAGATTCAAGTTCTACTTGCATTGTGTCAAGAGTTTTGTCCCATTCAGGAAAAGACTATCCCATGTTTGTGCTTATTAATAGGCATGTCCAATAAGACTTTGGTAGAAGGAGGTGTAACGGAAGCAAATCAAGCCTATGGTTTTCTCTGTTGGTATTATGCATTGATGTTGAGGAAGGAAATCCTCAAGAAGGTAGTGGAAGATTGTATTCAGTTGAGAGGAATGGCTCAAGATAGTCAAGGCGGGATCCTTGTTTCAATAGAGTTACAGAGATGGAAAATTAGATTTTTTGGCATCTGTGGATAGGGAATTCGATGTATATCCATGCCATATTGTATCTGATCGGATACAGATACAAATACAGGGATATGCATACCCAAGGAGGGGCAAAGGAGTTTTCAACTACTCTGGTTTGGACCTTTTTTTGTAATTGAAAGCTCTATATAAAGGCTTGCTCATTTCATTTTCAAAGACAAAGAAGAGAATCATTGTCAAAATTGTTGTTGAGGTACTACCAAAACAATTACAAATTCATTGAAGATTGGGAAATACTTGTGTTGTTTTAGGCATTAGCATGGTTTCCTACTTCTCAGTAAGCATAGATTCATTTACATCAAGATGAATAGTTGAATGGAAAACATTGTTGTTGATTTATGATGAAACCCTTATGTCCTTACCATTTGTAATTTGTTAATTGCAAGTTGCATTACATGGTTAGTATAAACTCGTTTCAAAAACTTAACTTCAATTTCTTCATGCTCATCAATTCACATGTTTTGTGGTGTTGATGTGTATAAGTAATCTGAAAATCATTTGCATTCCTTTGGGAGATTGTATCGCCTTTGCATCATTGTTTTCTCATGGGAAAGCAAAGCTTGGTTGGGTTTCACTAAGTCAGAGATAATTTCTTACATTGTTAGAATCAGATTAGATTCCTAAACTCGTCTCTTTTGCATTTTATTTAAAACCGCTTGTTAGGATTAGCTGATGTGTTCACATTGAAAAATCATTCATTGTTTGAGGGAAAGTTGATAAATTCAAAAGGAACAGTTTGTGTCCCTTACTGTGTTACTAGAATAGTACATCATTTAAACAGAGTTTATATCCAATGCAAAGTTACTAGTTCGCAGTTTAAGCCTTATGGTTACCTTATTTGATCACAAAAGTTTCATATTGTTTTGCATTTGAGGTTTCCTTGTCCACAAGAAGATTGAATACTCGATATTTTATTCTATGGTGAGAAGTGTCACAAAACACTCATCAACAGTACATACATAAGCTTTCCATATCTTCATGCCCTTTTGCTACTAGATGTTGGAATTTACCCAAAAGTGAATTATCATATGGTATTATGTAAATAAGTTTACTATAGAAGGTGTTGATGGTCAATATATGTAATAACCAGATTAATCTTATGGTTATAGAATGTGATCTTTTCATTGACTTTCTGCCAGGACTTAAACAACTTCATTTATCAAATCTATACTGACCAATGCTGTTTTAGCCCAATCCCTTCTTTTACTTATTCCATTAGCCAGTGTAGCATATCACCTCTCTCCATTTGTGGTCCAATTTGAGTTCATATACCTTAGTTTTGCCAGATATATCAAAATTTATAAACTGGCATAGAATTCCACTTTCAAAGATATCACCTAGCATCATCTGTGAGGAATTTGTCTTAATTCCCAGTTTTCCTTATAGAATACTTTTTGTCCCATTTCAACTTCCTCCCTTGAATCTTTTTGAAGGCCTGGTCTCCATGTTGAGGGCCATTCAAAATGACCATTTGCATTTGCATTTTTTTGAAGAGAAACTCCATCTTCTATCTCTAAAGCTGAAATAACCTACATTTATATTAGTTCCTTCTACCTAAAATACAAAGCAAATTGGAAACAACCAAATCATTTTCTCGCTATCTAGAGAACCTAGAAAACCTAATTCTTTCGTATCGCAATTTAAATTCACTTTTGCTTAGTTTTTTTTCAGCTTCAAAGAAAATAAATTAACTATTTTTCAGATAGATATCTCTAATACAACCATTCTGTCCTAAGCTGTGCTGGATTCGGTGTAGGTAAAGCCTCTCCTGGAGTCTGGAAACATTTCAGAGCTAGCAGATCCTCGACTTGGCGGTCAATATGATATCCATCAAATGCAAAGAATGGTTCTTACATCATCTCTTTGTATAAGGCAGTCTGCAATTTGGCGCCCGTCCATGAGTGAGGTGAGAAATGCAGAAAAAATCAGAATCATTTCTATTCCTTTTTAAGATTTTCAGTAGCCATTACAAGGCATATATCTTCCCAAGAATGGTTCTAAAGAACCTTCCCTGAGAGTCTTCAAAAGGGGAATGTGGCTTTATATTGTTTAAAGAAAATTTGTTTCTCTGGTCATCCTGGAATGATGTTTCCATTTCTCTCAGGTGCTGCAGCTGCTAACAGATGTGCAAAGCCCAGAGCTACTAGAAAGCTGGAGATTACCAGCTTCTAAGAGAGATGAAGTTGATGACTACACAGATTTTGATGAACAGGAGTACAGCCAAAGACTCCAAAGTAGTTGTCCCTCATAATAGGTGACCCGTCAATGTACCATCTCAAATTGGATATTGGTGATTAGTGTGCCCTGTTGTGCCTTGTTCTACACTCAGAGAGAGAACTTAATGCTTCAAAACAAACGATTCTCAATAGGAGTGTCCACCAAATAATCAAATGAAAACTACATTAAGAGATCATTTCTTGTCTGTGTAAAATAATTATAATTTATTCTATTCATATAAATGTAAGTTTAGGTACAGTTAGGGCAATATATATTAGAGGAAAAAAGACAGGTTACCTTTGATCATTAATGTAAATAGAATTTTGTATGAATTTTTATGACAATACTATGTGTTTTTTTGTATTGGACAATGGAAAGAAATATAGCAACAAAGTTTGCAATTATATAGAAGTTATTGATTTGTGTTCATAGGATATTAACCTAGAGGTATTCAACCATTCTACCTTTAGAAAAGGCATAAAGTAATATACCATTATTGGGCAACCTTAAATACTTTATAGTTCATCAACCTTTTCATCCAACACAACCAAGTTCCAACAAATTGTTGCTGTTCTTTTATTGAAATATCCAGGCAAGTTATCCAGATTACTGGACCTTGAACGAACTTCTAGTTGAAATTCGCCAAAAGTTGGGAAACTCTTGCTGTTGCCATTCATAGGTCCATAAACCTACACCAGAAGTTCTGAAATGAGGTATTCCTATATTAATTCTCTTACAAATTTATGTATGTTATTCATACTTATGTATAACCAGAAGGATGATAGTGATACAGTCATCAAAAACACATGAAAATTAACAAGCCACACTACTGTCACTAGTGGCTTTTATGAGCTGCCTACCAAGATGAGGTTAGTGAGAAGATAAGAAACCTAGAGTTCCCAAGCTTTGCAATGTTCCCCTTCCCATATATAATGTTAAACATCCTAGAGTTCCAAGCAAACACTAGTGCTCTCTTAACAATGCACAACCCATCCATACTAATTTCAAGCCAAATGGCTTATGTGCCTCTACTACCAACTGAAACATAGAAAACTTTATGCATTTATTTGTTACCACACACTCAGAAGTGAAAATGCTACTAGATCAGGTGAAATTATTGTTTATTAATAAATTCAATTGACAGTTGTAAGGGAGCTCCATAATGCACCCAGCCAGGAATAGATGCCAGCTTCAAATGGCTACCCATATGATGTATGAGATAACAATAGATATAAACAAAGAACTGGTGATCACACAAATAGAACTTTACCTTCACATTATCTTTCGCTCAAAATGTTGATATGATCACAATGTCCTCTTCCTCTCAGCATTCCATGCTATGTAAATAAAGGAAGTAGAAAAATGTAGTCAGAATGCCAAGCTGTTCAGCCATAATGGGCAAATGATAACAGACATACACAACATGTTATGTGTTCCGATGTTTATATATTTGGTAAGAGAGCAACCGTACAGATTCAATGAAACAAATAGCAAGTTTATCCAACATCAACAGCAGATCAAATAAATGGCAGACTTACATAATATCTGATACCAGATTAGATGAAGTATAGAAATCTGAAATCAGAAATGTAGATGAGCAGATGACAAATCATTGAATACTTACTTACGTATTGAATGAAAGAAGAGCTGCTTTGAAAGCCCAATCTCCCAAAAGCATTCTTGATGCCTGAAAATTAACTACCTAGTGCTTATATGTAGATGAATATTAGCCTGGAATGAAACTAGAGCCAATTATCCAAAAATCAAATAAATCTAAAAAGTATAATATGACTAGTCAATTATGTGAGCCAGATGTTGACTGCTCCATGTCTAGGCATTATGGCTCATGGATTGTCAAAGGCATTACTGTTTACATAATAAAATCAAAGCTAACATTATGCCTTTACAAAACAAGAAAATAAACTAGAGATCAACAAATAATCAGCATGTCAAGGGGATCTTCCTCCCCTTGAAGGTCGATAAGATGAGTGGTGCTAGTTATTTCCAATTTCATCTCCATTCCTCGCATGGCCTGGTACCAAATATTCCCTACATACACTCAGATCTCAATTGCCAGCATTAGTTGCAGCCTGCACACCAATCTGCCCATGGCAGCAAACCCCAGGGCCTTCTTGCTTGAAGGGCAAAAGGATCTGTATATCCGATGCTTGTCCTGCCAAGCAGATCACACAAACATATAGTTGCAACACCAAGAACACATGAAGATATCACACAATACTTGGAAGCTTCCATTATCACATTGCAAATACATAATCATGGCCTCACTTGCCCAAGTAGATCTTCACTCCTCCTGCATCCCAGCTCTCCTCAGACTCGCTACAAAAAAGAATCAATCCTCTAATCAACTCAAGTTTCAATTGAATAGAAGGCTTATTTATTTAGGGCATGCAAGCCCCTCCCTTATAACAAATATTAATTGAGCAACCATTAATTATCAATACAATTAACCAATTGCATTTTACAATACTCAATTATTTCCTGAATGCGAAATTATTTAATAATTGCTTAGAATTGTAAATGATCTTCTAATGGCTCAAATATGATGGCAACATTATCTCATGCAAATAATGTATTTGATCTTCAAAATCCTACAAGTACAGATGATTGGCTCTACAATGGTTGACAACATCAGTAAGCTCTCAGCCCTTCTCTCTGCAAAAGCTCCAACAGTAACAAGCAGACTTCAATTCATTACACATGTGCCTGCTATCTCTCATGTGTAGTACTTTCTTGCTTAACCATTCAAAATTCAAATAAACAAATGCAGAACAAATAGCATAAACCAAACCCAACTTTGGAAAACCTCGCACACCATAAAAATGAAAGCAACCAACACCAAACCACGAAATGCATTGTCTCATGCAAATCCTGAAACTAAAGGGAATCAAGAACTATATCCAAAAATGTGTAAATGGTTGGAGACATGCAATGTCCAAAAACAAAACATCTATACAATCGATGTTACTGGCACACTCCATTTCTATCCATGCAAGTTCCCAGCTGCCAGTTATAAAAGTGAGTTAACTAACCATGATCATTAAAATTCCATCATTCATCATACACCAAAATCCAAATCCTATCAAAACCACTCTAATATAGGTCACATGTGCACGTCCTAGAACAAATTGTGCACAACTACAATAACACTAAAAGCATTATTCACAATGCACATGCACCAGTGATCTATTGCTACAATGAAATCATCAACTTGGAGCAATGTTTCCATTGCTAATAAATAAATCTACATTAAGGCTCAAGCACAATAAACTATCTATAACTAAAATCCATGAGGTAAGAAAACAATACCAACATCGCACAAATGCAAAACAAATGCCTCAATGCAATAAGCGTTGTGCAACCCTTTCAAATGTGTGCACAAAATCCATGAATACCCAAATGTACTAAAACGTCAAAAAATAGAGCACAATGAGTGACATAAATATCCCACATATAATTATGACTACACACAACACACAATAATCATCCTCACATGCACTGTAAAAAGTTACTCTATCCCCAAGTCCACAAGAGCATAAACTATAAATGATCAATCTATCATTTACCTCCACAAACATCACATGGCATCAAAATCTCTCATAAATACCACTATAAATCTGGTGTGCCCTTAACATACCGTACTATGCGCTTCATTGCAACCTAAAGATCTTTAGTAGGAGCTATCATGAAGCAAGATATTGAACTCATTGCAAAGCTAAGGTCAAGTCGAGATAGATCAAATTGCTCACTGATTGCCTCAATACGGATTTATTCTCAACAAAGGAACCAGATTGGGCGGAAAACTTTAGACCAAACTCAATAGATATAGAAGTAGGTTTGCAGTCCTACATCTTTTATTTGGCAACCTAAATCCGAGAATACTTAGACTTAGAGACAAAGATCCCACGTAACTATTGTCAAACCTCGATACCTAGGCAGTAGTGTAGAAGCCCAAGTTCGGTCATGTCAAGAGATTGCCATTAATTATGTTTGATTTCTTGAATCAAAGATATTGAATTGTCAGTGATGATCAGATCAACATAAATAACTAGAAGAATGATGTCACTAACAATAGTCTTGACATATAGATTTGAGTTAAAAGGACTCCTTTGGAATCCCTGATCTGTGAGGTAATTACCAAATTTCATGTATCATGCCCGAGAAGCCTATTTGAGGCCATAGAGTGCTTTCACTAGTTTGAGTACCTGGTGTTCTTTACTGACAACCTTGAATCTAGGAGGTTGCGTCATGTACACTCCTTCCTATAAATCACCATTGAGGAAGGCACTTTTGACATCCATTTAATGTACCTTCTAGCCACATAGAGTTGTCATGGCTAGGACTAATTTGATGGTGCTCATGTTTGCTATCAGGGCAAATGTCTCCTCATAATCAATCCCTTCATGCTAAGAGAAGTCATTGGCAACAAGACGAGCCTTGTACTTATCTAAAGTACCATTGGCCTTGTATTTGACTTTAGAGACCCATTTGCATCGGATGGGTTTCTTTCCTAAAGGAAGATCTGACAAAACCAAAGTGTTATTTTTAAACAAACTAAGATGCTCAATTTTCATTACTTCTTCCTGTTAGAGTAATTATTCTTTTACACTTATAAATTAGATCGTCTTAATTTAATTAATTAAGTTGTTTATTACTCTAGTTACTTAAGCTCTCTTAGGTGCATATAATTAATATTTTATATTAATTATATTGCGCAACCTAGTTTTATTTCCCTTTAGGGTTTCGTTCACCTTTAAGGTTGAACTCTTGTATTTTTCGCTTTCATAACTTGGAATACAATTTCGCTCTCACATCGTTGAGATTTTCCAAGCTTTGTTTTTTCCTTTTCTGGTTTCTCTTCAATACAGGTTATTTTCCTGCAAGTGTTCTTGGAGATCTGTGAAATTGGTTTTCACAACTTCTACATGGTATCAGAGCGTCCTTGCTGCTTCTTGGTTTGAAGACTTTTGAAGCCACAATTTGGAGTCAGAAACCCCAGCTTTTTTGAAGTTTTTTCCTTTAATCAGGAGGAGGGCATTTTTTGGGCTCACTTTGGGCCAAAACGAACGCTACCATTGCGCTCAGAAGGCCCGTTACAGTTAGAATTTGTATAAAATTTTCAATTTTTGGCCACTGTAGCATCAAGCAAAAATTTGTTGGCCTCCCAAAGGGCCGTACGTACGATTTTTGCAATTTTTTTGGGTGGCCACAACAGCGGCTCCACCCAACGGCCACCGCAACACCACCCTGGTGCTGCCGCAGTACCTCCCGCGCTCGGCTTGGGCACTACCTCCACAGGCAGCGCAGCCGCAACCCGGCCACCACCGCACTACCGACCGCCACCCTCCTCCACGGCACCACCCCCCATCCACTGCCTTTGACCCCCCCTACACAGGCGTGACATCAGCTTCCTGGTAGTCCACGTCATTTTTCCAGCACCAATTTTTTACCCTAATAAGGTCATGTTCAGGCATGATGGCGTCATTTTCCGATTGCTGACATTAGCATTCCAACAGCAGGGTTTTTTCCCAGTGACGTCCAGTTGACAGCCGTACGGTTGTCAATTTTTTTGTTGTGACTGTATTTTCCAATTAGCTTTTTTTTGGAGCAGCAATTGGTTTTTTGGCCATAACGTGAGCACGTGGAGGTCTTTTTCCGATCTGAAAGAAGCGTCGAAAAACTAGTTTCGAGGTGGAGACAATGATGTTGGTTTCATTTCGTTCAGAGTCCGTTTGAGCTCCCATTTTTGGCGTTGAAGTAGAGGCTTCAATTTCCTCCCTCTCTACATTTGGCGTCCAAGTTTTTTTTCTCATTTTTTGTGCTTCCAATAGTTGTTTCTTTGGTTTTTGAGAGATATATTTATACGTTGTGGGGGGGAGCATTTTCTTTTCTGTAATTCATTTCAGAATCGACCCTTCTACGTCTGTCTTCTTCTCTCAATGGCGGACTCTTATGTCGCCTGCCTTACACCTCACAACTACCATACTTGGAAAGGACAGATGACCAGATTGCTTATGGCAAAGGGGTTATGGTCATGCCTCGATGCGGCTCAACCAGTTCTACAAAGGCCTTATGAGCTCCTTATGCAGCGCAATAAGACGGATGAGGCAATGGGCCTCATTGCAATGAATATTTTAAATGGGTTACTATTTCACCTGGATGGTTTGACTACACCCAGGGCTATGTGGGACAAGTTTTCCACCTTATTTCGCACAATGAATCAGTTCAAGATTCTACAAATAGATGTTGAGTTTACCTCCTTGGTTCCTGAATCATTCACCAGCATTGAGGACTTCTTGATGAAATTCAAGTCTCTTCAATCTATGTTCCAGGTTGTTGGAAAGACAAAGTCAGATGATAAGTGTATCTTTTGATACTCTCAAAACTTCGAGGTCCTTATCAAATTTTCACTTCTACCTTCTACTCCACTATGGATGCTCTAGGTGCACGACATGTTATGCCCTCTTTTGAGACATTCTGTGACAGGTTAACTCATGAGTAGTCCAAGCTCACTCAGATGGATTCACTTACAGGTTCACAGTCACAGGCATTGCTTGCCAAATCACCTCAAGATACACTGAAGCTGAAGCTGAAGCAGATATTAGATTCCTCTTCTCAACACTCTACTGGTTCATCATCTTTTTCTAAGGAGGAGAAAAAGAAAGACTGAGACTCCTACCTATTCCTATTGTCGGAAGGGACCTCATGATGAGTCACATTGTTTTCAGAAGAGATTTGATGGCTATGAGAAACAGATTGCAAATTTGCAAGCTCTTCTTCAGAAGAGCATTGTTTCATCTCCATCCTCTTCTACCTCACAAGGGTCTACCTTTCAGTCTTCTTCCATCTCTTCGACATCTACACTGGATTTTCGACAGGGTCATGCATTACGAGCATCCATTGCATTCCCTTCCCAGGTCCCTTGGATACTAGATTCAAGTGCTTCTCACCATATGGCATCTTCTCAAGGGGTCTTCTCCTCTATTGAGGCTTCTCCCATTCCTTATATTCTCATGGGAAATAACATTGCCCTAACAATCTGCGAGAAAGGTTCAGTTCGCATTCAGGATGGCACATTCAATGATGTATTGTATTTTCCATCTCTATCTGCAAACCTTCTCTCGATGTATCAAATTACACACAGTGGATCAGAGAAGACAGTTGAGTTCACTGCAGATTCAGTCTACATTCGGGATAGTGCAACAAGAGGCCTTATTGCTACAAGGACAGTTGATCATACCACCCTTCTCTACACCTTCTCACACTTTGGTCCACCATCTCCATTGTCGGAGCACAGCTCGTCTCTTTCGCGAGAGCATCATGTGGTGCAATCAAGACACTTGAACCTTTGTATTGTTCTCAAGACTTCCCATTTAGGTATCCCTTTCGCCTTTGTGTATATTTGAGGCTCATACACTATAAATGTTGGCCACTAGAGAAAACTTGACAGAGTCTGAAGGTTTGCTCTTCTTCCAAGTAGTTCTACCCTCAATAAGCTCATCATTATGAAGATCGTTAATCGTCTTAGCCCCCCATTAAGGCTAGAGAGTATAAGTGCCAACATCAGAAGCAAGTATAATGGGATCACCATCATCAAACAAAAGATAAGATGAATTGAGGAAAATTAGGTAGTGTGGTTGCATGTCTGGGTTAGTCTGCAAGAGAAGGAACTAGCAGAGAGGCAACAATAGGAACACGTGGAGCCTTATTAGCTAAAGCCCTCCCATTGGACGGACCTAATGGAAGACAAAACCCAAGTCTAAAGTTTTGATAAACTAATCATCTAAACCATAACTCGAGGAGAGAACTGAAATGGCACACATTCTCCATCAAAGACCACATGACAACCAAAGATGAGATTAATCTCTATGTCACCCAAGCGATAGGCTTTGTGATTATCACTGTAGCCAATTAGCATAAGTTGTTGGCTCTTGGCATCTAATTTGATGTATTTATCATCAAAAATCTAGACAAAGGCAATGGACCTAGAAACTTTCAGATGATTGATTTTGGGATTCCGGCCTGACTAGGTCTCTTCTGGGTATGCTTATTGACAACATTGTAGGAGAGCGAATGAGAAGACCGATGGTAGTATGGACAGCTTTAGCCCAAATTTTATTTGGAACACTCTTGTGTTCAGGCATTGACTAGGCCATTTCGTTGATTATGCAATTTCGATGCTCAACGACACCGTTTTGTTAAGGGTTATAGGGTTATGTTGATTGGCACATTATGCCACATTGTTCACAGAAGTGGGCGAAGGTAGAGGAACCGAATTCTCCCACATTATTAGTTCTAAGAGTAATAATATGTTGACCAGACTCTTTTTCTACAAATGCTTTGAATTGTTGAAACACAACAAACACCTCTTTTTTACAAAGGAAATACACCCACATTTTAAGATTGAAATCGTCAACAAAAAGTAAAAAATACTTGGACCTGGTGTGCTACAGGAGCGTCTTGGGGTAGTTGGCTATCCTGCATGATTAAGGGATTTTAGTGGAGTTGAGTGGACCTATTTGGGTCTTGGGTAATTAGTTTTGATGTATTTAATAAGTATTGTAAGCCTTTAAAGGCATTTGGTATTTAATTTCTACTAGAGGCCGACTTGTGGCTCTTCAAGTATTTTATGTAAGGGATCTTTAGTTTGTAGCTTACTCGATCAACTTGTGGTTTAGGTTGCTATAATTAGGGGTTGTGGTGAAGTCTTTAGTCATTATTCATCCATCTTGGAGAAGAGGAGGTGGTAGAAGAGTGAATTTTGAGAAGGGCCAGTAGCTAAGGCTTAGAAAATAAGGAGACTGCTTGGTGAGCTTGCGAGCACCAATTTTGATCTTCCTTGGAGGTTTCTACCAGAGTGTGGATTTGGACTAGCTAGGGTTAAGATGGGATCTTGAGGGATCTTGCAGAATAAATTATGGTGATTTGACTTCAAATCTTGCATTGTTGTTGAGTTTCCATTGTGTGGTTATTTGTTGGGGGCTAGGACATCTCCTTTGGGGATTCTCCTACCTTGCACTACATCAAGTGGTATTAGAGCGAAGGTTGTTCCTGAGGTTATGGATTTATTTCGGAGGGTTTGCAAAAATCTTGGAAGATGCCTCCAAGAAGATTGGACCCTAAGCCAATTGATGATCTTAGTGATGTTGTAGAGGAAAGGATCTCGGAAAAGATTAGAGCAAAATTCAAATCTGAGATTGCATTCATGAAGAGTGACATGATAACTGAAATTATGAGTGCTCTAGGTGGTGTACCTCAGCATAAGGGTACCTGAAGATGGTTATGAAGAAGTTGTTGAAGACTTTGCAGCTTCTAGATCGAATGGTGAGGACAAAATTGATCGTGTAGAGAGACCTATGGGAAATAGGGTTGGTCAATTTGCTAGACTTGGATCTCAGTTGAAGTTGAAGCATAAGATGGAGGTTACTAATTTCTCAGGTACCTTGAATCTTAACGACTTGATTGATTGGATTGGTGAATTGGAAGATTACTTTGAGCTTGAGAGTATTGAGGATCCGCTCAGAGTGAGGTTGGCACAACTAAGTTGAAGGGACATGCTACTCTTTGGTGGAAGGAACTGCAAAGAGACAAAGAAGAAGAAGGTGAAATGAAGATCACTAGATGGAGCTTGATGGTGACTAAATTGAAGGCTAAGTTCATTCCAATTGATTATGAACTTGAATTGTTTAAGAGGTTACAAAATTTGAAGCAAAAGGATATGACTGTGAAAGATTATACCAAGGAGTTCTACAATTTGACTATTTGGTCTAGGCATAGAGAATTGTCAAAGGAGAAGGTAGCTCGGTACATTAATGGTTTGAGATTCAATATTCAGGATGAGGTTGGTATGCTGAATATTTCTTCGATTGAGGATGCTTATCAGTATGCTTTGAGGTTGGTGACAAAAGAACAACTATTGTGAATGAGGTTGAAGACCATGAACCTAAACAAGGAGAGAGTTTATTGGCTTGGCGAGTATTAGTTGGTCAGAGGACACGGGAATCTTGTCAGAGAGTAATTTGTTCAGGACTAGTTGTAAGTCTCGTGGTAAAGTCTGCAATGTGATTGTGGATGGTGGTAGTAGTGATAAACTTATTGCTGAGGAGATGATTAAAAAACTTGGTTTGAAGAGAGTGAGACATCCTTATCCTTATAGGATTGGCTGGTTGCGAGGTTAACACACTTTGGAAGTGAGGGAGCAGTGCCTTGTTGATTTCTAGATTGGGCAGTATAAGGATCAAGTGTTGTGTAATATTGTGGACATGAACAATTGCCATGTGTTACTTGGTAGACCTTGATAGTATGATTGCAAGGCCGTGCATGACTGTGTCAAAAATGTGTTTACAATTGAGAAAGATGGCAGGAAGCATTCCTTGATTCCTTTGCAGAATGAAGAGGTCGATAGAACGAAACTAGGTATTGCTAGCCCAACTAAAGATTCTAAAAGGGTTAGAAATTTTTGAACTTAAAAATTTTAGGACTTCAAAAAATTTTGGAGTTCAAAATTTTAGGACTTAAACATTTTAGGACTCAAAAAATTTTGGAACATAAAAATTTTAGGACTTAAAATTTTTATGAGAATCACTAGCAGCAGAGGAACAAAAACATTAAAAAATATATATATATATAAACATAGAGAATTAGCAGAAAGCCATGAATTTTGTATTGAATTTGTTCAAAACTAGTTTTGCCTATTGAAGCCTCATCAATTGAACTCAAAGGAAAAATATACATGTGAAGGAGAATAAAAACACAAGTAGAAACTTCCAGAAAGTGTCATTACATGACCATTCGAAAGATGGTTGTTACATGACCGTTAGGATTCTACAAATCCGAGACCTAGAAAGGGCGCAAGATTATTTTCCAAAAAAGCTAAATCTGAAAAAATTAAAAAATTCAAATCTATCTGACATAGGGAATTCTAGAAAGATCAGACTTTGAGAGTCCGCTCCTTTCTAGAATCCCCCGAGACTTCCCAAGAGGTCACCCATCCTAGTGCTTCTCCAAGGTGAGCGTGCTTTACTTTCTTGTTTTGCATGCATTGGGTGTTGTAAGGGTCCCAATGTCAAGTTGAAAGTGACAACGGAGTAGATAGATAAGATTTAACCAGAAAAAAAAATTGCTTCAGAGAAGGAACCAAGTCGCCTCGGATTGCAGCAACAAATCTATGGTGCAAGAATGTGACAGAGCATGGGATCTTCTTGGCAAAGCCGATAAAGTGTAGGGTTTAGGGTGGCCCCCAAGTTCATCGTTTTAGTGGGGTCCTCTTTCTGATTTTTCGAGTGTGAACTCAATGCAGAAGCACTGACTTGTCCTTCGTGTGTATTTTGTTCAAGCATAGAAGTAGAAGTTTTTTAGGATAACCGCAAGCCAGGAGTCTTTGAAACAAGAGCTTCTTCAGACGGATGAAACCATAGGGAAAAGATTCTCTGATTAAGTATCATTGGAGCTCACTGATGACGAAGACTTTCTTCTGGTGAAAAGGGTGCCAAGTGGAGTAAGGAATGTATTGATAGGCATTCAATTTCTTCTGAAAACATTGAGAAGAAAGGATACCAATAGATTCAAAGAGAGTACCCTTGAAAAAAGTGATGTCCAAGATCACAGCCAAAGAGCCAAAGACACATGGAGTAATCTTGATTTCTAGAAAAAGACTATGATAAGCAGCAAAATACTCATGCAGAGAGGTCAGAGAGCCACACCAGATACCAAAAGCACAATCAATAAACTATTTGTAAAAGAACAAAGGAGAGATGTCTACAACTAAGACAACATGTTCTTCAAGATGCCACAGAAATAGGTAGGCATAAACCACAACAAAATTATTGCCCATAGCGGTTCCTCTGTTCTATCTGTAGAAAACACCATCAAACTCAAGGAAATGGTAGTGCAGAACCAAGTCGGCAAGCCTCATAATCTAGTCAATTAGTCGAGGGTCGAGATTGTGTACAAAGGAGAAAGCAGTAACCATAGATTTTAGGGCAAGAAGTCCTGCATAAGTGGGGATGCTAGGGTGCAAGGATTCTACATCAAAAGTGAAGAGAATGCAATCTCGGGGAAGACTGAGGATTTGAAAGTCTCGTAAAAGAGACAGAGAATCTTGAAGATGGTTTTTCTGGAAAAGAACAAAAGGAAGGAGGAAATGCAAAAGTTTAGAGGCTAGTTTGAGAAGACAACCAAACTAGGAACAGATTGGTCTGCCAACTAAGATAGGTTTGTGGATCTTAAGAAGCAGGTAAAAGGCACAAGGTCATACTTTAGAAATAGGAACCTGTAACAAAAACTTTGCAACATCCTTAAGAAGAAAGGTAAAATATTTAATGATCTAGGAAAGGATCGAATGTATTACCCTCCATGGAATGTCAGAGACAACAGCATGAACAACAAGATCAGAGAGCTGACGGAGACCTTCATCTTTGTACCAGGATTTGTTTAAGACAATGAGTCTCAAATTCTTATCAACAGACTTGATAATGATGAAGTGGTCTCGACGAAGATTCTTCAGAGCTTTGAGAAGTCGGACAAGAAGCAACGACCAAACCCCAAAGGATGAGGAATGAATCTGATCCAGCAAAATTTGTTCACCCTTGTGCAAAATTTCTTCGAGCTTGAAACTACAAAATGGAGGATTCTAGGAAGTATTCAAAGATTTGAAACTAAAAGGGAAAACACCAGAGAAGGGGAGAGTGTTGGAGGAAGTAGGGGTCTGTGTAACATGTTCAGGACCAAAAAAGGCATGAAGCCAAAATTTTCTAGCCAAATCACGACACTCATCTTTCAACAGGTCAACTGTCATCAGCAAAGGACGGAGGATGAATTTCAAACCTAGCCCGAGCACTTTTCTTTCATCATATGAAAGAGGTCTAGAGGAGAAATTGTGAATCGCCAAATTGGAGATTCTATTCTCAACTTCAAAGGTCATCTTTTAGGAAAAAAGGAAGAGAGAGAAGCGAGACGAGTCCGTGACAGGTCCCCAAAGGCCTAGGCAAAATCGTTGGCAAAAGCATTGTGATTCAAATTACTCTTCTTGGATTGCCTATGACCCCGTCGACGATTGTGGCCACATCCTGGATTTGAAGTGTCAGGAGTGGAAGAGATGAGCAATTCAGCAAATTGCATAGAGCGACTTCTTTTCTAGGCGGATGGGGATTTTGAGTATCATAGCCCAGAGGCATTCAAAGTGCTCATCTGGGAGTTGCTCCTGGAATGATCCCTGTTTTTGGTCAATTATGAACAGGCTATTTGGGCTAAGTGGGCTGTGTGGGAAACTTGGGTGGATTTTTTTGTGGAGCATTGGGTTGCTTCATCTTCTGGA
The DNA here is from genome assembly GCA_028749045.1 of Cupressus sempervirens. Taxonomy (NCBI): domain Eukaryota; kingdom Viridiplantae; phylum Streptophyta; class Pinopsida; order Cupressales; family Cupressaceae; genus Cupressus; species Cupressus sempervirens. The sequence continues at coordinate 703,117,772 of CM053784.1, forward strand.
TGCTGGATTGATTCAGTTGAGAAGGGGTTTTTTGAGCTGGGGCCATTTGATTGCTGGGGGCTTTCTTTTTCTAAGAAGACTTGTCAGGAAAAAAAAGAGTGGAGTTCTTTAATCCCATTTTGGAGATTGTTGAACTTATGAGAGAGCTTGTCATTGATAACCTCGGCAATAGATTTCTCGACCGAAATAGAATCAACTTTGGCCATGGCAGTTTTGCGAGCATCTTGTCTGGAGGCGTTAGCAGCATCATGTGCATTCTTTTTAAGAACTTTCTCTAGTAAGAAATTATTGCATTTCGATTCAAAGAGATCCATGGTAGACGAAAGCCAAGAATTAGAAGAAATAGAAAAAGATCCAAGGAAGGGTTGTGCAGTGACCTGCTCGATAGCAGACTTCAGAGAGGTGGAGAAATTAGAAACAAGATTATCAATAGCCTTTGCATGATTTTGTAATTTCAAGCTCAAAGAAATTTTGCACAAGGGTGAACAAATTTTGTTGGATCAAATTCATTCCTCATCTTTTGAGGTTCGGTCGTTGCTTCCTGTCTGGCTTCTCAAAGCTCTAAAGAATCTTCGTCGAGACCACTCCATCATTATCAAGCCTGCTGATAAGAATCTAGGAATTGTTATCTTAAGCAAATCCTTGTGCAAAGATGAAGTTCTCCATCAGCTCTTTGATCCTGTTGTTTATGCTATTGTCTCTGACATTTCATGGAGGGTAATACATTCCATCCTTTTCAAGATCATTAAAGATTTTTTTTTTTCTTAAGTATGTTGCAAAGTTTTTGTTACAAGTTCCTATTTCTAAAGCATGACCTTGTGCTTTTTACCTACTTCCTAAGATCCACAAACCTATCTTAGTTGGCAAACCAATCTGTTCCTATTATGGTTATCTTCTCGAACCAGCCTTTAAACTTTTGCATTTCCTCCTTCCTATTCTACTTTTCCAAAAAAACCATCTTCAAGACTCCCTATCTCTTTTACAAGACCTTCAGACCCTCAGTCTTCCCCGAGATTGCATTCTCTTCAATTTTGATGTAGAATCTCTGCACCCTAGCATCCTCATTGATGCAAGACTTCATGCCCTAAAATCTATGGTTACTGCTTTCTTCTCTGTACACAATCTTGACCCTTGACTAATCGACCTAATTATGAGGCTTGCCAACTTGGTTCTGCACTACCATTTCCTTGAGTTTGATGTTGTTTTCTACAGATAGAACAAAGGAACCGCTATGGCAGTAATCTTGTTGTGGTTTATGTCTGCCTATTTCTGTGCCATCTTGAAGAACTTGTTGTCTCAATTGTAAACATCTCTCCTTTGTTCTTTTACAAGCAGTTTATTGACAATGCTTTTGGTATTTGGTGTGGCTCTCTGGCCTCTCTGTACAAGTATTTTGTTGCTTATCAGAGTCTTTTTCCAGAAATCAAGATTAATCCCTCTTTGGCTGTGATCCTAGACATCACTTTTTTCAAGGGTCCTTTCTTCGAATCTACTGGTATCCTTTCTTCTCAATGTTTTCAGAAGAAATTGAATGCCTGTCAGGACATCCCTTACTCCTCTTGGCACCCTTTTTACCAGAAGAAAGCCTTCGTCATCAGTGAGCTCCAACGATACTTAATCAAAGAATATTTTCCCTATGGTTTCATCCGTCTAAAGAAGCTCTTGTTTCAGAGACTTGTTGATGTCAGTTTTGTACCACTACATAACATATAGCAATTGAATACTTGATATGGAATATCAAACACTCAACCCTCTCTTGAAAAGTAAATACTCATGAAGAACATGAGAAAACTCCAAGGTTACTTACACTTGTGTATACTAACTCAGTTATATTAATGTGATTTGTTGGTTAATCACATAGGCAAGCTTATGTTATTCATTCGAAGATAACTTGGTGGTACTTCGCTTTGCTTGACTTGTTCCTTTTCTCCTTGATCACTTCACTTTCAACTACTCCTACCACTAATTGCTTACTGCTCTACTACTACTCCTATGAATGAAGAAATTAACAAATGGACGGGGATCCAACCAAATGAAAGCTTGGCAGCAGCGCTACCTCCATTGGTGCAATGATCCTAAGGGATACTCTTAGGATTTTCACACTACCACCTATCTTCCAACCCAACTTGAAGTACAAGCAGAAGGATGAAATGCAAGTAGAACTTGGGAGCGATTGGACTAGATTACCACACAAGGCTTCCTAACAAGCCGCTAGGATGCTAGTGGCCTAGTATATAGATCCCTATCAAACATTCATTAACATCATCATACAACTAGCCATCTACTTCTACTCTAACTACATGAAATGAAATCCTAATTTAATTTGAGAGATGAGAAAAAACATGCAAATGCACCAAAATGATCATATATATCCACCATGCAAGCCACAACAATAAATAAAGAACAATTTTGATAGTACTTTGGCAACAATTCTCCAACATAACTCTCATTTACAAATAAGAACAAAATGGCCTTATATAGAGGCTCAAAATTACGAGTGGCCAAGATTAAGAGGCAAAATCAAGGATCCAAATCAAATCCCAAAAACCCTAACTAGGGTTGCCACCCCATCGGCCAATAAGAAGACACCACCTCATGAATGAATCAATGAAAAAAGGAAAAGTGACAACCAATAAGAAGGCACCAAAATGGTAGCTAATCAGAATTAGACACCTATCCTACCCAAGAAGAGAGGAGAATTTGCCATTTGGGCTTACATCAAATGATCCCCTAATACAATTTTGCCCATTTATTTCATCTTCTTAGCCAAGGCAATGAACTTGGCTAGCCTGTCGTTGACTTCCTTCATGGGAGGGCAAGGCGTGTGCTTCATTTTGAGCTCAGCTGAATTCATCATGTTGCTTACTACTTGCAATGTCTTCTCATGATCCTTCTCATACTCTTTCGCATATCCGATAAAGGCATTGAGGGAGGCAAGGGTGCCCAAATGCTTCTTCCTGATGGTAGCCTTCCCCAACTCATCCAATCTTGATCCAAACTCTGTCTCATTGACGCACTCCTCATTGATACCCTCAAAATCAAGTGCAACCCCAACATCGCTCATCATGGTTGAAATGGAAGTGTCAACGCCTAGGTTGTGATGTGCAATCTCATTTTGTATCTCTTCGAGTATCATCAATCTAATGATCAAGGCAACATATCAAGACTCCACCGTACTCTTTCCTCCTTCATCCACCAACTTGGTTCTTTCCAAATATCTCTCTGGTAGCCCAATAACTGCCCATAGCGTGGGAATGGCTAAGTCCTTGACTGGAAGGAAATCCTCCCACTCCCCTTCAAATGTTTTGAATTTGTCTCTAATAGCCACCAATAACCTGAATATAGAGATAAAGGAAGGCAAGAAATTTCGCCAATCTTGAATTATATCATTGATCCAATCTTTGATTTCATGCAGTTGAGCCAATATCTCTTCTATGTTGTTCCCGATGTCTTGCAGAAGGGCTGCCTAATGCAACTATTGGATAGGCTGGCAATCTCTCTGATACTTGTTTTTGGCCTCCAACTTTACAATACTCTCGCTTGCCTTCCTCAACCTTTCTCTAATTGAAACCGTGCCTTCCTAGATCTCTTCACATTCCATGTCATTCGTGCTTCTTCCCAAGTAATGCTCTACTATCTCATACTCTTGGGCTACAATCTCATCCACTGCCTTGCTAACCTTTGGTATAGCAATCTGAACTTTTCGGTGACCATCATCATCGCTCCTAATTACCTTTGCCACCGTTTTTGCAATTTGTTTATGTTTCTCACTATCTTCCTTTTCCACTAACCCTTGAATATCTTCAACTACCACCCCACCTCTTGACATAAGCATTTGCCTTAACCATAATGGTGCAGTGCATCTCCCAAAATCTAGATTCGGTTCGACTAGCAAAGCATCACCAATAGCCTCAAGCGCCTGGCTTATTTCCTCAATATCAATTGGCCTATCCTCTTCTTCACTAGTGATTGTCATACCATCTCCATGTTGGTTCTTCGAGAGAGGAGAGCATTCGGTACTATCATTGTAACCACTTGATTCTGAATCAAGGCTCACCTCTACCGAGACCCTTTGTCCACTTATATTATCCTCTTGGCTCCTGGCCTCAATTATGCTCTCCCTTGACGGTGTTGCATTTTGTCTCTTTGTTGGAGGCTCCTGATGTTCTTTACTTTTCTCAACCTCCAAATATCTCTTCTTGCTCTCAACTACTCTTTGTTGCTGGCTACTGCCCCCACCTTTCAATCCGACTAACTCCGCTGGATCTTCCTCCTCCGGTTTCATCTTCTCATAAGTAAGGCGTACCTTCCGACTTTGTAATTGCCTTAACTTCTCATTGTACCATGACTCAATGTGTAGATCAATTGTCGTAACTGTCTCTAAAGAAGGATCCTAATGATCATCCCAATCCACTGGACCCAATTCTATTCTATCCATTGTATCATAATCTTCCCCTAGCACATTTTCATCATCGTCTAGCTAATTAGGAATATCAAGGCCTCTCATCTAATTGCCCGTATCATGCCCACTAACAACCTTGAGAAAGCTAGCTTCCTCACATGAAAGTCATCCTATGCATTGGCCCAAAAATCTTCTATAGTAGGAATATGTTAGAATGTGTTTTCGTTAGATGCCTTGATAAGACCATTAGGATCGAATCCCTGTCTTTCTCTATACCATCCTAGATGATACTTCTCTAACTCCTCCGCAGTTGCAAAGGCAACATGATTGGGGCAAGTATCATTGCCTATTCCAAATGAGAAGGTAATCCCTGTCTCACCTTTAAGTTAAATCATCTTGTCATAATGCTCAAGTTGCCTGGTCCACTCCATCAAAACTATTCTATCAGGTGGGTACCTTGGAAGTCTCTTGGGACAAACTATACTTCCTGCTACTCTAATATATGTGTATTGTGGAAATTGGATGAACCAACTCCAATACCTCTTAACTTTTTCTTTTGCTTCCAACGAGAGCCTCATAGCAGGTGTCCCTTGTAATATTCTTATTGTCTTCATAGTGAAGCTGTCATAAAACATCTTATAATCTTTGGTGCTGTGCAAATGAAGTTGTAGATAGCACTCATACATTGCCCTAGCCCATTGCCAACCACTCCTAAGGCCTTAAGTCCAAGATGTTCATATAGCCTCGCAATCAGATAGAAAAGGTATGACCCCGTGTAGAATTGCTTTTGAATTTGTATTGTCCTTAGTTGCAACTCTAAATTTTCACTTATAATTCTAGCCCAATCAAATTTTCTCTTTCCATTTTCAATTTCATCAATAAAATAGTACATCCAATTCTCAAATTGCATACCTTGAGCCACGCCCATAATTCAGCTGAGAAGCACAATAAGGTCGCCATACTCTGATTTGAAATCTGACTTGGTGAGCTTTGACGACTTGGTAACTCCCTTCTTGCTTTCGTGAAACCAATTTTGCTTTAGATGAATGAAGTAGGCATCCTAATTATCCTGAAAGAACTTGGTTGTTTGATCCATCATTACAATTGTCATGCTTTTATGTTGGGGAATATTGAATACTTCTTTGACCACTTGTTCGTTGATGTTGGCCAACACTCTCTTTCCTTCATCAAAAACAATGAACTTGGTCAAAATATCAAACCGGGATGCACACTCCATTACCAATTCCAAACAAGGCAAGGTACGAAGGAAAGCCGCCGCGTGCACAATTCCGCTCTTGTAGATCTTCTTCGCCATGGGAGATTGTCCTTCCTTCAATTTATCCTTCAATTGTACCATGTTCACAATATCGATATTGGTATCACTTATTTGCCTCACTTTCGAGAAGAAGGTGGTCTTAGGCATTATGTCTTCCTTGTCTTTTTTGGTATTCATTCCCTTTGGATTTTTGCTTGTACTAACATCCACCATCCTAAACACTTATTTCTGCCTCTTCGTTCTAAATGATATGGACTACACTTATCAATCTCCAAACTTCTTTCTATCGATGGAATCTAGCTTATTTATGCCTCTCCAAATCCTATCTCTACACTTATAATCGCCTTTCCAACCTAGGGGTGGGACTACCACTTATTTCTACCTCTTCGTTACCTTAGGATGGACTACACTTATATCTCCCAACTTCAGCGTATCAATGGAGATGACGAAGGGGTGGATGATTAGTGCAAGAAGAAGATAAGGTCGACGAACCAAGCAAGAACAAGGAATAAAATCTGCCTTTAAAACCAATCTTCACCTCTAAAAATGAATGAGAATCTTACCTTAAATCTGCCTTCTACCAACAATCGGGCCTCTTCAAGTTCAAATCTGATCTTAGAAAATTCAATCCTCACAAATAATGAATCTCTAGCGAAAATCAGAATTCACCAACCTTGTCTCTCTTGAAAATTCTCCAATATGCAAAATCAGATCTCATGCAAATTCTGCCCCCTTGTGAAATCTGCCCAGCTCTACAAAAATCAGACTTTCCACGACAACCTTGCTGCCCTTTAACTAGCTTCAGACCTTCAAAATTGCCCAACTAGGGCAAAAAAAATCATTGCCCTAAGGAGAAATCGCAATCCCCCCAAGCAAAAATCGCCAACCTCCAAAATTCTGCCCTCAAAATTGCACCTCTACTGAAAATTCGGGTCTGCACTTTAAAACTCTGCCATACTGCAAATTTCAACGAACTAGGGCAGAAAATTGCCCCCTAAAAATCAGAATTGCTGCCTCCAAAATTCGCCCAGGTAGGGCAGAAAATTACTCCTCTAAATCAGACCTTCTGCTGCAAGTGGCCTAAAAACAAATTCGCCCAGGGCAGAAAAAAAATCTGCTCCTCACAAAAAAAATGCCCCTCAAATGAAGAAAGTCACTACCCACAAGGAGGAAAATAGCTGCCAAAAATTGGAAAATCAGACCTCACAATCAACCATGCTCCCCTTCCAAACAAATTCACTGCTCCACAGAATGGAAGAAGTTGGAATGAGAAATGAAGAGGAGGAGCCTCCTCTTATACCAAACTTTTGCCTCCTTGAATAGGCCCTACCTACATTGGAGGGAAATAAAATTAAATAAGGGGTTTAAATTAGCCAAATCCGAAATTACCATAAGCCCTAAAATTGAAATTTTAAAAAAAAGTCATGTAGACCTCTAATATAGCTTTAAATCTTACCCATTGTGGACTCAATAATTTACCTTGAATTTCACACCTCTTAGGCCTTAAAATACACTAAATTTAACACACAACCGGGGCCAAATAAATTTCCAAATTACAAACACTCAGCCCAAAACTATGATTTTAATTTCAATTTCACTTGCTTTGAAAATTTTGAAATCCCTCTCTAGGCAATTTAATATCAACTTACTCAAATTTTGCACTTCAATCCAATTTCAATTTTTTGCTATACAATTTCAATTTGCAATTAAAATAAATCCTTATTTGGCAATTCAATTTCATTCAAAATTCAACTTCACCATCAAAAAAATTATTTTCACCATCAAAGCTTTTTTAAATTTCCAAAACATCTAAGTCCACAAATTCATTTTGAAAATGCTCAAGCTTGTACAATTATATCAAATTTTCAAAAATCCATCTAAGTCTAAAATTTGCAAATTTGTCCAGTGAGATATCATTTTAACCATCAAAAAAATGTTGTTGTTGAATTCTGTTTGGCCTAAGGACAAAATTACATGTTCCAGAAAATCAAGTTTAGCACTAGGTGAAAATAAACCGAACCCCTCCTAGAGATCAAGACGTCCAAGGTGTAAAATTACCAATTCGAAACCTCTAGACAACTCTGAAAATTCATTAAGGCAAACAAAGACTTACAACACTCGCAAAAATTGCCAAGCCCTGCCCGAAAAACGGGGGGTCCCCAAAGTTTTGGGGCAATGGTGTGAAAACCTCACAACAAGACTTTGGGCTCGCAATTATCCCAGAAAATTTCTACTTCTATGCTTCGACAAAGCACACACGAAGGACAAGTCAGCGCTTTTGCATCAAGTTCACACTCGAAAAATCAAAAAGAGGACCCCCCTTGTTTTCAAACTTGATTTTAGTCCTTCCACTAAAACGATGAACTTGGGGGCCACCCTAAACGCTACACTTCATCAGCTTTGCCAAGAAGATCTCGCGCTTTGTCACATTTCTGCACCACCAATTTGTTGGCGCAATCTGAGGCGAATTGGTTCCTTCTCCGAAGCAAATTTGTTTTTGGTTAATTCTTATCTATCTTCTCCGTTGTCACTTTCAACTTGACACTAGGACCCTCAAGGCACCCCACACACGCAAAACGAGAAAGTAAAGTGCGCTCACCCAAGAGTAGCACTGGGATGAGTGACCTCTCGGGAAGTCCCGAGGGATTCTAGAAAGGAGCAAACTCTCAGAGTCTGCTCTTTCTAGAGCTTTTTTGGAGAATAATCTTCCGACCTTTCCGAGTCCCGCATTTGTAGAATCCGAACGGTCGTGTAACGGCCATCTTTCAAACGGTCATGTAACAACCCTTTCCGGAAGTTTCTACTTGTCTATTTATTCTCCATCACATGTATCTTTTTTCTTTGAGTTCAACTGATGAGCCTTCAATAGGCGAAACTAGTTTTGAACAAACTCAATATAAGATTCATGTCTTTATGCTAATTCTGTATGTTTATATTTTTTCTTTTTACGTTTCTGTTCCTCTGCTGCCAATGATTCTCATAAAAAATTTAAGTCCTAAAATTTTTATGGACTTGATGATATTTCTATTAGAGGGAGTAGTCATCAACATGGACTAGTTGTTTTATCTTAGAAGCTCTCCAAGAGTCTCCATGTGAAAAAGGAGTGTGATGTTGCTTCCTAGCCTGACATGCTCCACAAACTCCAAGGTTTTGGATCTGAATCTCTAGCAGTCTAATGACAAGAGCTTCCCAAACAAGCTAAGAAAAATAGTGCACATTAAAGTGCCCATATTGTCAATGCTAGAGTGCACTAATAGAGGAGTATTCGGCTTCCTTAGCAAGCTCCTGAGAATCACTAGAGTCAACAAGTTGAAAAGGCCATGATCCTCAACACTTACGACAATTGTAGACTAATTTTCCCAATTAATAATACTACATTGATGTGAACTTAAAGTCACATCTAGCCATGGAGAATGTCTCAAATTTTGATTAAGAAAAGGTTGAGTTCCATTCTTGGAACATAGTACACATAGGTAAAATCAATCGACTATGGTGTATTGTTTTCCTCCTCCAAAAAATGATTGAATCTAAGAAAATCTAGAAGCAATCTCGATGATGAGTAAAGTGACAGAAGATACCTGAATCAATGTAGCAAGTAGAGGATTTAACATGGTCTACAAGTTTTTTTAGCCATGAAGGCATGAAAGGCAGACTCACCTTGCTCAATGTCCTCCACAACATGTGCTTTAGGCTATAGACCAAATTGCTTGGCTTGAGCAACTTAGTGTTTACAACACTCTAACTTCATATGACCAAACTTATCACAGTAATTGCAATAAATATTTTACTTTTGCTCGTCTTCTGATAACTGAGCAAAGGGGTCATGTTAAGAAGATTGAGCAAACTAATAGTTGCAATTGTCTGTATGAATGGAGTTAGCTGAGGAACCTTGTGTGTTTAAAGACGAGTTGTTCCACTGCCAAATTATTGTTTCCAATGATCTTGTTGTAGAAGCATTATCCAATGGGCTTCCAACTAATCTCGAATATGCTTGATTTTATTGAGATGATCTTGCAGAGGTACCTGGTCATCCATCATGCTCAAGAAGAGCATGTTTTTTAGGAAGAATGTATGGTTCTTATTCGAGGTTTCATGTAAATCATAGTTCAAAATATTGTTATCAGTAACTTATCATTGACTCTTACTCCAAAAAAGTGTTGGAGCTGATTTCTTTAATCTCTTCTGACTAATAGCTTTATGCAATGTCGTATTTAAAACTATTACCAAATTGATTGCTGCGAGACTTAAGCCTTGGCTCAAATCTTTAATCTCAGGAGAACAAGGAGGCTTTGTGGCTGGAAAACAGATTTTCGATGGTACTGTAGTTGCTACAAAAGTGGTTTACTCTATGGCTCTCTACAAAGAGAAATCAATGTGTTAGATGGATATTTTGCAACCAACAGTTTTGTGAAAATCTAGTCACGAAATAGGTAGACCAGCCACAGCGTATGAGATCAAGTCTCTCCTACATTAAAGGGAAGGCTCCCCTTCTCACTGTTCCTTGGATCAACTCAAGGTAAGCAAGAAGTTGAGAGATTTGTGAGGGATGTTACCAATATTCTTTCCTCTTAACTTTCAGGAAAGAATCCACTTACCTGCGGAGCGAGTAATGGGCAAGATGAAATCTCTAACTACACTTCTATCTAGTAGCTAGAAATGGTACCGTTAAACGAACACCAACTCAAAGGCTGATTGAAATCGTACTAGTTTGGCTTTAAGTCTTGTTTTAACCTATCCTATAAGAATGACCTCTCCATTGTGTCATAAAGACTTTTAAAAGTAGGGAATTCTAACTATTTTTCGTGAATTTGAGATATTAATACAAGCTACAGTTTAAACTCCTAGCCTATGTACCACCACAATTGCTCCCAATCAAAGCTTCGACTCTGATTGCTTCTTAACTCACTAAGCTCTTATTATTGAACACACAATAATAACATGAATCAAAGACAATAGGCACAAATTACAGCCAAAGCTTCTGATTTGCTCTATCACAATTGCTTTTAGTCAAAGTTTCGAATCCAATTGCTTCTTTTTTATTCACTTTTCTCCCAAATTCGTAATACACAATCAAAGTTATGCTTGCACAAGTGTGGCAGAGCTTTCTTGCATACAACAAAAGATGATTTCTACAATGAGAGGCAATTCCTTTATATAGGCAAAGGAGTTGAGAAAAAGATGGAGGGAAAAGTGAGAGCAACTCAACCAACTTTGACCCCATCTAACTAACAAGAGAAATTATTGGATTACATGTCTGAAGGGCATGTAGATTGAATTACATATAATTACACAGTTTCATACAATACATCCTCTCCAATCTACAAACATGAAAACTAAAGAAAGAAGAAGATGGAAGAGAATTGAAACAATCCTAAGGATTATTCTGAAGGGCCTTGTACTTGGCGATGCAATCTCGAATGATCACAAGATCGGGAGTTCCTATATTTTGTACCACTACATTCACCTTGATAACCATGGTGTTGTGTCTTTTGATAGCCTCAAACTCTCTTTGATGAGTTGTCCATTGTCATTTGAAAACTTGATGTGATCAAGCTTTTTCTCGTTCAAGTTGTCGTGAATTCTCCTTTGTAGATTGGCACATTCTGGAGTCTGACACTTTGAAAACCTTCTCGTGTTGTCTAAATGTAAACTCGGAGCAACTTTCTAAAAACACCTTTAACTTTCTTTTTCCTTTGAGGCAAAGAGCTTGTTACATTCCCATACGAACTCAGGTTCTCAGACAACCATTGGAAAAATGGAGACCAGATGAATTACCGCTTCTTGAGGATCAAAGCGCGCCTTCTTTATTGAAAGTCCTCATTCTTTATAGAAATTCTGGCATATCTTGACTTGCTGCAACATGAAAGTTTCAATGGGATTGAATCCATCATTAGAAGATATGGATTCTAACTCCATGAGAATATTGCAAAATGGATCTCTAAGGAATAGTATATTCAAAGTATTGATAAGATAGTGAAAAAACATATGCAATGAATTGGATGTGATATGGAAAGTACATGCGGAGGGCTAAGACGGGACCTAAGAAGATGGATGGCATGTAAATGCATATGGGAAAAGGATGAGTTCTTATAAAGATGCCTTGAAGAATGAAAGCTAGGCGCATGGGAATGCATGCAAATGATAACTTTTGACTTTAAAAGTGTGACCTTTAGTCAAAAACGGGTTCTCAAGATGCAATTACATGTAAAGTGATTTACATGTAATCATGGCTTGATGCAATCATGTAATTAGGTTCAAAGGATGAGATTACATGTAAGTGGGTTTGGAAAATAGGTTTATATGTAAATGCATATGAAGGATGGAATTACATGTAAATGCGGATGGAAGATAAAATTACATGTAATTGCATGTGGGGAATGAGATGCAATGTGTTATGGCATGTAATGATGGATGGAGGGTGAGTTTACATGTAATCGCATAGGGAGAATGAGATGCAATGTGCTATGACATGTAATGATGGATAGAGAGTGAGTTTACATGTAATCGCATATGGAGAATGAGATCCAATGTGCTATGACACTTAATGATGGAAGTGGAATGAAATGATGCACTTGCATGAAATGATGAAATGGTGAAGTGTAGTGAAACGTGCTCAAGTCCTTGGAAAAGAACTTGCAACTTCTTCCAAAAGAAGAGAAACAAGAAAGCAAGCAAACAAACAATGAAAACAAGCACAAAGAAAACACATACCTTTGGTCTTAAACTCAAACATGTCAACAAGCAAGTTGCTTTCAAGTGCAAATTCGAATTTGGAATTTGGGAAAAATCCAAAAGTGTGAAAATGAGAGTTTTCATCATATTTAAAAGCAAAATGCATTTTTCATAGCATATATATGGACAAGTGTGCAACTTCAAGCTAAAATACGTATGGAAATAGCAAGATAAACATGAATTAATGAGCAAGATGGAAAATGTCCACTTACTTGGAGATCAAAGAGCCAAAATAGCAAGAATCATAGACTTTAAAGACCAATTCTCCTCCAAATCTAGATTCTCAAACAATAATTTGACGTCTTCCTCACTTGCATTCAACGAATATTAATGAGCAATGAAGGGTCAAACTTGGCATGAGGATGGGAAAAACATGGTCAAAGATCATTTGTGCATACCACGTTTTTGTAAAAAAACGAGTGCTAGGACGTTCTTTGCAAAAATGTGGTCTCTTGCTGCCATGAAACAAGTCGTTTTTGCTATGGGAATGCAAAAACATGTTCATAGATGGCATACATATGGATTCCAACCCCAAAACGATCCATCTTGGTCAAACATGTGATTCATAACTCTCAAATTCTAGGTGTTTTTGTAAAAACGTGATTCATAGAGAGCATGATATGAAGCATTTTTGACATTTAAACGCAAAAATGTGTTAACCAACAGCAATGGCATGGATTGAAATGCCACAAGGATTCCTTTTTGACCAAAAATGCCCCAAATCTAGGTGTTTTTCACTAAAACGTGGCTCCAAAATGCCATGAAATGAACCATTTTTTGCATGAAATTCAACGCCTAGGGCATTATAATGCCAAGAGATGCAAAAACGACCCTCTTCTTGGGGATTTCAAGCCATATCATGGACAGATCTGGGCATTTTAGATGAAAATTGTGTTCTTGGAGGAAGAAAACATCAAATTTTTTGCCTTTGAATCTTCAATTTCGGGTTTAAAATTTGCAAATGCATGAAACATATGCAAAATGCATTCTCCAAGAGGGATTACATATTTTAAAAATATGTTTTTGCTCCCAAGATGCAAAACGCACTCAAGGAGGGTGATTGCACATTTTAAATAACATGTTTTAACGAAAAACTCATTCTTCAAGCCTCATTGCATATTTTAAAAACATGCAAAACTCACTCTAGGAGGGTCATTGCACATTTTATAAACTCAAATATACATTGCTCACAATAGGAGGGTGATTGTATATTTTAAGTTAAAGGCATTTACATGCTTTTAGTTCAAAAACTCATTCTCTAGGAGCACTTGAATATTTACATGCAAATGGGTTTGATGGACATGTTTGCACAACTTAAGTGATCAATTAAGCACATGTTTCTATAATTTTTTAAGAAATATCACTTAATTGGGTCATATTTACACTATATAGTTAAATTTATACTGTGCAAATATCATTCAAAAAGTAATATTTACTAAGATGTTTTGAATTAAAACTCAAAAATTAAATCAAACTATATAATTAATATAGTCACTTAAGTGAAAAATTAAAAAGTAACTCAACATGAAAATAGAACATAAAGTGCACTATAGCCACTTAAGTGATAACTTTAAGTGATAAAATAACTTAAAAACATAACATAAAGTGGATTTATGTTATATTTTTCAAAAAGTGAATGTCAACTTTAAAATATAACATGATATTTTAAATCGTGCACTTGCACCTGACGAGTCCACCTTTTGGGCACTAAAATGGTCATATCTTTTGACTACCAAGGCCGATTGAGCTCTAGTATAGACTAAATCAAAGGGAAAACCGTAGGTAATGATTTGAGCAAAACCAAAAGACCAAAAGCTAGCAAACACACACTCAAAAACAAACAAAAAGACAATGAAGGCTTCAAAAATCAAGCATAGGCTCAACAAACAGAAAAACTAAAAGGACTTGACAAAAGTCTTCAATAAAAAGATTCATTATATCAATTGGAGTTGATTGGTTGATCAATATTATTCAATTAAATAATGAACTAAACTTAGAGAAATGGGAAACTAAGTTGAAAAGTTTCGTACAATTATCCTACATTTGGTGGTGACAAAATACAAGACAACAAAATGCTTATAAAGTTGAACATGGGTAAAGCTTATGATAGCGTCAAATGGTCTTACTTGGTGAAGGTGCTGAGAACTTTTGGGTTTGGCAGTGAATGGATAAAGTGGGTCGTGAGTTGTGTTACTCCTTTTTGTGTCCTCGCAAATGGTGAGCCTTCTGTTCTTTTTAAGGCCTCTCGTGGTCTTTGACGGGGAGATCCCCTCTCTCATTACCTCTTCATTATAATTGCTTTGAGTGTAGGGAAATTTATCAAGGCTTGTGTGTAGCAAGGGAAGATTTAGGGCTAAAGTTGGAAAGAGAGATTCCCCCCCCACTCTCATCTGCAATTTGTTGATGACACTGTTCTTATGGGCTTAGCTAAAGTCATTGAGGCTAAGAACTTCAAAAGAGCTCTGAATATTAATATGGCAGATTTTAGGCAGAGAATCAATGAAGATAAGCCCCTTATCTTTTTCTTTAATATGCCTAGACCTATTCAAAATAGTATTGCCAGAATCTTGTGTTTTCAAGTCAGGGATTTTCCATTTGTTTATCTTGGTATTCTCGTTATTGTTGTTTCACTACCCAAAAGATTTTGGCAGGAAGTTCTAGATAAGTTCCGCAAAAAGGTCTCTCACTGGACTTACTATAAAATTCAGTTTTCCCAGGTCTTAATTAACATCTAACAACTCAAAGAATACGGTTATTACTTCGTTTCATAGGAAGACAATTATATCATTCATGTTCATGTGAATAAGATTTACTGTTAAAATCAATTAGACAAAATTTCTTAACTAAAAACTTGAAATACCATCAAATGAAATTACTACAGAAATTTGAAAACCACATAACTCGGAAAATTGAGATTGAAATCAAACTAGGGACGCTTCCACAACCACCCAAGTTAATCCACAAATACACTATAACAATTACACATGACGACTATCATCTAAAAACCGATATCAAAATCAAATAATGATCACAATTAAATACCACTATATTTAAAACTAGGGCATCATATACCACTGTAATAATTAGGGCATCGTTTACTATCGGTTCATTTAGGGCTTCTGATACCACTAATTCGAATTAGGGCTTCAGTTACCACGGTTTCAATTTAGGGCTTCCAATACCACTGATTCAAATTAGGGCTTCCGCTACCATGGATTCAATTAGGGCTTCAGATTCCTTTCCTTCTGATTATTTAACTGTGACAATAACTCAAGAGTAGAAAATATACTTATATTCGTTATACAAAATAAATGAAAAACAATCCATAAATCTATTTCTTGCATCAAGGTGTAAAATAACGGTAACAATGAGATAACTCAATTTAATCTTACCTCTTTCTAAATAAAAGTGATAATACCTATTTCTGATAAACAATTGAATGCATAGCTTATCTCTATCTGACGCACGACTGACATCTTAGGGAGAGGTGAAACATTGTCAGGGGCTTAACCACCCAACCTCGGACAAAATCTTATCCCCTCACGATCTCCAACGAGAAAGGCCCTCCCTACCCAGAACAGACAAGGGTCATCTTGTCATCCACTGGGCTTCCTGGTATTTTAACATGCAACTTGGCAGCAAGAGATCACAATTTATGTATGAGTTATTAATTTATTCATATAAAAAAATGATAATCATTGTTCGGTCATATCTGGTACTGATTCATGTTATTGATGATTCCTTTCTCTCATCTCATCCCCTTCTTCTTGGCTACACAGCTAGGTGAGTTCCAGGTATTTGGAATTTTTAGAGCAGACGACTCTCTATTATTCAAGAAGATTACATAGATCCATCATTTCACATTCTGTGATTACATAATTATGTTTTTTAAAGATTTCAAATTTGAATGTTTAATTAATTAAATTAATCATAACTGGTTCCTCTTCCGCATTCTGACAGGTTAACTTCACCTCTTCACCATTTCATGGCTTCTGCACCGGTGAATTCCTCGGCGTTACAAAAACTCTGAGTTTGTTCGGAAAATTGTGATAGCATGTGCATTGATGTTGATTTATAAAATCAATCAAGCATTTAAACATCTGCCAATTGAATTTGTAAAAGATGTATTCTCAAGGTTACTCAAATAATGATCTCTGATGCACTTCAGAAAACCAACAACTAGTATTATATATTTATCACAAACTACTATGCCTAGCTGGCTATGGATGAATACTAAATCAGAAAAGAAAAGAGATGGAACATTTTTAATTTATTCTCTAACCTAACATTATGTAGTGAGTTTAAATCCACTGCTTTTGCTTTACACCTCTTTACCTATTTTGGCAATACTGCCGATGAATTCCTCGGTGTTCAAATGTACATATTTTCAAATTCATCTCTGTGTGATATAACTGGTTATATTGAATTTTTTAGTTGAGTTATTTAATTACAAAGCATTGACATGCTTTCATGATTAAATAACAACAATATTTGATAGACTCCATATTCTAATATCTATACAATATTCCTTAAAACTCGGTCTGAAATTAAAGAGACATCAATGTTATGTTTTCAATGTGACAAGGCACAAGAATATAACTAGTGCGATACATGAATAAAAATACAAACACGTTTTCTTTAATATATATATGGTTTTTGAATATTATTTGCAACCCGACTAGCTTAGCAAAAGAAGAAATACAAAAGGAAATACTTGGTTCGATTGTATTCTTAATTGACACATCATTTATATTGGAATGAACTGAATCAGGAGTACGGACTCCACCACTGGCTCTGATTTCCACAAACAAAAATGTGAAGGAGAAGTTCGGTGAATAGTATTCTCAGGCGAAACGTATCTCAGTCAGGATGTATCTCAATCGGAAATGTATCTCAGTCGGATTTAATTCAGCTACTTAAAGAGTCACCGATGGCTAAGAGAAAGAATGAAAGGATTCCGTTGTGATACGATTATGAGACTATTTAAAAAGAAAGAGCTTGGCTCTTCGGCTACCAACACTTATAAAGAAAACCATTCAAATTCCCAAGATGACCATTCAAATACATCAAAAATTCAAAAAGATAAAATAAAAAGGTTGGAAAAAAAGATTGTAAAACAATTGGAATTGCCAAAATATTAATCGATTAATATGTTAATCAATTAAAAGCAAGAATATTAAAAAGAAGAAAGAGTAAAGTCGAAAGATTATAATTTGAATATTATTATTATAATCTTATATATTTATAAATGTACATGTAAACATCACTTTATTAAATTATTAAAATATAATGATGCCAAATCATTTTTATATTATATGCACGTATATAAATTATTATTAAAATAATATGATGAAAGATAAATTAAAATCCTTTGAGATATGTTTTATATTTTAACTCAATTATTTTAATTAAATTAATTATTTAAATAACTCATGCGGTTCGACAGTTGTATCCTGTTTCAAATCGCTAGGTCCTCTACCCGTCTGCCCAGTGATGGTGATGCCCTGCCTAATTCTTTTCTGACAATGCTTCCACCCAACTGACATACTCCCTACAAGGAAATTCTCCACCGTTAAATTATATTATCATCATAATAAATTATTTAAATAATCACAGCGGTTAACCATCTTCTTAATTCCATCAATTTGTGATTAACGATCAACTAACATGTCATCTTCACTTGAAATCACAACGACTAACTATCTTACCATTTTGCTAGATTATAACAAATTAAATTGCCAACTGACTACATGCAAATCCCAACGGCTATATTTCAAGTTAGGTCAAAAATTGGGATGTAACACTTACAGATGGTTATCTTCGGTTGGAAGAGTGACCCTCTTCAAATTGATTATCTAAGCCCTTCCTTTCTACCGATGCTTCGTGCAATAGGGCCCCTTCTAACTTTGTTTAGGAATTTGATTTTATGTCTAGACAATTTCTATGGGTGGGCAATTTATCCTCCACAAAATGGATTCTAATTAAGTAGGACTCAATATGTAGAACTAAGCAGGAAGGTGGTCTTGGTCTTAGGCAGACTCAAATGGTTGGTCAGGTCCTAGCTGCTAAGCTGTAGTGGAGGTGGTGTTGTCACCAAGATCAAGATTGGGCGAAGATTATTACTACAAAACACCTAGGAAAGGTTGAACATTGGGATGTCCCCGCTATAAGTTGAAAGGTAAAGGATCTATTATATGGAATACCCTCAAAAGAGGGACCAAATTGATCAAACAGGGGCTATTTTGGATTTGTCATAAAGGCTTTGAGGCTTTATTCTGGATGGATTCGTGGGATGGGTTTCCACCTCTCTTTTCTAAGTTTCCACATCTTTGCCCCCTGACTTGTATTTTTCTTGAAGCTAAATAGACTAAGGTGGAAGACTATAAAACTTCACGATAGTGGGACAAGTGGGCATTTTTAGTTGGAAAGAACCTCATGAATAGCCTCCTAGTGGATATGCGGAGGAATGACAGGAACTTGGGAGAATCCTTGCAGGTAGGGTGTCCTAATCTTCAGAGGAAAGGGATGTGTTCACATGGGGCCCCAAACCAAAAGATAAATTCACAATTACCTTTAGATACCGAGAATTGCTAAGGCAACTCTATGGGGATGGTGAGGTGCATTGGTGGAAACAAGTTAGAAGTCACTTTTCCTGGCCTAAGTGTAACTTCTTCATGTGGTTGGTGGTTCAAAATAGATGTCTCACTTGGGATAACTTATGCAAACAGAGATTTAAGGGTCCCTCTATGTGCCTTCTTTATAGAGGTAGTGATGAAACCTCCTCCCATATTTTCTTCTCTTGCCCATTCAAGAGAAATCTGGCATTGTTAGTGGGGGCTATGCAACAAACCCTGCTTTCATGTTTCTACATTGTTGGACTTCTAGGATTGGTTAGTACACCCCCTGCTTACGTTGCATTTCTGCATACAGCATGGAACATTGGAACCTCCTTTATTTTATGACAAATATGGTTGGAAAGGACTAGAAAGGTTTTTTAGGAAAAGAGTACGATGAGACACCAATTATGGATGTGAATCATCAATGGTTTGCAAGAAACTCAACTAGCCAAGTGTGATATTTCCAGTGGGGTGGAGCCTAGGGACTTGCCTATTATTCAAAGGCTGCCTACTATTCAAAGGCTCAATCTGGAGGGTTGCCAATCCCATTGTTCCTCATTGTTAAAATTTTGAGCCCAGATATTAAGATAAACAAAAATAAGGAATAGACAAAAATGGATACAAGAAACACACAAAATTACTTTGGGAAAACCCTTCCTCTTGAAGGGGAAAACCCATCCACACGAGTAAAATATCACTTTATTGATAATAAAATGTTTGAGTACAAAAACTTTTCACTTGATTGCTTACAATGAACTGAGCAATCACATAAATAGATTGAATTGAGACTCTTCAAAGGTCTCTTCAAATTTCTGGTACAAGAGCCTTCATATTTCCAAATATTCAACATTTCATATTTCCATACGCATGCCTCTCCGCATGACATATGACACATGTCTTTTTACATAATATTAACTAAAATAATACCACAAATGTCTTCTTCAGCTAAAGATGACCATAATCATCATAACATTCACATTTCCATTTTATAAAATCGGAGATAAAGATCTCTATCGCCGCTACAATCTTCAACATTCATCATGTATGGCTCGCCATGGGAGGAATGAGATTTTGATGGATGGGTGTTGGGAACCCCCCTATTGATATTTTGAAGATTAATACTAATGGATCTTCTAAAGGAAATCCTGGGTATGCTAGACTTGGAGGTGTTGGCAGAGACTCGTTTGGGGTGGTCTAGTTCTTCTTCTCTACTTATTAGGGCTAACACACAAGCAATTTTATGGAAGCCTTGGCTATTCTTTATGCTCTAAAGAGATGCTGTGCTTTGGGTTGGACGAGGGTCATATGCATATCTGACTCTCAAGTGGTTATTGACATGCTAAATAGAGGGGTAACAAAGGATAGTAACTAGGCATTTGGTTGGTGTGATCAAACACATTGCCAAGCTAACACTTTCTCTAGAGTATGTTACCTTATGCCATGTTCCTCGGGAAAGGAATAAGGTAGCAGACTATTTGGCTAGATGTGCCTCTAAATACAGAGGAATGTGGGATGTTAAGGACTGGAGTCAATTGTCTTGTGAATATTCTAATTTACTAGAGGACTTTGTTATGGAGCATATAAGGATTTATCTTGACTATTGGCTAAGTGTTTTGCTTCCTAGCTACTTTGTACTTTCTTTTGTGATTCAATAAGTTTTTACCCCTATTCTCAAAAAAAAGACACTCATTATATAGTTTACAAAGACAACGTTATTAGAAATATTCTAATAACAAAAGAATAAAAGAATATTAGAAACATTCTAATATTTATAAGATACACAATATTTACCATTAGAAGAATAATAAATAGATATTCCAAAATATTATTCTAAATACTCAAGAGGTGACTCAAACTCTAAATGGGGACAAGGGTTAAATCATGTAATTGAAATAAAATGAGTGATTAAAAAATGTTAGGAAAGTCATTGAAAATTTGATTAAACAAGCTGAAATGAATTTGACAATGGGTGGAAATTCACGAAAACAACCAAAAGTCAAATCTAGCATGTGATAGAAATTTAATGTCAAAGTGGTAGGGACATGATGGCAATAGTGACGTGTCCCTTGGACATGATGGCAATAGTAACATGTTCCCAATGTTTTTGTCAGAAACTTACACAAATTGTTTAACGGTACCTGTTATACCTAGATCCAATTCTATAGCTCAATAACATGTTCCTACACATAGAAAAATGGGGAATAAGGGTGAAACAAGGATTCGCCTCAACCAAACCCTTGTTTAGGAATCAACCTTAAATTGAAATAAAAGAAAGCATGATGTCGTGTAGCAAAGGCTAGATCTAGAAAATGAAGCATATCATACCTTGTAGATGCAAATACTTCTTTTAATGTGATCAAATGTGTTGATGCAATAGCTTTGACTAAACACATAAACCCAAAAGGAAATCATGAAAGACAAAACCTCATGGTATAGATATTGTGATTCGCTGCAATGTTTGATTAAGGAGAAAAGAGAGAAGACTTGAATGAAGATAGATGGATGTGAATCTCCTTCCTTGATAGAAAACTCCTTTGCTTGGCATCCAATGGCAGAAAGAAGCAAGATCTATGGAAGAAAATATCTTGATTGCTTGAAAAGAAAGAAGACTTGAGTGTTTGAACTTGATGTTTCTCAATTGCTTGATTTGCTTCCTTGCACATGAGAGCTTGACTTACACCAATGGCTGCAATTTTTGGAATCTTGAACATGGATGCTAACAATAGATAATGGATGCTTGATAGTAGATGGATCATGGATCAAAATGAGGAGAGATAGGGGGTTTACATACATCTCGCAGCATTTCAGTTTTAGGGGTCAAGAATTGAGAAGGCCAACCAAGTGACGAGATCTCCCTCCTAAATCATGGCATGGGCCTTTGGGCCAAATTTGGGCCCCATTCTCCTAGTTGTGAGCCCAAATTTGATCTAGGTGCCACGGATGTAAGGTGAGTGCAGGATTTCCAATAATAACTCATTCTAATGTCAAGTTAGGTCATGAAGGCCAAAAATAAGTATACAAAGCCTAGGTGAGGAATGAATTGTGGATTTAGATGAAAAATGAAGGAATGTGCCTAGAAATAAGGGTCAGTCTCGAGTTAAAGTTAGATTGGAAGGAATGGATGACCTATATTGAATGTATGTATCCTTTAAGTACCATATGAGATCCTTCCAAAGAAAATACAGTAAAGTAGGCACAAAATGGTCCTCAAATTGATCACATTAGTGCTTACAAGTTAGGACTATATATAAATAAAATAATATAAAACCCTTATTAGCACTTCATTAAAAAAATTAAAGAAAACTTTAAAAACTCTCCTCTACCCAGCAGCAAACTACCAATCCACCACCCACCCTCCATTTGACCAACTAGTTGTCCTCCTTGAGTCATTTATACTGTTCACTCAATGATAAAGTGAGATTCAGTCTCAATTGCTCCCAACTTGCAGAACATGCAAATCCTTTGTTTCCACTCCTCTTTGTGTCTTTTCCATCTACTCGTCTCACATCTGATTGAATAGAAATTGACTCTGACTCTAACAATGTTTAACCTTATAGCAGTAAATTCAATACCCCTTCATATTTTAACCCAAGAACACTCCAAGTTCCTACACCTGCCAAGGCCCAGATTATTATCCACCCGAACATCCCGGCCAGGTACAATTGTTCAAGGGCATGACGAGGATGTGCACTTAGTGTCCATGGCTAACACTAAAATGAACTAAAACCGACTTCTCGGAAACAACTTCGGCTAAATCTGATACAAGATGTTTGCCATACAGGGTAGCGTAGGAAAAGAGTTTTACAATAGAATTTCACAAGAAAATACTGACCACATTAAAAACGACATTCAGATGATTTTTCACAAGAGTTAACAAGTGTGAAGAAGAGGATAGAATCAACTGACCTCATTGTGTTTTCTTCATATTCCTCCCATTATAAATTCAATGCGGTTACCGCAAAGGAAGGATCCATCTGCTGCTGTGTTGAACGACCCATGGAAACATGCTTTTTAAGTTCATTTGTCGAAAACAATGATATCCTACCGCTCAAATCACAGGGCTGCGCAATCGTTCTCATTTACTACCAGCATACAAAGGGGAAAGCGGAAGGCGCGCATATTAGAGTTCAGAGTGAACCAGGACCCTAACGTACCGAAAGCTTTCAAACAATTCAAATCGGTTCACTTTCCCACAACAATAAACAAATATGGGTTAAACGATTATATATGTGCGCAGAAAATATATATTTCTCGTTGGTTCTGTATAGATTGTGATATGAATATCAGGATTTAACTGTGTGATTTTGAGTCAAACTCGATGACCCATATTTCATGAGTAGTGATTCAACATGAATCCATCTCTCATGAGAATAAATGGAACACTTAGCACTCATTGGATCTAGGTGATGCTCACAGGGGTGAAGCACCGGAACTTCTCGAGAGGTCACCCATCCCAGTACTACTCCAGCCTGAGCGCGCTTAACTACAGAGTTTCCTCCATAGTTAAACCCAAAGCTTGCAACCCCATTTGCAAAACCTTCACCAAGTGTTGTGCCTTATGAACCATTCATTAGAAAGCCCCTTAAGCTCATCAATTGATAAGTAGGAGATAATTTCCACAGCTAGTCAAATTGTGATATGAATATCAGGATTTAACTGTGTGATTTTGAGTCAAACTCAATGACCCATATTTCATGAGTAGTGATTCAACATGAATACATCTCTAGTGATTTGTATAGATTTTCAAAAAGTGTAAATATTTTTGAAAATATCGGTATAGAATTATTCTTTTAATTATAATTATGTATGTGTGTTTTTGTGTGTGGATATGTATATGTATATATATGTGTGTGTGTATTTTTATATATTTATATATTTGTTTGTTAGATGAGAACGGTTTATCTTTTTGTTAATTTGTAAGATCGAGTAGTTTACAAAGAAATTAAGATTGGATGGGTGAAGGTCATTTTTTATGGGGTCTCTAGGGGCAACCTTGGTCCAGGCAAGTTTGGATGTGTGGTGAGAGACCACAATGATAGAATTATTAGTGTGAAGTCAAAATATGTGGGTGAAGCAACAAATAACATAGTCAAGTTCTAAGTTGTTTTATTTTATGTTTTAAAAGCGATATGGACTTGAAAGTGGAACACAAGCACCTAGATGATGACTCTCTAATTGTAATCATTGTTGTTTGGAAAAACACAAACGCAAATTGGAAGCTTGATAGATGGTTAAAACCAATTAGTTCTAGATCTCAAATTAATTCATCAAAATTGTGATGGCAATATGCTAGTAGATGAACTACTAAAAAACTAACTATGTAAGCATTGATTGACTTGTCATATAATCTCTCATCGAGTTGGCATTATTCTCTAATGTTAGATGTGGACACTGGCGACACCAAGGTGTTAGGTGATTAAACCTTTCTGGCATATTTTGTAGAACCTAATTTCATTGGAATTGTGACATAGTCATGGTAAGAGATACCCCAATGGAGATGGTTTAATCCATGTAACTAGAGACAATACAATGGATTTGCAGTCTCATAAATAAAACAACAGAATGAGCAAACTAAAGTGATATTCTCATTATCATAGAACCAAGGATTTACATCAAGTATGCCTACAACATGTAGTTTGCATTCCCTCGGCACACATGCTTAATTACAATGGAAAGCTATCAATTAAAATCCTCCAACTCCTCCTATTCTTGAGACTACTCTCTAATAAGGAATTGCTACTACCATTATATACAAGATCACAAGCCACGAGTAGGCCAGACCAATTACATTCACCAAGAAAGTAGGAAACATATTGCACCATATAAGTTAGGATCCAAATCATATAGATCTCGTTACATAAATTAAGAAAGCCTTTGTGATTCAAGACATGAGTCCACATGTGATCTAACAACATTTAGATGTTTGCAAGATAGCACTACTGAGCGAGATTTAGCATCTCATTATCAAAACCACCAATTGTTTGCAAGAACGGGTAGAATAAGTAAGAATTGACCAATCTTAAGAAATCTCCATCGGGAATGAACTAATCTAGATGCAAACCCAAATATAGATTACATATGATGTCTAGAACAAGCTATCTGGATTGCACAAGATATAGAGACAACCACAAGAATCATGACAAAAAACACATAAACTAGCTAATAGGAACGTGAACAAAAAGGAAATATTTGTGGTTGACACGAGGTTGCCAATTTCCCAAGGATGTTCCTACATAATACACCCCAAATAAATAGAAGATGTTCTATAAAAGGAACTTATGAACATCTTGCAAGATTCATGACATAAATCCCATGTTCATTCTAGGCCCAAATATCCTCCTTATCTACAATAGTCACAGACTGTGAATGGTTGCTCCTATTATTGTCGTATCCAGACTTCACAATCCCAGTTATATACCTTTCCTCTCTAATACTTCTACCCATGTTTTGGTCACCAAACTCATGCAACTTGCTTTGCCACAAGTTTTCAATTAATAAACAAGCATTGCTTGTTGAAGTGGTTGGGGCACCATTTTGTTGTTATCAGTCACAAACACTTTCTCAGATTTAGATCTAAGCATAAGATCCTTCCTTAAATGCACAACCTCATAAGCACCCTGGGGCACATGTTGCACATCATTCTTCATCTGATCTAAAGTGTAAGTCTTCATCATGCTCAAGTTATTTTCTCTTCTTCCTTCTTCTTTCAAAGGAGTTAAAGTGAACTTCCTCCCATTCTTCAAAATGGTAACAACATTCCTTCTAACGAAACATGAAAATCCCTCAAGTTAACCACATCGCATTATACCTCATCCTTATAAGACCTAGTGTTGAAGTTAACCCAACATTTCTCTTTTACTTCGACCACATGATCATCTTGAAACCAACTTATTCCATAAGGTCAAGGGTATTTCAATCTTCTCCAGACAAGTTTTTGTATTGTCGCCTCTAATACAAGGTTATTTGTTTTACCACCATCCATAATAACCTTACAATATTTGCCTCCTGGTGTGAAAATACTCCTAATCAAGCTCCTCCTTTGCATAGGATCAGCTTCTTTCTTACTCAACATACTTTTCCTAAGCATGAGAGATTCTCCTATTTTAGGTACACCTATGAATTATTCAAGTTCATTGGTGGAATGTTCCTCATGTGCCACAAGATTTTTTTTTCCAATGCTCTTGTTAGAACATTGAAAAGATCTATGTCCTAAATTCTCACATTTGAAACAAGTACCTTTGAAATCTTTCCTACCACTACATCTCCTAAGAATTCTTTGATCAGACTCTTCTTCAACCACTAACTTCTCTACGCCTATGTTATCAATGTGTTTGTCCCTTCCTCTAGGGGTTTTTTTGGTCCCTTTTTCAACTTATCTTCAATCGAGGGGTCATATTATTAAGCATCTTCAAATGAATTGATCATGAACATGCTTAACTAATCCTGGCACATTTTCCTTAGATGACTCTAAGTGTCCATATCTAATTGTTATCTTGAAAAGCTCCTTTGTATACTCCACACTCAAATCCTTTTTCTCCAGGTTCTACAACTTCTTGAACAAGTCCAATCCACAGTCCTTCAATATGAATTTTGCCCTAAAGTCTAGAAACCATAACCCTCCATCTCGAGATCTCGGATTCACCATTATCTTCCCTACACTTTTGTAATAATTTCCACCATAAGGAAGGATGACCTTTGTATGATCTAACCTAAGCCTTTGTAGATCCTTAATATCTTCAAGCTCAAAGTAATCCTCCAATTCACCAATCCAGTCTATCAAATCCTCAAGATGTAATGAACCAAAGAAATAAGAAACACTCATTCTATGACTCTTATGCATTTGTGTTATAGCCTTAACAATCTTTCTTCTTCTACATGGATCTCAACTTCAATAGTTTCAAGATCTTCAACAGGTTCCTCATGTTCATCTGGAGTCTCAAGATTCTTCCTTAATCTAGTTAGAGCCTAATGCAGGAGCATCCTAGGGTTTATAGCAATCCTATATAATTGGAGGTATTTTCACTTTGGAGTTGTGGACTCGATCAACAAACAGTGGTGCTCAGTTAATGAAGGGTATTGTTGTGGCTGAGGTGCTCAGACGTTGAAGGGGTTTGGTCATTGTTGGAGCTTGACATCTTCTATGTGCTCAACATGTATTGGTTGCTCGACATGTGTTGGTTGCTTGACAGATATTGTGCTTAACATGCATTGGGTGCTTGACATGCACTGGGAGCTTGGCGTGCCCTAGGAGCTCGATAATGCTTGTGGTTTGGCTGATGCTCGGCTTGGTTTCTCTGATGTTGGGTCTAGTCTTAGTTCCTGTAGGTCTCAAGTTGTTTGTGAGCCAAATTTGGGTATTTAATTTGTGTTGTAGCCGACTTGTGGCTCAACATATATTTAAAGTACGGGTTTTAATTTAATTTGTAATGAACTAGGCTGACTTGTGGCTTAGTTGGGTATAAGTGGGGGTTCTTGTGGAGTCTTTATAAAAGTGTGATCCATCTCAGAGAAGAGGATGCAAACTTTGAAGGGCTGGTAGCTGTGTCTAGAAAACTAGGAGATTGCTTGGTGGGCTTGCGAGCACAAGTTAATATTTCCTTGGGGTTTTGTTCCAGAGTGCAGATCTAGACTAGCTAGGATTAGAGTTGGGATTGGATCTTTGAGGGATCTTTCATAATTATTTTGTAATTGTTGTTGTATTTGGCCCTAACCCAAAAGGCCTTACAGTCGGGCATATTGCATGTAATTAGTTAAATCTATGAATAAAGAGTTGTGATTTGGTATCAGATCTTGCATTCTTGTTGTGTTTCCATTGTGTGGTTATTTGCTAGGGGCTAGGACATATCCTTTGGGGATTCTCCTACCTTGTACTACATTAGGTAGTATTAGGGCAAAGGTGTTTATGAGTGTGTAGATAGATTTTCAAAGCTAAGGCAGTTTGCACTAGGACTTGGGTGAAGGCTGGAAGAGACGGTTGATCTAGTGGAGTTGATTGATCTTTTGGATTTGTGGATCTATTACTTAGGGTTTGTGAAAATCTTGGAAGATTCCTCCACAAATATTGGACCCTAGGGCAATTGATGATCTTAGTGATGTTGTAGAAGAAAGGATCTCAAAGAAGATTAAAGTGGAATTCAAATTTGAGATGGCATTGATGAAGAGTGACATGATTGCTGAAATTGTGAGTGCTTTAGGTGGTGTACCTAGGCATGTGGGTGCTGAAGATGTTTATGAGGAAGTTTCTGAAGACTTTGAAATTGTTGGATCCAAAGGTGAGGACATAACTGATTGTGTGGAGAGACCTATTGGAACTAGGGCTAGTCAGTTTACTAGACCTATGGAAACTGGAAAATTGTGAAGTTGAAAAAAATCTAACTCTGGAAAATTCTGAAGTTGAAAATAATTGTAACTTTGGAAAATTCTAAAGTTGAAAAAAATTGTAACTCTGGAAATTTTTGAAGTTGAAAAAAATTATAACTCTGGAAAATTCTGAAGTTGAAAAAAAAATCTAACTCTGGAAAATTGTGAAGTTGAAAAAAAATTCCAACTATGAAAAATTATGAAGTTGAAAAAAAATCTAACTTTGGAAAATTCTAAAGTTGAAAAAAACCTAACTTTGGAAAATTCTGAAGTTGAAAAAAATTCTAACTCTAGAAAATTATGAAGTTCAAAAAAAATCAAACTCTGGAAAATTTTGAAGTTGAAAAAAAAAATCTAACTTTGGAGAACTGTGAAGTTGAAAAAAAATTCTACCTTTGGAAAATTGACACTTAGAATTTTTTTGGATTTTTGGGTCTTGTCACCAAGGTGCGCAAGGTGCACTGCTCCAAAGGTGTGCTAATTTTTTTGAAGGAGTCAAAGGTGCGCTGACAATTAATTGCCAATTCTAAATTTAGAGCTTTTTATGCACCAAAAAAGCATTTTGATGATAGTTCAACTCTTAGAGACACCCAGAGAAGGCCAAGCTTCCATTTTTAGAGCTTCAAGTGTCTCAGATCCTCTTACAACTTCCTTCTTCTTATCTACGTCTTCTTTCATTGTTTTTAAGTCATGTAAAGGCTCATGCACCCATTAATTGATATAAACAAGGGTGGAGTCCTACATAGCATCATTTAGAGAGTCAGTCTGTATATAATTAGATTTTTTTTATTAATTTAGAAGCATATGTTTGCATTAATATATTTCTCACTCTCAACACAAATTGAGGAGATGATTTCTTATAAATTCAGCAATGTAACATGTATTGTAGGCCGTTATTTTGATGCAGTAGTATATGCTATTAGTGCTCTCATTCGGAGTGTAGTTATTCTTGCCTGAGTGTGTTATATTTTGTGAATGTATGTTCATGGAGTGTAATGGAGCCAATAGTTTTGTTGTATTATTTTGATTGAGCATTCTTTTAATTCTAGTGTTTTCCATATGTTTACCAATTCTATTGACATACTTAGTTGAAGAAGAGATCACTCTATTGTTCCTACATAGCTTTTTTGTCTCGCATGAGCACACTTTTCGTGGTCTTGCAATCTAATGAAAAGTAAAACATCTTATGATTACTAAATTCCCATTGACAATTGCATCAATGGAATTAAGGAAGCGTTGCTCCTATTTTTATTGGTTACCTATCAATCTTTTCAAAAGCTTAACTCACAGACGTGTTGTTTCCATGGCTTATGTCTGTTAGGGATTTACTTTTCAAGTAATTTTCTTAAACTTCTTGTTACCCTATCTTCGTTATTTGCTTTTACAAACACTTGGTTAATTTAGGAATTCATATAGTTGCATAGTTAAAACTGCATTCATCATAAACAAAAAAATACAAAAAATATATTTCTTTTTGTGTGGTTATTTTTTGAGATAGCAAAAAAATTCAATATTTTATCTAAAATTGGTCAGAACCAACAAAGACCTCCTTGTGAGCACTCACATTTATCTTCTACCGAGTGGATTCCGGTAGATCTCAAGATTGCCCGAAACCTTGGAGTTGATCCCAAATCAGCTTTTCAAGAGAGGAGTTCGAAAGGATTCCTACCATTAAGCATCGTGCAAAATGACAACTCAACATGTCCTAAGGTTGGTGATAGAAGAGTTGTTGTTGTGAATGAGATTGAAGTCCAAGATAGTCAACTTGAAAAAGGAGAGAATTTGTTTGCTCGACAAGTGCTGATTGGTCAGAGGAAAATGAAATCTTGTTAGAGGACTAATTTGTTCAAGACTTGTTGTAACATTGGTGGTAACATCTACAAGGTAATTATGGATGGTGGTAGTATTGATAACCTTGTTGCTAAGGAGATGGTTCAAAAACTTTGTTTGAAGAGAGTGAGACATCCTTATCCTTATGGGAGTGGTTAGTTGCAAGGTGAGCATGCTTGGAGGTGAGAGAGCAGTGCCTTGTTGATTTCCAGATTGGCAGTATAAGGATAAAGTGTTGTGTGATATTATGGACATAAATAGTTGTCATGTGTTGCTTGGTAGACCTTGGTAGTATGATTGTAGGGTTGTACATGACTGTGTCAAGAATATGTTTACAATTGTGAAAGGTTGCAAGAAGAATTCCTTGATTCCTTTGCAAAATGAAGAGCTCAATAGGAGGAACCTAAGTATTTGTAGCTAAGTTAAGTTTAAGTATTTTGAAAGGGTTGGAGATTAACATGGAAAACATACTTGTAGCACACCTAGGATGGATGTAAAGAAGCAGAATAAGAACAAGAGAAAGAGTGTACAAGTTGAAGACTTGGAGGATATGTATGTGAAGAACCAATTTGGAAATTATATGTTGAATCCCAGAGGATGTTCTTCTAGCTACTGAGAACATCTTTTCGAACTTGGGGTGTTTGATGCAAGAGAATTCTAGGGTTTTTAGCAATCCAACATGATTGGAGGTATTTTGGATTTAGAGTTGTAGACTCGGTCACCAAATAGTGGTGCTCATTCGCTAAAGGGTCTTGTTATGGCCGAAGTGCTCAGTCATTGAAGGGGCTCGATCATTATTGGAGCTTGGCATCTTCTGTGTGTTCAACATGTATTGGTTGTTCAACATGTGTTGGTTGCTCGACGAATACTGTGCTTGGCATGCACTAGGTTTCGACATGTACTAGGAGCTCGACAATGCTTGTGCTTTGGCTGATGCTTGACTTGGTTTCTCTGATGCTCGGTCTAGTCTTGATTCATGTAGGTGTTGAGTTGTCTATGAGCCAACTTTGGGTATTTAATTCATGTTGTAGCCAATTTTAGGTATTTAATTTGTGTTGTAGCCAACTTGTGGCTCAACATATATTTAATGTAGGCATTTTGATTTAATTTGTAATGAACTAGGCCAACTCATGGCTTAGTTGGTTATAAGTAGGGGGGTCTTGTGGAGTCTTTAGAAAAGTGTGATCCATCTTGGAGAAGAGGATGTGAACTTTGAATGCCTAATAGCTATGGCTAGAAAACTAGGAGATTTCTTGGTGGGCTTGTAAGAACAAGTCAAGATTCCTTGGGGTTTTCTTCCAGAGTGCAAATCTGAATAGTTGGGATTGGATCTTGAGGAATCTTGCAGAACTATTTTGTAATTGTTGTTGTATTTGACCTTAACCCAAAAAGCCTTACAACTAGGCATATTACATGTAATTACTTATATCTATGAATAAAGAGTTGTGATTTGGTATTAGATCTTGCATTGTTGTTGTGTTTCTACTACGTGGCTATTTGTTGGGGGCTAGGACATCTCCTTTGGGGATTGTCCTACCTTGTACTACATCAGAGCCTTATGAATCCCAATCCTCATCTCATCTCTAAATTCCTCCATGATTTGTTCTAGACCTCTAGGGTTCATCCTTCAATATAATTGCCTTAGTTTTGGTGAACTGATACAATGCTTCAATTGCCTCTCCTTTTGTGATATATTGAACACACTTGCAATCTACCTCGCACTCAATGATCTATTTACGTCTGAAATGTCCTAACAAATTCAAGCTCTACAAACAAGCCAATCAATCCTTATGTAATTCTCTTGAGTAAGTACTTTGCAGTTGCAAGTTAGGTTCATACTTTGTCACCTTACAACCAAAAGATCTAGGGCTTCATAAGGTCAAGAAATTTGAACGGTTACCATAGGATCATGAGTGATTATTTGGTACCTCTCAATGCAGTCATGGTAGGAGTTTCCATAATGGAGATGGTTCAAACAATATAGCTAGAGTAAACATAGCATGATTAACAATCTTAAAAATTAAAAAAACACAATAAACAAGATAAATCGATATTTCCATTATCATGAAACCAACGATTTAAATCAAGTATGCCTACAAAAATCAATTTACATTCCTTAGCACACATGCTTGATTAAAATGGAAAGATGTCATATCAACTTCACCAACTCTTAACCTTGAGACTACTCTCTATTAAGAAACTACTACTCTTATTATATACAACACCACAAGCCTCAAGTTAGATAGATTGATTGCCTTCACTAATAAAGAAGGAAATGTATTACATCATATAGGTCAAGACCTAAAGAATATAGATCTCATTACATATACCATGTAAACCTTAGTGATTCAAGACATAAGTCCATACATGATCCAAGAACATTAAGATGTGTGAAAACTGACACTTCCAAGCAAGATTTAGGATTGCATGATTGAAAACCACCAATTGCCCGCAATAATAGGAAGTACAAATGGGAACCAATCAAGCTTAAGATAACTTCACAAGAATGGCCCAATTGGGATGTGACCCAAACATGTATTTCATGTGATTTCTAGAACAAGCTATATGGATTACACTATCTTTAGTGCACTAAAGTAATCATAGTTGTATCGGGATATCTTTAGTACACATCTTTTGTTACTTCATCTTTTTTCACAAAATATAGGGTACTCAATTTATATTGATAGATCTTCAATTTTATGTTTTTTTTAATTTTTTTAATTTTTGTCTTGTTAGTTCTTTTTGAACGATAATTCTCATTTATTAAATACTTTCATTTTTTTTATTAGTCTAGTTAATGAGCATATATAAATGAATACTATGAGAAACAAATCTATATTCTGCATTTTGTTTTCTATTTCAAATAATTATAAAATTATCATTTGTCTTTTTTCTATTGACTCGCATCAGAAACAACCAATGCAAAAATCAAGTTTACAAAAATAAAATTATACGTTTAATGCATTGATTTCATTACACTATATTTCAACTATATAAATGTTTGAATTACATGAGCACTATCACAAACATCATGATAGTAATATTCTAATGCGAGGTAGCAAGGGAAATATATCTTAAAATAAATTTTGACCTTAATAAAATAATTGTTGTAAAAATAATTATTTAAATATCATTTTCTATTATTAGTCAATTTGTTATAAACAACAAAATTCACTTGCCTCACTACAATATTAACAAGACCACGATGCAATGCATCTATAGTTAAACTTTAGAACTATACATGATAATGCAACATTGACAAGACCATGATATAATGCATCTCTTGTTGATTTTGGAAGTATGAATTTGAAGACACAAAACCAACAAGGCCATGATACAATACTTCTCTTGTTCATTTTGGAACAATGGATAATAACACTACACCATCCAAGACCATGATAAAGTACATTCTTATTATATTTGGGAGTACTTCTGATAACTTGTAACTATATTTCAATGTTTGTGTTCTTCTTGGATTAATAAAAAGTTTCCAATAAAAACCAACTATAAAATAGGAAAGACAAAGATAGAAGAAAGGAACCCTAAAAGGGGAGATATCCTTGCATGGCTATGAAAGGGAACAATAGACCAACATATTGATATCCTCCTTGAAAAAATGATGAGATTCAATAGAACATGTGGTATCAATTTTGATCTTAATAAAATTATATTCTAATTTTAATTTTTTTTTTAATTCAAATGAAATTTCCAATGCTACTTAATTTTAAAAACAAAAATATTCACCACCCTTACTACTTCATTAACAATGTTAGAATGAAATGCACCTACTATTGAATGTTAGAACTATGCACGATAACACAACAATAATAAGACAATGACACAATACATATCTTGTACTAAGCATAATAATACTACAACATTGACAAGGTCACAATCCAATACATATCTTATTACCTTTGGAACTATGCATAATAATTTGGAACTATACTGAATCTTTGTATTCTCCATGGGCTAAATATAGAAAATTTCCAATAAAAATAGATACAAAATATGAAAGACGTCTAGATAGAAGAAAGGAACCAAAAAGCAGAGGACCCATGCCTGAGTAGGAAGTGGATCAATAGACCAACATATTAACATCCTTCATGGGAAAAGGGCATGATTCAATAGAACATGTGGCATCACATCTTTCCATGGTTGAAATAGTCTTGGATTCAAAATATCCTCTTTCATGGACCAAATGAACTACTGGACTCATCAATTTATTAAACACAACAAAATTCACTACACTCACAACAACATTGCCAAAACCATGATGTAATGCATCTATTGTTTGACTTTAGAACTATGCATCATAGCAGAACATTGATAATACCATGCTACAATAAATCTCAAGTATTAATTTTGGAACCATGTAAAATAATAGTAAAACATTGATAAAACCATGACATAATACTTCTCCCATTAATTTTGGAACTATGCATAATAACTTGTCATTATATTGCTATATTTGTATTCTTCCTAGGTTAAATATAGAATATTTCCAATAAAAACCAACCACAAAATAGGAAATAGGGAGATAAAGAAATAAACCCCCAAAATGGAAGGACTCTTGTATGCGTTGGGTTTTTTTTTCATAGATTGTCATTTATAGCAATATACATTTGTTGACGTAAGTTGTGTTTTCTCTAGAATTTTATAAATTTTTCTTCATGTTTTGGTTCACATTGCTCAGCAATTGCAAATATGGTTATACATTTATTATTACTAGATGCACCTATATTCACATTAGTACATGTTATGGCTTCACATAATGAGAGACATGTGATTTGAAAGTTTGACTTGTTTGTTGTCTTACTTTCCTCAAAGCATAATAACTTATCAAAATATCCACAAATCACTAGGTGATTATTTTTGGTCCTAAGATTTTGGGATCAAATTAAGAAATTATATGTATGTGTGATTTATTGATGGCACTGACTTTAATTATACTTTGGTTGACTTATTTGAGGAAATAAATGAAACATTTTTTTAAGGAAGTGTGTGAAGTATTTTGGAGTCAACCTATTGGTCTCATCCAAGAAGTGTATATCAATGATCTAAAGTATAACTAAGATCAATATGTATACATACACACATATACATGTGTATGTGCATACACACACACACACACACATACATGTGTATCTGTTATATATATATATATATATATATATACACACACACACACACACACACACACACACACACACACACACACACACACACACAGGTGGATATCTAGTGCATATCCAATTCTATCTAAATATCCCATAGTAGATTTTAGGTCCAGTGTCCATTGGGGAACAACCTACCAAATAAGTATTGGCAAGTTGGCCAATGTGAATGGATAAATGTTGTCATTTATGGAAACATTATTTTCAGATAAGGTCACTTATTTCAAGGATAATGTTTTGCTAAATTATGATGAATAAATTGTCTAATCATAACACAAAAAATTGTCAATAGTACAAACAATTTTAGTAAGCAAGCTTCACTGGAAGAAGATATATGGAAATACTTTTGGTATGTATAACAATGAGTATATATGATATATCTATGTTCTCTTATTTTAATATGTCATTTGGAGTAATTTTTGGGTGAATCACATGAACAGTCTGTTATCGGAAATTCAAAATATATGGTGAAAAATGGATAATTGGGCTAAGGAATTGAATTTTCTTGAAAATTTAAGAACTTATTTATGTAGGGTTGACATCCTAGATGTTTAGTCTCACTTAGAAGATTGTGATAATTTTTTTTGGATAAGTATTACATGTTTTTTTATTTAGGTCGACTGGACAAAGTAAAGCAAAATGGTATACCATAATTTTTTTTTATTATGCAAAGATACACATGATTATGCTATGTGAGCTTTTTATACATTGGTATGTGTATGATTTTATGATTAGAGTATAGCAGAGGCTACATGACCATGATCATATGTGAGGAACATCCAAGGACTAATTAGATATTAAAGGTATCAATATAGTCAGTTTTGACCTATAGTATCTATATCTCTTGTATAAATTGTATATTGTTCGAAGATTAAGGAGATCCTTTTTTAATACAACTCCTAACAGGGTTGAGGGATCTAACAAGTTCAAGTCAAATGTACTAAAATCTATGTAATAGAATCCTAACAGGGTCAACACTCCTTATAGGGGTTTTTTTATTAGTGCATCATTTTGTGGGTACCATCCCCACCAGGGTTTTCCCTTGGCTAGGGTTTCCTTAGTTAAAACAATACAGTGTTATGAGTTTCTTTGTGATATTCTCTTTACTTTTTAGTTTATTTGTTTATGCAAGTCTTGCCCCCCACCAATATTCCCCAATTCTAACAATCAATATCAAAATTTAGATACTCAGAAGAAGTCTAACAGTTTGAGGGAGATCACCATAGATTCAACACATTTGCATAGAAACTATGAAGCTACACTTGAGCAATTAGATCAAGCAAATTATTAGAAGAAAATATTGAAATTCAGGGTCAAGGATGTACAAGATTTTATCAAGAAGTTGAAAGATCAAATAGAACTTCAAGAGCTAGGAGGAAAGAGTTAGTTGAAAGACTAAGAATGCAATTTTGGTTACTAAATTGAAGAAGGAAAATCAAACACTTAAACATGAACTTGAAGTTAGATTAATCAAATTGATTAGGATTTCATATGAGAGCAAATTGAAGAAAGCGCAGCTTGAAGAAGATCTAAAAGGAAAGATTACTGAATGAAATGAATTGAACACTCAACTTACCAAGGTGAAATAAGAACTTGATGATTCAAAGATTAAGTATAAGGAACTTAAGAAATACAATAGTATTGTCAAAGGTGAACTTGTTCAAACCAAGCTACACCTCGATAAGTTATATTTAAATACTGACAAAAATGATGAGCAATTAATGACACTAAATCCTAAAGGAGACATGACATGTATTGGATATGTTGAAGGTGAATGTTCTAAAGATTTATAGATATAGATTGAGAAAGAACCTAAATAAAAATAAAACTAGTTTGAGCAACCTAGAGAAAAGAGGAAATCATTCAAAGGAAAATGTTATGCATGCAACAAATATGGATATATGAAGAAATATTACAAAGGTAACATGGATACAAAACCCTTTACTAGATATTGCTTTGAAATCTATTTCTTTATGGGAATAAGTATCATGAATGCAAGAAGCCTAATCAAAGATCTAGTGTGAGGAAAAATGAAAGACCTACCATGACATCAAGAAAAATTTTGGGAATGAAAAATGCTATCAAATGGAATAGCATGCTACAAACTTAATAATTTTGGACACATAGCCAAATATTGTAGACTACAGGTTAATTAGTTTAGACCAAGGTATGGGAATTTAGTTATTACATGTCATATTTACAACAAATTAGGGCATACAACTAGATTCGGTAGATGAAATGGGTCTGTGAACACAATGAGAACACCTAATGTCAATAGGAACAAATTTTTGTAAACTAAAATAGGAAAAATTATTATGTTGTCATTGATGTCAAACCTATTGGTAAGATAGAGTGGCAAACCTATTGGAGAGACATTTACTAACAATGTAGATTGTCACATCATTTGATTAACGAAGAGGATTTGAAAAGAAGAGATCATGAGATGACGTAGTAAAAGGTTGAGATGAGATGTGTTAAGTATCATGGAAATATAATGGGCACTTGATAAGTTAGTCCTTGACAAGATAATGTGTTGTTCAATCAATACATGAAGTGAAGAAGATAGTTAGATGAAGCTTAGAGTTGAAACAAGTTATAAGGATAAGCTTAACTAAGTATCAACATTGGTCGATCAATTAAGGAGCTGAAGCAAAATATTAAGGAACTTAAGTAGAAGTTGGATAAAATAGTTCAAGTCAAGTGTTAGTTATTTCCAAAAAATTGTATGAAGAAGTGTTAGTAGAAACCGAACATAGTAATGGTTAAGTGAGTCTGTTAATGAAGAGCAAGATAATATAGTGTGTGCCGAGATACATAGTGATGACTAAGCAGAAGAACACAACAACTATCGAGTGATATAAAAAGTTACAGTTTGAGAAAGAATTTATTTTGAGGCCAATATAGTTAAAATTTTGAGTTAGTCAAAGTGCATGGAAGATAAGGATTGATGAGCTATCATATTTAATGCATGAGGACATTTTGGTAAGTGATCAAAGGTAATGATTTGATCATAAGTTTCTAGAAGAAGGAGAACAAAAAGATGGAAAGATTTGATGGATCTGACCTAACCCTAAGATCAATAATGATGTTTAAGTGGAAAAAGATCAAAATTACCTATTTAACAAGGCATAATAGATAATTTCTAAGGTTGATTTGTGATTGATTGATGATCTTAAGGAGAAGC
Source organism: Cupressus sempervirens (assembly GCA_028749045.1). Classification (NCBI taxonomy): domain Eukaryota; kingdom Viridiplantae; phylum Streptophyta; class Pinopsida; order Cupressales; family Cupressaceae; genus Cupressus; species Cupressus sempervirens. The sequence goes on from CM053784.1 coordinate 703,156,350, forward strand.
TATGAAGGGGATAAAATCAAAGTAGAAGTGTGAAGAGTTTGGTGAAGAGTGATTTCTTGAGGAGATGACAAGCGTAGCAGTGATGGAGATGTTAATGGAGGCTAGTCAGTGAACCAATAGATGAGTGAATGGAGATCTAAATTTTCAAAGTGAGTTGTACTTTATAGATCAAACCTTATGTTGCATTCTAACCATTATATCAATCAAAATCCTTCAATCAAGGTTGACCTAACTGGTGGAGCTCAATGTTTTATAAATATTTTCCACCTTTTATTTTGCCTTGATTAGAGTTGATCTCATTGATTTACTTTCATTTTGCAAATTATGTATCATTTCAAGGATTGTATTCATATCCTAAGTTGATTATATGATTATGATAAAATAAAAGATTCACTTACTGCATTTCTTTGTGTTTGCAGGGAATCATAATTTACCATTTAGACCATAGGTGCCTTCCCAAAATGCATTCCCAGGGCTTACTCATCACATGGAAATCCCTGTTAATGGATCCTAGTTTTGATTCTCTTGAAATTCTGTGAGATATGTGATTTTTTTAATATATTTTTATAGCTACAACAATGAAGCATCAAGTATCATTGTATGCTACAGTGATGGCAGCAGGGTCATTTTCAAAAGTTGAGTGAGATATCGCTATAACATATAGCGATCAAGTCTATCATTATGCAAAGAGAACACATTGTTAACATAAGGATGAACAATAAAAGAGATATATCTCTATGAAATTTAGCGATCATCGGGAACTGAAGAAATAAGGTATTGGTTTTAATGATTAGCGATGAGATTGGTTGATTGCTATGTTCTACAATGATAAAGTAGTATGATTGTCAACAGTGATCACTATTGCCTATAGCGATAGATTGAAGTTGATCGCAGATCACACATGGAGAAATATGAATATGGCGATAAGTGATGAGCATTTGTATATCACTATGTAATATAGAGATAATGTGAGGACCCACAATGAAGATTAAATCTTGTGATCGCTATACCCTATAGCGAGATCATCCATCATAGGTTGTAGATAAGGGATTTTCCATACCATGATGTGCGATAGAGGTAATGCCATTATTATAGTGATAAATTTGAAAAGTAGAACATAATTTCTATTTAGGGTTTGAGACATGGCGATCAAAGGTGTATGTATGTATTTCACCAGAAGCTTCAACGATCGAATATTTTAATATATTTTATAAGGTGGGAAAGTAATGATAGGGAATGATTACTGACACTCTATGTTGTATTGAAATGATCAAAACCTTTATGGCATTGATTCATGTGGGGAAATAAATGCACAAAAATATAAGGTGCATTGTCCAAAAAAGAATAATCATTTTGCATTCTAATTTCTAAGAATTTCATAGATCTATAAGGTTTTATGTTAGTGCACTGAGTTTACAGTGATCCATTTTAGAAAGAATTTTTAGAAAAACATGGAGAATTCTAGTATGAAATAGAAAGGGAAGGTTGAGAAAGTGAAGAAGGGTAAAGCTGAGAAGAAACGAAGAATGAAAGAAGAAATTTTGCCTAGAAAGCTAAATGAGGATTTGATTGAGTAGGTGGATTTTGTTGGGCCCAAATCAAGGAGTAAGTTTGCCTCTTCAGACAAATTAGAAGACAAATACATCAAGGTAGGAGATGTCTATACTAGAACAAGGGGTTATGAACTCTTCCTATACACCTATATTAGGATAAATCACAAAGCACCTATTTGTCATCCATGAGAAATGAATTTAAGGAAGCAGACTGTCTCCAATGTATTCGTGAATGTTGAATTGCTAAAGTTTATTAGTAGTAAGTATAATTTTGATGATAAGTGTATATATGACAATACAGGGGAGAAATTTATGGAGATTTTAATTGAATCCTTAAATGAGGTTTTTAGATTAGCAGATGGTCTCACAAAGAAATTGTCATTTACTAGGTTGAAAAATGAATACGAGAGATCATATATATCCTACATGTAGTGGAAGTTGATGTTGTATAAGGTTGTTAGGGAACCATTGGTTGTAGTAGGTGGACCTCCATTTAATGTTAACATGTTCAAGACATACCTCAACATGATGTATCAATCATGTGGGTAGGTAGGAGGAATGAGAGTTCCAGACCTAATGGAGATTGGACCAATGGTGCTAGCATCTGATATTCAAATGTTGGAACCTAGGCCCTATTATTATGATGAGTATGTTGTTGACAATATTCATTCTTCTTTTTTTAATTTTAATGATGTTGAATGCCCTACTTTTAAACATAATTCTTTTCTCATTCATATGGTGTTGTATTATGGTCAATCGAGAGGTCTATGGTATGAAAATTTGAAATTAAGTGTACAGGAAAAAAGTAGTGAGGAAAGGCCAATTCAAATTTGGACTTCATTATGGGATTATAGATATAGTTTGTCTTGTTATCTTACTTTTGAAGATCATTTTGTCTAGCCCTTGTATACTCTATTTGGGCACCAAGCTTTCCCTTCCATCAACCTTGACATAAAAGGGTTTTTGAGACCTAAGGATAATGGATTGGAAGAAACGATTAAGGACAATTGGGGTGATTTTTATGTATATGATTATTTCATATGTTCTAGAGTTTTTGGATTTGAGGGCAAACCATATAGACTGTCAGTTTCAATACCTAACATAATTTCTTATTTGGAAATTGCAAGGCAAATGTCAAAATCAAGCAAACAACATTTTGGAGGGAAGCAAAGGAAACAAACCATTCTCCTTGTCACTTTATCCTTTGGGGATTTTACAATTTGTGCCACCAAGTTATATAATAAAATTGTGGAAAATTTCTAAAATCAATATTGTATGTACACCATTGATTTATGGACCCATTATGATCCTTTAGGAAGTCACAAAAATTGGGGAATTATGTCCATTAGATCATTGAAGATGAAGAAAGTTTCAAGAATATGGAATGGTTGGAAGTTCAAAAGTAGTTGCAGGAATAGAACAAAGAGCTTGAAGAGAAGAGACATCAAGAATTGGAGCAATTTAAAAATGACATACAAAATTTGCTAGATTCCCCTATTCTAGTAACTAGATTTTTAGACAAGCCAACACTTCCAACAAGTTTGTGAGTGATGATGATTTTTTCAAATCAAAGGAATTTATTTCTATGTAGTACAATTATAGAGGAAAGATTTTGAGGTAGAGTATTCAACACATCACTCCAAAAAATAAAAAGGAGTTGATGGCCAGTTTGAAGGAGGCTATCAAGAAGGAAGTAGAGAGCATGACTCTAGCAAGAGGGAGACAATTTCTTAATGAAGTAGGAGTTATGGTTTTACTATGATGGGATTTGAGTGCATCCTATATCTTTGACAACCTGATCAAGTTTGGAAAGAAGGATATGAAATTGGATGTGTAGGGTGTGAAAGTTGTGATCATTGGTTCTAGATTTGTGGAAGATGAAAGGTCTATAATATTATGGGCCCTCTATCCTTTGCATAAGAGGCCATATATTATTGATATTGGTCAAGCTTTTGGATACCTAAGGACATTAAAAGTAGGGTTAACAGACCCTAATAAATCAATAACTTTGCAAGTAGACATGGCCTTGTTCAACCAGTCACAAATGAAACAAGTGACATTTAAGAGAGATAATTAGAAAGAAATGTATGAGAGGTTTATGAAATTAGGAAGGCCAACAACCCAATCTATGATTCAATCACATGATGATGCATTGAAAAGTGAATTGAAGAGATTGTAGGAATAAAATAAAAGGATATAGGATGTATCCTTGAGTAGAGGGGAAGTATCTAGCTCTATTTTAAAGAATCATTTTAGGATGTTGTTGATTAAATTTGGGTAGGTTTGGGATACATACAATGCATATAAGCCCTTGGCCCTCCAACATAATGAGATATATAGAAAGCTTGTCAAAGAAGAGGATGATCATGTAGAGGAGGAAGACATTCAAGAGGTAGATAAATTAATTAATGATCATAATGTATATGCACAAGAAACCAAGACTACTTTCAAGTTATTTGAAGATTTCATAACAGAGCATTGAGTTTTATCTTGGCATGATGCAGGTGGAAAGATTATTGATCGGGAAACATGGATGGGGATTTTCCATATGATGTAGGAACAAGCCCTAGGAGCATCAAGGAATGACGATTTGGAGATGACTAGAACTAGTGATCAGATTGAGAGGATGACCAAGATTGAGATTAAGGCTTGTGAAGTGATCAATGATGCATACTTGCTTAAGGATGATAAATACCAGGAGCATATAAGACAATTCAATGATTTTATTGAGAAATCAACTTTAGATTCATCTTAAAGCATCTTTTTTTCTTATAGACTTGTTTTTATCAATCAACACATGATAGTTAGTTATTAGTTGGTTGATTATGATAAATTTTGTAAACAAAGGGACACATCTTTTCATTTTCTAACCAAATTGTTATCTATAAATATAAGGATCATAAGGATCGGATCTAGAGATCATAACAATCATCATCACATTTTTCCATACATATATTTTATAGGTCAATCCTTTTTATTATGGATTATGTTATCTATATGCACTAGAAACACATGTATTTGTGGTGAAAGATTTCAAGTTCAATACAAGGGTTTCATGTGCTCGGTTGATCTTTTGGTGATATCATTTATGTCTCATACATTTTGTTTCCTTAGATCAAATTTTAAGTTTGCTTTAACTGAATGTTCAATTGATTGAATGCAGTAAGTTATTTCAATGTTTTTAAAATAGTAATATTGTATTGATTAGTTGATCGGTATTGTTATCTTGTTGGAATCTCGAGGAGAGTTAATTTCAATAAGACTTAGTATCAAAATTTACTTAAGTATTCAACAATTCATACATCATTAAAGAGATAGTAATTTTTCTTAAAGGGATTTATTGTCTATCTTTGAGGGTTACTTTAAATATTATGAACATGATTGATAGAATAATGATAAATACTCCATCAATCAAGGCATTGGTCTTTTGATTATTGTTTTGAGTTTTCATGTTGATTGCAGAAAGGACACATATCCAAGTAACGAAGATCATCGATCCATCATACATCTAAATATCATACCAACAAATATTTATCAACTTCTTAATTAAATTCCTAAACACACAAGTCCCCCAATTTATCTTCTCTAAAAAGCCTCTAGGGTGTGAGGTATAGGCCTACTAGCCTTGGTTTTGCAAAGACAAAATTGTAGAGGTTCACATTCATTTAGAGTGGAACCTATCAATTGGAAAATTGCTATTAGTAGTTCCCATGATTGGATCATTACTCCATAGGAAACCTAATCTACTAATTTGGGCACCAACAAATTGGCAACTCTACAGGGAATTTGTCTGGACAATCAAGGATTATGAAGTAACCTAGAAGTTAATTGTTCTACAAGATTAGAAATATAGAGCGAGGAGTTTTCTTCTTGGAGGATTCATATAAGTACTTAGTATTTTCTTATCTTACTTAATTACCCATAATTTTTTTAAATTATCACTTAATTAGAAACTTCTTCATGTATACTTCGTTAGGAACATGACTCAGGGTTACGAGAGAAGCCCCTCCACCGACCTACCCTATATACCCATGCTCATCACATGATAAGTGCTTGTAGGAAATGTAGTTTCCCAACCCAACTCTAATGATCATAACTCAACTAACAAGCAATTGGGAGCTTGGGTCTCCCAAGAACCTGACAAGTGCACACTCACATGCTCGTGTGTGGGCACACCAATTGCATGATGCTAAATAACAAGGGCTGGATGAGAAACATATAAAATACAAGTATAACAACTCACTCAACTAGCTTATATTTGGAAGTATAGAGTCATCATGAATCCCAATGCAATAAAAATACAAGGGTTAGAAAGATATCCCTACAGATAATCTGGATCCACGACCTATTGTAGTGCCAAGTAAACCTGAGAAAATTGGGCGACATTCAAATTGAGGCAAAAAGCAAAAATTCCCAAAAACTTTGAAATTAAAACTCCTTATGTCATTGGGTACAAAAGCCACAAATATCAAATAAATTTCGATTCAAAGTCCGTATGCAAAAAAGGCCAACATAATGGCCTGAAACCCCAAACCCTCAAGTCCAAAAAGGTACAAATGCTCGTACCCACCCAATCGGGTAGAGATAACTTGCATAAATGGAGGGGAACACTAGTTCTCTACCTCCAACCAATTTATTACCAGAAATATACTCCAAAATGGAGCAAAAACAATAAAATAGGAGAGCCCTACCTTGTAGCCAAAAGGGCTAAGCAAGAACACGCGTAATAAAATAATCGCCCTATGGTCCCGAACAATTTTTTTGGCAAACTAAGGTCTCCCCAAGCTGGATTTAGTGATCTCAATCTCGCAATGATCCCACGCACATAGCTCCTACAACAAACAGAATGATAAATCCTTCAAAGAGGATTTTGGAATTTTCTCTCCAAATTCCTATTTTGCAAGTCAAAAGCGAGGAAATAATTCCCTTTTGGGATATATATTCTCTTTTTAAAGTGGAATATAATATTAGGAAATTAACTAGCCCACTAAAACAACCCTTTTCAACCCAAACAAAATTGGGCAATTCTAATTAAATGGAATTCAACTACGACAAAGCTGCCAAGAATTAAAATAATTAAATCAAATATAAAATTCCCAAAAACTATAAAATCACAATATTTCTTAAAAATTTCACAATAATGCAAACCTCTACATGCATAGACACGCTCATGGGTCTAATCACATCATGAAAATGATTCCAGATTTATTAAATCACCAAAGGGTTCAATTAATCAATTAATTAGGATACATTGACCATATAGGGATGCCATTGGCTAGGTAGGAAAAACCAAATCACTAACTCCATGTGCCACTTTTGAGGATATAAATCCTGCACACTACATAACACAATCAAGTGAAATTGTATATAATAATATAGCTGAAGTAATAAATGCATTAAATCACATTAATAACCATTTATTTAATCACATTAAAAAATCTATTTAGATCACTCACTTTATCATAAAACATCTCAAAGCAAGAATGAAGTAAATAGTTGTAGCATCAAATCAAAGTATCCAAAATCCAATAAGTCCATCACATAATTATAAATAGAGTATATGTCTAAAATACAAAATAACCTAATATTATCATAAAGCATCATGTCACATCAATAAGCTTCATCATGCAGATATGATCAAATTGAACAACATAACATCTAACATCTATGATACTGATAAATCTAAATAAAGTATCTAACTATCAAGTCATCTCGAATGTCCTCAAACATGAGTATCAAAGTATCTCTCAAAACCAAAATATAACAAGGTCCGTAATGCAAACACAAGAGGCACTACAATGTGCTCGATTGATCTTTTGGTGATATCAATTCTGTCTCCTACATTTTGTTTCCTCAAATCAAATTTTAAGTTTTCTTTAATTGAATGTTCAATTGATTGAATGCAGTAAGTTGTTTCAATGTTTGTAAAATGATATGATTATATTTATTAGTTGATCGGTATTGCTATCTTGTTGGGCTCTTGAGGAGAGTTAAATTCAATAAGACTTATTATTGAAATTTACCTAAGTATTCATAAATTCATGCATCATTAAAGTGATAGCAATTTGTCTTGAAGGGATTTATTATATATCTCTGAGGGTTACTTTAAACATTGTGAATGATTGATAGAATAATGGTAAAGACTCCATCAGTTAAGGCACTGGTCTTTTGATTATTGTTTTTAGTTTTCATGCTAATTGCAGAAAGGACACATATCCAAGTAACAAAGATCATCAATCCATCATACATTCACATATCATACCAAAAAAATTATCAACTTCTTAATTAAATTCCTAAATGTTGAAGTCCCCTAAGTTATCTGTTCTAAAACGCCTAGGGTATGAGGTATAGGCCTACTAGCCTTGGTTTTGTACAGCCAAAATTATAGAGATTAGCATCATTTGGAGTGGAACCTATGAATTGGAAAATTGATATTAGGAGTTCCCATAATTAGATCATCACTCCATAGGAAACCTAATATGCTAATTTGGGCACCAACACTAACAATCATTTTGTAAATCCTTTAATCAAGGTGACATTCTAATGGAATGATCCAAAGTCCTATAACAAGGCCACTCCTAATAGGGTGATTAAATTCTTTAATAGGTTCACATTTAACAGTGTGTTGTATAACCTTTAATAGGGTTGGCTCTTAACTGAGCTCACTTTAGAAGAGTGAAAAATTGGTAGCATGTTACTTGGTGGTTTTTCCCAAAATGGGTTTCCACATTAAATCCTAGTGTCAAAGTGTTATTTTTGTTGGTGTAAATACATATTTACTATTTACATTTACTTAAGTTTACTTAGGTTAATGCATTATTTTATTAGTTTATTTTGTGAGACACTTAAGAGTTTGCGCACCTTTTTGAGTTGTCATGTTGACAACACAGAAGTACACAACTCTATTTTAGCACATGGTGTCTATAACACTGATTTGCATGTCACAACCTTGTAGGCTTATCCTCTCATCACCGCACTTACTTCTGTGCTTAATGGAGGATAACCCATATCTGGTGGACATGTGCCTGGTTGTATGACTTATCATGTAGCTGATTACGAGGTATTCTAGATGTATCTCAGAGGCCTTTATAAACAAGCACTCCTAGTGTACTCCAGTATGGCATATTGAATGAATATATCATCATTCTAATCATACTCTCTCTTTCTGGTCTACAATTGTGCTTGTGTTTGAGTTCTTAGTTCCTGGGTGAATTTTTCCCTTAGGCAAATTCTTACATGGTATCAAAGCTTAGAGATTTTCTCATCACATAGTTGTTTAAGACCATTGTTGCTTCAGCACCTCAGCCTAAATTTGGAGTACTACAAAAATTGGGAGCGTCTAGAGCCAGATTTGACCTTGTCATTGCATTCAAAACGCTGAATCGGTGAAGATCGACTATAAACTCGGCTACCTTGGCCCAAAGTCAACTGTAAGGAAATTTTTTTTGCAAATCAAAACTCGGAGGCCCCGATTTGCAGTTCAGGTATGGTCATTTGCAGATCTTATTAATTTATTTTTGGATCTGTATTTTTTTCTTTGCATTTTTTCATTAGAATTAGTCAAAATTATTTTTGCGCTCAGGCACCTAGCAGAGATTTTTTTTTTTTTTTTTTTTGCAAAACTAGGCTATCAGATCCCAGCTTTGCATAGGGTATATTGTGTGTTCGAAGGAGAAATTCATTTTAAATCCGTGGACATATTGGTCAATTCGGCGTAGAGGCGGTACACATCCAATGTAATGTTCCCGAATAGAAATAAATGTATTTAATTATTTTTGTGTAACGGGCCGATTGTTTAATTTAACTCAGACCCAAATTTAATTTTTGTCATAGTAGAGTGTGTTGCCATAGGCTATTTGTACACCCTCAGAAAGCTTTTTCTGATGGGTATTTAAGCACAGCTCGTAGTAGTTGATAGGTATATTTTTGGATTTCATTTCTCTATTCTGCGAATTCCTGTTGGAGTTCGGCATTGTTTGCCATTTCGGAAGTGAAAGACCTTCCCTATTGGTTTGCCCAATTTTGATGGGAATCAACCCTCACCCTATTCCGTTGGTGTTCATCTGGTTTGTATCCGACAATTGGAGTGCTCTCATTATTTGCAAATTCTCAACTAGTAAATATCTCTACATGCTTGTACAGGTATTATTTGGTGTTCCTGTGTTTACCATTGAATTAAATATTTTTAGTATTTGTGTGTCCGTGCACATTGATCAACCTTCCATACTCACTTCCTAACCGTACAACCCAAAATTCCCAGTCCTTGCTCTCACCGTACGGCTACACTGTACCATCGTACAGCTCCCCATTTGCCTCCCACTTCACCGTACAGACTCATAAGCAATAATATCGTACGACCTTTGTGAGATCCTCCCATACTCTACCATACGGACTCAAACCATGTACGAATTTCAACTTCATCTTTCGTACAACCTTCACATTTGATGTATGGACATTTTCTTATCCGTACGAACTCCCTTTGAGTTCCACCATACATATTTTAATCGGCAAGCTCTAGACTCCCACCATATGGCCATTTGTGCTCTGTCTTCACACCCCATTTGCTTTCTTCTAGTTGTTTCTCTGCATAAAACCGTACAGCTCCATTGTCTGGGCAATCTCTGGGTAACACAGTGACTCGAGAACATTACAGTGGTATCAGAGCAATTGATCCTGCCAGCCTATGATCAGTGAATGCGAGTTTATAGTCTAAAGCAAAGAAGGACACATTCTATTGATCGAATGGCTGAAGAACAAGAATGGGAATGAGAACCGACAGGTGTCGAACTCATTGCACTTCTGAGGGATCTTGCGCAGAACCAGGCACAGATCACTGATACTTAATAGCTTATGGAAGAAACTCTCAAAAAGTTGATAGAAAACAATTTATTTGGAGAACTGAATGGACATAGTGCAGATTCGGTGGTAGGCAGATCACACCCACACACTGCACACTATTGACCATCCATGCTGACTTTCCCACCACTGACTGAGACACATCACAGAGAGAGACTTCCAACCTTCGAGGAAATACGGGAGGATTGGCAGAATGCAAATCTTGAAGAAGACATCTCCTACAAGGATTATGTAGATCTAAGAATGAGATACGCAGGAGGTGGAAGCACAGGAGGATTTTTAACGATGACTTAAGGAGAAAATTGAGTAAGGTGAACCTGTCTCCATTTGATGGTTTAGGCTCCATTTTAGCACAAACATGGGTAATGAAAGCCAACACCTACTTCCAGCTAAATCCTATGCCCGAAGAAGAAGCAATTAAATTTGTCACATTACACTTGGAGGGCATTGTGCATGAATGGTGGCACCACAACACTATCACTCTTGGGCATGATCAAATAAAGACTTATGCTGAGTTCACGGAGAGACTAATTGAACGATTTGATGGAAAAGACCCCAAGCTCAATTTCAAAGATTTGGCACAACTGAGGCAAATGGGATCAGTAGATCAGTTCATCGCAGAGTTTCAGAGACTTTCTGTGTTGGTGACAGACATTTCTGAACGAAGGCAGGTCGTTCTCTTTATGGATGGACTGGCAGAACCACTAAAAGGTTGGGTGAAAGGATTCAACCTGTCAACCTTGATGGAAGCAATCAGTAAGACATGAAGCATGGCATCATCGTTAGCATCATCCTCATCCTCTCAGATTCATTCACATCTAAAACCATCGACATTCCCGAGGGACAAACCTCTACCCAAGAAGCCATCACTGGATGAAGCATCCCGACAAGAACTCCGAAGAAAGAAGTTATGTTTTAATTGCAAGGGGCGTTGGGAACCTGGCCACCGATGTCTCAAGAAAGGGAAAATTCATTACATCGAAGTGATGTCCGCTGAAGAAGATGAGCAGGATCAAGAGGAAACGCTAGTAGAAGACATCCAACCTAGCGGTGACATTAATATGGCCAACTTCAACCATATGGAGAGGATTTTTGCTTTAATAAAATGTGGAGGATCCATTGCCTTGGCTGGCAGTCTGAGGTGCACAGTTTTTCGCGTGCGAGGTACCCTTTAGGGACAAAGGACCATAGTGATGTTGGATAGCGGAGCTACATTGAATTTCATAAATTCATCTTTAGTACAACGAAGAAATCTTTTGATGGAAGCACACGTGGGCTTTCAAGTCAAAGTTTTCGAAGGGACTTTCCTACCTTGCACGTACCTAGTTCCTCAGCTGAGCATCACGATGGTAAATCACATGGTGACAGAGGACTTTTTCATAGTGGATCTAGCTGACATGGAGGTCATCCTCGGCATATAGTGGATGGAGATGCTTGATGAATACACTTAGAGTTTCAAGTGAATGGACTTCACTTTTGTGGCTGATGGGAAGAAGGTGGTCCTCCGAGGGATGGCAAATGAAGGACCAAAGGAAGTGTCTGCACATCAGATGGAGGCAATCCTACGACATGATGATGTTGCATGGGTTACACAATGTTTCATCTCGACAGAACCTATTAAGGGGCACTGAAAACCTCCACAAGATAAAGAGCTTCAGGATGTTTTAAGTAAGCATGAAAGGGTTTTCATAGATATTCCTCCTGGCATACCATCGCATCGAGGATTTGAACATACAATAGAGTTGGAACCAGGAGCGAAACCTATTATAACCACACCGTACCACCACTCGAAGAAGTTCAAAGATGAAATCAAACGGATAGTCCAAGAGTTACTTGATAAGGGATGGATCCATCCCAGTTCTAGCCCGTTCGCATCATCAATGGTGTTGGTCAAGAAGAAGGATGAAATGTTGCGTATGTGTGTGGACTATCGTGCACTGAACAAGAGAACAATAAAGAACAAGTACCCTATTCTGAGGATAGATGAGCTACTGGATGAACTATATGGTGCAGTATATTTCTCAAAAATAGATCTCCATTTTGGATACCATCAGATCTGAATGAGGGAAGAGGATGTGGAGAAAACAGCCTTCTGTTGCCATTATGGACACTATGAGTTCCTGTTCATGCCGTTCGAGCTGACCAATGCACCTGCTACAGTCTATTCATGCATGAACCACATCTTTAACAAGTAGTTGCGTAAGTATTTTTTGGTGTTCTTTGATGATCTTCTCATTTATAGCAGGACGTAGGAGGAGCACCTAAAACTTTTGAACGAGGTTCTGAGTATCATGGAAGAACAATCCTTGTTCGCCAAATAATCCAAATGTGAGTTCAAAATGATAGAGATATTATACTTGGGGCATGTTGTCAGTCAATATGGGGTTCAAGTGCATCAGGAGAAGATCTAGGCTATCTTTGATTGGCCTCCCCCGAAATCACTCACGGATCTGCAAGGTTCTTCGGATTGTGCAGCTACTATAGGAGATTTGTCAAGGGTTTTTCTCAGCTCAGCACACCTTTAACAGATCTAATGAAGAAACGGGCTTTCCAGTGGAATGAAGAAGCTCAACTCACATTTGATAGGTTAAAAGAGGCCATGAGCACTTGTTTGGTGTTGGCATTGCTCGACTTCACTCGACCATTCATTTTGAAATGCAACGCATCAGGGGAAGGCATTGGAGCAGTTTTGATGTAGGACAAACACCCCATCGCCTATGAGAGTAGGAAGCTTACACCAGCCAAGCACCTGTATTCCATCTATGATAAAGAAATGTTGGCCATTATTCACGCACTGACCAAGTTTTGGCAGTACCTGGTTAGTGCCAAGTTTGTTGTCCGTACGGATCACAATAGTCTAAAATATTTCTTGGAGCAGCAGGATCTGAACGAACGACAACAAAAATGGGTAAGCAAGGTTCAATCTTTTGATTTTGATATTGAATATGTAAAGGGGAAAAATAATGTTGTTGTAGATGCCTTGTCTCGAAGACTCACCATCTGCTCACTAGAGCAGATCTCAGCCGACTGGAAGGCATAATTGCTGGTGGAATATTCTAAGAATACTTTTTCTTGTGAGATAATGGATGGTCACATCCACGATGATCTTTATAAGGTGGTGAATGATATCATTTATTATAAGGACCAGATCTACCTAGTGCCTGAATCAAAGTTGAAGAAAAAGATCCTGAAGCACGTGCATGACTCCCCTTTGGCTGGTCATCCTAACTTCCTAAAAACTTATAGAAGTATGAGGGAGAGGTTCTCATGGAAGGGATTGAAAGGGGATGTATTACAGCATGTCAGAGCATTTACTATTTTCCAATAGAACAAATCTGAACACACTCTTCCTGCTAGACTGCTACAGCCTCTGCTAATTCCCAAACATAAGTGGGAAAGTATATCCATGAATTTCATAACAGGTCTTCCCAAGGTGAACGGAAGGGATTGCATCTTCATGGTAGTTGACCAATTGACAAAGTACACTCACTTCTTCACCATCCCTTCGGACCTTTAGGCTACATAGATCGTCGATCTATTTTTCAGAGAAGTCTTCTGCCTACACGGGTTACCCCTAAACATCGTTAGCGACTGGGATAGATGCTTCATCAGTATCTTCTGGACAAAATTGTTTCGGATGGCAAGAACTGAACTATCATCGAGCACAAGTTACTACCCACAGACAGATGGCCAAACTAAAATTGTGAATAAATGGCTCGAAGGTTATCTACGAAACTACGTCTCGGCACAACAATGCATGTGGGTGAAATGGATCCACCTCAGAGAATACTGCTACAATACCACTTATCACATGTCAATCAGAATGATGCCGTTTAAGGCTCTATATAGGCATGGACCACTCTCCTTCCTCGATACAGTGTTGAGCGACAATCGCGCTCCAAATGTGAAGGATTGGCTTCAGGAAGGACAGGACATTCTAAAGAGTTTGAAAGAAAACCTACAGTAGGCACAAAACCGACAAAAGGTATATGGCAACATACATTGATTAGAGAGGAGTTTTGAAGTGGGGGATTTGGTCTATCTCTGACTACAGCCTTATCGACAATCCTCACTGAAGGGAACAGGGAAGGAGAAACTAAAGCCCCGATTTTATGGTCCCTACTGCGTGATCCGTCGCATTGGTGAGATAGCGTACGAACTAGAGCTTCCCGAAGGTAGTCGCATTCATAATGTCTTCCACATTTCTTGTCTAAAGAAGGCTATTGGGCAAAACATCTCCATCACTACAGATCTTCCACCACTCAATGAGGAGGGGAAACTCATCTTGGAACTTGCTGAGATTCTCAAAGTACGTGAAAAAGTCTTGTGTAACCGAACGGTGAGAGAATACCTGGTATGTTGGAAACATCTATCGCTGGACAATGCAACATGGGAAGGTGAACACATCCTTCAGCATCCGACACTGCATTTTCTTGAGGACAAGCAAATTTCAAGACGGAAGGACTGTAATGTTACTGAACAGAAATAAATGTATTTAATTATTTTTGTGTAACGGGACGATTGTTTAGTTTAACTCAGACCCAAATTTAATTTTTGTCATAGTAGAGTGTGTCGCCGTTGACTATTTGTACACCCTCAAAAAGCTTTTTTTGATGGGTATTTAAGCACGACTCGTAGTAGTCGATAGGTATGTTTTTGGATTTCATTTCTCTGTTCTATGGATTCCTGTTGGAGTTCGGCATTGTTCGCCATTTCAGAAGTGAAAGACCTTCCCTATTTGGCTTTCCCAGTTTCAGTGGGAATCAACCCTCACCCTATTCCATTGGTGTTCATCTGGTTTGTATCCGACAATTGGAGTGCTCTCATTATTTGCAAATTCTCAACTGGTAAATATCTCTACATGCTTGTACATGTATTATTTGGTGTTCCTGTGTTTACCATTGAATTAAATATTTTTAGTATTTGTGTGTCCGTGCACATTGATCAACCTTCCATACTCACTTCCTAACCGTACAACCCAAAATTCCCAGTCCCTGCTCTCACCGTACGACTGCACTGTACCATAGTACGGCTCCCCATTTGCCTCCCACTTCACTGTATGGACTCATAAGCAATAATACTATACGGCCTTTGTGAGATCCTCCCATACTCTACCGTACGGACTCAAGCCATGTACGAATTTATACTTCATCTTCCGTATGACCTTCACATTTGATGTACGGACATTTTCTTATCTGTACGAACTCCCTTTGAGTTCCACCGTATAGATTTTAATTGGCAGGCTCTAGACTCCCACCATATAGCCATTTGTGCTTTGTCTCCGCACCCCATTTGCTTTCTTCTACTTGTTTCTTTGCATAAAATCGTATGGGTACGGCTGCATTGTCTGGGCAATCTCTGGGTAACATAGTGACTTGGGAACATTACATCCAAACACTAACATTTATTTTGCAGTAGACAACTAAATTTGATGGATCAAGCTCAGCATATACCCCACACCACCGAGCAGGCAACAACTTCCACCAGTGACAAGCATCCACCGATGACCTTTTTTATTTTACTCCTCGTGGGAGTTTGTTTTTAAAAAGCGCATAGTGCTTACCCACATTGCATGTGGGATTTTTCATAGTTGCACCCACCTGCCATAGAATATTTTTGGCCTTTGTAAATTTTAAAGCTGACACCTTTCCTAGCTTGAGGTTTGTCCTTCTCCGGCAACTGCAACAACAGTTAAACTAGCCCACAAAGTTGTAGACACTAGCATAGTCTCCGACCTGTTTCACTGGTTTACTGATGATCACTGCGGTGCAATTTTTTTGAAATTGGGTAGAATTTCCTAAATTTTCTAGTGGTGGTGTTGTTTTCTAGTTTTGGTGCAAGGATTTTGTAGTAATTACATTTTTTTGGTGATTGTACCTACATAATCCATAATCCTACGTTTTGCAATTTCAAACACTCTGTACAAGCACATATGGTCACTTTTTCAGGGTCTATTTTTTTTGAAAGTGCGTATTTTTTTGTCTACTTTCTAGATCTGTAGTTAGATTCTAGGGTTGTGTGGACTAAAATATCACTTTCAGAATTAGGCATTTTTTTACATTGTAAAGCTTTGATTCTTTTTTAGAATTTTTGTATATCTAAGCTACAATGCTTAGTGACAGATTTGGGCCTCATAAGGTAGTTGTAAAAGCAAAATCAGAAAGTTCACTTTGTTCATTTTGACAAGTGGCCCATTGTACATGCACTACTTATAAAGTGCCAAAAGCATCTTTTTTTTTGGGGGGGGGGGGGGCGGGGGTGGGGGTCTCTTTTGGTTGAGTGAAAAGGGGGTGTGTGTACTATTTTCTTGTGTCTCTTTATTTTCTACATCATGGGTTTTAAATGTCCTCCTCTAACTTCATGCAACTATTCTACATGGAAAGATATTGCATGGAGTAGATTAATGGAAAAAGGATATAGTCTTTATGTTGATGGTAAAATTCCTAAACCTACTGATGCTGAAGAACTCATTGAATGGCAAAGACAAGACCAACAGGCTTTAGAAGTTATCAGGAGTTGTGTACATATGCATCTCCTCTTTCACATTACCAATTTTTCAGAATCTAAAGAAGCTTGGGATAAACTTGAATCATTGTATGGTAAGGTGGATGAAGAAAAGGGATTTCAGATTGAGGATGATCTACTTCTCTTAGATACAAAGAATTTTGATACAATTTAGGATTATATCATCAAAGCCAATGAGTATAGGGAACTTCTTAAAGATAGTGGAAATCCCATAAAGGATGACAAGTTGATTCATCACATCCTAAAGAGGCTATCTTTAGAGTATGCTTCATTTGTTTTGAGTTTCAATACTCACAAGTTGACCATGGTATCTGCTTACTAGAAGCCTTCATTTGATGCATTCACAGAGATGTTGATTGTTGAACAATCTCACTTGATGGATTTAGGACTTCTCAAGTCATCAAAGACCAAAGCCTTGGTTGCTAGTGATGAGCACCAATCAAGTCAAGGAGGAAAAAACAAGAAGAAGAAGTGGAAGCAGAAATCACAATCCGAGACACAATAATCCTCCTCTCAACAAGGCAATTCTTATTATGCATCTTCACGCTAGTTTTCATAAGCTTAAGGGCATTTCCCTAAGTTACACTTAAGGGGGGGGGGGGGGTGTTGGTGTAAATACATATTTACTATTCACACTTACTTATGTTTACTTAGGTTTATGCATTATTTTATTAGTTTATTTTGTGAGACACTTAGGAGTTTGCACACTTTTTTTGAGTTTTCATGTTGACAACATAGAAGTACGCATCTCTATTTTAGCACATGGTGTCTACAACACTAATTTGCGTGTCACACCCTTGTAGACTTATCCTCTCATCACCACACTTACTTTTGTGCTTAATGGAGGATAACCCATATCTGGTGGACATGTGCCTAGTTGTATGACTTATCATGTAGCTAATTACGAGGAATTCTAGATGTATCTCAAAGGCCTTTATATATAGGCACTCCTAGTGTACTCTAGTATGGCATATTAAATGAATATATTGTCATTATGATCATACTCTCTCTTTCTGGTCTACAGATGTGCTTGTGTTTGAGTTCTTAGTTCTTGGATGAATTTTTCCTTTAGGCAAATTCTTACAATTTTCATGTATGGATGTTTTTGTTATGCATGCTATATTTTATAGTAGTTTATTTACTAGTAGTCGACACATATAAAGACATAGAGTGAAGATATTGCATGAAAATATACTTTGTTGATGATATTCTATATAGACCAAGGGGGTATATGAGATTGATTAAGTTATTTAAAGTTAGCAGAAGTTGAATTGGTACTTTTGGACCTAAGTATAATTGATTCCCCCCCCCCATATTAAAGCTTTGGTTCTTGCAAGGAAGGTTTGAACGGACTCAAGCCAAAGATCAAGATATACAAGATAAAGATACCTAAGATGAACAAGGAGAAATTCCTAGCATGGAAAAGGCTAATGAGATTGCACTTATCTAGTATTGGAGATTGCACATTGGTTCGCCTCACGATAAGTGTATAATAATCATGCCTAAGGCCTTATTGAGGAATAGTTTATTCAATCTAAGGACTATTTTTTTCCCACCATGAGGTGTATTTAATTTTGTCAACTCAGGGATGTATACTTGAAATGGTTGGCACATTATGTGCACTAGGTTTCTTATTGAGTCATTATGCTTATGCTGTAGGAAAGTAAAATGCAAGAAAAGAACCTACACTAGTGCTGTAGGAAACTAACACACTTAACTCTTTACTGAAGCAAATACTAGAAATGCAATTAAATACTAATATATATTCTAATTTAGTTCATCTACTATAATTGTTCTTACAGATGCTACAGGAACACTCACAAAGTATGATGCTACAAGAAGGAACTTACAACTTCTACCTGCAATACTGAAGATGCTTGAAAACAAATCTACACTTTCTAATCTAATCCACCTCCCAAGTGGGACTTGGTTGGCTTCTGCTAATCTACTAACATAGAATGTAAACTAGGAGCTATTTCATTATGTTCCAAAAATTACTTACATGAGAATGATACATAAAACTGTAAAAACAACTCATTGCAAGAGTCAATAGTTTCTTATCATAAACTTTGGTCTAACTTCTAACACTATTGGTCTGATCCCTGTAAATAGAAGATCAACACTTATTTTGAAATAGAAAAGAAAAACAAACTAACTACAAATCTGCTAGAGAAAAAGAAGGAAAGATAACAGCTCACAGAATGAATAATAAAGTCTGGACAACCGCTTTGACACAATAATAAATGTAGAGAAAATATAGAAATTCTTCATAGCTCCTCCATATTAGCAGCTGTGTCCCTTGGTACCGTTATGAATTTTTCCACCATGGCTAAACCTTAATGTCTTTTCTCCTTGAATGTTGTTGGCTATCTTCAACATTTCCCTTTGAATGCTTCCGACCATCTTCAGCTTCCTTTTCTAACAGGTTAGTTATTATGTAGAGATATTTGCAAATAAGCATTATCAAATTAAATTCAAATATTAGAACACATATTCTGATGGTTATGTGAAATACTACATTATATATATAATATTGGCAAAATATGACATACTATCTACCCATAGGTTAATCATCAGTTCAAGCAAACATAAGTTCACAAATGTCTTGATGAAAGTAAAATAGAGTGTTTAAAATTATCATAAAATAGAGGCAGAAAACTAACACACTTAACTCTTTACTGAAATGAATACTAGAAATGCAATTAAATACTAATATATATTCCAACTTAGTTCATCTACTATAACTATTCTTACAGATGCTGTAGGAACACTCACAAAGTATGATGCTACAGGAAGGACCTTACAACTTCTACCTGCAATACTAAAGATTCTTGAAAACAAATCTACACTATTCTAATCTAATTCACCTCCCAAGTGGGCCCCCTTGGTTAGCTTCTACTAATCTACTAACATAGAATGTAAGCTAGGAGCTATTTCATTATGTTCCAAAAATTCCTTACATGAGAATGATACATAAAATTGTAAAAACAACTCATTGCAAGAGTCAATAGTTTCTTGTCATAAAATTTCTTCTAACTTCTAACACTATTGGTCTGATCCCTATAAATAGAATATCGACACTTATTCTGAAATAGAAAAGCAAAACTAACTAACTACAAATCCACCAGAGAAAAAGAAGGAAAAATAACAACTCACAGAATGAATAATAAAGTTTGGACAACCATTTTGATACAATAATAAATGTAGAGAAAATATAGCAATTCTTCATAGCTCCTGCATATTAGCAGTCATGTCCCTTGGTACCGTTATGACTTTTTCCATTGTGGCTAAACCTTAAACATCTTTTTTCCTTGAATGCTGTTGGCTATCTTCAATGTTTCCCTTTGAATACTTCTAACCATCTTCAACTTCCTTTGCTAACAGGTTAATTATTATGCAGAGATATTTGTAAATAAGCATTATCAAATTAAATTCAAATATTAGAACACACATTCTGATGGTTATATGAAATACTGCATTATATATATATATATATATATATATATATATATATATATATATATATATATATATATATATATATATATATATATATATATATATATATATATATATATATATATATATATATATATATAATATTGGCAAAATATGACATACTATCTACCCATAGGTTAATCATCAGTTCAAGTAAACATAAGTTCAAAAATGTCTTGGTGGGAGTAAAATAGAGTGTTTAAAATCATCATAAAATAGAGGCAATAATTAGCCTCATCATTTGCCCCCCTAGTAAACTGATGCTTGTCCTCAAGCATTGCATTTTCTAGTTAGTGATCCGAATTCTCCAACTTCAATCCTTCCTCTCCTGCTACTTTTGAAGGTGTAGTAGAATCCTCATGTTCTCTCCCAAACTTCCCTTCTATGGTTCTCCTGGAACTTGTCAAGTCTATTAGCATTAATATCATACAGGGGCCACATGAGCATTGGAGGTTGCATAGTGAGTGGGTACCATAGTTTTGGCCTAGCTTGTTTGCCTAACTCTATATACTTTGGAACTCATTGAAGGGCAGCATCTAGATTGATAGGAGTATGTGGCTCTGATCTTTTAAGTGTCTCAGGTAATCTACCCCACCTACTTTTAACACCGACCGTGTCTCTTTGAAAGGAAAAGTAAGGTAGGTTCTCATAGTCTGCATAGACCTTGGTTCTAGCAACGAAGATCTTGTCCCTTGCTCCCTTTTTCTTATCCCCATAAGTCAATCTAAACCAGTCCCTAAGAATTTCTTTTGGTTCACTGCTCTTAGCTCTCAATGACAAGGGCTCTGTTCTTTCCTCATCTCTGTAATTATTCAATTGTCTATCATAATTAGCTTCATTATGCATCTAGGACATCAAAGCCCTCAGATGTATATCCCCTATATAGAGTAAAGGATTCCATTGAGTTTCTGCTGGAATGATAAAATTGTGCACATATAACTCATAGGGCAAGTTCTGCTGCCAGGATGATAGCTAATTTGAATTTTGCATTTATGTTCTTGAGGGTTAGCATAAGTTGGAATAAAAGGAATTTTCCCTTTAACATAGCATAAATTTGAGGTGGTGGTCTGCAAGAAAGTGCTTGATCAACCAATTTGAGGGCATGATCCATCCTTTGTTTTTGGTTTTGCCAATTACTCTTTCAAATATGTAATTTCCTTACCTAGGGACACTATGACTTTCTTCATTTATTTCCTCTCCACTTCCCATAGAGCTGCATCAAGCATATGTTTTCCAAACAACTAGAAAAGAAGTTTTTGTAGGGTAATGGAACCACTATCTTCTTCATAGTTATTTTTCCTCTTCCTCTGTTCCCTCCATAATTGCTCTACAAAATCTGTAAGCCATGTTGGCTTATAGGGAACTAGGCCAGTGTTTGAATAAACTAACTCATTCATTATGGGAACTATTTGTTGGCCTATTGGAGAATCATTTTAATTTTCATTTACTACAATCCTAGATTCCTCATTAGGGTTTTTAGGAACGTTTGTAGTTTCAGGGTGAGGAGGAGAGTTATCGGGAATAATTTGTACTGGGGATTCTTTAGTGGATGGTTTGGATGAAGTAGACTGATCTTCTACTGTCACTTTAGAAATTTGTCCCCTCATTCTAGGACTTCTTCTCACAGGGGTCTCCTCTGGTATCACAACCTCCTTCCTACTTCTTCCTTTCGGTGTCTTTGCTGTAGGAGTAACTATTGTAGGACCTGTCTTAGTTTTCTTTTTCTTTGTGACTATAGGGTTTGGCTTTTCTACTACCAGAGCTGAGGTCTCTTCTTGTAATTTCCATTTTCTTTTTGCTTAGGCAGAGATAGGTTTTTTAGTCTCTTAAACAGGTATGGACACATTTTCTTACACATTCTCTTGCACATTGCCAACTTCAACATCTTGAGTGCTTTGCTTATTAGGTTCATTAGTGGGAACTACATTCTCTTCACTGCTCTGTTCATTAAGGATAGCCTGGGGTTGTAGGGTTTTAGCTTGGACAAATTCTGCCCATGACATGGGAGAGGCATCCCTAAGTGATCTTTCTATGAGTAATTTAATTAGGGCATGATGGGTGACAAAATTATCCTTCCCCTTTTGGGTTTCTTTAGCACTAATGCATAACATGTTATACAAGAAATTGGGAACATTTACTGGATAATTGTGCCTTATACAACTGAGTAATTTAAAATTATGTGCATGTAAATATGAAAATCTTCCTTCATAGGTGAGGTACCTGATAATGTGCATAACCAACTCATTGTATGGTGGCAGAAGAGACATCCTTTTGCAACCTTGCTTGGTGATATCCAACTGAGGATCAGTTGGTATGACAAACTAAGCCCTAGCTGATCTTGCATCATACGTATTAGTATAATGTTATCCAATTGTTGGTAACCCAGTTACTTCTACTATTCACTCTTTTGTAACAACAACCATTAAACCCCATACAATAGCTTCTCCCTCATTAAATGTTCTTGTAAATTCTGTGGCTGCTTCTTCATCAAACATAGTTAAACTTAGGAAATACCCTAACCAATCACACACATTAAATCTCCTCACTACCTCTACATTTGAGAGTAAAATAGTATGCTCCACTGGTTTTCATTGCTGCAATTGTCCACCCATTTCTACTTGACAATTTCACTCTCTACTTTGCTTGCACTATTTCCCTCCTATGAATTCAGGCTTTCTTTTGTTGTTGTTTTACAGATCCATTTTCACATTTCATTTTTTTTAGCTAATTAATGTCATAACAATTTGTTATGAGCAGTAATAATGTGGTTTTAATGAGAGTAAATCATGGATATGTGAAAATCATTCAAAAATGGAATTCAAATCACTTGAAAATTAAATATGGGTCACATCACAGCCTGACAGTAAGGAATCATTTAGGAATAAGGGGTACAACACCTAGACACTTGTGTACTTATAACAATTGAGTTTCATCAATAAAAGAAGTATAAAGATTTGGAAAAAAAATTCTTTATGAATAAATAGGTATATCATTGGGTTATCGAAAAAGTGTCCACACTTGTCAGACTTAGTACGGGGTATGGAACTGGCATAACACCGCCATAATATAAATAATGCAGTATTAGATATAAACAATGAAATCAATGTACTATAAATGAATAAATATTTGAAAAGCTTACACCTGTTAGTTGATTGTTGCATGGACCAAAAAGTGGCAGAAAGTACATCAGTAGCGACAACATATGTTAGCAAACTTGCAGTGTTTATTGAAAATATTGTAAAATAATGACATGGAAGGTGGGTGGGTGGTAGGTAAAGAAGTGAGATGAGTTGGAAAAGAAGAAATTAGAATATGAATGGAGAAATTTGGAACTTTATGTGGACATGAAGTTTTTATTATGGGCATGCATGAAGAAATTAGTATTGAAAAGTTGCAGGCAGGAGGTCATGACCTTCTGCTGCAGGAAGAGTTACTTGGTGTGCATCTGAATTTGGTCATTGAAACTGCTGTAGGAAGTCCTCTTTTTTTTGGGGCCATTTATATAAATTGAGTCCATGGCCATTGACTAATAACTTAAAAGGCACTGGATCAATGGTAGTTAATTGGATGGCTCCATTTGCAAAGACATGGTTAATTTCATATGGACCCAACCATCGTGTCTGCAGCTTGCCTGGCATATCTTTAAATCTGGAAGCATATAGCAATGCCTAGTCACCAACTTGAAATTGTTTGTTGCTAATGTGGGACTCATGCCATTATTTCCTTTGCTTCTATATGATTTCAGTACGTTCCAGAGCAGCCTTGCGCATTTCATCCAAAGAATTAAGATGTAGAAGATGTTCTCTCTGTGCTATAGGAAGTTCAATGTTCAACTCTAGTGTGGTTCTTAAAGTTTTATGTTCAAATTTAATGGGGAGCATTGCTACTTTCCCATATAGGAGCTCAAATGGTGTGAACCTTGTTGTAGTCTTCCATGTTGTTCTATAGGCCCAAACAAATTTTGCTAATCTGTTATTCCAATCCCTATGGTACAAATGAACTATTTTTGTTAAGATGGCCTCTATCTCTTGATTTGTGACTTCTGCTTGTCCATTAGTTTGAGGGTGATAGGGGCTTGATTTTTGGTGCCTGATATTATATTGTTTCATAAGTTCTATGATCAAATTAGAAGTAAATTGAGCACCTTGGTCAGTGACTAGTTCTTTGGGTACATCACAATGAGTAAAGATTTCTTCATATAGAAAATTTGCAACTTTGTGATCATGAGCATGCTTCATGGCTTTGACTTCAACCCATTTTGTCAGGTAGTTAGTGCACACAAGGATATATGATTTCCCATTGGATGGAGGATCAATTGGACCAATGAAGTCCATACCCCATTTGTCAAATGGTGTTAATGCCAGTTGTTGATTGAAAGGCATTTTATCTATTCTTGTTGGTCGGCCCATCCTTTGACACTTGCCACACTTCTGTGTATAGTTGGCTACATTTTTGTGAAGCATAGGCCAATAGTAACTAGTTGTTAAAATTTTTGAGGCTGTTCTTTTTGCTGCAAAGTGCCCTCCACATGGTTCATTATGACATGCATGTAGAATGTCATATGTCTCATCCTCTCTCACACACCTTCTCATAACTTGATCAGGTCCAGTGTAAAATAAGATATTATCAATACAAGAGAAATGAAAATTTTTCTCTACAAGAAGCTTGTTTTCCTTGTAAGAGAAATGTTCTGGCATTTTATTAGCTGTAATGTAGTTAGCAATGTTTGCATACCATGGAGTTTGAACAACAATATGAAATAAATGCTCATCTAGAAATGTATCATCTACCAGAGTAGTGTCATTCTCATCATGGTGGATTCTTGATAAATAATCAACTACCATATTGGCTCTTCTAGGCTTATCAATGATGGTGATATCAAATTCTTACAACAATAGTAACGATCTTGCTAACTTGCCTATTATAGCAGGTTTGCTCATGAGATATTTAATTGCTGCATGATCATTATGAAAAAATATGGGATAGCTAGTTATGTAATGCCAATTTTTTTTCAGAGCATAAACTATTCCTAACAGTTCTTTTTCAGTCACTATGTAGTTTAATTCTGGTCCATGGAGGCTCTTGCTAATATAATATATTACATTTTCAAGATGTTGAGATTGTTTTCCCAGAACTGTACCTATGGCATAGTCAAAAGCATCTGTATATATGTGAAAAGGAAAAGTCCAATCAGGGCCTTGTAAAACTGGGGCTATAGTGAGAAGTTTCTTAAGCTGCAAGAAGGCTTCATTGCATTCAGGTGTGTAAATAAATTCAACTTCCTTAGTTAGTAATGTATACAAGGGACTAGCTATTTTGCTGAAGTCTTTTATGAAATGTCTATACTATCCATCATGACCTAGAAAAGATCTTACATCTTTCAGTTTTGTGGGTATGGGAAATGTTTGAATTACCTCTATCTTAGTTGGATCCACTTGTATTCCTGCAACTGATATGAAATGACCAAGTACCACACCTTCCTGCATGATCATGAAACATTTTTCATTATTAAGTGCTAGATTATGTTCTTGACACCTTATCATAACTTTTTCAAGATTCATCATGGCTTCCTCAAAGGTGAATCCAAATGTTGTGAAGTCATTCATATATATTTCCATACAATCATGTAATATATCATCAAAGATAGTAATAACAACTCATTGCAATGTTGCAGGAGCATTACATAAACCAAATGGAAAAATAGAGTATGCAAAACTACCCCATGGACATGTGAATGCTGTTTTATCTTGGTCTTTAGGAGCAATACTAATTTGATTATAACCACTATACCCATCTAGAAAAGATAAATACTTAGTGTGTTGTTTAGTGTGGAGCCTAATCAGTCCCCAAGTGGGAGATTGTTAGATTATGGTGACTGATCAGGAAAGTACTGTACATACTTCATAATTAGTGGGGTTCAACATATTTGGGCCGTGGCTGACGTTGTAGCTGACATATTATGGTCGACATGTTGTAACCCTAAAATGAATAAAATACTTGTATAAAATGGTTTAGGGTTAGGTATGTTCATTATGTTGTGATGCGAAATTGCTTCTTGTGGTGGTATTGAGCTATAAGGGATTACAGATTGTAATCAGGTTGTAATCACTGGATTGTAATAAGATCAGACTTGCTGTTTGGTGGACGTAGCCCGGGGATTGGGTGAACCATGTTAAATCTTGGTGCCTTGTGTACATTTCTGTGTGATCTATTATTTTTTTTTCATTGGTTATATTTGCATGCAATTTTTTATTTCTGTCCGTGGTTTATCCTAACAGAGTGTTTAGAACTTGATCTATGAATGGTAAAGGAAAGTGATCCTTTTTGGTGGCCTTGTTCAATTCTTTGTAATCTACACAAATCAGCCATTTCCCTCCCTTTTTGGGCACTATGACTAGGGGTGATACCCATATATTATCAGATATAGGATAAATAAAACCAACATCAAGCAATTTTTGCAATTCAATTTTAACTATTTCTCTAAGGCTTGGATTTACCCTTCTTTGGGGTTGACAGAGTAGTAGGCACCCTTCATTGATGTATATTCTATGAGTTCATAATGTAGGACTCAACCCTTTCATATCACCATAGTCCCATGCAAAAGCCTTTTCATGCTTTTGAAGTAGCTTTGTTAACTATTTCATTTGTGTGGATGATAATTTAGGGTTAACATGAACATTATGACCTTTGGACAGCTCAATAGTAGTGGTAGACTCTATCATAGCAGCTTTAGAAATTGGACTTGTAACTAATTCAAATGATAAAATTTGATGAAGAATGTTTGGTTCTTTGAGAAGAGTACAATTCTCATCACATTCCTCATATGTGGTTAATTCTAACACGAAACTTTCAAATACATCTTTTTCTACCACACAATTGTTAGTCAGAATACTTTGAAGTATTGAATCCTCTTCCTGTAGCTTTAGAAAGGATTTTCCATGTAACATCATAAGCTATGCTATAGAGTTTAACGCTTCTTCTCAATCCCCTAAATCTAGCCAGATAGATGTGCTTAAATCTAGTAATGGTTGTGCTGGAGGATATAAATCAAGTTTCTTTGTTGCTTGGCCATTTGATATGGTCATATTCTCTGATCTACAACTTATATTTGCATCAGCTATAGCTAACCATGGTCATCCTAGGATGATAGGGTAAAGAGGTAAATTAACTTTGGGAGATAGAATCATGAAATCCACAAGATACTCTAGAGAGTCTAAGGTTACAACTATGTTTTCTATCATCCCATCAGGAGTGATAGTATAACTATCTACAAGTTGTGGAATTGTTGGAGTAGCCCTCAATCCTTCTATTTTCAACTTCTTCATAGTATCCTTGGTCATGACATTTATAGAAACACCAAGATCTATTAAAGCACTTTTAAGAGATTGACCATTTATACTCACATTCACAACTGGACTACCTGGATCAGAATATTTTGGAGTGATCAATTTTCCTAACATAATGTTAGCCATTTGTCCCACAACATGGACTATAGTTGGGTCCTTTTTCTTCCTCGTAGGCTTCTTTAGGAAGGCTTCTCTAATGGATTTTCCATAGATAGGAACATCTTTAATAGCTTGGAATAGGGGTATTTGGACATGCATGTTCTTCAATTGATCAACAATATCAAAAGATTGTTCCTCTATTTGTACAGGTTTACTTTGTACAAGCTTCTCTGGAAAAGGAGGTTCCACTATTGGCTGAGCTTGGGCTATGATAGTGACATTAGTTGGGTCAACCTTTTTAGGGATTGGGGGTTCTGATGCTGTAGGAGTATCTAGTATTTTATTTATAAGAGGTAGTTTAGGCACTGGTAAAGTTGTACTAGATCTTAGATGTATATTTGCAACATTCAGAGTGTAAGCAAGATATTGCAAAGCATCAACAATATACATGGGTTGTTGCAGCTACTGGTTATTTGGATTTTTCTGAGGTTGTGTAGGTAATTGTGTCTACTTTTGAGGTCATCTCCATTGGTTTGTAGACTACCAATTCCCCTGGGATGGTTGCCATTGGTTCTGCTAGTTTTGCGATTGGTTATTCTGTTGGTTGGGCTAGGATGGTTGGGAATTTTGAGGCCATTCTGGCTGTTGTGGATTATTTTGCCAAGCATTATTCCAATTAGGTTAATTATATTGTAGAGGACCTTGGGGATTACGATTTTTCCATTGATTACCATATAAATTTGAATTTTGCAAAGTGTCCTGAGGCATACCTTTATGTTGGGCCCATGGCCAACATTGAGTAAAAAAGAATACTTTCTCATCATCTCCATCTATCTTGATGTACTCAGTTGGAAGATGTTGGTTCTCCATGCTGGCAACCAATTTTCATTGGCAATCGTTCTTTTACTTTCGGCAATGAGGGCAGTATTTAGCTAGTTGTAATTCAGTTTCTGGATGCTTCTTCTTTGTAGTCATTGTGTCAAGATGTGTAGCAACATCATTTATAATATCTTGCTTAAAATCTATGAGCATATTAGATATCTCGATCTTTGAAATACCCTGACTGATTCTTTTAGTGACTGTGGAATGAGGTCCCTGACCTTTCTTCATAGTTGACCTTAAATAGTTTTGACAGATGCTCTTGAGGTCATCCCAGGAAGATTGATATACATCACCACCAGCCATCAAGTGTAGTGCTTCTAGACAATTATCATTCACACCTCTCAAAAAGACTAGCTTTTGTGAATCCTCAGACAACACATGCTGAGGGTTCTTCTGTAGTTTATATAAGAAATGTGAAACATAGTCTTCCAATATTTCTTCCTCCTTTTGTGATATCCTAAAGATATCATCTCCTCTTGAACCAGATGCTTTGCAATACTCTTTATATTTATCTACAAATTGAGTTTGCATTTCATCCCAAGTTCTTGTTGCATTGGCTCCTAAGCCCATGAACCATCGTAAAGCTGACTCTTTCAATGTTGTTGGAAATAATTTGAGCTTATGGGCATCAATGTCGTAGTCAAAACTACAACAGAGTATGTCAAATTCAAACAAGAAAGTATCAGGGTCTTCGGTTGCAAGGCCATAGAACTTTGGAAGAGCAGCTGTAGGTATATTCTTGAGATTATTAGTATTTATGAGGTTTGGAAGAGGAAATGGAAAAGTAGGTTGTGCCATTACTGGAGGTATTAGATTATGAGTTTGCTGCTAAAAAGGAACATTGGGTACTAGATTGTTAACAACTGGTGGATTTGGAGCAGTATTATCAAGGAAACTGGCCAAAATTTTAGCAAAAGGTTGAAAACCACTCGTATCTATAGGTTCTACTCTTAAGGATGATTCTGTAGGAAAAATAGGGCTTGCATCTTCAAAAGGTAACTCAACTTCTTCTTCTTCAATTTCTTCATTCAAATTAACAGACTCCCATGGAAGAAATTTTCCATATTCATCTCATCATCTTCCTCTTCGATGCATGCAATTGGATTCTTCACACTGGTGAAGAAAGCTTGAAGACTGCAAATTTCTAAAAAAACTTAACTAAAAACTATGACTCAAGAATGCTCCTAGCTTGACACCATCCCCAACAACTATGCCAAAAATGGTCTGCCTCACAATAGGCGTATAATAATCATGCCCAAGGCCTTACTTAGGAATAGCGTATTCAATCTAAGCACTATTTTTCGCACTATGAGGTGCATTTAATTTTGTCAACTCAGAGATGTATACTTGAAATGGTCGGCACAATATGTGCACTAGGTTTCTTATTGAGTCATTATGCTTATGTTGCATCAAAGTAAAATGCAAGAAAATAACCTACACTAGTGCTGCAGAAAACTAACACACTTAACTCTTTACTGAAATGAATACTAGAAATGCAATTAAATACTAATATATATTCCAACTTAGTTCATCTACTATAACTATTCATACAGATGCTGTAGGAACACTCACAAAGTATGATGCTATAGGAAGGACCTTACAACTTCTACCTGCAATACTAAAGATTCTTGAAAACAAATCTACACTATTCTAATCTAATTCACCTCCCAAGTGGGCCCCCTTGGTTAGCTTCTACTAATCTACTAACATAGAATGTAAACTAGGAGCTATTTCATTATGTTCCAAAAATTCCTTACATGATAATGATACATAAAATTGTAAAAACAACTCACTGCAAGAGTCAATAGTTTCTTGTCATAAAATTTCTTCTAACTTCTAACACTATTGGTCTGATCCCTATAAATAGAAGATCGACACTTATTCTGAAATAGAAAAGCAAAACAAACTAACTACAAATCCACTAGAGAAAAAGAAGGAAAAATAACAACTCATAGAATGAATAATAAAGTTTGGACAACCATTTTGATACAATAATAAATGTAGAGAAAATATAGCAATTCTTCATAGCTCCTGCATATTAGCAGTCATGTCCCTTGGTACCGTTATGACTTCTTCCACTGCGGCTAAACCTTAAACATCTTTTTTCCTTGAATGCTGTTGGCTATCTTCAATGTTTCCCTTTGAATACTTCTAACCATCTTCAAATTCCTTTGCTAACAGCTTAATTATTATGTAGAGATATTTGTAAATAAGCATTATCAAATTAAATTCAAATATTAGAACACACATTCTGATGGTTATATGAAATACTGCATTATATATATATATATATATATATATATATATATATATATATATATATATATATATATATATAATATTGAGAAAATATGACATACTATCTACCCATAGGTTAATCATCAGTTCAAGTAAACATAAGTTCACAAATGTCTTGATGGAAGTAAAATAGAGTGTTTAAAATTATCATAAAATAGAGGCAATAATTAGCCTCATCACACATCTTACCACTTGGACAATAAATATGTAATTCCCCACTGGGAGATCCATGGAAATAAGGATAAAAAAACATGAACATATTTTTTTAAAGATAAAGCATAGGTATAAATGTTGGCAATATGGTCAGTTAGATGTATTGAGTGTTGTCATTTATGGAAACATATATTCAACATTTCATTTATACATTTAGAGTTAGAAAATTATCTGTGTTAAACAGTTTGCAGCAGTGTAGAGACACATGCCAAGTGTACAAATGACTAATTGAGAGTTATATCATGTGAAGTTGAGGAAAGTTCTATAACAATGTCATGATGATGTATGATAGTGCATAGGTGTGTCAGATAGTATGATGTGTGATATGATTGAAATACTAGTACACGTATTTAATAGAGTAGAACAGAGCATAAGAGAGAATTGGATTGTATGACTTGAAGAATTATTTTGGTAACAAAATAATTACTAAATCATGATGAGCTAACTATATAGATATTACTCCACAAGTCATTTTATACTATGTCAAGTGTGTGAATACATGAAGGCCGACTAAGTAGAGATTTGTGAATATGAGAGGTATTAAGTAAAGATCTTATCTTGAGAAGATAAGTGTGCGATATATGATGAAATATGCAACATATGTACGAGCTATGAGATAATTTTGATTGATGTGAAGTTGATTATATGTGACCTAAATCTGATGTATGACCAGAGCAAGTGTGAAATACAATAGATATAAAGTATTGTATGTATATATATTCTTGTGAAGAGTTGAACTATATAATTGCATGTTAGGGTAGTGGGCTCTTCTTGCATACATTTTATTTGTTCTACCAACTCCTAATAGGGTTGAAGCAACTCCTAATAGGGTTGAGGCTTCTAACAAGGACTCAAGATACTATATGTACTCCATAGACTCTTAACAGGGTCAATATTCTTAAGAAGATCCTATTGTTTAGTGAATCATCTAGTGGGTATCATCCCCATCGGGATTTTCCCTTGGCTAGGGTTTCCCTAGTTAACAAATAATAGTGTTATGAGTTCTCTATGTACATGGTTATATTTACTATTTAGCATTTTTGGTTTACTTTATAAGCAAGTTATAAATTAATTAATAATATTTAGTTGTGGGAAAAAGTTTGTAGAATACTAATTTACCCCCCTCTTAGTATTATCTGTTTCTAACAATTGGTATCAGGGCTCAGTTACTTAGAAGAAGTTTAATAACTTGAGTAAGATCCATATAGATATGGAACAGTTGAAGAAAAACCTTGAAGAAGTTCTTGAGCAGATTAATCTTCTTACCAAAGAAAGAGATAACCTGAAAGATAGATATGAAGATGCAAAATTTTTCACTGGTAAACTGAAAGACAAAATTGATGACCTAAAATCTGGCAAGGAATCAATTGTGCAACTAGTGACAATAATGAAGTAGAAAATCTTCAGAAAGAAAATGAGATTTTGAAACATGAACTGAAAATTGTTGAACTTAAGTTGAGTCTTAAGAAAAATGGTGGCAAGAATGAACCTAAACTGAAAACTGAGAATGCAAATCTTAGATCCTAGTTAAGTCAAGTTACATCTGAACTAGATACTATCAAGATTGAGCATGCATAATTAGAAAAGTATAATATCATTGTGAAAGGAGAATTGACACAAGCTAAGCAATAGTTAGAGAAACTTTATTCCAATAGTGAGAAGATAAATCAACATATATTTCACTAGAGACTTTCTTATGACAAGATAAGACTTGGATATCTGATTGGAGATAAATCAACCATGAAAGTTAAAATTAGAAGAGAACTAGATCTAGTTGTTGAATCGCTTAAGGAATTTGATTTGATTAAGTTTTAATCAAGTACATCTACTGAAGTATCAAAGGAAGTAGAATTAATTGATTTATCAGAGAAACATGATGAACCTAAGATACCAAAGAAAATTGATAAGCCTAAGAAAGATGAACCACCCAAGGAAGTAAAATGTGAGTTCATAGGTAGATGCTTCATATGTAATGAAGTTGGACATATGAAAAGAGATTATATAGGAAAGCTATTCAAACCTATTATTAATTTCTATTGTTATAATTGTCATGGTTATGGACATAAAATAGTAGAATGTAAGAAACCTAAGTTTGATGGTAATAATGCAAATAGTAGAATGTTTAGGAATACTAACCCTAAAAGTAATGAAAGAGGAAGATCACATAACAGATCCAATTATGGACAGAAATCTAATAGAGAGAAGAACTAGTTTGTGTGTTACAAGTGTAACAACCTTGGACACATTGCAAGGAATTACAAAGCACTTGAGAATCAAAATGGAACTAATCAGAGGAAAAATGCACTCGTATGTCAGTTATGTAATAACTTTAAACACACAGCAAGATATTGTAGAATTGATAGAAGGAACTTTAATAGGAATCCTAATAACAAAATGAACAACAATAGAAATGACGGAAGGAATGATAATGACACTGACAACAATCAAAAGAAAGAAATTAAGGAACATGTTGATGAATTCAAAGAAGCATTTGTGACAACTAAGGATCCAGAAAGCACTTATACAATTTTGGAGGAACAATATTTCAACACACTTAATAATACATTGAAGTCATAGATTGTTTGTGACTCATCCTACTTGAATCAAGCAGTTTTAGAAGAGGTAGTGAATCAGTTGGCCATAACTAATGTTAGAGAGAAAGTAAAAATTTGCATAGTTAATAGAAGGTTAAAGACATAGAGAGAAAGCTATGATCAAGTGCACAAGTCTAGATATGATCTTAGTGAGCATGAATCCGAAAAGCAAGCTTACTAGTAAACAAAGACAATATTTGAATTTGTGGTAGATATACATTTAATGCACAATGTGATTTGAAATGATTTAGGGATCATAAGAAATATTGTGTGTACCATTTTTTAATGTGAAGTTTCTTGAGTGAATTTGATGCAGGAGCATCCTGGGTTGCACTACTATCCTGCATGTTCTTAGTTTTTACCTTGCTAGTGAAACTGTGTTTTGCTAAAACTATGTTTTCTTGTTTCTAGGTGCTTGTTGCAGACCATGTAACTAATTTTGTGCAATGAATGAGAGGTTTAAAACTTCAAGGATTTAAGAGGGCCTAGATTAATATGTATTATCCAAGGCACAAGTTCTAATTCCTCATAATTTGGGAGATATGATAATTCTCCTAGAGTATTGATTTCTTGTAGTTCTACACGATAGTTTTATGTGCTTGACTTTCGAGGTGGATGCACACTTTTCCTTGGTGAATCAAAATTTGTGCACTTAAGGGGTTGTAGAGGAACTAAAATAATACCCACATCTTGAAGCGCGAGTTGTAATTCAATTAGAGCTAGGAGATATCACAATTTTTCTCGAACATCGATTTCTAGACATTTAATTGCTAATGTAGGCCGACTTATGTATTTAATGTTAGGTTTATTTTCATGATGGGTATTTAATATTTGTTGAGAGATAACTTATGGATTCTCTATGTTCTAGAATGATCTATAAGCCATTTTGACTAGTATAAATAGAGTGTTTAGGCTTAGAGCTAGGGAAATTTTTAAGGGAGGATTGGAGAGCAGAATTGGAAAGTGTGAATTTGAAGCTGGATCTTAGATCATGAATGTATTTGCATCTAGCTATTACCCAAAAGGCCTTACAACTAGGCATGTATGATGATATTTTCATGGGTCAATAAAGAATATTGTTCTCTCTCTCTCTCTCTCTCTCTCTCTCTCTCTCTCTCTCTCTCTCTCTATGGTGCTTTTCTCTTTTGTGTTTCCTTCCATTGTGTTAACTCTTGCATGGTGGTTTGGGTAGCTGAGTGTGCCTATTGGCCTTAGTTACTCCTAGCCTCCCTACATCATAATTGAAGAGAGATTTGATATTGAATTGAAGTAAAAAGAGAAGTTTGTGAAGTGTAAAATTATAGAAGCCCTAAATCACATTTTTAAGGCATTTTACAGAGTTTGAATCCAGTTTTTCAGTGTTTATAGTTATAGTTTCAATGGCTAGTCATACTGTGTATGGTGTAAGTGATAGACCATGATATCTGTTTTAGAAACATCCATTTCTTTATATTTTGGATGACCCATTGGGAATATTTTTGTAATTTTTGGAGAATATGCTTCATGTTGAGGATATCAGAAGCTATATTTGTATCCCCTATTTTAGTAGAGTAAAATGAACACTAATCTATAAAAAGCATTCTCAATACTATAAACAAATAAACACTTAAGATAGGACCAAAGAAGACAAAATTGAGGAAAGTAGACCAAAGATGGTAAACTCCTCAAGTGCTTCTCATGATGAGGAAGCTATGTCCCTGATGGATAGTGGATGTATGCTCACAATGTGCTCAAGCTCCAAGTGGATGAGTGATAATCAAATATGGGTGTGGATGAATGATTCAACAATGAAGGTATGGAAGGGTTTCAAAATTATAATAGTATTTTGGTAGTTTTTAGGCTCTCAAAATAGCATTATAAGTTTTCTTCAAAAGTGGATGATTTTAGTGAAGGGAGAGGCTTCTATTTATAGGCCAAGGGGTGGAAGGATGGATGGTCAGGATGAAAGGATGGAAAGATGGTGAGGGAGGGCTAGGATGCACTCAAAGAGGAGCACATGGATTGTGCTTGTTTAAAGCAAATTAGGAGGTGACACATGTCATAGGGTGATTGGGTGTGAGAGGGTAGGATATGGGTTGGTCAAAGGAGTAATGAGGGAGGTTGAGCCATAAATGGGGATGGTTGTGTCAAATAAAGATGGTTGAGTCATAAATAGAGATGGTTGGGAGGAGGATGAGATTGTTGACTTTGGCTTGGGTTATAAATAGAGATGGTTGGGAGGAGGATGAGATTGTTGACTTTGGCTTGGGTTAGCAAGTCTCAACCCTTGCTTAAGTTGTGCACATGATTAGAAGAGGGATTAGGATTAGCTTAGGAGTTGGCTAACCTTGTTTAGGGAATGTGACAAGGTTAGAGGGGGGATTAGGATTAGAATTGACATCTTCTAGAAGAGTCTAGGCTTCTAGGATGAGGATAAATAAGGTTTTTTAGGAAATAAATAAAGTTTTATTTATTTCAAGGGTTTGGATTGAGGAGATATTTATTAAAATATTTTTAATAAACATGAGGATTAATATTTAATCTTAATTAAATATTTTGAGTTGGGATTAGGGTTAGAAAATGATGGGATTAGCCTTTAATCGAAATTAAAGAAGGATTAGAAGATTTTGGAAGAGGTTAGTGGTCTTAAGGAAATTGGCCAAGTTTTGGGCAAAAAATAAATAAATTATTTATTTTGGGATTTTTGGTCAATTTATTAATTAAATAATTAATAAATAAGGAAATAATGTTTAAATAAGATTTAAACATTTTTGGGAGGGATTCCTTAATTAAATATTTTTAATTAAGATAAAGGGATTTAATGGCATAAAAATTAATTAATTAATTAATTAAATAATTAATTAATAAATGATGATGTCATCAAGGATTTTTTCAGAAAATAAAAATACTTTATTTTCTAAAGGATTTTTAGGTGTCTACAATATTCACTACAAGATAGAAAGTATTGGTGAAGATGATATTCATTAGGATTTGGGAAAAATGTGTAACAATGACCTAACCTTGAAGTTTGAGTATGTGCACCTAGATGGCTTAAATCCAGTGAAGTATATGTTTTATATGAAGTTTGATAATCATGATTAGACTTGAATAATTCTAAATAGGGTACATGATGACATGTTGTGGCTAGGTGATGCACATATAGTTATTGACAATGACCTAATTTATAAGGTCATATGATTGAGTAATGAAGACTGTAATCCTATTAATGACAAAAATATTAGGAATATGGTTGAGACAAACTTGAATACAAGGTTTGACAAAAGAAACATGAAGGTAGACCCCATTCAAGAAAAATGAGTAAAGCTACTAAGAAAGCTATTAGGGTACAAGTTCAACCATGGATCAAAGGTTAAATCAACACCATATGAATTTTTACATGCAACTTATGTAATGGCAATTCAAGGGAGAAAAGTTAATCTGTATGAGATTATCAGATTGTAATTGTTGGATAACATTGCAAAGTTGAACAAGACAAAGAGCACAATTTTTAGATTTGAGTCCCTAGTGACTCATTTATTCTTTTATGCTACAAAGAATTTTCCTAGAATGAAAAGTTGGGATAGCAACAATTGCGCAATGAAGATGGTGACTCAATGCTAAATATAAAAGTTGGAGATTGTTAGGGATGATGACATTGATAAAATCATGAAAGGTTTCTAGTTAGAGATGAAACACAGGTATAGGATACCTTCCTCCATGGTGGAGAAATATAAGTATGAGATATGCTTCATGGTAGAGATAGATAACACCTATATGGAAGCTATGATACCAAGGGTTAAGTTCATTGAACCCATGGGATATGAGATGAGTGCTGAGCTCATAGAAGGGTATGTGCATATCATACTCCAATCTGAGAAGAACATAGAGTGCCCTAGATGGGGAACTTATGAGGAGAAAATGAGAATAGTTCATTATGAACTACACAACAAGGAAAGTAAGAAGAAAGTAGAAAAGGTAATAGATTCCATTCTCAAGGAATCCAACATGACTAGAGAGGAGTTCAATGAGGTCAAAGGTATTGCGATGGAAATGAGAGTAAGCAGATAGTTTGAAGTGCTAGCAACAACTCCTATTACTATAGTAGGACCTTCATAAGGTGTGACAATAACACAACCATGTATGTAGGCCCCTATTACACCTTATGCCACAATTGCACAAGTGCAACCTATAAGGACAAGAAACGAGCAACCAAGGAGGTAGCAAGAGGTGGAAGTGCCTACAACACAAAGGAAATCTGAGAGATTGGTGAAGGTGAAGCAAGAATCTATACCATCACCAAAGAAAATGGTCAAGAAGACCACCAATGTACTAGGAAAGAGGAGGAAGACAATGCAAGTAAGTGAATCTAAGAGTTCTGAGGATGAAGCTAGAGATAGGCCTGTAGTGCAAGATGCACATGAAAATAGAATTGCAACTAGAAAAAGTGCATGGAAACCAAAGGTAGAGAACCTTAACATGCAGATAATAAATGATGATTTAATTGAATAAGTATTATAACTTGTACAGTAATATGGATAGAAGGCAATTAGAAAATTCCATTGTAAGGAATATGATTTTGAGGAATAAGAAGTTTGAGAACATTCAGAATAAGATACCTGAAGACCTATTTAATAGGTTAATAAATAGGAAGAAGACGTTATTAGAAGAAGATCTAAATTTGAGGATCAATATGATAAATAAAATCTATGAAGTTGACTCTAAGGAGGACTCAAATAGAATTTTGAAAGGAATTGAGCCCCTGCTGAGGAACAAAAGAAGATAAATTCTTCTAATGGGAGGTAATTATGAAGATGTTAGAAAAGAAATAGAGGATGCAATTGTAAAATACATGACCATAGTTCCAGAGGTAAGTGCACAGTCCAAAATTGAGAGTCCAATCTATGTACAAGAAAGTACACCTTCCAATAAAGAGGAAGAAGTAGAAGAGACACAATAGGCAATTTCACCACCGCATATTGTTATGGGTACTGAATCCATGCAAGTGGATAATATGCACATAACTATGCAAACAAAAGAAAACCCATTTGTAGCCTATGGCCAAACTATTGTTGGCAATATTGCAACTTACTCCAGCTTAGATGATGATGGAGAAGAGGAGAAAAATAAGAAAGAAGAAGAGGAGAAAAATAAGAAGAAAGAAGAAGAGAAGAAGAAAGAAACAAAAAGGTTAGAAAAAGAAAAGAGAATAAAGGAAGAAAATAAAAAGGGAGAGGAAGCGAAGAAAAAGAAAGAAGAAGAGGAGAAGCAAAAGGAAGATTCTGAACATAAGCATACGTGGAAGATTGTAATGCAAGAATCAACACTCTTGCCCAATCTAAAACATGTACGGTCAGAAATTGGGAGGGTAGTATTCCAACATGAGGTTGACATACCTTATGTAGCCCCAATAATTATATCTATTGTAGTACCAATAGCTAGCCCATTAGTAAAAATATCAGATGATGAAGATCATAAAGGATTGATGAGCTCAGTGAACAAGTTGTTTGAGAAGAACAAATTAGTAAAGGCTTTGGAGAAGACATTAACTAGAGTCTTGGATAGAATGCAGAAGATAGTTACTACAATTGAAAAATATCAAGAATTGCAATCAAAGGCCAAGGAGTTAGTGAAAACCTTTGATGAGGAATTCACAACTCTAGTAGAGGTAGCTTTAATGCAAGCACATGCTAAACATGATGTAACACTATTTAATACAATATGCACCAATGTGAGGAATAATTTAAAGGCACTTGATGGAAACATCAATGAACTAAGAAAGCACATTGATGAAGGAAAAAGGTTGTATGGATAGTACACACTATCATATAAGTATTTGACTTATTTTGAGAGTGAAATAAAGGGAAAGTTGAGTGAACTTGAAACACTTACTGCTAAGGTACAATTGCTAGAGACTAGTATTGAGGATTGTGGAGTAGAAGTTGAGAATATAAATGATGTGATCAGAGGTTTGGAATATGATAAGGAGAAGGCAACAAATATATTCTCTATTCTGAGAGAGATTTTGTCAGCAAAGATCAACATTTCGTAGAGGCAATTAGCGAAATGTCTTGTAGCAAAGACTTCCTATGACAAATTTTCCTATATTGACTTAAGCATAGTTGAAGTGGCATCTTATGCACTATGCACCCTAATTAGTATTTCAGATATAGTAAAGGAGAACTGGAAGAAGGTAGTTGAAAGATTGAAACTTGTATATGCAAATTATTTTTCTAGAATATCAAGTTGATTAGTAGCAGGCCACTCAGTTTTTGTTGATACAGTTTTTGACACCTTTGCCATTGATGTCAAACAAGGAGTAATATGTAAAGGAAAATTGTATATTTGTAAGTTGTATATTGTATATGTAAGGGGGAGTAAACTTATGTATCAATATAAAGGAGTGATAAGGAATGTAATGATCCATCAAAACATGAATAAAATTGTTATGTTTTGAAGGCAATTTTGTCTAGTTACTTTTCATTTGTTTTTGACTTTGTATGACATCATTTTGGGACTTAGTCAATTTTCCCAAATGTTTCCATCAATGCAAAAAAAGGAGATTGTTGGAAATATGGTTAGTTAGATTAATTAAGTGTTTTCATATATGGAAACATATATTTAGCATTTCATTTATGCATTTAGAGTTAGAAAATTGTTTAAGTGTTAGATAATTTACAACAATGCAAAGACATATGTCAAGTGTATGGATGACCCATTGAAAGTTAGATCATGCGTAGTTGAGGAAATCTCTATGATGGTTTCATGATGACGTATACTAGTGTGCAGGTGTGTACGAACAATACAACATGAGATATGATTGAAATACTAGTACGAGTATTTAACAGAGTAGAACATAACATGATATAGAATTGGATTGTATGACTTGAGGAATTATTTTGGTAACAAAATAATTACTAAGTCCCAATGATCTGACTATGTGGATATTACTCCATAGGTTATTCTATGATATGATAGCCAAACTCTCCCTCTTTGACATCTTATGACAAAGATGATATTCAATGAATATCAATGTACCTGGTGTATAGATTCATATGCATTCTGCCCTTTAATTACTACATCAACTTGACTAGTCTTCGAGATGCTTTGGTTGATGCAGCACTAAAATTCATTTAGTGAGCTTCAAATAGGGGAATAACCCCTAACTTACCTCTTAGATACAAAAATGCATCCTTAGGTAATGACTTTATGAATATGTCTACAATTTGTTCCTTAGTATTCACATAGTCCAATCTTACCTCTTTGTCTTGCACCAATTCTCTCAGAAAATGATATTTTATTGCAATGTGCTTGGTCTTGGTATGCATCACATGATTCTTTGATATATTAATTGCACTTGTGTTATCACATAAGATAACCACTAGATCCTTGATTTCTACCTTCATACCTGCCAACAATTTCTTAAACCAAACAACACTGGAGCAATACTCTAATATTGCCTCCTTTCTTGTACCATAATATATAGTCTTCAATACTCTTCAAATACTCCATGATTCTCTTTATTGCTAAAACATACTCTAATATCTCATTTTAAATTTTAATGAGATCCTAACTCATTGTATAACTCCATTTATCTTAAATTTGCTGACTGCCATCACAGTTTTGCATATCTACTTAGGGTTTCATCAATTTCCTCTCATATCTTGAGATTCCACCATGGGAATTTAATAGCCCTAGGTGGAATCCAAGTTAAGGAAATTTATTTTAGGATTCTTTAGGTTTTAGGACAAAAGAGTTAGATGGGAGAGAGAAACTTGATGCCCTAGGCATGCAAGATCCATGTGCATGCTAGGAATCCATAGCAACATCTCCCATAACTCGACATAGAGAAGGTTTCAAGGAAATAGATTGGTTTGTGATCATGTCACATGAACCAACTCATGTTAAAATTATTGGATGTGAGTTTTGATTAGAAATTTTGGTACTTCCTTTGTTTTTGGAGGCCCAATTGCCTAATTAAACCAAGTGAGATTTCAAGATTTACTTGCATCTTTCTCATATTGGGATCCTAGTGCCTTGGCATGTTATGTAATCCCCAAAAGGGTATCTAAATATATGATTCATTCCTTGGGTTATGTGGATATTGCTGGATCTAAATCAAGTTTTCAATTTTCTAAGGGCTACAAGCCTTGCCTTAGGTTTGTGAAGCAACGATTCAATAAATGTTGCATAGTTTGAATCTAATGTTTGATTCATGTTACTTAGGACCTAAATAGAAATTTTCTAGACTGTAGGGTCATCCATAGTCCATATATGTGTTTTGGGAGTATTGTCAAATTATGCCTTGTGATGCCCTTAAAGAGCAACTAGTGATTAGTTATCTTTGTGATAGGTTTTCCTTGTGATTGGGGATTCCTAGGAGTGGTTTGCGTTGTGATA
Organism: Cupressus sempervirens; assembly: GCA_028749045.1. Taxonomy (NCBI): domain Eukaryota; kingdom Viridiplantae; phylum Streptophyta; class Pinopsida; order Cupressales; family Cupressaceae; genus Cupressus; species Cupressus sempervirens. The sequence continues at coordinate 703,198,590 of CM053784.1, forward strand.
ACCATTAAAATATTGTTAAACACTTGTGATAGGTATTTGGGATAAGTTGGCTTTGAAAAGATACTTATTGTTTCATAGCCTTCAGTCAAGATGATTCTAGGAACCTTGTTCAAACCCACTACTAGTTCCATTGCATAAAGTGGTATCAAAGCATGGCTCTTATTGAAGAAGATGAAGTGATCTCTACAAGGGTGATAAATGTTGAAATAGTAAAATTGATGAGAGAATAAAGAGAAACCAATTTTGCTCTTGCAAAGATGTTGAGAGAACTGGAAGGAAGAGTAGATAAGGAAAAAGGGGCACAATCTGATGAGGAAGATCATAATGTTAAGCCTGATGAATTTGAAGAAGAAGGTAAAGTACCTTCTTAATAAAGACCACTCTTGAATGCTCTCAAACCCATGGAGGGGAATTTGGAATTGCTAATTTCAATGGCAAAATGAATGCTGACATAGCATTGGATTAGATAGAGGCCCTGGCTAGTTTCTTTGAATGTGAAGACATTCCAAAGAAGCAAAGGGTAAAGATGGCTAAATTCAAGTTAAAGGGACTAGCCCTAACTTGGTGGGACTTCATTGAGATAGAGAGGGTGAAGAAGGGAAGGAATATGATCTCATCATGGGATAGAATGGTGGCATTAGTGAGAGAGACCTATGTACCTAATGATTATAGGGTTCAACTTCATAGGAGGAAGCAAATTTTGAAACACAAGGAATTAGATATAAGTTCTTATACTGAAGAATTTTTAAAACTATACATGAAGACAAATGTAGTAGTGGATGAAGAGGAGAAACTTACTAGATACATGAATGGCTTGAAGTTACCATTCTAGAAGAATTGAGTTTGCATACTCCTACTTTAGTAAAAAATTGCTACTAGTTAGCAATAAGAGTAAAGGAGAAGTGCAAGAAGAAACAAGATCAGAACAAAGCCAAGGTAATGACAATAAAACCTTCAAAGGCAAGAATAATTCATGGAACAAGGGGTCATATAGAAACAAGAAGGTTACTAATTAGAATCAAAAGGAAAAGAATCAGAATGAGTCAAACTCTAGAGGGAACTATAGAGGAGGCAAAACCTTTAATAGAAGTAGAGGTGGTAGAGGCAATGGCCCTATCAAATGCTATAACTATAACTAGTTGGGACATCATGCAGATAGATGCCATGATAAAAGAAATAACAATAACCAAGGTGAAAGAAGAGCACAATTGGTCCAATAAGACTATTATGAACTTGAGGTTGAAGGAGTAGTCGTAATGATGAGGTAGACTTTCTTGCTGGTTCCACACACTCAAGAACAACCCCAAAGGAAGAACTTGTTTATAAAAAGGGTAAAATGTCAAGGAAAGGTATGCAATTTGCTTGTAGATTCTAGTTCCACAAAGAATTTAGTTTCTAAAGAAATGGTGTAGAAGTTAGGATCAAAGAAAACACCACATCCTTTTCCTTATAATGTATCATGACTTACTAAAGGGCAACAAACACTAGTGACAGAACAAACCACAGTAGAGTTTTCTCTTGGGGACTTCAAAGACAAAGTCTTGTGTGACATAGTGGAAATGGATGATTTCCATCTCCTCCTAGGGAGACCATGGTAGTATGATGTGGATGCCACCTATAGTGGTAGGAATAATACATATACAATCATAAAAAATGGATGAACCTTCACAAGGAAACCTTTACCTGATAAAAAATCAAAAGAAGAGAAGGAAACAACATGGATTGTAATAGGGAAGAAAGAGGTGATTAAAACCATAGATGAATCAAAAGAGGGAGGTTTCATACTAATTATGAAGTCTAAGGATAGTGATAAATCTGATAAGAAATCACTTATACCAATAGAAGTCAAAGGTGTTGACATTCTAGTCATGTTTGTTATTAGTGACATACACTTATTTAGATTGTGAGTTCATACCAAGCATATTGTACAGTTAATAGTGTTAACCAAGTATTTTAGTTGATACTAAATTCTACAGTTGCTACCGAGTCCTATGGATAGATTTCAGTTTGAACTGAGTAGTTACTATAGAGTTGATGAATAGTAGTGTAAATCGAGCATTTTAGTGTATGTCGAGTTTACCTATGCAAATCGAGTTGTGCAATATTTACCAAGTTCACAGTTGATGTGATGTGAGTCTAGTGTTAACCAAGATACATAGTGTTAACTAAAAGACTCAGTTTATATTGAGCTCAAGGTAATAGTGTTTACCAAGCTATGTAGTGTGAATCAAGTGATTCAATTTATATACCAAGTTTCATAGTATTCACTGAGTCACCAATGTAGATCGAGTTCAAGACTACTTGGAAGTGATCAATATGGACTGAGCTTCTACATCTATCGAGTGCATGATGATGTCAAGCATTGACAGTGGATGCCGAGTATCAAAACCTCACTGATTCAGTCTTCAGAGCCTGAGTTTTTACATTTTGGCCAACTTTGTAATATTTGTGTAAACTTGTATTATGGTCAAATTTTTAATTATGTAATTGGATTGGTATATATGTAACATATTATATCACATCCAAATCATTGAAAAGGATGCAATATAATCATTAGAGAAGAATAAAAGAGCGAATTACAAAGGCTACAATAGTATAAGGAGTAGCAAAGATTCATCTATCACAACAAGGTGATTTGTACACTTAGAGGAATCTCATTTAGCAAACCAAGTTGCAGATTAGAAATCAACTACTATTTCATCCTAACAGGTGAATCAATCAAAATCCTTTAACAAGGTAGAGCTAACAGTCTTATGTAAATTTCTTTACCAAGTGCATACTTCATTGTATTTTTATAAATCCTTTTGCAAGGTGGACCTAGCAATCCTTATTGCTCCTAATAGGGTAGATCATCAAAAGTGATCATTGTAAGCCTTAACAAGCCAACTTTATACTGTAGTACTAAAGCTTGTGAGTATCATCCCCACCCCAGTTTTACTTTCTATTTGGAAGGTTTCTGGGTCACCAAATCTTGTGTTAAAGTGTTGTGTATATTTTCATATTTTTTAGTTTCTCATGCATGAAATTAGATCAGAATTCATATAAAGGATTAATTGCTAATTGGGATAAAAGTTTGAGAAGTTATTGATTCACCCCTCCCCTCTCAGTAACTTAGCTTGTCATAATATTTCCAACAATTGGTATTAGAGCATTGTGGTTCTCAGTGAAAATTTTAACAACTTGAGCAAAGATCAAAGACAATGGATGTATTTAGACTTGACAAGGCTATTGATAATGAGAAGCTAGATTTGGAATTGGCCATTGGACAACTCAAGAAAGCAAAAGAGTAGCTCTCCCAATCCTTGAAAAGAAGAAAAGATCTTGCAATCCACATGAATGATTCACTCTACATTGAAGAAATAATTGAAGACATCTATCCAAGCAATTCAGATGAAGCTAATGAAGCAATCAAAGAACTATTGGAAAAGGATAGTACTCTTCAACAAGAAGTAAGAAAACTAAGAAGAGAACAATAAATTCAGTAAGTAAGATTGTGTGATGTCATTGAAGAAAAGAATAGGATAAGAGAAGAGATAGAAGCAAAGAACAATGAAATTCAACACCTATCCCTTCAGCAAGAAGACTTCATTGATCAAAACACCAATGCAAATGAAGAAATCATGAACCTGAGATTAGAGAATGAAAGAGTTTAGAATGATATAACTATTGAAAGGAGAACCAATGAAAGGATGATGAAATCTCAAACAAACATTAATTAGTTGAATGAACAAAGTCACTTTAGATAAAAGGGAAAATCAGGAATTAGATATATTGAAGAAGATGAAACATCCAAGCAATGAGCTCAAAGGAACCAAAAACCTATTTGTAGTCACTATGGTAAGACAAGTCACACATCAAACAAATGTTGGAGCAATGGGAAAGAAAAATTCAATGGAAAATGCTACAATTGTAATCTACATGGTCATAGAGAAAATAAATGTAAAGAGAAACCAAGATTAGAAGGTAAATGTCACAAATGTAAGAAGCATGAGCGCAAATCATCAGAATGCAAAACCAAGATATTGAATCCAGCAGAACAAATTGTGAAAGCTATATTTGGTTGGGACTATAACACTTGGTATAGATGTCACACTGTGGAGAATTTGGACACATTGAAATGAATTGTGTAAAGCATCACATGAAGAAAAGAGATACTACCAAAAGATTTTTTATTTGTACACAACTTGGTCATCTTGCCAAGAACTGTATGAACACTGGAAGAATAGAAGATGAAAAGAAGGAAAAAGCTGATAACATCAAAAAACAAATGAGACAACAATGGGTTGCAAAGTCTACCAAGAATGCAAGTCTGAGCAATGATGATCTAGTCACTCAAGAATTGGGTGACTCCACTATTTCCACTCGATTTCTCAAAGGAGAATTGGAACCAGACTACTAAAGAAGACATCTAAATCAGTTCTAGTTGATAGGACAAAAAATCCATATTAGTATTCAAGATACAAAGGGATCATTGAGTAAGGAGTACTAGTTACTACCGAGTTACCTTCCTTACCGTGTGAGGTCGAGTCATAGACTCTGTCAAGCGAGGTCAGGAGTAACTAAGTTTTATATGGTTACTGAATGATGAAAGACTCCATCGAGTAATCAATGCAAGAAAAGTGGATGACAATCTATCAATTTGATCTAACATTCATACCAGACATTTATGGAAAAATTTGATAAAAAGGAATGAAATTGAAGTCATTTTTACCATGAATTTTTGAGAACAAATTGTGTAGAAAAATCTTCAAGGGCATTCAAGTGATTTGAGAGAATTGTTATCAAAGTTTTTAAATTCTCTCAAATCCTACTGAGTGAAGATGGAAGCTACCAACAAAAAAATGAAATGAGGATCAGACATGTTGGTTTGTGGTGTTGAATGGAAGGCACTGAATTTCAAGCTCACTCCTACAGTCACTGAAATCCTAGATCCAAGTGGAGTACAATCACAAATCCCTTCCAAGGTACTATTGATCAACAAAATCCATTCTCATTTTAAATGTGTAATTCAAGATATTGGTACACTTGAAATGGATGAATGTTTAAAGGAGTTATGTGTTGATGGCATTTTGAAACTGGAGCACCAACATCTTGAAGCTAAAGGTTTAACCCATCTTCCTCACATGCCATGAGACTTCCAAGTGAAATGGATTAGGTTTATCCTCAGTCATGTGCACAATGGATAGTTGTGGTTGGAGAAACCTATTTTGACTATTAGGAAGATGATACATAGGATCATTGGTCTCCCTATGTTGGCTAAAACTAAAATGAAAAAAACCCTTGGTCAGGTCAAACTGGAGAAGAAAACCCTAGTCGAGTGGGATGGTAGGGGAATGAAAATTAGTAGTGTCACTGACATGGAATTGAAGTTTGGTATTCATGTCATTGCACACAAGATCTATTATTTGAGCAGACTGAATAGTGTGTCCTGTGAAGCCGTAGACTTGGCATTCAAGGTAGTCAAGAATAACCTATCCCTTGACCTTGCCGAGCTATTGTTGAATCAATTCAAAAAGAACATGGAGAACATTAGGACATCAAAGAATAATCCATGTAAGTTTGTCTCGCTATTCACATGTTTATTCTTTTATGTTCAGAAATTCTTTCCATAAAAGGGTACTATTGTTTGGAGGAAAGATGTGCTAGTACTTTATCAGATTAATGAATACATTACTGAGATGGGAGAAAATTACACTAGTATCATTGATAATTATTTTGATACATTCAAGGAGAAAATGAATAACAGATATCGAATCCCCAAAAAACTAGTTAAGGACTATAAAAATGATGTATGTTTTATGGTGGATAGTGATAAGGTATACATTCAGGCAATTAGGACTAGAATTGCATGGTTGAAACCTCTAGGTTATGAGGTCAATATTGATGAAACAAAAGATATAGTTGAGGCACTAATACATGAAATAGTGGACCCCAAGGCTACATATTTTGGTACATATGATGAGGCTAAGGCCAGGATAGAACTGGAGATCAAGCTCCCTCAGGCGGTTAAAAAAAGGAAAGAAAAGGATTGCCAAATTAAAAAAAAGTTCTACTCTAATATTAACCAAGGGCAAAGGTAAAGATGAAGAAGTAGAGGATGAAGAATCAGAGGAAGAGGAGCCATTGAAGAAAAAGGGCAAGGTAATTATTACTAAGCCTGCCAAGACATCCATTGTAGTGTTCACAAGGAGATCCTCTAGGAAGAAAGAAGATAAAGAAGGGGGAGACATAATTTTCAAGAGGTCTCCACCTATATTGAGGAGAGAATGAAGGAATTGGATTCAGGTTCTAGGATTAAAAACTTCAAAGCATTGAAATATGAGACCAGAATAGTTGATGAGCAAAATCAGATTGAAGATATACTGATATCTAAAATGGGCAAATGGAAATACTCATGTGATCAACTCACTCAGTAGATTCCAGATGCATTAATGAACAAAATCAAGCCAAGATGGGAACAAGCAATGAAAACTACAAAGGATATTCATGAATAGACCCTAAGGAAACTTGTGCCAAATTTGATTGACAAGGAAGTGAAGGAATCTTTGAAGAGAAATGAAGAAAAATTAACTTTAAGATTCAATGCTTGTCTTATTTTGTTGAATGAAATAGAGCATGTTGTGAAGAATGCAACAAATACATGGAAAAATGTTTATCTTCTTCATAAAATGAGTGATTTTCTAGCCAACATAATTTACAAGGATGATAAAGATGATCAAGAAAAAGATGAAGAAAAAGATGATGAAGAAGTGACACATTTTGATAATGAGGATGATGAAGAGGAACAAAAGCAAGAGGCTACCGAGGAAGACACATAGGATGGTGAGGAAACTGACCCAATTAAGATTGCTGCAGTAGTTATTGCCCCACTTCCTCACTCTCCAAGCAAAACATTGACAACATCAAGCACATAGACAGTCTCAACAAGATTGATTATGTCTAGCACTGCAAGCATAAGCATCCAATCAATCTTTTCTCCTGTCCAACTCAACACATCATTGACTGAAGTCTTGACTACTTCATCTACTGAGGTGCAGACTCTTCCCTATTCAATAGTTTTGGATACATCAATTTTAACTACAATAGGTATTTCCACTAGTATTTTTATAATAAGTGTAGTATCAATTTTTGCTGAAAGCCCTACTATTTCAACTATTGTTTCCATTCTAAGTACACAAGCAATAAGTGCAAGGAAAATTGAGACCAAGCCTCAACCAAGCACAAAAGTTTTGGGTAAAGATAAAGAAAAGGAGGAGGATGTAGATCTTGATGAGGAAATTGTGATTCCTAATTGGGATATTTCAAAACTCAATCTTGATCAAATGTAGAGCTTCAGAGAATTACTCCAAAAGAAAGCCGAGTAGTAGAGGCTAAGAGAGGAAAGAGAAAAAAAATTTAAAACCATTGAGGATGCCAAGAATATTTTGGTAGAGGCTATATGTATAGAGGTTGATTCTTTTCAACTAGTTTTATATCAGTTGGTAGAAGTAGTCCAAAAGTATAATGAAGATTTAGATGGATAAGACAAGTTATTACAAAAAGTAGAGAAAAAGTTTGAGAATAATGTCTTAGAACTTATTGATCAAAAGATTGCCATTTACCAAGTATACTTTTCTACTATTTTGAGTTCTCTGGAAACTTCTTGTACTAATGTAACTTTACTTTTTGGTAAATTATGTGATATTTCAAGTTTTACAAAGGAAATAAAAGAAAAATTATCTAAGATTGATGAAGATCTTAAGGTAAGTGCTCAACAATTGTAGCTTGACCTGAGTTCAAGCTCTACCCATTTCAAAAAGTTCAAATTTTTTATATACATGCATAATTGCTTAGAGAAGAAGCTAGAATAAGATCAACTTTGGTAGATATTCAAAATATGATTCTCCCTAACATGGATGCACTACAAAAGCATATTGCATATTCAAAAACCCTCATCCATGATAATAATTTCTCTATTGCAGACCGTGTGATTGAACTATTAGCATAAGTGTAGGTGGCATTGCACACATGCAGGGTCTTGCAAGAGAACTGGGACAAGACCTTGGCACTCATACTAAAGGTACATTCAAAATTCTTGTCTCACTTTAGTATTACTATGTAAATACATATAAGTATAAATCTTTGGCATTAATGTCAAAAAGGGGGAGACGATATAAGATGATATAAAAGGGGGAGAAACTATAGAAGTCATGAGGAGAAAGATGTAAGAAGATAGGGGGAGAAGATTGTAAGAAGAGTGTAAAGAAAATATATATTGTATGTATAGTATATTGTATACTATGGAGGAAGCATTACCATGTACATAAATGTATCCTTTACAAGACCAATTTTGAAAAATTTCAAAAATAGTATACGCTAACAAGTTGGAGATATAAGGTGATGGATAATTTAGTTTTGACTGATAAGTGTTTTTGTCACTAATTCCAAAGGGGGAGATTGTTGACATTCGAGTCATGTTAGTTATTAGTGACATACACTTATTCAAATTGTGAGTTCATACCAAGCATATTGTACAGTTAATAGTGTTAACCAAGCATTTTAGTTGCTACTAAGTCCTACAGTTGCTATCAAGTCCTATGGATAGATTTTAGTTTGAACCGAGTAGTTACTATGGAGTTCATGAACAACAGTATAAACCAAGCATTTTAGTGTATGCTGAGTTTACTAGTGCAAACCAAGTTGTGCATTGTTTATCGAGTTTGCAGTTGATGTGATGCGAGTCTAGTGTTAAGCAAGCTACACAATGTTAACCAAGAGATTTAGTTTATGCTGAGCTCGAGGTGATAGTGTTTACCAAGCTATATAGTGTGAATAAAGTGATGTAGTTTATATGCCGAGTTTCATAGTATTCATCAAGTCACCAATGTAGATCAAGTTAAAGAATACTTGGAAGTGATCAGTATGGACTGAACTTCTATGTCTACCCAGTACATGATGTACCGAGCATTGATAGTGGATGCTGAGTATCAGAACCTCACCGAGTTAGTCTTAAGAGCCTAAGTTTCTACACTTTGGCCAACTTTATAATATTTGTGTAAACTTGTATTGTGGCTAACTTTGTAATTGCATAATTAGATTGGTATATATGTAATGTATTATATCACATCCAAATCATCAAAAAGGAAGTCATGTAATCATCAAAGAAGAGAAGAAGAGTGAATTAAAAAGGCTACAATAGAATAAGGAGTAGTAAAGATTCATCTATCATAGCAAGGTGATTTGTACACTTAGAGGAATCTCATTCAGCAAACCAAGTTGCAGATTAGGGATCAACTACTATTTCATCCTAACAGGTGAATCAATCAAAATCCTTTAACAAGGTAGACTTAGTAGTCTTATGTAAATCTCTTTATCTAGTGCATACTTTGTTGTGTGTTTGTAAATCCTTTTGTAAGGTGGACCTAGCAGTCCTTATTGCTCCTAATAGGGCATATCATCAGAAGTGATCATTGTAAGCCTTAATAGGCCAAATTTATATTGTAGTACTAAAGCTTTTGGGTATCATCCCCACCCCAATTTTCATTTCTATTTGGAAGGTTTCTGGGTCACCAAATCTTGTTTTAAAGTGTTGTGTATGTTTTCATGTTTTTTAGTTTCTCATGCATGAAATTAGATCATAATTTATATAAAGGATAAATTACCAATTGGGATAAAAGTTTGAGAAGTTACTGATTCACCCCTCCCCTCTCAGTAACTTAGCTTGTCATAATATTTCCAACAAAAGGACTATTAGAAAAATACAGTGACGTCATGGCAAGTGACATACCGTCTTCCCTCCCTCCCCTTTGAGATATTACTCATCAAATTGATCTCATACCTAGATCCTCATTGATAAACAAGGCACCCTACAAAATGACTCCAAATAAGAATGCATAGATTGTAAAACAAATCAAGGAAATGCTTGCCAAAGGTCTAATTTATAAAAAATTAAGCCCTTGTGTAGTACCCTCTATCCTAGCACATAAAAAGGATGGAACTTGGAGGTTATGCAATGATAGTAGAGTTATAAAAAAAACCACCATTAGGCATAGGTTTCCTATGCCTAGGATTGAAGACCTACTTGATCAACTTTGAAATGCTTGCTATTTTTCTAAAATAGATTTGAAATTAGGATATCACCAAATAAGGATCAGACCTAGAGATGAGTGGAAGATAGCTTTTAAAAAAAATGAAGGAATATTTGACTGGCTTGTAATCCCATTTGGACTAAGTAATGCTCCAAGTACATTCATGAGACTCATGAATGAAATCTTTATTAACTTTATTAGAATTTTTTTTGTTGTGTATCTTGATGACATTCTCATCTTTAGCAATAACAAGGAAGAACATCTAAACCATTTGGAGTAGGTCTTGAGAAGACTTCATGAGAACAAGTTGATCATCAATTTGGAGAACTGCACATTCATGTAGAGGGAACTCACCTTTTTAGGATTTGGTATATCTGAAGGAATTCTAAAGATGGATCCAAGAAAGTGGAAGCAATCATCAATTAGCCACCTCCTAAAAACCAAGGTGATGTGAAGGGTTTTCATGGTTTGGAAACATGTTATAGGAAATTCATAAAGAACTTTAGTCATATATGCACTCCTATGCTTGATACAATCAAAGGTGGCAAGAAGACTAAGTTTTTGCAAACTAATGAGGCTAACAATACTTTTGAGTACTTGAAGAATAGAGTGGCTCAATACACTATCTTGACCTTGCCTAATTTTAGGAAAGTATTTACTATTGAAACTGAAGCTAGTAACCTAGCCATTAGTGTTGTCATAAGTCAAGAGGGAAAACCCATTGCTTTCTTCTTTGATAAGTTAAATGATGGTAGGAAGAGGTACTCAACTCATGACCTTGAATTGTATGCAGTAGTGCACACTCTTAAAAAGTGGAGGCATTACCTTTTGCCAAAGGAGTTTTTTGTTTATACTGACAACCATGCCTTAAGCTTTTTGAATTCTCAGAAAAACTTAAGTGTCAAACATATCAAATGGATGGAGCAAGTGCAGACATACACCTTAACTTTGAAACACAAGAAGGGTCAAGAAAATAAAGTGTCTAATGCCCTCAGTAGAAGGGTTGTCTTGATTGAAGAAGTTAAAATATAGAGCATTGGGATTGATGAACACAAACATCTCTATATAGGAGATCTAGATTTTGGAGAAGCATTAGGTTTGTTCTAAACTTATAGGGAAATATCACACTAATTTCTCTGAATACATCATTCAAAATGATCTTTTGTTTAAAGCCTCTCAACTTTGTATTCCAAGTTGTTCTATGAAATTAAAAATCATTAAGGAGAAGTACTCTAGTGGCATGGGAGGCCATTTTGGCATTGATAAAACATCTGAACAGATTAAGATGAATTTTTATTGGCCTAAAATGTCTAATGACATCAAGAAATTTGTGGAAAGTTGCACTATACGTTAGAAAGCTAAGGGTGTATCCACAAATCAAGGGTTGTACCAACCTTTTCTAATTACTTCTAGACCTTGGGAATCCATTTCAATGGATTTTGTAATGGGACTACCTAGAAGCAAACAAGGTTTTGACAGTGTATTTGTTGTTGTTGATAGGTTCAATAAAATGACACATTTTGTGCCATAAAAAGTACAAATGATGCCTCACACATTGCTCATCTTTTCTTTAAAGAAATTGTTAGGATTTGTGGATTACCTAAGATAATTGTTTTAGATAGGGATGTGAAGTTCCAAGGTCATTTTTGGTGTACACTTCACAAGAAATTGGGCACAAATCTGACATACAACTTTGCATATCACCCACAAACTCATAGCCAATTAGAAGTGGTGAATAGGTCATATGGGAATCTTTCTAGGTGCCTAACCAAGCAATACAATCAGAGTTTGGATGTCATACTCCCTCAAGTAGAATTTTCCTTCAATGATTCCTTGAATAGGTCTACTAGAAAAACACCATTTCAAATAGTCTATGGTCTACATCCTAGAGGTGCATGAGATTTGGTAGACCTACCATCAAAATTTAAAGTCAATGCTCAAGGAGAAGACTTGGAAAAAATCATCAACCAAGTCCAAGAAGAGGTAAAGAATAGAATACATCAAACTAGTGAGAAATATAAAGAACATGGAGACAAAATGAGGAGAGAAGTTCACTTTTAGATTGGAGACAAGGTTTGGGCATAGCTCAGAAAGGAAAGATTACCAAAGGGTAGAAACTCTAAGCTTCACATGAAAAAAGTTGGCCCATGCATAATGTTGCACAAGATGGGAGAAAATTCTTATAAAATAACCTTTCCCCCCCATTTTTTCATTTCCCCAATATTTAGTGTTGTTGACCTAACTCTCTGCAAAGGTGATGTAGGTTGTGATGTTGTAGGTGCCTCTACAAATTCAGATAATGTTGATACATCAGATTTTGTCACAAATATCCCTCCTAGAAAAATAGTGCAATTGGAGAAGATATTGGAATCTAAAGTCCTTAGGAATACCAAGACCAAAACATATTTTTAGTACCTTGTTAAATGGAAAGGACAACCTGATATAGATTCTACTTGGATGAATGAGGAACAAATCCCTCAAGATAACACTACAATTGCTCAACTTGACTCAAGTGGGAACTTGAGGTCTAAAGTTCATGGGGAGTATGGTGTAGGGGAACCCTAATAAAATGCATTAATATGACTCTTTTTAATTCTTTTTGAATCCTTAGGATTAATTAGGAATGTTGGCTATTTATATTGACCCATTTGTGAGACCTAGTTCCAAGATTGGCGCACTATAAGCCCTTGGTCAACTATGGTAAAAGGTGTAAAATGGATTAAGATATTATAATAGATTAAGTTTTCATGTTTTAAAATGTTTTGATACATGTTGGATTGGTTAGAAACAAATTTGGTTGTTATAGGAAAAAAGTTGCATTAAAATTGCAAAGTTGCTAAAAAGTTGTCAAGCAACTTTTAGCAACTTTTTGCAAAAGTTGTAATTAAAATCCCCAATGGTCATATCTGATTAAAATGGTTGTTATAACAATTTGGAAGGATTAAATATCTCTTTAAGGTGGGTGGTAGGTATAGAAGATGTAATTTTTGTGCCAATTCTGATGCCGTAGTAAGTTGTATGGATGCTCTCTGATACACACATACAAAACTTTGACATGGTTGGGTATCCTAGTGAATAAAATTTAATTTTAACTTAGAATGAGATCCTAACTCATTGTGTAACTCTAGTTACCTTAAATTTATTAACTGTTATCACAATTTTTCATATCTACCTAGGGTTTCATCAATTTCCTCTCATATCTTGAGATTCCACCATGGGAATTTAACAACCCTAGGTGGAATCCAAGTGAAGACAATGTATTTTAGGATTATTTTTGTTTCAGTACAAAAGAGGTAGATAGGAGATAGAAACTTGATGCCCTAGGCATGCAAGATCCATGTGCATGCTAGGAATCTATAGCAGCATCTCCCATAACTCGAGACAAAGAAGGTTTCAAGGCCTGGGATTTGGTTTGTGATCATGTCATATGAAGCCACTCATGTTAAAATTGTTGGATGTGAGTTTTGATTAGGATTTTTGGTACTTCCTTTGTTATTGGAGGCCCAATTGCCTAATTACACCAAGAAAGATTTCAAGTTTTACTTGCATCTTTCTCATCTTGGTATCCCAGTGCCTTGGAATGTTATATAAACCCTAAAAGGGTATCTAAATATATGATTTATTCCTTGGGTTATGTGGAGATTTCTGGATCTAAATCAAGTTTTTAATTTTCTAAGGGCTATAAGCCTTGCCTTAGGTTTGTGAATCAACTATTCAATAAATGTTGCATAGTTTGAATCTACTATTTGATTCATGTTACTTAGGACCTAAATAGACCCTATATAGGCTTTAGGATCACCCCTAGTCCTTATATGTTTTTTGGGAGTATTGTGTGAAATTATGCCTTGTGATGTCCTTAAAGAGCAACTAGTGATTAGTTGTCTTTGTGATAGGTTTTCCTTGTGATTGGGGATTCCTAAGAGTGGTTTGGGTCATGATAACCATTACCATCTTGTTAAAAACTTGTGATAGGTGTTTGGAGTAAGTTGTCTTTTAAAAGGCACTTATTGTTTCATAACCTTCAGTGAAGACGATTCTAGGAACCTTGTTCAAAACCACTATTGGTTCCATTGCATTACATTACCTCCATAAATATCCTTTATCTTTTTCCACATCTCATGAGAATTAGCACACCCTTTGACATAATCAAATTTAGCATAATTAAGAGTTGATGCAATGTCAATCATCATGATATTATGATTCTTCTTTTCAACAATCTCCTCTATAGTCATTGCTCTAGTAGGAGCCTTATACTGAGAATTCAAATATTTTAGACTTGAATTAGTGAAGGCCACTAGATTTAGCTTCATAAGTTCTTTCCATGAATTGAAGTTATCTTTATTCAACTTGGGAATCTCTCCTCTATAAGACATCTTGATCTTTAGCTTAGGTCCTTGCAACCTTCTTTGTGAGCACCGAAATATCTGATACCAATTGTTGGAAATACAAGAGGAGTAACTGAGAGGAGAGGGGTGAATCAATTACCACTAAATAAATTCTATATCCCTTAGATGTCAATACAAAACATAAACTTTGCTGAAACTATTGTTACTTGGTTAACACATAGGCACTCGATTAACACTAACAATATGTTGCAACTCAACAAGCACTATAATATCAACAGTTACTTAGAAAATACTGAACATTTAGATCTTAATATATTATCTATGATTAACCTTAATTAACTTAGTTGCATAGATCTAAAAGAAATAGCATGAACACAAGTGACACCAAGATTTAATGATATGGGAAAAACCACCAATTGAAACTAGTTACTAATTTTTGCTCTTTTGAAGTGAGCCTTGTTAGGAGCCAACCTTGTTAAAGCTTATAAAACACAATGTTAGGTGTGACCCTATTAGAGGATTTAATCAGCCTGTTAGGAGTGGCCTTGTTAGAGGTCTTTAGACACTTCAATCTAGAAATGCCACCTTGTTAGAGTATTTGGAAAATAGTTTTTAAGGCAACTCTGAAAAGAGATTTGATACACTGCTATAATGGTTAGATAGTAACAATGATATGACTTGATTGTTGATGCAACTATATTTTTGATTTTAGATCCCAACTCTAGCTCAAATACTTGATCCTTCCCGATCAAATTAATCTTTGTTTCCCAACAAGGATATTCTGCTTATCCTTCCAATTCACTTCCTCTAAGAATTTTCTTATCTTCCACATATTCTCACACATTCAATCCTGAACTTGACCTTATACTTATATCATATACATTGTCAAGTCAACTTAAATACAACTTAGAATAATTAATATTAATCTCTTTAGTCTGCTAGAACCAACAAACAAATTCATAACACTCAATATGCCAAAACAAGAAAATCCTTTGTCAGCCTATCTTGCTCGGTAAACATTAACACTAGAATGATTTTCCTATGTTAACCAAGTGAACTCGATTAGCACTACATCTTCATAAAATTCCTTTGGTAACTGACTGAGCTTAGTTAGCACTGGTTCCATCCAACTTTCCTTTGATAGGTCTGAGTGATCTTGGTTAACAATCAAATTTCGCAAACTTTTCTTTGACACCCAAGTAAACTTAGTAGACACTATCTTCTAAACTTGGCAAACACTAGAATGCTAAGTAGACATAGGAAATTGTCTTCATCACTCAAGTGAGCTTGATATACATTGACTGGTAAAGATATGACATATTGTGTAACATCAAAGAAAATATAAAATTGATCAATTGTTTTCAACACTATGAAGGTGAACCTAGAACCTTACCTAAACTAGAAAATGTGGTTGCCAAGAATCAATAGCTAGGTACTATCAAGGTTCTACAACATAGTTCTACCGAGCATGAGGCTATAATAGTTGAGTCACAAATAGTGATTGTCACCCAATAGATAGTCAAAATTGAGTTGTAGCTAGAAACAATTGAAGAATTTGAACATGATAAATCTATTGAACAACAACAAGAAGAACCAAGACCTGGACTTGAATTGGAAAAGTATGTGATAAGACATCATGCACCAGATCAAATTATTGGAGATAAAGATTTAGGAGTTATGACAAGAAGAAGATTTAAGAATGATACATGCTTACTATGTGTGTGTGAGCCTAAATCTATCAAAGATTCTTTGGATAATGAAGACTGGATCAAGGAAATGAATGAAGAAATTGAAAAATTTGGGAAAAATAAGACATACACTGGCACCTAGACTAAAGGATAAAAATGTGATTGGGATTAAGTGAGTTTGTTAGGAATACATTGAATGAGAAAGGTGAAGTCACAAGGAACAAGGCACAAATAATTTGTAAGGGATATACGAAAGAGAAAGGATTTGGCTATTGTGAAATTTTTTCCCTAGTTGCAAGGTTGGAAGGAGTGATAAATTTGCTTGCATATGCTACTTACAAAGGATTCAAAGTGTATGGATGTAAAATCTACATTTCTAAATAGAATTATGGAGGAAAAAGTCTAAATTGAACAACCTAAAGGTTTTGTTGATCCAAACAAAAGGAATATGGTATGTAAGTTACATAAAGCTTTATATGGTTTAAAGAAATCCCTTAGAGCATGGTATGAAAGGTTATACAATTATTTGGTGAAAATTGGTTTTGCAAGATTTAATGATAATAACAATTTGTATCTAAAATGTGAAGTTAAAAATAAGATATTGCTAACTGATTTTGTTGTTGATGACATCATATTTGGAGGAAAGGATTCATGGAGCAAGTAATTTGCTGATAAGATGAAAAAGGAGTTTGAAATGTCAATGGTTGGAGAGATCAAATTCTTTGTTAGATTGCAAGTGTATCAGATGAATAAAGTTATTTTCATCACTCAATTTAAGTACATCAAATAGATTTTGAAGACTCTTGGCATGGAAGACTCAAGACCAGTTGGAACACCTAAGGTGACTAGACACATACTATCAAAGAATGATGAATCCGCTAAGGTGAATAAAAAATTATAAAGGTCAATGACTGGAAAACTATAATATGTTGTATACAATAGACTTGACATTGCATTAGATATTTGAATTTTTGCCAGATTCTTTGCTAATCCCAGAGAAAACTATATGATGGTAGTAAATAGGATACTGAGATACCTAAAAGGAATAAAATACTATGGATTGGTACAAGAGAAGTGATAAGTTTGAATTGAATGCTTACACAAATGTTGATTGGGAAGGAAATGTTGATGACAGAAATATCACAAGTGGAGGAGCTTTCTTCTTAGGAAGGAGATTGATTTCTTGGACAAGTAAGAAGTAGACCTATATCTCACAATCTACAATAGAAGATGAATATCTTGCTGTAGTAATAAATTATTGAAATATTGTATTGATCAAGCAATTGTTGAAAGGAATAAAGGAAGATATCACTAAACCTATTGTGATATATTGTCATAACACAAGTAGTATAAACATATTAAAGAACCCTATGATGCATACAAAGATTAATAATATTGAGATCAAGTATCATTACTTGAGAGAGTTGGTACGAGACAAAGAAGTAAGATTGGAATATGTAAACACAAAGGAAAAATTAGCTAACATATTCACAAAGGAACTACCTAAGGATGGTTATGAGTATATAAGATGTAAGTTAGGGGTCATTCCCCTACCTAAAGAAAACTAAGAAAGGATGTTGCATTGCATCAAATGCTTGAATATGAATATCATAAACATTGATGTATGAGGTTACACTTTAGGAGCAACCTAAAGGTGTGAAAGGAAGACACAAAACTATGAGCAGATGAAGCTGTAAATAGTTAATGTTGAGATTAAATTTCTATATTAGTATGAGTAGTATCATGAAGATGTGTTTATGGTATACCTTTTGTTAGAAACAATACTCCATCGAGATAACTGAGAGGGGGGGGGGGGGTGAATCAATTATCCAACAATTAACCAGTTATCTTCATTAAACAAAATTAACCATTCAACCAAAGTAAACAACAACCATACAAAGATGCACATAAATAATTACAACATATTTTTCAACTAGGGAAACCCTTGATCAAAGGGAAAACCCTGATGGGAATGATGCCCACAATATGATGTACTAATATAAATATTCCTTGTTAGAGGATGGACCCTGTTAGGAGTCCATTACAACATTCAGTACATATGAGTCCCTATTAGGAGACCTTGAATCCCTATTAGGAGATTCCAACCCTATTATGAGTTGTGTTAGCCCTGTTAAGAGTTGTAGTATAATGTATGCAAGATGAGCCCATTCCCCAAACATGTAATTTCAAGTACAAGAAGAGCTCACTGCTCAAACAAGTAATTTACTATTATATTATTCTTCCCATTATTCTATCAACCAAACCAATCACTATTAGACCTTGTAGAATAGGTCACAAACCTCAAATCCAATTTTCAAACCTCAGATCACTTAGCAAAACCTCAGTAATGAAGTTTCCTTTACTTTCTCATTGCTCTGCTCAACTTCGCATTTCACTCTTATTGCTACTTATCATCAATCAAAAACCATACCATACCATATTATGTCATGTCTTCATGATAAAGGAAAATGTCCTTCCTTTATACTAAGTTCATAAAAAAATTCCCTGAGTTGGCTGTTAGACCTTCTCAATTAATTATTATAGGACCACATTAAGAACATGTTACACTTAGTGATAACATTAATCTTCTGCCTTGCAACTTGAATAACTTTCTATACATGCAATATTATAACAACTAAACTTAGCCACACCATCATCAATATGTCTTCTTCATATCCTCAATCTTGATTCTTAGAATAAAAAATCTGCTAAGGGATATAACAAGTTTACTAGAACATGCCTCTATAAACTCTATCTCAAAACATACATCACCAAAACTTACATAACTTCTTCTAGACTTATCATTTCTTCATCCAACGTTAACTGCATATGCTAGACATTGAGAAGTATCTCCCATAACCTCAAATAGTTAGAATACTCAATTAGTCATCTATACCAACTTGATCTTTTTGTTGTTCTTCTGTCAGATACCATAGAACATTGCTATCTTGGCATCAATGAAAAACTTAGTCATGAATGTAACACATCATCATAGTAACATATCTACAATACACCCTCATAGGACTATCATTAGCATTCATGATTTCAACAATCTTGCAACAATATCCCCCTTTGGCATTGATGGCAACATAGATGAAAAACATCTAGTTCCAAGAATACCAACAAAAAATTGTTCAACTTACTTTTCAAAGACTCTTCATCAATTATTTTCCCTAACTATTTTCTTCTCCCAAACAAGCTATACTCATTTTTTCTTGCTTCTCCCCCATGATGTTCTTCCTCATAATCTTCTCATAATGCAATACTTCTCCCCAACATGTTTTTCATGCCAAACTTCTCCGCCATTGACATCAATGTCAAAGGTTTTAGCAACCAACCTTTACTACATCAAACTCTACAATAACTAATTCTTACTAGCTCAATTGTCCAAAGACACTATTCAAAACAACATCCAACCAAGAGTCCTAAATGACTCTGTCCATCTCAGATACTTCCCCATATATGAAGCATTAAAATTTAGTACAAACAACAATGGTGCTCTATTACAATGGATTGATGCACTCTTGCATCTTTTACTCTACTATAGGAAGGGGCATAACCCCAATCATACCTTGCAAATACTCAAAATTCTCTTTGGGAAGAGGCTTAGTGAATATATCTGCAATCTTCTCTTTTGTGCTCACATATTCTAGTCTTATTTCCTTTTCTACAACTTTCTCTCTCAACATGTGATACTTAATAGAAATGTGCCTAGTCTTCAAATGCAACACTAGATTCTTAGACATATTTACCATACTTATGTTGTCACAATGTATGACAATAGGTTCCTTGATTTCTATCCTTGTATCCTTTAACATCTGCTTCATCTAAACAACTTGATTGCAATTGTTTGCTACAACAACATATTATGCTTCCACTATACTTTGTGATGTACAAACCTACTTCTTGCTTAGCCAATAAACCAATCTTCCTCCAAGAAAGAAGGCTTCACCACTGGTGCTTTTCCTGACATCCATACTACCTGCCCAATCAACATTAGTATAAGCACACAAGTGAAATCATTAGATCAGTCATAACACAATCCAAACTCAGATGTTCCATTTAGATATCTAAATATCCTTTTGACTGCTATATAATGTGCTTCTCTAGGATCAGCTTGGAATCTTGCAATAATTCCCACTACATTTGCTATATTTGGCCTTGTGTGAGTCAAATATTGCAATCCTCCAATCAGGGATTTGAACTTTTTCTGCTCAACAATAGGTGTCTCATCCTTTGTAGATAACTTGTGTCCAGTTACCATAGGTATTCCAATGGGTTTGCATGTTTCCAAACCAAACCTTTTTAATAAATCCTTCAAATATTTAGTCTGAGAAAAAAGGGTTCCTTCTTTATTCTATATAATCTGCAATCCTAAAAAATATTTCATTTCTCCTATCATACTTATCTCAAATTCTTTCATCATTTCTTCTGCAAACATCTTACTTTCTTCATCATTTTCTCCAAATATGATATCATCAACAAATATTAATAAAATCATCAAACCATCATCAGTTTCTTTCCAATACAGATTACTATCTTCCATACCTTTACTATATCCAAACTTTGTCAAATGCTTGTCCAACCTTTCATACCAGGTTCTTGGTGCTTGCTTCAAGCCATACAATGCTTTTTTTATTTTATATGCTATATCCTTATCATTTGTCAAAGGAAAACCTTCAAGCTACTCAATCTACACTTCTTCTTCAAGTTTTCCATTCAAAATTGCTGACTTGACATCTATCTGATATACTTTGAATTTCTTTTGTGCTGCATAAGCTAAGAATAATCTTACTACTTCTATTCTAGCCACTGGAGCATAGATCACATCATAATCTATTCCTTCTTGTTGTGAGTAACCTTTACATACCAATCTTTCCTTATTCCTTACAACTTTTCCTTGGTCATTCATCTTGTTCCTAAATACCCATTTAGTTCCTATCACATTCTTGTCTGTTGGTCTGGGAACCAATTGCCACATCTCATTCTTTACTATCTGATCCAATTCCTCTTTCATAGCTTGTTTCCAATAATCATCTTTACATGCTTCATCTACATTCTTGGGTTCAACTTGAGATATCAAACATAGTTCTTCATTAACTCTGCTTCTTGTCATCACACCTTTATCTTTGCTTCCAATGATCTACTCGAATGGATGATTCTTTATCATATTCTTTCTTGAAGTAGGATTTTCTATCTCAACTCTTGGCTCTACTGAAGGTTCCTAGCTTTGTTACTACCTTGGCTCTCCTTCATTCTACAAATCATTGTTAGTCTCAAGAAATACTTCACCATTCCTTGGCTTAGTAACAACATCATCATCTAAATTGTAATAAAATATTCTCTCTTGTATCCTAAATTTCTCATCAATTCTCACATTTGCACCAAGGTATTTTTTAGTGGCTAATATTCGTAAATTGGTTAATATTAGATTTTTTTGGCTAGTAATTTGGCTAATAATTGAAGATTTGGTACGACCTAAATCACCATAATTTTATAAAATTTAGTTGTAGAATATTTAAAATCGCTCAATAATTTATTTTATTGAAAAATTTAAACTCAAATATTTGCCACAATATTCATCACATGATTAGATTTGAGTCACCTAAATATAATATATTATTGGAGAAATTTAATTGACCTGACCAATAATTATCATAATTATTAGTTACTTTAGGGATATATCACCAATATTTAGTTTTCACTGTTGATTTAAAGTATATGTAATAATCCTCATAATATTCCACGAGGTAAAAAAATGTTCAATTTTGATTTGTAATATTCCATGCTGATTAATGAACTTCCTATTATTATTGAGATTCGTCAATATTTTATACAAAAAGTTATGATTTGAAAATAATCGCCAATTTTAACCATGTTTAGAATAAAAATTGAGATATTAGCCAATATAAATAATTTTATTTTTTTCAAAATAATGAAAGATTTGCCAATATTTTATATCTTTTTTTGGTGGCAGCTTTCTTAAAGTTTACCCTGATTTGCACTTTCTATAGTAACTACAAAAGCTATCTCTTCCATTACTTCCTTTTCATTAATCAATCTAGCCTCATTATCACAATCTTTCAAGGATCTTTCCATACTTTCTCTAAATTCTTCAACTTGATCAGAAAGTAAACTCTTTCTTGTTTTCCTTAATCTCTTAGGACATCTACTCAAAAAATGACCAAATTCTTTACATGTCCAACAAACAAAATTTTTCATACCTTCTAGTTCTCTCTTTGTAAGTAGATCAATACCTTCTTTTATCTTTATGTCTTCTTCAGATCTGGATCTATCTGTGCCTATACTTCTATTCCCTTGTATACAATAGAAGGATTCTGGATTTGAAAACTCAATACTCTATTCTTTACACAAATCTGATAACTCACCAAGAATTTCCATCATTCGAGTGTCAAAATTTCTTTTGTCAGATGTAGGACTATCTTTCCTAAACATGTTCACCATGGATCTCCCAAAGTTATTAAACTTTATCTTCAAGGACCTGATGCTCTGATACCAATTGTTAGTTGACCAAGATAATTGGGGTGGGGGGGGGGGGCAACTGAATCAATTATCCAACAATTAATCCATTTATCTTCATTAAATAGACTTAACCATTCAACTAAAGTAAACAACAACCATACAAAGATGCACATAAACAATTAAACCATATTTTTTTGACTAGGGAAACCCTTGATTAGAGGGAAAACCCTAGTGGGAATGATGCCCACAAGATGATGTACTAATATAAATATTCCTTATTAGAGGATGGACCTTGTTAGGAGTCTATTACAACATTTAGTACATATGAGTCCCTATTAGGAGACTTTTAATCCCTATTAGGAGTTGTAGTACAATGTATGCAAGATGAGTCCACTACCCAAACATGCAATTTCAACTACACAAAGAGCTCAGTACTCAAACAAGTAATTTACTATTATGTTCTTCTTTCCTTTGTTCTATCAACCAAACCAATCACTGTTAGACATTGTAGATCAGGTCACAAACCTCACATACAATTATCAAACCTTGGATCACTCAACAAAACCTTGACAATGAAGTTTCCTTCACTTTCACATTGCTCTGCTCAACTTCTCATTCTACTCTTACTACTACTTATCATCAATTGAAAACCATACAATATCATACTGTGTCATGTCTTCATGATAAAGGAAAATTTCCTTCCTTTATACCAAGTCCATAAAATAATTCCCTGAGTGGGCTATTAGACTTTCTCAATTAATTATTATAGGACCACATTAAGAACATGTTACACTTAGTGATAACATTAATCTTCCACCTTGCAACTTGAATAAATCTTTGTACATGCAATATTATGATGAGAAAACTTAGCCATGTCATCATCAACATTTCTCCTTCATATCCTCAACTTTACTTCTTAGAATAACAAATCTACTAAGAGATATAACAAGTTTACCAGATCATGCCCCTGTAAACTCTATCTTAGAACAAACATCACCAAAACTTACATAACTTCTTCTAGACTTATATTTTCTTCATCCAACATTAATTTCATATACTAGATACTTAGAAGTATCTCCCATAACCTCAAATAGTTAGAATTCAACTAGCCATCCATACCAACTTGATCTTTCTGCTGTTCTTCTATCAGATACCATAGAAAATTGCTATGTTGACATCAATGACAAACTTAGTTGTGAATGTAACATATCATCATAGTATTATATCTACAATACTCCCCCATAGGAATATCATCAACATTCATGCTTTCAACAATCTTGCAACACCTTTGACATTGTTGTCAAAGAGGGAGAGATTAGGATGATTGAGTTAGCATACAAGTTATTAAATAAAGAGGGAGATAATGCATGACTTATCATACAAGTATACATAAAGTGTGAGAGATTAGCATGATCAAGATATCATACAAGGATAGATACAAAGAGGGAGACATATGTTTCTACATATGTTGTTGAACTTACGAGGTGTTTTGTACAAAGGAAGAGTATGTACTAAACTGATAGAGGGAGCATCCTGAGATTGCATAGATTAGAAACAAAATGAAACTAAGAAAGAGAGAACACAAACAAAGAGGGAGTTGATAGTATAGAGTATTGAAGATTTTGGATTGCATGGTAACTAGTGAAGAATGTGAGGTGTTGCTATCAATGCCAAAGAGGGAGATTGTTGAAAACTATAATTGGAACAATTCTTATGTTGTCATTGATGGACCAAACCTATTGGTACGAAATAGTGTCAAACCTACTAGAGAGACGTTTACTAACAGTGTAGAGTGCCATATCATTTGATTGATGAAGAGGATTTGAAAAGAAGAGATCATTAGATGACCTAGTGAAAGGTTTCATTGAGATGTGTTAAGTATCATGGAAATACAATGGGCACTTGATAAGTTAGTTCTTGACAAGATAATGTGTTGTCCAATCAATACATGATGTGAAGAAGATAGTTGGATGATGCTTAGAGTTGAAACAAGTAATAAGGATAAGCTTGACTGAGTATCAATAATGGTTAGTCAATGAAGGAGTTGAAGCAAAAGATTAAGGAACTTAAGTAGAAGACAAACAAAATAGTTCAATCTGAGTGTTGGTTATTGTTGAGAAAATGTGTGAAGTGTTACTAGCGATCAAGCATACTAATGGCTAAATGAACCTATTAATGTGGAGAAATACAATATTGTGTCTCTTAAGCTACATAATAATCACCAAGTAGAAGAACACAATGATTGTTAGATGACAATAAAAGTTATAGTTTGAAAAGAAAGAAAGATTTTAAGGCTGATATAGTTAGAATTTTGAGTTAGTAAAAGTGCATGGAAGATAAGGATTGATGAGATGGCATAATTAATGTATGAGGAGAGTTTATTAAGTGATAAAATGTAACATTTTGATCAAAAGTTTCTACAAGAAGAAGGAGAACAAAAAGATGGAAGGATTTGATGAATTAAACCCAACTCTATGATCAACGATGATGTTTAAGTAGTAATAGATTAAAATTACCTATTTAAGGAGACATAAGACATGTTTTATAAGGTTAATTTTTGGTTGATTGGAAATATTAAGGAGAAGCTATGAAGAGGAGAATAAATGAGTTGAAGTGTGAAGAGTGATTACTTGAGTAGATGCCAAGAGGACTAGTGATGGAGATATGAATGAAGGCTAGTCAATGAACCAGTAGATGAGCAAGTGGAGATTTAAATTTGTAAAGTGAGTTGAACTTTATAGATCAAACCTACTATTACACTCTAACCATTGTATCAGTTAAAATTCTTTAATCAAGGTTGACCTATTAGTCATTTTGTAAATCCTTTAATCAAGGTGACATTCTAATGGAATGATCCAAAGTCCTCTAACAAGGCCACTTATAACATGATGATTAAATCCTTTAATAGGATCACATTTAACAATGTGTTGTATAACCTTTAACAGGGTTGGCTCTTAAATGATCTCACTTCAAAAGAGTGAAAAATTGGTACCATGTTACTTGGTCATTTTTCCCGAATTAGTTTTCCACGTTAAATCTCAGTGTTAAAGTGTTATTTCCATGTGTGGATATATTTCTTATGTATACTATATTTTCTATTAGTTTAATTACTAGTAGTCAACACATATAGAGATATATAGTTAAGATATTGGATGAGAATCTATTTTGCTGATGATATGCTATATAGACTAAGTGGGTATTTGAGATTGATTAAATTGTTTAAAGTTAGTAAAAGTTGAATTGGTACATTTGAACATGAGGATAACTGATTCTCCCCCCTGCTTAGTTATTCTAAATTATTATAACATGGTTATGCTGGAAGAAAAAATAGAAATGTTAATAAGATAGAGTATGAGAGAATTGATAAGAAATTTTGGAGAGAAGGAAGTGTTGTAAACAAAAAGGCAAGGAAGGAAAAGGAACTAGAAAGAATAGAGAACTTAGTGGATATAGAGCCTAGCAATGAACCCTCTATTTCAACCTAAATAGCTATAATAGCTATAGGGGGAGCACTTCAATAGAAAATAATTAGTCCCTAAACTTAATGAGTTAAGGTATAAGATGTTAAGTAAAGGTATGTAAGGCATAAATGATCATGCATCTTAGTTTGTAGATAATAACTCAAGAATCTAGAAGGTCATTGCAAGTTTGTGTATCTTTTATGACTAAATCAACTTTATGTACTTCCATGAAATGTATTTATGACTTCAGTGTTTTCCAAAGGATTTAAAGGGAAAATTGAGTTAAATGTTACCATTCAAACTAATTGATACTGCATAAAGCTTAGAGTGAAGGAGCTAGTGATTTCTGAATATTAGTGAAGAACTTGGTTGATGCCCTAGTAAAATCAATATGAGGTATCTACATCATTGTGAAGTTGTTTGAAGTTCTTAATTACATTTTTTTTGAAGCTAGTTGATCATGGACGAGCCACAATTATACAATATTAAGGAAAAAAACTAGGTATTAGTTCAAGAAGCACCCTTTCATTTCCATGGAAGACAACCCTAGTGGTGTATTTTCACAAAAACTAGAAGGTTTTTTGCATGTTGAGGATATTAGGTCATACATACATTAAAAATTAGAGTAAATTGGGAATGAGGATACTAAGGAAGACCTAGAAAAGATTTACAAACCAGATAAGACCCTAAAACCAAAGTTTTCTTACTTTACGAACTTGAACATTTTGAAATTCATGAACTATGAAGAATTTGAGGAGCCTGAATGGATCAAAATTATACTTAATAGGATACATGATCATATGTTTTGGTTAAGAGAAAAACTAACAATGATAACCAAAAAATTAATTAATTTAGTAAATGGCCTAGATAAGTTGGAGTACTACCTATTGTACTACTAAAGTGGTAAAAAATGAGGTAGAAGCTAACACTTGAACATAGTGAGATGAGAGGGCCATGGCACTTTCAAACATAAGGCAACCTATTATTAGGATTATAGCCAAAATCCTAGGTTACAAAAAACACTATAGCAAAAGGCATAACTCTATTTCAATAGGTGTAATCTAGACAACTTATAAGATGGTGGTAGAAAGAGAGCACTTTTATGTATGTGAGATCTTAAGGAAATAGCTATTTGAAAACTTGAGGAGAATTAATCATGACAAATAAAAACCTTTTAGGTTTGGATCACTCATATTGCACATCTTCTTTCACATTATGCACAAGTTCTTAAACATGAAACCACATTCTTGGACTGATGAGAAATGCACAATCAACCTAATTACTGAGTATTACACCATGCAATAGAAAGGTGAAATTACTACAAATTTATTTGGGATGTTTAAGGGATTCCAAATACATATAAAACAAAGGCATAGGGTACATAGACCAGTTGTTGAGAAATACCCATATATAATATGCTTCATGGTAGAGATAGACGTAACATGCATCAAAGCACTGAAACCTAAAGAAATTTCATTTACCCTGTGGGCTATGAAATTGATAAGGAGGTACTTGAACAATATGTCGATGTAATGCTTACATCACCTATAAAAAAATAACATTAAAGATGGGGTACTTATAAAGAGAAGTAAAGCTAATTAAGGGAACCATTATACATTGGTACAAGGAAAAGAAAAGTAAAGAAGTTAGATGAGAGAATTGTTATTCACGATGGAACTATAGAGGAAGAATAGGTTGAGATAAAAAAGTATAGAAAAGTCCCCTCGAGGACCAAGCTAGAAGAGACAAGTAGTGATCCTACAAAAGAGACTCTTACAAAGGTAATAGATGTACAAGATGTTCTTGATATTGAGATCACATCAATTGAGGTTACACCTAAACCTTGTAGTGCACCTAGGAGGTCTACAAGGATTCTCCATTAGTGAAGTCATAATAATAAGTGATGATTGAGCTCAAATGGACTACAAGACATAAGGAAAAAGTCCAAGGCTCTATCCCTAAGAAACCTAGGGTTGCTGATAAGAAAATCCAAAGAAAGCCAAGAAAGAAGAGAAAGTTGAAGAAAAACAAGGAGAGCCTATTGCTGCTATCACACTTGAGAAACCACACACACACACACACATAGGTAGAGAAAAAGAAGTGGTAATCTGATGGAAAAATGATCACAAAATGAATTAATGATGATGGGAAGTTGGATCAAATTCAAAAATATTATTGGAGGTATAAGAAGATGATCGAGGTAGGATAGAGAAATCTCTTATTTAATATTTATTAAATTTTAAGATAAACTTAATAGAGATCAAAGGTAGGCTTCATGATCATGTATTTGACAAGTTGGATGAGAGAAGGTTATGAGTACTAGAGGAAAATAAGAAAATTAGAGAAAATAAGTTGTTCAAGCTTTACACACTCATAACATATGCTAAAATGCATGATGTATTGGAGAGAACAAGGCCAAAGATGAGGACTAGATGATAATAGTGAAAATGATGGGTAGCTTGTATGAAGAGATTGAAGAGAAAATAGAAAAGGAAATTATAGAAGTCTTAAATGAACCAAGTTAAAAAAAATTCATGCTATACAATTTATGAGAAGATTAGTGGGTATTACTATCAAAGAATCTATAGTCAAAGCTACTGATGAGATAAATGATGCTAACTAGTTCTTCAGTATAGTAAAACAACCTGATTTCTTTGTAAATGAAATTGTAGTGCCTCCCATGTTTTCATTATGTACCTTGTTATATTTTGGATTTGAGAGATTCTTTGATACTCATGTTGAATGATATTCGAGATGACCTGGTGGTCAGATACTATATTTTTATTGCCAGTATCATAGATGTTAGATGTTATGCTATTTAGTTTGATCATATCTGTATGATGATGCTTATTGATTTGATATGATGCTTTATGATGATATCTAGTTATTTTGTATTTGGACATATACTATGTTTATGATTATATGATAGACTTATTGGATTTTGGATACTATGATTCAATGTTATGTATATTTACTTCATTTTTTTTTGAGATATTTAATGATGCAGTGAGTGATCTAAATAGATTATTTTGATATTATTAAATGAATAGTTATTTACATAATTTAATGCATTTATCACTTCATCTATATTATTATATGCAATTGCACTTGATTGTGTTGTCTAGTGTGTAGGATTTATATCCCCGACAGTGGCACATAGAGTTAGTGATTTGACTATTTTTACCTAGCAAATGTCATCCCTGTATGAGCGACGTATCTTGTTTAATTGTTAATTAGACCCTCTGGTGATTTAATAAATACAAATTTCTTTTGCATTATGTTATCAGAGCCATGAACATGTTTGTGCATTTAGAGGTTCACATTTGTCGCAAAATTTATTTAGGAATTTTTTGATTTAATAGCTTATGAGAATTTTATATTTTATATTTAATTATTTTAATTTCCAACAACTTTTCTTAAGTTGAATTCCATTTAATTGGAATTACTCGATTTTGTCTAGTTTGAGAAAGGGTTGTTTTAGTGGGCCAGTTAATTTCCTGATATTATATTTTACTTTTAAAAGTGAATATATATTATAAAAGAGAATTTTTTCACTCACTCACTTATGGAATAGAAATTTGGAGAGAAAATTCCAAAATCCTCTAAGAAGGATTTACTATTTTATTCAATATAGGAGCCACAGGCATGGGATCGTCGTGAGGTTGAGCTCGTTGGATCTGGCTCAGGGAGACCTTTGTTTGCTAAGACTTTTGACAGTGATCACAGAGCGATTATTTTATTGCATGAATTCCTATTTTAGCACTTTTGGCTACAAAGTAGGGCTCTCTCATTTTATTTCTTTTGCTCCATTTTGGAGTCTGTTTCTAGTAGTAAATTGTTTGGAGGGAGATAACTAGTGTTCCCCTCAATTTTTGTATGCTAACTCTACCTAGTTGGTCGGGTACAAGCATTTGAAGCCTTTCAGGCTTGGGGTTTTAGGCCGTTATGATGGCTATTTTTGCATACAGACTCCAAACCCAAATTTTATTCGATATTTGAGACTTTTGTACCTAATGGCATAATGAGTTTTAATTTTGTGGTTTTTGGGCATTTCTAGTTTTTACCTCGATTTGTGTGCCACCCAATTTTCTAGGCACTTCTGGTGGTCATGGACCTATATTATCCATGACATATCCAATCTGACTATGAATATTTCTAATTGCATTGGGATTTGTGCCAAATCCATACTCTTGACTATATTCTCAGTTGAGTGAATGTTTACTTGATATTTTTATTATTTCTCATCCAATCCTTGTTGTTTATGATCATCATGTAGTTGGTGTGCCCAGACATGAGCACATGAGTATGCACATTTCAAGCTCTTGTGAGACTTGACCTCCTAGTTTCTTGTTGGTTGAGTTATGTTCATTGGGGTTGGGTTGGGAAACTGCATTGCCTACGAGCACTCATTGTGTGATGAACATGGGTATGTTGTTGACAATTGTCTAATGAAGATATGTAATTGTTTTCATTTATGCCAACACATGATGTACATGCTTGCAGGAAACCTTGGAAATAAAGATACTTAGCTTTTGGTACTCATAAATTGTCTAAGTATGAATTTGGTATACAACAGTGTATTATTTTGTATGTAACTTGTTACTGATGTCGTATTATTACTAGTGAAGTTAGTTGGAGATTGTATACATGTTGATGATGATGTGTATAACCTCAAAAGTTAGTACACACTATATAGAAAAGAGGTATTTTTGTTTTACCAATGCAATAGGATAGCGAAATTAAAGGAAAGGAATTATTTTGTTTACAAAATAATTACTTGACCAATTAGGGCCACCATCCTAGATGTTTAATCTAAGTTGGGAAAGTGTCTTGTGGTTTTAACCAACCTAGTAGCAATTTATGAAAAGGCATGGTATTTATGCAAAGGACATCTTGCAATAAGAAGTGTGAAGTATTGTAATAGTTTTGTTGAGCGTTGTATGTGAACTTTTGTGAAAGCGATACATCCAAAGTTTGTAAAGCTATTTTTGTGATTCAAGATCAAGTTGAAGATCATAGATTAATTAAGAAAGAAGTTACAATACCTAGATTCAAGAAGTCCGATTACTTGTTTGGGCAATGAGCTCTTCTTGTAATTGGAAGTGCATGTTTGGGTAGTGGGCTCATCTTGCATCTACTATACTACAACTCCTAACAAGGTTGGCACAACTCCTAATAAGGTTGGAATCTCCTAACAGGGATTCAAAGTCTCCTAGTAGGGACTCTCTATAATGAATTTTCTCATTGACTCCTAATAGGGTCCATCTTCTAACAAGGAACTTATATATCAATATATTATCTAGTTGATATCATCCCCACTAGGGTTTTCCCTTAGCTAGGGTTTCCCTAGTTAACAAAATATGGTGTTATGAGTTATATTTGTTTATGGTTACTATTACTATTCAACATTACTTTATTACTTTGTTATGTATGATTTAAAGTAACAAATAATATCCATTTGGTGGTTAAAGTTTGTAAATTACTGATTCACACCCCTCCTTAGTAATTCCTATTTCTAACAATTGGTATCAGAGCATAGTTACTTAGAAGAGGCTTAACAACTTAAGTAAGATCCCTATGGATATGGAATAGTTGATGAAGAACCTTGAAGAGGCATTTGAACAAATCGATCTCCTTACTAAAGAAAGAGATAAGCTGAAGGATAGATATGAAGACTCTAAAGTATACATTGGACAATTGAAGGAAAAGATTGAACATCTCAAATCCAAGTCTAAAACTAGTAATGATGATTATTCAAAGTTGAAGATAGAGTACAAGATCTTGAAGCATGAATTGAAGATTACAAATTTGAAGTTATCTCTGAGGAATGATCGTAGCGAATTTGAAACTTATTTGAAGTTTGAGAATGAAAATCTTAGAGCAAGTCTAGCAAAGAAGACATCTAAGCTTGAAACATTGAAAGAAGATCATGAAGAACTTTAGAAATACAATACTATTGTGAAAGGTGAATTAGCTTAGTGCAAGAAACAAGGTGAATTAACTTAGTGCAAGAAACAACTTGAGAAGCTTTTTTCTAATAGAGAAAAGTTTGATGAGTCAATGTCAATACAAAGACCTACTTATGATAAGACTAGTCTTGGTTAACTATTTAACATATTTGCAAAGAAACCTGAGATTAGATCAGATCCAAAAGAAAAAGCCAAATTTGATGATAAGATTGAATATAGTTAATTTTTTAATAAACCTAAATAAGTTGAACAAGACAAGGAAGTTGAAATTTTGGATAAATCAAAGCAAGTGGATTCTCCTAAGGAAGCTAGGTATGAATTTAGAGGTATCTGTTTTTCATGTAATGAAATAGGTCATATGAAAAAAGATTGTAAAATTAAGTCATTCAATCATGTTATAGATTTTTATTGTCATAATTTCCATGGTATGGGTCATAGGGAAAATGATTGAAGGAAACCTAAATATAATAATGATAGAAGGAATAGTAGAATGTCTAGAAATACTAACCCTACAGATAGAAGAAGAACTAATGGATGGACATCGAGAGAAGGAAGACCTTATAAAGAAAGAAGATAGATCATGTGTTATAAGTGTAACAACTTTGGACACATAGCTCAAAATTTTCATGCAGCTGATGATTAATAGAACTCTACTATGTTAGTTATGCAATAAATTTGGACATACAACAAAGTATTGTAGAATGAACAAAAATTTCAGAGATAGAAGGAAAAATGGAAGAAACTTTGGAAATAGAAGGAGTGAAGGAAGAAATGTTGGAAATGATAGAAGGAACAATGAGAGGAACTCTGGAACTAAGAAAGACAATGAAGAACAAAGAAATGTAGTTAGTGAACTTCAAAAAGAACTCAATGAGGTATTTTTAAAAGGATTAGACATCTCAAAAGATAAGTTAGATGATGGTGAGAAAGGAAGATCGAAGTCAGTAATTGAGTTTGATTCAATTAAGTTAAATTGAACTTGTTCAAAACATTAGAATATGAAAACTTCATTCAGAGATTGAATTGTGGGTAGCGAAGTTGGGAAAATATGTATGAAGATAAATTTAGATGGTACGTAATCTCACTTGTAATTTGGAGCTTATCTAAACTATTTACAAAGGAATTAAGAGTTACTGTTATTATAGAGAAAGTTAATTCTATAGCAGAAGATGAAAATTATGTTTTTGTAGACAATTTTGTGAAGTGAAGTTTTGTGGAGCATTGTCATGATGGCAGGAAGCCATAGTAAACCTCGGGTGGCATCTGAAGATTGGAAAGTAGATCTTGAGTAGATATCTTATTTCAAAATGTAATTGGAAAATTTTTCGTGTTTGTAAAGTATGCAATTAATGCAAGTTCAAGTTGAAGGAAAAAATGGAGTACAAACTTGATTTTCACTTCATTGCAATCACATCAGGAGCATAGAGCACTCTAAAGCAACTTGACAAGGCAATTTTGAAGCAAACCCTATTTTTAGACATTTTATCATTTTTCGCAAAATTTATTTGATAAAAGTTCATATTTGATAGAATAATGGATATGTTAGTAGTTCACAATGTTGAGAATGAGAGACCAAAATTGAAGGTTGTTTCCATGAAACCCATATAAAGAAACCCTAACTTAGCATTATCCATTACTCCAAAAAATGTAATGTATTTGGAAGATATAGGAAGTTATCTTACCAATAAGTTTGAATCTAATGGGAGTGAGTATATGAACAAGGATATGGAATTAGTCTTTAATCATGATATGACTGTGAAACCTAGATTTGAACATTTGAAGGTACTAGACCTATTCAAATATCATTTCTATTGAGAATTGGACATAGATCATACTAAGTAGAATACATGATGGAAAACTATGGATGCAAGATAGTGTAGTTGATATTTCAACCGACCTTATTCATGAGGTAACTAGTCTTTGTAAACAAGGTAGTGTACCTATAGGTGAGAAATTGGTTAAAAAGAAAGTTGAGAGCTACATAAAGGTGATTTATAATGGAAAGGCCATGGTGATCACCACCACTAAACAAGATGATGTAAGATGCCTGAGTAGAATCATTGCCTAATCTATATGTGCAAGTT
The DNA here is from genome assembly GCA_028749045.1 of Cupressus sempervirens. Classification (NCBI taxonomy): domain Eukaryota; kingdom Viridiplantae; phylum Streptophyta; class Pinopsida; order Cupressales; family Cupressaceae; genus Cupressus; species Cupressus sempervirens. Next base: position 703,232,688 of record CM053784.1, read on the forward strand.
CCAAGATTGATGAATTGTCCACTAGATTCATCTATGTAGCCTACAAGACATGTGTCAAAAAGGAACAAGTTAACCTTAGTGAAATTCTAAGAATGCAACTTCTTGAGAACCTAGAAAAGATCAAAAGGACTAAGAATGGTGTGTTTGGATTTTAATCATTGATCAATCACATATTCTTTCATGTACTTAAGAGATTTCCATATTTGTCAGTCACAAAGATTATGAGTAGTGAGAGAGGTTGTAAAATGGAGAAAATCACATATATACGTAGAAGACATCCAAAAGACAAAATATTGGATAGTGGAAACTTGATAATGAAAACATTTTAGAATGAAATGAGGCAAAGATTTATAATTTCACCTGCTATCATAGATAGATTTAAAGAAGATATTTGTGTTATGGTTGATAAATATTTTACTTATATTCAAGTAGTAGAACCTTAGGAAACATTTCTTGGTCCCTTAGGTTATGAATTGAATGATGAAACAATAGTTAGATACATTGATTTATTGTTGAAATTAGAGAAGGACCAAGCTGAATATAGATTTGAAACCTATGATGAGATTACCTAATTAGCTCATCAAGCATCCTTGGAGAAGGCATCTCATTAGAAGATAGAAACAATAATGAATAAAGCCTTAACAAAAGCCAATATAACTAAGAGTGAATCATAGGTAGTCAGATAGATCATGAAGCAAGGTACAACATATGTGCAACCTTTCTTAGTGTCTATTACAGAGACATCTTTGGAATAGAGCATTCCCTATGTAGCATATCAAATGTACATACAAGTGAGATGAAGAGGAAATTAGAGAGATTAGTGGAAGTTGTGACCACCAAGACAAAACGGGTCAAGCAACAAGCCACTAGACCAAGAAAGAGACAAAAGACACTGTTGACAATTACTGAGTCTAGTGAAGAAGAAGAAGAAGAAGAAGAAGAAGACAAATAGGCAAAGAAGGTAACTACTTCTAAGAAAAAAAGTTTGGCAACCCTGGAAGCTGAAGATAGAGAAGATAAATTCAGCTATTGCTAATGAAGGAAACTTTGTTCAGAAAAACAAATTTTATGACTTGTATAATAATTTTGAGAAAGATTAGAATGATATCTTTACTGTGAGATACATAATTGCCAATAATCTAAAACTTAAAGATATTGAAGGAAAAATAAACCAAAAATTTTATGGTAAACTCATTGAAAAGAAAGCATCGACTCAAGAAGAGGACTTAGAATTTCAAAAGTCTATGATAAGAACAATATGCAAGACCGATGACGAAGAAGAAGTCAAAAGATTGTTGAACAATCTACCACCTTACTTGAGAAACAAAGTAAGATCATTTCTATTTATGGTGGGTGAGAAAGATAAGATAAGAAGTGAAACTACATAAGCTATAAGTTAGATGATGACAAAATCCAAGGCAAAATTTGCAGGATTTGAGCAAAAGAACACAACAAATCCACGAAGCCCAAGAAAATCTGCATGTAGAAAACCTATCACAGAGAAGAAAAAGACAAGAAGAGGCAAGGGTTTGATCTAAAAAACTTAGACGAAGAAAATATTATTCAATAGATCTTCATAATGAAAAATACAAAGAGATCAATCCTTATAAAAGGAGAAAAACCCGAAAAGGGTAACCTAAAGACTAAAAAAGCTAGGTTACACAATATAATTAATAAAATATTAATTATATGCACCTACAAGATAGCTTAAGCAAACTAGAGTAATAGGAAACTTGATTAATTAAATCAAAGTGATTTAATTAATAAGTGCAAACAAATAATTACTCTAACAACATCTTCACCAGCACCTAAAACCTTGAAAGTGTCAGTAAGTGGTGACACAATGCAGATAGATCAGACCAATGTTACCATTAACATCGATGATACAAACCTGTTTGAGAGTTCCTGAATAGAATGAACCTCACACTGAAGATATTGAAAATTTTTTGAAACAAATTGAAGAAGAGAAGAGGTTATTAGAGGAAGAGAAAAAGAAAATAGAAGAGACCAAGCAGAAATTGCTTGAAGATGAGATGAAAAGAAAAGATGAGGAAGAAAATAAAAGATTAGTTGAAGAAGAAATGAAAGGGAAAACTGAGGAAGATAATAATAAGAGAATAGAGGAAGAAGAGAAGAGAGAAAAAGAAAGAAAAGAAAGGGAAGAGGAAGACAAAGAAGAAAGAAAAAGAAAGAAAAGAAAGAGGAAGATAAGAATAAGAGAATAGAGGAAGAAGAGACGAGAGAAAAAGAAAGAAAAGAAAGGGAAGAGGAAGACAAAGAAGAAAGAAGAAGCAAAGAGGTAGTTGAAAAGAAGAAATGGGAAGATGACACTAAACCTTCTAGTTCATCTACTCTGCATTTGTTTGCTATCCTGCCAATTGACGATGATGATCAAACTGACTTGATCTCATCTTTGTTAAAGCTTATTTAGAAGAATGAGACCGTGAAGAGCCTATAGAGAACCTTGATGGAGGTTTCTAACATATTACATAGTACTATGATAGTACAACATATAGAGGCAGATCTTGAATAGAGGGTACATGTAGTGCTAAAATCTTTTGATGAAGAATTAAAAAAATTGTTTAATGTTGCAAAAACAAAGGCACATATCTCACATGATGCTAACTTGTTTAGCACTATTTGTCAGAATATTTAGAATGATCTGATAAGTCTTGATACTTGTATCAAGGAACTTTATAATTGTCAACAAGATGGAAAAATATTATACATCAAGTGTACTCTATCTCACAAGTTGACAAAGGATATTGACAGTCAAATTAGAGAAAGATGGGTGAGCTTAAGGCTCTATCTAGCCAGTTACAACATTTTGCTAGAAAAATTGATGATTTTGAAGGACAAGTGGCCAGTATTCATAATGATATCAGGAAATTGGAACTTTGGAAGGAAAATTTTTTGAAGAGAGTATAGGATTTCAGAGAGTCTATTAATCTAAAAATATCCATTGTTGAGAAATAGTTGGAGGAATGTGTCAAGGCCAAGGACACTTATTCTAACTTTTATACTTTGACCTTAATGCAATTGAGATTGCATAATATGCCTTATGTGCAACTTACCTCTCTAAATCAGCCAAGGATACATGGACTAAAGGTATGAATAATCTTAAGAAAAGTTTTGATGATTGCATGAAGATACTATTAGTTTAAGACAGATGCTTATAGAGATTTTGGTAGCAGATAGACAATTTTTTTATAGTTTTTGAAATTTTAACCTTTGTCATTAATGTCAAAGGGGGAGAAGTACATATGAAAATTGTAAATCAAGTAAAGAGGAGAAACTAATATTGTAAAGTATGAAATAATATTGTAAGGGGGAGCATATGTAAGATGGAAAAGTTGTAATAGATGTAATGTTAATGTGTGATTTATTTGAAGTTTTTGATACTTAGCAAATTTTCCCTATTTTGTTGTCATTAATGCCAAAGGGGGAGATTGTTAAAAATTGGCTGATGAATATATGTAATTGTTGTCATTTATGGAAACAAATGATGTGCATCTTTACAAGAAACCTCAAAAATAAAGATACTTAGTTTTGGTACTCAGAAATTGTCTAAGTGTGAATTTGGTATACAACAGTGTATTGTTTTGTATGTAACTTGTTACTAATGTTGTATTATGACTAGCAAAGTTAGATGGAGATTGTATACATGTTGGTGATGATGTTTAACCTTAGAAGTTAGTATGGACTATACAAAAAAGAGATATTTGTGTTTTATCAATGAAACAAGATAGCGGAATTAAAGGAAAAGAATTGTTTTGTTTACAAAATAATTACTTGACCAATTAGGTCCGACATCCTAGATGTTTACTCTAAGTTGTAAAAGTGTATTGTGGTAGCCAACCTAGTAGAAATTTATGAAAAGGCATGGTATTTATGAAAAAGACATCTTGTGATAAGAAGAGTTAAGTATTATAATAGTTATGTTGAGTGATTGTATGCAAACTTTTGTTAAAGCAATATATGTGAAGTTCATAAAGCTATTTTTGTGATCCAAGATTGAGCTAAAGATTAGAGATTAGTTAAGAAAGAAGTTAAAATACCTACATTCAAGAAGTCTGATTACTTGTTTGGGCAGTGAGCTCTTCTTGTAATTAGAAGTGCATGTTTGGGCTATGGGCTCATCTTGCATCTATTGTACTATAACTCCTAACAAGGTTGGCACAACTCCTAATAGGGTTGAAATATCTTAACAAGGATTCAAAGTCTCCTAAAGGGACTCTTTATATTGAATTTTCTCATTGACTCCTAATAGGGTACGTCCTCTAACAAGGAACTTATATACTGTTATATTATCTAGTGGGTATCTGTAGACACTTAAAATTGTCCCTAAACACTATATTAATTAATTTTAATATTGTCTGTGACATTGTAATTAATTATTAATTAATTACTTATATTTCTCACATTTTTCTACTTATTTAATTAAATTAATTAATTAAATGAGTTCATTCTTTTAAGTATTTAAATCTAATTTAAATACTTCTAGCCTTAATGTGTTAAATTAATTTAACACATGAACCTCCATGTTTCCCCCTTTTTAAATAAATTTTATTTATTTAAACCCTCACATCCCATTAATTCCTCTAAACTCATGATTAAGTTAAATCTCATTTAATTTAATCTAAGCCTAACCTATAACCATCATTTTCATCCTCTTAAGCCTATTTCTTCTCTAATCCCACTTAATCATTCCTAATCATCTCCCTAATCCCCCTCATTAGCCTAAGAGTATGCTCACACATGTGTGAATGGTATGCCTACACACACTTGTCTCCCACTCTTCTTCTCAAGTTTGCTCACACATGTATGAGCAAAATTTGAATTCTTGACCATTTGCATGGCTTGCATGTCACCTTATGTGGCATCCACATGGATGCCACCTCACCAAGTCCTCCCTCAAGCCTATAAATAGAGGGCTTGTCTCAAGCATTTGCATCTCCCATTTTCGCATTGTTACCATGCCATTTTGAGTTTTGAGTTCTCATGCTAAGATTTTGCATTGTAGTTTGATTTTCATGGAGATTCCTAAGATCATACTAAAAATTTAGTAGCTGATTTAGTTTTCTTCATGCATTTTTAATCTAGTTTCTTCATGCATTAGCATCTCCATCTTAGTTTAGCTTGCACATTTCATTAGTTTCTTGGTTGCATTTCACATTTCATCATTGAATACCCTCAAGTATGGCTTTTTACATAGCCATTTCTTGAGGTATTTCTCATCTCATTTAGCCTAGGTTCATATTGCGTTTGCACTCACATTTGCATAATCATTCAAGAGATTCATACTTTTATTGTGTTTGGGAGAGCACACCAAACATAACCCCTATATTAACACACTAACAAGGCCTCTTATGGGTGCCTTTGTTGAGCTGTAGAGGTGGCTAGAAGATTGGTTTTGTTAGCTACTTAGGGTTGCAAAACCCAAGCAAGCATTAGTTAGTGTTTGTTCCTTTCATTTTGATGAATCTTTGATACAATTTCAAGGTTTTTAGCTAATGTTTGTTTGTTAACCCATGCTCCTAATAGGTCACATTTTCTAGCACACATTTTGGCATGCCTGATGGGACCCATGTCCCTGGTTTCATTTCAAAAATTTGCAAATAACCCTGGTTCAATCGTAAAACATTGCATTGTCATCTTCGCAGGCCGCAACGTCGTCTGAGAGTGTCGACTGCGTAGACCAGTGTCTCCACAGACCAACGTCTCTACAAACTAGCATCTCCACATTTTGGCATCTCCACCACTGTCATTTTAAAATCAACCTATTTTCGCATTAAATTTGGGTTTAGCATCTTCGCATTTTATTTTTTCGTCTTCGTTTCTTAGATTGTCATCTGCATTGTGGGTGCACTAAACTGTCATCTGCGCATACTAGATTATCGTCTCCGCCTCTAAAACTGACATCTGCACTTTTTGTGACCTATTTTGTTGTCTGCGCTTTTTCAAAAATTAGCTACTTTGTCGTCTGCAATTTTCCAACGACCTATTCTGTCGTCTGTGATTTTTCAACAACCTTCTATTCTATCATCTGCGCTATTCTGTCGTCTTCACTGTTCTGTTATCTGCGCTCTTTTGTCGTCTGCACATTTTTTCATCTTTGCCTGCATTCTATCGTCTACGATCTTTTTTTTTCAAGTATAAATCAAATTTTGACTTTTGGTGGTTCCATAGGAATTAGGTCATTTCAAGCATATTTATGTATAGAAAAAATAACAAAAAAAGTTAAAATAAAATTTTCCCATAGTTAGCCTTCATTTTTGAGATTTTGTTGAAGCTAATTAACTTGTTTGTTACAACATTGTAGATGGGAGCATTTTAAACACCTAACCATATTTTCTTGCAGGTTTTTCTTAATATTTTATTGCTCTTGAGAATTAACCTTGGAAGACTTAAAACAAACAATAGTGATTTTCATCACTAAGGAAGTTTGTGGTGATTCTTATCACTTTAAACTTAGGGTTAATGAACTTGTATGTTTAATCACTTTCATTTGAATGTATGGTGCAAGTTAATAAATAAACCCTAAACACACTCTTGAATGCCTAAAAGAAAACTTTTGTGAATGCTCAAAATTTTGTTGGAATGCATGTTTAGGGTAGAAAACATTTGGAATTGGTGCTTAAAATGAAGTCACACACTCTTGAATGCCTTAATTGAATTTATTTTTAGCATCTTTCATTTACACACGCTCGATTTACTTTCTTGTTGACAAATCTCACATTTTCATTTACATTGGCGCCATTTCAAATTGGAAAGAACATTGTATGTTATAAACACGTGTGTTTTCAAATAGATTACATAACCTAAAGTTTCATTGGGAATGAACACGTGTCTTTTTGAACCCCAAGGCCACTTACGTATTCTCTCCCCTCGTGCCTTTGGGTGATCTTGGGTGCACAAGAAATAAGTGGTTTTGTTTTTCTTTTTTAGGAGGCCTGCTTGGAGATTTCGTCACCCCTTGGGACGACCTCAACTCCAGTGTTCTGGTGGAGTATAAAAATTGGGAGGTGAATTGAAAGACACCTTTCTTGGAAGCAAAATATTGTCACTCTTGGCTAAGCCCCAAAGAACTTTATACCTTTGGGAAGTGAAGGAGGAGATTTGAGTTACCATCTCCCCCCGGCTATGTGGTAGTATTTTCTTTCATCTACAGATTTGGGCCTCATGTATCTTGCGTATATCAAGGACACCCTCTAGCTGATCCTTGTACATCCTAGTTGCAACCTTATAGGTTTGTTGGTGTGTTCTACATGCTTGAATGTTCAAAAACCTCCCCATTCAAAGGGGAAAAAAACCATCTAAACTTGCCTTGTACATATTTCCTTGTTTGATTTTGCATCTTAAAAATGCAAAAATCCAAAAACATCATAAAATATAAAAATCCAAAAACATTGTAAACCATAAAAATCCAAAAAAATTGTAAAAGTTCCAAAATTAAAAAAAATTGAAAACATTTCAAAAACAACAAAAACAACAAAAAGAAGCTCATGTTTTCTCCATCACTTCTTCTATCCATCCATCCCATCATCATTATGCATTTCTTGTCTTAATCACATTCTTAATCATTCAAATCTTTCCTCAAAACCTTAATCATCTCTATTCATCCAAATCATTTCCTCATTTTCTTAATAATTCAATAAAATCCATAATCTTCATCCTAATCATGGTTCATAATCCACATCAAGATCTAATTCCCTCATTCAATGACTCATCCTCATGATTCTTAATCCAATCCCTTATCAAATTCATTCCTTTCTAATCAATTCTTAATTCAATCCATTTACATCTTCATCCATAATCAATCTTTCTAATTTCATTCATGTCTTCTTCTAATTCAACTTTCTATCAAATCTTCTACTTTCGACATAGGAGCATTTTCATGAACATTGGACTTTAATTCAAATCTAACATTCACTTGGTTGCAATATCATAGGGTTATTATCAAATCAAATCAAACCCTAATTCAACCAAATCAAATCAAATCATATCAAATCAAATCCAATTCAAATCAAATTAACGTAAAGTCCAAAATTGCTCCTAGTTCTAAGCTCATATTCCATCCCTCATCAAATCTTTCATCCCTCTTCTTCTAACATCTATGGATTTGAATTTGCTTAATCAAATGGTTGACAATCTTCAAAGACAATATGGAGTTATACCTCCTGTTCAACCTACATATCAAATCCATCCTCAAAACTTCATACCCAACTCTCATCCATCTCATGTTCATTATTCTTCTACCTTTGACAAGGGAAATCCACCTCATTATCCTTCATCTACATACGCTTCTATTCATAGCCCACACACTTCCTCCAACACAAATGCTCTTGCTAAGGAAATGGAACAACTAAAGAATTATCTCTTAGCAAGTCAACAGAAAGAGTCCACCTTCCATGCCATGTGTCCTCTTCCTCCATGTTTCGAAGACCATAGTCCTCATGTCCCATCCAACCCCAACCCTCCATGCAATCCCCTACCCATCGTTCCCCCTTCAAACAATCCTAATCCTCCAAAAACATCATCCCCACCTCGTAAGGGGTATTTCTCATAATTCTTGGCTAAGTGTAAAATTCAAGATAAAGTGCACCAATCACCCACAGTGATACCCCCTATTCCATCTCATGACCTTCATCCAAAGCATGTCATTATAGATACCTCTTCTCCTCTAGATCCGAGCATTTCTCCATCCCATCATTTCCTTTTCCCTCAAGATCCATTTATCCCTCTTAGTCCACCTCATGATTCCCTCCCTAATCAAGATCAAGGCATTTCATGTACCGCACACATTATCGATTCTACTCCATCTCAAGAGTTAGCCTCCATAGATCCTCCCCTTCATGTAGAAGTTCCTTCCATTTCTTTCACTAATATTCCTCCATGTCAAGATCAAATCACTCCATCTCATAATCCTGTTCCATCTCATGATCTACTTGTTCCACTACATGATCCCCTTGTAAGTCAAGATCAAAGCACCCATTCCTTTGCCTTTCATGATCCCACCCCATCTCCAAATCCTATTATCCCACATAATCCCCTTCATGATTCTAATCCTCCAAATGATCCAATCACACCTATCCAATCCATTCATGAACCCCATATACATGGACTCAAATCTTGTGTTGAAACTAATAAGTATCCCATTGAAGAAATAATATCTCAAGATGTTGGTACACCTTCCACAATTCCTCCTTCCCAACTGAAAGCTTCCCATCATTCATCTTCCAAGTCCATTCTAGGTCCTTATGTTCTATCGTCAAACCCTTCATCCCCTCCATCCATTTTGGGCCCTTACATACATTCATTCACCATATCCATGTCTTCCACTTCATCTGCTCATGCTCCTACTAAAGATCAACAAAGGCACATGTCCTTGAATTCCTTCCAACATTTCTCATCCATTTGCTCTCCTTCATGCATCCATACTATGGCCAATGGCAGCAAATTGGATGCAAAAGAAAAAGAGAATAAAGCTAAAAATCCAAAAAAATCTAAGGACCAACATGTCCCTTCTAAACGACATGTTTAAGAAAAGAAAAATCTGATCCAAAGCAACATCAAAATGCTGCAAAGGCTAAAAATTAAAAATGCAAAATTTTTGTGGATCCCAAAGCTACGTAATGTAGCAATGAATCTCAAAGAAAGATTCCAAATGACATCCAATTTGGCTACTCCAAAGGCTTCCCTCATGCATCAATCCACCTTCCCAAATCCATCATCTCCCTCATCCATTTTGGGTCCCTATATCCCAAAATCCAAACTTTCTCCTACCTATTCCCCACAATTTCCTCCTTTCCATCACCCTTCAAGGTGTGTGCCAATGAAGATCTTTCCACTTCCTTCACAAGTCTTCCAACCTAGCATCCATCAACCATGTCTTCCTCCCACCCACTCCACCCCCTTAATCCAAGCTTTTTCATAGGTCATTACCCTCCATTTCCCAATCCGCTTCATCCTTCTTTTTCACTATCATACCAACATCTATGAGAAAATAGTAAAAATTCCTTGAAAATTAAAAAGAAAGGAAAAAATATCAAGGGATACCATCCATATAAATAGATGCTTGAGTCCTCCCTTCATTTTCCTATCATGCATTCATTGCCTTCCTCTTCCACTTATCCATCCATTCACTTTTCCTCTTCCACTTGCACTCTACACTGGGGGCAAGCTCCATCTATACTACACTTACATACATATCTTCCATACTTCCATCCACCATTCATCATCTGCTTCCATCTTTGATCTTGACTTTCACTTTCATTTCATCCATCCATATCCCTTGCACCTTGTCCATCCATTTTCCTACATACTTCCATAATCGCTTCATATCTTTGATCTTGACATACTATCCATCTCTTGCATTCCATAATCCTTGTCATGTTCATTTCATCCATTTTCCATGCATACTCCTACATACTTCCATCCTTTTTTCATATGTCCTTGATCTTGGTCATCCCTTCCATCCCATCCCCTTCATATTGTACACTTCATCCATACCCTTCATATCATTACCCCTTTTCGATACCCTCCCTCCCATATCCCTTATTCATTCCATTTTCATACCCATGCTTGTGATCACTATTAGAGGCACAATACCACAATGTTCATACATGCTTTGGAAGAGCACATGCCTCCTCTTCCTCCATACACTATCTTTCGTACCATCTTTCCATTTTCATGCATCCTTTCCCACCATATTGTCTTCCATTTTCCTATCCTTGGTATGGGGAATTTGAGCTCCTTTAAAACATGGTCCTTGGCTCTACATTTTCCCTCATATCCTTTCACCATTCCTTTCATCCACCAAATCACATTGCTTTTCCTCCATTTGCCATCCCTTGGTTATCCCTTGTCATTGGTTCTAATCCATTCCACCTTCCATCAATTTTTACTTCTTCCAATCCTTCAATCAATTAATTTCTCTTCTACTTTAATCATATTCCCTTCTTCTAATCATTTCATTCAAATAATTTCCATAATCAATTCCTTCATTTTTCCATCTATTTGCATATACCTTGATCAAATTTCTAGTCTTCCATTCAACACATTTTCCTCTAGAGAACTTTATCACTTTCTCTCTCGCATTCTCCTTCCATTCCAATTCAATTCATCACTTATCTTATCATATCTTATCCAAATTCTTCTATTTATCTCATGACACTGAGCTTATCAAAATAGTGATTGCAAACAAACTTACACAAATTCACACTTAGACTAAGTGATTTAAGAACATTGTTCCTTTCACACTATTGCCAGTGAACAATCACATACATTTCAATACAATTCAATCAAACAATCAAATTTTGCCTTATAGGATGAATCCTTCCTACACAGGCTTAACAAATTTCACTATCAAAATCAAGTTCATGGCAAGAACTATGGATTGAATGACTACTTGGTCATAAGGTCTTTTGGTGATTTTATCTTTGTGTGTCAGCGATAGCCTCTCCATGTGTGCCTCGATCTTAAATATCTTGGTATCATTTGAATGGCTTAACCTGATTACATGTGTCATTTTGCAATATGATCTATTTTTATGATTCTTTAGCACATCTCTGTCAATTTTTGAGTTATGCTTATGCATTGCTCACTAGGGGCAACGAGTTAGCACACTTTCCACCAAGATCCCTAACAAGACTTTGGGTGTGCCCAGACCTCTATAGTGTGTATATGTCATTTGTTCCGTCATGACTCTAAAACCTACATCTATTGTGTTGAGAGTCTAGTCCACACAAAGGAATCTTTTCATCTATGCTACTATAGCATTTGATGCATAACTCCCTTTGCAAAATCAAAATAAGTGTGCTCTCCATATGAACACAACTGAATCTCATGCATTCATGTAGTTAAGTTGTATTTAGATTAATCATTATCCACTTCACCCTGCTTCATGTCAAGCTTACCATTATGCTTATGCATTGCTCACTAGGGGCAACGGGTTAACACACTTTCCACCAAGATCCCTAACAAGACTTTGGGTGTGCCCAGACCTCTATAGTGTGTATATGTCATTTGTTCTATCATGACTCTAAAACCTACATCTATTGTGTTGAGAGTCTAGTCCATGCAAAGTAATCTTGTTATCTATGCTACTATAGCATTTGATGCATAACTCCCTTTGAAAAATCAAAATAAGTGTGCTCTCCATATGAACACAACTGAATCTCATGCATTCATGTAGTTAAGTTGCATTTAGATTAATCATTATCCACTTCACCCCGCTTCATGTAAGGTCATATTTCAAGCCTTTTCTCTTTCCCTTTTCCTTCCCTTGTCTATTTTCGAGAAAATGGGGCAAAATATATTCCTTTTTCACCCCATTTCCTTGAGGGGGCACCCTCCTCCCTTGTCGTCACTTTGACACAACTCCTAGGACTCCTATCCTTGTCTGGGGCAACCTATATTTTCTTTTCTTTGATATGATGTCGTCCCGACATCACATCAAAGAGGAGCAAAATGTAGACACTATATTAATTAATTTTAATATTGCCCGTGACATTGTAATTAATTAATTATATTGCTCACATTATTCTACTTATTTAATTAAATTAATTAATTAAATGAGTTCATTCTCTTAAGTATTTAAATCTAATTTAAATACTTCTAGCCTTAATGTGTTAAATTAATTTAACACATGATCCTCCATGTTTTCCCCTTTTTAAATAAATTTTATTTATTTAAACCCTCACATCCCATTAATTCCTCTAAACCCATGATTAAGTTAAATCTCATTTAATTTAATCTAAGTCTAACCTAGAGCCTAGCCTAATCTAATTTCTTCATGCATTAGCATCTCCATCTTAGTTTAGCTTGCACATTTCATTAGTTTCTTGGTTGAATTTCACATTTCATCATTGAATACCCTCAAGTATGGATTTGTCCATAGCCATTTCTTGAGGTATTCCTCATCTCGTTTAGCCTAGGTTCATATTGCATTTGCACTCAAATTTGCATAATAATTCAAGAGATTCATACTTTTATTGTGTTTGGGAGAGCATACCAAACATACCCCCCATCTTAACACACCAAAAATGCCTCTTATGGGTGCCTTTGTTGAGCTATAGAGGTGGCTGAAAGATTGGATTTGTTAGCTACTTAAGGTTACAAAACCCAAGCAAGCATTAGTTAGTGTTTGTTTTGTATTGCATAAAAATGTAATAAAGGAAATAACACTAAGCAACTAATGCATCTTCCCACATGATTATAAAAACCTCAAAATATGTAAGAAAATAATGTAAAATAAAGATAACATGAAGTAAAAAGAGCATTAAACTATTGAATATAGCACATATGTAAACCTCATGAAATCGTCAAGTGTAGATGATTTCATTGTTGTGGGATGTGGTTGCTCACAAGTCCAGCAACATAACAATAAGGTAGATAGTGCTTGTGAAAATGAGAAGAGGGCTCTCCATTTATAGGAAAATGGATGCAACAGACGATTGAGATTGAATGCAAGATGGAGGGCTAAGATCTCTTAGGATTGATGAGGTGTCCATGAGGTGGAGGCCAAGTAGACTCCACATGGATTAGGGTTTTGACCATTCAAAGGGGGCAATATGATCACACATGTGTGAGCAACCTTTTATGGTGACATGATCAATGAGGTGTGAGACAACTTGATTCTAATGCAAGAGGACAAGTGTACAAGAGGTGTGAGAAGGCATGACTTCTCACACATGTGTGAGACAACTTGACTCTCATGCAAGAGGACAAGTGTGCAAGAGGCATGCAAGACATGAGGGATGAGAAAAGTGTGAACATCTCTCACACATGTGTGAGCACACACTTAGGATTAAAAGGAGATTAGCTAGGTGATTATGCAAAGCAAGCATGATTAAGGAAGTGGGTAGGTTTAGCATGATGGGTTAGGTTAGAGTAGTGAGGTTAGGTGAGGGTTAAATCTAGAAGCCATGTGCTCAAATAGGATTAAATGTAATATTTAAGTCCAAATAAGATTAGGAAAGGGATTAATTAAGTAAATGAAGTACTTAATTAAAGTGCATGGGTTAGCATGCAAGGGGAATAGGTTAGGATTTAAATAAACCTTAGTTTATTTAAATCAAGAAAGGATGAATATAATTAAATAAATGTAAAATTTATTTAATTAAAGGTAAGGGAATTAAATAAATAATAAATATTTATTTAATTGGTCAAGACATGTGATTTGGACAAATTTAGGTGTCTACATTTTTCCCCTCTTTGATATAGCATTAGTAATGTTATATCAAAGAAGAATAAAATATAGTGGCTAGGAGGATAATACTAGTAGCATGATACCCCAGTTATGGAAGGATGAGGAAGGATGACGAGGGTGGAAGGGTATGCCCCCTTGAGAGGACATGTAGGTTAGGAGAACACAGATGTTCTCTCGAAATGGATAGGAAGAATGGAAGAGAGTGGAAAAGTTATGCTGCAATGGTGTGAACAACCTAAGTTTGATATTGTACTTAACACTATGCGCCAAGGTATGAGGAACCAAGATGACAATGTGTCCAGTACATGATAAAAAGGGTCTAATACAACCATATGCCTTATGAAACCATGATATGGAAGACCATGATTCCTGGGGTCAATAGGATGCAAAGACAATGATAAATGCAAAAAAAATACTAATGCATACAATTAACAAGCAACCATGCACAAAAAACCAAAAGCAAACCAAGATTTTGCCCCTAGTCAAGCTGAAAACCCATGAATGGACTGATTGATGATGATTGAGTAAGGATGGCAAAGCCAATGCTAAGCGTAATGCACATCCAAGGATTGGGAAGGATTCATCCCATGATAATGTTGAAATATGGTCAATGGATTATCATCTGATTGGGTCAAATTGATGAATTGATTAAGGATTGATGTACAAGATTACAAGATTAGATTGATTGGATTAGTATTGATTACACATTGATTGAGATTTTTTTTGATTTTTCATTTTATGGCGAATAGAAGAATGAAAGTGGATGAGATTGGAAGAATATATATTGATGAGATGAAGAGTGATGAGAGTAGGATTGAAATTGATGTGAAAAGATTAGGAGTGAAAATTGATTGAATTAGAGGATAACTGAATGAATTTGATTGAACTGATTGGAAGAATTAGATTGAATGAATGTGAGATAGAATGGATAGAAATGAATTGATCGAATGAATGTGGAATAGAATGGATTGGGACCAATGACAAGGGAGAACCAAGGCATGGTAAATGGAGGAAAAGCAACGTGAGTAGGTCGATGAAAGGAATAGTGAAAGGATATGAGGGGCCAAATGATATGGTATCGAAAAGTGCAGAACCAAGGACCATGTTTCAAAGGAGTCCAAATGCCCCATACCAAGGATAGGACTATGGTGGAAAATATGGCGAGAAAGGATGCATGAAAATGGCAAGAGGGTGTGAAGGTGAGCGTAAGAAGGAAGAGAAGGCACGTGCGCTTCCAAAGCATGTATGAATGTTTTGATATTGTGCCTCTAGTATTGATCATGAACATGGGAAGGAAAGTGGAATGAATAAGGGATATGAGAGGGAGGGTATGAAAAAGGGGATGATGATCTGGATAAAAAGTGTGATATGAAGTGGAGGAAAGGTATGGGATAACCAAGACCAAGGACATATGAAAGGGGGATGGAAGCATGTAGGAGTATGGATGGAAAATGGATGAACATGAGGAGGACTTTGGAATGCAAGATATGGATAGCATGTCAAGATCAAAGATAGGGAAGAATTATGGATGTATATAGGATAATGTATGGATAACGAGAAAGGGATATGGAAAGTGAGCATGAATGGATGGAAGGAAAATGAAAGTCAAGATCAAAGATGGAGAAGGATGAGGAATGGTAGATGGAAGGATGGAAGAGATACATGGAAGTTTGGTATGGTTGGAGCTTGCCCCCAGTGTAGAGTGCAAGTGGAAGTGAATGGATAGATAAGTGGAAGTGGAAGACATGGGATAGAAATGGAGGACTCAAGCATCTAGATACATGGAAGGGATCCCTTGATATCTTTTACCTTTTTTATTTTTTCTTTTCAAGGAATTTCTATTAGTTTCTCATAGATGTTGGTAGGATAGTGAAAAGAAGGATGAAGCGGATTGAGGAATGGAGGACAAGGACTTATGAAAAGGTTTGGATTAAGGGGGTGGAGTGGGAGGGAGGAAGACATGGTTGATGGATACTAGGTTAGAAGACATGTGAATGAGTGGATGAAGGAAATGAAAAGATCATCATTGGCACACACCTTGAAGGGTGATGGAAATGAGGAAATCGTGGAGGATAGGTAGGGAAAAGTGTGGATTTTGGGATATAGGGACTCAAAATAGATGAAGGAGATGATGGATTTGGAATGGTGGATTTTGGGGCATAAGGACCCAAAATGGAGATGGAAGATGGAATCTTGGATGGATTATGAATGTAGGAAGCCTTTGGATTAGCAAAATTAGATGTCATTTTGAATCTTTCTTTGAGATTCATTGCTACATTAAGTAGCTTTGGTATCCAAAATTTTTTTGCATTTTTGATTTTGAGCCTTTGTGGCCTTCTAATTTTGTTTTGGATCAGATTTTTCTTTTCTTGGACATGTCATTTAGAGGGGACATGTTGATCCTTTGATTTTTGTGGATATTTGGCTTTATTCTCTTTTTCTTTAGCATCCAATTTTCTTTCATTGGCTATGGTAGGGGTGCATGAAGAAGAGCAAATAGATGGTGGACATTGGAAGTAATTCAAGGACGTGTGCCTTTGTTGATCTTTAGTAGGAGCATGAGCAGATGAAGGGGAAAACATGGATATGGTGGATGGGTGTATGTAAGGACCCAAAAGGGAAGGAAGGGATGAAGGGTTCAGATGTGGAACATAAGGACCTAGAATGGATGGAAGTGAGGAATGAAGTGGAATATGGATATAAGGTCCCAAAATGGACTTGGAATATGGAGGGTGGGAAGCTTTAGGTTTGGATGGAGGAATTTTGGAGTTTGGAGGAGTGGAAGGTGTACCAACATCTCTAGACATTATTTCTTCAATGGGATGTTTATCATTTTTAATACAAGATGAGAGTCCAGGTATATGGGGTTCATGAGTGGATTGGATAGGTGTGATAGGATCATATGGAGGATTAGGATTGCAAGGGGTATTATTAGGGATAATAGGATCTTGGGATGGGGTGGGATCATGAAAGGAAAATGAAGGGGAGCTTTGATCTTGACTTAGAAGAGGATCGTGTAGTGGAATGAGTGGATCATGAGATGGAATAGAATCAAATGTTGGAGTGGAGGGAATGGGACCATGAGATGGGGTGATTTGATCTTGACATGGAGGAGAGCTAGTGGATGGACTGGAAGGAACTTCTGCATGAAGTGGAGGATATATGAATGCTAACTCTTGAGATGGAGTGGAATTGGTGGTACATGGAATGTCTTGACCTTGATTAGGAAGGGAATCATGGGATGGACTAGGGGGGATAAATGGATCTTGAGGGGTAGGGGAATGATGGGATGAAGAAATTATCGGATCTAGAGGAGAAGATGAACCTATAATGTCATGCTTTGGATGAAGGTTTGAGATGGCACTAGGGGTATGACTTTGGGTGTTTGGCTCTCTTCATTTTGTATTTTACACTTAGCCAAGAATGATGAGAAATACCCCTTACAAGGTGGGGATGATGTGGATTTTGGAGGATGAGGATCATGTGAAGGTTGAACTATGGGGAGGGGATTACATGAAGGGTTGGGGATGGATGGGACACGAGGACTAGAATCTTAGAAACATGGGGGAAGAGGACAAATGGCATGGAAGGTGGCCTCTTTTTGTTGACTTGCTAAAAGATAATTCTTTATTTGCTCCATTTCCTTGGAAAGGTCATTTGCATTTGAGGAATGGTGTGGGCTATGAATGGAATTTTACATAGTTGAAGGATAATGAGGTGGGTTTCCCTTGTCAAAGGTAGAGGAATAATGAACATGAGATGGATTAGATTTGGATATGAAGTGTTGGGGATGGATTTGATATGTAGGTTGAATGGGAGGTATAACTCCATATTGTCTTTGAAGATTGTCAACCATTTGATTAAGAAAATTCAAATCCATAGATGTTAGAAGAAGAAAGATGGATGATGAAAGAAATATGAACTTAGGACTAAGAGCTTTGGACTTTGCGTTGATTCGAATTGGATTTGATATTGATTTGATTGAATTTGATTGGATTTGATTTGATATTGAATTTGATTTGATATGATTGGATGAGGGTTTGATTTGATTTGATAAAAAACCTATGATATTGCAAACAAGTGAATGTGGTATTTGAATTAAAGTTCAATGTTTATGAAAATGTTCCTATGTCCAAAGTAGAAGATGTGATGCAAAGTTGAATTAGAAGAAGACTTGAATGAAATTATAAAGATTGATCATGGAGGAAGATGTAAATGGATTGAATTAGAAATTGATTAGAAAAGAATGAATTTGACAAGGGATTGGATTAAGAATCATGAGGATGAATAATTGAATGAAGGAATTAGATCTTGATGTGTATTATGAACCATGATTAGGTTGAAGATTAGGGATTTTATTGAATGATTAAGAAAATGAGGAAATGATTTGGACAAATAGAGATGATTAAGGTTTTGAAGAATGATTTGGATGATTAAGAATGTGATTAAGACAAGAGATGCATGATGATGATGGGATGGATGGATAGAAGAAGTGATGGAGAAAATGAGAGCTTCTTTTTATTATTTTTGTTGTTTTTGAAATGTTTTCAATTTTTTTGGATTTTTGAACTATTACAATTTTTTTTGGGTTTTTATGTTTTATGATTTTTTTGGGTTTTTCAAATTTGAGATGCAAAATAAAACAAGGAAATATATGCAAGACAAGTGTGTTTCAAACACTCAAGAATGTCAAATACACCAACAATCCTATAAGGTTTTGACTAGGATGTACAAGGATCAAATAGAGGGCGTCCTCGATATATGCAAGGTACGTGAGGCCCAAATATGTAGATGGAAAAAAATACTGCCACACAGCCAGGGGGAGACGGTAACCCAAATCTCCTCCACTTTCCAAAGGTATAAAGTTCTTTGGGGCTTAGCCAAGAGTGACAATATTTTGCTTCCAAGAGAGGTGTCTTTCGATTCACCTCCTGCTATTTATGCTTTGACAGAACACTGGAGTTAGGTCATCCCAGGGGTGATGAAATTCCCAAGTAGGCCTCCTAAAAAAAAGAAAAACAAGACCACTTATTTCTTGTGCACCCAAGATCACCCGAAGGTGCGAGGGGAGAGAATACGTAAGTGGCCTCGAAGTTTAACAAACACTTGTTCTTTCTCAATGAAACTTTAGGTTTTCTAATCTATGTTGAAGACACATGTGATTAAACCATACAATGTTCTTTCCAACTTGAAATCATGGTCAACATAAATGAAAAGCGTGGATTCATCAACAAGAAAGTAAATCGAGCATGTGCATAAACAAAATGCTGAAAATAAAATTAATTTCCTTTAAGGCGTTCAAGATTGTGTGAGTTCGTTTTAAGCACCAATTTGAAATGTTTGCTAGCCTAAGCATACACGTCAATTTTAAGCACCAATTCTAAATGTGTGTTTGCCTAAATGTTTATGTCAATTTTAAACACCAAGTCCAAATGTTTTCTATGCTAAGATTCATCCATTCAAATGAAAGTGATTAAGCCATACAAGTTCATTAACTTTTGAGTCCAAGTGATAAAAATTACTACAAATTCCCTTAGTGATGAAAATCACTATTGTTTTTTTTAAGTCTTTCAAACTTAATTTCCAAGAGTAATAAACATTAAGAAAAACTTGCAAGAAAATATGGTTAGGTGTTTAAAATGCTCCCATCTGCAATGCTACAATAAACAAGTTAATTAGCTTCAACAAAATCTAAAAAATGAAGGATAACCATGCAGATGACAGAACAATGAATACGACAGAATAGCACAGACGACAGTTTAGAAGGTCACCAAAAAATACAGACAACAGAATAGGTCACCGAAAAATTGCAGACGACAAAATAGCTAGTTGTCAAAAAGCGCAGATGACAGTTTTAGAGGTGGAGATGACAGTTTAGTGCGCCCACAACGTAGATGACAATCTATGAAGTAGAGACAACTAAAAAAAGTTCGTAGATGATAAAACAAAATTTAAAAAAAACTTTAAAAATAAACATGAACTTGCGGAGACGCGAATATGCGTAGACACTAATCTACGCAGACGTCGATTTGCGTAGATGAAAAAATAGATTTTTTTAAAAAAAAATTAGAGAATATGTAGAGACACCAATATGCACAGATGCCAGTATGCGGAGACACCGATTTGCGGAGATGATAGAACGTAGACGAAACTGCGTTCGGCGTAGACGACAAAGCACAGTTTTACAACTGAACCAAGGTTGTTTGTATATTTTTGAAATGAAACCAACAGGGCGTGCCAAAATGTATTGCATAAAAATGTAATAAAGGAAATAACACTAAGAAACTAATGCATCTTCCTACATGATTATGCAAACCTCAAAGTATGTAAGAAAATAATGTAAAATAAAGATAACATGAAGTAAAAAGAGCATTAAACTATTGAATATAGCACACATGCAAACCTCATGAAATCATCAAGTGTAGATGATTTCATTGTTGTGGGATGTGGTTGCTCACAAGTCCAAAAACATAACAATAAGGTAGATAGTGCTTGTGAAAATGAGGAGAGGGATCTCCATTTATAGGAAAATGGATGCAACGGACGGTTGAGATTGAATGCAAGATGAAGGGCTAGGATCTCTTAGGATTGATGAGGTGTCCTGAGGTGGAGGCCAAGTAGACTCCACATGGATTAGGGTTTTGACCAATTCAAAGGGGGTAATATGCTCACACATGTGTGAGCAACCTTTGATGGTGACATGATCAATGAGGTGTGAGAAGCATGGCTTCTCACACATGTGTGAGACACCTTGATTCTCATGGAAGAGGACAAGTGTGCAAGAGGTGTGAGAAGGCATGGCTTTTCACACATGTGTGAGACATCTTGACTCTCATGCAAGAGGACAATTGTGCAAGAGACATGCAAGACATGATGGATGAGGAAAGTGTGAACATCTCTCACATGTGTGAGGATTCCTCACACATGTGTGAGCACACACTTAGGATTAGCTAGGTGATTAGGAAAAGAAAGCATGATTAGGGAAGTGGGTAAGTTTAGCAAGATGGGTTATGTAGGCTAGTGAGGTTAAGTGAGGGTTAAAAGTAGGAGACATGTGCAAAAATAGGATTAAATGTAATATTTAATTCCTAGTGGGATTTAGGCAAGGATTAATTAAGTTAACAAAATACTTAATTAAAGTGAATGGGTTAGGATGCAAGTGGGAAGGCTAGGATTTAAATAAAATTTAGTTTATTTAAATCAAGGAAAGGCAAACATAATTAAATACATGTAAAATTTATTTAATTAAGGTAGGAGAATTAAATAAATAATAAATATTTATTTAATTGGCTAAGAACGGGTTTTGGACAAATTTAGGTGTCTACATGTTCCTTTCATTTTGATGAATCTTTGATGCAATTTCAAGATTTTTATCTAATGTTTGTTTGCTAACCCATGCTTCTAATAGGTCACATTTTCTAGCACACAATATCATCTCCATTGGGGTTTTCCTTTGGCCATGGTTTTCCTAGTTAACAAAATATGGTGTTATGAGTTATCTTTGTTTATGGTTACTGTTACTATTCAACATTACTTTATTATTTTGTTATGTATGGTTTAAAGTAACAAATAATATCTAGTTGGAGGCTAAAGTTTGTAAATTACTGATTCACTCCCCCTCTCAGTAATTCTTATTTCTAACATATGTAGGATAGACGAGTGGAAGGGCTTCTCTCCTATACCCTGACTATTCTAACAAGGTATACATGAGGAATTTTATCATAAGTGATAGCTAAATTAATTCATGGATAATTAACGAAGATAAGAAAATAATGCATACCTGCATGACTATTTTGAAGGTGTGTTGTGCCCGTTTAGTTATTTGAGGATTAATTGTCTGCACGGATCATCCAGGGACACAACACGTTGACCTCCAAAGGGAGAGGTTACATACAATTTTTAGCTTGGGAGTCCCAAGCGATCTACTCTCCACTAGAGTCTCGACATAGTAGACCCATAGAGCATCTAACTAGGACTTTTTGTATTGCATTATTTCATAATCTTTGTTTTATTCCTCTATTTTGTTTGGTGTGATTATTAGCCATGGATGACTGTATTATGTGTGTTTGAGGTCAAATCACTATCTCCATCAACATGATGGGAGTGGGACAATGGGTTCCACATGATTGGGAGGCATAGCTACCTTTACCACTGCTAGGGACCAACATACAGAGTTGGCCTTCCTCCATGTTTAGTTCTAGAACTAGATGTACACATGGTTCTCCACATCTGCTAGAGTATAATTACATGTGGTTTATGCAATTTTAGTTGATTGAGATAGTTTATTTATGCACATGGATGTTCATTGCGATGTTTCTTTTCACTTGTTTACATTAGTTGCTATGGATTAGATGTTATGGTTAGATGTTAGAATTATTAATCTCCTTATGCTTTCAAGTGTTTACTCCTCAACTGTTGTAGATCCGGTACTCCCCAATGTGAAATTTCTAACCCTTTCCCCCTTCTGATTGTTCATCAAGTTATTTTCTTACAAACCTAGGCAACATAAGTTCAGCATTGGGTGATCCTAGAAAAGTATAGCATGACTATAGAAAGTAATATCGTGCAATACTAGAATGTATCACATGATAGTAGCAAGTTCTATCATGTGACACTGGTAAAGTATTGCATAGTAATAGTAAAGTATATCATGCAATACTAGAAAGTATTGCATGGTAGTTGTAATAAGTATCATGTGATATTGGAAAAGTATTGCCTTGGAGTATTGTATAGTATCACACAATAGTGGAAAGTATCTCTTGATTTTTGTGTAATAACCTACTTGGGAAAACATTAGGTATCTCTAGACTTGTTGGTTGAGATTCAAAGGGTGATTTGGATACCCTATTGGGCTACACCCCTTCCTTGGTCTTGATAGGTCAAAGATTTTGGGTTCCTCATTTGTTTAAATTTCAAAGTTGGTTTTTGAACACATTATTAAGTAGTGATTCTTGGAGATCGTTGGTTGTGTGGATTGCTTGGCTAAGTCTTCCATTTTAATCTTTTGATCAATTTCATGTTGATGTTGTTTGAATCCATGTGCATTACTTAAAAATAAAATGTATTGGCTTTTATTTATCCTTTCTCCAAGGATCTTCAGGTGGGGCATTACATCTAGTATTAGAGCCCATGTTTCAACATTGGGATCTCTATGTTACACTTCCACTATGCTATTGTTTGGGTTAAGCATAAATAGTATCTTATTTTGGCTTATCCTAAGATACTTATGTTTGTTGTGTATAACTCTGACTCTTATCTTGTGTTGTGGTTTTACAATGCACACCCCATTTAAAGTTGAAATGGGCCCCCCCTCCTTTATATTTTTAGCTTTCTAGATCCCTAGTCCAGGGGGTTCGAGTCAGGTGCAGGAGCACCTAGGTAGGCTAAGCGTGAAACCTAGGTATTTCCTTATTTTTGTCTTGTAGTGATGCTAGCCACATCACTATTCTAATAATAGGATCAACTTGGTCCTAAGGTCAGGATAGATAGGCTAGAAGAGCCCCACAATGCAATATTGCTCCTAATTGCTCAAAATTGCCAATTTGGCTCAAAAGAGAATTTTTGATTTTTGAGAGCCAAATAGGTAAATAAAGTGTTTTATGGTCCTTATTAGGTGTTTTGGATCCATATTAATCCTTTTGGAAATTTTGGTAGCAAGTAGAGCAAGTTTGGATAGATAATTTGCAAACTTGCAAAAATTGCTCCTTTTTTGCAAAGTTGTCATTGACAACTTTTGTAACTTTTATGCAAAAAGAGAAACTTCTTTGTGGGAGACCTTCAACCACTTAAAGTAGTTATAAACTTCCATTCCAAGCCTATATTAGGTCAAACTCAATCTTTTCAAGAGGTTGGAGGAAGGAGAAATGAGAGTTTACGAATTGTAATCAACATTTTTACTACATTACAACAATTTCTTGCTTTTAGTGTTTTTTCATGCTTTGTACAAATCAGACTTAGGTTTTTATGAGTTTGAACTGTTTGTAGTAGTTTTCCTTCATTTTTTTAAAAGTTTTTGTGTTGTTATAGAGAGTTGTGTGTGTTTGAATAAATTATTTTGTAAGTTAGCAGGTTGCTGTTCTGAACTGGGCAGCGAATAAAAAATGGAGCCTTAGGGCCTTTTCCCACTGTATAAAATGTACGGCCTCTTGGGATTTGGAACTAGACGCCTTGTACATTATGTAAAAAAAAAGAGACCCCATGGGAAGCACAGAAAGCAATTTTAAAGTGATGCCTTAGGCAAGCCAAATGCAACTTGGCTAGGAATCACAGTTGGAAATATGAGCTATGGAGGGGACTGAACGTGCAAACACCTCAATCTAGCTAAATAGTGAGTAATGAGAAGGTTTAAACTGGATTTCATCCAAAGGAGAGGTCTTGAAATTTTTCCAAAGTGGTTTTCCATCACAACAGTGATAAAGCACTTGAAATCCTCATTCTTGGCCTAAAATGGTACTTTGGTTGTACGGATATTTTGGGGGTTGAAAAATCATAGAATCTTGAAGTACTCTAAAAAGGGTATCCATAAATGTAATTTTTTTGTAGGGCTGTTAAGAATTTTTTCAAGAAATCTTGTTTCCAGCTATTTAGGAGGGCTAATTCCTAGTAGCCTTTTTGGAGCAATTTGGTGTATTTTCCCTAGTAGATTGAATGCACCTATGAAATAAGAATTTTTTAGGGTCATGGATGTTAGAAGGAGTCTAAACAAACCCTGGATCAAGAACTAGCACCCTTGGGGCTATAGATGGACTTGAGGGTTAGTAGTGGACTACAGCTGGCTAGGAAGAAATTTGATGTTACTTTGTTGGTGTGCCCTCAATTGAAGGATTAGGATCTCTTGAGCAAGGTCCTGGTAAGCATAGGGTGTGAAGAAGCCCTAGTGGGTCTAGTGGTTGACCTAAGGTAGCCCTGTGAGAGTTTGGGGTTTGGAAGCAAGGTTGGGCTGTTACATCAGAGTGGTATCAGAGCAGGTTAAAGATTTGGTAAAGGGTAGTGGATGTCTGAAGCTACATAATTAGTAGGTTAATCCATGATGGTGACTAATGTTCAATTAGCCAAAGAGGTTAATGAACAAAAGGAAAGAAACTGGCTTCTTGAAGAAGCACTAGAAGAGGTGAAGCAAAAACTGGATGCAGTTGCAGAGAAGGTAGGAAAAGAGATGAAGAAGAAGATGGAAAGGGTAAAAAGGTAGCAAAGGAAGACATTGTACCTAAACCTGATCCTATCTTGCAAGAAGAGTCCTTTTTAAAAGCCATCAAAGCACTAGGTGGCAAAGCTTTGGAAGGAATACCTCTATTTACAGGAAAGATGGATTTAGATGTTGTCTTAGATTGGATTGAAGGCATGGAGAACCATTTTGAGTGTGAAGGGGTAAAAGAGGCTCAAAAAGTGAAGGTGGAAACCTCTAGACTTAGAGGAATAGCACTCACGTGGTGGAAATATGTTCAAGGTGAGAGGGTTATGATGGATAAGGCACCCATTTCAAATTGGAAAGCTATGGTGAAGAAGATTCAAGAAAACTTTCTACCTAAAGAATTTGAGGTTCAACTCCACCAAAGAAGGCAAGGATTGAAACAAAAAGATATGGATGTGGCTTCCTATACAGAATAATTTTAGAGATTATGCTTAAGATCCAAGAAGCAAGAGGAGGAACCAATCAAAGTTGCTAGATACCTAAGTGGTTTGAAGTGGAGTATCCAAGAAGAACTCAGCTTGTGGACTCCTACTAAAGTCCAAAGGTGTTATCAACTAGCCTTGAAGGTAGAAGAGAAGCACAAAAAGAGAAATGATTCAAATTTTAGAGGCAAGGGTAAAAACCAAAGAGGACAAAGGGGAGGTTACCAAGGAATAGGTGGTGAACCAAAAGGTCAAGCTGAAAGTAAGACCAATGAGCAGCCAAATGAAACCTCATAAAGAGGAGGTCATAATAGAGGAAGAGGAAATCATAGTAGCTCTCAAAGAGGAAGAGGAGCAAGTAGATCAAATTCTTATTTTGCAAGCATGAAGTGCTACAATTGCGGCCAGCTTGGACACCCTACTTATAGGTGTCCTGAGAAGCCTTCTTCGAATCCAAGCAAGAGAGTGGCATTTGTACAAGAGGATTATTCAAATAGCAAGGATGCTGATGTAGATCATCTTGAGTCTGAAAAAGGAGAGAGTTTGATGTATAGGAGGGTGCTAATCAAACAACCTGCCCCTAATGAACCCAAACAAATAAGGGCATTGTTTAGAATCAAGTGTAAGATTCTAGGAAAAGTATGCAAGGTGGTAGTGGACTCAGGATCCACTGATAATGTCATCTCTGAAGAGGCTGTTACTAAACTAAAATTGACAAGGATACCTCATGAGAATCCCTACAAGGTCACTTGGTTAAATAAGGGTCAAAGCATCTTGGTTAATGAGTAAGCTTGGGTGGAATTCTCCATAGTCAGCTACAAGGACAAGTTGTTGTGTGATATATTGCCCATGGATGCATGTCATCTTTTGCTTGGTAGACCATGGCAATTTTATAGAGAGATGAAGTATGATGGTAGAGAAAACTCCATTTCATTCAAGAAAGGAGGTAAGAATTTCAAAATTTGGTCTTTACTAGAAGAAGAGGGAACACAAGAAAAGGTTCCTAAAGTGTTGTTGTGTGGTGAGAAGGAGTTCTTAAAGGAACTTAAACAAGTGGAAAATCAAGGTTTTGTTGTCATACTAAAGTCTAAAAATGAAGAAAAATCAGTCAAAGAACCTTTGCCTTTTGAAGTGAAAACTTTGCTTGATAAGTACAAGGAAATTGTGAGTGATGGTACACCAACTACCTTACCTCCAAGGAGAGTCATTAGCCATCAAATTGACTTTGTTCCAGGTGCTTCATTTCCCAATAAAGTAGCCTATAAGCTCACTCCAGAGCAAAATTTGGAAATTGCAAGACACGTTCAAGAGTTGTTGGATCAAGGCCTAATTCAAAAGAGCATAAGCCCATGTGCCATTCCTGTGGTTTTGGCAGCCAAGAAGGGAGGAAAATGGAGGCTTTGTATTGATTCAAGAGCAATAAACTAGATCACAATTAGGTATAGGTTTCCCATACCTCGAATTGAAGACCTAATGGATTGTCTAGGTAGTGCTATGTACTTCACAAAGTTGGACTTGAAAAGTGGGTATCACCAAATTAGGATAAAGGAGGGAGATGAATGGAAAAAAAAATTCAAGACTAATGATGGTCTTTATGAGTGGCTTGTAATGCTATTTGGTCTCTCAAATGCTCCAAGTACCTTCATGAGACTCATGAATGAAGTACTTAAGGACTTCACTGGAAGATTTTTGGTGGTGTACCTAGATGATATTCTCATCTATAGCAAGACAAAAGAAGACCATGTCAAGCATGTGGAGGTAGTCCTAAAGAGGCTTCATGAAGAGAAGTTGGCTATTAATATTGAGAAATGTGAATTTTTCAAACAAGAGTTGGTGTATTTGGGCTTTGTTCTATCCAAAGGTTCTTTGAAGATGGATAAAGAGAAAGTTGCTGCTATCTTGAGTTGGCCAACACCTACTATAGCCACTAAGGTAAGAAGTTTTCATAGTTTGTCACAATTCTATAGGAAGTTCATTAGAAACTTTAGTGGGATTTTTTCACCTTTGTTGGATACTATCAAAGGAGGGGTCAAAACCAAATTTAAGTGGGCCCTAGAGGCTGAAGAATCCTTTGAGTTGTTGAAGAAACAAGTAGCTACCCAGCCTATATTGCAATTACCTAGCTTTAAGAAGTTGTTCACCTTAGAATGTGATGCAAGTGGTTTAGCCATAGGTGGTGTTTTGAGTCAAGAGGGCAGGCCCATAGCTTTTTATAGTGAAAAACTTAATGAAGCCAAAAAGAGGTATTCATCTTATGACTTGGAGTTGTATGCCTTAGTGCAATGTCTTAGGAAGTGGAGGCATTATTTGTTACCTAAGGAGTTTGTGGTGTTTATTGAAAACCAAGCCCTTAGTTACATAAATACCCAAGAGAAATTAAGCAATAGGCACTTGAAATGGATGGAATACTTGCAGGCTTTCACTTTCACCATTAAGCACAAGAAAGGGCAGCTTAACAAAGTAGCAGATGCACTCAGGGTTTTGGTTTCTATTAGTTTTTATTGATTTTTTCTTTATCCCTAAACTAATAGACATTTTTTTTTGTGCAAATTCAATGACCTCTTCATCGTCCTCTCTTGCTACAAAGATGGTTCCCAAACCCATGATATTCAAGTTTCAAGGTATTCCTACAAAATCACACTTTCAAGATGATTATTCAGAGATCTGGGACATTGAACTCGGTCACACAAACTTGAGCACATTCCTAACACTATGCAACAAATCCATAGAAAGGTTTCCAATGATATCTACTTTAATCTGATTAGGACTTTTTAGTGTAGCATCCCATCCAGTATCAGTGCAATCCTCAGAGTTGATTATGACACTCACAAAGAATTACATTTCTGAGGAAAGGGTCACAAAGGGCATAACTAGAGAGATTGTCCTGGATCTTTGACCCAAGAACATAGAAAAGGTGTTCCATCTTCTGAGGTTAGATTAGTTCATTAGATTGACTTATCACTAGGTAGAGAGATAGTATAGGGAGCATGTTGAAGAAGCTTCTAAAATCATTCAGTCCTCGTACCTCATTGAGAAGACTCCTCTGGGGTGTAAAGTAGGCAAAGTCAACATGATGTGATGCTAAATGAAGGATGATATTTGATGTTCTATCATACTCTTGAGTAGAGTCATGGGGTTGCCAGCATCTAGGCAATTGAATATTTGGATGATGCATTTTATTTAGACTATCAAGACAATGAATATGCCAATTGATTGGGCTTTCATTCTTTGTGAGAACTTGGGTGAGTAGTTGGTGGCAATTAAGAATAATCATAAGTTTTACATCACATCATATTTAGTGTAATTGTTAGCTGCAAGGGCAACAAATTATCTAGGGCTCTACAAAAAGGGTAGCATGCAAGATGCAAATGCATGGCCCTATATAGTATATCCTTAGCTAGTGAAAAATAAGTTTCTAGAACACAAAAAGGAATATAGAATAGTGAATGATGCATTTATATTCACAATAATCTGGTTCATTAAGGGGGATTATGCGAAGAGGATGTTAGAGGCGGCAATGACTAAGATACCAGAGGTTGGAGCCTACTACATCTAGTTTCAAATATTCACCTATTTAAGGGTAGTTGGTACAATGATCAATCCCAAGAAGCTCCCTAGGTATCCTAGTGATAGACTCATTCTACTAGAGATTGCTCAACAACTCATGTCTGCATATGACAGAATTAGGAAGCAACATAAAATAAGATGGGTATGGCTTGTTATGATAGGACCATTTAGTGTGGTCTAGAGACAAGATATTCCATCTTTTGAACCTAAATAGGATTAGTATCCCTTGGAGGAATATAACTCTCATCGCCTATATTTGATAACATTGGAGCATACAATATCTTACTGGTAAGACATTTCAACATGAAGATGAAATCAAGGATCACTAGATGAATGTAGTAGATGACTACAATATATGTATAAGGGATTAATGTAGGATGACTCTCTATCTGGCACATAGTGCCTTGAAACTAAATGTCCCTTTGAAGATCATGCAACATGATAAAAAGGATGTTCTCAATCCATTTTTCAATAGGGACAAGATTGGTGACCAATCTATCATGAATGCTGAGATTGACAAAGAGGAAAACTTAGAAATCAATCATAGGGCCAGGCATGTTATCAAACTAATAAAGGATTAGATCAAAAGACCTTTCAAATTGGATCCAATTCCTCAAATGGTGGTCTTCCATACTCAAGCATACCTAGCTAAAGTTTAAGGAGCTAAGTTCACAATACATACATTTATAGCTTAGTCCCTTATGAGATCAGAAACAATGCACCAACTTGACTGAAAAGTTAGATATTACAGGGCTTAGAAAGTTAAAGATAAGAGGAAGAGGACTTCTCCTCAACAAGTCGAGCTAGAAGAGGAAGCAACCCAAGCACCTCCATAGCTAGGGGAAGAAAATGTACAAGGTTTAGAAAATATTGAAGCTACATAGACCTAGGACAATCCTAAAGTGCCACCAATGGAGGAAGAGCAAGGAGGAGCTGAAATAGAAGTACAAGAGGTGTCTCCATCTCAACAAGAGGTACAAGCCTCCTCATTTGATATTAAGAGAAGAAAGATTAAGACTTTGATCAAGAGGAGACAAAAGGTAATCATGATAGTGATTCCTTTCCCATCAATCCCAAAAGTTATCCCTAAGGGAGAAGAAGAAGAGGATGAAGAGGATGAAGAGGAAAATCTTCCCTTGAGCTAGAGGACTCATCTTGCAAGTGCCATGGAGTTAGAGTGAAGAAGAAGCTCTAGATTTACACTTCCATCTATTCCTAAGAAACTTATTTAATCTACTACATCAGAAGATGAGCTACAATAATGGATTGATGAGTAGGAGGGTGACGAAACTGATGTCTTTTAGATGTTAGATTTTGATTTCATGCTTGTTAGTACTGAGTTGGTCAAAGATAAAGTAAGTGATACTCTGACTAATAAACCTCAATAGGAGGATTGGAGTCAGTTTCCATTTGAGCCACAAGGACTTGAAGTAGCTCCACCATCACCTATTCATGTTACATTTTGTGTGGACAAGGGATTAGCTACCCCTCTTCCTCCAAACACCGAAGAAGAAAAAGTTCAAGCTGAACAAGGGGAAGAGCCAAAACAAGCATCTTCTGATGAAGTGTCAGAGGAAGGGAAAATAAGTGAGCAACCTTAGCAAACTTCCTAAGACATAGAGATGAGAACTATGGATTCCATAGATACAAAGGCTCCTAGTGTGGATCTCTCATAGAAGGAGAAGACTCCAAAAAGGAGGGATAAAGGGAAAATCATAGCAAAGAAAACTCCTTCATCCTCAAAAGGAAAATCCCTAATAGAGCATGTGCCAAGATGGTTGATGAAAGAAGTCATTATAAATAAAAGGTAGTAATTCACAACTAAGGAAGAGGATAGGATGGAATTAATTGAACTTCTAAGGAAACTTGAGTCACCACCAAAGGATGCATGGGCATTAGCCTTCATCATGAGTGATCAAAACTAGGATTTATTTGCACACATGGCTATCCCTCCTCCACCTACAAATATTGAAGAATTGAATCCAAGAGATTATTAGACCAGGGAGGTCATGCTTGGGAAACCTATGTTGGACACTGCTAAGTTGATGGTGACAATGAGAATTAAAGAAGTGTTTAGGCACTTCAAACAGGATGGGGTAGAATTTATAACACTTTGGAGACAAAATGAGATCCTAAAAGGATATCTAAGTGGAGTTTTTGGTTTTTTAGATCCTACAAATTCTGAAGAAACTTTGAATGCAACACTAGAGAGAAGGGACAAGGGGACAAGCCAACTAGATCCATTTTTGAAAGCTTGTTAGCAATGGCGAGAAATTTTTGAGGAGAAAGGTGTACAAATTATATAGGAAAATATTAAGTTGCTACACCATATGCAAGATAATATGGATAGGCTAGTGGCCATTTTGAATCAAGATTTTGGTTTGATGGATGAAGTGCATACTTGGGACAAGGAATTTTAGGCACTATAGGAAATTAAAGGCGAAAGGTATCGAATGGTAATGGAGGTGTATGCTATAGAGGGGTTAGATAAGATTGACGATTGGATAGAGAAAATTATAGATGGAAATAAAGTAATGGAAACATTACATGTGGAGATTCACAAGCTCAAGGATCAAACTCAAGAGCGAATTTTGAGGTAGAGAAGCATTATAGTGATGCGTGTTTAGACATTTTTGAAGATGATTTCAAGGATAAGTTAATAGCTATAGAGGTAGTAGTTGAGAAATTTTGGAAGACTTTTGAAAAAGCTTTTAATGATGATAACATTAGACAAACATTCAGAATAGAAGAAGCATTATTAGCTTTGGATGTGAAACTCAAAGATTTTGTAGAGACTCACATCGAGGTAGGAAACTATAGGTAGAAAGTGAAGGATAAGTATGAAGCCTTAGATTTTCTAGATGCAACTCAAGTTATGAATATCATCAAGAAATTCAACAGAAAATACCTAGATATAGTTTTGGTATAAAGAAGAACAAAACCTAGAAGCCAGAATTTTAGTTTTGACACTTGTTGAAATTTTACATTTTTTGAACTTGCATTTGAGGTGCACAGGTGCATAGGTGTGTTGCTTGGTGCACTTTTTAAGAGGTTTGATAGAAGTTTTTGAAGAAGTCAGACATACAATAACAGTTAACTACTAGTTCTAAATTTAGAGCTTTCCATGCATTAGAAACACATTCTGACAGTAATTTAACTCCTACAAATGCCTAGTGAAGATGGAGCTTCTATTTTTGGCACTTTCAAACAATTCTCCATCATCTAAAGGCTTTCTTCTTCTTATTTTCTCATGCTTTCTTTGTTTTAAGATATGTAAAGGCTCATGTATCCATTTAATAATATAAATAAGGATGAAGTCCCACTCAACACCTGTTAGAGAGTTAGTTTGTATATAAATGGATTTATTTTATTAGTTTAGAAGCATATGTTTGCATAAAGAGATCTCTCACTCTCAACACAAATTGATGAGATGATTTCCTATAAATTCAAGAATGTAATATGTATTCAAGGCTGCCATTATTTTGATGGAATAATATATACTATTGGTGCTTACATTTGAAGTGTAGTGATTATTGCCTAAGTGTGTTATATTTTGTGAATGTATGTTCATGAAGTGTAATTGAGCCAATAGTTTTACTGTGTTGTTCTGGTTGTGCAATCTTTTAATTTTGTTGTTTGCTACAGGTATACAAATTTTGTTGATGTACTTAGTTCAAGAAGAGAACTCCATATTGTTCCTGTATAGCTTTTCATCTTGCATGAGTGCACTTTCCATGGCTTTACGATTTAATGAAAAGTGAAACATCTTATGGTTATTGAATTTCCATTGAAGATTGCATCAATGGAATTAAGGAAGTGCTGCTCCTATTTTCTTTGGTTACCCACTGATCTTTTCAAAGGCTTAACTCATAGACACATTATTTTTCGTAGCTTATGTCTGTTAGGATTTTACTTTCATGTTATTTTCTTAAACTTCTTGTTACCCTACATTTGTTATTTTCTTTCACAAACACTTGGTTAATTTAGGAATTCTTATAGCTACATTGTTAGATTGCATTCATCAAAAAATAGAAAAATAGAAAAATATATTTCTTTTTGTGTGTTTTATTCTTTTGAAATAGCAATCGATTCAAAATCTTATCCAAATTATTTAACAAACCAGAAAAGGCCTTCTCATGAACACTCACATTTATCTTCAACTGAGCAGATTCCAATAGGTTGCAAGATCACCTAAAACCTTGGAGTTGATCCTAGATCAACATTTCAAGAGAGGAGTTTGAAAGGATTCCTCCTGTTAAGCATTGTGCAAAACAATAACTCAACATGTTGTTGCTCCCTTAGAGATGCCTCTTAAACGTAGACCTAGTGGTCAGAGGAATAAATGATAGAATAATGATGAATAAGAATACCATGAGGAGGAATGTCAGGATGCTAGGGGAGGACAAGGTAATAACAATCAAGTTGTTATTGATGCATTGGTGCCTTTTTTACAACATCTTATAGCTCAATTGGGACCTTAAGTTGAGGAAAATTGATAGGATCATGGCTAGGAAGAGGGATCTCACCATGGGGACTCCCACATGTCAGAGCATGGATGTAGAGAAGAGTGTGGGCATGAATGAGATTGTTCTCATAAACCACTTAGTGGTGGAGGTTACTACAAGAGAGGTTGTGGTCCAGACGATGGAGATTCCATCTGAATGGATATGATGTGAGACCTTCAAAGGTCTAAACCACCACTGTCTGATGGCCTGGGAGGTGGTCTCAAGGCCAAGACATGGTTGCTGGATATGGGGTGTTGCTTCTCCTTGTATCTGTATGAAAGCAATGTGAAGGCCCATTATGTTGTTACATAGTTGAGAGACCATGGATATGTGCGGTGAGATATGAAGAGTGAGAAGCTCTAGATAAGTATAATAGATCTCACCTTAGAGATCTTTGAGGAGAGGTTCAAGGAGAAATTTCTATCTCCACAGTACTAAGAGGCTTGTGCTAATGAGTTCCATGAACTTAGACAAGGGAACATGTCATTGGATTAATATGAGAGGTAGATCTTTGGGTTGAGATAGTACCCCAACTATTGTTATAATGAGGTACTCCTCACACAATATTTTGTCAAGGGTCTTGAAGAAACTATCATTGGGGATGTCTATCTCTATCAACCTAGGACACTTGCACTCACCACTGAGAAGGAAAGGATTTCTGAGAGAAATGTCTAAGGGGATTAGTTTTAGATCAAGATATTAGAGCCATAGTACATGATTTACAAGAAATATTGTACCACCCCCTTAGACATAGGTCATAGGGTAGGGTCAAGTCTAGTTAGCACCCTCACAAGGTGGTCTTTGTCGTCAGGAATGACAATGCCAATTTTCTTGACAGAAGGCTAGATAGAGTCCAGGTACCAAAGGAGGAAAGGGGCATGACTAGAGTCAAGGTTAGTGGTCCCAGTATAGCCATCCATCTTAGGGTAATTAGTAGGACTCTAGCCAAGGGAGTGCACCATACTTTAGTGCTTCCTATGGTAGATGTGGATTAGGTTCTAGTTTTAGAGGAGCATCTTTTTCATGTAGTCAGGTTGGCCATAGATTAGTAGAGTTTCCTACAAAGACATCTTCAAGACCTAGTAGAGGTGTAGCCATGTTTGAACCTACCATGGGTGATGCAGAAAGATCCCATAGAGTTTTTGCGATGATTGAAAATTGTCAAGTTGAGCACTAGGGTACTGTAGTTGAGGCTACAAGTACATTGCATGGTACTTCTTTTATAATATTTATGGATTTAGGTCCATTAAATTATTTTATTTCACCACCCCTTATTCAGAAATGTGGGCTAGTGGCTATACAATAGGTTGATAGGTGGCAGGTTGAGACAACTACAGGTTCCAAGGTGACCTCAATGGTTGTGTGTTGGACTTGGGCACCTTCACCACCATGGTTGATATTTGTATCCTACCCTAAGGGTCTTATGAAATTGTGTTGGGTATGGATTATTTAGCCATCCATCAAGTAAATATAGATTTCCAACATAAGCTGGTATAGTGTGTGGTTGACACATGTGGGAAGGTGGAGCTTATAGGGGTCCAATGGCCAGTTTCACTTCGGATGATCTCAACAAAGAAGTTGAAGAAGAGTGTGTGACATGGATGTTTAATGTTTGTGGTTACTGTTAGTGACCTTGAGGACCTTGAGAGCCATAAGGTGATACTATATGATCACCCACTCCTTCATGAGTATTTATATGTTTCCCTGATGAGATACCAGGTATGCCGCCAAAATGTTACATTGATCTAATTATAGGAGCAAAGTCTATTTCATGAGCTCCTTACTATATGACTAATTAGGAGTTGAGTAAGCTCAGATTATAGCTGGAGGAATTATTGGCCAAGGTCCATATTTGTCCTAGTGTATCCCCATGGGGTGCACCAATCATCTTTGTGAAGAAGAAAGATGGGTCATTACATTTATGCATTGATTACTGACAACTAAATAAGGTGATGGTGAAGAATCAGTACCCCTTTCCGATGATTGATTACTTGTTTGATTAGATGAAGAGTGTTCTTGAAGATTTTTCTTAAGTTGAGATACCATCAGCTTTGAATTCATGAGGCTAACATTCATCAGATAGCATTTTGTATATGCTATGGACATTATGAGTTTACGGTTATACACTTTGAGTTAACCAATGTAACATCGGTGTTTATGAATTTGATGAATGGAGTATTTTACACGTACCTTGATCACTATTTCCTCATTTTCTTAGATGACATATTGATCTATTCTAAGACTGTTGAAGAGCATGAGGGCCATTTATGCTAGGTGTTGTAGTGCTTATGAAACCATTAGTTGTATGGAAACTTAGGTAAATGTAGATTTTTCCAATCGGAGGTGAAGCATTTGGGGCATATCATCACAAGTGATGGTATTGTAGTAGATCCAAAGAAAATCCAAGATATCATAGAATGGCTGGTGCCCACTAATGTTTTGAAGGTTCATAGTTTCATGGGATTGGTAGGTTACTACTGTCAATTCATGAAGGACTTCTTATGAGTGACTCATCCTATTACTTCTCTTAATTTGAAAGGTAAGACGTATGTTTGATTAGATTAGTGTGAGTCAGCATTTGAGGCTCTGAAGGAGCGATTGATCCATACACCAGTCCTTGCTATGCCTAATCCTATAGGTGATTTTATGGTTTGCATAGACATGTCATTTGAGGGTGTGGGTGCAATGTTGATGTAGGATGGTCATGTGATTTTATATGAGTTTAGAAAACTCAAGGACCATAAGCTTAAATACCCCACTCATGATTTAGAACTTGGAACAGTTGTGCATGTGCTTGTGCACTAGAGACATTTCCTTGTGGGACATAGGTTTGAGGTGCATAGAAATCATCATAGCTCACAATACGTCTTTACTTAGCCAAACCTAAAAGCACGACATCGTCATTGGATACACTACATCAAAGGGAAAGAGAATGTTATCACAGATGCCTTGAGTAGGAGATGCCATGAGATATTAGTTTTGTCATTGGGAGTGGATTGACAGGGCTGTATCTTGGAGGTCTTACCCAGTGACATGTGGTATTAGGAGGTGAGGTTGGAGATTGAGTCTAGATTTACCCTTGAGGGAAGGTTTTTAGGTTATTCCCTAGAGTCCAATGGACTATTGTGATACTTGGGGAACATTTATGTACCAATTTTGAGTGATCTTCATACCTTGATTTTGTTGGAAGCACATTGTGCACCATATTCTACACATCTTAACATCAAGAAGATGTATGCTAAATTTAGACAGTTGTAATTTTGGGTAGGGATGAGGCACAATGTTGCTGATTTTGTTGCTCGATGTCTTGAGTGCTAGAGAGTGAAGGCAGAGCATCAACATCCAATAAGCCTTTTGTAGCTGCATACCATTCCAGAGTGGAAGTGGGATACTATATCTATTGATTTTATCATAGAGTTTCCTATTCCATCATGATGACATGATTGTATCATGGTGATAGTGGACAAGTTGTCTAAGGTAGCACATTTTTCACCCATGAGAGCATCCTACACAACTTCTCCTATAGCACATGTTTTCTTGGAGAACATTGTTCATTTGCATGGAGTCCCTTGTTAGATTATATTAGATAGAGATCTAGTGTTTTCTTCATCACCATGGACATCTCTCCAACATGCATTGGGTGCTTAACTCAATTTTAGTTCAGCATACCACTTAGAGACCGATGGTTAGATAGAGAGAGTGAATTAGGTTCTGGAAGACGTGCTTCAAATGTATGTGGTGGATTGGTAGGTGAAGTGGGAGGACTATCTGTACCTTGTTGAGTTTTCCTATAACAATAGGTACCATAGTTCTCTTGGCATGCCACCTTTTTAGGCCTTGTATGGTAGACCATTTCGTACCCCTTTGAGTTAGGATTGTTTGGAGGACCGAGTGATTTTAGGTCTAGAGATGCTTTAGGATATGGATTATGTTGATGTAAATAAGTATTTACTATTTACACTTTACTTAAGTTTACTTAGGTTAATGCATTGTTTTATTATTTATTTAGGTGAGACACTTAGGAGTTTGTGTACTCTCATGAGTTGTCATGTTGAAAACATAGAAGTACGCAACTCCAATTCAACACATGGTGTCTACAACATTGGAGTTTGCATCATTCACTGAGTTGTCATGTAGATAACACAGTTATTCAAACTCCCATTTTAGCACATTTTTTCTACAACATTAATTTGAATGCTACAAATTTGTAGCCTTATCCTTACATCATGGCACTTACTCTCGTGCTTAATGGAAGATAATCCATATCTGGTGGACATGCACCTGGTTGTATGACTTATCATGTTGCTGACTTCTATGCATTCTAGAACCTCTCTAGAGGCCTCTATATATAAGCACTCCTAGTGTACTTTCATATGGAATATTGAATGAATATATTTTCATTTTGATCATACTCTCTTTCGTCTATAGTTGTGCTTGTGTTTGAGTTCCTTGGTCTTGGGTGAATTCTGCCCTAAGGCAAATTCTTACATGGTATCAGAGCTTGAGGAAATTCTCTACACATAGCCATTTGAGACCGTTCATGCTTCAACACCTTGACCCAAATCTAGAGAATTTGCAAAAATTGGGAGCATCTAGAGCCAAATTTGACCTTGCCATTGTGTCCAAAATGTCTATTTGGTGAAGATCGACTATAAATTTGCCTATGTTGAGCTAAAGTTGATCATGAGGCAAATTTTTTTTGCAAACTGGCACCTGAAGGCACCAATTTGCAAACAGGGTATGGTCATTTTCATATCTATTTAATTTTTTTTTGGATATGATAATTCTCTACATTTTCAAATTTTTTTTTTCAAATTTTTTTTGCCCAGTCGGGCTAGCAGAGAACTTGTTTTGCAAAATTGGGCAGTGACACCTTGGCCCTACAATTTGGGGGAATATTCCTCAATCAGTGGGCATCTCTTAATTGGCATTAGACTGTACTAATTTTGGCAGGTCGTACCAAATTTTTGGCTTCACCAATCCAAATTCGAATGACAACAACCTACACCAGCCAAGCCCATTCCCGACGCCTTTGTTTAAGGCCCGTGGCCCTTGTTTTTTATATGCTTTCAGAGTCCTCTTACCAACGAATGTGGGATATTGTTTGAGAACTCTAATAGGATTTGGATTCTCTGGTGTTCTCAGATTGTCTTCTAACATCACTAATTGTTTTTCAGCCTATAAAGCACTTTTTTCTAACAACCGACGTGTGCAGAGTTTTGACCAGTACTTGTCCACATGGATTCCAAAGGACCTCACCATATCTGCATACTAATCTGGCCCTTGTCAGTACCTCCCAAAATCAGAAATTAAATCCAGCATGCTGCAAACTCCTTTCGTTGGTCCTCCAATTGACACATAGTGGAGATTAATGGTTTCCATGTGGCACTAATGAAAGTTGCGAACATATCATGCCACATCAGCATCAGTTGATGTATTCACCGTACAAGTGTGCCAAACTGTACACCCAGTCAGCTCCAAATTACATGTTAGCCCCCTGCACAGGTTACTAGCTGTCACTCCATGTGGCCATATAGTCAGCAAACCATGTCTACAAATTTTGTATAGTCTATACGGTCCGTACCACCACCTAAGTTGCTGATGTCATCCAGGGGTGGAGTTTTTGCTAACTTCATCAATTTTACAACCCTAACTTTGATGACCGTCTGACTATCATTTAGGATAAAATTAGAACTATTGTGATGGCCATATGACTGTCAAATTTAACCCCATCTTTTTTTGATGCAACCCCTCTCCATATTGATTTTTGATTTTGCAGTTTGATTTTGGGAGGCCATATCTCAGTCATCAAGACTCCAAATCAGGTGCAATTTTTTTTGAAATTGGGTAGAATTTCTTAAATTTTTTAGTTGTGTAGCTCTTTTTTGGTTTTACTACATGGATTTGTCAAAAATTACATCTTTTGGTGACTGTACCTATCCAATCCTTCATTTTTCAACTTCAAATGATCCGTATGGGCTCATTTGGGCATGAAAATAGGTTACATTTTATTTGAAAGTGAGTTATTTTTCATCTACTTTCTAGATCTACAATCAGATTATAGTGTTGTGTGGACAAAAGTGTCACTTTCAAAATTAGGTCCTTTTCTACATTGTAATACTTTGATATATCTTCAGAATTTTTGTATATCCGAGGTACATTGTAATGTTCTAGTTTTGAACTCCATAAGGAGGTTGTAAAAGGAAAAATTAGATGTCCACAAAGGCCAATATTGGCAAGTGGCCATTGTAATCGCACTACATATAAAATGCCAAAAGCATCTTTTTTTTTTTGGGGGGGGGGGGGGGGGGGGGTGTTCTTGATTTAGTGAAAAGGGGGGTGTTCTTGGTGTTGTGTTCCTCTTTTTATGCACTTTTCTT
Organism: Cupressus sempervirens; assembly: GCA_028749045.1. Taxonomy (NCBI): domain Eukaryota; kingdom Viridiplantae; phylum Streptophyta; class Pinopsida; order Cupressales; family Cupressaceae; genus Cupressus; species Cupressus sempervirens. The sequence continues at coordinate 703,272,965 of CM053784.1, forward strand.
TCATTTTTTGCTTCATGGGAAATTTTAAGTTTCCAAAATTAACTCCACATAACTATGCTACATGTTCCATTAAAATGTGGTGTTATTTAATGCATAAAGGAGTTTCTCAATATGTAGATGGTACCCTTCCTAAACCATCAGGTGATCAAGTATCTGCTAGAGAAATTACTGAATGGCAAGTAATGGATAGGAAAGCCCTAGGTGATATTTGTTTGGGGGTTGATGACAAGATCATATATGGTAAAGTGTCTGAAGAGGATGTTTTCAAAATTGAAGATGAGCTTGTCTCCTTAGATTCAAAGGCATTTGATTTCATACAAGATTTCATCATAAAGGTGAATGAATTAAGGATGAAACTTAATGATTTTGGGAGTTCTATCAAAGATGACAGATTGATCTATCTCATACATAACAAGCTGCCATCTGGGTACTCCCCATTTGTTTCTACTTATAACACCTCAAAGACTACACTAGGGTCTACCTATTAGAAAGTCTCTTTTGATGATTATGCTAACTTGTTGGATAAAGAAGAAAAGAAGTTGAAATCAATGGGGGTTCTCAATTTGCCAAAGTCTAAGGCATTGGTGGCTAATAATGAGGTTTCTCAAAATTCAGTAGGTCAATCTTCAAATAAAGGAAAGGGTAAGAATAAGAAGTGGAAGAATAAAACAAAGGATGTAGAAAAGACAACATCAAAATCAAATCAACAAGGAAAGTCTTCTTCAAATTCAAATAAGAAGGGAGACAATAATAAGGACAAGAAAAAGTATGCTTATTGCAAGAAATTGGGTCATGAAGAACATGAGTGTTATCATAAAAAGATTGATGAATTGACCTCTATCATGAAGAAACATAATGTTCCACTGCCTAACACTTATAAGGAGAAAGGATCTTCTTTAGATTCAAAGGTCAAAGGGCAAGAACTCATGGAAAATTCAAATTCTTCAAAGGAATGGATTCTTCACTTAGGTGCCTCCTATCATATGGGTTCTTCAAAAGGAGATTTTTCTTCATTGAAGTAGTCTAAGGTACTACACATCTTTGTAGGAGATGATAAAAAAATGGAAGTTAAAGGAAAAGGAAATGTGGAGATGGAAAATGGAGAGTCCAAAGATGTTCTCTATGTTCCAAACCTAAGTTCAAATCTCCTCTCAATTTACCAAATCACTCACCTTGGAGGTGGTCATAAAGTTGAGTTCCTTCCTGACTCATTAAAAGTGCACAGTCTAAAAGGTGATTCAATGGTTGTAGTGGGGAAAGTTAATCATGAAAAAAGGTTGTATTCTTTCTCCCACTTTGTGCCCAAGTCTCCTTCACAAGCCTTGTTGACACAATCCAATTCAAACATCCAATTATGACATGAGCAGTTTGGACATCTAGCCTTCCACTATCTTTAGCAACTTTACTAAAAAAAATGGTCAAAGATCTACCTACAATCCACATTTCCATAGGTGAATGTTCAACAGGTTTAGTGGATATGCATCTAGAGGAGAAGTTATATAAAGGGAAGTCTTCAAGAGCACCGATTGTTCTTCAATTGGTTCACATGGTACTAGCTGGTCCTTTTGCAATGACTTTAGTCAGCTAGGGTCACTACATACTTACTTGCATTGATTACTTTTCAAGGTACACTTGGGTCTACTTTCTTCATGATAAGAATAAAGTGATTGATAAGCTTCTAGCCTTCAAGACTCATGTTGAACATAAATCAAGGAAAGCCATTAAGGTTCTAAGGATGGACAATGAAAGCAGATATGTGGACAAAAGACTTAAAGAATTTTGAAAACTTGAGAGAATTGATCTTCAGAATCCACCAACATTCAATCTGCATAAGGCAAATGTTGCAACATTGAGGATCCAAACTCTTAAGTCCATGGCAAGTTGTATGATACAAGGCAAGTCTCTAGATCCATCACTTGAAGTTGAAGCAATTAGTAGTGCCAATCACATACTTAATAGGTCTCCTTAGCTTGCCTTAGATGGCTAGACTCCTTTTGAGGCATGGTGTGGTGGAAAACCAGTTGTGACACACTTCAGATTCTTTAATTGTCCACCATGGGCAAATAGATCTTCTAGGGGATGCAAGGAACCACCACCTAAACCTTATACTTTCATTAGATATGAAGACAACGTGAAGGCATATAGACTTTTGGATCCTAAGAAACATGAGATCTTTGTGGAGAAGGATGCACACTTTGAGGAAAGTTCACCAAGCTTATCCTCTCATCCTCTTCACACATCATACAGTATGGAAAATGATAGTGACACCAATGATAGTGCTTCAAAAGATTCAGATACATGGCATTCTATCAAAAGTTGTAGCAAGAGGTCACAACATCAACACACTCCACATGCATATATTTCCATAGTGATAGGTCCAACAAAGCTGGGTACACCTAGTCTTCTAGCTCTAGCAATAGAGGATGACTACATAGAAGATATTTCAAGTTTGTTTGTGGAGTCATACATAGAAGATTTGGGGGACATCATTAATGATATACATCTTCTCTTTGATGGAGAAGATCCTTCTTTAGTTTTTGTGAGGGCTCACTCTAACCCTCATGTCCATTCTATACATGATCGATCTACATAGGTTGATGTGAATGTGGATACTTATGTATAGTAGTTGTAGGAGATCTCTTTATCAGTTGAGGAGACAATAAATTTTTTGGGATAGGTTCTACATTCTTCCTTCATAGGGATAGTTGAACAGGTTTTAGAGGCATCAATGATAATTGGGATTCTTTCCACACATAGCGGAAGTATCTCACTTGTACCTATGGTATTGTTTCTTCTACAAGGGAGGAACACTATTTTTCAGTCTTGGATCAGCTTCTACATCACTGATTGACACTCTTCATTTTGGGGGGAGGGACTGCCTTGTCTCTCTTCTTCTTCTTTCTTATGGGGGGACCTTTTCATCTTTTGGGATAGTGTTCTTCTCACATTTTTCTATTGTATATACTTGATGTATGTCATAATGGGGGGGGGTCTTGATTACTCCATCCATCCATGCATCTAGTTTTTTCATCTCTCTTTTTGGGGGAGGGTTTTTCCCATGAGGTTTTATCTCTTTCTCCACTTTATGAGAGATTGCATTTCATTATGTACATGGGTACCTAACATGACCTAGTAGCTAGAACCCATCTTGCATTTCATCCTACTTTTTCTAAGCTTAAGGGCATTCCCCTAAGTTGCACTTAAGGGGGGTGTTGGTGTAAATAAGTATTTAATATTTTCACTTTACTTAAGTTTACTTAGGTTAATGCATTATTTTATTATTTATTTAGGTGAGACACTTAGGCATTTGTGTACTCTCATGAGTTGTCATGTTGACAACATAGAAGTATGCAACTCTAATTCAACACATGGTGTCTACAACACTCGAGTTTGCATCATTCACTGAGTTGTCACAACATAGTTATTAGCACTCCCATTTTAGCACATGTTGTCTACAACATTAATTTTCATGCTACACCTTTGTAGGCTTATCCTCACATCATCACACTTACTCTCATGCTTAATGGAGGATAACCCATATCTGGTGGACATGTGCCTAGTTGTATGACTTATCATGTTGCTGAATTCTATGCATTTTAGAAGCTCTCCAGAGGCCTTTATATATAGGCACTCCTAGTTTACTTTCATATGGAACATTGAATGAATATATTGTCATTTTGATTATACTCTCTTTGGTCTACAGTTGTGCTTGTGTTTGAGTTCCTTGGTCTTGGGTGAATTCTTCCCTAAGACAAATTCTTATAGAGTAGAAAGTTGTTTGTATTAGAGAGCATTTGGTTATTGCCCAGGATAGGAAAAATAAATATCCAGATGCCCATAGGTTCAATAGTCACTTTTTAGTTGGTGATTGGGTGTTTTTGAGAGTGTGTATGCCAAAGAGCCCCATTTGTTATGGGAAAGGCTTTAAGATGGTGCCACATTTTGTTAGGCTATCTATCCTATCATGTATCCATGATGTTTTCCATGTTTATGTTTTGAGGTAGTATATTCCTAATGTTACCCATGTACTTGATTGGGATGCTTTGTAGGTGGAGGGTAGACAACTTTCTTTGGAGCCCATTTGTATCCTTCAACATTGGAGGCTAAACCTTAGAGGTCAAGATCTGGATAAGGTAAGGGTCTAATGGGACTTTAATGATGAGAATTCTTCAACTTGGGAGGATGCTACATGGTTGAGAGATTTGTACCCTTATCTTTTTGCAGGCTTCCAAGAGTAAGGCTATGCCTAGTGGGGGAGGATGTAGTGCCTCCTGTGTTTGCACTCTGTACCTTGTTATATTTTAGATTTGAGAGATACTTTGATACTCATGTTGGATGATATTCAAGATGATTTTATGGTCAGATACTATATTTTGATTGCTAGTATCATAGATGTTAGATGTTATGCTGTTCAATTTGATCATATTTGCATGATGATGCTTATTGATGTGACATGATGCTTTATTCTAGTTATTTTATATTTGGACATATACTCTATTTATGATTATATGATAGACTTATTAGATTTTGGATACTATGATTCGATGCTACATATATTTACTTCATTCTTGCTTTGAGATGTTTTATGATGTAGCAAGTGATGTAAATAGATTATTTTGATGTAATTAAATGAATGGTTGTTTACATAATTTAATGCATTTATTTCTTTTGCTATATAATTATTATATGCAATTTCACTTGATCTTATTTCTTAGTGTGCATGATTTATATCCTTGACAGTGACACATGGAGTTAGTGATTTAACTATTTTTACCTAGCAAATGTCATCCCTATATGGGCGACTTATCTTATTTAATTGTTAATCAAACCCTCCAGTGATTTAATAAATCTGAATTTCTTTTGCATTATGTGTTTAGACCTGTGAACATGTGTGTGCATTTAGAGGTTTGCATTCATCACAAAATTTATTTAGGAATTTTTTGATTTAATATTTTATGGGAATTTTATGTTTGATTTAATTATTTCAATTCTCGATAGCTTTGCCGAAGTTGAATTCCATTTAATTGGAATTACCCAATTTTTTTTGGGTTGAGAAAAGGGTTGTTTTAGTGGGCCATTTAATTTCTTGATATTATATTTCACTTTTAAAAGTGAATATATAATCCAAAAGTGAATTATTTCATTCACTTCTCACTTATGGAATAAAATTTGGAGAGAAAATTCCAAAATCCTCTTAGAGGGATTTATTATTTTATTTGATGTAGGAGCTATGAGCATGGGATCATCGTGAGGTTGAGCTTGTTGGATCTGGCTTGAGGAGATCTTCATTTGCTAAGACTTTCGACCGTGATCACGGAGTGATTATTTTATTGTGTGCATTCTTGTTTTAGCCCTTTTGGCTGTGAGGTAGGGCTCTTCTATTTTATTTCTTTCACTCTATTTTGGAGTCTATTTCTAGTAGTAGACTATTTGGAGGAAGAAAACTAGTGTTCCCCTCCATTTTTATATGCTAACTCTACCCGGTTGGTCAAGTATGAGCATTTGTAGCCTTTTGGGCTTGGGGTTTTGGGTCATTATGTTGGCCATTTTTGCATATGGACTTCAAACCCAAATTTTATTTGATATTTGAGACTTTTTTACCCAATGACATAATAGGTTTTAATTTCATGGTCTTTTAGCATTTTTGGTTTTTGCCTCAATTTGTGTGCCACCCAATTTTCTTGGGGTGTTTCTTGGCACTAATATTGGTCGTGGACCTAGATTATCTATGAGATATCCAATCTGACAATGAATATTTTTTCTTGCATTGGGATTCTTTCTGAATTCATACTCATGACTATGTGCTTGGTTGAGTGAATGTTTACTTGGTATTTTGATTGTTTCTCATCTAGCTCTTGTTTTTTATGATCATCGTGTAGTTGGTGTGCCCTCACACGAGCACATGAGCATGCTCTTGCTAAGATCTTGTGAGACCTGAGATCTTGGTTTCTTGTTGATTGAGTTATGTTCATTAAGGCTGGGTTAGGAAACTGCATTGCTTATGGGCACTCATCATGTGATGAGCATGAGAATGTAGGGTAGACAAGTGGAGGAGCTTCTCTTGTATACCCCAACTCTTCTGACACGATATACATGAGGAAGTTTCTAATAAGTGATAAATAAATAAATTCATAGGTAATTAACTAAAATAAAAAAATAATGCATACCTACATGACTATTTCGAAGGTGTGTTGTGCCCATTTGGTTATTCGAGTGTTACTTGTCTACACGGCTCATCTGAGGACACAACACATTGGCTTCTTGAGGGATTCCCAAGGGAGAGGTTCCATACAATGTTTAGCTTGGGAGTCCTAAGCAATCTACTCTTTACTAGAGTCCCGACATAGTAGATAAATAGAGCATTTGACTAGGACCTATTGTATTGCATTGTCTCATGATCTTGGTTTCAGTCCTCTGTACTATTTGGCATGAGTGTTAGCCATGGATGACTATATTGTGTGTGTTTGAGGTCAGATCACTATCTCCATCATCATGATGGGAGTAGGCCTACGAGTTCCAAGTGGTTAGGAGGCGTAGCTACCTTTACCAATGCTAAGGACTGACATATAGAGTTGGCCTTCCTCCATGTTCAGTTCTAGAGCTAGATGTTGACATGGTTCTCCATAACTATCAGAGTATGTTTCCATGTGGTTTATGTTATTTCATTTGATTGAGATAGTTTATTTATGCACATGGATGTTCATTGCAATGTTTCTTTTTGCATGCTTACATTAGATGCTATAGATTAGATGTTATAATTAGATGTTAGAATTATTGATATCCTTATGCTTTCAAGTGTTTACTCTCTCACTATTGTGGATCCGATACTCCCTTCTATGGAGGTTTATAACTCTTTCCCCATTCTAATTGTTCCTCAAGTTGTTTTCTTGCTAACTTGGATGACATAAGTTCAGCATTGGACAATACTAGAAAAGTATTACATGGCTATAGAAAGCAATATTGTGTATACTGGAATGTATCTCATGATAGTAGTAAGTTCTATCATGTGACACTGGTAAAGTATCACATTATAATAATAAAGTATATTGTGCGATATTGGAAAGTATCGTATAGTATTTGTAAGAAGTATCACATGATACTAGAGAAGTATCACCTGGTAGTATTGTACAGTATCGTACTATACTAGAAAATATCCCCTAATTTTTGTGCAAAAAATTTCCCAAGAAAACAACTAGTATTTTAGACTTGTCAATTCAAAAAAGGGCAATTTGGATATGCTATTGTGTTGTGCCCCTTCTTAGGTCTTGATAGCTCAAAGATTTTGGGTTTTTTGTTTGGTTAACTTTTAGAGTTGGTTTTTGAACGTGTTATTAAGTAGTAACTCTTGGAGATCATTGGTTATGTGGATTGCTTTGTTAAGTACTTTGTTTTAATATTTGATTGGTTACATGTTGATGTTGTTTGAATCCATGCTCGTTACTTTAAAAAAATGTATTGGATTTTTATTTATCCTTATTCCAAGAATCTTTGGACAGGGCGTTACAAAATTTCCAATCACATTGTCCATGCTACACCAGAGGGAAAAAAGAAAGAAAATGGTACATGAGATGATAATTGATAAATGCAAAAGACATTGGAGAAATCATGACTAAAGTTGTAGACATGGAAGATCAGAATGATGATTTTAATAATTTTTATTAGAGCCAAGAAGAGGATCTAGGTTAGAAGGCTATATATGAAGATTAAATAAGATCTATGGAAAATAAAGATACATCTTCATTGCCATAGTAGATGATAATACACAAGTGAAAATTCAATCCACTTGAGCAATCTAGAGGGTGAATACTCAAGGGGACATTATAGTCGAGAGAGAGAAGGTGATTTCCACACCTATTTCACGTAACAATTTATTTAAAGTATTGTTGGCAAGTAATCTAAACCAAGATATATCCAAGATAGGAAATGAAGACATAAACAAAGATGCATGAAAATATCCTTATTTGAATATGCTAAAGCCAACAAGTAGTCAAAGAAGAAATTGTAGAAACCTGTGAAGATTTTAAAGAAAGCCTTGGATAGATTGTAGAAGAATTTACTAGCTCCCACGCCACTTGAAGGGAAAAACATTGTAGAGAACCTAAGAAAATTAATAGAATACTTTGACACACATTACTTGTTACTGTTAGAAACAGCTAAAGTTAAAACAATGAGGATATTTGAGGCATAATAGTTCCACAAGGTATGTGTGAACATTTCAAATGATATTCAAGTTATTGATGAATGTTTAAAGGACATTATAGGATATATTTAGCACTAGAGGAAGATATGCGTTGCTTGCATAAGGTAAAAAAAAGTATGTTGAAGATGTAACCAAGTACATAAAGGAGGATGAATAGAAGGTAGAACAACTAGCTATTGAGTTTGAACAAAAAGATTTGAATGTCATTAACAAGGGTAAGGTTGTTAGTAAAACCTATGATGCTATCATTATACACTAGAGAGAGAGAGAGAGAGAGAGAGAGAGAGAGAGAGAGAGAGAGAGAGAGAGAGAGAGAGAGAGAGAGAGAGTATTGGTGGGGTCTACCTTACTATAAAGTTTATCAATGCCCAAGCTTGACATGTTGCAGATAGAACTAGAAGCACTAGAGTCTTTAAAGAATATGCATGAGTCCTTTATTCCACTTTATCACAATGAAGTAGAGATAACAACTTATGCTATATGTATATTCATCCAAGTGGAATAATTAATTAAAAACATGAGATACAAAGGATGAGACTCTGAGAAGAAATTTTGTAGATGTTATGAGGTATATATAGTAAGATAGTAAAGCACTACGATTTTGACTTGTAAATAGATCACTCACCTTTTCTATTGATTTCAAAGGGGGAGTAAATAAGTACTAAGAAAAGTTAGGCATAAAGGAAGGTTAGTAATGTATACATGTATATCTTAGTAGAAAGATAAAGTTCTTGAATATGAAGAAGTTTTTGAATATTTTTTAACACATAGCCAAATTTTCACTAAATGTTGCCATCAATACCAAAGGGGATTTTTTTTGGAAAGTTGGCTAATGTGAATGGATAGATGTTGTCATTTTGGAAACACTGTTGTCAAATAAGTTCTCTTATTGAAAGGATTTAAAGTTTTAGTAAACTATGATAAAGAAATTGTTTAATAGGAAAAACTATCAACAGTCATATAGTTTTAATCACTGAGCTTCATTGGAAGTAGATATATGGCCAAAAATTTGGTATATGGTAGAAAAATGAGTATATATGATATATCTATATTTACTAATGGTAATATATCAGTTGGAGTGAGTTTTGGGTGAATAACATGAAGACAATTTTTATCATAGATTTAGAAGCTATGGTAAAAATGAATAATTGGGCCAAGGAATTGAATTATCTTGAAAGTTCAAGAATTTATTAATGTAGGAATGAAATCTTAGATGTTTAACCTCACTTATCAAGTTGTGACAAAAAAATTTGGATGAGTGTTATATGTTTTGTTACTCAGGCTAACTGGATAGAGTAAAGGAAACATGTATATAAAAAGATCTTTTTGCTATGCAAAGACACACATGATTATGCTATGATATGATTATTTTAGGAAAGCTTTGTATATGTTGTTATGTGTATGATATGATGGTCAAAGAAGATCTAAGGATACACATGCATCATTAGATGTAAAGAACATACAAGCACTAATCAGATATTGAAGATACCAATATAGTCAATTTTGGTATAGTATCTATATCTCTTTTATATATTGTATATTGTTATAAGAGAAATGTATGTAATATACTCCTAACTAAGTCACCACTCCTTATATGGTGTATTTGATTAGGGCATAATTTTGTGGGTACCACCTCACTAGGGTTTTCCTTTGGCTAGGGTTTCCCTAGTTAATAAAATATGGTGTTATGAGTTTCTTTGTGATATGATCTTTACTTTTCAGTTTATTTATTTATGAAAGTGTATGGTTAATCGTTGAAATCCAAAGTTGGGCAAAAAATGTTGGAATATCGATTCACCCCCCCTCTCAGTATTCCCTATTTCTAGCAAGAAGATTATGTACTCCTCATAAGGTTTATAGAAATCTTAGATCTTTCTAACATAGAAATAAAAGAATAAAAGTTGTTTCAGGCTACATCTTGATCTCCTACATGCATGCATAAGGGATTATGTGAATCTATAGTGTAGTGTAGTGCCCACTAGAATAGAAGTAATTAATAATTTCCATGTTTGAGTAAACTAAGGTATGAAATGTCAACTCATAACCAATCCTTTGTTATCTTCTAAGGAACAAAGTAGATATGTGTGTGTGTGTGTGTGTTCTCTTTGAAGAAGCCATACACTACTATGTGCCTGTTGAAGTTGATGAAAGATCAACCCTAAAACTCCCAAGACTCACCTGCATACAAATGCCAATCACATAAAGAGAGAAGAAAAAGTTATGGAGGTTGGAATTCCTAGATTCATAAATGAGACATTCTTGATGAGAAAAAAAGAAATTTCTATAATCAAAAGTGAATTGAATTATTACAAAGAGACAAATCCTTATAAAGGGGATCAAAACCCTAAAAGGTAAAACCTAGGTTGCACGATAATAATTAATAAAATAATTAATTATTATATGCTTAAAGTTTAGCTTAAGTAAACTAGAGATAATAAGTGACTTAATAATTAAATAAATATGATTTAATTAATAAGAAAAAACTTTATTACTCTAACACCCCCCATTAAGATAAAATTAGGGAGTAGCTAAAAACTTAGAAACTACTACTAAAAATAAATTTGTGTCCCAACAACTAGGCCTGATGAGGTACCTAATCACAACCAAATCTCTAAAAAAGAGGAAAAATAGAAAAAACCACATGGGAAAAATCCTACTCCAAAAAGAGATGGAAATAATACTGAAAAGAACTAGTGAAGGATTGAAGAAGCCTCCAAATTAGGGAATATCCTAGAAGATAGGAACATAAGATGATCATGAAGAACACCTCTAAAGCATGAAGTTGCAGACACTACCAAACTATTGATCTAAAGAATTTCCACTGTATAGAATATGATTAGGTAGAGAAGACTAAGTCAGAAGAGCTGATCAATTGAAGATGGAAAGTATCTTCATGGCCTTCAAAAATAAGAAAGAAAGAATGTCTATATGGTAAATGATCCATCTCACTGAAATGTATAGGTATCCAACAACTACAATTGCCTAGTTCATAGGATCAAATACTGAATACATAGTTCACTCCATCAAACCAAGAAAGCAATAGAACCAACATAACCTCCCTATAATGCTGAGAGGTAAGGCATGGACACTAAAACATAATGCAATATTTCCTATAGAAAGAAGAACTAGGAACATTGAGAGTGCAAAAGAAGTACAAACACCTAAGGTGACACATGTCATTGATACATCATGAGGCTAATGTCATGGAAGGAAAATTCACTTGACAAAGGAGAATGGAGAATATGGCCAACATGAAACCCCCCAAGGTACTTTATTATGTAGTGCGAGTACAACATCACACAAAGATGTGCAAGATCCCAAAATGCAATAGAGTGGAATTTTATTTCAGTAAATTTTGACTCCAAAATTGCTGATGTCACATCTACACATGTGTCAGTACCTTGCTAACATATGCATCTTCAATGATGTAGGCATCGCATGATATTTTTTTAATAAAAAAATAAAGCATGCAAATGCTTTTTGAAACTTTTTTTTAGAAAGACATGCATTTCATTTTTTAATAAAGTGATTTTTTTTTTGTGATTAATTTTTTTAATGAAAAAAAAATCATCAACTCGAGAAGTGTACCTAGATTTGTGAACAAGTTTTTTGCCCTACCAGTCAACTGTGTCCAAATTGGACAAATTTTATATGGAAATAGAGGTTTTGGGGTGCTACAAATCCAACGATGAGGTCCATTTGGGCTCAAAATGCACCAAAAAAATTGATCCCCCTAGATCCAATACAAAACACCTCTAAAAATTGAAACCCTTTGAAAGAAAAAATATAGATTTGAAAGCCAAGTCAAACCTCTCATAAACATAACAAGGGCATGAAGATCTAGAGCCCTGATACCATCAACCCCACAGCTCCCAAGAATCACTTGCATGCAGACACCTATGATAGAAAGAGAGAAGCAAAACCTATGGAGGCTTGAATTCAAAGATCTACAGAAGAGACATTCTTGATGTGCAAAAAAGAAATTGTAATTAAGAAAAGTGAATTGAATTATTACAAAGAGATCAAAACCCTAAAAGGTAAAACCTAGGTTGCATGATAATAATTAATAGAAGGATTATTTATTATATGCCCAAAGTTTAGCTTAAGTAAGCTAGAGATTATAAGTGACTTAATAATTAAATCAATATGATTTAATTAATAAGAAAAAACTTTATTACTCTTACAATGCCTTCATATTAAGGGGAAAGAAAATGAGGTAATATATTGCTTAAATAGAGAATTTTTTTCTTTTTGCATGGGAGTGGAGGTTTATATAGGAAAATGTGAGTGAAGAATACTTGGTGGGTGTTGGAGGGGAGTGACAAAAAAGGAGTTTGGGAAAATATTTTTGAAAATAAGGGGATTATTTTGTATGACATGAATACACCTACTATGATTCAGGTTCAATAAGTGAAGACCTCATACATACATACATACATACACACACACACACACACACACACACACACACATATATGTATGTATGTATGTATGTATCTATATGTATGTATGTATGTATGTATGTATGTATCTATATGTATGTATGTATATACATATACATACATACATACATATACATATACATATACATATACATATACATATACATATACATATACATATACATACATACATACATACATACATACATACATACATACATATATATATATATATATATGTGATTATGACTAATGAAGTGTGTGAAGCATGTTTAATAAGCTTAAAATGAACTGAATTTGTATATATATGAGATGCAATTGTAATAGTTCATTTTCCCTTATTTTATATACACACAAAAATGTATATATGTGTGTGTGTGTGTGTGTTTATATCTCATATGAAGAGGCAATACAATATAATGTGCATTAATATTGGGATTCTTTTTTTATTGGCAAGAAAAGGTGGCAATATGTTGCCTAAATAGGGGGAGTTATTTTTTCTTTCGTTTTACATGGGAGCAGGGATTTATATAGGAAAATGAGAGTGAGGAATACTTGGTGGGTGGTTGAGGGGAGTGACAAAAAAGGAGTTTGGAGTAATATTTTTGAAAAAAAAGGGATTATTTTGTGTTACATTAATGCACCCATTATTATTAAGGTTTACTAAGTGAGACCCCCCCTCCGAAAACACACACACACACACACACACACGATACATTACATTTCAATACATGATGACAACTTAAAAAATAACTAATGCAGCACGTGAAGTTTGTTTAGTGAGCCTAAAAGGAGCCAAATTCATCCATATACAAGATGCAATTCTATTAGTTCATTTTTTTCCTTATTTCTTTTGGGTAGTGAGCTCTATGGTTGTGAGCCTTATATTTTGGACACTGAGCCCTCAAGTAGTGTGCCTCATAGTGAGAAACTTTTGTAATATATTATAATTAGTTATAGTATACTAAGAGTTAACCCTCTTTGTGGTTTTTTCTAATGTGTTTCCACAATAAAAATATGGTGTCTTCTAATGTATGTTGTTGTGGATATTGTTTCTACTTAGTTACTTTGCTACTTCTTTCTTCTTACACAATCAAGTAAAGTTGATTTGGATGTGCAAAAGTATAATTTTATGATATTAGTATAGGGAAATATTGATTCATCCCCTCACCTCAATATTCAATTGTTCAACAACATAGGTAAGAAGGGGAATGTAATATACCAACTTATTAATATCCTTTACAAAAAAATTATATGAGATTCAATAGAACACGTGGCATGAATTTTGACTTTAATAATAAAATTACATTTCCGACTATATAATTATCTTCTCTCTTAAATGACACATATAACACTAGTCAACTTATTAAACACAATAAAATTCACTACACACAATGCTACAAGATTACCAAGGTCATGATGCAATGCATATCTTGTTAACTTTACAACTATGCATAATAACATATAATATTGATAAGATTGTGATATAACATGTATATATCTTTCTCTGTCTTTGGAACTATGCAAACTAGCATTAGTAAAATCAACAACATGATGTAATACATCTCTTATTAACTTTAAAACTATTCATAATAACTTGTAATTATATTGCAATATTTGTATTCTTCTTAGGAACCTAATTATACATAATTTCCAATAAAAATCAACTATAGAATATGAAAGTGGGGAGATAGAAGAAAGAAAACCCAAAAGTGGAGGGACCCTTTTACGGAAAGGAAGTGGAACCATAAACCAAATAATTGATATCCTCCATAGAAAATGAATGAGATCATATTGAGCGCGTGGCATCAAATTTGACCTTAATAAAATTACATTGTTGACTTAAAAATTATTTTCTCTATAAATGACATTTCTAATATCATTCAAGTTATACAACACAATAAAATTTAGTACACTTACTACAATATTTGAAAGATCACGATGCAATTTGTCTATTGTTTAACTTTAAAACTATGCATGATAACAAAACATCGACAAGACTATGATAGAATGCATCTCTTATTAATTTTTGAACTATGCATAACAACACTACAACATTGACAAAACAAAGATACAATACATCTCTTATCAAATTTAGAACTAGGCATACTAATATGAAAGTATATTGCAATTCTCATATTCTTTTTGAGTTACATATAGAAAGTCTCAAATCAAAAGAAACTACAAAATACAAAAAAGGGAGATAGAATAAAGGAATTCAAAAGTTGAGGGACCCTTATGTAGATGGGAAGAAGAACAATAAAGCAACATATTGATGTCCTCCATGGAAGATAGAAGAATATCTAGCAAGTTTCCTATAAAAACCAACTACATAAGAGGAAAGGGGAAAGAGGAAGATAGAAGAAAACAACTCCAAAGTGGAGGGGCCATTGCATGTGTAGGATGTAGAACAATAGACTAATTCATGAACAAGAACTTGCTGCAATATATGTCTTATATATAAATATAAACTATATATAAACTCTACAACATGAACAAGACCATGATGCAATATATGTCTTATTAAATTTAAAACTAGGCATTATTACTTTAACCATATCTAGAAAGTTTCACATTAAATCCAACTACACAATAGGAAAGAGGAAGATAGAAGAAAGCAACCCCAAAGTGGAGGGGCCTCTAGGAAGTGGAACAATAGACTAACGTATGAATGAGATTCAAAAGACCATGTGGCATCACATTTTTCCTCTAGGAAGTGGAACAATAGACTAACGTATGAATGAGATTCAAAAGACCATGTGGCATCACATGTTTCCATGGTTCAAATAGCCCTCGATTCTTAAAGATCCTCATTCATGGACCCACTGAATCAGCTGCCTCATACCACTGTCATGACTTTTTCAATATATGTGGCTACGTTCATACCCATCTATCCTTTTCAATTCTTGAATCTTCTTTCACTTTCACATTTTGATGACGATGATACAGCAGGCAATGTACACAATGCTTTGGGTGATGCTATCAAATGTGGGTAGGAAATCAATATCACACTGACAAGTACTGTCGGTAAGTGAAGGTGAAATGAAGACCCAAAATGCCCATGGGCCACTCCATGATCATACCTCTTCTGGTCATATCATGGAGCCTCCAATATGAAAGCAATTCGCCTAACAACGCCAAAGTCATATCACTCACATCAACTTGAATTATTGTTCAGACTCCCCAAAAGTGGGAGATGTTTGGTCTTTGGGTATATGAAGTTATGCATCTTTTTCCAACAGCTGGGAACACGTAATATCTGATGTAATGAGAAAGCAATCTTCGTTGGCTTTTCTGATGGGGCTGTAGCAGACCAGCAGGTCTCCATCTATCTTGAACTTTCTTACTCATTGTTGGTAAATTCATGAGGTAATGAGAAAGCAATCTTGTCTGACTTTTCTGATGGGGCTGTAGCAGACCGGCTGGTCTGTATCTCTCTTTCACTTTTATGATGTGTTATAGTCTTATTATAGATAATTTAACTTGTGAGTTCGTTTTGTTATCACAAGCAAAAAGTTTAGTTCTATGTTGTGTTGATATTTCTTCGGAGAAGGATCAAGGGGTATTTGTTTCAATAAACTTATTAAAGATGTTAGTTTTAATCTTATTTCTTATAGGGACTGATATACAGTTGGAGATAATTAAGGAATATAACATCACCATCAGGACTGATATACAGTTGGAGATAATTAAGGAATATAACATCACCAGGATCAAGGGGTATTTGTTTCAATAAACTTATTAGAGATGTTAGTTTTAATCTTATTTCTTATAGGGACTGATATACAGTTGGAGATAATTAAGGAATATAACATCACCATCAGGACTGATATACAGTTGGAGATAATTAAGGAATATAACATCACCATCAGCAATTGTGTTTAATCAATTGAGTTTGAGTATATCTCTCTTTGACTAAGATGCAAGGATCATCAAAGTTGTTAAAGGTATTATCCAAAACTTGTAGATCATACTTTTCATGGTTTGAACTTTGGTAGGATGAAACAATCAAGGAACATACCATTACCAAGGGTAGTGGAAAGGAAGAATAAAACAATTTTAAAAACTGACAAGAACAATGATGAAAGATGAAAATCTATCTAATGTATATTAGAAAGAAGTTATTTACAATTTGATCTAGAATTTAGATAGTGTACAAGTTAGGTCAAAATCTTTAGACCCTTTATGAGCTATAGTATGAAAGACATGTTGTAGTTATGTATATTTTTTTGTAGTACATATACTACATCAAAAGAGATGAGGACTTGGGAAAGTTTGAATCAAGATGTGATGAAGTATTCATTCTTGGTTAAAGGCTTATAGAAACTACAAAAAGAGGCCCAAAATGATGGTTGAAAGTACAAATATCAAATAGATGAAGACTGGAATCAAGTCACACAAGAGCTTGGTGATTATCATATTGAAGAAACTCTTTTCTTAGATTATGGAGTAGAAGAGAAATGAAAAAGAATATGTGTCGAAAAGTTTCCCAAGACTCCAATGAAGTATGTTAAAAGGAATCACTTAGAAGAACTAATTATTGATGACAAAAATGAATGTGTGCTAAATGGTAGAATATTTACAAAGGTAAATGAACAAGCAAAAAGTTTAATTCTATGTTATGTTGACATTTCTTCGGAGAAGGATCAAGGGGTATTTGTTTCAATAAATTTATTAAAGATGGTAGCTTTATTACTGCTAATAGTTGGAAGTAATCAAGGAACATACCATCACTATTAGCAATTGTGTTCAACCAATTGAGTTTGAGTATATCTTGATATCTCTTTGACTAAGATGTAAGAATCAAGGGTTAACCATTTCTTCAAAGTTGTTGAAGGTATTGATCCAAAACTTATATCATAATTTCCATGGTTTGAGATTTGGTGGATGAAAGAATCAAGGAACATGCCATCACCTAGTGTAGTGGAAAGGAAGAATTGAACAATTTAGAAAATGACAAGAATAATTATGAAAAATGCAAATCTACCTAATGTATTAGAAATAAGTTATTCACAATTTAGTCTACAACTTGAATAGTATACAAGTTGGATCAAAATATTTAGTCCCTTTATGAGCTATAGTATGAAAGACATGCTATAGTTAAGTATTTTTTTTGTAGTACATATACTACATCAAAAGAGATGAGGACTTCGGAAAGTCTGAATCAAGATGTGGTGAAGTATTCTTTCTTGGTTAAAGGCTTATAGATGACAAGAATGAATGAGTGTTAAATAGTAGAAGATTTACAAAGGTAAACAAACAAGCCAATGTTTTTATTTTGTCAAAGATAGAACCAAAGATCTTTGCTGATGTTAGAAAATATTAAGGATGGTGTCCATAAATGGAAGAAGAGGTGAATACAAATGAGAAGAATTTAAAATATCAATTAGTTCCCAAAACTATAGACAATCATGTCATTGGGACAAAATGGGTATTGAAGAAGGAGAAATAACAAGGAACCATGCAAGGTTTGGCACCTACTCATAAGAAATTCAAAGTTTATTAGATGGATGTCAAATTAGCCTTATTGAATGGTGATCTAAAAAAAGAGGTCCATATGGAGCAACTTGATGGGTTTCACTTGTAAGAAGATCTAAACATTATTTTTAGACTTAAATCCTGACATGCAATATTGGACAAGTACTTATTTTATCAAGGAGATACAAAAGGAATTTGAGATGTCTATGATTTGTGAGTTTCTTTCTTCCTTATACTTCAAGCTTCTCAACTAGATGATCATGTTTTTATTTCTTAAGGTAAACTATTAAGGAAGCATTGAAAAAGTTTAGTATGTATGATTCAAAAGTAGTTAGTATTCCCCATGGCTAAGTTAGTTATAATTTGAGAAGAAAATAATGACAGTATTTAGGTTACTTAAACCCTCTATAGGTCTATGATTGGAGAACTCTTTTATTAGGAAACTTCTAGACCTAATATAATGGATGTAGTATGTTTGATTGAAATACATTAAGAAAATCCTAAGAAATCACATGAGAAGGCTATCAAAATAATATTAATGTCGATATGAGATTGTTTTGAAGTGAAGAATTTGTTGGTCTTAGAATGGTCTTGACATTTAAGTGTTAACACACTTAACCAATTCCACCATATATGTTGAGTACACTATGTATGCTGAGTGAGTTATAGTAGTTGCCGAGTCAGAATCTTAAAGTGCCGAGTCACAGTTCATGCCAAGCAAGATAGAGTGTAGTATGTGCCAAGTGATTTAGGAATATTCATGTGCTAAGCAACACAGAGTGTAATAGGTGTCGAGCAATCCAGAAATGTAACATATGCCGAGCCATATAGGAACATTCATGTGCCGAGCACCAATAATATAATATGTGCCAAGTAACACAGAATCAACATATGAGTTTGTGCCCTTACAAACTCAGATGTAAACTATTTTTGGAGCTGACATACGAAGATTTTGAAGGAGAAAAAGGATAAGGACGAATCTTTTACATTCCCTATATGATCTACATGTAGCCAATTAGAAAAATTGAGAAGGCATGCAACCAATGAGAAAAATGCAAGGTATGAGCAGGAATTTGAGATTCAATATGGATCGTATATCCATACCTAACCCTAAGTCTTCACAATCTTTAAAAGGAGGTCAAAAACTCCATTGCATGTGTGAGAGGTCGAACAATGTATGGGGAGACTATAGCAAAATTTTAGTGCGAAGAAGGAAATACTTAGAGGAATAGAGCAACAATTTCATATCCAGTTGATCATAAAAGTACAAGGGACAAGGAACACGATCAGATATCAGATCTCAGAGGATCAAGATTAGAGAGAGTAGATCAAGTGCCTGAATTCAA
Source organism: Cupressus sempervirens (assembly GCA_028749045.1). Classification (NCBI taxonomy): domain Eukaryota; kingdom Viridiplantae; phylum Streptophyta; class Pinopsida; order Cupressales; family Cupressaceae; genus Cupressus; species Cupressus sempervirens. The sequence goes on from CM053784.1 coordinate 703,292,431, forward strand.
CAATTAGAGATTGCATACTGTCAAGTTTATTGTTCTAATACTTTCTTACCATTGTATTAGATGATGGAAATCCTATGTTGATAGGTTAGCTTAACAACTAGGTGGGAAAACCTTTGGAGAAGGTGATGAAAATCCTATTGAATTAGGTGGGTTTTGTAGACACCTAAATTTGATTACACTATTTTAGTAATCCTATTTAGTTATCTAAAAAGGCATTATTAATTAAATTTCTATTTAATTAATCCTTTGTCATCCCCTAGTTGATTAATTTAATTAATCATCTATAGTCCTAATTGATAAATCAAATAATCTATTATTTATCAATTAAATCCTTTTCTCCTATCTAATTCCAAAAATCCCCATTTATTAAATAAATCTATTTGATAAATGAAATCCTCAAATTCAAAAACCTCTAACCTATCTCTAATCCTCCATTTAGCCTAATCCACCCCATCCACCCATACTAACCAAGCTTAGCCACTAACTCACCCACCCTCATTAATGCCATCCACTTGCACATCTCTAACATCCCTAATCTAATCCTAAACCCAAGCCTAATCCACCCCCTAATGTTGTCACATTCCTTAAACAAGTTTAAGACTTTCCTAATCCAAACCGAAGTCTCCCCTCAAAAAACCCAACCACTAAGTCATGAGTGCTCTTACAAAACATAAAAGACTCTTACAAGCCCACTCATGACTCTTACATCCATCTTACACACTCTTCCCTCTTCCACACTCATTCCTCTTACATCCCTCTTACATACTCAACCCCACTCATCATGACTTTAACCAACCCTTTACCCTACCCTCTCACACTCATCCTCCTTGTGACAAGTGTCACCTTCCCATTGGTGCTAAACAAGCACAATCTATGTGCTCTCCTTTGAGTGCATCCTAGCCCTCCTTAAGCCTTCATCCATCCTTGCATCTAAGCCCTCCATCCCTCTACCCCTAAGCCTATAAATTGAATCCCATCCCATGCCATTTCATCAACAATCTTTGAGCTAAAGTTACCATGCTATTTTGAGAACCAAAGCCATCAACCATACCCTTATAATGCCAAATTGAGAGCTCACAAAGCTACCAATTTGCCATTACCCATCTCCATTGAAGCAGCTTTTGAGCATCTTGAGCATACATCCACAACAAAAGGACACATCTACAGAATCAAGAAAGCATGGAGTGCTTTTTCTTGTGAGGTTTGCACTTCTTGTTTTCTTCCTTTGTCTAAGCATATATGTGAATTTAGTTTTTGGTTTGTGAATGTTTACTTTATTTGTTAATGTTCTTTGCATACTGATTCTGGTTCTACAGGTTTAACAACCTATTGTAAATCCTTTAACAGGGTGATACTTTATGTAAGTGTTTGTAAATCCTCTAACCAAGTCACTATTGACACAGTGTAAAGCCTTTAACAGGGCAGACCATCAAAAGTGGTTGAATATTTATTGCTGTAGTAATTTTTGTGGATATCATCCCCACCCTAGTTTTACCTTTTTAATTCATGGAGGGTTTTTAGGTTGCCAAATCTAGTGTTATGTGTTATTGCATGTGATTTACTTCATGTTCCTTTGTATGTTTACTTGCATGCAATTTTCTTTTCAGTTATGAGTTTAAAGGATTCAAAAAGGTTAAAAGTGTTGTACTTCTAATTCACTCGCCCTCTTAGAAGTACTCTTCCCATTTTGAATATTCCAACAATTGGTATCAGAGCTATTGGTTCTCACAAGGAAGAAGCCTAACAGCTTAGAGAAAAGGTCTAAAGATGGAAGTCTTCAAACTTGGGAAGATCATAGACAATCAGGTGATTGATGTGCACCTCACTCTACACAAGGTATATGAATCTAGAGAAGAATTGAGAAAATCCTTAAAAAGAAGAAAGTAGATAGCCATAGCTGAAAATGACATACATGACAAGGAGATTGATACCACACAAGTGTTTTCCAATGGAGATTCTAAAGAGTTTGATGCAGCAATAACATAATTGATGGAGAAAAATAGAGCTCAAGTAGAAGAGATAAGATCTCTTAAAATGGAACAAGAATCACAAGCCATGATGCTATGTAAAATAATTGAACAAAAGAAGAGAGCAATTGAGGATAAATCCATGCTTGAGGATGACAAAAGAAACCTTGCAAACAGACTTGAGAAGTCCACAAAACTCACAAAGATCTCCAACATGTAGTTGGATACACTTAGTGAGATGATGAACGCTCATCATGAGCTAAAAATGAAGGACATTGAGATCTCTACCCTAAAAATTTAGAATGAACAATTGAAAAATGAGTTGAAAAGAGAAAAAAAGATAGTAGAGAGCTTCAACAAGTCAAGTGAAGCCATCAAGCACTTTGAGCAGTTGCTGAAATCACCAAGACCAAGAAATGACACTTTAGGACTAGGATTCACTAGTACTAAAGAAGGTGAGACATCAAAGAGTGCTGAGCAAAAGAGTGACAAAGGTAAGAACTATAAACCCACTAGTCATTTCTGTAATAAAAAGGGGCACACTGCTAATGTTTGCAGGAGTAGAAAGACCAACCAGTAGGATACATCCAAAAACAAAGGTTATTGTCACAAGTGTAACATGCAAGGACACTCAACACAAGACTGCAGAACCAAAACCATGAGGACACCAAGATTTGATGGTCACTACTACAACTACAAAAAGTATGGACATAGAGCTTTTGAGTGCAGATCAAAGCCTATGTGGACACCTAATCAGCCCGCAAGGAGAAACAACTATGCACACCACTATAATTGGGATTACAATACTAGGAAAAGTTGTCACTACTATTAGGAATATGCTCATGTTCCTCAGAACTACATAAGATCACACTTCAAGGGAAATTACAATAGGTGGTTAAGACAAACCACATGTTTTAGTTTCTTGAAGATAGGACATGTTAGTAGGAATTTCCCAACAAAGGCCAAGGCGCCCAAGTTAGAAGTCAACAAGGGTAAAGAAAAATTTGATGTGGAACACATCAGGGTAGAAATGAAAAAGACATGGCAAAGAAGAGATGGATCAAGTACATCCAATGGAGAGATCACTTCATCCAAGAGGTCAAGTGATCACACTTCATCCAATTAAGCACAAGACAGGTACATGGGGCTAATATATATAAAGATGTATCATACATCATCCCAAAAGAACAAAGAAGTGCTACCAAGAAGAAATCTGGATGAGAAAAGATGTCAAGTTAAAAATTGAATTTTTTTTAGAAGATGCCAAGCCACCCTTGGATGCTGAGTGAAACTCCAGTATATGACGAGCTGGAAAGTCTAGTTGATGCCAAATGAGATTTGTTAGTAGCCATCAAGTAAATAGAAAATAGTGGATGCCGAGTGTACAATTGTAAGCACTATGCAATAAATGCTAGGTTTTGAGCTTAATAAAGTTAAAAATCATTCATTTTCAAGCCATTCAAACATAGAGAGAAAACAAGAAGAGTGAAGAGGTGATCAAACAATGATTGGGCAGCAATTTACACCGATCTAAATAGTAATTCAACCTGAACTCTTTGATTCAAAGGTATTTCATCAAGTGTAGTGTTGGCTCCTAATTTAACAATTTTGAAAATGACCAAGAAACTAGACAAATGCATCTAAGGCTAGCCAATTCCTATGATGAATGCACCTGACTGTAGTCCTGGGCCAACTTTAAGGCATAACTCCTTCACTTCAGGCTCTACTAGACCTAGGTAGGTTAACCTTGAGGTTCTGAGATATGGTACCAATGCATTTAAAACATAAATCAGAACCTAATTACTATAGATGTAAACCCCTTATATCTCCTATTAACCCATGAAATGACACAGATCTATAGTAGCTAAATGAAAAGCTATGAATCTCATAAGCTGAGTGAGGGGTTAAACATTTAGGTCCTTCAACATGAAAGGGAAATAACGTTTGATTAATAATGTTGAATTCAGCAAGACCCCTAATATGCAGCAGCAAGAACTAAGTGACCTCGTAGCTGATCAGTGCCTTAACAATTGGGCAAATACATGAATCAAATGCATACATATGGATATCTGATACTTATTTATATATTTAGATATCTAATCTATCTATTCAACTTGTAAATAGACATCAATCTTTAGTCTAAATCTCATTCTTACATGATATCCCCATCAGTAACCTCACAACCCTGCTAATTTCCCTAAAGCATTTACGTAACCCTTTGAGTCATAAGAAACAATGAAATAACATATAGCCTTAAGGGACTACAAATACAACCTAAGCTCTATGTCAAAGATTATAAAACATTGAAGATCACTGATGAAGGAGACAAGAATCAAGATGAAACTCAACCATCTACTATTCTTTGTATTGATTTTCTTGAAATTAAACATTCATATGCATGAAATGAAAACACAGAAAACACCTAATAGCTCTGAACTATCTGTATTATCCTTCCTAATGTTGTTCATACAAGAGAGAAAGTGTTGAAAGAATGGTTTCACAATAAAACACTAGAACCCTGCTGGTATTACCTAGAGAAAACTGCCAACCCCTTACAATGAATGAAAGAAAGAAAGATATAGCAAGAAGTGAATTCCTAGATCTGTTATGCAATTGACATCTGTCCACTTGAAATTCAATCTCCTACAACTAAATAACTTCTTTTTTTCCCTTCTCCCATTCTGATCTGATTTGGTTTCATCATTTTTCTGTTACTAATTTGCAAATATCCTTGTTCAATGATGAAAACTTGTTGAGTCACCAAAAATATCTGAACTGCCACATGAAATGCTCGTGAAATTTTGAGTTTTTACTAAATATGGGTGACCAAATTCTACCTTAACTACATTTTCACTATATTTTAACCATATTCAGGTCATTACCAATTCAAAAATAAATTCTAAAGTTTGTCACTTGAATATAGTTGCAAATTGGGAACTTGAGAGAAAACCTTGAATAACTCTAGCAAACTACTTCCTTGTTTACATGCCCTTCTATCATGCTTCCTCCCACTTTAGACGTGGGACCTCTTCTAACTGCCACAACCTACTTTCATGCAACGAGCTTTCTCTCATGCACATCCTCTTTCAAATGGGCAATTTCTATTAAAAGACTCTGAATGAGAACCTTTGCATTGTGATTTTTCAAATGGTGGCTCGACTTCTGATTATAACCATTTTTAATTCTTTTCTATTGGCGAAGAAATATTTAATGCAAGGAGAAATCAGTGGATCATGTAGTCAAACATCATCCTTAGAAGACATAATAAGGTGCATTTAGGTTACAAAACAAAAAGGCTGCCTCCATGTAGGATCAAACTATGGACCTTTAGCTTACAAGATCGACACTCTACCACTAAGCTATGAAGGTGAAGTGACTAAGTTCCAATCGATGCCATCAAATATAGGGGCCTAGTTTCACATCACATCATGCTGAAAAAAAAGGTATAGCTCTGAGGCACTTCCTTAACTGATGGCTTGACTCTCGAGATTGTTTGTCAAATTCAAGAAGATTTTACTAGCAATTTCCAATAGGATAAAAAAATGCATCCTACCATTCCAACTTTCTCATGTAAACCCAAAAATCTAACAGTGCATCAATATCAACTTTTTACCCTTAGCAAATCCTCCCAAGTCTAAGAAGCATTTCCTTTCTTCTTCATGCAAAAATTTAATATTAGCTTCCAAATTTAATATTATGGTAATCAGATATAGGTTAAGCTTTTGAAAGCTTGTTCTTTGCTCTTTCCCATATTGGTTGGAGTTCACCATGCAAGGAGCTATCAACCACCTTCAAAGCAAGTGACAGGCCTCTACATTCTGCTTGCACCAAGTTGCTTCATATATTCTTTACTTCTCCCTGACCAAACAATAGTACCATCTCTGTCATACTCAATCTTAATAGAATCTATAGCATCTACATGGAAAAAATCCCCCTTTGTTAAAATACTTCTAATCCCCATCTATTTACTAAGTCTGATGCAATTAGTCAGACCCCCAAGTGGGTTTGACTAAATTTTTTTTTCGTTTTCAAACACCTGAACTATCAAACTGATCCAACAATCATCCGAAAAAAACTAAAATCAATTTGCATCATTGATTCAACTTTTAAAACTCATTTTGACTTCTTCTTGCAAATCGTCATTCTAATGCTAGGAGCTCCTTTGACTGGCTTTAAAAACTGACCGAAACAGATAACTGGGCTTCAAAATCTGGGATATTGATTCTCTATTCCACATTCTTGCACCATGTCAAACATCATCTCATGATTAATTTAGGGTCAAAAGATATTGACTGTCAAAGTTGACTACTCAGAACTGCCTGCAAGAAAACGTGTTAGAAAATAATAAATTGGTTTCGAATTTGGCTTTGAAAATTGGGTAAATTGACACTTGGGAAGACAAAAATTGGGGCGTTGATTCTCTGTCATGAGGACATTATAAATTTTTAATTTGGGATCATGAAGAATAATAGGACTCAAATGGAAAGTAGTCAAAGTGTGCTACTTAGATTTTGCAAACTGTAAATACTGATAGAAAAACATTTTTTGCAAATGGAATTGGCTTGGAAAAGTGTGCAAATGGATTTGTTATGACTTAAAAATTGACACACCTAGAGTATTTTTAGAGGAAAATACAAGGGTACAATCCATTCAATCTTACCAATCACGGATCTCAAGTTATGACATCCTGAATAGGGGTACCAAACAATCTGCAAATACTGACACTAGTAAAACTTTAGAAATTACGTTTGGAATCGCGTTTGAAAACTAATCAAATGGATTCGTCATAAGCTGAAACTTGAAACATAACAAGTCTCTAATGTTTTTAATTCAACGCAACAAGAATTTCAACATTTTGGTCAACTAGTCAAAATTTATAACACGTCAAACAAGGCTTCCCAAAAATTTGCACAATTACACAAAAGCATGAAATAGTAACTAACCAACTTTGAGTGATTCAAAACCTAATCAAACGAACTCAAAATGACTCAAAATTTGAAACATAGGTTCTTAGGTATAGACACTAAATACTCCCAAAGTGGAAAATCATAAAACATTTCTGGGTGCGAGATATTTAGATGCAAACATAGCCTCCTATCGTTGTTTGATACTTGGGTAAAAATGTAGATTTGGAACTAGCTCAAAACAAGACTTCACGAAATGGATCGAAATGGGAATTTAACTTCATGAAACACATAGATGCATTGAGTGGAAGGTGTTAGAAGCATTAAACACCTCTTAGGCCTTAGACTGATAGTCGGGTACAATCTCATTTAAAAGCATTTATAGGGCTCAATTTTCTCAATGGTACTCAAAACTGACCATGCAATTTTGAGTCCCAACAGTGGCTCTATCTGGGGATGCATGTCCCTTGCGGGCATGACAAGGATTTAGATCTCTGGAAGAAGCAGACCACTCTCAAAACTTCAAAAAATTCTCTTGAACAACTTTATTGAAAATAGGGAAACTATTCTAACTATGTACACATGATGGCCTTGGGTCACCGAAAAGTTATCAAAACTTCTTACCTCTGCCAAAAACTTGATTCTCGTTTACATCTCTCTGAGGTAAGATGAAATTATCTTTCTCAATTTTACCAATCAGATTAGCATCTTGAATCGCATCACTTGGCAAAATGAAATTATCATCATTCTCATAGTGCCTATAAAATTCAAAGACTATTTCATCTTCATGCTCACTATGAGAAAAAACATCAGCATGCTCATGATTACACAAATTGAATTGAGAATCAAAATCCAACGACGATTCATGCATGTTGATCGAAAATACAAAAACTTCATAATCTACACCATTCACCAAGTTGCATGTGCCAAAAACTTGCAACTCACCTCATGTCTCCGACTGTGAAGAGTATGTGAAATCTGATTGTTGCCTACTTGTAGTCATGTCACTTATCAAATCAAATTTATCCTTTTCTGAAACCTCTTCACATTGAAAACATTGATTAGTTACCAAGCATGAAAACTCATTCTTAAAGTGGTGATCTAAACTATCCTGATCACAATCATTCTCTTCATCTAACTAAATGTTGGAATCAACCTTGAACTTATCTTTACAAGACTTATCAACATATAAAGAAAATCCATAATCTGATTGGCACCCTTCACTGTTTTCCTCTTCATTACATGACACATCAAAACAATGTTCAACAAGATCAACATAAAAGGAATCTGAAACAATATTAAACTTCCCTTCATTAACATTCCTCGCATCCAACAAATCATCATGTGCAAATAAATTTGAGGTACTATCATCTACACTTCCAAAATCTGATAAGGATTGTTCAAATTCCACATCTCTTTCTACATCAAACTTTGGGAAAGTAACTTCACTGAATGAAGAAACATTATGATGGAAAATATGAAGATCCTTAGAAACACTTGCTTTTCAAAATCATGAGCCAACAAAACAGAGATTGTATTAGATCTCAAGAAGACTACCTCACAAATCTTCTCCTAGCTGTGATTATCATCCGAATGACATGAAGAAATTACAACAACAAAACCATTAGTGTAAGAATCTAAAAAATTAGTATTATTACAACATTTACTCTTATCATTACAATCACTACCCCTACTGCTGTCATAACTTTCTTCAACTTCATATTTACTGTAACCAAGTTTATTTTCACTTTCATATCTATCTTCCTTATGCTGATGGCAATTACCCAATTCACTTGCATTTGAATCCTTCTCTTCACATTCAGAAGACAGATTATCTTTATATATAGATTCATTATATGTATTACTACCCTGACTTTTAGCACACTCATTATCATTAGAAGACATAACATGAAATCTATAATCACTATTTTCCATCTCCTCAATGAATCTTTCAATTTGCAAAAACCTTTGTAATCTTATAGGTGCTGGCCAATTGAATAAATCAGGTACTAGAACATCAAGGAAAACATTAGGCAAGGAAGATTCCTTAGGTCTACAATGAAAAGGCATCTTTATGATTACTAATTTAATCTTTATATAACATTGTTTGACATTTAAACCTTGAGTGCATCCTACCTCAATTCTTATAAGATTGACAATCCTTTAGTAGACTAGTCTATTCAACATAGCAATTTTATTATTCATAGTTTCTAAGCTCTCAGAATTTGGCACACTAATCTTAGATCTGAGATCTCACTCCATTATAGAAATTTTTTTCTACCTCTTCCTTCTAGTGCTGAAAATCACTTAATAGAGGCAACCATGTTTTTAAACACTTGACTTCCATGAAAAGAAAACATGAAAACCAAAATACCTTAAGTGCTGATGATAAACTTTGATCTGCTGATTTGGCATAGGTGCAAGATTGAAATTCCTTCCCACCATTGATCAAATTTTGTAGAGTTGCCACCTCCTTTGAAGAGGATAAATAAATCACAACTATGATTTTCCTTTTACAATTCACTTTCTTATACAATAGATTGCAACAACACTTTAAAACTTATCAAGAATTTAGAACTTTCTTTTCAAGAGACTATCAAAAGCTTCAGATCTGCCCATACAACTGAAAATCCTTCAAAATTTTGCAATGAAATCAACTAGGAACAAACTGGTATAGAGATTTGAGAGTTGCCACTCACACTTGGTGGAAAATAAAACATAATTTGTTACTTGACAAATCTGAACCAAACCTTCAATGTAGGAGAAACTTGTAGATTATTATCATCTTGAAAAGAAAATACACTTTATAAATCAATTCTTGACTCTGAAATTTCTCAACAACACTTGCAATATGAATTGATTGAAGATAGACCTATAATAGTCATATCACACAATTTTCTTCTAATTTTACATACTACTACCCATGAATAAAGCTTAACTGGGGAACATGAAACTTCAGCAAGAAAATAAGAAACACCTCTTGCTATATATATGCCATATCCAACTTGTTTCATGCCATAGATTTTGGTTCTTTCTGTATACACATCCCCAGTAGAGTCAACATTTTTTTGGCTCTTGATTTAACAGTTTTGAAAATGACCAAGAAACCAGACGAATGCATCTAAGGCTAGCCAATTCCTATGATGAATGCACCTGACTGTAGTCTTGGGCATGCTTTAAGGAATAACTCCTTCTTCACTTTAGGCTCTGCTAGACCTAGGCGGGTTAACCTTGAGGTTCTGAGATATGGTACCAGTGTATTTAAAAGATAAATATGAACCTAATTACTGTAGATGTAAACCCCTTATATCTCCTAATAACTCATGAAATGACACAGATCTATAGTAGCTAAATGCAAAGCTATGAATCTCATAAGCTAAGTCAGGGTTGAATATTTAGGTCCTTCAACATAAAAGGGAAAGAGCATTTGATTAATAATGTTGAATTTAGCAAGACCCCTAATATGCAGCAACAATAACTAAGTGACCCTGTAGCTGATCAGTGCCTTAACCATTGGGTAAATCCATGAATCAAATGCATACATATGGATATCTGATACATATTTATATATTCAGATATCTAATCTATCTATTCAACTTGTAAATAGACATCAATGTTCAGTCTAAACCCCATTCTTACATGAAATCCCCATCAGTAACCTCACAACCCTATTGATTTCCCTGAAGCATTTACGTAACCCTTTGAGTCACAGGAAACAATGAAATAACATACAACCTTAAGGGACTACAAATAAAACCTAAGCTCTATGTCAAAAATTATAAAACATTGAAGATCACTGATGAAGGAGACAAGATTCAAGATGAAACTCAACCATTTGCTATTCTTTGTATTAATTTTCTTGAAATTATACATTCATATGCATGAAATGAAAACACAAAAAACACCTAACGGCTCTGAACTATCTATATTATCCTTCCTAATGCTGTTCATACAAGAGAGAAAGTGCTGAAAGAATGGTTTCATAGTAAAACATTGGAAACCTGCTGGTATTACCCAGAGAAAACTACCAACACCTTACAATGAATGAAAGGAAGAAAGATATAGCAAGAAGTGAATTATCGAATCTATTATGCAATTGACATCTGTCCACTTGAAATTCAATCTCCTGCAACTAAATAACTTCTTTTTCCCTTCTTCCATTCTGATCTGATTTGGTTTCATCATTTTTCTGTTACTGATTTGCAAATATCTTTTTTCAATGATGAAAACTTGTTGAGTCACCAAAAATATCAATTCTGGTGAAATTTTGAGTTTTTACTGAATATGGATGACCAAATTCTACCTTAACTGCATTTTCACTACCCTTTAGCCACATTACCATGTCAAAAATCAATTCTAAAGTTTCTCACCTAAATACAGTTGCAAATTGGGAACCTGAGAGAAAACCTTGAATAACTCCAACAAATTTCTTCCTATGTAGAAACTAACCTTAGAAATGGAAAGTTCATTCTCTCTCAGTTCTGATGATATATAATACTGCTATGTTCACATACCAGGAACCTCTAGAAAGCCAGTTTGAAAAATACCCCTCTACTATAACTACCTCAAGTCCGCAACCTTTGAATTTTAAAAATCAAAAAATTTAAAAAAGTCCTAAAGTTCAAACTTTAGGAAAATACCTCATTTGAATTTAAAAACTCACGTAGCAATTTAAACCTTGGAAAATATTAAAATATTGGATATTTTAATTATTTTCATTTTCCCCCTTATCTCCATCTGGGTCAAACAAACTTTGACCTCTGTGACACATGGCAACTTTTGATTCGTTGATTTTTGCACGTTGTGATCGGACTGCCACATGGTGCTTAGTTATTGGTCGACCTCAACTTGCCACATCATTGCCACGTGGTGCTCACCCACTTACCCACATTTTTAAACTGGTGTGCATCTCCATTTTGTGAAATTGCGCTCACCTTTAGATCTGCCACATGGCAACGTCTTGTGCATCTACCTTGAACTGTTGTTGTCACTGCCAGCTAGGCTCGTGCTACCACATGTCCAATTTTTGCATGCCCACATTGCTTAAATAGTGAGCACTTTGGTTTTGTGAGCATGCATCCACCACTCATCTTGCTACATGGTGAGATCTCGTTGCCCGAGTCCACATTAGCGCATACATACTTTGGTTCAATTTTTTTTTGCATCATCTTTGACAGTCGACTAACATCATTGACCTAACCTGACACAGGAGGTGCACCTAGAGGCACGCAACCTTGCCTTTGCAAAAAGCCCTTCCTTAAGACATTTTACTCTTTGTCGGAAAGAGTATTTAAAGTGCAAAATACTGACCCACTTATCAATGTGGGATAAATCACCTGATTGCTCACAACTTCCCTTTTTTTGTCTTGCAAGCCTCCAATATGTCGCCAAGTATTCATGGAACAACTCGTTTGAATAAGGCTAGCCTCCATTACCTGCTGCAAGTTGGTCTTGTAGGTCTCTTCACACCATTTGCTGCCATGGTCTTTTTAACATGGCACTTTCCTTGTTTACATGTCCTGTTTCCGTGCTTCCTCCCACTTTAGACATGGGACCCCTTCTAACTACCGCAACCTGCTTTCATGCCACAAGCTTTCTCTCACGCACATCCTCTTTCAAATGGGAAATTTCTATTAAGAGACTCTGAATGAGAAACTTTGCATTGTGATTTTTCAAATGGTGGCTCGACTTCTGATTATAACCATTTTTAATTCTTTTCTATTGGTGGAGAAATCCTTAATGCAAGGAGAAATCAGTGGATCGTATAGTCGAACATCATCCTTGGAAGACATAATAAGGTGTAGCAAGGTTACAAAATAGAAAGGCTTCCTCCACGTAGGAAAAAACTATGGACCTTTAGCTTACAAGATTGACACTCTACCACTAAGCTATGAAGGCAAAGTGACTAAATTCCAATTGATGCCATCAAATATAGGGGCCTAGTTTCACATCGCATCATGCTAAAAAAAAAGGTATAGCTCCGAGGCACTTCCTTAACTGATAGCTTGACTCTCAAGATTGTTTGTCAAATTCAAGAAGATTTTACTAGCAAGTTCCAATAGGATAACAAAACCATCCTTCCATTCTAGCTTTCTCATGTAAACCCAAAAATTTGACAGTGCATCAACAACAACTTTTTACCCTTAGCAAATGCTCCCAAGTCTAAGAAGCATTTCCTTGCTACTTCATCCAAAAATTTAATATTAGCTTCCAAATTTAATATTATGGTAATCAGATATAAGTTAAGCTTTTGAAAGCTTTTTCTTTGCTCTTTCCCATATTGGTTGGAGTTCACTACGCAAGGAGCTATCAACCACCTTCAAAGCAAGTGACAAGCCTCTACATTCTGCTTGCACCAAGTTGCTTCATATATTCTTTACTTCTCCCTGACCAAACAATAGTACCATCTTTGTCATACTCAATCTTAATAGAATCTATAGCATCTACATGGACAAAATCCCCCTTTGTTAAAATACTTCTAATCCTCATCTATTTACTAAGTCTGATGCAATTAGTCAGACCCCCAAGTGGGTTTGACTACTTTTTTTTTTCATTTTCAAACACCTGAACTATCAAACTGATCCAAAAATCATCTGACAACAACTAAAATCAATTTGCATCATTGATTCAACTTTTAAAACTCATTTTGACTTCTTCTTGCAAATCGTCATTCTAATGCCAGGAGCTCCTTTGACTGGCTTTAAAAACTGACCCGAACAGATAATTGGGCTTCAAAATTTGGGATACTGATTCTCTATTCCACATTCTTGCACCATGTCAAACATCATCTCATGAAAAATTTAGGGTCAAAAGATATTGACCATCCAAGTTGACTACTCAAAACTTCCTACAAGAAAACGTGTTAGAAAATAATAAATTGCTTTTGGATTTGGCTTTAAAAATTGGGTAAACTGACACTTGGGAAGACAAAAATTGGGGCATTGATTCTTTGTCATGAGGACATTATAAATCTACAATTTGGGCTCATGAAAAATAACAAGACGCAAATGGAAATTGATCAAAGTGGGCTACTCAAATTTTGCAAACTGGAAATACTAACAGAAAAGCATTTTTTGCAAATGGAATTGGCCTAGAAAAGTGTGCAAATGGATTCATTATGACTTAAAAACTGACACACCTATAGTATTTTTAGAGGGAAATATAGGGGTATGATCCATTCAATCTTACCAATTACAGATCTCAAGTTATGACATCCCGAATAGGGGTACCAAACAATTTGCAAATACTGGCACCAGGAAAACTTTAGAAATTACATTTGGAATCACGTTTGAGAACTAATCAAATGGATTCTTCATAAGCTGAAACTTAAAACATAACAAGTCTCTAACGTTTTTAATGCAACATAATAGGAATTTCAACATTTTGGTCAACTGGTCAAAATTTATAACGTGTCAAACAAGGCTTCCCAGAAATTTGCACAATTACACAAAAGCATGAAACAATAACTGACCAACTTTGAGGGATTCAAAACCTAATCAAACAAACTCAAAATGACTCAAAATCTGAAACATAGGTTCTTGGGTATAGACACTAGATACTCCCAAAGTGGAAAATCATGAAACATTTTTGGGTGTGAGATATTCAGATGCAAACATAGCCTCCTGTCACTGTTTGACACTCTGGGTAAAAATGCAGATTTGGAACTAACTCAAAACAAGACTTCATGAAATTGCTCGGAATGACAATTTAACTTCATGAAACACATAGACGCATTGAGTGGAAGGTGCTAGAAGCATTAAACACCTCTAAGGCCTTAGACTGATAGTCGAGTACAACCTCATTTAAACGCATTTATAGGGCTCAATTTTCTCAATGGTACTCAAAACTGACCATGCAATTTTGAGTCACAACATGCCAAGCTATGTAGTATTTGAAAGTTTATTTAAATATTAAACCCTAGTTTAGTCAAGATGGCATCTGGGTCTAAAAACACAAAGGGAAAGGATAGTCATGAAGTCCAACTTGTCAGTAATGAGGTTAAGTAGCCATAATTTAAACCCATTCCCAAGGTCGCATATAAAAATGACCTAGATGGTGCTTTGTTAGTCATTCTAGACAAAGTAGTAATGGTGCAAGACATCAAGAAATGTTATAACTATAAGATTGGATCCATAGGTGACCAAGAAATTTTCAATGCTTTTGAAAAGCTATTGACAAAGGTATATTGAAGGATGAGTTCTCAGTAGTTGGGAAGAAGGGTTTAATTAATTATGTAGTTTTCCCCATTGTATTTAAGACTGAATGGATTCATATAGTGTTGAGCCAAATTCATGATGGATAATTTTGGTTAGAAAGAGGGCTAGTGAAGATCATAAAAAAAATTGTTCATAGGGTTACTAGATTCCTAACCCTAGATTGGCCTAAGACCCTGAGAAGTGACAAAAGGGAGGGCATAGAGAAAAACACTGGTGCCAAATGGAACAACAGGAGAATGACCGTTGACACCATCACTGAACCCCTACTTAATTTTTCCATCAGAGTCATATCTCACAAATTCTATCAATCAGGCAGATTAAACAACATGCCATGTAAAGTAGTAGATGTTGCATACAAACTTGTGAAGAAGGACCACACTTATGATCTAGTAGAGCTCATGCTACAACAAATCAATGAAAATTTGAGAGCCATAAGGAAATCTAAAGGAGCTCAATGTAAATTTGGATCAGTGTTGGTTTGCATATTTTTCTATGTCATGAAAGAATTTCCATCTACTGGAAAGGTAAATTGGGATCCTAACAAGAAAATTGTCACACAAGTCAATGAGTTTATTGAGCAAATGGGAGATAATTTTGATGCTCAGATTACAAGCTACTTTGAAGAATTCAAGAAGTCCATGAAACAAAGGATGAGGATACCAGTATCACTGGTTGAGTAGCATGTAAATGACATTTGTTTCTTGGTTGACATAGATTACACCTACATCCAAGCCATGGTACCTAGAGTAAGATGGTTTAAGCCACTTGGATATGAGCTTGATGTAGACCAAGCTTAAGCTACAATCACTACTTTACTTGTAGAGGAGATAGACAAGGCTACAAAACCCTTTGGGACTTATGATATTGTCAAATCTAAGGTGGTAACAGATTTGAAGACAACCTCTGCAATGAAGAAGAAGGACAAACTGATAAGAAAGAATAAGAAAAGTTTTGGAACTGAAATAGAAGTAGTAGACATTGCAACAGAAGAAGAAGTAGATGAAGATGAACACGAGAGTGAACAAGAAGAAGATGAACCAAGGCCAGGGCCATTGGAAATAACATAGGGCCTAGGAGAGGACAAAGAAGAAGGTATTGAGGAAGAATCCAAGGAAGCACCCACTAAAGCCAAAGCCACCAAAAGGAAAGCCAAAACTTAGCCTGCATCCCAACCCAAGGCAAAGAAGGGGACAAAGCCCATTGCAGTAAAAAAGAAGAAGCCTACTACAAGGGCTACCACTAGGGCTGCAACTCAAAAGGCAAAAGATGAAGTCAAAGAGAAGAAGAAAGCCACAAAGTAGACTGGTGAAGAACCAAGGAAGAGAAGGAAATATGTTGCCTAGCCAGACTTAGATGAAGAAAGAACAGAGTCAGATGACAACAACCGGTTTAGAGTGGTAAGTCATCCCTCCAAGTTTTCCATTGACAAGTTATGTGTAAATATTAGAAAAGAAAACTTGAATGGTTCAAAGACTATAGACTTTAATAAGCTCAATAAAGAAGAGCAAAACAAAATAGAGGAATCAGTGTATGCAATGATGGTCAAATACAAAAACACTCCTCTAGAATTAGATAGTACAATGCCCAAGGAGCTATATAAGATAGTTGAAGATAAGTGGAATTTTTGTTTACAAATGGAAAAGGAGATAAGAGAATCAACCCTAGCTAGAGTGTTGGTAGACCTGACTAAAGGTCAAATAGCTAAGGCAAATAAAAGGCATAATAGTAATTTTCTCCTAAATATAGAGCATTTTGCATCCTCCAAAATAAGATAGAGGATTTTGTAAATAAATCCACAAAATTGTGGAAGCCAATATACAAGAAAATTGATGATGTATTTGACCAAGAATATAAGGTTGAGGCCAACTCAAAGAGAAAAGAAGCAAAAGAGACAATAGAGAAAGTGGAAGAGAAGAAAGATGAAGAGGAGAAGAAAGGTGAGGAAGGAAGAGTAGAAGAGGAACTAAATAAGGAGGAAGACAAAAAGAATACAACTAAAGCAGAGGAAAAGGCATTAGATGAATAGGAAGAACAAAGTGTGCAAGACACACAAATGCCACCTCCTAGCCCTCCTCATGCCACCATCACACCTGTAGAGACCATAAAAATAAAGGATGTTATTGACACTTCATTTCAAAACATCAATCCTTTAATTGTAGAGGATCTCTCAAAGATCCATGATCAATCTACACAACAAGCTCTCCTATCTACAAACCCAGTGTTGATCAGTGTTGATGAGTAAAACAAGGTAGTAGCAGATCCAAAAGAAGTCAAGGTGTAAACACAAGAACCACCTTCAACCTTTGATGCTAATAAACTCATACTACTTCCACCACCATCTCCACCAAAAGTAGCAAGTGATGCACTTTAGATGCCGAGTGCAGCAACATGGGAAGATACAGGAAAACAAGAATAGTCAACAAGTTCACCTCCAGTAATTATCAGTGATAAAGGGAAATCATAAGAAAAGAAGGAAGAAACAAGAGATGAGGAGCAAGCTACAATACAAACATTGGTTGAATTACCAAAAACTAGTACTCCCACTCAGACTCTTCAGAAGCTGAGCACTAATATGATATACAGTTGGAGATAATTAAGGAACATAACATCACCATCAGCAATTGTGTTTAACCAATTGATTTTGAGTATATCTTGATATCTCTTTGACTAAGATGCAAGGATCATCAAAGTTGTTAAAGGTATTATCCAAAAATTATACCTTATAGATCATACTTTTCATAGTTTGAACTTTGGTAGGGTAAAACAATCAAGGAACATACCATCATCAAGGATAGTGGAAAGGAAGAATAATTTTTTTAAAAAAATGACAAGAATAATGATGAAAGATGCAAATATACCTAATGTATATTAGAAAGAAGTTATTCAAAATTTAGTCTAAAACTTCAATAGTATACAATTTAGATCAAAATCTTTAGAGCCTTTATGAGCTATAGTATGAAAGACATGCTATAGTTAAGTATTTTTTTTGCAGTACATATACTACATCAAAAGAGATGAGGACTTGGGAAAGTTTGAATCAAGATGTGATGAAGTATTCTTTGTTGGTTAAAGGCTTATATAAACTACAAAAAGAGACCCAAACTGATGGTTGAAAGTACAAATGTCAAATAGATGAAGATTGGAATCAGGTCACACAAGAGCTTGGTGATTGTCATATTTAAGAAACTCATTTCTTAGATTATGGAGTAGAAGAGAAATGAAAAAGATCATGTGTCAAAAAGTTTCCCAAGACTCCAAAAAATTATGTTAAAAGGAATCACTTAGAAGAATTATTGATGACAAGAATGAATGAGTGTTAAATAGTAGAAGATTTACAAAGATAAACAAACAAGCCGATATTTCTATTTTGTCAAAGATAGAACCAAAGATCTTTGCTGATGCTAGTAAATATTAAGGATGGTGTTCAAAAATGGAAGAAGAGGTGAATAAGATTGAGAAGAATTTAAAATATCAATTAGTTCCCAAAACTATAGACAATAATGTCATTGGAACAAAATGGGTATTCTAGAACAAGCTAAATGAAGAAGGAGAAATAACAAGGAACCATGCAAGGTTCGACACCTACTCATAAGAAATTAAAAGTTTATTAGATGGATGTCAAATTAGACTTATTTAATGGCGATCTAAAAAAAGAGGTCTATATGGAGCAACTTGATGGGTTTCACTTGTCAGAAGATTTAAACATTATTTTTAGACTTAAATCCTGGCATGTAATATTGGATAAGTACTTATTTTATCAAGGAGATACAAAAGGAATTTGAGATGTCTATGATTGGTGAGTTTCTTTCTTCCTTATACTTCAAGTTTTTCAACTAGATGATCATGTTTTTATTTCTTAGGGTAAATTGTTAAGGAAGCATTGAAAAAGTTTAGTATGTATGATTCAAAAGTAGTTAGTATTCCTAATGGCTATATTAGTTATAATTTGAGAAGAAAATAATGACACTATTTAGGTTACTTAAACCCTCTACATCTCTATGATTGGAGAACTCTTTTATTAGGAAACTTCTAGACCTAATATAATGGATGTAGTATGTTTGATTGAAATACATTAAGAAAATCCTAAGAAATCACATGAGAAGGCTATCAAAATAATATTAATGTTGATATGAGATTGTTTTGAAGTAAAGAAACTGTAATGGAACAATCATTATTTTGTCAATGATGTCAAACCTGCTACCTATTGGTGAGACAATTGCATTTTTGGATTAAAAGCTATCATTTTGTTGATTGATGAAGAGGATTTGAAAAGAGGAGATAACAAAAATACCTAGAGAAAGGTTGAGTTATTTGGTATGTAAAAGAAGCACTAAGACCAAGTAAGACATTGATACTATAGTGTATTATTTATCTACTTAAAGTATAAAATGAAAGATTACTCAAGTTAAGACTGGAAGAAGATCAAGTAAGAAACGTGTCTACCAAGCCTTGCTAAGAAGTCAATGCAAGCCAAGCAAAAATCAGTGGAAGTCAAGTGAAAATAAAGAGATGATGAGCAAAGAAGACAAATAGTGCAGGCCAAGTGAATGTTAGTGTATGTTGAGTAAAGTTTAGTTGGTTTCAAACATCAACAAACTTTAGTGTTTGCTGAGTAAACTAGTGTTGGCCGAGTAACAAAACAATATAGATTTCGAGTGACAACAAACAGTGTTAAATCAAAGATTTGACAAATTTGAGCTGATTAATTTGATTTCTTGAATTATGTGAAGCATGTGGAAGATAACTATGATGATTTGGTGGCATAGAATTCAAGGTAAACCATTTTGAGGTGAACTCAAGGAAAATTGTAGAGGAAGTTTCTAGAGGAACAAAAGGGAAAAGTGGGTAGATTCATTGAATCCTACCTAATCCTACCTAACCCTAGAATGGACAACTATGGTTAAGCAGAAAAAGATCCAATTTTTCTATTTATAGAGATAGCTGGTTGGAAGCAAAGATTTTCATGTGTGAAAACCTAAGGAAGACAAGGAGTCTAGGGTATTGGTCCATTTAGTGGCTAAATAGAAGAGACCACAGTTGGCATAAAAAGAAAGAAGGCTTAAGGGGATGAATGCTTGAAGGGTGAAACAGTTATAAGAGTTGAAATGTATCAATGCCAAGTAGAATGGAGGACCAAAACAAATATATGTAATTTGCAACTGAATTGTTATTTTTTATCAGATCAAGTCCTATTGTTACTTTCTAATACCTGTACTAGTGTGGATAAAATCCTTTGGATTAAGGTTGACCTAATAGTCATTTGTAAATCCTTTAATCAGGGGACATTCAAATGGAATGGTCTAAAATTCTCTACCAAGGCTTACTCCTAACAAGGTGATTGAAATCCTTTAATTGGATCACATTTAAAGTGTGTATTGTAACCTTTAACAAGGTTATCCTTTCACATGGCATCACTTCAGAAGAGTAAGAATTAATAGCATGTTACTGGTGGCTTTTCCAAAATTGGGTTTCCATGTAAAATCTTTGTGTCAAATTGTGTGAATGTTCTTATGGTATTTCATGTTTACATTTCTACAAAGTTGTTTTGACCCAAGATAGTAACCTAAAAAGTTTAAGCATTGTATGATGTAATGGATGCATGCATGATAAGGTTTTATGGGTATGGATCTGATTAGTACTAAAAAGTTTTATTTGTACATCTGGACCTTGGATAACTGATTCACACCCCCCCCCCCCCCCCACCCCGAGTTATTCTAAAGAATTCCAACAATTGGTATTAGAGCCATAGTGCTTGAGAGGAAATAGTTTGAAGGTACTATGAGCTAAAGATCAAGATGTATAAAAAGGAGGTACCCAAACTGAACAAGAAAAAATTTCCTACATGGAAATTTTTGATGAAGCTACACCTAGGAGGTCTTGGAGACCATGCACAATCTACCATCACCACTGAGCATGTTGATCCTATTGGAGCCCTAACTGCTGATGATCTGAAAAAGAAGAAAGAACACAATCAAACAATGTTGCAGATAGCCTATTCCCTAAGTTACTCAGAGTTCGATGACATCAAGGATTGTGACACTGTAAAGAAGATGTGGGATGCTTTACACACAATTTATGGAGGAGATACAAATGTTTTGAGAGCCAAATCTAAAAGCCTAAGAGGAATGTTCAATGACATGAGAATATAAGAAGGTAGGAAAATTGTTCAATATTGCTCTAGAATAAAAGATGTTGCCAATGCTATTAGAGGAGCTAATGGTTGTATGCACCCTAAAATGGTCGCTTAAACTATGAGCCCCAATTCTTCAATTTATCAATTTCTTGAATCAATTTATCAGTTTCCTAAATCAATGTATCACAATATATTATTGAATCAATTCAAATTATTTTCCTTGATCAAATTGCAATTAATTTAATTATTTCAATATTTCCTAAGATTTGATCATTTCATCAATAATGTTATTTAATTAAAAGAAAATCTCTCTTTTAATTAAATAATTTTATCTTATTTAATTAAAATCTCTCTTTTTATTAAATAATATTATCTTATTTAATTAAAAGAAAACATCCTTTTAAATAAATAAAATAATCTTATTTAATTAAAAGAAAATCTCTCTTTTAATTAAATGGTTTTATCTTATATAATTAATTTATTTCTTTTTATTAAATAATCTTATCTTATATAATTAAAAGAAAACATACATTTAAATAAATAAAAAAATCTTATTTAATTAAAAAAAAACCTCTCTTTTAATTAAATAGTTTTATCTTATTTAATTAAAATCTCCCTTTTAATTAAATAATCTTATCTTATTTATTTAAAAGAAAATCTCTCTTTTAATTAATTAAATAAATCCCCACTTAAAACTCACTTTTTGATGAAAAAAATAATAAATCAAATAAATCAAGTAAAGATTCTTTTTTTTTGCACATATCTCTAAGTGGTAAGTTTTTTCCTCTTACTTATCTTTTTAGGGATTTATCCCACATTGTTCTTGTGAGAAGTCTCCCACCTCTAGAGTTTCTTTTATCAGGAGCCCTCTCCTTCTCATTTGGATAGAGGTTAGTTGCTATAGTCTTGTTATGCTGCAGGTTTGGAGGTCAATTTTGGAGGAATTCAAGCATTAGAGTTTGAGCCTTAGGGTTTGAACATTGGAGCTTCATTGCAACTTCTCTTTTCTTTTCTTCTTCTCTCATGCATCCATGACTTACATCATCATGCTTCTGCATCCTTGCATTTTCATATTAGCTTAGAGTCATACTTGCTTCATAGATTAATCTTGTATTGTTATTTCCTTTCATAGATTATATTTCATTTCTTGTATTGCTTTGCATTGTTATCATTTAGATTAGCTTGCATCTCCATTTGCATGCATATTTTGATCTTTGAATCTCTTATTTTATGGTGTACTTTCATGGGCACACACTAGGTCAAATTGAGGGCCTCCATTACAAACCCTTGCACTCCATGAATAGAGAGCTATGAGTTACCATTTGAGATCTCATTCTTGAACAATCTTAGATATAATAACCCAAAGAAGTGTGTCAACATTTTATCACACATTTTTTGGTACCCACCACGGGGCAACCCACCTTTACATGCTAATTTTGACTATTTTTGAAGCTAACCCCCTTGTGCGGATCTGTTTGGAGATGAAAAGACCTAGATCTTAAAGATCTGATCATATCTCCCAAATAGGTTGGTATTTTGGTTTGAAATTTTTGTTATAGGTTGGAGAAATATCAGAGAAGCTTTAGTTAAAAATTTAGAATTTTTTGATCTAATTTGTATTTTTTAAAATAATTTTTTCTTTGTTTTTCATGAAAAACCATTTTTGGGTGCAAATTAGCAAAATTTTTAGAACAGTCTACATTTTTGGAAAGGTCTCTGAATTCTAAATATTTTTTTTTGCTTTGTGTTTTAATGTTAGAGCTCATATGAGGGATCAAACACTTGATTTACAAAAACTAGTCTATTTTGACAAAATGGGTTCCTAGGGCACAAATGTTTTTTTTTTCTTCAAAATTATAACATTTTTGGAAATTTTTCTATTTTTTAATAGGGGTCTCTTATTTGTGTTTAGGGTTTTTGGTTTGAATTCATGGAATGTAGATCCAATCTTGTTGACTAGGTCAAAAATCAAAATTTAAAAAAGAGCATTTAAAGATTAACTTGCATTTTATTTTCACATGGTTCAATGCATGATGTGAGTTTTTATTTGGATTATTTTTAGGTTATTATTACTTCTAATGATCATATTTTGAGATCTAACCCTAGGGTTTGCATAATACATATCTATCTTGTATTGGTTTGCTTATTGTTTGCTTGGAGCGCTTGCTTGGTTCATTAGATCAATGGAGTGATACACATGTGTTGCTTTGGATCTGAGGTATTCTTATACATTTCTATAACATTTTGAATTTATAATTAAAAGTGAACCTCTCATGTGTTTGACTTGAGTGTTTTTCATGCTTTCATAATTCACATTTTGATTGGTGCTCTAAAATTGGACCTAGATTTGCTTTCTTTCTTATATGTTTCACATAGTAATTAGGCCCTATTAAAACTATTTGTGGTGATCTTGAGAAAGTGGGATTCATTTTCTTACCTTGCATGTGAAGCTCTTCTTGACAATAGATCCCCTTATAGATAGGAAATGATTCGATATTATTTCATTCTCTTGCTTGGTTTGTTTTCAACATTTGCTGGTACTTTCTCTCTTGAGATTGGTAGTGATTGTTGTTGGCTTTCCAAACCTTAGTGAAGTGATTTCAAATTAACATGTCAATGAATTTATTTGCTATGTTTGGGTGAGGTGAAGAGGCTAGAGGAGTATGCTTTATTCCCTTTTGGGCACATTAGAAACTTGGAACCCTTGAATTTGAACTAAGTCCCCATGTTGTCTAATTTTGTGAGTCTTCCTTGATTAGAGAGGGTTAACCATAGTGGACACTCCCTTTATTGGGACAACCATGTGGATGGAACCTCAAGCGGTAGTAGTCACTTTTGCCATGTTAGCAACACTTGTTATATAAATGTCCCTGTGGAAGAAATCTCCATAGGTGTAGTCTTTTGTTGGGCTGTCAGATTTCCTCAGCATCTCAGATTGATTAAATTCTTGGAATGTGTCAAAACCTTGGTGTGTTGAGATTGGATTTCACCCATTTGGGATTGCAAGAGCTGAGTTGACCATTACTAAGAACCATAGTGTAACCTAAATTTTCTTTTCAAGGACTATGTGCATGATTGGAAAATATTTTGAGAACATACACAATAGTGGTTCTAGGGATTAGATTCATACTAAGACACTATTCTTTTTTATTCACAAGGTTTCTTTGTCCCTTGCCCATTTCTTGTAGATGTTTCCTTGAACCCCCTTAGTGTTATCTTATGTGCCTGCTTTATGAAAAAAATCTATTGATGCATCTAGTTGGTCAATTAAAATGAACAAAAAAACTAAGTTCCCAAGTTGAAACCTTTCTCAATTTTTTATTCTATCATTTCTAGTCCTCCTTGGTTGATCTAGGTCAAATTAAGTTACTTACCCCACTATTGGAAGATTTTTTACACCTTGGATTATTGTGTTTTAAACTCTTGAATTAGTAATATTTGATTTTATGAGTGACCTTGCTTGTAGTTGGTGAGTTAGAAACCATCCTTGTTGAGAAGATAAACCTTTAGATTCTTTGATAACACACTTGGAGAGTCTTAGTAATGTCTTGTCCATTCGCTTCCATTCAAATTCAATTTCAATTAATTATAATTTGGATAAATCATCTTCCTGATCCATATGGGCTAAGGTATTCACCCAAAAGTAGTGGGAACCTCTGTGTCAGTGTTGGTTTATGCATTGCAAAAATTCTATCTTATCATCTCTCTTTTGGACAAGTGAGTTCTTTTACTATCCTAGTTTGGTATTAACATTTCTTAGGGTTATCCTATCAACTAGTACATTTTCATTCATGCTAGATACAACAAGATATCAATGGTGTAGGAGCACCCCATCAAACTAAGTAGTCATAAGGTCTTCTCCCATCAAAATAAATAGTTCTAAGTTCTTCTAGGCCTTTTCAAACTTGATTCTAGCATATTTGGTTATTTTTTAGGCTTTCTTGCATTATGATCCTATTGTGTGAACCCTTGAACAACTTTTGGTATTTCTACAAACCAGTTGTTTCATGAGGTCACAAGGGTCTAGTAGTCTCCTAGGCTCTTGTTAGAAGTCTTAGGAGGTGTTAGACTCTTTTAGAAATCATAATAAAGTCATAAAAAAAAAAGTTACATAACAATAGCAATAATGCAACATTTATGCTATAATAAGGATTTTTGTTTCTAATGGTTCCCTCCAATAGTAAAAACCTTCAAAATTTGGTTGGACCAATTGGAGGAAGGTCTTCATAATCCCTTTTAGGTATTTGGAAGAGATACATTGTAATATTTTTCTTTGAAATCAATAAAAACCATCATTTTGCCTATAAAAACACTATTTTCTTATTCATAGTATGAACTATATAGATTAGGGTGGTTGGAGAGTGATATTTTGTTGAAGCTTGTTGAATTACCTTTCTAATGAGCCTACATGAGCTCTTGAATTGTCAAGAGATTGGAGATAGAAGAGTTTTTTGTGAAAATTGCTCTCAAACCCTAACTACCTAGGGTTTTGAAGGAAAATGGAAATTTCTCCCATTTCCACCATTGGAAAAATCTAATTTTCTATGGAATGGGAGGTTTTCAAGTGTACTATAATATTTTTGAGGTTTCAAGATAGGAGAAGATGGTGGCCATATTGTACATGCACAAATGAGTTGGCATCCTCATGTGACAACTCTGCTGCATTATGAAATTTGTTGATTTGCATGCCTCGAGGTTTGAGCTAGTGGGTGAAACCTTGGAATTTATCTTTCCTTGTCCTAACCTAACTATCTAATGCATTGGTTTGGTCCATTTCATTATATGTTTCGTAATTCCTTTGTTAAAGTGACCTAATTGGGGGCTTTTAGGCTTGTTAAGCATTGCTGATTTGGAAGGTCAAAAAGTGACTTCAAAACTTGTCCTTTTGGGGGTATGAAAAAATCAATAAAGGGTGTTAGGAATGCTGGTTTGATCATAGGGTCCTTTGGAGGATTTTTTACTTGTGGCACAAATTGCTTGTGGAAGGGCTACTAGCCTTATTGCTACATTATTAGGAAAGGGTAACAAAAATTGTGTTTGGATTGCTATTAGGCCATGATTCCTTGGTTTTGGTGTTGTATTAAACCCCTTGACATGCTGATAGATCTATTATGTGTGAATACATCATTTTTGGGTAATAAGTCAAGTTGCCAAGTGTGAAGTTGAATGGATTAGTAATGATTCATTAGTGTTATTCTTGTATTAAGGTGTAGGAGTTTGGGTGAATGGTTAGTCTAGTTGGATTAGTGTTAGCATAACTTAGGATTGTGCTTGATAAACCCTTACCTCTGCATCAATTGGTATCAGAGCCTTAAGATCTATAAGGCTTGAAGTTTTTCATCATGTTTGAAGAAGAAGGAGATGGATTGTCATTAAGGATGACAAATGTTGAGATTGTGAAGTATTTGAGGGAGAAAAAACAAAAGGAGACTGAGAAAAGAAGTAGGGATGATCTCAAAAATACTGAGATAATGCAGATGAGGGATGAGATAATTAGGCTTAAGGCAAAGCTTGGGAAGAGCAATGGGAACTCTGGTGATCTTGAACACAGGATTGATGATGAACCCCTTTTGGAGGAAGAGGAAGAAGAATTCCCTCTAGATCAGAGGCTACTTGTGAAGACTTTGAACTCCATGGAAAGGAGATCCTTGGATGCTAAGTTTGATTTTCCCACTTATGATGGGAAGATGGATCCTGATGCTGCTGTGGATTGGGTGAATGGCCTAACTAGTTTCTTTGATTGTGAAACTATCCCTAAAAATTAGAAGGTTAAGATAGACAAGTTAAGGCTAAGAGGGTCTACATTGGCATGGTGAAACTTTATCCAAGATGATAGGGTAAAGAAAGGAAAAAATTAGGTCTCCACATGGAAGAAAATGGTGGCCTTGCTTTGAGAAGCCTATGTACCTACAGATTATAAAGTGTAACTCCATAAAAGGAGGATGGGATTGAGACAAAAAGATATGGATGTCTCAACATATATTGAAGAATTCCACAATATTGTGATGAAGTTTGGTATTGTAGAACCAAAGAACTTGAAGCTTGCAAGGTATTTGCAAGGGCTAAAATTGTCAATTCAAGATGAATTGAGCCTAACCACCATAACTAATATCAAAAAATGTTTCATGTTGGCTTCCAAGGTAGAAAAAAGGTTGAAAAGGAGGAGTGAACAAGGTGGAAGAGGTAGAGGAAGGAATGATAGATCAAGAAAAAAGTCTTGGAATAAAGGGAAATCAGACATATCAAACAAGTTCTTTGATCAAGAGGCTAAAGAGCAAGGAGAATCTAGTTCAAGGGGACATGCAAGAGGTAGAAGATCCTTTGGCAGGGGTAGAGAAAGGTCTGATAGGCCTCCAAAGTGTTACAACTGCAATCAAATAGGCCATTACTCCAACAAATGCCCAAAGAAAGCAAACAAGAATGAAGGTGAAAGGAGAGCTCAATTGATCTATGAGGAAAGAGACCTCGAAGTAGAAGAAGGCATAACATTGATGATGAGACAAGCATTTTTATAAGTGCCACATACTCCAGAGCCTCCATAAAGAAAGAATTTGTTTACAACAAGAATAAAATGCTAAGGGAAGGTATGTAATTTAATCATAGATTCTGGTTCCACTAAAAATTTAGTTTCTAAGGAAATGGTGCAAAAGTTAGAATTGTTTAAGATGCCTCATCCTTTCCCCTATCATGTTTCATGGCTTAGTAAAGGTCAAAAAAAGCTTGTGACTGAACAAACCATGGTGGAATTCTCCTTGGTTGACTTTAAGGATACTGTCCTATGTGATGTAGTGGAGATGGATGTCTACCATCTGCTACTTGGTAGACCTTGGCAATATGACATGGATGCCACTTATAGTTGCTGGAAGAATACCTATACCATAATTAGGGATGGAAAAACTTATACTTTGAAACCCTTTCCTAATAAAAAACATGAAAATAAACCTTTAGTTATTGTGGTAAATGAAAAGGAGATGTTTGAAACCACTAAGGAATCAGATCAGGGGTATGTGCTGATCCATAAGCCAAGAAAGGAAGCAAAGTCTGATAAAGTTAAGCCAATTCCCAAAGAGGTGCAAAAACTTCTTGAGGAGTACCATGAGATAGTAGAAACTGATTTACCTTCTTTCTTGCCATCCATTAGTGATGTAAGTCATCAAATAGAATTTATACCTGGTACTTCCTTGCCCAATAAGGCCCCTTACAAAATGAAACCTACACAAAATGTTAAGATTGCTAAACAAGTTAGTGAATTGCTAGGAAAAGGTCTGATACAAAAAAGTCTGAGTCCTTGTGTAGTACCTACTATTTTGGCTCCAAAGAAGGATGGAAAATTGAGATTGTGTACTGATAGCAGAGCAACCAACAAGATCACTATTAAATATAGGTTTCCAATCCCAAGAATAGAGGATCTACTTGACCAACTAGGGGATGCTTCCTACTTCTCAAAAATAGATTTAAAATTAGGTTATCATCAGATAAGGATAAAGCTGGGGGATGAATGGAAAACAACATTTAAAACAATAGAGGATTTGTATGAATGATTTGCTATGCCATTTGGATTAAGCAATCCACCTTCAACCTTTAAGAGCTTAATGAATGAAAATTTTCAAGACTGCAATAGAAAGTTCTTGGTTATCTATCTTGATGATATACTGATATCTAGTTGTAGTTTGGAAGAGCACCTTAAACATTTGAGCATGGTATTCAAAAGGTTGCAAGAACATAAACTGATTATTAACCTTGAAAAGTGTACCTTATTGCAAAAAGAACTCACCTTCTTGGGATTTGTGATCTCTCAAGGCACTTTGAAAATGGATCCTTCAAAGGTTGAAGCAATAGTTAACTGGCCTCTTCCTAAAACACAAAATGATGTTAAAAGCTTCCATGGGTTAGCCACATTTTATAGGAAGTTTGTGAAGAATTTTAGCCATGTGTGTGCTCCAATTTTGGATACCATTAAAGGAGGAAGAAAGGTTAAATTTGTGTGGACAAAACAAGCCAATGATGCTTTGAATACCTATTGCTTGACTTTAAGTCACCCATTTTTTGGCAATATTGGAGTGGTATAGTCCTAATGTTAGTTTCATGTCTAGGTCTAAGTCCTTCATAGGTAGGCCATCCTTGTCAAGTTTCCCTCTTTCTTGCCTTCTCATTCATAAGCTAGGTGGTTGGTTTAAGTGTTGTCATGCTGGGTAGGTGATAGTTCCTACTCGACAAGGATATCATGTTTTATTGATGATCTTCTCAGATAAAGGATATACAAGTCTTTCTTATTTCAAAGATTCATGGAGCAGTATGTGCAATCTAGAAAGACATTTGATTACTAAAGGTTCTACAAATTTGGAAGATCTCCAGGTGATCAAAGTACCATTATATCTTATCTAATATCAATAAAGGTCTCATTTCAAATAAGTGACCAGATTTGAAGGGAACTTTTAAAGTTTAAAATGCATAAAAGACTAATCTTTTGAAAATTTCTCAATAAAAAATGGCTTTTGAAGAATGACACATTTGAAGAAGCCGAGCTCTTAAAAGATATAACTACTTGAATGTTACAATTTGTACATGTACTACATTGTTAATGGCACTGAAGTATAATTAGAAGCCACATCAGATATGCATTCAAAAAGATCTCATTTTTGGTTCAAGCTGTGGTTCTTGATTGAGTTCAAATACATACTTCATCTTCAAGTATATTTTGATTAGGCTTCATGGTGTCAAAGAAAATAGAGGGTAGTAATTGGAAAGATGCGATCTGATAAAGTTGTCATAGTCATATGAAGCCACGATGCAGAAATGGTCATTGAAGGCACGACACAGTCCAATAAAACATGATTCAACAGGCAGTAGAAGTCAATGTTTCACACAAATTGAAGCCATGAATTGATTTTCTAGGCTCATATGAAATCATTACAAGAAATGGTAGGCAAAATGATGAAGAAATGGAAGAGAAATTGCCTGGCGAGTTTTCAGATTTTGGCTTCTCCATTGTTTTTGTGCATCAACAGAGGCAAAAAACTGCCAATGATTTTCTGGTATTATATGACTTGTTCTCAAAAATGAATCACATGGGTCCTTTTAGAATCACCTGAAGAATATTTTATCTTTAGGAAGGTTGGTTTGAAATTTTCCATAAACACCTGAAGCAGAAATTTGAAAATCTGCTATGCCAAGCCTCTTTTGCACTTGGAATTCGAAATCTTGCAAACTCCATTTTCGATGATTTTTTGAGTTATTTTCAAAAACCAAGGATCTGGGTCCTCTTAAAATGTAGCAAGGAAGATTTCATCTTCATGAAGTTTGAGCTAAAAACATGTGGAAATTCCTTAGGTGAAAAATCCAGAATCGAGTTCTCCAAGTCCATTTTCACACTTGCAAAGACCGAAATCCACCGACTTGTATCTTCAAGGATATGAGTTCTTTTTCAAATCCATGCATCTGGGTCATTTTTGAATGTCTCAAGGAACATTTCTTATGTTGGAAGTTTGGCTTGAAAATACTATAGATGATTGAAGTGGAAATCCATGTTTTTGGTGCTCCAAGGCATGCCGACTGTAATATTTGAAATTATAATGGCAGATAAGGACCTCAAGAGGCAATTCTACTATCTTGTATGCTACACAAAAGCTGAAAGGTGATTAGAACATCAAATATTTGCAGACGTATAGCATGAAGTTGCTAAATAAATGAAGTTATCGATTTATTTTCTGAAGATGACTATTACGTAAAGGCAGAGTTGCAATGAGATGCTAATGTCTAAAAGATACACCCATGGCTATATAAGAAATGAATTAGTCTGAAGTATCATGGAGAACACGATTGAAGATCATAAGAACCCATGGTCACGAGAAGATAGCCATGCCTATCTATACATAACACACATCACATAGATTTGTGAAGCCACGAAGAGTGATCGAGACACGTTTTCTCTTCAGATGCTATAGGCCAAACATGTCTATTAAGGAGATGCATGGGATCTACCAATGAACGAATTCTGCGATAATGCTTGCGGATTGCTAAGGAACAAAAAACAAGTTTAGGGCAACCATTATTATGTTTCTAACTCATGGGGGCATGACTGGTAAATTGATAGCAAAATATAGGCTGCTTGTATCTATTCTTTCTATTGTGGTTCCCATCTTGACAATAGATTCTTTTTGGAGCAATTGTCAAAAGCATGATGTTGAGTAAGCATGAATGAAGATCCAAACATAGATAGAGAGGCATCTGACAACATTGAAATCAATGTCTTTCTTTAGAAGACATGCCAAAGATATTCATGGTAATTTTAAACACAATCAAGACAATGACAAGTGAGTAAGAAAGCCCTTGCCATGTGTCATAGGACATAAGATTATGCAGAGACATTCAACAATCATCAGTGAAGAAAATATATTTATTGAGGAAAGTTCAAGAGAAAAGCTAACAAGACATTTCTAATTCACATAGAATTGACTACCAAATAGAAAATTGGAAAGGCAAAAGATTTAGTTATGAAACTGAAAGGCCACCGTGAAAACTGAAGAGTCACATGGAGGGAAAATTGGATAGTGGCTGAAGGAGATTATTTATTGCAAATATTTTCCTAAAAAAAAGGAAGGAGGGGTTCTTCTTTTTCTGCATATAGTCAAAGAGCTGGAGTAGGGAGAGGAGCACATTTAATTTCTATAATTTTTGTTTCTTGCATTTGGGGGGTTTTCTATTCCATTTTTGTAATAGATTTGATACTGAGTTGTAAGTAATAATGATTAGAGCATCATTATTTGCTGTGTTCATAATAAAGAGAGATCTTTTGTTAAATCAGAGAGTTTAAAAGGGGTTTTTCTAATTATTCACAATCAGAGAGTTGCATTAATCAATTTTGGGCATTATCTTACACCTTAGAATTGGATAACAAATGTGTTGTGGATAAGAGGTGTTTGTAGCCATTTCTATTACAGGAACCAAAATAGATGACCTTTTGTTCTAATTTCATTTACATTGCATTTGCATTTGCATTTATTGAATTCATATTGCATCACCAATGTTGAGGAGTCATAAGATGTATGAGTTCTCAAAGTTGGCTAGGTTTAGGGTCTAAATTTTGCCTGAGTTAATCTTGCCTAGGATTGACTTGGTTTTCCTCTTTCATTCTCAGGTTAAGAATGCACCCAGTTAGTTTAGGAAATAAAAAAAATTCATTGCATATAATTTCATAAGGGAGCTGTACCTTCCAATTTAGAGGAAATCTATCAATCTCATGATAGATTATCCAAATGTTGGCATCTAATTGTTCTTTCAGATTTGGGCATTTTGAGAGTTTATTTAAAAGGAAAATCTATTTATGAACAATACCTTAAATGTGGGATTGCACAATATCCTATACTAACCCTCCTTGATTTCAACAAGGTTTTCACAGTGGAAACAGATGCTAGTAACCTAGCTATTGGGGCATTCCTAAGTCAAGACGGAAAACCAATTACATTTTTCTAAGAAAAACTAAATGATGCCAAGAAGAAATACTCCACCTATAACTTAGAAATTTATGCCATGGTTCAAGCTCTTAGAAAATTGAGACATTATCTCTTGCCTAAAGAATTTTTTGTCTTCATTGATAACCATGCATTGAGCTATTTAAATTCACAAGACAAGTTGAGTATCAGGCACCTTAAATGGATGGAACAATTGCAGGCATATTCCTTCAGCATTAAACATAAAAAGGGTCAAGCCAACAAGGTGGCTGATGAATTGAGTAGGAGGATCACTTTGGTGTAGAAAATTCAACTCCAAAGCATTGGGATAAGTGCTCTCAAAGACCTTTACAAAGATGACACTAATTTTGGCAATATTCATCAAGTTTGTACTACATTAGTGTGCAGGTATAACATTAATTTCTCTGAATATCTCATTCAAGATGGCTTACTTTTCAAGGGACATTAGTTATCTATCCCTAGGTGTTCAATGAGGGATAACATTATTAAGGAGAAGCATTTTGGGGGAATGAATGGCCATTTTGGTTTAGATAAAACATTAGAGGTAGTTAGGAGGTATTACCATTGGCCAAAGATACAAAATAATGTAAGAAAATTTGTGGAAACTTGTGTCATATGCCAACAAGCCAAGGGAACATCTACTAACCAAGGTCTTTACCAACCTCTTCCTATACCTTCTAGGTCATGGAAAGCTATCTCAATAGACTTTGTTATGGGACTTCCAAGGAAAAAATAGGGCTATGGTAACATTTTTGTGGTTGTGGACTATTTTAGCAAAATGACACACTTTATACCCTACAAGAGTACTCATGATGCATCACATATTGCACAATTATTCTTCAAGGAAATGGTTAGAATCCGTGGGTTGCCTGAGTCTATTGTGTTAGATAGGGATGCCAAGTTCCAATGTCATTTTTGAAGAACCTTGCATAAGAAATTGGGAATAAATTTGCAATATATTTTTTTTTATCATCCTCAAACGAATGGGCAGACATAGGTCATAAACAAAACAAATCTCTCGGTAATCTCCTTAGGTGTTTGACAAAATAATACACTCAGAGTTGGGATCTTTTGTTACCACAAGCTTAATTTTCCTTCAATGACTCCTTGAATAGATCCAAAGGTAAAAAACCCTTCCAAACAGTCCATGGCATTCATCCTAGGGGACCTATGGAGTAAGGGAACTTCCAAATGATTTTAAAATTAGTGCTAAAGGGAAAGAACTGATAGGGATGATAAAATAGGTGTAGGAACAAGTAAAGGATAGTTTGAAGCAATCAACACAAAATTACAAGGCAATGGCAGATAAGAAGAGAAGGAAGGTTCATTTTAAGGTAGGTGACAAAGTATGGGCTTACCTGAGAAAGGAGAGGCTTCCCAAGGATCAGCACACCAAGCTTCAAATGAAGAAAATAGGACCATGCACAATACTACACAAGTTTGGTGACAATTATTATGAAATCAATCTCCCACCATCCCTTTCCATTTCTCCTATTTTTAACATTGCTATTCTAACCTCTTTTAAAGGAAATGCAGATATGATAGGTACCAATGATGAGGAAGAGTCACATGTTGATTGGTTGCAAAAAATCCCACCAAGCCAACCCCTTCAATTGGAGAAGATCCTTGACACTAAAATATATAAGAAGACTAGGCACAAAAATTATTTGTAGTACCTTGTCAAGTAGAAAGGTCTTCCTAACATTGATGCCACTTTAATGATAGAGCAAGACATCATCAAACATGGTTACACTTTAGATCAACTAGCCTCAAGTGTGAACTTGAGTTTCAAACAGCCTGGGTAGCATGGTGCAAGAGCACCCCATCAAACTAAGTAGTCCTAAGGTCTTATCCCATCAAACTAAATAGTTCTAAGGTCTTCTAGGCCTTTTCAAACTTGATTCTAGCATATTTGGTTATTTTTTAGGTTTTCTTACATTATTATCCTATTGTGTGAACCCTTGAAACACTTTTGGTATTTCTATAAACCAGTTGTTTCATGAGGTCATAGGGCTCTAGTAGTCTCCTAAGG
Source organism: Cupressus sempervirens (assembly GCA_028749045.1). Lineage (NCBI taxonomy): Eukaryota > Viridiplantae > Streptophyta > Pinopsida > Cupressales > Cupressaceae > Cupressus > Cupressus sempervirens. The sequence continues at coordinate 703,327,154 of CM053784.1, forward strand.
TCTTGTTAGAAGTCTTAGGGGGTGTTATAATCTTTTAGAAATCATAATAAAGTCATAAAAGAAAAATAAGTTGCATAACAATAACAATAATGCAACATTTATGCTATAATAAGGATTTTTATTTGTAATGGTTCCCTCCAACAATCAAAACCTTCAAAATTTGGTTGGACTAGTTGGAGAAAGGTCTTCATAAGCCCTTATAGGCAGGTGGAAGAGATACATTGTAATATTTTTCTTTGAAATCAATAAAAACCATCATTTTTCCTACAAAAACACCATTTTCTTGTTCATAGTATGAAATCTATGGATTAGGGTGGTTGGAGAGTCATATTTTACTAAATCTTGTTGAATTAAATTTTTAATGAGCCTAATCTAAGCTCTTGAATCATTGGGAGATTGGAGATAGAAGAGTTTTTTGTGAAAACTGCTCTCAAACCCTAACTACCTAGGGTTTTGAAGGAAAATGGAAATTTCTCCCATTTCCACCATTGGAAAAATCTATTTTTCTATGGAATGGGAGGTTTTCAAGTGTACTATAAGATTTTGGAGGTTTCAAGATAGGAGCAGATGGTGGTCGTACTATACATGCATAAATGAGTTGGCATCCTCATATGACAACTCTGCTACATTATGAAATTTGCTGATTTGCATGCCTCGAGTTTTAAGCCAGTGGGTGAAACCTTGGAATCTATATTTCCTTGTCCTAACCTAAATATTTTATGCATTGGTTTGGTCCATTTCATTATATTTTTGGTACTTTCTTTATTAAAGTGACATAATTGGGGCTTTTAGGCTTGTTAAGCATTGCTGATTTGGAAGGTCAAAAAGTTACTTCAGAACTTGTCCTTTTGAGGGCATCACAAGATCAATAAAGGGTTTTAGGAATGATGGTTTGATCATAGGTTCCTTTGGAGGATTTTTAACTTGTGGCACAAATTGCTTGTGGAAGGGCTACTAGCCTTATTGTTGCATTATTAGGACAGGGTAACAAAAAATGTGTTTGGATTGCTATTAGGCCGTGATCCCAAGAGTAACCTTAGTGAGTTGAGTACACCCTTATCACATTCTCACTCAAATATGGATATGATTTATATAATGACTCAATGAGAGAAGAAATAAATGGATGAACACCTTGATGACATATTTGAAATATATTGAGATACTATTTTGTTTGGCAGTTCCTCTTATGAAAATCTACCAGTCTCACCCCTTCTCTCAACTAGATATTTGGATGCAAACCAAAGGGCTGAAAGAGATAAGAGACAAGTCTATCAAGAAGAACCATCACAACATGAAAACCAAGATGATGAACCTCATAGCACTCATGTGAATGCAACATATACCAATAACTTTTTAACATATTCAAGACCAAGTTTACTGCTCAAGACACCTTCAAGATACATGAGTGACAGACTTAAGACACTCGAGCATGAAAAGAAGGCCTTCCTAGAGGAAAAATTTGTGAAGGTAGAGAAATTTAAACATATTGAAGGGGAAAGACAAGCTTTGTTAGAAATAGAAAGGAAAAATTTCCAAGAGGAGCAAGATAGAATCTTGGCTCAATAACTTAATGGTCAATTTAACAACATGCATGTTGGTGGTGGAAACAACTCTCCTCCATCCACCCCTCCTAAGACTCCATGAAGTGGAAGACACTCAAGAACACCTTCATGATATCCTAGCCCTAGAGGAATATGGGCTTCAAGACATGATCATTATAGGAGACTAACACCTCCTAGGATTTCAAGACAACCTTCACAATGTGCTCACCATGGCTCATAGTATGGAGGAGGTAGTTCAAATTTTTACCATGGCTCTCAAGATTTCATGACAATGCAACAAAATTCTTCTTTCCAAGACCATTTTTTAAAGCTTTTCTCAACCTACTTATTTGGCAAAAAAGAAGGATTTTTTTTTTCTAATAACAAAGGGTATATCCAATGTATATGTACCTCTACAACTTGGAAATAAAGCAATAAGCAAAATATAGTGTTTGATGTCAAAAAAATTCTCTTATGTCCTCCAAACGTGATGATGGGCTTTATGGCTCGATTAGAGGCTCTTTGTAACATTTGGTCTCCAAGTGCTTCTTCAACCTACAAGCTCACAAAATACTCAAAAACACCTTAGATAGTTAGTTTGAACCTGTGAAGTGGGTCCCACCGGGCGTGCCAAAATGTATTGCATAAAAATGTAATAATAGAATAAACATTAAGCAACTAACATATATTTCTACATGATCATGCAAACCTCAAAATATGGAAGATAAACATGTAAATAAGCATAACATGAAACCAAAATAGCACTATGTAAACTCACAAATCACCAAGGGGTTGATGATTTCCTTGCTCATGGGATGTGGTTGCTCACAATTCTTGTAGCATAACAATGAGGTAGATGGTGCTTGTGGAAATGAGGAGAGGGCTATCCTTTTATAAGAAATGAGATGAAATGAATGGCTGAGATTGAATGCAAGATGAAGGGCTAGGATTTCTCAAGATTGATGAGGTGTCCATGAGGTGGAGGCCATGTAGACTCCATGTGGATTAGGGTTTTTGACAATTCAAAGGGGGCAAGATGCTCACACATGTGAGAAACCTTTGATGGTGACATAATCAAGGGGTGTGAGAAGCATGGCTTCTCACACATGTATGAGACAACTTGACTGTCATGCAAGAGGACAAGTGGAAGAGGTGTGAGACACCTTGACTCTCATGCAAGAGGACAAGTGTGCAAGAGGCATGGAAGAAATGAGGGATGTGGGAAGTGTGAGCATTCCTCACACATGTGTGAGCACACACTTAGGATTAAAAGGTAATTAGTTATGATGATTACAATGATTAAGGAAGTGGGCAGGTTTAGCATGATGGGTTAGGTTAGGGTAGTGAGGTTAGGTGAGCGTTTAAGTTAGGAGCCATGTGCTCAAATAGGATTAAATATAATATTTAATTCCAAGGGGGTTTAGGAAAGGGATTAATTAAGTAAACGAAGTACTTAATTAAAGTGAATGGGTTAGGATGCAAGTGGGAAGGCTAGGATTTAAATAAACCTTAGTTTATTTAAATCAAGGAAAGGCAAATATAATTAAATAAATGTAAAATTTATTTAATTAAGGTAGGGGAATTAAATAAATAATGAATATTTATTTAATTTTCTAGTAACTAGGATTTGGACAATTTTAGGTGTCTACACTTTCATTTTGGCCTTCACAAACTTAACCCTCTCTGGGTCCCTGATATCCCCATATGAAAAATACTCTTCTAGTTCATTGATCTAATCAATCAACTCATTAGGGTTTAGAGTTCCTTAAAACATACCCACATCAATTTTAGGTCTTTTTCCAAGCTTAGAAATAGACCTAAAAAGTCTCTCCTCTACCTGATTTAGGACTTCCTCATCACCTTCCCCTTCCTATCCAATATTTTCTTCTTCTTCATTTTCTTCCTCACTTTCTTTGCCTATGACAACATTCATTCCTCTACGGATCTCCTCTTGCAATGCTTGAACTTGTCTCTAGAGGGCTCTAACCTCTAAAGTAACAACTCTAGCCCTTCCACCATGTTCCCTTTATGGAGGTATCTTCTTGTCTCAAACCCACAACCACACAGTCTTGGTACAAACTACCTCATAGTCAACACTCTATCTACACATTGAGGAAAACCTGCTTTGATACCACTTGATGGAGACACAACCCAAGACCAGAATTAGCACAACCGAAAAATGGGGAAATGTTATTAATAATGAAATCTTCTACTACATTCAATACAAGGAAAACAAACCCAAAGACATGCCCTATGGGCTTACAATAGACTGAATCTGGAGAGAAATTCTCCTCACAGTGCCTTCTCCCAAAACTCCTCTAAGTACTGCCTTTATAATGCCATAAATGTTCTTAAATAGACTCCCATTCATTTAGGGTTAGGAGTACATTCTAGAATATGCTAGGTGGCATCCACTGTCAAAATAGAAGGTTCTAAAAATCTCGTTAGAAGTCGATGTAAAATTAGAAGAATCCAGAAATGGTAGCCCAAATTCTAGGAGGCCTAACTTTTGAACTAGGACTCTGATTGACGAACTGTTTACATTTTCAGAAGGTTCTCAAACCACTATATAGCCCTATGGACCAGATTTTCTTTTCCCCCATTTTTTGGGCCCGTATGAGGCCATTTAGTGCCTCAAACTTGACTTTGAAGTGCTCTTACGAGGCCTTCAGGAAACTTAAAACTGTAATAATTTTCTAACTCTAAAGCCTTTTGACCTGATTCTTTTTCTAGAGTGCTTTAAATTACAAGTATAATCATCCCTCTAAATTATAGCCTCTAGCTCATCATAATTTTGGCTTGATTACAAAGTAACCCATTTTTTGCATTTACACATATCCCAAGGTGCTTAAAAACTCTAACCCAAAAAACTAATAGTGGAATTGTGAGAGTTGGAACCTTTATTTGACCCAAATGAGTATCTAAAAATGAAAACACATCAAATAGAAACTATCTCTAAGCATATTTTTGGGTGATACAGGATTGCCCTTACACCACTGGATGCTCCTGCATTAGTGGGAGATCTTGTACTACAATAAAATCCTAAGAATAAAAAATAGAGGGATCAAAAGGGGAAATTTGAACCGAATTGGCTTGGACCTTACATCATTACAACAACTTTTATGTCCAGTGCTTATTTATTGTCTATAGAAGAGGGAGAGCAACTCCCTGATCCTATCAATGCCTTGCACCTAAAGAAGTTTTATCCATGATGCCCAGGAAAATCCTTGTATATATTTATTGATCTTAAAAAAATCTAAAATGATATATTTCAAAAATCCAAAAAAATGATATATTTCAAAAAATCCAAAAAAATGATATATTGTCAATTTTTTTTAAAATTGGAAAATTTCCTAAAAAAATCATTATCCTAGTGAAAGCCTAGCAATAGGTGCTTTGATGTATCTCAAAAAAAAATTATATATTCCAAAAATACAAAAAAAATCAAAAAATTACAATAAAATTCAAGTGGTGAAAACATGGAAATAGACGACACTTGAGGCCTTTGTACCCCTATTTCTTAGCATGTGTCCTCAACACTTAGATTTTCTCTATCATTCCTTGTCCTTGTTTCCTTGGTTTGGAATTGGTCTTTGTCTTTTTCTAGGGGGAATAAATATGTTAAATTTGGTCTCTTGGATGCATTGGTCTTTAGGACACCTCATAAGCGGTGTTTTTCAACACCACTCTAGCTGTATTTTTCAATACAACCCTTGACATCGAGTGTTTTTTTAACATTTATTGGTCCTTATCCTTAGAACTTAGTATTAGTTAACACGCTTAGATTTTTAAAGACAAACATTTAATGCTTGAGCTATGCCATGATCGTTTCTTTGTGTGTTAACTATTATTCATTTTTGTTAAGTGTTCTTGTCTAAAAAGTCTTTTTGATATGCATAGCTAGAGGACTTGGGACATGGGGCATATTTTTATTTGCTTTCTGCTTGTGGGTGTCATCTTAAAACTCTAGAGTGTCTCTTGTTGTACCCTTGAAACACTTAGGATATTTGAGGTATCATCCTTGATTGCTTTTGCACAACCATTCTTATGTTCATCCTGACATCTATGTCTTGATGCAAGCTTAGTTTTGCTACATTAAATTGGGTAAGCTAACATCAAAGTCATCTTGATCTTTATGTATTTGATGCTTATGTTAGAATCTTTCCACATTCCAATTTGATATAAATCACATTCATATCTTCATAGTTACACTTGTGACTAGTGATGATTGTGTGATTTTTTGATGTCTATTAATAATGGCCCAATGATGAAAATAAGTTCCTTAACATTCTCTAATGAATGACGAACACAAAATCCTATGTTACAGTTGCTCTATTGTAAGTACACCTTTACATTTTCATGTAGCTTGCATTATTAGACTTCATTTTTAGGTTGCATTATGAGTTCGAGAGGGTTTCCCTTCATCTTTCTTATGGACTTTTAATCAATTGTGGTCATGTCTTGATCTTCATTTCCTTATGTGATCTCAATCAAAATTTTCTATCTTAAACAATTGATTGATTTTGAGGTGTTCTCTTTCTTCTTTCCATTTCTTTCCACCTCTTTGAAACTTCTATCTTCAATTTGCTTTCACCCCACTTCTTCTCTTATAATTCAACTCTAGGGCATAATCTTTTATGCTTGATGATCTACCTGGTTCTGTGATCCTTATATTTTTCATTTTACATCAAGAACCTTATCTTTAGTTTGATTTGATCAAATTTACCAATTTTCTATTTCTCTTGTATTTCATTTTGATTTCAATCATGAGGGGGAATTACTTATTAAAATTCAATCCTTGATTCAACTTTATCAATCTTTGTTCTGCCTGGGACAACCTTGCCTTTGTCAAGACAAAATTGTTATAATTTTTTTATTCTTGTCCTGATGTGTTCCCAAGTTGACCGCACATCTGTGTTGTTTTTTGATCCCAAATCAAACTCACATGTCAATTGCATTCTTTGACTACATGTGTTCTCCAAATGATCACACATTAGTCAAAGAAGGGCAAATGCGTGCACCCTAAAATAGTTGCCTAGACTATGGGCCCCAATTCTTCAATTTACCAATTTCTTGAATTAATTTATCAATTTCATGAATCAATGCATCATAATATATTATTGAATCAATTTAAATCATTTTCCTTGATCAAATTGCAATTAATTTAATTATTTCAATATTTCCTAAGGTTTGATCATTTCATTAATAATCTTATTTAATTAAAAGAAACATTCTTTTTGAATAAATAAAATAATCTTCTTTAATTAAAAGAAAATCTCTCTCTCTCTCTCTCTCTCTCTCTCTCTCTCTCTCTCTCTCTCAATTAAATAATTTTATCTTATTTAATTAAAATCTCTCTTTTTATTAAATAATCTTATCTTATTTAATTAAAAGAAAACATCCTTTTAAATAAATAAAATAATCTTATTTAATTAAAAGAAAATCTCTCTTTTAATTAAATAGTTTTATCTTATTTAATTAAAATTTTTTTTTTATTAAATAATCTTATCTTATTTAATTAAAACAAAACATACTTTTAAATAAATAAAATAATCTTATTTAATTAAAAGAAAATCTCTCTTTTAATTAAATAGTTTTATCTTATTTAATTAAAATCTTCCTTTTAATTAAATAATCTTATCTTATTTAATTAAAATAAAATCCCTCTTTTAATTAAATAAATAAATCCCCACTTAAAACTCTCTTTTTGATGGAAAAAGGAAATAAATCAAGTAAGATTCCCTTTTTTTTGCACATATCTCTAAGTGGTGAGCTTTTTTATCTTACTTGTCTTTTGAGGCATTTATCTCACATTGCTCTTGTGAGAAGCCTCCCACCTCCATAGTTTCTTTTATAAGGAGCCCCCTCCTTCTCATTTGGATAGAAGTTAGTTGCTATAGTCTTGTTATGCTATAGGTTTGGAGATCTATTTTGGAGAAGGAGTTTGAGGATTAGAGTTGGAGCTGTCGGGTCTAGACATTGGAGCTTCATTGCGTCTTCTCCCTTATTGTTTTCTTCTCTCATGCATCCATGAATTCCATCATCATGCTTCATTCTTACATTTTCATAGTAGCTTAGAGTCATATTTGCTTCATAGATTAATCTTGCATTGTTATTTCCTTTCATAGATTATATTTTATTTCTTGCATTGCTTTGCATTGTTATCATTTAGATTAGCTTGCATCTCCATTTGCATATATATTTTCATCTTTGAATCTCTTATTTTATGGTGTACTTGCATGGGCACAAACTAGGTCAAACTGAGGGCCTCCATTACAAACCCTTACACTCCATGAATAGAGAGATATGAGTCACCATTTGAGATCTCATTCTTGAACCATCTTGGATATAATGTCCGATAGAAGTGTGTCAACATTTTAGCACACAATGGTATCATTGATGATGAGACTATAATAAGAAAAGTATTGAGAAGACTACTACCTATCTATGCTATTAGAGTTTTTTCCATACAATAACTAAGATGTATAGCTAGTAGTAATCTGATCCTTGAAGGATTAATAGGAAGCCTCATTGCTTTTAAACTCTCTAATTTTGATAATTTGAAAACTGAAATGTTGAATCTGCTTTTGAAGATATACTTTCATCAAAGGAACCTAAAGAGAAAAATAAAAAGGTCAAATATGTTTCTAGTGATAGTGATACATATGAAGAAGATGTAGAACAACTTGAAGCATTGCTAGTGAGGAGATTTCACAAAGGCAAAGAAAAATTCAAAGGTAAAGTACCTATCACATGCTTTAATTGTAATGAGGTTGGTCATATTTCTACTAGATGTCCAGAGAAGAAGAAAAATATAAGTGGACAAATACATAAGAAAAATAGATGAGTTCAACAAAGATTATAAAGATAAAGAAAAGAAGTCTTGCTATATTGCTAAGGAGGAAACAAATGATGGGTTTGATGACCACGATGATGAAGTGGTGTACGTTGCAATGTAGGATAATTCTGATGAGGATGAGCCAACTACACTAATATCTGATATAAGGTAAAGGATCAATCAAACGGACATAAAAGATCATGTGTGACAATGGTTATTATATAGAAGGACTTAACTATAACTTGTTGAGTATGTCACAACTGAATAGTTCAGGTTACATAGTTGAGTTTGAGAAGAAGACAACAAAGACCTATGACACTAATGGGAAACTAATTGGAAATGGTTATCATACTAGAGGTAATCTATTTTATCTTTACATGAAAGATGCTATTTGTCTTGTTGTAGAATTTGATGATGTGTGGCTATGACACAAGAGGTTATGTCATGTCAACTTTGATAACTTAGTGAGTATTAGTAAAATGAAAAGAGTAAGAGGTTTTCCTAAACTGAAGAAACCTAACAATATGATTTGCAAACAATGTAAGTTAGGTAAGATGACAAAATCTAGTTCTAAAATTAAGACTCACACCTCTAAAGAAATTAAAGAATTAGTTCATACTAATTTATGTGGACCAATTGATGTGCAAAGCTAAAAAGCTGACATGATCATTATCCTACTTGTTGATGATTATTCTAGGATGATGACAGTTATGTTTCTGAAACAAAAATATGATGCTTTCCAAATCTTTAAGTGGTACTTAGCTAGAGTTGAAAAGGAGATAGACAAAAGATTGAAATGCCTGAGATCTAATAGAGGTGGAGAATATACATCAAATGATCTTGATATATTTTGTAATGATAGAGGAATCAAGAGATAGACTTTTGCACCTAAAACCCCTCCACAAAGTCAAATTTCTAAAAGGAGGAACATATCTATAATGGACTATGCTAGAAAACTCATGATGGGGATGAATGTTGCTTTGAAATACTAGAGAGAAGCTATACTTACAATTGTCTATACCCTGAACCTTGTACAAGTCAAGAAAGGTACTCATTAAACACGTTTTGAACTATGGTATGGATACTCACCCAATGTAAAATACTTTAAGTTATTTGGAAGCAAGTGCTATATTCTTAAGGATTTTAGGAATAGTAAACTTGATACTAAAAGTGAAGAACTTATATTCCTTGGCTATTCCACAAGAAGTAAAGCTTATAAGTGTTTGAATACTAACACTAAATAAGTTGTGGAAAGTGCAAATGCAAATTTTGATGAATATATAGAGGTATATGAAGCTGAAGCTATGAAGGAACCTAAAGAGTAAAAATATTTTAAATACTTTTATGAAGGTATGCCTCTAATGAATTTGGTATAAACCAAGTTGGAAATAACCAAGAAGTTTCAATGACTATCGAGTCACATACAATGAATGCTGAGTTTCATTCAGGAACCAAGTTAGTTTTAGGAATCGAGTTGTAGACAAAAGTTGAGGTACATTTTAATTTTGAGATAAGTTTACTTGAAAGCAATGCTGATTTACCTAATAGAGAGGTTCATATGGATTATGAAGTTGATAGACTTATTGAAGAAAGAAGAGAAGAGCCAAGATTGTCAAAGTATGTCAGAAAAAATCACCTTGTTGAAAAAATTATTGGACATAAAGAAGTTAGACCAATGACACATAATAGGCTAAGAAGTGATTCATGGTTGTTGAGCATGCATGATCCTATGACAGTGAAATATGCCTTAGAGAATAAAGGCTGGAGTAAAGCCATGAAAGAAGAGATTGATTAGATTGAGAAGAACAAGACATGACTTTAGTACCCAGATTAGAGGAAAAGAATGTGATTGGAACCAAGTGGGTGTATACAAACAAGTTAGATGAGAATGGTGAAGCCACAAGAAATAAGAAAATATTAGTTTGCAAGGGGTATACATAAGAAGAAGGAATTGACTATGGAGAAACATTTTCCCTAGTTGCAAGATTGGAAGGAGTAAGAACTCTACTTTCTTACTCTACATACAATAGTTTCAAAGTTTATTAGATGGATGTGAAGTCAACATTTCTGAATGGTATATTAGAAGAACAAGTTTATATAGAACAACCTAAAGGATTTTTTGATCCAAATGATAAGAACATAGTATGTAGACTACACAAAGCTTTATATGGTCTAAAGCAGGCCCCAATAAAATGATATGAAAGGCTTCACAATTATCTTGTGAAGATTGGTTTTGACAAGACTGATAATAACAACGACCTATACTCAAATACAGAAGGAGGTAAAGGTATTTTACTAGCTGAATTTTTTGTTGATGATATCATATTTGGAGGCCAAAATGCATTATGTAAGGTATTTGCAAATGAAATGAAAAAATAATTTGAGGTGTCTATGTTTGGAGAGATCAAGTACTTTGTTGGTTTGCAAGTATATAAGATGAAATATGGTATTGTTGGAAATAACAATGGGAAAGTAAACTTTTGGGGGCAAGGATTTTTTTAGTGGCAATTAGTCACCAGTTGGCAAATATGTCCCGATCGGGCTATAGTAATTGGCAAAAAAAAAATCGTATGCTAGTTGACAAGTTCGCTCAGATTTTATAAAATACTCATATAGTGGTCAAAATGTTCGCCACTATTATTATGCAATTTCAGTTTGGTAGGCAGGTTCTTCACCCATATTTCTCTTTAATGTTTACTCTTATTTGCCATGAAATTAATTGAGTGTCTCTTTTGACTATCATCATTCGCCAAATTCCCATTTTCCTATGTGAAATTTTTATTTGTCCTAGGACCCAATTCACGATGCATCACACACAATGGGGTCCCAAATTCCTGCCCTATTCACCCACTTGATTACTTGAAATTATGCGAGCTTCACCAAATATTAGTTCTTATCATATGTAACGGTTGGCCCATTTGCCAAAATGAAAATGATTTATTTGTAGTTGTCTATTTAACACATATGAGTTTCATTATTGAAACATGCCGAAAGAAGGAGCCTTCTTCATAGTATTGCGATTAATAGAGAACCGAAACGACTATGACTATGAGTTCATAGTATTTTATTGCAGCATTAATTTGATGAAGATGTCACAGTCAAATTTAAATAGGAAGAGGAGTAGGACTAATGAAGGTGGAGATGTCCAAGAGAGGCCAACAAAATGCAAAAATATATCTTCATACTTTGGCAGGGGAAGAGACAACAATGTTGGTCAAAGTAAGGAAGGCACATCATCAGAGGAGCCTGTACAATCTCAACCTACACAGGAGTCCATTCAACAAATTGGGGAGCCTAATAAATCTGGTGATGGAGTTGCAGAACCTGATATCTCTAATGAAGATGACCTTGAAGAAGAATATCTAGTAAATAACCAGTACTAGGACGAATCAATCGACTTCAATGATGATGATGGTGTAATTAACAGTAATAGTGACAGTAAAGGGAGAGGAAAATTGAAAGAAAAAATTGATTGTCACTTGGAGATGGCTAGGAGATTTAAATTTGATTGGGCAAAAAAGTATCCATTCATTGAGCTTGTGGACAATCCAATTGTAGGTGAGCCACCAATAGAATGTAGATGTGCAATTTGTAGTTGGAAGTATAAAAAGGAAAAGTGGGTGTAGCTTAAACTAGACACCATAGAGAAACATGTTGGTAAGATTTACAAAACCTCAACTGTAGATGGTAAGGAAATAAAAGTGGTAAGATATAAAACAAAGGAGCAATGTCAACATAAAAGGAATGTTGAAGAATATTATATGTTTCAAAAATTTTAGACGAAGCTTGGTGAAGTTCAAGGTTCTATTAATGCTATTTTTGCAAAAGCAAGTGAAGTAGAAGAACGTGGAAAAGCTGTTCAATTAAGTAATGTTTTCTATATTTTGAGCAGAGGGCGTCCAATGATAGACTATCCAAAAATGAGTGGTTTTTTACACTTTTTGAAAGTTCCTAACTATTCTGTCAGTCATTGGTTGATAAACAGTGGATGGGAATGGGCAAGTTGTATTGTGTAGGTTGAAATAGAGGATGTAAAAAAATAAATAAAAGAGTCAACCTTTATTGCATTGTCCTTATACAAAGTTACGACAATAGATAATATGTCATGGGTATGCATGCTTGTTTATACTATACAGAATAATGTCTGCCAACCACATCTACTATATGTTGCTAAATTTAGAGACAATGCGATAGTAGAAACTTTATTTTAGTTAGTAAAGAGAAATTTAATTGAATATGGAGCTATGGATGAATTGAAAATAGCAAGGAAGTTGGTTTGTGTTGGAGCAGATGGAGCTTTAGTAATGCAAGGTCAAAGGAATGGTCTTTTCACAAAGATGCAGGCTTCTTGTTCACCATATGTTGTTGCCATTCATTGTATGGCCCATAGGATGAATCTTGCTTTTAGAGTTGTGAAGAAGTTTCCTTCAGTAAACAAGGTTGAAGATTTAGTAAGAGAGTTGTATGCATATTTTTATCAAAGTCCCAAGCATTTTAGGGAACTTCAGCACTTTGCTGATGGAATTACTGATGGAAACAAGCTTCTAAAAGATGTTGATACCAAATGGATCTCTTTGGATGGACCAGCGCATCAAGTATTTTCTGAATATTAAACTTTGATTGGACTAATGTACGAAAATTGGGACAATGCAGAAAATTAGAGATGTGGCGACCTGCTTTAGAGGTTAAGCAATATAGAGACACTTTTGACTTTGGCATCTCTTCTTCCCATGCTAGAAGAAATGAGGTTAATTATGAAAAAACCCCAGCAAAGAGCCATGTATATTGCAGAATATGCTCAGTTGCGTAAAATGTCATGTCGAGCCCTCGATAGTCTCTATCGTACTAACCTAAATTTATTCGATGATAGATTTAATGACTGGTGGAAACTAACAGATTTGGACAGTCCTGATAATTATTTAAAGATTGTTGAAAATGGAGATTTATGTGTCTGTGTAAGGGGATTTCAGATACCAATGTACTACAGTGCCCCAAACAAGTGAGCTACAAGAGTTACAAGGGAAGAGTTTACCAAGATCGTCGAGTCTATAGCATCTACTGCAAGGGACATAGCCTATAGAGTTTCCTCTAAAATAATATCATGTTCCCATCTGATCAACTTCTTGAGGCCATGGCAATTGTGTTTCCTCAATATTGGTCCTTCAACAATAAGGAAGATTATCGTAGAAGGCTATTGATTTTGATAAAGGAATTTTGCAAATCTATAGAATTCAATGGAGTGACTATCAACAAAATATTAGATGAGGGTCTTCTTAGACAACAATCAGGAACCTTTGCAAGGACCATGAAGCATCAATATCAATTAATGCATAACCCACATGAAGAGGGCTCGATAGCAAAGCTTTGGACAAAACTAAAATAGAGCACATTGTTGCATGAAGAAATTTTAGAGTACTTCAAGCTTGCTGATCTATGTCAAACCATGATATTGGGTTCAGTGGAGGATGAGAGAGTTTTTAGTGCTTTGGGCTTCCTAAAATCAAAGCTAAGAAACAAACTAGACAAGAATTTGGAATCATGCTTGAGGGTATACACATCTAGGTATAATGTCAATACTTTTCCTTTTCAAAAAGCAATGGAAATCTGGAAGAAAAGATGCAAAAGAAGAGGGGTGGGACTGGGCAACACCATTAACCAATCTCCTATAGTGACTCCAAGTGGGACAAGTATAGTTGGTAGTGGCATTGGCCATGGGATTGGGAGTCATAGAAGCGGAGGTTAGAGTGAACTTGAAGTTGAAGAAGACACAAATAAAAATGAAGAGAACAATGAAGCAACTAGACTACCAGAATTGGATGATGATGACGACATAGAGATGAATTGGAAAATTTAGGAAATTTTTGCTAAATTAGTAGTGGCAACCAATAGGTATTTTTCGAACTTATTAACTACTATATGATATCCTATCATTCAATTTTCATTTAAAAAAAGAAAAAAATTAGAATGTATTATGTTTCATCATTAAAATTTGAGAACAAAGAGTATTATTACTGTAGAGTGTAGTTTATATCATATCATCAATGATCATTCATATTTGAATTTGAAATTCCTGAATGAAATTTTGTTTTATATTTTATTCATTTATTCAACATACATTGAATTGGAAAACATGAAAATTAGATAGAATCATAGATTCAATTCCACAATTAATAATTATTAATGGTTTTCATTTGCAATATTTAGCTAATATGGTACAATTCTTGTAAGCCAATGACCCTAAATTCCCTTTTATAGAAACAAGGGAGAAACAACAGCTTCAGGTCAATTTGCCTAATGTGAAGTCTCAAAATCTAAATCAGTAAGACATCTACAAGTCTACAACATCTCTACAACTTTAGTTGTACATTTTTGCATTTGACAGGCTGGTTTAGTAAATTAGCAATTTTAGCATAGGCAATAGCATCTACAAGACTACAACATTGATCCTATTCAAAAAAAAAAGTTCAAACTTGTTACTTTAAACTCAATTCTAGAGTCTAGACTGTAGTATGTAGGATAATATGAAAGATATTCATATATAGTAAAGATATAGAGATGATTGAAACTGAAAGTACTTTCACATACAGACTATAAGTTTCTATAGTATGCTCCATTCTTCTTCAGTTGGAAGGGAATTTTTTTTGATGTTATGGTAAATAACTTGCATTCTCATCAGCATTCCGTACTTGGAAGAGCGAGTTTCAAGCAATGTTCCTTCCACTAGTGCATGCAAATTTGTGAATGTTTTGATGCACTTTGGAATGCCTTCATGAGTTTTGTCCTAAGGAAGGTTGCCCAAATCAGAGGTTATTTGGTCCTCCAACTTTTTTTTGTAAACTTCTCTTCCAACGAAACCTGTTGTTGAGAAATCAGGTCTAGGACTCGGTAAACCCAGAGATATCAATTTTGCTATTTTATTGTTCATCTTGGTGAGCTTTGGCCCAAATAAAGCAAGAACTTCTTCTGCTTCTGTTAGTTTTTGACATTTATGAAATACAGAGGTCGCCTTTATTATTGAACCAATGCGGTCCTGAATTCCCTTTTTGGCCAAATGCCTATCAGCAGTGCTATTGATTTCTTCCATAATTCGCTTTGCAATTTTCTATCTTTGACCAAAACTTTTGTTCTCCTCAAGTTGCTCTTTTAGCTTCCCAAAAACATTTGTGAGAGCTTCGTAGAGTTTGAACCAATCACACAACCTATCAGAAAAAGTCTTTATTTGCCCCCAGAAGTGATTTTTTATTTGCTTTACTGTATTATTTACATGGTCATTCAAGCCATTTTCATATTTTTTAATAGTATCATTTGCCTTCTTTAGGTCTTCTTTCATTTATGAGTACTAGTGTTCACTATGTTTTCTTATTTTCTCTGCTTTATTTTCCCACCCTTTTTCTTTCTCTTCCCACTCTTTTGTTTTTACCCTCTCATTTTCCAATTCTTTATTTAACTTATTGTTTACTTTTGAAACATTCTCCAAGTTTCTATATAACTTTGTTGAAGAGTCTTTTTTATCCTGAAGTTTTTTTTTTCATTTTTTCAAAATTTTCCCTTAGAGTTTTCAATTTTGCGTCCATTTGTTCTTGCTGTTCAATTGCTTCTTTAGAGCTAGGGGATGAATTTTTTTGTCCTTTTCTCTAATTCTTTGCACCTGTTTACTACTACTTTCTCACTTGCCTTTACATTTTCCAGGTCTGCCTTTAACTTATCTATTGTGCCCTGAAGCTTTCCTTTCTCTCTCTCCAACTTCATCACTAAACTGTAGACAACTTGGTTGGTCATTTTTGACACATTTATCTTGTCCACATTCTTAATTTTGGATAAATCCATTTGGAGGGTGCTAACTTGAAATTCAGATGGATCTAATTGACTTGCTGGTGGATTTTTATCTCTAGCTGGGGGCATAACAACCATGAATTCCATCATATCTTTATTTGGGTCATATATGGGAAATAACCTCTTGGTTGCAGGTTCTGCATCACGAGCTGCAACAATTGCTTCCATCTTCATTGTCTTACTATTTTGTCTATTCTTGTTTTTTGATTTTTCATAGTTAGTTACAAATTCGTTGTAATGAAAATTAGGATTTTGTGAGACAATTGAATGTTTGAATGGTGAAATAGCAGTAGCACTTGCTCTAATGTACGAGCTTCCACCAATACCATGACAATAACCAACACCTAGACCCATTAGTGGGGTTTGTGGACTATTCTGAGGGTTTTTTCCTGAAGGATGGGCAATTGTTGGACTCACAGTCACCATTGGCATTGTTGTACTAGTAGTACTACTAATACTTGTCATAACCTTCTACTTCTTTACACTTTCTTGATCTTCATGATCAAATTTTTTTGCATCTATATAAAATGTCCTTTTTGGACCACTAGTTCTAGTTGTACCCATGATATCTACAGCTGTGGGAGTGACAGTTGATTTGGATTGAATCTGAGTGCTTGGAAGTGGAACTGTAAATGAAGCAGGAACAAATTTAATTAACTGAGATGAATCCAATGTGGATGGAATTGACTGAGTTGATGATTGATCTCCATGCCCAAGGCCTAGTTTTTGACATGTTTTGGTGCTACAGCTGGTGATTGAGGTGGTAACCAAACCCCTTCTCCACTGGGACCTAGACCACCAGAACCTTGGTAGCCCATTTTTTCTACAATTTTTGCCCCTTTGCTATATAGAAGTTTGGTGGATGCATCAAATCCTCTCTAAATTTGTATACTGGATGAGGGATTCAAAGAATCCTGGTCATCATAATCATCATCAGTATCACTGTGATGTGCTTCAGGTGGATGCTCCTTATTCCACAATTTGTCAAATATTGCATCCTCTTCAACCTCATCATGATCTAAAGAGGTCTTTGGCTCACTGAGATTCTTCCTCATTTCCCAAAATTGATAAATTTTGCTTTGACTCCATCCAAAATCTATACATTCATTCATTAGCTCTTTTGGAATAGGTTTTGTAGATGGTTTATCAGCTTTCTTGTAGAAATTGGATGATGTCATGCCCTGCACTTTTCATTTTTGTTTGTGCAATGCCATTATTTGTGATGACAATTCCTGTATTGACATATTATTTTCAGCAGCATATTTCTCCATCTATTTTTTAACCTCCTCCCAGGAGTCCATGTTTTTAAATTTTTCAATCAAAGGCATACTTTCATGTTGATATTTGCTTGCAGAAGTCCCAATGCCCTTAAGTCTTGCTCCAATCATGTTTAGTGGGGATCATACTGCCAGTGACTGTCAACATCAAATCAAAAAATTGAAAAAAAGGCTTCTGCCACTTTGAATCCTCTTCTCTCAAATGCAAACCCTCCAAAGCAGAATGTCAAGGAGGGAAATATCATTTTCTTTTGCTGACCATGAAAGAGTACATCTATGCTCTCCATTCGTTGTACACATTCCAATATTGGAAGTTTGTATGGTTCTACCCATGAACCGTAAAACCTTAACACAGTGTACTCTTCCATTAAGTACTAGTCAGCCAATTGTAGTTCACTTCTGAGTTGAATGCAATTTCTACAAGTAACATGCAATCTAGACATTGGAGTGTCTGTAATTTTATGGTACATTGGTGCCAAAAAGAAGTCTACAAAATTGTTGTAGTTCATTCTATTATCAATCATCCTTATCTGAGGTGTCCACTCATATATTGGATTTTGGCCTTGAGTCTGGTTGCAAAGCTTGTTTGCCTCAAATAATGGAGGATGCTTTGCTAGGAGAAGATAGCACAAGTAGGTTATGAATCTAAATGTCTTCTCTGAACCTCTTTGAATAATTAGTAATTGATCTTGCATGCAACAAACAATGTGCTCAATAAAATGATATCTTACTGGTTCTTTTTAAAAATTAATATGATAAAGCATTTCAAGAATGCTGGCATCCACTTGTTTGTTACTATCCAATCCCAAACAAAATGCTAGCAAGGAAATACTATCCTGTGCCCATGGCACAAAAAATTCAAAATCATAAGGAGGCATGTGATTTGGACTTAGCCTACAATTGCTTGTTATTCCTCTGATATAAGAATCTCTCTATTCTGCATCTAATTTTTCATAATCACCTGCCAGCTTTCCCAGGTCAATATGTATGTTTGACTGTTGTTGTTGAAACCCTAGGTTCAACAGACTAGCAAATTCACTCTCAGTTATGGACAAAATTTCCTCTTGAGTAATTTTATTCACAATTGCTTTTCTATTTTCATCATAATTTTTGGTGCAGAGCATAACAATTTCTGGGCAAGGGAATACTTGAGGCAACGCCATGTGTGCTGACCTAGCTACCCACAGTGCAATTTTATTTGCAGTTGCATTTACACTAGGGTTAAATGAACAAAATTTTGAAGCCTTATTTGGATCGTTCCACTTGTTTTCAAGTGCAAATATTATCTCCATTATACCCTTATTTCCATGAATAACAGGATCATGTATATCATGGAATAAATTACTGAAACTTGGTGTTTTAAGCATATTGTGGAATTCTATAATTTTGCCCATGTTATTCTTGGTTTTTGTTTTGCCCATCATGGTAAATATTTAAACACAACTACAAGCCTACAGGGGTGATTCAAAATTAAAACCCTACAGACTAAATTTTTTTATATAATATAAACAGTAAAGTTGTAAAATTTAAAATGTGGGATGTAAATTTTTAGAATTTTAGTAGTTACACTTACCCATTCACATTCACGTTGCCCTTAGTTTTGATTTTTGCAGAGAGTTGAGAGACTGTAGTTTTTTGCTTTCCTCAGACCACAATCCTCAACCTAGAAATTAAGAATCCGTAACTTTGTTGCATTGTAACTTTGTAAATTATAATTTGTAACCCCTTTCTAATTTCTAAATCTGTAGACAACGTATAACTACAAAATTAAAGAAACTTAACATGGAAAAATTGTACAATCTGTACTTTATAGTCTATAGTCGTCACACTTATCACACAGTACACTTTCAGTTTAAATGTGAGTGGAATTGTGGACCACTGGCACTAGTTAGTAGTTACTACACACATGCTAAGTGTTAACTAACTCCTCATAATGTATTAATGTCATTCATAACATCACTGTTAATTGCAAGTGGAATGTGATTATGTCAATGTGTTAACTGAGCAATGACATGTGTCATTATTATGGGACCTATTTGAAATGACAGGGTTTCTTTTTCCTTTCATCCCGAAACTCAACTTCGGTCGTTAATCTATAAACATCCAATGGGACCGGTGAATGGTGTGGTGGCCCCGTGGGTCATGGGTCCCACTCCCATTAACCAAGCTAGTCAGGTATTAGGATGACTCACATCACGAGTCAGACGTGTCAGTGTCACGACATCACCAAATTGAAAGGACATTGTTATTTGTTGGTCGAATGAGGAGTTTAGTGACACGTGTCATGATTTCGGGATGCATTTGAAATGACAAAGTTTCTTTTTCCTTTCATCTCGAAACTCAACTTCGATCGTTGATCTATAAACATCCAACAACACTGGTGAATGGTGTGGTGGCCCCGTGGGTCGTGGGTCCCACTCCCATTAACTAAGCTAGTCAGGTATCAGGATGACTCACATCACGAGTCAGACGTGTTAGTGTCATGTCATCACCAAATTGAAAGGACATTGTTATTTGTTGGTCGACTGAGGAGTTTAGTGACACATGTCATGATTTCGGGATGCATTTGAAATGACAGGGTTTCTTTTTCCTTTCATCTCAAAACTCAACTTTGATCGTTGATCTATAAACATCCAATGGCACCGGTGAATGGTGTGGTGGCCCCGTGGGTCGTGGGTCCCACTCCCATTAAATTATGAGTATAGTTAATATATTATTAAATTATATAAAAGTAATGATGTATATTAATTAAAATAGTAAAAGAATATATAAATAAACATTATAGTATCATGCTAAATTAAAATTAGATGACATCCTAAAGAATATTTATCATACCAAAGATATTTATCAACTAATTATATATGAGATATAGATAAAATTGTATAATTTTTTAAAAAAAGAGTTAAATTGACTAATTTCAATTATTAAATTGTTTGATATATCTTGTTCAAGTGATAAATTCATCCAATTGCAGAAGCTGGACAATATTCTTAAGGTTAAATATAATGCATAAAAAAAACATAAATTAATTTAAAAATAACATTTATGCTTTAAAAAACCAAACACACTTAGAATAAATAAAGTTGATAAAATACCAAGCTAAATAATTTGAACTTTATTAAAACTGATACAAAATTAATATTATGTATTTAAAAGTATAAATTAAAAATATCAGTATAGTAAAAATTATATATGTTAAATAAATGTATAATCTAATAAAATTATATATATAAATAAAAAATAAAAGAAAATGTATTAAAAGCATTGGTTTAGATATGTAAAAATAAAAATAATTAAATTCTAATTTAAACTTATATACAAATTAAAATTAAAATAAATATGAAACTAAACTATATAAAAAATAATTTTTGAAAATTGACAATTTAAAAGAGTTAAAATGTCTATATTTGATTAAAATATCTATATTTGAATAACATTTTACAAATTACAAAGATAAACATCAATTAAAACTAATTGTCTTTTTTAAAAAAAGTTTATCCACTTGTCACAAATGTGAAAAAGATAAAATTGAAATTAATGCATTCATTAATAGAGGTGTTAGAAAAATGATTATTTAAAAAAAAAAAGTTTATCCACTTGTCACAAGAAAATATAAGGTTGCAATGAATGCTTGCATTAATAGAGGTGTTGAAAAAAATAGTTGTATTATTTATGAAGAAAATTGCATTTTTTCATTGCCTTTTTCATCATGAACCAATAAAGTTTTAAAAAACTTGTATTTTTCAATTTAAAAAAAAATGCAAATTAATAAACCTTTTGCAAACATTGGTATATCAATGAAATTTTTAGATTATAGAACTAATATGGAACTAGGTGATTCCATTAGTTTCCTACCAAAGGCAGGAACTAATAATATTTTATATTCACATAGGCTTTTATAAACAATTCAATAAAAAATTCAAAAATGCAAAATATTGCAATGTTGCATAAGTAGGCATAAGAAGTTAAAACAATGAAATACAATTTTATATGGAATTGAAACTCTAGAAATTTCATTGATATTTCTTGAAAATTTGAAATTTACAAATTTACAAAATCAGGGTAAAACCTTAGACTCTAGAATAACTGTACTATTTGTCGTAGAAACCATCAGAATTGACCATGGTTGCGAATTCTTGTAGCCATTGGTTGCCATCTTCCACTTCATCCAAGAAAAACTATTTTCGAAGAAAATTCAACCCAATTCTTGCACATTTCCTATGGTGCTACTACTGCCCAGTAGTCAAGCCCAGTAAAAATGGTTGCAAGACCACATTCTGGCCAGGTTCTAGAAGCTTGTGGACTTCACCCACCCAAGGGATCCCCACTCCTAAAATTGCATGAGTGACAATTTCAATGTCATCACCCAAATATCCTACTTTAACAATCTTCCTCAGGAACAACACAATTTTGGCCCTTGCTTCTTCGAGGTCAAGCAAGGAGGCTAGAAATTGTGACGTAATGTCACTGTTGACATGATACCGATTCTCATTCTTCAAAAACTCACGCCCCAGAACCATTTTGATAGCATCAATAACAAACTTCACACCAGAGCAAGGAACAACCTCATTGCAAATTGACAAGAGGTTTTCCTCAGGAATGTGACCTAGAAAGGCCTTCTGCTCCTCTTCCAAAGTGCATCTTAGGCGAATAGGGTTGTCCATCTTTACTACAAAGTTCAAACTCTAAGTTCTAGCAAACTAACACCAAACAAGCTAGACCTATCGACTACCAAAAATGTGATGAGCAATGATGAAAGAAGTAGCTCAATCACCTATAAATAAGCTTGGTGGGTGGGGTGCTAGGGATTATTTATTTGTTTCCGTCCAACTGCAAATTCAATTACATTAAATTAGCAAATATTCTTAAATCTTGAACATAATTGCAAGTACGTATTGAAAAGGCCAATTGTAATTAAACACTAATACTGTCCATTGTCCTATAATGCGTGTGAAGCCACTTAACTGATGGAAAAGGCCAATTGTAATTAAGACTAATAGTACTACTGCTAGTGGACTGTGGCATGTCCTATAATGCGTGAAAAGCCACTTAGCTGATGGAAAAGGCCAATTGTAAATTGTAATTAATAGTGACAAGACATCAATATACTATCTCCTGCAACTTAAGTGATACACACTGGAAAGAAATGTGTCACCATTCCAGACACTTGAACGCGGTCAAGGCTTCATTCCAAACATTTGATAGCGTACTAGCGAGAGAATGTCACTATCAGTGACATGGCATTTAATTCTTTTCGGGTGCACTGTACTCCGCATACAACTTACCTTGATACGTGTCAACATTTTGGTGACTAGCTCAACAATCCTTCTTCTTTAAAGAAATGTTGGCCAAAATTACACCTCAGGCATTGATCTTGGATCATTAGATGGTCTGAGTTCTCAAATAATACATTTAACATAATTACCGTGGTAGTGGCAAAGATTATGCTTCCATAATGTACGGTCAAACAACCATGTCTTTAAACCATCACTTGGTATGTTAGGTTAGGCTACTTATTTCCCATCTTTTGAAAATAGCCATACCAACTATAACTTTCTGAAAACCATTTGCCATAACAAATAAATTAATTCAATTATTTGGAAAATAATTTCCCACCTTTTTATAAAAAAGGTATCTATTATTAAAATATTTGCCAACCAATATCCATATTTCAAAACATAATTCACCATCAATATTTTTAATTTTATTAAAAATAAAAATTATAATTGCCATTATTTTATAAAATTGTCTACATGATAAAAAAATTCGCCACCAAATATCCATCCATTGACGCATAATTTGCCAACACTATTAATTTTTTTTTCACCCAAATGACATGTGATTGGCCACAATTTTATAAATTTTGGGGGGGGGGGGGGGGCGCGGGGTGGGGGTTCCTTAAAGTTATCCCTATTTGGGGGTGGGGGAAAGGAGGGGTGTATCATCACTTCAAAACTTTTATCATAAAACATTCACCACACATCCATCTCACAATTTAGCATGTAAACTGAAATAGATAACTACACATGTTCATCCATAGTATGAAACAAATAATAGGTAACACAATAAATTTGTTACCTAAAAACCCTCCAATGAGAAGGTAAAACTAGGGTGGGGATGAAACCCACAAATTTTTACTACTACAGCTATAAAATGTAGCCAATTATGGTTACAATAAGTTTGATTATAAACTATGATCTACCCTATGAGGGGTCTTCCTATTAAAGGCTTACAAAGACTATTAAGCCTACCCTATTAAAGGATTTCAACACCCTACTAAAAATGTGCCTTATTAGAGGACTTAAACTTACAATAAAGAAAGCACTCGGTTAAGAGATTTAAAAAAGTCTATTAAGACTACTCTTTTAGGAGATTTACTTTGTAACACCTATTAAAATTATTTAGCACCATGATCCTTTAGTTAGCACTTTGCTGCCAAATGTCATAGCTTCTCTTTCCTAATGAATCCTTAATCCTTCTAATCATATATGTCTCCTCTATCCTCTCTCTACTTTCCTCTATTTTCTGTAACTGATTCTACAATTCATAACATTTTCATAACCTAATGCTCTCTCTACACTTAGCATTCATCTCCTTCCATGCATTCACTCATCATATAAACTTCTTAGGATTTTCTCCTTAAGTAAACATAGGTGAGATAGGGTTAGGTAGGAATTAACGGTTGTGGTTGATCCATATTGCCACTTAGAACATCCCTAAATTTGATTGGTTACATGTACTGCATAGGAATTTGTAATATCCTCCATACATATCTTCTAGAATTATAAAATAATTGTTAAGTCAGTCCAAAAATGGTCTACATATAAGTCTGTTCCATAAAAAACAACTATGTACAAAACCATTCACTCAGCATCTGAAGACTCTAATGCTTGGCCATCACTATATTCACAATGTTGTAACTCGGTTCTTTAATGAATCGACATATTCTATTTACTTGGCTCTTGAATAAATTGGCATGTATAGTCTTCTCAGCTCATGAGTGACTTGACACATACTAGGTATATTATTTGACATGTATTGTCTGACAAATGATGCTTGACATGCTTTGATCATTTGGCACACACTAATTGCTTGGCTCACTTTGATCACTCAGCTTGCACTGTAATACTGATAGATAATGACTAAGTGTTTTGTCACTGTCTTGTCAAAACCAATATAAGATTAATAGGTATATACATCACTCAGTCTAAATATGTGACAGAAATATTGAAAACTTTTGGTTTGGAGGATTCAGAACTAGTTAGCACTTCTATGGTGATAGGACATAAAATGTCAAAGAATGATGATTCTGCTGATGTGAATCAAAAATTGTATAGGTCTATGATTGGGAAGTTGCAATATGTAGTACATAGAAGACCTAACATTGCATCAGCTATTGGGATGATTGCAAGATTTTCTACAAATCCTAAGGAGAATCATTTGATGGCTGTTAAGAGAATTATGAGATATCCAAAAGGAATAGAAGACTATGGTCTATACTACAAGAAAAATGAAAATTTGAGTTAAGAGCCTATATAGATGCTGATTAGGTTGGAAACATTGATGTCAAAAAGAGCACAAGTAGTGGAACATTTTTCTTAGGAAAGAGATTGGTCACTTGGACCAGTAAGAAACAAAATTATATATCTCAATCTACTACTAAAGAAAAATATGTGGCTACTATAGTAAATTGTACAAATGTGGTATGGATCAAACAACTACTCAAATGTATGGAGGAGGGAATCACTGAACTTGTGGTACTTTATTGTGTTAATACAAAATCTATAAACATATCAAAAAACCCTATGATGCACACAAAGACTAAGCACATTGCAATCAAGTATCATTACTTGAGGGAGTTGGTTCAAGACAAAGAAGTGACACTAGTAAATTTGGACCCAATTTTTGACCAATTTTGGTCAAATTTTGACCAAGGTTTGTCTCATTTTTCTCATCAAAATTTTGACCAAATTGCAAGTGGTCAAAATTTTGATGAATAAATTGCAAGTTCGTCAAAATTTTGATGAATGTATACGTTGAAATTTTGACCAACCTATAATTTGGTGAAAATTTTGACGAGAAAAATAGCGATGAACCTTGGTCAAAAATTGGATCCAAATGTACTAGTGTGAGGATAGAATATGTGAATACAAAAGAATAGATAGCTGATATATTCACAAAATCTTTACCTAAGGATGTACATGAATATATTAGAGGTAAACTAGGGGTGATACCCCTATCCAAAGCTACTTAAGAAGCATGAGTGGTGCCCTACATCAACTAAGTTGAATGTTGTATCTTACAACTTGATGCAATGGATCCTACTTTAGGAGCTACCTAAAGTAATGACTGAGCTGAATTAGAAGACAAATAGTCACATGCAAGGTGATAGAGGGAGATCTTGAATTGATTATATCTATGTACAAAGATGATAATTTTTTGGCCTTGTTGTTAAAGAGGGAGAGATACTCTAACGAGGGAGATATAAGAAAGAGGGAGAAAACTATTTGATAAGGGAGATATAAGAGAGATACATTGAAGGAGATTAAAAAATCTTATATTACCCTATATAGAGGAAGCACAAATACTGATAGAGGGATAAATTTCAAAGATATTATTTTCTTTTTGGTATTTTTGTTGCTATTGGTTTGCCATCAATGCCAAAGAGGGAGATTTGTTGATATGAGATTATTTTAAAGTGAAGAACCTATAATGGAATAATCATTATTTTTCAATGATGTCAAACCTGCTACCTGGTGGTGAGACAATTTCTTTTTGGTCTGAAAACTATCATTTAGTTGATTGATTATGAGGATTTGAAAAGAGGAGATTAAAAAAGCATCTAGAGAAAGGTTGAGTTATTTGGTATGTAAAAGAACCACTAAGACCAAGTAAGACATTGTTAATATAGTGTATTTTTCATCTATTTAAAGTCTAAAATGAAAGATTACTCAAGTCACGACTAGAAGAAGATCAAGTAAGCAAAGTGTTTGCCAAGCCTTGTCAAGCAATTAGTGCAAGCTGAGAAGAAATTGGTGAAAGTTGAGTGAAAATCAAGAGGTGCATAGCAAATAAGACAAAAAATGCAAGCTGAGTAAATTTTAGTTGGTACCAAGCATAAGAAAAATTTAGTGTTTTCCAAGTGAACTAGTGTTAGCCGAGTGACAGACAATATAGATGCCAAGTGACAACAAACAATTTTAAATCAAAGATTTGACAAATTTGAGCTAAATAATTTGATTATTTGAATTATGTGAAGCATGTGGAAGATAACCATGATGATTTGGTGGCATATAATTCAAGGTAAACCATTTTGAGGTGAATTAAAGGAAGATTTTAGAGGAACCAAATGGAAAAGTGGGTAGATTCATTGAATCCTACCTAATCCGACCTAACCCTAGAATGGATGATTGTGGTTAAGCAAAAGAAGATCTAAATCCTGTATTTGTAGAGATAGCTGGTCAAAAGAAAAGGTTTTCATGTGCAAGAACCTAAGGAAGACAAGGAGTCTAGGGTATTCCTTCATCTAGTGGCCAAACAAAAGAGATTTTCATAGGCATACAAAGAAAGAAGGCTTAAGGGGATGAATTCTTAAAGGGTGAACAAGATATTAAAGCTAAAAATTATGAATGCCAAGAAGAATAGAAGAGTGAAATATAGATTTGTAATCTACAATTGAGTTGTAAGTTTGTATCAGATCAAGTCCTATTGTTACTTTCTAATAGTTGTACTAGTGTGGATAAAATCCTTTGGATTAATGCTGACCTAACAATCATTTGTAAATCCTTTAACCAGGTGACATTCTAATGGAATTGTCTAAAGGCCTCTAACAAGGCTCACTCATAACAGGGTTATTGAAATCCTTTAACCAGGTCACATTTAACAGTGTGTATTGTAACCTTTAACAAGGTTGGCCTTTCACAAGGCATCACTTTAGAAGAGTGAGAATTAGTAGCATATTATTGGTGTTTTTCCCAAATTGGGTTTCCACGTAAAATCCCTATGTCAAATTGTGTGAATGTTCTTATGATATTTTATGTTTAAATTTTTGCAAAGTTATTTTGACCTAGGACAATAACCTACAAAGTTTAAGTTTTTTATGATCTAATGGATGCACGTGTGATAAGATTTTATGGGTATGGATATGATTAGTATTGAAATTTTTTATTTGTACATCTGGACCTTGGATAACTAATTCACCCCCCCTCTTAGTTATTCTAAAGAATTCCAATAGTTAATATATTTGAAGAGAATTCCAAATTATAGTTTTGGTATAAAAAGAATGTTGATTTCTATTTGAAGATTTACATTGATGTTTATTGGGTTGGTTGTGTAGAAACAATACCAGTGGAAACAAATTTTTATTGGGTGAAATCTTGGTCTCTTACTAAGTCAAAACATAACTCAATGTCCTTATCCATAAATATTGTTGAGTATATCTCTATTGATTCTTGTTGCATGGGTAAAATACAATTTGAATGGTATCAAGGTGGTACATGATGAACCCATTCCTATTATGAGTAGCAATGTGAGTTCTATAAACATTTTAAATAATCTAGTAATGTATTCAAGAACCAAGTCTAAGAGAAGGGTTTCAAAATAAAATGGAAGATTGGAGTATATTCCTACAAAGGATCATGTAGATATCTTCACAAAGACATTCCCAAAGGATACTTTTGTGTATCTTAAGGAGAAGCTAGTGGTTATTTCTCCTTCTCCTATCTAGATGCCTAATATGGTCAATTTGTCTAGGGGGAGAATTTAAAGGTACATCCTTTATCTCATAGACTAATGTAGACTACTCCTTAGGAACAATAGGTAGTCTATTGGTTTGATAAAAGGATAAAAGGAGATAAAATAGAACAAGGTTTCATTAAAGGATATCGAAGAATATAGTGAAAGTGAGAGTTAGTGAAAATAGTGTGGAGGCTTTTTTTCATCTCTCCTTGATGGAAAAGGGGAGAATTGTAGAATGATAGTTTAAAGATTGTGGTTGTTGTCATTAATGAAAAAGGGAGAGAATTTTGGAAATTGGTATTCTAATTGATATCAAAATGATAAGGTTTCTAGAAGTTTTGATATTGTTGAAATGTTTTGTGGTTTTGCAATTGTGATCACAATACTCTTGTTTTTTCTATGAGGAAGAACACACAACTATCACCTCTCTTCTTCTTAAATTCACTGATATCCATGCTTGGATTTATTATGATAATCTTGGCATTGGTTCCAAGATCATCACTCATAACATTGTCATTTCTCCTAGAGGTAAACTTGTTAAACAAAAGACACACAATATGAATGGACTAGTATTTCTCTTCTTTTTAAAACCAAAACATAAAAGCTTCTTGATACTAGTTTCATATGTCCTACTAACCATTATCCTCCGATCTCAAATACTATAGTTGTATTTATTGAGATGTCATTTTGCATGATGCTTAATGATAGGAATCCTTTTGAATTCCTTTCTTGAAAAGCTAATCTAGGATCAACTCTAAGGTTACGAGTGATCTTGTGACCTACTAAAATCTGCTTAGTTGAAGATAAATGTGTTTGTTCATAGGGAGGCCTTTGCTAGTTCTGACCAATTTTGGATAAGATGTTCAAATTGCTTGTTGTTTCAAAAATAACCACAAAAGAGATATGTTTTTTTTTATTTTCTATTTTTTAAAAAGAATGAATGCAATGTAACAATGAAACTATATGAATTCCTAATTTAAACAAGTGTTATCAAAGCAAATAGTGAAGACAAGGTAATGAGAGATGAAAGAAAATAACATGAAAGGGAGATTCCTAATGGACATAAACCATGGTAACAACACATCTATGAGTTAAATCGTCAAAAAGATCGAGTAGGAAACCAATAAAAATAGGAGTAGTGCTTCCTCAAATCTACCGATGCAATCGTCAATGGAAACTTAGTAAAAAATGAAATATGTTTCACTTCTCATCAAATCACAAGGCCATGGAAAGTGCACTCATATGAGACACGAAGCTATGTAGGAACAATAGGGTGATCTCTTCTCCAACTCAATATGTCAATGAAATTTGTCAACATGCAAAAAATACTAGAACTAAAAGATTGCACAATCAAATCAACACAAAAAAACCATTGGCTCCATTATTATTCATGAACAAGAATTAACAAAAATAAACACTTCGACAAGAATAACCACACTCAGAATGAGAGCACCAATAACATATATTATTGCATCAAAATAATGGTTCAAAACATATGTTACATACTTGAATTTATAAGAAATCATCTCCTCAATTTGTGTTGAGAGTGAGAGATCTCTTAATGCAAACATATGCTTGTAAACTAATAAAACAAATCTAATTATAAACAAATTGACTCTCTAAATGGTGCTAAGTAGGACTCCACCTTTGTTTTTATCAATCAATGGGTGCATGAACCTTTACATGACTTAAAAACAATCAGAGAAGAAGTAGATAAGAAGAAGGAAGTTGTAAGAGGATTTGAGAGTCACTAGAAGATCTAAAAATGAAAGCTTGACCTTCTCTAAGCATTTGTAGGAGTTAAACTACCATCAAAATGAATTTTTGGTGCATGGAATACTCTTATAAGAGAAACTAGTAGATAACTATAGGCACATTATTACTTCTTCAAAATTGTCAACGCACCTTTGTAAAAAGAGCACCTTGTGTACCTTGCACACCTTCAAGGAATTTGTGCAAGGTGCTCAATTCACCAAAAAATCAAAGTTCTCTATTTTGAAAATGGATTCTGGGTTTTTCTTAGACAGGGTCTGGGAGCACTCTTGTGTACTTATTTTTCCCTTTTTGATGATTTATACCCTCTTTATAGCCAAAATGTTTCATATATTTGAACTCCTGCTTCTTCTATCTAAAATCCCAAGACACCTGTCTTGAATCTTGTCATTCATAGTTGTATAAGATGATGAACTTGTTCTGGTTCATGTGTCCAACCTCTATATCTTTTACCTTTAGTGAAAATTCATGAATTAAAACTTATGTGTGACTCCTTTGAAGGTGAAGGTTACCAGCTTAGGTGAGATCTCTATTGTTGTTGATAATGAAGATGTGCCTATGATAATCTATGCACTTGTACATTGTGCACCACACCTTCATGTTATGCGCACTTGTGCACCTTCATGTTATGCACATCTTTGTTCACTATGAAGTCTATTACTTGATTTCTTCTTCTCTCCAACTGCTTGATCCTTCCCGATCAAAGATAGGGTGATCTTGATTATCCAAAATGATCAAATGTTTGAAACTTTTTCATATCTTTTTTAACAATATTTTTCTAGGCATTTTTAACAAGTTTTTTTTGGAGGCCTTCTTCTTAAAATTTCAAGTTGAAACTTTATTGGTCCCTAAAATTGGGAAGCCAAAGGCTCACTATTTTAGGGACTAAAATTAGATTTTGAGTTTTGAGCTCTAGGTCAAAAGTTATGACCCTAACAAGTTAAGGATGTCTTTTTATCTACACAAAGAAGGAAAAATTAGTTATCTTATGTTGAAAAACCCAAAACAAACCAAAATTGACAAAAAATCTAGCACAAAACACTTGATAAAAATTAGAACAATCAATTTCCCCCACAAAGCCTTGGAATGCACAATAGTGCACTTAGCGCACCTTGATAGGTGCCCTAAGTGTGTTGAATGCTCATTTAAAGGCCATTTTAGCATAGTTTCACATGTGCACACATGGACACCTAGGTGAACGACACATATGCACATGTGTGTAACTGCACACATGCATGTGACAAGTGCAAAAAGGGGGGGGACTTAAGTCCTTCATGCTTTGTTTATACATTAAGGGTGTGCACATGCAAACCTTGATGGGGTGTGCATGTACGCACCCTTATGTTATGCCCAAGTTTCTTTATGAAAGGTGCACATGTTCACACCTTGGGGAGGTGTGCACATGCACACCTTTCCTTTAAGTATTTTTCATTTTTCTATGAACAAAGGTGCACACATGTGCACCTGGGATAAGTGCATATGTGAACACCTTTGGTGTTGTCTAACACTCTATTGTTTTTTTTTATAGGGTCAATGTACACCTTAGGAGGTGTGGAGGTGTGGGTTTAGATGAGGCATAGAGTTTTGAGAAAAGAGGAGAGGGTCCCAAAATTTTATAGGCCCAAGGCAGCACACACCCTTTGGAGGTGTGCACTTGCTCATGTGCACATCTCCAAAGGATTGAAGTGTACACTTGCACATCTAGTGCACCTGCGCACCTCGGATGGGTGCGCATGTGCGCTAGGTGCGCTAGTGCACCCTTTAGCACAAAAATATATTTCTCTTAAAAAATTCTCAGTTCTAGCACATAATTTTATTAGTTAGAGGACCAAGGCTTGACCCAGACTCTAGGTGGAGTTCCCAAAATGACCTAGGCCTTGGACTGGGGGTTTAGGAAATAAAATTTTTACTAGGGCGTCCCCATTTATAAGAGAAATGGGGCATGTGTTTTGAAACCACAAAAATATCCAATGATACAAATTAATCATAATATGTAAAATTTCTATGATTCAAATACAACTTTCTCAGAGGGTAATTTTCCTCTTCCAAACATAGATATGATAGTGACAAATTTTTCAATGGGACACACTTTATTATATTTGATGAATGGGTCTTCTAGACACAATTAAATATTCATTCCTCTTCATGATCAAAAGAAAAATTCTTTCATATCCTTGGGGAAACTTTTGTTGGGCTATTATTCTTTTTGGGTTAAAGGATGTGGGTGCAATGTATCTAATGACCCCTGCTGAAGCTAGAGATCTTGTGCAGAGGAGTGACATGCTTCTAGTACTTGGTTGGGATTTGGAGAAAGCCTTTGTGCTAGATCAAATCAAAAGGCAAGAAAAGACCATATCTTTTGGGGCATTGACTACTAAAGGCTTCTAGAGGGGATTTGGTTTCAATATAGATTCAAAGAATTTGGTTGTATGGAACATGACACCATAGACAAATAAGCTCAAGCTAATGGATGTGGAAAATACAACATAGGGGAGTGAAATAGTGTGGACATTGGATAGTACCACATGAGGAGAGATATCAAGTTCCATTAAGAACTTTTCATTCATGAATGGGGCTAAAGTTGACCAGATTGAGACAAGATTAGGTCAGACATTTAGGGATTAGAACAATTTGAGGAAGCTCTATGAAGAAGAGCTTAGGAAGGGGTATGTATATGAGTAGAGAATCAAAGAGCTAGAGGCCAAAACTTAGGGGCTAGAAAAGGAAGTTGCTTTTTCGAAAGAGTAGCTTAAAGTAATGGAAGAGAGAAAAGCTAAGCCTAAAACTTTGGAGAATGTACCAGGCCCACCATAGGGTGAAAGATGAAGAGGCCCAAACAAATATTGATGTATCAAATATGGGTATAGATCAAAAAATGGAAATGGAAAGTTAGAATTAGAGAAAGGAATAGAAATAAAGACGATGGAGAGCATGCTATCACATAAGATAAGCATCCTAAAGAAGACTACACAAAATCTCCATAGTAGCTACATTGCTTTACAAGGTGTAGAGTATCAATGTTTAGAAGCATTGTCTTTACTTTCTCCATTTTTTACCAAGTGGGTCCCATACATTTCATTTTTTGATAGGCTTGTTCTAATTTTAGCACAAAAGGAGTTACCCGAGGAGGTTATCATTCCCACAAGAAAGATGATAAACATGGTTAAAGAGTTGAATAGTTCCTTGTTAGGAAAAATGTAGCTGATAAACAACAAGATGGATACCATTGAAAATGGGACACCTTGTTTTATTCCAAAAATTGTTGATGACAATAAATACCTAAGGGAATGGTAGGAATAGTCTGATTCATTCGAGAACATCTTGAAGCATGAGAGATTTTTTGCCTATTGCAATAGGAAAACTAATATTGTTATAATTTTTGATGTTTTTGATATTATGTATAAAATTGAGGTAGATATCAACAAGATAGTTGTAGAGGTTTGGGCTATAACAAATTCAAAGTGGAATACATGTTTGGATGAGTTGAATTCAATTAGAGAAGCCACCTGGCCAGATGAGGACTCTAATATCACCATTTTGGAGGTTGTGGCAAATATTAAAACAATACCATCTGGAGATAGTGATTAATCCAATTGGAAGGATTTGAAATAATAAAATAGAGTAAGGACAATCAAATCAATGGGATATCTTATCTTTTCGGTTCACCTGCTATGGGTTGGCTCACATTACAAACAATAAATTTGATCCTAAACATCCAGAATGACAACAGTTCAAATTTTGGTCATCTCCATCATTCTCTTATGTAACTACCTTGTATTATGTGAAATAATATTGTTATATCTAGTTTTTGAACATGTGTCCTCCCATATGAAGCTTGTTTCAATTCTCGTTCTATAAAAGGGTTTCGAAGATGTGGAGTGAGGGTCTGAGAATCATTTTGTTGAACAGAGTTTTTGTTCATTTTTGAGTCAGTTCATATTTACTATATTAGTAAAAAAAATTTTCCTTCTAAAATAATGAAATAAATTGACTCTTGAATGCCCAGAAGGAAGAACAAACATAGTTAACAATTGGATGAGTTATCATTGGTTGATAAATCTCCTCTGAATTGAGAGGCACAATTCCCTCGTTGAAATATTTATAATGAATTGAATAATAGGATGTATCTTTGACCTAAAGATACTAAGGTTTTTTGACATTCATTCATAGACATGAAATGAATGTGATTGCTATATTTATAAATTGAATGGAAGAAGAAAGATGACTAAGTAGCCATAAGACTATCTAGCCAATATTTTGTCTTACAGAGAAAATAGAAAGTAGTATTTCTTTATTTATGAACAATGAATGACAATACAAAAATTGCATTTAAAATGTGATAGAAGTGATTAAAAAATCACCATCAGTCTAAGAAATTCATATCCATACTTCAAACTCTAACATATTAAATTTCTATTTTAAGTACATTCAAGATGACCACAAGATTATCCTATCTCTACAAATTTAATCAAAGTACATAAAAATAAACTAAATTTCTCCTTCTCCCTATTACAAAAAACATAAGAGATGTATCTCCATTTCCCTAGTAGCCTCAAGATTTTCCACCATAAAAAGAAGAACTCATCTTTCATTGTTATGTTTCCTATATAATACTTGTCTCACCTCATAATAGTTTAGTTATCATCGTAATTGATTCTTGATATTCTATAGAGTTTTTATAAATTTTTTAAAGAATAAGCCCCTTAATATTTCAGTCATGAGCCTCATTATATGATAATTTTATTCAATTTATTAGAAGACAAATATAGACACTTTAACAATGATGGAAATCATCTCAAACCCATAGATGGTTGCTACTTTGATGCTTATTTGTCATGGGCAAACAACTTAATTTGACAGGTGTGCTGGCCTAGTTATATGTCTTCACTGAATTCAAATAAAAATATCATAACCAATAAAATATTTGATTCAACATTTTCATTGTATGTAAAGTTCCAATCCTTCTCGGTATACCTTCAAATTTCATGTAGCAGTTGAGCTACCCCCACTGTTTGATCTGCAATCAGGGTATTCAAAATACTAAGACATGGATAAACTAAATTTGATCATAGAGAAGAGAACACAATGATGTTGGTGTCACATATATCTTCTCTACATCCAATCTTTTCATCCATTTATAAAAAAAGATGACCCGATGCTTTGAAACATTCATAAGATATTGCAACCATTCTAGCCTCTCTCCATTTTTTAGATATTTTGTTAAAAAATTCCATGCAGTTTCTATACCATCACACTTAAAATAGATGCAAGAAACTCAATGGTTGAGGTCATAACCAATGATAACAAAGTTCCACTTTTGAGTATGAATTCAATTCACCTTTTCCTCAATAGCTTGGCAATCTATATAAGAAAGTTTGACACTATTTTTGAAGCATTTTTGTTCCTTGAGATGACCCCTCAGATGTGACCCCTTGTATTTGGCATTACTCAAGTGAAGTCCTACTATGCAATTTTTGTGATCATGAATGAACAATTTCTATGACTTGATACTTAGAGATATACAAATCATGGGGAAAGTTGAGCCTCCACCAATAGAGTTATCAAATCGAGGTACCCGTGTGTAGTGGAGATCATGTCCACCACTCATGCACTAGATGACACTATTAAAAGCTTTGATTTCCTACGGACATCTTCCTCTATTAGGAAAAGCATATCACCATATATGTTTTTCTAGTTGGCCATGTTATTCACTACGAGTTCATCTTTATATCTTTTGACACACGTACCTTATATCTATCAAGCTCATGCATTTTGTCAAGCATTTCATACACATGCTTGTTCTTCTATACATCAGGCCGTAACCAAGTGGTTATACATATGTGACTTGGCATCTCACCATGGATGTGTCTTCTTAAAGAAATGCATGTGCTTTTTATACAATAGAAATGGGTGGACCTTGATTTTCTTCACTCCATTACTCTTGTGCGAGTTTCCTATAGATTCCATCAAGTCTCATTTGATCCCATTGGGTATGCTTTATTTCAAACTTAGATCATCAAAAAGATGAATACAAAAAACATGGCCTCATAGAATTTTTCCAATCATTGTGTTATTATCCTCATCCTTTATTTGAATGCAAGAATTTCTACTTGAAGCTGAGTAACCCTCTTCATGAATGCTTATCTTAGGATGTGGGGAAGGATATCTAACAAGTCCTTGGTGCCTGTATGGAAATGAGCTTGATAGAATCCAATTTTTTTTCTTGTTATTACTCACACACTGTTAGAAAACTATTATTATAATAGTATGGACATTCCATCAAATGATTTGTGGACAACTTTCTCACTACCTGAATAACTCTTGTCATTTCATTTTGATGACTTCTACCATGCAGATAGTGGACTTTGGCACTCAACCAATGGGCTACATGCCCCCTTACAAAGAATATTTTGCCTCTTATTTTCCAAAACTTGATGATCTCCACTATTATCATTATAATTGGAAACTAGGGGAACATGAAAACCTTTAAGCCTAACACCACCATGAATGCCTACATTTCTATAAATTGGATTTCACTTTCCATTTGTAGTCTGATGACTTCTTTTCTAATCCATATGGTTGTGTTATCAAATTTTAAATGTCAAAGATGACTCTGTGCCTCTTTTCTTTAAACATCAACAATCATTTGTAGCTGACTCTTTAACAAATTGACATTTGGATTGGCTCCTATGGAATCCTTCTATTAGATCTATCATATACACATTTACCATTGACATTCTAGACTATTATGAGAAACACATCTTGATTTTCCAATTACATCATGGCATTCCTTTTTGAAGTTCTTCACTTGTCTCATCATTTCCACAATGTGGATTCATATTTGGATTGGTCGGACATGATTTTTAACATGATTTCAAGAGGTATCTTGAGCTTTCCAATTACCATTACCTTGGTTCTCAAACATAAAGACTTTGATTACAAGTAGCCTTTCTTTATTGGAGTGCCCACATCTATCATGTTGTTTACCATGTGAACAATAAATTCCATCATAGGACTTACACCTATTCCTTTTGCACTTCCACCTATGGATGCTTGAGCATATAAGTGATCATGATTGGTTCATTTCGATAAAGAGAGGTCATCACCATATTTTCCATATTGATCCATTTCGTATGCTAGATAGAATCTTGTCTAATGATCTCTTTGTATCATTTTGTTGTCATATTTCACTCCTTTAGATGTGTGCCTTTGAACTACTAATTTTTGGAGTCTCAATGAACCTATGAGAATTTACGCTTTTGGATCTACATGTCTAGACTTTAGAAATATACTTCTGGTGGATGTGAACCTAATCCTTGAAGTTGAATTTTTGAACATTGAACTTGAAATTCAATCTTGAATTTTGGGTTTGAACCATAATAATCTCAAAATCTGCATTTTGAATATTGAGCTAGATCCTTGATTTTTCTAATGGTGGGCCTTTGATGAATCTAGATTATAAACTTTAACTTTTTTCATGTTTCTTAACTTTTGAACTTCTAAACCTACATCCTCAAATTGTAGGCAAGCCTTCAAAATCTGTAACTCTGAATGTAAATCTACATTTGAAAGCCTAAACCATGTGAACCTTCAAACTTGAAACCTGTGGTTCAAGTTTGAGTTCAACACAATATTGAGACACTAGCTCTACATAGAACAAACCTTACAAAGGAATTGTTAGCAACATAAACCCACAAGAAACCAAGATAATTTCCCCATAGGATGAATTTACATAGTTAAAAAACTCCAGCGTGAAAGCGTGTTAACATACTATATATGTTTTTTTCCAAAAGATAGAATGAAGGAAGCAAGAGTTAACAATGGCTTATCAAATTGAGTTTTCTCTTATAGGAGTTGACATTGAATTATATATTTTTCAAAGAAAGTAATACAAAGATAAAAAAATTTGGCTATACATTTTAGATCTTGTCTCTTCTTTTGTTACCAATTAATTCTTTAAGATTTAATAACAAAGTTTACTAAGTCTCATTTGTAATTCTATTTGAATTATATATCAGTTTACATTCTACTTATAATCTAAATGGGTTATGTAAATGCTTGATGTGAATTAAAAGAATTCCCTAGTTTGCAATGGAGAAATTAATAAGAATGAGATCTAGAATTGAATGTTGATATTCTTCTCACAAAGTGTTAAGATAAGATATGATAGTAAATGTCAAATTCCTATGAGATAATAGCCCAATAGATAAGGCACTAGTCATCCACTAAAGTTGATCTAATTTGGAATGTCTATATGGTATAAATATGTTATAAATCATTCTTTTAATATTTTATTGATGAAGGTTTGAAAAGTAAGCCTATACTTAATTCATGGAGTTTTAGGGTTTGATAGATTAGCCATTTATCATCTCTCACAGTCCTAGAATTAGAAGAATTAAGGCCAAATTTATCTATTGTATTGGAATTCAAAATTAAGATTTGAAAATTGGATAGAGAATATGAATTCATAGTTTTACTTGCCTGAATTTTGTAGAGTTGAAAGAGAAGAAGATATTATAGAGTCTTTTCAGTTGGTCCCTTTAAATTGTTTCTCAAAATGCCCATTATGGTTTCTAGCTAACTCGTAGGTATTCTCATCCTTTAAAAGGTTGTTAAAGTTATGTCTGAACAGAAGCCAACACACCTTTCCTAATACCAAAGGGTCTGTGAGGCTAACTAAAGTTAGATATGAGCTAATTGAACCTCTTAAACACAAGAGAGTCAAGCAGATGGCTAGTTGACCATCAAAAAAAGAAAGAAACTTCTTAGATATAAGAGCATGTAGAGAAGAAGAACACAAGTTGTTGAATAAGAATAAGAGGAATATGAGAAGGAAGATACAAAACTAGAGGAAATAGTATAGAAAAAATAAAAGGTTAGGTAGAGTCAAAATTTTCTACTAGAGGAAAGGAACCATGGAAGTCAACGAGTGAGATATTGAATTGTGGAATTATAAATGATGGTAAATTTGTGCAATTGAACAAGTTCTATGATTTGTATAATAATTTTGAAAAGTTTCAGCTAGAGAATATAGTAATAAGGCACTTGATACTAAGAGGCAAGAAATTTTTAGACATACAAACTCTTATTCCAAAAGACTTGTATAAGAGACTTATCAATAGAAAGAAGAGTGTAGCCAAAGAAGATCAGAAAACAAGAAAAAATCAAGTATGAAATATTTGCAAAGTTTTTAGTAAAGAGCATTTGCAAAGTTTAGTGAGTAGTCTTGGACCTTACCTTAGGAACCAGACAAGGCCTATATTAATCAAGGGAGGAAATTACAAAGAAGTTAATAAAGAAACATAGACAACAATAATAAAGATGATGGCAGAATCCAAGCCATCTAGCCTAGGAACATAAACATAAGAGAAGGAAAATATTAGGATAGGGGGATAAATCCTTATAGTTTAGACACAAGAAGAGGTAAAGGATAGAGAAACACTACACTAACAACAAAAAAAGATTCAAAGATGAAAAATGTAGTAGAATCATCAGAGATGCCAGAGGTAATAGTTGACACAGATTCAATGCACATAGATAGAACCAATATAATAGTTGATATTGTAGAAGATCCTTTTAAGGATTTTTACCCTTCTATTTTTAAAAATTTGGTTGAATATACAAGCTCTAAAGATGAAGAATAGGAAAAGGGGAAGAAAGAAGAAGAAAAGTAGAAAAGAAACAAAGTATAAAAGAAAGGAAGAAAGGAGCAGAACAATAGAAAGGAGAAGAGAAAAAAAAGAAAGAAGAAGAAGAAAAGGAAGATGAAGAAAGAAAAAAGAAAGAGGATGAAGAGAAGAAGGATGAAGAAGAGGAAGAGAAAATACAAGAGAAAAAGAAAATGGATAAAATTAAGAACAATTGGAAGACAATCATTAATAAAGTTAAAGCATACCGAGACTATCATTGATACAGTTTGTTGGAAATATTATGACAAGCTAAGTTACTGAGAGGGGAGTGGTGAATCATTAACTTCTAAAACTTTTATTCCAATTAGCATTTAATCCTTTATATGAACTTTGATCTAACTTCATGCATGAGAAACTAACAAACATGAGAGCATACACCACTTTAACACAAGATTTGGTGACCCAAAAAACCTTTCAAATAGAAAGTAAAATTGGGGTGGGAATGGTACCCACAACTTTAGTACTATAGTATAAAGTTGGCCTATTAAGGCTTATAAAGGTCACTTCTAATGATCTTCCCTATTAGGATCAATAAGGACTAATAGGTGCACCTTGCAAAAGGATTTACAAACATACAATGAAGTATGCACTCGGTAAAGAGATTTACATAAGACTGTTAGGTCTACCTTATTAGAGGATTTTAATGATCCACCTATTAGGATGAAACAATAGCTGATCTCTTATCTACAACTTGGTTTGCTGAATGAGATTTCTCTGAGTGTACAAATCACCTTGTTGTGATAGAGGAATCTTTGTTGCTTCTTAAACTGCTATAGCCTTTGTAATTTGCTCTTATGCTCTTCTCTAATAATTACATTACTTCCTTACTTCATTCATTTGGATGTGATAC
Organism: Cupressus sempervirens; assembly: GCA_028749045.1. Lineage (NCBI taxonomy): Eukaryota > Viridiplantae > Streptophyta > Pinopsida > Cupressales > Cupressaceae > Cupressus > Cupressus sempervirens. The sequence goes on from CM053784.1 coordinate 703,367,692, forward strand.
AATAAATTACATATATATCAATCCAATTACATAATTACAAAGTCAACGACTATACAAGTTTACACAAATATCACAAAGTTGGCCAAAGTGTAGAAACTCGGGCTCTAAAGATTGACTCGGTGAGGTTCTGATACTAAGCATCCACTATCAATGCTTGACATCATCGTGCACTTGGTAGACATAGAAGCTCAGTCCATACTAATCACTTCCAAGTAGTCTTGAACTTGGTCTACACTAGTGACTCAACGAATAGTATAAAACTTGACATATAAACTGATTCTCTTGATTCACATTGCATAGCTTGGTAAAAACTATCACCTCGAGCTCAGTATAAACTAAATCTCTTGGTTAACATCGAGTAGCTTGGTTAACACTAGACTCGCATTATACCACTTGTGAACTCGGTAAAGACTATACAACTCAGTTTGATTTGGTAAACTCAACATACACTAAAATGCCCAGTTTACACTTCTGATCTTCAACTCTGTAGTAACTGCTTGGTTCAAACTAAAATATGTTCATAGGACTTAGTAGCAATTGTAGGACTCGGTAACAACTAGACTTCTTGGTTTACATTGTTAACTATACAATATGCTTTGTATGAACTCACAATCTAAATAAGTGTATGTCACTAATAAAAAAAATGACTGGAATGTCAACAATCTCCCCCTTTAGCATTAGTGACAAAACACTTATAAGTCAAAAATGGATTATCCATCACTTTATATCTCCAACTCGATAGAGTATATTATTTTTGATGATTTTTTAATGTATAGTATACTATACATAAAATACATTTTCTTTACACTCTTCTTAAAATTTTCTCCCCCTATATTTTTTACATCTTTCTTATAGCTTCTCTTGTAACTTCTATAGTTTCTTCCCCTTTATATCATCTAATATCTTCTCCCTCTTTTTGACATTAATGCCAAAGATTTATGCTATATGTATTTACATAGTAATGCCAAAAGAGACAAGAATTTTGAATGTACCTTTAGTATGAACACCAAAGTCTTCTCCTAGTTCTCTTGCAAGACCCTGCATGTGTGCAATGCCACTTGCACTTTTGCTGATAGTTCAATAATGTGTTTTGAAATAGAGAAATTATTATTATGGATGAGAGTTTTTGAATATGCAATATACTTATGCAGTACATTCATGTTAGGGAGAATTATATTTTGAATATCTATCAGGCTAGATCTAATTTTGGCTTCTTCTTAGAGTAGTTCTTTCTACATATCTGTCAAAAATCTAATCCTGCTAAAGTGAGCAGAGCTAGAACTCAGGTCAAGTTGTAACTGTTATGCGCTTGCCTTTAGATCTTCATCAATCTTAGACAATTTGTCTTTTATATCCTTTGTAAAACTTGAAATATCACATAATTTACCAAAAAGTAAAGTTACATTAATACACAAAGTTTCTAGAGAACTTGAAATAGTAGATAACTCTACTTTGTAAATGGAAATCTTTTGAGCAATAAGCTCTAAGACTTTATTCTCAAAATTTTTCTCTACTTTTTGCAATAACTTGTCTTGTCTATCTAGGTCTTCATTATACTTCTAAACTACTTCTACCAACTGATACAAAATTGGTTGAGAAGAATCAATCTCTATACCTATAGCCTCTGCCAAAATATTTTTGGCATCCTTAATGATTTTAAATTCTTTGTCTCTTTCCTCTCTCAGCCTCTGCTGCTTGGCTTTCTTTTGGAGTAATTCTCCAAAAGTCTACATTTGATCAAAGATTGAGTTTTGAAATATCCTAATTAGGAATCACAATTTCCTCATCAAGATCTACATCCTCCTCCTTTTCTTTACCTTTACCCAAAAATTTTGTGCTCGGTTGAGGCTTGGTCTCAACTATCCTTGCACTTATTTCTTGTGTACTGGGAATGGAAACAATAGTTGAAATAGTAGGGTTTGCTACAAAAATTTATACTGCACTCATTGTAGAAATACTAGTGGTATAAATAACTGAAGTATCCAAAATTGATGTATCCAAAGCTATTTTATTCAAAATTGTTGAAGAGGGAAGAGTCTGCAGCTCAATAGATGAAGTTTTTGATACTTCAGCCAATGATGTGCTGAGCTGAACTGGTGCAGAGATTGATTAGATGTTTGTGCTTGCAGTGCTAGTCACAATTAATCATGCTAAGGCTATCTTGGTTCTTAGTGTTGTCAATATTTTTCTTGGAGAGTGAGGAAGTGAGGTAATAACTAATGCAACAATCTTAACTAGGTCAGTTTCCTCAACATCCTATGTTCCTTCCTCAATAGCCTCTTGCACTTGTTCCTCTTCATCATCCTCATTGTCAAAATGTGTTACTTCCTCATCATCTTTCTCTTCATCCTTTTCTTGATCATCATCATCTTTGTAACTTATACTTCCTGGAAAATCATTTAGTTTATGAAGAAAATATAAATTCTTCCATGTATTTATTGCATTCTTCACAACATGCTCTATATCATTCAACAAAATAAGATAGGCATTGAATCTTAAAGTCAAATTTTCTTCATTTTTCTTTAAGGATTCCTTTAGTTCCTTGTCACTTAGATTTGGCAAGAGTTGTTTCAAGGTTTTCTCATGAATGCCCTTTGTAGTTTTCATTGCTTGTTCCCATCTTGGCTTGATTTTTTCCATTAATGCATTGGGAATCTACTGAGTGAGCTAGTTAGGTGAGTATTTCCATTTTCACATCTTGGATATCAACATATCTTCTATCTTCTTCTGATCGTCAGTTGTTCTAATCTCATACTTGACTGATTTAAATTTTGTGATGTTTACACCCGATTCCATTGCTTTCATCTTCTCCTCAAATGTGGATGGAGACCTCTTGAAGATTATATCTCTTCCTTCTGTTTCTGCTTTCTTTTTAGAGGATCTCCTAGTGAATATTGTAGTGGTTGTCTTGGTAGGCTTAGTAATAATTACCTTGCCCATTTTCTTTAGTGGCTCCTATTCCTCTAATTCTTCATCCTCTACTTCTTCATATTCACCTTTTCTCTTTGTCAACAGGAGAGTAGAACTTTTTTTCAACTTTGCAATCCTTTTCTTGCCTTTGTTAATTGCCTGAAGGAGCTTAATCTCTAGTTCTATCTGGGCCTTAGCCTCATCGCATGTGCCAAAATATGTAGCCTTGGGGTCAAATAGTTCATTAATCAGTGCCTCAATTCTATCTTTTGTTTCATCAATGTTCACCTCATATCCTAAAGGTTTCACTTAGGCAATTCTAGGCCTAACTGCTTGAATGTATACCTTATCACTATCCACCATAAAACATACATCATCCTTATAATCTTCAACTAGTTTCTTGGGGATTTGGCATTAGTTATTAATTTTCTCCTTGAATGCATCAAAATAATTATCCATGATACTAGTGTAATTTTCTACCATCTTAGCAATGTATTCATTAATCTAATAGTGTATTGGCACATCTTTCTTGCAAACAATAATACCTTTTGATGGAAAGAATTTTTGAACATAAAAGAATGAAAATATCAAAAGTGAGCTAAACTTACAAATATTATTCTTTGATGTCTTGATGCTCTCCATGTTTTTGTTGAATTGATTCAACAGTAGCTCAACAAGGTCAAGAGAAAGGTTGTTCTTGACTACCTTGTATGCTAGGTCCATAGCTTCACATGACACACTAATCAACCTACTCAAACTATAGATTTTGTGTACAATGACATGAATATCAAACTTCAACTCCATGTTAGTGACATTGCTAATTTTCATTTCCCTACCATCCCACTTAGTTAGGGTTTTCTTCTCTAGTTCGATCCGACCTAGGGTTTTTGTCATTTTTGCTTTAGCCAACATTAGGAGACTAGTGATCCTATGGATCATCTTCTTGGTAATCAAAATTGGTTGCTCCAACTACAACTGTCCATTGTGCACACAACTAAGGATAAGCCTAATCCATTTAACTTGGAAGTCTCATGGCATGTGAGGAATATGAGTTAAAACTTTGGCTTCAAGATGTTGGTGTTCAAGTTTTAAAACACCATCAATGCATAAATCCTTTAAACATTCATCCATTTCAACTATACCAATACCTTGAATCACAAATTTAAAATGAGAATGGATATCATTGATCAACAGTACCTTGGAAGGGATTTTTTGACTATGCTCCACTCAGATCTAGGGTTTTAGCGACTATAGGAGTGAGCTTGAAGTTTAGTGCCTTCCATTCTACACCATGTACTAACATGTCTCATCCTCATTTTGCTTTGCTACTAGTAGCTACCATCTTCACTCAGTAGGGTTTGAGAGAATTCAAAAACTTTGATAACAATTTGGTCAAATTTCTTGAATTCTCTTTGAAGAATGCTTTGCACAATTTTCTCTTAAAAAATTCATGGTAAAAATGACCTTGATTTGATTCCTGTTATCAAATATCATCATAAATGCTTGGTACAAATGTTAGATCAAATTGACAGAATGTTATTCACTTCACTTGCATTGATTACTCAGTAGAGTCTTCCATCATTTGGTAATCATATAAAACTTAGTTACTCCCAAACTTAGTTGAGTCTGTGACTCGACCTCACTCGGTAAGGAAGGTAACTCGGTAGTAATTGGTACCTCTTACTTGGTGATCCCTTTGCATCTTGAATGCTAATATGGATCTTTTTTCCCATCAATTAGAACTTATTTAGATGTCTTCTTTGGTAGCCTAGTTCTAGTTCTTTTTTTGAGAAATCATGTGGAAATGGTGGAGTCACTCAATTCTTGAGTGACTTGATTATCTTTTCTCAGACTTGCATTCTCAGTAGACTTTGGAACCCATTGTTATCTCATTTTTTTCTGATGTTATTAGCTTTTTCTTTCTTTTCATCTTCTATTCTTCCAATATTCATATAGTTATTGGCAAGGTGACCAAGTTCTGTACAAATGAAACATCATTTGGTAGTATCTCTTTTCCTCATGTGATTCTTTACATAATTCATTCCAATGTGTCCAAATTCTCCATAGCAATGACATCTACACCAAGTGTTATAGTCCCAACCAAATATAGCTTTCACAATTTGTTCTATTGGATTCAATATCTAGGTTTTGCATTATGATAATTTATACCCATGCTTCTTGCATTTGTGACATTTACCTTCAAATTTTGGTTTCTCTTTGCATTTATTTTCTCTATGACCATGCTGATTACAATTATAACATTTTCCATTGAATTTTTCTTTTCCATTGCTCCAACATTTGTTTGAAGTATGACCTATCTTACCATAGTGACTGCAAGTAGGTTTTTGGTTCCTTTGAGCTCCTTGCTTGGATGATTCTCCTTCTTCTGTATATCCAATTCTTGCTTTTCCTTTTTGTCTGAAGTGACTTTGTTCATTCAACTGATTCATGTCTGCTTGGGATTTCAACATTCTTTCATTGGTTTTCCTTTCAATTGTTAGATCATTTTGCAATCTTTCATTCTTTGATCTCAGGTTCATGATTTCTTCATTTGCATTGGTGAGTTGATCAATAAAGCTTGCTTGTTGAAGGGTTATGTGCTGAATTTTATTGTTCTTTCCTTGTATCTCTTCTCTTATCTTGTTTTTCTCTTCCATGACTTCACACAACCTTACTGACTGAATTTCTTGCCCTCTTCTTAGTTTCCTTACTTCTTCTTGAAGAGTATTATTATTTTCCAATAGTTCTTTGATTGCTTCATTAGCTTCATTTGAATTTTTTGAAATGATGTCTTTAATTCTTTCTTCAATGTAGAGTGAATCATTCATTTGGATTGCAAGATCTTTTCTTGGTTTTAGGTATTGGGAGAGTTTTTCTTTTGCTTTCTTGAATTGTCCAATGGCCAATTCAAAATCGAGCTTTTCATTGTCAATAGCTTTGTCAAGTCTAAATACCTCCATTTTCTTTGATCTTTTATCAAGCTATTAAACTTTTTACTAAGAGGGGAGGGGTGAATCAGTAACTTCTAAAACTTTTATTCCAATTAGCATTTAATCCTTTATATGAATTTTGATCTAACTTCATGCATGAGAAATTGAAAAACATGAAAGCACACACAACACTTTAACACAAGATTTGGTTACTTAGAAACCTTCCAAATAGAAAGTAAAATTGAGGTGGGGATGGTACCCACAAGCTTTAGTACTACAGTATAAAGTTGGCCTATTAAGGCTTACAAAGATCACTTCTAATGATCTGCCCTGTTAGGAGCAATAAGAATTGCTAAGTCTATCTTGCAAAAGGATTTATAGACATACAATAAAGTATGCACTCAGTAAAGAGATTTACATAAGACTATTAGGTCTACCTTGTTAAAGGATTTGACTGATCCACCTGTTAGGATGAAACAGTAGCTGATCTCTTATCTACAACTTGGGTTGATGAATAGGATTTCTTTGAGTGTGCAAATCACCTTGCTGTGATAGATGAATCTTTAATGCTCCTTATATTGTTTTAGCCTTTGTAATTCACTCTTCTACTCTTCTATGATGATTACATTACTTCCTTACTTCATTCATTTGGATGTGATACAATACATCACATATATATCAATCCAATTACATAATTACAAAGTTGGCCACAATACAAGTTTACACAAATATCACAAAGTCAGCCAAAGTGTAGAAACTCAGGCTCTGAAGACTAACTCGGTGAGGTTTTGATACTCAACATCCACTATCAATGCTCAACATCATCATGCACTTGATAGATGTAGAAGCTTGGTCCATACTAATCACTTCCAAGTAGTCTTGAACTCAGTCTATACTAGTGACTCAATGAATACTGTAAAACTTGACATGTAAACTTATTCTCTTCATTCACACTACATAGCTCAATAAATACTATCACCTCAAGATTGGTATAAACTAAGTCTATTGGTTAAAACTGAGTAGCTTAGTTAACACTAGACTCACATTACATCAACTATGAACTTGGTAAACACTGCACAACTTAGTTTGCATTGGTAAACTTGGCATACATTGAAATTCTTGATTTACACTTTCAATCTTCAACTCTGTAGTATTTTCTCGGTTCAAACTAAAATCTCTTCATAGGACTTGTTAGCAATTGTAGGACTTGGTAACAATGAGAATTCTTGGTTTACACTATTAACTATACAATATGCTCAATATGAAATCACAATTTGAATAAGTGTATGTCACTAATAACAAACACGATTGGAATGTCAATAAAAGTCATCTTTCAACATGAGGTAGACATCTTGTTAGAAACTCTAGCCAAATCTAAGTCTCCATTGGAATCAACATTGGAAATTTTATCTAGTCATGATGAAGATTAGATTGGACAAATATCATCTATAAATAAATTATTTGAAAATAAAAAAGGTAATGAGTCTTTAGGAGACTTTAGAGGAAGTTTCTAGAAAATTTTGAAATATTATACCAGTCAGAATAATAGAGGCAAATCCTCATATGAGAGATAACTAATTGATTAAGGGTTTTGATAATGAATTCACTCAATTATCAAAACTAGGAGCTACATAAGGAAAAGTCAAACATGATGTACAACTATTTGATACAATGTGTGGAAATATTAGAAATGACTTAGTAGGACTTGACTCCTATATAAAAGAGTTAGGGAGATGTGAAATAGAAGAAATTACATTATATGGATAGTGTACTTTATCATATAATTTTATCAGAGACATGAATGAGGAGCTAAGTGAGAAGTAGAAAGAGATTCAAAAAATTGCAAATGAGCTTCACCAACTTGATAAGAAGATTGAAGATCTAGAGATAATAATTATGAAGACATATAATGATATAAGTTCGATTGATTTGGAAAATGAGACAATTATCAAAAGTTCCTCATTATTGAGAGAACATATGACATTGAAAAGTCAACAATGCATAGAAGTAGGTAGAATATTTTCTTAAGGCTAAGACATAATACGAGAAATTTGCATATTCATATTTAAATGAAAAAAATGTAGCATCTTATGGATTGTATGCCTTGATCAATGTATCTGATGTAGTCAAAGGCAAATGAAAGAAATAATTTGAAAATCTAAAAGAAATATTTGTTAATTATATTACTAGAGTATTAGCATGAAGGGAAAGGTAACCCAATTTTGACATTTACAAAATTTTTGTCACTACCTTTTCATTGATGTCAAAGGGGGAGTGAATGAAGAAAATTGTATGTAAAGATATGTAGAAAATAGTGTATATCAAACAAGGAGTATCCTTATGTATGTAAAGGTGGTATATGTGATGATCCATAGTTTTCTATCTAAAGATATGTAAAAGATAAAATATAGTCAAAGGAGGAGTATCCCTATGTATGTAAAGATGGTATATGCGATGATCCACAATTTTGTATTTAAATATATGTGGAAGATAAAGTATAGTCAAAGGGGGAGTATCCCTATGTATGTAAAGATGGTATATGTGATGATCCAATTATTTTGAAAATTTTGTAATGGCCATGTAACTAAACTTACAAGTTTTTGAAGTTTTGGTTTTAGGACTTAGCCAATTTTCCCATATGTTTCCATCAATGCGAAATGGTGACATTGTTGGCAATTTGGCACATTACATAGTATGATCTTGTCATTTATTGCAAGATATAGTTAAGATTAAGTCAATATATCTTAGAGATAAATTTTTCTATTAGAGACTTAGAAAATTACTTAAGCACAACAAATTTTATTTGTTAGCACAAGAACTATTTTGGTCATCACAGTTCACAGAAGCCTTTCTGGCATGTGCACACTTACCTGGAAGAATTACACTATGACAAGATGATGTATGCATGAGTCTAGGACTACACGATCAATACAAACAAAGATATTTAAGTTTTGTAGTGACAATATTGAGTCGACAGTACAAGGTAAATAATTTGAAATAAAAAATGTTGTATTAAAGAATTTTTTTGTTTATTAAAATAATTACTTGACTAATTAGGGATGCTATCCTATATGTTAACCCTAAGTAAGAAAGAGTTAATTTTTTGAGTTGGAAAGCGTGTGAGGAAATGAAGGCCGACAATTAAAGAAATAAGGTATGAAGGAAAAGTTGTGAATGTGAAGTTAAGTGTGGTTTTTGTTAGCATGAATGCTGATGATACTACTTTGGGGGAGTATTCTAAGAATTGAAGAATATTGGCATGTTGCATTCATGACTGTATTTTTCATTGATGTCAACATAGTATGGTTTTTGTAAATACTAGTTGAGTAACAGACATAGATCTTAATAGTACATTCAATGGTTTAATTGTTTGGTGATGCATAGTCATGGACATATTCTACACAGTGTCTTGATGAGGTGGTCGAGTGCGTAGAGTCTAAGTCAAAGATGTACAAAAGTTTTTATCTAATTTATAGAATGCCGTTCAGAGACAGAATATTGGGAAAGTAGTTCTTGATGTTTTTTCACTATCTTACATCTGAGATGTAGTAAGAAGATGCACATTCATGCAGTGACAGAGGATAGTCTATTGATGATATCAACAAGTGTGCAAGCCCTAGCATCGCATGTGTGAAGTTTTGTATAGACTGTCAGCTAGATAGTACTATTATAATTTTAATTAATTAATTATCTTATTATAATTAATTGGAAAAGCCTCAAGGCTGACTCAACAAATTATTATGAAGATATGGTATAAAGGAAAGATGTTTTCCTTGTTTGCAATGAGAGTATGAGTGTGGAAAATTTATTGAAGTGTGAAGTGTGAAAAGGAGCAGTGTGCTTACTAAATGTGTGTAAGTGATCCAAGGGATTATTGAATGTGAGTGTTGTGATCTAGTTACAAGATCAGAAGGATCAAAGGTCCAGTTGACAAGATAGAAGAAGAGGAAGGAAGTACATTTCATTTCTATTATTCTATAAGGAATAATACAAAGATCATTTGGATAGTGGGTTCATTGGGCTTTCCCTTGAAGCTGTTTGGACTGTGGGTCCAATGATCTTCCAAAACTCCTAATATGGATTCAAAGTCTCCAAATAGGGACTCATGTGTACTAAATGTATTCATAGACTCCTAATAGGGTCAATCCTCTAATAAGGAATATTTATGTTATTACATCATCTTGTGAATACTATCCCTACCGAGGTTTTCCCTCTAATCAAGGGTTGCCCTAGTTAACATATCTAGTATTATTATGTATGAGTATCTTGTTTTGGTTTCAGTTTATATTGCTCATATGGTTAAGTTTGTTTAAGGTTGATAATTGCAAAAATAGTTGGATAACTAATTCACCCTCCCCTCTCAATTATATCAGTGGACTATATATTCTAACAATTTTTGTGATGAATATGCTATATGTTTGAGATGCAAATTCTGATATAAGATTAGAGCAATGCAAATTTGTGATCAAGTTTTGTGAAGAGTAGAAAAAGGAAAAATTAGATATTGAAGATATGGGTATGTGCAAGATCATGGTGTGCCAAAAAGTGACGATGTGAAAAAAATAGAGTTTTAAAATGTCTAAAAGCACTTCAAAATCCACTCTAACTTTTTTTCACCTATCCAGGTACCAAACTTAAAAAGCAAGGCCCGAACCTTATCGGATATCTGATTTGATATTGGATACCCGATATTATATCAGATATCCGATATAATTTTGGATACCCGATAATGAGTACTTCAAAATATAGAGTACGAAATATATATAAAGTAATATGAAATAATAAATTAGTTATTACATTATATAATTATAAAATAATAAATATATATTATATTATTTATGAAGATTAATATTTTTATATTTTGAAAATCATAATATAATAATATAATATAATATAATATAATACTATAAATTATAATATAATATAATAGTATAATATAATATAATATAATAGTATAATATAATATAATATTATATTATAATATGATATAATATAATAGTATAATATAATATGATATAATATAATATAATATAATAAAATAATATAATATAATATAATAATATAATATAATATAATAGTATCATATAATATAATATAATATTATAATATGATATAATATAATAGTATAATATAATATAATATAATAGTATAATATAATATAATATTATAATATGATATAATATAATAATATAATATTATAATATATTATAATATAATATAATATTATAATATATTATAATATGATATAATATAATAATATAATATTATAATATATTATAATATAATATAATATTATAATATATTATAATATGATATAATATAATAATATAATATTATAATATATTATAATATAATATAATATTATAATATATTATAATATAATATAATATTATAACAGTATAATATAATACAAATGTAATATTTATTTTTGACCCGTGGGGTGTTTGAAAAAAGACAACCTACGGGTTGTGATCTTTTTTTAAAAAAAAATAATAGTGTCTTTTTGGGTATCTGATATTATATCGGATACCAAAAAATATTGGGTATCTGATATAATATCGGATACCAAAAAAGCAATAGTGTTATTTAAAAAAAAGCAACCTGCGGGTTGTTTGCACAGTAGTATATATCAATTTTCAGCACGAATATCTATTTTACTATTGAATACGCGATAATCAGTTTTTTTTTTGTTTTTTTTGTTTTTACTGAATTTTAATTTTAATTTAATACATTTTATTATAAAATTGTTAGTTTTAGTTGAATTTGTTAAAATTTAAGGTTTTTTTGATAAAAATTGTTAAAATATAAGTTTAAAAAAAATATAAATTATGTTTTGCAAATTAATAGGAATGGCTGATCAAGATGATGATCATGAGGCAAGGAATAATATTCCTTGTAACCCCTCACCAAATGATCCAGTGCCCTTGCAAAATCATCCACCAAATGATCCTTTACCCCCTTAAAACCCTCAAATCGAGGATTTGATAACTAAAAATCTCACTGAATTGGTTTGCAAAGAACATATAATAATGTACCCGCATTGGCTCCTATGTTATCCATGTTAAACACCATACTGGGGAACATTGAAACCCTTACCAACCAACATAATGCCGCTCTTTGATGGTGTGACCAAATGCATGAGATGTTTGATGATGGCTTGGACTATGATGAGGTTGTGGCCCTCAATATAACCAAAGATGATTTGGTTAGCCTTTTTGTGAACCCAAAAATCAGTTTACCAGTCAATTGCAAAAATAGTTTGGAATCATTGGTGGATGGTTTTTGATATCCCTCCACATAGTAATTTAGAGGTGTCATTTTATTTCCTTAAAAAATTGTATGCAGAATTTGTGTTGAAACTCAAAGTGAATTATTGGAGCATGAAGCCCAACATGGGTGTAGGACTAGGACCTCCTCAGGATAGACCCTCTTCCCAGTAGAAGAAAGTTGGCACTTTTGTCCCCCCTACTGATGTCTTCCCCCCTCCTTGATTGTAGAATCTTGATATTATCATAGAGGCTAACTCTCAGACCATTAGAGCCATTCATAGATTGAGTAGCCTGTTGATATCTCAGACTAGGTTAGTCCTGCCTCCCCATGTTGATGATGTTGGTGCCAGTTCATCATCAACTAGCTCATCACACATTTGTGTGCCTCACAATTGGATTACATGAAAGAATATTTTCCTGGGTCCCATAAGTGATCTTCCCGAGTATCATTTTGTATTAGATGAGGATACATCAGATGTAGATGCAGAGGCTATAAACTTTGATGCAAGAGAGGAGGGGAATGCAGAGGCATGGACTCCTTCTGTGCCAATATGTGTATACATTTTTTTGTTATGAAATATGTGATTTAAAGTTAATTTTTATAATAGAGTAATTTTAATTTTTAAGCCATATTGACTTATACATGTATGTGATCTTCATTCATGTTTAGTTGATGATAGAGGAGGAGTTGTGACAGGTTGATGATGCCACACTCTCGGCCATTTCATTTGGTCTTAAGACATCTATGATACATTATGTTGTGTTCTCATTATTTTTTTCATTTGATATTGTAGCATATATGATTTCTAATCTTTCTTTTATCCTGCATATATCACCTGTCCCTGGGGGACAAAGTGTAGGGGATGAGCCAGCACCCAATGACAAAGGAAAGGTAATTAGGTGCTTTCTATTTGATTAAATATCGATGCATTCTTGTAAAATGTTTATGGTAATGAAATTTAATTACATTCTTTATTGTATATAGGCTGTGGCTACTGACAATGAGCCCATATAGATTCTACGTCGTAGATGCTCAGGCATTTCTATTTGGACCAAGAGCCCCATTGTATTTATAAGTATCATTTATTTTTTATTTTCCTTATCTTCATAAATAAATTCAAAACTGAATTTTGTGATATTAAAAACTACTATTTTGTATCTCATAGGAAACTCCTAGTGCACATGAGGTTCGATGGGAGAGTTTTGTAGATTTGCTGATGCAGCCACTATATCCTGAGGAGGAGCCTACACTAGTAAGTCGTAGTTTGAATTCATGATTAAATATGTTATAAATTTAGCATGCTATAAATTATAATGTTATAGTTTAAGTTTTAGATTCATTTGACAAACATATTTGAACATACATAGCCCATAATTAGTGAGGTACGAGCATTGCCTAAGGCATATGAGAGGACTCTTGACAGATGTAGGAGGTCGATGAGAGAGGTATTTATTATGAAAGTTTAATAGTATAAATATTCATTTAAAAAAGATCATTATGCATTTGAGTAATTCAATGTTAGATACAAAGAATCATATAAATTTAGTAGTCTAACTTTGGGTTTTTCTTTTTTGTTTATGTAGGAGGCGTCTGATCCACCTAGTGCAATGAAGAGGCTATATTTTGATGATCCACCAACACCCTAGGATAGTATAGTTGTTTATAGAAACATTGATATTATACACATTTTGATGGCATGATCAACCACATTTTGTATATGGATCTATGTATTTTGATATATATATATATATATATATATATATATATATATATATATATATATATATATATATATATATATATATATATATATATATATATATATATATATATATATATATATATATATATATATATATATTTGTGTACTTTTTCTATGGATACATGATCTTTGATATATATTTGTGTAATTTGTCTATGGATACATGTATTTTGATATATAATTTTGTCATTTATGTGCACAATGATATACATATTAATTTAGTATCTAGTATTGGTTAATTTATCGTGGATCATGTGTATCATTCATGTTTATGGAATATAACTAATTTTGATCACGTTTGTTATATTTGATTCAAATGTAATAATTTGTGAATAACATTTTAACAACTTTTATTATCAAATTTGGATGGAATGTTTAATTTTAAGTGCTATCATGACATAAAGACACTTGTTAACCTTGTACACAAGGTTCACATAACCCATACTGATCCACTTAACAAAACTGGGTTCATTAATGCATGCTATAATTTCACACCTTATATACATGTTTACAACCTTGTATGGTCATGCTCAAACCCCTAACTAACTCTTTGCACTCATTTTCACTTTGCAAGAAAAAGTTGCAAAATGATATAAATTTAAATTCCTAATTAGATAAGTTCACCAAACTTGGTAAGGGGTTATTGATAGCCCTCACAAGCTTTGAGTTATGACCCTTGGAAGATTGACCTCAAAACACACTTAGAGCACCTTAGAGACTCCTCAATATGGGGTGGCCATGGCTGATGGAGTGTCTCTATGGCTAAAACAAGGGTGTCACTAGGGTTCACCCTCCCATCTAGAGCTAATGGTACTGATGATTTGATGCCAACATCAGTGGTTTCAAAGTTACACTATGGTGCACCTATGAACTGAGGCACATTGCGAGTTTTGGCATTGAGCAAGACCACTATGTTGAATCCAAATAGAATGTGATCTCTCAAAAATGAGATAGATTATTTTAGGCCTCATCATCACCATCTTTTAGAATTTGACATTTCATCGATAGCCCTCACGAGCTTTGAGTTACGACCCTCGAAAGATCAACCTCAAAATGCACTTAGAGCACCTTGGAGACTATCGGTATGGGCTATCTATGGATGATGGAGGGTCTCCATGGCTAGAACAAGGGTCTCACTAGGGTTCAACCACCTGTTAAGAGCTAATGGCACTGACAATTCGATGCCAAGATCAACGGTTTCAAAGTTACGCTGTGGTGCACCTATGAATTGAGGCAGACTGCAAGTTTTGGCATTGAGCAAGATTGCTGTGCTGAATCCAAATGGAATGCAATCTCTCAAAAATGAGATAGGTTATTTTAGGCCTTAGCATCACTATCCTATAAAATTCAACATTTCATTGATAGCCCTCATGAGCTCTGAGTTACGACCCTTGAAAGATCAACCTTGAAATGCACTTAGAACACCTTGGAGACTACTCAGTATGGGTTGCTCATGGATGAGGGAGGGTCTCCATGGTTGGAAAAGGGGTGTCACTAGGGTTCACCCACCCATCTAGAGCTAATGGCACTGACAATTTGATACCAATATTAGCAATTTCAAAGTTATGCTGTGGTGCACCTATGAACTGAGGCACACTGCAAGTTTCTGCATCGAGCGATATCATTGTGCTGAATCCAAATAGAATGTAATCTCTCAAAAATGAGATAGCTTATTTTAAGCCTTGCCATCACCATCCTATCGAATTCAAAATTTCATTGATAGCCCTCATGAGCTCTGATTTACAACCCTCGGAAGATCAACCTCAAAATGCACTTAGAGCACCTTGGAGACTACTTAGTACGGGCTACTTTTGGATGATGGAGGGTCCTACAGATGATGGATGGTCTTCATGGCTGGAACAAGGGTGTCATTAGCATTCACCCACCATCAAGAGCTAATGGCACTAATGATTAGATGCCAAGATCAGCAATTTCAAAGTTACGCTATGGTGCACCTATGAACTGAGGCACAATGCGAGTTTTGGCATCGAGCGAGATTATTGTGCTGAATCCAAATGGAATGTGATCTCTAAAAAATGAGATAGGTTATTTTAGACCTCGGCATCAATGTCTTGTAAAATTTGATATTTCATTGATAGCCCTCACAAGCTCCAAGTTACGACCCTCAAAAGATCGACCTCAAAATGCAGTTAGAGCACCTTGGAGACTACTCAGTATGGGGTGGCTGCATATGATGGAGGGTCTTTGTGGTCAAAAAAAGGGTTCACCCACCCATCTAGACCTAATGGAACTAATGATTTGATGCTAAGATAAAATATGAATGAGATGGTAGCTAACCAAAGCTTAGAAGATTATTTTTATAGTATTGTAAAAGTTTTTTGTGAGAACCTTGCTACTGAAAATTCATAGTATATGCATTTTTCCTAATGCTTCTAAGCATGAATGCAAGATGGATCCATTTATCAAGAGCATTCAACAAGTTGATAGTTTTTATGAACCTTGAGCTACCTTAACAAAAAGAGGGGACTCCTTGACCATGGAGGAAGAGTTGGCATGGTTTTAATAATGCATGGTAATAATGCATGCCACTTTTAAGAATAAAGTCAACTATTTTAGCCAACTACTGAATGAATTTATTTAGCATTTGTCTTGTTACTAGTTAGGGTAGAGTAGGTTAGTGTTCAAGCTTGCTACAAGTGTTACCTTTGGATAATACTTTTCAATTATCGAGTGCACATTAAGCCTAAATTTGGCTCGTTAATATCTTTCCTTTCTTGTACATAGATTCAATAGGAATTTTGAATTCTAGTTCAACATTTTTGGGTAAGTATGATGATGTGTCACTACCATGTCTCTCTTCTAATAAACCAACGAGGACAAAGGTTGAAAGGTGAAACACTTATTTTAATTTGACATATCTTTAGAGATGTTAATTCAACCCCCTTAGGATCATACAACCAATAGGCTTTACTAGAGTCATAATAACCAATAAGGATTAATTTTTCAATGTTATTATCATAATTCATTGTCTTCTCTTTTCGAGATATGTTAACCTAGGTTGACTGAGTCTTTACTATGCAAAGTAGAATGGATGGAGCATAATAGTTCATGGTGCATAGAAAACTTGACATGACATTTGTAACAACATGTATTTCAAATTTTAAGTGGCACACAATAAAATGGCTTCAAATATTCAAAAGCCCTTTGTGATATATGAAGACTTGGATGATTCTCTCTAAATTTTTTGAACAACATAGTTTGACTTACCTCCAAATAGTTTTTAGGATGTGGCATGTGGTCTCTATTGCCAATTCTCAACTTTAACACATTTTTAGCATTAGGTGATACTCGTGAGCTAGAGTGCCAAAATTGTGTAATTTCTTCCTTCATATCATTAGATAGCTTCTTATCAAAACATGAAAGTCTCCCACCAAATGCCCATGTTTCATTTTGAAGAAGATCATCAATTCTCTCTCATCAACTAAGTGCTCTTCTCAAATTAGTACGATTTAGGTTCAAATCAATACAAGTTTGTCTCATATATCTACCCTTTCTCAAATGATGACTTACCAAAGAGGTTGTAATAACCCCTCAAGCAGCTCTGTTATCCTTCTCCTTGCTATTTTTCCCAATGCTATTAAGAGCATTGAAAAGATTCTTCACAATAATGGCATTTCTTTTCAACTTTTTATTGACACAAATCTTCAATTTGGAAAGCATAGGTCTCATCTTTTGCATTTTTAATAAGTGCATAAAAAGCTGACATTGCTCCACCACTGTCTTGTTGCTGAAAAACATCTTATATAGTCTTGAAGCCCATAACTGAATGGTTCTTTCTAATTTTTCCCCTCCAAATTGGTAATAATAATTTCATCAATTTCAATTATCCATTTTGGTGTTCTAGAACCTTCATGTCAATTATAATTAGGAGATATGTAAGGTTCATTTGCATTGTCATGTTCGGCATGGGCAATTATGCAATTTACATTATGACCTGATAGCATTTCCTCCTCGAAATTTTCATTCTCTAAATTTTCAATTCTGACATTATTATTTTCAATTTGTACATTTTTATTCCCCAACTACACATATTCATTATTTGACTCTATGATTTCACCTTTGACTAATTCATTGTCAACTTGACTGACATTTAACATACGTTATCTTTTCCTTCAATGTTCTATTTTGTCCCTTTCCCTATATGCCACAATGTCTTCATTGAATGCCTTTTGCATTTAGCCTTTTGATGACTGCTGCTCCCCATTCAAATGACAATATTGGACACCTAGGGATATATTATTAAACTTTTTTCGATTGTACGGGTCCCAAAACATGACTTTTCTAAAATCTGTGAAAAAGGCCCACAACAAATGATGTTGTTGGGTCTGCAGTGATAGGGAACATTTTGGGAAAATAATGCTAGTAAATATCGGGTATATTCGATATGAAATTAGATATTCGATATTGGCTGGCACAAAATATTGGAGGAAAAAATGAATTTATGAGTTATGACTAATGAATTATGGAATATATAAATATATAATATATAATCTGTAAATATATGATATGACTAATGAGTTATGACTAATATATATATATATATATATATATGAAATTAAATTAAATTAAATTATTATTATTTAATATAATAACGTAACTATTAATATATAATAATATATTATTTTACTATTATTATTATAATATATAAATATAATATATATTATTATTATTTTTACTACATTATTATTAAATATAATAACATAATATATTATATATATATGTTATTAATATATATTATTATTTTTACTATATTAATATATTTTTACTATATTATTTGTATTTGTTACTATAACAACATATAATTATTGTTTATATGGGTCGAAAAGGGCCATAGGATGACCTATGACCCCTTTCGACACATTCCATGATAACATATGTCGCTAGGGGTCCGAGGACCCCTAGGGACATATAAAAATTGTTTATATGGGTCAAAAGGGACCATAGGATGACCTATGACACCTTTCGACACATTCCATGATGCCATATGTCTTTAGGGGTCCTCGAATCTCTAGGAAAATATTAGAATCATTTATATGGGTCGAAAGGGGCCATAGGATGATCTATGACCCCTTTCGACACATTCCATGACAACATATGTCTCTTGGGGTCCTAGGACCCTTAGGGACATATTATAATCATTTATATTGGTCGAAAGGGGCCATAGGATGAGCTATGACCCCTTTCGACATATTCTATGATGACATATGTGACCCTTAGGAACATATTAGAATCATTTATATTGGTTGAAAGGGGCCATTGGATGACCTATGACCTCTTTTGACACATTTTATTACAAAATATGTCCCTAGGGGTCTTAGGACCCCTAGGGACATATTACAATAGTTTATATGGGTTAAAAGGGGCCATAAGATGACCTATGACCCCTTTCAACACATTTTATTACAACATATGTTGCTAGGGGTCCTAGGACCCTGAGAGACATATTACAATCATTTATATGAGCCAAAAGGGGCCATAGGATGACTTATGATCCCTTTCGATGCATTCTATTACAACATATGTCTTTAAGGGTCTTAGGACCCCTACATACATATTAGAATCATTTATATGAGTTGAAAGGAGAAATATGATGACCTATGATCTCTTTTGACACATTCCATGATGACACATGTCTCTATGGGTCCTAGGACCCCTAGGGACATATAATAATCATTCATATGGGTCAAAAGGGGCCATAAGATGACATATGAACCCTTTCAACACATTCCATGACATAATATGTCTCTAGGGGTCCTAGGACCCCTAGGGACATATTAGAATCATTTTTATGTGTCAAAAGTGGCCATAGGATTACCTATGACCCCTTTCGACACATTTTATTACAACATGTGTCACTAGGGGTCCTAGGACTCATAAGGACATATTAAAATCATTTATATGGGTCGAAAGGGGCCATAGGATGACCTATGACCCCTTTCGACACATTTTATTACAACATTTGTCCCTAGGGTCCTAGGGACATATTACAATAATTTATATGGGTTGAAAGGAGCCATAGGATGACCGATGACCCTTTTCGACACATTTTATTACAACATATATCTTTAGAGATCTTAGGACCCCTAGGGACATATTAGAATCATTTATATGGGTCGAAAGGGGCCATAAGATGACCTATGACCCCTTTCGACACATTCGATGATGACATATGTCACTAGAGGTCCGAGGACCCCTAAGGACATATTAGAATTGTTTATATGAGTTGAAAGGGGCCATAGGATGACCTATGACCCCTTTTGACATATTCCATGATGACATATGTGTCTAGGG
This sequence comes from Cupressus sempervirens, assembly GCA_028749045.1. Classification (NCBI taxonomy): domain Eukaryota; kingdom Viridiplantae; phylum Streptophyta; class Pinopsida; order Cupressales; family Cupressaceae; genus Cupressus; species Cupressus sempervirens. The sequence continues at coordinate 703,387,876 of CM053784.1, forward strand.
GTCCTAGGACCCCTAGGGATATATTATCATCATTTATATGGGTCAAAAGGGGCCATAGGATGACCTATGACCCCTTTCAACACATTCCATGATGACATATGTCTCTAGGGGTCCTAGGACCCGTAGGTACATATTAGAATCATTTATACGGGTCAAAAGGGGCCATAATATGACCTATGACCCCTTTTGACACATTTCATTATAAAATATGTCCCTAAGGGTCTTAGAACCCTTAGGGACATATTAAATTTGTTTACATGGGTCAAAAGGGGCCATAGGATAACCTATAACCCCTTTTGACACATTTTATTACAACATATGTCGCTAGGGTCCTAGGACCCCTAGAGACATGTTAGAATCGTCTATATGGGTTGAAAAGGGCCATAGGATGACCTATGACCCCTTTCGGTCTAGGTGTCTTATGACCCCCTGGGACATATTAGAATCATTTATATGGGTCATAAGGGGCCATAGGATAACCTATGTCCCCTTTTGACACATTTAATGATGACATATGTCTTTAGGGGTCCTAGGACCCCTAATGACATATTATAATCATTCATATAGTTTGAAAGGGGCCATAAGATGACCTATGACCCTTTTTGACTCATTACCTAATGACATATGTCTCTAGGGATCCTAGGACCCCTAGGGACATACTAGAATCATTTATATGGGTCGAAAGTAGCCATAAGATTACCTATGCCCCATTTAACACATTTTATTACAACATATGTCGCTAGGGGTCATAGGAACCCTAAGGACATATTACAATTGTTTATATAGATCGAAAGGGGAAGGGGCCATAGGATGACCTATGACCCCTTTCAACACATTTTATTACAACATATGTTCTTAGGGGTCCTAGGACTTGTAGGGACATATTACAATAATTTATATGGGTCGAAAGGGGCCATAGGATGATCTATGACCCCTTTCAACACATTTTATTACAACATATGTCTCTAGGGGTCTTAAGACACCTAGGAACATATTAGAATCATTTATATGGGTCGAAAGGGACCATAGGATGACCTATGATCCCTTTCGACACATTTCATGATGACATATGTCTTTAGGTGTCCTAGGACCCCGAGGAACATATTATAATCATTTATATGGGTCATTCCATGATGACATATGTCTGTAGGGGTCTTAAGACCCCTAGGGACATATTATAATCATTTATATGAGTCAAAATGGGTCATAGGATGACATATGACCTTTTTTGACACATTCCATGATGACATTTGTCTCTAGGGGTCCTCAGACTCCTAGGGACATTATAATCATTTATATGGGTCGGAAGGGGCCATAGGTCTTTTGACACATTCCATGAGGATATATGTCTCTAAGGGTCATAGGACCCCTAGGGACATATTATAATAATTTATATGGGTCAAAAAGGGGCCACAGGATTACCTATGATCACTTTCAACATATTTTATTACAACATATGTTACTAGGGGTCCTAGGACCCCTAAGGACATATTACAATCATTTATATGAGTCGAAAGGGGCCATAAGATGACCTATGACCCCTTTCGACACATTTTATTACAAAATATGTCCCTAGGGGTCCTAAGACTACTAGGGACATATTACAATCATTTATATGGGTCGAAAGGGGCCATACGATGACCTATGACCCCTTTCAACACATTTTAATACAACATATGTCCCTAGGGGTTGTAAGACCCTTAGGGACATATTACAATCTTTTTAATGGGTCGAAAGGGGCCATAGGATGACCTATGAACCCTTTCGATACATTTTATTACAACATATATGTCCCTAGGGGTCTTAGGACCCCTAGGGACATATTACAATCATTTATATGGGTTGAAAGGGGTCATAGGATGACTGATGATCCCTTTCGACACATTTTATACAAGATATGTCATTAGGGGTTTTGCAACCCCTAGGGACATTAAAATTATTTATATGGGTTGAAAGGGGCCATAAGATGACCTATAACCCCTTTTGACACATTCCATGACGACATATGTTGCTAGGGGTCCTAGGACACCTAGTGACATATTATAATCGTTCATATGGGTCGAAAGGGTCCATAGGATGACCTATGACCCCTTTCAACACATTCCATGATGACATATATCTCTAGGGGTCCTATAACCCTTAGGGAGATATTAAAATCATTTATATGGGTCTAAAGTGACCATAGTATTACTTATGACCCCTTTCGACACATTTTATCACAACATATGTCGCTAAGGGTGCTAGGACCACTAGGGACATATTACAATCATTTATATGGTCGAAAGGGGCCACAGGATGACCTATGACCCCTTTCAACACATTTTATTACAACATATGTCCCTAGGGGTCCTAGGACTGCTAGGGACATATTACAATTATTTATATGGGTTGAAAGGGGCCATATGATGACCTATGACCCCTTTCGACAAATTTTATTATAACATATTTCTCTAAGAGTTTTAAGACCCCTAGGTACATATTAGAATCGTTTATATGGGTTGAAAGGGGCCGTAGGATGACCTATGACCCCTTTTGACACATTCCATGATGATATATGTCTCTAGGGGTCCTAGGACCCCTAGGGACATATTATAATCATTTATATTGGTCAGAAGCTGCCATAGGATGACCTATGATGCCTTTCAACACATTCCATGACAACATATGTCTCTAGGGGTCCTAGGACCCCTAGAGATATATTATAATCATTTATATGGGTCGAAAGGGGTCATAGGATGACTAATGACACCTTTTGACACATTTTATGATGAGATGTGTCTCTAGGGGTTCTCGGACCCCTAGGGACATATTAAAATAATTTATATGAGTCGAAAGGGGCCATACTATGACCTATGAGCCCTTTCGACACATTCCATGATGACATATGTCTCAAGGGGTCCTAGGACCCCTAGGGACATATTATAATCATTTATATGGGTCAAAAGGGGCCATTGGATTACCTATGACCCCTTTTGACACATTACAATATATGTCGCTAGGTGTCTTAGGACCCCTAGGTACATATTACAATTGTTTATATGGGTTGAAAGGGGACATAGGATCACCTATGACCCCTTTTGAAACTTTCCATGATGACATATGTCGCTAGGGGTCCTAAGACGCCTAGGGACATATTAGAATCCTTTATATGGGTCAAAATGGGCCATAGGATGACCTATGACCCCTTTCGACACATTCCATGATGACATGTCTCTAAGAGTCTTAGGACCCCTAGGGACATATTATAATCATTTATATTGGTTGAAAGGGTCCATAGGATGACCTATGACCCCTTTCGACACATTCCATGATGACATATGTCTCTAAGGGTCCTAAGACCCCTAGGGACATATTACAATCGTTTATATGGGTCGAAAGGGGTTCTAGGATGACTTATGACCCCTTTTGACACATTCCATGATGACATATGTCTCTAAGGGTCCTAGGACCCCTAGGAACATATTAAAATCTTGAATATGGGTAGAAAGAGGCTATAGGATTACCTATGACCCTTTTTAGCACATTCCATGATGACATATGTTGCTAGGGGTCCTAGGACCCCTAGGGACATATTAGAATCATTTATATGGGTTGAAAGGGGTCATAGGATGATTTATAACCCCTTTCGACACATTCCATGATGACATATGTCTCTAGGGGTCCTAGGACCCCTAGGAACATATTATAATCATTTATATGGGTTGAAAGGGGCCATAGGATGACCTATGACCCCTCTCCATGCATTTCATCACAACCTATGTCGTATTTGGTTGGTTCCAATACATCAAGAGGGATCATAGGTTAACTTATGATCCCTCTCGATATATTTCATGACAATTTATGTCCCTAGGACCCCTAGGACCCTTAGGGACCTATTAGGAATGCGTTGAAAGGGGACACTAGGGGCCCTAGAGACATATGTTGTCATAAAATGCGTTGAAAGGGGTCATAGGTTAACCTATGCCCCTTTCGATGCATTTGATGACAATATTATATTTAATAATATTATAATTATATTTTTTAATATAATAATAATATAGTATTAGATTATATAACAATAATAATCATATATGTTACTAGATTATAGATTTAATAATAATAACCATATATTATTATATATAATAATACTCATATAATATTACTATATATATATTTAATAATAATAATATTTATCATATATATTACTATATTATATTTAATTATAATAATAATAATATTTATAACTATATTATATTTAATAATAATCATACATATTACTATAATATAATAATAATTATAATCATATATAATAATAATAATATCAATGTCCACACTTCTCCCAAATAAATTACCCTGTAAAATAGTCTAAAGTTTCCCTCTCAAATTTTCCTCCCTCCAAAATTTCAATTGAAAAATACGAGCCTAATCGGATACTCGATTTATTTTTGGGTATTTGATTAGGCTCGATATTTACCAAGCCTATTTGGTCCACCCAAAAAACATGTTTGAGAAGGGTTTCACTGACACTTAGACTTCGGGTAGCCATCTGACAATATTATTTTCATTGAAATTGAATGAAATGAAAAGAGTTTTTTGTAACACTCTCAAGATTCCATCGGTATAATATCTGTCAAATTCTGAGTTCGATAAGTATTTATTAGTTAATTTTTAGTGAAGATAATTTTAAAGTGTTGACTGACATACTGATTGAAAAATAGTTATAACTTTCAAACTCTATAACATTTTTTAAATCCAAAAGTTGCATCACATTCTATGCTTTTCCTAGTATAAGAAAAATAAAATAAAATAAAATTTGAGAAAGTTTTCTATTAGTTAAGGTGGTCAGACATGGGAGTTTTTTTTTCCAAAATTTTTTTAGCAGAAAATTCATATTTAATTATTTATTCGAAGTAAAAATACCTAAAAATATGCATCACATCTAGGCATGAGTTTACTTTTTATATCTATAATTATATTAAAAAAATATTATCATTTGATTTTGATTAAGGTGGTCAGACATACACCTACTTTTTATTTTCACCCTAAAATTTTTGTAGTACTACATTAAAATTCAAACTTGTTACCAACCAATTAATTTTTTTCTCCAGATAAAGCTTAGTAGTTTAGAAACTACATTCAATTTCCTACAAATTATTTTCCTACAACTTTTTGAGATAAAGTCTAGAACCACTTTAAAATTATGTGTCAATTTGACATAACCTTGATTTTTTGGTTTTTGACTACCACTTAAGGCCATAGTTTGATTGACTATGATCCTGCACATACCCATATCAACAACAATGAAGAGGTTTTTGTATCTATCTCTTATATTGAAGAATAACATTGTATATTGCATGTTTGGGTAGTGGGCTCATCTTGCATACTTTGTATGATTGTAATAAAAAATCCTAATAGGGTTAAGGATTCTAAAAAGGACTACAAAACTATACAAATTTAATAGACTCCTAACAAGGTCAATATATTTCACAAGATACTTTCGATTAGTGGATCATTTTTTGGGTACCATCCCCAGTGGGGTTTTCCTTTAGCCATGGTTTCTCTAGTTAAGAAAATATGGTGTTATGTGTTGCTTTACTATATGGTTCTATTTATTGTTTAACATAATTAGTTTAATTTATTATACAACTTATATGTTTGTTAATGATATCCATAATTAGGAAAAATCTTGTGAGATACTGATTCATCCCCCCTCTCAGTATTTCCTATTTCTAACAAGATCTACCTAACGTCATGGATCAATACTCAATAGCTTATCCTCATGAAAAGTGGTTGCCCATAATAGATATTGGCATTTTTCGTAGATAGGCTACCCACATCTAAAGGAACATATATGATAAGTATAAATCTTGGGGTGATCTAGGTAGTCCACTAGGATTGATCTTTGCACCAAGATATTGAGTGGAAAAATAGGGTAGCTTCTAACCTATGGTTCTTAGTAAGGATTATGTTCATAACACCTCTCTTGCACCTAATACAAGAATAAGGCCTTGTTTCTACAAGATTACCTTAAGAAAACCCACCTAATAATTTTCTCATGGTCAATATCCCACAAGAATTCTCACTAAATGAAGTCAAGTGTTATGTCCCCCAATGATATTTCCTTTTTTAAGGGCCTTGTGATTATAGTGGGTCCGATAGATGGGTTTTTCTTGTTCCCATTTGGTTTAATCCTATTTGATATTTTTCCATCAAGCAACATTCCTTCTAAAGGAGCAAGTCTCACTAGTAGATTGAACAAAATAGATCTACACCAAGGAGGTTAAGATTTCTGATTTGCCTCAAGGGTAAAGATCATACTCTCATGTTCCCCAATTCTTCCCCTTAACACACCAAGAAAGTTAATCAAGATGACTAAAGAATGGAATATACTATCCACTGTCTTGATTCAATGAAGGGTCAACATTTTCAATTCACCAAGAAGGTGAAGAGCATACTCTCGTACCAACAAAGAACCCTTAATCATGAGTTTTATGTGCCTATGGAATGAAAAAAATAGTATGTGAATGCACATTGAAATGAAATGAAGACATAATAAATCTTTAATTTTTTAATTTTTTGGGCAGCCTTGAAAATAAGAGTTAGTAGACTTTTTTTCACAATTTTTCCTTTAGCAAAGGAAGAAAGAAAGAAGGCCTCTGCAAAACCACAAGGTCAGGGGATCAAATAATCATAAAACTCAATTAGAAGCTATTAGAAAAAATATAAATCCAAAAATAAAAGCTTGGAAACATAGATTGAAAGCCTAGACTTAGATTGTACATGCATATTAGACTAGGCAATACTTTACCAACTAACAAAGAGTCATATGATATACCCTAGAAAATTTGTACGATACTTTAGGTTTGTACAATAGAGGGATTCAACTAGTACAAAAATCTACAAGAGGTAATACAATAAAGTTTAGAGTATCAGTATGATGGTAAAAATTAGAAGAGTATGGTACTGTAGTAGAATGAAATGTCATACTATAATATAGAAAGTTTAGTACGATACTGATGCCTGCAAAACAAAAATCAAAACTTTCAAGTAAATTTTTTAACAAAAGAAAGAGAAATAGAGCTAAACAAAAGAGTCTAGCCCCATAGTGCGTGCCAAAAATATGTATACAAAATGTATCACACTTCTATGGATAATTATACTTGAGAATACCCATGATGAAGAGAATCCCAAGAGGTGGCATATAACTCTCTATATATGATGTGCAAGAGTAAAATGATAGTATGTGTTAGCCCTTGTTTTGGTGCTCCATGGTTTAAAAATAGTTCTATATTTTTTTTGAATTTTCAACTACCGTATCCATTGACTAGGGTGAGAAATTTGAATTAAACCTTAAGTGTGAATGTGAAATATCTTAAAAAAACCCTAGTATTAAAATAAAAAAATTTGATGGGGTTATTTTCCTATTATCTTTAAAGTATTGTGTTGAACATGAAATATCTTGAAAAAACCCTAGTATTAAAAAAACTTTGGTAGGGTTATTTTCAAATTATCTTTAAAGTATTGCACTGAATAAAGTTAATTCATTAAATTGTGTCTTTGCTAAAACCTTGGTTAGGTCTTGGTTGGGTTGTTTTCTATTTCTATTTGGAGATGTCAAGGTTAGTGGGAATTTGGAGAGAATTAGAAAGTAATGATACTACCTTGAGGACAATTTTGAATAAATGGATCAATAGGGAAGATAATACCACTAGTTTATGTTTCACTGTCATTGACAAGATTGATGCTCAAATTGAGAAAACATATGATCAAGCAAGTAACCTACTGGATTTTGATCTAAAGAGAGATACATTGTAAAGAAATATGAGGACAAGTTTCTCCAAATATCTTAGTAGGAATTTTGATCTTTTCCCTCATGCACACTTAAGGGATTTGGCATTATAAAAGACAAATAGGAATGTGAAAATGAATTAAACTAAATATTGAGTATTAGGATGAATAATTTTTCCCATATAGACAATTATATTTGGTTTGTAAGAAATGTTGAAGAAGTAGTTAATATCCAAATATTCTTTGATTCTTTCCAACAAGATTTTGAAGAAATAAAGAAGTTGGAAAAATATATTTCGAAGAGAGAAAAAGAAATCCTTGATTTCAGCTAGCTAGATGACACTATTTTCAACAAGTGGATGGTAGAATCTTCCTTAGCCTTAAAACTACTATAGATGGCATCTAAGAGTAAATTGATGGATAAATCTATAGCTACTAAGGAGAGGAAAATGTCTGAAAATGATATCCAAGTAACCCTAATAGAGCTGGATGAGACTAGCCCTCAACCAATACAAGAAGTTAAAGACATACACTAGAGTTGGTCGAGGAAAAGGATGATTAGTTGCCATCTATAGATACTAAATAATGAAATCAGAGTAGATTTAAAGAAGAAAAGGTGGCCCAACAAATTGAGTAAAATAAATAAGATAAAGAACAATCATTAGGTATTGTGGAGGAACAAGAATTAGACAAAATAGAATAGGCCCCACCACAAAGCAACAAATGAGGGAGCTATTCTATTGTCAAGTAAAAGGCCACAAATTTTTTCAATTTTTTTGTGCAATGAAGAAAGTGACATTTTTTCTTTTATGTAATCTTTTATTTTGTTAAAAGGATAGCTATCCTCTTCCCTCTAGACTTGAAGATTGTTGAAACTCATGCTATATAAATGAGTTCCCAAGGCTAGAGGGAGGGTCTGAATTTTTTTAGATTTGAATAGAATTTTTTTCATTTCAATTCAGTCCATGTATATTGTATAAGTTTTCCAGAAAGATAGAATAGAAAGTTAACAATGGCTTGTCTAATAGAGGTTTTTTTCTAATGGGGATTGTCATTGAGTTGTATACAATTTCAAAGAAGTTAATACAAAATGTAGAAAGATGGTTTTTCATTCTAGATCTTGTCTCTTCTTTTATCTCCATTTTGTTCTCTAATATTTAATAAGAAAATTTTATTAAATTTCAATTGTAATTCACCATGATTTATATTTCAATTTAATTTTCCTAATAATCTAATGGGTTATGTAAATTCTTAATGTAAATTGGAAGACTTCTATGGTTTTCTTTGAAGATTTTGATAAGTATGAGATCAAGAAATGAATATTGATTATCTTCTCACAAAATGTTAAGATAGATCCATAAGAAGATCTCTAATTCCTATGAGTTTATAGCCCAACAAATAAGGCACTGGTCATCTGATGCAGGAGCATCCAGAGGTATAAGGGCAATCCTGTGTCACCCAAAAAAATGTACTTAGACTTAGTTTTTGTTTCATGTCTTTAAATTTTTGGATACCCATTTTGGTCAAATAAAGGTTCCAACTCTCACAGTTCAACTATCAGTGTGCTAGAAAATCCTGAAAAAATAGGAGCATGCAATTTGGCCATCATTTTGGTGACCTAGAAGGTGTGAATTGGCTAGATGAATTTAATCATGATTTAGAGCATTCCAAAAAAAGAATTAGGTCAAAAGGCCCCACGGTTTGAAAGTTATTGCAGTTTTTTGAGTTTTGGAGACCTCCTAAGAATGCTTCAAATTCAGGTTAGGGGCATTAAATGACCTCAAAAAGGGCCAAAAAATGGGGAATGAGCAAATCTTGTCCATAGGCTATAGAGCGCTTTGAGAGCTTTCTGGAAATGTAAACGGTTCGTCAATCGGAGCTAGGGTTCAAAAGTTATGCCTCCCAAAAGTTTGGTTACCGTTTCTAGATTCTTCTAGATTTGCACTGACTTCTAACACAGCTTCTGGAACCTTGTATTTGGTCAGTGGATGCCTACTAGCAGTTTCTAGAATTTATTCCTAGTCCTTAACCCTCCAGGGTCTATTTAAGCAGATTTTTGGCATTGTAAAAGGCAGTTCAGAGTGGAGTTTGAGAGGAGGTACTGAAAGGAGAAATTATCTCCAGATTTATGCTATTGTAAGCCCTTAGGGCATGTTTTGAAGTTTATTTTTCTATACTATTGTACTAGCTTATTTTCTCAGTTAATATAATTTTCCCTTTTCTGTTGTGCCCATTTTTTCGTGGGTTGTGTCCCCATCAAGTGGTATTAGAGTGGGTTTTCTTGAGTGTGTAGACAGAGTGCCAACTGTGAGGCAGTTTGCACTAGGACTGTGTGGTTGTGGGTTTGAGTTAGAAGACGCCTCCATGAAGAGAGCATGGTGGAAGGGCTAGAGTTATTAATCCTCAGGAGGTTAGAGCCCTCCAAAGGCAGGTACAAGCATTGCAAGAGGAGCTCCATAGAGGAGCAAATGTTGCCGTAGGTGACGACAGTGAGGATGACAATGAAGAAGAAGAAATGGGACCAGAAGGGGAATTTGACGGGGAAGTTTTGAATCCTATAGAGGAAAGGCTTTTTAGGGCCATTACTAAGTTTGGGAAAAGACCCACAATTGAGGTGGGTGTATTTTTAGGAAATCTGAAACCAGATGAGTTGATCAATTGGATCAATGAATTGGAAGAATACTTTGAGTATGAGGATATCAGGGACCCAGATAGGGTTAAGTTTGCAAAGGCCAAATTGAAAGGCCATGCCAAAATCTGGTGGCAAGAGGTCCAATTGGAAAGAAACAGAAGAGGAAAGGAGAAGATCACAAGATGGGATCGCATGTTGGACAAATTGAAGAAGCAGTTCATTCCTGTGGACTATGAGCTTGATTTGTTTAAGAAGATGCATGGGTTAAAGAAAGCAGGAAGATTAGTCCAAGAATATACAGAGGAATTTTACCGGCTCTTGATTAGAGCAGGACATGCAGAAGCAAATAAGGAGAAGGTTGCTCGTTATATCAGTGGGTTGCAACCTAGCATCCAGGAGGAGTTAAGTTTGGTAAGAATGACCAGTGTTGAAGAGGCATACCAATTTTCCCTATGAGTTGAAGAGAAGCTAAATAAAAGGTTTGAAGGAAGACAAAGAGCGCGCAGTCAAGGAGGAAGGGGAAGCAGTAGGTCATCTGGAGGCCGCAATGAAAACTAAAAGAAAAATGAAGATGAGCATACTAGCAAGAACCAGAGGAATGATGGTTTCAATCGCTCCTGTGACCAAGACTTTGGAAATTAGAGAGGAAGAGGTAGAGGACGTGGACAAGGAAGAGGAGGCTTCCATGGTACTTGTTTCCATTGTAATGAAGAAGGTCATTGTGCCTTTGAATGCCCTCAACGACAAGGAAGGACAGATAGGAGAGCTGAGGGCCAAGCTAGGGTTGCTCATGTGGATGAGGATGCACAATCATCGCATTCAGAGGATGCAAAAAGAGGAGAGACCTTGGTAAATGAAAGATTCCTACTAAGTGGTGAGATTGAACTAGGACAATGGAGGATTTTGTTTCGTACCAGATGCAAGTGTGAGGATAAATGTTGTGACATGATCATTGATGGTGGTATCACTGATAACTTGGTATCAGAAGAGATGGTCTCTAAGTTGAAGCTCAAGAGGGAGAAACATCCCCAGCCCTATCGAATTGCTTGGGTAAAAGATGATCATAAGGTCCTGGTAAGTGAACAATGTTTAGTAAAATTCAAAATTGGGAGTTACCATGATGAAGTTCTCTGTGATGTTATTTCGATGGATGTTTGCCATCTACTGTTGGGTAGACCATGGCACTTTGATAGACGTGTAGTGCATGATGGACATGCAAACACATACTCTCTGACAAAGGATGGAGTTTGCCACAAATTGAAGCCCGTGAAAAAGGAAGGTGAAAAGGTATGTAGCAGTGCTAGGATTTGTCTTGTTGATGGAAGGAAGTTTTTAGATGGCATGAAACATCAGCATATGTGCTATGCTTTAATTCCTAGGAAAGATAAAGAAGCTAGTAGTGAAATACTACTTGATGTTTCATATTTACTAGGGAAGTTTGGAGATATTATCTCTGATAATGTTCCAGATGGATTGCCACCAATAAGGCAAATCAGTCATTAGATAGATCTGATTCTAGGAGCTAGTTTGCCTAACAAGGCTGCTCACAGGATGACTCCTACTGAAATAGAGGAGCTAAATAGACAGGTTTAGGAGTTGTTAAGGAAAGGCTTGATTCAAGAGAGCCTGATTCCATGTCCAGTACCTGTAGTACTCGCACCAAAGAAGGATGGAGAGTGGAGGATGTGTACAAATTCTCGAGCTATAAATAGGATCACCATCAAGTACCAGTTTCCTTTGCCAAGGATGGATGATATTATGGACTACTTGAGTGGAGCTCAGTACTTCACAAAGATAGATCTGAAGAGTGGTTATCACTAGATATGGATTCGAGAAGGAGATGAGTGGAAAATAGCCTTCAAGAGCAAGGAGGGTCTTTATGAGTGGTTAGTCATGCCCTTTGGACTGATGAACGCCCCAAGCACCTTCATGCGACTCATGAATGAGGTACTTAAGAAGTTCTTGGGAAAATTTGTTATTGTCTATTTGGATGATATTTTGATTTTCAGCAAGACTTTGGAAGAACATTTATTGCATATTCATAGTGTCCTTGAAAGGCTAAGGGAAGAGAAACTGTTCATTAATCTGAAGAAGTGTAACTTTGTAAAAAGGGAGTTAGTCTATTTGGGGTTTGTTATATCACCTGAAGGTCTCAAAATGGATCCAGAGAAGGTAAAAGCCATCTTGGAATGGCCTACTCCAAGGTCTGCTACTGAGGTAAGATCATTTCATGGTCTGGTTAGTTTTTACAGGAAGTTTATTAAGAATTTTAGTGGCATATGTGCACCCCTAACTAATACAATAAGAGGGGATAGAAAAGAGTTCAAATGGACTGTAGCAGCTACGAGAAGTTTTGAATTGCTGAAGAAGAAGGTAACAGAACAACCTGTGTTGGGACTTCCAGATTTTAGAAAGGTTTTCCAGGTAGATTGTGATGCTAGTGGCAGTGCTATTGGGGCTGTATTAAGCCAAGAAGGTAAGTCTATTGCATATTTTAGTGAAAAATTGAATGATGCAAAGAAGAAGTATTCTATTTATGATCAAGAGTTCTATGCACTAGTTCAGGCCTTAAAGAAATGGAGGCATTATTTATTGCCAAAGGAATTTGTTTTGTATATTGATCATCAGGCATTATAGTACCTAAATAGCCAAGGTAAATTGAATCAGAGGCATATGAAGTGGGTAGAGTTCTTGCAGAGCTATACATTTGTGTTGAAGCATAGAAGTGGAAAATCTAATAGGGTTGCAGATGCACTAAGTAGGAGACAGTTGTTGCTTACAGTAATGTAGGTTAAAGTAGTTGGGTTTGATGAACTCAAGAATTTGTACCCCAAGGATCCTGATTTTGCTGAAGCATGGAAGGCTTGTAAAGAACCTGTTGCTGTAGATAGAACCAAGTGGTTAGACTATTTGATTCAAGATGGCATGTTGTTCAAAGGTAGTCAATTGTGCATTCCAAGGAGTTCCATGAGGGAAAATTTGATTAAGGAGAAACATAGTGGAGGGATGGCAGGACATTTTGGTCGAGATAGGACCATTGCCATTATTAGAGAACATTATTTTTGGCCTCAAATTACATAGGATGTGAAGAAGTTTGTACAGAGTTGCCAGGTTTGTCAAGTTGCCAAGGGGTTTAGTCACAATACTGGCCTATATCAGCCATTGCCTGTTCCATCAAGGCCATGGAAGGACATAAGTATGGATTTTGTTCTTGGATTGCCAAGGACACAAAGGGGTAATGACTCAGTATTCATGGTGGTTGATAGGTTCTCCAAAATGGCACATTTCATTCCATGCCACAAAACTCATGATGCTATCCATATTGCAGACTTGTTTTTCAAAGAGGTGGTAAGAATACATGGTCTTCCAAGGAGCATAGTTTTTGACAGAGATACTAAATTTGTGGGGTATTTCTGGAGGACATTGTGGAAAAAGTTAAGAACCGACTTGAAATTCAGTTCCATGCATCACCCACAAACTGATGGCCAAACAGAAGTGGTAAACAGAAGTCTAGGCAATTTGCTGAGATGTTTAGTTGGGGATAAACCCAAGGGATGGGATTTGATTCTACCACAGGCAGAGTTTTCTTATAATAACTCTATAAATAGGAGTACTAGAAAATCACCATTCCAAATTGTATATGGGAATAGCCCAAGGACTGCACTAGAGCTGAGGAAGATAGAACACGGGGAGAGGACGAGTGCTGAAGCTGAGGAATTTGCTGAACATATCAAGCATCTACATGAGGAGGTTCAGGCACACATAACCAAGATGAATCAAGAGTATAAAGCTAGGGCTGATCAAAGGAGAAGACATAAGGAATTCCAAGTAGGAGATTTAGTCATGGTGCACTTACGAAAAGAAAGATTTCCAGTTGGTACTTACAACAAGCTGAAAATGAAGAAATTTGGCCCCTGCAAAATTTTGAAGAAACATGACTCAAGAAATGCATATGAAGTGGAGCTTCCAGATGGTATTCAGATTTCTCCAATTTTCAACATTGCATATTTAACAGAGTATTATGATGATGGTGCAGATGAGGAGCTGGTGTTAGAGCCATGTCCAATTCCTGCTTCTAAGAAGGAGGAGATAGAAGACATTCTAGATCATCGTGTGGGTAGGAGTACCATAAATAGGTAGTATGAAGAGTATTTGGTCAAATGGAAAGGATGACCGATCAAGGACTCAACTTGGATTTCAGCAGCTAAGGTTTCCCATTTGGGATTTCCTCTACCATCCATAAAGTGACAGGGTCACTTTTCAATCTACCCTAGGTGTCTGATGCAGGAGCATCCAGAGGTATAAGGGCAATCCTGTGTCACCCAAAAAAATGTACTTAGAATTAGTTTTTGTTTCATGTCTTTATATTTTTGGATACGCATTTGGGTCAAATAAAGGTTCCAACTCTCACAGTTCAACTATCAGTGTGCTAGAAAATCTCAAAAAAATAGGAGCATGCAATTTGGCCGTCATTTTGGTGACCTAGAAGGTGTGAATTGGCCAGATGAATGTAATCATGATTTAGAGCATTCCAAAAAAATAATAAGGTCAAAAGCCCCACGGTTTGAAAGTTATTGCAGTTTTTTGAGTTTTGGAGACCTCCTAAGAATGCTTCAAAGTCAGGTTAGGGGCATTAAATGACCTTGAAAAGGGCCAAAAAATGGGGGATGAGAAAATCTTGTCCATAGGGCTATAGAGTGCTTTGAGAGCTTTCTAGAAATGTAAACGGTTCATCAATCGGAGCTACGGTTCAAAAGTTATGCCTCCCAGAAGTTCGGTTACCATTTTTGGATTCTTCTAGATTTGCACCGACTTCTAACGTAGCTTTTGGAACTTTCTATTTGGTCGGTGGATGCCTACTAGCACTTTCTAGAATGCACTCCTAGTCCTTAACCCTCCGAGTTCTATTTAAGGAGATTTTTGGCATTGTAAAAGGCAGTTCGGAGTGCAGTTTGAGAGGAGGTACTGAAAGGAGAAATTATCTCCAGATTTATGCTATTGTAAGCCCTTAGGGCATGTTTTGAAGTTTATTTTCCTGTACTATTGTACTAGCTTATTTTCTTAGTTAATATAATTTTCCCTTTTCTGTTGTGACCATTTTGTCTTGGGTTGTGTCCCCATCATCATCCTTGAAGTTGATCTAGTTTTGAATATCCTATGTGGTGCAAAAATTCATATAAATAAATCATTTTACTATTCTATTATTAAAGGTCTAAACCATCAGCCTGTACTTGATTCATGGAGTTATAGGGTTTGGTAAAGCAACCATTTATCATATCATTTGTAGCCCAAGAATTAGAAGAATTAATGCTAAACCAATTGTTATTTTGAAATTCATATTAAGAATTGAAAGTTGGATAAAGAGGATTGAATTCCTAGGTATACCCACCTAAATTCTACAGAGTTCAAAGTGGAGAATACATCAAAGTCTTGTCTGTTGGTCCTTTTAATTTTTATATTAGAATACCCATTATGGTATCTAGCTAACTCCTAGGTTTTCTCATCATTTTAGAGGCTATTAAAATTTTGTCATATTAGAAGCCAACAGTATGGTGGCTCTTAAATGAACATAGTTAAGAAAACCTTACAAGGTATGGTGTAGGGACCATAGGCCTATCTCCTTCTTGAAGAGTTATGTTTTTCCTTTCTTGTGATGTAATAAGGATGTGATGTGTTAACACCATCCATTTGAGTGTGTGTTTTAACCTCTTACACGGACAAGGTTCTTTGTGGTCACTTTATAAGCCAAGAGGGCCCTTAGTCCACTAGGTTGAGTTTTGTTGGTTTGGAGCGTTTTGGTGTTCAATAATGGAAAAAAAGTTTGTTTTTATCTTAGACATATATTTCCTACCATTCCTAAAGGTTTGGGATAAGTTGGTGTTAATTAGGATAAAAAATGCAAAAAGTTGTCATATTTGACAAGAAATTACAAATATGCAAAAATGCAATTTTGTGAAAGTTCTCAAAAATGTCTTTTTGGCCTCCCAATGTTCATAAACACCAAGAGTTGGTCAAAACTTATTGGATGAAGGTATTTAAGACTTATGGTATCCTTCTCATTCAACATCATCAAGTTGTACAGATGTATCAACATTTTTATGAAGGAAAAACCTATTTTTCAGAGCAATCTTGTTTTGCATAGCCTTGTATGGATTGGTGAGGAACAATAATGCACACATGGAGTTAGATATCTATGTTATCTTTCATTTTCATTTGGTTTTGTTGAATTTGTTTAATTTTGGAGATAGTTATAACAATTTCTTTGACTATGGGTATGAAAACCTCATTTCAAGGGTTTGGATGCAAGAAATGGCCATAACTTACAATTTCACCATTGGAAATTGATGCCCTTTAGTTAAATGCAAGTAGGTAGGATGTATTTTAAGACTTCAAGGCTTAGGATAGGAAAATCCCATTAGCCTCTTCAAACTTGATGCCCTAGGTTAAATATGACCACATATTTAGCCTTAGAATGCATTGTTTGAGAAAGTGATGAGCAAGGTAAAATTTTCTTATGGAATAGTTCATTCTTGGTCTATAGGAGGTCACCAAACCAATAGATCAATTTTATGCACCCAATGGAGGTAGTTCTAGCAAGTCGTAGCCTAATTTTTGCACTTAGGTTAGAGTGTTGTTTTTAGTTATTTTGTGTTGATGGAGTGAAACTGATTGTTTTTGTTTAGGGAAGAGTAAGGGTTGTATCTAAACTTGGTAAGTCCATCCAAAGAAGTCCTAAAACCACAATCTCAACCTTGCTTGGAGAGAAGTTTCTTAAGCAAAACCTAGTCTACAAGAAAGCCAAAAGGCCACAAATTAGCCATATAGGTAGGAAACCTTTGTGTGATTTAGTTTTGGTGATTGGAAGCAAGCATAAAGTTCTTCTTTTCAACTAATATAGGATGCCCTAAGTCTTGGGTCAACATATTGGAACTTATAGTGCCTTGTAAGGAAGTAGGAACCAAGAAGTGAAGTAGGAACCTAGGAGAAGGTAAAGTAGAAGTTGAGTTGATAGTGCATCAACACATTGATCCATATCAAAGGTTTTGGTTCATAAAAAAGCTCCTATTGTGTAACTTTGCATCAAATGGTATCAGAGCTGCTAAGAATTTGCTGGTTAGAACTGTTGGAATTCTTTAGAATAATTGAGTGGGGGGGTGAATTAGTTATCAAAGGTCTACATGTACAAATAATTTTTTTTAGGGCTAATCATATCCATATCCATAAAATCTTAATAGGCATGTATCAATTAGATCATACAATACTTTTACTTGGCAAGTTACTATCCTAGGTCAAAACAACTTTGTAGAAATGTAAACATGAAATACCATAAGAAAATTCACACAATTTGAAATAGTATTTTAAGTGGAAACCCAATTTGGGAAAAACCACCAGTAACATGCTACCAACTTTCACTCTTCTGAAGTGATACCCTATGAAAGGAAAACCCTATTAAAGGTTACAATACACACTGCTAAATGTGATCAAATTAAAGGATTTCAATCATCTATTAGGAGTGAGCCTTGTTAGAGGACTTTAGACCATTCCATTAGCATGTCACTCAGTTAAAGGATTTACAAATGACTATAAGGTCAACTTTAATCCAAAGAATTTATCCACACTAGTACATTTATTAGAAAGTAATAGTAGGACTTGATCTGATAAAAAAATACAACTCACTTCTAGATTACAGATCTCTATTTTAGTCCTCCATTTTGCTTGGCATTCGTACTCTTTAACTTTGATAGCTTTTTCACCCTTCAAGCATTCATCCATTTAAGCCTTCTTTGTATTTCAACTCCAGTCTCTTTAGTTTGCCCACTAGATGAAGCAATGCCCTAGACTCCTTTTTTTCCTTAGGTTCTTGCACATGCAAACCTTTTCTTTTGACCAACTATCTCTATAAATAGAGAATTTAGATCTTTTTCCTCTTAACCACATTTGTCCATTTTAGGGTTACGTATGATTCAACAATTCAACCCACTTTTCCATTTGGTTTCTCTATAAACTTTTTCTCCAATCTTCTTTTAATTCATCTCAAAATGGTTTACCTTTAATTTTGTGCCACTAGCTCATCATAGTTATCTTCTACATGCTTCATATAATTTAAGAAATCAAATTAGTCAGCTTAGATTCATCAAATCTTTAATTTAACATTGTTTGCTTCCACTTGACATCTATACTATTCTATCACTCGACCAACACTAGTTCACTTGGCAAACACAAAAGTTTACTGATGCTCGACACCAACTAAACTTTACTCAGCACATACTAACATTCACTTAGTTTGCAATATTTATCTTCTTTTCTTGACACCTATTTATTTTCACTCAACTTCTACTAATTTCTGCTTGGCTTGCACTGACTACTCGACAAGACTTGGCAAACACTTTTCTTACTTGATCTTCTTCTAGTCTTTGCTTAAGTAATCTTTCAATTCAAACTTTAAGTAGATAAACAATACACTATAGTATCAATGACTTGGTCTTAGTGCTCCTTTTATACACCAAATAACTCAACCTTTCTCTAGGTACTCTTGTTATCTCCTCTTTTCAAATCCTCTTCATCAATCAACCACATTATAACATTCAAACCAAAAAGCAATTATCTCACCAGCAAGTAGTAGGTTTGAAATCATTGAAAAAATAATGATTGTTCTATTACAAGTTCTACAGTTCAAAATAATCTCTTTTGAACAATATCTCTCTTTGGCATTGATGGAAAACCCATATAAAAAACAATACCAAAAAGAAAATAATATATTTGAAATTTCTCCCTCTATCAATATATGTCCCTCCTCTGTATAGGTAATGTGAGCTTCATCAATCTCCTTCAATGTACCTCTATTATATCTCCATCTGTAGGTTATTTTTCTCTTTCTCTATCTCCCTCTTTCTTATATGTCCCTCTTTCACAACATTTCCAAAGACTTGTCATCTCTTGATGCAAATATAATCAATTCAAGTTCTCCCTCTATCACCTTGCATGTGACTGTAAATCTTCTAATTTATCTCCCTCATTACTTTAGACATCTCCTAAAGTAAGGTCCACTACATCAAGTTGTAAGATACAACATTCAACTCAGTTGATGCAGGGCAATACTCATGCTTCTTAAGTAGCTTGGGATAGGGGCATTGCCCCTAGTTTACCTCAAAGATATTCATGTGCATCCTTAGGTAAAGATTTTGTGAATATATCAACTATCTCATCTTTTGTATTCACATATTCCATTGTCACTTCTTTGTCTTGAACCAACCTCCTCAAGTAATGATACTTGATTGCAATGTACTTTGTCTTTGCATGCATCAGAGGGTTCTTTGATATGTTTATAACACTTGTATTATCACAATAAAGTACTTCAAGTTGAGTGATTTCCTCCTTCATGCCTTTGAGTAGCTATTCGATCCATTCCAAATTTGTCCAATTTACTGTAACAACCACATATTAAACCTTAATAGTAGATTGAGATATACAATTTTGTTTCTTACTGGTCTAGGTGACCAGTATCTTTCTTAAGAAAAATGCTCCACCACTTGTATTCTTTCTGTCATAAATGTTTCTAGCCCAATTAAAATATGTGTAGGCTCTTAACTTAGAATTGTCCTTTTTCTTGTAGTATAGATCATAATCTTCTATTCCTTTCAGATATCTCATAATTCTCTTAACAACCATTAAATGATTCTCCTTAGGATTTGCATAAAATCTTGCAACAATCCCAACAACTAATGCAATGCTAGGTCTTCTAGGTATGGAATATTACAACTTTCCAATCATAGACTTGTATAATGTTTGATTCAAATCAATAGAATCATCATTCTTTGACATTTTGTGTCCTATCACCATAAGAGTGCTAACTTGTTTTGAATCCTCCAAAGCAAAACTTTTCAATATTTCCTTAACATACATAGACTAAGTGATGTATATACCATATTTCATCTAATATACTTGCAAACCAACAAAGAACTTGATCTCTCCAAACATAGAAATCTGAAATTCTTTCTTCATTTCATTTGCAACTAACTTACAAAATGCATTCTGACATCCAAATATGATATCATCAACAAAAATTTCAGCTAGTAAAATACCTTTACCTCCTTTTTTCTTCAAGTAAATATTTTTTTTTATCGTTAGTCTTCTTAAAACCAATCTTCACAAGATAATTGTGAAGCCTTCTATACCATGCTCTTGGGGATTGCTTTAAACCATATAAAGCTTTGTGTAGTCTATATACCATGTTCTTGTTTTTTGGATCAACAAAACTTTCAAGCTATTCTATGTGAACCTCTTCTTCTAGTATACCATTTAGAAATGCCAACTTCACATCCATTTGATAAAATTTGAAACCTTTGTATGTAGAGTAAGCAAGTAGAGTTATTACTCTTTCAAATATTGCAATTGGGGAAATGTTTCTCTATAGTCAATTGATTCTTCTTGTGCATACCCCTTGCAAATTAATCTTGCCATATTCCTTGTGACTTCACCATTCTAATCTAACTTGTTTTTGTACACCCACTTGGTTCCAATCACATTCTTGTTCTTTGTTTAGGTACTAGAGTTCATCTCTTGTTCTTTTCAATATGATCAATCTCTTCTTTCATTGCTTTACTCTAGTCTTCATTCTTTAAGGCATATTTCACTATCTTAGGCTCATGCATGCTCAACAAACATGCATCACTTCTCAACCTATTTATTCTCATTGGTCTAGCTTCTTTATCTCCAATAATTTGTTCAGAAAGGTGATGTCCTCTAATATACTTCGACAATATTGGTTTTTCTCTTCTTTCTTCAATGGGTCTATCAACTTTAGAATCACTATGTACTTCTCTATCAGGTAGAACATTCCTTTCATGTGCACTTATCTCAAAATAATAATGTACCTCAACTTCTGTTTGTAACTCAGCTCCTGACTATAACCTAGTTCTTGAATGCAACTTGACATTCATTATATGTGACTCAACAGTCACTAATTCTTTCTATTGATTTACAACTTGTTCACAACACCTTCATCAGTAGGCATACCTTCAAAAATAAAAATATATAAAGGACTTGTAATCTTCAAGTTTCTTTATAGTTTCAACTTCATATACCTCTATATATTCATCAAACTTCACATTTTCACTTTCCACAACTTTGTTAGTGTTAGTATTAAAACACTTATAAGCTTTACTTCTTATGGAATAGCCTAGGAATGTACCTTTTGCACTTTTAGAATCAAATTTACCATTCCTATTATCTTTAAGATGTAAAACTTGCTTCCAAATAGCTTAAATATTTTACATTGAGTGAATATCCATACCATAGTTCAAAAGACATTGAATGAATACCTTTCATGACTTGTACTCAGTTCAAGTTATAGAAACCTATACTTATAGCATCTCTCTAGTATTTCAAAGCAATATTCTTCTCCATCATGAGTGTTGTAGGAAAATCCATTATAGATTTGTTCCACCTATCAACAATCCCATTTTGTGGAGGGGTGCTAGGTGCAAAAGTTTGTCTCTTGATTCCTATGTCATTATAGAATATCTTAAACTCATTTGACGTAAATTCTCCACCTCTATTAGATCTCAAACATTTCAACCTTTTGCCTGTCTCTTTTTCAACTCTAGCTAAGTACCACTTATACTTTTGGAAAGCATCAAATTTTTGTTTCAAAAACATAACTGTCATCATCCTAGAATAATCATCAACAAATAGGATAATGTACATGTCACCTTTGTATCTTTGTACATTATTTGGTCTACACAAATTAGTATGAACTAATTCTAGAATTTCTTTAGATGAGTGAGTCTTACTTTTAGAACTAAATTTTTTCATCTTGCCTAATTGACATAGTTTGCAAATCATATTGTTAGGTTTCTTTAGTTTAGGAAAACCTCTAACTCTTTTCATGTTACTAACACTTGCTAAGTTATGAAAGTTAACATGACATAACCTCTTGTGCTACAACCTCACATCATAAAATTCTACAACAAGACAAGTATCATCATTCATGTCAAGATAAAATAGATTACCTCTAGTTTGATAATATTTTCCAATTAATTTCCCAATAGTGTCATAGATCTTTGCTTTCTTGTTCTCAAACTCAGCTTTGCAACCCAAACTATTCAGTTGTGACACACTCAACAAGTTATAGATAAGTCCTTCTACATAATAAGCATTATCACACATGATATTTTTTGTTAGTTTGATTGATCCTTTACCTTTTATCAGACAGGGTGCATCATTACCAAATCTTACACTATTTCCATTGTAATAATCAAGGGTAATGAACTTACTTTTGCTTCTATGAAATCTCCTTGTCAACAATCCTTCAAGATGTTCTACATCCTGCTCATTTGTATCAGTGTCACTAGAAACATATTTGACCTTTTTATTTTTCTCTTTAGGTTCCTTTAATGATAGTTTAGCTTTGAAAGTAGATTAAACATTTCAATTTTTAAAATTATCAAAATTAGAGAGTTCAAAAGCAATGAGTCTACCCATCAATCCTTCAAGGGTTAGATTACTACTAGGTATACACTTTAGTTCTTGTATGGAAGAACCTCTAATAGCATAGTTAGGAAGTAGTGTTCTCAGTAATTTTCTGATCACAGTCTCATAATCAATAATACTATTAGCTCCTCTAATTGCATTCACAACATCTTTAATTCTTGTGCAATATTGGACAATGTTCTCACCTTCTTTAATTCTTACTCATCGAAATTCCCTCTTAGAATTTCAGATTTAGCTCTCAAAAAATTTGTATCTCCTCCATTTATTGTTTATATATTATCCCACATTTTTTTTAGTGTCATAATCTTTGATGTCATTAATGTTTAAGTAACTTAGGGAAGATGCAATCTGCAACATTGCCTAATTGTGTTCTTTCTTCTTTTTTAGATTATCTATAGTAAAGGCTCCGACATGATCAACATGCTTAGTGGTGATGGTAGATTGAGAATAGTCTCCAAGATCTTCTATATGTAGCTTCATCAAACTTTACCATGCGAGAAAGTTTTCCTTGTTTCGTTTGGGCAGCCCCTTTTTATACATCTTGATCTTTAGCTCTTAGTACCTTCAAAATATTTCCTCTCAAGCACTAGTGCTTTGATACCAATTGTTGAAATTCTTTGGAATACCTAAGAAGGGGGTGGGGGGTGAAGCTATTATCCAAGGTCTATATGTACAAATAAAACTTTTTAGTGCTAATAACATCCATATCCATAAAACCTTAACATGCATGCATTAGATCATACAATACTTTAACTTAGTAGGTTACTCTCATAGGTCAAAAAAACTTTGCAAAAATGTAAACATGAAATACCATAAGCACATTCAAACAATTTGACATATGGATTTTATGTAGAAATCCAATTTGGGAAAAATGACCAGTAACATGCTACCAATTCTCACTCTTTTGAAGTGATGCCCTATGAAAGGCCAACCCTATTAAAGGTTACAATACACACTGTTAAATGTGACCTGGTTAAAGGATTTCAAGAGTGAGCCTTGTTAAAGTGCATTAGACAATTCCATTAGAATGTCACCCAGTTAAATGATTTATAAATGACTATTAGGTCAACATTAATCAAAAGGATTTTATCCACACTAGTATAATTAGTAGAAAGTAATAGTAGGTCTTGATCCTAGAAAAACTCACTTACATACTATAAATATTTGTTTTAGTCCTCCATTTTGCTTGGCATTCATACTCTTGAACTTTGATAGCTTGTTCACCCTTCAAGCATTCAACCCCTTAAGCCTTCTTGCTTTGTATGCCAACTGTAGTCTCTTCTATTTGCCCACTAGATGAAGCAATAGTCTAGACTCCTTGTCTTCCTTAGGTTCTCACACATGATAACCTTTTCTCCTAAATAACTCACACATGATAACCTTTTCTCCTAAATAACTATCTCTATAAATAGAAAATTTAGATCTTTTTTTCCATTGAACCACAATCATCCATTTTAGGGTTAGGTAGGATTCAATAAATCATTTGGCTCCTCTAGAAACTTCCTCTACAATCTTCTTTGAATTTTTCTCAAAATGGTTTACCATGAATTCTGTGTCACTAGCTCATCATATTTATCTTCCACACACTTCACATAATTCAAGAAATCAAATTAGTCAACTTAGATTTGTTAAATATTCAATTTAACATTGTTTTTTGTCACTTGACATCTATACTATTTGGTCACTTGGCTGACACTAGTTCACTCAAAAAACACTATAGTGACTAATTCTTGACACCATCTAAACTTTACTCTGCATATATTAACATTCATTTAGCTTGCACTATTTGTCTTCTATGTTCAACACCTATTGATTTTCACTCAGCTTCTACTGATTTTTGCTTAGCTTGCACTGACTGCTCAACAAGGCTTGACATACACTTTTCTTACTTGATCTTCTTCCAATCTTTGCTTAAGTAATCTTTTAATTCAAACTTTAAGTAGATAAACAATACACTATAGTATCAATGACTTACTTGGTCTTAGTGCTCCTTTTACACACCAAATAACTCAACCTTTCTCTAAGTGCTCTTGTTATCTCCTCTTTTCAAATCCTTTTCATCAATCAACCACATGATAACGTTCATACCAATTTTTTTTTTATCTCACCAACATGTAGTAGGTTTGACATGACTAACAAAATAATGATTGTTCTATTACATGTTCTACACTTCAAAAAAATCTCTTTTCAACAAGAACAAGATGGAAGAAGGAGAAGACATCCCCTTAAGAATAACCAATATTGAATTGGAAAAAATAGTGAAGGAGCATATGGCTAAGAGTAGGGTAGTTAGAGAGGAGAATAGAGCCATGAGGAGAGAAATTGAAAAGTTGAAGGGGCAAGTGAGAAAAGGAGACCATGAGGAGTTTGAGGGAGAAGAAGTGGAAGATGAAGATGAATTGCTTAACTTTCTTGAAGATTAGAGGATTATGGTAGCAGCCCTACAGAGGGTAGGAAGGAAGGCTAAAGGGGACATACCCATGTTTAATGGGAAGTTATAACTAGAGGCATATATTGAATGATTAGAGGCCCTTGAAAATCATTTTGGGTCAGATGAGATAACTTCAAATGAAACAGCAAGAGTGGCAAAAGGAAAGTTGAAGGGGACAACCCTAAATTGGTGGAATTTCCTTGAAAATGAGAGAGTAGAAGAAGAGAAGTAGACCATTTCTACATGGAAGATGACAATGGTAGAAATCATGAAGCAATTTGTTCTTCAGTATTATGAGGTAATGCTCTAGAAAAGATTGCATAACATTAAGCAAAAGGATATGGATGTAAGTACTTATACCCAACAATTTCATACTTTGACTCTTAGGTTCAAAATGTATGAAAAATGAGAAGAAAAATCTTGCAAGGTATATCAATGGACTTAGATATAATATACAAGATGAACTAACCTTGGTGTTAGTAGAATTAATCCATAAGTGCTATCAATTTGCCCTCAGGATTTAGGAAAAGAAAAAAAGAAGAGGTGAACAAAGCAATAGAGGAATTGGAAACTCTTTCAAAGGACTATGCAGGTTTAATGGTAGAGGAAACTATCCAATGAATCAAGGAGAAGCAAGCAACAGTCAAAGTATAGAGGATGATAGTAGTAGTAGAGGTTCCTTTAGAGGTAGAAGACCAAGTTCAAGAGATAGATTTGGAGAAATGGAAACAAGTGTATTCATTGGCATATGTTTCTCTTGCAATAAGATTGGGCATCAATCCTTTAGGTTTCTAGAGAAGATAGGTATAGCCAATCAAGGAGAAAGAAGAATCTAATTAATCCAAGATGAATATTGTCAAAGCTCAACCTCCTTCCATACTATTGCCTCTTCTTCAAAACATGCAGGCCTTGAAAGTGGAGAAAGTCTGATGTTTAATAGATCACTTTTGATTCCACTTAACAAGGAACCTCCTCAAAGGAAATTCATCTTAAAAAAAACATGCAAGGTGAAAGGGAAGGTATGTAATGTAATTGTTGATTCAGGTTCTACTGAGAATTTAGCTTCTAATGAGATGGTGAATTTTTTTTTCCTAAAAATAATCCCACACCCAAATCCTTATAGCATTTCATGGTTGAGTAAGGAGAAAAACACCTTAGTTAATGAACAATGTTGTGTTGAGTTTCAAATAGGTGCATATAGGGATAGGATGATATGTGAATAGTAGACATGGATGCTTGTCATATCCTCTTAGGTAAGCCCTAACAATATGTCACTAATGCTTGACATAATGGGAAAACCAATGTGTATACCCTAACCAAGGATGGGGAAGTGTTTACCATGACACCTTTGGTAGGCGAGTCCAAGGATAAGGATGTACCTAGTACTATCATGATGGTTGGAGAGAAAGAATTTTTGAAAAACCTTAAGGAAGAGAAGGTAACTTATTTTTTTGTTGTAATGAAACCTAAGGAGGGCATACTTAGGAAGGAAAAACCAAAACAAGAGGCCTTGAGAAGTGTTAGTCCAAAAGAGTTTGCTAATTTGTTAGAAAATTATTAAGGACTTGTTGCTGATAGTAAAACTAAAACTTTGCCACCAGCAAGTGAGATTATTCATTGTATTGACCTATTACTGGTCCACTCTACTAAACAAAGCAACCTACAAGCTCATATGAAAGAAAAATGTATAAGTTTCTAGATAGATCCAAGGGTTATTAGACAAGGGATACACATGGAAAAGTATTAGTCCATGTGCTGTCCTTGCAGTCCTTACACCTAAGAAGGACAAGACATGGAGATTATGCACCGATTCAAGGAAAATCAACATGATTACTATAAGATATTGCTTTCCAATGCCAAGAATTGAAGATCCCATACATTGTTTAGGAGGTGCTAAATTTTATTCTAAAATTGATCTTAAAAGTGGATATCACCAAATAAGGATCAAAGATGGGGATGAATGGAAGATAGGCTTTAAGACCAATGGAGGCTTGTTTGAATGGCTTGTTATGCCCTTTGGATTATCAAATTCCCCTAGTATCTTTATGATATTAATGACTAAAGTTTTGAAGCCCTTTCTTAAAAAATCATTGTGGTATATTTGGATGACATTATGATTTTTAGTAGTAGCAATGAAGAGCACCTTCATCATATTGATTTGGTTTTGTAGAAGCTTCATAAGGAAGATTTGAAGATAAACTTGGAAAAATGTTCTTTCTTGTAGGAGGAGTTGGTATTTTTGGGCTTTGTGATCTCCAAGGATAGTTTGAGGATGTATCCCACTAATGAAGAAGCCATACTAAATTGGCCTCCTCCTACTTCAACACCTAAGGTAAAAATATTTCATGGTTTGTGTAGCTTTATAGGAAGTTTATAAGAAATTTTAGTGATATTTGTAAACATATCATCAATAACATTAAAGAGGGTAGAAAATGTGTTTTTGAATGACTAGTGAGGTAGATGACTCACTTGAATTCTTGAAGAAGATTGTTAAACAACTAGTCCTAGTGCTACCTAATTTTCATAAGGTACTTTTGGTATAATGTGATGCAAGTAAAAAAGCCATAGGGGGAGTTCTTAGTAAAGATGGATGACCAATTATTTCCTTTAGTGAAAAGATAAATGAGGCCAAGCAAAAGTACTCTACCTATGACTTGGAACTCTATGCTGTGGTACAATCACTTAGAAAATGGAGGCACTACCTTCTACCAAAATAATTCATTTTTTTAACTGATAATCATGTTGTTATCTTTATAAATAGGCAAGAAAAGCTTCATCATAGGTATGTGAAATGGATGGATTTTTTGAAATCTTATACCTTCATAATAAAACACAAAAAAGGTATAACTAATAAGGTTGTTGATGCTCTTAGTAGGAGAAAATTGACAGCTCAAAATATTACCTTGGAAAGTGCAAGGATTTTAGCTATTAAAGACATGTATGAAGAAGAAGAAGACTTCAAGGACATCTACTAGGTATGTGTGGATATGATAGAGAGGTATCATAGTAATTTTTCTAATTTTTTCATTCAAGATGGTTATTTGTTTAAAGATGGATTAATTTGTATGCCAATAAGCTCTATTATGGAGAATATCATAAAGGAGAAAAATTGTGGTAGTCTAGCAAGACATTTTGGAGTAGATAAGACCTTCAATTTTGTTGGAAGATTCTACTTTTTGTCTAAATTGCAGTATGATGTAAGGAGGTTTGTAGACTAATATAAGCACTTTTTAATGCATGTGTACCTGACTATCCTTTTGAGGCCCAAGAAGTGTTTAAAGTTTCTAACACCTTGCATTTAGTATATCCATTCATCCCATTAAGATAAGTTTCCATTATGAGTCATTTTGTGAAGTTACATTTTGAGGAATGGCCAAATCTATTACCTATGTCAAACAACATGAGGCCTTGTTTGCATTTGAATATCTCACACCTAGTAATGTTTCATGACTCACCACTTTGGGATTGTTTAGAATTCATACCAAAGAACCTATGTTTCATATTTTGAGTCATTTTGATATGTTTTGACTAGGATTTGAATTCCTCAAAGTTGGTTGTTTCGTATTGTCATGCTGATGCAAATTGTTCAGAATTCTGGGAGGCCCTGTTTGACTTGTTATAACTTTGACCCAATTGATCTAAATGAGAAAATTGATTTTGCATTACATTATAGAGATTAAAGGATTGATATGTTTTTTATTTGAGCTTATAATGAATTGATTTGATCAGCTTTTGAACATGATTCCATATGCAATTTATAACTTTTTACTAGTGTCAAGAAGTGCAGATTGGTCGGTACCCTTCTTTGGGATGTCATAATTCAAAAATATATGATAGGTGAGATTGAACATATTTTACCATTGTGTTCTACTCTAAAAGTTCTTTAAGTGCACTAGTTTACAAGTCTTAACAAATCCGTTTGCACACTTTTCTAGGTTCATTCTATTTGCAAAAATCACTTTTCTCCCATCATTCCCAATCTTGCAAATCTGAGTAGCCCACTTTGACCACTTGCCAAATTTGTATAGTTATTTTTAGTGAGCCTTAATCACATATTTATATTTTCCTCATGATAGTGAACCAATGCCCAAGTTTTTTTTGCCCTCAAGTGTTAGTTTATCCTATTTTCAGAGCTAATTCCAAACATGATTTATTATTTTTTGACATGTTTTCTTGTAGGCAGTTTTGAGATGACAACTTTGATGGTCAATATCTTTTGACCCTAAATTCTTCATGTTTTAGTCAATTTTTAAGGCTAGTCAAAGGACCCTTTGGCATGAAATTGACAATTTGCAAAAGGTTGAAAATTAAGTTAAATTTTAATTCTTTGATGGTTGATTTTAATCTTGGTCAGTGCCAAATGTTTAGTAGGCCTGTTTGAGACATTAGATGTTTTAGTTCAAAAAAAAATTTAGCTAGATCTGCTTTGGGGGCTCAACTAAATTTCATCAGATTGGTGAGATGTTGAGCTAGAAAGTGTTACAATTCTTAAAGTTGGTTTGAAAAGTTTATCATGTATGCAAATATTTTGAAGACAAATGGATGTGTGGGGGGAGACATATGGTGGATAATGATGGAGTTAAAACCATGAAGTAGCTAAGAGATAAATTGATCTATTATGCCAGCACTAACTTAGAGGATTCCAGATGAACATTCCAAATTTGAAGATGAAGTAACAGATGTGGAATAAATGAGTCAATCAACTTTATCAAGATGTGTGGGATATCCATTGGATTTGAATGAAGGTCGTATGAGTATTTTAAAATAGTTGAATGGAGAAAGTTTAATTTAAGAAATACATTACATGTTTATTTGGGGCAATTGAAATATGTCATGTCCTTTTGAAGTGTTTGAAGTAAACCTAGACATGAATACCATGTTCTATTAATGCCAAGTAGTAGAAGCTGCAAGGTGCCAATGAACCAAATCCCATATCTAGAATGGAGGCAACATCTTAAAAAAAATACATCAAGTGAATGCTGATTCATTTCTACCAAAAAGTATGACCAGCTCCAAGGGTTGATAGGAATACAAACTAGATCAATTATGAAGATGGTGATAGGGAGCAAGGCATGAATGACATGAGGAAAGACATAAATCCATGTAGTAGTCAATATTAAAAAGAATAATTTCTTGGATAGAGGACATGGCAATCCACATCACCACCCACTCCAAGCTTTGATTTTTTGGCAACTATACAATCTTAGATTCCTGTCAATGTCCAAGTTGAGTCTTTTGAGAATCCCAAGGCTACTAGAATCAAAGGTGTTGAGAGCAAATTGATCACAAGAGGTGAAGTTTCCAGAGTGGTCAAGAAGGGAAAATTAGGTAATATTATAAGTGAATCCCTCTACCATTTATAGATGAACTAGATACTCAAGGTTTTATGGAGCATTATGAGAAAAGATGAGAAGTGCTTAGATGCCACAAGTCAACACAAGATGGCATGAGAGGTGGAAGGGAAGGAAAACACATAGGGGCAGGATCCATATTTATACAAATGAAATCATTTGGCCCAGAGCCATCAATCCCAAGACTCTACCAACCAACAAAACTTAGAGTGGAGAGTGGATCTTGGATGAAATTAGGGGTGTTGAGCATGCACTTATGAAGCTATCTCTTTCCTCCTTGCTATCTGAGTAGGATTTAAGTGCAATGATAGAATGTGCCAATAAATAGAGCCCTTAGGTAAAAGATATAACTCCATGCACTCAAAAACAAACACATCTTATAATCAAACACCAATGTAGTGTGTTTCAAGCCATGTTGATACTCATTCAAGTATCCAAAAAAATAAAGCTACAACTACCTTCCACTGGCTCTACCATTGTGATTACCAAATGAGATATACTCATCGACACAAATTAATGACCATCACTACCATCTAAAATAGATACAAGCACATTGATCTCATCCAATCAACTGAATCAATTAGAGGAAAGGAGCATAATATAGTCTAAGGCCATAGGAAAATGGAAGGTAGTGAAAGGGTTTTAATCCCACATGCATGGTGTGTAGATCTTTTTATGTATTTATATACATAATCCTGCACCACATAAGATGTCTTAAGAGACATGGCTTTTAAAGCCTTAAACAACTTATGCAGGGCCTATGGCTAGCCAGAGGAAGATATAAATTTTGAAAAGACATGCCAAACAAGATGATGATATCACACTGACTAGATCCAATGAATGAATTGAAGACTAAAATGTGGTGACTTGAGAACAAGTGACAAGTGGCAGAGACCTCTAGCTTGGTGTCAATTTTGATGTGTTGATGTGACACACAAAAATGTATCGCAAAGGTGCATCCCTAGTTACATAGTCAGCAATTGCTAACTATGTATGCAAGAATGCACCTAGGCCCCCATCAAAGGTGATGTGGTGGTACTGTCAGATGGTGACACAATGATGATAGGGTAGTCCAAAGAGCCAATCATAAATTGACATGTGGTAGTGACATATAGACCAATCAAAGGGTGCCACATGGTGCCTAGGTGGAAGATGATGTGGTGAATGCTAACCAATGGTGTGTTGTCATGTGTCACAAGGAGTCAAACAAGTTTGACTTAGATTCATGGGTAGGGAGAAAAATAAAAAACAATAAAAAATGATTTTTGAATCTTGTCCTTAAAAAAAATGTATAGATTTTAAAAATTAAAAGGGGATATTTCCTAAAGTTTTGATTTCAAGAAATATTAAATTTTTGCATAAAATTTTAAAAGGAAGGATGCAAGCTAGAGAACCTTGATTGGAGCATGATTTTCATTTTGATCCCCTAGGTGTTTTCGGTAAGTAAACATAGCAATGTTATATATTACCAAAATTAGGAGAGAATGAACTTTCCATTTTGGGAGTTTGTTTTTGCATAGGAAGCCATCTACTTAGGTTATATGAGGTTTTGTCCCAGATTCTCAGTTTGCAACCACATTCAGGTATTGAGGTTCATATTTAGGTATTTAGGTATTGAGGTTCACATTAGGGTGATGAGTTGAATGTGTGTAAAAGAAGTAAAAATGTAGTTAGGGTCAAGTTTGGTCACCTCTAAGATAGCTGAATCAAGATGTTATCAACATTTCATGATGCATTTTAGATATTTTGGTAACACAAGGGTTTTCATCATTGAGGAAGAGATATTTTGGGATTGTTAAAAAACAATAATGAAAATCATATCACATTTCATGGGTAGAAAGAGGAGAGATGTTTTACAACTACAGGGAATGAAGATTCAAGTGGACACATGTCACTTCTAGATCAGGTCTAGGACTTCATTCATCTCGTATATCTCTCATATTCTAATTCATTGTAGGGGTTTCAATCTTGAGTTTTCTAAGATCTGTGAGACCAAGGGTTCCAGTTTTGGAGAAAATTTCTCATTGCTGTGATACCATGTTGGCAATTTTCATTGTGAAACTAGTTGGTTCTAGTTTATCTATGAGACCACATTGTTGGATCTAGAGCTCTGATTCCACCATAATTTTTCATCAATTTTCCTTGTAATGAACAAAAAGAAATAAGAATCTAGATAGTTCTGATCTATTAGGCAATTTTACATTTCAATTTCATGCATTCTATTGTATTGATTTCAAAAATGCAGCAACAAGTTAATCTTTATTCTGATATCTTGTCTCCCATTAATGCTATTTGTGATCTTTTTTTTTTAAAACAAAGAGTATGAAACTAAGTTGCAATATGTTGGTTGTATATGTTGATTTATTTTTTTTATGAATCAAGGAGTCATGTTAATGCTTGATTTATCATCATAGGATTGCATATCTCATGAAGGGATAGGTTGAGTATGAGATTTAGAAAGATGTAGATGCCTAATTCACAAGGTGAATAGATAGATTAGGAAGTCCTAATGTATGAGATATGTCAATGAATTTTAGGGATGTGTGTGAGGGGTTTGTAGGATTGCCCAATAGATAAGGCACTAATTAGCTACAGGATCAGAGTGTTATGTTGTTCATGTCATGATTTGCTGAAATCAACATCATTAATCAAATATTTTTCCCTTTAATTTTGAAGAACTGAAAAGGATGTCCTCACTTATCTCAGCAATTTATTTGGGCATGTTATTAGCTATTCCATCTCTAAGATCTTTGCATAAGTGTTAGAAGATTAAGGGCTTTTATCTACTTTGTCAAGATTCAAGTGTATGTTTTAGCATTGGTACCATATAAGTGAATCTGAGGTACACCTGCCTAGGTTTTGTAGAGCTTGAAGTAGAAGAAGGGTCTAGCCTTATAAGGTAAAAGCACAAACCTGTGTCACCTTTTATAAAGAAATGTGATATCAGAATGTGACAGTTCAACATTAATGAAAAAAAAAATGGTATTTGTGTTTAAAATATGAAGATGATGTAAACAGATGAAATGTGTAGAATTGGATGAATTTTATGCCTATAATTTTTATAATTTTTTTGAGTCAAAATCTATTCATTTTATTTTATTTTGAAGTCCCTTTTTTAATTGTAAAAAATATAGGGTGTAGTTCCTGTCAAAAAAGTATATGCAAATCATCTTTTTTTGTTCTAATTTGAAAATATCTTATAGATGACATGTATAGCTAGTGAACAAAAAAAGAAATAATCAATTTTTATGTATATTTTCTTTGTTATAAGTACTCAACTTCAACCTTATTAGAATCCAACAATTTTTTCCTCCCGTCAAAACTTCACTATCAAATCTATACCTTCTTGAAAAAAAATTACATATTCATGAAGAGGATTCTCTCCTCTAGAGATAATTATAATTTTTAATTTTTTTGATATGATTTACTATTTTTTTCCTTTTTTAAGGGAGCATCTTCTGAAATGTTGAAATATCTACTTATAATATTTTGAGATTATAACATATTATAACTAATCAAAAAACTCAAAAATTTATATAATGATGATATTGAATCTGAGATCTATAAAAGGGTATTTTTAGTTTTTGAAAAAAATTGAGTTTTGATAGAGAAATGAGATTTGACCAAAATAGGTTTTGGTATCATAAATGGTGACATAGATCCGTGCTTTTACCCTATAGTTGGCCTAGTATCTGAAAGGTTATGTTGAAGATGGGAAGTAACTGCCCCTAGATGTATCTTGTTCTCATCAAGGTAATTTGAAACCATGGCATTTCAAAACACCAACAAGTGTAGTGAAACATAATATAGTTAGTAGTTCTTTGTTTGATTTTAATCTTGATATATGCACATGATACTAATTTTTCTTTTTTATGTGTGCTCCCAACATATTAGATTTCAAAAATTTGAAAGCAAGCTTTATTGGTTACATTACCAAAATATTAGCATGCAGGGAAAGGTAACTCAATTTTGACATGTACATAAGTTTTGTCACTACCTTTTCATTGATGTCAAAGGGGGAGTATCCCTATGTATGTAAAGATGGTATAAGTGATGATCCATAGTTTTGTATGTAAATATATGTAGAAGATAAAGTATAATCAAAGGAGTATCCCTATGTATGTAAAGATGGTATATGTGATGATCCAAAATTTTGTACTTAAAGATATGTAGAAGATAAATTATAGTCAAGGGGGGAGTATCCCTATGTATGTAAAGATGGTACATGTGATGATCCACAATTTTTGAAAATTTTGTAATGGCCATATAACCAAAGTTACAAGTTTTTGAAGTTTTGGTTTTAGGACTTAGCCAATTTTCCCATATGTTTCCACCAATGCCAAAGGGGGAAATTGCTAGAAATTTGGCATATTACACAATATGATGTTTTCATTTATGGAAACATATAATTAAGATTAAGTCAACACATCTTGGAGATAAAGTTGTGTTAGAGACTTATAAAATTACTTGAGTGCAACAAAGTTTATTTGTCGGCACAAGAACTATTTTGGTTAGCATAGTTTGTAGAAGCCTTTCTAGCATGTATACACTTACCTAGAAGAAGTACAATATGTCAAGATGATGTATGCATGAGTGCATGACTATATGATTAGTATAAACAACTATATATATTTTTTATAATGACAATATTGAGCCAACAGAATAGGGTAAATAATATGAAATCAAATATTTTGTATTAAGGAATTATTTTATTTATCAAAATAATTACTTAACTAAATAGAGATGATATTGTTATCAATTCTTAGAATAAGTCGAGGGGGTGAATCGGTTACTCAAGGTCTATATGTACTACTTGAATTATTAAATATTAAACACATCAATGTTCTATTGATCATGCTTAACTTGTTATTGCTTGATCTGTACTGTAAAAATGTCATAAACTTAACTTGTATTGCATAATGAAAAAAATTATTGCATGTAAAACATTCAATGAAATTCATAATAGTTTTACACAAGGATTTTACATGGAAACTCAATTTAAGAAAAACCACCAACAACATGTCACTCTTTTTCACTCTTTCAAAGTGAGCTCTGTTAGGAGCCAACCCTTTTAAAGGTTTACAATACACACTATTAAATGTGACCTGGTTAGAGGATTTAATCACCCTGTTAGGAGTGGACTTGTAAGAGGGATTTGATCATTCTATTTAGAATGTCACCTAGTTAAAGGATTTACATAGACTATTAAGTCTTCCAATGACTTCTAGGTCAACCTCTGTTAAAAGTATTTCAATACAAACTGTTTATGATGATAAGAAAAAAAACAATAGGTTTTGATCTATTTGATTACAACTCACTTTTTCTAGTTCAAATATCTATTTATTCCTTATGTTGGTTCACTAATAAGCCTTTCATTATCATCTTTGATCTTGATATGCTTGGATACCCTTTAAGAAATTAGTCTACACTTCTCATCAACACTTAAGCTTTTTGTTTAAAATCACCTATCAATAACAACATCACATCAACAAGTTTTCTCCTTTAGCTTTGCATTCACACTCTTGTGTGCTTCTGATCAACCTTTCTCTATATATGAACTAACTCATACACACTGGATAGGCTAGGCTAGGCTTGGCTAGACATGACACCAAAAATTTGATTCAGCTTCCCTTTAAATAGACAATTTGTGCTTTACTATTTTCTACATCCATCGTAAATCTTAGGGTTTACGATCAACTTCAACTTGATTCAATGTACTTGTAAAACTTCTTTTTCATCCTCTAGAAACTTCTCTAGAATCCTTCTATTAGGTCTTTACCTAATCATCACCTTGAATTTAATGATTCAAGTTATCAATCTGATCTTCAACATGTTTTACATCTTCCAAGAAATGAATTGAGTTAGCTTGATCTTACGTTTCCTTTTAATTTGATCTTTTACTATCACTTGACAATCACTAAATTCTTACACTCCATCAGTACTTAAATACTAAGTCAGTTTTAAAGCTTTCTAGCTTGACATCAACTAACTTGCTCAATCGATGCTAATGGTTGGTCAACAATGGATTTTATTGATACTAACTGTGGCTTGGTTGACACTATCATTACTCAACACTCCTTAGTAATTTACTCTTTTTCTCGGCATGTCTTCAATTTCTTGACATAAATAATTACTTTGCTTAATCAAAGTCTATCTAATGAAATATCCATTGTAACTTCCTTTTCATAACTTCAACCTTTCCTCTAGGCCCTATAGTTATGAGTAACTCTCAAATCCTCTTCATCAATCAAATATATATGATATTTATATTAGGTAGAAATATGTCTCATCCATAGATTTGACATCGATGAAAAAATAACAATTGTTCCAATTGTAAGTTTCCAACAATCTCCCTCTTTGGCATTGATAACAACACATCAAATATCCAAAGTACTAATAACTTAGTTACCATACAATACAAAAGATTTCACTTCCATGAGTAATCACTATTCTTAGTTTGATTTTGATTCTCATCCATTCAAATTGTCAAACTCCCTCTGTCAGTTTGCTTTCCTTCATGATTCAATCTCTCCCTCTATCATCTTAGATTATTTTATCTTATTTTTTAGTAATATCCCTCTTTGAAAACATTTCCAAACCCATGTAGCTGTCTCAATTTAAAATTCTTCATAAATTTGGATTATGTTTATTTTGCATGTCTGGCTGATACTTGTTATCTATGACTGATCTTCGCATGTTGTACTAAAGTATTCTACCTTAGGCATGTCCCAAAGTAGAATTGTATTGGATAACTATGTAAAATATGTTTTGTAGCACATGTGATGCAATGCACATTGGCTTCTTAAGTAGCCTTAGTTATGGGAATGACCCCTAATTTACCTCTAAGATATTCATGAGCATCTTTAGGTAATGGTTTTGTGAATATGTCAGCAATTTGTTCCTTTGTATTCACATATTCTAGCTTCACTTCTTTGTCTTGAACTAGTTCTCTCAAGTAGTGATACTTGATAGAAATCTTCTTTGTCTTAGTATGCATCACTAGATTCTTTGAAAAGTTAATAGAACTTGTGTTATCACAATAGATAACTACAGGATCTTTAGTCTCTTCTTTCATGCCTTTTAACAATTGCTTAATCCAAATTATATTTGAATAGTTCACTACACCTACTCGGCTTCAACTATTGATTGGGAAATACAATTATGCTTCTTGCTTGTCCATGACACCAATATCTTTCCTAGAGATAATGCACCTCCACTAGTTCTTTTCCTATCATTAATATTTCCTACCCGATCTGAGTTAGTGAAAACCTTTAGTTCAAATCTATCACTTCTTCTATAGTATAATCCATAATCTTCTATAACTTTTAGATATCTCATTATTCTTTTTACAACCATCATGTGATTCTCTTTAGGATTTTATAAAAATTTAGCAATAATCCCAAATCCTATTGCAATATTTGGTCGGCTATGAACAATATATTACAATTTTCCTATCATGGATTTGTATAAGGTCTAGTTCACATTAGTAGAATCATTAGTCTTAGATAGCTTATGTCCTATAGACATAGGTGTACTCGCTGGTCTTGAATCTTCCATACCAAAAGTCTTCAATATTTCCTTGATGTATTTGGTTTGTGAAATGAAAATACCAAACTTTATTTGGTACTCGTAAACCAACAAAGAATTTGATCTCACCAAACATAGACATTTCAAATTCCTTTTTCATTTCATCAAAAATGATTTACATAATAGTTCTCTTCCTCCAAATATGATATCATCAACAAATATATTAGATAATAGTATTTCATTATTCTTTCCATTCTTCAAGTATAGATTGGTCATATCATTTGTTCTCTCATCACCAATTTTCACTAAATAGTTATGTAACCTTTTATACCATGTTCTTGGTGCTTGTTTAAATCTACAAAGAACTTTTTTTTAGTTTACATACCATGTCCCTCTTTTCTAGATCTACAAATCCTTTAGGCTATTCAATGTATACTTCTTCCTCTAGTATACCATTCAAAAATGCAAATTTGACATCCATCTAATATACCTTAAAGTTCTTGTAAGCTGAGTATGCAAAAAAAGTTTTGACTCCTTCAAGTCTGGCCATAGGAGAAAAAGTTTCTCCATAGTTGACTCCCTCTTCTTGTGCATAACCCTTACATACCAGCTATTAGCCCTAATGTACATTGTGCAAAATTTTTGGAAATTTATTATGAAAATACCTTGGATTGTGTTGTATTGTTAGGGTTTTTTCTTTATTTGTTATTATTTTACCAAAAAACAACCCTAACCTGATCATTTTTTCCCTAACCTAGCGTAAAAATATGGCCCTAGTAGGATAGTCTTATATCTTAAGGATTATGTCTTTACCTTATCATGGAAAAATTTCTTAAATCCACGATCAACTTTAACCTTTACCCTAGGTTTTGTGTCCAAGCAAGAGATTGTATGACATTTTCATATTTTCCATCTATCATTATGATCTTACAATTAGGGGTTTAACATCTAGTCTTAAGCTCAGTTTTCCCTCTCCCAATGATACGAAGTAAAGGCTAGTAGAGGATTTTAAAGGTGAAGTGTTGAGTCTCCTAATA
This sequence comes from Cupressus sempervirens, assembly GCA_028749045.1. NCBI lineage: Eukaryota > Viridiplantae > Streptophyta > Pinopsida > Cupressales > Cupressaceae > Cupressus > Cupressus sempervirens. The sequence goes on from CM053784.1 coordinate 703,427,113, forward strand.
TTATAGTATCCTTTGTAACTATAACATAATGGGTATATGTTTTAAAGTGTTTGATCTTACGATCATCCTATATCACATCATCGTAAGTGTCTCATGGTAAATGATAAGTGATAAGATGCTATGATAAACTGGTAATCATGAGATCATAAAGGCTAAAAATGAGAATTTTGACCATACAAAGGAAGAAGGATCATGAGATTGTAAGAACATAAGATACTAAGGTTATAAAGGGTTATGATCTTATGATAAATGAAAGATCATGCAAGTATTCTTAGAGAGATGTTCAAAGCTATGAAAGTGAGGGGATCGTAAGATTGTAAGAAAATAAATGTGTCAGAATGTGTTATGTAAATGGAAGGCTCTGGTTGGTCAAAGGGAATGATTATGATAATTAAGTTTTAGTTTTATAGGAACTGTCAAATCCTAAATATCAATGGTCGTTGCTTTCTCCCTTCTCAAAGCTACACAAAGATTAGCCAAAATGAGATAGTGACATGATGACACATGGATAAAGTGGGGCCATGTGCATGAGCATAAAGATTTTGAAACACATGGCATTTTAATCTTCCAAAGATATAAAAGTGAGGAAAATCATGAGATTTTTGAAGCTATGAAGCAATGCTAGGTGTAAGATCATAAAGGTAAAAGTTAAAGCTTTCAAAGCTACAAAGAAATGCTAAGTGTATGATTGTAAAGGAAAAAATAAAGGCTTGCAAAGCTATAATAAAGAAAGGCTACAACCAGGCATATGATTAGGAGGTAAAGGCATTGTTTAAGAGAAAACTTGTAAAGTTACAAAGAGGCTCAATTAACTACGACCAAGAGATCGTAAACCAAGAGAAGGCGAGATCCAATGCTATGCAAGGCTATGATCATAAGATCATATGGGCTAAGATAAATATTGGTGATACTATTAATTTTTTTATAAATTTTTGACGTAAGATTGTAGCTAAGGAGAAGACATTGTAGTTGATGTGCCAATCTTACGGTAAACTATTGATCATGAGATCATAGAAGATTTGAAGGAAACCCATGATCATACGATAAGAAAGAGATCATAAGATCATAAAAACCAAATTCTTTTCTAAGGATGATATGAAGGGTTTGAATTCCAAGTGAATCATAAGATCATAAACCCTAAATAAGACATGAAAGTGTTCTTTTCTTTTTTCAGCTAGAAAATGATAAGAAGTCCCCAGCCAATGAAGCTTGAGTAAAGTATAGGGAATACAAAGCTATAAAGTTATGTCAATGCTCCATTGAGGTGATAAACAACACTAAATTTAAAGATCGAGCATGTAGAAAATCAATGTCGAAAGAAGGTTGATGAAGTGCATACAACATAAAAAAATTCTTAGAGGCTAGTTACAGATACCATTTGTAGAAAGAGAGAATTTCTAGTAGTTGCAAAGTTTTTAGTGTGAATGACTTATAGTTTTCAATGATAGTTATAGAGTTTTTAGATTCATAATTCTCAGTCACAATCTTAATAAAGAGGTGGAAGAAATCCAAGCTACAAACATGGAGATTACTGAGACTTCTTCTTCCAAAGGAGGGAAAACTAAGCAGAGAAAACCAAACAAATTTGCAGATGAATGGATCCAGTTGTTTCTAGAATCCTCAAACACCATCTCTACAAATGATCATGATTTTTGAGACCCTTATACATTCTAAAAAGATGTTATATGCCTTGGTGTCAATGGGTATGAGTTATTCAGGTATTTCTATCACAATATAATGGATAAAATCCTTGTCTGCAATCCATGGGGGAAGAATCTGGCAAAGCTCATCTTTTTAGAAGTATTTGTGGATGTTGATTTGGTAAAAACCCTTATTAGGTCATATAATTCAGCTACCAAATTATTCCATAGACATAATGGTACCATTCTATGCACATTGGACCATACTTCTTTCATTGAAGCATTTGGATTAGATGTTACAATGAGTAAAACATTGGATTTGGTTGACCTTCAAGAAAAATTTGAAAGGAATACTAAAGCTTATATAGGGAAATCCATGATGCAACACATCCCAATGGACCTAAAGAAGGTTTGGGACTATCCAAAGAAAGTAGTGAAGATGATGCCTCTAGATAGGTTCAAGAATTATTTTTTGAAGATAGTATATAGTATCCACAAAGTGGTAGGAAAAAATGAATCTAATATGGTATATGGGGCATAATACATTGTGGCCATAGATGTACAAGACTCATATCATAGTGCAAAGTATGACTATGTGGACTATATTTTAGAAAAGATGAAAGAAAACATTGGGCTAGCATAGAGTGGAGAGATGGGAAATTTCAAATTCCATTATTACTCATTATTGATGCACTTGATCTTATACAAGAATGTGGGGTATGTTAGCCCATACTTTATTGATCAAACATTTGATGCTAATGGAGAGCTACTAGTTCAACTATAGACATAGGTATGGGATATATTCTATCACTACTTTGACTCTATTTCCTTTTTCAAAAAATTTAGTTCTATTATTATGAAGCTATTGATAGTAGTTACTTTAGGGCTCCCGAGATATTGAAAATTATTTTAAAACCAACCCCCCTCCTTGAAAATAAGAGATTAGATCACAATTGTGGAGTTATTTTCTTGTTCCCATATTTTTCCGTCATGTGAGTCTATGGTTGTCCTCAACCACCTCACATATTGCCCAAATATATCCCTCCTAGATTATCCATCATTGAATTTTTTGGTGTTTTTCAACTATTAAGTATCAAAATACTCAATACCAAGATAATGAAAACAAAAATCATCTAAGGATCAACTACTTCTTATAAAAAATTAAATACATTCCTTAGTTGGACCCAACTGCAACAAAATCAAGACAAATTTCCTACTCTTTAGGCTCTGCAGAACCAAGGTGGGTATACTTCAGGGATGGTTCAAATGAATACTATTGAGCAAGAATCTCTTAGTTTCTTTTTGATTCTTATCTCCTACCTTTGACATATACATATTTTTCTCATTCTATGACATTTTAAGATAATACACATCCCTTGTAAATAGATTTGGTCACAATTATCCTCAGGTTTACAAATAGTTCTAACAATAGTAGCTAATTAAGACTTAGAGATCAAATGCAAACGAGTGCTGACCAGTACTAATTATATTTAAACAATAAAATAAAATTGATTTTGAAAATAAGTCTGATGTTTAACTATGAGCTTTCCATCTACAAATTGAATTAATTAGATCAGTGCCTTATCCATTGGGATTTAGAGTCCATTCAATTGCCAGATTTGATTGATTTCATTACAATCAATTTTATTGATAGCTTTCACTAAAATCTCATACTTAGCAATATCCTTCCTATTACCATGGAAACCCTATCAATGTCACTAAAGAATTTACTTAATTCATTGAATTAACAACAATAAAGAATTGATATACAATTTGATTTAATTGCATTCAATTGGACAAGTTTTTGTTTCCTCAACTTCAAAATAACTAGATAATAAAATGGAGACAAGATTTAGAAAGAACGTAAGTGGGAATAGTCCATCTTTGCATAAATTTATTTTGGAAATTGCATACAATTGAACAAAACTCAAAATGACTCAAGACACAACAACTAAATCATGCTAGATTGAAGTATTCTAATAAAATTTGCAGAGAAAACATATCACAGAGTATTCACATCAAGATATTGGACCAAATAGAATAAATGATAGACTTAGCAAAATCTAAAAGTGATACCACTATTCAAACCTTTTCTCTAGCCCTGGGATCTCACTTATATAGTGTGAGATGCAACAAGCTTCAGGCATAGAGAACTAACAACTATCCTTTTAACAAAAGATATTTACATTTTGTAGTTGTCACAAGAAGACAAAATTGTGTGTAAAATTTTTTTTTACATCAAATATTCTTTAGGTGGGCCACATTTTTTTTACATCTCCAAAACTATTAATTCCATGATTAATTCTTTGGTTATTCTCACTCCTCAGAGTATGTGGCTATCAAGCTTGCCAATGATGTGTCTTGTTCTAATACCTGCAAGTTAACCTCAACCTAGGGGTTTTCATTGTCTTCATCATGAACTGTTAGGGTAACAGTTACTTCTGTCTCTTCATCTATCCCATCATCTTTTTCCACCTATTCTGAAGACACAAATTCTTCTTTCCACTTGTTAAAAACAATTTCATTAGGCCAATCAAAGTTCAAGATCTCTCACTACATTTTTATTACAAAATTTCCAACTTTTTCTATTTTAGTAAGATCTTTTCTAATAACATTGTAAAATAACTCCATTTTGACTAACTCTTCATTGGTCATTGCCCATAATATATGCCCCTTTTCATTTATAACATTATTCATTCTCTGACATAGTAGTTCATCTAATTCCTTTTCCCATTCTTCTTTTTCTTTTATTCTGTCAACCTTTTTAAGGGCATTGGGAAAAAGGTCAAACTTCTCTACTATGTACTTCTAAAGACAAATTCTTATTCTCCTCTTAATAGAAACCTGTTTCTCATCAAAATCCTTCAAATTACTAAGTATATCAAAAATCTTCTCTATTTGATGGCAAGGTAATTGGATGATAGAAATACAGGTAACAGTAATATCATCATTTGTTTCACTCCATTTCTAAACAATCGGCTTCAAGCTATCTTTATCCCTCTTTATTTCATCCCATATTTCTAGGATTCTTGCCAACTGGTCATATAATTTTGACCACTCAATTTTATCTACTAAGTACAAAATTGTTTGCCTAAGCTTTTCTTCATACTAATTATTCAATTCCACATGCATTTCCCAAAATTTATTTTTCTCCTCTTCAAATTCTTCTACAATATAGAATTTAGGCAGCTGTGGGGTATCTAGTATTTCAACAATGGGAGTGGATTTAAAGGGTTCAACTAGGGGGTGATGATATACAATTCTTGGTCTACTAGATTCTCAAATTTTCCTCTTTCCAAGTTGTTTATCCATTTGGGATATTTCGATTTTCCAGTATATTGTATCTTTTTTCCTCTTTCCTCATATGCCTTTAGTATTTCTTCAAACTTGGCATTGAGTTCTAAGAATCTACTTTGTTCTTTTGTAGCCACCACATCCCCAAACTCTAACATTTCTTTAGCCATTTGTGTAATCTATTGACTGCCCACTTCATCAGCCCTATATACTGTAAGAGCACCAATATGTTCCGCAATAGAAATTTCTTGCATTCTAGTCTTATATCTTTTTAAAATTGGCCATATGATGAGGGCTTGATGATCATTAATAAAATTTATTCCCTTATGTTCTTGTAATATCTCTTCCTCTATTTTATACTGAACATCTTTTTCTTTTATGATAGAATAAAAAATTGAGGCATTAGCTATGTCCCACTCTTGTAAAATTAAGACTCTTGACTCCTTAACCAATTGGCTTCTAGCCTTAGGTGTTAACTGGCCAAAATCAGCCAAAAATCTAGACTTCAGCTCTTCCTCAATGTCAGAGTCTGGTTTTCTTAACTGCTCTCCCTTTATCTTTTTACATCTCTCCTCAAAATTTCTTATATTCTTTCTCCATAAAAATTGTGAAAAAGCCCTAGGTTTAACAAAATTCTCATCATCTATGAGCTTATAAGAGGCTTGAGAAATAATAGAATCTATCTCCTTACCTCTGTAAGCAGTAACAATGAGGTCAAAGGAGGGCATAGGAGGCTCTTGAGGCACTCCTCTTTCCATATCAACAGTAGTAACAACTATATCTCCTTCCCCACCCATTTGTCTTAATTGTTCTCTTAAAGATGCTTCATCTTCTATTCAAAGTGGGGTTTGAGTTGTTGAATACTCTTTCACATGAGAAGAGGATCCCTATTCTAGTTTCTATCTTTTGGGAGTACTGGTGGGAGGTGGACTCTCTAGTCTTGGCCTTCTATGAGGGAAAAAATGCTGTGTATTCTAAAACACAATATATCCTACCCTCCTCTATAATGTATACTGACCTAGAATGACTACCATTCTACTATTTATTCTTCTTTCTACCTCCTCTACTTTATTGGGATATGCTTTAACATAGGTAGCCTTCTTTTAATTCATAGTTTGCATCATTATAGAAAAATTATTCATTAATACATTCATTTTGGCCCCCCAATACTTCTTATCTTTCAAAGGAATATAATCGAGGTCAAAAGAATTAATGAATTCTAAGACTTTACTGAAGACTATCTATATTTCTTTTTTAACTTCCTCTTCTTGTAATGAAAAGATATTTCTAATAACATCTTCAATGAAGTATACATGTTGTAATAACCTTACCTTTTTTCCTCTCCCTTAGAAGGTCATAGAATCCTTCTAGATAAATATACCTTGCATGGGATTCTACCATGTGATATCTATTCATAAATAAATTGAGATTTCTCCATCCTTTCCTTGCAAAGAAAAAATTATGAGCCATAGTGACAACAAGAAAGAAAGTGCCTTTTCCTTTGCTGATCATATCCCTTTATTCAATGGTTCCAATTGGCCACACCAATTCTGCAATTCTTATCTTTAGAGGTACATGGAAAGGTTAAACATGAGCTTTTCCTGAAAAAAACATAAACTCTAATCATAGTAGAGACATTGTATGGGATTATATCCCTCCAATTATGACTAACCAAAAGTCCCTTAGCATGGTTTTTAGGTCTAATTAATTGTAGTAGAGGCTATGAAATTCTTGGGCTATCCCCTCTTAGGAGCAATCTCAACATTGATGAAAAATATATGTCAAATTTGACATAGCTGGCATCCCTGGCTTCCCAAGTCATATTAGCACTTGATAGCTGGACTGGTAGCTTCTGACCATCCTTTTCTAGCTCCAGCTCCATTCCCTTAGAGAAAAAGGTAACTTCATTATAGAGACATATGTGCATCAACATGGAGTACCAACAAAAATGTTTGTTTGCCTTACCTTGAGATAATTCTAGTAAACCATTATGAATTTCTTCTACAAGGAAAGTGGCAAAGTGAAGAATGGTGGTCATTAATAACTACAATGTTTGAGCCATAATAAGAACAATAGAACCTTGGATGTATTCTTCCTCATCCATCCCAAATATCTTGTAGAGAGTGAAATATAAAGCTTGAATTCTAGGATTGAAGTATTTCGTCATCAATGGATCTAGGGTGCTTAGCATAATCAAGGGTAGTGACCCAATCTTAGCAATATGTTGTTAGATCATCCATATCAATAGGCTCATGAACTATGTGGTTAGGGTTGAGCTTAAAAACCTCATCGATCAATTTAGGTGAAACCCTAAAATGATTATCTCTAGCATAATTCTTTACAATTCTAGTGATACGATCATTTTTTTGGCTATATCATATAATAGATCACTATCAAAGAAAACCCCATGGACCACCAATTTACCAATATTAAATTCCCAAACATTACTTTGAGGGTTGTCTAGGTTGCATTCGAAAAACTATTTTAAAAACAATTCTAACCCTCCTACAAAAACTTGGGCATCTCTCAACCAATTGGTCTTATCGTAAAATCCCTCACCCACAACCAACCTAGGGGTTTTTGGAATAAAATCCCTATCTATTATTATTTCATTTATAGATGGTAGAAATTTTTCAAGAAGTCATCTTGAATAGACCTTTTAAAATAATAAGTGTGACCAGAGAATTCCTTTCGTGGAGGCATTTTTGAAAAATTTAACTTCACATAATTCTAATTCCTTGATTTTCAATAGTTATAGACTACTTACCCCCTAAATTATCCTTTCTTTTCTCTATAAATTGTGCTATGATTTGTTGAAGACTGTGCAAAATTTTGTGCCCTAGCTTTGAAATCCCTTTCACTCTAAGAATTATTTGTGATTGTGTGGTTTAATAATGGTGAATTTTCAAATTATAGTAGGGCATTAAGATTGCACGAAGGAGTTCTAGGAAATATTAATTTCCTTTAGCTATTAACTTTATGTCATGCTTCAAGTTTGAATTTCATCTTTCAATCTCACAACATCAGATGACTTTGTTTAAAAAGAAAAATTGTTTTAAAGCTTTGAATATCCTAGCCATGTGTCAAGCAGGCACTTGCCCATTTTTTTCAAAGTTCAAGCATCTTGATAATGTGGGTAAGTGCTGACTAATGATCACCTTTAGATCTATGGTCATGAAGATTCAAGTATATTGCAAATAAAGCTTTTAATATTGAGATCCAACTAGTATTCCATTTCAGCACCTTTTTCTAACTTGGCACAAGTTAGCACATGTCCATCACAATTGGTCCCACCTTGCCATGTGTTAGATTGGAACTTCCCCACATTACTTGAATGTCATGCAACTTCATATTGTGGGTAGGTTCCAATCATTTATCTTGTGCAGATCGACAATCACAAAAAATTGCACCTTTGTAGCACCTAGTCAACTAAATTGATCAGTAGAATATATCCTTTCAAACCAATGTGTTTTGAAAATTGTCACAATAGAGACTTATTATTACTTTTGATAAGGGTGGATCCATGACATCATTATCTACTATGTGTCCTTTTGGTGCTTACCCACTTTGTTTAATTATCAATCACTTTCTTAAAGTGGTAAAGCACCATCCGTTGATCTGCCATAGATCAATGGTGGAAGGACCTATACTTTTTGACAATGTGAAACACCAATCATGATGTCGGCATGGAAAAATTTCATTGAGGCATTGCCCACATTATTTAATGATCTTGCAATTCAGGATAGTAGGAAAGTGTTGTCCGTTGTTCTACCAAAGATCAACAGTGGAAGAGAATTACATCAGGTGGTACTAAATCAAATACTTCGGCCAATGAATGTATTACACTTGCTCTACTACTATCTAACATCTATTAGTAGCAGTAATTCCTTTCAGAGAATGTGACAATGATATCACCATGTGTTAGATGTCATTGAGGTGCTTGCCCACATTATTTAAAAATCTTGCAACTTCATCAAGTGGGTAAGTGCGAACCTTTGATCCTAAGAAGATAAACAATGAATAAGAAGTATACATGCAAGCTATATGTGACATCTCACCTATCATGATTTTAGATAGGTGTCAACACAATGCTTCCTCACTTTATTTAAACTTAGGGAAATTCCATCAAGCAATAAAGTGCCCACCATTGCTCTTGGAAATATCAATGGTGCATCAAAACTAAGAATAGAACAACTCATTTGGAATGAGCCCACCAATGAGATCACAAGAAAATGGAACATGTCAAAGTTTTATGGCACAAATAGGATCTACCGTTATCAAATGCTACATGGCTCAAAGGTACTTCCCTACATTATTTGAAAAGATAGCAAGTTCATCTTGTGGGTAAGCACCAACCATTGATCTTACTGAGATTGATGGTTGACAAGAATTACTCATCTAAGCTTAAAAGGTTTCAGATTAATGCTTAGAAGACATGACTATGGTTAAAGTAAGCTCAAAAATTAAGAGCTGTAATCATGGAAAATAAAAAATAAAGTGATCTTTATAAAAGAGAAAACTTAGGGTAAAAATATATCCCGTGTTTTTTTGAAATTGAAAATCCTTTTTGAAAACTAGGGCACAAAACAAGGGTTTTATTTTATCTTTTCAAGAATTTTGAAATAGGGTTTTGACTAAGAACTACCAATTATTCAAAATGACCCTAGGTTTTTAATGTGGGGTACAACATATGGCAAGAGAAAAAAACTAGGCCAACAGTGGCTCTATCTAGGGATAATGAATACATTGAATTCATATGAGGGGTCATAATCCTTGGGAGAAGCAAACCACAACCTTGACTTTCCTTGAACTTGACAACTCCAAGAGAGCAACTACAATAGGAAAAGAATATACAAGAATTGTACATAGACACAAAGGATAAACAAATATACAAAAAACCATAAAAAACTACTATTCATGGAGAAAACAAGTATTTTTAGCAAAAATACCTCTTCAAGAACTATCCATAAACTGGTAGCTCAAGAATGTTCTCTTATAGATCTTTTAGTAAATAAGAATTCTCTCCCCATGAGGCTTTAATTAGATAATGACCCAACATATGGGGTCAAATTTGCCATGTTTTCACTTATCCTCAATCATGGCATTCCACATGAGGACTAAATCTTCAAATTCAAATTTCTTACTCATTGTTTTTTATCATAAAGTGTTTTAACTTGTAGTTGCAACTTTTGATTTTTGAGAGATGCTTCTCTCCTAGTTTCAGTCAATCCTACAAGCTCATCTAGTCTTTCCTACATGTCATCAATAATATCCTCATCATGTTTTTGGATGTAATTATAGAGTCCCACTAGATTATTCTGAGGCATCCTTGCCTAGATTCCATACACAATGTCAAAGGGTGCTACTCCTATAGCCTTTTTTAGAGTCACCCTGTTAGCCCATATTACTAATTGCAATTTAGAATCCTAGGCTTTCTTATTATCATCCAGTGTTCTTTTTATTATTTTCAGCAAGCTCTTATTTGTGGACTTAGCTTGTCCATTCCCTTGTGGATGATAGGGAGAAGATGTTGATCTTGTAATTACATATTTATCACAAAATTTTATAAACTCCTTAGACCTAAAGAATATGGCATTATCTGTCACAATCCTTTGAGGACAACCAAATCTAGAAATGATGTTATTTAGCAAAAAATTATTGACAACCTTGCTAGTTGCATTTCTTGTAGGAATTTATTCTACCCATTTTGTGAAGTAATCAGTAGCAATCAATATCCATGTGTGACCTATGCTAGATTTGGGAGAAATCTCACCTATAAAATCCATTCCCCATTGCTAAATTGGTGCTTGAACTTCCACTAGTTTTAATGGTGTGTTTCTTAAAAATTTCAACTTGCTTGCAAACCTCTGATAGGAATCACACTTTCTTACCATCAATTGAGCATCTTTAAAGAGGGTAGCCACCAGAATCTAGCTCTCATCACTTTGTATGCAGTGGTCTTGGCCATATAATGTCCTCCACAGACTCCATAATGCATTTCCTTCAATATTTCTTTTGATTTTTCTTGATCAACACATTTTAGTAGCATTCCTTCAAAGTATCTCCACCATAAGTCATTCTGGACAATAATATACCTAATGGCTTGTAACTTAGTACTCCTTTTTTCATTCTCAGTCAAATGGAAGGGGCTTCCATATGTTGCAAGTAATAAATAACATTAGTATACCATTCACAATGGTCCATGTCACATAAGCTTGACCTTAAATCATCTATTACTATATTGATCTGATTAGCATCTAGGTTGGATTGAGACATAATCTTAGCTAATCCTTAACCTCTTACCAATTTTGTTATCTAAAGTTCAATGTTAAATTCTTAGATCCTATTGATCCATCTACATCTCCTACCTGATACCTCCTGCTTAGAAAAATGTCCTTGACAGATGCACTAGGTACAAATGCAATAACAATGGCACCTATCAAATAACATCTAAAAGCCTTAACATCCTTTACCAAGGCATATGATTTCTTCTCATCTATCTCATATTTTAGTTTAGTAGGCTGTAGTGATTTACTAAAAAAAGAAATAGGTTTTTCATATCCTTCCTCATTCTTCCACAACAAGACTATAGCTACAATACGAAAAGATGAAAAAGATAATATGTGCATTGGTTTTATGTAATTTGGAGTCCTAAGGACTGGAGCATTCTTTATGGTAGTTTTAATATCTTAAAATTCTTGTGAAGGTTCACCATCCCAATTGATAGCAACTCCTTTCTTAAGCATTTTTGAAATAGGCCTACTAAATTTAGCAAATTTGTTAACAAACCTCCTCAAAAAATTAACTTGCCCAAAGAAAGATTGTATTCCCTTCACATTTTTTGGCTTAGGCACCTTATCAATGGCTGCCACTCTTTTAGGATCTATTTTTGCTCCATCCTTTGATACTATGTGTCCCAATAATTGTCCTTCAGTAAATGTGCATTTCTTTGGATTTAAAGATACTCCATATTTGAAGGCTTTGATAAAAATATTCTCTAGGTGTCTACAATGGTCTTCAGCCTTCTTGGAATAAGTTGTAAGGTCATCTTGGTATACTACCATAAAATTATTGATGTAATCATGGAAAGCTACATCCATAGCCCTTTGAAAAGTTGCACCAACATTAATCAACCCAAACTACATTCTCACATACACATAAGTTCCCCATGGAGTTGTGAATGTTGTCTTAAATTATTCATTTTCTTTCACAAGGACTTGATTGTACCTTGAGAATCCATCCATCATAGACATCAACTCAGAGCTAGTTACTTGTTGCAACATGGCCTCCATGTTTGGCAACCCATAATTATCCTTTAGAGAAGCAATGTTTAGGTTTCTGAAATCTACACATAGTTTGATGTCTCCATTCTTTTTTCTAATAGGCACTAGATTTGAGACCCAAGTAGGATGCCCAATAGGTTTAATTATCCCTTGACCCCTTAGCTTCATCAACTCCTCTTGCATTTTAGGGGCTCAAGTGGGATTGACTGGTCTTTGTTTCTGTCTAAAAGGTTTTATATTATCTTTTAGTGGTATGACATGTTGGAATGAATCTTCCTCTAAGCTTTACAGTCATCATATGACCATGCAAAAACATCTTTGTACTTCCTCAACAAGTTAATCAATGGTTTTCTAACTTCATTAGGCAAGTTTTGGCCAATATGAACTTTCATGAGGGTCTCAACAGTACCAAGATTTACTTCTTCTAATTCTTGAGGCTTATGGTCCCTAATTCCAAGTTTTACTCTATCTTGACTATCAAAAATATTCTCCAAAACCATGAAACCCTTAGGTACTTTTTTGGTTTTCAACTACATAATCTCCTAGAAAAAAATAGTTTCTTTACCATCAATGGTTTCAATTAAATCACTACAATTCATTTCTTGACCATGGTATTTTTCCTCACTTAACATGAAATTTAAAATATCCTTGTCATCTTCAAAAACTTGCCAATTTTCAATATTGTTAGGTATTGAAGGTCTATTTTGAACTTCCATTTGTGAGATTCTAGAAAATGACATTTCCTTAGGCTTGATTGCTACATTTTCTAGTAAATTTTCCATTTTATTCTGACTTCTATCTTTCCATGAAATACCAAATGCATAAAAAAATTCTATTTGACCCTAGACTGCATTTCCATATTGTTTCAACCTCTTATTTTTTGAAACAATGACCAATTTGGAATCACCTATGACATGTAATTTCTTGATCTCATGGTGGGTAGCAACTTTTAGTATGAACAACAAGGCTTCATACTCTGCTATATTGTTGGTACAAGAAAATTTTAAAGTAAATGAATATTTGAAGGTATTCTTCTTGGGAGAAACAAAAACTACTCCTGCCCTTAAACCTTCTTTGGAACTAGCCCCATCAAAGTACATAGTCCACAAAACTAATGAATCCATACAATATTCCACTTCATGTTCAATCAGAATAGGCAATTTCTCTACTTTTTGAATAATCAATTCTTCCCTAAAATCATTTACACAAGTGTCCAAAAATAAAATTGAATCCTTATCAATTCCTTCTCCTAAAATCTTATTAAACCTTGGCTCCCTATCAACCCTAACTACCTTATCACCCATATGAAAATTTTCATCAGACAAATCACATAGCAAGATAGCTCCCATAGTAGCACTCCATTTCCTAGAAAGAAACATCCTATAATGTGGAGGAATGTCAACCACAAGGATTGACATGGTCAATTCTACCTCAGGATATGCTACTAACTTGAATGGAAGTGCATTAAAATTACCTATGATAGGGACTTCTCTAGCATCCATACCCCTTCATCTACCTTGCTTGGTATCTAACTTTAGACCTAAAGCTTCCATAAATTTAAAGGGTGTGATGGTGTTAGAGACTCTTGAGTCTATCATGCAATTCTTTAGGGTTTTTCCTTTTATGATCAGACTAAGGAAAAATGGGTCGATATCTTCTATGTAGGCTATTGATGAATCATCCAAAATCATTTTAGAAATTTGGGATCTAATACCATTATCTTCTACCACTATTAGGGATTGCTAAGTGGTGCTTAGTTCAAAAACACTACCATTATTTCCTATCCCACCCAACCATGACAAGGCCTTGCTCTTGTTCTCATCAATTCTAAATAATTTAGACAAAGGTACTTTGATAGTAATTTGTGACAACATGGATATCATATCAATAGGCTCAGATATAATAGGCTTTACAAGCATACCTAGGGTTGAAGTCCTTTGAGTAGAAGACGTTACAACCTACCTGGCTAAATTAGATCTTGAATTCTTTTCTTGCACCATTGTTCCAAGGGTATCACTTGTTTGACATTGCACTTTCCTTTTAGGCTCCCACTTCTTGACTTTACTATCTTTGGCTTTTGCTATCATGGTATGAGTCTTCTTGCTCTTATCCTTCATCTTGTGTGTAATATCCTTGATGAATATACTAGAAGATCTTCCAAGTTCATTTCCAATTTTCTTATTCCTTAGGTTATAGTTATTGTGTACTTGAGAAATCATTTCTGCAATGATTTTGTCAATCTCTTCTTTGGAAGGCATTCTCAAATTTATATTTTTAATATTTGATGACACATTAAATACCTTGTCTTTATCATAATTTTTATCATTTGAGAACACTTGTTGATAATGTAGTTGGTAAGCAATTCTCTGACTAGTGACATCATCCTCATGTTCCTCTAAATCAAAATCTATGCAATCATCAAACATGCTTACCATATTATAGCTTACATCATCATGGCTTTTTTCTTCTTCATCCTCTCCATTTTGTGTAGTTTGATCTGAAGCAAATGATTGAGCAACTGTAAAATAATATAGAGAGTGGGGTGATTGACATATGACGCACCAAGATACATCATCATTCATATTAATAGAACTTCTTTGTAGAGGATCTGGTGTACCCTTATCCTTCAAATTGTGGGGCTAGTTAGGAATTGGTTTTCCATCTTTCCATTGAGTGGTATAAGGATAGTTTTGAATTCTTGTTTGTCTATTGAAATGATTATTATTCATTGGGACCTTCTCAATAACATTTGAATTATGTGTATCGAAATTCATTAGGTTCATTTTTTTTAACAAGTCCAATACCTAACCTATTGTGGGTTCTTCAGGTTTCTTACCTATAGGAGTTTTATCAACTTCCCTTTTGTTGTTATTCTTGGGATTGAATAGCTTTGGATCGTCTCTCCTCCCAAGCTTACTAGATGCTTTTCTATTATTTTCAATATTCACTACAATCTTATAAGAATCCCTCAAAGTTTTAGGATCTTTATCCCTCAACTGATAATCCATCTTGTTGTCAAAAGAATTAAAATATGTTGTAAGACAAACATCCTCATTCAATCTCATAACATGGAACAACTTATACATTCCTTTTTGAAACCTTACATTGAAATCAAATGTAGATTCATTAGGGTTTTTCTTGATATTATTGAAATCATTCAACATGAAACCAATGTTAGTATTGTCACCATATTGTTCTTTGAATAATTTCTCCATATCACTCCAAGAAATGATGCAATCACCTAGTAATCTCCTAAACCAATCCCTGACATCTTCTTTTAACAAATGCACAAAGAATTTCATCACCAGATCTTCATGCTCAACTTCAAAGTCATTCAACATGTCTACAAAGAATCTCAAGTGTTCCTCTCTAGTGATAACATTATTCCCAAAGAACATAACAACTTTATCTCTTAGATCAAAAGATATGGGATGAGGGAAACCAAGAATCCCTAGGAATGATATTTGTCTAAATTTTTCCATATATATGGGCTTCTTCTAAAAACTAGTAGCATTTGATGTGCTTGTTGTATTGTTCTAATTTTGAGCAATATTAGCTTAAGATTGTTGTATTTGGACATTAAGGATTGGAATACTAGTTGTGGATGATGACACATGGGTAGAGTGGGACATTGTCTAACTAGATACTATAGGTCCACAAGTAGTCACATAGGTTGCATTTTGGGTAGACAAGTTGGGCTAGGAAGCTAAAGCATAGTTAGATTTGATGAACTAGATCTTTCTCCTAGTTTTTGTTGCCTAAGCTTTATTCTCAACCTTCTCAAGTTCTTTTTCTAGATCCTCTTTTTCTTTTCTAGCCCTTTCAAGATGAAGATCTAGTTTAGACATGGGAGGGTTCATAGATTTTCTTAATGTAGCTTAGGGTTCATTTATTTGAATTCCTATAGCTTTTCCCTTTCCTTTATTAGTGGGTTTCATAATAGGTTCTACAGGATCTGCTTTGGTGGGCTTATAGGCTTGGACTTGGGGAATGATAGGTTCTTGCCTTTGGCTCATGATTTTTTCTTGTTCTAGAACTTTAGACCTTAAACTATCTATATCCCCAAACACATCAGCATGAAGGAATGAGGTCCTTTCTTCCAACTTCTTGTTGTGTTCCTTTAAAGTAGCCATCCTTCTAAGTAGGTTATCTCTTTCAATAATAGCATTCATAGTAGCTTACTCTCTTTCTTTCTCCAAATGAATATGTTTGGCCTCCTCTTTTGAAACCCATTTCTTTAGAACTTCTATCTCTAAACATACTTCCTTAGGGCCTATAGAAGTTTCCTCTAAATCAATAGGTTCATCAAGATCAATAAGATAAGGCTCCATATATGGAACTATTCTAGGATCTTTCATGATATTCCCATATCCTAGCCTATGGTTCATATCTGATAGATGAAAAGTATATCCTACTAAGGAAACATTGTTATCATGATAAACTTGGTCTTCTTGCAGTGGAGTACTAAATATCCCCCCCAAAAGCCTTGTAGTTTTTGACTTAGAATTTAATGAAGAAGACTCCTTTTCTACCACTGGTTGATATTGAGGATATACTAATGTATTACTTCTGGGTTTCTAAGTGGGATTTGGATCTACCTTCTTTTTGCCTTGATTATTCCTACCACCTTGGGGAAAATTAGTATGATAGGGTACATCAGGGTTGGCCCTTGTGTAAGCTCTTGTATTCTTCCTTTTATTAGCCATTAAAGAGAATTTTTTGTTAAATAAGCACTAGCTTTAAAACCTTGACTGAGTCGCCACCCTATTTAGGGAAAATATGACGGTAAAATAAATTTTGAATTCAAAGGAAAAAAGTATAATAGAATACCAAAATACTTTATAACATAAGTGACCAATCACATAAAACACATGACTGCACCTCTTGCTTGATAGATAAGACATTTCAAAAAGGCTGTGTGCATCAATATACACCTATGACACTAGGGTTGTTTCTCTCTCTCTCTCTCTCTCTCTCTCTCTCTCTCTCTCTTTAAATTCTCAAGGTTTGTCACTAAAAAAGTCCTACTACAACCACAACCAGTAATACAAAATTATTTGACACATACATACACAACAAGACCAAAGAAACTGCAATACATTTTACACACACACGTGTTAAGAGTTTCCCTAGTAGAGTTGCCATTTTTGTTGGTGTTTTTCAACTATTAAGTATCAACATACTCAATACCAAGGTAATGAAAAAAAAAAAAATCTTAGGATCAACTACTTCCTATAGAAATTTGAATGTATTCCTTATTTGGACCCAACTGTAATGAAATCAAGATAAATTTCCTACTCTTTAGGCTATGCAGAACCAAGGTGGGTATACCTAAGGGATGGTTCAAATGAATACTATTGAGCAAGAATCTCTTAGTTTCATTTTGATTCTTGTCTCCTATCTTTGACATATACATATTTTTCTCATTCTATGACATTTTAAGATAATATACATCCCTTATAAATAGATTTGGTCACAATTCTCCTAAGGTTTAAAAATATTTCTGACAATAGTAGCTAACTAAGACTCAGAGATCAAATGCAAACAAGTGCTGACCAGCATTGATTATCTTTAAATAGTAAAATAAATTTGATTTTGAAAATAAGACTGATGTTTACCTATGACCTTTCCATCTACAAATTGAATTAATTAGATTAGTGCCTCATCCATTGGGATTCAGAGTCCATTCAATTTCTAGAACTGATTGATTACATTACAATCAATATTATCAATAGCTTTCATTGAAATCTCATACTTAACAATATCCTTCCTATTACTATGGAAACCCTATCAACATCCTTAAAGCATTTACTTAAATCATTGAATTAACAAAAATAATGAATTGATATACAATTTGATTTAATTACCTTCAATTGGAAAATCTTTTGCTTCTTCAACTTCAAAATAACCAGATAATAAAATGGAGACAAGATTTAGAAATAATCTAAGTGGGGACACTCCATATTTATATTAATTTCTTTTGAAAATTGCATACAATTGAATAGAGCTCAAAATGACTCAAAAAACAACAACTACATCATGCTAGATTGATGTATTCTCATAAAACTACATCATGCTAGATTGATGTATTCTCATAAAATTTGCAAAGAAAACATATCACAGAGTATTCACATCAAGATATTGGACCGAACAGAATTAAAGACTAATTTAACAGAAGCTAAAAGTGATACCACTATTTAGACCTTTTCTCTAGCCCTGGAATCTCACTTATATAGTGTGAGATGCAACAAGCTTTAGGCATAGAGAACTAACAGGTGTCCTTTTGACAAAAGATATTTACATTTTGTAGCTATCACAAAAAGACAAAATTGTGTGTAATAGAAAAACTTTACATCAAAATATTCTTTAGGTGGGCCACTTTTCTGTTACATCTCCAAAAATGTGAATTCCATGATTAATTCTTTGGTTATATTGACTCCTCAGAGTATGTGGCTATCAAGCTTGCTAATGATGTGTCTTGTTCTGATACCTGCAAGTTATCCTCAACTTGGGGCTTTTCACTAACTTCATCATGAATTTTTAGGGTAACAATTACTTCTATGTCTTCATCTACCCCATCATCTTCTGCCACCTGTTCTAAAGACACAAATTCTTCTTTCCACTTATTAAAAATAATGCCATTAGGCTAATCAAAATTTAGGATTTCCTGTTGCATTTTTATTACAAAATTTCCAACTTTTTCTATTTCAACAAGATCTTTTCTGATAACATTGTAAAATAATTGCACTTTGACCAGCTCTTCATTGGTCATTGCCCACAATATATGCCCCTTTTCATTTATAGCATTATTCATTCTATGACATAGTAGTTCATCTAATTCCTTTTCCCAATCTTCTTTTTATTTTATTTTGTTAGCCTTTTTAAGGGCACTAGGAAAAAGGTCAAACTTCTTTACTATGTACTTGGAAAGAAAAATTCTTATTCTCCTTTGAATAGAAACTTGTTTCTCATCAAAGTCCTTCAAATTACTAAGTATATCAAAAATATTCTCTATTTGATGGCAAGGTAATTGGATGATATAAATATACATAATAGTAATATCATCATTTGTTTCACTCCATTTCTAAACAATGGGCTTCAAGCTATCTTCATCCCTATTTATTTCATCCCATATTTCTAGGATTCTTGCCAATTGGTCATATAATGTTGGCCACTCAATTTTATCTACTAAGTACAAAATTCTTTTCCTAAGCTTTTCTTCATACTGATTATTCAATTCTACATGAATTTCCCACAATTTATTTTTCTCCTCTTCAAATTCTTTAATAGTATAGAATTTAGGCCCCTATGGGGTATCTGGTATTTCAAAAATGGGAGTGGATTAAATGGCTCAATTAGGGGGCAAGGATATACAATTCTTGCTCTATTAGATTCTCCATTTTTCTCTTTCCAAGTTGTTTATCCATTTGGGATATGGTCCTCATTCCAAACTGCAATGTTTGGGCCATAATAAGAATAGTATAACCTTCAATGTATTCTTCCTCATCCATCCCAAATATCTTGTAGAGAATGAAATATAAAGCTTGGGCTCTAGGATTGAAGTATTTCTTCATCAATGGCTCTGGGGTGCTTGGTGTAACCAAGGGTAGCGACCCAATCTTTGCAATATGTTGTTACAATGGACCTACTCTCAAATATACTCTCTGTGCATCATATCTTGCTTGAAGATAATTCATATCAATAGGCTCATGAATTGTGTGGTTAGGGTTGAGCTTAAAAACCTCACTAATCAATTTAGATGAAACACTAAAAAGATTATCTCCAACATAATTCTTTACAATACTAGTGATATGATCATATTTTTTGGCTATATCATACAATAGATCACTATCAAAGAAAACCCTAGGGACCACCAATTCACTAGTATCAAATTCCCAAACATTACTCAGAGGGGTGTCTATGTTGCATTCAACAAACTATTTTTTAAACAATTCCAACCCTCCTACAGAAACTTGGGCATCTCTCAACCAATTGGCCTTATCATAAAAACCCTCACCCACAACCAACCTAGGGTTTTTTGGAATAAACTCCCTACCTATTGTTATTTCATGTATAGATTGTGAAAATTGTTCAAGAAAATCATTGTAAATAGACCTTTTAAGATAATCAGTGTGACCAAAGAATTTCTTTCATGGAGGCATTTTTGAAAAATTTAACTTCACACAATTCTAACTCCTTGATTTTCAACAGTTCCAAATTACTTACCCACTGAATTATCCTTTCTTTTCTCTGTAAATTGTGCTATAATTTGCTGAAGACTTTGAAAATTTTTGTGCCCTTGCTCTAAAAACCCTTGCACTTTGAGAATTCTTTGTGATTGTGTGGTTCAATAATGGAAAATTTACAAATTATACTAGGGCATTAAGATCGCACGAAGGAGTTATGAGCAATATTAATTTTGTTTCACTATCAACTTTATGTTGTGATTCAAGTTTTAATTTCATTCGTTGATCTCACAACATTGGACCACTTTTTTAAAAAACAGTAAAACTATTTTAAAGCTTTGAATATCCTAGCCAGGTGTCAAGTGGGTGCTCTCTTACTTTGTTTAAAGTTTGAGCATCTTGATAATGCAGGTAAGCACTAGCTATTGATCACCTTTAGATCTATGGTTATGAAGATTCAAACATATTGCAAATAATACTTTTAATATTGAGATCCAATTGGCATTCCATTTTAGCACCTTTTTCCAACCTAGCACAAGTCAACACACGTCTGTCACAATTGGTCCCGCCTTGCCATCTATTAGATTGGCACTTCCCCACTTACTTAAATGTCATGTAACTTCATATTGTGGGTAAGTGCCAATCATTGATCTTGTGCACAAAAAGTTGCACCTTTGTAGCACCCAGTTAGCTAAATTGACCAATAGAATATATCCTTTCAAACCAACATGTTCTAACAATTGCCATGATAGAGACTTGATTATTACCTTTGAAAAGGGTGGATCCATGACATCATTATCGACTACGTATCTTGTTAGTGCTTCCTTGCTTTGTTTAATTATTGATCACTTTCTGAAAGTGGTAAAGTGCCATCCATTGATCTACTACTAATCTAGAGTGGAAGGACCTATACCTTTTGAGTAGCATGAAACACCAATCATGATGTTAGCATGGACAAGTTTCATTGAGTTGCTTGCTCACATTATTTAAAGATCTGGCAACTCGAGATAGTAGGAGTGCTATCCATTGATCTGCCAAAGATTAATAGTCCAAGAGAATTACATCAGGTGGTACTAAATCAAATACTTCAGCCAATGAATGTATTACACCTACTATACTAGTATCTGACATCTATTAGTAGCAGTAAATTCCTTTCATAGAATGCGGCAATGATATCACCATGTGCTAGATGTCATTGAGGCACTTGCCTACATTATCTAAAAATCTTGCAAATTCATGAAGCAAGTAAGTGCAAACCTTTGATCTTGAGAAGATCAATGGTTGATAAGAAGCATACATGTGAGCTATATGTGACATCTCACTTTTTTTCATTTTGGATAGGTGTCAACACAGTGCTTCCCTACTTTTTTTAAACTTTGAGAAACTCCATCAAGCGGTAAAGTACCCATTATTGATCTTGGAAAGATCAATGGTGATCAAAACTAAGAACAAAACAACCCATTTGGAATGAGCCTACCAATGAGATCATAGGAAAATGGAACATGTTAGAGTTTTATGGTGCAAACAAGATTTTCCATCAACAAATGCTACTTGGCTCAAAGGTGCTTCCCCACATGATTTTAAATCTTGACAAGTTCATCTTGTAGGGAATTTCCAATCGTCGATCTTACTGAGATGAATGGTTGACAAGAATTACTCATCTAAGATTAAAAGGTTTCACATTAATGATTAGAATACATGACCATGGTTAAAGTAAGATAAAAAATTCAGAGGTCTAATCATAGAAAATAAACATAAAGTGATCTTTATAAAAGAGATAACTTAGGGTAAATATATATCTTGTGCTATTTTGAAATTGAAAAACCTCTTTGAAAACTAGGGTACAAGACAAGGGTTTTATTTTATCTTTTCAGGAATTCTAAAATAGGGTTTTTACTAAGAACTACCAATTATTAAAAATGACCCTAGGTTTTTAATGTGGTGTACAACATATGGCAAGAGGAAAAAACAAGGCCAACAGATTCATGTGGCAATTGTTCATGGTTAATAGAGATACCTAGGGCCCAAAGTGCATAGAGGCACATTTTTGTGTAGATGTTTTAGAATAGGATAATTTTCAATTGGAAAAGAATCCTTGGATCAAATCCATTCTTTCCTCCTCCACTTTAATTTGTCAATTGATCCCTATAAAATGCATGACCTAGAAAATTGGATGAGGAATACCATTTAAGAAATTAGGAATTATGTGTTTCTAAGTACAAAAGTGTTACCACATGAGGACCTACTTCCCAACATTATAGCTAAAGGTGAGACTTCTAATAAGTTAGCAAAAATTGATGATGTTTTGAGGATGGAAAGGGACCTAAAAAGGGTAGATCCAAACTTTAAAAGTTTTTATATGGATATCCTTTATTCACAAAGAATAAAGAAGATGGTGAATGATCATGATGAGATCATGGCACGAATACGAGAAGGGCCAATTAGAGAAGAGGAAAGGTAAATCCTAATAGCCTAGAGCTAGATGTAACTTTGGAAATTGAAGAGGATGAGCCAACTGAGGCATCATGGGTTACTAAGGGTAATTAAAGGTAGAAGATAGTCCATATACTTGAAAAGGTAAAATAAAGGACATTGCACATCCTACCTAGAAAAAACCAATATTTTTCTTATCTGAGGTAGAACTATATACAGGATAGGGTCAATGCAATAGAGAATTCTCTGACTGACTTAGAGCTGGCTACAACAAGATTGGATGACATAATCATCCAAGCTCAACAATTTATAGAGGATGATGAATTTATCAAATCCATTGAGTTTAAAAGTTTCCTCTACAAATAAAATAGAGTGAATTGGTCTTGAAAATGAAGTCAAGAGAATCAGATGAGGAGAAGCAAGAACTGGTTGACAAGCTTCATGCCTATGATCTAGAGAGTGAGGTGATGACTCCTAAAGAAGCTAGAGATCTAGTATAGATAAATGGTATGCTTCTAGTGCTTGACTAGAATCTAGAACAAGCTTTCATGCTTGACCAAATATGAAAATAGGAGAATGCTATATCTTATGAAGCATATAGAGCTAATGGACTTTAGAGGGGATCATGATTTAACATTGATTCCAAATCTCTAAAAGTATGGAGCATGGCTCCTACAACTAATAAGCCTAAGTTAATGGATTTGTAGAGTACAAATCAAGGAAATATGATAGTCTAGATCATGTAGGGTTCCTTAGGTACAAAGACCTCCAAGGAAATGAAACACTTATCATTTATGAATGAGGCTAAAGTGGACAAAATAGAGACAAAACTAGCTAGATCATTCCATAAATATATAGATGTTGAGAAAATTTATGAGGAAGATCTTAGGAAGAGCCATGTCTATAAATAGAGAATAGATGAATTGTAAGAAAAGTCTCAAGGGTTAGAGGTAGAGGTTGCATCTTTGAAACAGAAACTAATTAATGTAGAGAAAAATAGGGTACAAGGCATCTAAGAGAAACTATCCATGGTCACACTAAAAATGTCCACTCAGACTATAGAAGTAGAGAAAGAATAAGTAGAGCCCAAAAGGATGAGCATTGATGCTCCATCTCCACAACAAGGTGGTGAGGTAAGGACATTTGTCTTGAAAAGCATGATAGGCCATAGAGAAGAAACTTTGAAGAAGATTTATCAGTAGGCTCATTCTATTTATATTTCTTTACAAAATGTTGAGCATGTTTGCAATGAATTAATTTCATGGATATCACCCACTTTTAATCTATGGGGGGCATATTTTCAATTTCTAGAGAGGTTGATCATGTTAATGGCAAAGAAGCCAAATTTACCAGATAACATCATCACAATAAAGGAAGGCTTGGAGATAGTGAAAGAATGAATAGGTTTCTTTACTGGTAAGTTGTAGAAAATAAAAGGAAAAATGAAAATCATGTCATAAGGTATTGGGTCTTGCATCCCACCAATTTTGGATGCTAATAGAAAATTGAAAGACTGGCAGGAGTTGTCAAATTCTTTTGATTCAGTGCTAACTCAAGCATGCACAACATCAATTTTTGAAGATGGTAGTGATATCCATTTTAATAATTTGATTGATTCATTTTTCAAAGTTGAAATAGACTAAAATAAAATTTCATTAGAATCAAGTGCCATAACATATGCTAGGTGGACTAAAGCGACAAAAGACCTAGATGAAGTTAGGGCAACTGAATAACCAACAAAAATGAAGATATATGTCTAGGAGGTAGTTGGAGAGATTAAGGCTCTACCAGTGGGAAGTAGTTGAAGTTTGACATGATTAAAGGTAGCAGAAGACAAAAGGAATTAATTTAAAGACTCATGTAGTAAGCTTCACCTATCGATTTCACAACTACTTTCCTATTTTTGTTCGAATGTAGAGAATTTTTTAAATGTAACATTTCAAACATATCTAGCCACTCATTTTTCCAGTAGGATTTTGAAATGTGTCCTCCCATCTGAAGCTTGTTGCAATCTTTCTATATAAAGATTTCCAAGATGTGGAGGAAGGGTCTAAAGTTTGTATAATTTTAGTGCGTATGCTATTTACAATCGGTCCAAACAAGGTTGGTTCCAATTTTTATTAATGTGATACCACAAGGTTGGTTCCAATTTTCTTATTGTGATACTGCCATCCTCAATATTTTTCTCTGTTATGGACAACATTGTAATCTCTTTTAAGAATTTAGATAATCTAGTCATCTGTTGTGTATTTTCTGAGTTTTTGCATACATTTGATGTATTGGTTTCAAGGAAATGAATACAAAACTTCATTGAAAGTTTCAATTTGAACCTTGTCTCCTCTTTATGGGTTTTTAATTTTCTATGATATATGTGCAATGTGCATACTGTCCAATTGTAGCTTGTCTTTGAAGTTGTATGCCATTGTGTATTTTGTTTTTGGGTCAAGGACTTGAGTAAATTGCTTGATATGCATTAAAAAAATTATAGGGATCATGGGAGGATTTGATAAGTATGAGTTTTATTTTGAAGATAGATTTATGTTTGCAAGGTAAATTGATGGATCTAATATTTGGGTATATGAGTATATCTTGGGTATCTTTGTGTATGTTTTGACTTATTTAAGGCCCAATTGATAAGGGATTGATCATCTTGGAGATTGTATGTTTATTGTTGTTGCATATGTGGATTGTGCTGATATCAAACTTAAATCATATATCCATTTCTATTTCTTTTTAAGAGTTGAAAGAATTCCCTCACTTAGCTTATGGATTTCATAAGTTCTTTGCAATTTTATATTGCATGCCTTTGTCATAGCATAAGTATATGATATTCAGGGTTTTATTTTCTTTATAAGATTCAAATTCTATGCTTTTCAAATTGGTACCATATAAAAGAATTCGAGTTATACCTGCCTAGGTCTTACAAAGCTCAAAGAAGGAGTATGTCCTTATAGTTGACCTTGATGTCTAAATAGGTATGTTGAACATGAGAATTAGCTACCCCTAGATGTATTTATTCCTATCATTGGGTTATTCAAAAGATATTAATTTAGAAGCCAACACTAGCATTACTTTGTTTCTTATTAGTTCACCATTTTCATTGAGCTTGTTCCTAAAAATCCACTTTTTCCCAATGAAATTTTCGTCTTTAGGTCTTGGCTCTAAAGTCCAAGTATTATTCTTTTCAATCAAGTCAATTTATTCATTCATAGAATGTATCCAATAGTCATTAGCTAAAGAATCTTTAATTGATTTAGGCTCAAACTCACATAATAAGCATGTCTTACATTTGATTTTTCTCCTTGTCATAACACTTGATTCAACATCTCCAATTATTTGATTAGATTTATGATGTCTTCTCACATATTTTGCTAATACATGTAGCTTTCTTCTTGTCTCTTCTTCAAGTTTATTTGGAAAAAAATATTAGGTTCATTTCCTCTTCTTTGTTATGATTCTATTTCATGTTTTGAATTCTTGGCATTCACCATATAATGGTTGACATTATCTATCTATGACTCGACATGCACAATCTTTTGCTCCACACTCACTCTCTATTGTTCAAAAATTTGTATTTCCAGTCCATTGTTTCCTGTCTGATGGGTACTTGCAACTTGATTTGTCTATTCATTTTGAGTGCTAGGAGCATCATCATCCACATGGATGAATGTACTATAGTCTTAGAATTAGAACTAGAATTTAAAAACTTATAAGCTTTGC
Source organism: Cupressus sempervirens (assembly GCA_028749045.1). Taxonomy (NCBI): domain Eukaryota; kingdom Viridiplantae; phylum Streptophyta; class Pinopsida; order Cupressales; family Cupressaceae; genus Cupressus; species Cupressus sempervirens. The sequence goes on from CM053784.1 coordinate 703,453,669, forward strand.
TTTTTGTGGAATAACCTAGGAATATACCTTTGTCACTTTTTGCATCAAGTTTTTCATCTTTGTTATATTTCAATATATAACATCTACTATATGAAATATAAGAGGAGTAACTAAGAGGGGAGGGGTGAATCGGTTATGACAAAATAAATCCTAGATCCCTTAGATGTTAGAACAAAACAAACTCTATGAAAAATTAACTTTGTTGAAACTTGACAAACACACAGAAGAATGATGTAACTTGGTAAACACTGAAATAGCTCGGTAAGTGCTTAACATAAAAATCTTTAAGATATTAGTTATGATTAATATTACTTCAACTTAGTTTCAAAGCACATAAAATAAATAGCATGGACACATTTGACACCAAGATTTAACATGGAAACCCAATTTTAGAAAAACCACCAATTACAACTAGTTACTGATTTTCACTCTTTTGAAGTTAGCCCTATTAGGAGCCAACCTTGTTAAAGGTTACATACCACACTATTAGGTTTAACCCTATTAAAGGATTTAATTACCCTATTAGGAGTGGCATTGTTAGAGGTCTTTAGACAATTCAATAGATATGCCACCTTGCTAGAGGATTTACAAAGAGCTATTAGGCTAACTCTATTAAGAGATTTAGATCACTGATACAATGGTTAGAGAGTAAAAATGAGATGACCTGATTCATGATACAACTAAATTTCTAATTACAAATCTCAATTCTAGCTTGTATACATGACCCTTCTTGATCGAATGTATCTTTTCATCAAAATAAAGATATTCTGCTTATCCTTCAAATTTGCTTCCTCTTGGCATCATCAAATATTCAATTATGTTCCATTCATGCTTATCTTATAATCCTCAACTTGACCTTATATTTATATCTTTCATATTCTCAAGTTGGCTATAATATAACTTAGAATAATTAATATTCATCTCCTTAGTCAGCTAGAACCAACAAACAATTCAATTGAACTCAATATGCCAAAACAAGAAAATCCTTCGTTAGTAGACCTTGCACAATAGGCACTAACTCATAATTATTTTTCCTTTGTTAACCAAGTGAATTCGGTCAACACTAGATATTCACAAAGTTCCTTTGGTGAACAAGTGAGCTTGGTTAACATTAGTTCCATCCTATATTTCCTTTATTAACCGAGTGAGCTTGGTTATCACTCAACTTTTGCAAAATTTCCTTTCATGCCTGAGTGAACTCAGTAGACACTATCTTCTAAACCAGGAAAACACAGGAATGCTTAGTAGAAACAAGAAACTATCTTCAATGCCTCAATGAGCTTGGCATAAACTAAATGAAAATGATATGACATTTTGTGTAACATCAAAGGTAATGCACAATTAATCAATTGTTCCAATAATCTCCCTCTTTGGCATTGATGAGAACACAACATGTCATAATGTAATGAAAATTTAGAGCAAGAATAAAGTAAGGAACATATCCTTAGTTTCATTATGATTCTCATGCCAAAGACAATATTTAGTGAATATCAGTGTACCTCATGTAATGATTCAATTGCAATATGCCCTTTGTTAATACTACACCAACTAATTGATTTTCAACATGCTCTGGTTGATGCATCACTAAACTTCATTTAGTGAGCTTTAGATAGGGGAATGACCCCTAGCTTACTTGTTAGATACAAAAATGTATCCTTAGGTAATGGCTTGGTGAATATGTCTATAATTTATTCTTTAGTATTCACATATTCCAATATGACTTCTTTATCTTTTACCAATTCTCTCAAAAAAAGATATTTTATAGCAATGTGTTTTGTTTTGGTATGCATCACTAGATTCTTTGAAATATTAATTGTAGTTGTGTTATCACAGTATATTGTTGGAAGATTGGAAAGATTTTTGGAAGATTGGTTTGATAATATGTTACATTCATGACTTTTTCATTGATGTCAACATAGCATGTTTGATGTATTCTATGGTATTTGACATAGGAAGAATGAAAAGATTAAGTTGGTACAGATGGATAGTTGAGAATGATAAAAACTTAAGGTTATGGGAGATAATTTGGAGCATCTAGTATATGCACTTAGCATCAAAAGTAGAAAGGAGAATTATATAAGAAGTTATGTAAGTTTTGGTGATGTCTGTTTTGAGATAGAGTTTATAGAGGCATGTTCTGATAAAATTGTTATATCTATTAGTAGAGTATACATCTTGAGGATGAAGGTTGAGGAAATGAAGAAGACATGTTAAGGATGATGTGGTTAAGCTCACTCATCATAATATTGAATGTAAAAAAAGTTATTCAAGTTGCAAGGTGGAAGATTAAGGGTATCACTAAGTGTGTTCTTAATGTGGTCCTACAATAATTAATTGAGAAGGACTAACAACAGACTTAGGAATTTCTTTATGGACTTGGTATAAAGGAAGAAAATTTTTCTTTATCATAACATGTATGGATTCAAAGATGCAAATTATGAATGTTCAGAAAGTAGTAGAGAGTATGAAATGCAAAGTTGAGAAGAGTAGTGTGGAAGTGAAGGAAACTTCATTCTTGAGATTTTTCTAAGTGATCTGAGGGTTAGTATTTGGATCCAAGGTTTGCAAATTAGTCTACAAGGTCTAACAATGATTGGTCTAGTTGACAGGATAGAGAAAAGGATAGAGGAAAGAAGAAGATACTAGTTAAATTGCTTATTTGAGTAGTGAGCTCTTCTTGTTGTTAAAAATTCATGTTTGGGAAGTGGGCTCTTCTTGCATACATTGTACCACAACTCCTAATAGGGTTGCCACAACTCCTAACAAGGTTGGCACAACTCCTAATAGGATTGGAATCTCCTAAAAAGGATTCAAAGTCTCCTAACAAGGACTCATTGTACTAAATGTTGTAATAGACTCCTAACAGGGTCTATCTTGTAACAAGGAATATTTATATTAGTACATCATCTTGTGGCCACCATTCCCACAGTGGATTTCCCTCTAATCAAGGGTTTCCCTACTCAACATATGTGGTGTAATTGTCTATGTGCATCTTTTTATGGTTTTTGTTTACTTTGGTTAAATGGTTAAGTTTGTTTAAAGAAGATAAGTGCTTTAATTATTGGATAATTGATTCAACCTACACCCCCCCAGTTATCTTGGTGGGATATTTTTAAGGAAGATGACATAAAGATTAAGGAAGGTATTGATTTCCTTACAAAGAGAGAACCTAAAGGTATGGATTTTTTTTTGTTTGACATGTAAAGAGTTTGGTCATTTTTCAAGTAAATCTCCTAAGAGAATAATGATATCTAGAAAGAGTTCACTGTCTGATGAAGATGAAGAATTTAAAGTAAGTATGGAAAGATTATTGAATGATTGTGATAAAGATAATAAGCTTGAATTGGTTAAGGAAAATGAAGTATTAAAAGAGATAGCTTTGGTAACTATTGTTGATCAAGAGGCTAACCATGAAAATGTGGAAGTTATCATTAGAAATGATTTGAAAAATGGGAATTAGATTGAAGAGTAGAGATTTGATCCTAGAGCATAAGAAAGGGTTGAGTTGAGGACTCTTGAAGGCATCACAAAGAGACATAACAAGTCTGTTATAGAAGCTACAAGAGCTATGTTAGTAGAAAATGATGTATCCAAGATATTTTGGAGAGAATCTGTGAATACAACAGTCTACACTATGAACAAAGTTCAAGTCAAGAAGGAGACAAATAAGACACCTTATGAACTATGATTTGGTCACTCACCTATAGATAAGTATTTTAGAATATTTTGAAGTAAGTGTTACATAAAGAGAGATGATGAGATTGGTAAGTTTGATGCTAGGAGTGATGAAGGTATGTGTCTTAGTTATTCATTGAAAAGCAAGGCCTATAGATGTTATAATTAGAGAACTAAGAGTATTATGGAAAGTGAAAATGTGAGAATTGATGAGAAATTAAGAGTACAAGAGAGAATGGTTGATTTCAATTTAGATGATGATGATGTTGTTATTGAGCCAAGGAATGAAGAGATATTTCTTGAGACTAACAATGATTTGCAGAATGAAGGAAAGCAAAGGCAGAAACAAAGCTTGGAAATTTTAATAGAGCCAAGAGTTGAGATAAAGACTCCTACTTTAGGAAAGAGCATGTTAAAGAATCACCCATCTGAATAGATCATTGGAAGCAAAGACAAAGGTGTGATGACAAGAATTAGAGTGAATGAAGAACTATGCTTGATATCTCAAGTTGAGTCAAAGAATGTAGATGAAGAATGTAAAGATGACTATTGGAAGCAAGCTATGAAAGAGGAATTGGATCAGATAGTAAAGAATGAGACATGAGAATTGGTCCCTAGACCATCAAATAAGAATGTGAAAGGAACTAACTGGGTATTTAGGAACAAAATGAATGAGCAAGGAGAAGTTGTGAGAAAAAAAGAAAGACTAGTATGTAAAGGTTACTTATGGCAAGAAGGAATAGATTATGAGGAGGCTTATGCTCTTGTGGTTAGAATAGAAGTAGTAAGATTATTCTTAGCCTATGTAGCACAAAAGAAATTCAAAGTATATCGTATGAATGTTAAGTTAAGCAGCCTAAAGGATGTACTTTGACAAATGACAAGGACATAGTATGCAGATTGAGGAAAGCACTGTATGGATTGAATCAAGCACCCATAACCTAGTATGTAAGGTTAGACAAGCATTTGACAAAGCTCATATATAGCAAAGGCATGGCAGATAGTAATCTATGTTGGAAAGAAACTGATGATGGTTTGATGATTTTGGTAATATTTCTTGATGAAATTATATTTGGAGGTAATGATGAAGAAAGTGATTTTTTTATAGAAGAAATGAAAAAAGAAATTGAAATGAGTATGATAGGAGAGATGAAATATTTATTAGGATTGCAAATAGTATAGAATAAAGAAGGAATATTTATTTATCACACTAAATACTTGAAGGATTTTCTAAAAAGGTTTGGTTTGGAAACATGTAAACCTATTGGAACACCTTTGGTAACTGGACACAAGTTATCTACAAAGGATGAGATACCTACTATTGAACATAAGAAGTACATATCTATGATTAGAGGATTGCAATATTTGACTCACACAAGGATAGATATAGCAAATATAGTTGGAATTGTTACAAGATTCTAGGATGATCCCAGAGAAGCACATTATGCAGTAGTGAAAAGGATATTTGGATATTTGAAAGGAACTTTAGAATTTGGATTATGGTATGATAGGTCCAATGATTTTACTCTAAATGCTTATATTAATGCAAATTGGGAAAACAACATGGATGGAAAAAAGAGCACCAATGGTGGAGCTTTCTTTCTTGGAGGAAGAATGGTTTCTTGGTTAAGCAAGAAGCAAGATTGTACATCTCAAAGCACAACAAAAGTAGAGTATGTTGCACTAGAAAATAATTGTAATCAAGTTATTTGGATGAAATAGATACTAAAGGATATAAGGATAGAAATTAGTGAACCTATTGTTATACATTGTGACAACCCAAGCATGAAAAACATGTCTAAAAATCTAGTATTGCATTCAAGGACAAAGCACATTTCTATTAAGTATCATATGTTAAGAGAAAAAGTTGTAGAAAATGAAATCAAATTGGAGTATGTGAGCACAAAAGAGTAGATTGTAGATATATTCACTAAGTCTCTTCCCAAAGAGACCTTTGAGTATTTGTGAGGTATGCTTGGGGTTATGCCCCTTCCTACATCAAAGTAAACAATGCAAGAGTACATCAGTCTAGGTAATAGAGAACCTTTGTTTTTCTAGACTAGATGTTGATGCTTTCTATATGGAGGAGTATCTATGATGGACAAAGTCATCTAGGACTCTTGTTGATATTGTTCTAAAAAGTTTCTTTTGACACTCGAGCTAGTAAGTATCATTTGTTGCAGAGATTGATGCAGAGATGTTGGTTGCATAAACCTTTGACATTGATGTCAATGGGGGAGAGATTGGCATGAGAAACATTATGCTAAGAAGATGTTCAACATGAGTAAGGGGGAGTATAATTGATGAAGATGATTTGAAGATTGTCTGTCTTTTGTTGGTATTCTTGAAACTAGATGTTTTTCATCCATGTTACCATCAATGCCAAAGGGGGAGGTTGTTGGAAGATTATTTTGATGATATGTTATATTCATGAATGAGTTTTTCATTAATGTCAACATAGCATATTTGATGTATTCTATAGTATCTAATAGAGGAACAATAGAAAGATTAAGTTGGTGTAGATGGCTAGTTGAGAATGATAACCACCTAAGGTTATGGGAGATACTTTGGAGTATCTAGTCTATGCAGTTAACATTATAAGAAAAAAGGAGAAGAGTAGAAGAAGTTATGTAAGTTTTGGTGATGTCTATTCTGAGATAAAGTTTATAGAGGCATGTTCTGGTAAACTTGTTATATCTCTTAGCAAAGTTGATATCTTGAGGATCAAGATTAAGGACACGAAGAAGACATATTGAGGATGATGTGCCTAATATTTCTTGTCATAATATTGCATGTATAGAAAGTTATTAAAGTTGCAAGGTGGAAGATTAAGAGTATCGCTAAGTGTGACGTGTTCTTAATGTGGTCCTATAATAATTAATTGAGAAGGACTAATAGTCAACTCATGAATTGTTTTATGGAATTAGTATAAAGGGAGGAAATTTTACTTTATCATAACATATGTGGATATTGAAGATGAAAAATGTGAATTTTTGGAAACAAACAAAGAGTACAAAATGCAAAGTTAAGTAGAGCAGTGCGGAAGTGAATGAAACTTCATTGCTAAGGTTTTGCTGAGGTATCCGAGGTTTGGTATTTGGATCCAAGGTCCATGAAATGATCTACAAGTTCTATTAGTGATTTTTCTAGTTGAGAAGACAAAGGAAAGGATAGAGGAAAGAAGAAGACACGAGTAAATTACTTGTTTGAGTAGTGAGCTCTTCTTGTAGTTGAAATTGCATGTTTGGGTAGTAGGCTCTTCTTGCACACATTGTACCACAACTCCTAATAGGGATTCAAAGTCTCCTAATAGGGACTCATTGTACTAATTTTTGTAACAAACTCCTAATAAGTTCTATCCTCTAATAAGGAATATTTATATTAGTGCATCATCTTGTGGGCATCGTTCCCACTAGGGCTTTCCCTCTAATCAAGGGTTTCCCTAGTCAACATATTTGGTGTAATTGTCTATGAGCATCTTTGTGTGGTTTCTATTTACTTTGGTTGAATGGTTAAGTTTTTTTTAAAGAAGATAAGTGTTTTAATTATTGGATAACTGATTCAACCCCCCCTTAGTTCTCTTGGTGGACTATTATTTCTAACATATATAACCACTAGATCCTTGATCTCTATCTTCATACCTACCAACAATTGTTTGAACCAAACAATATTAGAACAATTAACTACTACTACCCCATATTCTACCTCTATTGTGGATTGAGAAATACAATTTTGTTTCTTGCTTGTTTAAGATACTAGTCTTTTATCAAGAAAGAATGCTCCACCACTGGTGCTCTTTCTGCCATCAATACTTCCTGCCCAATTAGCATCTGTGAATACTCTTAAATCCAAATCACCTCCTCTTTTTTACCATAAACCATAGTCTTCAATACTTTTAAGATATCTCATGATTATTTTGATTTCCATCGTGTGATTTTCTTTGGGATTTGTTGATAACCTTGCCATCATATTGACTGCTAATGTAATATTAGGCCTTGTATGCACTACATACTACAATTTTCCAATCATTGATCTATATGTGGTTTGATCTACCTCTTTGGAATCATCATTTTTGGAAAGCTTACATCTAGTAGACATAGGGGTTCCAACTGGTCTTGAGTCTTCCATTCCAAATTTCTTTAATATCTCCTTGACATATTTAGATTGCTTCCATCTTTCTTTTGCTCAATCTAAAATCCAACAAAGAATTTTATCTCTCCAAACATAGACATTTCAAATTCTTTACTCATTTCTTCCAAAAATACCTTGCACAATTCATTGTTTCCTATCAATAAAGTGTCATCGATGAATATTTCTACCAACACAATCTTCTTATCTAGTCCTTCTTTGATATATAGAATACTATTATCATTTAAAAAAAAAAAACCAATCTGCATCAAGTTGTTATCAAGTCTTTATACCAAGCTCTCAGAGCTTGCTTGGCACCATATAATGCTTTGTGTAATTTGTAGACCATATCTCTTTTGCTAGGATCTACAAAACCTTCAAGTTATTCCATGTAGACTTCCTCATCAAGAATTCCATTCAAGAATGTAGATTTTACATCCATTTGATAAACTTTAAATCCTCTATGAGTTGCATATGCTAGTAAAGTTCTAACACCTTCTAATCTTGTAATAGGAGCAAAAATTTCACCATAATTAACACCTTCTTCTTAAGAATAACCTTTACATACTAACCTTTCTTTATTTCTAGAAAATTCTCCATCTTCATTTAGCTTATTTATGAATACCCACTTTGTACCAATTACATTTTTATCCTTGGGTCTAGGAACAAGAGTCCAAATTTTGCTCTTCTCTATCTGTTCTATTTCTTCATTCATTGCTTCAACTTTCATTATTCAAAGCATCTTTAATATTTCTAGGGTCAAATTTAGCAAGAAAACATGTACCTTTCAATTTTTTTCTTTTCATTATTCCATCTCACTTGTTTCCAATGATCTGATTAGTTGCATGATGCCTTCTAACAATATTTCTAGCATAGGTACTTTGGATTTGGAGTTTGTTTCACTATTTTCTTCATGAGCTTTTGTGATAAACTCGAGTCCCACTATCTGTGACTCAGATCCATCAGAATTGGTTTGCTCTAGCAACATCTTGGTAGCTTCTGATTGTGACTTAGGTCCTTCATACTATGACTTGGGCTGCACTGATTACAACTCGGTAGCTTTTGGATTTTGGGGACTTGGGAGGTGAGGCCCCCTATCTTCTAGATAGATTTGGTACTATATCAAGTTCATAGTAAACAAATATTTTGTAATCCTCAGGCTCTTTGTTGCTTTCTTCTTCACCCATTTCTGCAAACTCATCAATTCTCACACGTGCACTTTTTATGATTTTATGAGTAGAAAAATTCAAAATTTTGTATGCTTTACTTTTGTAGGAGTATCCCAAGAATATGCTTTCATCACCTTTGATATCAAATTAACCTTTTCTATATTCTTACAAGATATAATATTTCCTACCAAATACTTTCAAATAAATTACATTAGATTTGTAGCCATACCATAGTTCATAAAGAGTTTGATTTGAGTCTTTCTTTAGCTTTTGTTTGTTCAAAGTATGCACTAGAGTACTAATTTCTTCTTTCTAGTATTTGATTGCAACATTCTTTTCTATCATCAATGTTCTTGCACAATCCATGATGGATCTATTCCTTCTTTTAGCTATAACATTCTGCTAAGGTGTACCAAGGGTTGATATGTGTCTCTTAATTCCTTTTTCAATGTAGAATTCATTGAATTCATCAAGAATGAATTCACCACTTCTGTCTAATCTCAAACATTTTAGCTTCTTTTTAGTTTCTTGTTCTACTCTTGCTAGATACCACTTGAATTTTTGAAAAGCTTTATATTTTTCTTTTAGATACATTATAGTCATAATTCTAGAATAGTCATCAGAAAAAGGAATGAAAAAATTATCTCTACTATAACTTTCTATTCAATTAGGTCCACATAAGTATGTATGTACAAGCTCTAAGACTTCTTTAGAATCATAGTTCTTTCTTTTGAAAGTAGTATTTCCCATCTTACCGATTTGACAATTTTTGCATAGACCCATATTAGGTTTCCTCAAGCTAGGAATACCTCTCACTCTTCTTAATTTTCTTATCTTGGCCAAGTTATCAAAGTTCACATGACATAATATTTTGTGCCATAACTAGCTTTCTTCTACTTGAGCAACAAAACATTAACTTTCACTGAGATCTAGATAGAATAAATTACCTTTTGTTAGTGTGCCAGATCCAACCAGATTTCCTTTTCCATCTAGTTGCTTGGCCTTCCCACTCATAAATTCTACCTTTGAATCCAATTTTATTCAATTGTGCCACACTCAGTAGATTTTTCTTTATTCCTTCAACCCAACAAGTATCATGACATCTAAGTTCATTGGTTAATGAGATACATCCTTTTCCTTTATGCAACAAGGTTCATTGTTTCCAAATCTCACACTACCATCATCATAATGTTCCATGTGTTCAAAATTTGTTTTGTCTCTATTCATATGATGTAAGAAATCACTATCAATAATTCATGTATCATTTTTGCTAACATGAGTGATAAGTGCCATTTTATCTCCTTCATCATCAGATTCATCTTTTACAATAATATATACCATTTCATCTTCACTGCTATTAGAATCTTTAGCCATAAAATAATATTTTTTTACCTTTGTACTTGTAGTCCTTGTAGTTTTTGAATTCCTTCTTACATTTTTACTTATTTCTTTTCTTTTCATCCTTATCTTTTCTAATTGGGCACCTTACAACAATGTGACCAACTTCATCACAAGAAAAATAGATTAGAGGAATTTTACCCTTGTACTTTCCTCTACCTTTGGAATATTTCCTTGCAAGTAGGGCTTCAACAACTTCAAGATCAATGTCTAAAATTTCTTCTTCTTCTTCACTTTCTGATTGATTGGCTTTTGATTTCTTACCCCTTTCCTTGAGTGAAAGCTTGGCTTCAAATGTAGACTTAATACTTTTGGAACTAGGAGCATAGTTATCATAGTTATCCAACTCAAAAGCTATCAATCTTCCAACTAGAGAATCCAAAATTATATTGCTATTTGGATCACATCTCATCTCTTGAATAACAAACACTCTAATTGCATCGATAAGATGAAGAGTTTTGAGTACTTTACTTACAACTATTTTGTCATCAATGTCTCCTCTAGATGCTTTGATTGCACTCACACTTGCTTTATTTCTCTCAACATATTTTACAATGTTTTCATCTTCTCTCATATTTATTTGATCAAATTGTCCTTTGAGACTTTCAACTTTGTCTCTTCTTACATTATCATCTCCTCCATAGATGGCTTTATGTTTGATCCACATATCATAAGTTGTAGTACAATTTTTGACTTCATTAAATTCAACATAATTAAGAGCAAATGCAATGTCAATCATTGTAATGTTATGATTTTTATTTTAAACAATATCATCAACTGATAATGTTCTTGTAGGAGTCATGTATTCATTATCAAGATACTTAAAACCTAAATCACTGATAGTTTCTAGATGTAACTTCATAAGTCCTTGCCATGCTGCAAAGTTATCTCAGTTCAGCTTGGAAATCTCTCTTCTATAAGACATCCTGATCTTTAGCTTAGGTCCTTAAAACCTTCTCTGCAAGCACCAAAAGCTCTAATACCAATTGTTGGAAATATAAGAGGAGTAACTAAGAGGGAAGGAGTGAATAAATTACCACAAAAATAAATCCCATATCCCTTAGATGTTAGTACAAAAAAAACTCTATGAAAACTTAACTTTACTAAAACTTGACAAACACACAAAAAATTGCTCTAACACGGTAAACATTGAAATGGATCGGTAAGTGCTTAACATGAATATATTTAAGATATTAACTATGATTAATATTACTTGAACTTAGTTGCAAAAACATAAAAGAAATAGCATGAACACATTTGACACCAAGATTTAATTTGGAAATTTAATTTGGGAAAAAACCACCAATTGCAACTAGTTACTAATTTTTACTCTTTTGAAGTGAGCCATGTTAGGAGCCAACCCTATGAAAGGTTAAAAAATACACTATTAGGTGTGACCTTGTTAAAGGATTTAATCACCCTATTTGGAGTGGTCTTGTTAGAGGTTTTTAGACAATTCAATAGAAATGCTACCTTTCTAGAGCATTTACAAAGAGCTATTAGGCTAACTCTATTAAGAGATTTAGATCATTGCTACAATGGTTAGAGAGTAATAATGAGATGACCTGATTCTTGATGCTACTAAAGTGATTACAGATCTCAATTCTAGCTTGTATACTTGACCCTTTTTGATGGAATGTATCTTTGCATCACAACAAGGATATTCTTCTTATCCTTCAAATTCACTTCCTCTTGACATCATCAACTATCCAATTATGTTTCGCTCATGCTTATCTTCTAATCCTCAACTTGACCTTATACTTATATCTTTCTTATTGTGTTGGCTAAAATATAAATTAGAATAATTAATATTCATCTCCTTAGTTGGCTAGAACCAACAAACAATTCAATTGAACTCAATATGCCAAAATAAGAAAATCCTTCGCTAGCCAACCCCACTTGGTAGAAAGTAACTTAGAAATGATTTACTTATGTTAACCAAGTGAACTTAGTCAACACTACATTTTCACAAAGTTCCTTTGGCAATTGAGTGAGCTCAGTCAACTCAGGTTCCATCCAATATTTCCTTCATTAATAGAGTGAATTTGGTTAACACTCAACTCTTGTAAACTTTTCTTTAACACTTGAGTGAACTCAGTAGATACTATCTTCCAAACTAGAAAAACTCTAGAATGCTCAACAGACATAGAAAACTATCTTCAATGCCCAAATGAGCTCAATATACACTAAAAGTCAATGGTATGACATTTTGTGTAACATCAAAGGCAATACACAATTTATCAATTGTTCCAACATCTATTTCCAAAGATTTTGAAATATTTAACATTGTGAGCATAGCCATAGCATAGTTCATAAGGTGTAGCATTTGTACTTGTTTGAATTGAACTCTATAGAAGTACTAATCACTTCTCTCCAATATTAATGTGATACACCTTTCTCCACCATCAATATTCTATCATAATCTATAATTGATATGTTCCTTGTTTCAACTATCCCATTTTTAGGAGGGGTCCTTGGTGCTGACATCTATCTTTTGATTCCTTTGTCATTGGAGAATGTGTTGAGATCATGTGAAATGAATTCACCACCTTTGTCAGATCTCAAACACTTCAAACTCTTCCCTATTTATTTTTCAACTCTGGATAAATACCACTTGAATATCTGAAAGGTATCAGATTTAACTTTAAGAAACATTACAATCATCATGCTAAAGTAGTCATCCACAAATAGAATAAAATATTGATCTCTATAGTAACTTTTAATGCCAATGGGTCCACATAGGTCAGTATGAACCAATTCCAAAATATTATTAGGAGTATATGCTTTACTCTTAAAATTAGAATTGGTCATCTTTCCTAATTGACACTATTTATACATAGCTTTTTCTAGATTCTTTAGTTGATGAATTCCTCTTACTTTCTTCATCTTACTAATATTCACCAAATTGTCAAAGCTCACATGACATAATCTTTTGTGTCATAACCAAACATCTTCTTGTTGTGCAAACATAAATGTCTCTTCTGATAGGTCTAGATAGAATAAGTTACCTCTTGTTTACTAGCCAATTCCCATTATCTTACCATCACCATTATGTATCTTGGCCTTCCTATTCTGAAATTCAACTCTACAACCTGATTTATTTAACTATGAAAAACTCAACAAACTATAGTTAAGTTCTTTAACCTAATAAATATTTCTACATGTTATCTTGTCAATTAGTTGAATAGTGCCTTTACCTTTTATAACACATGGAATATCATTACCAAATTTAACACTGTTGGAAATAATTGTCTAATTGTGTGTTGTCTATTATGTTACACAAATTTTATATTAGTTGTCATTCAGTGCTTATTGAGCTCACTTGGTTAGCAAGACAATTTTCCTTGTCTATTCCTAAAAGATTACTCTATGAAGATAGTGTCTACCAAGCTCACTCAGGCATCAAAATTTTTTTGGCAGGAACCAGTGTTAACTGAGTTCTCATGGTCAGCAAAGTAAAGTTAGACAAAGTTAGTGTTCACTGAGTTCACTCAGTTGCCAAAGGATTTTGCAAGTTCACAGTGTTAACCAAGCTTCTGTTGGTTAACATAACAAATCATGTTAGAATTGGTGTTTATTGAGTAGGGTTAGACAATGAAGGATTTTGTTGTTTTTACATACAAAGCTTAATTATTTTAAGTATTATTTCTAGCTAACAATGGTGATGATTATTGGCTATTGTAATTTTTAATTGAGCCAAATTGACAATCTAGATGGTATAAATGAAAGGTCAAGTTGAGGTTTTAGTGTGTGTGCACAAGTGTACTGATTGAATTAAGAAAGTAAGAGTGAGAGTGAACTTGAAGGATAAGCAGGTATCCTTGTGGAGAAGAAAAGCTTTATCCGGTTAAGAAGGATCTAGTATGAAGTAGAATAGAGATCTATAATAAAAAAATTTAGTTGCATCAAAATCAGGTCATTTCATTGTTACTTTCTTACCATTGTAGTAGTGATCTAAAATCTCTTAACAGAGTTGGTTTAATAGCTAGTTGTAAATCCTCTAACAAGGTGACAGTTCCATTGAATTTTTTTAAGACATCTTGAAAGGAACTCCTTACAGGGTTATCAAATCCTCTAACAAGGTTACACCTAACAGTGTGTTTTGTAACCTTTAATCAGGTTGGCTCCTAATAGGGCTCACTTCAGAAGAATGAAAACATTAACTAGTTACATTGGTAGTTTTTCTATATTGGGTTTCCACATTAAATCTTGGTGTCTCATGTGTTCATGTTATTTCTCTTATGGTTGCAAATTAATCAATGTTAATGTTTTAAGATCAGTTAAAAGTAAATCACACTATGCATTTATCAAGTTACAACATTTTCTATGTGTTTATTGAATACCATTAGCAATCAGTTTTATTGTTAACATCCAAGGGATATGAAATATTTTAGTGGTTACTAATTCATCCCCCCTCTTAGTTACTTCTTCTATATTTTCAAAAATTGGTATCAGAGCTTTTGTTGCTTGTAGGAAAGGTTTCAAAGACCTAAGCTAAAGGATCATGATGTCTTACAAGAGAGAGATTCTAAAGCTTAATAGAGACAACTTTTCACCATGGTAGGGACTCATGAGACTTCATCTAGCTTCTATTAGCGATTTAGGCTTGAAATATCTTCATGAAGAATACACAACTTGATTGCAAAACTGATTTTGATATGTGGAACAAGTTAAAGGACATCTATGGTGGTGATGATAATGTGAAGAGAGTCAAAGAAGAAAGCCTTTGAGGATAGTTTGATCAAATGAGAATGAGAGAAGATGAAAATGTTGCCAAGTATGTGAAAAGAATCAAAGCTAGTATTAGTGCAATCAAAGCTTCTAGAGGAGAAATCAAGGAAGAAACTATTGTAAGTAAAGTTCTCAGAACATTGCTTCCTATCTATGCAATTAGAGTATTTTCTATTCAAGAAAAGAGGTGTGTACCAAATCACAAGATAACTTTGGATACCTTAGTAAGAATATTGATAGATTTTGAGCTAGACAACTATGATAATTATGTTCCAACTTCCAAGAATATTGAATCTACATTTGAGGCTAAAATTTCACTTAGGGAGAAAGGCAAGAAAACAAAGGACATTTAGTTAGAAAGTGAAGAAGAATTAGAAGAAAGTTCTGATAGTGATCTTGAAGTTGTTGAAGCTTTAGTTGCAAGGAAATATTCTATAGGTAGAGGAAAATACAAAGGTAAAGTTCCCCTAATCTATTTTTCTTGAGAAGAAATTGGCCATATTGCTGCTAGGTGCCCAAACAAAGAAAATAAGGATGAGAAGAAAAATCACAAGTGCAATGGCAAGAAGGATTTCAAAAATCACAAATCATTCAAGGAAAAAGGTAAGAAGACTTGTTTTATGGCTAAAGATTCTGATAAAAGTGAAGATGAAATAGTATACATTTTTGTAAAAGATGAATCTGATGAAGAAGAAGATAAGATGGCACTTATCTCTCATTCTAGTAAGAATGACACATGGATCATAGACAATGGATGTTCACATCATATGAATGGAGAGAGAACAAAGTTTGAACACTTTGAAGACTATGATGGTGGTAGTGTAAGGTTTAGAAAAAATGAGCCTTGTTGCATAAAAGAGAAAGGCCAAATCTCATTAACCAAAGAACTTGTATGTGACAATGCCTATTAGGTTGAAGGACTAAAACATAATCTGCTAAGTGTAGCATAGCTAATCAACATTGGATTCAAGGTAGAATTCATGCATGGCAAGGTAAGACTACTGGATGAAAAAGGAAATGTAATTGGATTAGGCAAACAAATAAAAGGTAAACTATTTTATCTTGATCTTGGTGGTTGTTCATGTTTTATTGCTCAAATGGAAGAAAGTTGGTTATGGCGCAAAAGATTATGTCATCTAAACTTTGATAGTATGGCCAAGATAAGAAAATTTAGAAAAGTAAGAGGTATTCCTAGTTTGAAGAAACAAAATGTTGGTTTATGCAAAAATTGTCAGATTGGCAAAATGGGAAAGACTAGTTTTAAAAGCAAAAACTATCATTATGTCTTGGAAATTGTGCATACTGACCTATATGGACCCTTTGGAATAGAAAGCTATGGTGGAGAAATTTTTCTTATTCTTTTTGTTGATGACTATTCAAGAATCATGATTGTTATGCATCTTAGAGAGAAGTCAGAAGAATTTGAGAAATTCAAATGGTATCTAGCAAGAATAGAGAAGAAAAAAGGGAAAAGATTAAAATGCTTAAGATCAAACAGAGGTGCTTAACTCATCTCCAATGAATTCAATAACTTTTGCATTGAAAGAGGAATTAAAAGATAGGTATTAGTCCTTGGTACTCCCGAGTAGAAGGTAATAACTAAAAGAAGAAATAGATCTATCATGGATTGTGCAAGGACTCTAATGATTGAAAAGAACGTTGCTATCAAATAATGGAAGGAAGCCATCAGCACTGTAGTTCATACTTTGAACTAAGTATACTTAAAGGACTCATATAAAACTCCCTATGAATTATGGTATGGCTACAAACCCAATGTAAGTTACCTAAAAATATTTGGAAGTAAATGTTATATCTTGAAAGAATCTAGAAAAGGAAAGTTTGATGTGAAAGGTGATGAAGGTATATTCTTAGGATATTCTTGTAGAAGTAAGGCATAAAGATGTTTGAATTTTTCTTCTTATAAAATCATAAAAAGTGCACATGTGAGAATTGATGATTTTGTAGGAAAGACTGAAGAAGAAAGCAAAAAGAAACCTAGAAGATTTGCTTTGATCAAACTTGATACATTGCCAAACACATTTATCAATAAGGAGACTTCTACTCCCAAGTCTTCCTCAGTTATTGAGTTTCAAGAAATTCAAACCAAGTCACAAGGACCCGAGTCACATTTTGAAGCTATTGGGGCAATGCCTATCGAGTCTAAGCAACTAGAGCTAGAAGTTGAAATTCAAAATGAAGACAGTACAATTCATTTAAAAGGCAAAGAACTCATATTGGCCAAATATGTCAGAAGGCATCATGTACCTAATTAGATTATTGGATATAAATTAGAATAAGGTGTTAGGACTCTACTTGTGTATTCTGCTCACAAAGGATTCAAAGTATATCATATGGATGTTAAATATGCATTTCTCAATGGTATTCTTGATGAAGAAGTTTACATTGAGTAACTAGAAGGTTTTGTTGATCCATGCAGAAGGGACATGGTTTGCAAATTTCATAAAGCATTGTATGGTCTAAAAGAAGCTCCTAGAGCATCGTATGAGAGGTTTAACAACTACCTTACATAGATTGGTTTTTAGAGAACTAATGATGACAATAGTTTGTACATCAAGGAAGGACCAGATAACAAGATTGTATTGGCAGAAATATTTGTGGATGGCACTCTATTTATAGGAAATGATGATTTATGGAAAGAATTTTTAGAACAAATGAACAAAGAGTTTGAAATGTCCATGTTTGGTGAGATAAAATTCTTTGTTGGACTTTAGATAAAGTAGAGCAAGAATGGTATCTACATTACTCAATCTAAGTATATTAAAGAGATAACCAAGAAATTTGGAATGAAAGGTTCTAAACTAGTTGGAAACCCCATGTGTACTCGACTAAAGCTTACCAAAAATGATGATTCAAAAGAGGTAGATCAAACCTTATACAGATCAATGATTGGAAAATTACAGTATGTAGTTCATAAAAGGCTTGATATTGCTTTAGTAGTTAGGATAGTGGCAAGATTCTTATCTAAACCCAGAGAAAATCATATGATGGCAATCAAAAGAATGTTGAGATATCTAAAAGGTGCTAAAGACTATGGCTTATGGTACAAACTTGGAGGAGACTTAGACCTAAAGGTATTCACTGATGCTGATTGGGAAAGAAATCTTGTTGACAGAAAGAGTAGAAGTGGTGGAGCATTATTTCTTAGTAAAAAGTTGGTATCTTGGACAAGCAAAAAGAAAAACTACACATCCCAATCTACAACAGAAGCAAAATATGTTGCAGTAGTAGTGAACTACTCTAATATAGTTTGGTTTAAACAATTGATGGAAGGCATGAAAGTTGGTATCAAAGAACTAGTTGTCATGTATTGTGATAACACCAACACAATTAACATATCAAAGAACCCAGTGATGCATTCCAAAACTAAGCACATTCCTATAAAATATCATTTTGTTAGAGAATTGGTGTAGGATAAAGAAATTAGATTGGAATATGTTCACACAAAAGAATAGATTGTAGACATATTCACCAAGCCATTATGTAAGGATGCATTCTTGTATCTAAGAGGTAAGTTAGGGGTCATTCTCCTATCTGAAGCTCACTAAATAAATTTTTAGTGATGCATCAATAGGAATCAAGTTGAAGATCAATCGATAGATGCACCATGAGAAAATATTGCATATGAATCAGTACTCAAGGTACATTGATACTCATTTGATATGTGTTGTCTTTGGCATGTGTTGTCAAAGAGGGAGAAGTTTACCATCATATCTTTCTAAAATTTCTTTTGAGAGAGAAGTATAGTATCAAAGAAGTTATATAATTCCTTCACAGAGGGATATTACTACATAAAAGAAAAGAAGTTTTTGGTACAAATCTAAGAGGGAGAAAATTTCTATCAGAGAAAGTCTTGCTCTCAAATTTCATTGTGCTATGACATGTTGTGTTGCCATCAATGCCAAAGAGGGAGATTGTTGGATACAATTGTCTAATTGTGTGTTGTCTTTGATGTTACACAAATGTCATATTAGTTTTTAGTTAGTGCTTACTGATCTCACTTGGTCATCAAGATAGTTTTCCTTGTCTACCAAGCATTCCTAAAAGATTACTCTGTGAAGACAGTGTTTACCAAGCTCACTTAGGTGTCAAAAGAATTTTGTTAGGAATTGGTATTAACTGACTTCTCATGGTTAGTAAAGGAAAGTAGGATAGAGTTAGTGTTCACTGAGTTCACTTAGTTGCCAGAGGATTTTGCAAGTTTGTAGTGTTAACCAAGTTTCTATTGGTTAACATAGGAATTTTTCTTAGAACCAGTGTTTACCAAGTAGGGTCGACCAATTAAGGATTTTGTTGTTTTGACATAAGAAGTTTAATTATTTTAAGTATTGTTTGTAGCTAACTATAGTGATGATTATTGGCTATTTGTAATTGAGCTAACTTGACAATCTGGATGGTATAAATGATAGGTCAAGTTGAGATTTTAGTGTGTGTGTGCAAGTGTGTTGATTGAATTAAGAAAGTAAGAGTGAGAGCGAACTTCAAGAATAAGTAGGTATCCTTGTGGAGAAGAAAATCTTTATCCGATCAAGAAGGATCTAGCATGAAGTAGAATAGAGATCTATAATCAACAAATTCAATTGCATCATAATTAGGTCATTTTATTGTTACTTTCTTACCATTGTAACAGTGATCTAAAATCTCTTAACAGAGTTGGTTTAATAGCCAGTTGTAAATCCTTTAACAAGGTGACAGTTCCATTGAATTTTTTTAAGACCTCTTGCAAGGCCACTCCTTACAGGGTGATCAAATCCTCTAACAAGGTCACATCTAATAGTGTGTTTTGTAACCTTTAACTAGGTTGGCTCCTAACTAGGCTCACTTTAGAAGAGTGAAAATAATAACTAGTTACATTGGTAGTTTTTTCGATATTGGGTTTCCACATTAAATCTTGGTGTCTCATGTGTTCATGTTATTTCTCTTATGTTTGCAAATTAATCATTGTTAATGTTTTAAGATCAGTTAAAAGTAAATCACACTCTACATTTATTAAGTTACAACATTTTCTATGTGTTTACCAAATAAAAACAACAATCAGTTTTATTGTTAACATCCAAGGAATGTGAAATATTTTAGTGGTAACTGATTCACCCCCCCTCTTAGTTACTTCTTCTATATTTCCAACAAACACATCCTCCATTGTATGGACCAATATTTTCAAATTTGTCTTTATGGATTATTCATCATCCCTAGATAGAGCCACTATTAGCCCTTATTTTTGTAACCCATGGTTTTAAAATAGTTCTTAATTTTTTTTGAATTTTCAATGATCACATCCATTGACTAGGGTGGGAAATTTGAATTAAACCCTAAGTGTAAATACAAAATATCTTGAAAAAACCCTAGTATTAAAATAAAAAACTTTGGTAGGGTTATTTTCCTATTATTTTTAAAGTATTGTGCTGAATAAAGTTAATTCTTTAAATCATGTCTTTTATCAAACCTTGGTTAGGTCATTTTCTAGTTATAAATGTGCTCTTTTAACCCAAGTGATGAGTTATCCTTGATAATCATTGATCTTTCTCAGATCTATGGCTTGTGATTTCTCACAAATTGAAGATGTTGCCTACTTAAGAAATGCAAGAATGGGAGCTTATGACACCTGTCCTATGGGACCAAAATAATGCAGTGATCCTCACATTTGATTACAACCCAAAGACCCTTTTAGAATCAATGCTTCTCTATTTTTCACTAAATAAAGTTGTGCGAGCTTAAACTAAAGTGAGAATGTAAGGTTCTTAAATGTGTATAGTGTGGGCCCAATTTTGTCTTTCGGAATGTGTCATCACCATATGCCAACTATCACCCTATGATTGAAATTCTCTAGTTGGACTAAGTTTTTTCTCTTGGATTTTTTCTAATCATTGATTAGATTGAAGATCAAGAGATGTCACATCATTGCAAAATTGAAGTATTCTCTCTTTAAGGAATACAAGAATGTGAGAGATCACCACATATCCATGTGGGTCCCTAGTAGATGGAGTAATGTGCAATGTTCTCAACCATTGATAAAGTAGAAGATGAGTAATCCTTGTATTGTCATGAAATGAAGATGTAAACTATTTAAAAAGTGTGAGAATATAAGAAGATGACATGTATCCTAGTGGGCTTGCATTACATTTAATAGTTTGAAGATTGAGCATGTTTGCTAGTCATAGATTTAGATGGAGATCTATGGTACTTTTATTCTCACAAAATAAAGGTGAAAGGTTTTTAACCAAAGTGAGAATGTGAGGACTTGCCATATGGAGTTGGTGGGCCCAGTTTGTCTTGCAAGTTTTGAAAGGGATGATGTCAAAATAATGTACCACATGGAATCTTCTAATTTTCTCTTAGCATTATGCATAACAACATTAACATCTTTTCCCATTTGTCAAAACAAAAGGTGATTTATGCTTCTTTCTTTCTTGCAAAATAAAGGTGTTCAAAGTTTAACTAAAGAGAGAATGTGAGGATTTTCCACATGTTCCTGTGGGCCAGTTTCTCAACACACTAGCATGCAAAAATTGTAATAATCTAGTATCAAAAGATCTACAATGCTTGCATTCTCATGAAATTAAAGTGCAAGGTTTTTAACTAGAGCAAGAATGAAAGGAAGTGACATGTGACTTTATGGGCCCATTCTCTAAAAGGATTATTAAGTAAGCATGATTATGTCCTGATCATTTGATGCAAGATTGATTGAGGGTTTTCATGATCTCACAAAATTAGAGTGTGGTTTATTTAATAAAAGTGAAAATACAAGAAGATGACATGTGTCCCACTAAACAAAAAGGTGACACAGTATCAATTTTGAATCATAGACATCAAAGTTCACTCAAATCAATGACCATTTTTCAAATTCTTTGCATTACATGCACAATTTGACTATTAGAGCATTAATGGTGTTTCAAAGAAGCCTTGTGCAAATGAATTTTGTATAAATTCTATAATTTATTCCATAATTTGGTACAAAGAAAAAAAAATTGAAGCAACTAAACAGAGCCTATATTTTCTCAAGTTTCATACAACAAATTGTTGTGAACAATTGTCCTTGTTGTGATCAAAGAATTGCAAGCAAGTACCCAAATGTTGTTGTGAAAATTTTTCTATTTCAAATTTGCTAAATTAATAAAAATACCTCCATGAAGGGATTTTTTTGGAAAGATAGACTATCAAAATAGGATCATACATGATGATTTCCATGAACAATTTCCTATTCCTATAAATGAAACTACAAAAGGAAAGGAATTGGTCCCAAAAAACCCTAGACTAAAAATTGATGAGGGTTTCTATGATAAGGGAAATTAGTTGAGAGATGCAAACATCGATGGGGTGTTTAGAGTTGTTTAAGATATGTTTGGGAGTTTGACATTTGGAAGCTAGTTGTACCAAGTGTTTTCATGGATGATGATTTATTGACAATGCTAGCAAAGAGGTATCACCCTGTGTTGCGGTCATAAAAAACCATGCTGGAGATAATCTGTTTGGGTAACAAATGAGTAAATCAAAGAGGTTTTTATGTTAAACCCTAACCTTTCTCTTCATGAGAAGATTGGTTTGGATGAGTTCTAATCTAGGTATGATGCCCAAAGAATATACCTTCAAGGGGGACCACTACAAGAGCATTTTGCAAAGGTAGGGCATTTGACACTTTTAAAACCTTCTACCCTAGAGATCTTGTTAAAAAAAAATTCAACCATAGGGCACAGACTCTATAAATTTCCCTACACAAGATTTGGCATGGATGAGTAGGATCACATCCCAGGATTTTTAATTTTTATGATGTCTCAAACTCTATAGTATAGAATGAGCTCAATTTTTTGATTTTGTATCCAATTTAGCTAAAGAAACACAATGGGATAATTGGAATAAGCAAGGGTAAGGTTGATAAACCCTTCAACTAGTATTCCTTTTTGATGTACATGTGCCTATGCAAGGGTGTCTCTATCTTTGCAAAAGACATGAAACTAGAGAAAGAAAGAGATGGAGAGAAGTCACCAGTGTAACTCTCGAGTGCAAATATGACTTGGACAGTCATAGATGCCAAATTTTCTCATTTTGATAGGTATTTTTCATAAAAAATGAGGGTTCTATTAATTGGAGACAATCCTCAGATTCCTCAACCCTTAATAGAGTTGATCAGGCCTAAGGATCATGTTAAGGGTTTGAAGGTTAGTCACAACCAGGAAGACATCATCCTATTTTCAATATCTACTATTTTTAGAGTATATGGTTTCTAAGGGAAGCCTCATGTCCTACCCTACTAGGTTCCTTTGAAGGTAGGAATTGATGAATTCTTATGGTAGATTGGGGGACTTGAAGAGAGGGAGTTGTTGGGAAGATCTAGGGGGATAATCTTCCAAATTTTATACTTGTCCACAATTTTGTGCTGACCAAAGGAGGATGGAGACACTTGGGTAATTTTTTTGATAGGTATTAAATGACCCAATCTCATTCTCATTTTATAGATCCAAATAGATTTTTTGAGATTTTTAAAGAAAGAACTAGGGCGAAATCCTATGAAATATTTTACTTCCTTTAATATATAATTAGGAATGATTTTTGTCTACAAGAACAAGAGGTAAAGAAAGAAAAATGGAGAATTTATAGTAGGGTTTTAGAGTGTATTAATGCTTTAGATAGAAAGTATGACCCTTTTGTTGATATCAAGTTTTGGGGAGACAAGGTGAATAAATTAATGGCACATTTTGTTGGGATCATGCAAACCTTGAATGGAAATAAGGAGGCATTAACAAAAGCATACCCAAACTAGGCCAAGGAGGTAGAAAAAATATGGTGATTAGGATTATTATTAGTCTAGGTTAGTATACCCTCCAGAGGAAGTCCAGATATGTAGTTTCTGGGAATGTGGGGGCACATCCTATACTAGTTTATAAGAGACATCATTCTTAAAGACCACCCTTAGAACCAACAACAAAAATGCAAAAAATGGAAGAGGGATCCTCATCAAAGGAAGAAAAGTATTTTACCTCCCAAACCACTATTCATTTTGACAATGAAGACTCCTTGAGGGTGAAATTGAAATAGATAGGGGGTCAAGATGATGTTCTGATAATGATATCAGAAGTAGATGAGGGAATGCCTGAAGAACCCCCAATGCCACTCTTAGCTCTCACTATTGAAGAATTGAAAGGGAAGAGATGGACTCTATTGTAGAAGAGGTTGCTAAGAAATTTTTTGATGATGACGACTTTGTCAAGTCTAGGGCTTTATCCATTTTTGTGGAGGTGTAACATATGCAAGTTTGAGGTAAAGTGCAAAAGGGTAAATGTAGAGAAACCTAATAAACTAGACTCTAAGATAGAGGAATAAATAAAAGAAAATTTAATGTAGGATTTCAATCACATAACCCCTAAAGAAGGAAGACAACTACTAAAGGATTTAGGTGATTTTATACTACCTGAGTTAGACATTGCTAATGAAAAGTGTTTTAATGCTATTAGGAAGGAAAAGGAAACAAAGTTTAATACAGAAGAAGAAGTTAAGGAAGCCCATAAAGGAGTAAAGTACAATAATGATCACAAGACTCTAGTGATATGGTCTATTTAGAAAAGGGAAAAATTAAGAATCTAGAAAGCTTTAGATGTAGAGCATACATGAAGCCTTGTAGTATATAGAGTTGGGGTTGTAGATAGTGAGAAGGTTGCCCTTATAAATAAAGAGATGACTTATTTTGGTGTGGAAATGGTAATAA
This sequence comes from Cupressus sempervirens, assembly GCA_028749045.1. Classification (NCBI taxonomy): domain Eukaryota; kingdom Viridiplantae; phylum Streptophyta; class Pinopsida; order Cupressales; family Cupressaceae; genus Cupressus; species Cupressus sempervirens. The sequence goes on from CM053784.1 coordinate 703,478,485, forward strand.
AAGTTAAGAATAAGTTGCTTGAGCTCAATGCAAGATTTGAAAAACTATTACAAGCTTATGGTGAAAGGGGAAGAAAAATATATGAAATGGACAATGTCATTGCAAGAATTTAGAAGAAGAAAGGAAAGAGAAAAGTGGGGGAGAAATTGTTACAAGCTAGAGTTGCCATTGTACAAAAAGATCGACCTGTTAATGCTCGATACAATCACTAGACTTATAGAACATAGAAGGTGGTTAAGCCATGTCATGAATCTCAAAGGGGAAGGCTGGCAGTTAGTCCAACAATTCCCCCCTTAACATTACTTGAGGAGATTCAAACCTATGACCAAGCTCTAATACCACTTGTTACAAGCTAAAGTTGTTGTTGCACCAAAATATCGACCTGTTAATGCCTAATACAACCACTAGACTTATAGAACATAGGAGGTGGTTAAGCCATGTCACAAATCTTCAAGGAAAAGGCTAGTGGTTAGTCTAATAGAAATCTAGCTGACTTATGGTTGTTGTTGATCTCAAACCGGTCTTGACAATTTAGTGTCAACACACTTAAGTTATTTACTAAGTTCATGTTGAGCTAGTAACACATGCTGAGTACAATATGTATAAATGCCAAGTTGCAATGAGTGCCAAGTCACTCAAGTGCTAAGTGAATAGTTGATGCCAAGCAAGTTCAGGTGCCAAGCTAGGTTGAATCATAGTAAGTGTCAAGCATCAATATTATCAAGTATCGAGTAACATAAAATGGACCTAGTTGTTTGTGATGGCACAAACAACTATGTAAACCATTTTTATGTTGACTTTTAGATAAATCTCAAATCTTTGAAGATAAGATCAAATCTATTTAGGTTCTCTATGTAATCAACTTGAAACCAATTAGAAAATTAAAAGGGATTAAGTGATAAAAAGGATGAATCTCAGCCATAGATTCATACCTAACCCTAAGTCACCAAAGTATTTATAAGGAAGAAAAAACCCCATAATTCAAAATGTATGGATGTATGAAGGGATGCACATGAGTCAAGTGTTGAAGGAGGTGAAAGGGGTGAATTGATTAGAAAGAATTCAAGGTGACTTAGTAGAGCAAAAGAATTGCAGAATTAATTTGCAGAATAGAGGATCAATTATATATTTTTGACAAATCAAATTAGAAAGGATCAAGATGGATAGAATTGTGATCTAAAATTAGAATGGAAAATTTCCAAGTTATCATATTTGTTGGTGTAAATAAGTACTTTACTATTTACACTTACTTAAGTTTACTTAGGTTAATGCATTATTTAATTATTTTGCATTATTTTATTATTTTTATTTGTGAGACACTTAGGAGTTTGTGCAACCTTTTGAGTTGTCATGTTGACAACATAGGAGTATGCACCTCTATTTGAGCACATGGTGTCTACAACACTATTTTGCGTGTCCCACCCTTGTAGGCTTATCCTCTCATCACTGCACTTACTTCTATGCTTAATGGAGGATAATCCCTATCTGGTGGACATGTGCTTGGTTGTATGACACTTCATGGTGCTAACTTCTATGCATTCTAGAAGCTCTCCTGAGGTCTTTATATTTAGGCACTCCTAGTGTACTCTTCAATCAATTATTGAATGAATATCATCATTTTGATCATACTTTTCCTATTTTGGTCTACTATGTGCTTGTGTTTGAGTTCTTGGTTCTTGGGTGAATTTTGGCCTAAGACAAATTTTTACATGGTATCAGAGTTGAGGAGGATTCTCATCACGTAGCCGTTCGAGATTGTTCATGTTTCAACACCTCGATTCTGGAGGATTTGCAAAAATTGGAAGCGTCTAGAGCCATATCTGACCTCTTTGTTGCATCTAAAGTGCTGAATTGGTGAAGATTGACTATAAATTCGCCTATCTTGGGTGAAAGTTGATCAAGAGGCAAATTTTTTTTGCAAACTAGCACCCAAAGGCATCGATTTGCAATCAAGTATGATTATTTTTGGATCTATATTTCATTAATTTCGGATTTGAATTATTTATTCTTCTCTGTCATTTGTGGGCATTTTTCAAATTGAATTTATCTTGATAGCCCAACAGAGAAATTTTTTTTGCCGAATCGGGCAGCGACACTCCGGCTCGATTATATATTGGTGGAGGAATTTAGTTATTTCACAGGTTTTTTATTTAATTTTTGGCTTCACTAAATCTGTGGCCAAAATCCTACAATTTTTGGCACATTTTCCAACCGACCTATGTATGCAACTCCGACGAATATACCCTTCCTCGGCGACAGTCTACAACTCTGATCCGACTAGTTCATACCACATCCGGTGACAAATTAATATTTGGCAACAACAAATTTTTGGCAACCCACCAAAAAATAGTGAATACGCAAAGTTCACCAAAATTTGGCCAACATTTGCCCAATGCTTTTAAACAACCGACGACCACTTTTTATTTTAATCACTGTAGACTCTATATTAAAAAGAGCGTAGACATCTCTTCTCTCGTGCGTGTGGGACTAAACAGAGTAGCATTGACGGTTTTCAAATTTTGCTTACACTCCTGCAAATAGCCATCCAAAAACCTCTGGCCAACCCTAAACAAGAATCGACGACCGAAAATGAAACCCGCCGATTGCGATTTGAACACGTCAGCAGCTCGACTCAGCATTGACTCATCTGCCTAGTCATCACTCTATCAACACCACCATGGTGGACACGTTGCTGCCCTGTTGATAGCCATACAACAATGCAAGTAGACACATCATCCTTTTTTGTATGATTTCGTACAGGTGATGTCAGCATCCGTACAAGGTGATGTCATCAAATTTTTGCTGATGTCATCATTTTACGAGCCTAAATTTGACACCCATCTAAACTTCAAACCCAAGCACTTTTTCACTACTTTTACAGCCATTTGACCATCAAATTTAACTTTACAATTTCTCCTCCAGACCTCTCTCCAGATTGCTTTTTAGTTTGGCAGCCTGACTTTGTGAGCTCGTAACTTGGTCATCTAGACTCCGATTCAAGTGCAATTTTTTTTGAAATCAGGTAAAATTTTCTAAATTTTCTAGTGGTGGTATTATTTTCTAGTTTTGGGGCACAAATTTTGCAAAATTTGCATTTTTTGGCAATTGTACTTGCATAATCTTGCCTTTGGCAACTTCAGAAGCTCCGTACGGGCACATCTGGTCACCTTTTCATGTTCCATTTTTTTTGAAAGTTCATTATTTTTTTGTCTAATTTCTAGATCTAAAGTCATATTCTAAGGTTGTGTGGACAAATTTCTCACTTTTAGAATTAGGCCTTCTTTGGCATTGTAAGCTTTCATTTTTTTTAGAATTGTTGTACATCTAAACTACAATGCTTGAGTGACAAATTTAAGCCTCATAAGGTAGTTGTAAAAGAAGAATTAGAAAGACCACTTTGATCATTTTGACAAGTGGCTCATTGTAAACGCAATACTTATAAAGTGCCAAAGCATCTCCTTTGGGGGGGTCTTTTGATTGAGTGAAAAAGGGGGGTGTGTACTGTGTTTTTTGTGTCTGTCTATTGTGCTCTCATTTTTGCATTATGGGTTTTAAATGTCCTCTAACTTCACGCAACTATTCTACTTAGAAAGATATTGCATGGAGTAGATTAATAGAAAAAGGATATAGTTTATATGTTGATGGTACAATTACCAAACCTACTGATGCTAAAGAACTCATTGATTGGAAAAATCAAGACCAATAGGCTTTAGGTGTAATTAGGAGTTGTGTACATGGGGATCTTCTCTTTCACATTAAAAATTGTTCAGAATCTAAGGAAGCTTGGGATAAACTTGAACAGTTGTATGGTAAAGTGGATGAAGAAAAGGGATTTAAAATTGAAGATGATCTACTTCTCTTGGATCCTAAGAATTATGACACAATTTAGGATTATATCATTAAAGTCAATGAGTATAGGGCACTTCTAAAAGATTTTGGAAATCCCATAAAGGATGATAGGTTGATACATCACATCCTGAAGAAGCTACCTTCTGAGTACGCCAACTTTGTTTCGAGTTTTAATACTCAGAAGTTAACCATGGGATCTTCTTACCAGAAGCCTTCCTTTGATGGATTTGCAGACATGTTGATTGTTGAACAATCTCACTTGGTGGATTTTGGCCTTCTCAAGTCATCTAAGACCAAAGCCTTAATGGCTAGTGATGGTCATAAATCTAGTCAAGGAGAAAAAAATAACAAGAAGAAGAAGCAGTGGAAGCAAAAAACACAATCTGAGACACAACATGACTCCTCTCAACAAGGCTGTTCTTCTTCAAACAAGAAAGGAAGTAATGAAAACAAGGAAAAACTCTTTTGTGCATATTGCAAAAAGCCAAATCATGATGAGCATCATTGCAAAACAAAAAGAATTGATGAGTTAGAAAATCTACTCAAGAAGAATAAGATTCAAGTTCCAGGTACTTCCAAGGATTCAACTCCTACCTCTTCAAAAGGAAAAGGTCAAGCACTTATGGCAAACTCAAATTCTTCTTCGGAATGGATACTTGACTCAGGTGCCTCTTACCACATGGGTTCTTCAAGGCAAGACTTTTCTTCATTGAAGCAGTCAAAGGTACCACACATCTTCATGGGAGATGATGCTAAAATGGAAGTTGAAGGAAAAGGACATGTTGAAATGGAAGATGAGGAGTTCAAAGATGTTCTTTATGTTCCAAATCTAAGCTCTAATCTCCTTTCAGTTTACCAAATCAATCACCTTGGAGATGGTCATAAGGTTGAGTTCCTTCCTGATTTAGTGATGGTGCAAAGTCTAAAAGATGATTCATTGGTAGTAGTTGGCAAAGTCAATGATGACAGGAGGCTTTATTCCTTCTCCCATTTTGTTCCTAAGAGTTCTTTTCAAGCCTTGTTAACTCACTCTAATTAAAACAACAATTTATGGTATGAGTGGTTTGGTCACCTTGGCTTCCGCTCTCTTTAGCAACTTTGCTCAAAACACATGGTCAAAGGTCTACCCAACATCAGCTTTTCTAAGGGGGAGTGTTCATCTTGTTTAGTGGATATGCATCTCAAGGAGAAGTATGATAAAGGGAAGTCTTCTTGAGCTCCAATTTTTCTTTAGCTAGTTCACATGGTATTAGCAAGACCATTTGCAGTGACTTCAGTCAGCCAAGGCCGCTACATACTTGCATTTGTTGATGACTTTTCAAGATTCACTTGGGTCTTTTTCCTTCATCATAAGAATGAATTAGTACATAAACTTCAAGAATTCAAGACTCATGTTGAACACAAGTCAATGAAAGCCATCAAAGTATTAAGAGTGGACAATGAGAACCGATATGTAGATAGAAGACTTAAGAAATTTTCCAAAATTGAGGGGATTGATCTTCAAAACTAACCAGCATTCAGTCTACACAAGACAAATGTTGCAACTATGAGGATTAGGACTCTCAAGACCATGGAAAGTTGCATGATAAAGGCTAAGTCTCTTGATCCTACACTTGAAGTTGAAGCCATTAGCAGTGCTACTCACATACTTAATAGGTCTCCTCATCCAGCCTTAGACTGCAAGACTCCTTTTGAGGCATGGTGCGGCAGAAAACAAGTTTTGAGTCACCTTAGAGTCTTTGGTTTTCTAGCATGGGCTAACCTTTCTTCCAAGACTTTCAAGGCACTGACACCTAGGCCTTGTACCTTTATTGGTTATGAAGATAATGTGAAGGCTTACAGACTTATGGATCCATAGACTCATGAGATTTTTGTGGAGAAGGATGTTCATTTTAAGGAAAGTTCTCCAAGCTTATCCTCTACTCCTCTCCACACTTCATTCATAATGGAAATTGATAGTGACACCAGTGATAGTGCTTCAACAGGTCCAGATATGTGGGGTTCTATCAACAGTTGCAGTGAAAGGTCACATCAGTCCAGTCCACATGCTTATATTGCCATAGTGAAAGGTCCATCATAGCATGGTACATCTCATCTTCTAGCTCCAGCTTCACTTGACTTGGGCGACAAACTTGAGGACATACATCTTCTCATTGATGATGATACTTCTACAGTTGTTGCGAGGGCTCACTCTGACCCTCATGTCCATTCTCTACATGATAAATCTGAACAGGTTGGTGTGATTGTGGATCCTTATGAACATCAATTACTGGAGGTCTCTTTGTCAGTAGAGGAGACAAATGGTTTAGTGGAACAGGTTCAACAAACATCCTTGACAGATCTGCATTCATTCTTTTTAGCATAGTTGGAAGGGGTGAACTTCAACATCAGTATAGGGATACTTGAGTAGGTTTTTGGGCTAGCATACATCTTCAGGACTGTACCTTGGGCATTTTTTTTCCTAAGGGGAGGAACACCTTTCTGCATTCATGGACCAGCTTCTTCATTGGAGCAGCTTTCACTTGTGGGCATTCTTCTTTTGGGGGGGGAGCCTCTTCTGTCTCTCTTCCTTCTCTTATTCTCTTTTGTATATACTAGATGTATTTCGTAATGGGGGAGTCTTGATTACTCCATCCATCGATGCATCCTCTTCTATCTCTCTTTTTGGGGGAGGGTTTTTCCCATGAGGTTTTCCCTCTTTCCCTGCTTTATGGGAGATTGCATTTTCATTATGTACTTGGGTACCTAATATGGCCTAGTAGCCAAGACCCATTCTACATCTTCATCCTAGTTCATAAGCTTAAGCAGATTCCCCTAACTTGCACTTAAGGGGGGGGGGGGTGTTGGTGTAAATAAGTACTTTAATATTTACACTTACTTAAGTTTACTTAGGTTAATGCATTATTTAATTATTTTGCATTATTTTATTATTTTTATTTGTGAGACACTTAGGAGTTTGTGCAACCTTTTGAGTTGTCATGTTGACAACACAGGAGTATGCACCTCTATTTGAGCACATGGTGTCTACAACACTGTTTTGCATGTCCCACCCTTGTAGGCTTATCCTCTCATCACTGCACTTACTTCTGTTCTTAATGGAGGATAATCTAGATCTGGTGGACATGTGCTTGGTTGTATGACACTTCATGGTGCTAACTTCTATGCATTCTAGAAGCTCTCCTGAGGCCTTTATATTTAGGCACTCCTAGTGTACTCTTGAATCAATTATTGAATGAATATCATCATTCTGATCATACTCTGCCTATTTTGGTCTACTGTGTGCTTGTGTTTGAGTTCTTGTTTCTTGGGTGAATTTTGGCCTAAGCCAAATTCTTACAATATCAAACATTCTACTATTACTTTCTAAAAACTATATCAACAAGGTAAAATCCTTTGGACTAAGGTTGACTTAACAGTCATTGTGAAATCCTTTAATAGGGTGACATTCTAGGTGAATGTTTTGAAAGTCCTTTAACTAGGCACACTTCTAATAGGGTGTTCTAAATCCTTTAGCAGGGTAGGATCTTGCAATCTTTTGTAAGCCTTTAATAGGGTGGGTCTTTCATAGGGCAGATCATGAAAATGTTCAAACTATGTAACCTTAACACATGACACTTTATTGCTATAGTAGTGAAGAATTGTGGGTGTCATCCCCACCCCAGTTTTACCTTCTCATTGGAGGGTTTTTGGGTAATTATATCTAGTGTCAAGTGTTTATGTGGATGCATTTACTTCACATGTTATTTCAATAGGTTAATGCATGCATTGTTTTAATTTAAAAGTTTTATTGGTAAAGAAATAATACTTTTGATTCACCCCCCCCTCAGAAGTATATGGTTCCCATTTGTAATTCCAACAATTGGTATCAGAGCATAGTTCTCATCAAGAGAAGCCTTATAGCTTAGAGAAAAGATCTTGAGATGGAGGTCTACAAACTAGGAAAGATTATAGAGATTAACCAAGCAAATGAGATCCAACTCATTCTACATTCATTGGATGAAACTAGAGAGGAATTGAGGAAGTCCTTGAAAAGAAGAAAAGAGATTGCCATTGCAAAAAATGATACACAACATAAAGAGATTGACACCACAAAGTTATTTTCAAGTGGAGAGACTTTAATAAATTTGATGCAGTAATAACAGATCTAATGGAAAAGAATAGAGCACAAGCTGAGGAAATCAGAATCCCTAAGATTGAGCAAGAATCACAAGCCATGATGTTATGTGAGGTAACTAAACAAAAGAAGAAAGCCATTGAAGACAAGTTTATGATCGAAGAAGACAAGAGAAACCTAGCCAACACACTGGAAGAGAAGTCAACTAAGCTTGCCAGAATATCCAACATGCAATTGGACACCCTAAGCTAGATGATGAATGCTCATCATGAGTTGAATGTCAAGGACATTGAGATAACTACATTAAAGTTGTAGAATGAACAACTACAAAATGACCTAAAAAGAGAAAAGGAGTTTGTTGAAAGCTTCAACAAGCCCAATGAAGCCATCAAGTACTTTGAGCAACTACTAGAATCCCCTAGATCCAGTAAAGATACATAAGAACTAAAGAAGGAGAATCATCCAGAGTTTCTAAGGAAAGGAACAATAAAGGTAAGAACTCTAAACCTACTTATCATTTATGTGGTAAGAAAGGACATATAGTAAATGTTTGTAGGAACAGGAAAAAATTAGAATGCTAAGACAAAGAATACAACTCATTTTCACAAGTGCAATACACAAGGTCATCAAGAACATGAATATCGAACCAAAACCATGCATGCACCAAAATTTGAAGGACACTACTACAATTGTCGAAAATATGGACATAGAGCTTTTGAGTGCAGATCCAAGTCTACATGGTCATCAAGGAAGCCAACAAAGGTAAAAAGCTACAAAAATTCCTATTACTAGGATTATAATACAAGACATAGCTATCATTATTGTCAAGAGTATGGACACATCCTCAGGAATTTCATAAGAACACACTTTAGTGGTAACTGTAACAAATGGTTGAGTCAAAATACATGCTTTAGCTATTTGAAGGCTGGTCATATTAGTACGCATTGCCCCACAAGGTCAAAGGCACCTAATTCTAAGTTCAACAAAGGAAAAGGCAAGGTAGATGTTGAACATAATAGAGGAGAGATGAACAAAACATGAAAAAAGAAAGATGGATGCAACACATCAAATGAAGGGATCACTTCACCTTATAGGTCAAGTGGTCACATCTCATCAAATTGAGCAAAATGAGATATGTGGAATTGACATTTAAATTTTTTTATTATAAATTAGTACCAAAAGAAGTTAGTACTAAAAAGATATATTAGCACAAAGAAATATGCAAGATAATAAGGAAAATTTAGGGTCAAATCTTTAAGTTTTCACATTATTACCGAGTGAGAAAATTCCTCTTTAGTTGTCGAGTAAAATACTAGTATGTGCCCAGCTATCAGCCAAAGTTAGTTGGAGTCAAGTCATTAATAGCTACTAAGTGAAAGAAAATTCTATAGGTGCTAAGTAAAGGTAATTCTAATAGCTATTGAGTGATGGTAAAATCAATGGATGCTGAGTGAAAAAGAAACTGTATTGAAGCTAAGTTTACAATTGTACATGTACCATGCAATAAATGCTATATTTTGAAAGGATATAAGGTTAAATTTCACATATTTTTATCATTATGAGTATAGAGCAAGAGGAAGTAGAGTGAAGATCAAGCATCAATCCATCGATTTTAAAGGTATTCTTCATCTGTCGAGCTACATAGTTTCATATTTGTTAAAACCCTAGCTTGAATAATGGCCTCAAGTTAAAAGAATGTAAAGGAGAAAGAGACATTTGACATTCAATTAGTTATCAATGAGGTCAAACAACCAAATTTCAAGACCATACTAGAAGTTTCTTATAAGAATGACCTAGCAAGAGCATTATCTATGATTTTGCCTAGGGTTGTAATGGTCCAAGATGTGAGGAAGTGTTATAATTAAAAGATAGGAAGCATTGGAGACATGGAAATTAGACAAGCATATGATAAATTGTATGAAAATAGGGTGTTGAAGGAATAATTAAGATTTTAGAGAGAAAGGGCTTAACCTGTGCCCTAGATTTCCCAATAGTTTTCAAAACTAAATGGATCAAAATTATTCTAAGTAGAATAAATTATAGTTGTCTATGGTCAGAAGGTGGACCCATAAAAATTTCAAAGAGAATTGTACATAGGGTTACTGGATACCCAACCTTAGATTGGCCCAAGACATTGAGAAGAAATTCTAAAGAGGTAATTGAGAGAAACATAGGGGCTAAGTAGAACAAGTGTGGAATGACTATTGACACTATCATAGATCCACTTCTTGAATTTTCCATTAGAGTCATATCATATAAATTCTATTAGTCAAGAAAACTAAATAGTGTTCCCTATATAGAAGTTGATGTAGGCTATAAGATTGTCGAGAAAGATCATACCTATGATCTTGCAGAACTCCAGTTACAACAGATAATGGAAAACCTAGGAGCAATCATGAAGTCAAAAAGTTCTCAATGTAAATTTGGTTCATTATTGGTGTGTATATTTTTCTATGTGCAAAATGAGTTCCCATCTTTTGGCAAATTAGGATGGAAGACCAATAGGTCAGTTGTTGTGCAAATCAATGAGTATATTGAACAAATGGGAGAAAATTTTGAGTCAATAATGACATGTTACTTTGAAGACTTCAAGAAGTCCATGAAAAAAAGGTTGAGAATTATTGTTTCCCTAGTAGAGAAAAATTACAATGATATTTGTTTCCTTGTAGACATTGACTATACTTACATCTAGGCTGTAGTACCTAGAGTTAGCTGGCTAAAGCCTTTAGGATGTGAAATTAATATTGATGAAGCCTTAGCTACTATCACTACACTTCTTGTAGAAGAAATTGATAAGATTGCCAATTTTTTTGGTAATTATGATGTTGTAAAGCCAAAAGTTGAAATGGAATTAGAGACAACTTCAACTTTGAAAAAGAAGGATAAAATGGTGAAGAAATAGAATGCTAAGTTTGGAAAAGGTGTAGGTGATGATGATGAATATGATGAAGAGGAAGAAGAGGTGCAAGGTCAAGGACCTCTTTCTTTTACCCAAGGCATAGGTGAAGATTAGGAAGAGGAAGGTGTTAAGGAAGAAGAAGCCGAGGAAGCACTAGAAAAGCCACAATCAAAGAAAAGAAAAGCTAAGATATAGTCTGTTGCATAACCTAAGGCAAAGAAAACTATAAAACCAAGTGCAACAAAGCCTATAGCTCTAGCACCAAGAGCCACTACAAGGGAAACCACTCAAAAAGCCAAGGAGAAAGAAAAAGAGAAAATCAAGGCTACTGAACAGATTGGTCCTGTGTAGAAGAAACCAAGAAGAATGTATGTAGCACAACCAGAGATAGATGATGACAAGATAGAATTTGATGACACAAGTGAGTATAGAGTAGTAAGTCATGCTCCAAAATCTGATCTTGAAAACATTTGTTATAATATTAGAAATAATGTAGATTTAACATGATTGAAAAACATTAAATTTGGAAAACTTGGTAGAGAAGAACAAAACATGTTAGAAGAGTTAGTATATGTTATAATGGCAAAATTTAAGAACACTCATCTTGAATTTGATAATACAATGCCAAAAGAATTGTACACCATTATTGACAATAAGTGGCATCATTGCCTACATGTTGAAAAATAAATAAGGGAATCAACATTAGCAAAAGTGGTGCTAGAATTAACAAAGGGGAAAATTACTAAGGCAAATAAGAAACATGGAAATAAATTTGCACCTAAATATAGAGCTTTTAGCATCTTTTAGAACAAGATTGAGGACATTGTCAAGAAATCCACCCAAATATTGAAGTTAATATATGGATTGAAAACTATAAAAGAAGGATAAGAAGGTCCTTTTGATGGAAGAAATAATGAGGAAGAAGATGAGGAAAAGGAAGAAGAAATAGAAAAAGAAAAAGAGTATATCACTATGGGGGAAACACGATAGAAGAAAGATGAGATGGCAATAACTGATGAGTAGCAAATAGAATAGAGTGTGGAAGACACACAAATGCTAGCAATGAGCCCTCCACATGACACAAACACACCTATTGAGACCATAACAGTGAAAGATGTTTCTAATAGCTCACTTTAGAACATTAATCCATTAACTACAAAGGATCTAAAAAATATACTTGACCAATCCACATTACAAGCAAGATTATGTGAAAACCATGTATTGATTAGTGTGGATGAACCATAAAAAGTAGTAGCTAATATAACTAGGGAAAAGGTGAACACACAAGAACCACCTTTTTCCATCCCTATAGCTACCAATGCTCAAGCAATCATACAACTAGAGGATAAATCTACAAAGGTTGACACTACTACACAAGTTGATACAACTTAGACTATAGAAGTAAAGGAGCCTACAAAAGAACAAGCATGATAGACATATGTTTTTGTACCTAATGCACAAACACAAGGTGCACCACAATTGATTGTAATTGATCAAGGAAGATCTGATGAAGAAAAGGACACACCCAAGGAGAAGGAACAAGAATCCATATAGACATTGGTAAACTTACCTACATCCATCACTCCTACTAAAGTCCTTCAGAGGCCAAGAATTGATGCAATACCATTGTAGATTTCAGCACCAGGCTCAAGCTCATTAAAGGTTGCCAAGGTATTTCACTACGGTGATGCAATTTTAGATGAATAAATAGTGATACACAAATATGAGTATGCACCCATAACATTAGAATAGATAAATGAAATGCAAGAAGCATTAGAGAGAAAGAAGAATCAAGAAATACTCAAGAAGGAGTACAAATACAGGCAAGCACTTTAAGAGATCAAAGATATCTTTTTAGATTCTTTTAGATTGCAAGCAATTTTAGAATCAAAGCCTATATTAGAATAATTATTAGAAATTGTAGAACAGATGACTAATGAAGACCAAGATACTAAGGTTAAACATATGGAATGGTCTAAAAATAAATTTTAAGGGAAAGTCAATGAGAAAATATCTGGTGAAATAGCACTATCACAAGTTGAATTGGCTAACAAAATTGAGAACATATTCTCATTGTACACAAAATTGTGTGATCCCACGCTCTTCACACAAGAAACAAGCCATAGGATTCTGAGTCTAGAAAGAAACTTGAAGATATTAGGTATCCAATTACCCCAAAACCCAACTTAGAGTGAGAAGCATTTTCATTTAGTGCTTCAAACACAAAATCAACTAGCTATGTTAATAATAGAAGAGGCTAGCATAAAAGCCAAGTTGATTAATATACAAGCCTCCCTTACACCTCACATGAGAATACTCCAAAAGGAATTAGCATATGCAAAAATAGTATTAAAGGAAGATCCAAATATTTAAAATTTGGATGGACTAGTTCACCTTGCAATAGAGATAGCCATCTAGATAAAGTCCTTAGATGTTGCATTAGACAATTGGGATGTTGCTTTGAAGATTATAATGGAAGTCCAAAAGAACTTTTTGGAAAAATACACAATCAGTGTATAGACCATTTGACATAAGTGTCAAAAAGGGGGAGACAAGTACAAATATGCAATGGGGAGGTAATAAAGAGGGAGATAACCCAAAAAAGGGAGACCAAACAAAGGGAGAAATCAACAAAAGAATAGAGATTAGAAATAGAGTCAGTATTTTTGAAGACAAAGAGTATCAGCATGAAGAAAATCTACTCATAGAAGAGAAGAAATTTTGAGCACATTAGGCACATTAACTCAGGGGGAGTTACATAAGTTTGAGCTAAATTTTGAGGTATATGAGTTTATTACAAAATTTTAAATTTTTTGAAGTTTTGTATATATGCCAAAATATGTATCTATTATACTTGAGGAAATTATATTTTTTATATATAGTGAATTGTTTTTAACACTCATGTCAAAGGGGGAGATTGTTGATCTCAAATTGGTCTTGACAATTGAGTGTCAACAAAATTAAGATATTTACTAAGTTCATGCCGAGCTAGCAACACATGCTGAGAACAATATGTATAGATGCCAAGTTGCAATGAGTGCTAATTCACTCAAGTGTTGAGTGAATAGTTGATGCCAAGAAAGTTTAGGTGTTGAGCTAGATAAAATCATAGTAAGTGCCAAGCATCAGTACTATCAAGTGTTTAGTAACACAGAATGGACCTAGTTATTTGTGATGGCACAAAAAACTATGTAAACCATTTTATGCCAACTTTTAGATAAATCTTGAAGCTTTGAAGATAAGATAGAATCTATTTAGATTCTCTATGCAATCAAAATGCAACCAATTAGAAAATTAGAAGGGATTAAGTAGAAAAAAGGATGAATCTCAGCTGTAGATTCATACCTAACCCTAAGACACCAAAGTCTTTATATAGAAGACAAAACCCCATAATTCAAAAATTTATGGATGTATGAAGGGATGCACATGAGTGAAGTATTGAAGGAGGTGAAAGGGATGAATTGATAAGAAAAAATTCAAGGTGACTTAGCAGAGCAAAAGAATTGTAGAATCAATTTGCAGAATAGAGAATCAATGATATAGCATTGGAAAATCAAATTAGAAAGGCTCAAGATGGACAAAACTATGATCTAAAATCAGCAAGGCAAAGTTGTAAGTTATTAGATCAAACATTCTACTATTACTTTCTAACAACTATATCAGTAGGGTGAAATCCATTGGACTATGGTTGACTTAACAATCATTGTGAAATTCTTTAATAGGATGACATTCCAAGTTAATGTTCTAAAAGTCTTTTAACTAGATACACTTCTAATAGGGTGTTCTAAATCATTTAACATGGTAGGATCTTACAATCCTTTTTAAGTCTTTAATAGGGTAAGCATTTCATAGGGAAGATCATGAAAATGGTCAAACTATGTAACCTTAACAGGTGACACTTTATTGTTGTAGTAGTGAAGAATTGTGGGTGTCATCCCCACCCCAATTTTACCTTGTCATTGGAGGGTTTCTGGGTAATCATATCTAGTGTCAAGTGTTTATGTGGATGCATTTACTTTACATGCTATTTCAATATGTTAATGTGTGCATTTTTTAAAGTTAAAATTTTTATTGGTAAAGAATTAATACTTATGATATATGTTTCCCATTCGTAATTCCAATAGTTGCAACTTCTCCTACTCCACTTCCCCTCACTAGACCTATTTTTGAAATACCAAGTACACCTCAGCATCAAGAATTCTATACTAAAGATGAGTGGAGTGAAGAAAAAGGTAAAATCAGAGTAGCATAGGTAAAGGAAAAGATTCAATATGAGGATAGGGTTAGAGATACAATTTTGTTCCTAGTAGATAGAATAAATAGGCCTTTTTTCTATTTGAAGATGTCAAGGTTAGCAAGAATTTGGAGAGAATTATAAAGTAATGATTCTACCTTGAGCATAATTTTGAATAATGGATCAGTAGGGAGGATAATATCACTACTTTATGTTTTACTATCATTGACAAGATTGATGATTAGATTGAGAAAACATATGATCAACCAAGTGACCTATTGGATTTTGATATAAAGAGAGATACATTGCAAAGAAAGCTAAGAACATATTTCTCCAAATATCTCGATAGAAATTTTGATCTTTTCCCTCATGTGCTTAACAACTTTGGCATTATAAAAGACAAAGAGGAATGAGGAAATGAATTAAAGGAAATAATGAGTATCAAGATGAATAATACTGTCCATAAGGACAATTATATTTTGTTTGCAAGAAATTTTGAGGAAGTAGTTGTTAGAGTAACTATTTATTTATGCTTATTAATTAAATCATGTTGATTTAATAAATGAAGTATTCTTTTACTCTATTCTACTTAAGCTTACTCTTAGGTGCATACAATTTATAATTTATATTTATTATAATACACAAACCTAGTTTTCTTTCCCTTTAGGGTTTTGTTCACCTTTAAGGTTGAACTTTTGTACCTTTTGTTTTCATAACTTGGAATACATTTTTGGCTCTCACACTATTGAGATTTTCCAAGCTCTACTTTTTCCTCTTTTGGTTTTTCTTTAGTATAGGTTATTTGCATGCAAGTGTTCTTGGTGATCTATGAAGTTGGTTTACACAACTTCTACATGGTATCAGAGCATCCCTGCTACTTACTAGTTTGAAGAGTTTGAAGCCATGATTTAGAGTCAGGAACCCCAACTTTTTTTAGGGTTTTTTCTTCAATCAGGAGGAAGACATTTTTTGGCTCACTTAGGCTTCAATTCGGGATGCAACTTCCAACAATGTTCTTCATCATGACCCTTCCTGTCACAATGAGTGCAAGAAAGTTTCTCATCCTTCTTGACTGTATCTACCCTCTTTCCTTTCTCTATCTTTGCATTCTTAGAAGATTTCTTTACATCATTATCAAAATTATCAATAAAAGATCCTTTTCCCCTTGACTCTAAGTGTATAGCTTGAATAGACACTTCATCCAAATTAGAAGGGTTCAATACCAAAATAGAATGCCTAAGGTAGGAATGAAGACCTCCTATGTACTTCAACAAAGTATCTTGGGTGTACAAAGGAACATTCAAAGCAATAACCCTTTTCCTAAATTCATGGGTGTCCTCTTGGATAGTTTGACCTTTCCCTTGCCTAAAAATTTGCCGATCCATCATTAACTATTGCATATATCCTAGTGGATAAAACTGCTTCTTAAGAGCATTAACAAAATCTGCCCAAGTTAAATTGAGTCTACCATGTGGTGAAACTTCTTCCTTAGTCTTACTCTCCCACCAAGTTAAAGCTATACCTCCTAACTGAAGAGTAGCTAATTAGATCCTATCAACATCATCTTATAGGTTCTGGACTCTATAGTAGACTTCTACTTGCTGAATCCAATCATCCAATTTTTTAGCATTAAGTTCACCACAATACTTAGGCAAGTCAAATTTTACATCCAATTTGATCTTAGGCTTATTAACTTGCTTAGACTGCTTTGACGTATAAGTAAACAAAGAAGATGAAGAAGATGATGAAGATGGGGATGGAGGTTCAGGAGGGTCACTACCACCTCCTACTCCTTTGGCTTTGTCATTCTTTAATGAGGATTTTTCTTCTTCCTTCTTCTTAGCCTTATTTTCCTTTCTCAATTGTCATTCGTGTCTCTCTTGGAGAAGAATCTCCACCTTAGCCTTCATCTCGAGGAATGCCCTTCCAAATTCCATCTCACTGATCTCATTAGGAACCTCCATTCCAAAAATAGACATTTTGGAAATGTCCTACGCTTCCCGATCTCAAGATTAAATTCTTCAAGCTTGCCTTCACCCTTCTAAATCCTAAATCTTGTTAGCATTCAAGAAAACAACTGCAATAATAGTCAACTGGGCTTTGATACCACTTGATTTTATGAATGGATCTAGACTATTTGCAATATTGAATGTTTAAATAAAATCAAATTAGTAGAAGTCTTAATGCATTTAACATAAATGAAATTAAGCATCACAAACTCAAAAGCTTGAGGTGAAATAAATAGAATTGAGAGAGAGAAGAAGATAGAAAGTGCAAACAAAGTTTGATTTCAGAGTTCACCACAAACGTGACTACATCTTCAGGTCGGCTCCAATAGAATATGATCGATCTGATTAATCTCCAGAAATCAATTACAATTATGCACCATGAAGACCATTCCTTCTAGCACTTCGATAGCATAGCAATACTCTGAAGTATGAAAATGGATCTCATGATATCTTAGAAAAATCTCCCTAATCCTTCAAAACTTCACCAAGAGTAATTTCTCTCCAAATCTACCTTCAAGAATTACAATAATTCTCCAACTTTGATTGCCTTCAAAATGACATCCTACCCCCCTTTTTATACAAAATAATTTGCGTAAATTGGTTCAAAACCAATTAATCCATAATTAGACATTTAAACCATAAGAAACCTATGAATAACCCCTTTTCCATTTTTATGTTTTGGCATTAAATTCATCTTTGGGGTTAGTTATTAATAGAATAACAAATAATTCCTATTTAAGAAGTGGGCGGTTTGTTTGTTTCAAAAGTTAAATAGAAGCTCCGCCACATGCTTTTCAAGTCCAACGCGTGGTGCAGTTGTAGTTATTATTTTGCCATACCTACAAGGTCATGGGTTCAAACCTCATCAAGTTCTTTGTCGAAATCCATTGGTTAAATAGAAAATTTGTTACAAAGTTCTTAAATTCTCCACGTGGTCTAGTGGCAAGGAGGGAAAGTAGAGAATGAGAAGTTGAGGGTTCAAACCTCTTCAACAAATTTTTAAACCACAAAATTCGAGCTTGAGTTGCCATGTGGCACTATTTTATTCACTCATATTTTTGATATGTGTCATCACCTGAGCTGTTGATATCATGATGACATCATCACTATTACATTTTGCCTCCAAAATTCAAACAAACATAACTTTTACATATGAAGTCCATTTTTGACGAAACGAATGTCGATGGAAAGCTTGTGATGAGATCTTCATTTTAAAATCCATTGTTGACCACTTTCAAGATGGTCCAATTTTGCCCCTTATCTAGCCCTTTGGTCTACCTATTGACCAAAACTTTTACCGAGTGTAACTTCTATGTTTAGACTCCATTTTTGTCTATTCAAGTTGCATAGGAATCAGGATGAAGAGATCTTTTTGATGGTGCAAAAATCTAGAGATTTGAAGACACTTCAATTTTCACTAAAAGTATCCACTAGATCAAATAGATATATTAAAAGTTGTTTTTATAATTATATATATAATTTAGGTTAATTTTAAAATAAAAAAATTCAAAAAAATAAATAAATTCAAAAAAAATAAATAAATAAATAAAAAAATTAATAGTCATGTTTTCTTTTCTCTGGCCATAGGCACCCATGAGCGGTGCAATTTCTTCCATAGCCCCTACTCCCTCAGCTCTCCCTCTTCCTCTAGTGGTTCCCCCTTCCTTTGCCACTAGTGCCCATCCCTCCTGAAACTTCGCCTGCAACCGTAGCCACCTCCCTGCACTTGCCTCCCGCGGGTGCCGCTACCCTGCGACCTCCCACGAGTGCCACCTCCTCTCACTACCACGGTCATCACTTCCCTACCCCCACCTCTGCCATCTCCACCACCTCCTAGCTATGGATCCCAAAACCACCTCCTCTCCTCTTTACCCATGCTAATGCTCTGCTAACCCTCATCTTCTGCTGTACAATGCTCCACCGCTGCCCGCAACCCCTTTACCACCACCTCCACCCGACACCCTGCCCAAACCCTCCACCACACGCTGCCACCACTGATCCCTTTGCTCTACTCTAAAAAAAACCTCCCCTAAACCCACCATGCGGCTCCATCACTATGTACATCTTACGGCCTGACACTCGTCCCTGCCACTACATTCTCGCAGCTTTCTGCTACTCCTCTCTGCCACAATCGGTGTCTTCCTTTGCCCCATCGTTGCCTCTGACTCACTACTTCTCTACTTGTGGCAGCCCCTCTGCAACCAAACCCTCCCTCCACTCTCTGCTCACTACTATCCATAGCCATCCCTCTACATCGCTTGCTCAATCTCCACTTCAATCAGCCGCAACCCTCGCCTCCACCGGCTCTGCAAACATGCTGCCTCTGCTCCCTCACTAAACCCCTAGCTCCTCCGCTCGATCCAAACCCTCCCCTCTGCCCACTCAAAAACCAATACCATATTTGAAATATCATTTTTATTTTTTTTAAAAAAATAGACTTTCTTTTTTTTAAACGAGACATATATTTTATTTTCCATTTTCTTTTTCTTTTTTTCAAAAAACATCAAAAAACAAAAAAAAATTTCTTGACGTGGCTCTAACTCTCAAATTTTTTCTTGCAGGTCACTGATATCAGCACTGCATCAACATTCCATGCCCTTCTAAGCTATAAGGAGTAACCTTCCCTTTTTTGCTCATAACTTGAGCATACAGACTCCATTTTCGAAAAATGAAATATTGCCAAAAAGCTGATTTTGAGCCCGTTGTCATGGTGCTAGTTTCATGAGATTTTGATGCTATTTAGATCTTTGTTTTCTCTATCAAAGACCAAATTTTGTGCTAACCTTTTCATTGTAGGGTTGTTTCATGTTTGTTCTACATTTTTGCTACCCTAACTTGTGGTTTTGCAGGGATATTTTCTCACTAACCATATTGCTTGCAGGTTTTTGCCTTAATTTTATTTTGGAATGAACTTGTGTGGTTAAACATTCATCTTTGAATGCATGGTTAAATGCTAAAACAATCAAATTCAATCTTGAATGCCTTAAGGGAATGGACATGTATGCTTAGGTTAGCAAACATTTAGAATTGGTGCATAAAACAAACTAAAACAATCTTGAATGACTTAAGGAAATTGATTTCATTTCCAACAATTTTGCTTATGCACACACTCGATTTACTTTCTTGTTGATGAATCCACATTTTCATTTACGTTGGCAATATTTCAAGTTGGAAAGAACATTGTATGGTTTAATCACATGTGTCTTCAACATAGATTAGAAAACCTAAAGTTTCATTGGGAACGAATGCGTATTTTTTGAACCTTGAGGCCACTTACGTATTCTCTCCCCTCGCGCATTCAGGTGATCTTGGGTGCACAAGAAATAAGTGGTCTTGTTTTTCTTTTTTTAGGAGGTCTGCTTGGGGATTTCATCACCCCTTGGGATGACCTCAAATCCTATGTTCTGGTGGAGTATAAAAATTGGGAGGTGAATTGAAAGACACCTCTTTTGGAAGAAAAATATTGTCACTCTTGGCTAAGCCCCAAAGAACTTTATACCTTTGGGAAGTGAAGGAGGAGATTTTAGTTCCTGTCTCCCCCCAGCTATGTGGTAGTATTTCTTTCATCTACAAATTTGGGCCTCACATACCTTGCGTATATCAAGGATGCCCTCTAGTTGATCCTTGTACATCCTAGTTGCAACCTCATAGGATTGTTGGTGTGTTTGATGTGCTTGGGTGTTCAAAGACCTCCCCATTTGAAGGGGACAAACACCATCTAAACCTGCCTTTGTATATAATTCATTGTTTGATTTTGCATCTCAAAATTGAAAAACCCAAAAACATTATAAAATGAAAAAATCCAAAAACATTGTAAAACATAAAAATCCAAAAAATCATAAAACTTCAAATATTCAAAAAAATAAAAAAACTTCAAAAATAACAAAAACAAGTTTTGGTTTAGGTCCTCTTAGTCAAGTTGTCCACATCACTTCCACGTCACTTCTTCTTTCCATCACCCTCATCCATCTCTTGTCTTCATCATTACCATTCCTCCACATCTTAATCATCTCCATTCATCCAAATCACTTCCTCGTCATTCCACCTCATCCATAATCTTCATCCTAGTCATGCTTCATCATCATCCACATCCATTTTCCTCTGCCAATCTCATAATGCATTCTTAATTCAATCCTCCACATCATCATCCTTCTAATCCAATCCCTTATCAAATCCATTCCTTTCAAATCAATTCTTAATTCAATCCATTTACATCTTCATCCATAATCAATCTTTCTAATCTCATTCATTCAAGCCTTCTTCTAATTTAACTTCACCAAATCTTCTACTTTGGACATAGGAGCATTTTCATCAACATTGGACTTTCATTCAAGTCCCACATTCACTTATTGGCAATATCATAGGGTTTTTTATCAAATCAAATCAAACCCTCATCAACATCAATATCAATATCAAATCAAATTCAACAACTCAATATCAAGTGCAATCCAATCCAAATGAAATCAACACAAAGTCCAAATTTCTCCTAGTCCCAAGTTCATTTTCCATCCATCATTGAATCTTTCATCACTCTTCATCTAACATCTATGGATCTGAATTTGCTTAATCAAATGGTTGACGATCTTCACTGATAATATGGAGTTATACTTCCTATTCAACCCACATATCAAATCCATCCTCAAAACTTCATATCCAACTCTCATCCATCTCATGTTCATTATTCTTCTACTTTCGACAAGGGAAATCCACCTCATTATCCTTCAACTCCATACAATTCCATTCCTAGCCCACACACTTCCTCAAACACATGTGCCCTTGCCATGGAAATGGAAAAATTAAAGAATTATCTCTTAGCAAGTCAACAAAAGGAGTTTTCTTTCCATGCCATGTGTCCTCTTCCTCCATGTTTTGAAGACCATAGTCCTCATGTCCCATCCAACCCCAACCCTCCATGCAATCCCCTACCCATAGTTCCACCTTCACATGATCCTAATCCTCCAAAATCCACATCCTCCCCACCTTGTAAGGGGTATTTTTCATCATTCTTGGCTAAGAGTAAAATAAAAAATGAAGTGAGCCAATTACCCAAAGTCATACCCCTAGTTCCATCTCAAGACCTTCCTCCAAAGCATGACATTATAGATTCCTCTCTAGATCTGAGCATTTCTTCATCCCATCGTTCCCCTATCCTTCACGATCCATTTATCCCTCTTAGTCCATCTCATGACCCCCTTCCCAATCAAGATCAAGACATTCCATGTAACATGCACATTACTAATTCCACTCCATCTCAAGAGTTTTCATCCATAGATCCTCCACTTCATACAAAAGTTCCTTCCACTCCATCCACTAGCTCTCCTACATGTCAAGATCAAATCACCCTATCTCATGGCTCCATTGCGTCCACTCTATTCAATTATCCTATTCCATCTCATGATCCACTTGTTCCACTACACAATCCTCTTGTAAGTAAAGATCAAAGCAACCCTTCATCCATCTTTCATGATCCCACTGCATCTTGAGATTCTATTATCCCTCATAATCCTCCACATGATCCTATCATACCTATCCAATCCACTCATGAACCCCATATACCTAGACTCGCATCTTGTATTAAAAATGATAAATATCCCATTAACAAAATAATGTCTCGAGATCTTGGTATGCTTTCCACTCCTTCCAAATCCAAGATTCCTCCATCCAAACCTAAAGCTTTCCATCATTCATCTTCCAAATCCATTTTGGGACCTTATATCCATCTTCCAGTCCTTCCTCACTTCCATCCATTCTAGGTCCTTATGTTCCATAGCCAAACCCTTCATCCCTTCCTTCCATTTTGGGTCCTTACGCATCCACCATATCCATGTTTTCCCTTTCATCCCCTCATGGTCCTAGTAAAGATCAACAAAGGCACACATCATTGAATTCCTTCCAACATTCACCATCCATAAGCTCTCCATCCCATTTACCTTCATACACCCCTACCATGGCCAATGGAAGCACATTGGATGCTAAAGAAAAAAGGAATAAAGCCAAAAATCCACAAAAATCCAAGGATCAACATGTCACCTCTAAAAGACATGTCCAAGAAAAGAAAAATCTGATCCAAAATAGCACTCAAAGGCCACAAAGGCTGAAAATACAAAATGCAAAAATTTTGTGAATACCAAAGCTACTTAATGTAGCAATGAATCTCAAAGAAAGATTCAAAATGACATCCAATTTTGCTAATCTAAAGGCTTCCCTCATTCCTAAACCATCTTTCCATTTTCCAAATCCGTTTTGGGTCCTTATATACCCAAATCCACCATTCCAAATCCGTCATCTCCTTCATCCATTTTGGGTCCCTATACCCCAAAATCTACACTTACATATCCTCCACAATTTCCTCCTTTCCATCACCCTTTAAGGTGTGTGTCAATGATGATCTTTCCGCCTCCTTCATCCACTCATTCACAAGTCTTCCAACCTAGAATCCATCAACCATGTCTTCCTCCCACCCACTCCACCCTCTTAATCCAAACCTTTTCATAAGTCATTGTCCTCTATTCCCCAATCCACTTCATCCTTCCTTCCATTATCCTACCAACATCTATGAGAAAATAATAAAAATTCCTTGAAAATAGAAAAAAAGAAGAAGAAGGAAAAGATATCAAGGGATCCCATCCATATAAATAGATGCTTGAGTCCTCCCTTCACTCTCCTATCATGTATCCATTGCCTTCCAATTCCACTTGTCCATCCATTCACTTTTCCTCTTCCACTTGCACTCTACACTGGGGGCAAGCTCCAACCATACTACACTTCCATACATACCTTCCATGCTTTCATCTACCGTTCATTATCCCTTTCTGTCTTTGATCTTGACTTTCACTTTCCTTTCATTCATCCATATGCACTTTCTATTTCCCTTTCTTTTTACCCATACATTTTCGTACATACTTCCATAATCCTTCCATACATTTGATCTTGACATACTATCCAGATCTGGCATCCCATAATTCTTGTCATGTTCATTTCATCCATTTTCCATCCATTATCCTATATGCTTACATCTCCCTTTCATATGTCCTTGATCTTGGTTATTCCTACTGTTCCTCCATTTCATATCCCACATGTCATCCATACTCTTCATATCATTATCCCTTTTCCATCCCTCCCTCCCATATCCCATATTCATTCTGCTTGCATTCCCATGCTCATGATCACTATTGGAGGCACAATAGAAAAATGTTCATAAATGCTTTGGAAAAACACATGCCTCTCTTCCTCCACACGCTAGGCTTTGTACCACCTTTCCATTTTCATGCATCCTTTCCCACCATATCTGCTTCCATTTTCTTATCCTTGGTATGGTGCATATGGACTCCTTTGAAACATTATCCTTGGCTCTACATTTTTTGTTCCCATATCATTTGGCCCCTTATATCCTTTCACTAGTCCTTTCATCCACCAACTTTCATTGCTTTTCCTCCATTTACATTGCTTTGGCTCTCCCTTGTCATTGGTCTCAATTCATTTCTATCCATTCTATTCATTGTATCCCACCTTCATTCAATCTAATTCTTCCAACTCACTTCATTCAAATTCATTTATCCTCCAATTCAATCAATTTTCCCTTCTTCTAATCCTTTTCACATCCAATTGATTCGACTCTAATCATTTTTCATCCTATCAACATCATTCTTCCAATCTTACCCACGTTCATTCTTCTATCCACTATAAAATTAAAAATAAATAAATAAAATCTCACTATGCAATCAATACTAATCCAATCAATCCAATCTTGCAATCTTGTACATCAATCCTTAATCAATTCATCAATTTTACTCAATCAGTTGATAATCCATTAACCATATTCAACATTATCATGGGATGAATCCTTCCCAATCCTTGGATGTGCATTATGCCTATCATTAGCTTTGACATCCTTAATCAATCATCATCAATCAATCCATTCATGGGTTTTCAGCTTGACTAGGGGCCAAATGTTGGTTTTCTTTTGGTTTTTTGTGCATGATTGCTTGTTACTGGTCTACATTAGTATTTTTTTCATTTATCATGGTCTTTGCATCCTATTGACCCAGGAATCATGGTCTTCCATATCATGGTTTCACAAGGCATATAGTTGTATTAGACCTTTGTTTTCATGTACTTGACACATTGTCATCTTGGTTCCTCATACCTTGGTGCATAGTGTTGAGTACAATATCAAAATTAGGTTGTTCACATCATTGCAGCATAACTTTTCCCCTCCCTTCCATCTTCCTATCCATTTCGAGAGAACATCCATGTTCTCCTAACCCGCATGTCCTCTTGAGGGGGCATACCCTTCCACCCTTGTCATCCTTCCTCATCCTTCCATGATTGGGGCATCATGCTACTAGTCTTATCCTTTCATCCACTATGTTTTATTCTTCTTTGATATAACATTACTAATTCTATATCAAAGAGGGCCAAAATGTAGACACCTAAAATTTTCCAAATCCCTATTTCATGACCAATTAAATAAATATCTTATTATTTATTTAATTACCTTACCATTTAATTAAATAAATTTAGATTTATTTAATTATATTCCCCTTTCTTTGATTTAAATAAACTAAGGTTTATTTATATCCAAACCTATTCCCCTTGCATGCTAACCCATCTCCTTTAATTAAGTACTTCATTTACTTAATTAATCCTTGCCTAATCCCCCTTGAAATTAAATATTACATTTAATCCTATTTGAGCACATGGCTCCTACTTTTAACCCTCACCTAACCTCACTATCCTACCTAACCCATCATGCTAAACCTACCCACTTCCTTAATCACACTTTCTTTTCCTAATCACCTTGCTAATCACCTTTTAATCCTAAGTGTGTGCTCACACATGTGTGAGGGATGTTCACACTTTCCTCATCCCTCATCTTTTCCATGCCTCTTGTACACTTGTCCTCTTGCATGAGAGTCAAGGTATCTCACACACATGTGAGAAGCCATGCTTCTCACACCTCTTGCACACTTGTCCCCTTGCATGAGAGTCAAGTTGTCTCACACATGGGTGAGAATCCATGCTTCTCACACCTCATTGATCATGTCACCATCAAAGGTTGCTCACACATGTGTGAGCATTTTACCCCTTTTGAATGGTCAAAACCTTAGTCCACTTGGAGTCTACTTCGCCTGCACCTCATGGACACCTAATCGATCCTGAGAGATCCTAGCCTTTCATCTTGCCTTTAATATTAGCCATCCATTGCATCCATTTTCCTATAAATGGAGAGCCCTCTCCTCATTTCCACAAGCACCATCTACCTCATTGTTATGCTACTGAATTTGTGTGCAACCACATCCCATAATGTGAAATCATCTACACTTGATGATTTTGTGAGGTTTGCATTGGTGTTATTTTCAATAGTTTATACTCTTTTGATTTCATGTTATTTTTATTTCCATGTTCTCTTTCATATTTTGAGGTTTGCATAATCATGTAGGAATATGCATTAGTTGCTTAGTGTTATTCTGTTGATTACATTTTTATGCAATACACCTAAAACTTAAAGGAAAATGGGAAAGTAAGCTATTGGAAGATAGAAAGTTACCATTGAGCCAATGGGATAGTAAAAAGAACCTTAGATATCTGTTGAACCTCCACATTTACTATTTCAATGGATCTCTTCTTCAATTCATTCGTGTTTCACAAATTCTAAAGATCAGCACATGTGTCAAGGCTCCCATATATATGGAAACATGAATAGTTGAACAAACTACCACTCTTTCTTTGAACTGCTATTCTATTATTTGTGCATATCTTTTTCAAAAAGCTAGTATCTATTGCATTAGCTATTCCTTCTACTTTCTTAGTTCAAATCTCATTCTCAACATAATGGCAACTAGATCTTCGGGTTTCAATAGGTTGAATAGAATCAAATCTTAGTTGCAGAATTTCACAGATACCTCTCTCTATTTCTACGACATAGTAAATTTTGAGTGGATTCATCCCATCAGTGAGAAGCTCTAAGGATGTGGGTTGGTCAAGGCAGCTAGTTTTTTTATTAGAGTTTAGGCCTCAGATTTGATCTACAAATGTATACACTATTACAACCTAGAGACAAGGCAAATTGTACTATTGGATAACACCATATTGATTTCAATAGATGAGAAAACTATGGCGAATTTCCTTTAGATACCAAAATGAGAGGAATTCTTAGATTTGACCTTTGAAGAGCTATTTTTGAGTTCTCCATGAAGAGGATGATATGGAGGAAAGAGATCATGTAGACATGGTTTTGAAAACCAAGGAGTGCCAAGAGTAAGGTTCTTAAGACCTTGTTTGGGACCAACCTCAAACTAGAGATCATTGATATCTTGGTCCTCCTACATAGATTGAAAGGTGAGGTAGAATCTTTAAATTTCATTGAGAAATATTTCTTTTTAGTACAAGTCATATGCTCTCATAACCAATATATTGATTCGGCTCATGAGGTAAGAAAAATTCTATCTAATGCTCTCCATGTTGCAAAGTTTTACAATACATTCTATATGTCTTGTTTCCTCATCTATATGTTGGCTTCCTTACAACTATGGCCAAGCCTCCCAAGAGTGGAAAATTTTCTTGATGATGTGAAATCTTATGAGTTTCATCCATGCTTACAGTTGGAAAATAGTTATGTAGAATATGTGAAAGTTAATGATGCATTCACTATGAGGATTTAAAGGGAGCTACAAGGATTTCTAGAAAGGAGATTCAATCCTGAAGCCATGGCAACCATCTACCCATTTGGGAGTTCTTTCATCCAATTCTCATATTTTCCTTATTTACATATTGCAACTTTCAATGGTTTTCCCTTAAAGCTGCTAAGATATCCTAGTGATATGTGTTAGATTGTGGTGACTAATTAGAAAAGTACTGTACATACTCCATAATTTTGTGGATTTTTTTTTGGTACTATTTTTAGATTCACCATTCGTAGATTTTCCACTAAAGTTATGGCTAATTTATGGCCAACATGTTATAACCCTAAAGCAGTTTAATACTTGTATAAAAGGGTTTAGGGTTGGGTATTTTCATTATGTTGTGATGCAAAATTGCTTCTTGCAATGGTATTGAGTTGTAAGGGATTACAGACTGTAATTAGGTTGTAATCACTTGATTGTAATAAGATTAGACTTGCTATTTGGTGGATGTAGCCCAGGGATTGGGTGAACCACATTAAATCTTGGTGCCTTGTGTTCATTTCTATGTGATCTATTATTTTTCTGTTATTGGTTATATTTGCATGTAGTTTTTATTTATGTCCATGGTTTATCCTAACAATATGATCATGTGACAAGCTACTCAAGTAAACATGTTGAGTGGGAGTCTAAAGAATAAAGGGTATGAGTTTCCAATGAAGGTGGGAGCTTTCAGCTATGAAACCCCTTTAGATGCCAAGAACATGTTATAGGTGTTTGAAATGAAGTATAAATTGGAGTTGTACAAAGTCTTGAGGCCCATGTTCGATCCAAATAGATACACAAGGGATGTGTTAAAAATTAGAAGGGTGATCAAGCAAATTACTACCATTCAAGACTACTGGGCTAATTTCAAGAATGAGTTCGAGAGCCATGATCATGGCTTTGCCAGACTAACGGATGATCAAGTGAAAATGTACAAAGTCAATATTAATGTGGAAGGAGTAGAAGATTATGGCTAGAACATGTATAGTAGTACTAACCTAACTAAACTAAGAGGCACTCCAATAAGTTTAGACCCTTATGAAGATTCTAATGAAGAGCTAGATGTAATAATGGATTGAATCTATAAAAGTACTGGGAAATGGTTCGAGTGAACCACAACTAGGTGTTAGAGAAAAAAAAACAACTGCTCAAGCTTCCCCAATAGTTATAGCAATTTCCTCCTCCCATGGTGGCACATCTAGTGAAAAATTGGCCATTTCCCAAGGGCCAACACAACCATCAGATGGAGGTGATTAGCCTCTGAACAAAAGTATTCCCTTAACTAAGACTTATCAAGATAGCTCCTTTCTAGTGATCAAAACTCCATTAGAAGTTAATAAGAAGAAGGTTGAGGAATTAAAGGATGGTGCAGTCACTCTTTCCCTCTCACCTCATAGCAGCCCAATCCCATCTATAAGTGTTGCACTACTCCTTTTGAGTAGTCCCCAAGTGCAAGTAGTAGATCTTAGAGATGGTGGGAGCAATGAGAGTGAGTTGACTGAATCTAATGAGGCAACAAAGAAAACCTCAAATGTAGAGAAAGGCTAGGATTCTTCAAAGATCATTTCATAGGCCTAAAAAATCCTTTCTCTTTGGCCATGAAAATAATCACCCAGTCAAGAGAAAGCTATTTAGCATAGATGCTCTTGGGACTACTTCCAAGGTGATAAACATAGATTCATGGCTTGAGGACACCTTGGACAAAAAGAAAGAGGAGAGATGGAGTTCCTAATAAGGAGAATTTATCTCTAGCCATCCACTCTAGATCAACACTGAGCAAAGTCAAAAAGTAGAACTTGTCCATCCTTGGGAAAGATCTTGAAATAGGACATCTGACAATGGAAATTTATAAGCCCAATAAGGAAGGAAGAATCAAAGATATGTCGGTGGATGATCTTGCCCTACATTTTGTGGATCTTGGGGAGGTTAGACATGACACCAAGGTTGGCTTTTGGGAGTTAACAAATGGCATAATAGAATGACAACTTGAAAGCCTTAAGTTATCAAAAGTTAGAATGAAGGTAGAAATCCACAAACTTAACAGTTTCATCAAGCAATTGGTTACTCCATTGCAAGCATTTTTGGAATGTCAATTACTAGTGATCCTACTACTACTAATGTCCAAGCACTCATCTCTTAGATCCAAGAAGATAAACACTTAGAGAAAATTGGTAGAGAGTGGAGGGAGAAACTCAAATTAGAGGGACTTGCCATTATATAATAGATTGACAATGCAATATTGAGGCTTGAACTAGAGAAGGATAACATTTCAATGAATTGAGCTACTTTGGTAGTAGAGAAAGTCAAAAGTCAAGATTGTGTTTATTTACTAAAGAAAATTATCCATATGAAAACTAAGGAGGATGTGGAAGCAAAGATCTTTCCTAAGGGAGATGAGCCTCTATTTGAGTGGCTTCAAAGTATGCAATTCATGTTTGAGATGATCATGGCAACGGAGGAAGGACTTAAAGAAATAGAAGCTAAAGTGAAAAAGGATCAAGATAGAGACTATGAACTCCTAAGAGGTCTACATATGAACTCATAGACTAGTGGACAAATAAAGAGAATTATTGGAGTAGTCATCATGCAAATGAACTTCTCCAATTACATAGATAGTTTGACAGGGATATCTTTTGGTCACTAGAACAGAGTTTCTAAGCTCCAAAAACTTGGTAGGTGTGTACATGTCGCCATGTAGGAAATACAAAATTGGTTAAATATTGTCAAAGATTTAGCTAGAGAGAATTTTAAATGACTCTTAAGACATACTAATGTACATGTTCATAGGCATGAGGAATTGATTCCAATCATTGTTGTCAACAAGGCATATAGGGAAAAATCAAAAAAGGGAAAGAAGGAAAAGTGATTCATATTCTACCCCTTTCATATTCTGATGTAATGATTGTAATAGAAAAATTGGCTGCTTGCCATTTTTCATTTCTAAGGAGATGAACTGATTCGAGTTCATTTTGTAAAAGTCATCTTGGAATCCTATATGTACTAGATTGAAAAATTAATAAAAGGTCCACTAATTTTTGATGTGAAATACTTGATGTTGTAGAGATAGTTGAATGGTATTTTCATTAATTATTGTCTATTCCATTCTATTTTGTGTTAATTTTTTGTTTTCTCTTTCATTTGAATTAAATCAAGGAATGAATAGAGCTTCACTCTCCTATTTTAAGGTAGAAAAGTAAAGATGATAGTATTGTTATTATAGGTTCAAGAGAAATCCCTTTGTGTTTTCTTTCAAGTTAGTCTTTTAGTCTCTCTAGTTAGGTGCCTACTAATTTCAATTTAGTTTTAGCTAGCATACATTATCAAATTTTTATGCATAGTGGGTTCATAAGATGTGTAAATTCATAAGCTTAGTTAATCTTAAAATGTCAACTCTTGCCTAAGTTAGTTCCTATTTAGGCCTAGCTTTATTTTCCTTTTTTGTTCTTGGGTTAAGAACACACCCCATCTTAGATTTAGAAACTAATATAATTAATTGAAAATTACTATGCAATAGGGAGCTATGCATAAGAATTTAGAGGAAATTTAGTCATTTCAAAACACCTTTCAAATTGTTGTAACTAGATGTTATTCACAAATTTGGACATTTAAGAGTTAAATCAAAAGAAATTTTTTTTTACCAATAGAGGAGAATTAAAGTTATTTTGAAAATAAATATTCCTCTGACATAAAAAAAATGCACTCCTCATGTGCAGACAAAAATGTATTTTCTTTTATTTTTAAAATAGGAAAATGTCTTTTATGTCCACACATAGGAACAAAGGGACTTTGTAGGTTCTATTTTATCGAAAGGGGACAAATTCTTTCAATTAAATAAAATACTTAAGATAATGTAGTCAAACCATAGGTTATAAGAGAATAGATAATAAAGTGATGATTTGATCAAAGACAAGTGATAGATAAACTATGAAAAAATGGTAGAAAGGGGCTCATAGTCTAGAGGACCATTTTATGGTGATTACATAGTTGCTTGCTAAACTAAATATTTCACTAGTATTTAATATTATAGATATGAAATAATATCATGAAAGAGGTAATCGAGATGAAGTCACAGAGGCGTAGTTAAGTATTCTAGCAACTACTTCAACTAAAAAGGAGATTGAAGAGATATTGGATAAGTATTGGCAAAACTATAGGGAACATAACATATAGAGAGTATCTAGTCAAATAGAAAGGTATGCTAGTAGAAGATTAACAAGAGAGGAGGTTGACCATATTGGTTTTCCTCTGAACACCTAAGATGTGATGGGGTCAATTATCTAATGTAGGAGCATTTTGGGTGTAAGAGAAATCTCACATCAGCCAAAAAAAAAATTATTTCTATTTATTGAATAAAGGTTGTCTCAGTGTAGAGTTGTTGTTTGTGGAGGATTGATACTTAGTATGTCAGTCATACAATCTTGGAATATCCTAATTTGAGAGGTGGATGTTCATCTTGGAAATATCATCCTATCAGTTGAGAGGAGCATTCTAGGTGTAAGAGAAATTTCACATCACCAAAAGAAAAATCCTTTTTGTTTCTTGAATAAGGGTTGCCATAGTCTAGAGTTGTTGTTTGTGGAGGATTGATACTTAGTAAGCCATTCATACAAGCTTGAAATGTCCTAATTTGAGAGGTGGAAGGTCATCTTGGAAATATCATCCTGTCAATTGAGGCTCATTTCCATATCAGGAGTATTTCTAAAGTCATTGTAGATTTTTGGTGTGCAATTTTGGTACAAAATCTCTAGGCTTAGTTTTGAAGGCCTTAGAGGCTCCATATGGGCCCAATTTACATTTACATTACTCATCTAAATCTAGACACTTAAAATCATCCCAAACAAGTTATATTAATTTATTTAATATTTCCTATGACATTATAATTGATTATTTATTAAATTATTAATTTTATCATATTTTTCTACTTATTTAATTAATTTATTTAATTAAATGGGTTCACTTTCCTAACAAATTTTAATTTAGTTTAAATGCTTCCCTCTAAATGAATTAAATTTACCAAATGCATAGTGCTCCTTAAATCCCCTTTACATAAATTCTATTTATTTAAATTCCCTCCACTTTATTAAATTCTATAAACCCTATTTAATTTAATCCTACATCCTACCTAAAGGCTAACATACCAACCAACACTCTCATGCTTCTAAGCCTATCCACTTGTTAATCCCACTTATTTATTCTAAGTACCCTTTTTAGTCCCTTAGTGTTTGGTCACACATGTATGAGAAACTCAATCCCAAGGAGCCCCCCTTTCATTAACTTCTCAAAAATGTTAAAAACCTTTCAAATCTAATGATTAATGATGAGTATTAGCTGATTCCAATTTTGAAACACTTGAATCCTCTTTCTCAATTCACCTTCGTGCTCTTTGTGCACTCTAAAAACTTTGGTAAGTGAAAAAGAGTTAAAAATTGACTATATAACCCTTCATATTCGATAATAAATGCTTGGTGCTTATACAACTATAAGCCCAAATATCATAGGACTTTCAACATGCTTGATCAACAGTATGAGCTTGACACTTAATACCATCTCTCCATAACTTGGCAATAACCACTATTCCTTTCCTTTCTTGACAACAACAATAATGTCTTCCATGCTCAACACCAACATAGAAAACACAAAACTATAGATTTCTTCCAGGTTCTAACCAATACATTACATCTTAATTAATGCATATATAATCTTTTCAGATCTTAGATTCTTGGAACTGATGTATAGTATAACTTTTGAAATATTAGTCCCACACATACCTCTTGATTGCCTAGTTGGGGGTGATGTGATCACCTGATCCATTAGATGAAGTGACCTTGTCTAATCTTGATGTGTTGTAATCTTCCTTCTTCTTCCATGTCTTGTTCATCTACACTTTTACCTTCTCTACATTGACCTTTTCTTTGCCTTTACTATTTCCATTACTCAACATTGGTGACCTAGTCAAAAAATTTCTGTTGACATGATCAGTCTTGAGACAACTAAATCATGTAGTCTCAATCAAGCATCTATTGCAATTGCTTCTTAAATGTGTTCTAATGAAATTCTCAGGAACATGTCCATATTCTTGACAATAGTGACAACTATACCTTTTATTATAATCCCAATCATAGGATTTTCCATTTTGTTGTACCTTTGTCTACTTGTTTGATGTCTAATTGACATTAGATCTGCATTCATATGCTTTATGTCCATACTTCTAACAATTGTGACAATATCTTTCAAATATTTGAGTGCTCATGGTTTTGGTCCTGCATTCATGTGCCTAATGTACATGCTTATTACACTTATGACAATAACCCTTGAATTTTTTTCTTAGGGTTCTGATTTACTTATTACGATAACCCTTGAATTTTTGCTTAGGGTTATGATTTGCATTGTTTCTCCTACAATTATTTGTTGTATGACCTAGCTTTCCACAATTACGACAAGTGGGTTTGTAGTTCTTACTTTTTTTGTTTCTTTTCTCACCACTTTTAGATGATTCTCCTTCCTCAATATTAGTGTATCCCAATCCAATAGTATCATTGTTATGTCTTGGAGATCTCATGATTTTCTCAAAGTATTTGATGGCTTCACTGGGTTTTTTGAAACTTTCATCGAATTCCTTTTCTACTCTCAGTTTATTCCTTAGTTGATCATTTTGTAATTTCAGGGTTGTGATCTCAATGTCCTTTCCATTCAATTCATGGTTTGCAAGAATTAATTGATTCATTATATCTAGTTACATGTTAGCAAGATTTTGTACGTCTAATGTCTTCTCTTCTAGCCTATTGGTTAGTGTTTTTTTGTCATCTTCAATCATGACTTGGTCTTCCTCAAATTTATTTTTCTATTTGATCACCTTACATAGTAATACTGATTAGACTTCTTGTTCTATCTTAAGATTTCTAACCTCTTCAGTTGGGGCATTATTCTCTTCCATCATATTTGCAACTACTGCATCAAACTTGCTTGAGTTTCCATCATCAAACAATTTAGTAGTGTCTTCTTCTTAGCAATGAGTTTCATTTATCTAAATAGCCAATTCCTTTCTTCTATGTAAAGAATGTTTTAGTTCATCTCTTGCTTCATTGAGTTGGTGTAGGGCAAGCCATACTTCAATCTTCTACTTCTCAATAGTCTTTCCCAAATTGTAGACTTCCACCTTCAACATATTTCTTCCAAAGTTGTAAAGCTTTCCTTTCTAGAGGACAAAGCTCTGATACCAATTTTTTGAAATAACAATGAGAAAGTAAACTCTGAGATGGGGTGGGTGGGGGGGGAGGGCGTGAATCAACACTTCAAAACTTTAACCATGAAACATTCACCACCCATCCATCTCACAATTTAGCATGTAAGATGAAATAACTAACTACATATGTTCATCCATAGCATGAAACACATAACACATGACATAGAAATTTGTTACCTAGAAACCCTCCAATGAGAAGGTAAAATTGGGGTAGGGATTACACCCATAAATCTTCACTACTACAGCTGTAAAGTGTAGCCAATTATGGTTACAATAAGTTTGACCATAAAATATGATCTACCCTATGAGGGATATATCCTATTAAAGGCTTACAAAAACTATTAGGTCTCACCTTATTAAAGGATTTCAACAGCTTACTAAAAGTGTGCCTTGTTAGAGGACTTAAACTTACAATAAAGAAAGCACTCATTTAAGAGATTTACACAAGTCTATTGAGACTACTCTATAAGGAGATTTACTCTACATCACCTTGAAAATGATTTAACACCATGATCCTTCAGTTAGCACTTTTTTGCTAGATGTTAGATCTTCTCTTTCTTGATGAATCCTTGATCATTCTGATCAGATATGTCTCCTTTGTCCTCTCTCTACTTTCCTCTATTCTCTTTAATTGATTCTACAATTCAAATCATTGTCACAACCTTTGTAGCCACCATGATTTCTCTCTCTACACTTCACATTCATCTCCTTCCATGCATTACAAACTCCTTAGGTTTTTCCTCCTTAAGTAAATATAGCTAGACTAAGGTTAGGTAAGAATCAATGATCAAGGTTAATCTATATTTCTTCTTAAAGAATCCCTTAATTTGATTGGTTTCATGTACTGCATAGGGATTCATAATATACCTCCATAAATATCTTCTAAAATCATAAAACAATTGTTAATTCAGCCCAAAAATGGTTTACATAGAAGTTTGTGCCATTATAAATAGCTATGTGCAAAACTGTTCATTCGACATCTGAAGGTTCTGATGCTTGGCCATCACTACATTCTCAATGTTGTAACTTGGCTTCTAAATGGCTTGACATACACTATTTACTCAGCTCTTGAATCACTTGGCATGTATAGTCGTGTCAGCTCATGAGTGACTTGACACATACTATCTGCTCAACATGTATTGTCTGACAATTGATGTTTGACATGCTTTGATCACTCAGCTTGTACCAGTTGCTCATCTCAATCTGATCACTTGGCTTGTACTAAAATATTAATAGATAATGACTAAGTGTTTTGTCACTACCTTGTCAAAACTAATTTTAGATTAACACAAACCATTCAAATAAGAAAAAAATCTTGTTGTTTAAAAATTCTATAGTTCTCAAAAGTTCAATTTTTTTTCCATAGGTGCACTATTTTGAGGAGGTGTGCTTCTTCAGAGGTGCACTTTTTCTAGAATTGATGCATAGTGGAAGATCTTGATCCACCATCTCTATTTCAGTAAGCTTTTTTGTCTTCACCTAATGCCCATGAGTTCCTAGAACTCATTCATTTTTGCAAGCCTTGAAGTGATAAAGGATTACCAAGAATTCTACCACTTCCATTCCAAATTTCATCATCTCCATCTCCACCTCTGAACCAACCTTCACCTATTGTTCCACCAAATTCTCCACTGATGGCCTTCTTTGCTAACACAATAGATTCACTAATTAACTTGCAAGGTGCACTCAATGACCTTCCCAAGAATCCTAAGAAATTATGCCCAAGGTTCATCTACAAAGAAACATGAATAGTTAAGGACCATATCAAGATATTCAAAGAAATATGTAATTGGAAACAAATTAAAGAAGAGAATGTGGTCCTCCATTTATTTCCATACTCATTGGGAGAAGTTGCCTTTAACTAGTACGTGAATTTGCCACTAGGATATATCTAGAATTGGGTTGCCTTTGAAAATTTATTCCTAGAACAATTTAAAACATTCATTAACCTACTTGTTATACATGATTAGTTCATATCAATAAAGAAGGATCCATCAAAAACCATTTCACATTTCAATCATCACTTTCATTTGGCCTACTGTAAGTTGGAAACACTTTACACCATACCAGTTGAAGCCACAATCCAAATTTATTTAAATGATATGGACCATCCTAGGACTATTTTCCTGAGAAGATTTCCTACTATAGACATCAACACATTAGACACATTTTTCTCAAAATTAGTTACCTTTACTAAACAAGCCAATCCTAATGGAGGAGGATTGATGGTTCCAACCCAAGCTTCTACAATAGTACCAACATTTCTTGTTGGAGCATAAGTGATGCCTAGTAAATTTATTCCAATGAATCTAATTCCACTACAATAGACACCAACTATGCTAGTTCCAACCATAACTTACCCATAATATGAACCTCCAAAAGCTACTTTCTTTGAGTAGAAGGCAACAACATCTGCTGAAGCAAAAACTAATGTTACATCTAAGATTGGCCAAATGAAGAAGACCATGTCTCAAATTACCAATGAGTTAACCCATTTAAGGATTTTACAAGGGAAAATAAATAACTTTTAGAGAATGTATCTAGACCCCTACAAAAACAACAACTATGGTCAGAATTACAACACGAATTTCAACATAAATAACAATGCAGGGAATAATTTCAATCCTCCAAATCACAATAATTTCCAAACACAAAATTGATAATGCAACACCCATCCAAACAATGGAAGAATCCCTACAGACAACAACAACAATGCTTAGTTTGTAGACATTCATCAATATGATAATAATCAAAATATACCCAATGCTGACCACTCATATTTCAATGGAAATTAATAAGTGAACCAAAATTCACAAGGCAATAAAAATGAGCCCCCTATGTAGTTCAATACTATGATGTTGGAATCTTATGTTTCTCCATAGAATTCAAGGATGGAGAACAAGTTAATGAAGAGTTTACTTTTTCATTCAATCAAAAATAGGATTCTCAACTAGAAGAGATGTTTTCTTTTTGAAATGACAATTAGAATACTTAAAATTTGTGAAACTAAAGGGAACCCATGATTGATGGGATTCCTCCAACTTTGCAACAAATTCCTCCAAATCCAAGGGATAACAACAATCCAATACCTAATAGAGAGCCCTATGTTGGAAAACAAAATCAAAACCAAGGAAATATGCCTATGATACTAAAGAATCTTGCTTGGTCAACTAAAAAGTATAGTGTAGTGGAAGATTTAAAAAGAATGAAGGCCAATATATCCTTGTTTGATATGCTACAAAATTTTCCTAATTATAGGGAAGCACTAATTAAGACTCTTGATCATACAAAGGAAATGCCTAGTGTAGGTCCTCAAAAGACACCATCACAACAAGTCAACACTTCTAAGGCTATGCCAACCATGTATAAAGACAAGGTGGAAGTGGCCCTTTTCTTGCTTAGTATTAGAATATTTGGAAGAAACCTCCACAATTGTCTCATTGATTTGGGAGCTTCTTGTAATGTCATGCCACTTTTCTTAGCTCAAAGGCTGGGATTCACTCTCCAACATACAAATTGAATAGTAATTAAACTCAATAAGACATAAGTGAAAGTTATAGGGGTATTGAAAGATGTTCAAATAAAGCTAACTACACACCCTAGAATTCAAGATGTCATAGATATACATGTGGTAGAAATTATAGAAACATATAGATTGTTGCTAAGTAGAGAATGGAAAAAATTCTTAAGAGGATGGTTCTTAACTAATTTTACTCAACTATGGCTACCTTGGAAGGGATCAAATAATCAGATTAATATCAACATTGAGCAAAAAATGGAGATGATGATCACAAAATAAAATGCACCCAATGAGGTAGCATTTTCCCAAGAAGATTTAGGTTCTTACAATGTGATGACTCTTAACATAACTCCAGCCAAGAAACTAGACAATTTGAATAAAGAATCCATGATCCCTACATCAAAAGAAGAAGTCATGACTCAGTTCATAGACAACATGGTTGCAAAATTACAATGCTTAGTCGAAGAAGCAAACCCAAATTATTTTCTTCTTCTAGGATTTTGTAGGTTGCACAAAGTAAGTCATTCAAAATTGAGTGCTAACATTTCCAAGAGGAAATCACTTGGGTACTGACACAGCTAATACAATTAAAAAATGGTCAAACTTCAAGGGAGATACAAGAAGAAAATTCAAGTTCCACGTACATATATGAAGTTCTAAACAATTTTGAAGAGAAAAAAGATCTTAATGCATCATATAGTGACACCTCTTCAAATGGTAGGGGTTTATCTTGTCCCCCACTAGGGATGATCAAACTACTTAGGAAAGGAAATTTTGGAAAAGGTCAAGGTTGGACCTTAGTAGTTTTTCATCCTAATACAAAATTTGATAAAATTATAGAATTGATTGGGGAGATTCAAGATGAACAAGAGAAATAGACCACCCCTATATCAAAGGTAAACAATGGTGACTCACCAAGCCCACCACATGAAATATTGCAATAGCTCCCAAAGAAAAAATCCTTCAAAGTTCAAGTGAAAGAAAAGCTTCAAATGAATAATCACAAGCCTAGAAAGCCCAAAGAAAAACTAATTTGGACACTTAGGTTTGATGACTCTAAATGAAAATTAAGAGCTGGTTCAGGTATTGGATTAATTAATTCCAAAGATAGATCTTTTTATGTTGAATATAATTTACAACTTAGATGTACTAACAATGTTGCAAAATATGAAGGCTTGATTCATGAACTTCTCTTTGCATTAGAGAAAGATGTCAAAGCTCTCATAATTGAAGGAGATTCTCACTTTGTGATTAGACAGGTTAAATCAATCTTCTCTTGCAATGATAGATGACTACTTGCATACCGCAAAAGATTTTGGGACTTGATGGAAGATTTGGAGGCTTTGAACATAAGGTTCATTCTGAGAAACAAGAACATGGTATCCAATGCCCTCGCCAGTTTAGAAAGTCCATTGCAACTCATTGAAAGAAAAAAACTAAAGAGGTTTTCAATTGAATTAGTTTTTGCCCCATCTATTCTAGATAATATCACTAACTTCTAAGTTTTCCAAGATGCCAACATATTCTTGAGTTCATTATGTGCAACAGTCTTTTCAAAGGACAAGAGATTTGTGATACTTTTGATGATAAACCTGAGAATGATGA
Source organism: Cupressus sempervirens (assembly GCA_028749045.1). Lineage (NCBI taxonomy): Eukaryota > Viridiplantae > Streptophyta > Pinopsida > Cupressales > Cupressaceae > Cupressus > Cupressus sempervirens. The sequence goes on from CM053784.1 coordinate 703,518,625, forward strand.
GATGGATGATTTAATGGGATTATAAATTTAAAGACTAATACTATTCCCAAGGGGATGGTAGAATTAGAGTGTATCTCAAGACAAATCAACATATAGTAAATGATCTTTCAAGAAAAGGGGATTGAAGAATGTGATTCATATAATCTGGGTATGGAAGAAGATCCTAAGATGGTAAGAATTGGAAATGCATGTAACCCTCAAAAACAAGAATGTATGCTTCAATTGCTTATGGAATATAAAGATCTCATAGCATGGAGTTATGAAGAACTCAAAATGTATGATCCTAAAATCATCACTCATGATATTTCATTGAAGCTCAATGCCAAACCTTTTCATCAAAGATAGAGAACAATAAATACCATTATTGAACCATTAATAATGTAATAGATCCAAAAATTTCTTGATGCTAAAATTATCTTTCCAATCTAACATTTGACATGGGTTGCTAACTTGGTTCCAAAAAGGAAATAGACTGGAGAAATTTTCCTTTGTGTGGATTTTTACAATGTAAACCCAACCTCCCATAAGGATAACTACCCTTTTCCCTCACTTGATGAAGTGTTACAAATTGTGAACAGGTCCAAAATGATGTCTTTTCTAGATGGATATTCAGAATACAACCAAGTGATGGTCAATGAAGAAGATGGATTAAAGACTGCATTTACAAAAAAAGGGGAACTTTTGCATACCAAAGAATGCCTTTTGGATTAATCAATACATAAGCTACCTTTGAAAGGGCCATGGATGAAGCATTCAATGATTAATAAATGTATAGTTATCAACATGGATGACCTAACCATCTTTTCAAAAGATAGGAGTACTCATGTTGCAGATTTGAGACAAGTCTTCAACATATATCCAAGATATGGCATATCTCTTAATCTTAAGAATTGTTCATTTGAGGTTACCGAAGAAAATCTTTTTGGGCATGTTATTTCTAAAGTTTGGATATCCATTGATCCTAAAAGGGTAGAATCTATTCTAAAGTTGTCACCTCCTCATAGTTGTAAAGAGCTCAAATATTTCTTCAAAAAGATTAATTTTGTACATCCCCTTAATAACTTGCTGAAGAAAGGACAAAAGATAGAATGGGTCTATGAGATCAAGAAGTCTTTTGAAGACATTAAAATAGTGATCTCTACAACTACTATACTTGTAAGTCTAGATTATGAGTTTCCCTTCAAAATCTATTCATTCACTTTAAAAAATTCATGTGTTAGTATTCTCTCTCAAAGTAAAGATAAAGAAGATGAGAGACCCATCACATTCATGAGTTCTCCATTCAAGAATGCAAAATTGAAATACTCCAATCTTGACAAACAATATTTTATCCTGATAAAGGTAGTTAAGAAATTTCACCATTACATACTCAAGAGTAAGGTATATGCTATTATGCCAAATCCTACAGTCAAATCATTATTGATGTAGAATGAATTAGGCTGTAGATGAGGAAAATTGATGGCTATATTACAAGATTTTGATTTGGATATTCAACCAATGAAGTTGGTGATAGAAAAGGAATGACTAAGATAATAGCTGATAATGAGATCAGTACTAACAATGAAATCAATTTTGATGATGAAATTATACTAGCGATGGACAAAAGATCTTAGTGTCTCAGTGAATATTGATCAAGGGATAATTGTAGATGCTTGGTATCAAGATATTTTTTACTATATTTTGTAGAATCAATACCCTAATTGGATGAATAATTCCAAATGTAGAGGACTCAAGATGAAATGTGAATCCTATATGCTTCCAGATAGGAAAATCTATAAAAGAAACTATGAGGGAATTTATTTGAAGTGTTTGGGATGCAAAGAAGTGAAGGAGGTATTGGAGTAGTATCATGATAAGTATGGCATGGGACATGGATCAACAAAGGCTACAACACATGATTTTGAGATCAAGTTATTTTTGGCCTACAATCTTCAAGGACACATTCAAACATGTATGCTCTTGTCACATTTTTTAGACAAGTGTCAATAGAGAGAGACATCCATCTGTGCCACTACAACCAATTTTTGAGGTATTCCCTTTTGCTAAGTGGGGGCTAGACTATATTGGACCAGTAAACCCACCATCATCTATAGGACATACATTCATTCTCATAGCTACAGATTATTGCATGTGCTAGACAAAATTTGAAACCTTTTGAACTTGCACAACAAAAGTAGTTACTAATTTCTTGGGGGAAGATATTGTTACTAGAATTGGAATGCCATTCTTCTTGGTATGCAAAAATGGGTCATTTTTTGCATTAATCTTCCTTACACAATGGGCATTTGAGAATCAAATTATAATAAAGTTCTCATCTAATTACCATCCCTAAGGGAATGGTGTGGCTAAGTCCACCAATAAGAACTTGATCATAGTGATAAAGTGCTTGCTAAAGGAGAACCCAAAAGATTGGAATACTTAGTTGAAATATGCATTATGGATGGTAGGATTAAAAATTCTTTAGAAACATCTATTAGAAATAGATAATACTGAGGTGTGGGGGGGGGGGGGGGGGTGTGGTGGATCAATATCCTACAATTTTTTTTCCACAACTGAATATTGTTAATTAGTGTATAACTTGCATATAAAAGTAAACCAACAATGCTAAACAATAAATATAACCATGCACAAAGAAAGCTCATAACACCATTATTTGTTAACTAGGGAAACCCTGGCCAAGGGAAAACCCTAGTGGGATGATACCCACTAGATGATCCACTAAAATAAAGAATCCTATTAAGGATATTGACCTAGTTAGGAGTCTATGAAATAGATATAATGTCTCAAGTCCTTGTTAGAGGACTAGGCCTTGTGAGAAGCCTAAACTCTGCTAAGCATTGCTTCAACCTTGTTAGGAGTTGGTAGATCAAATACAATGTATGCAAGAAGATCCCACTTCCCTAACATGAAATTATACAATTAAGTTCTTCACAAGAGTAGATATGCATACAATACTTTCTTACTATTGTAATTCACACTTTCTCTAACCATACATCAAACCTTGCATCATATAAGGCTCATATATCTTTCAGGTTGTCTATACAATAGTTCACATGTCATATACCTCCCAAATATATCATGCATCAAATACTTTATCTGTTTAAGATAAGATCTTTACTTATACCTCACACATTAGTAAAAACTCTGCTCAATCACCCTTCATGTCTTCACATGCTTGATATATTATAACATAAAATATGGATTAATACCCACAAAGTTGGTTCATCACAAGTTAGTAATTATTTTTTCACCAAAGTAATTCCTTAAGTTGTGCAACTGACATTTCTAACATGCTCTATTCTACTTTGTCAAATGCTCGTATTGGTATTTGAACTATAACATGTGCTATAATGTCCATACACATTTATACACTAGCATACATCATCACGATAATATCATAGAGCTATCCTCAATTGCACATACTAACCTAAAATGAGTCTTCCATACATATCACATCTATTTTTGTACTTTTGTAAATTGTCTAACACTTAGACAATTTTCTAACTCTAAATGCATAAGTGAAATGTTGAATACATGTTGCCATAAATGATAACTATCAAGACATCTAACTAATCATATTGCCAAAAATCTCCCCCTTTAGCATTGATAATAACATTTGGGAAAATTGTCTAAGTTCCAAAATGATGTCATACATAACAAAACAAATAAAAGTAACTACCCAAAAATTGCCTTGAAAACATAACAATTTTATTCATGTTTTGATGGATCATTACATTCCTTATCACTCCTTACATTGATGCATAAGTATACTCCCCATTACATATACATATACAATTCATTCTTAGTACATACAATCATACAATTTTCCTTACATATTCATACTCCCCCTTTGACATCAATGGAAAAGGTGTCAAAAACTATATACAAAAACTAGGTGGCATGCTGTTGATCAACTTGATATTCTGGAAAAGCAATTTGCATATACAAGTTTTAGTCTTTTCACTTCCTTCTTCCAATTATCCTTCACTGTATTAGAAATAATGATTAGTGCACATGGTGCTTAGGATGCCACTTCAACTATGCTCAAGTCAGAATAAGAAAACTTATCATAGAAGTCTTTGCTACAAGAAATTCCTCCAATTTCCTTAACAAAATGATGATCTTAGGTAACTAGATTTCTTTAAGAGTATATAACTATTTTACTACCTTTTCTTTATCAGAATCCAAATCTCTAATCACATTATGGATCTTCACAACTTTTGTTCCACAATCTTCAATGCTGGAATCAAGGAATTATATCTTTATAGTGAGTGTGTCAAGCTCACTCATCTGACCCTTTATCTAAATTTCAAACTCTGTCAGGTACTTATATGATAGTGCACACTATCCATACAACTTTTTGCCTTCATCAATGTATTTTATCAACTCCATGATGCATACATCAAGTTCCTTTAAATCATTCCTTACATTTGTATACACTATATCAAAAAGTGTTGCACCATTCTTTGCTTGTGCTTGTGTTGAAGCTACCTTAGATAATGTTACAAGTTCCTCATTAAAATTATTCACCAATTACTTGGCCTTTGAATAAAAGTCTGGATTTACAATAGTTGTAGTAACTATCTTCTACTTTTCTTCCAAGACTTTAGTTAGTGACTTTTCCAAAGACTTAACTGACTTATTTTTCTCAAACAATTTTCTCAATGAGCTCATCAATCCCTTCTAAGCATCATCATCATCATTAGATGGTACTACTACTATTTCTACTACTACTACTAGAGTTACTACTGGAATGACTGTAACTACTTTTAGTTATGCAATCTTCTTCTTTTCCCCAGCCTTCTTCCTCCAGTCTCTCATCTTTTTTCTTTGAATTTTCTTTTGCTTTCTTCCCCTCTTCCTCTTGATTCTTATTTCTTTCCTCTTCTTCATGTTTCTTCTTCCTCTTTCCTCTTACTCTTTTCTTCTTTCTCTTTCTTTCTCTTTTCCTTTTCTATCCTCTTTTCCTCTTCTTTTTGTTTCCTTTCTGCATCTTTCCTTTCTTCTTCTCTTTGTTTCTAAGTTTCTTTCTTTATTTCTTCTTCTTCCTTCTTTTCTTTTATCTTTTCTTCTTCTTTCTTCTTCTCCTCAACATATTTCTTCATTTCCTTTTCTTCTTCATCATTATTAGAGCTTGTGTAAGTTGCGATATTGACAACATTGGATGTTCCATACCCAACAAAAGGGTTCTTCTTTGTATCCACTGTTATATGTGTTCTGTCCACTTGCATGGATTTAATGCCCATAACTATATGTGGTTGTAAGGGTACCTACAATGTTTTGTCAACTTCTTCCCCATCACTAGTAGGTGTACTTTCTTGTACACACACTAGGCTCTCAGGTTTAGAGTGCACACTCTCCTTTTCTACTATAGATATTGAGGTCATATATTTCACAATGACCTCCTCTAATTCCTTCCTTACATCTTCTTAATTGCCTCCCATCAGAATAATTGCTCTTCTTTTGTTCCTCAACAAGGGCTCAATACCATTCAAAATTCTAACCAAGTCCTCCTTAGAGTTAACTTCACACAACTTGTTGAACATTGTTTCTCTCAACTTAATGTCCTCTTAAGTCACTCCTTTATTTCTATTCAATAAACTATTAGATAGGTCTTTTGGAATATTATTTTGAATTTTATCAAATCTCTTATTCTAAAAAATCATATTCTTCACTATGACATTTTCTAGTTGCCTTCTATCCATATTATGATACAAACTATAATACTTATTCAATTGTACAAGATTATCATCTTTAATGATTTGCATTTTAAGGTTTTCTACCATTGGCTTCCATGCTTTCTTCCCTGTTGGTGTCCCATCTTCTTGTGCTACTTGCTCCATTGGTCTCTCCTTAGTTTCACCCTCATAATTCTTAGAATCACTAACTTGTAGAGTCTTCCTTCTTTTTTCTAGTCCAATTGTGGTCTACTTAACCCTTTTCTTGGTGGATGGTGTAGGTTCTTTCTTAACCTTCACCAATCTCTATGACTTTCTCTATGAAACTATTGTTTAAACCTCTGGTTGCCTCCTAGGTTGATCACTTCATGTTCTTATTAGTTGTACTTATGCAACTACTACATATGGTACATGTGCAGTTGGTTTGGAAATAGTTACACCTTTAGAAGGTGTGTAACAATAATTGGAGTTGTTGCAATTACTTTAGTCTATCCTCTTGCCCTCATCTCTAGTACTATGCCTTTAACTTCATTAAAATTCTGACAAGTCATACCTAATTCCTTAAGGATGGAATCAATCTTCTTTTCCACACTCTTCTTCATTTCCTTAATGTAAAGTTTAGAATGCATTTCTTTCATTTTCTCTTTATAGGTACCATATCTATTGCACTCAGTGTCCTTCTCTAACTAGAGTATGATCTGTGCATACCCTTTAGTGAGTTGTACACTCATCTCATAACCCATTAGCTCAATAAAAATTACCCTTGGTTCTAAAACTTCCATACAAGTGTTATCTAATTCCACCCTGAAGCATATATCATCCTTATACTTTTCTACCATGGAAGGATGTATTTTGTACCTCTATTTCATCTTAGTCTAAAAAATCTTCATCATCTTGTCAATGCCATTATCTCTAATATTTTCTAGCTTTTTCTTATAGCTCTAGGTCACCAAATTCATTGTGCACTCATTTCTATCCCAATTTGTCATCCCTAGGAACCTCATTGTTTTATATAGAAACAAATGAGTTAATAAAGACTCAAATCTAAAGACTACATTCTTGGTCTTCTTTAGTTTTGCAATATTATCCAGTAACTATAATCTGATTATCTCAAATAGATTCACATTCCTTCCCTCAACTTCCATTACATATGTGGCATGTAAGAATCTAGTTGGTACTGAGTTAACCCTTGAGCCATGGTTAAACTTGTACCCTAAATCCTTACTTAGAACCTCAACTCCTCTAGCTTGAATCATATCTACCTTGATGTTCCTTCCATCAAATTTAGTGAATACATTGATCTCAATGATTTTCATCACAGTTTTTTCACTAATAGGATTGCACCCCTCATTCCTTAGACTAGTGACCTTATGAATTAGTTCATTGTTAATTGTGACATGCACATCACCTAACCAAAAAAAATTGTCATGTACCCTACTCAGAATGATTTGGGTTCAATCATGGTTGTCAAAGTTAGTATAAAACATATACTTCACTAGGTCCAACTCATTCAGGTGCACATATACAAAATTCAAAGTTAGGTCATTATTACACATGAATCCTAAGTTTTTGTCTATATCCTCATTTCCTATACTCTCAATTTTATAGTGGATGCAGTTTTTGACATCCTCTACATGAAGCACATTTTGTGGGATTTGCAAAAATTCACCTAATGGGTCATCCACAAGAGAAACAAATGGATGTTTCTTGAATATGTATCTTGTCCTTTCACTCACATCATATACTATCTGACTAGCAATTTCATTTCTAATTGTATGTATACAATGAAAAAAATTAACTCAAACTCTATAAAATACATTAAAAATTGTGTTTAGGGCTTCTACAACTTTGCGCTTTAAGAACTTCTTTTCACACTTTAATTTTCTATCAAATTTGTCTTCAATTCACTCTAGAGACTTTGCATGATCAAATGGTACTCAAAATATTTCTTGCAATATTTAAATCACTTCAAATTAGACTCCACATTAAATGTGTATCTACCAAAAATTAAAAAATTGTCTTTGTCTACTAGTAACCTTTTTTTCTTTCTCATAGCTTCTTGAGATCATTTCTTTGCCTGTGCACTCGACCATAGCTTCCTTTCTATGTCTTCTACCTTTTATTAATTGAACAACTTCTAATTTTCTCTCTAACATTAGTTTTGATCAATTGACACTCTGTCTCTTCTAAAACTACTTAATTTAGATAGGATGAGTCACAAATAATCACTGACTTCAATTTCCCTTCAGGTGTATCAAAGTATTGTTCTTCCAAAACTATCTAAGAACTCTCTAGATTACATTCTTTAACAAATTCTTATTTGAATTTATCAACATGTTCCTTGATTTCTTCCTTCTGACTGTTATCATTGTTGTTATCATTTTTTTTGTCATTTTTGTTGTTGTTCCTTCTGTCCATTCTGCAATATCTTGTTTTGTGTCCAAATTTATTACATAACTAACATACAGGTACATTCCTTCTCTAATAGGTTCTATTTTGACTATCAGATTCTCTGCAATTTGTTGTAGTGTGTCTAGGATTGTTACACTTGTAACACACAAATTGCTTCTTTTCTACATCAGATCTTCCTCCATCATTAGATTTGCTATGTGATCTTCCTCTTTCATTACTTATAGGGTTAATGTTTCTAAACATTCTACTATTTGCAGTATTACTATCAAACTTAGGTTTCTTACAATCTACTACTTTATATCCATAACCATGACAATTATAATAATAGAAATTAGTAATTTAGGTTTAAAAGACTTACCTATGCAATCTCTTTTCATATGGCCAACTTAATTACATATGAAACATCTAGCTCTAAACTCATGTCTAACTTCCTTGGGTTGTTCATCTTGCTCTATTTTCTTAGGCTTGTCATGTTTCACTAACAAATCAACTAATTCAATCTCTTTTGATACTTTAGTAGTTGTGGTTGATTCTACTTTACTCAAATCAGATTATTTAAGGGATTCAAAAAATAGATTTGGTTCTCTTCTAATTTCAAATTTCTTGGCTCATTCCTCTCCAATAAGATATCCAAGTCCTATCTTATCATAAGGTCTTTGATGAAATATCTGTTCATCAATTTTCTCACTATTGGAATAAAGTTTCTCTAACCATTGTTTAGCTTGTGTAAATTCTCCTCTCATAATGGTATTGTACTTTTCTAATTCTTCATGATCAATCTTGATAGAATCTAATTTAGAAGTTACTTGACTCAATGAGGATCTAAGGTCTATATTCTTATATTTCAGATCAGGTTCACTCTTACTAACATCTTTCTTAAGACTCAACTTAAGTTCCACAATTTTTAACTCATGTTTCAAGATCTCATTTTCTTTCTTGAGGTTTCCCACTTCATCATTTTCACTTATCTTGACATTTGATTTCTTAATAGATTTTAGATTGTCAATCTTGTCTTTCAGTTAGTCAATGTAAACTTTTGCATCTTGATACCAATCTTTCAGGTTATCTCTTTCTTCTATAAGAATGTCAATCTATTCAAGAGATTCTTCAAGAGTTCTCTTTAATTTTTCCATATCCATAGGGATCTTACTCAGGTTGTTAAATTTCTTCAAAGTATCTGGGCTCTGACACCAATTGTTAGAAATAGATAATACTTGGGGGTGGGGGTGAATTAGTATACTACAAACTTTTTCCCACAATTGAGTATTGTTAATTACTTTATAACTTGCATATGAAAGTAAACCAAAAATTTTGAATAGTAAATATAACCATGTACAAAGAGAACTCATAACACCATTATTTGTTAACTAGGGAACCCTAGCCAAGGGAAAACCATGATAGGGATGATACCCACTAGGTAATCCACTAAAAAGAAAAATCATGTTATAGATATTGACCATTTTAGGAGTCTACAAAATACATATACTATCTTGAATCCTTGTTAGAGGACTAGGCCTTGTTAGAAGCCTCAACCAAGAGTTGTTTCAACCCTGTTAGGATTTGGTAGACCAAATACAATGTATGCAAGAAGAGCCCACTGCCCTAACATGAAATTATACAATTATGTTCTTCACAAGAGTAGATATACATACAATACTTTAAGATTACTATTGTAATTCTCACTTACTCTAATTCATACTTGGCCTTCAATCCTCAATTCCACTTGGCCTTCATACTTTGTAGCTCTGATAGCTTGTTCACCCTTCAAGCATTCATCTTCTTAAGAATTCTTTCTTAGCATGCCATTGCAGACTCTTCTCTTAGGTCACTTGATGAAGAAAAATCCCTTGAATCCTTGTCTCTCTTAGGTTCTCTAACATGACTACTTTGCTTCATGACCAGAAATCCCTATAAATAGGAAATTATGATAATTTACATCATCCAATTTAGAGTTTAGATGGATTAGGTAGGATACATTGTATCTACCCCATATCTTATATCTCTTCTCAAAACTTCTCCTAGAATCCATTTTGAATTCACCTAGAAATGGTTTACCTCAAATTCTGTGCCACTAGCTCATCAACCTTATCTTCTTTTTGGTTCACAAAATCAAAGAAAACAAACTTGTCAGCTCAAATTCATCAAATATTTGATCTTTTAAATAATTCAGCAACTCAACATTATCAGCCTTTTGATGCTTGACACATACTACATTGCTCGACATCCACAGTGAAATTACTCGGCACCTACTAAAGTTTAGTAATGTTTGGCATCAACTAAACTTTACTTAGTATCAAATATTTTTCTTGGCATACACTAGAATGAACTTTTACTCAGGTCCAACTAATTTTCTACTTGCCTTGCACGAACTTTTCTCAGCACCTACTATCTGCTCAGTCAAGCTTGGTAGACAAACTTTGTTGACTTATTCTTCTAAACTTTCTAAGTGTAACCAGCCTTTGTAACTTTAAGTAGATTATCATTACATCATGTCATCATTGTTTTAACTGATCCTTGTACTTCATTACATAATCATAACTCAACCTTTCCTCTAGGTGCTATTAATACCTCTTATTGATCAAATCCATTTCATCAATCAACTAAGTGATAGTACTTGAATCTTATAAGAAATTGTCTTACCAAAAAATAGAAAGTTTGACATCAGTGACAAAATAATGATTGAAACACATAGTCTTCTTTAACAATCTCCCTCTTTTAATGATCTCTCTCAACAATGATCTTTTCAACCAGATCTCAACAATCTCCCTCTTTGGCATTGATGACAAACCAAACTGATCAACCAAAATGGTAAACAACATTGTTCAACCAAACTGACTAGGTTAAAATAGTAAGACAATACGAAAAAGAGAACTTGTATTGAGATATCTCCCTTTATCAACTACTTCCATTTTCTAGTTAGGTTACAAAATCCACTCTTTCTTATAACTCCCTTTGACTAGGTTGATTAGGATTTCTCCCTCTTTCTTAAATTATTCTCGATCTCTCTAATCATAAATCTCTTGATATCTTTGATATCTCTCTCTTTCTCATTAATCATATTGATACTAGCTTGATCTATCTCCCGTTTTGATCAATAGAATATCTCCCTATACATTTTGGCTCTATGATCAGTAGAATATCTCCCTCTTTGACAATAATGCCAAAGAAATATGCCAAAAACTTGTCATCTTAAACATGCAGTTATAGGATTTTGTAGTTTCTTTAATTTCTCCCTCTGTCACCTTGCGTGTGATTGATTTGAAGTTCTAGTTTTGTGATTACTTTAGGCAGCTCCTAAAGTAAGATCCTCTACATCAATGTGTAACATAAAAATATCAACTTATTTGATGCAGGGCACTTCTCTTTTTACTTAGATAGCCTTTGATAGGGGTATCACCCCTAATTTACCTCTTAGATACTCATGATCATCCTTAGGTAATGGTTTTGTGAAGATATCAAAAATTTTCTCCTTAATGTTAACATATTCCATCTTCACCTCTTTATCTTGAACTAACACTCTCAAGTAATGATGCTTGATTGCAATATGCTTTGTCTTTGTCTACATCACTGGATTCTTTGATATATTGATAGCACTTGTATTATCACAATAAAGTATCACTGGTTCTATGATTTCTTCCTTCATTCCTTTGAGTATCTATTTGATCCATACAATGTTTGTGCAATTTACAATAGTAGCAACATATTTTTCTTTAGCAATAGATTGTGAAATACAACTTTTCTTCTTACTAGTCCATGTAGCTAGTCTCTTGCCTAAGAAAAATGCTCCTCCACTGGTGTTCTTTCGATCATCACTATTTCCAGGCTAATTAGCATCAATGTAAGTTCTCAATTCAATTTTTTCATTCTTCTTGTAGTATAGACCAAACTCTTCTATTCCTTTTAGATATCTCATTATTCTCTTCATAGACATTAAATGATTTTCCCTAGAATTAGCAAAGAATCTTGCAACTATCCCTATAGATAATGAAATATTAGGTCTATTATGTACTACATATTGCAATTTTCCAATCAGAGACATATACATTATTTGGTTCACCTCAGCAAAATCATCATTCTTTGGCAATTTGTGTCCTATCACCATAGGTGTACTTACTAGTTTGAAATCCTCTAATCCAAAAGTTTTCAATATTTCCTTGACATACTTTGACTGAGTGATGTATATACCATATTTCATCTAATATACTTGAAAACCCACAAAAAATTTGATCTCTCCAAACATAGACATTTTAAATTCTTGCTTCATCTGATTTGCAAAATCCTTACATAAAGCATCTTGACCTCAAAATATGATATCATCAACAAATATTTTAGATAACAAAACACCTTTTCCTTTTTTTCTCTTTATGTACAGATTGTTGTTATTATTAGTCCTTTCAAATCCAATCTTCACAAGATAATTACGAAGTCTCCCATACCATGCTTTTAGTGCTTGTTTCAAACCATATAGAGCTTTGTGTAGTCTACATACCATGTTCTTATTGTTAACATCAAAAAAACCTTCTAGCTATTCTATGAAAACTTCTTCCTCTAATATGCCATTTAGAAATGCAGATTTAACATCCATCTAATAAACTTTGAAACCTTTGTATGTAGCATCTTACTTCTTCCAACCTAGGAACAAAGAAAAATGTCTCTCCGTAGTCAATTCCTTTTTCTTGTACATATCCCTTGCAAACTAATCTTGCTTTGTTTCTTGTGACTTCACCATTTTCATCTAGTTTGTTTATGAATCCCCACTTGGTACCAGTCACATTTTTGTCTTATGGTCTAGGAACTAGACTCCATGTTTTGTTCTTCTCTATTTTTTCAATCTCTTCTTCCATGGCTTTGTACCAATCAACATCTTCTAACACATAACTAGAGAAATAGTCCTGGACCTCCAACCCCAAAACATAGAAAAGGTGTTTCACCTTTCAAGGGCAGACCAATACTTGCAAGTCTCATATAAAGGGACAAAGAGATGGTATAGGGAAAACAAGAAAGAGGAAATGGAAAAAGTTCAATCCTCTTTCTTAATTGATAGAACACTAGTGGGTTGTCAAGTGGGAAAAGTTGATATAACAAGGAGATACTTGAAGGATGATATTGGATATGCAATTACACTTCTATGAAAACTCATGGGCCTCCTAGTAGTAGATCACCTTCCAACTTAGATGGTCAATTTCATTGAAAGTATTAGAATAAAAAATATGCCAATTTATTGGGCTACCATCATAAGTGATAACTTAGATGAGCAATTAGTAGCCATCAAAGAAGACCCAGACTTCTATATAACATCATATATGGTGTACTTACTGGCAGCAAGAACCATAGATTACCCAAGCCTTTATAGAAAGGGAAGCATGTAGGACGCAAATACTTGGCCCTATGTCGTATATACACAATTGGTAAAGAAGAATCTCCCACGAAAAAGTGTGGAATATAGAGTGGTGAATGACGAGTTTATATTTGCAATCATCAGGTTCATAGAAGGAGACTATGCAAAGAGAATGTTAGTAGAGGAAACAAGAATCATAGTGATTGATGCCTACTACATTTAGTTTAAAACCTTTACATATCTTTGGGTAGTGCATACTCTTGAATTCCCCAAGAAGCTCTCAAGATACACATCAGATAGGCTCATACTCTTGGAGATTGCCTGCCAACTCATTTCTACATATGTTAAAGTGAGAAAAAAACATATGAAGAGATGGGTCTAGCCCATCACAATTGGTTCCTTCGAGATGAAGCAGAAGCAAGCTATTGCCACCTTCAACTCTCAATGAGATCAATATCTGATGAAGGGCCACACTACACATACCAACTCACAACCAAAAATGCAACAATATGGAGATAGGGAGATGACAAAAATGCTTCATAAAGCATCCATTAATACTTGAAATCCATTACAAGAGATTCCATTTGAAGAGCTTACAGCACAAGAACTTCTATTTCTTGAACTTCCTTACAAGAGATTGCATACAAAGAGCTTCTACTTGAAGAGCTTCTATTTCTCCAACTTCCATTAGAAGAGCTTCCATTTCTTGAACTTGATTACAAATGATAATAGGCCTTTCTTAAATAGGCACTTACCACCCAAGGCATGATTTATCCACAACATTCTAGAATCTCCACAACCTTCTACAATATCTAAAACCTTCTAGAATTTCCACCTAAATACAACTAAGCACCACTATGTGGCCCAATTAGAAAATTACATTTCTTTTGTGGATCACAACAAATATTAAATGCATGATTTAAGGAACTTTCCTCAAACTTCTAAGATGCCACCTACACACCTCGATTAATGGAATAACAACTATTTTTATTATTTTTCTATTTACGCCACCTATGCATCTTGAAAATAGAAATTCCTCTTTTCTCCTTTTTCCCTTATTTTATTTTTAAATTATTTTTCCTTCTATTTTCATCACTTTCTCTCTCCTCCACAATTTTTTTTTTTTAAAAAAACTTTTTTTCTCTCTTTCTTTTTTTAACTTTTTTTTTTCTCTTTCTTTCTTTTCTAATAATTTAATTTTTCCATGCAAGATGCTCCTGCATCAGACTCCCTTGGTAGATAGAAAATTGTGTCCCACACTTTGATGTCAAAAGAGAGATATAGAACCATCTTCATCTTCACCACAAGCTTCCACCTCAATAGGGACAAGAAAACCAACATGCAAATCTTCCACATTTTTTTTTGGTGATGCATGATGCTCCTGCATCTGACTCCCATGGTAGGAAAAATTTTATGAATATGAATTCACAAAATGAAGTAGCCATTGTTGACATTTTTTTTTTTCTCTTCCTCCAACACATAGCTGGAACAAGTATCCGATGTTGAAATTTCTCCTTTGCAATGAACTCTATCCAAGTATAAATCTCATCCTCATCCAATCTTGTTGAATTAATCACACCTGTAATAAATCCAGCAACACCATACCAATCTTCCTTTGCATACCATACATCACGAACAAGATCCCCATGCAAACCATTATCAATATCTTTCAAACTCATCTCAAATTCAACATCATATAATTCATAGAAATTTACCTCTTTGACATAGTCATCTTTTCTTGCCTCTTTCATGTCGTCAACAATGCATGTAACTACTTCACTTACTTGATCTCCAATGAAGGCACTATACTTTCCCTCCATTGCTGCAATCTTCAAATCATCTTGATCTATTTTAGGTTCATAAATCTTGTCATCTTCATGCTCTTCCTCTTCTTGTTCATCTTCTTCAACTTTAGGTTCTCAAATAATATCCTCTACATCCTCTTGCTCTTCCACTAGATCATCTTTATTTTCCACATTTGCACAATCCTCAACATCTCTTTTCTGGTAATGTGCTCTTCTCTTCTACAACTCAACTTTTAATTCATTCACTTGCTTCTGCAAATCAACTATCAATACCTCTTGATTTCTTGCCCTAATTTTCTCTAGTTGAGGAATCCTTAGAATCCATCCAATCACAAAAGTCATCTTCTTCTTTCCCTTCTCCATAATCAAGTCTTCAGAAGACAAATCTCGTCCAAAACAAGAACCTCATGCAAACTGCCTCACAGTCGGTGCTCTGTCTACACAATCAAGAACTTCTTCACAAACTTCACCCAACTCAAGGTCCTGGTGCAAACTACCTCACGTTCGACGATCTATCCACATGCTCAGAAACTCCCACTCTGATACCACTAATGAAGGGCCAACACCACCTGTTCCAACTCACAACCAAGATCACAACAAGATGGAGACAAGAGAGATGACAAAATGCTTCATAAAGCATCATCCATTAATACTTGAAATTCATTATAATATCCTCCAAATGAAAGGACTCCAAATTCTTACAATATAAGAGATATTAGAGATATCCCTTAGAAGAATACAACTCCCCTTTCCCATTCTTTGATAACATTGGGATGGGATATCATCTAGTAGGGAAAGAATTTATACATGTTGATGCCCTGAAAGATCATTAGATGAATCTGATAGATGACTATGATGTCCAAATAAGGGACTATTGTAGAATGAGTCTATACCTAGTAGAAAATGCACTAAAGATGAATATTCCTCTTAAGAATGCTTAAAAGGATGCCAAAGAAGTCATGCATCCTTTATATAATAGGGATAAAGTATATGACAGGCTAATCATGAATGCAATAATGGGGAGGGATGAAAAAAATGATATAAATCATTGGGCCAGGCATGTTGTTGAATTGACAAAGGAATGGATCAAGAAGACATTTAGAATGGATATAGTTCCTTAGTCTATACTCCTACAAGCCACAACTAGACCAATCAAAGGAAAATTTGTGAAGGTCACAGTTCTAACCTACCCTACTTAGTCCCTAGTAAGGCTAGAAATGGTTCATTAGCATGAGTAGGAGGTTGAGTACTTTGAAGCTGATCAGGATAAGAAAAGAAAAAGGGTACTACCAAGGGAAAAGAAGCAAGCAACTCAATCTCAAGTGCCTCTAAAATAGGTACAACCTAAATAGGAACAAGTTAAGCCTCAAGTACAAGAGCCTACATAAGAGCCTTCAGAGAAGGTACAACCAAAACAACTAATGGAGGAACAAGTATAGGAGAAGAGGGTTCCACCAATGACAACTATAGAGGAGGAAGCCTCCCCCTTGGCTCCAAAGAAAGAAATAATGGAAAAAACTATGGTGGGAACACAAAGGAGGAGACTAAAGAAGAAAAATTCTATCTTCCCATAAGTTCATGAGACCATTGAAGAAGCTGAGGATGAAGAAGAAGGGGAAAAAATAGAATTTTTCCCCTTAAGCCAAAGGACCCACTTGGCTAAAGCTATAGAACAAGAAAGGAGAAAAAGCTACATAATGACACCTCCATCTTCTCCAAGAGAGCCTATCCAAGTGTCAACTTTAGAAGATGAACAATAGAAGTGGATAGAAGAGATGGAAGGTGAAGGAACTGATGTCTTGAACCTCTTTGATTTTGATTTTATGCTAGTGGGAATTGAGGTGATGGGAGAAAAAATCAGAGATGGTCGCATGAGAAAACCCTTAGGAGAGAATTGGAAACAATTTCCACCTCTACCTCAAGGACACATGGGCATTCCACCACCACCATCTCAAGATTTGGTGGTTTTGGATAAAGGGTTAGTAACTCCACTTCCTCCAGGAACTCAAGAAGAGGTAGAAGAACAAAAAACTAAGGAAGGGGAGTCCCAAAAACAACATGTCAATGCAGTATCCAAGGAAGGAAGGATACTAGAAGAAAATCAATAAAATCTTTAGGATACTGAGGCTGGGACCTTAGCCCAAAAAAACATGGAGATTCCAACTAAATATCTTCCTCGACATGAGAAGAATCCATAGATGAATGATAGGGGTAAGGAGCCTACTAAAGAATGAACCTCTTCAAAAAAGTACATGTCACCCATGTGCACTGCACCAACATGGCTAAAGAGGGAGGTTATGTTTTGTTAGAAGAGGTAGCTAGACCTAACAACAGAGGATGGAATGAAGGAATTGATCAAAGCATTGAAGAGGCCTAAGCCACCTAAGGGCGATGCAAGAACACTAGCCTTCATCATGAAGAACCAAGATTGAGACCTGATTTTACATATTGTCATTCCTTCTCCTCATGTTGACACTGAAGAAATTCCTCCAAAAGATTACCAAATCAAAGAGGTCATTTTGGGAAGGCCCACGGTGGATACAACCAAAGTGATGATCACTATGAGCATGAAGGAAGTGTTCATGCATATAGACTAGGATGAACTAGAGTTAATAATATTATAAAAGTAGAATGAGCTACAGAGAGGCTACTTGAATGAAGGTGTGGGCCCCATTGACCTTGACAATCTAGATATTGCTCTTAAAGTGACACTAGGAAGAAAAGGGATAGGAACATAGTTGGATCCATTTTTGGATGCATGTTAGTAATGGCATGAATATTTTGAGGAAAAAGGTGTACAAATCATACAAGGAAATTTGATCCTATTGTACCATGTCTAGTTGAGTGCGAACAAGTTGGTTTCTATAGTGAACCAAGATTCTCGGCTAATGGATGATGTACGTACCTAGGATAAGGACTTACAAGAATTAAAATCAATAAAATTCCAAAGCTACCAAATGTCAATGGAGGTATATGATGTGAATGAGTTAGGTAAACTCAATGATTTGATAGAGAAGATATCAACAATTAATAAAGTAATGGAGGGATTGCACTAAGAGATCAAGCATATTAAAGATAAGGCTCAAGAGAAATTTTTTGAAGCAGAGAGGTATTATAATGCCACCTACCTCAAC
The DNA here is from genome assembly GCA_028749045.1 of Cupressus sempervirens. Lineage (NCBI taxonomy): Eukaryota > Viridiplantae > Streptophyta > Pinopsida > Cupressales > Cupressaceae > Cupressus > Cupressus sempervirens. The sequence continues at coordinate 703,536,992 of CM053784.1, forward strand.
ATTTTTGAGGATGATTCAAAGACCAAGCTTTTTGTGGTGCAATCAATAGTTCAATAATTAAGAGTAACTTTTGAAGAAGCTTCCTTAGAAGATGCCATTAGACAAGCTTTCAAAACCAAAGAAGCATTGTTGGAATTAAACACCAAGCTTGAATATTTTATGGAGACAAGGATCAAAGTAAGCAATTACTAGAAAGTAGTAAAGAATAAATATGATACTTTGTATCCACAAAAAGCTAGCCTAGTAGTTGAGATGATAGATAAGTTCAAGAGAAAACACCCAAACATCATTTTTGGTGTAAAGAGGGAAAAAATCTAGATGCTGGAAATCAAGTTTTGACACTTAGGAATATTTTGAATTTTTGGAACCTATCACCAAGGTACATAGGTGCAAAGGTACACTTTTCATAGAGATGCACTGATAGTTTTGAAGAAGAAGCAGTGCATTGAAAATCATTGGCCAGTTGCTAATTTAGAGCATTCCATGCATCAAAAACCCATTTTGACGGTAGTTCAACTCCCCAAAATGCCTAGGGAAGGCCAAGATTCCATTTTTAGAGCTTCCAAAGACTCCTAGATGATCTTACAGCTACATTTTTATTATCTTGTCATTCTTTCATTCTTTTTTTTCATGTAAAGGCTCATGCACCATTAATAAAGATAAACAAGGGTGAAGACCTACTTAGCACCATTTTGAGAGTTAGTTTATATATAATTATATTTGTATTATTAGTTTTTTAGCATGAGTTTAAATTTTAAGAGATCTCACGCCTAACACAAAGGGATGAAATGATTTCTTATGAATACATGAATGTAATATGTACTCTAGGCTATTATTTTGATGCAATAATATATGATATTGGTGCTCTCATTTTGAGTGTAGTTATTCTTGCCAGAGTGTGTTATTTTTGTGTATGCATGTTTATGAATAATAATGGAGCCAATGATTTTATTGTTTTTTTATGATTGTGCAATCTTTTAGTTCTATTGTTTTCCTCATGTTAACAAATTCTATTGATGTAACCATTGGAGATAGGATCATCTTTGTTCTTACATGGTGTCTTATCTCACATGAGCACACTTTCTGTGGCCTTGTAATTTGATGTAATGTGAAACATCTTTTAGTTTTTATTGAGATCCCATCAAGATTACATCAATAGAGTTAAGGAAGCACTACTAATTTCATTGGTTTCCTACCTGATCCCTCTTGATAAGTTAATTCATAGATGTGTTGTTACTATGGTTTATGTTTGTTAAGAATTTTTGTTTCAGTTATTTTGTTTAAACTCTCATTACCTTATCTTTGTTATTCTCTTTTCTAACACTTGGTTAAAGTAGGAATTCATATAGTTGCATCAAAAAATTGCATTCATCATTAAAAAAATATCAAATATATTTTTCTTTTGTGGTTACTTTTTCAAAACAACAATAATTCAAACAAATTATCTGAAATTGTTCAGAACTAGCAAAGGCCTCCTTGTGAACATGCACATTTATCTTCAATTGAGTGGATTTCAATAGGTTGTAAGACCACTTGGAACCTTGGAGTTTATCCTTGATTAGCTTTTCAAGAGAGGGATTTGAAAAGATCCTTGTCATTCAACATCATGCAAAACAACAACTTAAGAGTGTAACTCTTAAGTTTGGCCTTCACAATTTTGACCCTATTAGGATCCTTAATATTTTCATACTCAATGTATTCCTCCAATTCATTGATCCAATTGATCAACTCCTCTAGGTTAAGATTTTCCAAAAATGTGGAAACGTCAACGTTAGGTATTTTTCAAATCTTGGATATGGCCTTAAAATGACTTTCTTCTTTTGGGTTCAAAACTACCACTTCTTCAACATTTTCTCCTTCTTTTCTTTCATCCCCACTTTCAACTCTTATGAAAAGATTTATTCCTCTACACATTTGTTATTCTAATGCTTGCATCTATCTCTAGAGGGATCTAAAAACCTTCACTATAAAACATATAGCTCTTCTAGTACACTCTCTTTGTGGAGGCATTTTGATGGAGGAGCTATTAGTAATATGGTCAAATAGATATCTTGATAGTTTTCATTCATGGTAATATGTATTTAGCATTTCATTTATGTATTTAGAGTTAGAAAATTGTCTAATTGTTAGATAGTTTGCAACAACACAGAACATATGTGATGTATACAGATGAATCATTGAGAGTTAGCTTTTGCATAGTTTAGGAAAGCTTTATGAAAATGTCATGATGATATATGCCAATTCATAGATGTGAATGAACTATACAACACGAGTTATGATTAAAATACCAGTACATGTATTTGATAGAGAAGAGCATAGAATATCAAAGAATTGAGTTGTACAACTTAAAGAATTATATTGGTAACAAAATAATTACTAAATCATGATGAGCCAACTTTTTGGATGTTATTCCATATGTTATTTTATATTATGTCAATTGAGTGAACACATGAAATTCGATTGAGGAAAGATTTTCTACTATACAAGGTATAAGTAAAGATCTTTTCTTGTGAAGATAAGTGTATGAAAAATGTGTGATCTATCTGATATTTGTGATTTATATAAAGTTGATGAGATGATATGTGAACTATGTGATGCAAGATCTAACGTATGATCAGAGAAAGTGTGAATTATAGTAGTAAGAAAATATTTTATATATATCTATTCTTGTGAAGAACTTCATTTTCTAAATGCATGTTAGGGAAGTGGGATCTTCTTGCTTATAGTTTATTTTATCTACCAACTCCTAACAAGGTTGAAGAAACTCCTAATAGGCTTAATGCTTCTAAAAAGCCTAGTCCTCTAACAAGGATTCAAGACAATATATATACTTCATAGACTCCCAACATGGTCAATACCCTTAAGAGGATTTGTTAGAAATAATAGTCCACCAAGATAACTTTGGGGGGGGGGGGGTGTGGGTGAATCAATTATCCAACAATTAAAACATTTATCTTCTTTAAAAAAGTTTAACCATTCAACCAAAGTAAATAGAAACCATAATAAGATGCATATAGACAATTACACCAGATATGTTAACTAGGGAAATCCTTGATTAGAGGGAAAACCTTGGTGGGAATGATGCCCACAAGATGATGTACTAATATAAATATTCCTTATTAGAAGATGGACCCTATTAGGAGTCTATTACATAATTTAATACATAGAGTCCCTATTAGGAGAATTTAAATCCTTGTTAGGAGATTCCAACCCTGTTAGGAATCAACTATGTTAGGAACAATATATGCAAGAAGAGCCCACTACCCAAACATGCAATTTCAACTACAAAAAGAGTTCACTAGTCAAATGTGTAATTGACTGTTACGTTTTTCTTTAATTTTTTTTTCAACTAAACCAAACACTATTAGACCTTGTAGATCAGGTCACAAACCTTGGGTCCAAATATCAAACCTCAGATCACTCAATAGAACCTTAGCAATGAAGTTTCCTTCACTTCTGCTCTACTCTACTCAACTTTGCATTCCACTTTCTTTGTTGCTTACAATAACTTATTCATATCACCCACACACTTATCATGATAAAGGAAAATATCCTTCCTTTATACTAAGTCCATAAAAAAATTTCCTTGTTCAAATATTAGACCTTCTCAATTAATCATTATAGGACCACATTAACAACATGTTACACTTAGCGATAACATCAATCTTCCGCCTTGCAACTTGAATAAATTTTGGTACATGAAATATTATGATGAGTGAGCTTGACCATGTCATCATCAACATGTCTTCTTCATGTCCTCAACCTTGATTCTTAGAATAACAATTTTGTTAAGAGATATAACAAGTTTACCAGAACATGCCTCTGTAAACTCTATCTTAGAATAGACATCACCAAAACTTACATAACTTCTTCCAAACCTATCATTTCTTCATCTAAGGTTAATTTCATGTACTAGATACTAAAAAGTATCTCTCATAACCTTGGATAGTGAGAATACTCAACTAGCTATCTGTACCAACTTAATCTTTATGTTGTTCTTTGTCAGATACCACAGAAAACTGCTATGTTGACATCAATAAAAAATTTAGTCATGAATGTACATATCATCATAGTAACATATCTATAATACTCCCCCATAGGAATATCAGTAGCATTCATGCTTTTAACAATCTACCCCTTTGGAATTGATGACAACATAGATGAAAAACATCTAGTTCCAACAATACCAACAAAAGATTGTTCATCTTTTTTTTCAAATCCTCTTCATCAATCATTCTTCCTAATCAATCATTCTCCCCTATTGACATAACTCAATGTTCTTTCCATCAAAAGATCATTCCATGCTACTCATATGATGTTTTTCATGTTGTACTTCTCCCCCATTGACATCAATGTCAAAGGTTTTAGCAACCATCAAACTCTGCAACAGCTGATTCTTACTAGCTCAATTATCCAAAGATACTATTGAACAAAACAAAAACATCCAATGATAGACCTTGATGACTCCATCTATTAGAGATACTCCCCCATACAGGAAGCATTAGTATTCAATCTAGACAAACAATGGTTCTCTACTACACTGGACTGATGCACTCTTGCATCTTCTACTTTGATGTAGGAAGGGGCATAACCCCTAGCACACCTCACAAATACTCAAAAGTCTCTTTGGAAAGAGGCTTAGTGAATATGTCTATAATATATTACTTAGTTCTCACATACTCTAATTTAATTTCCTTATCTGTAACTTTCTCTCTCAACATGTGATACTTGATAGAAATGTGCTTAGTCTTTGAATGCAACACTAGATTCTTAAACATATTTACTGTGCTTTCACAATTTATGACAATAGTTTCACTAATTTCTATCCTTATATCCTTTAGCATTTACATCATCTAAACAACTTGATTACAACTTTTTGTTGTTGCAACATACTCTACTTCCACTATACTTTGTGAGGTACAATGCATTATACTTTGTGAGGTACAATCTTGGTTCTTTCTTAGCCAAGAAACCAATCTTCTTCTAAGGAAGAAGGTTCCAACATTGGTGCTCTTTCTATCATCCATACTGCCCACTTAATCATCATCAGTATAAGCACTTAGAGTAAAATCATTAGATCTTTCATACCACAATCCAAACTTTGATGTTCCTTCTAGATATCTAAATATCCTTTTGACTATTGCATAATGTGCTTCTCTAGGATCATCTTAAAATCTTGCAACAATTTCAACTAATTTTCTATATCTAACCTTGTGTGAGTTAGATATTGCAAACCTCCAATCATAGATCTATACTTCTTCTACTCAATAGTAGGTGTCTGATCCTTTATAGATAACTTGTGTCTAGTTACCATAGGTGTTCCAATGGGTTTACATCATTCCAAACCAAACCTTTTCAATAAATCCTTCAAGTACTTAGTCAAAGAAATAAAGCTTCCTCCTTTATTTTGCACAATCTACAATCCTAGAAAATATTTCATTTCTCATACCATACTCATTTGAAATTCTTTCTTCATTTCTTCTACAAACTTTTCACTTTTCTCATCATTTCCTCCAAATATGATATCATCAACAAATACAAAGGCCTAGGACCATTTTATAGGATGTTAGAAATTTGAAACAACAAATGTAGTTTATTGCTAAGGAAGTGGAATAGGTTAGTAAACTAGCCAGAGGGGAGCACACTTTAGGTTAAAATATTGATAGGCATTCAAAGGTTATTATAAATGTTGAAGAGGTTAAAGATCTTATGGAAAAAGATTCCACAGATTAGAGCCAAAAATAGGGTGTTGGAGAAGGCTAATAGTGATAATCTAAAGAAGGTGACAAGCCTGGAAGCGAAGGTGAATAATATGGAAAAGATGATAAATAAAATGATTGATAATAATAGTAATGCTTGAAAGACTATGGTAGATAATGTGAGCAGTCTCCTCAGTAAGCATGAGCAAGATAAAGGACATGATTCCCCTACTATTGCTAAGAACTAGGGACCTAGTAAACACACTCGAGATCACTCTAAGAAGAATGAGGAGAAGAACAAGATGGAAGAGGTGAAGGCTACTATGACAAATATGCACGTCTTGGTTAACCAGGATGCTGACTTGCTAAGGAATATGTAGCTATTCAAGTGCTAGTTTTTTGTTGTTCCTTTGCTATCTTTTATGGTTTGTTTCTAGTTGGCCTCCTATTTTCCTATTTTTCTATGCTCTTTTTGGAAGCCTTTTTTTAGTGAACTATACTTTTAGACTTAGATGGTAGCTTTATACTTTTCTCTCTAGACTTTTGGTTACTTTGTATAATGTTTTGGGTCCTTTAAAACCTATTTTTACTTAATCAAAAAATATATTACCAAAGTCATTAAACCATCATAAATTTCTTTCCAGTATAGATTACTATCTACCACACCTTTTCTATATCCAAGCTTTCTCAAATGCTTGTCCAACTTCTCATACCAAGTTTTGGGTGCTTGATTCAAGCCATACAATGCTTTCTTCAATCTGCATATTATATCCTTGTCATTACTTAAAGGACAAACTTTAGTATGTTCAATGTATACCTCTTCTTCAAGTTCTCCATTTAGAAATGTTGACTTGACATCCATTTGATATACTTTGAATTTCTTTTGTGCTACATAGGCTAAGAATAATCGTACTACTTCTATTCTAGCCACAAGAGCACAGATCTTATCATAGTCTATTCCTTCTTGCTGTGAGTAACCTTTACATACCAATCTTTCTTTATTCCTTGCAACTTTGAATTGCTCATTCATCTTGTTCTTGAATACCCATTTAGTTCCTATCAATTCTTATCTTCTAGTCTGGGGACCAATTCTCATATCTCATTCTTTATTATCTGATCCAATTCCTCTTTCATAGCTTATTTCCAATAATCATCTTTACATGCTTCATTTGCATTCTTAGGTTTAACTTTAGATATCAAACATAGTTCTTTATTGACTCTGATTCATGTCATCACAACATTATTTTTACTTCTAATGATCTACTTAGATGGGTGATTCTTTATCATATTCTTTCCTAAAGCAGGAGTTGCTATCTCAACTCTTGGCTCTACTGAAGGTTCTAAGCTTTGTTCCTACCTTGGCTCTCCTTTATTCTAAAAATCATTATTAGTCTCAAGAAATACTTCATCATTCCTTTATTTAGTAATGACATCATCATCTAAATTATAATCAATCTTTTTTTATTATATCTTGAATTTCTCATCAATTCCCACATTTGCACTTTCCATAATAGTCTTATTTCTTATATTATAACATCTATAAGCCTTTCTTTTCAATGAATAACCTAGAAACATAATTTCATCACTTCTAGCATCAAACTTACCAATATTATCATCTCTTTTGATATAACACGTACTACCAAAAATTCTAAAATATGTAACTATAGGTGAGTGACCAAACCACAATTCATAAGGGGTCTTGTTTGTGTCTTTCCTAACTTGCACTTTGTTCATAGTGTAGATTGTTGTATTCATAGCTTCTCTCCAAAATATTTTGGATACATCATTCTCAGCTAACATAGCTCTTGGTGCTTCTATAACTAACATGTTCCTTCTCTGTACAATGCCATTATGTTCAAGAGTCTTCAACTCAACTCTTTCTTCTAATCTAGGATTGAATCTTTTCTCTTCAATCTAATTCCCATTCTACAAACCGTTGGTAATGATAACTTTCACATTTTAATGCTTAGCCTTTGGATCAACAATAGTTACCAAAGCTATCTCTTCAACTACTTCATTTTCCTTAACCACTTCAAGCTCATTATCACAATCATTCAAGAATCTTTCCATACTTTCTTTAAATTCTTCATCTTCATCAAAAAGTGAACTCTTTTCTAGTTTTCCTTACTCTCTTAGGACATCTGGGTGAAAAATGACAAAATTCTTTACATGTCTAACAAACAAAAAATTTCATACCTTCTAGTTCTCTCTTTATAAGTAGATCAATACCTTCCTCTATCTTTATGTCTTCTTCAGATCTAGATCTATCTTTTCTTGAGCTTCTATTCTTCTATATACAACAAAAGGATTTTGGATCTAAAAATTCAATACTCTACTCTTTACACAAATATGATAACTCACTAAGAATTTCCACCATTTAGGTGTCAAAATTTCCTTTGTCAAATGTAGTACTATCTTTCCTAAACATGCTCATCACGAATCTCCCAAAGTTGTTAAAGTTTATCTTCAAGGACTTGATGCTCTGATACCAATTACTAGAAATAATAATCCCCTGAGATAACTAAGAGGGGGGTGGGGGGTTGAATCAGTTATCCAAAAATTAAAAAAATTATCTTCTCTAAATAAAATTAACCACTCCACCAAAGTAAAAAACTACCATAATAAGATGCACATGAAAAATTACACTAGATATGTTAACTAGGGAAACCCTAGATTAGAGGGAAAACCCTAGTGAGAATGATTCGCACAAGATGATGTACTAATATAAATATTCCTTTTTAGAAGATGGACCCTATTAGGAGTCTATTACAACATTTATTACATAGAGTTTCTATTAAGAGACTTTGAATCCTTGTTAGGAGATTCTAACCTTGTGAGGAGTTGTAGTACAATGTATGCAAGAAGAGCCCACTGCCCAAATATGCAATTTCAACTACAAGATGAGCTCACTGCTCAAACATGCAATTTACTATTATTCTCTTCCTTCCTTTATTCTTTCAACTAAACCAAACATTGTTAGACCTTGTAGACTAGGTCACACACCTCAAATCCAAATATCAAACCTCAGATCACTCAGCAAAGCCTCAACAATGAAGTTACCTTCACTTTCTCTTAGCTCTTCTCAACTTCGCATTTTGCTCTCTATTTCTTATAATAACTTCCTCATATCATGCAGATACTTATCATGATAAATAAAAATTCCCTTCCTTTATACTAAGTCCATAAAACAATTCCTTGAGCTGACTATTAGACCTTCTCAACTAATTATTATAGGACCACATTAAAAACATGTTACACTTAGTGATAACATCAATCTTTTTCCTTGCAACTTGAATAACTTTTTGTACATGCAATATTATGATGAGTGAGCTTGACCACATCATCATCAACATGTATTTTTTACGTCCTCAACCTTAATTCTTAGAATAACAATTCAACTAGGAGATATAACAAGTTTATCAGAACATGCCTCTATAAACTCTATCTGAGAACAAACATAACCAAAACTTACATAACTTCTTCAAGACTTATCATTTCTTCATCTGATGTTAACTAAATATACTAGATACCTAGAGGTATCTCTCATAACCATAGATAGTGAGAATAATCAACTATTCATGCATACCATCTTGATCTTTCTATTGTTCTTCTGTCAGATTCCATAGAAAACTGCAATGTTGACATCAATGATAAACTTAGTCATGAATGTAAAATATAATCATAGTAACATATTTACAATACCTACCATAGGAATATCATCAGCATTAATGCTTCCAATAGGATTTTTTTGTTTAGTGGATCATCTAGTGGGTACCATCCCCACCAGAGTTTTCCCTTGGCCAAGGTTTCCCTAGTTAACAAATAATGGTGTTATGAGTTCTTTGTGTCCATAGTTATACAAATTCACTCTTGAGAATTTTTGGTTTACTTTCATATAAAATATATAAATTAATTAATAATATTCATTTGTAGGCAAAAATTTGTAGACTAATGATTCACCCCCCACCCCCCTCCTCAGTATTATCTATTTTTAACAATTGGTATACAAACCCAACTACTTTGAAGTTGACAAACTTAAGTAAGATCCCTATAGATGTGGAATAGTTAAAGAAAAACCTTGAAGAATCTCTTGAATGGATTGACCTTCTTACATCAGAAAGAGATAACCTAAAAGATAGATATGAAGATGCAAAAGCCAACATTGGAAAATTGAAAGATAAGATTGATGATTTGAAATCTAGCAAGGAATCATTTGCATAAACTAGTCACAATGATGAAGTAGGAAATCTCAAGAAAAAAAAAAGAGATCTTGAAACATGAATTGAAAATTGTTGAACTTAAGTCGAGTCTTAAGAAAGATGGTAATAAGAGTGAACTTGAACTAAAAATTGAGAATGTAGACCTTAGATCCTAGTTGAATCAAGTAACATCTAAATTATATACTATCAAGATTGAGTATGCAAAATTAGAAAAGTACAATATCATTGTGAAAGGAGAATTGACAAAAGATAAGCAACTGTTAGAGAAACTTTATTCCAGTAGTTAGAAGATTGATGAACATATATTTCACTAGAAACCTTCTTATGATAAGATAAGACTTGGTTATCTTATTGGAGAGAAATCAACCAAAAAATTTGAAATTAGAAGAGAACTAAATTCAATTATTGAGTCCCCTAAGAAATCTGATTTGAGTAAAGTGGAATCAAGCACAACTACAAAAGTATCAAAAGAGATCGAACTAGTTGATTTGTCAGCAAGACATGATGAACCTAAGAAAATAGAGAAAGTTGATAAACCTAAGAAAGATGAACCATCCAAGGAATTAAGACATGATTTTAGAGGTAAATTTTTCATATGCAATGAACTTGGTCATATGAAAAGAGATTAGACAGGTAAGTCTTTTAAACTGATTACTAATTTCTATTATTATAATTGTCATTGTTACAAACATAAAGTAGTAGATTATAAGAAACCTAATTTTTATGGTAATATTGCAAATAGTAGAATGTTTAGGAACAATAACCCTATAGGCAATGAAAGACGGAGATCATAGAGAAGATCCAATGATGCAAACAAACATAATGGAGAAAAGAACTAGTTTTTATATTACAAGTATAACAATCCTAGACACATTGCAAGACATCGCAAAGCACTTATAAGTTAGAATGGAACCAATTAGAGAAGAAATGCATCTATATGTTAGTTATGTAATAAATTTGGACACATAGTGAGATATTGCATAATGGACAGAAGAAACTTCAATATGAATCCTAACTATAGAAGGACAAACAACATAAATGATAAAAGGAATGAAAATGGCAATGATAATAATTAGAAGGAAGCAATCAAAGAACATGTTGATGAATGCAAAGAGGCATTTGTGATAGCTAAGAATCTAGAAATCTCTTATATAGTTTTGGAGGAACAATATTGTTGAGATGTCATTTTGCACGATGCTTAATGACAAGAATCCTTGTGAACTCCTCTCTTGAAAAGATAATCTAGGATCAACTCCAAGGTTTTGGGAGAGCTTGTGACCTATTGGAATTGTATACTAAAGAAATTGACCTACTAGGAGAAAGAGTTAACAAACAAACATTAATTGATGTACATGCATTAAAGATTCAATAATGAAAGAAAACTAGCTAATATTTGCTTGAGTTTTGCAACTCAAAGCAAACAAAAACTCAACAAAGGCACCCATGAGAAACCTTGTTGGTGTGTTGGATTGGAGGGATGTTTAGTGTGCTCTCCCAAACACAACCATGTTTGAATTTCTTGATGTGAAGGTGCAAGTGTGATTCATAAAACTATGAAACTATGCTATATGAGATGAAGAACACCTAAAACAATGGCTATGGAGGAAGCCATGTTTGAAAGTATTCAATGATGTGGAGATGGAATGCAATAAAGAAACTAAGCTAATATGCAAACTAAACTAGTATGCAAGTGAAATGAAGATCTAAATGCATGAACAACCTAAATGTAGCAATGCAAATGCAATCTAAAATCAGCTACCAAGGGTTAGTATGCAACATGAAATCACTATGAAAACTCTAAACTCAACCTAGCATGAAATCACTATTAAAGCTCAAAAATCAAACTAAAATGATAACAATACATGTGGAGGAGATGGAAATGCTTGAGACAAGGGCTCTATTTATATGCTTGAGAGAGACCCTAGGTGAGGTGGCATCTATGTGGCATAGTGCCACAAGGAGACACATAAGCAAGCCATGCAAGTGGTCAAAATTCAATGTTTTCTCACATATGTGTGAGAAAACTTGGAGAGATGAGTGGGGGACAAAGCTTGCAAGAGGCATGAGAAGTGGGAGTGGTCTCACACATGTGTGACCACACACTTAGGCTTAAGGGGGGATTAACAAGATGATTAAGGTAATTAAGTGAGATTAAATGGTGGATAGGCTTAGGAGGATGAAAGTGATAGGTGTAGACTAGGTTTTAGGCTAGGTTTAAGATTAAATTAAATAAGATTAAATTTAATCATAGGTTTAGATGAATTAATGAGATGGAGGGATTTAAATAAATAGAATTGATTTAAAAAGGGGGATTATGGGGGATCATGTATTAAATAGTTTTAACACATTAAGGATGGAAGTATTTAAATCAAATTTAAATATTTTAGAAAAGTGAACCCACTTAATTAAATAAATTTAATTAAATAGGTAGAAGAATATGACAAATATAATTAATTAATAAATAAATAATTATAATGTCAAGGGCTATATCAAAGAAAATTAATATAGTCTTTACGACAATTTCAAGTGTCTACATTTTGCCCCTCTTTAATGTGGTGTTAGGATGACATCATATCAAAGAAAAGAAAATATAGGCTACCCTAGAGAAGGTATACGTCTTAGGAGTGATGATAGTGGAGGAGGGTGCCCCCTTGCAAAAATTGCACAAAAAATAAAATTTGGGTAATTTTTGTGAAAAAGTCTTTGGAAGAAAGGGAAAAAGACATCAATGAAATAAATGAAGACATTGCATGACTTGTGGGTAGACAGGGGGTGGGCATGGCTTAGGGAAGACATGGGCTCAAAAAGGGGCCTTAGAGGGCCTATATAAGCCTCCAAGGGGCTCAAAGAAGGTCATTTGCACACCTAGAAAGTAAACCACTCAAAGCAGAGATGAACCCCATTGATCATTTATAGCTTGGTGAGCATGTCTAAGAGTATCAACGAGCAATTGAGATGGGCTGATTGGTAAATCATCTAATCCTCTTTGTCATTTCAGTTAATTAGGCTAGGGTAGGGGCATTTATTATGCCCTAAATGAGGCGAAAACATGGTTGAGGCACAGATGATAGTCTTTGCCTTATCACTTGCATAGATTATATACTAGAGACCATGTCATCCATAGAGATGACAAGATCTATCCTATTGTCTACACAGATGATAGACAGGGGAATGGGGGTCCAGGGAGATGACATGGTTTAACATATCATCTACATGGACAAAAAAGGGATTACTAGGGAGCAGAGAAGATGGTCTACCATTAATCATCTCCAGAGATGAAAAAATGTGGGCACCAACAAGAAACTAATGGCTACATAGATTTACATCTATGTTGATCGGTGTCTGGACTGATCAACATCTCTGTAGATCGGCATTTGCACCAATCAACATCTATGCATATCAGCATCTGGGCCAATTGGGAAAAATCAACAGAGAACAAGGTAGGATGCCCCATTCTGGGGATGAATTAGGCTAAGGAGACTAACCATCTACATGTTTATGCTAAGGAGGAGATAGTGGTTTTTAGGTCAAGAGAGCATTATCCTCTAACCATGGTGCTGGAGGAGAGACTAATCGATGCAAATTGGAGACAGATCTGAATATGTAGGTTGGAGCACATCCATGAGTGGCCAAACCTTAGGGCACACTCAACACATCTATTTTCTCTCATTGAATGATGGCACACATCGATAGGGAGCTTCCATCTACCTACTAGAGAGGTGACAATGAATCTACTAGATGTGTGGTGGATTTTGCAAGTGCCTGTTTGGGGGGCTTATCCAGAGTATGTGCCGGAGGGTTCAAACCCATATTTGTGGGAGTGTTTTGGACAGTGACGATAGAGACTACTAGTCCATAGATCATGGATGACATGGAGGGAAGCCTTGGAACATAGATTTCCTTGATTGGTAGTGTACCTAGCATCATGTATCTAGAGGATGCTACTAGACCATGTTGGGCATGGCTTTCCTATTGGATAGATGAGGGTGATAAGAACCCTTTTATAAGAGGATGGAGAGGTCTATAATTGGGGCCAAACCATTTGGGAAGAGCTATATCATGATCTACACATGTGTGCATATTAGACATAGAGGATTATGGGGCCAAGGCTGACTCTATTGATTGTATGGTCTTGGAAACATATCAAGGTCACTCGACCCATTACTAGGCAAGAGATCAAACATCCCAATAAGCCATTCAGCTATAGATACCAACCTCTAATCTAGTAAACCTCCATAGAGTTTGTGGGATTTTGGTAGCAATGTATCAACAAGATTATCATATTTGATTGGACACCATATGATGGGGTAGAGCGATGGGGGACAGTTTTGGCTGTAGGTGGAGAGGATGACTCATAGGATCAAATTTATCTCCATTTTACATAGATTGACTAGTAGACTATTAGATGCTCGATCCATGTGATTATGCACTATAGGGATTCTAGAGTGCGGCAATAATTTGATAGGATCTACGATGCGATTCCTAACAAGTTTTTGTACCCTATCATGTCTTGGGAGTACAGTAGACTTTGGGGTGATGGGACCACCTTGTAGCTAGCTCAGAGATCATGGTTGGTGATGCAACCAATGCCCTAGGTACATGGGATAGATTGTGGGGATGCAGGGGTTACAATAGCATATGCATAGTGGTGGGCAGTGCATTAGCCTGTGAGACTGATAGTGCCTAGGGCATCTCCTTCGGTAGAGCAGGCACAAGGAGAGGGAGAGGGAGTAGGGGATGGTGGGAAGGTAGCTATGATTCCACCACTAGCATAAAGAGCACAAGAATGGCTACGAGGGTGTAGAGCCTATGTGAGGAGAGGCCTAGGGCTAGTACCAACATAGGTACTAGAAAAGACACCAATATAGGCACTAGTAGATGGGCCATAGGTACAAAGATTAGGAAAAAGAAAAGAAAAGGATCCAAACATGGTGAGGGCTAAGTAGGATAGCCTTCGTACAAAGGTAGCCCATTTTTAGGGGGTAGCACAAGTGTAGCAGACATGAGCAGATAGTCTAGAGTAGGCCATGGCAGTCATATAGGCAGAGCTATAGGTTTAGAGGGCTAGAGCAGACAATGAGTAGGAGGCAGTAGCAGCTCTACAGGCATGGGTAGATACTAGGGAGTTTGTTGACATGGAGGCCCATGTAGATGCTAAGGAGCACATAGAGCTAGAGAGACTCCAGGAGAGGTGGTCGCATTATGGATCGAGCAAGCTACTCATCAGGCATAGTTGGATGGGTACCACAGGTAGAAGGACATAGAAAGATAGATGCTACATCTTGGGGCAGCCATCATAGTCATGTAGGAGGCCATTTTAGCTAGCCAAGTAGAGGCACAAGCCATACAAGAAGTGGCCTATTATAGGTCACTATATCATGAGGCTATGCCTGTTGATCAGTGGTAGCTATATTTTGAGAGGGATACTTGCTAATGGACCATAGGTGGTAGGGCTAGATCAAAGTAGTCATTAGGATAGTAGAGACCTCCCTAAGGGGGGGATAGAGGGGGGGTTGGGCCCTCACAGCTAGCGGCTTGATTTTTTACAGTGATCAATTTTTTGACATATATGTGTAGATGTAGTGAGTTTTGATGATACATTTGTACTACATGATACTACATGATTTTATGCATGGATTGTACAAACATTATTTTTTGATATATACATGACATGATTTGATGGCCCTATGTGAATGTGGATTATGTGTTACATATCATATCTATGAGGTGGATGCTGATGTTTGTGATACAAGATGTGTGTGATATGATGTTTCCTATGATGTATATGTATATGACGTCTAACATGTGAATGATGTAGGTTTGTTGGCAATTATGAGATGTATACATTGTTTCATTTCACATGTATGGATGCATTTATGAGATGTTTTTATGATGTATATGCCCTTAGATGTGATGACTAAAATAGATGCATGTAACTAATGAACCAATGATGCAACTTAATAAAATGAACAAAATGCCTAATGAACACTAATTAATATAACCTAAAATGTAAATGTAAAAGGAATGAACCTAATGAATAATTATCTGTCAAAAGAAACCAAGGAGCGTAGCATTAGAGGGGGGGAATAAACATAACCCTTTTCTCAAGCATGGATAAATGACACCCTATACTACATGAACTCTAACTACATGATATCAAGAGATTCAATTGTTTTTAAATGAAAGAGAACACCTTAGTTTGATTTTGCAAATGAGTTTATGCATTAAATTCTATAGAAGCATAAATGGCATGACTGTTTTGTGTAGACTAGAGACTTTAGAATAATAGTTGTAGTTGACATAATCATGATGGAACAAATGTCATATACTCACTAGAGGGGTCTAGGTACACCCAAAGTCTTTTTAGGGATCTTTGGTGGTACATTTATTAACCCATTGCTACCAATGTGCAATGCATTAACATAACTTGAAATAGATACATATGTAGTAAAGTTTCAAAAATAGATCATACCACAAACAACATGTGTAGTCAATGAGAACCATTCAAGTATGACCAAAATATGGAAGATCAAGGTGCACCATAAATAGCTTCCATTAACACAAAAAATGAAATCAACCAAAAAGAGACCTCATGACGAAGTAGTCATTCAATCCATAGTTCCTACTAAGAATCTTAGGTCTAGAAGTAAATGTTGTAATGCCACCTATAGGAAGGATTCATCCTATAAATTTTTTTTTTGTGTGATGTCAAGTATTGTAAATCATTTGTTTAATACAACAAGGGCTATGAAAAGAAAAAGCTTCTCAAATCATTAAGTCTCAAAGGTGATTTTGTTCAAGTCCTTTTGTGGTCACTGTTGTGAAAAATCTTAGTGTGATGGGATTGGAACAAGCACTCGATGGAAAAAATGTCTCGCAGACTAGAGGGCTTGCAAAAAGAGGGAAGTGAAGTGGAGCCTTGCAGATAAGAGGTGTTTTATTAGATGCATGAAAATCATAAGCTAGATAAGACTTTATATAAACAAAAAGATGAAATGGTGGAGTGGAGTGAAGGGAAATGAGCCTTATAGATAATTCATCAAAAATGCTTTTTTTAGGAACTTTTTCTTCTTTTTAGTCTTTTTTCAGGAACATTTTATGATTTTTTTTTGGATTTTTCTAATTTTTCTAATTTTTTTTTGGATTTTTGCAGGACTATAAGAATATTGTACAGGAACTGCAAAACTCAAGCATAGAACTGCTTGAGATGTTGGATATTTACAGGCTCAGTGAGTAGATCTCCCTCTAGAATGGAAATCTAATATACCCCATAACCATAATTGGCTATAATGATAAATGGACCAAGCCAATTAGCCTCAAGCTTTCCTTTCCTTTCATGGTTCTGGAGATTCTTCATGTTATGCTACAAAACTAAGTCACTCACCTCAAATTCTTGTGGCTTGATTTTTTTGTGATACTGAAGCTAAAGGTGATTTTGATACATGTGGAGGTGGTTTAGGGCATTAAGGCATCTCACATCAAGGAGTTGCAACTCTTGCAAGCGAGCAACTCTATATTCTTCTTTAGACATTAGATTCTTGAGAGAGATTCTAAGGAAAGGGAACTCAATTTCAATGGGTAAGACAACCTCAAAACCATAACTAAGGGAAAATGGAGTGGCTCTTGTAGGGGTACAGATGGAGGTATGCTAGGCACAAAGGGTGAGAGCAAGATGGAGGTGCCAATCATAGTCAACTGCATCAACGGTTTTCTTTAGGATTTTCAAAATTGTTTTATTAGTAGCTTTAGCTTGGCCATTGCCTTGGGGGTATTATTTGGTAGAAAAATGTTGGGTGATTCTAAATTTCCTACACAATGTGGCAACTTCCTAATTTTTGAAAGGGCTTCCATTAGTAGTCATAATAGCTTGAAGTATACCAAAATGACAAATAATGTAGTTCAAGATGAACTTCAAAATTTATTTTTTCGGTGGTGTAGGTTAATGGAATAGCCTTGACCCACTTTGTGAAGTATTCAATGGTAGCAATAATATACTTGTGGCCATTTAAGGAATTTGGGTATACTTGACCAACAAGATCGAATCCTGAGTGGGAAAAGGGCCATGGAGTGATGGTGGGTTGGAGGTCTTGGGTAGAAGCATGTATCAAATCACCATGCTACTGACAAGGGACACATCTCTTCACAAAATGATAGGCATTTTTTTCCATAGTAGGCCAATAGTAACCTATTCTAAGAAGCTTTTTTTCTAATGTTAGGCCACTAGAATGGGCACCATAAATCCGTTGGTGGACCTCTTCTAACATTGTTCTAGCTTCATTTGAATTGAGACATCGAAGGAGGGTTCCATCAAAATGTTTTTGGAAAAGTGTGTCACCTAGGATGGTATATTAGGAAGTGCAACGGATGAGGGTCTTGCTCTAATTTGGGTTGAGGGTTATGGGAATGGTTTTGTGATGTAAATAGGCAAAAATGTTGGCATACCATGGAGACTCAAGAAAAACAATCTCACACACCAACTCTAAATTGGTTTTCTCATAAGCAGGAGTAAAAAGATTCTCAACAAGAAACTCACATTCAGGACTATATTCGAGCATGGCAATCATGGAGGCAATAGTGGCCATAGCATCTACTACTTTATTATTAGCCCTTGGGATCTACTGAAAAACTAGCTCTGTGAAGTGTTGTTTAAGATCCTCAACTATCATGCAATATGGCAACAACTTCTCATCCTTAGTGTGGTATTCATCGATAACTCATTTAATGAACAATTTTGAGTCTCCCAACACAAGAAGGTTTTTGATATTCAACTTGATAGCTTGACACAACCCTATGACTAATCCTTCATACTCAGCTATATTGTTTGTGCAAGGGAATGATATTTTATAAGACTTAGGAATGAGATCTCCTTCCGGTGTAATAAACAAAATTCCTACCCCCGATTCCTTTTGTGTGAATGAACCATCAAAAAATAGCTTCCAAGTTGTAGTAGGGGTAAAAATCATTATGGTGTCATCTAGAAAATTTGCTACTATGGGATGGTCTCCTAGAAGAGGAGCTTCTGCAAGCTAATCTGCAATTAGTTGTCCCTTAATAGCCTTGCATTCTTTATAAACAATGTTGAACTCACTCAAAATCAAGACCCATTTTGTAGCTTGACCAATGAGGGAGGCTTTTGATAGTAAATATTTGAGTGGATCTATCTTGGCAATGAGATGTGTAGTATGATTAAGCATGTAATGGCATAGCTTCCACATATAAAAGACTACTACCAAACAAGCTCTCTCAATAGTAGTGTATTTCAATTCATAACCAACTAGTGTTTGACTGAGATAGTATATAGCTTTCTCATTACCATTTTCATCTAGTTGTGCCAAAAGGGCACCTAAGGCAACTAAAGTGGTTTAAATGTATAGGATCAATGGTCATCCTGCAATTGGAGGGACTAGAACTGGAGGATTAGCCAAGTATGCCTTGATTTGTTCAAATGCTTTCTAACATAGAAAATTCCACTAAAACTTAGTGTCATTGGAAAGAAAATGTTGAATTGGATAGACCTTATCTACTAACTGGGCCATAAATCATTTGATGGACTATAACTTCCCTAGAAAATTGTAGATTTGTTTCAAGGTGGTAGATGGAGGCATTTCCATGATGGCTTTTACTTTAGCGGGATCTACCTCATACCTCTTCTTGACACAATGTACCCTAGCAACTTGCCTAATTTGACCCCAAACACACATTTCTTAGGATTTAGGTGCACTTTATATTTCTCCAATATTTTAAAAATGATGGTGAGTACATCAATGTGGGACTCATGCATCTTTGATTTTCCTAGGATGTCATCAACATAGTCCTCCATTATGACATGTAGAAGATCATGGAATATTGTGGTCATTGCATATTGATAAGTGGTGCTGATATTTTTCAAGCCAAAAGGCATGACTTGATAACAAAAGGTTCCCCAAGAGGTGGTAAATGCCATTTTATGTTGACCTTGTTCTACAATTTTGATTTGATTATAACCAAAGAAGCCATCCATCAAAGACAACATCTCATGTCCTGCAGTCAAATCCACTATGATGTCTACATTAGGAATTGGAAAATCATCCTTAAGACATGCAAGGTTTAAATCCTAAAAATATGAATAAACACAGATGCCCCCAGATGCTTTTCCTATAGGAACAATGTTGGAGACCCACTTAGGATAATCAATAGGGCAGATGAACTTTGCCTCTAACATTTTTGCAACTTTGCTTTGACTAAAAGTGCTACCTTAGGATGCATTTTGTGCATCTTTTGTTTCACTGGTTTAATGTTGGAATCTACTATCAAGTGATGCACAACCAAATCTATGTCTAAACTAGGCATATCTCTATATGTCCATGAAAAATTGATTTTACCCTTTCTCAAGAATTAAGTCATTGACATTTTCTCTTTAGGACTTAGGGTAGCTGCAATGTAGGTGATGTGTGGATTATCCTCTATACCTAAGTTGATTGGAATTGTGTCCTCATTCAAAATAGATGACTTTTTTGGTGGTAAAGATCTGAATGGAAAGTCAACTTCTCCCTCCTCTGGCACCTCTAGGAGGTTTTCACCAGAAGACATGTCCTTTATTTTATCTTTTTCTTCATCCAAAAGTGCCCTAGAAGCGTTTTCACTAGAGAATGTTTCTTTTATTTTTCCATTTCTATTTCCTTTTTCACTTTTTTGACTAAGAGAGTTGACTTGGCTACTAATGTAGGCTTTCTCATTATATTAGATCTAATGTTTGTAATCTTGGAGATACTTAAGGCCAAAGAGTGCCATCACTACTTCATTAGACTTATAAATATCAAGAGCTAGTGGTGTGTCTTGAAGGTCCCAGTCTATCATGTCAGGGTTGGTGAGAGGTAGGTCGATGGATGAAAGGTCCACTATGGTAATGGCATGGACATGGGTATCTAGGTCATCTTTAATGTATTGGAAGGGTATTTCAAAGAATTCCTCCTCTTTAGTCTTAGAGTCAGATTCAACCATACAATAGTAGTTAGCAAAGGATACCTTAGGTTTAATGGAGCCCAAACCATGTCCTTTAGGATAGCTATTAGCCTCAAGGGGTTGTCTAATTCCATCTTCTTTAGGTCCAAGGCTGGTACCATGATATCCCATGTTTTTGATAATGGGAGGGGCCTTAACATACTTAT
Source organism: Cupressus sempervirens (assembly GCA_028749045.1). NCBI lineage: Eukaryota > Viridiplantae > Streptophyta > Pinopsida > Cupressales > Cupressaceae > Cupressus > Cupressus sempervirens. The sequence continues at coordinate 703,558,058 of CM053784.1, forward strand.
CCTTTGGAAATTCCATGGGTTCATCTTTTCCATCATAGTATAGCCAATCCAAGATATTAGATTCCATATGCTCATCAATAAGTGAACCCCAATGTTCAAATGTGGTCTTGTTAATGTGCATGGTCTCTTTGTTGGTAGGAGGTGGTAGTTGTGAAGGTTTTCAAAAGGAACAAGGGGAGAGTGGTAGTTGTCCAACACACAAGGAATTTTTAAACTTATACTCTCCCATTCCTAAATTAGTAAAATTAACCTTCTTCCTTGTAGTATTGACCTTAGCATCTTCCACCTTTTCTTTTCCTTAGCAGGAGTTGAAATCATTATTGGCTAACTCTAGAACTATTGTGGAAGGTGATTCTATTATCATGAGAGGATTAGGTATAACTTTAGCAAACTCATTGATTGGGAAAAAAATTGCTGGTGCACCTTCCAATCTTTTACAAAAGGCAAAAGTTGTGGGATCTCTTCGAAATGTGACCTCTCTTCCTTGGTGGGAAAATTTCAAGCATTGATGATAGGTAGATGGTACTACCTTTTGTGAATGTGTCCAAGGTCAACCCAAAAAAATTTTATATGAAAAATCCAAGTCTAGGACATGGCATTCAATATTTATGATGGGTGGTCCAACCTTTAGTGGCAACATGATAACTCCTTTTGATTCTGTTTCCCTCTCATCATATGCTTTGATTGTTATCCTTTTATTGACATCTAGGAGGTCTTTGGGAAGTCCCAAGAAACAAATCATCTTCAATGTACATAGGTTCAAAATAGATCCATTATCTATAAGGACTCTTTTGATCTTATGCCACTGTATAAGGACTTCAATGTGGAGCAACAAATTATGGTGTGGATCAAGACTTTGGAAATCTTTATTTGTGAAGACTAGGTGTTGCTATGCAGCAAGGTTTCCAATCATGACAGTGAATTGTGAGGCATTAGTGTTTTTAGGAACATGAGACTCTAAAAGAACCCTCTCCAAAATTTCCTTATGGATGGGTGATGTGGCGAGGAGCTCAAGAATGGATATTTGTGCAAGAGTCTTACCTAACTAGGATAACACATCATAGCAAGAAGCAAGCCTTTGTGAGGTGGGTGGTGTGACAGGTGCATGTGGAATTGATGGATTAGTGGGATTGGGAGTGGTAGCTTGCAAAGTAAATCTTTCTTGTCAAGTGGTTGCATCACAATCAGTTGCTTTTAGGACAAGGGTATTCACATGAGTGTCTACTTTTTCAATGAGACCACACATGGAATAAAATCCACTTATATAGTTGGTTTCTATTTTACCACACAAGGAGTCAAACCCTAATATGTGATTAGTAGAATAGTCATAGGGTAATGTGTTTGAGGGGGAAGCTCAATTCACATTGTTTGAATTGTTGTTTCCATTGTTGTTATTGTCATTGTTGTGATCAGGAAATAGCTTTTGGAATATCTTCAGCTTACCATTTTTAGAGGTTGGTCCTCCTGCTACCTCAATTTCTCCATCATCAACAAGATTTTGGATGAAGATTTTGAGTTTTATACACTTGTTTGTGTCATGTCCTTTGATGCGATGGTATTTGCAATATTCATTTTCCCTATACCATATTGACCTAGGTTGATTCTCATCAAAGGGCCGCGTGTTGGGAAATACCATCAAATTGTGATCCACTAGTTTTTGGAATATGGCTTCCAAGGGTTCATGAAAGTTAGTGAACACCCTATTGCGATCATAGTTATAGTTGTAATTGTTGTTGTTGTGAGGGAAAAAATGTGTTTGATTGCAAGATTGCTGATTATTTTGATTCTGATTACCATGGTTTGAATTTTTGTTGTTTCGGTTACAAAAGTTGTTGTTGTTTCCTCCTTGAAGGTTTTGCATGTTTTTAACATTAATGTTGCTGTCATGTGTGACACCTTTGTTTTTGGACCAAAATTTCAGTTTTCTATTTTTGTTTGTGTCATTTTTTTAGGATGATGAGCTATAGTGTTTGATGACACCTTTGTCTAAAACCCCATTTTCAATGCTCTTGCCCCTCTTGAATAATGTAGCAAAATCTTCAGGGCTAGCCATCTTCATCTGAAAAGTCATCTTTGGTATCAAGTTTTTGATAAATATGTCCACAAGGTGGGAATTCTCAATTTTTTAGGGCATACAGTCAGCAAGATGCCTCCATCATTATAGAAAATTGGAAAAAATTTCACCGTTTTATTGTTTTGTGATGCACAAATAACTGAATGAGGCATGGTGTTCAATATTGTAAGAATATTGTGGTACAAATTTTTTTGTTAAATCATTGAAAGAGGTAATGGAACCCTTGGGTAAGTTCATTAGCCATTCTAGTGTGGGGCCTCCAAGACTTCACATGAAAATCCTCTTAGGATAATCTTCATTATAGGCTACTTCTTAACACAAAACTGAGAATTCCTTGAGATATGTGATAGGACATGTTTCTCCCATGTATTTGTTGAATTTAGGAATCTCAAAGTTTGGTTGAAATGGTATCATGCTAATGGATTTATCAAATGGGAAGGGACACACTTCCTTAAAAAGGAAATCCTTCTCCCCTTTGTTGGCCATGGAATGTATCAAGTTTTGAAGTTCCTATAATTGTTGGGCCAAATCTTGGTTTGGTTGCACTTGTGACTGTTGAGAATTTGCAACCCCACCTCCCAAGCTATAGGGAGTTCCAAAAATATTATAGGGTGGTGGGAGTGCTCCACTTTAGCCAATATACTAATATGCAGTCATTGGAATTGGCAAGGTTGTTTTCACCATACTTGTGGAAATTTGCGAATAAGTGGAATATATTAGTTGTGTTGGAATTTCCATCTATTGAGTAGACATTTGCCCAATGTTTAAGCATCCCATAGTTGGACCTATTAAGGTGGATTTTGGAATGCTAGTAGGCATACTGGTGTTGGGTACGACACTAATGATTTGTTGGATATGTTCCACATTAATTGGAATGTTGGTTGTGTGGTGCCACTTGATGTAGATGTAGCACTAGTTGTCACTATTGGTCCTTGGCTAGATGTTTGGGTTGTGTTTGGAAATATTGGAGCACCACCCTTCATAATTTGTCTAAACAAGGTGGTCTCATCAAAGGTTGTACAGACATTAACACCATCTTTAACCAAGTTTAGGAAGATCTCAGTTTTTTTTTTCCCTAATAGTTTTTTCCATCATTTTGACATTGTATGGATCTGCAAGGAACCTTTGGACATCATTAGGGATATTGTTTTTGTCAATAGGGTTTTTCTCTTGGTATACTTCCTCATCATCATTTCCTAAAGTTGTGTTGCAAAAAGGATATTCTGGTTCTTATGTGGATGTTAAGCTAGGCATACCAAGATTTGAACTAGAGGGAAATACTCCCCCTAATGATGTTGCATGTGAAGGAAAAGGATTCTCAATCACTTTTTGCCTCAATGACTCCAATAAGTGAGACATTAGATTAAATGTGAATCTACCAAATCATGTATGTACCATACAATAGTGACCAAACCAATGGATGGAAGACTATGGAAGAAAGTGAGGAATGTGGGAGAGACCTACTGAACCTTACACAATGAAAAGTGCCAATGACCTAGATGTAAACAAAAGACCTTGGTTTAGCAAACAAAGTGTGATTACTCACTATTTGATGATGGACTTGTGATCCCAAATAAGTGATAGGTGTTTTCTTGTGGATAAAAGGTCTATTGTTGTGATCTTGAAAGGTGTCCTTATGGGGACACAACCCAAGAACAGAATGGAACCAACAGAAAAGGGAAAATTATATTAACTAAGAAAATAAGCTAGTACAAACAGTGCAGAGAAAATAAGCTTCAAAACATGCCCTAAGGGCTTACAATAGCATAAATCTGGAGATAATTTCTCCTTTTAGGACCTCCTCTCAAACTCCACTCTGAACTACTTTTTACAATGCCATAAATCTTCTTAAATAGACCCCAAAGGGTTAAGGACTAGGAGTACATTCTAGAAAGTGCTAGTAGGCATCCACCAACCAAATAGAAGATTCTGGAAGCTGCGTTAGAAGTCGGTGCAAATCTAAAAGAATCCAGAAATGGTAATCGAACTTTCGGGAGGTATAACTTTTGAACTGTAGCTCCGATTGACAAACTGTTTACATTTTTGGAAAGCTCTCGAAGTGCTCTATAGTCCTATGGACAAGCTTCACTCCTCCCCCATTTTTTGACCCTTTTTGAGGTCATTTAATGCCCCTAACCTGACTTTGAAGCATTCTTAGGAGGTCTCCAAAACCTGAAAAACTGCAATAACTTTCAAATCGTGGGGCCTTTTGACCTGATTCTTTTTTTGGAATGCTCTAAATCACAATTACATTCATCTGGCCAATTCACACCTTCTAGGTCACTAAAATGATGGCCAAATTGCATGCTCCTATTTTTTTGGGATTTTCAAACACACTGATAGTGGAACTGTGAGATTTGGAACCTTTATTTGACCCAAATGGGTATCCAAAAATGTAAAGACATGAAACAGAAACTAAGTCTAAGTACATTTTTTTGGGTGACACAGGATTACCCTTATACCTCTGGATGCTCCTGCATTAGACACCCAAGGTAGATTGAAAACTGACCCTATCACTTTATGGATGGTAGAGGAAATCCCAAATGGGAAACCTTAGTTGCTGAAATCCAAGTTGAGTCCTCGATTAGCCGTCCTTTCCATTTGACCAAATACTCTTCATACTGCCTGTTTCTGGTACTCCTACCCACAGGATGATCTAGAATGTCTTCTATCTCCTCCTTCTTAGAAGTAGGAATTGGACATGGCTCTAACACCAGCTCCTCATCTGCACCATCATCATGATACTCTATTAAATCTGCAATGTTGAAAATGGGAGAAATGTGGATACCATCTGGCAGCTCCACCTCATATGCATTTCCTGAGTCATGTTTCTTCAAAATTTTGCAGGGGCCAAATTTCTTCATTTTCAGCTTGTTGTAAGTACCGGCTGGAAATCTTTCTTTTCGTAAGTGCATCATGACTCTTGATTCATCTTGGTAATGTGTGCTTGAACCTCCTCATGTAGACACTTGATATGTTCAAAAAATTCCTCAGCTTCAGCACTTGTCCTCTCCCCTTGTTCTATCTTCCTCAATTCTGGTGCAGTCCTTGGGCTATTCCCATATACAATTTGGAATGGTGATTTTCCAGTACTCCTATTTATAGAGTTATTATAAGCAAATTCTGCTTGTGGTAGAATCAAATCCCATCCCTTGGGCTTATCCCCAACTAAACATCTCAGCAGATTGCCTAGACTTCTGTTTACCACTTTTGTTTGGCCATCAGTCTGTGGGTGATACGTGGAACTAAATTTTAGGTTTGTTCTCAACTTCTTCCACAATGTCCTCCAGAAATATCCCACAAATTTAGCATCTCTTTCAGAAACTATGCTCCTTGGAAGACCATGTAGTCTTACCACCTCTTTGAAAAACAAGTCTGCAATATGGACAACATCATGAGTTTTGTGGCATGGAATGAAATGTGCCATTTTGGAGAACCTATCAACCACCACGAATACTAAGTCATTACCCCTTTGTGTCCTTGGTAATCCAAGAACAAAATCCATACTTATGTCCTCCCAGGGCCTTGATGGAATAGGCAATGGCTGATATAGGCCAGTATTGTGACTAAACCCCTTCGCAACTTGACAAACCTAGTAACTCTGTACAAACTTCTTCACATCCTGTGAAATTTGAGGCCAAAAATAATGTTCTCTAAGAATGGCAATGGTCTTATCTCGACCAAAATGTCCTACCATTCCTCCATTGTGTTTCTCCTTAATCATATTCTCCCTCATGGAACTCCTTGGAATGCACAATTGACTACCCTTGAACAACATGCCATCCTGAATCAAATAGTCTAACCACTTGGTTCTATCTACAGCAATAGGTTCTTTACAAGCTTTCCATGCTTCAGAAAAATCAGGATCCTCGGGGTACAAATTCTTGAGTTCATCAAACCCAACTACTTCAACTTGCATTACTGTAAGCAGTGACTGTCTCCTACTTAGTGCATCTGCAACCCTGTTAGATTTTCCACTTCTATGCTTCAACACAAATGTATAACTCCGCAAGAATTCTACCTACTTCATATGCCTCTGATTCAATTTACCTTGGCTATTTAGGTACTATAATGCTTGATGATCAGTATACAAAACAAATTCCTTTGGCAATAAATAATGCCTCCATTTCTTTAAAGCCTGAACTATTGAATAGAATTCTTGATCATAAACAGAATACTTCTTCTTTGCATCATTCAATTTTTCACTAAAATATGCAATAGGCTTACCTTCTTGGCTTAATACAGCCCCAATAGCGCTACCACTAGCATCAAAATCCACTTGGAACACTTTTCTAAAATCTGGAAGTGCCAACATAGGTTGTTCTGTCACCTTCTTCTTCAGCAATTCAAAACTTCTCACAGCTGCTGCAGTCCATTTGAACTCTTTTCTATCCCCTCTTATTGTATCAGTTAGGGGTGCACATATGCCACTGAAATTCTTAATAAACTTCCTATAGAAACTAACCAGACCATGAAATGATCTTACCTCAGTAGCAGACCTTGGAGTAGGCCATTCCAAGATGGCTTTTACCTTCTCTGGATCTATTTTGAGACCTTCAGGTGATATAACAAACCCCAAATAGACTAACTCCCTTTTTTCAAAGACACACTTCTTTAGATTAATTAATAGTTTCTCTTCCCTTAGCCTTTCAAGAACTTCTTAAGTACCTCATTCATGAGCCACATGAAGGTGCTTGGGGCATTCGTCAATCCAAAGGGCATGACTAACCACTCATAAAGACCCTCCTTGGTCTTGAAGGCAGTTTTCCACTCATCTCCTTCTCGAATCCATATCTGATGATAGCCACTCTTTAGATCTATCTTTATGAAGTACTGAGCTCCACTCAAGCAGTCCATAAGATCATCCATCCTTGGCAAAGGAAACCAGTACTTGATGGTTATCCTATTTATAGCTCGAGAATCTGTACACATCCTCCACTCTCCATCCTTCTTTGGTGCAAGTACTACAGGTACTGCACATGGACTCAGGCTCTCTCGAATCAAGCCCTTCCTCAACAGCTCCTGAACCTATCTATTTGGCTCCTCTATTTTAGTAGGAGTCATCTTGTGAGCAGCCTTGTTAGGCAAACTAGCTCCTAGAATCAGATCTATCTGATGATTGATTTGCCTTACTGGTGGCAATCCATCTGGAACATTATCAGAGATAATATCTCCAAACTCCCCTAGTAAATCTGAAACTTCAAGTGATATTTCACTACTACCTTCTTTATCTTTCCTAGGAATCAAAGCATAGCACATATGCTGATGTTTCATGCCATCTAAAAACTTCCTTCCATCAACAAGAGAAATCCTAGCACTGCTACATACCTTTTCACCTTCCTTTTTCATGGGCTTCAATTTGTGGCAAACTCCATCCTTTGTTAGAGAGTATGTGTTTGCATGTCCGTCATGTACTGCATGTCTATCAAACTACCATGGTCTACCCAACAAAGATGGCAAACATCCATTGAAATAACATCACAGAGAACTTGATCATGGTAACTCCCAATTTTGAATTTCACTAAACATTGTTCACTTACCAGGACCTTATGATCATCTTTTACCCAAGAAATCCGATAGGGCTGGGGGTGTTTCTCCCTCTTGAGCTTCAGCTTAGAGACCATCTCTTCTGATACCAAGTTATCAGTACTACCACCATCAATGATCACGTCACAACATTTATCCTCACACTTGCACTTGGTACGGAACAAACTCCTCTGTTGTCCTAGTTCATTCTCACCACTTAGTAGGACTCTTTCATTTACCAAGGTCTCTCCTCTTTCTGCATCCTCTAAATGTGATGATTGTGCATCCTCATCCACATGAGCAACCCTATCTTGGCCCTCAGTTCTCCTATCTATTCTTCCTTGTCATTGAAGGCATTCAAAGGCACGATGACCTTCTTCATTGCAGTGGAAACAGGTACCATGAAAGCCTCCTCTTCCTTGTCCACATCCCTTACCTCTTCCTCTCTGATTTCCAAAGTCTTGATCGCGAGAGCGGTTGAAACCCTCATTCCTCTGGTTCCTGCTAGTACCCTCATCCTCATTTTTCTTTTGAGTTTCATTGCAGCCTCCAGATGTTCTACCGCTTCCCCTTCCTCCTTGACCGCACCCTCTTTGTCTTCCTTGAAACTTCTTATTCAGCTTCTCTTCAACTTGTAGGGCAAACTGGTATGCCTCTTCAACGCTGGTCATTCTTACCAGACTTAATTCCTCCTGGATGCTAGGTCGCAACCCACTGATATAACGAGCAACCTTCTCCTTATTTGCTTCTACATGTCCCGCTCTAATCAAGAGTAGGTAAAACTCCTCTGTATATTCTTGGACTGATCTTCCTACTTGCTTTAACGCATGCATCTTTTTAAACAGATCCAGCTTGTAGTCCAAAGGAATGAACTGCTTCTTCAATTTGTCCACCATGCGATCCCATCTTGTGGTCTTCTCCTTTCCTCTTTTGTTTCTTTCCAATTGAACCTCTTGCCACTAGATTTTGGCATGGCCTTTTAGTTTTGCCTTTGCAAAATTAACCCTATCTGGGTCCCTGATATCCTCATACTCAAAGTATTCTTCCAGTTCATTGATCTAATCGATCAACTCATCTAGTTTTAGATTTCTTGAAAATACACCCACTTCAATTGTGGGTCTTTTCTCAAACTTAGTAATGGCCCTAAAAAGCCTTTCCTCTACATGATTCAGAACTTCTCCATCAAATTCCTCTTCTGGTCCCATTACTTCTTCTTCATTGTCATCCTCACTGTTATTACCAGCGACTAACTTTTGCTCCTCTACGGAGCTCATCTTGCAATGCCTGCACCTGCCTTTGGAGGGCTCTAACCTCCTTAGGATTAATAGCTTTGGCCCTTCCACCACGCTCTCTACATGGAGACATCTTCTTAACTCAAACCCACAACCACACAGTCCTGGTGCAAACTGCCTCACAGTCGGCATTCTGTCTACACACTCAAGAAAACCAGCTCTGATACCACTTGATGGGGACACAACCCAAGAACAAAATGGAACCAACAGAAAAGGGAAAATTATATTAACTAAGAAAATAAGCTAGTACAAACAGTGTAGAGAAAATAAGCTTCAAAACATGCCCTAAGGGCTTACAATAGCATAAATCTGGAGATAATTTCTCCTTTTAGGACCTCTCAAACTCCACTCCGAACTACTTTTTACAATGTTAGAAATCTCCTTAAATAGACCCCGAAGGGTTAAGGACTAGGAGTACATTCTAGAAAGTGCTATTAGGCATCCACTGACCAAATAGAAGGTTCTGGAAGTTGCGTTAGAAGTCGGTGCAAATCTAGAAGAATCTAGAAACGGTAATCAAAGTTTCGGGAGGCATAACTTTTGAACCATAGCTCCGATTGACGAACTGTTTACATTTTTTGAAAGCTCTCAAATCGTTCTATAGCCCTATGGACAAGCTTTTCTCCTCCCCCATTTTTTGACCCTTTTTGAGGTCATTTAATGCCCCTAACCTGACTTCAAAGCATTCTTAGGAGGTCTCCAAAACTTGAAAAACTGCAATAACTTTGAAACCGTGGGGCCTTTTGACCTGATTCTTTTTCTGGAATGCTCCAAATCACAATTACATTAATCTGACCAATTCACACCTTTCTGGTTACCAAAATGATGGCCAAATTGCATGCTCCTATTTTTTTGGGATTTTCAAACACACTAATAGTGGAACTGTGAGAGTTGGAATCTTTATTTGACCCAAATGGGTATCCAAAAATGTAAAGACATGAAACAGAAACTAAGTCTAAGTACATTTTTTTGGGTGACACAGGATTGCCCTTATACCTCTGGATGCTCCTGCATCATGTCCTTATGCCAAAGTCTTTAGGTTCAAATGATCAAGCTCTCTAGAGAAAGTTTCAAATCAAAGCCTAGAAATGTGGAAAAAGAAAATGTTATGTGGAAAATGCAAGTGTGGTGGTCACTTATACAACTAATTCAATCCTCACTCACTAGGAACAAAAACTCGAGGTTTACTCCTAGGAAGGTAGACCAATTTTGAACTTTTGCATTGTACTCAATTCTATCATAGTAGTCTTCTTTAGCTTATTATTTTTGGATGTCTTTGATAGCATATTAGAATTGTTTGTCACTATGTGCTAGGTACTTCCTTTCCTTGTAGAAAAATGGTTTGATCAATTTCACCTTCTTATGGTTGACTTTGTTGGTCATGGAAGGAACAAAAAAAGACTTAGTTTCAAGCAAAAAATCTGAGTAGACTCAACCAATTTCAAATACTAGACCAACATAAGACTTTTGAAAAATAACTGTGAGTGAAGAGGACCCACTTACCACTGTTTCACTCATTGAAGTTTAGCTCATAATTTCACTCATCTTGCACTTGTTTGATGTTTTGTATTGATTTTGAATGTTTAAACAAATAGGCATGTAGAATACTCCAACAATCCTAATAAGGCTGCAACTAGGATATACAATACTTATCTAAAGGGCATCCTCGATATACAAGAGGTATGTGAGGCCCAAATTTGTAGATGAAAGAAAATAATACCACATAGCCGAGGGGAGATAGTAACCCAAATCTCCTCCTTCACTTCCCAAAGGTATAAAGTTCTTTGGGGCTTAGCTAAGAGTGACAAGATTTTACTTCCAAGAGAGGTGTTTTTCTATTCACCTCTTGATATTTATACTCTACCAGAACATTAGAGTTGAGGTCATCCCAAGGAGTGATGAAATTCCTAATAAGGCCTCCTCAAAAAAAGAAAAGCAAGACCACTTATTTTTTGTGCACCCAAGATCACTTGAAGGCATGAAGGGAGAGAATACATAAGTGGCCTTGGGGTTTAAAAGACACATGTTATTTCCCAATGAAGCTTTAAGTTTTGTAATCTACTTGAAGATACATATGTTTAAAGTATACAATGTTCTTTCCAGCTTGAAATTGACATCAACATAAATGAAAAGCATAGATTCATCAACACGAAAGTAAATAGAGTGTGAACATAAGAAAAATGCTAAAAATGAAATCAATTTCTTTTAAAGCATTCAAGAGTATGTGAATTTATTTTAAGAACCAATTCCAAATGTTGGCTAGCCTAAGCATGCATGTCCATTCCCTTAAGACATTCAAGAGTGTATGAGTTTATTTTAAGCACCAAATTCAAATATTCTCTACCCTAAACATACATTCCAATGAAATGATAATTTATTCCTCAAGGGCATTCAAGATTGAGTTTTCTACCTAAACATCCATTCCAATAAAATATGAATAAATTCCTTTAAGGCATTCAAGATTGGATGAAATTTTTTCCTTTAGATACTCAAGAGTGTGTTTGGAGGTTGCTCATTAATTTTTCGCATTTATTCAAAGGAAAAATGATTATAACATGCAAGTTAATTAACCTTTAATCCTAAAGTGATAAAAATTACTACAAATTTTCTTAGTGATAAAAATTGCTATTGGTTTGTTTTAAGTCTTTCAAGGTCTGTTTCCTACATGAAAATTAATTAAGAATCCCTGCAAACCACTAGTTAGCAAATAATAATGTTTCAAAGTTTCACAACTCTGTCAAAAAGTTGAGACGATAGTATGCAGATGCTTGACAACACAAACGATAGAAGAGAATAATGTATAGTTTTGCAATTAGATGGTATTGTTTGTCAGGTGTAGAGAATAGTTTTAAGTGTAGAGATGCTAGAACACATAGATGAAAAAGTATAGCTAGCACACAATGTAGACAACGGATGGAAAATCACAGATGATAGAATACTACATGCTAATGACAGATTTATTTTTTGAAATTTAAAATCCCATCCCCAATGTAGATGATAGAATAACCTATGCAAATGCTAAAACTATGTTCCAAAATGCAATGTGAGTGGATAAAAGAAAAAGGGTGTAGAGACGATAGTTTGCACAAATGCTAGTCTACACAAACACTGGTCTACGAAGATGATAGAACGTAGATGACACTACATTTGATGTAGATGAAAATGCAAATTTTTTTAATGATGGAGTGCAAGTTCTTTACAGATTTTTGAGATGAAAACAAGGATGTGGGTCCCACTGAGTGTGCTAAAATGTATACTAAAGAAATTGACCTGTTGGGAACAAGAGTTAACAAACAAACATTAGTTGATGTGCATGCATTAAAGATTCAACAATGAAAGAAAACTAACTAACATTTTCTTGAGTTTTGCAACTCAAAGAAACCAACAACTCAAGTCCTCAAACAACCTCAAACAACTCAAAAAAGACACCCATGAGAGGCCTTTTTGGTGTGTTGGATTGGAGGGATGTTTAGTGTGCTCTCCCAAACACAACTATGTTTGAATCTCTTGATGTGAAGGTGCAAGTGTGATTGATGAAACTATGAAACTATGCTATATGAGATGAAGAACACCTCAAACAGTGGTTATGGAGGAAGCCATGTTTGAAAGCATTCAAGGATGTGGAGATGGAATGCAATAAATAAATTAAGCTAATATGAAAAGTAAACTAGTATGCAAGTGAAATGAAGATCTAAATGCATGAACAAGCTAAATGTAACAATGCAAATGCAATCTAAAATCAGCTACCAAGGGTTAGTATGCAACATGAAATCACTATGAAAACTCTAAAATCAAACTAGCATGAAATCACTATGGAAGCTCAAAAATCAAACTAACATGATAAAAATGTATGTGGAGGAGATGAAAATGCTTGAGACAAGGGCTCTATTTATATGCTTGAGAGAGACCCTCTGTGAGGTGGTGTCTATGTGGCATAGTGCCACAAGGAGACACATAAGCAAGCCATGCAAGTGGTCAACATTCAAAGTTTTCTCACACATGTGTGAGAAAACTTGGAGAGAAGAGTGGGGGAAAAATCTTGCAAGAGGCATGAGAAGTGGGAGTGGTCTCACACATGTGCGAGCACACACTTAGGCTTAAGGGAGGATTAGCAAGATGATTAAGTTAAAGTGGGATTAAATGGTGGATAGGCTTAGGAGGATGAAAGTGATAGTTGTAGACTAGGTTTTAGGGTAGGTTTAATATTAAATTAAATAAGATTTAATTTAATCATAGGTTTAGAGAAATTAATGAGATGAAGGGATTTACATAAATAGAATTTATTTCAAAAGAGGGATTATTGGGGATCATGTATTAAATAATTTCAACACATTAAGGATGGAAGTATTTAAATCAAATTTAAATACTTTAGAAAAGTGAACCCACTTAATTAAATAAATTTAATTAAATAGGTAGAAGAATATGAAAAATAATTAATAAATAAATAATTATAATGTCAAGGGAAATATTAATTGTCTATAGGAATTCACAAAATTAAAGAAAAATGTGTATGTTTACGAGGAGGCCTTTGCTAATTCCAACCAATTTCAGATAAGATGTTTGATTTGCTATTTTGAAAAGTAACCACAAAAGAGATATATTTTTGTTATTTTCTATTTTATGATGAATGCAATTTATTGATGCAACTATATGAATTCCTTATTTAGCCAAGTGTTAGCAAAGAAAATAACAAAGATAAGGTAACAAGAGATTAAATAAAATAACTTGAAAGAGAAATTCCTAAAAGACATAAACCATTGTAAAAACATGTCTGCAAGTTAAATCATCAAAAAGATTGGATAGGAAACCAATAAAAATAGGAGTGACACTTCCTCAATTCTACTAATGCAATTATCGATGGGAACTCAGTAATGATTGAAAGACATTTCACTTCTCATCAAATTGCAAAGCTACCAAAAGTGCGCTCTTGCAAGATAAGAAGCTATGCTGGAACAATAGGTGATATTTTCTCCAAATTAGTATGTCAATAAAATTTGTTAACATGAGACAAACACCAAAACTAAAAATTTGCATAATCAAATCAACACAACAAAACCATTGACTCCATTATTATTCATGAACATTCATTCAAAAAATTAACTACACTTAGAATGAGAACACCAATAGAATATATTATTGCATCAAAATAATGGCATGAAGTATATATTACATCCATTTATTTATAAGAAATCATATCCTCCCTTTGTGTTAGGAGAGAGTTCTTAAAATAAAATTTGTGCTAAAAACTAATAAAATAAGTTGATTATATACAAACTGACTCTCTAAATGGTGCTAAGTAGGTCCGAACCCTTTTTTATATTAATTAATGGGCGCATGAGTCTTTACATGACTTAAAGAAAAGAAAGAAGAAGTAGATAAGAAGAAGGAAGCTGCATGAGAATCTAAGTCACTAGAAGCTCTAAAATTGGAAGCTTGACCTTCTCTAGGCATTGTTGGGAGTTGAAATGCCATTATAATACATTTTTGGTGCATGGAAAGCTCTAAATTAGGAACTATTGGTTAACTATCAGTGCACTATTACTTCTTCAAAAAAATTAGTGCACCTTTGTGAATAATGCACTTGCTCACCTTGATCGAAGGTTCCAAAAATCCAAAATTTTCCCCAAGTGTCAAAATTGAATTTCCAGCATCTAGGTTTTTTCCTTCCTTATCCTAAAGTGACATCTAGATGTTTTCTCTCAAATTTATCTATAATTTTCATTACTTGGGTAGCTTCTAGAAAACCAAAGCTCCATATTTATCTTTAACTATTTCCTGGTAGTTACTAACCTCCATACAGGTTTCCACAATATCTTCAAGTTTAGTGTCCAGTTCCAACAATACCTCTTTAGTCTTAAATGCTTGCCTGATATCTTCATTAGACAAAGCATCCTTGAAAATTCTTCAAAAATTTTTGGACTATTGATTATATTGAATTGAGCTTGACTTTTGACTCATCTTCAAAAATTTCAAGGCAGGTAGCATTGTAATACTTCTCTACTTCCAAAATTTGTTCTCAAGTCAGGTCTCTTAACCTCTAAATATCCTCATGTATTCCTTCCATGACCTTATTGCTAGCAACTATCTTCTCAATCCAATCCCCAAACTTATCAAACTCTTCTACTGTATATACCTCCACGAGTGTACAATATCTTTGACCTTTTATTGATGTCAAAATCTATAGGTCTTTTGCCTATGTATGTACCTCATCCATTAACCCAAAATCCTAGTTCACTATGGACACTGATTTATCTGCATTTGACTAAATGTTGTGCAATAGGTTCAAATTTCCCTATATTGTTTGTACACCCTTCTCCTCAAAATTATCATGTCATTGTTGACATGCTTTAAAAAATGAATCCATCTAAAAAGTCCCTTCTCCTTTCTCTCTAATGCCACAACAAGAGTGATCTCTAGATGATCTAGACTTGTTGGGCTCACTATTCCATGGAGATAGTCTCTCATAAGCTCATTTTGTATCCACAACATCAATAGTTCAGACTCATTCCTATCCATATTATTAAACATTTATTTCATGCCTACAGTAATCAATACTTTGGCAATGTCAACCATGAACCCTCCTAATAGGACCTCCTTTATTTGGTATTCGGTAGGAGTTAAATCCTTAGTGTCAGCATGAGGAGGAGGGATGGCTATGTGTGAATAAAATTCTTGATCTTGGTTCTTCATAATGAAGGTCAGTGGTCATGCATCACCCATGGGTCAGGATTCTTGATGGCTTTTACTAGCTCATCTGTTCCCTCCTCAACAATTACATTCAATTGCCTCTTCTATTGAACCATGAGCTCCCTCTTTAGCCAAGCAGGTGTAGTGCTCTTTGGAGACATATATTTGATTGAAGAGATGGTTTGTATTGTAGGTCCCTATCCCTTGTTAGTCCTCTCTAGAATATTTTTTCATTGAGTGAGATTACCAGTTTAAGTCTCTATTTCTTCTTGGGCTAAGGTCCCAGCCTCGGTATCATGGAGAGTTTGTTGAGGTTCCTCATGTATTTTCTCCTCCTTTTATACTTCACCAGCTTTCATTTTTTAGGGCTCTTACTCCTCTATTGCCTATTCTTTAGAGTCTTTTATGGGAGGAAGTGGCATTGTTGAGCCTTTTTCTAGGAGTGATAAGTCATGAGATGGTAGTGGTGGTAGTCCTAGAGGTCCTTGAGGTAGAGGTGGTAATTGGTTCCAGTCCTCTCCTAGGAATTGACTCATTGGATTATCCTGTATCTTCTCTCCTACCATCCTAGTGCCCACATGCATGCAATCAAAATCTAAGAGGTCAAAGACATCTACCTCTTAACCCTCCATGTCTACAATCCACTATTTTTTTTCATCCTCTAAAGTAGTAACTTAAATAGGTTCTTTTAGAATGGATGGTGGTGTTATGATGGATCTTCTTCTTCTTTCCTTTTTTGTAGCCCTTTCCAAGTGAGTCCTCTAACTCAATGGGACATATTCAATATTTTGCCCTTCTTCTTTTTCTTAGGATTCCATAATGGTTTCAAGCACCTATTGGGGAGGACTATTCTTTTTCTTCAATTTCCTCCTACATGACCCTCCCACAGTGGAATCAACCCTAGCTCTCTTAGGAATTGGGGAGGAGGCTTCCTCCTCTTGACCTATTAGTGGCACCCTTTGTTCTTCCTCTTGCTCTAGCTCTTTTTTTTTATCTTGGTGGAGGCACTTGCTTAATCTCTTGGACTTGAGATTCCTACTCATCTTGAGGCTCTACTTGTTCAGGACCTTGTTGTGGTTGTTAAGGTGGTTGGGCATAAGCCAATTTTTTTCTACCCTTTGTCACTTTCTTCCTTTTCACTCCTCTATCTACTTCAGAATAATTAATTTCCCGATCATATATATAAATTTTTTTGAGCCTCACTATTGATTGAGCTAGGAAAGTTGGTACTACAACCTTCACACCTTTTTCTTTGATAGGTCATACTATGTATTGTAGAGGAACAACCTGTGGAACTAGGTCAAGTTTGAAGTGCTTCTTGATCCATTCCCTTGTTAGTTGGACTATATGGCAAGCTCTATTGTTGATGTCTATATTCTCATACCTACCAATATCTGTGTTCATGATTGGCCTATTGTATATTTTGTCCCAATTGTACAAGGGATCCAAGACATCTTTAGTGCCTTTCTTGAAAACCTTGAGCAGGATCTTCATTTTCAAGGCCTTTTCTACCAAATATAGATTCATTCTACAATAACCCCTTATTTTGACATCATAGTTGTCGATTGCATACATCCAATGATCCTCCAATGTATCTTCATGTACAAACTACTTCCCTTCTAGATGCATGACCATTCATATGTTATAAAAGTATGGGCAAGGGGATTTTTACTCTTCAAAGGGATATTGATCCCATTCAAAATCAAAGGTCATGATATCTTATTTCTACTTGACCTCAAAAGAACCTATGGTGATCAGCCACACCGATGTCTTCTTGTGTTGTTTCCTAACTTTGTCATATGTAGATGTGAGTTTCCTGGCAAGTTCCAACAAAATGAACCTATCTAAAGGATATCTTGGGAGCTTCATTGGATTCAATTGTGTGCTTGCGACCCTGATGTATGTGAATGTTTTGAATTGAATATAGCATGCATTAGCATCTTGCATGCTACCTCTTTTGTAAAGTCCTAGGTAGTTAGTTGTCCTAGCTACTAATAAATACACCAAATATGATGTCATTTAGAATTTGGGGTTGGTCTTAACAAATATCAACTATTCATCTAGGTTATCACTCAACATTGTTGCCCAGTCAATTTTCATCTTGGATGTTCACATGGTTTTTATGAAATGGACCATCCAAATATTGAGACATCTAGTTTCTGGGAGACCCATGACTTTTCTTAAAATCATGATGGTATATCCAATGTCATCCTTCATATATCTTGGGTCATGTCTACCTTACTAACTCTAGGACCCATTGGTGTTCTATTAATAAAAAATGATGATTGGATTATCTCTTTGGCTTCCTTCTCATGTTCTTGATACCATCTTTCTACCCCTTCATAGGATATATGTACATATTGATCGACTCTAGGAAAGTGGAAGACTTTCTGAATGTTGCTAGGTTAGAAGTCCAGGATTATCTCACTTGTGACACTCTTGACAACCTTCTCTTTAGTAACATATTTCTCTATGAGAGCCATCATGAGTTATGAAGACTACATGGAAGTAGGATGTGATACTGCATTGACTAACCCTGATCAGATGAGTGTTGACACCATTGTAGATCTCTCTTTAGGCATGTTACAAATGATGAGGAAGGTGTTCTAGTCAATATGTCCAAGCTCAATGCCTTTGATTTTCGAGTTTCCATCTTGAAAGAAAGATTTATTTGGTGAACCTTGGTATTTGAATATTGCAGGTTTAGGAGCCATCTTTTCTGCAAGTGAGGAAGATGAAGATGCCATTATATCTGCACAAAAATAAAGATATTAGTCTGGAGAGCTCAAAATATAACCCAAAACAAACCCTAACTCATAAAAAAACTAGCCCAAAATACTTGAAAATAATCAAAAATATCAATCCCCCCCACAAAGCCCTTGAATGCACAATAGTGCACCTAGTGCACCTTGACTAATGCACTAAGTGCATTGAATGGTCATTTTAAGGCTATTTTAGTGCAGTTGTGCATGTATACACCTTGGTGAGGTGCACACATGTGCATGTGTGCAACTACATACATGCACTTTGTGCAAGTGCAAAGGGTGGAAATAAACTAAGTCTTGATTTTTTTTGTACACAAAGGTTACACAGATGTACACCTTTTTGGGGTGCAATGTGTGCACCCATATGTGTGATTTGAGTGTTTTGTGAAAAAGGTGCATCTATATGCACCTTGGTGAGGTGAACACCTTTCCTTTGGTTTACTTATCTAAGTTCAAACTTTGAAGGTGTGCACATGTGCACCTATAAAAGTGTCTAGGCCTTATGTTGTTAAGTTCATTTTTAGGTCTTTGTTTTAAGTGTTAGGTTTTAAGTGTTGTGTGTGAACAAAGGTGCACACATGCACATGTTGAGGAGGTGCACATGTGTGCTCCTTTGGTGTCATCTAACACTTGGTGTTTTGTTTTGTCTTGTATGTAGGTTCAAGAACACCTTAGGAGGTGTGGAGGTGTAGTTGAACTAGGATCATAGAGAGAAATGAGGTAAGGGGAGGGGCCTCAAGCTTATATAGGCCTAGGCTTGGTACGTGCACCCTTTGGAGGTGTGCACATGCATAGGTGCACTTGTGCATATCTCCAAAGGGAAAAGAGTGTGCACTTGCACATTTAGCATGCCTACACACCTAGGATAGGTGAATAGGTTCTCTAAGTGCACTAGTGCTCTTTTATGCACAAAAACACTCTTTTCCTCAAAATTTTCCCAATTTTGACACCTCAAGGCTTCTCAGTTAGAGACAAAGACTAGACCCAAACTTTAGGGGGAGTTCTAAAAATGACCTAGGCCCCAAACTAGGGGTCTATGAGATGAAAATTTACTAGGGTGTCCCTATTTCTAGGAGAAATGGGGTGTGTATTGTGAAACCACAACAAGTATTTCGATGCACCTGATGATAGATTGAAGTCACAAATTGTTTGTGACTCGTCCTTCCTAAATTAAGAAGTTTTAGAAGAGGTAGAGCATTAGATGGTCAAAATTGATTTTAGAGAGTGAGTTGGATGTTGCATAGTTAATAGGAGGTAGTTAAAATAGAAAGGAACATGAGGTCAAGTGTGCAAGTCTAGATATGATCACAATAAGTGGCAATTCAGAAAATAAGTTTACTGGTGAACATAGATAGTATTTGAATTTGTGTTAGATATATATTTAATGTGTAGTGAGATTTGAATTGATTTAAGGATCATAAAAAAGATTGTATGTACCATTTGTTCATGTAAAGTGTCTTGAGAAAATTGAAGAGTGATTTGATAACAAATCAAAGTGCGAAGTTGCAGAAGCCATAAAATCTGATTTTAATGTAGTTTACAAAGCCAAAACTAAGTTTTTTTAGTACATATAGTTAAATTGCAATAGCTAGTTAGTTTATAATGTGAGTGAAAGTCCATGGTATGTATTCAAGAAACATCTATTTGTTTTACTTATGGATGACCCATTAGGGAAATTTTTGCAAGTTTTTGAGAATATTCTTCATGTTGAAGACATCAAAAGCTATATACATTGTAAAATTGAGAGCATAAGTAATGAAGATATACACAAGGACTTAGGGACTATGTGTAATAGGGACCTATCCTTGAAATATGAGTATGCGCAACTAAGTGAGTTGAACTTGGTAAAGTATATGTTTTATTGTGATATTGCTATTAGGATTTAACACATAGTTAAAACCTAATAGCAATATCACAATTTGACTTGCTGTGGAAATTATCTCCTATTCATCAATATATGTTTTATATAGAGTTTGACGACAATGATTGGACCTGAATCATTCTAAGTCGGGTACATGCTGATATGTTTTGGTTTGGTGATGCGCAAGTTGAAATTGACAGTAACATAATTCATAAGGTCACAGGATTGAGTAAAGAGGGATGCAATCCTATAAACAAGAATAATGTAAGGAAGATGGTTGAGACAAACCTAAACACAATATTTGATGGAAAGAATATGAAGGAAGATTCAATTCAGGACAAAGAAGTGAAATTGTTGAGCAAGATATTAGGGTACAAGTTTAACTATAGTTGAAGGGTTAACTTAGTACCAGCTAGATTTTTACATGCAACTTAGGAAATGGAAATTCAGGGAAGAAAAGTAAATTTTTGTGAGATTATTAGATTGAACATTGCTAAAGTGAAGAAGAAAAAGAGTGCAATCTTCAGATTTGAGTCCTTATTGACTTATTTATTCTTTTATGCAACAAGGAGGTTTCGAAGCATGACAAATTTGGATAGAAATGAGTGCATAATGAAATTGGTGACTCTATGCTATAGATCAAAGATGGATAATTTCAAAGATGATGACATTAATAGAATGATGAAGAGTTTCCAGGCTAAGATGAAACAAAGGTGCACAATACCTCCCTCCATGGTGGAGAAGTACACAGATGATATATGCTTCATGGTAGAGATAGAAAAAACATGCATGGAAATTATAGAACCAATGGTTAAATTCATAGAGCCCATGGGATATGAGATGAGCATAGAGCTTATAGAAGGGTATGCACAAATCATACTTCAATTTGAGAGGGACACTAAGTGCCCTAGATGGGGAACCTATGATGAGAAGATGAGAATAGTTCATTTTGAACTACACAACAAGGAAAGTAAGAAGAAAGTGGAGAAAGTAATTGATTCCATCCTAAAGGAATTTGGTATGACTCATGAAGAGTTCAATGAGGTGAAAGGAATTTCACTGGAGATGAAGACAAGTGGGTAGTCTGAAGTGCTAGAAAAAACTCCTATTGTTGTTGTAGGACCTTCAAAAGGTGTAACCATTTTACAACCATATGTACAAGCCCCTATTACACCATATGTAGTAGTTGTGCAAGTGCAACCAATAAAGACAAGAAGTGAACAACCTAGGAGAAAACTAGAGGTAGAAACACCCATTGCGTAGAGGAAATCAGAGAGACCAATGAAGATTAAGAAAGAACCTACAAAATCCACCAAGAAAAGGGTAAAGTAGACCACCAATGGACTAGAAAAAAGAAGGAAGACATTGCAAGTTAGTGATTATAAAGAATCTGAGGATGAAGCTAAAGATAGGCTAGTGGAGCAAGCAACATACGAAGGAAGACATCTAATAGAAAAGAAAGCATGGAAGTCAAAGGTAGAAAATGTTAACAATCAAATTATTAATGATAACAATTTTGTATAGTTGAACAAGTATTACAATTTTTACAATAATATGGATAGAAGGAAGTTAGAGAATGCCATAGTAAGGAATATGATACTGTAGAATAAGAGGTTTGAGAGTATAAAGAATAAGATTCTAGAAGATCTACTTAATAGATTGTTAAACAAAAAGAAGAGAGTGTTGGAAGAAGAAAAAAAACTTGAGAATAACAATGATAAAAAAGTTATGTGAAACTAGCTCCAAAGAGGACTATGAATTTTTTTTGAAGGGTATTGAGCCCTTGCTAAGGAACAAAAGAAGAGAAATTCTTTTGATGGAAGGAAATTTAAGAATGTTAGGAAGGAAACAAATGAGGCAATTATAAAATACATGACTACAGTGCTAGAAGTGAGTGCGTAGTCCAAACTCGTGAGCATAGTTTATGTGGAGACAAGAACACCTTCTAGTGATGAGGAAGTAGAAGAGACACAATAGTTACTCTCACTACTGCACATTGTTATAGGTACTAAATCCATGCAAGTGGATAGTACACATATCACTATGGATGTAAAGGATAATCCATTTGCAACTTTTGGCCAAACCATTGTTGGAAATATCACATCATATACTAGCTTTGATGATAAGGAAGATGAAAAGAGGAAAGAGGATGAGGAAAAGAGAAAGGAAAAAAAAAAAGTGAGAAAGAAAGAAGAGGAAAAGAAGAAGAAAGAAGAATAACAAAAGAAGAAAGTTGAAGAACTTAGAAGTTGTAGGAAGAAAGGTAGAAGGTTGAGGAAGAAAAAAAAACTTTAGTTACATCCACTCCAGTTGTAAATCCTATAGGAATAGAAATAATACCAATAATAGTAGTGGAATTTGATGATGATGATTATCAAAAGGGATTGATAAGCTCATTGAGAAAATTATTTGAGAAGAACACATCGGTAAAGTCTTTGGAAAAGACACTAAATGAAGTCTTGGATATATTGCAAAAGAAAATTACTACAACTGTAGTCATTTCATACTTGTAGTCAAAGGCCAAGGAATTGGTGAAGACCTTTGATGATGAATTCACAACTTTAGCTAAGGTAGCATTAGCACAAGATTGGGCCAAGTATAATGCAACATTATTTGACACAGTGTGCACTAATGTAAGAAATTATTTGAAGGCATTGGATGTAAGCATTAAATAACATAGGAAACACTTTGATGAAGGTAAGAAGTTGTATGGATAGTGCACACTGCCAAGTACCTAATAGATTTTGAGAGTCTGATAAAGGGTAAGATGAGTGAACTTGAAATGCTCACTACAAAATTAGAGCTCCTTGAGACCAGTATTGAACAATGTGGAATAGAAGTGGATAAGATCCACAATATTATCACCCACTTGGAATAAGATAAGGAGAAGGCAACAAAAACATTTTCTAGTCTTAAATAAGCCTTGTCTTCAAAGATCAACATTTTGTAGAGGCAATTGGAGGAATGTTTTTCAGTAAAGACTTCCTATGAAAATTTTGCCTATACTGACCTGAGTGTAGTTCAAATGGCATCCTATTCACTATGCACACTACTTAGTATCTCTGATACAATGAAGGAAAACTGGAAGAAGGAAGTGGACAGGCTAAAATATTTTTAAATAGATTGTTTTTTTAGGAAAACAAGTTGATCAGAAATAGGCCACCTAGTTTTTGGATACAGTTTTTGACACATTTTCCATTGATGTCAAAGGGGGAGTAATATATAAAGGAAAATTGTATGCATGTATTGTATATGTAAGGGGGACTACACTTATGGATCAATATAAATGAGTGATAAGGAATGTCATGATCCATCAAAATATGAATAAAATTGTTATGTTTTGAAGAAAAAATTTTGTAGTTACTTTTATTTGTTTTTGTTATGTATGACATCATTTTGGGACTTAGCCAATTTTCCCAAATGTTGCCATCAATGCCAAAGTGATGGGAAGCTTCTTCAACTAAGATCTTTCTAGCTCTTCTCAAGATATCCTTAGTCCACTATAGGGTTTTCTCTCCCAAACC
Organism: Cupressus sempervirens; assembly: GCA_028749045.1. Taxonomy (NCBI): domain Eukaryota; kingdom Viridiplantae; phylum Streptophyta; class Pinopsida; order Cupressales; family Cupressaceae; genus Cupressus; species Cupressus sempervirens. The sequence goes on from CM053784.1 coordinate 703,581,787, forward strand.
TAACCTAGAGGATCCTTCTACTATCCCCTTACCCAAAAAACTCTCCCAAAAATTCAAAACTCAATGCCATTCCCCAAGTTCACCTAGTATGCACTTTTTGGCCTAGTTTTCTCTAACTTCACTAGAATGCACCAAGTATTCAAAAAAAAAGTGTTAACCCTCCCACTATGGTTCTTGGCTCATTTTCCATCATTTTTCACCAACTTTCCAAGGTTTTCCCTCATAACCCTTCAAATCGACTAGTTAGGCCTTATAGCCCTAACAGCCCCTTTAAGCCCTCTTAGAAACATGGAAAGTGCTATAACTTACAAAATATGTTAAAAAGGAACCTTGGTATATACTATACCTTCTTTTTACATGACTAGACCTTGAAGATTTTGTAGGTCTTGGCCTCCAGTAACATCTGTAAAGTATGAATTTAGTTTTAAGGAAAATGTTAGTGTTTCTTCCTCCACAAGTGTCAAACCCCTTTTCCAACATCCTTCTTTGAGTTATACTACCTTCATACATTACTCCTACTTTTCAAAGTCAATATTAATCCATATTAATCCATTATTCCTCACAAATTATTTTACAAGCTTCTCCTTGCACCTTGCTAAGCTTGTTTGCTTGCTTAGGGCTTGCTTGTAAATTTTTAAAAAGGATTTATAAAATCTCCATGAACCATATTTACAATATGTATAGAGGATATTTCATGGTATCCAAGATCCATGGTGTTTAGACCAAGGACACTCAAGCCATAGCCTATTTCATAACTACAACTCAAAATTGGACAACAGGTTCAGAAGAAACAAATAATTTTCTAAATCCTTTCAAAAAATTACTAGAAACAAAAAAAAAATATAGAAAGATTCAAAATATTAGTTTGAGATTCTCTTACCTCAAAAAAAATTCTCTATTTAATCCAAAGACTTTAACCAAATGCCAAAACTATGGTTTAGATTCACAAAATTGTCCTACTACAAGTGGTGTCCATACACCTAGTTTTCCAACCCCTAAAAATAATTTGAAAAATTCATAAATAGACTTCATGATCCATACTATCCTATAGTTCCAACCATAACATCCCAATTTGTTGATTTTGCAAAAATTGCCTAAAAGTTGTCAAGTAATTTTGCAAAAATTGTAAAGTTGTTAATGCAACTTTTTGACAACTTTTACAATTTTGCTCCTAGACTCTTCAAATTTACATAGGATGTTACTAATACTCCTAGGATGACCTTATAACTCTAAGGGACACCTTTACATACTTTTTTCCTCCTTTTAAGGCATTTTTCCTCATTTTTCCTCTTAGAGAAACTTTTGCAATTTCCCCTTATTAGGACCTAATTGACAAAATCAGATTCCTAATTTAAAAAAAACCCATGAAGCCAAACCACCTAAATACATCTTAGGACTTTATTATTAGTCCTTATTACCCAAATGGTTGGTTAGACCATTTACAAATGAAAATTGGGCTTAGGGTTTTACCTTTTCCTAGGTGGTCATGCACCATTCTCTCCTTGCATGAAGAAACCTAAGGAACTGATAGAGATAGGAGTTCTTTTCTTATACCTAATTTCTTAAAGTCATCTTTAGAAATCCAAGTTTCGTTAACCTTAGGTAAATCCATCCATTTTACCAAATGTTCCTTGTAGACTTTGTTTCTTGTGGTCTTCTTCACTCTAAAATCCAAGACCTTTTCAGCATGTGCTTGCTTTTTTTCAGGCACCTTCATGTCTACGAAACCTTTGTTTAAATCCTCTTAATACTCTATGTCATAAAAAATATGAATTTTTCTCCTAGACTCTTCAAATTTACATAGGATGTTACCAATACTCCTAGGATGACCTTATAACCTCTAAGGGCCACCTTTACATATGTTTTTCCTCCTTTTAAGGCATTTTCCCTCATTTTTCCTCTTAGAGAAACTTTTTCAATTTCCCCTTATTAGGACCTAATTGACAAAATTAGACTCCTAATTAAAAAAAACCCATGAAACCAAACCACCTAAATACATCTTGGGACTTTATTATTAGTCCTTACTACCCAAATGGTTGGTTAGACCATTTACAAATGAAAATTGGGCTTAGGGTTTTACCTTTTCCTAGGTGGTCATGCACCATTCTCTCCTTGCATGAAGAAACCTAAGGAATTGATAGAGATAGGAGTTCTTTTCTTATACCTAATTTCTTAAAGTCATCTTTAGAAATCCAAGTTTCCTTAACCTTAGGTAAATCCATCCATTTTACCAAATGTTCCTTGTAGACTTTGTTTCTTGTGGTCTTCTTCACTCTAAAATCCAAGACCTTTTCAGCATGTGCTTGCTTTTTTTCAGGCACCTTCATGTCTACGAAACCTTTGTTTAAATCCTCTTAATACTCTATGTCATAAAAAATAGGATTTTTGCTCCCAGACTCTTCAAATTTACATAGGATGTTACCAATACTCCTAGGATGACCTTATAACCTCTAAGGGCCACCTTTACATATGTTTTTCCTCCTTTTAAGGCATTTTCCCTCATTTTTCCTCTTAGAGAAACTTTTGCAATTTCCCCTTATTAGGACCTAATTGACAAAATTAGACTCCTAATTAAAAAAAAACCCATGAAACCAAACCACCTAAATACATCTTGGGACTTTATTATTAGTCCTTACTACCCAAATGGTTGGTTAGACCATTTACAAATGAAAATTGGGCTTAGGGTTTTACCTTTTCCTAGGTGGTCATGCACCATTCTCTCCTTGCATGAAGAAACCTAAGGAACTGATAGAGATAGGAGTTCTTTTCTTATACCTAATTTCTTAAAGTCATCTTTAGAAATCCAAGTTTCCTTAACTTTAGGTAAATCCATCCATTTTACCAAATGTTCCTTGTAGACTTTGTTTCTTGTGATCTTCTTCACTCTAAAATCCAAGACCTTTTGAACATGTGCTTGCTTTTTTTTAGGCACCTTCATGTCTACAAAACCTTTGTTTAAATCCTCTTAATACTCTATGTCATAAAAATTAGGATCTTTGTAAGGTATTAAGTCTTTTACATTGAAAATTGGGGAGAGAGCCATATCCTTGGGTAGGTCTATCTTGTAGGCATTGGGTCCATACTTCTCAAGGATCTTGTATGGACCAATCCTCCTCATCTCCAACTTGTTAGGGATTCCTTTTTGTAACCTAGCCCTATTGAGGTACACCATCACCAAGTCTACCACTTGAAACTACAACTCTCTCTTCCCTTCATCTTTCTTCTCCTTCAACTTTTGATTAGCTTCCATCTAGATTTTCTTCATGTAGTCATGCACCTCCTTCATTGATTGCACAAAGTCATCAGTTATTCCACTAATATTATCATGTAAAGGTAGATCCCTCAACTCCATTATACCTCTTGGGTGAGTATCATACACCACTTGGAAGGGACTTAACCCTATTGTCCTATTCTTGCTATCATTGTATGCAAATTCAACATAAGGAATAACTTGTTCCCAACTTTTCCCATACTCCTTGGTAAGACACCTTAGTAGGTTTCCCAATACCCTATCCATTACCTCTGTCTGACCATTATTTTGAGGATGATAGGAAGAGCTATGTGATAAATTTTTTACAAGCCTTTTCCATAGAGTCTTCCAAAATTGCCCCATAAATTTGACATCCCCATCAGCTACTATGCTTCTTGGCAAGCCATCCATCATAACCACTTCCCTAATGAATATATTGGTAACATTACTTGCATCTTTTGTTGTCTTACATGGTATGAAGAGACTTGTCTCATTGAATCTATCTACTACCACAAAGATACTATACATCCCTATCCTAGTCCTTGGTAATCCCACTATGAAGACCATGCTAATGCATTCCCAGTGTCTATTAGGAATAGGGAGAGGTTGGTATTACCCTACATTGGATGAAGTCCCCTTTTCCTTTTGGCATATGCTACATTGATCCACATACCTCCTAACATCTCTCTACATTCTAGGTCAGTAATATAATCTTTCTACAAAATCCAAAGTCTTATTAAGACCAAAGTGCCCACTCATGCTCCCATTTTTCTTCTCTTGTATGAGATTCTCTCTCATGGATCCCCTTGGGATGCAGAACTATTTTCCTTTGAACAATAGCCCATTCTACAATGTGTATTCAAAAAAATCACTATGAAAATGATTAGCAAAATTATTACATACTTTATAAGCCTCTAGGAAATTAGTGTCTTCCTCATATAGGTCTTTGAAACTGTCTAAGTCAATGATCTACAACTTAACTTCTTGCATTGTCAGCAACCTCCTGTTTAAGGCATCTACCACCTTGTTGTTTGTTTCCTTCTTATGCTTGATAGTGAAATTATTGGACTACAAGAAATCCATCCATTTGACGTGTCTCAGACTTAACTTCTCCTATGAGTTAATAAAACTCAAAGCTTGGTTATCTGTCAAGACAACAAACTCCTTAGGTAAGAGGTAATGCCTCCAATTCTTGAGGGCTTGGAAAAGTGCATAAAGCTCTAGGTCATATGTCAAATATTTTATCTTGGCTTCATTCAACCTCTCACTGAAGAATTCTACTAGTTTTCCCTCCTAGCTCAAAACTTCCTCAACTTCTATGTTACTAGCATCACACTCCATCACAAATTGTCTCTCAAAACTAGGTAGAACCAATATAGGTTGGGTTGCTACCTCCTTCTTCAATCTCTCAAAACTTTGATCTACAAGTTTGGTCCACATAAATTTATTCTTCGTGCCTCCTTTGATTGTGTCCATCATAGGTGCACATATCTCACTAAACCTTCTTACAAACTTCCTATAGAATTGTGTTAAGCCATGAAAACTCCTAACCTTAGTAGCAAATCTAGGTGTAGGGGAACTCAAAATAGCCTCTGCCTTGTCCTTATCCATCTTAAGATTTCCTTGGGATACTAAAAACTCCAAGTACACCAATTCCTCTTTCATGAATTCACTCTTTTCCATGTTTATTGTCAACTTCTCCTCTTGCAACTTCCTCAATACCAACTCTAGGTGTCTCATATGTTCCTCTTTGGTCTTGCTAAAGATGAAAATTTCATCTAGGTATACCACAACAAACACCCCAATGTAATCCTTGAAAACCTCATTCATGACTCTCATGAAGGTACTTGGTGCATTGGTAAGGCCAAATGGAATTACCAACCACTCATAGAGACCCTTTGTATTCTTAAATGTAGGCTTCCATTTATCCCCTTCTTTCATCCTAATATGATAGTATCCACTTTTTAGATCAATTTTGGAAAAATACCTAGCTTTACCTAGACAATCCATCAATTATTCTATTCTAGGAATGAGAAATTTGTACCTAATTGTGATTCTATTAATTTCCCTAAAATTAGTACACATTCTCCACTTACCTCCCTTTTAAGTTGCTAAGACCACTAGTACAATACATGAACTGATGCTCTTCCTAATCAGCCCTTGATCAAGAAGCTCCTGAACATGCTTTTCAATATCCTTGTTTTTCTCTGGAGTGATCTTTTATGTAGCCTTGTTAAGTAGTGATTCCCCTGCCATGAATTCAATATGATTACTTATGGTCCTTTTAGGTGGTAGGGTGGGTGGTGCTCCATTAGAAATGATGTCTTTAAAATGGTCCAATAACCCTTGCACTTTTACAGGTATAAGTGTGGATGTTTTTGTTTCCTCCTCCTTAGGATCTAGCATAATAGCATAACCTACTCCTTCACTCTCCTCCAAGTCCTTGAGAAATTACTTTCCACTAATAAGAAAGGCTTTGGCAATAGATTTCTCCACCTTATCTTCTTCCACTATTTATTGGATTTAATAAGTGACACCATCTTTCTTAAAGGAATACTTGTTTTCCTTCCCATGATGCACTACCTCCCTATCATACTGCCAAGGTCTTCCCAATAATAGATGGCAGGCATCCATGGGAACCACATCACACAAGATCTTATCTTCATACTTTCCAATGGTGATATTTTCCCACACTTGCTCATTCACTAGGATATTCTACCCCTTATTCACCCAAGTCACGTTGTAAGAGCACACATGTGGAATCTTGGTCAAACTAAGCTTTTCTACTGACTCCTTTGACAAGACATTATTAGTAGACCCTGATTCTATGATCACCTTGAATACTTTGCCCAATTTTTTTTAGGTTGTCCTAAATAATTCTCTCATTTGGTTAGGCTCATCTTTTACTAGCTCTTTAACTAATAGCCTCATCAATGTGAGGTTTTCACCTTTCTCCACATCAAGGTCCACTTCTCTTGCCTTCTAGTTGTCCTTTTTTTGGACATAGTTAATCTTCTTTTTGCCATAGGAAGATGATGCCTTCTCTAGACATCTATAAGTAGGGTGTCCAAACTTACCATAGTTGTAGGACTTCATGTTGCTAAAGTGGGATCCTCTATTATTGTTACCATATCTGCCTCTACCACCATTGTTGGATCCTCTACCTCTGCTAGAGCCTTCTCTCTAATTAGTTCCATTAGTATGTTTTTTCCACTTAGAGTCCCCATAGTCTCTTTTCTCAGTATTCTTGCCACTAGAGCCTCCCCTTGAACCACCTTTGAAGTCCTTTCCTCTACCTCTATTCTTAGAATTGGAGTCCCCTTTCTTCCTTAGTTTTTACTCCACCTTCCTAGCCATTTGAAAGCACCACTAAAGAATGGTGAGGCTAAACAAACTCATCTCATCCTGTATGGACCATTTAAGGCCATTTAAGTACATTTCCACCTTGATACTCTTTGCTTCTTGTACCCTTGACCCTAGTGCTAATTTCTAAAATTCCTTAGTATAGGTAGCCAGATCAAGTTCTTTTTACCTGAGTTCTGCCTCTGCCTATGGATTTGAATCTCATCATCCTCTGGTAGGTATGTCTTTTTTATCTTTTCCATCATTTCTTTCCAATTATCTATAGGTTTATTTCCCCCACTTTCCTTTTCTTCTAGCACAAACTTCCACCATGTCTTGAGGCTTGGCCTTTCAATCTAGAGTTTGCAAACCTCACCTTTTGGGCCTTTGTTGTCCCTTCACACTCAAAGTAGTTCTCAATGTTTTCTAACCATTCTAAGACTACCTCTACATCTATCTTTCAATGGAATAAGGAAACATTATCTAGACTCTTCCCTCCAAATGCTTTGAGGGCTTTTAGGAATGGTTCCTACTCACCAAGTGGATGATTTGGTTTAGGGATTTCGTCCTCCAAACTCACTTTTTCTTTACCCCTACTGAAGTCTTCATCTTCCTTCACTTGGGCTACCTCCTCTATCTCTTTCAACTTATCTTTTACCTCCTCTAGGGCCTCATCTAGAACCCTAGTTTTTTCTTCTAAGAGCTTCTTATTTTCATCCACTTCCTTTGTCAACTCTACATTAGTCACCATCTTGGAAGATCCCTTTGACTTAGTGGAATACAACATGCCACCACAAGCCAAATTCTATGTCTCCAATACCACTTTGATGGGGAACTTGTTGGAAATAATCAAGACTAGCTAGGTTACTGAGAGGGGAGGGGTGAATTAGTAAGCTCAAAAAATTTAAATTAACTTAGCACTTAATCCATTCATCATTAATTCATCTAAACTACTGCATGCATGAGAAAAGATAAAGATTCATAACACATAAACACAAAATTTGGTGACCCAAAAACCTTCCAAATAGAAAGTAAAATTAGGGTGGGGATGATACCCACACAACTTCACTACTGCAGTATAAAGTTGGCCTGTTAAGGCTTACATTGACCACTTCTGATGATCTTCCCTATTAAGAGAAATTTGGACTACTAGATCCACCTTGTTAGAGGTTTTACAAACATACAATGAAGTATGCACTCTATTAAGAGATTTAAACAAAGACTATTAAGTCTACCTTGTTAAAGGATTTATAAAACTAATTCACCCATTACGATGAAATAGTAGGTCCAACTTACAACTTGATTGCTGATTATATCCTTGAAGTATAGATCACCTCTTATGATTGATATAACTTTCCTGCTCCTTGTAGACCTTGTTGACTACTCTGCTCTATTGCTAATTTTCATTCACTCTTCTCAAAACATTACATATCCATTCCTTGATACACTCATGCATATATTTCAAATGATATAATACATTACATATATACCATTCCAATATTTACAATTACAAAGTCGACTAAAACAAGAGTAAACAAAATATTATTGAGTCGGTCGAATAGTAGAAACTTGGGTTTTGTAAGCTGATTTGGTGAACTTCTGATACTTGATGTCCACTACATTACTTGACATCATCATGCACTTGGTAGAAGTAGAAGCTCAGTCCATACTAATCACACAATGTAGCTTTGAATTTGGTAACCATTAGAGACTCAGTAGATATAGTGTCACTCGGTAGATACTGAATCCTTTGTTTACCTTGCTCACTCAATAAACACTACACATCCAGCACTGGGTAGACACTAGCTTCTCATTACACAAACTAATGACTCGGTAGAAACTGTGAAGCTTGGTGACCACTACCTACTTAGTAAACATTGCTAGATTGCACACTCACTTGATAGCTTTAGGAATGCTTGGTATGAACTATGAAACTTGGTTAACACTAGATTGCTTGGTAAATACTAGAGACCGAATGATGAGCTTGATAACCATACATAACTGAATAAGTGTTGTCACTAAATGCAAACAATCTCCCCCTTTGGCATTAGTGACAAAAACACTTATAAGCCAAGACTTATGTACATTGACATACTGATTTTTGATTTTTCAAAATTGATCTTTGTAAAGCTACTATATATACATTTGTACATATCTCCCCCATACATAATTCATAATAGATACATAGTCTTTTATCCTTTTTATTCTATACATAAATCAATCTATTTTATCCCTTATTGTCTCCATATATCTCTTGCCATCCCTTCCTCCTCCTTTTTGACAATAATGCCAAAGATTTATGCAATATATTTAAATAGAGACATCAAAATGTGAGAGAAACTTGGAGTGTACCTTGAGAATAAGTGCCAATGTCTTATCCCAATTGTTTTGCAAAATTTTTTAGGTGGCACAAAAGTTCAATCATGTGGTCTGCCATTGAAAATTTGTTATCTTGTACCAATGTTTTTGAATATACAACATGTTTTTGCATTGATTCCATAACTAGAAGGATCATGTTTTTTATATCTATCAATGTGGACTTGATCCTAGCTTCCTCTCTTAGAAATTCTACTTGCATATCTAACAAAAATCTCACCTTAATGTGATGTGCTAAGCTTGAGTTGGGGTCAAGCTATAGCTTTTGAGCTTTGGCCTTCGTATCTACATCAATCTTATTGAGTTTCTCTTTTATCTCCTTGGTATACTCGATAACATCATAGAGTTTTCCAAAAAGTGATGTCATATTGGTGAAAGAATGTTCAAGATTGCCCAAAATTGAGGATATTTCTACCTAGTTTATGGAAATGTGTTGAGCAATGTGCTCAAGCACCTTATTATAAAAATTTTTCTCTACCTTCTCAATTAACTTTTCTTGGCTAGATGTATCCTCATTGAACTTATTGACTGCTTCTTCCAGTTGTGGAAAAATGTGTTGAGATGAATCCACATCAACACCTATACCTTTTGTTATTATATTCTTAGCATTTTCATTTATTCTAAACTCTCTATCTCTTTTAGCTCTGAGCTATTTCTGCCTTGCCTTCTATTCCAAAAGCTAACTAACTAGTCTCGTCTCATCAACTATAGCAGTATATAGATCAAACTTGGGAATTATAATTTCCTTGTCCAAATCAATATCTTCATCAACTTCCTTACCGGTAAGTAGAAGTTTTAGGGGTGTTCTTGGTTTTACTTCTGACCTTACTTCCTTGGACTTAGGAATAGAAACAATTGTAGAGATAGTTGGGCTTGCAGTAAAAACTTGAATAAGACCAACTAAAGGAAAACTAAAATAAGTTCTAACTAAATTAGAAATTGATGTGCTACCCAAAATTGAAGTAATAATAGGTGGAGCACAAACTAGAGTACTTACAACAAAAGAACTAACTGGAACAAAAATTGGTGCTAACAAAGCTATAGTAGTCAAGACTATAAAACATGATGGTGAACTTACTATACATGCTACTGATGAAGTTGACAAAATTGTAGAACCAGATGCTTTACATACTACTGATGTTGTTGACTCAAGAGCTAATGAAGAGGGTTGTAGCTTAGCAGATGAAGTGGTAGACACTTCCATTATTGATACCTAGAGTTGAGAGGTAGCAAATAGTGACTGAACAGATGATGTGTTTGTTGTAGTTGGTATCACATTTATTGAATCTATCTCCAATCCTGATGATGTAGTAGTTTTAGGTGGAGAATGAGGAAGGGAGGATATAACTTGTGCTGCTATTCTCATTGGATCATTCTCATCATCTCCTTCCTTGCCTTCCTCTTTAGCTTCTTCCTCTTTCTCTTCATCATCATTCTTTAATGCCTGATAGTCTTCAACATCAAAAGTGACACATGGAGTGTTATCTTCTCCTTTATTGTCATTATCATCATCATTATCCTTGATTTCTACTGGATCTTCACTTAGCTTATGCAGATGATAGATGCTTTCCCACATAGATGTGGCATCCTTGACCACATGCTCAGTTTCTTTTACCAAAATTAGGCAAGTATGAAATCTCATCATCATTTTCTCTTCATTCTTTTTCATTGCTACCTTAACCTTTGCATTTGAAAGATTTGGTAGCAATTTTCTCAAGGATTTCTCAAATATGTCTTTAGCTATTTGTTCAGTTGATTTCCACCTAACCTTGACTTTGTCTAATAAGACTATAGGGATTTGTGAAGCAAACTAATCAGGATAGAATTTCCATTTTCCTAGTTTTCCGTGATTAGATCTTCAACTTCCTTTTGTTTTGTTGGAGTCTTGGATTCATACTTAAGTACTTTGAAGTTATTAATTCTAGCACCTACTCTCAATTGATTGAATCTTTCTTGAAATGTGGGAGGAGGCTTAACAAGCACAATTTCACTATCTCCTTTCCTTTTAGATCTCCTTGTGAATACAACTATGGAGGCCTTGGGTGGCTTGGTAATGATTACCCTACCTTTCTTTTTCACTGGTTTCTCCTCCTTCTCAAATTCTTTCTCTTCTTCTTCTTCAGATTCCTCTTCATCCTCTCCTTTTCCCTTAGTAAGCATGAGAGGCGTACTTGCAATTTTGAACTTGGCTAGGTTCCTCTTACCTTTGCTAATTACTTGGGGTAGCTTGATTTAAGCTCAATTCTAGCCTTTGCCTCACCATATGTTCCAAAAACAAGTTGCTTTGGATCTACTGGCTCATTCACTAGTGCTTCAATGATATCTTTGGTTTCATCAATGTTAACCTCATATGGAAGAGGTTTCACCCATGCAACTCTAGGCCTGAATGCCTAGATATACACTCTATCACAAAACATACATCATCTTTATAGTCTTCAACAAGCTTGGGAGCAATCTTGAACCAATTTTTCATCTTCTCCTTGAAATCTTCAAAGTAATTGTCCATAATACTATCAAAATTTAGACCCATTTCAACAATAAAATCATTAATCTAATACAAAATTGGAGTATCTTTCCTCCATACTACTAAACCCTTTGATGGGAAAAACTTTTGAACATAAAAGAAAAGACATGTTAACAAAGAACCAAATTTACAAGGGTTTTTCTTTGATTTCCTGATGCTATCCATATTTTTGTTCAATTGCTTCAATAGAAACTCTGATAGATCAAATTCCAAATTCTTCTTTACAACCTTATGTGTCAAATCAACTAACTCACATGGCACACTATTCAAATGACTAGAGCTATAAATCTTGTGAGCAATGACATGAATACCAAACCTTAATTCAACATCAAATACTGTGCTAATTTTCAGACCTCTACCATCCCACTCAGCTAGGGTTTTCTTTTGAAGTTTTTCCCAACCTAGGGTTTTGGTAGTTTTGGATTTGCTTAGCATAGGGAGACCAATGATCTTATGAATCATTTTCTTGGTGATCAATATAGGCTATTCTAACCACAATTGACCATTGTGTATACAACTAAGAATATACCTAATCCACTTAATTTGAAAGCTCCTTAGCATATGTGGGATATGGGTTAACCCTTTTGTTCTAAGTGCTTATGCTTTGGTTTCAAAGAACCATCAACACACATTTCTTCTAGGCTTCTATCCATCTCTAGGGTTCCAATTTCTTGTACAAAACACTTAAAATGAGTGCGAATATCATTAATTAGGAGTACCTTTGGAGGAATTTGTGATTGAGCTCCATTTGGGTTGAGTGACTCTGCAATTGCTGGAACTAACTTGAAATTGGGTGTTTTTCACTCCACACCTTTTACCAACATTTTAGAACCTCTTTTTGCCTTGCTTCTACTCTTGCTTTAGGATGCCATCGCTTCTTGGTAAATGAGAATTTTTTTTTGAACAAATTCTTTTTCTTAAATTTTCTTGAGATTTCCTGGATGCGCCTAGAAATTTCTTTTCTCTATGTATTCTAAAGTTGCAGTGAAAATTGAAGTCAAATTCTACCCTTTTTGATGAAAAATTCTCCATTAATGCTTGGTACCATGATGATGTAGTGTATGATAGACTATCATCCACTCACTTACTTGATAGAATCTTGTGACTCAACATCTGAACAAAACTTGTTGGAATATTCAAATATGGAAAGAGTACTTATGAGAGGGGGGGTGAATCATAAGTATCACACTTTAGTCAATAAAACTTCTATCTTAAACTAAATTGCATGCATGTAAATACATCAAATAAACATGTAACAAAACTCATGCATCAATAACTCATAACACTAGAATTTGGTAACCCAAAAACCTTCTAGGAATAAGAAGGTAAAACTGGGCTAGGGATGATACCCACAAAATTTATTGCAGCAATATTGTTCAACCACTTCTGATGGTTTGCCTTGTTAAAGGCCTGCCCTATTAAAGGCTTTACACTGTATTAATAGTGACCTAGTTAGAGGATTTACAAATAGTTAACATGAAGTGTCACCCTGTTAAAGGATTTTAATCACCTAATCAAAAGGATCTTACAAAATAGTTGTAAAGCTAACCTATCACCATAGGATTTTCATTCTAATACAATTGCTAGAGAGTATTAGATACAATAAACCTGATAGATTACAATCCTTGATTGCTGAATGCAAGCTCCTTTTCCGCCTTCTCCTGCTCTTGATCCTTTGTGATCTGATAACCCTTGCTTTTGAAAACAGATTTTCTTATGCACCCTTGTATGTCCTTCCATATATTTACAATGAAATTTCATCTTCCTTATAAAGACTGCAAAGACTTAGGGTTTGATTTGGATCTACGATCCATATTGAATCTCAATTTCTCGCTCAATACTTATTTTTTACTGATTGGTTGCATGCCTTTATCATTTTTCTTATTGGCTACATGTGAGTTGCACAAGAAAAATAAAAGATTCGATTTTATCATTAAATCCCTCGAAGTTTACCTTTTGTCAGCTGCAAAAATTGTTTGCATCATAGTTTGTGCAATTTCAAACTTTTATGCTGATCTACTGAGTTACTCGGCTCCTGTAGTATTTTTGACACTCGACACATGCTATTTCCTGGATAGCTCAGCACCTGAACAAAAATATATCATTCGACACATGTTGTACTCAGCACTTGTTAGCACTTGGCACCTGTTACACTTGGCACTTGTTATCACTCGGCACTTGTTAACACTCGGCACTTGTTATCACTCGGTACTTGTTGGAACTTGTTAACACTCGACACTTGTTATCACTCGACACTTTTTATAGCTCAACAGTTTATCTTACTCAGCACTTACTCTTGATCTTGGTTAAGTGTATTGAAACTCAGTTGTCAAATTTATTCTTTAAGCTAACAATCTCCCCCTTTGACATGAGTGGAAAAAACACTTAATTAAGATCCATGTGACTCATTAATTTATCCTACATTCAAAATTTGCTATCTCAAAATTTGCTCCCAAAATTTGCTATCTCCCCCTTTTTTGCTATCTCAAAATTTGCTCCCAAAATTTGCTATCTCCCCCTTTTATCATACTTATCATTTCATTTCTGTACTTAACTCTTATTCCTGTACTTAACTCTTATTACTTATTCTCCCCCTTTTTGACACTTATGTCAAGGGTCTTACAATGAAATGCCATACTTAGCCAAAAATATGCTATTTACTTCAAGGAGTACTTTCAGAGCTGCATCCCAATTTGCTAATGCAACATCCAATGTCTTATGCTGTATGGCAATCTCTGCTGCTAGGTGTACAAGTCCATCAGATGAAGAAAGATTGGGGTCTTTCTTGAGGACTGTCTCTGCATTTATCTACTCCTTGTGAAGTAATTCCAAATGAGGAGTAATTGACGATTGAATTTGTATCAATTTAGCTTTTTTGGTTGCCTCCTCTACTGCTAAGACAGCTAATTCTCTTTGTGTGTGAAGTGATTGGACAAAATGCTTCTCACTCTGAGCTAGATTTGTGGGGAGTTGCATGCTAGAAATTTTCAGATTGTTTTCCAAGCTCAGTATTTTCTGGCTAGTGTCCTGTGTGAATGTGGAAAAATCACACAAATTGTTGTACAGGGAAAAGATGTTTCCTAGTACAATTTTAACTATTTTAATTTTCTTTGCCAGTTCTTCTTTTGACAGTGCTATATCACTAGATATTTTACTATTTACCTTACCTTAGAACTTCTTTTCTGACCATTCAAGCAATCTGGCATTTGTTTCCTAGTCTTCAGTAGTCACCTGGTCAACTATATCAGATAGTTTCTCTATAATTGGTCTTGACTCATCTAGAGATTGTAAGCAAAAAACTTCTGTGAATATATCTTTAATTTCATTCAATGTAAGCTTATGCTTGTATTCCTTTCTTAGTGCTTCTTGTCTCCTTTTTTCCAATGCACTATGAATTTCATTAATATTTTCTTTAGTAAGAGTGCTAGATTCATAATATGGGATCTTTATTTCTTCATCAAGCTCAGGAACTCCATAGTGAAGTTTCCTGACTACCTTTGATGAGCTTGAGCCTAGTGTCCTAATTTGCAGCTGTAATCCATCTGTGCTAAGCTACTAAAGAGTCTATGTTGGAGTACTATATTTTGGTAATGCAACCAGTGTTTGTATTGTAGTCTCCTCCTTCTTCTTTGTCTCATCTTTTTCTACAGCTTGAATATCCCTTTTATGATTGCTAGGTGGGGTTGAACTTGTTGGTTGTTCAGATGTTTCTTTTATTTCCCCTGCTACTATACTCAGCATTTGGAGTGTATAAGTGACTATACTTGGTGGAGGAAGAAATAGAATACCAATAGTTTGTATGGTCGAGGATGGCACTAGTACTTTTACCTTGACTTTTAGATTCTATAATTCATCAACACTGACCAATAAAGGATTTGAACTTAATTTTGCTACTAGTGATGATTGGTCAAGGATTTCCAAATCCTCTGCAGTTAATGGATTGATGTTTAGATTTGAAGTGTCTGTAACATCTTTTATTTTTATGATATTTGCAGGTGTGATGGTGGCATGAGGAGGACTAGGAGGAGATACCTGTATGTCTTGCATACTTTGATCTTATGGCTCAGTTGTATCTTTCTCTTCCTCTTTCTCCTCATTATGTGCCTCTTCTTCCTTTTCTTCTTTACTTTCCTCCACTAGTTTCTTCTCTTTTTCTTTGGTTTCTGACACCTTCTTTTCCTTTGTCTTGGCACTTGCCTCTACCTTGTATTCTTCATTATATACATCTTCTAAACTATTTTCCACAATCTTGTGGATTTAGTAACTACCTCTTCAATTTTATTCTGCAATATGTTGAATGCTCTGTACTTGGGAGTGAATCTATTATTATGCCTTTTTACTGCATTTATTATTTGATCTTTAGTCAAATCAGGCAACAATCTAGCTAATTTTGACTCCCTTATTTCTTTTTCCATTTGTAAACAAAAATGCCATTTATCCTCTACAATTTTATACAATTCTTTTGGCATAAATTCATCTAATTCTAGAGGTGTGTGCTTATATTCAGCCATCATAGCATACATAGATTCCTCTAATTTATTTTTCTCTTCTTTGGTGAGCTTAGAAAAATTCAGGTTCTTTAAACCTTTTAAATCATTATTCCTAATTTTTGAACATAATTTATCAACAGCAGTCTGGGGTTTGTGTCTTACCACTTGAAATTGACTATTGTCTTCTGACTTTGTTTTCTCCTCATCTGTTTTAGACTGGGGAATAAATTTCCTTTTCTTTGACTCAGTAGCAGTCTTCTTTGAGTCTTTCTTCTTTCCTTTTGCCTCCTCTTGGGCTTTTTGTGCTGCAGCCCTTGTGGTAGGTCTCTTTGGTGCAGGGGCAGCTACTTTCTTTCCCTTGGATTGAGGAGTAGAAGGAGTTGTGGTCTTTCTCTTAACTGGTGCTTCCTTGGCTTCTTCTACCTCAACACTTTCCTCTTTGTCTTCTCCTAACCCTTGAGTCTGACCTTGAAGTTTATCTCCTTCTTCTTCAATGTCTTCTCCCTCTTCTTCTGTTGTTCCTTCTTCTTCTTCCACGCCAAATTTTCTCTTGATTTGTCTCACCATTTTCTCTTTCTTCTTTACTGTTGAAGCAGTCTTCAAATCTGTTATCACTTTTGATTTGACAATGTCATAGGTTCCAATTTTTTTTGCATTTTTATCAGCTTCTTCTGCAAGTAGAGCTGTTATTGCTGCAGAGGCTTGATCAACATCAAGTTCATAACCTAGTGGCCTAAGCCATCTTACTCTAGGTATAACTGCTTGTATGTAGGTATAATCTATATCTACAAGAAAACAAATGTCTTTTTCATATTTCTCAGTCAATGAGACTAGAATTCTCATTCTTTGTTTCATGGACTTTTTGAAGTCCTCAAAATAACCAGTCATTTGGGCATCAATTTTTTCACACATCTGTTCAATGCATCCATTAATTTGTTCAACAATTGTTTTATCTGGATTTCATCTTACCTTACCCATAGAAGGAAATTCTTTCATCAGATAGAAAAACATGCAGATCAAAACTGATCCAAATTTGCATTGAGCTCCCTTACTCTTCCTTATAGCTCCCAAATTTTCATTAATCTGTTGAAACATGAGCTCTACCAAATCATAAGTGTGATCTCTTTCGATTATCTTGTATGCAACATCAACTACTATACAAGGTACACTGTTTAACCTGCTTGATTGGTAGAATTTATGTGAGATGATTCTCATAGAAAAATCTAGTAGGGGATTTGTGATTGTCTCGATAGTCATTCCTCTATTGTTCCATTTGGCACCTGTATTTTTCTCTATTACTTCCCTTTTGTCACTTCGTAGGGTCTTTGGCCGATCTAGGGTTGGAAAAGCAGTAACCCTATGAACAGTTTTCTTGGTGAATTTTACTGGTCTTGACTCTAACCAAAAAGCTCTATCATGTATTCGGCTCAGAACTATCCGTACCCATTCAGTTTTGAAAAGAGTTGGAAATGCTAGGGTTTTGGTTAATCCTTTTCTTTCTATTATTGAAAACTCATTTTTTAGTACTTTGTTTTTACATAGTTTATCATATGCATTATAGATTTCTAAGTCTCCTATGACACCAATTTTGCAATTATAACATCTGCGAACATCTTGGACCATAACAACTTTATTCAAAATAACTGATAATGCACTTGCAGGATCATTCTTGTATGCTACTTCTGGAATGGGCTTAAATTCAGGTTGTTTAACTTCATTGCTGACCAACTGAACTTCATGACTCTCTATACCCTTAGTGGTTACTGACCCAGATGCCATTGTTTTCCAAACTAGGGTTTATGATTTAAACAAGTTTATAAGTCCTACATAGCTCATCAATTAAGTAAAATACCTTAAATTGATGAAACTTGTCTTGAATTGCTGTTGAAATCTTCACAAATGGCTTCTGAGCTGATCTTGATCTTCTCTTCTCTTTTCAGCTTTGCTTCTCATTTGAATGGTGGGAAAATGATCAAAAATCAGATTTATGTATCCTTCAAAATAGAGTAATAAATGCTTAGTATGCTGCCAACTATCTACTCGGCACTTGAAAAGTTTCGTCATGACTCAGCTCCTATTGTGTTTTACTTTACTTGGCTCCTATTGATATTTCATAGCTTAGCGTCAATTATCAACTCGGTCATTGTTAGCAACTCGGCTCCTGAAGGAAACTTTAACATATCTTCAAAAAAGTTCTCAATTTTGACTTAGCATCTTTGCTTATGCTGATTTCATTTTTACAGTTCTTATATGTCTTGGGACTGATTTATGATGTAGCTTGGTTTATCAATCTCACAAACTTGTTCTTTGCTTAATTTGTTGAAGTGTAATCACTTAACCTATTAGGTGAAGTGATCTCTATACTTCATGTGCTAGACTCATCTTTCTTCCTCCATGTCTTATTCATTTCACTTTTGATATGTCCAACATCTATCTTTACCTTTCCATTGTTGAACTCAAAACTTGATGCCTTTGACCTTGTTGGGCAATTCCTGCTGACATGACCAATTTTTAAGCAACTGAAACATGTAGTTTGACTCAACCATCTTTTGTAGTTCCCTCTAAAATGTGTTCTTATGAAATTCTGTGGGATATGTCCATATTCTTGACAATAGTGACAGCTATACCTAGTGTTGTAATCCCAAAATTCATGGTTTGATGTCTTTGCTAGTTGATTTACTATCCACATAGACTTTGATCTACATTCAAAAGCTCTATGTATATACTTTTTGCAATTATAACAGTGTCCATCAAATCTTCATGTCTTGATAGTTTAGGTTCTACATTCATATGCTTGATGACCTTGCTTCTTGCATTTATGACAATGATTTATGCTTTTGGGTTTGTCATGCTGATGGGCATTATTGCTTCTACAGACATTAGATGTATGTCATTTCTTTCCACAGAAATGACATGTAGGTTTAACATCTTTACCTTTTTCACTTCTTTGTTTTGCACTTTTTGATGATTCTCCTACTTCAGTGCTATTATATCCAAGCCCTGTTGTATCATGCGTTGATCTTGGAGATTTCAGTATTTGCTCAAAATAATTGACGGCTTCACTTGATTTGTTGAGATTTTCTACCACCTCTCTTTCTCTGTTCAATTCATTCTGCATTTGTTCCTTCTACATCTTCAAAGTAGAGATCTCAATATCTTTCATATTGAGTTCATGATGAAGATTCATCATTTGAGCAAGTGTATCTATCTGCATGTTTGAGATCCTTGTCAATTCAGTACATTTTTCTTCAAGTCTGTTTGCAAGATTCCTTTTGTCATTTTCCATCATGACCTTATCATCAACTACTCTTTTCTTTTTGTTCAGTAATTTCACATATCATTATGGCCTATGATTCATGTTCCATCTTGAGAGTTCTTATCTCATCTGCTTGAATTTTATTTTTCTCCATCAGTTCTGCTATTGTTGTATCAAACTCTTTAGTGTCTCCACTGGAAAATATGTTGGTGGTATCGATCTCTTTGTAGCATATATCATTTTCAGCTATGGCTAGATCCTTCCTCTTTTTTAATGAGTTTCTCAATTTGTTTCTAAATTCCTCCAAGCTATGCAGAGCAAGTTGCACATCTATCACCTGATTTTCAATGATCTTTCCAAGTTTGAAAGCTTCCATCTTTAGATCTTTTCCTCCAAGCTATTAGGCTTTTCCAATTGAGAACCTGGATGGCTCTGATACCAATTGTTGGAATATTCAAATATGGAAAGAGTACTTATGAGAGGAGGGTGAATCATAAGTATCACACTTTAGTCAATAAAACTTCTATCTTAAAGTAAATTGCATGCATGTAAATACATCAAATAAACATGTAACAAAACTCATGCATCAATAACTCATAACACTGGAATTTGGTAACCCAAAAAACCTCCAGGAATAAGAAGGTAAAATTGGGGTGGGGATGATACCCACAAAATTTACTACAGTAATATTGTTCAACCACTTCTGATGGTTTGCCCTGTTAAAGGCCTGCCCTGTTAAAGGCTTTACACTGTATTAATAGTGACTTGGTTAGAGGATTTACAAACACTTAACATGAAGTGTCACCCTGTTAAAGGATTTTAATCACCTAATCAAAAGGATCTTACAAAATAGCTGTAAAGCTAACCTATCACCATAGGATTTTCATTCTAATACAATTTCTAGAGAGTATTAGATACAATAAACTTGATAGATTACAATCCTTGATTCCTGAATGCAGGCTCCTTTTTTGCCTTCTCCTGCTCTTGATCCTTTGTGATCTGATAACCCTTGCTTCTAAAAATAGATTTTCTTATGTACCCTTGTATGTCCTTCCATATATTTACAATGAAATTTTGTCTTCCTTATATAGACTGCAAAGAATTAGGGTTTGATTTGGATCTACGATCCATATTGAATCTCAATTTCCCGCTCAATACTTATTTTTTACTGATTGGTTGCATGCCTTTATCATTTTTCTTATTGGCTGTATGTGAGTTGTATGGGAAAAATAAAAGATTCGATTTTCTCATTAAATCCCTCGAAGTTTACCTTCTGTTGGATGCAAAAACTATTTGCATCATAGTTTGTGCAATTTCAAACTTTTATGCTGATCTACTGAGTTACTCAGCTCTTGTAGTATTTCTAACACTCGGCACATGCTATTTCCTGGATAGCTCAGGACCTGAACAAAACTGTATCACTCAGCACATGTTGTACTCAGCACTTTTTGGCACTCGGTACCTGTTACACTCGGCACTTGTTATCACTCGACACTTCTTAACACTCGGCACTTGTTATCACTCAGTACTTGTTGGCACTTGTTAACACTCAACACTTGTTAACACTCGGCACTTGTTATCACTCAGCACTTGTTATAGCTTGGCACTTACTCTTGATCTTGGTTAAGTGTATTGACACTCAGTTGTCAAATTTATTCTTTAAGCTAACAAAACTTTTATTACTTCTGACCTATCTCAGTTGAGTCTATGACCAACCTTTCTCGGTGAATGCTAATTTCTTGTGATCCCTCTATATTTAAAATACTAATTTGGATCTTTTTCTTCCTTTCATTAGAACTGCTCAAGATTTGACTTGAAGATATAGCTCTAGTTCTTCCTTTAAGAATCTAGTTGGAAATGGTGGAGTCACCCACTTCTTGAGTTACATGACCATCATTTGAACTGGCTTGCTCAGTAGATTTGGGAATCCATTGCTATCTCATCTACTTCCTTATATTATCAACTTTATCTCCTTTCATCTTCAACCTTTCCCATGTTAATGTAGTTCTTAGCTATATGACCAAGTTCAATGCATGTATAGCATATTACTTTTGTATCCTTCTTTCTTAAATGATTACTTAAATAGTTTATGTCAATATGTCCATATTCTCCACAATAGTGACATCTACACCAAGTATTATAGTCCCAACCAA
Source organism: Cupressus sempervirens (assembly GCA_028749045.1). NCBI lineage: Eukaryota > Viridiplantae > Streptophyta > Pinopsida > Cupressales > Cupressaceae > Cupressus > Cupressus sempervirens. The sequence continues at coordinate 703,603,178 of CM053784.1, forward strand.
ATACTGCCTTTACAAGTTGTTCAACTAGACTGAATGGTTTAGATCTACATTCAAATGCCTTGTGACCTTGTTTCTTACTTTTGTGACATTTACCTTCAAATTTTGGTTTCTCCTTGCATTCATTAGCTGTATAACCAGGTTGACTACAATTGTAGCATTTTCCTATGAATTATTCCTTTCCATTGCTCCAACATTTATTTGATGTATGACCTAACTTACTATAGTGATTACAAGTAGGTCCTTGATTCCTTTGGGCACCTTGTTTGGAAGATTCACCTTCTTCTTTGTATCCAAGTCCTACTTTACCTTTTTTCTTATATAGATTTTGCTCACTTTGTTGATTCAATTGATCCATTTCTATTTGAGATTTCATCATCCTTTCATTGAGTTGTTTTTCAAAAAGTAGATTAGCTTTCAATATTTCATTGATTTGTCTTTCAATGATTAAATCATTCCTTAAACTTTCATTTTTAGATCTCAGACTCATGATTTCCTCATTTGCATTTGAGAGCTAATTGATAAGACTTTTTTGCTGAAGCAATTGACTTTGAGTTTCATTGTTCCTTGTTTCCAAGTCTTCATTTTCCTTATTCCTTTGTTCCAAGATTTCACACATTCTTATTGACTAAATTTCTTGTTCTGTTTTTAATTTTCTTATCTCTTCTTGCAGAGAGCCATTCTTTTCTAGGAGTTCTTTAATTGCCTCATTTACTTCATCTAAATTGTTGGAGGGGGAAAATTCTTCAATCTTTTCTTCAACATACTAGTGGTCATTCATTTGTTTTGCAAGTTCCTTTCTTCTTTTTAGGGATTGGGAAAGATGCTCTTTTTCTTCCTTGAATTGAGCTATGGCCATCTCCAGATCTAGCTTCTCATTGTTAGTCAATTTTGAATATCTCCATTGTCCTTGATCTTTGTTCAAGCTATCAAACTTTATCCTAAGAACCACAAAGCTCTGATACCAATTATTGGAAATAATCAAGACTAGCTAGGTTACTAAGAGGGGAGGGGTGAATCAGTAACCTCAAAAACTTTAAATTAATTTTGCACTTAATCTGTTCATCATTAATTCATCTAAACTATTGCATGCATGAGAAAAGATAAAGATTCATAACACATAAACACAAAATTTGGTGACCCAGAAACCTTCCAAATAGAAAGTAAAATTAGGGTGGGGATGATACCCACAAAACTTCACTATTATAGTATAAAGTTGGCCTATTAAGGCTTACATTGACCACTTCTGATGATTTTCCTTGTTAAGAGAAATTTGGACTGCTAGATCCACCTTGTTAAAGGTTTTACAAACATAATATGAAGTATGTACTCTGCTAAGAGATTTAAACAAAGACTGTTAAGTCTACCTTATTAAAGGATTTAGAAAATTGATTCACCTATTAGGATGAAATAGTAGATCTGACTTACAACTTGATTGCTAATTAGATCCTTGAAGTACAGATCACCTCTTGTGATTGATATAACTTTACTTCTCCTTGTAGACCTTGCTGAATACTCTGCTTTGTTGTTGATTCACATTCACTCTTCTCAAAACATTACATATCCATTCCTTGATACACTCATGCATATATTGCAAATGATACAATACATTACATATATACCATTCCAATATTTACAATTACAAGGTTGGCTAAAACACAAGGAAACAAAATATTATTGAGTCAACCAAATAGTAGAAACTCAAGTTCTATAAGATGACTTAGTGAACTTCTGATACTCGGTGTCCACTGCATTACTCAGCATCATCATGCACTTGGTAGAAGTAGAAGCTCAGTCCATACTAATCACTCAATGTAGCCTCAAACTCGATAACCATTGGAGACTTGGTAGATATAATGTCACTTAGTAGATACTAAATCCTTTGTTTACCATTCTTTCACTTGGTAAACACTACACATCCATCACTCGGTAGAAATTAACTTCTCATCACACAAACTGATGACTTGGTAGACATTATGAAGTTTAGTGACCACTACCTACTTGATAAACACTGCTGGACTAAACACTCACTTGGTAGCTTTAGGAATTCTTAGTATGTATTTTGAAACTTGGTTAACACTAGATTGCTCGATAAATATTGGAGACTGAATGATGAGCTCAATAACCATACAAAATTGAATAAGTGTTGTCACTAACGACAAATATAACATAATATAACATAATGCCAACAAAAATTCTTCAACTAAAAGCTTTCTATCTCTTCTTAGGCTATCCTTATCCCATTGCAGGGTTTTCTCTCACAATGCTAACCTAGAGGATCCTTCTACTCTCCCCTTACCCAATAAACTCTCCCAAAAATTCAAAAGTCAATGCCATTCCCCAAGTTCAACCAATATGTACTCTTTTACCAAAATGCACCAAGTGTTCCAAAAACAAGTGTGAATCCTCCCACTATGGTTCTTGGCTAATTTTCCATCATTCTACATCAACTTTCCAAGGTTTACCCTCATAAATCTTCAAATTGACTAGTTAGGCCTTGTAGCCCTAAGAGCCCCTTTTAGCCCTCCTAAAAACATGGAAAGTGCTATAACTCAAAAAATCCTTTAAAAAGACACCTTGATATATACTATAATTTTTTTTCACATGACCAACCCTTGAGTATTTTGTAGGTCTTGGCCTCCATTAATATCTGTACTAGTACAGATTTACAAAACCCTATTTTAAGGGTTTTAAGGGAAATGTTAGTGTTTCTTCCTCCACATGTGTCAAAATCCTTGTAAAACCTCCTCCCTTTATTTCTACTACCTTCATACACTACTCATACATTTCTAAGTCAATATTGATACATATCAATCCGTTTTTCCTCACAAATTGCTTTACAAGCTTCTCTTTTCACCTTGTCAAGCTTGTTTGCTTGCCTAGGGCTTGATTGTAAAATTAAAAAAATGCCTTCCAAAAATTCTACAAACCATATTTACAATATTTAAAAATCTTATTTCTTGTTATCTAAGAGCCATGGTGTTTAGACTAAGGACACTCAAGCCATCACCTGTTTCATAACTGCAACACAAAACTGGACAACAAGCTCATAAGAAACAAATAATTTTCTAAATGCTATCAAAAAATTACTTGAAAGAAAAAAAAAACTAGACAATGATTCAAAAAATAATTCAAGATTCTATTCCCTCAAAAAAATTACTCTATTCAATGCAAAAATTTCAACCAAATGCCAAAACTACACTTCAGATTCACAAAATTGTCCTGCAATAGGTGGTATCTGTACACCCAGTTTTCCAACCCCTAAAAATGATTTGGAAAAGTCTTAAATAGAATCCATGCTCTATATTAGCCTACAGTTCCAAGCATAACTTCCCAATTCATTTATTTTGCAAAATCTACCTAAAAGTTATCAAGAAATCTTGCAAAAATTGCAAAGTTGTCAATGCAACTTTTTGACAACTTTTGCAATTTTTCTCCTAGACTCTTTAAATTTGCATAGGATGTTACCAATCCTCCTAGGATGACCTTATAACCTCTAAGGGCCACTTGTACATACTCTTTTATTCCTTTTAGGGAATTTTACCTCATTTTTCCTCTTAGAGGAACTTTTGCAATTTTCCCCTTATTAGGACCTAATTGACAAAATTAGGCTCCTAATAAAAAAAACCTATCAAAAAAAACCACCTAAACACATCTTGGGACTTTGTTTTTAGTACTTATTACCCCAATGATTGGTTAGACCATTTAGAAACCAAAATTAGGCTTAGGGTTTTACCTTTCCCTAGGTGCTCTTTCACCACAAAGGGGGAGATGGTTGGCAATATGGTCAGATAGATATCTTGAGATTTATCATTTATAGAAAAATGTATTCAACATTTAATTTTTGCATTTAGGGTTAGAAAATATGTGATTTGTATGGATGAATCATTGGCTGTTAGCTTATGTGTAGTTGAGGAAAGCTCTATGACAATATCATGATGATGTATGCCAGTGTGCAAATGTGTACAGATTGTACGACATGAGTTATGATTGAAATACTAGTACAAGTATTTAACAGAGAAAAATAAAGTATAGCATAGAATTGAGTTGTACGACTTAAGGAATTATTTTGGTAAGAAAATAATTACTAAGTTGTGATTACCCAACTTTGTGGATGTTATTCCATAAGTTATTTTATATTATGTCAAGCGTGTGAACACATGAAAGCCAATTGAGGAAAGATTTGCTAATATATAAGATATAAGTAAAGATCTTATCATGTGAAGATAAGTTGTGACACATGTGTTATCTATGTGATATTTGTGATTGATGTGAAGTTGATTAGATGATATGTGAACTATGTGATGCAAGATCTTATGTATGATCAAAGCAAGTGTGAATTACAGTAGTCAGATGGTATTGTATGTATATCTATTGGTGTAAATAAGTATTCAATATTTACACTTTACTTAAGTTTACTTAGGTTAATGCATTATTTTATTATATTGCATTATTTTATTATTTATTTAGTTGAGACACTTGGGAGTTTGCATACTCTCATGAATTGTCATGTTGACAACAGTGGAGTAAGCAACTCTAATTCAACACATGGTGTCTACAACACTAGAGTTTGCATAATTAACTAAGTTGTCATGTAGACAACATAGTTATTCACACTCCTAATTTAGCACATGGTGTCTACAACATTATTTTTCATTCTACACCATTTTAGGCTTATCCTCTCATCATTCTACTTAATCCCGTGCTTAATGGAGGATAACCCATATCTGGTGGACATGTGCCTAGTTGTATGACTTATCATGTTGCTGACTTCTATGCATTCTACAAGATTTTGAGAGGCCTTTATATATAGGTACTCCTAGTGTAATCTTAATTAATATTGAATGAATATATCATCATTCTGATCATACTCTCTTTGATCTACTATTGTGCTTGTGTTTTATTTCCTTTGTCTTGGGTGAATTCTATCCTAAAGAAAATTCTTACATGGTATCAAAGCTTGGGGAGATACACATAGTCATTTGAGACCATTCATGCTTCAACACCTCATCTCAAATATGAAGAATCTATAGAAATTGAGAGCATTTAGAGTCAAATTGGACCTCGCCATTGCATCCAGAACATCAATTCAGTGAAAATCAGCTATAAATTCTCTTATGTTGGGCTAAAGTTGATCATGAGGCAATTTTTTTTGCAAACTGACACCCAAAGGCACTGATTTGCAACTTGGATATGGTAATTTATTTCAATTTGTGCATTTATTTTTAGATTTGAATTTTAATTATTCTCTACTTTTTTGAATTTCTATTTTTCAGAAAAAATTTGCCTAGTTGGGCTTGTAGAGAATTTTTTGCAGAACCAGGTAGTGACACCCCAGCCCTATAGAGAATATTCATTTAGAATATTATTTATTTATTCATCGATAGGCTACTAATCTTGGTGGGCTTCTCTATTTATTCTAACATCAACACCATAATTTGGCAGACTCAGACTGACTAAGCACCAAACCTAGCAGGCTTTGTTTGCATTACCTCTCATGGCCTTCACATTTTAAATTTGGTGAAGGGTTCCCATAATGAATGTGGGATAAACCCCACATAAATCTAGCACCCACAAATTGAAAACACTCCTCACTAGTGACATATTGGTAGAATCTCGGCACCCATGAATTGGAGTTTGGCATGCACAATTTTTTAGCTACCATGACAAGTTCCAGTGACATGTTTCTCCAACATGAAAGACTAAACCCCACAAAACTTGCTCACCATTAAAATTTTTTAGTGACCACAACTTATATCTCTAACAAGTGTGAAGACTCAATGACTTTAATAATTTCCTGCCCATGCCATGCGACATCACTAGCAGACGCCACGTCCTCTTGTACATGCGATAGGTCTCCAAATAGTACAGTTAGCACCACATAATCCTACCTAGTCAACATATGTGTCAACATCATATGCCCAAGTCAATGACAACTTTCAAGACTATACAATCTAACTTAGTAGGTGACTGTATTGACACATCAGTTGTTGTACCCATCCATATAGTTCTATACATGCTGATGGCATCATGATGTCATGTTGACATCATCACAAGGCTAAAATTTGTTGATGTCATCAGTTCATGAGCCTAAAATTTGACTGTTGTCTGACTGTCACTCAGGGGAAAATTGGAACTACTATGATGACCATATGACCATCAAATTTAACACCATATTTTGCTGATACAACCCCTCTCTAGATTGATTTTTTATTTTGCAGTCTAACTTTGGGAGGTTGTATCTCAGTCATCTAGACTCCAAATTAGGTGCAATTTTTTTACTTTGGATAGAATATCCTAAACTTTTCATTGGTGTAGCTCTTTTCTAGTTTTGGTGCACAGATTTGTCAAAAATTGCATCTTTTGGTGACTATACCTATTCAATCCTGCATTTTCCAACTTCAAATGCTTCGTACGAGCTCATCTAGACACAAAAATAGGTTTCAATTTTTTGAAAGTGCATTATTTTGTGTCCACTTTCTAGATCTATAATCAGATTAGAGGGTTGTGTGGATAAAAGTGTCACTTTTAGAATTAGGTCCTTTTTCGCATTGTAATACTTTGATATATCTTCAGAATTGTTATATATCTAAGATACATTGTAATGTTCTAGTTTTGAACTCCATAAGGAGGTTTTATAAAGCTAAATTAGAAGTCCACTAAGGCCAAAATTGGCAAGTGGCCATTTTAATCACACTACATAAAAAGTTCCCAAAGCATCTTTTTTTGGGGGGTTTCTTGATTTAGTGAAAAAGGGTGGTGTTCTTGGTGTTCTATTCCTCTTTTGCTATAGTTTTCTTTCATTTTTAGCATTATGGAAAATTTTAAGTTTTCAAAATTAACTCCACATAACTATGCTACATGGTCCATTAAAATATGGTGTCATTTAATGCATAAAGGAGTTTCTCAATATGTAGATGGTACCATTCCTAAACCAACAGGTGATCAAGTATCTGCCAGTGAAATCACTAATTGGAAAACAATGGATAGGAAAGCCCTAGGTGATGTCTGTTTAGGGGTTGAAGACAAGATCATATATTAGATTCAGAAGTCTTGTACATCCAAGGAAGCTTGGGATACCCTCCAAAACCTATATGGTAAAGTGTCCAAGGAAGATGTTTTCAAAATTGAAGATGAGCTTGTCTCCTTAGATCCAAAGATATTTGATTCCATACATGATTTTATCATAAAGGTGAATGAATTAAGAATGAAACTAGATGATTGTGGGAGTCCTATTAAAGATGACAGATTAATCTATCTCATTCATAATAAACTACCATTTGAGTACTCCACATTTGTTTCTACTTATAACACCTCAAAGACTACATTAGCGTCTGCCCATCAAAAAGTCTCTATTGATCATTATGCTAAACTGTTGGATAAAGAAGAAAAGAAAATGAAATCAATGGGGATTCTCAATTTGCTAAATTCTAAGGCATTGGTGGCTAATAATGAGGTTTCTCAAAATTTAGCTGGTCAATCTTCAAATAAAGGAAAGGATAAGAATAAGAAATGGAAGACTAATAAATTAGAGGATGCATAAAAGACAACACCACAACCAAATCAACAAGGAAAGTCTTCCTCAAATTCAAATAAGAAGGGAGACAATAATAAGGACAAGAAAAAGTGTGCTTATTGCAAGAAATTGGATCATGAAGAACATGAGTATTATCATAAAAATATTGGTGAGTTGATGACTATCATGAAGAAACATAATGTTCCACTATTTAATGCTTACAAGGAGAAAGGATCTTCTTCAGATTCAAATGGAAAAAGGCAAGAACTCATGGAAAATTCAAGTTCTTAAACAAAATGGATTCTTGACTCAGGTGCCTCATATCATATGGTTTCTTCAAAAGGAGATTTTTCTTCATTGAAGCAGTCAAAGGTATCACACATCTTTGTGGGAGATGATACAAAATGGAAGTTGAAGGGAAAGGAAATGTGGAGATGGAAAATGGAGAGTTCAAAGATGTTCTCTATGTTCCAAACCTAGGTTCAAATCTCCTCTCAATTTACCAAATCACTCACCTTGGAGATGGTCATAAAGTTGAGTTCCTTCCTAACTCAGTAAATGTACGCAATCTAAAAGATGACTCGGTAGTTGTAGTGGGGAAAGTTAATCATGACAAAAGGTTGTATTCTTTCTCCCACTTTGTCTCTAAGTCTCCTTTACAAGCCTTGCTGACTCAATCCAATTTACACATCCAGTTATGGCATGAGAAATATGGTCATCTTCCCTTCCATTATCTTCAACAACTTTGCTCAAACAATATGGTCAAAGGTCTACCTACAATCAACTTTTCCATAGGTGAATGTTCAACAAGTATAGTGGATATGCATCTAGAGGAGAAGTTACATAAAGGGAAGTCTCCAAGAGCATCAATTGTTCTTTAATTGGTTCACATGGTACTAGTAGGTCCTTTTTTAGTGACATTAGTTAGCTAGGGTTGCTACATACTTACTTGCATTGATGACTTTTCAAGGTACACTTGGGTTTACTTTCTTCATCACAAGAATGAAGTGTTGGATAAGTTTCTAGCATTCAAGACTCGTGTTGAATAGAAATCAAGGGAAGCCATCAAAGTTCTAAGGATGGAAAATGAAAGAAGATATGTGAACAAAAGACTTAAAGACTTTTGCAAACTTGAGGGTATAGATCTTCAGCATCCACTAGCATTCAGTCTGCATAAGACAGATACTGTAGCATTGAGGATACAACCTCTTAAGTCCATGGCAAGTTGCATGAAATGAGACAAGTCTCTAGATCCATCACTTGAAGTCAAAGTAATTAGTAGTGCCAATCACATGCTTAATAGGTCTCCTCATCCTGCCTTAGATAGAAAAACACCTTTTGAGGTATTGTGTGGCAGAAAACTAATTGTGACACACTTCAAAGTCTTTGATTGTCTAGCATGGGAAAATATATCTTCCAAGAAATTGCAAGGCACCACAACCAAGGCCTTGTACCTTCATCAGATATGAAGACAATGTGAAGGAATATAGACTTATGGATCATAAGGCATATGAGATTTTTGTGGAGAAGGATGTACACTTTGAGGAAAGTTCACCTAGATTATCCTTTACACCTCTCCACACATCGTACATTGTGGAAACTAATAGTGGCACTAGAGAGAGTGCTTCAATATATTTAGATATGTGGGATTTTATCAATAGTTACAATGAGAGGTCATGGCATTAGTATAGTCCACATGCATATATTGCCACAATGATAGGTCTAGCAAAGCAGGGTACACCTAATCTTCTAGCTCCAGCACCAGAGGATGACTACATAATAGACATTTCAGGTTTGTTTGTGGAGTCATACATAGAAGATTTGGGGGACATCATTGATGATATAAATCTTACCTTTGATGGAAAAGATACTTCTTCAATTGTTGTGAGGGCTTACTCTAACCCTCGTGTCCATTCTCTACATGGTCGATGTTTATAGGTTGATGTGATTGTGGATACTTATGTACATTAGTTATAGGAGGTCCCTTTATTAGTTAAGGAGACAGTATGTTCTTTGGGATAGGTTCTACATTCATCCTTGATAGTTGAGTAGGTTTTAAAGGCATCAATTATCATCGAGATTCTTTCCACGTAGTAGAAGCATCTCATTTGTACCTCGGTCATTTTTTCTTCCAAAGGGGAAGAACACTATTCAACATTCCTAGATCGACTTCTACATCAGAGTAGCTATCACCAATTGGGATTCTTCATTTGGGGGTGGGGGAGACTACCTTGTCTCTCTTCTTCTTCTCTCTTGTGGGGGGGACCTTTTCCTTTTTTGGGGATAGTGTTCTTCTCACATTTCTCTGTTGTAAATACTTGATGTATGTTGTAATGGGGGGTCTTGATTACTACATCCATGCATCTAGTTTTTTTATCTCTCTTTTTGGGGGAGCATTTTTCCCATGAGATTTTTCCTCTTTCTCCACTTTATGAGAGATTACATTGCATTATGTATAAGGGTACCTAATATGGCCTAGTAGTTAGGACCCATTATGCATATCATCCTAGTTCTTGTGAACTTAAGTGCATTCCCCTAAGTTGCACTTAAGGGGGAGTGTTGGTGTAAATAAGTATTTAATATTTACACTTTACTTAAGTTTACTTAGGTTAATGCATTATTTTATTATATTGCATTATTTTATTATTTATTTATTTGAGACACTTAGGAGTTTGCGTACTCTCATGAGTTGTCATGTTGAAAACACTAGAGTAAGCAACTGTAATTCAACACATGGCATCTACAACACTAGAGTTTGCATAATAATTGAGTAATCATGTAGACAACATAGTTTAGCACATGGTGTCTACAACATTATTTTACGTGCTACACCATTGTAGGCTTATCCTCTCATCATCACACTTACTCCAATGCTTAATGGAGGATAACCCATATTTGGTGGACATGTGCCTGGTTCTATGGCTTATCATGTTGCTAATTTCTATGCATTTTACAAGCTTTCCAGAGGCCTTTATATATAGGCACTCTTATTGTACTCTCAATCAATATTGAATGAATATATCGACATTCTGATCATACTCTCTTTGGTCTACTATTGTGCTTGTGTTTGAGTTTCTTGGTCTTGGGTGAATTTTGGTCTAAGGTAAATTCTTACAATATCTATTGTTGTGAAGAACATTATATAAATGCATGTTAGGGTAGTGGGCTCTTTTTGCATATATTGTATTTGATCTATCAAATCCTAACAGGGTTGAGGCTTCTAAGAAGGCCTAGTCCACCAACAAGGACTCAATACACTATATGTACTTCATAGGCTCCCAACATGGTCAATATCCGTAACATGATTCTTTTGTTTAGTGTATCATCTAGTGGGTATCATACCCACCGAGGTTTTCCCTTGGCCAGTGTTTCCCTAGTTAACAAATAATGGTGTGATGAGTTCTTTACATGTGCATGGGTATATATATTATTCAACATTGTTGGTTTACTTTCATATGCAAGTTATAAAGTAATTAACAATTTTTAGTTGTGGGAAAATGTTTATACAATACTAATTCACCCCCCTCTTAGTATTATCTATTTCTAATAGGAGCATCCTAGGTTTCCTTACTATCCTTCTTATCTTTGTTCATTATGCCTGTTAATGCCTTGTTCTAGTGGTTGTCGAGTTGTAGTTACTATTGAGTTATTTAGTGTTAGCCAAGTTGTTCAGTGTTGGTTGAGTTGCTAGTATTGACCCAGTTCTTTTGCAGTCAAGTGTTCATTCATGTGCCTAGTGAACATGATGTTTACTGATGCTCAATTCCTTCTTTGATTGAATTTTTTGATGATTAGTTCTTAGTTTGAGATGGCTTATGTAATTAATTTGGATCATGAATTTAATGCATGGATCTTGTCTTGGCATGTTTGAAAACTATTTTGAGGTCAACCTTCTATTATGTAATGATCAAGAATATTCGGTAAGCCATTTTGACAATTATAAATAGGGATGTCTAGATTTAGGTTAAGAATTGAGAGAAGTGAGGGGAGCTAGAAGTCAAAATTAAGGGTCTGTCAAAATTTTAAGTTTAGAATTTTGTAAATCTTTTTGGTCATAATCCAATAGGCCTCATAGTCAGGAATGAGTGCAAATTATTGGATGAATTAATAAACTATTTGTTATTCCTTCTCTCCTTTGTGTTTTCCTCTATGTATTTTCTTTTATTATGTTTACTGAGTGAGGTGGTTGGATAGTTAGGTGCACCTCTAGCCCTAGCTATTCATGTTCCTCCTTGCATCTCATTTTCGTGCTTCTATTAAAACCCTAGTATAAAATTTCTCATAATCAGTTATTTTTCCACATGTTAGGCCAAGCCACAGTCCTAGTCCAAATTGCCTCCCAGTGAATGATCTATTTATAAACTCATAAACTCTTGCTATGATATCACTTGATGAAGGGTGCTCCCCTTAAGGCCACAACACACAATAGAAATAAACAAAAAAAAAAAAAGAGAACAAAATATGGGCTTCTTATTATTGCTATAAATGAAGAATTACAAAATTACAATATGAAAACCCACATGGGCAGCTTCCTTATAATAGTCTGCAAGAAAGAGCTATGACTATCACCTTGAACTTCCCTAGACAACCTATTAGCCTTCCTTATATAGGCCCTTTTTACCACCCATGAAGGTTCTAGACACTAAGTCCTAAGCCTTGAGACTAACCAATCTCATATTATATTATTTCATTGCACTTTACTACATAGGATCAACTAAAGACAATTTATAAATTATATTTTTGGATGGGTCCACTTCTGGAGACCATAACTAGCAAACCATTGACCCAATGGGTTATTATAATCCCATTTTAGAATCCTTGGCTAGTGATCTACAATAATTAATTGTTAAACCATCCATTACTTGTGGTTTCACCTCATTTAGGAGTCATTTAGGCCTTAACTATTGGACCTAAAGTTTGGATAGCCAAAAATCATACCAAAAATCTGTAATAACTACAACAATACATATGATATGACAATGAAACTTATCTGGTAGACTAATATGTCTGAGATGAACCTCCACATATAAGATTAGAATAATTTGAGCACATAATACCAACTTACTAAAATTAGTGAATTCCCTCAAATAACAACTCTGCACAAGAATAACCCTTATTGAAAACATAAAATTGAAAAAACTAGAATTTTTTTTTTTTTGGGTGATGTAGGTAAATTGTTTAATTCAATTGTAAAATTAGTTTCTTTAGGAAGAAATCTAGGTACATGAGGTGGAGGAAGTTCATTAAAATAATATGGCATGAGAAGGCATTGTGATTTATGAAAACTAGCATAAACTAGGCCATTAGGTAGAGAATTCTGATGTGTGGGAAATTTTTAAAAATGTAAGGAGGAGTGGAGTTACATTGTGCTAGTGTGGAGAAAATTTAATCCTCCTCACTCTTTATGAGTTCTACAAGGCTTAAGATGTTTTGAGAAAATATTTACTAAATATTTGGTGGATAAATTTTTACCTATATATTTTATTATGTAAATGAATTCTTTCATGAGTGATAATAATTGAATTATATTGTAAATGAACAACTTTATAAAATTATACATAGGATAAAGTATTGTGGCCATAATCAAGTGAGGCATATAGAAATTTTTAGACATGTAGCCATACAATGAATAAATATAGCTATTGTACATATTTTTATGTTATCACATTTCCTTGGTTGAAAATGATTGATATTGTTTATATCCATACTATGATTTTTTTTCTTTAAGACCTGGATAAGCATGCATATAAATAGATGCAATTTTTTCTAGGATAGACCTAATATGAATTATCGATAATGAAAGCATGTATAAATTTCATGGCCACTTCTCACATGAATGATAAAATATTCTATAGTATCAAAATCTTAATGTTTGCAATAATTTCCATGCACTAATTGTTTTGGCATTGCTATGTTGACATCAATGACAAACATAGTCATAAATGCAACATGCAAATAATGCTCTCCATCTATCCAATGCTTAGGATACTCTCCCAAAGGAATACCATCAACATTCATGCTAACAATCTCCCCCTTTGGCATTGATGGCAACAAAGATGAAAAATATTTAAGTTCCAAGAATACTGCTCTATCTATACATTCTAATTCTTAGGATCGACATCATTTTTTCACACTCGAACTCTTGAGAACAACTGTTCATTCTTATCTAGCTTAATGGATGGGCATCAACTTTCAAACTTCTACCCCATTGATATAAATCAATTTTTCTCCCCATTGAGATCAATAAATCCATGAACAATTCTCCCTCATACACAGATCTCCCACATATTTGATGTGATCATCTCCCTAAATATAGTAGAGGGTTTTTTTCATGTATACTTCTCCCCCATTGACATCAGTAATAAAGGCTTCATTATCTCAATCATCTTGTCAAAGTCTTCAACCAGCTCAAGTGTCCAAAGAGATTGTTTTGTACTAACTACTAAGATTCCTTGATGACTCTAATCATCATAAATACTCCCCCCCCACAGGAAGCATCAACATTCAATCTAGATAAACAATAGTACTCTATACCACTAGACAAATGCATTTTTTGCATCATCTACTTAGAAGTAGGTAGGGGCATAGCCCCAATCATACATCACAAATACTCAAATGTATATTTAGGCAAAGGCTTTGTAAAGATATCTCCAATCTTCTCCTTTGTACTCACATACTCTAGTATGATCTCTTTCTTTGCAACTTTCTCTCTCAAAACATGATACTTAATAGATATATGCTTTGTCTTAGATTACAACATAGGATTCTTAGACATACTATACTTGTGTTATCACAATGAATGATAATAGGTTCTAAAAATTCTATCCCAATATCCTTTATAATCTTCTTCATCCACATAATATTATTACAATTATTTGTTGCTGCTACATACTCTGCTTTTGCTTCACTCTATGAAGTATAATTTTTATTTCTTGCTCAACCGAGAAACCAATCTTCCTCTAAGGAAAAATGCTCCATCACTAGTTCTCTTCCTACCCAATTTGTATCAGTATATACATACAAAATAAAATATTTTGATCTATCATATCATAATCCAAAATTAGATGAACCCTTCAAATATTTTAATATTCTCTTTACTGCTGCATAATGTGATTCCTTAGGCTCAACTTGAAATATTTCTACTATCCCAACTACATTTTTTATATCGAGTCTAGTGTGATTTATATATTGAAAAACTCCAATCATAGATCTATACTTATTTTTCTCAGTTGTAGGTGTCTCATATTTTCTAGATAACTTGTGACTAGTTATCATAGGTGTACCAACAGGCTTACAACTTTCCAAGCCAAATATTCTCAATAAATTTTTCAAATTTTTAGCTTGAGATAAGAAAATACCATCACTATTATTTATAATTTTTAGACCCAAGAAAAATTTCATCTCACCAATCATACTCATCTCAAATTCATTCTTCATTTCATCAGCAAATTTTTTACTTGCTTCATCATTACCTCCAAAGATTACATCGTCAAAAAATATCACAATTTTCAACATTCCATTATCAATTTATTTTAGATACAAATTGATATCTACCATACCTTTAACAAATCCTAATTTTGCCAAATATTTGTCCAATCTTGAATACTAGGCTTTAGGTTCTTTCTTAAGACCATACAATCTTTCTTCAATCTACATACCAATTCATTTTCTTTAGTTGAAGAAAATCCTTTAGGTTTCTCAATATAAACTTCTTCTTCAAGTTCTCCATTCCAAAATGATGACTTTACATCCATCTGATATACTTTAAACTTCTTACTTGTCGCATAAGCCAAGAACATGCTCACTACTTCAAGTTTGGTAGCAGGGGAAATTGTTTCTTCATAATCTATGCCTTCTTTCTATGAATATCCTTTGCATGCCAATCTTTCTTTATTCCTCACAACCTCATCTTTTTCATTAATCTTATTTTTTAATAACCATTTAGCTCCTATAGAATTCTTATCTTTAGGTCTAGGAACCAATTCCCATGTCTCATTCTTCATAATCTGATCTAGTTCTTCCTTTATTGCTTGAAGCTAATAATTATCCTTGCATGCCTCATATGTACTCTTTAGTTCAACTTGAGAAAAAAGACACAATTATTCATGTACTCCATTTCTTGTCATAAATCCTTTTTCTTTCCTTCCAATAATCTAATAAGCAGGATGATTCTTTGTCAAGTTCCTATTTGGTGTAGGTGTTTTTATAAGTCTTATTTCTTTCCTAAGCCCAGATCTTTGTTCAACAATTTGAACATCATTCTAAAAATAATTGTTAGTCTCAAATAAAAATTCAATATTCTCTCTAATAGGTTTAGAATTATATCATTCTTCATCAGAGTTATAATCTAACAATCTTTCTTTAACTCCAAAATTTTCATCTACTTTCACATTTGTGCACTCAACAATAGTCTTAGTTCTTTAAATCTTTTCTTTTCAATGAATAACCAAGGAACATACCTTCATCACTTCTTGCATCAAGATTACCAATATCATTATCTCTCTTTATGTAACATTTATTTCCAAATATTCTAAAATATTTTACCAAAGGTGCATATCCAAGCCATAATTCGTAAGGTGTCTTGTTTGAACCTTTTATGATCTGCACTCTATTCATAGTGTATACTACTATGTTGACTAATTCTCTTTAAAATATCTTGGATACATTTTTCTCAAACATCATGGCTCTTCTTGCTTTAGTTACAGACCTATTTCTTTTTTCAACAATCCCATTTTGGTCAAGAGTCTTAGGTGTTGATAGCTATCTCTTAATACCATTTTCTTCACAAAAGGTGTTAAATTGTCTTGAAGTAAACTCTCCACCTCTATCTAAACTGAAACATTTTATCTTTACTGCAGATTCATTTTTAATTCTATTCTTGAACAACTTACACTTTTTCAAATGCCTCAAACTTTTCTTAAACAAAAGATACCCACATCATTCTAGTGAGATCATCAACAAAATCATAAACTACCTTTCACCATAGAATCCTCTTGTTTTGATAACACCACTCAAATCTATATGAACAATCTACAATTTCACTATGGTAGTGAACTTCTTTCTAGGAAAAGAAACTTTATTATGCTTAGCCATAATGCATTCTTTGCAAATAAGATTAGTAGTTTTCACAAATTTTGGTAAATCTCTGAGATCAAATGCACTACTAGCCTTCAAAATGTTATCAAAGATTATATGAAAAAATATTCTATTCCATAACCAACCATTATCCACCTTTGCAACCAAACAAGTCATCTCTATAGGGTTCAATTGAAACACATTACCACTAGATCTTGTACCAGTGCCAATCAACTTACCATCTTAATCCTTGATAATGTATGTCTTCTTTATGAATTAAAACTAATAAACTTTATCAACAAATTGTCCAACACTCAATAGGTTGTGCATTAATCCATCAACAAAATACACATCATCAATGTTAGTCTTTCCATCAAGAGTAATAGATCCTATTCCCTTGATATGACAAGCTACATTATTACCAACTCTAACAATTCTTCCATCATGATTAGTAAGGGTATGTGTAGGATCATGGTCAACCAAAATATGCCCGTAAGTAGCAGTGAAAAACCAACAAATTAGGGTTATGTCAACTTGACATGTAATTTTAAAGTAGTTATGGACTTTATAACAAAAAGTTGTAAGGAAAGAATCTATAGGAAATTGAATGTAGTTTCTAGATTACTATGCCTTATCTGAAGAAAGAAAAAAATTGTTTTATCAAAATTATGGATTTTAATGCAGTAGTACAAAAGTTTTAAGACAAAAATAAGAAGTAGGTGTATGTCTGGCCACCTTAATCAAAATCAAATGATAATATTTTTTAATAAGATTCTAGATATAAGAAGTACACTCATGCCAATATGTGACACATATTTTTGGGTATTTTTGTTCTAAATAAATATGAATTTTCTACTATAGAATTTTCAGAATAAAAACTCATGTGTCTAACCACCTTAAATTATTCAAAAACATTTAAAATTAATTAATTTTTTCCCTTATCCTAGTCAAAGCATAGAATGTGACACATCTTTTGGATTTTAAAATTATTATATGGTTTGAAAGTTATAGCTATTTTTCAATTAGTATGTAGATCAACACTTTGTAGCTAACTCTATTAGAAAATAAGTAATAATTACTTACTAAACTCATAATTCTATAGACATTATATTGATGGAAAGCTTAGAACATTATCAATAAACCCTTTTCATTTTATCAAATTTGGATGAAATAAAAGTCCCTAGGTACATGGTTGAAGTCAGAAATAAACAATAATAGGCCAAAAAAACATTTTTGGGACATTGTTATTGTTGACCATGAAGGGTTGGCATCTGAAGAAAAATCAAGCCTAATCAAGTACTCAATAATATTGAGAACCCATTCCCAAATTGGACACTCGATATCCCAACACACCCCCCCCCCCACCCAAAAAAGAAAAAAAGGTTTTAAAATTTAAAGTTAAATTTAAAAAATAAAATAGTTTTTTTCAATATTTTAAAATAATAGCCAGACCCCTTTTTAGGATTTTTAGTATTTTTTTAAAAAGGCTTTAGGACCCTTAACCATATATATAATGGTTCCAAAGGATCAAAAGAGATCATAAGGTACCCTTTGACACTTTTTGACCCATTTAATCACAATATGTGTGCTTATGGGTCTTAGGACCCGTAACCACATAAATGATGTGATCTAATGGCTCTAAAGGGGTCCTAGAATTCCCTATGACCCATTTTGACCCACTCGATGACATTAAGTGTGATTAGGGGTCATAGGGAACTCTATTACCCTTTTTGACTCATTCAAACACAAGATATATGTTCTTAGGACCCCTACAAATGTATTTTCTTGTTTAATGGGTCAAAATGGTCATAGGGAACTTCATGATCCCATTCGACCCATTCAAACACTTAATGCATGTCCCTAAGGTTCTTAGGACCTCTAGGGACATATGTTTTCATTTAATCCATTGAAAGGTGTCATAGGGTACTCAATGACCGCTTTTGACTCATTCGAACACATGACATATGTTTAGAGGGATCCTAAGACCCCTAAGAACTTATGCTATCATTTAATGGGTCAAAAGAGGTCAGAGGGAACCCTATGACCCATTAGACCAAATTAGACACATGATATATGTCACTAGGGGTCCTAGTACCCCTAGGAATATATGTTGACAAATAATGAATTGAAAGGGGTCATTAGGTATTGTACGACCCCTTTTGACTCATTTGAACACATGATATATGTTCTTAGGAACAAATTATATCATTTAATGGGTCAAAAGGGGTCATAGGGAACCCTATGACCACATTCAACCTATTCAAACATATGATGTATCTCCCTAGGGTCCAAGGACCCCTAGGAGCATACATTGTCATATAATGGGTTAAGAGGTGTTATAGTGTACCCTAGGACCCATTTTGATCCATTCAAACACATGATGTATGTCCCTAAGGGTCATAGTACCCATAGTAACATACTCGAAAGGGATCATAGGGTATCTTATGACCCCTTTTAATCCATTTGAACAGATGATGTGTGTCCCTAGGGGTCCTAGTACACCTATGAACATATTTTGGCATATAATGGGTTGAAAGGGGTCTTAGGGTACTCTCTAACCCCTCTCAACTCATTCAAACACATGATATATGTTCCTCAACATCTTAGGACCCCTAAGAACATATGTTATCTTTTAATGGGTCAAAAGGGGTCATAGGGTACCATATGACCCCCTTTTGACCCATTCAAATGCATAATGCATGTCCCTAGGGGTCCTAAGAACATATGTTATCATATAATGGGTTGAAATAGGTTATAGGGTACTCTATAACCCCTTTTGACTCATTCAAACACATGAACATATGTTCTCATTTAATGGGTCAAATGGGGTCATAGGGTTCAAACACATGATGTATGTCCTTAGGGGTCCTGGGACCCCTAGAAAGGTATGTTGTCATATAATGGGTCGAGAGGGGTCAAAGGATATCATATGACTCCTTTAGATCCATTCAAACACATGATGTATATCCCTAGGGGTACTAGTACCCCTAAGAACATGTGTTGTCATATAATCGGTCAAAAGGGATCCTAGCATATGTTATGACCCTTTTCGACTCATCTGATCACATGATATATGTTCATAGGGGTCCTAGACCCCTATGAACATATATTCTCATTTAATGAGTCAAAAGGGGTCACAGGGCATCATATAACCCTATTCAACCCATTCAAACACATGATCATTATCCCTAGGGGTCCAAGGAGTCCTAGGAATATGTTTTGTCATATAATTAGTTGAAATGGATTATAAGGTACTCTTTGAACCCTTTCGACTCATTCAAACACATGATATATGTTCCAAGGGGTCGTAGGACCCTTAGGAACATATGTTCTCATTTAATGGGCCAAAAGGGGTCATAGGGCATCCTATGACCCCACTCAACCTATTGAAAGACATCATGTATATCCCTAGGGGTCATAGGACCCCTAAAAACATATTTTTTCATATAATAGGTCGAGAGGGGTCATAGTGTACCCTATGACCCCTTTTGATCCATTCAAGCACATCATGTATGTCTCTAGGGGTCCTAGCACCCCTAGGAACATATGTTGTCATATAATGGGTCAAAGGGGGCCTAGAGTACTCTATGACCCCTTTCAAATCATTTGAACACATGATATATATTCTTAGGGGTTGAATATATGTTCTCATTTAATGGGTCAAAAGGGGTCCTAGAGTACTTGATCACCCATTTTGACTCATATGAACAATTACAATGCATCCCTAGGGGTCCTAAGGTTAAATGTTATCATGAAATGTGTTGAAAAAGGCCATAGGTTATCCTATGACCCCTTTTGAGCCATTGGAACAAATAAAATAGGTCCCTAGGGACAAATGTTGTCATGAAATGTGTAAAAAAGGGTCATAGTTTATCCTGTCACCTCTTTCGATCCATTCAAAAAAATGAATTAGGCCCTAAGGGGTGGACTAGGACTCCTAGGAATATATGTTTTCATGAAAAAACATTAGAAGAGGTCATATGATTACCTATGACTCCTTTCGACCCATTCAAACAAATGAAATAAGTTCCTAGTGGTCCTAAGACCCCTAGGGACATAAGTTGTCATGAAATGCATCTAAATGGGCCATAGGTTTTCTTATGACCCCTTTCGACCCATTAGAACTCTAGAGACCTAAATCTAATTACACCACTAAGTAATCTTGTTTATTCATATTCTAGAACATTATTGATTAAATATTTTATATTTAATTAATTAATTAATCATCCCCTAGTTAATTAATCTATTTAATTAACTATAGTATAATTGATAAAATCAAATGATTACCCAAAATTAATTTATCAATTAAATCCCCATTCCTATATTAAATTAAATAAATATATAAATATATTTTATTTAATCTCCCATCCCCTTTAATTAAAATAAATCATTCTAAATCAATCCCAAAACCCTAAACCATCCCTAAACCCTATCATTAGCCAAATCCAACCTATTCACCCATGCTAACCTCGCTTAGCTAGCTAACTAGCCTATCTCATTTAGTCTCAACCCACTTGCCTCATAATCCCATCCTAAACTAAACCTAATCCCTCTCCCAAACATGTGTACAACTTTAAGCATGGGCTAATACTTTCTAACCAAATCCAAAGTCAAAGGTCTTCCCTCATCCTCTAAGATTCCTATCCAAGAGCTTTAATGACTCTTATATTCCTTAATGACCCTTCAATTTCTCTTACATCCTTCTTCCACACTCCCTAATAACTTCCTTTGACCCTCCACTTTGACCATCCAATCCCCTTGTGACACTTTTCACAAGGCTAAGACTTTGAAAAAGCACAATCCATGTGCTTCTTAGCCAACTACCTCACTTAGCTAGTTAATTAACCTATCTCATTAAGTCCCAACCAACTTTCCTCATAATCCCATCCTAAGCTAAGCCCAATCCCCCTCCTAAACATGTGCACAGCTTTAAGCATGGGATAAGACTTTCTAACCCAAACCAAAGTCAAAGGTCTTCCCTCATCCTCTTGCATTCTTATCCAAGATCATTAATAGATCTTACATGCCTTAATTTCCCTTAAATTCCTCTTACATCCTTCTTCCACACTTCTCCTCCTTCATAACTCCCTTTTTACCCTCCACTTTGACCATCCAATCTTCTTGTGACACTTGTAACATGACTAGGGATTTGAAGAAGCCCAATCTATAGGCTCCCCATTTCTTGCATCCTACCCTTCCTCACCATTATTCCATCCCGACATCCTGACCCTCCATCTCACTACCCCTTGGCCTATAAATTGAAACCCTCCCCTCTGACAAATCATCCAACTTCCATGCAAACTTATAATGTCCCTTTGGAGAACAAATCACTAAATCATACCCTTTGCATGTATGAATCCTCACTCACCCCATACACCATATTTCTTCCACTTGAAGACTCCTATCCAGTAAAGGCTTGAAGCACGCTCAAGAACACATCCATCCTTACTCAAACATATCAATAACATCAAGGTCACACTCAGGGAGTTTACCATTCTTGGTTTTCCTGCCTCTACAATATCTCCTTTGTCTCATCATAAGTATTGTTATTTTATTTAGTTTGTGAATGTTAGACTAGTTTTTGATGTTCTTAGCACACTAGATTTCATAGGTCTATCTTTTGGCATGCACAATCTCACTAAACCTATGCCTGTGGGACCACATTCTCAAAACTTTGAGAATTCTATCAAATGAAAAACATAAATCACCAACAATATGTCATCATCAATATGAGCATAGATAATCCTTTATGGCCCTTCTAGACCCTCTTATAGGTCCTCTGTGGTTCCCTACTTCACTCTCTGACACTCTAGTGACTCCATTTTTATTCTAGCCCTATTATTTTTACAATTTAAGTGTAGTTTTAACACTTTTTTGGTCCTTCTGCCTCATCTTGCTTACCCCAACTTATTATAGCTTTTCAAGTAGTCATTGAGCTTCATCTTCTCTCCCAACCACCTTCTTGACGGGGAATCACAGAGTCTAGTATCTCCTCTTCTACTCAAGACTAGGGCAACTCTTTGCTTTAAACAAATCTTCTTCACGTCGTTTATATCTAAACTTCTTTGAAATAGTGTTGTCCCAACACTATGTCAAGGAGGGGCAAAATGTAGACACCTAAACTTGATTACACCACTAAGTAATCTTATTTAGTCATCTTCTAGGACATTATTGATTAAATATTTTATATTTAATTAATTAATCATCGTCCCCTAGTTAATTAGTCTATTTAATTAACTATAGTTTAATTGATAAAATCAAATGATGACCCAAAATTAATTTATCAATTAAATCCCCATTCCTATATTAAATTAAATAAATACATAAATCTATTTAATTTAATCTCTCATCCCCCTTTTATTAAAATAAATAATTCTAAATCAATCCCAAAACCCTAAACCATCCCTAAACCCTATCATTAGCTAAATCCAACCCATTCACCCATGCTAACCTCACTTAGATAGCTAATCAACCTATCTCATTAAGTCTCAACCCACTTGCCTCCCAATCCCATCCCAAGCTAATCCTAAACCCCCTCCTAAACATGGGCACAACTTTAAACATGGGTTAAGACTCTCTAACCCAAATCAAAGTCAAAGGTCTTCCCTCATCCTCTTACATTCCTATTCAGGAGCATTAATGGCCCTTACATGCATTAATGGACCTTAAATTCCTCTTACATCCTTCTTCCACACTCCTCCTCCCTCATAACTCCCTTTGACCATCCAATCCCCTTGTGACACTTGTAACAAGGCTAGGGCTTTGAGGAAGCACAATCCATGGTCTTCCCTTTTATTGCATCCTAGCCCTTCCTCGCCATTCTTTCATCCTTACATCTCGACCTTCCATATCAATAACCCTTGGCCTTTAAATTGAACCCTCCCCTCTCACAAATCATCCAATTTCCATCCAAATTTATACTGTCTCTTTGGAGAAAAAATTGCTAAATCATACCCTTGAGATGTAGGAATCCCCACTCACCCCATACACCATATTTCATCCATCTAAAGCTCCTATCCATTGAAGGCTTAAAGTAAACTTGAGAAAATATCCATCTTTACTCAAAAATATTGATAACATCAAGGTCACACTTGGGGAGCTTACCATTCTTGGTTTTCATACCTCTACAATGTCTCCTTTGTCTCATCATAAGTATTGCTAGTTTATTTAGTTTACAAATGTTAGAGTAGTTTTTGATGTTCTTAGTACACTAGATTTGATAGCTCTATAAGAACAAATAAAATAGGCTTCTAGGGGTCCCAGGACCACTAGGAACATATTTTTTCATGAAATGTGTCAAAAGGGGTAATAGGTTATCCTATCACCCCTTTCGACCGATTCGAACAAATGAATTAGGTCCTAAGGGGTCCTACAACTCCTAGGAACATATGTTGTCATGAAAAACATCAAAAGAGTTCATAGGATAACCTATGACCCCTTCTGACCCATTCATACATAGGTTCCTAGTAGTCCTAGGACCCCTAGGGACATATGTTGTTATGAAATCTATTGAAAGCCCCTTTCAACCCATATGAACAATTATAATATGTCCCTAGGGGTCCTAGAGCCCTTAGTTGTCATGCAATGTGTAGAAAGGGGTTGTAGCTTATCCTATGACCTCTTTCGACCCATTGGAACAAATAAAATAGGCCCTTAGGGGTCCTAAGGGTATATGTTATCATGAAATGTGTCGAATTGGGTCATAAGTTATCCTATCACCCATTTCAACCCATTTGAACAAATGAATTAGGTCCTAAGGGGCCCTAGGACTCATAGGGACATGTATTGTCATGAAAAAACATCAAAATGGGTCATAGGATAACCTATGAACCCTTTTGACCCATTCGAACAAATGAAATAGGTTCCTAGTGGTCCCAGGACCCCTAAGGACGTGTTATCATGAAATGCATTGAAAGAGGTCATAGGTTAGTTATCCTATGACCTCTTACAACCTATATGAATAATTATAATATGTCCTTAGGGGTCCTAGGGTCCTAAATTATCATGAAATATGTCAAAAGGGGCTGTAGATTATCCTATGACCCTTTTGACCTATAGAAACAAGTAAAATAGGTCCATAGGGGTTTATATGCTATCATGAAATGTGTCAAAAGCAGTCATAGGTTATCCTATAAACTCTTTCAGCCATATGTCTATAATGGTCCTAGGACCCCTGGGAATATATGTTATAATGAAATATGTCAAAAGGGGTCATAGGTTATTCTATGACCCCTTTCAACTCATTTGAACAAATGAAATAGGTCCCTAGTAGTCCTAGGACCCCTATAGACATATGTTGTCATGAAATGCATTGAGAGGGGTCATAAATTATCCTATGACCCCTTTCAACCCATATAAATGATTATAATATATCCTTAAGGGTCCTAGGACCCCTAGGGACATATTTTGTCATGAAATGTGTCGAAAGGAGTCATAAGTTATCCTATGACCCCTTTCAACCTATTCAAACAAATAAATAGGTCCTTAGGGGTCCTAGGACCCATAGAGACATATATTGTCATGAAATGTGCCAAAAGGGGTTATAGGTTATCTTCTTACCCCTTTTAACCCATTCAAACAAATGAATTTGGTCCCAAGAGGTCCTAGGACCCCTAGGGACATTGTCATGAAATGAGTTGAAAAGGGTCATAGGCTATCCTATGACCCCTTTCAACCCATTTGAACAAATTTAATAGGTATATAGGGGACCTAGGACCCATAAGGACATATGTTGTAATGAAATGCATCAAAAGGGGCCATAGGTTATCTATGACCCCTTTCAACCTATTTGAACAAATAAAATAGGTCTCTCGGGGTCCTAGGACCCTTAAGTACATATGTTGTCATGAAATGCATCAAAAGAGGTCATAGGTTATCCTGTGACCCCTAAAGACATATGTTATCATGAAATGTATTAAAAGGGGTCATAGGGTATTCTATTATCCCTTTCAACTCATTCAAGTACATGATATATGTTCCTAAGGTTCCTAGGATCTATAGGAGCATATGCTATCATTTAATGGGTCAAAAAGGGTCACAGGTTACCCTACGACCTCTTTTGACATATTTAAACACATGATTTATGTCAAGAACATATGTTGTCATATAATGTGTTCAAAGGGGTCATGGGGTACTCTATGAACCCTTTTGACTCATTTGAACATGTGATATATTTTCATAGGGGTTCTAGGACCCCTATGAGCATATCTTATTATTAAATGGGTCAAAAGGGGTAATAGGCGACCTTATGACCCCTTTTGAGCCATTCAAACACATGATGCATTTCCCTAGGGTTCCTAGGACCCCCAAGGACATACACGATGTGTTGTAATGGGTCAAAAGGGGTCATAAGATACACTATGACCCTTTTCAACCCATTACATGACAACGTATGTTCCTAGGGATCTTAGGACCCATAAAGACATACATGTTGTGTTTGAATTGATAGAAAGGGGTCATAGGTCATGCCATGACATATTTTGACCCATAACATGATAAAATATATTCATAGGGTTCCTAAGATCCCTACGAACATACATGTTGTGCTCTAATGGTTTGAATGGGGTTAAAGGATATCCCATGACCCCTTTTGACCCATTACATGACAAAATATGTTCTTGTGGGTCCTAGGACTCCTAGGGACAACCATGTTGTGTTCAAATGGGTTGAAAGGGGTCAAAGGATAACCTATGACTTGTTTCAATCAAATACATGACAACTTATGTTCCTAGGGGTCCTAGGGCCCCTAGGGACATACATGTTCTATTTCAATGGGTAGAAAGAGGTCATAGGGTATCTTATGACCCCTTTGGACCTAGTACATGAAAACATATGTTTCTAGGGTTTCTAGGACCCCTAGGGACATACCTTTTATATTTCAATGGGTAGAAAGGGGTCATATGGTATCCTATGATCCCTTTTGATCCATTACATAAGAACATATGTTCTTAGGGGTCCTAGGACCCTTATCATCACATGTGTTGTGTTCCAATGGGTCAAAATCTTATGACCCCTTTTGACCCATCACATGATAATATATGTTCGACCATATGTGTTGTTTTCTAATGGATCAAAAAGGGTCATCAAATACCCTATGACCCCTTTTGGCCCATTACATGACAATCGTGTAATGGGTTGAAAGGGTCATAGGATACTTTATGACCCATTTTGACCCATTGGAACATATGTATGTCTATAAGGGTCCTAGGACTGCTAGGAATATATTATTATGTAATAGGTCAAAAGGGGTTATATGATACTCTATAACCTATTTCTACCCATTAAAACACAAGATGTATGTCTGTAGGCATCCTATGACCCCTAGGAACACATGTTATCATATAATGGGTCGAAAGGGATCATAGGATATCCCATGACTCCTTTGGATTCATTAGAACACATGTATGTCCCTAGGGGGACCCCTAGGAACATACATCGTCATATAGTTTATTACCTTAGGTTACTAATATATATAATATATAATTATAATATATATGATATATAATTATATAATAATATTTAATAAGTACTAACTATATATAAAATAATTATATTGTAAATAATAATAATAATTATTTAATATTATATAATAAATTTTATTAGTTCTATATATAATAAATTCCCCCCCCACCCCCTCAAAATATGCTATAACTATATTATACTAGGACAATGTAACTTAACAATTGGTCCCCCCTTTGAGTTTTGTAAATAAAAATCAATATTTATCTTAAAATTGGTTACCACTCCCCTTTCATTTGAATCTGGCATCATGATTTGGGCAAATAGATCAGGTACCCATTTTCAAATTGGATACCTATTCTCAAATTAGATATTCAATAAGGAATGGTATTGCATTTTTTGTTTGGTATTAGGATGGGTGGAGAAAAATTCAAAGCATATTTTGGAACTCTTTAAGACATTTCAAAACTACATATTTTTCACATCGCCACTTTTTGAAACACCATGATCTTGCACATTACCCGTAAACTTAACAAACTTATTCATGTCTCTAGAGTCATATGATGAAAACATCCACTATGATGAAAAAATAGGGAAAAATAAAACCCCACAAAGACAAAATGCTATGACAGAAAGAATAATTTCCATTTAGAAACCCCTTGCTCACTTAAAAATAATAGCCAAGAAGGGATAAAGAAACAAAGTACCAGATACACACAAAGTCAAAAATTGCATCTTAAAGAGAAGACAAGTAAAGAACAAGATAACCCTAGGGATTTTGAAAGAAATCTCCCACAACCTAGAGAAAAAAAGAGTACTATAGGAACACATTAAGTTTTCCCATTGACTCTATTCTCATGAAAAGGAAAGGTCATGATGAAAGAATGATAAGACCTCATAGAATGTTTACCTTTGTCTTCAATCCAACTCTCTTTAACCTTAGAAACCACATCCTTCCAAGCCAACATATCTCGCACAAAAATCCTAGTAGAGCTAGGGCTAGATTGAGACCAAGAGATAATTTTTGAACAAAACTAGATGGAGCCAAATCAATCACCAAAGTAGGTGGATTAGGAGAGAGTTCAATAGAATTAACTAATATCATGCAAAAGGATCCAATAGAGTTAACCTCGCCAATAGACTTTCTAATGGGAGCCAAACCTTCCACTAGCAAATGTGACACCATTTTTTTCAAGTAGAGACAACCAAAGCCACACTAAAACCACTAACCATCTTAGGACAGATCAAATCAAAATGAACATAAAATTTATCCAAAATAGAGACCATAGGAAGAATATCATTCCCACTAATAGAAGAAATCAGAGAAGTATTAAGTTTAGAACCAATAGATTGAAAATGATGAGAAATATTAGGTGCAAAACCAACACTCACAACAAATAGAGGAAAAACACCATTAACACAAGAACCATCTACAATAAGGGGATAACTCAGCTGACAAGATCCCTTTTTAACAATATAATGTTGAGTAGAAGTAACTTTACCTCAAGAGCCAATCCTTTTCATCTTAGCAAAACCACAATGAGACACCACATGAATTGTATTAAATCATCTTCTACATCTGAGAGGAAACCCTTCATAGTCCAAGGGTTGGACCCAACTACCCTTAGAAGAATTGATTACAATCTCTATTCGGGAAGGCTCTTAGAAACATCCAAATTAATAAGAATATGAGTATAAGTGCATGAAGAATATGAAATGAATCTTCCTCAAACTTGAAGAGTAGAATTATCAACTTACGGATGCTATAAGTTTTTTGAAATTCTATTCCTCTAAATTTTATAACTCATAATGGATAATAAAGTCTCATTTTATTTGTGTATGTTGAGTATCATAGCTAATTCTTTAGTTAGGGAACATATTAGGGACACCTTTGTGTTTTAGTTTTATCATCTCTAAAGGAAAAAATAAAGGATTATCAAACTACTCTAGGTTGTTATATATAAGATTTCCCTAGGGAAAATCTATTTCTTAGTTGGGTGTTTATGCTCTATAATTTTTTTTATTAAGGCCTTGTTGGTGGATTTTTAGTCAAATAATAATGCTTGCATTTATATTTGATTTGAAAATTTTAAGCATAGTTGCTTTCTTCTAAATTAATTGGAACTAGTATAATCCTCATTTGAATTAATTTCTTCACAATCATATCCATTTGAAATAGACCTACACAAGAATTAGTTAGGATGTATCGACCAAATAATGGAGGGAAAAAGAGCTTGAACCGTATCCTTGTAATGTTGGTCTCATAAACTCAAAATTTCCTTACATATTATAAAATAAATGTTTTAACAAAAGGGAAATGGGAAAATAATAGGAATATAAAATTATTTAATCCAAAATAATTTGATAGAAAGGTTGAGCTCGCAAAAATGTGACACTATAAATCTATTTCACCTTAACAGTAGTGATATGGAATAAAAAACATTATATTTATTTACAAATTTACTTAATAGATAATACCTAATATTATTTTTCTCATGGAATATAAATTCTAAAAATTAGTAACATTATCATTAATGTGAATTACACCACTAATTTCTTTCACCTAATATTGAAGATGAGAAAATGAAAAATCATTGGGTTTTTTTGTGTGGTATATGTTGAACTATTAGAATTTTCAAGTTATAGTGACTCATTTGAATCATATTATTTTACAATTAGCATTTATTGTTTCACTTAGTTTTATAGAAAAAGTGGCTTCTCTTATGCAAGAATATTTCCGTAAATAATATTTTTCATTTTCTTCTCTAGAGTCCCTAAGAAGGGGCACATTCTCTTGTATCTCATCCAAAATCAAATCAATAAAGTTTTCCTTTGTTGTTGGACATGTGTGGCATGGAGATATAAGCAAGGGATAGGAAAGATAAACAAATGCAATTCTTGGTGAATTTATTTTATTTATTTCCATAGATTTATGGATTTGATTGTGTGTCTATTATATTTTGGATTGTGGAAATCAACAAATAATAATAATAATAATAATAATAATATCCATAAATCTTTAAAAATAATTATGATAGACTATGGAAATTTGATATCTCTTATTTATTTTATTTGTTTGTGTTTTCAAGTTATATGATTTAAGCTTTTATGTTTCCCTTATCTAATGATTTTGTATTCCATCTATAGCCTTTTGATGGGATATAGAATCTTTATTTTTATTTTTTAAGAAATATTCTTTAGGAACTAGACTATGTGCATTTAAAAACATTGCCAATTAATTTTTTTTTTTCAATTTACTAGAATAAGTGTTTACTAATTACCAATACGACTTTTGTGTGATAGTTGAATTATTTTGAAATTTTTATTTTGATGCTCATTATTAAATTAGAATTGTAATCTACTATAAATAATGAGAACCTAGAGTTCAAATTTGATACTGCTTTATAAAGTAACAATAAAATTAAATAATAATTAATAAAAAACTATTTTAATCCTTAGGAAAAAGGGGTGATTCAATAACACAAAATAAAATTACTTCAAAATAATAGATGGTTGAAAAATTAGCTTTCTACATTTGTCATTAGTGATGTCTTCAAAGGGTTCAAAATTTTTACTATATAATTTATCCTCTTCTCTTCCAAATTTGGGGTACCTCACATGATAGAAACGAAACATCTATAATGAGCATTAGTGAGAAACTTAAATAAGCTCACTAAGGATGAATTTAGGAGATTGAATTCATAAAGAATAGAAAAATAATTCTTTGTGAAATTTTACATAATCTTTCAATTATTCCATTTCATGTTGTGTACACAAAATTATCTCATTCAATTTCAAGAATTGAAAATCTCCTAAGATGATCCAGTTTTTGGGAAGAGATATAAAACTATAGTGAATAATATTTAGACAACCTATCAATTATTTTAGTGTAGAGAGAGAAATATTTTTCAAATTAAAAAAATATGTATGTAAAATTATCTTCCTTGAAAATAAGAGAGAAGTGGAATTTATAATAAGAAATAACAAAAAAAACTCAAGTTTAAAGTTAGAAAGAAATTAGGAAATATCTCTTGAGTCTCTTAAGGTTGAGTTTTGGAAAGGAAACTAGAAAAAAGAAAGTAAATATGAATGACTTGCAAAACATCCCACAAGATGAATTTTTTTTCTTTTGTATTTAGCTATGGGTCACTCTTCTTAACAATGTTAATAATTCAAAGACCCCAAGCATCTTTCAACTCAAAACTATATTCTACAGTTTCATATGGTAAAAAGGTTAAGCAAGCTAAACTAAAGAAAACCCAAAGTGAGGGCCATTGACAAAGGGTAGTTGGATGTTCAAGATAGAAAATGTTGAAAGAAGATTTGAACATGCTATATGAGTCATACATTGAACTACCAAATCATCATTAGGTGGTTATTTTGAAGCATCCAATTTTTAATTTTTATAATACACAGTGCATTTGTCAAAATAATGCAAAGAGAATTGAACATGCTATATGAATCATACAATGAACCACTAAATCATTTTTAGGTGCTTATTTCGAACCAATTTTAATTTTTTTTACAATATTTCAAATGATCCACTCTACCACATGAGGTTGAAAATGACATGAAAAAAATTCCAGCTCTTAAGATACACCAAAACATCAATGTTTGTCATACATTACAATACATACGAAAAGTGCAAAAATAAGAAAGAAATTATAGCAAAGTAGGAAAGATCCCTATTTAGAGATATGGTGGTCAACCTAGTCCAAGGGATTCCTCCAAGGTATGTCACAATCTTTATTGATAGTTTTTTTTATCATTAATATTTATCACACCACAAGTTTCATTCACTTGATGGCAAGGCACAAGCAACTATAAAATTATTCAATTATTTTGTGAGAGTGGATGTTGAACTATTGATATTTGTAAATTATAGAATAAATCTTTTGAATGATATTATTTCAAGATTAGCACTGATAATTTTGCTTGGTTTTGTCCAAAAAAGGTTTATCATATGTGAGAATCTTCCCTTAAATAGTTGTTTTCTATTTTCTTCTTGAATGTTCCTAAGGAGCATATCATTAAATTGTATTTCATATGAAATGAAATCAATATAGAAAGTCCTTGGAAATATATGGTGTGAAAATACAACTGAGGACATGAAAGAGAAAAAAGTTGTGATTCTTGGTGATTTTATTATCTCTTTTAAAATATTTTATTTATTTGATTTGAACATTGTGTTTTCCTTATTTAATGATTTATTGATTCCATGCATGACCTTTTGATGGGATGAATGACTTTGTTTTTTTACTTTATTGAAAATTTTCTAAAAGCTATACTGCACATTGAAAAAAAGTACTAATCAAACTCTATTTTCTTAAACTTTTCTAAATTAAATATTTATGAATTAAAAATAAAACTTTTGTATGAAAGTTACAATATGTTTCTTTGTGATATTCCTTCACTTAAAATAAAATAAAAATTATGATATATTATAATAAGAACATTATTCAATTTTGCACTACCTAAGAAAGTAACAAATAAACTTAGATTAAACTAATGAGTAATAACAAATTATTTTATATTTTAGGAACAATGAGTGATTTACTTATGAAAGATGGACTAGCTTTCTTATGATTTTCAACATTGATGTCATGAATGGGTTCAACCATTTTATGTAAAATATCCTCTTCAATTGTAAGTCTGAGATATAATGCATAATAATAATAAAATGCTTAATGAGAATTGGTAATCAAATATTTGAAGAAAACATATTGAATTTTTTTTTGGGAATTACCTAATCTATCAATCATTTCATTTTATGAAGAGTAAAGCTTCCCAAGATTTTCTAAAAATCCATACATGCAACATTCCATTTTTTGAATTCTCTCAATTAAATCTTCTAAAATAATCTAATGCTTAAGAAGAGATACATATCTTGTGTGAAGAATTACATTGACAAACTATGAATCTTTAATTATACATAAAAAAAACTTCAACATCTTTTGTTAATTTTTTTATATACAATTATATCTTCTTAGATTATGTTTCTTGGAAGGAGTGGTTTGTATAAGAGAGGGAAAATCATACAAAAAAACTCAACCTCAAAGCAAAAAGGAAAGTAGAAAATAAAACACGCTCTTTCCATAAAAAATTGGATTTTGGAAAATAAATGAAAGGAAAACAAGTAAATATGAGTAATTTACAATCATGTCAGAAGATGACAAAGTTTCTTGTGTCTAGTTATGGTCATTCCTATTACTAATATTGAAAATTTAAAGACCGTAAGCACCTATAGAATTCAAGACTAGATAGTACAATTTCACGTGGTAAAAAAGAAAAGCAAGCTAACATGAAGAAAATTTGTGCTAAAAAAGAAAAGCAAGCTAACATGAAGAAAATCTAACATGAAGGCCAAAAAATAAAGGGTAGTAGAATGGTAAAGAGAGATTCATCGAGATAAAAAAATGTTGTGAGGAAAAAAAAAATGTGATGGGTCATGCGTTGAGCCGCCAAATTGCCATTCAATGTTTATTTTGAACAATACATTTTTTTGTGAATAGCTCCATTTTTATTAATTGAAATATTAAAATTACATGTTCACATAAATAGGGCAAAGGGATACAAAATCATTCCATGAACGTTCACATGACTCTAAAGAAAAACACCTTACAAACTATTCATTAAAAAAAAAGTAGTATAACAAACATTAGGTTGCAAGGGCAGTGCAAGCTAAGGGAGTATGATCATGGTAATCACCTAAACAACAAAAATCAGCGGATTTAGCATGTGGCTTAGGTAGAGACCATCCATCATCAATAATAGGAGTAGGGACACCCAAGTCTAGACAGAGCCGCAACGAGGTAGGGAGGCTGCATGATGACACTTTGAATTTTTACAACGTCAAAATATTAGATAAGATTGAAAAAGATCTAATCTACATTTAAAAACATTAAAAACAACTCATAAAAATATATAATCTAAATGGAAATGATTGTAGAACCCTTAGGATGTACCAAGACATAAGTGACCATCATATATTGGTACATCCTAGAGATTGGATAGTCACTTCCCTGAAATAAAGTAAAAAAATAAGAAAGAGGACATTGCAATGTAAGAAAGATCGCTATTGACAGATATGGTGATCAGCCTAGTTCATGAGATTCTCACAAGCTATTCCATGATCATAGTCCTATAATACGTGATGAATATATATGTACCTTAGCTAATGCTAAAGATAAAATATGTAAGAGCAAAATGGCCTTTGGAGGAGACGAGGAGTCTCTTTACATGAAAGAGAAAGTTGAAAGCATAATGAAATGAAAGATTGATTATGAAGGTAGTGCATTCAATCTTGATTATCAAGTACGTTCAGCATTCACCAGCTATTCTACTTTGTCAACCTGAATCAAGATTCTGTCTCTGCCCGTGTCGGCATATATCCGTCCTTTAACAGGAACACAATCTCTGATTTTGCAGGTTTTCTGTGCTACAGTTATGTTTAGACGGTACGTTGTTTCTGTCAAGCCTTGTAAGCATTTTAGCAAATGCAATATGATGTTTTAGTCCTTTTCTATCTCACAGATAGAACCAATTTCACTGAAATTATATTTTGGTGGCTGGTTTGATGGGATTATCTTGTCTTCTACTCTTCTAGCATAATTGATATCTTGAAATGATCTAGATAATATACATATAGAATAAATTAAAATAGTGGAAAGTATGTGGCTTGAGGAATATTTAAACCTTAGGAAGAAGATGTGTATGGTTAGAGAATTCATGCAAAGTTGTCAAATGATTGCTTGATGAAGTGATTCAAGAGCAACTACATGGAGAGAGAATAAAAGAAACAATATGCTTAAGGCATATAACTTGCAATTATTTTCATGTTTCCTATGAATCTCCTCTACTATGTCCCTGTATATTTTCTAGAGATAGTGAATCTTTGTAGCAAGTCATTTATATTTCTCTTGAGATAATGAATCTTCACTACAAGTTTGGTGGGGAGATTCTTTGTAATGCTTTACATATATTTTGAGATATTATCATCATTTCTTTTTCCTCATTCGATTTTCTATGTAAATTTACTATTCTCTCATACACTAGTGTTGATTTCTTTATTTTTTATTACTGTTGATTTAAGTTGCATCTTTTCATGTTAAAATAAAAGAGATTAAATTTTCTTAAAGATTAATAGCCTCCCTCTTTGGGCCTCTAGAAGTGTTTAACATAGGAAGAATATGGAAATGAAAAATTATTAGGTTATTTTGTGTTAGTGGATATTGAACTATTGATACTTCAAGTTATAGTATCACTCATTTGAATGAGAATATTTCAAGATTAAATAATTGATAATTTCACTTAATTTTATCCAAAATGTGGTCTAAGAAAGGGCATATTGTATTGTATCTCACCCAAATCTAGATCAATATATTTTTCCTTATTTCTTAGACACATATGCCATGCAAATACAAGGGATGAGAAAGATAAACATGTGTGATTTGTGATGGTCTTTTTTAAGAATACTTTTTATTTGACTTGAATAATACATTTTATTTATTGAATGATTTATTGATTTTAAATGTGGCCTTGTGATGGGATATATAACCTTTTTTTTAACTTTTTTTTGACAAGAACTAAACTGTAGGCATTCACAAGAAATGTTAATTGGTTTTTCTTTAACTAAAAAAAAATATGTTTTTCCAAATTAATGATAAGACTATTGTACAAAACTTGCACTATATTTTTATGATTTTATTTTATTTATAATTAAATAAAAATTCTAATATACTATAATAAGAACATAATTCACATATAATACTATCTAAGAAGTTAACAAATAAAATTAAACTAATGTAATACAAATCTATTATAATTGCTAGATAAGAGAATTGATTTAATTACTAGGAAATGAAATTATTTTAAAATAATTGAACACGGAAGACAAATTAGCTTTCTACATTTTTCATCATTGATATCCTCAAAGTGTTCAAACCTCTAATATGCTCCTCTTTGAACTTTGGGATATCTTGCATGGTATAAAATGAATGGGCCCTTAAAGAGCATTGTTGAGAAATAAAAGTTGAGAGAGAGAGAGAGAGAGAGAGGTCATTGCAAAGAGAAAAGTTGTGTGTGTGTGTGTGTGTGTGTGTGTGTGTGAGAGAGAGAGAGAGAGAGAGAGAGAGAGAGAGAGATGTCATTTTTTTTTGTGAAGAGAAAAACTCCTTAAAAACTCCTTAGAACTTGTACATGCACAATAATCTTCTTTAGTTCTCTCGATTAAAAATATCCTAAGGTGATGGGGACACAACCCAAGCACAGAATGGACACAACAGGAAAGGGAAAATTCTATTAACTGTGAAAATATGCTAATACATTCAGTACGGAGAAAATAGACTTCAAAACATGCCCTAAGGGCTTACAACAGTATAAATCTGGAGATAATTTCTCCTTACAGTACCTCCTCTCAAACTCCACTCCGAACTACCTTTTGCAATGCCAGAAATGTCCTTAAATAGACCCCTAAGGGTTAAGGATTAGGAGTACATTCTAGAAAGTGCTAGTTGGCATTGACCAACCAAATAGA
Organism: Cupressus sempervirens; assembly: GCA_028749045.1. Classification (NCBI taxonomy): domain Eukaryota; kingdom Viridiplantae; phylum Streptophyta; class Pinopsida; order Cupressales; family Cupressaceae; genus Cupressus; species Cupressus sempervirens. The sequence continues at coordinate 703,639,759 of CM053784.1, forward strand.
AGGCTCTAGAAGTCGCATTAGAAGTTAGCACAAAATTAGAAAAATTCAAAAACGGTAACCAAACTTTCGGGAGGCATAACTTTTGAACCGTAGCTCCGATTGACAAACCGTTTACATTTCTAGAAAGCTCTCAAAGTGCTCTATAGCCCTATGGACTAGCTTTTCTTGTCTCCCATTTTTTGGCCTTGTTCGAGGCCATTCAATGCCCCTAATCTGACTTTGAAGCATTCTTAGGAGGTCTCTAAAAATTGAAAAATTGCAATAACTTTCAAACTGTGGGGCCTTTTGACCTGATTCTTTTTTCTGGAATGCTCTAGATTATAATTACAATCATTTGACCAATTTACACCTTCTAGTTCACCAAAATGATGGCTCAATTACATACTCCTATTTTTTTGACATTTACATGTATCCCAAGGTGATTAAAAACTCTAACCCAGAACACTAATAGTGGAACTGTGAGAGTTTAAACCTTTATTCGACCCAAATGGGTATCTAGAAATGAAAACACATGAAATAGAAACTAAGTCTAAGTACATTTTTTTGGGTGACATAGGATTGCCCTTATACCTCTGGATTTTCCTGCATCAGACACCTAGGGTAGATTGAAAAGTGACCCTATCACTTTATGAATGGTAGAGGAAATCCCAAATGGGAAACCTCAATTGCTGATATCCAAGTTGAGTCCTCTATTGATCATCCTTTCCACTTGACCAGATACTCCTCATACTGCCTATTTCTGGTACTCCTACCCACATGACTATCCAGAATCTCCTCTATCTCCTCCTTCTTAGAAGTAGAAATTGGACATGGCTCTAACATCAGCTCCTCATTTGCACCATCATCATGATACTCTGTTAAGTCTGCAATGTTGAAAATAGGAGAAATGTGAATTCCATCTGGCAACTCTACTTCATATGCATTTCCTAAGTCATGTTTCTCCAAAATTTCACAGGGGCCAAATTTCTTCATTTTTAGCTTGTTGTAAGTACCGACTGGAAATCTCTCCTTTCTTAAGTGTACCATGACTAGATCCCCTACTTGGAATTCCTTATGTCTTCTCCTTTGATCAGCCCTAGCTTTATACTATTTGTTTATCTTGTTAATGTGTGCTTGGACCTCCTCATGTAGACGCTTGATATGTTCAACAAATTCTTCAGCTTCAGCACTTGTCCTCTCCCCTTGCTCTATCTTCCTCAATTCTGGTGCAGTCCTTGGGCTACTTTCATATACAATTTGGAATGGTGATCTACCAGTACTCTTGTTTATAGAGTTATTGTAAGCAAACTCTTCTTGTGGTAGAATCAAATCCCACCCCTTGGACTTATCCCCAACTAAACATCTCAATAAATTACCCAGTCTTCTATTTACCACTTCAATCTGTCCATCAGTCTACGGGTGATGTGTAGAACTGAACTTCAAGTCTGTTCTCAACTTCTTCCACAATGTTCTCCAGAAATACTCCACAAATTTAGTATCTCTGTTAGAAACTATACTCCTTGGGAGACCATGTAGTCTTACCACCTCTCTGAAAAACAAGTCTGCAATATGGATAGCATCATGAGTTTTGTGGCATGGAATGAAATGTGCCATTTTGGAGAACCTATCAACCACCACAAATATTGAGTCATTACCCCTTTGTGTCCTCGGTAATCCAAGAACAAAATCCATACTTATGTCCTCCCATGGCTTTGATGGAACAGGCAATGGCTGATATAGTCCAGTATTGTGACTAAATCCCTTGGCCACTTGACAAACCTGACAACTCTGTAAAAACTTCTTCACATCTTGTGACATTTGAGGACAAAAATAATGTTCTTTGAGAATGGAAATGGTCTTATCTTGATCAAAATGTCCTGCCATCCCTCCATTGTGTTTCTCCTTAATCAAATTTTCCCTTATGGAACTCCTTGGAATACACAATTGACTGCCCTTGAACAACATACCATCTCGAATCAAATAGTCTAGCCACTTGGTTCTATCTACAGCAACAGGCTCTTTACATGCTTTCCACGCTTTAGCAAAATCAGGATCCTCGGGTTACAGATTCTTGAGTTCATCAAAGCCTACTATTTCAACTTGCATTACTGTAAGCAACAACTATCTCCTACTTAGTGCATCTGCAACCTTGTTAGATTTTCCACTTCTATGCTTCAACACAAATGTATAGCTCTGCAAGAACTCTACCCACTTCATATGCCTCTGATTCAATTTACCTTGGCTATTTAGGTACTATAATGCCTGGTGATCAGTATATAAAACAAATTCCTTCAGCAATAAATATTGCCTCCATTTCTTTAAGGCCTGAACTATTGCATAGAACTCTTGATCATAAACAGAATACTTCTTTTTCGCATAATTCAATTTTTCACTAAAATATGCAATAGGCTTACCTTCTTGGCTTAATACAGCTCCAATAGCACTGCCACTAGCATCACAATCCACCTGGAACACCTTTCTAAAATCTGGAAGTGCCAACACAAGTTGTTCTGTCACCTTCTTCTTCAGCATTTCAAAACTTCTCGCAGCCGCTGCAGTCCATTTGAACTCTTTTCTATCCCCTCTTATTGTGTCAGTCAGGGGTGCACAAATGCCACTGAAATTCTTAATGAACTTCCTGTAAAAACTAACCAGACCATGAAATGATCTTACCTCAGTAGCAAACCTTAGAGTAGGCCATTCCAAGATGGCTTTTACCTTCTCTGGATCCATTTTGAGACCTTCAAGTGATATAACAAACCCCAAGTAGACTAATTCCTTTTTAGCAAAGGTACACTTTTTTAGATTAATTAATAGTTTCTCTTCCCTCAACCTCTCAAGAACACTATGAATATGCAATAAATGCTCTTCCAAAGTCTTGCTGAAAATTAAAATATCATCCAAATAGACAATAAAAAAATTTCCCAAGAACTTCTTAAGTACCTCATTCATAAGCCGCATGAAGGTGCTTGGGGCATTCGTCAATCCAAAGGGCATGACTAACCACTCATAAAGACCCTCCTTGGTCTTGAAGGCAATTTTTCACTCATCTCCTTCTCGTATCCATATCTGATGATAACCACTCTTGAGATCTATCTTTGTGAAGTATTGAGCTCCACTCAAGCAGTCCATAAGATCATCCATTCTTGGCAAAGGAAATCGATACTTGATGGTTATCCTATTGATAGCTCGAGAGTCTATACACATCCTCCACTCTCCATCCTTCTTTGGTGCTAGTACTGCAGGTAATGCACATGGACTCAAGCTCTCTCGAATCAAGGTCTTCCTCAATAGCTCCTGAACCTATCTATTTAGCTCCTTAGTTTTAGTAGGAGTCATCCTGTGAGCAACCTTGTTAGGAAAACTAGCTCCTGGGATTAAATCTATCTGATGAATGATTTGCCTGTATGGTGGCAATCCTTCTAGAACATTATCAGAGATGATATCTCCAAACTCACTTAGTAAATCTGAAACTTCAAGTGGTATTTCACTACTACCTTCTTTATCTTTCCTAAGAATCAAAGCATAGCACATACGTTGATGTTTCATGCCATCTAAAAACTTCCTTCCATCAACAAGACAAATCTTAGCACTGCTACATACCTTTTCGCCTTCCTTTTTCATGGGCTTTAGTTTGTGGCAAGCTCCATCCTTTGTTAGAGAGTATGTGTTTGCATGACCATCATGTCCTGTATGCCTATCAAACTGCCACGGTCTACCCAACAATAGATGGAAAACATCCATTGGAATAACATCATAGAGAACTTCATCATGGTAACTCCCAATTTTGAACTTCCCTAAATATTTTTCACTTACCAGGACCTTATGATCATCTTTCACCCAAGCAATCCAATAGGGCTGGGGGTGTTTCTCCCTCTTGAGCTTCAGCTTAGAGACCATCTCCTCTGATACTAAGTTATCAGTGCTACCACCATCAATGATCACATCACAACATTTATTCTCACACTTGCACCTGGTATGGAATAAACTCCTCCTATGTCTTGGTTCAATCTCACCATTTAGTAGGACCCTTTCATTTACTAAAGTCTCTTCTCTTTCTGCATCCTCTAAATGTGATGATTGTGCATCCTCATCCACATGAGCAACCCTAGCTTGACCCTCAGCTCTCCTATTTGTCCTTCCTTGTCGTTGAGGGAATTCAAAGGCACGATGACCTTCTTCATTGCAATGGAAACAGGTACCACAGAAGCCTCCTCTTCCTTGTCCACATCCTCTACCTCTTCCTCTCTGATTTCCAAAGTCTTGATCACGGGAGTGGTTGAAACCCTCGTTCCTCTGGTTCCTACTAGTACCCACATCTTCATTTTTCTTTTGGGTTTCATTTCAGCCTCTAGATGACCTACCACTACCCCTTCCTCCTTGACCGCGCCCTCTTTGTCTCCCTTTAAACCTTTTATTTAGCTTCTCTTCAACTCACAGGGAAAACTGATATGCCTCTTCAACATTGGTCATTCTTACTAGACTTAATTCCTCCTGGATGCTAGGTCGCAACCCACTGATATAACGAGAAACCTTCTCCTTATTTGCTTCTACATGCCCCGCTCTAATCAAAAGTCGATAAAACTCCTCTATATATTCCTAGACTAATTTTCCTGCTTGCTTTAACCCATGCATCTTCTTAAACAAATCAAGCTCATAGTCAACAGGAATGAACTGCTTCTTTAGTTTGTCCTCCATGCGATCCCACCTTGTGATTTTCTCCTTTCCTCTTCTATTTCTTTCCAATTGAACCTCTTGCCACCAGATTTTGGCATGTCCTTTCAGTTTGGCCTTTGCAAACTTAACCCTATTTGGATCCCTGATATCCTCATACTCAATGTACTCTTCCAGTTCATTAATATAGTCGATCAACTCATCTGGTTTCAAATTTTTGAAAAATATACCCACACCAATTGTAGGTCTTTTCCCAAACTTAGTAATGGCTCTAAAAAGCCTCTCCTCTACTTGATTTAGAACTTCTCCATCAACTTCCCCTTTTGGTCCAATTTCTTCTTCTTCGTTGTTGTCCTCACTTTCATCACCTGCAATAACATTTGTTCTTCTACGGAGTTCCTCCTGCAACGCTTGTACCTTCCTTTGGAGGGCTCTAACCTCCTTAGGATTAATAGCTCTGACCCTTCCACCTCTCTCTCTTCATGGAGGCATCTTCTTAACTCAAACCCACAACCACACAGTCCTAGTGCAAACTGCCTCATAGTCGGCGCTCTATCTACACACTCCGAAAAACCAACTTTGATACCACTTGATGGGGACACAACCCAAGTACAAACTGGACACAACAAGAAAGGGAAAATTTTATTAATTGTGAAAATATGCTAATACATTTAGTACGGAGAAAATAGACTTCAAAACATGCCCTAAGGGCTTACAACAATATAAATCTAGAGATAATTTCTCCTTACAGTACCTCCTCTCAAACTCCACTTTGAACTACCTTTTACAATGCCAGAAATGTCCTTAAATAGACCCCTAAGGGTTAAGGATTAGGAGTACATTCTAAAAAGTGCTAGTTGGCATCCACCGAATAAATAGAAGGCTCTAGAAGTTGCATTAGAAGTCGGCACAAAATTAGAAGAATCCAGAAATGGTAATCGAACTTTCGGGAGGCATAACTTTTGAACTGTAGCTCCAATTGATGAACCGTTTACATTTCCAGAAAACTCTCGAAGCGCTCTATAGCCCTATGGACCAGCTTTGCTTGTCCTCAATTTTTTGGCCCTGTTAGAGGTCATTTAATGCCCCTAACTAACTTTGAAGCATTCTTAAGAGGTCTCCAAAAATTGAAAAACTGTAATAACTTTCAAACCATGGGGCCTTTTAACCTGATTCTTTTTTTTGGAATGCTCTAAATTATAATTACAATCATCTGACCAATTTACACCTTCTAGTTCACCAAAATGATGGCTCAATTACATACTCCTATTTTTTTGGCATTTACACATATCCCAAGGTGATTAAAAACTCTAACCCAGAACACTAATAGTGGAATTGTAAGAGTTGAAACCTTTATTTGACCCAAATGGGTATCCAAAAATGAAAACACATGAAAAAAAAACTAAGTCTAAGTACATTTTTTTGGGTGACATAGGATTGCCCTTATACCTCTAGATGCCCCTGCATCATAAGGTGGTCTGGTATTTGAAAAAAGATATAGAAATTTGGTGAAAAATGTTTTTGCAAAGAATTGTATAATCAAACTAACAATTTTTTTATGATATAGAGATAAAATATGTATCAATTTTCCTTTAAAATTTTGTAAACAAAATTATTTTCTTTGAAATTATCTTCCCTAAAAATACAAGAAGCAAATTTATATAGAGAAAAAATCCTTTTTTTAAAAAGAACAACGGTCAAGCTTAAACTGAGAGAGAGAAAGTAAGACATAAAACATAGCATTCTAAAAGGGTTTCATTTTGGTAAGGAAATAGGGGGAAAAAGTAAATATGAATGATTTGCAAACATATTGATAAAGTTATTGTGTCTAGTTGTGAGCCACTTCTATTATCAATGTTGACAGTTCAAAGAGCCTAGGCATCCTGTTGACAATCCAAAGAACCTAGGGATCCTTGCAACTCAAAACTAGATTCAACATTTATTTGTGTAGCAAAGATGATAAGTAGACTAACAGAAAGAAAAACCAAATATGAGAGACAACAAATAAAGGATAGTTTACTATTAAGAAGGCATTGCCAACAAAGAAAATATTGCAAGGAAAAATTAACATGAGGAGTCATGCATTGGACCATCTAATGATTTGAATGTTTATTTTGAACCATCCAAATTTGAGTTCTTGCAATACCATATTATCACATAAGGTTGGAAATGACTCATTCTACCACATAAGCTTGAAAATTATTCATTCTAACACACAAGGTTGGAAATGACTTATGAGAAGATGTACTCCAAACAAGAATGATCTAATGTTGACAATTTAGTGCAGGCCGCACGTCCAACAGATTCTCTTGAGGTATGTCATGATCATAATCTTATAATATATGTACCTTAGCCAATGCTAAAGATAAAATATGTAAAGCAAAATGGCCTTTGGAGAAGGGAATACGTGTTTAAACATGAAACGAAAAGAAAAAGGAAGAACGAAATGATAAGTGTGAAATTTCAGTGAATTCAATGGATCAGTCGACAGGTTGAATTGAATAATACGACGTGAAAGATTGATATTGGAGTTGGTACATACGATCTTTGCATGTATCTCTTTCAAACATGAAATCTTGATTATCTAATGTAAATATTTTTCACTCACTAGCTCCTCTACTTCGTCAACTTGTAGAAAGATTTTGTCCATTGCCTATGCTGGCATAATCTCTGATAATTTGGTTGTCTTTGTTACAACTATGCTTAGACGGTCCATTTTTTTTGTCAAGCCTTGTATTATTGTATGTACATTGCTTTTGTACATAATTTTCCATTGTTTTGCATAGTTAATAATTTTAAAGCTATTTTAATATGGTCATAGGTGCACTATTTTTTACATAATTTTCCATTGTTTTTCATAGTTAATAATTTTAAAACTATTTTAATATGGTCATAGGTACACTGTTTTTTACATAATTTTCCATTGTTTTATATAGTTATCAATTTATATCTCCTACTTATCAATTTATGAGCATAAGGGGCTTTCTAATGAATGGCTGATAAGGAACAACACTTGGTGAAGGTTTTTCAAATGAGGTTGCAAGTAGAGTGGGTTTAACCATGGAGGAAACTCTTTTGTTAAGTGCGCTCAAGATGGAGTAGTACTGGGATAGGTGACCTCCCAGGAAATTCCAATGCTTCACCTCTGTGAACATCACCTAGACCCAATGAGTGCAAAGTATTCCATTTATTTTCATGAGAGATGGATTCATGTGTGAAGTACTGCTCATGATACATGGGTCAATGAGTTTGACACAAAAACTTCACAGTTAAATCTTGATAGTAATATCATAATTTGACTTTCTGTGGTAAATATCTCCTGCTTATCAATTGATAAGCTTAAGAGGATTTCTAATGAATGGTTAAGAAGACACAACACTTGGTGAAGGTTTTCTTAATGGGGTTGTAGGAAGTGTGGGTTTAATCATGGAGGAAACTTTGTAGTTAAGTGCACTCAAGATGGAGTAGTATTGGGATGGGTGATTTCCTAGGAAGTCATGGTGCTTCACCTCTATGAGAAACACCTAGATCCAATAAGCACTAAGTGTTCCATTTATTCTCATGAGATATGGACTCATGTATGAATCACTACCCATGATACATGCATCAATGACTTTGACTCAAAAAACTACATAGTTAAATCCTGGTAGCAATATCATAATTTGACTTCTTGTGAAAAATAGCTCCTACTTATCAACTAATGAGCTTAAGGGGCTTTCTAATGAATGGTTCATAAGGAAAAATTCTTGGTGAAGGTTTTACAAATGAGGTTTTAAGAAGATTGGGTAAACCCATGGAGGAAACTCTATAGTCAAGTGCGCTCAAGATGGAGTAGTATTGTGATGGGTGACCTCTTAGGAAGTCTCGATGCTTCACCTCTATGAGTATCACCTATTCTCATGAGAGAGATATTTTTGTGTGAATCACTACTCATGATACATGGGTCAATGGGTTTGACTCAAAAAATAGTTAAACCAAAATAGAAATATCATAATTTTGACTTTCTATGGAAAATATCTTCTACTTATCAATTGATGAGCTTAAGGGGATTTATAATGAATGGTTCATAAGACACAACACTTGGTGAATATTTTTCAAATGAGGTTACAAGAAAAGTGGATTTAACCATGGAGAAAACTCTATAGTTAAGCACACTCAACCTAGGGTAGTACTAGGATTGGTGACCTTGGATCAAATCCTAGTGCTTCACCTCTATGAGAATCACCTAGATCTAATGAGTGCTAAGTGTTCCATTTATTCTCATGAGATATGGATTCATGTGTGAATCATTACTCATGATGCATTGGTCAATGAGTTTGACTCAAAAAACTATATAGTTAAGTCCTAATAGCAATATCATAATTTGAATTGTTGTGGAAAATATCTCCTACTCACCAATTTATGAGCTTAAGGGGCTTTCTAATGGATGGTTCATAAGGAAAAGCACTTGGTGAAGGTTTTTCAAACTAGGTTTCAAGTAGAGTGGGTTTAGCCATGGAGGAAACTCTTTTTTTAAGTGTGCTCAAGATGGAGTAGTATTGAGATGGGCGACCTCCTAAGAAATTCCAATGCTTCACCTTTGTGAGCATCACCTAGACCCAATGAGTGCAACATGTTCCATTTATTCTCATGAGATATGGATTCATGTATGAAGTAATACTCATGATATATATGTCAATGAGTTTGATGCAACAAACTTCATAGTTAAATCATGATAGCAATATCATAATTTGACTTGTTGTGGAAAGTATCTCCTACTTATCAATTAATGAGCTTAAGGGGATTTCTAATGAATGGTTCATAAGACACAACACTTGGTGAAGCTTTTAAAAATGGGGTTGCAATTAGAGTGGGTTTAGCCATGGAGGAAACTCTATAGTTATGTAGACTCAAGATGGAGTAGTACTCGGATCATGGGTGACCTCCCAAGGAAGTCCCAATGCTTCACCTCTATGAGCATCACCTAGATCCAATGAGTTCTAAGTGTTACATTTATTCTAAGGAGAGATGGATTCATGTGGGAATCACTACAAATTATACATAGGTTAATGAGTTTGATGCAAAAAACTACACGGTTAAATCTCAATGGCAATATCATAATCTTGTTAATTCTTTATAATATTATGTTCATATTTTTATGAAGATTAACTTAATTGTTGAGGTTTTCTTTGAGATTGACTATTTTAAAGATTTTGTAATTGATCTTCTTAATCTAAGTGTAACTCCTTTGCCCTTATTCACCTCCTTCTCCTATATAGGCCATATAAGATGCTCCCTCACAACTAGTGTCTTTTCTGGTGGTTGATGATGTGATTCATAATCTTGTAGCCCCTCCTTTTCTTGTTGTTGACTTCCAATTAGGAGGTCACATCTTCATACCCCTTGTAAAATGGTATTGAATAATAGGAATTCATAGAAGTTAGTTCACAGGAGGAGGAAAGGTCCCTCTCTTTCCCCCCTTCCTCTTTTAGGGTTGATGAAAGATAATTTCATTTTGAAAGTTTGAGACCCTTGTCTCTTACTAGTCTCTAGATCTAGTCAAAAGCTTCCTCTATCTTTAACTATCAAATATTTTTGCATTTTATTTTCCATGTGATTTTTATTTGACCAGTGTCAATAAGGGTATCTCATAGATTGTTGTCTTCTTAATATTAATGACTATCCTAATTTAAAAGGAGGTTCTTTTGGATAGACATAAATCTATATTGTTAGGATTAACCAAAGATGGAAATAATAATTACATGTGAATAAACCAATATAAGAATATAATGAATTGTACAAAAGAGAACACAAGACACAAAGATTTAACATGATTCACCCAATCCCTGGGCTACGTCCATCAACAAATCCACAATTATTATCATCCAGTGATTACAATCCATAATCCCTTACAACTCAATACTACTGAAAGAAGCTACAATATCATCATACATTATAAAATCCCTAACCCTAAGACATTTAATATAAAAAAAAAATCTACTTATAAAATTAGGGCTAGAATAAGTCACCCAACAAGAAAATAAAAACTGATGCCTTTTACAATAGTCGAGTCAATTTTTGGCTTTGGGGGTGTTGCCCCTGAAAACCCCTATGGGGGCATTACCCCTTGACCCCACCTTGTATAATGACAGGGAACACACCTAGGGCACTACCCAACAACCCCCATAGAAATAATCCAGGGGGAAATTGCATCAAATAAACCTCCAAGTTTGATTAGGCTCCACATCAAAACATATATATAATATCACTTATCGGAAGTTATCTTTTGTATAAAAATATATGGAAATTTTCATGGTCCTACTAAAATTATCCCAAGCAAGAAAATACTTCATCCCACTAGAAGATAGACTAGTGGTCAATCACATGACCTGACACATACACAAGATTTAAAAAATCATGTAACCAATAAAGTTGTCATTGGGTGATCGATGCACTAGTAATAGTAGCAACTAGGTGAAGTTGTTGTGGCATTTGGCAATATTTTTTTTTATCATGTGAAAAGTGGGCATAGGTCATAGTTATAAAGATCACCAATAGTGAATAATGAAATGTTTCTATTGGCTTAAGGTCCATGAGTGATGTAAACTTGTAAATATGGTGATAGTAGAGGTCTAAAATACATAGGTTCTTAATGCAACCCTTTAAAGCATTTTATTTTATTGAGAAAATATAAAATATCTAATCCATCATCAAAGATAATGAAAAAATTATTCATCAAATTTGTTAATGTGGATATTTGTGGCTAATTTGAGTAAAATAAAATCCAAATCACCTTTAATTGTGTCTATTATATGAAATAAGATAAATAAGAATGCAATTGTTATATCTAAAGGAGGTATATTCACTAGGGTTCACAATCTAACATACATAGAAAGTAAGACAATTAGATGTTTGTAAATTATACCTTTTACTCTAATTTAGATCATCTTAGCATACAAAAAAGAGCTAATGACAATTAATAAAATCACATTTAAAATTAAATTTAAATTAAAAAATTGATGGTAGAAACTATTCAGATTAGGAAAAGGGCTTGCAACATTCAAAGTTGTAAAATCATGTTAGATTGATAAACCAAGATGCACCCAAGATCTATAATCTATAATGCCAAATAGCCTTCCACACACAAAAGAAAAAAACAACAAAAAATGTAGTTCCATAAATCAAGAATATGATTTATGAACACAAAATATTCAAAAGTTACAATATACAATTTATTATTTTGTCTTACAACATGCAACATAAACCATGCTTGTAAAGGTAACACAAGAGATACAAAATTATAAAAGATCATGAAATTGTCTTAATCCTATGAGATGATACAAAATAAATATCAGATAAGATTGCACTCAATCGATAGAGACATAAAAATATATCTATGATGTAAGTAAAATTAACATGTTCAAACATGTGTGAATGAGACCTAGTAGACAAACCAATTAGGAAAATTACCTTATCCAAACCAATATCAAATGATCATCCCAATAAGATTGTTCTTATTTATTGGATTATCTATATAGAAATGTGAACTGAACACTAATTTTTTTTAATTCTCATTCAAATAATATAATTATTTTCCATGTACTTATTATGATTTGATGTGGTCCTATAGCTAAAATAATTTATTTTCATTTAGTTTAGACTTGAGACATTTAATTATCATCATTTAATTCATGAAATAAAGGCATTTAGCACACTAAATGAAAATATACATCAAATATTCATCCAATATGTAAATGGAGCTTTCTAAGTGGTCATACGTAAGAATTTAATATTTATAAAATAAGATCTTCAAGATGGTGAAGCAAAATCAATAGAAACAATAGCTAATGACACACACAAAAAAACATTTGACATCACTAGAGTGATATATACCATAGCCATATGATGTGGCATAATAAGATAGGTTAGCAATTAGATGTTTATGGAGGTTAAATATGTTGTTCAACTAGTTAGCAATGAAGTAAAGAAACTAGACTTTAGAGCAATTCCATATGTTGCATACAAACAAGACTCGTCAAGTTCACTTTCCATGATTCCCCCGAAAGTCATAATGGTTCAAGAAGTCAAAAAATGCTATCATTGCAAGATAGGTGGAATAGGAGACATAGAAATAAGGCAAGAATATGACAAATTGTGTGAAAATGACATTCTAAAAGAAGAATTTAAGATTGTTGAAAGGAAGGGTTTGACCCATGCCCTAGATTTCCCTACGGTGTTTAAAACAGAATGGATCAAGATAGTGCTAAGTAGAATACATGATGGATGCTTATGGTTGGAAGATGGTCCCATTAAAATCTCAAAGAGAATAGTTCATAGGGTAATTGGTTTTGCAACCCTAGATCGACTGAAGACTCTCCAAAGTGTCTCAAAGAAAGTCATTGAGAAAAACATAGGAGCAAAATGGAACAAACATGGAATGACTGTTGATACTATCACAGACCCACTACTTAACTTTACCATAAGGGTAATTTTTCATTAGTTTTATCAATCAAGCAGATTGAACAATGTCCCCTATATTGTAGTAGATGTGGGCTACAAAATTGTAATCTGGCTAAACTACAGTTACAACAAATAATGGAGAACCTAGGTGCCATTAGAAAAACCAAGAGTGCATAGTGTATGTTTGGAGCAATCCTAATTTGCATATTTTTCTATGTTCAGAACACATTTCCATCATTTGGCAAGGTGATTTGGAAGACAAATAGATCAATTGTAGGTCAAGTCAATGAGTATATTGAGTAAATGGGAGAAAACTTTGAGACTATTATAACCAGCTATTTTGAAGACTTCAAGAAGTCTATGAAATAGAGGATGAGAATACTAGTTTCTTTAGTTGAGTAGTATTTTAATGACATATGCTTTCTTGTTGATATTGACTATACATATGTACAGGTTGTTGTACCTAGGGTAAGATGGCTAAGACCCTTAGGCAATGAAATTAATGTTGATGAAGCATCGGCTGCCATCACTACACATCTAGCTGAAGAAGTTGATAAATCAGCCAAAACCTTTGGTAATTATGATGTTATGAAATCCAAAGTTGAGATGGAGTTGAAGACAACCTCCACATTGAAAAAGAAAGACAAATTGGTGAAGAAAATAAAGGCCCAATTTGGTGAAGGTACAGGTGAACAAGAAGAAGATGATGAAGAGGATGAATAAGAAGAATATGAACCAACTCAAGAACCTCTTACATTAACCCAAGGATTGGGAGAAGATAAGGATGAAGAAGAGGTAGAAGGTGTCGAGAAAGTAGAGGAAGCACCAGTACAAGAAGAACCTAAGAAGAGAAAGGCCAAGACACAACCTATGGCAAAGACAAAGGCAAAGAAGATTGCTAAGACAAGTCCAACAAAGCCAACAACACAAAAAACTAGGGCAAGCACACGGGACACCACACAAAAGGCCAAAGAAAAGGCCAAGGCTACAGAACAAGAATGGCCAAAGTAGAAGAAGCAAAGAAGCAAATACATTGCACAACCAGAAATGGAAGATAAGAGGATAGAATCAGAGGATACAAGCCAATTTAGAGTGGTAAGTCATCCACCAAAATTTGATCTTGAGAATCTCTATGGAAATGTTAGAAACAATGCAGATTTATCTGGTTTGAAAATTATTATTTTGAAAAACTTGGTAGAGAAGAGCATAATTTGATTGAAGAATTAATTTATGAAATGATGTTTAAGTTCAAGAACACCCCACTTGAATTAGATAACACTATGCCAAAAGAATTATATACTATTGTTGAAAATAAGTGGTATTATTGTTTAAACATGGAGAAACAAATTAGAGAATCCACTCTAGCCTAGATAATGCCAAAATTGTTAAAAGGGCAGATTATCAAGGCCAACAAGAAATATGGTGGAAGGTTTGCACCAAAATATAGAGCATTCAACATTCTTCGGAAAAATATTGAAGATGTTGTGAAGAAATCCACACAAATGTGAAAATTGATTTATAGATTTACGGCTATCAAAGAAGGAGAAGAAGATTCCTTTGAGGGAAGAAATAATGGTGATAATAACAATGATAAGGGGGATGATAAAGAAAAGGATAATACTAAGGAGGAGACATAAAAGAAAGATGAAGACATGGCTACAACTGAAAACCAATAGGAAGAACAAAGTGTGCAAGACACACAAATGCCAACTATGAGCCCTCCTCATGGCACTAGTATACCTACAGAAATCATAAATGTTAAGGATGTTCCCAATAGTTTAGCTCAGAACATCAATCCTTTAACTATAGAAGGTCTAAAGAAGATTCTTGACCAATCTACACTACAAGCAATAATATGTGAAAATCTAGTATTGATCAGTGTAGATGAGCTTCAAAAGGTAGTAGCTAACATCACAAGGGATAAGGTGAATACACAAGAACCACCTTCTACCATCCCTTTAGCTACTAGTGTTCAACCCTTAATTCAAACAACTGAAGATACATCTATCAAGGTTGACACAAGTGTCAAAGAAGACATAGTTGAGTAGGGGAAAACTGCCAAAGAGGAGGAAAAGGAAACAACAATAGAGAAAACAAGATAGATAGACACATTTTCACCTGTAACACAACCACAAGGTGCAACTCAAATCATTGTGATTGATGGGAGATCTAAAGAGAGAAAGGATACACCAAAGAAGAAGGAGCAAGAAGCTATTCAAGCATTGGCAACATTACCAACATCAAGCACTCCTACAAAAATCCTTCAAAAGATGAGCACAGAGGCTATACCACTACAAATTTCAGCACTAAACTCATGCTCTACAAAAGTTGACAAGGTAACTCACTATGGTGATGTAACTTTAGATGAAGAAATAGTGATACTGCAGTTTGATTATGCAATAATGACACTAGAACAAATAAACATGTTGCAACAAGCTTTGGAAAAGAAGAAACATCAAGAAATACTTAGAAAGGAATTTAGGCAAAGGCAAGCATTACAAGACATCAAGAGAATCTTCTTAGATGCATTCAAACTGCCTACACTTGAAGAAACAAAGTCTCTATTCAAACACCTATCAAAAACTGTTGAGAGGGTCAATAATTGTGGAAAGTACTGGAGAATATTTTTGCAATGTATACTAAACTATGTAACCCAACACTCGTCACTCAAGAAACAAGACATAGAATTTTGAGTCTAGAGAGAAATCTCAATGTATTAGGTATGCAACTACCTCAAAACCCAGCTCAAAGTGAGAAACATTTTCACACATTGCTTTAATCACAAAGTCAACTAGTTGTATTAACAATAGAAGAGGCTAATATAAGAGCCAAGTTGACACAAATTCAAGCCTCCCTCACCCCACATATAGAAATACTCCATAAAGAGCTAGGATATGCAAAAAATTTGTTAAAGAAAGATCCTCATCTTTCTACATCAGATGGACTAGTTCACCTAGCAGCCAAGTTGGCAATCCAACTTCAGTCACTGGATGTTGCATGTCACAACTAGGATGTAGCTCTGAAGATAATTATGGAGGTCCACAAATCCTTTTTGGAAAAATAAAATCTAAGTGTATATACATCAATGTCAAAAAGGGGGAGATAAAAAAAAGGGGGAGAGAAAGAAAAGAGTAAGGGGGAGATAAACCAAAGGGGGAGAGTAAGAGAGCAAAAAAAAGAAAGGAAATAAGAAAAGGAGCAGATAAAGAAAGAAGAGAGCAATGAAAGGGGGAGCAAACAAAATAAAAAAAAGGAGAAAGAAAGATTAGAATAGAATATAAGTAGAGCATATCAGATGATAATACATCAATTGTAAAATCATTGAAGGCAAAGAGTATCAGTCAACAAAGACAAACACACTCAGAATAGAGAACAAATTTTTGATATAGATCAGGCACATTAACTCAAGGGGAGTATAAAGTTTGAGGTATATAGGTTATTAAATTTTTTTGAGATTTTGAAGTCCTATATATAAGTCGAGTTGTGAATATATTATACTTGAGAAGATTAGATTGATTATGAACAATTAAGTGTTTTTGACACTCATGTCAAAGGGGGAGATTGTTGATCTTAGATTGGTTTTGACAATTGAGTGTCAACACACTTAAGACATTTACTTAGTTTTTTCTGAACTAGTAATACATACTGAGTATAACATGTAAATACAAGACTGTGTCGAGTTGCAATGAGTGCCAAGTCACTCATGTGTCGAGTAACCTCGAGTGTTGAGTGAATAGTATATGTCAAGTAGTTCAAGTACCGAGTGAATAGTAGATGCCAAGTAGTTCAAGTGCCTAGTGAACAATATGTGCCAAGCAGTTTAGGTGTCAAGTCAGAAACAAAATTATAGTATGTGTTGTCCATCAGTAACTTCAAGTGTTGATTCTTTAAAGATAAGGACAATCTATTTGAAGAATCCCTTTGTGTTTGCATGTAGCCAATGAGAAAATAGGAAGGATTAAGTGGCAAAAAGGATGAATCTTAGCAGTAGATTCATACCTAACCCTAAGCCCCCAAAGTCCTTATAAGGAAGATGAAACCCCAAAAAATACAATGAAGTGAGGAATGAATAGAAAGTGTGAGAGATATGGTTACAAGAGGTAACAAGGGGTGAATAATAAAAATTGTTTATAGAGAATTTCAAGGTGACTTAGTAGTGAGAGTGACTTGCAGAATCAGTTGGAGGAGAAACAAGAACAGGAGGATACAACAATTGTTATATCAGATAAAAAAGGATCAAGAAGGACACTATACATATTTGATCTTTAATCAAGCAACCAAAGCTAATCACAAGATCTATGCTGAAACATCCTAACATGTGATTTTAGTTAAATATTCTTGGCAAAGTAGTTCTAAGAGGCTGTTGTAAATCCTTTAATAGGGTGACATTCCAAGTGAATGTTTTGAAGTCCTTTAGCTAGATACATGTTTAACAGGGTTTTGAAATCCTCTAACAAGGTGGGACTTAACAGTCTTTGTAAGCCTTTAACAGGGAAGGCCTTTCATAGGGTAGATCATATCTCATGTTCAAATCATTGTAACCTTAATTGGCTACACTTTATTGCTGCAGTAGTGAAGATTTATGGGTGTCATCCCCACCCCAATTTTACCTTCTCTTTGGAGGGTTTCTAGGTAATCATATCTAATGTTAAGTGTGTATGTTCAAATTGCTTACATGTTTTAGATGCATTTACTTTTCATGTTATTTTCAGTTCATGTATTACATGCATCTAATGAATGGTGAAAGTTTTAATAGCTAAAGTTTGAACATCTGATTCACACCCCCCTCAGAGGTATATGTTTCCCATTTGTAATTCCAATAATTCCAACACTTAGTAATGATTTTAAGTTTCGCATAATTTTAAAACTACAAATTAAGAGGATGATAAAAAATTATTGTCAAGCTATATTTCTAGGATTTCAAACCCTAAAGCTTCTTAAAATCATATTTGTAGTTCTGCATAAGGTTTGATCCAACATTTCTTTATGAACAATTTTTTCTAAAAAGTGTATTTAATTTTCTATTTTCGTGTTTACATGTTGTTCATGTACCATGTCATTATTTCATTTTAGAATAGATGACTCTATTTTTACTTTGTTTTTGTAATATTTTTATTTTTCATAGCTTTATATATACTGAAAATTCTACATATTCAACATTTCTTTGTGAAATAATGTTTCATAAAAGTCTAATAAATTTTATGATGTCATGATTTCCTATTCTTCATGTACCATGTTGTATTTTTAAAAGATCAGATAGCTTCCCTTTTGAGAGAATAGTTTCTTAATTATCGAGCTTTATTTCTAGGGTTTCAAACTCTAAAGTTTCTTAAAACCAAGGTATCACTTTTTTTTATAGGGGATGAAGCACCAACATTTCACTATGGATTAGTGTTTCATTAACATTGCATTGGGGTTTTACCTCTATACCATGTCATTTTTGTGCATCAGGATAGATGGATCTTTTTGAGAGTAGAGGTTTTACTAGTTTATCACTAGGGTTTTAAACTCTAATGTTACTTAAAGCCAAGGTGTGTGTTTTATCTAGGGTTTGCATCTTTAACATTTGAATCTCTAATATTTTCAAATGATTCATAAACAATGCATCATGGTCTAGTGTCATGTTTGTCTTCATGCTCCAATTTTGGTTTTTGTCACTATTAGATGTCTTTGTTTTTCTATTACATTGTGTTGCAAATTGCAATGTGTTTCTATCTATGACCATGCCATTGTCTAGTAGGAATTGTCATAAATTTACTATATTGGCTGATTCTTTGGACCAATGGATTTGAAGCCTAGAAACTACCATCCTAGAACCCCAATTAGTTAAGGGAAACAACATATATATTTTTTTCTATCTCATGATTCTTCCATGGTTTGGTTTAAAAATTCAAATTGCATGTGTTGGCCTAGTTTTTCACCTTATATAATTTTCCTACACTCTACAGTGAAAAATTCCATTGGTCCTCTTTTTAAAAATGTGAGATGTGTTGAGACCCTAGATGAAATTATTAAAATTTCATGAAACCCTTGTTTTTTATTAAGAAAAATAGGTTTTATAGGGATCCTAAAACCCCAAAAGTTCTTACATAAAAAAGGGTTGCATGTTAACAAAAAATGCCCAACAATAGAACAATGGCCAATAGAAATTCCAGAATGAAAGACAGGCAAAAAGCCAAAAAGAAGAAACCTACAAAGAGAACAAAATCCAAAGACGGAGCTTGTATATTCTTCACTTACTCCCTCACCTTCCTTTCGAGGTCCTGAATGGCCTTTTCTACTTAGTGAGCTCTCTAAAACTCATCCGCCAAGAGCTCCTAGTTCTTCTCATAGCTCTAATCCATGTGGCTTTGGGTTATGTCCATTATGGTGTGCTCTTCCATCTTGGCTTCATGGTTGCCCTTCCCATCCTTCTCTGTGACAAACCCCTTGGCTTTCAGCTTTCCACTTAGACTGACAAAGCTATCATTGAGAGAATTAAGAATAGTGACCATCTAGTTAGCCATGTTGTGGTTGGAGTCCTCCATTTTTTCATCCTTTCTTCAACCATCTTGATTTGTTCCCCCAGGTTGGCCGAGTTGCCTTTCTCATTCTTCTTCAGCTAGCTTTCCATCTATCCCATTCTTTCTTTTATCTCCTCCAACTTGTGAAAGATCCATTTTATAGATCAAAAGTTGTTAATCATGTTTTTTTTTACATTGTTGAGCAAGTTCATACCCACCTTCCTTGCATTTTCTGTGATGGCCACCAGCATTAGTTCTATGAGTTCTTCCAATTAGATCTTTCCCTTTTTTCTTCAAAGATTTGGGAGTTGATAACTTCTCTAAAAATCCCCATTTTTGAGGTTCTAGCATTGAACTTCTTCCAATCTACATGCCTATCTTTTATTACAACCTTATTGCTTGTGTTTTCCTCCTCCATTTTCTCATTTTCTTGCTCCTGTGGGGGCATGGGAAGGGGAGGGAGAACATAAATCTTCGGCTCAGTATCATTTTGCCCCTCTAGTGGTATGTCCTCCTATTTATTCTTCCTCTACTTCTTTTTGGGGTTATCAACTAACTCCTCTCTAGTCTCAACATCCATGCCCTTGGTCTCCTCATCCATGTCCATGTCTTTTGCTTCCTCATTGTACTCTTTTTCCCCTTGACTAATCATTTTGGGCATATGGCCCCTTGGTATTTTCCTAAAAGGAGCTTTACTAGGGGTGGGAATTTCCTTGTCTCTCCCCCTATTCTTCTTCCTTGAAGATTGATATTCTTCCTTCTCCTCTTGCTCTTCTTCCCCTTGTTATGTGCCCTAGTTTTTCAAAAATTTAGAAAGCAGTGCTTTAAAAAATGCATGGGAAGCTTTTATCCTAAGGTTTTACTATTACATTTTCCCATATTTATTTTTAAGTTACTTTCCAAAATAAAAAAAATTCTTTGTTGTAAACCTTATCCTAACCATGGATTCACCCTTTGTTAATTCCCTAATACATTACGAAGTGTTTTAACCATTGTGGTTTACTTTTGCTAATTGCTGATCTCAAAAGGATCAATGATGAGTGCTTGCTCACAACATGAATTTTCTTGACATTTATGAAATGTGGGGAAGCGCTTGATTACCACATAGCATTTGGTAACCATAGCTCTTTAATGTGCCACAAAAAATTGAAGGTGTTAGAACATTCTTAGAACTATTAGTTGGTCATTAGAGCATGTTGGAATTCCAAGCTACCTCATTAGTCAAGCTAAGAAATAGAGTTACACTTTTCTATCATAGCATTGCACCATTGATCATGGGAAGATCTATGGTAGGTGTATTACCACAATATAGAGATGTGCAAAGTTTAACTAATATGGGAAAACACCCTAATTACACATGTACTCAGTGAGGTCATGCATCCAAATTTTAAAAAAGGTGTTGTAGTTGTTGGCAATTTTTGAACATGTTGGAAAAAAGAAATGCATTTTATTGGTTGACCTTGCTAACTAGATTGTAACAAGGTAAAATGTATGACATTGTTGATCTTAGTAAGATCAACAGAAGGCCCATTCCCACTCCATGAAAGTCACTAAACTTTAATTAATGTAGGGAAGTGCCTGCTTGCCACATGGACAAGTGGGGCTAGTCACTTAAAGGGCCACCTAATCATGCCAAGTTGGTGAGCATGCTAACATGGTACATAATGATTAATGGAGTGATCTACATGTTTGATGAGTTAGAAAATTATTGTATTAGTGGGCCCAAGTTTTTTAATCCAGTCTTGTAAAGTTGTAAGGATTTTTGTGATTGTCAATCTTCCATCAAAAATTAGTGCTTCACCGCAATATAGAAAGCTTGAACAATATGAAATATAGGGAAGCACCCTGTTGACGTGTGGAAATTTTTAAAAAGGGTTAATGCAACCATTTTGATTTCAAATTAAGTTTTTTGATTCTTCATGATCGACGAATGAATTTCAGACTTCACGGTGTGACATTGAAAGTGACTGTTGAAGCATTAACTTTGATCAATGTTGTTTCGTGCAAATTTAAGGCTGTAATGAATTTTTAATTCTCCATTATTGATCTATAAGATTGTATAATTATCATAGCATAAATATTTATAGAGCTAAGGGCAAGATCTTCCAAGGGTTTTGACATATTGTTGAGCAATTTCTAGAGAAAAAAGGCAAGAAGAATGGGTAAGTTGTCTGAGCTTCTGGAAAATTGAGAATTCACAACTACATTATGGTAAATTTTAAAAATTCCTCCATAGAGGTATTTTTGGAAAAGTAGATTATCTAAAGAGGGTGGTTCATGATGACTTCCTAGAAAAAATTCCACAATCTATGAATGAATTAGTTAGGGGAAAAGAGATTATTCCAAAAAGCCTTAAGTTATTGGTCGGTAAGGGTTTATATGATAAAGAAAATTGGTTAAGGAATGCAGAAGTGTCTATTGGAGGATTAGAGCTTTTTCAAAAATGGTTTACAAATAGAAAATTAGATACTCTAGTAAACAATGTATGAGAATTAGATATAAGTAAATTCATTGTTCTAGGAGTTTTCTTTGATGACGATTTACTGGCAATAATGGCAAAAAATTATGAACCAATTACCAAAATTGTGAAGAACCATGTGGGTGATATTCTCTTTAGGGTTTCACCTAAACTGATTGGAGAATTTTTTAAGTTGAACCCTAACCATGCCGTTCATGAAGAAATAGACATAGAAGACCTCCAGGCTAGGTATGATGTACAAAGAATGTATCTTAGGGGAAGATCACTGCAAGACCACTTTATAAAAATTGGATCATTTCTCTTGGTTACACAAAATACCCCCAAGCCTCTATTGAAAAAATACTTCAACCCTAGGGCACAAGCCTTATATTTTTCTCTTTGAAAGATCTTTGGCATGGATGAGAAAGATCACATCCTAGGCTTTATTGTTTTCATTATTGCTCAAAATTTTCAATATTGGAATGAGTTCAATTTTTTATTTTTCTACTCACATAGTAGAGGAGATTCATAATGGCTTAATAGGGATTGTAGAGGCTAAGGTTGATAAGCCCTTTTGATGGTACTCCATGCTGATGTATATATGCTTATATGAGGGAGCTACTTTTTTCTCTAAGGAGATGAAATTGGAATTCAAAAGAGAGTGAGAGAAACTCCTGGTTTAATTATTGAGCATGGATATGACATGGGAGGTAACTAATGCCAGCATTTTTAGGTTTGACAAATATTTTTCTTCAAGGCTCAAAATTTTGTTAATAGGGGATAGCCCTAGGATACCACAACCTCTATTAGAATTGATTAGACCTAAGGACTATGCTAAATGGTTGTTGGTGAGCCATAATTGGGGAGATATTATCCCATGTGCAGTGTCCACTATTTTTAGAGTTTATGGTTTTTTGGGAAAACTACATGTGTTACCATACCAAGTGCATTTAAAAGTAGGGATTGTTAAATTATTGTTGCAAATTGGATCAGTTGAGGAAATAGATTTTTTTGGTAAATCTAAAGGTACATTTTTTCCCTAGGTTACTGTTGTCCATAATTTTGTTTTTGTTAAGAAGGGATGGAGAAACTTGGGGAAATTCTTAGATAGATATCAAATGGCTTAGTCCCATGCCCATTTTGTAGACTCAGAGGGATTTTATGACCTCCTTAGAGAAAGGAGTAATGCTAAACTTCAGAAGCAAATTGTATACTTTTCTAAGGACATAATCAAAAATAGGTTCTCATTGTGAGAACAAGAGCTTAGGAAGGAAAAATGGATATTTTACAGTAAAGTCTTAGACTTTATAAATGCTCTTGAGCCAAATTATGATCCTCTAGTAGATAGAAAATATTGGAGCATGAAAGTAGATATGTTGATGGACAATTTTTCTTGGATTATGCAAACATTGAATAAGAAGAAAGAGATCATGACACAAGCATACCTAAACAAGGCCATTGAGGTGGAAAGGAGGCTAGCAAGTAGAATGATTTTGACCTTGAGGTAGTATACATTGCAGAAAAGAGTCAGGTATGTAGTGGCCAGAAATGTACAACATACTCCTCCATACAAAAGACCAAGGTTTGAGAGCCCACCTAACACACATGCTTCCAAAAAAAAAAAAAGTTGGAGCTAGGATCTTCTTCTAATGTTGAAGAATACTCACCCACCTAGACTTCACTCAGGATAGATGACAAAGCATCCTTAAGAGAATAGCTGAGAAAAATTGGAGGGGAGAGGGATATTGTGGTCGTGTAACTATAGATATTGAAGGAGTGCCTGAAGAACCTCCTATGCCATCACTTGAGCTCACTATTGGAGATTATAAATGTAAGGAAATAGATCCTATGATAGCATAGACTACCAAAAAAATTATTGATAATGAATTTTTTTTTGAAATCTAGAGCTTTTGCCCAATTCTTATGGAGAAGAAACATTGATAATTTTGAAAATAAGTGTAAGCTAATAAAAGTAGAGTAACCTAGTAAAATGGACTTTGAAATTGAAGAGGAAGTTAAAGCTAACTTCATGGAGGAATTTGCACAAATTACCCTTGAAGGGGGAAGAAAATTATTAAAGGACTTAGGAACTTTAGTCTTGCCTAAATAAGACATTTTCCAATGCTATGATTTTTGATTCTGTCAGGAAAGCAAAAGGCACTGATCAATTTAAAACTAACGAAGAGGTCTTGCATGCACACATAGGATTGAAATATAGTAGTGATCACCAGGCATTAGTGATAGGGTCCATTGAAAAAATAGATAGGACCAAAATGCATGAAGTTTCAAGTGCTAAGCATAAAGGTAGCCTCATGGTGTACAGAGTAGAGGAGGTAGACAGTGAAAAAGTGTCCAAAATGGCTAGGGAAATGATGGACTTTGGGGTTAGAGTTGTTGAAAAGAATAAAAACAAATTTCTACAGCTCAATGCAAATTTGAAGAAATGCTGAAAGCATATGAGGAGAGAGGAAATAAGATACATCAATTGGAGGCTTATATAGCCCAAATGGATAAACATCTAGGAAAGGGAAAAGTAGGAGAATATGGTCAGCCCTGAATTACTTATCCTTGCCCCCCAATTGAGCCATTCAAGTCAAATCCATTAGTAGAATTACTAGATACCCTGAATGTCATCAGTAGATATTGTGTAGCGGACAGTTCCCTTTGGGAAGGTTCTTGTTATGTAGCCCATGGACCCCTTTAGGAAGGTTCTTTAGAAGGCATATGTACACCATCCAAGATCATTGTAAACATCATTAGAGCATAATGTAATGTCTTTGGCATATGTGAATAATAAAAGGAGTATTGATGTTACATGTTCTTGTCTATTGTCTATATGCATTAATAAACCATTTACCCCATGCGGTAAATATTTGGCATTGTTACCCGATGGACTTGGAATGAAGGCAGAGGAATGAAGACTAATGCTATATCAGCTGACCAAAATTAAGAATAAGCTAAAGGAAAAGGATGAAATAAAAACAACACAAGGGAATTTAATTTTGGCACAATAGGCCAAATGCAGACAAAGGTTTCAACAGATTGCCAACAGACACCGAAGTACTGAGGAATTTCTAGAAGAGACTCAAAAATAGTTGGATTTGGTGGAAGAAGCAAGGGAGGAATTTCTTAACCTACATATGTCAAGGGAAGAGAATCTAGATGGAAGGGGATTAACTAGCATGGCTCAAAGTGCCAAGGGAGCACAAGCGTGCAGTGAACTCCTTGTTCGAGATACACTTCTAGAATGGACAACTTTGTTTGATGAATACCATTCTTCACCAAATAGATGGACTATAGGAAATAAAATTATTATCTAAAATAGCACGCGTGGGTGTGCAGAATAGCGCAGGTGTACCGAAGAGCGTGGGTGCACAAAATAGTGTGGGAGTGCAAAATAGTCTAGGAGTGCAAAATAGCGTAGGTACACAAAAAATCCTTCAACCTCAAATAGTAATGGCTAGACCAAAGGAAAAATTTCCAAAATTTGATGGTGATGGAATGGCTGATCCAATCAGACAATGTAAGACATGCGAAACAATTTGGATGGCGAATGGCATAATTGATACAAATGAATGGGTCTAACAATTTTTGACAACCCTAAGGGGTGTAGCAATTGATTAGTTTTCCGATATGGATCCCAAAAAATTAACTAATTGGGCAGATGTTAAAAAGGAATTTACCATCAAATTTCAATTATTGTGCAACAACAATGAGATCGTAATAGAGATATACAACACAAAGCAAGGAAAAAATGAAATAGTTTGAGTATATGCCAGAAAATTAAAAGAATTAATAAACAAGATGGAAGGTAAGATGATAGATGGGTTGAAAAAGAGATGGTTCATTGAAGGACTTCGCTCAAAGTTACAAAAAAAAATGAAGATTGTGCCCCCATCATCATACACCGAAGCATACAATCAAGCAATGAACTTGGAAAGTCAGCAAAAAATGAAAAAGAAGAAGAAGAGTAGCTCATCCAATTTAGATGACGACGCATCTTTGGAAGAAGATAGAAATGATGATGAAAAGGGCAGAAAGAAGGTCTAAGCTCTTTAGAAGGATATGATCTAAATGATGAAATAATTTAAGAATATGCAAAAAGAGACAAAGGGAAACAAGTTGTGGTGCACAAAATGTAAGATAGAAGGTCACAAGAAGGGATCTTGTCTAAAAAACTAGTTCTATGAGATCTACCAAATTATGGGACATTCCACAAAGGAATGCCCATTCAATATGAAAACATAAGGGCCACAATAGGTGCTCCTAACATAGGAGGATTCCATGTCAGGAGCCAGTGGAAACATCAACAATGATGGTGCCACTTCAAGTGGGTACAAAAATAATAGACAAGGGAAAAACAACAAAAATAATGGTAACAATAATAATAGGAGTCGTAATCAAATTTAGTATGATGCAAACAATTGGCTGATGGTTCAATGTCGAGCATGCAATTTGTGGGACCACTTTGGTTGAGATTGTACAATGGAAAATGCACCAAAGTTGTTGTGTAGGTGGTGCAGTCTTGGAGATCATGAAGATGCTAAGTGCCCAAAATTAGGAGTGAATTTGATCACCATTGAGATGGACAATGAGGAGATTCTAGAAATCACACAGAAGCAAAAAGAACTCTACCCTGACTTAATGAAAGAAAAGAAGAAACTGGAGGAAGCATGGGTGAAAATTCAAAAAGCAATGCAGGTGGAGAAAGCACACCTGAAGGACACTACTAGTACCTTAGAAAGGAACTGCATGGAACAAAACATCATACGATAGATATTACAAACTGAAGTATCAGTCAAAATAAATGATCTATTGCTCACAATGCCTCAACTCTAATCAGCACTCACAAACATTGCTCTAGCTGCTAAACTACCAAGAGAACATGGAAGGCAGCAGGAAAGTAGAGCAAGTATAGAAGATGAAAGGGAGAAAGAAAGTGAAGCAAGTACAATGGATGCAATGTTGTTAGCCCTCACATTTGGATGGCATCTAGCAGTCATCAAGATGAGAATTCTGGGAACTATTTTGATAGACACAATTGTGGATGGGGGTCCAGGGGTAAACATTCTACCAAAAGATACCTAGAAGAAGTTGGGATAGCTGACATTGTTGCCACCTACCTTCTAGTTTCTCATAGTAGACTAGCATGAGATCAAACCATTGGAAGTCCTAATGGCATAGCCAGTAACTATAGGAGCACAACCATTCCTGCTCTATTTCATCATCATCCCACTGAAGAGGAGAGTATATGATGCCATTTTGGGTTGGGGATGGCTCGTACAAGCAAAGGTTAAGCATGACTGGAAGAATTATACATTATCAATGGAAAGTAGGGGACGACGATTCACTATTGAATTACACACACAAATAGTGGGTGAAGAAGCCCTATCATTTGATTTTGAAGAAGAGGATGAAGGAAAGCACTGATTGGAACCCAATGAGGAAGGAGTCCTATGGTTGGAAGGTCGATCGATGGACAATGATTTGGATTTGGTGAACGGCCTTTTCCACTAGTAGATGGAGTATTACAAGCTCTTTCTTAGCTATAATATGTTAAGGGTCAATGATGGTGAGAAAGAAGAGGGAAATGAGTGTTTGAAGGAATACAGAGAAGTGGAAGAAGGAAAGGTGGTTACAACTGAAGCTGAAGGGAAGAACATATAGTACAAACGTAGAAAAATGAATGATTCCACCATATGGAACACAGTTAATAGACCATGGTGAAAGAAAATTTTACATTGAACCACAGATATAGTAGAAAGGTGCTGACAACAAGGAAAACACATCATACAGTCTACATAGGAAGCAAAGAGGAAAGGTTTAATAAAAGCTTCAGTAGTATGGAGTGAAGGTTCTAAAGTCAAGAGTATAGTTATTGATGACAAGATGAAATTCATGGTACCAAGTTTCGAGAACAAACTGGGCAATATGGGAAACCTAAGGGAGAGATCATGTAACTTAAATAAACTGGATGATCAATGATTGCAAGCACAATGGGCCATGAAGGTAACGCAAAATAGGCACAAAGCATTGCATGATAAATACCTCAAACTAAAAAATTTCCAACCAAGACAACTGGTATTAAAGTATGAGAGACAAAATGAAATCAAACTAGGAAAGTTTAAAGTCAAATGGGTCAGGCCACACTAGATCCAGGAAGTAGGTGATAATGGAGCAATAAAGTTGTGGACACTAGACAGGTAGGAAATTCTAGAAATGGTGAATAGTTCAAAATTGAAAATATATAAAGCATGACCTTTTCCGTTGTCAACAAATATTAAGGAGCAGTAGAATTTTGTTGAAAAAAAGAGAGAGTGATGGAAGTCACTATACAACAACTTATTAATAGCACCATATGGTATTTGAAGAGTCTTGTAGTAGTACAGAAAAATAGAGCAAAGATTTTTTTTCCCACCGTATGGACTTTTAAAAAGAGTTTAAAATCTTAAATTAGCATCATATGACATCCCCTTTTATTCAAGCACCATATGGACTTTTGTGCTTAGGAGCTAAATAATCATTGTACAGCTCCTTTATGTAACATTGTTACCATACTAATAGAAAGATTGATACAGGTTTTGTCTTGTGGATTTCATATTACTGTATGGTAATTGCCTAGGTTCCTATTGTATAAAAACCATACGAATTCTCTCTACCTCTTAGTATTCCATCATACGATGAATTGGGAGAGGAAGATTGGCCAAGTGAAGCTTTGCAGAGGATTTTTTTGTGTGTTGTAATAGCTAGATTCAAACCTTGGGCGGTTCGTACCTACATTTTTGTTTTGTTGACCTTGTTTCTAGAGCACGGTGGGGGATTTGAAGTGGTCAATATAGGTATCATGTTCAACACATTCATGGCAATGCCTTCCTTCATCCAACCGCAACACGACCATGTTTAGGGGTGTGCAACATTCACAATGATTTGTCTAAATTGTTTAACCATACAACAGAAGCTCACAGATTAGCAAAAAGAAGCAGTTAGAAGGGACAACAAAAGGAAGTAGTCAGAAGAGGAGCCAAAAAAAATGATGACAAATTGAAACAATTCAGAATGACTAACGCATGATGCCAAAGGGAAGGGAAAGACAAAAATAGGTGGTAAAACATAAGTAGTTGCCAGAAAGAGTGTGGAATTGGAAGAAAATGACAAAAATGGTGTGTTCCATGGAGTTTTGTGTGGGTTTGAGAGTGCTAATTTAATCTTGGTAGTGGGGGCGTTGTCCCTCGACCCTGCTTGGGATGCTGCCCCTCGACCTTGTTGGGGGAAATTAGACCCCCAGTCAATGTGGTTATTAGTTGTGGGAAGTGTGACCAGTTGATGAGACTTGGAGCTGCTACAGGCATAGAGTGGTTGTATACAAGAGGTGGAGAGAACAATAGAAAAAGCCTTTTTAGAAGGGTGATATGCTTTGAGGCACTTGGAGTAGGTGTTGGACATGAAGTTGTCTTGGTGGATGCATAGAGAGCTTAGGAGGAGCTGATCATCTAGTTGAAGGTAGTACAATGACACTTGGCTTAGGGTACCCAAGAGTTGGAAGCATAGAAAGTAGCACAGGTGGCTATCAAGGTCATCTTGATTAAGGAGATAGTATTTTGTTAGTTGAGGCTACATATGCAATGTGGTTTAGAGACCAGTTTGGTGTAGGCATAGGACGAATGTGAAAGTGGTGTGACAGAAACAGATCTATCTTGTTGTAGTTAGTTAGTTAATGTATTCCATTTTCTTAATTTGTCTTAGATATTTTTTAATTGTCATCCGAAGATGACTTTTTCCTTTTTGGGGATGATGTCATCGGTAGATATTGTGTAGCCAACGAGTCCCTTTGGGAAGGTTCTTATTATGTAGTTGACAGAACCCTTTGGGAAGGTTCTTCAAAAAGTGTATGTACACCATCTAAGATCATTGTAAACATCATCGATGTCTTTGGCATATGTGAATAATAAAAGGAGTACTATTATTACATGTTCTTATCTATTTTTTGTATGCATTAATCTATTTACCCCATGCGGCAAACACCATAGAGGCTAGAATTTTATATTGCTAAGCAATTTGAAGAAGAAAGGAATAAACTCCATGCCTTGTATGTCGAATTAAATGACTTATATGAGGACAAAACCAGGAAGACAATCTTATATCTGGTAGATAAGATTGAATGGCCATCATTTTATGAACAACTGGTACAAATAATGGACATGTAGAATGAAATAAAGAATGGTGAAGATGCTTTAAAGCCCATCATGAGTAAACAGGGCAATAGGGACAAGGATATCACCCTTTTGTTGATTTTAGTTACTAGTCTATCTTGTGAATAGATAGAAAAAACCTTTGATGTGACTAATGATCTATCTGATTTTGATGAGAAAAGGGTTGCAGTACAAAAGAAGATAATAATTTGTTTTTTGAAATATCTTGCTGAGAATTTTGAGCTTTTCCCCAATGCACTTAGAAAAACAGAATAATTAAAAGAAAAGGAGGAATGGGGTAGATAATTAGATGATTTATTATGCCTTGGAATAAATGGGGTTATAAGTGAAAAAGGGCATGTGCTATGCACAATGACAACTAAAGAAATTGTTAAAGTGCAATTATTCTATAATTTCGTTAGAGAAGATTTTGTTGAAAATAATAAGTTAGGGAATTTTGTGATCAAGAAGAAATGAGAGGTTTTGAGTTTTGATTGGCCCAATGATACAATTTTTAATAAATGAATGGAAGATTTTGTGCACTCAAAGCAATTAGTAATTGGAGAAATTGATGACAAGGAAATGGACCAAGATGAGATGAAAGAAAATGATGCATCATCATGAGCAGAAGAAGATAAAGAGGAACAATCAACTGTAGTAATGAGCACAATAGTCAAAATTGATGACATGGTAACATGAGAATCAGATGTAATTGTTGTTTTAAATAATGCATGATGATGTGGATAGAGACTTTCAAGTTGAATTAACTCTATAAACATCTGAACCAGGTCCATCACAAGCAACTCCATTGGTTACACACTTTGAGGAATGCCAACAACTTTGAAGCCAATCATGAACCTATTAGCAACAAAAAGTGTAGCAAAAAGTGGTCCCCACAAAGGAATATTTATGATGTGAAGTCATTTTTTTGCACTAATTTTTTTCTTTTGTGACAATAACTTTATAAATATATTTCTGTCGTACTTGGACAACTATCAGTATTCTCTATACCTGAAGCTTATTGCATATCACACAATATAAGCGAGATTCCAAGGCTAGAGAAATGGTCCAAATCATTATGTAACTTTTAGTTTTGCTAAGTTTCATTCGGTCTAATTTTTTTGATGTCAATTCTTTGATGTATTTTCTCTAGAATTCTAAGAATACATTAATTTTTTAGGATCATGGTGTCTTGTTTTGAGTTGTTTTAAGTATTATCCAATATGACATAATTTTCAAAGAGAATTAATACAAAGTTGAACTGTCCCCATATCTTTTCTCTTTGAGTCTTGTCTCCATTTTATTGGCTAGTTATTTTGAGGTTGTGGGTATTTGCAGGATCATGGTGTACCAAACTATGGCCTTAAGTGGTAGTGAAAAATTAGCAAATTAGGGTTATGTCGACACATAATTTTAAAGTGGTTATGGACTTTATATCAAAAAGTTGTAAAAAAATAATTTGTAGAAAATTTAATGTAGTTTCTAAACTACTAGGCCTTATTAGGAGAAAAAAAATAATTGATTGGTCAAAAGTTTGGATTTTAATGCAGTACTACAAAAATTTTAGGGCAAAAATAAAAAGTAGGTGTATGTTTGACCACCTTAATAAAAATCAAATGATAATATTATTTAAATATAATTATAGATATAAAAAGTAGACTCATGCCCATATGTGACACATATTTTTTGGTATTTTTATTTCAAATAAATAATTAAACATGAATTTTCTACCAAAACATTTTCAGAAAAAAAACTCCCGTGTCTGATCACCTTAACTAGTAGAAAATTTAACCAAATTTTATTTTTCTTATACTAGGTGAAGCATAGAATGTGACACAAATTTTAGATTTAAAAAATGTTATACCGTTTGAAAGTTATAGCTATTTTTCAATCAGTATGTCAATTAGCACTTTACAATAATCTTCATTGAAAATTAACTAATAAATACTTATTGAACTCAGAATTTGACAACAATTATATCGATGGAATTTCGAGAGTGATATAAAAAACTCTTTTTGTTTCAGTCAATTTTGATCAAAATAACATTGTCAGATGGCTACCCGAAGTCTGAGTGTTATTGAAACCCTCCTCAAACACATTTTTTGGGTTGACCGGGCAGGCTTGGTAAATACCAGGCTTGATCAGATATCCAATTTAAAATAGGATATCCAATTAGCCACGGTAATTTCAAACTCATTTTTGGTGGAAAATTTCAAAAGAGAAGTTTTTTTTAATTTTAAATCTGGAGGGAGACAAATTTAAGAGAATAGACAATTTTTAAGGAAAGTATATTTCATGAATCTATGAACATTAATATTATTATAATAATTATTATTACATTATAGTAATATGTATGATTATTATTATTAAATATAATATAGTTCTAAATATAATATAGTGATATACATGATATATATTATTATTATTAAATATATATATAATAGTATTACATGAAAAAATAATTCTATATAACAATATATATTGTTATTATTATTATTAAATCTATAATTTAGTAACATATATGATTATTATTATTTTATAATCTAATAATATATTATTATTATATTAAAATATACAATATAATATAATTATTAAATATAATATTATCCCTTTGACCCATATGAAGCATTCTAATATGACCCTAGGGGTCCTAGGACCCCTAGAGACATATGTCATCATGTAATGGGTCAAAGAGGGTCATAAGTCAATCTATGACCCCCTTTGACCCATACGAAACATTTTAATATGTCCATAGGTGTCTTAAGACCCCTAGGGACATATGTCATCATGTAATGGGTCGAAGGGGTCATAGGTCACTCTATAACCCCCTTCAACACATATGAACGATTCTAATATGTCCTTAGGGGTCCTAGGACCCTTAAAGACATATGTCATCATGTAATGGGTCAAAAGGGGTCATAGGTCAACCTATCACACCTTTCAAACCATATGAAGCATTATAATATGTCCCTAAGGGTCCTAGGACCCCTAGGGACATATGTCATCATTTACTTGGTCGAAGAGGGTCATAGGTCAACCTATGACCCCCTTTGACCCATACGAAAGATTCTAATATGTCCCTAGGGGTCTTAAGACCCTTAGGGACATATGTTGTCATGTAATGGGTCAAAGGGGGTCATAGGTCAACCTATGACCCCCTTCAACCCATATGAATGATTCTATGTCATCATGTAATGGGTCGAAGGGGGTCATAGGTCACCTTATGACTCCCTTTGACTCATATGAAGCATTCTAATATGTCCCTAGGGGTCCTAGGACCTCTAGGGACATATGTTTTCATTTAATAAGTTGAAGGGGGTCATAGGTCAACCTAGGACCCCCTCCGACCCATATGAACCATTCTAATATGTCCCTAGGGGTCTTATGACCCCAAGGGACATATGTCATGATTTAATTGGTCGAAAGGGGTCATAGGTCAATCTATGACCCCATTCGACCCATACGAAAGATTCTAATACGTCCCTAGTGGTCCTAGGACCCCTAGGGACATAGGTCGTCATTTAATAGGTCGAAGGGGGTCATAGGTCACCTAATGACCCCATTTGACCCATACGAAGCATTCTAACATGTCCTTAGGGGTCTTAGGACCCCTAGGGACATATGTCATCATTTAATTGGTCGAGACCCATATGAAAGATTCTAATATGTCCCTAAGGGTCCTAGGGACATATGTCATCATGTAATGGGTCGAAGGGGGTCATAGGTCAACCTATGACCACCTTCAACCCATATGAAAGATTATAATATGTCTCTAAGGGTCCTAGGACCCCTAAGGACATACATTGTCATGTAATAGGTCACCCTATGACCCCCTTCGACCCATACAAAGGATTCTAATATGTCCTTAAGGGTCCTAGGACCCCTAGGGACATATGTCGTCATGTAATGCATTGAAGGGGGTCGTAGGTCACCGTATGACCCCCTTCGACCCATACGAAGGATTCTAATATGTCCCTAGGGCTCCTAGGACCCCTAGGGACATATGTTTTCATGAAATGGGTCGAAGGGGGTCATAGGTCAACCTATGACCCCCTTCGACCCATACGAAGCATTCTAATATGTCCTTAGGGTTCCTAGGACCCCTAGGGACATATGTCATCATTTAATGTGTCAAAAGGGGTCATAGGTCAACCTATGACCCCCTTCAATCCATACGGAGAATTTCAATATGTTCGTAGGGGTCCTAGGACCCCTAAGGACATATGTCATCATGTAATAGGTCAAAGGGGGTCATAGGGTGACTTATGACCTCTTTTGACCCATACAAAGGATTCTAATATGTTCTTAGAGGTCCTAGGACCCTTAGGGACATATGTCATCCTGTAATGGGTTGAAGGAGGTCATAAGTCAACCTATGACCCCCTTCAACCCATAAAAAGAATTCTAATATGTCCCTAGGGGTCCTACGACCCCTAGGAACATATGTCATCATTTAATGGGTCAAAGGAGGTCATAGGTTGAAACCTATGACCCCCTTTGACCCATACGAAGGATTCTAATATGTCCCTAGGGGTCCTAGGACCCCTAGGGACATATATCATTTAATGGGTCGAAGGGGTTCATAGGTCACCCTATGACCCCCTTCGACCTATACGAAAGATTCTAATATGTCCTTAAGGGTCCTAGGACCCCTACAAATATATGTTGTCATGTAATGGGTTGAAAAGAGTTGACCTATGACCCACTTCGACCTATACAAAAGATTCTAATATGTCCCTAGGGGTCCTAGGACCCCTACGAACATATGTTATCATATAATGGGCCAAAAGAGGTCATAGGTTAACCTATGACCCCCTTCAACCCATACAAAGCATTCTAATATGTCCCTAGGGGTCCTATGTAATGGGTTGAAGGGGGTCATAGGTCAACCTATGACCCCCTTCAATCGATACAAAGCATTCTAATATGTATGTAATGGGTAAGACCCCTAGGGACATATGTCATCATGTAATGGGTTGAAGGGTGTCATAGGTCAACCTATGACCCCCTTCGATCCATACAAAAGATTCTAATATGTCTCTAGGGGTCTAAGGACCCTTAGGGACATATGTTGTCATGTAACGAATCAAACGGGGTCACAGGTCACCCTATGACCTACTTTAACCTGTACGAAGGATTCTAATATGTCCCTAGGGGTCCATATGTAGTCATGTAATGGGTTGAAGGGGGTCATAGGTCACCCTATGACCCCCTTCAACCGATATGAAAGATTCTAATATGTTCTTAGGGGTCCTAGGACTCCTAGGGACATATGTCATCATGTAATGGGTCGAAAGGGGTCATAGGTCAACCTATGACCCCCTTCGACCCATATGAAGCATTCTAATATGACCCTAAGACCCCTAAGGACATATGTCTTCATTTAATAGGTCAAAGGGGGTCATATGTCACCCTATGACCCCCTTCGATCCATACGAAGGACTCTAATATATCGCTAGGGGTCCTAGGACCCCTAGGGACATATGTTGTCATGTAATGGGTCGAAGGGGGTCATAGGACACCCTATGACCGCTTTTGACCCATATGAAAATTTTTAATATGTCCCTAGGGGTCCTAGGACCCATAGGGACATATGTCATCATTTAATGGGTTGTAGGGGGTCATAGGTCAACCTATGACCCCCTTCAACCCATACAAAGGATTCTAATATGTCTCTAAGGATCCTAGGACCCCTACGGACATATGTCATCATGTAATGGGTCGAAGGGGGTCATAGGTCACTCTATGACCCCTTTCGAGCCATATGAACGATTCTAATATGTCCCTAGGGATCCTAGGACCCTTAGGGACATATGTCATCATTGAATGGGTCGAAGGGGGTCATAGGTCAACCTATGACCTCCTTCAACTCATATGAAGCATTCTAATATGTTCCTAGTGGTCCTAGGACCGCTACTGACATATGTCATCATATAATGGATCAAAGGCAGTCATAGGTCAACCTATGACCCCCTTCAACCCATACGAAAGATTCTAATATGTCCCTAGGGGTCCTAGAAAACCTAGGGACATATGTCATCATGTAATGGGTCGAAGGGGGTCATAGGTCACCCTATGACCCCCTTCAATGCATACGAATGATTCTAATATGTCCCTAGGGGTCTTAGGACCCTTGTAACAGGTCCCATACGAAGCATCCTAATATGTCCCTAGGGGTTGTAGGACCCCTAGGGACATATGCCATCATTTAATAAGTCAGAGGGGTTCATAGGTCACCCTATGACCCCCTTCGACCCATATGAAGCATTCTAATATGTCCCTAAGAGTCCTAGGACCCCTAGGGACATATATATTAATATATATATATTATATTTATAGATTATAATACTAATAAGATAATATATTATTATATATTAATAACATAGCTCATATTAATAATAATATATTATAGATTATAATAATAATATATATTAATATTATATATATATTACATTATTATATTTAATAAAAATATAGAAATAATAATAATAATATAATATAATAATATATATTATATTTATAGATTATAATAAGAATAACATAATATATTATTATTTATTAATAGATTATATGTTATATTTTTATATTATGTTATGATATATATAATATATTATAATATATCTTTACATAGTAATATAACTCAAATAATTGATAAGTCATAAACTATAACTCACATATTCGATTTTCCCTCCAAATTTTTTAGGGGGCATATTGGATATCCGATTTGAAATTGGATATCTGATATTAGCAGCATCATTTTCCAACATATTCCCTGTCCCTACAGACCCGACAACATCACTTTTTGAGGTGTTTTTGATGGTTTTACAAAAAGTCATGTTTTGAGGCCCAACCAATCAAA
This sequence comes from Cupressus sempervirens, assembly GCA_028749045.1. NCBI lineage: Eukaryota > Viridiplantae > Streptophyta > Pinopsida > Cupressales > Cupressaceae > Cupressus > Cupressus sempervirens. The sequence continues at coordinate 703,676,860 of CM053784.1, forward strand.
AAAAAATTGAAAATATAACCCTAGGTGTCCGATATTGTCATCTAAATGGGGAGCAATATTTTTCAAAAGGCTAAATGCAAAAGGAAGTTGTACAATAAAGACATTGCGACATATAGGGAAAGGGACAAAATGGAACACCGAAGAAAAAGACAAGGTATGTTAAATATTAGTCAAGTTGACGATGAATTAGTCGATAGTGAAATCATAGAGTCAGATAATGAATATGTATAGTTGGGGAATGAAAATGTACCTACTGAAAATGATAATGCTAGAATTGAAAATTTAGAGAATGAAAATTTTGAAGACGAAATGCTACCAAGTCATAATCCAAATTGCATAATTGACCATGTTGAACATGACAATGCACATGAAACTAATGCACAAGAACCTTACATATCTCCTAGTTATAATCAACATGAAGGTTTTAAAACACCAAAATGGATAATTGAAATTGATGAAATGATTATTACTAGTTTGGAAGGGACAAAATCAAAAAGAACCATTTGGTTATGGACTTCAAGATTATATAAGATTTTTTTTGGCAACAAGATAGTGGTATAGCAATGTCATCTTTTCATGCACTTATTAAAGATGCAAAAGATGAGACCTATGCTTTCCAAATTGAAGATTCATGTCAATAAAAAGTTGGAAAGAAATGCCATTATTGTGAAGAATCTTTTCAATGCTCTCAATAGCATTGGAAAAAATAGCAGGGAGAAGGATAACAGAGCAGCTCGAAGGGTTATTACAACATCTTTGGTAAGTCATTATTTGAGAAAGGGTAGATATATGAGACAAACTTGTATTGATTTGAATCTAAATCATACTACTTTGAGACAAGCACTTAGTTGACGAGAGAAAATTGATGATCCTCTTCAAAATGAAATATGGACATTTGGTGGGAGACTTCCACATTTTGATAAGAAGCTATCCGATGATGTGAAGGAAGAAATTACACAATTTTGGCTCTAGCTCACGAGTATCACCCAATGCTAAAGATGTGTTAAAGTTAAGAATTGGCATTAGAGACCGCACACCACATCCTAAACACTATTTGGAGGTAAGTGAAACTATGTGGTTCAAACAATTTAGAGAGAGTCATCCAAGTCTTTATATATCACAAAGGGATTTTAAATCTTTGAACCCATTTTATTTTGTGCCACTCAAAATTTGAAATACATGTTGCTGCAAATATCATATTGAGTTTTCTATGCGCCATGAACTATTACACTCCATCCGTTCTACTTTGCATAGTAAAAAAATGTTGGAGGATTGTGGTGCTTGTTAGGAACCTGTGTGTTCCTTCTGTTTATTTTGTTAGAGTAGTGTTGTTGGACGCATATGCTTTGTAAGTCGTCCCGTGAGTATATTTTATTATCCCACATGCATAGGTAGTATTACTTTTCTAGATCGTACTCAGTATATAAGAATAGGTTGAGGCCCTTGATGGGCACGGACGAATTTATTGTATTGAGCTTGCTCAAAGGAGGTTACCCCCTCGAAGTGGCCTGCGATCAGTAGATTCATTCTGAGTTCTGCTATCACTTTGTATTCTATTATTTCGAGCATTCTCACAATATTGCTATAAGGAGGTTCATCACATCTGGTATCAGAGCACTCTCTTGGGCTCGCTGGGTGGAAATTACATCAAATTTTTTTTCTGTCGTGGCCTTCAGGTTCCTCTCACTTCTAATATCTCTTGTTATTGCAATAACTCTTTTCAGTTGTTCAGTCTGTGAGTGAATTTTTCTAAGTCGATTGTTCAAAAAAAAAAAAAAAAAAAAAAGAGTAAAAATTTTTCTGTTTTTTAGTCGTAGCTTCCTTGTTTGCTTTCTGTTTCTGCTCATACTTTCGCAGAACGTCTGCAATATCATTTTGCATACTTCCTTCCTTGGCGACCCAACCCCAAATTTTACATATCAAAGCCCTAAATCCCTCATTTATCTAATTTTAGGGTTTGCCCTATCTTTTTCACCTCTCATCCAATCGCCACCAAACTGAGCCACAAGATTCAATTCCTCATTTTGCTCCCTTATCCTTCCTGGCAGTGTTCCGCCCAACATCAGGCCCTACCGCTACCCATTTCATCAGAAGACCGAAATCGAGATACTTGTCCGTGACTTACTGAAGCAAGGTATTATTCGCCCTAGTACCAGTTCCTTTTCTTCTCCAGTTCTGCTTGTTCGCAAAAAAGATGGGTCATGGCGACTCTGCATTGATTTTCGAGCACTTAATCATCTCACTATAAAGGACAAGTTTCTCATTCCAGTTGTTGAGGTTCATCACAGTGCTAGTGGGCTTCCAAAATGATCAAGAGACTTGCTAGATCAACTTGTATGTCATAGAGTTGATGGTTGTTTCTTTTATAGAAATGCTTGCTTAAATGAGAAGTGTTTAGAATGTGGTGGCTTATCCAAGTTTGACACATGTTTTCATAAGGGGTGCGAATAAGATCTTGGAAAGACAATAGTGAAAAAAAAAGTATATGAAATGGTGAAATACACATTGAAGAGTGGGGGCGAGAGCTCTAGATGTGAATTTGTTGGAAAAGATATTAGTGTGCCTAGTTTTATTTCATATTTCAAGGAAAATCTTTTTTACAAGTATGCAAGACATAGTCATAGGTCTCAGTGGTTGGATCAAAAATTTAGAATATGTAAGGAGATTTTTCCCATTGGCACTATTATATCAGTTGTTGATTTTGCTGAGAAATACACATTGCAACCTCAAAATGAGACACAATCTGAGTATTACAACTCCATTTAGATTGCTATTTTCATTCACATAACATATAGACATGCCCTTGATAGTGCGAAAGAAAATTGAAAGATTATTAGAGAGTATCATTTTTATATGAGTGATGATAGATCTCACTCTTATGAGTTTGTGCAACATTATTTTGAGAATTATTTTGATTTCTTACATGAGCATGCAATTGCTATAGATAAACATATCATTTGGTTAGATAACTGTACACGTCAATTCAAGAATACTCGCATATTTTATTGGTTGTGTAGGATGCACATAGAGAGAGGGGTGCCTCATATTTGGAGTTTTTTTGAGTCTTCTATGAAAAAGGGGAACATGATGGAGCAGGGGCATGTGTGAAGAGAGCTCTAGTCAAGAAGCAATTGAAGATTTCAGTAGCAGAGCTTCTTGATGCTCATAGCATTGTTGATTGGTGTAGTTTAGCATTATCATAGTGGGGGACTCTTGATTCAGTGGTACACAAGTTCTTTTGGTTGGTTGAGGAAGGGTGCATAGCTGATAGATTAGATTGTGCTACAGTGAGAGACTCATAAAAAATGCATTCATTCCAAAGCTTTGATTCTAGTACATGGACCATTTAGACATGACAACTAGCTTGCTTTTGTCCTAGTTGTTTTCAATGCGATTGGGATCATTATGAGTCAAGTGAGTGGGTGGACACATGGGCTCCACATTATCTTACTCCATTGTCTATCATACCCTCTATCAGAAATGATGACATGGAAAGTTCATTTGAGCATAACAATCTATTAGATCTACTTTAGCCAAGACATGTCTTTGCATTAGTTGCACCATAGGGGAATGATGAGAAATCTGATTATTGGTTAGCGCATTGTGTAAGAGGTAAAAAAAAACTTGCACAACCGATCACAGATGATGATGGATTCACATATCCTACTAGTTCAGTGGTTGTCATTGGAACATGGTTGTACACATAAATGCTTAGAAAGAATGAAATTCTTGCATTTGAAGGCTATCAAAAGCACAAAATAATTCTCATATATTCGCATCTTATTATAGCAACAAATGTAAAGTTGTTGAAGCATCAAGGAAGACCAAAAGTAAAATTTATTTTTACTATTACTAATGCTGATAATGAAGCCCTATTGGAGACCCTAAAAAAGAGAGAGGACCCTACTGGAACACTCGACTAGGTATATTTACTTCTTATGTTATTTTCTTCATAATGACTCAATGAACTGATGACTATCTTGTTTAATACAATAAGTTACTAATTTTTTTATGATATTGGAATGGAGGTACATCATGAAGAGTTGGGTGGGGCAGGGAAGGGGGGTGGATTTGGGGAGAATTCTTAAGATTTATGATGTATTATGATGTAAAATGTGAACTTTTTTTGTATATGGTTTTGTAATAATGAAAAAGACAGGTTAAATTAGTTGCACGTTCTAATTTGTATTTTGGTAGGTTCTTTGTAAGGAATTATAAGAGGAAGATATTGAACAAGTTCTTGCAAATCATATTTGCATGTGATACAAGGCTATAAGGACAATTTTAAAAGCATTTATAACTATATGAAAGATAATTGCTTGTGGATATCTTATTACAAGTTTGGCTTTTTTCTTATTTGACATAGAGCTCTTAAGCCCACCCCTTGAAACAAGAGTAAAATTGACAGGAATCCTTTTCCATGCAGTCTCAAGCCTCCCCAAATGAACTAGTCATTACCAAGTTGATTCAACATCACCCAATAGTGTTGAACCCTTAGGCCCACCCTTCCAACTAAGAGGAAAACTAGTTCCTAGTCAAATAACATTAATGAAATACAAGTTTGTTGATCATCCACATACCTACTACATCTAATAAAAATAATTTTCAAGAATGCATGACATGTTTCCAAATGCATATCCATAAAAATGCACAAAAATGAAATTCTATAATATTAAAGGATGCTAGTCCCTTTGCATACACCCTTTAGCATCTCTCAAAGAGCAAGTGATTTATGTGTGGATTCAATATCATCCAAAAATGTTGAGCCCTTAGGCACACCCATTTGAATTAGTAGGAAAATGGATTGGTTATCCAACAATTCTCATGCTAAGAAAGCTTGTTAATTGATCACATACCAACCACATCTCATCAAAAATAAATAAATCAAGTAACACATACATGAGGTATGCACAATCATTAACCATTCTATGCACTTTTTTATCACATCAATAAATGGAACACTAGTGCAAAGAACCTAATCACTTTTCTTTTCTTGATGTAAGTATCCAAGGTGCTCTAAGTGTGTTTCGAGGTCAATCTTTTGAGGGTCATAACTTGGAGCTCATGAGGGCTATCAATGAACTGTCAAATGCTAAAGGATGGTGATGTTGAGGCCTAAAATAATGTATCTCATTTTCAAGAGATCACATCCCGTTTGGATTTGGTACAACAATCTCGCTTGATGCCAAAACTTGTAGTGTGCCTCATTTCATAGGTGCACCACAGCGTAACTTTGAAACTACTGATCTTGGCATCAAATCGTCAATGCCATTAGCTCCTAGTGGGTAGGTGAACCCTAGTGACACCCTTTTTTTAGCCATGGATACCATCCATCATCTACAACCACCCTGTACTAAGGAGTCTCCAAGGTGTTGTAAGTGCGTTTCGAGGTTGATCTTCCGAGGGTCATAACTCGGAGCTCATGAGGGCTATCAATGAATTGTCAAATGCTATAGGATGGTGATGCTAAGGCTTAAAATAACCTATCTCATTTTTGAGAGATCACATTCCATTTGGATTCGACACAACGATCTCGCTCGATGCCAAAACTCATAGTGTGCCTCAGTTCATAGGTGCACCACAACGTAACTTTGAAACTGCTGATCTTGGCATCGAATCATCAGTACCATTAGATTCAAGTGGTGGGTGAGCCCTAGTGACACCCTTTTTCTAGTCATAGAGAGCATCCATCATTTGTGACCACCCTGTACCGAGCAGTCTCCAAGGTACTCTAAGTGCTTTTCAAGGTCAATCTTCTGAGGGTCATAACTTAAAGCTCATGAGGGCTATCAATGAACTATTGAATGCTACACGTCGGTGATGCTAAGGCCTAAAATAACCTATCTCATTTTTGAGAGATCACATTCTTTTTGGATTTGGCACAAAAATCTCGCTCGATGCCAAAACTTGCAGTGTGCCTCAGTTCATAAGTGCACCACAGTGTAACTTTGAAACCATTGATCTTGGCATTGAATCATCAGTGCCATTAGCTCTGGGTGGGTGGGTGAGCTCTAGTCTCACCCTTATTTTGACCATGGAGACCATCTATCATTTTTGGCCACGCCATATCGAGGAGTCTCCAAGGTGCTCTAAGTCTGTTTCGAGGTTGATCTTTCGAGGGTCATAACTTGGAGCTCGTGAGGACTATAGATGAATTTTTGAATGCTACAAGATGGTGATGCTGAGGCCTAAAATAACCTATCTCATTTTCAAGAGATCACATTTCGTTTGGATTTGACATATCAATCTCCCTTGATGCCAAAACTTGTAGTGTGCCTCAGTTCATAGGTGGACCACAGTGTAACTTTGAAACTATTGATCTTGGTATCAAATCATCAGTACCATTAGCTCTAGGTGGGTAGGTGAACCCTAGTGACACCCTTGTTCTAACCACAAAGACCATCCATCATCCACGACCACCCCATACCAAGGAGTCTCCAACGTGCTCTAAGTGTGTTTCAAGGTCAATCTTTTGAGGGTCATAACTTAGAGCTCGTGAGGGCTATTGATGAATTGTCAAATGTTATAGGAAGGTGATGTTGAGGCCTAAAATAACCTATCTTAGTTTTTAGAGATCACATTCCATTTGGATTCGACATAACAATCTCGCTCGATGCCAGAACTTGTAGTGTGCCTTAGTTCATAGGTGCACCACAGTGTAACTTTGAAACCGCTAATCTTGGCATTGAATCATTAGTGCCATTAGCTTTGGGTGGGTTGGTGAACCATAGTCTTGCCCTTGTTCTGGCCACGGTGTGCCTCAGCTCATAGGTGCACCACAACTTAACTTTGAAATCACTAATCTTGGCATCAAATTGTCAGTGCCATTAGCTCTGGGTGGGTGAGTGAACCCTAGTCTTACCCTTGTTCTAGCCAAAAAGACCATCCATCATCCCATGGCCACCTCATACTGAGGAGTCTCCAAGGTGCTCTAAGTCCATTTTGAGGTCAATCTTCTGAGGGTCATAACTAGGAGCTTGTGAGGACTATCGATGAACTGTCAAATGCTACAAGACGGTGATGCTGAGGGCTAAAATAAACTATCTCATTTTTGAGAGATCACATTCTATTTGGATTTAGCACAAAAATCTCACTCGATGCCAAAACTTGTAGTGTGCCTTACTTCATAGGTGCACCACAACATAACTTTGAAACTGCTGATCTTGGCATCGAATTGTCAATGCCATTAGCTCCAGGTGGGCGAGTGAACCCTAGTCACACCTTTGTTCTAGCCATGGAGACCATCCATCATTTGCGGCCATCCCATATCGAGGAGTCTCCAAGGTGCTCTAACTGTGTTTCGAGGTTAATCTTTCGAGGGTCATAACTCAAAGCTCGTGAGGGCTATCAATGAACTATCAAATGCTACAAGACGGTGGTGTTGAGGCTTAAAATAAAATATCTCATTTTCAAGAGATCACATTCTATTTGGATTCGGCACAATGATCTCCCTCGATGCCAAAACTCACAGTGTGCCTCAGTTCATAGGTGCACCACAGCGTAACTTTGGAACTGCTAACCTTGGCATGAAATCATTAGTGCCATTAGCTTTGGGTGGGTGGGTGAACCCTAGTCACACCTTTTTTCTAGCCACGGAGACCATCCATCGTTCGCGGCCACCCCGTACTAAGGAGTCTCCAAGGTGCTCTAAGTGCATTTCGAGTTCAATCTTTCAAGGGTCATAACTCAGAGCTTGTAAGAACTATCAATGAACTATCAAATCCTACAAGACGATGATGTTGAGGTCTAAAATAACCTATCTCATTTTTGGTAGATTGCATTCCATTTGGATTTGGCATAGCGATCTCGCTCAATGCTAAAACTTGCAGTGTGCCTTAGTTCATAGGTGCACCACAACGTAACTTTGAAACCACTGATCCTGGCATCAAATCATCAACACCATTAGCTCCGAGTGGGTGGGTGAACCCTAGTCACACTCTTGTTCTGGCCATGAAGACCATCCATCGTTTGCGACCACCCCGTACCAAGGAGTCTCCAAGGTGCTCTAAGTGCATTTTAAGGTCAATCTTCTGAGGGTCATAACTCAAAGCTTGTGAGGGCTATTGATGAACTATAAAATGCTACAGGATGGTTATGCTGAGGCCTAAAATAACTTATCTCATTTTTGAGAGATCACATTCCATTTGGATTCAGCACAACGATCTCCCCCGATGCCAAAACTTGTAGTGTGCCTTAGTTCATAGGTGCACCACAACGTAACTTTGAAACCGTTAATCTTGGCATCGAATCGTCAGTGCCATTAGATTTGGGTGGTGGGTGAACCTTAGTCACACCCTTATTCTAGCCACGGAGACTATCCATCATCCGCAGCCACCCCATACCGAGGAGTCTCCAAGGTGCTCTAAGTGCATTTTGAGGTCGATCTTTCGAGGGTCATAACTCAGAGCTCGTGAGGACTATTGATGAACTATCAAATACTACAGGATGGTGATGCTGAACCTAAAATAACCTATCTCAGTTTTCAGAGATCATATTCCTTTTGGATTTGACACAGCAATCTCACTCGATGCCAAAACTCGTAGTGTGTCTTAGTTTATACGTGCACCATAGCATAACTTTGAAATCGTTGATCTTGGCATCAAATCATCAGCACCATTAGCTCTGAGTGGGTAGGTGAACCTTAGTGACACCCTTTTTTTGGCCATGGAGACCAGTAATCATTCATGGCCACCCCATAATGAGGAGTCTCCAAGGTGCTCTAGGTGCATTGTGAGGTCAATATTCCAAGGGTCATAACTTGGAGCTCATGAGGGCTATCAATGAATCGTTGAATGCTATAGGACGGTGATGCTGAGGCCTAAAATAAGTTGGAGCTCATGAGGGCTATCGATGAACTATCCAATCAAGTCTGTTAAGTTGAGATATTTTGAGGTTATGTTGAAATTGAAAAGTTGTAGTATGAGGATAGTAACAAAGAGAAGTGCTAGTTATCAAAGATTATGAATCTATGAATGACTTGGTGGTTGGGAATAGAATCCATGGTTGAGGAGTGGAGTCCTTAAATATGTTGAGATTAGATTTGAATCCAAGAGTTAGTTTCAAGGTTGAAGGTGGAGTTTAAAATCAGATTTGGAGTTATCTAAACCTTGTGTAAGAGGTTAACAAGTGTGTTTATGTCATGATAACACTTCAAATTATACATTGCATCCAAATTTGATAATAAAGATTGTTAAAATGTTATTAAAAAATTATTACATTTGAATTGAATATAAAAAACATAATCAAAATTAATGATATTCCATAAACATGAACAATACACATGATCCACGATAACTTGAACAATACTAGATACTAAATTAATATGTATATCATTGTGCACATAAATGAAAAAAAAATATATCAAAATACATGTATCCATAGACAAAGTTTTACAAAAATATATATCAAAGATCATGTATCCATAGACAAAATACTCAAATATATATCAAAATACATAGATCCATATACAAAATGTGGCTGATCATGCCATTAGAATGTGTATAATATCAATGTTTCTGTATACAACATGACATATGCCATCTCAAAATGTCTCATGATGCATCCTACAACAACTATACTATCCTAGGGTGTTGGTGGATGATCAAAATGTAGCCTCTTCACTACACTAGGTGGATTAGATGCCTCCTACATAAGCAAAAAAGGAAAACCCAAAGTTAGACTACTAAATTTATATGATTCTTTGTATCTAACATTGAATTACTCAAATGCATAATGATATTTTTTGTAATGAAGATTTATACTATCAAAATTTTATAATAAATACCTCTCTCATCGACCTCCTACGCTGGTTAGGAGTCCTCTCATATTCCCTTGGCAATGCTTGTACCTCTTTGATTGTGGGTTGTATATGTTCAAATACGTTTGTCAGATGAATCTACAATTTAAACTATAACATTATAATTCATAGCATGATAAATTTATAAGATATTTAATCATGAACTCAAACTACAACTTACTACTATAGGCTCCTCCTTAGGAGAGAGTGGATGCATCATCAAATCTACATTACTCTCCCATCAAACCTCATGTGCACTAGGAGTCTCCTATGAGATACAAAATACTAGTTTTAATATCACAGAAATAAGTTTTGAATTTATTTATGTAGATAAGGATAATAAAAAATAAATGATACTTATACATACAATGGGGCTCTCAATGTGAATGGAAATTCCTGATGGTCTACAACATAGAATTTGTACAGGCTTATCACCAGTAGCCACACCCTATATACAATAAATAATGTAATTAAATGGGATTACCACAAATATTTTACAAGAATGCATTGATATTTAATCAAATAGAAAGCACCTAATTACCTTTCCTTTATCAATGTGTGTTGGCTCACCCCTCGTACTTTGTCTCCTAAGGATAGGTTGTACCTGCAAGATAAAAGAAATATTAGTAACCATATATGCTACAATATCAAATTAAAAAAAATGCAAACACAACATAATGTACCATAGATGTTTCAAGGCCAAATGAAATGGCTGAGAGCGTGGCATCATCAATTTGTCTGAGCTCCTCCTCAGTCATCAACTAAACATGAATGAAGATCACATACATGTAAAAGTTAGTATGGCTTAAAAATTAAAATTACTCTATTATAAAAATTAACTTTAAATCACATATGTCATAACAAAAAAATGTATACATGTATCGACACCAAAGGAGTCCATGCCTCTGTATTCCCCTCCTCTCTTGCATCAAGGTCTATAGCCTCTACACGTGTGTCTAGTGTATCCTCGTCTAATACAAAATGATACTTAGGAAGATCACCTATGGGACCTAGGAAAATATTCTTGCATGTAATGCAAGTGTGAGGCACACAAACATGTGAGGAGCTAGCCGATGATGAATTGGCATCAACATCATCAACACGAGGAGGCAAGACTGACCTAGCCTGAGATATCATTAGGCTACTTAGCCTATGAATGGCTCTGATGGTCTGAGAGCTAGCCTCTGCCATAATATTTGGATGCTGCACTCGAGGAGGGGGGGAGATATTAGTGGGGGGGACAAAAGTGCCAACTTTCTTCCACTGGGAAGAGGGTCTATCCTGAGGAGCTCCTAGTCCTATGCCCATGTTGGGCTTCATGCTCCAATAGTTCACTTTAAGTTTCAACACAAATTCTGCATATAATTTTCTAAGGAAGTAAAATGGTATGTCTAAATTTCCATGTGGAGGGATATCAAAGACCATCCACCAACGATCCCAAAAGTTTGCACGTATGGTGTCATTTGTGCACCATGTAATCGATAGTTTAGATTTTTTTGGGTCGACTGGTAAACCCATTTTCGGGTTCGCAAAAGGCCTAGCCAAATCGTCTTTGGTTATATTGAGGGCTAAAACCTCATCATAATCCAAACCATCATCAAACATCTCGTGCATTTCATCACAAAGAGTGGCATTTTGTTGGTTCGTAAGGGTTTCAATGTTATCCACTATGGTGTTTAACGTGGATAACATAGGAGTCAATGCGGGTACATTATTATATGTTCTATACAAACCTCTCAACTCGGTGAGATTTTCATTTATCAAATCCTCGATTCAAGGAGGGTTTTGAGGGGGTAGAGGATCATTTGGTGGATAGTTTTGTGGGGGTACTAGATGGTTTGGTGGGGGGTTATGAAGAATATTATTCCCTGCCTCAGTCTCATCATTTTGTCATTCCTATTGAATTGAAAAATGTAATATATATTTTTAAAAAACCTTAATTTTAATCATTTTTTTCAAAAAAACCCTAGATTCAACTAAAACAAACAAAATCATGCTAAAATCTATTGAATTTAGGTTTTAAATGAGTTTTTTTTTTTTTTTTTTTAAATACTTAATATTTGATATCCGATTCTATATCGTATATCCGATTGCCGCGCTAAAAACTAGCCCCAACAAATGTGAAATAAGGGCCCCACGGTCTGTGTTTTTTTTTATGTAATAGCACAGATATCAGATATCTGATATTGTATGCATATATTATATATTAATTATAATATACTACTTTTTTCTTATATATTATATTATAATATATTACATTTTATTATTATATTAATTTATATATATATAATATTACATTATATTATATTTTATATATATTATATTATATTATTATAATATAATATTATTATATAATAATAATTTATTATTATATTATATTACATTACTATATATTATAATATAAAATATTATATTATAGTATAATTATTATAATTATTATAATATTATATTATATAATATTAAATAATATATTATACTATTATAATGTAATATTTTAATATTATTCTAATATAATAATATTATTATTATATTATAGTATAGTAGTTAGAATAATTATATTATTATAATATTATTGTGTGGGTTATCAGATATCTGATATCAAATTAGATATCCGATAAGGTTCGGCTTACTTTTCAGGTTTGGTGCCTGGATAGGTGAAAAAAAGTTAGAGCAGATTTTGAAGCACTTTTAGACGTTTTCAAACTCTATTTTTTTCACATCGCCACTTTTTGGCACACCATGATCCTACACATACCCTTGTATGGGTAAAGACTTTCTCAATTGAATGCAACTAGGATAGGTTGTATATCAGTTCACTATTGCTTTTAATTCAATGGATTAACTAAACACTTCAGTGACTATGATAAGATCTCTAGGTAGTAAGAAGGATTTATGTAAGAATGATTTTTAGGGAAAATTGTTGATTATATTGATTGTAATGCACTCAATTAAGTCAAATAGTTTGATAGACTTTGAATCCCAATGGATGATACACTAATCATGTATTGCTTGCCCCTAGTTTACATTTTATTATTATTGTCGAACTCTTGTAAGCTAGTTTCATGCTTGGTGATTAGTAGCATTATTTTTGAGATTATTAGATATTGTTTCATATTCAGTTGATTTTATGATGAGACAAATTGGTACTCTATACTTCATGTATGCATGATGATTATTATAGTGATTTCAGTTATTGATGATGATTAGTTAGATGGATTATCATATGTGTTTTCTTATGGATACTTACCCCATAGTGCATGTGTATGGTGTGCATGTATATTTTCTTTATTTATGATGTATTTGATGTAGTTAAGGAAGGGAGTCACATTCACCTGCTAGTCAGGATCTACACGATGCACTACTTCTTGCCATTGCCTATTTAGCATTGTTTGTACATGCATGAATTTTATGCAGATTGCAGGTACCAGGTATCGACTCCGCTAAATTTCTAGGGTGAGCATACCCTATCACATTATCTCAATGGTAAGAGGGGGGAGATAAATTCTTAAGTCCAAATCCTAACCTTTAAACCCATTTGTCCTAGAAAATTAGGACAAGTATATGAGTTGATTACCTTTTGAATGTGTCATATGACATAAATTTGTGATTATAATCCTTTAGTTTGATCCTGTATGTGTTTTTCTATGATGGGTTTTTGTATTTCATCCTATAGGTCTTTGGTGATTTTTCTATTAATTAAGGCTAGTTAAAAGATTAAATTAATGATTTAATTTAATGAAAAATTATTATGATATTTTTAATATTTGATTTTATTTAATTAATTGGGAAATTAATTAAATAAAAAGAAATAAATTTAAAGATAAAATTATAGGTTTAATTTTAGATTATAATAATATTTATTTTATTTAATAATAATATATTTAGGAGATCATTTTTAAATAAATGATAAATATCTTATTACTTAAGTTAATAAATATTTTATCAATTAACACTTTGAAAATAAAATAAAGAATGGAAAAGATATTAATTTATTAAAGAGTTTTAAAATTGCATAAAGTATGCATGAGTTTCAGATATGATAAATTAATTAAAAAAGAGAAGTCAAGTGAATTTAAATAAAGATATTTGATATTGCAATAAATGTGCATGAAAATATAAAAGATAAGTTAATAAAGAGTTAAATAGTTGTGAGCAAGGAGTCCTCTCGGGTGATTGCACAATTAGTGCTTCGAATTTAGGAGAGAACTCATTATAAACAATTGAGGGTTCATTTTTGGGGGATTGAGAATTTTGGAGAAGAAATTTTTAGAGAGAAGGTTTTGAGAGAAGAAATTTCTCTCACAAATCTTTTGGGTGTTTGCGATTTTAGCATAAAAACCAGGTAGATTCTTGTGTTTTAATTCACCCAGTTAATTATGTTAATTATTATTCCTATCTTCTTCATGATTATTGAAATCTATTTTCCAAATTTTGTTGTATGAATCTTTCAATCTTTCATTTTGAATCTTTTGTTCTTTCGTTTTGAGTTTCTTCTATATACATAAAGATTAAAATATTTGTTTAGTAATTTTACAAATTGGAATTTAAATTGGGAAGGGTTTTGATTTGAAAAGAATATTTTAAATTGAAAATTCGATTGGTTGGTTATATTTTCCCTATCAGTGAATTGTCAGAACTGTTATGAATATATATATATATATATATATATATATATATATATATATATATATATATATATATATGGTGCGAGGGTTTTTTTTTCTAAATTTTTTATAAATTTTTTTATAAAACGAAAAAAATAAAAAAATAAAATTTATTAATAATATTGGGAAGGAGTGGGGAATCCCCATGCCCCCCCCCTAATAACCATTGTCGCCATTATTATGGCCATAGGAGCATGTACACTGCTGCTTACAGCAACAATTGTACTGTTGACTACGACAACAATGTAACTTGTCGCCATAGGGTATAAGGCCGCCAGGCCTTTAAAACATACACCGACCTTTTTTTATGATTTTTTCAAATATATAATTTTTTATTTTTAAAATTAGTTTCATTAATAATTAATAATATTAAATTTTAACTTTTAAATTATTATTAATTATTTTATTAATATTTATAAATTTAATAAATAATTATAAATGATTATATATAGTTTTTTATATAATTACTAATTAATTTAATGAAATATAATTTAATTAAGTTTAGTTGATAATAGAAGTTATAGAGTTGTAAATTTATCTAATTATTATTAATAATTTTGATTTTAATGAAATTGTAAATTATTTTATTTAAAATCAATCAATATTATTTAAATAATTACCCTTAAGTTATTTGGAATAATGGATTTAAAATTGAACAAGGGTAATTGTGCATTTTATTCAAATATAAGAATGGGTTAAATTGTAAGGGTAAACTGAGAATCTCATCTACTTGAAACATACATTAAAACAAAAATTGAAGCCTTACTATTAACTCAACTATGTATTTTCAAATCAAACCAGACTATGAAACTATTGTGTTATGTGTATGTTGTCTATGTTTTAGGTTTGGGTTGACTAGAGTGTTGACCAATTTTAGGATGTCTACTAGAGGCTTGGGAGTTCTGTGTTTGTGTTATTATGATGAACTAATCTTTGATCTTTTAAACTCAACCATGGTAATGTGTTAGTATGCTCTATGATGAGTTTAATGATATTGTTTTTTATTTCTTTCACTTTTATTGTGGGACAAAGGGATGAATGTTATGACATATTTGACTTAACCTTTTGAGTCTTTGATCAGTACTTTTGGGATGTTTTCTAGTGGCTTGTAATGAACTGGTGGGTTATTGTGAATTATCTTTTGATGCTTTCTAGTCACTTATATAGGACCGAGGTGAAATACTATGATTATTTGATTTGTACTTTTATGAGCTTAGGGTAGGTTATCTATATGTAATATTGGAAAGTGGCTTGCAATGGAGGTTGAGGCCCTAAGTGGCTACCAGGGTAACCCATTGTAAGTTGTTTAATAAGTGAAAACACTACACTAAATGAGAGTAAAATGAACCTAATAAGATTCTTTATATGTTCTCACCCATGCCTTGAGTGCTAGTACAGACTAGGATGGGAGTGGAGAGAACGCTTGGTTGTGACCATGCATCATTAGTATGCCTTGTCAATACAAGAGGATACTAGTGCCACATAGAATCACTAAGGGGCCAAGATCAAGTTAGATTGTTAGGGTAACTCTAGCATTGATTTGTGCAATGACACTTGCCTGATTACATAGTAGATTTCCTATGTGTCTGTGTTTGCCTCTGGGTGTAAATGTCGATTTATTTTGGAACCTTTGAGTTAGATTACTTTTAGGGTTTCCTGGACTTAGTTATTACTTTTTATTTTTTTGGATTGATATCCTATTTGGGACTTGAGACTATCTCGTTAGTGTGGTGGGAGTGGGCCTTTTTGGGTTACCATGCAATCGAGTAGTAGTGCTTTTTACTCTTACCATTGAGATCTATTCATTGTTGCCATGGTTGGAGTTTCATGTTTGCTTTTCCTTTCATTCTATCTTTGTGTATTATGATGGATGGTTATATCTTTATGATGGATGATTTTACTTATTGTATTATACTTTCTTTCATGGATCTAAAAGGGATGATATAATCTATTTTTATAAATATATATTCTTTTAGCCTTTCATACCCTATGACATGTATAGTGGATGATTGAGCATTCTGAATTTTATTGCCAAGTGGCATTAAGAAAAAATGTATATTATTTAAATAGACTTGGACTTATAATTATTATTTCATGTGGATGAGGTATTTATTAGACTTAGTATTATTTAAACTTAAATTTGATTCAACATCTTGGGATCCTTAAGGAATGTAATCTGTTATGTTTATTTTTGTGTGATTGTATGTTATTACTTCTGCTACTTTATGTTTGATGTGTATGTTGTTCTTTAATTTTATTTTTTTTTCTAGCAAACTTAGTAAAACTTTAGGTTAATTCTTTTGGATCCTTGGCGAGGTGTTATAGGTCAATTAGTTTAGTTTGCATATGAAGAAATCATGGATAAGCATCAAGCTCAATATTAAAATCAAAATCAATTTTAGTTTTAGTTTATGAAGAATGTTATAGTTGGTCAATACTTGTTTACATTTAAACTCCAAGTTATAGTTAGCTATTGTTACCCAAAATTACTTGTAAATCTGAGAACAATTGTGACCAATCTATTGTGGGGGATGAATATTATTATAAAGTGTCACTGAATGAATGAAATGTGAAATTAGTATCCAATTTTAAATCTTTCATCCCTGAGGTGCACCCGCCTTGGTTTAGTAGAGCCAAAAGAGTAGAAAATCTTGTATGATTTTGTTGAAGTTGGGTCCAGATTTGAAGAACATTTAGCTATTTATGGGAAGTAGCTAATTGTTAGGTTATCTTGATCTTCATTATCTTGGTATTAGGTATCTTTATTACTTGGTAGTGTAAAAACACAAACAACATGAATGTTCAAGACTGTATTGTTGAAGTCATTGACATTTACCTTCTTTATGTGGGGAGGGGCTATACATATGGACCTATATGCTTAGGTAGATGGTCATTTTTGTAGTGTTTTTTAGTAGTTGTGGTTTGTGTTTTGGCATAATATTATATGGTTCATTTGGTTCCTTTTTCTATTTGATGAGGATTTACATGACCTTCTCTATTAATTTGAATATTTAGTAGGAAAATTGCCATTGACATTGAATTATTTTTGAGATGTAACCAATGTAGCTATGTGGCTGATAATCAACACTTCCATCCACATTGAATTTTATTACTTACCATGAATTGTGTTGTTGTCATTAAAAAGTGTTGTGGAATTACAATGTCCACATTTTTCGACAATTTATAAGTTTTTCCCTAATATACTAGTTCCAACTTAGTTTCATAAGAACATTATATCATAAAACTAAATTTACCTAAAAACATGGATTTTGTGAGGATATTCAACTCAATGCCTGCAAATATTAACCATTGACTATCACCATTTTGCAAGGACCCCTAGAAATCTATTTTTTCCATTTTACAAGGGGTAGAGAGTGGACCCTACAAAATAGTGAATTGGAATTTATGCAAAGGTTATTCATAAAATGTACATGTTAATCCACTATGATAGATATTATCTCATTAAAAAATTCTTAGATCGGCTATCTATGATGGGATGACTGTAGGAAAAAATAGCCAACATTTCTGACAACTTAAAGGGGATTCTTTTCTGCTAAGCATAAGACTAGTGACCTAAAGCAATCCAGTAGGGATGGAGTCACCAACAAAGAATGATAGTTATCGCACCTATAACTTCGCAAAATAAGCATGATTGGGGGCAACATGCTAATTTATTGTAAAACTAGATGCTTTATGGGGCATCCTCTTGTTGGCATTGGGTCTAAGCAATCAACCTTGACCACGTTGTTATGCTCTACAATATTTGTAACCTACTATCTCAATAATAATTTTTAGTGTATGGATGGTAGTATGTGTTCTTCCACCTTGTGCTATTGCACCATTGATTCGTCCCCTATTGGAAATATCTCATGCATAATAACCTGCAAAGGGGAAGGATTTCTACATCTAAAGCTATTGAATTTGTAACTAAAACACTTGTGCACCTTAGATGCTTGCACTTGAGAGAGCTTAAGCACCATCTGTTAATTTTTCGTAGCAATCCTTTTTGTAAGGTTATCTTAGCATTTCTTATGCAATATATCCCACTATGGGGAGTGAAAGAGATCTTGACATCTAATATTTTTGGGTAAAATCACAAACCCGTGTCACCCTTTTATAAAGGAAAAGGCTAACAAACATATAACTGTTCGCCTATAATGACATGAAATTCATATTATTATTTTGAATTTGAAAATGAAGTAAACTAATGAGATGTGTAGAAATGTATGAATTTTATGATTATAATTTGTTATAATTATTTGGAATAAGAAGTGTTATATTTTCTAAATTTTTATAGATAATTTTTTATTTGTTGAAAAATGTTGAAAATTAGGGGTCTAGTTCCCACCACAAAACTATATTGAAATAAACTTATTTCCATTTGATCTTAGACTATGTTATAGATAACATATATAGCTAGAACAAACAAAAATTAAAAATTATCTTTAAACCTATATTTTCTCTTTTATAATGATTCAAATTTCAACTCACCTGAAATCGATAGTTTTCATCTCCCACCACATTTTTCAAAGAAAATCTATTCCAAACAAGAGAAAAAATATACATTCTAGAAGAGGACTCTCTCCTCTAGAATTTCATATTATTTTTTAAAAAAATTGATGTGATTTAATATTTTTCTTTCTCAAAATTGACATCTTTTTGAGTATTAAAATACGTACTTGTAGAATTTTTTAATTACAATATAGTATATCTAATTAAAATGCTATAAACTCTATATGAGAATATTATTGACTCTCAACTCTATAAAATGGTGTTTATATGTTATTAAAAAAATCTCATTAAAAATAATAAGAGTTATTGAACTACCACTTTTATGAAATAATTGTATTTCTTTGGTAATTGGATACAAACAACTATAAAACATGAATTTAATAGAGATTTCCAATTGGAAAAGTGTGAGACCATGTATAACTGAGCTTCAATGAATGTATCTAGATCATATGTTTGAAAAAAAATTGATTTTTAGATAGAAATACTCAAAATCAGTTGTTCTGGTAAGCCAACCTGAAAGGTGACACAACTTTGTACTTTTACCCTTCTCTTATTGCTCTTGGAGATCAACTTGGTAACCTTGGGCTTGGATGTATCGATGTGTGCATATTGAACTTGTTCAGGGCCTAATATGACATGGCACGTTGGAGTAAAATAAGCCTCATGGTTGCTTAGGTAATCATGTTGTGACTGTAACAAAGGTATAACATGTTCATCACTTTAGTGGAAGTAACAGGCTCTTGAAATGGTTTGTTGCCACATGCAATCAAATTGTGTCATTGTAAAAAAAACTATCAAGATGGGATAAATCAAAGTATTAAACCACCTTCACATACCTGTAAAGTTGACCCATTGACTATTGTCATTTTTAGAAGGACCCCTACAAAGATATTGCAATAAATGTGAAAGAAACTTGGGCCATTGACCATTGAAGAGATCCATGACATAAGACTTTAGAAAACATACCAAAATTAAGGCTTGCAACACCCACCAATCAAATTGAGGAAAAAAATATAGCAAAGCATAAAGGTTTTTCAATTTTGCAAGGGGCAAGGAGTGAACCCACGAAATGGTGAAATGGACATAACATGAAGGTTAACTAGAATTGCTACACGTTAACCCATTGCAACACATTTCATAACATTAAAATTTTCTCATATCAATTATTTGTGTTGGGATGAATGGTGGCAAACATATCCAACAGTTAGCAAAACTGTTGTACTTATGCTGATAGCCTTATTGATAAGTGTAATGATGAAGTCTCATTTATTTTATTATGCCTACTAGTAGTAGGATAGGGTGCATATTTTCTTGAGTCTACATACAACCATTTATAAATTTGTGATACGTTTCTCTTAGTGGCTAGGTTCATCATGTATCTCAAAAGAAAGGAAAACTTGACACTACAATGGGCTATGACACCCCTATGGGAAAATTTCACTAACATATTTTGCATTCTTCACTGAAATATAGATACATGATATCATTAGCTAAAAGCATCATGCTTTGTTGAAATCTTCCAGGACAAGCCCAACTTCATGTTATCTATTATTTCTATTAAGCAATTTCTATTTTCTCTACAATAAAAATGCAAAACCTAATATATTTTTCACACATCATTTTATTTTGTTCAATTGTCTAGAATTGTCCTTGCCAAGTGGCTATGGTTAATTAGTTAATGCTACACATGCATTAACTTGTCATATTGGCTATCTTGACAATGTTTAATCAGCAACATGATTTCATTATTTGCAACCGTTACACATTAAACCAAATCAAAATATTTATTATTGAATGTTTTATTTTTCTTTATAATCAAGACATATGTGCATCCCAATGCCTATATATTG
The DNA here is from genome assembly GCA_028749045.1 of Cupressus sempervirens. Taxonomy (NCBI): domain Eukaryota; kingdom Viridiplantae; phylum Streptophyta; class Pinopsida; order Cupressales; family Cupressaceae; genus Cupressus; species Cupressus sempervirens. Next base: position 703,697,682 of record CM053784.1, read on the forward strand.
TTTTTTTTTTTTTTTTGTGTCCCTTAAATTATCTTTTGGATGCAATCATTTGTCTTTCTCTACCACTTTGATGGCATGACTGAAAATGTGATGTAATTTCCTTTTTCTTACCATGAAAGAAAATATGAGTTTCTTAAATCATTAGATTGGGATAAACATCCTCTTATGCACAATTATAGCATCATGAGAAAATGAAAAAAATATTTTTGGTCATTTATATTACTAGTGTCAGAAATATTTTAAATTCTTGGTTATGATGGTATTAAAAAGTTGACTATGTATGTCAATTGATAGAACAACACCACACACATTGTTGCAACATATCATTGTGTTCCATTCTACTAACTCTTGAAAATAATGGTTTGGTAGATTTTTAACTTGCAGATTCAAATTGGTATGTGATCTCAAGCAATTTATTGAGAGATCTTTGTAGACGTGTTTTAACACAGCAAAGTTGTGTCACCTTTTAGCTTGACTAATCAAAATAATTGAATTTGAGTATTTCTATCTAAAAATCATTTTTTTAAAAACATATGATCTAGATAAATTCGTTATAGCTAAGTTATATATGGTATCACACTTTTCCAATTGGAAATGTCTATTAAATGCATGGTTTATATTAGTTAGTATCCAATTACTAAAGAAATAAAATTATTTTAGAAAAGTGGTGTTTCAATAACTCTTACTATTTTTTATTATAATTTTTTAATAACATGTGAACACCATTTTCTAGAGCTCAGAGTCAAGAATATTCTCATATAGATTTTATAGTGTTTCAATTAGATATAGTACATTGTAATTACAAAATTCTACAAGCATGCATTTTAACACTCGAAAAGATATCAGTTTTGAGAAAGAATAAATATTAAATCATATCTTTAAAATATAAAAATAATATGATGTTCTAGAGGAGAGAGTTCTCTTCTAGAATGTACAATTTTTCTCTTAGTTAGAATAAATTTGTTCCAAAAAATGTGGTGGGAGATGAAAACTATCGATTTTAGGTGAGTCAAAATTTCAATCATTATAAAAGAGAAAATATAGGTCTAAAGTCAATTTTGAATTTTGAATTGTTATAGATATATATGTTATCTATAACATAGTCTGAGATCAAAGGAAAATAAGTTTATTTCCATATAGTTTTGTGGTGGGAACTAGACCCCTAATTTTCAGTGTTTTTCAGCAGCTAAAAAATTATCTATAAAAATTAGGAAAATATATCAATTTTTATTCGAAATAATTATTAAAAATTATAATCCTAAAATCCATCCAATTCTACACATTTCATTGGTTTACTTCATTTTCAAATTCAAAATAATAATACCAATTTTATGTTATTGAAGGTGAATAGTTATACTTTTGTTAGCCTTTTCCTTTACAAAAGGGTGACATAGGTTTGTACTTTTACCCATGAGTTGTGTAAACCATTATATTGGAATGAACATCCTCTTATGCATAGTTGTAGCATCATGAAAAATTGACAAATATTGTTGGTCATATAGATCACTAGAGTTGCCAATATTTAGAATTGTTGTTTATGGTGGTACTGAACAATTGACTATGTATGTCAATTAGTAGCAGAACACCACACATGTTGTTGTAGCATAATATTGTGTTCAATTTCATTGAATATTGAATAAAAATAGGTTGGTACCTTTTAAATTTTCAATTTCAAAGTATGACTACAACTAACTCTAATTTTACTATACAAGCCTTTGTATCAAAAACACACACAAACCGTCAATTGGTGAGTAGACATGCTGAAAAATTGTCACTTCTATATTCATAAAATATGTTTCCTTTCTTCTACTTGTGAAAAAAAATTATAAGCACATGTTCTACATGTTTTCTGTTATAGTGTTCCCTTTATGGTCTTGTAGTGTACACACAACTTGTGTGATTTGGGGAATATAAGAATTCTATGTGGTGTCTTGTGTTGATTATTAGTTCTAGACCCTATCTAAGACTAGTTGTCTACGGAGGCTATTCATTTGCAAGGGGACTTTGGCAGTCATTGGGAACATCAATAAATTAGAGGTCATCATTCTTATCATCAATTCATTCACAATTTTTATTGCTGCATGTTCTTATATTTCATCATTCTTTCATTACTTTCATGGCACATTTTGCATTTTTGAACATGATTATATATGTTATCTTTCATTTGGTTGAGCCTAATAGTTGTTTATAACATAGAACCATACAACGTATCAACTCGAATGGAGTTCTTGAGGTTATACTCCTTGAGCTCCTCCCTTTGCATGTCACAATTTTATCTTCTAGGACAACCATCAGCCTTGGCATATTTGTATACTACTAATGTATTCCCACTTGACAATTTGTATCTTAATGCACATTGGGGCATTCTAAATTTATCACATATGTGATTAATCTAGTTATTGATATCATGGAATTTGCATCTATTCCAAGATGAGTTTGAAACATATACCAAAAGTAAACTTCCAAGTACCCCCCTTTGTAATATTTACATTATAGTTTATCTTTTAGCCAAGCATGTCATTTTTTGCACCTAAATAGCTAGGAATATATTACATCACATCATCTTACTTTTCTCTAACCTACAATAGCTATATAGGATATTACATAGCAATGAAAAAAGAGTGCAAAAAATTAGTTTGAAATGCAAAAGTAGGCACCAACATCTAGAAGTTTTGTGATTTCAATATTTGTAAGAAATGTGTCATGCAATTTTTTTTTTGACTTTCTAATTGACTTGATGATTACAACTTCATTACTTGTGATATTCAATACTAGCTTACATGCTATAACATATAGAATACTAGATTAGGGTTTTAACTCATAGATATTTCTTTATTTGTAAACTATTCCATGTTGTAAAAAATAAGGGAGAGCACCACAAATTGGTTTGAAATGCAAAATCGGCGCCGACATTTGGCTCCTAGAAGCATCATTATTCCAAAATTCAAATACTATATATGAGTTTAACTGAACTAGTTAACAAATAGGAGCTTACTATTATAGCATATAGAACATGTGATATAGACTTGTTTATGCATCTAAAATCTTCCTGACCTTTCTTAAAAACTACATGGTGTAACCTTTTCTTTCCCAAATGTTAATTATTCTTCCTTCCAGAAACCCTACCCCCCTCTATTAATGGATTTCATCTGTGTTTGTTAATCTCTGTTTGATAGAAATTTTTGAGTGGACCCACACCCAATAGATGCACATTGGATGCTCATCCATGTCAATGCATACCTTTTTTATCATTTTCCCCATGTAACATGTCAATTTTATGCATTAGGATAGACGACTCTATCTTATAATATGGATTTTTGGTGTTATAGTGTATATAACATGAGATTAGTATTTTAAAGTTGATGTCTTGTCACAATTTTAATGTTATATGTTATGTCTTGTCACAATTTTTCTTATCATGGGCATTGCAAGATGCAAGAATATGATATATCATATTGTGTCATAGCAACATCTAAAACATTAATCTTACCAAGGGGGATACTTAGTTTTTTTTTTCAAACTCCCAAGTGTTGGGCCATGGTAAGATTTATGTTTTAGTTTACATTTTATCCAAATGTGCTATTTTCTATGTGTAAATAGTTATGGCTCTATTACGTTCTTCACTCTAACATGGAATAGATATATTGGATATATACATAACAATGAAAGCAATAATTTGAAATACGTAGGTGCCAACATCTAGAAGCTTCATGATTTCAAATTTTGTAATATATAAGAATAATGAAGTTAACATGAATTCCTAACTAACTTGATGTTGTGACATAAACTATGAGCTTAAAAAAAGAGATTAGGGTTTTAAATCGAGGAACTCGATCTATTTCTTTCTATAAAACTATTTCACGCTGCCTAAAATGAGAGAACGAGTTCCAAAACCTATTTTGAAATACTAGTGCCAACATGTAGGAAAGGAAATGCATGCTCTAGTCGGCAACACCTTAGTAGACAACACAGTTAAACTTTAACAACTCCCACCATTTCTTCCAAATTGCATCATGTAACCTTTTTTTCCTAACAATAAATTCTTCTTCCTTTTAGTGACCCCTCCCACCTCTATTATCGAATTGTGTTAGTGTTCATTAACCTATGTTTGACTGAAAGTAGAAGTCATCCTCGTTGGACCCCACACTGAATGGATAGACATTGCATGGACACATATGTCGACACATGTCATTTTGCATTTTTCCATATGTAACATGTCACTTTTTGTGTCAAGATAGATGGCTTCCTTCTATAGAAACAAAAAGGGGGGACTAGGAGGATTATTTGTATCAAAATTGAAAATTTTTCTCTTGAAAAATGGATGTGTATTTGTGTCATGCAACAAGCATTTAAAAATCAACACCTACACATTCGAAATAAATGTCACAAAGTCATTACTTATAAAACATATTTAATTGAACAAGAATAAATAAAAATACATGAAGCAATTTTAATTTCTAAAAGTAAAAAAATTATGGAGAGTTGGGGAAGTATAGCTAGATAACACTACATTCCCTTAATCCATGAATCTATACAAGAAAATGAGGATTACAAATTTTATTTTGTTTTTAAGGGGCTTTCTATAGCCAAATCCCTATTTTTCTATTCATATGTTTATGAAGCAAACATTTTTTATAGTATTGAAAAATATGAAAAGATATATGTGTGTGTGTGTATGTCAATAATATAAAGTATCAATAAAAGATCACTGGATTAATGATATTAATTTGGATTTGATTGTTAGATTATTTTAATTATTTATAGTAAAAATCTTTTACATTTGTATGCAATAATGCTAATCATTGTGCAAATTAAAAAATTTTCTCAATATTATCTTTTTGGCTTCATTTACCTTTTAAATTTAAAAAAAAATTCAAGCTAATGAGAAAATTTAATAATAATTCAATATAAACTATTATTATATTACCACTCTAAATAATGGTAGAAATATGATGTCTATTTTTAATCCTTTTAAGTCATTTTTTATAGACTGTTTCGCTATTATTGATAAAAGTTTAGTAACATATTATCTAGAAAATAGCAAGAAGTTTCAATATTTTATACATTTTTTTTCCTATTATCAATAAAATTTTAGTATTATTTAATAGGAATTGATATTTGAAAAAATATCAAAGAGTCTAACTATAATTTTGGTTTATCTACATTCACTTTAATAAAAGTTAAAAATCAAACTACATACATTTTTTGCTCAAGTAGAGTAGAGTCAATTATTTGAAATCTAAATAATTTTCATTTCTTAGAAAAAAAAACAACAAACAATGCCCTATAAAAGAAGGGATTGTAGTTCAACCCTTCTTATTGAATAAAAAATGAAAAAAATGCAACTCATAACATTGATTTGCTTTGAAACGATGGCTTTAAGAGAACGAACATATTAATCAATATAGGTTGGTCCAAAAGTATAAGGGCCTTATGAATTAATGCATTTAAAAAGTTCCATTTATTTATAGTTAAAAATATATAATATTTAATAAAAAAATTAAATTTTGACTACATATTTCATGTTACCAATTTCTTTTTGATTTATTCATTAATAATTTGTGCTCTTAGTTATTGACTAAGGATAAAGATTTTTTTTCAAGGAGAAACCCTGTAAATGGTATGAAGGAGTTTGCTAGCTAAAATATGGTTTTCGCTTAGTTCATAAAAGTCATGTCAAATATAACAATTAGTTTCCCTATATTATCTTGCATGTTTAATTGCACTCATTTTGAGAATTTCAATTCTTTACCAAAAAAATAGAAATCTAGGTTAAGAAGTAGAAGAATATTGGTTAATAATTTTTATTTGAATATTTAAAAGAAGAAAACATAGAAACTACGTCTATTAAAAATAATGTTGTAATGTCATGTAGAGATGGAAAAAATGAAAATGAAATTGGTACACACATTTTTTAGAAAATATAATCACTTTTTGTTCTTTAAAGTGTTAGTCTCATTCATAGTAAGAAGAAACTTAGCCTTTTAAGTTGTTAGATTGAGAAAATTATTCTATAGTACAAGTCATACAATGAAATATTTTTCTGTTCTTTTAATAATTGGTTAATGAATAATTAGGTTTCATCTGTTCCATGTCAAGGACTTGATCATTGATTTGATTTAAACAAATAGTTTTCTAATTACAAGCAATCAACCCTCCACTTGTAGTAATTTGTCATTTGAATTGTATATCACACAAAATTCAATTGATTAACCACAACTAAAGATTGGTGACACACTGAATTCAAAAAATCATGTAAATCCAAATTAAGAGAAAATTAGGCCAAAACAAGGAACTTCCAACTCATTAACCACTACTAAAGATTCTTGATGTACCTAATTCAAGGGAATCCTAAAAAATCAAATGGAAAAATGACTGGGATAAAAAAAAAAACCCTCCAAATCATTAACTACAACCATATCTAAATTAATTATATAGAATACAAACAAATATAATTTAGCTATCAAAAAAATATGTCTGATTTAATTAACTTACTACTACAAATTATTTTATTTTCTTAACATTAAAAAAATAAAAATCAAACAATTACAAAATGGCTTTTTCAATTACAAATAGATACCTGAGGCTTGACATACCTAATCTAAAAAATCTTGAAAATTAAAATAGACAAAATATCAAATCAAAAGAGGGAACTTCTAATATGTTGGCCACAATTAAATATTAGTGACATAATCCAAAAAATTATGCAAATCTAAAGAGGGAGAAGATCTGACCAAATAAAGAAACTTCTAGCTCATTAATTAGAAGTAAAGTTTTGTAACATCCAACCTATGAAAATATTGAAAATCAAAATAGTCAAAAGACCAAAACAAAATTAAGAACCTCTAAATCATTAGCCACAAGTTTATGTCTAGAGATTAGATAGATCAAACACATGAGAAAAAATAAATTTTAAATTTATAACTTATTAGTACCTTTTCTTGATATAAAGAAAAAATATAAAAAATGATTACAAAATGGGTTTGCTAATCATAAAAGTATTCTTGACATACCTAAGCCAAAGTTTTTGAAAAGTCCAAATAGATAAAAGATTAGACGAAAAAAGGAACTTATAACTTATTAATGACAACAAAATATTGGTGACACACTTAATCAAAAAAATCATATTGTAAATCTAAATAAACAAAAGATTAGACCAAAAGAAGAAACTTTGAACTTAATCATAATTGAAGATTTCCAATGTGCACAATTCAAGAAAATTGTGAAAAACGAAATAGATAAAAGATTAAACTAGAAGGGGGAACCTCAAAATCATTAACCAAAACTTTTCCTTGACCAAATATAAAGAATGCATGCCAAAAATACTCTAGTTGTTATAAATTATATTCCAATTAAAGTTACAAATTACTAATCTCTATTATCTCCTTTTCTTAAAATTTATAAAAGGATTATTGACTCAACCATTCATAAAAAAACCCAAAAACCTAAATAGACAAAGATACCAAAAGAGGGCACTTCCAACTTATTAACCATAACTAAAGATTAGTGACACAATACAAGAAAATTATGAAATCTTAATAGACATAAGATCAAATCAAAAGTAGAAAACTCTAAGTTCCAACTCATTAACCATGCCCAAAGATTATTGATGCACGCCTATCTAAATAAATCTTAAAAGTATGAATAAACAAAATACTAAGCCAAAATGAGGAAGTTCCAAATCATTAACCACAACTATGTATAAAATAAATATATAGAATGCATGACAAAAACTTTCTGACTATTAAAAATCATGTATTGATTAAAGTTTTAGCTTACGAATCCTTATTATCTTTTCTTTTTTGACATAAAAGATTAGTACATAAAAATAATTAATTATAAAACATGGCTTCCAATTGTAAAAAGATTTCTAACACACCCAATCCAAAAAGAATTGAAATCTCAAAATAGCCGAAAGATCGCACTAAAAGAAGAAACATCCAATACATTTAACATTAGCTAAAGATTCTTGATGTGCTCAATACAAAAAAATAGATTAAAATTCCAAATAAACAAAAGATTAGACCAAAGATGGAACTTCCAACTCACTAACCACAACTCAGGATTCACGACATACATTCCAATTCAAAAAAAAATCTAAATGAATGAAAAAATGGAAAGAAATGTACGTCATTTTATATTTTACAATATCAACCATTCAATTTTAAGTCTACTTATGATGAAAGTGACAACAATATGAGACTACCCAACACTAGATGCACCTAATTGTTCTAACCAATGCCTAAATATGAAAAATGTTACAAAACTTAACTAACTGATGACTTTCTTACAAGAACACAAACAAACTCATGCTATATCAATTATAGAAGAAGAAAGAACAAGTCATTAACCACAATTAAAGATCTCTAACATACACACTACACAATCAGAACAAATGAAAGATTAAATGTATGCCAAATATGTTAAGAAAATACAATCTGATATTTCCTTGCCTTTGCACAAAGGTTTTGCTTACTTCAATCAAAACCAACTCAACTTTTAAAATTTATGTACCTAAGCACAATATCTTTCAAGTCTATGCAAATACAACCTAAAAACATAGAATCTAGCATACCAAATACAAAGGTTTTACTTACTTGAATCAAAACCAACTCAACTTTTGAAGTTTATGTACCTAGTAAAGCACAATATCTTTCAAGTCTATGCAAACACAACCTAAAAACTTAGAATCTAGCATAGCAAATACAACCTAAAACTTAGAATCTAGCATAGCAAATACAACCTAAAATCTTAGAATCTATTGCATATGTAAGCAAAGACGTATGGCAGCAGAAGCAGGGACAAAAACTTTGTTATCCGGCATGAGATACATGCAAATATTTCATGTACATGCAAATATCTCACGTACATAGAAAGATTTGTTCTTGCATGTCTGAAAGAGATACATGAAAAGATCTCACGTACCACCTTGAGAAGCTGTATTGTCCTAAGTAAACATTACTGAAGATAACAAAGATCTTCACGTCTTTTCTCTTACATTTCGACACGTTCTTCCGTGCTTGTAAATGTTGATGGATCATTGAAAAAAGCTGAGTGTGTCGATTCATGAATTCACTGAAACCTTACATTATCATTTTGTTCTCTGCTTTTTGCATATAAAAACACTAGGTACTTATCTTCTCCAAAGGCCATTTCACCTTTACAGCCTTATCGTTAGCATTAGCTAAGGTACAGAAAAACCCTAGAAGAATATGCTCACGACATCATAAGGTAAATATTCTTTCTTCTCTGTTTGTTACAGAAAAAGCTCGCTCTACGGCCTGTGGCTAAACAGCCACGAAAATGCACTTTCTTTACATTGCTTTTTCTAACTTTTTAAAAAATCAACCAAGTCCTCTCTTTCATATGGAAGTGCATTTTCGTGGCTGTATAGACGTTGCCCGTCTTATGACTGCCATGTCTGTAATTTTTTGAAGCTGGAGAGACAAAACTATATGACAGATCTTTTATGGTGGTCGATGTACAAAAGAGGTACTGTCAAATCTTTGAGTGATTTCTATGGAGTTCTTGTTCTTGATAATCTCTTTTGATTCAACATGAGGGGTGATATTCACTATTTGTAGGGAGTTCTTGTTCTTTATAATAGCTTTTGATTCAACATGAGGGTGATTGCCTATCTTTTTTTTGATTGACAAGAGACTGAAATTAAGATTAATTATTAATTATTATGTGTCATAATTTATTATCATTATATATTAAGCGTAAGTAGACTCAACTCAAGACCTCCATTGTGTTGTAAAATCTTGTCTAATTCTCATCTTACTATTAAATTGATTACTATTCATATTCTATTTTAGAACAACTAAATATGATATTGGTATGAAGTTGCATATAAATTAAAGCTATGGATTTATATTTTTGGAATTTTAAATTCTCTTGATTTAGTATGAGGGGTGATTCTTTATCTTCCTATTATATTGGCTACTATTCATTAGAAAAAATGTGAAGTAAATCAAAAGTCTATTTTAGAGCAAGTGAAAATGATAGTCACATAAATCAAAATCAAAGATATGATGCTTAGTTCTAGAATTTTAATATTTATAGAAAATTATCTTAATAATAAATATATGATATTGGAAAGCATTCAATTGTTATCAATATTTTAATTGTCATTCATTAGATTTTGTTGATTGTTTTCATTGATATAAACCCTCTACCTATTGATGTTGAGACCTATCTTAATGATGTATGTTGTGACATATAATGCTTTTTGATATGTTTATTAAGAGTTAAAAAAAGTTGTTGAAGATAAGATGGTGAAAATTGGAGTCTCTAATACTAAGAGTTGGTGGTAGTTGTTGTTGTCATATGATGTTTTTGTTCATGATTGAGATATGATCTCTCTACTAACATAGCTATTTAGTGTATATCATATGTGTTTTTATTTTGGTATTGGTATGTTAGAGAAGAAAAAATCCCTATGGAGATGCTAAATGGTTGATGGTGTCTGGTGGATAAGTATTTTGTTTTGTGAATTCCCATGTACTTAGTGTTTATTTCTAAAACATCATATTAAATTAGTCGCTTTGAAATGAGTTGTTGTCTTTTTGTAGCAAGATTAGGTGGCAACAAGGATGGTGATTGTGACATGATGATGTCATATCAAGATGACCATTTCAAGCATGGCATGAGATAATAGAAATTGAGATAAATATATTTTCTATTATAAAGGTGTTTTAATTACTTAACAATGTTGACTTGAGTGCATTTGGATACAAATTCTCTAGTAGTTTCCTAGAAGAATGCTCCACATTCCTCTTCTTTTGACGATATGACTTTATACTTTGGAACATATATTGTGTGTTTTATACATATGTTGCAATTCTATCATTTCAAGGCCCTCATATTATCATTGGTGTCTCAGATGTATGAAGCACACTGGTAGTTTGGGTTTCTATCAAGATTAGTAAGATGAATCCTTTATATTTCTTTAAATTGATATTTTTAGTTTTGCATCTTGGAGGGAATGTTCATGATTTATTTTCAATGTCTCAATTCAATTTTTTGGTATCTAGATGTGAGCCACAAGCATGTTTTAGTGACACCTTCAAGACTTTGTTTTTGTCTTTTCTTTCTAGTTATGATGAACTTTGTATTTGAATGGTTGTAATATTTTCATAATTGAGGAAATATGATATATGTTCTTCAAAATGATGCTGGATTTTCAAGGAACATGTCTACATAATATTCAATGTATAGTAGATGAGTTCTTTCTCATGTTATGTTCCTAATTGTAGTGGATGATGTATTAGTTTTTCTTTGGATCTCACCATTTTGTGTAGAGGTCCACATTAAGTAGTTTCATGTTGAATGTGTTTTGGGCCAAATAATTATGTTCCTAAGTCTTGAGGATTTGGGTCAAGCTTGTGTGATATTTATGATTATATTTAATATAATATTATGATGTTCTGGGTCCTTTCTATAGCCTAGAAAATACTAAGTTTACCAAAAAATATGTTTTGGTGAAATTGATTTGATTTGATTACTCACTATCCCTTGTTCTATATGAATTAATTAATATTTGGAATTGATTGAGCTAATATAAGTTAAATATTAGTGTTACTGGTATACATTCTATGTTATCATTAATGTCAACCTATTTTGTGCATTAATATCAACTTATTGTATGGGAAAACATGCCTAATATATGGTGATTATTAGATATCTATAAATGAGTGCTTAGATGTAGTTATAATGTCTAGTGATGATGTCAGTTAGTTTGTATTATCTTAAAAAGGTGATAGTATCCAAATCTTAAATATGTTAGAAAGAGTATTTGAAGTGTATATGGACTACTACATTTGGCTCTAATTTCCAATGTTAATTTTTGACATTAAGGAACATTCTATGAAATTGGTGGGTTTTTTTGAATTTGAACCTAACAAGGGTAGGAGGTAGTGTATGTACACACAATATATATGATAGCATGAGAAGAAATGGGTGTGTGGGATTATCCATGAATAATTTGTGTACAAGGATATGTGGCTGCAAGCTTGCATAGACAAGTTTTGAGATGATCAAATGAGAGGGTGCAATTGAGAGCTTAGATTGATACAATTTCCAAATGATAATATGAAATGATATGGGTGTGTAAGTAGAAAGAAACTATGAAGTTATGAAATGCAAGGGGCTATAGTACTCAATAGAAACACTTGGTATTCAATATATTGCACATGTCATCATATTCGACCACCTTAAATCACAATCAAATGATATATTTTTAAAAAGATTTTAGATACAAGAAGTAGACTCATACCTAGATGTAATGCATATTTTTTTGTAATTTAATTCTAGGAAAATAATTAATTTTGAATTTTTTGCCACAATATTTTTTGGAATAAAAATACTCTTGTGTTTAACCAGCTTAACTCATTCAAAACTATACAAAATTAATTTTTCTTTTTGTTTTCCTCATAGTAGGAAAAAAATAGAATATGACACATCTTTTAGATTTTAAGAAGGTTATACCATTTTAAATTTATAATGTTTTTTCAATTAGTACGTAAATCAACACTTTATAAGTAACTCCATTACAAAACAAGTAATAATTACTTACTAAACTCATAATTTGACAACAATTGATGGAAACAAGATAATTTCTTTAAGAAACCCTTTCTATTTCATTAAATTCAAATTAAAAGTGATTTTTTTGTATCACCACTTTCTGGCCCATCAAGATCTTGCACATACCCATATGTATCACTAGATATGATGTACTTATATGTCAAATCAATTCTCAAATGATTGCAACTTCATGTAATGATATCTTTTAGATATATTACTCCACTAAAGTTTGTATGATGCTTTTATTAGTGCAGATGGAAACATATATTTGTATGAGTGAGTTGTCCATCTCAAATATAAAAGCAATCAATTTCTTTGCAAGGTTGATCTATATAGAATCTCATTCTTTGAATTCATAAGCTCCATACCTTTAAAAATCACTACAACTAAATAATAAACTCCATTATCATTGCAAAAATTATGGTCTAATATATTCATTTCTTTCTATTCCACTAGTTTCCCTAACTAGTTAATTTTAAATGCTCATATGGGAACTTTACTAGCATCTAGCCTTCCTATGTTAAAATGTGAACTTTGGAACAAGTTATAGACATCAATTTGTTAGCATGAATGCTGATGGCATTCCTTTGGGGGAGTATCCTAAGCATTGCCAAAACATGTGTAGATTGATAGCATGATTGATATAGTGCATTCATGATTGTGTTTGTCATTGATGACAACATAATATAGTTTCTATGAATACTGGTAGAGTAGTAGACATAGAATGAGGTCATATGGATGACATATTAAATATTAGGTCAACTGTGGTTAAGGATGTATTCTACACCATGTCCTGATGACTAGGTTAAGCACATGAATTAAGTCAAAGACATACAAAAGATATGATTGATTTATAGAAAGTAGTGCAAAGATAGATTACCTAATAAGTAGTTTGTGATGAATGGATTATATTTCCTAACAAAGATGGAATCGTGATATGTAGAGTTGTATAGCAATGAAGGATAGTCTAATGATGATGTTAGTGAGTGTGCAAGGTTTGGAATCGCACATGTGAGAAGTTGTAAAGACTATGAGTAGAGATTATTGTGTGATTATGAAATAATTAAATATATTAATATGGTCCTATTATAGTTAATTAGGAAAGCCTCAAGTCTGATTCAAGGAATTGTTTTAGGGATGGAGGATGCTCCCCATAATACCATAAACTCATAATAGAAACAAAGAAATAATAACAAATGCAAGAACAAAATATGGACTTCTTATTTGTGCCACAAATGCAGAATTACATAATTCACAAGTACAATATGCTAACCCACATGGGAACCTTCATTATTGTAACCTACAAGACAAGCTGCAAAAAATCACCTAGAGCTATTTTAGACAATATTTGGGCCTTTCTTAAATAGGCAAATTTATGCTGCTTGGGAAGGTTCTAGACATTGAAACTTAATAATTAAGGCTGACAGACCCTAACAATACATATAGAGTTACCCAAATTCATCTTTGACAATAATTTTAGATATTTCAGGTAGCACAACTTTGAAAGGCCATAACTCACAAACTATTGCTCTGATTGGCTATTACAACCACTTTTCAGAAATGCTAGCTTCTGATCTATAGCCTCAAATTGGCACAAGCACCCTTTCGTCAAGTTTTTGGACCTCATCCGGGCACTCTAAGGCCTCCAATGATGAGTCTAAAGATTTTTCTACTATTTTTTCCACCAAAAATCTACAATAACTTCTCTAATACTTAAGCTAGAGCAACACGATTTTTATGGTAGGCTTATAATTCCAAAATGAATCTTCATGTAGAAAATGAGAACATTCCATGATTGTATGATAAACTTACTAAAATAGAAAGTTTCCATAAATAGTAACCACCCTTAATATTAGTCCTTATTAAAATATAAAAGATTGAAAAGAAAATATTTTTGGGTGATGCAAGATTGCTCTTACACCTAGGATGTTCCTGCATTAGACACCTAGGATAATTTGAGAAGTGAGTTCATCACATCTCAGGTGTTTAGAGGAAAACCAAGATGGTTAACCTCCTCCCTTGCTATCCATGATGAATCCTCTACTAACCTCCCTTTCCATTTGACCAGTTATTCCTCATAAGTTTTGTTCCTTGTGCTTTTACCAACACGATTGTCTAGTATCTTCTCAATCTCCTTTGTAGCCAAAATAGCTACTAGAATACTCATTGCACTTCTACAACTTCATCTCCATCACCCCCTTCATAAAACTCTAGCAAATTTGAAATGTTAAATACTGGTGAAATATTAAAATTTGTAGGCAACTCTAGTTCATAAGAATTTCTAGAATCCTGCCTTTTCACTATCTTGCATGGTCCAAACTTCTTCATCTTCAGCTTACTGTATGTACCTAGTGGAAAACACTCCTTTCTCAAATGAACCATGACTTCATCTCCAATCTAAAATTCCTTATACCTCCTTTTCACATCTGCCTTAGCCTTATATTGTGTATTCATCTTTATGATGTGCTTCCTCACCTCCTCATGGATGTTCTTCAAATGTTCAATAAATTCTTCTACTTCAACACTACTTATCTCTCCTTTTTCCAACTACCTCAATTCAGAAGCATTTTTGAGACTACTCCCATATACAATCTAGAATGATGATTTACCAGTACTCCTATTGATAGAATTATTATATAAAAATTCTGCCTATGGTAAAATCATATCCCATCCTTTAAGTTTATCTCCAACCAAACATCTAAACAAGTTTCCCAAACTCCTATTCACCACTTCTACTTATCCATTAGTCTATGGATGATGAGATGGACTAAACTTCAAATTTGTCTTCAATTTCTTCCATAATGTGTGCTAGAAATATCCAACAAATTTGGTATATCAATCTAAAATTATACTCTTTGGTAGACCATGTAGTCTTACCACTTCTCTGAAAACAACTCCACCACATGAACGACACCACTAGTCTTCTTGCAAGGAATAAAATGTGCTATCTTTGAAAACTTGTCAACCACCACAAAAATAGAATCATGCCCTCATTGCATCCTCGGTAATCCAAGAAAAAAATCCATGCTGACATCCTCCCATAGCTTCTTTGGTATAGGTAATGGCTGATGCAATCTTGTATTCTGCTTCATTCCTTTTGCCATCTAACATACTGTAGAACTTTGTACAAAGTTCTTCACATCTTGCTGCAACTATGGCTAGTAATAATTCTCTACAACCAAAGCTATGGTTTTATCTCTACCAAAATTTCTAGCCAATCCTTCGCTATGATTCTCCTTGTTGAGATTCTCTCTCTTTAAACTTCTAGGAATGCACAACTGGCTTCCTTTGAACAACATACCATCTTAGATCATGAAATCCAACCACTTTGTCCTAGCAAGTGTAACAAGTTTGGTACAAGCCTTCTAGGCTTCACCAAAATCAAGATCATCTAGATGCAAAGTACTAAGTTTCTTGAACCCAACCACCTCTATCTACATTTCTATCAGCAAAAGTTGTCTTCTGCTAAGAGCATCTACAACTTTGTTAGACTTCTCACTCTTGTGTTACAAAAAAAATGTATAACTCTACAAAAACTCAACCCACTTAAAATGCCTTTAGTTTAATTTTTCTTGACTATTCAAATATTTCAAAGCTTGATAATCAATATACAAAAAAAAATCCTTAGGAAGAAGATAGTGTCTCCACTTCCTCAATTCTTGAACTGTAGCATAAAATTTCTAATCATAAACAAAATATTATCTTTTTACATAATTCAAATTCTCACTAAAATAAGAAATAGGCCTACCTTCTTGGCTCATAACAACTCTATTGTAGTACCACTAGCATCACAGTCTACTTGAAACATCTTGTTAAAATTAGGAAGTGCTAAAACAAGCTACTCGGTAACTTTCTATTTCAACAAATTAAAACTCTTATTTGCTCCTATAACCTACTTAAATTCTTTCCTATCCACTCTCATTGTTTAAATCAAGGGTTCATGAATACTGCTAAAACCTCTTATGAACTTTCTATAAAACATAGCTATTGCATGAAAAAATATTACGCTCTATTGTACTCCTTGGAGTAGGTCATTCAAGGATAACCTTCACTTTCTTTGGGTCCATTTTCAGACCTTCTACTAAGACTACAAATCCTAGGTACACCAACTCCTTCTTTACAAAACTATACTTCATATTTATCAGCAACTTCTCTTTGCTCAACTTATCAAACACCTTGCAAATATGGATCAAATGCTCCTCCAATGTCTTACTAAAGATCAAAATATCATCTAGGTAAACATGAAAAACTTACCTAGAAATTTCTTCAATACCTCATTCGTGAGCCTCATGAAAATGCTCGGTGCATTGGTTAGCCCAAAAGGTATGACTAACCACTTGTATAGTCCTTCTTTGTTCTTGAAATTAGTCTTCCACTCATCACTTTCTTTGATATGAATTTGATGGTATCCACTCTTCAGATCTATCTTTGTGAAATGCTCAACTCCACTCAAACAGTTCATAATATCATCCATCCTTGGCAATGGGAATCTGTACTTGATTATGATCTTGTTGATAGCAGAAGATTCTATGCACATCCTCCATTCTCCATTCTTCTTTGGTGCTAATATGAATGGTACAACACATGGACTCGGACTCTCCTAAATCAACCCCTCTTGCAACAACTATGAACTTGTCTGTTCAACTCTTCACTATCTATTGGTGTCATTCTATGTGCTTCATTGTTTGAAAAACTAGATCCTAGAGCCAAATCCATCTAGTGACTGATCTTCCTTATTGGGGGAAGTCTATCAAGTACATTATCTAATACAATATCAAAAAATTCTCTCAACATATATGCAACTTTTGTAGGTACCTCCTCTACTTCTTCTTTACTATCTTTAGGAATCATAGAAAAACACATATACTCATGCTTCATACCTTTGAGAAACTCTTTTCCATCAACAAAACATATTCTGGCACCACTAAATACCTTTCATTCTTTATCCTTCAATAGCTTCAACTTATGCTTCACTCCATCCTTGGTTAGAGTGTAGGTATTTTCTCACCCATCGTGTACAACATGCCTATCAAACTACCACAACCTACCCAACAACATATGACATATGTCCATAGGTAATGATATCACATAGTACCTCATCCTGGTAGCTTCCAATCTTGAACTTCACTAAGAACTACTCATTGACCATGACCTTGTGGTCATCTTGAACCCAGCAATATAGTATGGACATGGGTGTTTCTATCTCTTCAGCTTCAACTTTGTAACCATTATTTTTCACACAAGATTTTCAGTACTTCCACCATCAATGATCACATCACAACACTTATCTTCACATCTACACCTTATGCAAAACAAGCTCCTTCTTTGATCAGGTTCATTCTCACCACTTAGCAGGACTCTTCTATTGACTAGGACTTCTCCTCTTTTAGCATCTTTATAATGTGATGATCTGGCATCTTCATCAACATGTGAAACTCTATTCTGACCTTCTATTCTTCGATTTGTCCTTGCTTGGCATTGGGAACATTCAAATGCTCTATGCCCTTCTTCATAGTGAAATCATTTCCCACGGAAGCCTCCTCTTCTAGATCCTTGTCCTCTACCTCTTCCTCTCTGATCTCTATTGTTCTGATCATGGAAATTATTGGAATTTTTTCCCGTCTAGTTTTGATTGCTACTTCTAGCCTCATCCTTGTTTTTTTGGTCATAATTATGGCCTCCTTAAGATCATCTTCCAAATCTTCTACCGTGACCTCTTCCACTACTCTTGTTGTCAAACTTCTTGTTCAGTTTCTCCTAAACTCTTAGGGAAAACTAGTATGCCTCCTCAATATTGTTCATTTGAACTAGACTCAGCTCATCCTAAATGCTTGGCCTTATCCCATTAAGATAACTTGCAGCTTTCTCCTTATCAGCTTCTACATGGCTGGTTCTCATGAGAACTTAGTAGAACTCTTCGGTATACTCTTGAACAAATTTTTCCACTTACTTCATCCCTTGCATCTTCTTCAACAAATTAAGGTCATAATCCATGGGTATGAATTGTTGCTTCAATTTAGCTATCATCCAATCCCATTTGGTGATTTTATCCTTTCCCTTTCTACTCTACTCCAAGTGAGCCTCTTGCCACTAGATCTTTGCATGTCCCTTTAGTTTTTCCTTTGTAAAATTTACCCTACCAAATATAGTACTTGGATTAAGCGTAAGGTTCGTAATTTTTCTTATATCTCCACCACCGGGAGCCCAGGTATCATATATGCCACCAAAATACAAAGCCTTAAACACTAGGAGAAAAGCACCAACACTTAGCAAGATTAGGTGAATACCTAAAATTGTGGTCATTTTGTTCCTATCTTTCCATACATAACCAAAAAATAGAAAAGATTCTTCTAAAGTTTCGGGTCCAATTAGTGCGTGATAAATACCACCGAAGCCTAAAACTGTAGAAGAAATTAAGTGAAGTACCTCGGATACAAAATAGGGAAAAGTGTCCACAATTTCTCCACCAGGACCGACTCCCCATCCTAGAGTAGCTAGATGGGGAAGTAAAATCAATCCTTGTTCATACATAGGTTTTTCTGGTACAAAATGAGCCACCTCAAATAAATTCATTGCCCCAGCCCAGAATACAATTAATCCGGCATGAGCCACATGAGCTCCAAGTAATTTGCCTAACAAATTAATAAGTCGAGCATTACCAGCCCACCAAGCGAAACTAGTGGTTTCTTGGTCACGACCAGCTAAAGTTAGAGTTCCATTAAAGAGTGTTTCCATGAGGTAGAACCTCCTCAGGGAATATAAGATTTTCATGAGGCTGATCCTGAGCCGCCATCCAAGCACGAATACCTTCGTTCAAAAGAATATTTTTTGTATAAAAAGTCTCAAATTCAGGATCTTCTGCTGCACGAATCTCCTAGGAAACAAAATCATAAGCACGTAAGTTTAGAGCTAGGCCAACTACTCCAATGGCACTCATCCATAAACCGGTCACCGGCACAAATAACATGAAGAAATGTAACCAACATTTATTGGAAAAAGCAACCCCAAAAATTTGGGACCAGAAACGGTTAAGATTTTCCAAAAATGTGGGAACCTCAAACTTAGTCTTTTTCCAATCTTAGAGATGGCACTAAAAAGCCTCTCTTCCTCTAGATTTAGAACTACCTTTGCAGCAACATTTTCTTATACTTTATCCTCATATTTGCTTTCATCACTTATGGAAAAATTTATTCCTCTACACATTTGTTCGTCCAATGCTTGCATTTATCTTTGGAGGGCTCTAAAACCCTTAGGTGTAACACCTATAACTCTTTTGCTACACTCACTTCATGGAGGCATTTTTGCACTTCCACTAAAACTTTAGTGCAAACTACCTCACAATCAACAATCTATCTACATGCTTAGCCCAAACCACAGTCCACAGTCGGCAATCTGTCCACACACTCAAGAACTCTAGCTCTAATACCACTTGATGGAGGGTGATTCTGAGCTCATATGAAACACTTACTAAAGATAGAAAGTTCCCATAATTAGTAACCACCCTATCTACTAGTCCTTATTAAAATAGAAAAGATTGAATTTTTTTTTTTGGGTGATGCAAGATTGCTCTTACACCCAAGATGCTCCTACATCAAACTTGGTATAAAGGAAGGATATTTTCCTTGTTTAAAGGTGTGTCAAGTGTGTTGCAAGTGAATTGAAATTAAGGAGTGCGAATAAGTGTAGAGTATTTAGTAAGTATGAGTAAATGATCCAAGGGATTATTGGATGTGAAGTTGGTGATTAGGTATCGAGATCAAAAGAAGTAGAGCATTCTGGTGGACATGACAGAGGAAGAGGAAGTACAAGGATAGTTCATTTCTATTATTTTGCAAGGTATAATAAGGAGATCCTTTAGACAATGGGTTCAATGGTCCTTCCCTACATTCATTTAGGTAGTGGGTCCATCTACCTTCTACATTTCCTAACATGGTTGGAACAACTCAAGCAACATGGTTAGAATCTCCTAACAAGGATTCAAAGTCTACTGACAGGGACTTATATGTACTGAATGTATTTCATAGACTCCTAATAGGGTCCATTCTATAAAAAAGAATATTTATATTAGTAAATCATTTTGTGGGTACCATCCCCACTAGGGTTTTCCCACTAATCAAGGGTTTCCCTAGCTAACATATTTGGTGTTATTGTGTATGAGTATCTTGTTATGGTTGCTAGTTATATTTCTCATATGGTTATGGATTAATAAGGTTGATAATTTTTTTAATAGTTGGATAATTGATTCATCCCCTGCCCGCCACACCCCCCCCCGCAACCTTCTTAGTTATATTGGTGGACTTTATATTCTAAGAATTGGTATTAGAGCATCAAGTTGTTGAAGGAAAATCTTAGCAACTTTGGGAGATCAATGGCGAGTCACTTTAAGAAAGAAATTCCTAAGTTTGATGGAGTTAACTATGACAACTGGAAGGAAAATATGAAGACTCATCTTCTATGCATGGGTCTAGGATATTGGCTTTTGAAAAAGAGTGATAAAGATATTGTGAAAGAAGATAAGCTTGAAGAATGAAACAAAGTAGAAAGAGATTTGTTTATGTGCAATATGAGATCTAGAGAAGCCTTATTGGTAGTGCTTCTTGAAAATAAGTACAATTAGGTAAACTCACTACTAACATCTCATAAGATTTGGAAAGCTTTAGAATATAATTTTGAAGGGGATAAGCACACTAAAAGAATGAGATTACAGAATTGGATATGTTTGTTTCAAGATGCTGAAATGATGGACGATGAATCTGTGAGAATTATATTGGTAGGATGTCTAAGATTTTTCCAAGAATTAAGTCTTGTGAAGGATCCAAAGAAGAAAATTATATTGTGTGGAAGATTTTGAAAACTTTTACAAAACCATTCAAGAAAATAGCATAGATGATTGAGCTTTTGATACCCTACATTAAGAAGTTTACTAGAGAGACTTTTCTTGGAAGATTGGAAGCAACATAGTCAAGTTTAAGATATTCTAGAGAATTGACAAGAGTAGAGACAATTTTTAGTTCCCTATGTGTTCATCCATGTTTATCTAGAAGTGCAAGTACCCATGGAGATTATGCTAGCAGTAGTAGAATGAGATCTGAAGAAGATAGAAAAATTGAAGAAGGTGTAGCCATACTTGTGAGAAGAGAACCAGATGGTAATAATATTTTAAATGTTGGAATTTTAATGGATTT
This sequence comes from Cupressus sempervirens, assembly GCA_028749045.1. Classification (NCBI taxonomy): domain Eukaryota; kingdom Viridiplantae; phylum Streptophyta; class Pinopsida; order Cupressales; family Cupressaceae; genus Cupressus; species Cupressus sempervirens. The sequence continues at coordinate 703,719,452 of CM053784.1, forward strand.
GGTCATTATGAATTGAAGTGTCCTAAAAGAGAGAAAAGGTATAAAATAAATTTCAAACCTCCTAGAAGACCTAGAGATTGATTGTATGCTAATGAAGATGATGAATCTAAGTCACTAGTTCACAGTGAAAGTGATGATAAACTAGGATTTGTGGCTATAAAAGAAGAAAGTTATGAAATTAAAATTAGAAAAGAAAAAGATCTAGTTTCTCAAGTTGAAAAGAAATATGATTGAATCATAGAAAATGGTTGTTCACATCATATGACTGGTGATATGAACATGTTTGTTAAATTCATAAATCATGATGGAGGTATTGTTAGAGTTGGTAACAATGTGACCTGTCACATCACAGGGATAGGAATTATTACTCTTGATGGAAAGACTAACATTGATGATGTTTACTTTGTTGATGGTTTAAAACATAACTTGTTGAGTGTTGGACAACTGGTGGATAAAGATTATCAATTATAGTTTACAGAGAAGACTTGTATTATTCAAGATAAGGATGGTAAGATGATTGAAACATTTACAAGATCCAAGTTAATGTATTTCAATTGAATCCTATTGAGATAATATGTTTGGTTGCAAAGGTGGATAATAGTTGGTTATAGCATAAAAGGTTTTGTCATATAAACTTTGATAACATTGTGAAGTCAAGTCGTACATTTGTAGTTAGAGATTTTCCTAAGATCATGAAGCCTACTAATGTTAATCTTATTAGATTTCCACAATCCATTAGAATATAATTTTTGCTTCTGGATTTGATTGTGTTATTTTTTTTAGCATGAACATTTCGGATCACACTCTGTGATCCATCATCAGGATGAGAGAATGCAAGAATGAAAAAGTGAGCAGATCAAGCTAGTTCAAGGGTTACTAAAGGGAAAAAGAGGAGGGGTGCAGAAGGCGAGGAGGCTTGAGGAGAATAAGAATAAAAAATAAAAAATAAAAATAAAAATGGGGATGGGGGGGGATTAGACCCAAGAAAGAGAAAATAAGTAAAAGAAAAGATTGACACTACCCCTAGGAATTAAAGAACCCAAAAGAATAATTAATCAAGGAAAAAAATAAAAAATAAAAATAAAAAATAACAATAAAAGTAAAAATAAAAAGAATAAGAACACACAAGAAAGAATATGAAATTATATATATATATATCTATGTGTGTGTGTAAAAATACTAATAATAGAGCTCTATAAACAATACGTATATATATATATACCCCCATATATATATATATGTATATAATTGTGTGTATATAAACATAAATATATATATTAGTACTAAGCTATAAAAATACAACATAAAAACAATAAAAGAAAACTAAATGAAGACAACCAAGGGAAAAAAGGCAGGGAAACAAGAAAAAAATAAATAATAAATAATAGATAATAAAAATTAAAAAATTAAAAAATGAAAGAACCGGAGAACACCAGAATAAAAACTAAAATAACACACACACACACAAAATGGAGTAGAGCTAAGCATAAAGAAGTTTTTTAATCAAGAAAATAGCTAACAAAGAAGAAAAAGAAAGAAAGAGTGAGAAAGGAAGAAAAAATTGAGGAACCAAGAAAAGAAAGGACGAGAAGGGTGAGGAAGAGGGGGAGAACAAAAGCTAGGGGAGAGTCATGAAAAAAAAGGAAAGGATACAAAAGAGGCAGAGGAGCATGCAAGACCAAGGACAAAGAGGAGAGAGAGGAAGAAAGGACAGGGATGGGGAAGCTCAAGGACGGTGATGACTCTCCAGAGAACATAATAATGGTTGCCAAGACTAGCTCAAGGACCACCCATCGTCTCGATTGAGATTAAGGGGATAGTGTTTTATTTCGATGACTTCCATTAACTTCCTCTTGAAATAGTTATCTTCCTTGACAAGGATTTGGGTGCTCTCCAGACAGATATGGTGTTTGGTGGCAGATGAGTGCTCTGTTAGAGCAAATTTTTGGACTCTTTCATGTTTGATGTCTGCACTATGCTCCCTAATTCTAGTTTGGAATGAGCGACCCGTTTCTCCTATGTAGGCCACACTATAGGAGCAAACAATCTTGTAGACTCTTGAGTCAAGAAGAGCGTCCTTGGAGTCTTTAAGAGGGGGAACATAGTTGCGAACCCTAGACAGGGGCTTGAAGGCAACCCTAAGGCCCTTTTTAGACAGGATTTTGGCAATCTTTTGGGATATGCCATCAACAAAAGGAATGGCGACACTTAGGGGAGGTGGTGAAAAAAGAGGTTTAGGGTTGGCAGCGGTGAGAAAGAAAGACTTGGCTTGGTTAAGCGCCTTAGAAATTTTCTTATGCAAGTATCCATTAAACTTGAAGACTTGGCAGAGATGGGTCAACTCATGGTTTAAGTTGTCATCATCGCAAATTCTAAGGGCTTTAAGGGCGAGGGTCTTGAGGATGCCAACCTTTTGGCTGGGGTGATGGTGAGAAGAAGAGTGGAGGTATAACTCAGTGTGGGTGGTCTTACGATACACACCTCGGCCGAGGGTTCCATCTGCCTTCTTGATGAGAAGAACATCGAGGAAAGGTAAATGGTTGTTTGACTCAAGTTCCATCGTAAAGGAGATGTTAGTGGATAAGTTGTTGATATGCTTCTGGAACTCCACAAGCTTGTCCTAACCATGTGGCTAGCACACATTTGTGTCATCCACATATCGCTTCCACCATCTGGGTTTAAGAGGAAAAGAGTGGAGGGCCAATTCCTCAAAGTACTCCATATAAAGGTTGGCAATGACCGGAGAGAGGGGAAAACCCATAGCCACCCCGTCTGCTTGTTCATAGAAGACACCTTGGAAGGAAAAGAAAGTGGACCTTAGACATAAATCTACTAAGGAGGCAATTTCTTCACCCATCTTTCCCTTAATGATGTCAATGGAGTCAGGAATAGGCACATTGGTGAAGAGAGAAACCACATCGAAACTCACCAAGATGTCATTTTGCTCCAACCTGACATCTTTGGTGAATTGGACGAAGTGGCTAGAATCTTTGACAAAAGTGTCAGAATTTCCCACCAACGGGGAGATAAGCTTGGCAAGATGAGATGCCAACCAATAGGTTGGTGACCCAATGGTGTCAACAATAGGTCGAAGAAGGATGCCATCTTTATGAATTTTTGGAACCCCATAGATGCGAGGGGTTACTTCTTTAGATGGCAACAATTTTTTCTTAGCGGCCTCATCAAAGGAGGAATTGGTTACAGTTGTCTTGACAAGCTTGAGAATCTTCGAACAAGGGTTACGAGGAAGGGTCCTGTAGCTATTTGAATCAACAAGAAAAAATTTCATTTTGGTGACATAATCATGCCTGTTCATGACAACAGTGGCATTACCTTTATTAGCCTTGGTGATGACAATATCGTTGTTGGCAACTAAATTTTTTAAGGCCCGCAACTCAGCTATGGGGAAGTTGAGTCTGGGTGGCTTGGCACATCTAAGGGTGACCGCACAGTCCTGTCTAACCTCTTCCACCAAATCAGATGATGATGTTGTTAAGGTTGATCCAAGAAGCAAAAAAGGTATGTTCCTTGGTTATTCATTGAAAAGAAAAGCTTATAGATGTTTTAATCATAGAGTTAAAAAAAAATTTGAGTCTTCAAATGTGAAAGTTGATGAAAAGTTTGGAATTAAAGAGAGGATGATGGATTATAATTTTGAAAATGAAGAAGAAAATCCAAGAATTGTTAGAGAGAATGTAGAAGTTTTCTTTGAGACTAACAATGACTTATAGAATGTTGTACAGATTATTGAGCAAAGAGGAGAACATAGATCTAAACCAAGAGAAGAGATAAGAGTTGAGATAACAACTCCCACACCTAAGAAGAATCTGATAAAGAATCACCATGAAGAACAAACAATTGAAAGAAAAGACAAAGGATTGATGACAAGAAATAAAGTAAATGAGGAATTATGTTTGATTAATCAAGTAGAACCTAAAAGTGTAGATGAGTCATGCAAAGATGATCATTGGATTTAAGCAATGAACGAAGAACTTGATTAGATTGTGAAGAATGAGATGTGGGAATTGATTCTTAGACCTAAAGACAAGAATGTTATAGGAACTAGATTTTATTTAGAAATAAGATGAATGAACAAGGTGAAGTTGTGAGGAACAAAGCTAGACAGGTATGCAAAGTTTATTCATAGCAATAAGGAATAGATTATGACGAAACATATGCCCTTATAGCTAGAATGGAAGCAATGAGAATGTTTTTGGCTTATGAAACAAGTAATAAGTTCAAAGTTTTAGATGGATGTTGAATCAACCAATCTAAATGGAGAACTTGAAGAAGAGGTTTACATTGACGAGCCTGAAGGATTTCCTTTGACTAAAGAAAAGGATATGGTATGCATATTGAAGAGAGCACTATATGGCCTAAAGCAAGCACGTAGAACCCAATATGCAAGATTAAATAAGTATTTATTTGTCAAAACTTGGATTTCCTAAAGGCACGACATATGATAACTTATATTTGAAATAAATTGAGAATGGTTTGTTTATTATTGTGATAATTATTGATGGTATAATCTTTGGAAGTAATGATGAAGCAAGAGATAAGTTTACTAAAGAGATGAGGAATGAGTATGAGATGAGTATTATTGGTGAGATGAAGCTTTTCCTAGGTGGTATGTGCAGGATCATGGTCAACCAAACTATGGCCTTAAGTGGCTGTAACAAACCAACAATCAGGGTTATGTCAACATGACACATAATTTTAAAGTGGTTCTGAACTTTATATCAAAAGGTTGTAAGAAAATAATTTGTAGGAAATTGAATTTAGTTTCTAAACTAATAGGCCTTATCTAGAGAAAAAAATAGTTGATTGGTCAAAAGTTTGGATTTTAATGCAACACTAAAAATTTTTTAGGGTGAAAATAAAAAGTAGGTGTATGTCTGACCACCTTAATCAAAATCAAATGATAATATTTTTAAATATAATTATAGATATAAAAAGTAGACTCATGCCTAGATGTGATGCATATTTTTGGGTATTTTTATTCGAAATAAATAATTAAATATGAATTTTCTAATAAAAATTTTTCAAAATAAAAAAACTCTGGTGTCTAACCACCTTAACTAATTGAAAACTTTACAAAATTAATTCTTTTTCCTTATACTAGGCAAAGGATAGAATGTGATGCAAATTTTGGATTTTAAAAATGGTATACTGTTTGAAAGTTATAGTTATTTTTCAATATATATGTCAATCAACACTTTACAATCATCTTCATTAAAAATTAACTAATAAATACTTATCGAACTCAGAATTTGATACCAATTATATTGATGAAATCTTGAGAGTGTTATAAAAAAACCCTTTTCATTTCATTCAATTTTGATGAAAATAACATTATCAAATGACTACTTGAAGTCTAAGTGTCAGTGAAACCCTTCTCAAACACATTTTTGGGGTTGACTAAATAGGTTTGGTAAATACCAAGCCTAATCAGATACCCAAATTCAAATTGGGTATCCAATTAGGGTATCCAATTATAGATTGGATACCCAATATGAAATAAGGTATCTGATTACTCCAAATTTTCCAATTAGGAGGGCAACCACCCATATTGGAAATTTTGGAGGGAAATTTTAGATGAAACTTTTAGAGGGAAACTTTAGAGGGAAATTTTAGAGGGAAATTTATTTTTGAGAATTGTGGGCATTATTATTATTACATATGATTATGATTACGATTATTAACTATTATTATTATATATGAATATCATTATTATTATAACTAAACATAATATAGTAATATATATGATAAATATTATTATTATTAAATATATATAGCAATATTATATGATTATTATTATATATAATAATATATATGGTTATTATTATTATTAAATATATAATCTAGTAATATATATGATTATTTTTGTTATATAATCTAATGATATATTATTATTATATTAAAATATACAATATTATATTATTATTAAATATAATATTGTCATGAAATGCATTGAGAGGGGTCATAGGTTAACCTGTAACCCCTCTCGATGTATTTCATGACAACATATGTCCCTAGGGCCCCCTAGTGATCCCTTTCGATGCATTCCCAATGGGTCCCTAGGGGTCATAGGGCACCTAACAACATATGTTGTCATGAAATGTGTTGAGAGGGGTCATAAATTAACCTATGATCACTCTCGATGCATAAGAACCAACCAAATGGGTGCCCAAGGGTCTAAGGGCCCCTCAGGACATATGTTGTCATGAAATGTAGCAAGAGGCTTCCTATGACCCCTCTTGATGCATTCCAACTAACCAAATGCATCCCTAAGGGCCCTAGGTACCTTACAAACATATGTTGTCATGAAATGAATTGATAGGGGTCAAAGATTAATCTATGATGCCTCTGAATGCATTGGAACCAACCAAATGGGTCCCTACAGGTCCTAGGGCCTTTAGGGACATATGTTGTCATGAAATGCATTAAGAGGGGCCATAGGTTAACCTACGGCCCCTCTCGATGCATTAGAAACAAACAAACGCATCCTTAGGGGTCTTAAAGCCCCAAGGGACATATATTGTAATGAAATGCATTGAGAGGGATCATTGGTTAACCTATGACCCCTCTCAACCCATTATAACAAAAAAAAATGCATCCCTAGGGATGCTAGGGACCCTAAGGACATATGTTATCATGAAATGCATCGATAGGGGTCATAGGTTAACCTATGACCCCTCGAAATGCATTGGAACAAAGAATATGCGTCCCTATGGGCCCTACGACCCCTAGGGACATGCGCTATCATGAAATGCATCGAGAGGGATCATAGGTTAACCTATGACCCATCTCAATGCATTCAAACCAAACAAATGGGTCCTTAGGGGCCCTAGGGGCCCTAGGGACATACGTTGTCATGAAAAGCATCGAAAGTGGTCATAGGTTGACCTATGACCCCTCTTGACACATTAGAACCAACCAAATGTGTCCCTAGGGGTGGGACCCTACGGACATTTATTGTCATGCAATGCATTGAGAGGGGTCATAGGTTAACCTATGACCCCTCTTGATGCATTAGAACCAAACAAATGCATCCCTAGGGGCCCTAGGGCCCCTAGGGACATATGTTGTCATGAGATGTGTCGAGAGTGAACCTATGACCCCTGTCAATGCATAGGAACCAACCAAATGGATCCCTAGGGGCCCTATGGCCCCTAAGGACATTCCTTGTCATGAAATGCATTAAGAGGGGTCATAGGTTAACCTATGACCCCTCTCAATACATTGGAACCAACCAAATGGGTCCCTAGGGGTCCTAGAGCACCTAGGGACATATATCATCATGAGTCCCTAATGGCTCTAGGACCCCAAGGGAACAATTTGGTTGGTTATAGTGCATCAAGAGGGGTCATAAAACCATTCAAAGGCTCTCGACACATTAGAACCAAAAAAATGTGTCTATAGGGGTGTTAAGGACACTAGGGACATATGTTGTCATAAAATATGTTGAGAGGGGTCATAGGTTCACCTATGACCCCTCTCGATGCATTAGAACCAATCAAATATATCCTTAGGGGTCCTAGGGCCCCTAGGGACATATGTTGATATTAAATGCATCGATAGATCTCATAGATTAAGCTATGACCCCTCTTGATGCATTGAAACCAACCAAATGTGTCCTTAGGGGCCCTAGGGCCCCTAGGGACATATGTTGTCATAAAATGTGTCGAGAGAGGTAATCGGTTAACCTATCACCCTTCTCGATGCATTCAAACCAACTAAATGGGTTCTTAGGGGCCCTTGGACCCCTAGGGACATATGTTGTCATGAATTGCATCGAGAGCGGTCATAGGTTAACATAGGACCCCTCTCAATGCATTCAAACCAACCAAACACATCCTTAGGGGCCCTAGGACCCCTTGGGACATTTGTTATTTTGAAATGCTTTGAGAGGGGTCATAGGTTAACCTGTGACCCCTCTCGATGCATTTGAACCAACCAAATGAATCCCTAGGGGTCCTAGGGCACCTAGGGACATATGTTGTCATGAAATGTCCCCTAGAGACATTCATTGTCATAAAATGCATCAAGAGGGGTCATTGGTTAACCTATGACCCCTCTCGACACATTGGAACCAACCAAATGGGTCCTTAGGGGTCCTAGGGCCCCTAGGGAAGGGACATATGTTGTCATGAAATGCATCTAGAGGGGTCATAGATTAACCTATAACCCCTCTCTATGCATTAGTACAAATCAAATGCATCCCTACAACATATGTCCCTAAGGGCCCTAAGACCCCTAGAGACATATTTGGTTGATTCTAATGTGTCAAGAGGGATTTTGGTTAAACTATGACCCCTCTCAATGCATTAGAACCAACCAAATGCAGCCCCAGGGTGGCCCCTAGGGACATATGTTGTCATGAAATGCATCGATAGGGGTCATAGGTTAACCTATTACTAATTGCAACACATTGGAACTAACCATATTCATCCCTAGGGTCCCTATGACCCATAGAGACATAGATTATCATAAAATGCATTTAGAGGGGTCATATATTAACCTATGACCCACCTCAATGCATTTGAACCAAACAAATGGGTCCCCAGGGGCCCTAGGGCATCTAGGAACATATTTTATCATGAAAAGTATTGAGAGGGATCATAGGTTAACCTACAACCCCTCTTGACACATTAGAACCAACCAAATGTGTCCCTAGGGGTTTTAGGGCCCCTAAGGACATTCGTTGTCATGAAATACATTGAGAGGGGTCATAGGTTAACCTATGGCCCCTTCTCAATGCATTAGAACAAACCAAATGCATCCCTAGGGATCCCACGGCCCCTAAGGACATATGTTGTCATGAAATACATTGAGAGTGAACCTATGAACCCTATTGACGCATAGGAACCAACCAAATGGGTCCCTAGGGCTCCTTGGGCCCTTAGGGACATATATTATCATGATTTGTTAGGGGGCCTAGGACCTCTAAGAACTCATTTGGTTGGTTCCAATGTGTCAAGCCCTCTCGATGCATTGGAACCAACCAAATACATCACTAGGGGTCTTAGGGCCCCTAGGGACATATGTTATCATGAAATGCATCAAGAGGGGTCATAGGTTAACCTATGACCCCTCTTGATGGATTAGAACCAACCAAATGCATCCCTAGTGGTCCTAGGGCACCTAGGGACATATGTTGAATGAAATGCATCAGTAGGGGTCATAGGTTAATCTATGACTCCTCTTGATGCATTGGAACCAACAAAATGCATCCCTAGGGGTCGTAAGGCCCCTAGGGACATACGTTGTCATGAAATATATCAAGAGGGGTCATAGGTTAACCTATCACCCCTCTCAATGTATTCAAACCAACCAACTGGGTCCCTAGGGGCCCTAGGGCCACTAGAGACATATGTTGTCATGAATTTCAAGAAGAGGGCTCATAGCTTAACATATGACTCCTCTCAATGCATTTGAACCAACTAAACATGTCCCTAGGGGCCCTAGGACCCCTAGAGACATTCATTTTTATGAAATGGTTCAAGAGGGCTTATAGGTTAACCTATGACCCCTCTCAACACATTAGAACTAACCAACTGTATCCCTAGGCATCCTAGGGCACGTAAGGACATATGTTGTTAGGAAATGCATCAAGAGGGAACCTATGACCACTCTTAATGTATTGGAACCTACCAAATACATCCCTAGTGGCCCTAGGACCCTTAGAGACATTCATTGTTATGAAATGCATCAAGAGGGGTCATATGTTATGCATTGGATCCAACCAAATGTGTCCCTATGGGCCCTAGGGCTTCTAGGGATATATGTTGTCATGAAATGCATCGATAGAGGTCATAACTTAACCTATGACCCCTCTCAACACATTGGAACTAACTAAATAGATCCCTAGGGGTTCTAGGGCCCCAAGGGAGATATTTTATCATGAAATGCATTGAGAGGGGTCATAGGTTAATCCCTAAGGGTCTTAGGGCCCCAAGGGAGATATGTTGTCATAAAATGCATTAAGAGGTCTCATAGGTTAACCTATGACCCCTCTTGATACATTCAAACCAACTAAATGTGTCCCTAGGGGTCATAGGGCCCCTAGGGACATATGTTGTCATGAAATGCATGGCAAGGGATCATAGGTTAACTTGTGACCCTTCGTGATGCATTAGAACCAACCAAATGCATCCCTAGGGGCCCTAGGGCCACTTGGAAGATTTTTTGTTATGAAATGCATCGAGAGGGGTGATAGGATAACCTATGAACCCTCTTGACACATTCAAACCAGCCAAATGTGTCCCTAGGGGCCCTAGGACCCCTAGTGACATATGTTGTCATGAAATGCATTGATAGGGGTCATAGATTAACCTATGACCCCTCTCGATGAATTAGAACCAACCAAATGGGTCCCTAGTTAACTTAGGGCCCTTAGGAATATATGTTGTAATGAAATGCATGAAGATGGGTCATAAGTTAACCTATGACCCCTCTTGATGCACTATAACCAACCAAATGGGTCCCTAGGGGTCCTAGGGCCCCTAGGGACATATGTTGTCATGAAATGCATCAAGAGGGGTCATAGGTTTACCTATGACACCTCTTAACACATTCAAACCAACCAAATGCATCCCTAGGGGCCGTAGGGCCCATAGGGACATATGTTGTCATGAAATGGGTCAATAGGGATCATAGATTAACCTCTGACCCCTCTTGACACATTGAAACCAATCAAATAGGTCCATAGGGGTCCTAGGGCCACTAGGGACATATGTTATTATGAAATATGTCAAGAGGGGTCACAGGTTAACCTATTACCCCTCTAGATGCATTAGAACCAACCAAATGCATCCCTAGGGGTTCTAGGGCCCCTAGGGATATACATTGTCATGAAATGCATCCCTAGGGACTTACTTTATCATGAAATTCATCGAGAGGGGTCATAGGTTAACCTATGACCCCTCTCAACACATTTGAAGAAACCAAATACATCCCTAGGGGTCCTAGGGCTCCTAGGGACATATGTTGTCATGAAATACATCAAGAAGGGTCATAGGTTAACCTATGACCCCTCTCAAAGCATTCAAACCAACCAAATATATCAATAGGTGCTCTCGGGCCCCTAGGGACATATGTTGTCATGAAATGCATTGATAGGGGTCATAGATTAACATATGACCCCTCTTAATGCATTGGAAAGAACCAAATGGGTCTCTAAGGGTCCTAGAGCCCTTAGGGACATATGTTGTCATCAAATGCATCAAGAGGGGTCATAGGTTAACCTATGACCCCTATCAATGCAATAGAGCCAACCAAATGGATCCCTAGGGGTCCTAGAGCCCTTAGGGACATATGTTGTCATGAAATGCATTGAGAGGGGTCATAGGTTAACCTATGACCCCTCTTGATGCATTCAAACTAATGAAATACATATGGAGGGGTCGTACGGTCCCTAGGGACATATGTTTTCATGAAATGCATCGATAGTGGTCATAGATTAACCTATGACCCCTCTTGATGCATTGGAGCCAACCAAATGGGTCCTAGGGGTTCTAGGGCCCCTATAAACATATGTTGTCATGAAATGCATCGAGAGGGGTTAGAGGATAACCTATGATCCCTTTCAATGCATTAGTATCAACCAAATGCATTCTAAATGGTCCTAGGACCCCTAGGAACATATGTTGTCATGAAATGCATTGAGAGGGGTCATAGGTTAACCTATAACCTCTCTCGATGCATTTGAACCAACCAAATTTTTCTCTAGGGGTCCTAGGGCCCCTAGGGACATGTGTTGTAATGAAATGCATCAAGAAGGGGCATAGGTTAACCTATGACCCCTCTTGACGCATTCAAACCAAAAAAGTGCATCCCTAGGGGCCCTAGGGACATATGTTTTCATGAAATGCATCGATAGGGGTCATAGATTAACCTATGACCCATCTCAAGACATTAGAACCAACCAAATGCATCCCTAGGGCCCCTAGGGCCCTTAGGGACATTTGTTGTCATTAAATGCATCGAGAGGGGTCATAGATTAATCTATGAGCCCTCTCAATGCATTCAAACCAACCAAATGTATATGTTGTCATGAAATGCATCAAGAGGGCTCATAGGTTAACCTATGACCCCTCTTGATGCATTGGAACCTGCCAAATGGGTCCCTAGGGGTCCTGGGGCCCCTAGGGAGATATATTGTCATGAAATGCATCGAGAGGGATCGTAGATTAACCTAGGACCTCTCTCGATGCATTAGAACTAACCAAATGCATCCCTAGGGGTCATAGGGTCCCTATGGACATATGTTGTCATGAAATGCATCGAGAGGGGTCATAAGTTAGCCTATGAACTCTCTTAACACATTTAGACCAACCAAATATGTCCCTAGGGGCCCTTAGGGGCATATGTTGTCATAAAATGCATCAATAGGAGTCATAGATTAACCTATGACCCCTCTCAACATATTAGAACCAACCAAATGGATCCCTAGGGATCCTAGGGCCCCTAGGGACATATTTTGTCATGAAATGGGTTGAGAGGGGTCATAGGTTAAGACACATTAGAACCAACCAAATGGGTCCCTAGGGGTCCTAGGGCCCCTAGGGACATATTTTGTCATGAAATGGGTTGACCTCTCAACCCATTTCATGACAAAATATGTCCCTAGGGGCCCTAGGACCCCTAGGGACCCATTTGGTTCATTCTAATGTGTCGAGAGGGGTCATAGGTTAACTTATGATCCTTGTCGGTGCATTAGAACCAACTAAATGGATCATAGTTCATAATAATAATAATAATAATAATAATAATAATATATGTTGTCTATACTATATTTAATAATTATAGTAAAAGTAATAATGATTATTATATTATATTTATAGGTCATAATAATAATAATAACATATATTACGTTATTATATTTAATAATAATAGTAAAAATCATATTAATATAATATAATAATCATATATATATTAATCATACATAAGTTAATAAAATTTGTTTATATTGCTCATCGTTCCCTCCAAAATTTGGGAATCAATATCAGATATCTAATCTGATATCAGATATTCGATTTAATATTGGGTATCTGATCTTAGATCGAATACCTGATTAAACTAGCATAATTTTTCCAACATATTCCCTATCACTGTAGACCTAATAATATCGCCTTTTGTGGGCCATTTTCATGGGTTTTAGGAAAATTAACTTTTTGGGGCCGAAACAATTGAAAAAGGTTCGATAATATATAATTAGGTGTCTAATATTGTCATCTAAATAGGGAGCAATAGTCGTCGAAAGGCTAAATGCAAAAGGAAGGTATCGAATGAAGATATTGTGGCATATAGGGAAGGGGACAAGGTAAATCACTGAAGGAAAAGGCAAGGTATGCTAAATGTGAGTCAAGTTTATGATGTATTGGTTGAACGTGAAATCATAGAGTCAGATAATGAATATGTGTATTTGGAAAATGAAAATGTATCAATTTATAATGATAATGCCAGGATTGAAAATTTAGAGAATGAAAATTTGGAGAATGAAATGATACTAGGTCATAATGTAAATTGTATGATTGACCATGCTAAACATGACAATGCATAGGAACCTTACGTATCTCATAATTATAATTGACATGAAGGTTTTAGAACACCAAAATGGATAATTGAAATTGATGAAATTATTATTACCAATTTGGAAAGGAAAAATAAAATAGAATCATTCGATTATGGGCTTCAAGACTATATACGATGTTTTTCGGCAACAAGACAGCGTTGGAGTAATGTCAACTTTTTATGGACTTATTAAAGATGCAAAAGATGAGACCTATGCTTTCCAAATTGAAGATTCATGTCAATAAAAAATTGGAAAGAAATTCCATTATTGTGAAGAATCTTTTCAATGTTCTCAATAGGATTAGGAAATATAGTAGGGAGAAGGATAAGAGAGCTACTCAAAGGGTTATTACAACCTCTTTGGTAAGTCATCATTTGAGAAAGGGTAGATATATGAGAAAAACTTGTATTGACTTGAACCTAAGTCATACTACTTTGAGAAGAGCACTTAGTAGATGAGAGAGAATTGATGATCCTCTTCAAAATGAAACATGGGCTTTTGGTTGGAGAGTTCCATGTTTTGATAAGAACCTATCTGATGATGTGAAGTAAGAAATTACAAAATTTTGGCACTCTAGCTCAAGAGTATCACCCAATGCTAAAGACATGTTAAATTTTAGAATTGGCATTAGAGACCACATGCCACATTGAACATTCCTAAAAATTATTTGGAGGTAAGTCAAACTATGTTGTTCAAATAATTTAGAGAGAGTCATCGAAGTCTTCATATATCACAAATGGCTATTGAATCTTTGAAGCCATTTTATTATGTGCCATTTAAAATTTGAAATACATGTTGTTGCAAATATCATGTCGAGTTTTTTATGCACCATGAACTATTACACTCCATCTGTTCTACTTTGCACAGTAAAGAAATGTTGGAGAATTGGGGTGCTAGTGGTCTTCCAAAATCATCAAGAGACTTGCTAGATCAATTTTTATGTCATAGAGTTGATGGTTGTTCCTTTTATAGAAATGCTTGCTTAAATGAGAAGTGTTTAGAATGTGGTGTCTTATCCAAATTTGACACATGTTTCAATGAGGGGTGAAAACAAGATCTTGGGAAGCCAATAGTAAAAAAAAAGTAATATGAAATAGTATTGAAGAGTGGGGGTGAGTGCTCTAGATGTGAATTGGTTGCAAAAGAAATCAGTGTGGCTATTTTTACTTCAGATTTCAAGACAAATCTTTTCTACAAGTATGCAAGACATAATCATAGGTCTTAGTGGTTGGATTAACAATTTAGAATGTGTAAGGAGACTTTTCCCATTGACACTATTATATCAAATGTTGACTTTGTTGAGAACTACACATTGCAGCCTCAAAATGAGACACAATCTCAGTATGACAACTTCATTTAGATTTTTGTTTTCATCCACATAACATATAGATATTCCCCTATTAGTGTGGAAGATAATCGAAAGATTATTAGAGAATATCATTTTTATATGAGTGATGATAGATTTCACTCTAATGAGTTTGTGCAACATTGTTTCAAGAATTATTTTGATTTCTTACAGGAGCATGAAATTGCTATGGATAGACATATCATTTGGTTAGATAACTATACAGTTCAATTCAAGAATGGTCACATATTTTATTAGTTGTGTAGGATGCATGTAGAGAGGGAGATGCCTCATATTTGGAGTTTTTTTGAGTCCAGCCATGGGAAAGGTGAACATGACAGAGCAGGGGCATGTGTGAAGAGAGCCCTAGTTAAGGAGCAATTGAAGATTTCAAAAGCTAAGCTTTTTGATGCTCGTAGCATTGTTGATTGGTGTAGTTAAACATTATCATAGGGGGAACTCTTGATTCAGTAGTACACAAGTTCTTTTGGTTGGATGAGGAAGGGTCCATAGGTGATAGATCAGATTGTGCTATATTAAGAGACTTATAAAAAATGCATTCATTCCGGAGCTCTGGTTCTGGTACATGGACCATTTGGACACGATAGCTAGCTTGCTTTTGTCCTAGTTGTTTTCACTATGATTGGGATCACTGTGAGTTGAGTGAGTGGGTGGACACTTGGGCTCCACATTATCTTACTCCATTTTCTATCATACCCTCTATCAGAAATGATGACATGGAAAATTCACTTGAGCATAACCATCTATTAGATCTTCTTCATCCAAGACATGTCCTTGCATTGGTTACACCACAAGGGAATGATGAGAAATCAGATTATTGGTTAGCACATTTTGTAAGAGGTAAACAAAAGCTTGCACAACTAATCACAGATGATGATGGATTCACATATTCTACTAGTTTAGTGGTTGTCACTAGAACATGGCTGCATATGTACATGCTTATAAGGAATGGAATTCTCGCAATTGAAGACTATCAGAAGCACAAAATAATTCTCATATATTTGCATCTTATTATAGAAACAAATGTAAATTTGTTGAAGCATCAGGGAAGACCAAAAGTAAAAATAAATTTTTACTATTACTAATGCTGGTCATGAAGCCCTATTGGAGACCCTAAAACAGAGAGAGGAACCTACTGGAACACTCGACTAGATATATCTACTTCTTATGTTATTTTGTTCATAATGATTCAATGAACTGATGATAATCTTGTTTAATACAATAAGTTACTAATATTTTTTATGATATTGGAATGTAGGTACATCATGAAGAGTAGCCATGCATAAAGATTAAAAACTAAATAAGGAGCAGAATAAAGAAAAATCTATTTTATTTTTGACACTATGATTTTTGACAATACTTTTACTGACACTATGATTTTTGACACTACTATTTTTGACACTAATTTTTGGTAGTTGTGTATTGATGTAATAATGATGAAACACTTGATATACTATAAATGTAAACTTGTTGATTTTAATGTAAGAAACTAAGATGATTTTAGTTAATGCAATTTATGTGGAGGGACCTAAAAAATGATGATTTTAATACATACTAACACCAAACTTGCACTATTCCCAATGCAAAAAACTTGAGAGAGGTATAATATTTTTTCTTTTAATACTAACCCTAGTGACACCCTTGTTCTAGCCATAGAGAGCATCCATCGTCTATGATGATCACGTACCAAAGAGTCTCCAAAGTGCTCTAAGTGTGTGTCGAGGTCGATCTTCTGAGGGTCATAACTTGAAGCTCATGGGGGATTTTGATGAAATGTTGAATTCTATAGGATAGTCATGTCAAGGCTGAAAATAACCTATCTCATGTTTGAGATATCACATTCCATTTGGATTCAACATAGCAATCTTGCTTTATGCCAAAAATTGCATTGTGCCTCACTTCATAGGTGCACCACAACATAACTTTGAAATTGCTGATCTTGGCATCAAATTGTTAGCACCATTAGATCTTTATGGGTAGGTGAACCCTAGTGACACCCTTTTTTTGGCTACAAAGATCCTCCATCGTCTACGACCACCCCATACCGAAGAGTCTCCAAGGTGCTCTAAGTGCATATCGATGTCGATCTTCTGAGGGTTGTAACTTGGAGCTTGTGAGGGCTATCGATGAAATGTTGAATGCTATAGCATGGTCCTACCAAGGCCTAAAATAACCTATCTCATTTTCAAGAGATCACATTCTATTTGGATTCAACACAATGATCTCACTCGATGTCAAAACTCTTAGTGTGCTTGAGATCATAGGTGCACCACAACTTAACTTTGAAACCACTAATCTTGGCATTGAATAATCAGTACCATTAGCACTAGATGGGTGGGTGAACCTTGGTGACACCCTTGTTCTAGCCATGGAGAGCCTCCATCCTCTGTGGCCACCTTGTACCAAAGAGTATCCAAGGTGCTCTAAGTGTGTATCGAGGTTAATCTTTCGAGGGTCATAACTCAGAGCTCATGAGGGCTATTGATGAAATTTCAAATGTTATAGGATAGTCATTTTGAGGCATAAAATAACCTATCTCATTTTTGAGATATCACATTCCTTTTGGATTCGGCACAATGATCTTGCTTAATGTCAAAACTCACAATGTGCCTCAGTTCATAGGTGCACCATAGTGTAACTTTGAAATTGCTGATCTTGGCATCAAATTGTTAGTTCCATTAGCTCCAAATGGGTGGGTGAAGCCTAGAAACACCCTTGTTTTAGCCACGAAGAGCCTCCATTGTCTACGGCCACCCTGTACCGAAGAGCCTCTAAGGTGCTCTAAGTGCGTATCAAGGTCTATCTTCCCAAGGTCGTAACTCAGAGCTTGTGAGGGCTATCGATGAAAAATAAAATGATAAAAGATGTTCATGTCAAGGCCTAAAATAACCTATCTCATTTTTAAGAGATCACATTCCATTTGGATTTGGTACAACGATCTCGCTTGATGCCAAAACTCGCAATGTATATCTCAGTTCATAGGTGCACCACAACTTAACTTTGAAACTGCTCATCTTGGCATCGAATCATTAGTGCCATTAGCTCCAAATAGGTGGGTGAACCCTAGTGACACCCTTTTTCTAGCCATAGAGAGCCTCCATCATCTGCAGCCACCCCATACTGAAGAGTCTCCAAGGTGCTAAGTGCATATCGAGGTCAATCTTCTGAGGGTCATATCTCAAATCTCATGAGGGCTATCGATGAAATATTGAATGCTATAGGATGGTCATGTTGAGACCTAAAATAACCTATCTCATTTTTGAGAGATCACGTTCTATTTGGATTCGGCACAATGATCTCACTCGATGCCAAAACTTGCAGTGTGCCTTAGTTCATAGGTGCACCACAACATAACATTTAAACCATTGATCTTGGCATAAAACCAAATCATTAGTCCCATTAGCTTCAAATGGGTAGGTGAACCCTAGTGACACCCTTGTTCTAGCCACAGAGAGCATCCATAATCCCTAGCTAGCCCATACCAAAGAGTCTCCAAGGTGCTCTTATTGTGTATCGAGGTCAATCTTTCGAGGGTCGTAACTTGGAGCTCATGAGGGCTATCCATGAAATGTAAAATCCTATAGGATGGTCATGCCAAGGCCTAAAATAATTAATCTCATTTTTAAGAGATCACATTTCATTTGGATTCAACACAATGATCTTGCTCAATGCCAAAACTCACAGTGTGCATCAATTCATAGGTGCACCATAGCTTAACTTTGAAACTGCTAATCTTAGCATCAAATTATCATTACCATTAGCTCTAGATGGGTGGGTAAACCCTAGTGACATCCTTTTTCCAGCCATAGAGATCCTCCATCATCTGCGGCCACCCTATACTAAAGAGTCTCCAAGGTGCTCTAAGTGTGTATCGAGGTCAATCTTCTGAGGGTCATAACTTAGAGCTCATGAGGGCTATCAATGAAATGTTGAATGCTATAGCATGTTCATGCCAAGGTCTAAAATAACCTATCTCACTTTTGAGATATCACATTCTATTTGGATTTGGCATTATGATCTTGCTTGATGCGAAAACTCACAGTGTGCGTTAGTTCATAGGTGCACCATAGCTTAAATTTGAAATTGTTAATCTTGGCATCAAATCATCAATGCCATTAGCTCTATATGTATAAGTGAACACTAGTTACACCCTTTTACTGATTGTGGAGAGCCTCCATCATCCACAACCACCCCGTACCGAAGAGTCTCCAAGGTGCTCTAAGTACATATCGAGGTCAATCCTCCAAGGGTCATAAGTCAGAGCTCATGAGGGTTATTTCTGAAATGTTGAATGCTATAAGACAGTCATGCTGAGGCATAAAATAATCTACCTCATTTTTGAGAGATCACATTCCCTTTGGATTTGGCACAATAATCTCACTCGATGCCAAAACTCACAGTGTGCCTCAGTTCATACGTGCACCATAGAATAATTTTGAAATTGATGATCTTGGCATCAAATCATCAGTGTTGTTAGCTCTAGATGGGTGGGTGAACCCTAGTGATACCCTTGTTCTAGTTGTGAAGAGCCTTCATCATCCACAACCACCTTGTATTGAAGAGTCTCCAAGGTGCTATAAGTGTGTATCAAGGTCAATCTTCCAAGGGTCATAAATCAGAGCTCGTGAGGGCTATCAATAACCCCTTACCAAGTTTTTTGAACTTTTCTAACTTGTCTAATTAAGAATTTAAATTTATAGCAAAAATAGCTCAAAATTGCAAAAGTTGCAAAATTTTAATTTTGCAACTTTTGCAACTTTTTCTTGCAAAGTGAAAATGAGTGGAAAGAGTTACTTAGGGGTTTGAGCATGACCATACAAGGTTGGAAACACCTATATAAGGTGTGAAATGATAGAATGCATTAATGAAGCTAGTTTACATAAAAGTTTTATTATATGCAAAATATGGCCCAGAAGGCTAATCATGGGAATGTAAGGGATTATAGGGTTTGTAGTACTATATATTTTGGAAAATATCTTATTAGGGCCTTTAGATGTTGATTATATCAATAATGGGCAAACAATGTAATGACAATTTAAATTACACTTAAAATTTGACAACAAGTTGTCAGCATTTGACTAAAAGGGACTAGAAGTCAGTTAGTGGAGAAAGTTGGTTAGTTTAAAACTCTTAGAGAGTATCTTTAAGATATATTTTTCAAATAAAAATAAGATGTATGGTGTATGATTAATAAGAAGTAATAAAAAAAAAATTCTCAAAGGAAGATTATTTTGTCACAGAATTTTTAGTGCTTTTGTGGGGGCCATATCTCAATTTTCCACTGTTGGATTGGCCTGATTTTTAGATATGTTATGGAGGGCCTAGTGATCTAATTTCTCAATGGTGGGATTGAGGAAATGAATTATGGTTCAAAAGTTATAAATTATTGTGTTTGGGTCTATACAAAGGACAACAAGAAGGTATGTTTTGGATGATTTGGTTCCTAAGTTTTGTTAAGTGGATCAGTATGGGTAATCTGATCAATGTGAGAAATGTATAGATGTTATTCATATGGATATGGTATTGGGGAGTGAAGTTAAAATGGGTTGATTCAATAAAGTCTCTTAAGTTGGGATATTTTGAGATTATGTTGAAATTGAAATGTTGTAGTATGAGGATAGTAACAAAGTGAAGGGCTAGTTATCAAAGATTATGAGTCTAGTAATGAGTTCATGGTTGGGAATAAAATCCATGGTTGAGGACTAGAGTCCTTAATTGTTTTGAGATTATATTTGAAGCCAAGATTTAGTTTCAAGTTGAAGGTGGAGTTTAAAATCAGATTTGGGGTTATGTGAACCTTGTGTAGGAAGTTAAAAAGTGTGTTGATGTTATTGTCTAAAATGTCATTGATCTTTGTTGAAACCTTTGAGTTCATCCCAATTCCATGATAGACTACCATCCTTTTGTGAATCCCCTTACTTAAATTACTATTTATTAAAGGTGTATTGAAGGGCTCTACATCATTCTACCAAGCTAAGGAATAAATCCAATCTAAAACTAAAAGCACAAGAAAAACAATGGTTTTTTGTATGTTACTCATTTCTATGGTTTCTCTCTTAAATAAGGTTTCCCTATTTTGCTTACTCTAAATCACATGATAGAAAGTGAACTCTCATATATTAACTATAGAATTTTTGATAGAAAAAAGATATAACTCATGATAGCATTTCAAATTAAACATTGCATCCAAATTTGATAATAAAGGTTTTTAAAATGTTATTCACAAATTATTGCATTTGAATCAAATATAACAAACATTATCAAAATTAATGATATTCCATAAACATGAACAATATAGATGATCCACAATAAATTGAAAAATGCTAAATACTAAATTAATATGTATATCATTGTGCACATAAATGACAAATATATATATCAAAATAAATGCATTCATAGAAAAATTATATAAATATATATCAAAATACATAGATCCATATACAAAATGTGGTTGATCATGCCCTCAAAATGTGTATAATATCAATGTTTCTATAAACAATGTGGCATAAGCCATCTCAAAATGTCTCATGATGCATCCTATGACAACTATACTATCCTAGGCTACTAGTGGATGATCAAAATGCAACCTCTTCATTGCACTAGGTGGATCAGATGCCTCCTACATAAATAAATAAAGGAAAACCTAAAGTTAGACTACTAAATTTATATGATTCTTTGTATTCTCAATGTATAATGATCTTTTTTTTAATGAATATTTATACTATTAAACTTTCATCATAAATACCTCTCTCATTGACCTCCTGCATTGGTTAGGAGTCCTCTCATATGTCCTTGTCAATGCTTGTACCTTGTTGATTGTGGCCTGTGTATGTTCAAATATGTTTTTCAGATGAATCTACAACTTAAACTATAACATTATAATTCATAGAATGCTAAATTTATAACATATAATCAAGAATTCAAACTACAACTTACTTGTGTCAGCTCCTCCTTAGGATAAGTGGTTGCATCATCAAAGATACAAAACTTTTCTATCCAACCTCGTGTGCACTAGGAGTTTCCTATGAGATACAAAATACTAGTTGTTAATATCATGGAAATCAGTTTTAAATTTATTTATGAAAATAAGAAAAATAAAAAATAAATGATACTTATATATACAATGGGGCTCTTAGTGTGAATGGAAATGCTGGAGCGTCTATGACACAAAATTTGCATGGGCTCATTGCTAGTAGCCATGCCCTATAAAATAAAGAATGTAACTAAATTTCATTACCACAAACATCTTACAAGAATGAATTGATATTTTATTAAATAGAAAGCACCTAATTACCTTTCCCTTGTCAATGGGTCTTGGTTCATCCCCTGTACTTTGACCCCTAGGGACAGGTGATACCTACAAGAAAAAAGAAATATTAGACCATATATGCTACAATATCAAATAGAAAAAATAATGAGAACATAATATAATGTACCATAGATGTATCAAGGCCAAATGAAATAGCCAAGAGCATGGCATCATCAACCTATCTTAGCTCCTCCTTGGTTATCAACTAAACATGAATGAACATCACTTACATGTATAAGTCAGTATGGCTTAAAAATTAAAACTACTCTATTATAAATATTAACTTTAAATTGCATATGTCATAACAAAAAAATGTATACATGTACTAACACAGAAGGATTCTATGCCTTTTCATGCCCCTCCTCTCTTGCATCAGGGTATGTAGCCTTGACACATGCATCTAGTGTATCCTCATCAACTACAAATTGATACTCAAAAAGATCACCTATGGGACCCAGACAAATATTCTTGCATGTTATGCAAGTATGGGGCACACAAAGATGTGATGAGCTCACCGATGATGAACTTGCACAAGCATCATCAACATGGGGAGGTAGCATTGACCTAGCCTAGGATATCAATAGGTGACTAAATCTATGGATGGCTCTAATAGTCTAAGATCTAGCCTCTACAATGATATTAGGATGTTCACTTGAGGAGGGGGGGAGACATCAGTAGGGGGGACAAAAGTGCTAGCTTTCTTCCACTGGAAAGAGGATCTATTTTGAGGAGCTCCTCCTCCTACACCCATGTTGGGCTTCATGCTCCAATAGTTGACCTTGAGGCCCAACACAAATTCTACATACAATTTTCTAAGGAAATAAAATGGCACCTCTAAATTGCTATGTGGAGGGATGTCAAAAATCATCCACCAACGATTGAAAAGTTCACATGTATGGCATCATTTATGTGCTATTTAATAGATAGTTTAAGCTTTTTGTGGTTGACTTGTAAACTAGTTTTTGGGTTCACAAAAAGGGCAAACAAATAATCTTTACTTATATCGAGGGCTGCAACCTCATCATAGTCCAACTCATCATCAAACATCTCATGCATTTCATCACACCAATGAAGAGCGGCATTTTTTTCATTGGCAAGTGTTTCAATGTTATCCTCTATGGTGTTTAGTATGGATAACATATGAGCCAATGTAGGTATAGTATTATATGGTGTTCACAAGGCCCTCAATTTAATGAGATTTCCAAATATCAAATCCTCAATTTGAGGATGGTTTTGAGGGGGTAGGGGATCATTTGGTGGAAAATTTTGAAGGGGCACTAGATCATTTGATGGGGGGCTATGAGGAACAATATTTCTTGCCTCAATATCATCATTTCGATCAGCCATACCTATTCATTTGCAAAACATAATTTTCAACAATTTCTATCAAGAAAAACCTAAATTTTAAAAAAATCAATTAAAACTAAAAAATTTATAATAAAATTGATTGAAAAAATTTAAAAAAAAAAAAATCACTAACCTATATCATGTATCCATTCGCAGATCAGATATCAGAGCTCAAAACACAAAACATAGTGTAAACAAATAGCCCTCAAGTTTTGATTTTATTTATTTTTAAATCATAGTATAGGTATCGTGTATCCAATTTCATATTAGATATTCAGTAATATCAAGTATCTAATATGAAATTGAATACCCGATAAGGCTTGGGCCTACATTTTAGCTTTGGTATCAAGATGGGTGGAAAAAAGTCAAAGTGGATTTTGAAATGCTTTTAGACATTTTCAAACTCCATTTTTTGTCACATTGCCACTTTTTGGTACACCATGATCTTATACATATCCTAGGTTTAGAGATTGTACAAAACATTGATGGTATTTTCATTTCTCAAGCTAAGTATTTGAAAGATTTGTTGAAAATATTTGGCTTGGAAAGTTGTAAGCCTATTGGTACACCAATGATAACTAGTCACAAGTTATCTAACAAAGATGAAACATCTACAATTGAGTACAAGAAGTATAGATCAATGATTAGAGGTTTATAATATCTTACTCACACCATACTAGATATAGTAAAGGTAGTTGGGATTGTTGCTATATTTCAAGCTAATCCTAAGGAGTATCATTATGTAACATATTTAGATATTTGAAAGGTACACTTGATTATGGTTTATGGTGTGATAGATCAAGTGATTTCACTCTATGTTCTTATATTGATGTGGATTAGGTAGGGAGTTTGGATGATAGAAGAAGAACTAGTGGTGGAGCATTTTTCCTTGGAGGAAGATTGGTTTCTTGGATGAACAAGAAACAAGATTGTATTTCATAGAGTATAACTAAAGTAGAGTGTGTAGTAACAAAAAATAATTGTAATCAAATCATGTGGATGAAGCAGATGCTGAAGGATATTGGGATAGAATTTTTAGATCCTATTATCATACATTGTGATAACATAAGTATAGTGAGTAGGTCTAAGAATCTTGTATCACATTGTAAGACTAAAATATATCTATTAAGTATCATGTTTTGAGAGAGAAGGTTACAGAGAAATAATTTAGATTGGAGTATGTTAGCACTAAAGATCAAATTGAAAATATCTTTATGAAGCCTTTGCCTAAAGATACATTTTCTTACTTGAGAGCTATGCTTGGGGTTATGCCCCTGCCTACTTCTGAGTAGATGATGTAGAGATTACATCAGTCCAATGGTATAGAAAACTATTGTTTGACTAGATTGAATGTTGATGCTTCCTATATGGGGGAGTATTTGAGATGAGTTGAGTCATCAAGGACTCTTGGTATCTAGTTTTGAATAGTGTCTTTGGACACTCAAGCTGATTGACAACTTGGAGAAAATGATTGACATAATGAAACCTTTTTTATTGATGTTAATGAGGGAGAGAAGCATGCATGAAATACATCTCCTTAGTACTACACGGGGGAGAGATTGCATAGAGAAACATCATGTATAGTGGAGAAGATCCTCTAATGGAGGAAAAATTATGTATGGGGGAGAGACTAAAATCTCCTATGTATAAGTGAAAAGTGTTATTAATATCAATAGGAATAACATTGAATGGGGGAGAATCTAAGAGTTGTTTAGTGTGTGAAAAACTAATGTGAATAGAAAGAGTTGTACAATAGAGTAGTGTTCTAGAGGATCTCAAATTTCATTGATGAAGAGGATTTGAAAAGATGAGAGCATCAAAGCAATCAGATTTCCACAACAATAGATGAGAGCAACAACAATAGTTGTAGAAGAGTGTTGTTTTGGTATTCTTGGAACTTAGATGTTTTTCATCTATGTTTCCATCAATGCCAAAGAGGGAGATTGCTAGCATGAATGTTGATGGTATTCCTTTAGGGGAGTATCCAAAGCATTGCTAGAATTTGTGGATATTGATAGAATAATTGATATAGTGCATTCATGACTATTTTTTTCATTGATGATAACATAGTATGGTTTCTATGAGGACTGGTAGAGTAGTAGATAGAGAAGAAGGTCATACAAACAACATATTGAATATTAGGTCAAGAAAAGTTAAGAACATACTCTACATTGTGTCCTAATGATGAGATTAAGTGTGGATGAAGTCAAAGACATACAAAAGATATGATTGGTTTATAGAAAGAAGTATAGAGACAAGCTACCTAATAAATAGTTTTTGATGAATGGATTATATCTCCTAACAAAGATGGAATCATGATATGAAAAGTTGTATAGTAACAAAGGATAGTTTGATGATGACATCACTATTTATCTCATTTTGGTTTTGACAAGAGAGTGAAAAAAAACTTTGTCATTACTCAACAGAGAACAATGCAAGTAGAGTGCATAGTACATGCTGAGTGAATAGAGCAAGCAGAGTGATTAGTATGAGTTGAGTGAATAGAAGTTTCCAAGCATAATTCCCTAGACAATACATGCCAATTAGTATCAAAATTAGTGTTGAGAACTAGTAGGTGTTGAGAACACAATGCATACCAAGTCATTCAGGTGTTGAGCAGTCAAAGTGTGCCAAGTGATTCAAGTGTCAAGAAAATAGAGTGTGCCTAGCTATTCAGAAGACATGTATCAATATATAGAGAACAATGAAGGCTGAACATTAGAGTCTATGGATACTGAATGAATAGTTTATGTTATAGACATTTGTAATGAAACAAAATTCTATGTAAATTATTTCTAGCTGAAATGAACATGAATTTTTGATTAGAAGGAATAAGGGGGAAGTCATATTACACATCCCTATGCAATGCATGCAACTAATCAGATTGAGGGAAGCATTAGGTAGTAATATGGATCAACCACAACTATTGATTCTAACCTAATTTTGTCTCCATGATGTTTATAAAAGAAGGAAACCCTAAGGGTAACCTAATGTTGTGAAGAAGGATACTAAGAAGAGTATCTAGTGTAAAGGAAGCATGGAGAATATGGCTAAAGTAGAGTTTTACAATAAAGAATCAATTTGAGAGGAATAGAGACAAGCAGTGAAAGGTTAGAGAAGATATATCTGATCAAAAAGATCAAGAGACAACTAATAAAGAGGAGATCTAACATCAAGTAGTTAGGTGCTAACCAAAGGATCAGGTGTTGGATCACTCTAATAGGTGATAGAGAGTAAATCTCTTAATAGAATAGTCTTAACAAGCTTTTGTAAATCTCTTAACTAAGTGCTTACTTTAATGTGAGTTTAAATCCTCTAGCAAGGTGAGACCTAATAGTATTTTGTAAGCCTTTAATATAGTAGACCTCTCATAGGGTAGATCATAATTTATGATCAAAACATTGTAGCCATAATAGGCCACACTTAGCAACTGTAGTAGTGAAGATTTGTGGGTGTCATTTCCATCCCAATTTTACCTTCTCCTTGGAGGGTTTCTAGGTAACCAAAATATCATGTATTATGTGTTAACTTATTTCATGTTTTAGATGTGATGAATGGTTAAATATTTCAGTTTGTACATGTTAAGCTATGAGATTGATGTATGGTGAAATATTTTAGAGGTAAAAGTTTGAAGTGTTGATTCACCACCCCCACCTCTCAAAACTCACTTTCCCATTGTTAATTCCAACAATTGATATCAGAGATCTATTCTCTAGAAAGGAGAGTTTGACAAATTTAGAGTTAAGATCTTGAAGATGGAAGTCTACAAATTGGGAAAGACTATTAAGAACTAGACTATTGAAATACAACTTTCCCTACATCAACTCAAGGAAGCAAGAGATGAATTTCAATATTCATTGAAAAGAAGAAAGGAATTGACCATTCAACATAATGATACTTAATATCAAGAAGAAAACACTACTAAATTATTTGAGGTTAGAAACTCAAATGAACTTGATACAACTATTATAGATCTGATGGAAAAGAATAGTGTCCTAAGTGAAGAAGTTAGGAAATGGAACAATAAACATAATTAGCACTATTATGTGGGACCACTGAACTAAAAAATAAAATTGAAGAATAAAAAGTTATGATTGAAGAAGACATAATACTAATAGCTAATAGACTTGAGGAGAAGTCATCAGATGTGCAAAAGTTATCAAGCATTCAATTAGATTTGATGAATCAGTTGATGATTACAAATGAAGAACTAAATAGGAAAGACATTGAGATTAAAACTTTGGAAACAAAAAATACCCTATTGTAAAATAAATTGAAGACTAAGAAAGAAAATCTTAACAAGCCTAGTGAAGCCATAATGTATTTTGAAAAATTGATGGAAGCACCAAGGTTAAACAATGACACTATTGGTTTGGGCTATTCTAGTACTGAGAAAGGAGAATCATCTAGGAGTGGTTAACAAAGGAACTATAAAGGAAAGAACATCAAGACCACTTGTCATCACTATGGAAAATTGGGTCACACAAAAAATATCTGTAGGAGCAACACTGGAAATCAAAACCCTAAGTAGAAATTCAAGGGACATTACCATAAATGCAAGAGGCAAGGACATCAAGCAAATGAATGTAGGATCAAGACCATCAACACTCAAAGATTTGAAGGATATTGTTACAATTGTCAAAAGTATGGACATAAGGGATATGAATGCAGATCTAAACCCAATTGAACATAAAACAAGAAAACCAAAGTACATCATCATGGGAATACTTATGAATGGGATTACAACACAAGGTACAATTTTCACTATTGAGCGAGTATGGTCATGTTGTTTAAAATTGCATTAGGACACATTTTAGAGGCAATTACAATAGATGATAGAGTGAGGTTGTATGCTTTAGTTGTCTTAAGACTAGTCATGTGAGTAGAAATTGTTCAACTTGGTCACTTGTACCAAGCAATGAATTCATAAAAGGTAAAGAAAAGGTAGATTGTGAAAGGACAAAGATGAAGATGAACAAGACATGGAAAAAGAAAGAATATTGCAACACATCAAGTAAAGATGAGGTCACTTCATCCAATGGATCAAGTGATCACATCACCCCCAACCAGGAAATCAAAGGTATGTGTGGAATTGACATCTGAAATGATATATTTTGCATTAGTTCCATGTATTTAAGCAATATAAAGGATATATCAGCATGTATTAAGATGCGATTAAGTGATTAGAACAAAGGTAAAATCTATAATTTTATTATTTTCTTTGTTTCTCTCAAGCATTGAAAGTTTTATAGTTACAGTTGAGTAAGGAAGACATGGTAGTGATAGCCGAGCTCACTGTGATAACCGAGCATACTGGAAAACCTTATAGTGACCGAATGAATAGATGTATATGCAATAAACATTAAATGTAAGGCTTTTAAGGCTATATAATTGATTTTCTAGGTCATTTGCACTTACTAGAGTTTGAAGAGCATGAATCTGATTTGCAAAAGGAGATTCAAGAATTTGCAAACTAGATTCTATTGTAACTCATCATCATTCAATAGATTTGAGAGCTATTTAACTTGTGTCGAGTTACACCGTTTCATGTTTTGTAAACTTTAGAGAGTCAAGATGGAAGTGAGTTCTTCAACAACACTTAGGAAAGAGGGGAATGAAGTTTTTAATGTTTAGTTAATTAGAAATGATGTGAGACAACCTCCATTCTATTTCATTCTTCAGATCACATATAAAAGAGATCTATCTAGTGTGCTATCTATGATACCACCAAAGGTTTTACTAATCCAGGATGTATGATGTTATACCTACAAGGTTGGTGAGATTGGAGATTTGGAGATAAGAGGAACTTATCAAAAGTTATGCGAGAATGGTGTCTTGAGGGAAAAGAATGAAATTGTAGAAAGTAAAGGGTTAATTCATGCCCTAGATTTCCCACAAATGTTCAAGACTAAATAGATTAAGATTGTATTGAGCTAGATTCATGACAATTAGATTTGGTTAGAAGGTGGACCAATCAAAATATCGAAGAGGATAGCTCACAAAGTGACAGTGTATCCAACCCTAGATTGGCCAAAGATATTGAGAAGCAATGCAAAAGAGGTTATTGAAAAGAGCATTGGAGTCATGTAGAACAAATGTGGAATCTTTATTGACACCATGAAAGACCCTACTATAGTGTTTGTATAAGAGTGACTACACATAGATTCTATTAGTTGAGCTGACTAAATAGTGTGTTGTGCATTGTAGTTGACCTAGGTTATAAGATTGTGAAGAGAGATCACAACTATGACTTAGATGAGCTTCAACTTCAGCAACTATCCAAAAATTTGGAAGCTTTCAGGAAAGCTAAGAGTGCTTCATGTAAGCTTTGATCACTTATAATTTGCATATTCTTTTATGTGCAAAATACTTTTCCTACATTTGGACATAGAAGATCTATTACTCAACAAATAAGAGAGCTCATTGAGCAATTAGGTGATAATTTTGAGTCTGTAATGACTAGCTACTTTGAATATTTTAAGAATTCCATGAAGCAAAGTTCAATAATTCTAGTGTTAGTAATTGAACAATATTATAATGATGTTTATTTTATAGGTGATGCTTACTACACATATGTATAGGCTATAGTTCCAAGGATAAGATGGTTAAGACCCTTATCACATGAAATCAATGTTGATGAAACTCAACAACTATTATTACACTATTGGTAGAAGAAGTTGATAAAGATGCTATGCAATTTGGAAATTATGATGAAGCCAAGTCAAGGATCACCATAGACTTGAAGACTACCATAACTATAAGGAAGAAAAAAAAGATGGTGAAGAAGCTTAAAGAAAACTTTGGTGAAGGAGGGGTAAGAAGAAGAAGATGATGAAGAAGAAGAAGTTCAAGCACCATTAGAACTAACTTAAGGGTTAGGTGAAGATAGAGATGATGATGAAGAGGGTTCCAAGTAGAAAATTGAGGAAATTGACAAGAAGAGGAAAGTACCACAAAAGGTAGTACAAAAACAAAAGAAATTAGTTAAGAAAAATATAAAGAGGCCAAATGCACCATTGACAAGGTCTAGCACAAGGGTTGCCACTGCAAAAACCAAAGAGACAAAGGGTAAAGGCAAAAGAGAAAGTGCCCTAGCAAAGCCAAGTTAGCCTGATAAGAAGCCAAGGAGAAAATACAAACCACAAGGTGATCTAGATGATGAGAAGACTGAATCAGATGACTTAAGTCAATTCAAAGTGGTAAGCCACAATATCTCATCTGACATTGATAATTTATGTGAAAATGTAAAAAATAATGCAGATTTATGTGTTTTATCACATATTGATTTTGATAAGCTAGGGAGTGAGGATAAGAATAATTATTTGGGAAAGCCTCAAGGATGATTCAAGGAATTATTTTGAAGATATGGTATAAAGGAAAGATGTTTTCCTTGTTTTTAGTGTGTTTTGAGCATTAAATAAAGTGAGAAATATGAAAAGGAGCAAATTGTTTACATAATGCGAGTAAGTGATCCAAGGGATTATTGGATGTGAGTTTTGCTACAAGATGAGGAGTAGAAATTTAGTTGACATGATAGAGAAAGAGGAAGGAGTAGTACTATTCATTTCTACTACTCTGCAAAGAATAATACAAAGATCATTTGGAAAGTGGGTTCATTGATCTTGCCCTTGAAGTTGTTTGGGCAATGGGTCCAACTATCTTCCACAACTCTTAATAGGGTTGGCACAACTCCTAACAAGGTTAGAATCTTCGAACAGGGATTAAAAGTCTCCTAATAGGGACCTATATGTATTGAATATATTTATAGACTCCTGATAGGGTATGTCCTCTAAAAATGAACTTTTATATTAGTATATCATCTTGTGGGTACCATCCCCATCAGGGTTTTCTCTTTGATCAACGGTTTCCCTAGTTAACATATCTGGTGTTATTGTGCTATGAGTATCTTGTTGTGGTTTCTAATTATATTTCTCATATGGTTAAAGTTTAATAAGGTTGATAATTGTGATATTAGTTGGATAAGTGATTCATGCCCCCTCTCAATTATATTGGTAGACTATGTATTCTAACACTATAATGGTAGCAACAGGAGCCATGGCATTTGAGAACTATGTATCAAAGAGAGAAACAATCAATACAACACTATACATAATGAATAGAGTGTAGATCAGAAATGATACAAACAAAAATACCTATGAATTATGCTTTGGACATGTTCCCTAAGTGAAGTATTTCAGAATTTTTGGAAGGAAGTGTTACATAAACAAATATGATGATATTGGTGAGTTTCATGCAAGAAGTGATGAAGGTATGTTCTTTGGTTATTGATTGAAAATAGAAGCTTATATATATTTTAATGAGAGAAGTAAGACTATTGTTGAGTGCATAAATGTGAAAGTGGGTGAAAAGTTTGGAGGCAACGAAAGAATCTTGGATTATAATTTTGATGTAGAAGAAGCTAATCTTAAGCCTATAATAGAAAAAAATGAAACTTTCTTTGAGACTAATAATGATTCGTAGAAGGATGTTCAACTTGTTGAAAAAAGAGAAGAACCAAGATCTAAACCTAGAGAAGAAGTAAGAGTTGAGTCAGTAACACCTACACCTAATATGAATTTGACAAAGAATCACCCTACTAATTAGATTATTGGAAGCAAAGAAAAAGGAGTTCTGATAAGAAACAAAGTACACGAGCAATTGTGTTTGATTTCTAAAGTTGAACAAAAAAATAAAAATGAGGCATGCACTAATGATCATTGGATTCAAGAAATGAAGAAAGAACTAGATAAGATTGTGAAGAATGAGACATAGGAATTAGTTCCTAGACCTAAAGATATGAATGTTATGGGAACTAAATGAGTTTTCAGAAATAAGATAAATGAACAAAGTGAGGTTGTGAGAAACAAACCAAGATTGTTATGTAAAGGGACTTAACAACAAGAAGGTATAGACTATAAAGAAACATTTGCACCTATTGCTAGAATTGAAGCAATACGAATGTTCTTGATTTTTGAAGTAAATGAGAAGTTCAAAGTCTATCAAATGGATGTGAAGTCAAAATTTTTAAATGGAGAAGTTGAAGAAGAAGTTTACATTGAGCAACATAAAGTATTTCCTTTAATAGAAGAAAAGGATGTGATAGAGGTATGGATTGTATGGACTAAAAAAAGTACATAAAACCTTGTAAATATTTGACAAAGTTGGGATTCACAAAAGGTACTATATATAGAAACTTGTCTTTGAAAGAAATTGAGAATGAATTGTTAATCATTATGATATTTTTGGATGACATAATCTTTGGAGGTAATGATAAAGAAAGTGACAAATTTTTTGATGAAATGAAGAATGGATTTGAGATGAGTATGATTGGAAAAATTAAATATTTTTTAGGTCTACATATTTTGTAGAAAAGTGATAGTATTTTATTATCATAGGTTAAGTATTTTAAAAAATTATTGAAGAGATTTGGCATGGAAATTTGTAATCCTATTGGTACACCTATGATAACCAATCACAAGTTATCAAGCAAAGATGAACTACCTATAGTTGAGAAGAAGAAGTAGAAATCCAAGATTAGAGGTTTGCAATATCTTACTCATGCTAGACCAAATATAGAAAATGAAATTGATGTAGTAGAAAGATTTCAAGTAGACCCTAAGGAATCATACTATGCAACAATAAAGAGAATATTCCGATATTTGAAGGGTGCACCTAATTTTTGTTGGAATTCTTTAGAATAACTAAGAGGGGGGGTGAATTAGTTATCCAAGGGCCAAATGTATAAATACAACTTTTCACAGCTTAGTGAATCCATACAACATTCTCATCCATGCATGCATCCATAAGATTATGCAATCATTAAAAACTTGTAGGTTACTATCAAATCAACTTGTAGAAATGTAAAGCATGAAACATAATAGATTCATCAACACACATGAAACAATGATTTGCATGGAAACCCAATTTGGGAAAAACCACTAGTAACATGCTACTCTTTTCACTCTTCTAAAGTGATGCCCTATAAAAGGCCAACCCTGTTAAAGGTTACAATGCACACTGTTAAGTGTGACCCTGTTAAAGAATTTCAATCGCCCTATTAGGAGTGCACCTTGTTAGAGGACTTTAGACCATTCACTTGGAATGTCAACTGGTTAAAAGATTTACAAATTACTATTAGGTCAACCTTAATCCAAAAGATTTACACTCAATTGATACAATTTTTAGAGAGTAATAGTAGAGCTTGATTTGATGCAACTTACAACTTCATTTGTAGATTATAGATCTCTTTTCAGTCCTCCATTCTAGCTTTGATAGCTTGTTCACCCTTCAAGCATATATATCTCCTTAAGCCTTCTTGCTTAACATGCCATTGCAAACTCTTCTCTTAGGTCACTTGATAAAGTAAAACCCTTTGACTCCTTGTCTCCCTTAGGTTCTTGCACATAACAACCTTGCTTCATGACTAGCGATTCCTATAAATAGGAAATTAAGATCTTTTTTCGCTCATTCTCCATCATCAAATTTAGGATTTCAAATGGATTAGGCAGTATACAATGCATCTACCCCATATTCCATATCTCTTCTAGAAACTTCTCCTAGAATCCACTTTGAATTTGCCTCAAAATAGATTACCTTGAATTTTGTGCCACTAGCTCATCAACCTTATCTTTCTCCTAGTTTACAATTTTCAAGAAAACAAACTTGTTGGCTTGGATTCAACGAATCTTTGATATTTGAAATAATGTAGCAGCTTGGCATTATCAACATTTTGCTGCTCGAGACACACACTATGTTACTTAGCATCCTTGAAACAAAGTTTACTGATGCCCAACATCAACTAAACTTTACTTGACATCAACTATCTTGCTTGGCATCCACTAGAATTTGCTTTTACTCGGCTCCAACTAATTCTTTGCTTGGCTTGCACTGACTTTTCTCAACACCTAATATCCACTCAATCAAGCTTGATAGAAATTTTTTTTAAACTTGTTCTTCTAAACTTTCTTAGTTTAGCCAACATTTGTAACCTTAAGTAGATTATCAATACATTGTGTTATCACTATCTTAACTGATTCTTGTGCTTCATTACATAATCATAACTCAACCTTTCCTCTAGGTGTTATTGTTACATCTTTTGATAAAAAACTCTTCATCAATCAACTAACTGATAGTACTTGAATCTTATAAGCTAGAAAATAGCAGGTTTGACATCAGTGACAAAAAAATGATTAAACTATATAGTCTTGTTCAACAATCTCTCTCAACAATGATCTCAACAATCTCCTTCTTTTATTAGCTTCTTCAATCCATTCTAAACAATTTTGGCTTGTGGTATGATAGATCAAATGACTATACTCTATGCATATATACTAGTGTGGATTGGGTAGGCAATATAGATGACATAAAGAGTATAAGTGATGAAGCATTTTTCCTTGGAGGAAGATTGGTTTCTTGGATGAGAAAGAAACAAGACTATGTCTCACTAAGTACAATAGAAGCATAATATGTAGCAACAACAAACAATTATAATTAGATCATGTGGATGAAAAAAATATAGTAGGATATTGAGATAGAGTTTCCAGAACCTATTAGCATACATTCTGATAACATGAGTAACATGAGTATGTATAAGAATCATGTATTAAATTCTAAGACTAAGAATATATCTATTAAGTATCATGTTTTGAGATAAAATGTTGTAGAGAAAGAAATTAGATTAGAATATGTGAATATAAAAGAGCAAATTGCAAACATTTTTACAAAGCCTTTGCCAAATGATGTATTTGAATATTTGCAAGGTATTATTGGGGTTATGCCCCTACCTACTTTTGATTAGATAAGATTTCACCAATCTAGTCATATAGAGCACTATTATTTATCTATAATCAATGTTGATGCTTCTTATATGGGTGAGTATCTATGATGAGAAGAGTCATCAAGGACTCTTAGTAGCTGGTATAAAAAAGTGTCTTTGGAAACTTGATTTGGTTGAATAATTTGAGAAGATAATAGACATAATGAATCCTTTTTCATTAATTTCTATGTGGAAGATTATCACATGAAAAATATTTTCTGATAGTATATAAGGAGATGTATGCATGTGGACAAATTGTTCATGGATAGATTGATTCCAATGGGGAGAAACATTGAGGTATATCAATGGGGAGAAGTATGAACAATTAATGCCATCCATGTAAGAATGAGAAATTCCATATGAAGAGTTGTTCCTATGAGTTTCAAATTTGACTAATGCAGAGGATTTGAAAACAAAAAAAATAAAATTATTTTGTAATTTTAGAACTTAGATATTTTTCATCTATGTTGCCATCAATGCCAAAGGGGGAGATTTTTAGCATAAAGGCTAATGGTATTCCTTTAGGAAGTATCCTAAGCATTTCTAGAGTAGTTGAGGAGATTGACATGTTATATTCATAACTATGTTTGTTAGTGATGTCAACATAATATTGTTTCTATAAAGACTAGAAGACTAGAAGATAGAGAACAAAAATATGGACTCTATATTTTTGATGAGATCAAGCACAATTAAGGATATATTCTACATTATGTCCTAATGAAGTGGACATGTGCATGTATAGATACTCAAAGATATGCAAAAGGTATTAAAGAATTATAGAGGATAGCATGTAGACCTAAAACCTAAGAAGTGGTTTTGGATGTTTGGGTTGTATCTCTTAACATAGATAGAATCATGACAAGTGTAGTTAGATAGTGATGGTAGAAAAATGGATGATGATGTCAATGATTGTGTGAGGTGAGAGTTTGCATGTGTGATAAGCTATATTTACTATGAGTCGACATTGTTTTGTAATTGAAAAAAGATGTAAGAAATTGTAATAGCTTTTTGAGGTACTATTATAATTAATTGGAAAAGTCTTAAGGCTGACTCAGTAAATTATTTTGAGAATGTGGTATAAAGGAACATTATTTTACTTCTAATGAATCATTTTTAATGTGTAAGGGATGTTAGGAATAAGGTGTCTCAACCTTGGATAATTCCTATTCTTATTAATTATTTTCTAAATGTTTTTTTTTTGCAAACAATGTGACTAAGTGTGAGTGTACATGTCTAGTTGGCATGTTGATGTGTCACTCCACTTGTATGTGTCATTGTTTTGAATTGTGTGTAAGGACATCATGGCTAAAATGGTTATGATAGATTTCTATGATATGTAAGAGCTATCTCTGGAAGATTTGATGATGGGTGAAGATGTGAAGATATGTGGCAATTGATCATTGATTACTATACACTTGAGTCTCCAACTCACATGTGGGGTTCAACAATTTTTTTTTTGGGTTCCTATTTTTATAGAGAATGATAAAACCTTAATACAATTGTTCTTTGGAAGTTTTCCTAAAAATAGAAAGTGCATGATATAAGCATTTTTAGGGTTGTAGAGAGGTGAGAGAGAAAGTATATTGTTGGTAAGGTAATTGGCTACTAGATTGGTCTTCTATGTCCTAAAAGTACTTGCATTGCAAGTGTGTTCTAACCTTTTGTGTTGAAGATGATACATTGTGCAGGTTTTGGACGGGTGGGGTTGTTTTACTAAAAAGTTTTTCCCCACCGACATATCTTTGAGTTTATGTATTTTCTTTCTCTATTTATTTTTTGTATTCATGGTTGACTATAATATTATTCTTTACATAATATCGAATCAGAAATTGTAAAGATTTAATAGGAATTTGCACAATACTTTCCTTAAGAGATTAGTGTAGGAAGTTATTTTCGCACCTAAGTTTCCTTACAAGAGAAAGAGAACTTGTATTGATATAAAAAGTTGGTAAATGCATGTAGTGATGCGAGTTTGAAGATCTAGTATTGAGATCTAAAGATTTTTTAGTCAGGTTAAGATGACATAGAAGGAGTTGAAGTTATTTCATTCTATTATTCTATAGGGAATAATAAAGAGATCATTTGGATAGTGACTTTGATGGTCTTGCCCCTAAAGTTATTTGGATAGTGGGTCCATCTGCCTTTTACAAATCCAAACATGGTTGGCATGAATCCTAATAGGGTCAAAATCTCCTAAAAGGGATATAGAAAATGCATTCCATATAGTAGAAAGATTTCAAGTATACCATAAGGAATCACACTATACAACAATAAAGAGAATATTTAGATATTTGAAGGGTACACCTTATTTTGGCTCATGGTATGATAGATCAAATGACTTTACTCTATGTGCATATACTTAAATTGGATTGAGAAGGTAGTATAGATGACATAAAGAGTACAAGTGGTGGAGCATTTTCCCTTGTAGGAAGATTGGTTTCTTGGCTAAGAAAGAAACAATACTATATCTCACAAAGTATAGTAGAAGTAGATTATGTAGCAGCAACAAACAATTGTAATGAGATCATATGGATGAAATAGATGCTGAAGGATATTGAACTAGAGTTTTAAAAATGTGTTATCATACATTGTGATAATGGGAGTATAATTAGTATGTCTAAGAATCTTGTATTACACTCTAAGACTAAGCATATATCTATTAAGTATCATTTTATGGGAGAAAAATTTGTAGATAAAGAAATTAGATTAGAATATGTGAATACAAAAAAGTAGATTGAATACATTTTTAAAAAACCTTTTTCTAAGGATACATTTAAATATTTGTGACTTGTTCTTAGGGTTTTCCCCCTGCCTACTTCTGAGTATATGATGAAGAGAGTGCATTAGTCTAGTAGTAAATAACACTATTATTTATCTGGATTGAATGTTGATGCTTCCTATATGGAGGATTATTTGTGATGAGAAGAGTCATTGAGGACTTTTGGTATCTTCTATAAAATAGTGTCTTTGGACACTTGATCTAGTTTAAGACTTTGAGAATATGATTAACATAATGAATCATTTTTTATTGGTGTCAATAGGGGAGATTATCACATGAAACACATCTTCTGATAGAATGTGGGAGATGAATGAATGGGGAAGAATTGTTCTTGTATAGATTGATGTTAATGGGGATAAACATTGAGGTATACTAATGGAGGGGAAGTGTGAATAACTAATGTCATCCATGTAAGAATGAGAAAACATATATGGAGAGTTTCTCTTGTGAGTTTTAAATTTGATTGATGAAGAGGATTTTAAAAGAAGAGAGCAACAACTATAATAGAGTTGGATTTAGTATTTTTGGAACTCAAATTTTTTTCATCTATGTTTCCATTAATGCCAAAGGGGGAGATTGTTATCATGATTACTAATGGTATTCCTTTGGGGATTTTCCTAATCATTGATAGAGAAATTGAGGAGATTGACATGTTGTATACATGATTGTGTTTGTCATTGATGTCAATATAGTATTATTTCTGTAAAGACTAGTAGAGTAGAAGATAGAGAAAAAAATCAT
This sequence comes from Cupressus sempervirens, assembly GCA_028749045.1. Classification (NCBI taxonomy): domain Eukaryota; kingdom Viridiplantae; phylum Streptophyta; class Pinopsida; order Cupressales; family Cupressaceae; genus Cupressus; species Cupressus sempervirens. Next base: position 703,758,385 of record CM053784.1, read on the forward strand.
ATAGATTGTGTATTACTGATGAGGTCAAGTAAAATTAAGGATGTATTCTACCCTATGTCATAATGAATTGGAAAAGTGTGTGTCCAGAGAATTGAAGACATGTCAAACTCATTCAAGAATTATAGAGGACAATGTGCAGAGAGAGTAACTAAGAAGTGATTTTTGATGTTTGGATTTTATCTCTTAACAAGGATAGAATCATGATGAGTACAACTCAAAAATGGCAATAGAAAGCCTAATGATTATGTTAGTGACTGTACGAGGTCAAAGGTTGCACATGTGAGAAGTTGTATTTACTATGAGCCGACAATGTTTTGTAATTGCAAAATGATGTAATGAACTATACTATCTTAATGAGATCCTATTATAATTAATTAGGAAAGCCTCAAGGATGTCTCATTAAATTATTTTGAGGATATGGTATAAAGGAAGGCTATTTTCCTTGTGATGAAGTATTTTTTATGTGTAAGGGAAAGTGAACTTGTATTGATATATGAAGTTAGTAAATGCATGTAAGTGATCAAAGGGATAAAAAAGATGTCACTTTGAAGATCTAGTATTGATATCTAAAGAGGTTTGGTCTAGTCAAGAGGAAATAGAAGGATGTCATGTCCCCTTTTCAAATAATTAAAAATAATAATCTTTGCTAAGGCAAGCAGGCCCAAAAAGGTGAAGTTTTGGAAAAAGGGGATAATCTTTGGAAGCTAATGGACTAATAAATGAAAATTATTATTAAAATATGTTTTATTAACCCCTCTTGGATGTGAGTTAGGTTTATGCCCTCTTTTAAAGGGTTTGGAGGCATTTTGGGCTCATTCCAGAACTTGATTTTGCTCATTTCTTTGTTGTTCTTCAGAGGCTGTCAAACTTGTGGAGAAGGAGACCCAAGAATGGGAGTTTGTAGGTTTCCAGGAAGGCTAAGGATGGGATTTTGAAGCCATTCCATGTGCATGCTCATACAGAGTTTGCCTTTGTGCTGAAGAATGCAGATTTGTGGGTTTTCGGGTGTGTTTTTTGTAAGAGTTTGGTGTTTCCAGTTGAGTATTTCATATCAGTTTGGGTTGCTGCTGTATTTCAGACTTTTAGATATTAAAATAGAGTTGGATATATATATTTGGTCATGATTATAATTCTGTGATATATTATTAGTGTTTTTGTGGTGTTTTCGAGAACCCGATGAGCATTGTTTTTATCCTCCGTTTGGGAGCTATTGTGTAAATGTTATACAGATCTGAAAATGTCATTTTGTAGGCTGTTATGCTGCTAAATTTTTTATAAAAATATCCACTTTCAGATTTACTAATAATATGTGAAGCTATGAAGTTTTTGGCATTATTTCCGGCATACCCGATTTGGGGTTTATTGAGAAATTGGTGGATCTTTGAAAGATTGGTTGTTTGATCTTAAAGATCTGATTAGAGGCTTGAAATATCATATAAAATTAGAAAAGGGACATTTCAATGGTATCAGAGCTATGATCTTGCCAGCTTGAGGGTTTGTAGAAGTTTGCATGTCAATTTTGACAACTACCCAAATCTTGCATGTCAAAATTTATGGTTGCATGCTATTTCTAATCATTTGCATGTTAGTTCTTGGTGAATTTGGTGGTTGCATGTTGCTTCTAATCAGCTGAATGTCAAAATCTATGATTGCATGCTACTTCTAATCATTTGCATGTTAGTTCTTGGTGAATTTGGTGGTTGCATGTTGCTTCTAATCAGCTGCATGTCAAAATCTATGGTTGCATGCTACTTCTAATAAATTGCATGTTAGTTCTTGGTGATTGAAGAAGTTATAACCTATTGGGGTTACACTCTACTTTATAAAAAATGGATAGGTATAGTACAGAGTCTCAAAGGACACGATCTTGGACAATTGATATCCAGAGTCAGAATAGTAGAAAGGATGGTTATTTAGACATTCAAGATAAACTTATGAAAATAAGCCATGAAATGTCTAAATAGTTGGTTGAGCACCACCGTATGATGAATGACATGTTTTCTGACCCAACTAAGGTGGATAAGTTGACTAGATTTCTATTTGGCATATTTTCTCTCAAGGCAGATGACACAATTACCAAGAACTTACATGAGGAGATTGAGAAACTAGCTTATAGCCAGGCAGAGGTCTCAGATTCTACTCTACCATAGGAGGTAGTGGGTTTAGATGATGATTATGAGGATGTTGTTGTGCATGATGGTGAGATACCTGGTAGAGATGAGTAGACATTGAGCATTCATGACTTTGTTGAGAAAGAGTACCAGGCACAGTTAGATGCTTCATCACACGAGGTTGAGGCAGGTAGTACTTCACATGATTTGTCCAGCCAGCCGAAGGTGAACAAAGATAGTATTGTGACTTCATTATCTCATCATGATAGGATGCAGGATATGATAGAGGATCATATTCAAATGATTTAGTTACAGGGTAGACATAAGGGAGTTCAGGAAAAGTCTCCTTGTGTTGACTTACAAGTGATTAGGGAAGGAATGGGAATAATGAAGTTGAGTTATTTACATCTTCTATCAGATCATGACCATCTTCTTAGCCTTATCGGAGACTATTTATATGCCTTGAGGAGGAAGGAGGAGGAAGTTGACAGGCTTTCTCACGAGCTTGAGGACACTCAAGCTTCTTTGGTGAATACTCCATTGGCATTACAAGACTGGGAGAGACATGGGGATAAGGATGGCATGGAATTGAGTTTAGTTTCATCTTGCACTCCTAATACTCATCTTTTTGTGAACGGTAGATCACATGTGGACATTAATAATGTTGCGAGTTCATCTTGCATTCACATCCAGGATATAGGGACAATGTCAGACAGGTATGTGGAATTAGTTGGTATTGGTCATATTACTCAGGTGAGGAGTTTGCTTGAGTTACCAACTGATTATAGTTTATAGATATGGACTTGAGATTGTTATATTGGCATTTGGGATTCATTTGACTGAGATCTTTAACACTTTTTGGTAGTAGTGTTTCTTTGGGTGCTATCATGGATTTGATTAGCAGATTGCACAGTGTTGTCTTTTCTTGTGCTAGCAGCTTGTCCGATGTTGGTAGTAGTTTTTATACACCGATGTTGGGCTTTGTTCATATATCCAGTCGACCATACTTGCTGGAATGTGTTGATGATCTTTCATATTTGGCAATGTGTACAGATGAGTCCCAGGATCATATTGGCATTGATGACATCCAGGAGGATGCAGTGTATAGTTTTGAAGACTTAGTTTCCTTGGGTACAAAGGAGTTGGATAGCAGTGCTACAATTTTTGATACTTTGTTTGTTGATATGAGCTTTAGAGTTGATTCACAGGATATGGATGGTAATAATCTAGGGACTAGTAACTTTGAGGATATTCCTTTAGACAGTGCATCAGAGGAGGTCTGTAGGAGACAGTCAAGCCAGTGTCATCATGTGTCTAATCAGTTGAGAGTTAGTGAGTGAGACATTGCTATCGCTTGCCAACATTTCGATGCTGCTCGTCAATTTTTAGCAGTTTATGGATGGGGTTCTCCTACTAGTGATGAGCAGGGAAGCAGTTATCTTTCATTGATAGAGTTCCACTCTTTATGGGAGGCTATCCAGATTCTGAGATAGGATTATATGCAGTTGGTAGCTGATAGAGATTATCTTATGGAGTAGGGCAGTATAGTATATGATGCATTGTTGGCCAAGGAAGATGAGGTGACTGAGCTTACTGAGCAGCTTGAGGTGACTTTTGAGATTCTTGAGAGTACACAGTTGGCTTTCAAGGAGTCACAGTTTCATTAGGCTAAGGTGACCATGGAGTTAGAGCAACTACAATCTTTACTAGATTCTATATAGTCACAAGTTGTGGTGTTTGATGATCCGAGGATGTCCATGGTTGAGATTGTCAAAGATAGTGGAGATGGGGATGCATCCATCCTTGATACTAACATTGGCATATCGGGTTCATCCCCACTAGAGTCAGGTTCAGTTGAGTTGGGTGTTGCAGCAGATTGTTGTGGTATGCCTGACATGGTGGTGACCTCTAGCACTAATGGCACGAAGACTAGAGATGATGTATCAAAGACCATGTGTGATGTTGGTGAGCCGATAGTTGGCATGGTTCCGACTAGTAATACTACTCCCTTGGTGATGTCTTTAGAGGTAGTAGTCAGTTCCAACTTGGTTAGTGATCGATTGCAGTTAGTTACATCTGGATTGTAGTCTAAGCCACTGACTGAGATTGGCGCATTCTATCAGCATTACATTGTGAGGTATGCTCATCAATTTACCTTTGATGACCATGTTGATGAGATGATGATACAGAGATGTACTTTTGTTCCTAGTGCTTATCATCAGTTATGGGATAGTTTAACACCTCAGGATGAGAGTTGTGATGGGCACAACATGGCGATAGGTTCTACAATTGATAGCTTGATAATACATGACTTAGAGCAGGAGTTTCAGAGTGATGCTTTAGCGGGTGTTATTATTGGTTCTACTCCTTTGGCTATGACATCTCCTAACTTAGCTGGTGATCGGTCACAGTGGGTTGTATCACTTGTTCATGGTGAACTATTGACTGAGGTTAGTTTTTTCTATCAACATTATATTGCAAGGTATGTACATCAGTTAGCATTTGATCCTTGTGTTGAGGAGTTGATGGCAAGTAAATTTGGTTTGGGTTCCAATTCTTGTTGTTTATCTTGTGATGGCTTTTCACCATCAGGGGTGCATGGGAGTTATGGTTATGAGATAGTGGTTGGTGATCTACAGAGTTGTGTTGACTATAGGAGTTGTATAGTGTGTGGATTCTCCATACTTGGTACAGTTTCATTCAAGAGCATTCACCATTGTTGCAGAGTTGGATTGTACATTTCGTATAGGCCAGTGGAATGCGTTGATGGTATTTACTATGTTGGTACTTTGATTTGTCCACTTTACTTGGGTTTTGATGTTCTAAGAGTTTGTGTTTCATGGGTTTCTGACTGTGGCAATGGTGATTTTGGAGTTTCGTTGAGCTGTAATTGTCAGTTTGATTATGGATTCCTCTTGGTCATATTGTAGAGGATATTGCAGGACCCTGTGTTAATTAGCAGTAGTATAGTTCATGACTACATTTGGGATCCAGGTGGATTGATTGGTTTATTGTTCATCCATTTCTTGAGGACAAGCAATATTTGGGAGGGGAGGACTTGTCATATCCCCTTTTCAAATAATTAAAAATAATAATCTTTAATAAGGCAAGCAAGCCCAAAAAGGTGAAGTTTTGGAAAAAGGGGATAATATTTGGAAGCTAATGGACTAATAAATGAACATTATTATTAAAATATGTTTTATTAACCCCTCTTGGATGTGAGTTAGGGTTATGCCCTCATTTAAGGGGTTTGGAGGCATTTTGGGCTCATTCCAGAACTTGATTTTGCTCATTTCTTTGTTGTTCTTCAGAGGCTGCCAAACGTGTGGAGTTGGAGACCCAAGAATGGGAGTTTTTAGGTTTCCAAGAAGGCTAAGGATGGGATTTTGAAGCCATTCCATGTGCGTGCTCATACAAAGTTTGCCTTTGTGCTGAACAGTGCAGATTTGTGGGTTTTCGGGTGTGTTTTTTGTAAGAGTTTGGTGTTTCCAGTTGAATATTTCATATCAGTTTGGGTTGCTACTGTATTTCAGACTTTTAGATGTTAAAATAGAGTTGGATATATATATTTGGTCATGATTATACTTCTATGATAGATTATTAGTGTTTTTGTGGTGTTTTCGGGCTATTCTATGTTGTTTTCAGGAACCCGATGAGCATTGTTTTTATCCTCCATTTGGAAGCTATTGTGTAAATGTTATAAAGATCTAAAAATTTCATTTTATAGGCTTTTATGCTGCTGAAATTTCTATAAAAATTTCCACTTTCAGATTTACTAATAATATGTGAAGTTGTGAAGTTTTTGGCACTATTTCCGGCATACCCGATTTGGGGTTTATTGAGAAATTGGTGGATCTTTGAAAGATTGGTTGTTTGATCTTAAAGATCTGATTAGAGGCTTGAAATATCATATAAAATCAGAAAAGGGACATTTCAAAGGAGTTCAAGTTATTTAATTCTATTATTCTATAAGGAATAATACAAAGATTATCTCAGTGGACTTTACTTTCTAATAACCCTGTTGGTGATGACATAGACAAGCTCGTTTGTATTAATGTTACATGTATGGGAAGTTATTCAAGTTGTAAAAAGAAAGATTAATGTTATTGCTAAGTGTAACATGTTCTTACTATGGTCCTATAATAACTAATTGAGAAGGTGTAATAGTAGGCTTAGGAATTATTTTATGGATTTAGTATAAAGGAAGGATATTTTCCTTTATCATGAAAAAATTAAGTATGGATAAATGTGAATGATTGAAGAGAAAAATAAAAAGATAAGCAGAGCTGAGTGAAAGTGAAGGAAACATCATTGCCAAGGTTTTATTGTGTGATTTGAAGTTTGATACTTGGATTTGAGGTTCGTGACCTAGTCTACAAGGTCTAACAATAATTGGTTTGGTTGATAGGATAGAGGAAAGAAGTTAAAATACAATACACATAATTATTCTACAAGGAATAGTTGGACAGTGACTTTAGTGGTCTTTCCCAAGAAACTATTTTGACAATGGGTCATTCTATCTTTTACATCTCCTAATAGGGTTGGGACAACTCCTAACAGGGTTGGAATCTTCTAACAAGGATTCAAAGTCTCCTAATAGGGACTCATATGTACTAAATGTTGTAATAGACTCCTAATAGGGTCCATCCTCTAACAAGGAACATTTATATAATTAGTACATCATCTTGTGGGCGTCATTTCCATTGGGTTTTCCCTAGTTAACATATATGGTGTAATTGTCTATGTGTATCTTGTTATAGTTACTATTTACTTTGGTTGAATGGATAAGATTGTTTAAGGTTGATAAATGTTTTAATTATTTGATAACTGATTCACTCTCTCCCCCCCCTCAATTTTCTTGGTGGACTATTGTTTCTAGCAATTGGTATTAAAGCATCAAGTCCTTGAAGAAAAAGTTTAACAACTTTGGGAGATCCATTGCAACCATATTTAGGAAAGATAGTCTGAAGTTCAATGGAATAAATTATGATAGCTGCAAGGAAAATATGAAGACACATCTATTGTGTATGGGTCTAGCATATTGAATCTTGAAAAAATCATCAAAGACAATCACTACTGAAAGTAATTTAGAAACATGTACTGAGGAAGAGAGAGATATTTTTATGTACAACATGAGAGCTAGAGAAGCACTATTGTCTACATTTCCTAAAATTAAATACAATCAGGTAAAATCACTTGGTACTTCACATTTGATTTGGAAAGCTTTGGAAACTAGCTTTGAAGGTGATGAACATTCTAAGAAATTAAAGCTACAAAATTGGATTTGTGCATTTTAAGATGCTAAAATAATGGAAGATGAATCTATAAGAACATATGTAGGAAAAATATCATAAATCACTATAGGTATTAGATCTCAAGGAGGAACCAAAGAAGATGATGAGGTTATATGGAAAATATTGAAGACCTTAACAACACTGTTTAAGTTAGCAGTTCAAATGATATAGTTGTTGATATATTGTACCAAAGATTTCACAAAGGAGACATTTCCTAGGAGACTTGAAGTAGTTGAGAATGAACTTAGATTGTCTAATTAACTATAATAGAAACAACTTTCAATTCTTTGAATATTTGACCTATTTTATCAAGGAGCACAAGTGCTAGAGGAGACTTTGCTAGCAATAGTAAATCTGATGAGGACAAAAAGATTGAAGGAGTAGCCCCTTTGGTAAGAAGAGAAAAAGATGGTAAGAAAATATTTAAATGTTGGACTTGCAATCAATTTGGTCATTATGCATCTAGGTGTCCTAAAAGAGAGAAAATGTTTAAAGGAGATTTCAAACCTAGAAGAGATAGAGAGTGTCTGTATGCAAATGAAGAAGATGAATCTGATGAACAAGCAGTAAGTGCTAGTGATGATGAAATGGGATTTGTAGCAATTAAAGAAGAAAGTCCAAAGAAATTAGCTTTGGTATCATAGGTTGAAAAAAAAATTGATTAGATAATTGATAGTGGTTGTTCACATCATATGACTGATGATATGAACAAGTTTTTTGACTTCAAAATTTTGGATGAAGGCATTGTCAAAGTTGGAAACAATGTAACATGCCATGTTAAAGGTATTGGATCTATAACTCTTGATGATAAAACTAATACTGAGGATATATATTTTGTTGATGGTTTGAAACACAATCTTCTGAGTGTTGGAAAACTAGTGGATAAAGGTTATCAGTTGTAGTTCATAGAAAAGACATGCATGATCAGAGAAAAAGATGAAAAGATAATTGGATAGGAACTAGATCTAAAGGTAACGTGTTTCAGTTGAATTCTATTGAAATGACATGTTTGGTTGTAAAGGTAGATGATAGTTTGTTACAACATAAGATATTTTTTCATATAAACTTTGACAACATTGTGAAGACTAGTAGCATGTTCGTAGTTAGAGATTATGCTAATATTATAAAACGTACCAACACAATTTGCAAGGAGTGTGTTTTGGCAAAGTATAACAAAACTTCTTTTCCCTATAAGAAGTTTATTGATACAACAAAATTGGAGATTGTATACATGGATCTTAGTAGTCCTATGAAGAATAAAGGATTCTATGGTGAAAATTATTTTATGATTTTAGTTAATGACTATTCTAGAATGATGTGGGTTACATTTCTTAAAGAAAAATTTGAGGCATTTGATAAGTTCAAGATATTCAAGAATAGAGTTGAGAATGAATTAGGCATGAAGATGAAATGTTTAAGATCAAATAAAGGAGGAGAATTTACTTCAAATGAGTTTAACATCTTTTGTGAAGCTAATGGAATTAAAAGACAGTTATCAACTTTGAGAACCCCTTAATAGAATGGTATAGCAAAAAGAAGAAATAGGTTAGTAATAGAAGCAATAAGAGCTATGTTAACTAAGAATGATGTATCCAAGATGTTTTGGAGAGAGGCTATGAATACAATAGTCTACACTGTGAACATAGTGCAAGTCAGGAAAGACACAAACAAGACCCTTTATGAACTGTGGTTTGGTCACTTACCTATATTTAAGTATTTCAAAATTTTTGGTAGTAAGTGTTATATCAAAAGAGATGATGATATTGGTAAGTTTGATGCTAGAAGTGATGAAGGTATGTTTCTTGGTTATTTATTGCAAAGCAAGAATTATAGATGTTATAATATGAGAACTAAGACTATTATGGAAAGTCCAAATGTGAGAGTTGACGAGAAATTCAAAATACACTAAAGAGTAGTTGATTACAATTCAAATGATGATGTTGTTACTAAACCAAGGAATGATGAAGTATTTCTTGAGGCTACCAATGATTTACAAAATGAAGGAGAGATAAGGTAGGAACAAATCTCAAAACCTTCAATAGATTCAAGAGTTAAGATAATAACTCCTATTTAGGGTCAGAATATGACAAAGAATCATCCACCTAAGCATATCATCGAAAGCAGAGATAAGAGCTTACAGTATAAATTTGTATCACCTTTCAGGCTGACTTGTCAGAATGATTGAATTAGAGTATCTCTATCCAAAAATCATTTTTTCTCAAACATGTGATCTAGATAAATTCATTCTAGTGAAGCTATAAATGGTCTCACACTTTTCCAATTGGAAATGTCTATTAAATACATGTTTTATGCTAGCTTGTAACAATTACTAACGAAATAAAATTATTTTAGAAAATTGACATTTCAATAACTATTACTATTTTTTATGATTTTTTTTAGTAAAATATAAATGTCATTTTATGCAATGGGTGGTGGTGGGTTACAAGGTCCAAACAACAAGAGCAAGGAATATGCAAGTTTCACAATGTTTTCCATGGAATGGAATGACCTACAAAGCCTCCAACACCTAAAATGCTTAACCAAGACCTATGCCCTATTCCAAGGTGATTGAAATGGTTTTAAGACATCAAATGCAAGATGATTCAATAGGTTTTAGGGCCCTCAACAAAACCCAATACTACAAATCCAAAAATAGCCTTTCTAGGCATTAACCTCAAATCATAACAACAACAATGGTTTTCAGCCCTTAACTCCAACACTTTCCAAAGGAATTGGAAACTAAAAACCATATTTGGATACTATTTTCAAAGATACATAACATATATAAAACTTAAGGGTGGTTATTTTGGACCAATATGGTTATTCTTCATAATAGCCCTATCTTTAAACACACAAAAGAGGTCACTTTACAAAGGAAGTATATGATAAAATTATGCCCAAAGTTTAAAACCTTCTACAGTGTCATAAAATGGATCCAATTAGAGGAATCTATAATGGATTTCATTGTATAGTCTCTACAAACACAAAAGCCCCAAATCATGCCCTTAAACCCTCAAAATCTAGAGCTTTATCAAACTCTACTCTTCCAACACTTTCTTCAAGATCTAAAGGTTGGAACACCTTGTCTTTGATATGAATAGATGGAATAAAAAATAAAATTATCCCCTCCTTTAGGTCAAACTCCTACTACTGTAGCAAAGCAAGACATTTCAATGTTAAATGCTTCAAATTAGCATGGTGATCACCATTAAATTCGTCTCCTTCCTTGACAAATGCATATTATAGGGTTAGTAAGGTATAATATAGAAGTAGTTAATGTCATTCCATGAGAACTAGGCATGAGTTCATGGAATGACCATCCTTTTGAGGTTTTCTGTCAAAACTACTTAAGAAAAATTTGAAAATGCTATTGAAATCAACACTAAAGAATGAAACAACCATTGTGAATCTCTTAAAACAAGTATGGAATGAAGTATTAAAACATATATCATTGTTCATAATTCATCCAAGGTCCAAGAGCTCTCAACCAACACACCAAACAAAGAATAAAACTTGAAAACAGACATTTTCCTTAGTAAATATGTGACAATTCATACAATTATTGTTTTTCTATTCATACCAATGACTCCCTACATTATAAAATAATCCAAATAACTTTCCTAACAACCTTTGGTTGGTATAGGAATCTTTAAGTGCTTAAAACATTAAGAAAATCATTTTCCCTCCTCAATCCAACTAACTGTTGTAATTCAAAAAATTTAATTTAGAACACTACAAATTTTGGATTTTTAAAGCATTTAAACTAATCTAATCTTGTCAAATGACTTATATAGTCTTATTGAGAATTCCTAAATACTAATCTATCCTATTATGATCCCTTTTACATCCTAATGACCATTTAGTCTCTTTTTAAGCCTTCAGGACCTAGGATTTACATATTTTGTACTTTTATGCCATAATAGGCTTTAAAACTTCCTAGTTGATTCCACAATGATATAATTGGTTTGTCTTCATGCTTGGAGTCTTCTAGTTATCCTTGTTTCCTAGAAGTTCCCTTGCACCATATTCCCCACCTTTAAAAAGTTTCTTGCCCCAAGAATGAGATTTGTCAAAATGGTGTTTTCCATGGTATTGTTGTTTTGATGGCTACATGAAATCTCCTAAAGTCATAGGCCTCTTCCTTTGACCTGCATATAACTTATTAGAATAATAATCAACATGGCTATGTTTTTTCTTCACCCCTAGACCATGGAGTGTGTAATTGCTACCTTTTTTGTTTGTGTCCTTGCCAAATTTATGTATCATTTCTTTTGCACTCAAAACATCTGCAACTTCTTCCCTTGACTAGTATCTCCATGCTTGAAGATTGGACAATAGATGGTACCTATCTTTATATACTTCTTCTCTTCAAAACTTTTTTTCAACATTCCCAAGGTGTGCTGATTTCTAGGACAATTTTCCCCAAGATTTTGTTTTATCCTCCAACCAATGTCCTTCTTATCTCTATGCTGACCTTGCAATAGTATCTTATCAAAGAAAAACATAGTGATGGGTTCCTAGCTTTTGTAAGTGGATGGTTGTAACTTATACTTCTCCTTTCCCTTGTTCAAATTGTATGTGTTAGAATATCCATCATGTAGGGTTCTCCTAGAAATTTTTCAAGACCTTCCTAATATCATATGTCCAAAATTCATTGACATGGCATCACACCAAACCTGATCTTAATATAGACCAATTGAAAAATTTACAAGAGCCCTTTGATTAACCTTTACATTCAAATCTTGGTTTACCCAAGTGATACTATAAGGATTAGGATGTTTTACTAATGCCAAACCCAATTTAGAAACCATATCAACTAAAACTAGATTACTATGTGCCCCTAAATCAATGATGAAAGTACATACCTTACCTTTTACCAAGCATTTTTTGGTCTTAGAATGGTCTTGACATTCTAGTGTCAACACACTTAACCAATTTCACTATACATGCCAAGTACACTATGTATGCCAAGCTATAGTATGTGCCGAGCCAAAATTTCAACTAGTGTTGAGTGACTTCAAGTGCCAAGTAAGCAATAGATGCTGAGTGATATAGAGGTGTCAAGTCATAGTTGATGTCGAGCAAGTCAAAGTGCTTCATATGTTGAGTAAGCTAGAATCATACATGTGTCAAGAAAGATAGAATGCAATAGATGTCAAGCAAGACAAAATGAAATAGATGCCAAGAAAACTAGGATAGTATATGTGCTGAGCACTAGTAGTCTAGTATGTGCTGAGTAACATAAAATTAGTATATGAGTTTGTGCCCTCACAAACTTAGATGTAAACCATTTTTGGAGCTAACATAGAAGAATTTCAAAGGAAAACAAGGATAAGGATGAATTTTTTACATTTCCTATGCAATCATCATGCAACCAATGAGAAAAATGCAAGGAATGAGTGAGAATTCAAGATTCAATATGGATCATAGATCCATATCTAACCCTAAGTCTACAAAGTCTTTATAAGGAGGCTTAGACCCCATGATTTTATGATGCTGAAGAGAAGTTAGAAGGAAGTTACAAAGCATATAAAAAATTGCAGAATAGGGCAAATAGCAGGGGAATTATAGACTTAGAGAATTGAGTAGCAATTACACATTCAATTGATTAGAACAGGACAAGGGATAAAAATAGAGATTAGACCAAGAAAGGGTCACATTAGAGAGAGTAGATCAAGTTCCTAAATCCAACAATTAAAGATTGCATACTATCAGGTTAATTATTATAATACTTTCTTGCCATTGTATTAGATGTTGGAAATCATGTATTGATAGGTTAGCTTAATAGCTAGGTGGGAGAACCTTTGGAGAAGGTATTTGAAAATCCTATTGAATTAGGTGGGCTTAATAGCTTATTGTAAATCCTTTAATAGGGTGACACTTCATGTAAAGTGTTTGTAAATCCTTTAATTAGGTCACTATTGACACAGTGTAAAGCCTTTAATAGGGTAGACCATCAAAAGTGGTCAAATAAATATTGCTACAATGATTTTGTGGGTATCATCCCCACCCTAGTTTTACCTTCTTATTCCTGGAGGGTTTCTAGGTTACCAAATTCTTGGTGTCATGTGTTGATGCATACTTTTATTTCATGTTTGCTTAAATATTTATATGCATGCAGTTTACTTTTAGTTATGTGTTAAAAAGGGTTTAAAAGGATAAAAACTAGTTACTTCTAATTCACCCCCCATCTTAGAAGTACTCTTCCCATTTTGAACATTCCAACAATTAGTATAAGAGCTTTCTGGTTCTCACAAGGAAAATCCTAACATCTTAGAGAAAAGGCCTAAAGATGGAAGTCTTCAAACATGGGAAGATCATAGACAATCAGGTGATTGATGTGCATCTCACTCTACATAAATTGGAAGAAGCCAGAGAAGAATTGAGAAAGTCCTTAGAAAGAAGGAAGGATATAGCCATAGATGAAAATGACAAACAATACAAGGAGATTGATACAACATAAGTGTTTGCCAATGGAGATTCCAAGAAATTTGATGCAGCAATAGCTGAACTGATGGAGAAAAATAGAGCACAAGCTGAAGAACTTAGAATACTCAAGCTTGAACAAGAATCACAAGCCATAATGCTTTTTGAAGTGATTGAACAAAAGAAGAGAGCCATTGAAGACAAGGCCATGATAGAAGATGACAAGAGAAATGTTACCAGTAGACTCAAGGAAAAGACAATTGAGTTTGAAAGAATCTCAAACATGTAGCTAGACACCTTGAGCCAGATGATGAATGCTCATCATGAACTAAACATGAAAGACATTGAGATATCCACTCTAAAAATTTAGAATGAATAGTTGCAAAATGAGTTGAAGAGAGAGAAGGACATAGCATAAAGCTTCAAAAAATCAAGTGAAGCCATCAAGCACTTTGAAAATTTGTTGAAATCACCAAGATTCAACAATGACACTTCAGGACTTGGTTACACCAGCACTTAGAAAGGATAATCATCCAAGACTATAGAAGAAAGAGTAACAAAGGTAAGAACACTAAACCTAATTTTCATTTTTGTGGTAAAAAGGGACATATCTCTAATGTGTGCAGGAGCAAGAATGGCCATCAACATGATAAGCCTAAGAAGGTAAGTTTTTGTCACAACTGCAAAAAGAAAGGACATCAAACACATGAATGCAAAACCAAGACCATGAGGACACCAAGATTTGATGGTCAATACTAAAATTGCAAAAAGTATGGACATAGATCTTTTGAGTGCAAATCAAAGCCTATGTGGACACCTAATCAGCCTACAAGGAGAAACAACCATGCAAACCACCACAACTAGGATTACAATACTAGGAAAAGCTGTCATTACTGTCAAGAGTATGGACACATTTTAGAGGGAATAACAGTAGGTGGTTAAGTCAAACCACATGTTTTAGTTGTTTGAAGACTTGACATATCAGCAAGTATTGCCCAACAAGGGACAAGGCACCCAAGTCAGAAGTCAACAAGGGTAAAGAGAAGGTTGATGTTGAACAAATAAGAGGACTAATGAACAAGACTTGGAAGAAGAAAGATGAGTACAACACATTAGATGGAGGGATCACTTCACCCAAGAGGTTAAGTGATCACACTTCATACAACTAAGCAAAAGAAAGATGTATGGGATTGGTATGCAAAGCTATAACCTACATCAGTCCTAAAGAAAAAAAGAGTAATGCAAAGAAGAAATCAGCATGAGAAAAGATGCCAAGTCAAAATTTTAAAGAAGTTGCCGAGTTACCCTTGGATGCTGAGTAAAGCTCCATTATATGCCAAGTTTCCAATAGCGACTGAGTTGATAGTTGATGCTGAGTGGATGAAATTCAATAGATCCCAAGTTATGTTGAAACCTTCAAGTGCTGAGTTTACAGCTGTATGCATGATGCAACAAATGCTAGGTTTTGAATTGTATAAAGTTGAATTTTGCTCATTTTTATGCCATTCAAACATAGAGAAAAGATGAGAAGAGAAAAGGAGTGATCAACCAGTAACCTAATAGCCATTCGAATGGATTTCAATAGCAATTCAACACAAACTCATCGATTTAAAGGTATTTATCAGGTGCCGAGCTACGCAGTGTTAAAAGTTTATTACATATTTAAAACCCTAGTTCGGTAAGATGGCATCAAGTTCCAAAAACCCCAAAGAAAAAGAGAGTCATTAGGTTCAATTAGTTACCAACTAGGTCAAACAACCCAAGTTCAAACTCATTCCTGAGGTTGTGTATAAGAATTACCTAACCGATGCTTTATTTATTATCTCATCCAAAGTAGTCATGGTGCAAGATGTGATAAAGTGTAATACCTATAAAATTGGTGCCATAGGTGATCTTGAAATCTTCCAAACCTATGAAAAACTATGTGAAAACAAGATATTGAAAGATGAATTCAAAATATTTGAGAAAAAGGGTTTGACAAATGCCCTAGTTTTTCCCACGGTGTTTAAGACTGAATGGATTTGCATTGTTTTGACTCAAATTCATGATGGTTGTCTATGGCTAGAGATAGGACCTATTAAGATTACCAAAAGGATAGTACATAGAGTTATGAGATTCCCAAGCCTAGATTGGCCAAAGACCTTGAGAATCGATAGAAGGGAGGTCATTCAGAAGAATACAGGAGCCAAATGGAACAATAGGGGAATGACCATTAACACTGTAACAAAACCCCCACTTGACTTTGTAGTTAGAGTGATTTCACACAAATTCTACCAATCAAGTAGACTAAAAATCATACCTTGTATAGCTATTGATGTAGCTTACAAGCTAGTAAAGAAAGATCATACCTATGATCTGGCAGAACTAATGCTTCAGCAAATAAATGAAAATTTGGGAGCAATAAGAAGATCCAAGGGAGCACAATGCAAATTTTGATTAGTATTAGTCTGCATATTCTTCTATGCAATGGAAGAATTACCTTCAATTGGGAAGGTAAATTGGAATTCCAAAAAGTCTACCATCACACAAATCAATGAGTTCATTGATCAGACGAGAGATAATTTTGAGGCTCAGATGACTAGCTATTTTGAGGACTTTAAGAAGTCCATGAAGTAGAGAATGAGAATACCAGTTTCATTGGTAAAGCAACATGTCAATGACATATTCTTTTTGGTTGACATTGACTAAACCTACATCCAAGTAGCAATACCAAGAGTAAGATGGCTTAAGCTTCTAGGTTATGAGTTGGATGTGGACCAAGACTCAACAACAATCATAGCATTACTTGCAAAAGAGATAGACAAGAAGGCTCCTCACTTTGGAACATATGATGTCGTCAAATCAAAAGTTGAAAGTAAATTGAAGACAACCTCTATTATTAAGAGGAAAGATAAATTGGTAAAGAAAATAAAGAATAAATTTGGAGCAAATATAAAAGGAGAAGCAAGTGAAGAAGAAGAAGAAGAAGAATAAGAAGAAGAAGTAGAAGGAGAAAGTGAAGAAGAAGAAAAGAAAGGGCAAGGCCCAATGTAGTTGACCTAGGGCTTAGGAGAAGATAGGGAGGAAGGTGATAAGGAAGAAGAATTCAAGGAAGCACCTACTCAAGGTAAGAAAAAGAACAGAAAGACTAAAACTTAGCCTCCAGCTCAGCCAAAGTCCAAGAAGGTAGCAAAGCCCACTCAAGGAAAACCAAAGAAACCTATAACAAGGGCTACAACTTGACAATACCATGCCCAAGGAACTGTATGAGATAGTTGAAAATAAATGGCACTATTGTTTGAAAATGGAGGAGATTAGAAAATCTACTTTAGCCCAAGTGATGCCTAACCTAACAAAAGGTCAAATAACAAAGGCAAATAGAAAACATGGTGGAAAATTTACACCCAAGTATAGAGCCTTTAGCATCCTTCAAAACAAGATTGAGGATGTAGTGAACAAATCCACACATTTGTGGAAGTCAATTTAGAAGGTGACTAATGACAAAAATGGAGAGGCAAATAAGGCAGAAGATAGTACAAAGGAGAAGGTAGAGGCAAAGGAAATAGAGAAGCAGGAAGAAGAAAAGAAACAGAAAGAAAAGAAAGGTGAGAAAGAAAAAGGAGAGGAAGAAAATAAAGAGAAAGAAGAGGAAGAAAATAAAGAGAAAGAAGAGGAGGAATTAGGTAAGGGAGAAGACATGGCAACAACTAAATAATAAGAGCAAGAAGAGGAATAGAGTGTGCAAGACACACAAATGCCACCTCCTAGCCCTCCTCATGTAGCCATCACACCTGCAGACACAATAATTATTAAGGATGTTCTTGGCAATTCAACTTAGAACATCAATCCCCTAACTATAGAGGATCTTTCCAAGATCCTTTACCAATCTACTTTATAGGCACAATTATGCACAAGTCTTGTATCGGTGAGTGTTGATGAGCTACAGAAGGTAGTAGTAAAACCATAGAGAGAAAAGGTGAAACCAGAAGAACCACCTTTCACCTATACAGCTACTTGCACTAAAATTTTGATGCTTCCACCACCACCTCCACCAGGTGCAACAAGTGATATTGTTCCAATGCCGAGTACAAAAAAAAAAGGGAAGACACAAGAACAATAGGATAGATTTCTTCATATGATCCCATAGTATAGATAATAGGTACACCCCCAAAAATTGTGATTGATCAAGGTAAATCAAAAGAGGAAAAGGAGGAAACAAAAGATAAGGAGCAAGTTACAATCTAGACATTGATTGAATTACCAAAAACTAACACTCCTACACAAACTCTTCAAAAGTTGAGCGCTGAAATGATATCATTGCAAGTCCAAACACTAGGCTCAAGCTTATAAAGGTTGCCAAGGTACTTCACTATAGAGATCCTGAGCTAGATGAAGAGATTATTATACCTCCTTATGACTCCAAGACCATAACCATTGAGAAGATAACTAAGATATAGATTCTACTAGATAGGAGATACTTGGAAAAGAGTATAAACATAAGCAATCATTCAATGAAATTAAGGAAATCTTCATGGATGCCTTCATCTTGCAGTCACTAGATGAATCAAAGCCCATAATGGATCAACTATTAGATATAGTTGACCAGGTGACCAATGAAGACCAGAATACTAATGCTAAACTCATAGAATGGTTAGAGAGAAAATTTCAAGGGAAGGTAAATGAAAATATATCAAGTGATATAGCACTAGCACAGGTAGAGTTGGCTAAGAAACTTGAAAAAGTCAAAACTATACTTAAGAACACTTTCTCATTGTACAACAAGCTGTTTGATTTTTCCAACTTCACACAAGAGACTAGCCAACATATATTGAGCTTGGAGAAAAATATTAAGATTTCTAGCATGCAGTTACCCTTAAATCTAGCACAAAGTGAGAAGCATTTTGCACAATCACTTCACACTCAAAGGGAGTTAGCTGTACTCACAGTAGAGGAAGCCAATATAAAGGCTAAATTATTGCAAATTCAATCCTCTATCACCCCATGTTTGGAAGTCCTCCACAAGGAGTAAGTATATGTAGAAATAGTTCTAAAGAAAGATCCTAATCTTTCTACACTTGATGGACTCATACACCTTGCTGTAGAGACTGCCATCCAACACAAATCACTAGGCATTGCTTTGGAGAATTGGGATGTAGCTCTAAAAATAATAATGGAGGTAAATAGTAATTTTTTGGCTAAGTATGGCATTACTCCTTAGAAACCTTTGAAATTAGTGTTAAAAAGTGGGGAGAAATATGTTTTAGGGGAGATATAAGGGAGATATAATGTTTTTATGAAGATATAACTAAGGGGAGAATATTATAAATTTTGATTACATTCTTTCATTCATTTTGAGAATAAAAAGGAAAGTTTGTAGATAGTCAAAAAGGGAGGAGATAAGTAATAAGACAAAGTGAGGGGGAGATACAAAATTTTGGCAATCATATGGAAGATAGCTCTATTCCATATAAGATCTAATCCAAACTGTAGGCATTCCATAGCTTTGATAGATCAGATATAGAACATAGGCACAAAATTTTGGTTTCAAGAATGAATAAGGCACAATCAACTCAAGGGGAGTTATAAGGTATATTGTTCCTTACAAAATATTGAACAAATTTTCAAATTTTGCATATATGCCAAGCAGAATGAAAAATGTACTCCTAAGGTAAATTCAATGATGCATAGTTAAGTGTTTTTGACACTCATGTCAAAGGGGGATTTTGTTGGTCTCAGAATGGACTTGACATTCAAGTGTCAACACACTTAACCAATTTCACTACACATGCCATGTACACTATGTATGCCAAGCTATAGTATCTGCTAAGCCAGAATTTCAACAGGTGTCAAGTCATAGTTGATGCTGAGCAAGTCAAAGTACTTCATATGTTGAGTGAGCCAAAATCATACATGTGCCAAGCAAGATAGAATGTAATAGATGCCAAGAAAACTAGGATAGTATATGTGCTGAGCACCAATAGTCCAGTATGTGTCGAGTAACACAGAATCAACATATGAGTTTGTGCCCTCACAAACTCAGATGTAAACCATTTTTGGAGCCAACATAGAAGGATTTCAAAGGAAAAAAAAGATAAGGATGAATCTTTTATATTTCCTATGCAATCATCATGCAACCAATCAGAAAAATGGAGAAGGCATGCAACCAATGAGAAAAATGCAAGGAATGAATGGGAATTCAAAATTCAATATGAATCGTAGATCCATACCTAACCCTAAGTCTACAAATTCTTTATAAGGAGGCTTAGACCCCATAATTTTATGATGCTAAAGAGAAGTTAGAAGGAAGTTTCTAAGTAGATAACAAATTGTAGAATAGGGCAAACAATAGGGGCATCATAGACTTATAGAATTGAGCAATAGTTACACATTCAATTGATCAGAAAAGGATAAGGGATAAGAATAGAGATCAGAGCAAGCAAGGGTCACATTAGAGAGAGTAGACCAAGTGCCTAAATCCAACAATTAAAGATTGCATACTGTTAGGTTAATTTTTATAATACTTTCTTGCCATTGTATTAGATGTTGAAAATCCTATATTGATAGGTTAGCTTAACAGGTAGGTGGGAGAACCTTTAGAGAAGGTGATTGAAAATCCTATTGAATTAGGTGGGTTTAACAACCTATTGTAAATCCTTTAATAAAGTGACACTTCATGTAAAGTGTTTGTAAATCCTTTAACCAAGTCACTATTGACATAGTGTAAAGCCTTTAATAGGGTAGGCCTTTTATAGGGCAGCCCATCAAAAGTGGTCAAATAATTATTGCTGCAGTGATTGTGTGGGTATCATCCCCACCCCAGTTTTACCTTCTTATTTCTGGAGGGTTTCTAGGTTACCAAATTCCTAGTGTGATGTGTTGATGCATACTTTTATTTCATGTTTGCTTAAATATTTATATGCATGCAGTTTACTTTTAGTTATGTGTTAAAAAGGGTTTAAAAGGATAAAAACTAGTTACTTCTGATTCACCCCCCCCCCCCCCCCCCCCCCTGCCCCCCCTGAAAAGTACTCTTCCCATTTTGAACATTCCAACTACATCTAGATTTGAAGATATCTTCTTGTGCTGGTGGTAATGTTGATCCTCCATTTCTTATAAGAAGACATTCCCCTTTCTTAGGTATTATTATATTAGATTCATCATCTTCTTCCTCATTTGATAGGTTTACTCTCCTTTCTTTGCCTTTATCTAGATCAATACATTTAGGACACTTATATGATTGATGGCCCACTTCATTACAATGGAAACATCTTCCTATGAAGCCTCTACTTCCTCTTCCACCTCCAAATCTTCCTCCTCTATAACCTCCTCTTGTCTCATATGTAGAGCCTTTGTCTTTGTCTTGATTCCTTGAATTATCAGTTTGACTTCTTCCTCCTCTTCCTCGCATGAAAGATCCTCCTCTATTGTTTTCCCTCTCACTCTTTCTTTTCAACTTCTCCTCTGCCCTGCTAGCTAATTGGAAACATTCTCCAAGGATCCTAGGAATGTTTAAAAACCAATCGCATCTTGAATGTTGAACTTTAGTGCACTCATATACCTTGAAAATTTTTCCTCTTCCTCTTCAACTTCTCCCCTTAAGCTTAGGGTATGAAACTTCTCAGTGTAGGACATGACATCCATGTCTCTCTCCTTCAAGTTATTCCTTCTCATCTTCATTTGTATAGCCAAGTTTGTTGGTAAAAAATGAATTCTTTCCATTGTCTTCATCCTATCCAAATTTGAAATCTTATCTAGGCATCTAGCCACTCTTTCAATATTTAAACTTGTCCACCAATTAAGGGTTGTTCCCATTAGCTTTTCCTTTGCCACTTTCACTTTCTTTTCCTCTTCCATGTCCTCAAGATCAAAATAGTTTTCAAGTGCCTCTATCCATCCAAGCACTTCTTCACTTTCCATCTTACCTTGATAGATGGGTAAATCCACTCCTATCTTCAATCTAGTACCTTGTATTTCCTTTATCAAATTAAAAAATCTCCTGTCATCAGGATCATCTGTTGGCTCATGATCCTCTCATTCTTGTCTTGCATCATGATTCCCTTCTTCATTATTCTTCCCTCCAAGGTCTTCCTCATGGCTCACTTCCCTTCTAGGTTCATGCCTCTCCTTCTCCAAGGCTTCAATTCTTGTAATTAGTCACAGTTTTTCTCTTCTTAACTGTCTTTCATCCCTCTCTTTAGATGCTTCTAGTTCCCTCTTCTCTCTTCTTTCCCTTTCCAATTTTTGTCTCAACTATTCCATCTCCCTAGTGCTTTGTCCCTTAGGAGGCATGTTTGAAACTAGTTTTTCTCCCTACTCTAGGACCTACTAACTGGTGCTTTAATACCACTTGATGCAATAGATGGTGGTGGATTACAAGGTCCAAACAACAAGTGCAAGGAGTATGCAAGTTTCACAATATTTTCAATAGAATGGAATGACCTATAAAGCCTCAACCATCTTAAATGCTTTACCAAGACCTATGCCCTATTCCAAGATGATTGAAATGGCCTTAAGACATCAAATGAAAGATGATTCAATATGTTATAGGGCCCTCAATAAAACCCAACACTCCAAACATAATACTAGCCTTTCTAGGCCTTAACCTCAAATCATAACAACAACAACTATTTTTAGCCCTTAGCTCCAACAATTTCAAAAGGACTTGGAAAATAAAAATCAGATTTGAACACCCTTTTCAAAGATACATAACATATATAAAACTTAAGGGTGGTTGTTTTGGACCAATATGGTTGTTCTTCACAATAGTCATGTCTTTAAACACACAAAAGAGGTCACTTTACAAAGGAAGTATATGATAAACTTATCCCAAAAGTTTATAACCTTATATAGTCTCATAAAATGGATCCAATTAGAGGAATATGCAACACATTTCAGTGCATAATCTCTGTAAACACAAAAGCCCCAAATCATGCCCTCAAACCCTTAAAATCTAGGGCTTTATCAAACTCTACTCTTCTAGCACTTTCTTTAAGATCTAAAGGTTGGAAAACCTTGTCTTTGACATAAATAGATGAAATAAAACATAAAAATAACCCTTCCTTAAGGCCAAACTCCTACTACTGCAGCAAACCAAGAAATTTCAATGTTAAATGCTTCAAATCAACATGGTGATCACCATTAAACTCATCTCCTTCCTTCACAAATGCATATTATAGGGTTAGTAAGGTATAATATAGAATTATTTAATGTTATTCCATAAGAACTAGGCATGTATTCATGGAATGACCATCCTTTTGAGGTTTTCTGTCAAAAATACTTAAGAAAAATAAAAAAATGATGAAATTAGCACTAAAGAATGCAAGAACCACTGTGAATCTCTTGAAACAAGTATGGAATGAAGTATTGAAACATATATCAGAATTTTTAATTCATCCAAGGTCCAAGAGATCTCAACCAACACACCAAACAAAGAATAAAACTTGAAAATGGAGATTTTCCTTAGTAAATCTGTGATAGTCCATACAATTGTTGTTTTTCTGTTCGTACCAATGACTTCCTACATTATAAAATAATCCAAATAACTTTCCTAACCACCTTTTTTTGGTATAGGAATTTTTAAGTGCTTAAAACATTAAGAAAATCATTTTCCCTCCTAGATCCAACTAACTGTTGTAACTCAAAAATTTGAATTTACAACATTACAATTTTTGGATTTTTAAAGCATTTAAACTAATCTAACCTTTCCAAATGACTTCTATAGTCTTATTGAGAATTCCTAAATACTAATCTATCCTATTATGATCCCTTTTACATCTTGATGACCATTTAGTCTCTTTTTTAAGCTTGTAGGACCTAGGATTTACATATTTTGCACTTTTATGCCATAATAAGCTTTAAAACTTCCCAGTTGATTCCACCATGATATAATTTATTTGTTTTCATGCTTGGAGTCTTCTAGTTGTCATTGTTTCCAAGAAGTACCCCTGCACCATCATTTTATAGAGCTTAAAGTTAAGAATATTCTCATATAGAGTTTATAGTGTTTTGATTAGATATAGTATATTGTAATTAAAAATTCTACAAGCATGTATTTTAACACTCGAAAAGATTTTGATTTTGAGAAAGAAAAAAATATTAAATCATATCAAAAAAATTAAAAATTATATGATGTTCTAGAGGAGAGAGTCCTCTTTCAGAATGTATAAATTTTATTTTGGTTAGATTAGATTTGTTTTGGAAAATGTGGCCAAAGATGAAAACTATAGATTTCAAGTGAGTTAAACTTTGAATCACTATAAAAAAGAAAATATAGGTCTAAAGTCAATTTTTATTTTTGATTATTCTAGCTATATGTGTTATCTATAACATAGTCTGAGTTCAAATGGAACTGAGTTGATTTCCATATAGTTTTGTGGTGGGAACTAAATCCCTAATTTTTAGCATTTTTCAACAACTAAAAAATTATCTATAAAAAAAAGGAAAATATATCACTTCTTATTCCAACTAATTATTAACAATTATGATCCTAAACTTCAACTATTTATACACAATTCATTAGTTTAAATCATTTTCAAATTTTAAATAATAATACTAGTTTTATGTCATTGAAGATGGACAATTATACTTTTGTTAGCCTTTTCCTTTACAAAAGGGTGACACAGGTTTGTGCTTTTGCCCAAAGGTTTGATGAAAAGAAGCATAACAAAGAAGAATTATGTTTGATATCTCAAGTTGAACCTAAGAATGCATATGAAACATGTAAAGATGACTATTGGAAGAACGCTATGAAATAGAATTTGAATCAGATAGGAAAGAATGAGACATTGGAATTGGTACCCAGACCAATAGACAAGAACGTGATAGGAACTAAATGGGAATTCATGAACAAGATGAATGAAAAAGGTAAAGTTGTAATGAACAAAGTAATATTGGTATGCAAACATTACTCACAACAAGAAGGAATAGACTATGATGAGACCTATGCTCCTGTGGCAAGAATAGAAGTAGTAAGGTTATTCTTAGCATATGCAACATATAAGAAATTCAAAGTATATCAAATGGATGTCAAGTCAGCATTTTTGAATGGAGAACTTGAAGAAGAGGTATACATAGAAAAACCTAAAGATTGTCCTTTAACAAATGATGAGGACATAGTATGTAGATTGAAGAAAGAATCGTATGGATTGAAAAAAAACCCCAAAACTTGGTATGCAAGGTTAGACAAGCATTTGACAAAGCTTGGATATAGCAAAGGTATGGTAGATAGAAACCTCTATTCAAAAGAAATTGATGATGGACTAATAATTTTGGTAATATTTGTTGATAATATCATATTTGGAGGAAATGATGATGAAAGTGACAAGTTTGTAGAAGAAATGAAGAAGGAATTTGAAATAAGCATGATAGGAGAAATGAAATATTTTCTAGGATTACAGATTGTGTAGGATAAATAAGGAATCTTTATTTCTCAAACTAAGTATTTGAAAAATTTACTAAAAAGGTTTGGATTGAAAATGTGTAAACCCATTGGAACACCTATGGTAACTAGACACAAGTTATCTACAAAAGATGAGACACCTACTATTGAGCAGAAGAAGTATAGACCTATGATTGGAGGTTTGTAATATTTGACTCACACAAGGCTAGATATAACAATTGTAGTTGGAATTGTTGCAAGATTCCAAGCTGATCCTAGAAGCACATTATGTACCAGTCAAAAGGATATTTAGATACCTAAAGGAACACCAAAGTTTGGATTATGGTATGATAAGTCTAATGATTTTAGTTTATGTGCTTATATTGATGTTGATTGGGTAGGTAGTATCGATGACATAAAGAGCACTAGTGGTGGAGCCTTCTTTCTTAGAGGAAGATTAGTTTCTTGGCTAATAAAGAAGCAAGATTGCACCTCACAAAGTACAATAGAAGTAGAATATGCTGCAACAACAAAAAATTGTAATCAAGTTGTTTGGATGAAGTAGATGTTGAAGGATATAAGGATAGAATTTAGTGAACTTGTTGTCGTACATTGTGACAAAACAAGCATAGTAAATATGTCTAAGAATCTAGTGTTGTATTCTAAGACCAAGCACATTTCTATCAAGTATCACATGTTGAGAGAGAAAGTTGTAGAAAAGAAAATTAGATTGGAGTATGTGAGCACTAAAGACCAGATTGCAGATATTTTCACTAAGATTCTTCCCAAAGAGACTTATGCTATGGGATATGCCCCTTTGTACATCAAAGTAGAAGATGCAAGAATGTATCAATCTAGTATAACAGAGCACTATTGTTTGTCTGGATTGAATGTTGATGCTTCCTATATGGGGGAGTATATATGATGGATAGAGTCATCTAGGACTCTTGTTAGAAGTTGTTTTTGAACAGTGTCTTTGGACACTTGAGCCAGTCAGAAATAGTTGTTGCAAAGATTGATTGGTTGCTAAAAAATTTGATATTGATGTCTATGGGGGAGAAGTTTAGCATGAAAATGGTTCAGAAATAGTAAATCAATTCAAAAATAGTTGAAGTAAAGTATAATTTAAGAGAAGTACAACATGGGAAATTGATTGATGAAGATGATTTGAAAAGAAAGGTTAACAGTCCTTTACAGTTGGTATTCTTGGAATTAGATAATTTTCATCTATGTTGACATTAATGCAAAAAGGGGAGATTGTTGGAAGCATGAATGCTAATGATATTACTATGGGGGAGTATTTCAAAAACA
The DNA here is from genome assembly GCA_028749045.1 of Cupressus sempervirens. Taxonomy (NCBI): domain Eukaryota; kingdom Viridiplantae; phylum Streptophyta; class Pinopsida; order Cupressales; family Cupressaceae; genus Cupressus; species Cupressus sempervirens. Next base: position 703,784,883 of record CM053784.1, read on the forward strand.
TGTTTACATCATTATCATGATGATATGTTACATTCATGACTATGTTTGTCATTGATGTCAATATAGTAGTTTTCTATGGTATCTGACAAAAGAACAGTGGAAAGATCAAGTTGGTACAGATAGACAGTTGAGAATTCTCACTAAGTGAGGTTAAAGAAAAATACTACTGAGTATGTAGTATATGTAGCTAACCTTAGAAGAATAAGATATTAAGTCTAGAAGAACTTATGTAAGTTTCAATGAAGATTTTTCTAAGATAGAGTTTACAGAGGCATGTTTTGGTAAAATTTTAATAGCTCTTAGCAAAGCTATTATTCTAATAAGATAAAGTTAAAGATGTGAAGAATACATGTTGATGATGATGTGGACAAGCCCGCTTGTCATAATGTTATGTGTATGAAAAGTTATTCAAGTTAAAAGGTGAGAGATTAATGTTATCACTAAGTGTAACGTGTTCTTAATGTGGTCCTATAATAACTAATTGAGAAGGTGTAACAACTAACTCAGGAATTGTTTTATGGATTTGGTATAAAGGAAGGGCATTTTTCTTTATCTTGAAAAAGTAGGTATTGATGAATGTGAATGATTAAAGAGAAAAATGCAAAGATAAGCAGATCTAAGGGAAGTGAAGGAAAATTTATTGCCGAGGTTTTATTGTGTGATCCAAAGTTTGATACTTGGATCCAAGGTTCATGACTTGGTCTACAAGGTCTGATAATGATTGGTCTAGTTGAAAGGATAGAGGAAAGAAGTTAGGGTACAATACACACAATTATTCTATAAGGAATAGTTGAGAGATTAGTTAGATAGTAAGGTTAGTGGTCTTTCCCCAGAAGCTATTTGGACAGTGGGTCCTTCTGTATTCTACAACTCCTAATAGGGTTGGAATCTTCTAACAAGGATTCAAACTCTCCTAACAAGAACTCATATGTACTAAATATTGTAATAGACTCCTAACATGGTACATCCTCTAGCAAGGAATATTTATATTAGTGCATCATCTTGTGGGCATCATTCCCACTAAGGTTTTCCCTCTAATCAAGGGTTTCCCTAGTTAACATATCTAGTGTAATTATCTATGTGCATGTTGTTATGGTTAATGTTTACTTTGGTTGAATGGATACTTGATTGTTTAAGGTTGATAAATATTTTAATTATTGGATAACGGATTCACCCCCCCTCTCAATTATCTTGGTGGACTACTATTTCTAATATCCAATTATTCAATGCCTAAACTATAACACAATATTTTCTTTTGACATCATTCAACTTCTCACCAAGATAAGAAATAGGTCTACTTTCTTGGCTGAAAAAAAAATCCTATTGTAGTACTAGTAGCATCATAATCTAATTGAAATACCTTATTAAAATTTTGAAGTAATTTAATAGGTTATTTTATAACTTTCCATTTCAATAGATTGGAAATATTACCTACCTATATAGTTCAGTTAAACTCTTTTATGCTCTTTCTCATTTTTTCAATCAAGGGTCCACAAATACTTCTAGAACTTCTTATAAACTTTCTATAAAAACTATCCAAACAATGAAAATATTGTACCTTGGTAGAACTCCCTAGAGTAGTCCATTCAAGGATAGCCTTCCCTTTATCAAGGTCCATTTTTAGACCTTTGTTGAAACTAAAAATCCAAGATATTCTAAATCTTTCTTCAAAAAACTATATTTCTTCAAATTAATCAGCAACTTTTCTTCCCTTAACTTCTCAAATACCCTAAAAATATGCATGATATGCTCCTCCAATATCTTACTAAACATCAAAATATTATCTAGGTAAAAAATGACAAACTTACCCATAAATTCCTTTAGTACCTCATTCACAAGCCTCATGAAAGTACTCGATGCATTGGTTAGCCCAAAAGGAATGACTAACCACTCATAGAAAACTTCTATTATCTTGAAGATAGTCTCCCATTTATCTCCTTTTATGATCTAAATCTAATGGCATGCACTTTGTAGAGCTATCTTTGTGAAATACAAAGCTCTACTTAAATAATCCATAATATCATCCATCCATAGTAATTGAAATCTATACTTTATGGTGATCTTATTGACAACTTAATAATCTTTACACATCCTCTATTCTCCATTATTCTTTAATGCTAATACTATTGGTACAATACATGGACTTAGACTCTCTCAAATCAACCCCTTCTATAACAACTCATGTACTTTTCTTGTCATTCTATCGGCCACTACCTTATTTGGCAAATTGGCTTATGGAATCAAGTCCATCTAGTGACTAATTTTCCTTACTAGTGATAATCCATCAAGAATGTCATTAGATAGAATGTCTAGAAACTCATGTAACTAATTGATCACTTCTATAGATACCTCTTCTACTTCTTCTTTTCCATCTTTTGGAATTACAGAAAAATATATATCCTCATGCCTCATGCCCTCTAAGAACTTCTTTCCATAAACAAAACATGTTCTTGTAGTACTACATACCTTTTTCTCTTTATTCTTCAATGGATTTCTCTTATGTTTCACTCCATCCTTTGTTAGATTGTAGGTATTTTCATGATCATCATATATAACATTCTTGTTAAACATGTTAGAAAGTAAAGTCCACCAAGATAAATGAGGGGGGGTGGCGGTGGTGGGGGTGTGTTGTTGGGGGGGTGGGGTTGGTGGTAGGGGTGAATCTATTATCCAACTATGAAAAAATTTATAAACTTTATTAATCCTTAACCATATGAGAAATAAAATCAACAACCATAAGAAGATACACATACACAATAATACTAGATATGCTAACTAGGAAAATCCTTGATTAGAGGGAAAACCTTGGTGGGAATGTTACACACAAAATGATGTAATAATATAAAAAATCCTTGTAAGAGGATGAAATTTGTTAGGATCCAATGAAATACATTCAATACATATCAATCCCTATTAGGAGACATTGAATCCCTATTAGGAGTAATTGAAGGTATATCAACCCATTGTCCAAACAACTTCAGGGGCAAGATCACTCAACTCACTATTCAACTGATCTCTATATTATTCCTTTTAGAATAATAAAAATGAATAATATCAATATCCTCTATCTTCTTGACAAGACCAATCCACTTTTGATCTCAATACCTAATCACCAACTTCACATCCAAATAATCCCTTGGATCGTTTATGCACATTTACCAATTTCACATATTACTTTTATAATTTGCACTTCACACATAAATCACACACTTAACAATGAGTAAAATAACCTCCCTTTATACCATATCCTTAAAATAATCCTTGATTAAGCCTTGAGGCTTTCCCAATTAATTATAATAAAACCTCATTAAGATATTATAATTATTTTACAATTACACAACAATGTCAGCTCATTGTCCTCACAACCTCTGACACATGTGACGACTGATCTTGTGCACTTACTAATGTCATCATCAGGTTATCTACTATCATTGTCTAACTAAACTCATCATGATTCTATCCTTATTAAGAGATGTAATCCAAACATTAAAAACCACTTATTAGGTACTCTATTTGCACATTGTCCTCTATAATTTATGAAAAATTCCACATGTCTTTGACTCTCTATGCGTGCACTTGTCCAATTCATTAGGACATATTGTAGAATACATTCTCAATTGTACTTGACCTGATCATCAATACATAGTCCATACAACCTTGTTCTATGTCTTCTACTCAGCCAGTCTTCATAGAAACAATACTATGTTGACATCAATGACAAACACAATCATGAATGCAACATGTCAATCACACTAACCATCTCTCCAATACTTAGGATACTAGACCAAAAGAATACCATCATAATTCCTACTAAAAAGACTTCCATGACATCTCCAACAATATATGATATATGTCCATAAGTGTGATATCACATAATACCACATCCTAGTAGCTTCCAATCTTTAACTTCACTAGGTATGGTTCATTGATCATGACCTTGTGGTCCTCCTTCACCAAGACAATACAATATGTACACATGAATTTTTCATTTTGAGCTTTAACTTAGCCACCATTTTTTATAAAAAAAAATTGTGAGTGATTCCACCATTGATAATCCCATTAAAACATGTATCTTCACACTTATACATGTTGTGAAATAAGATCCTCCTTTAATTAGATTCAACCTCACCACTTAGCATAACTCTTCTACTAACTAGGACTTCAACTCTTTCACTATCTTTAGATGTGATGATTTGGTGTCTTCACCCATATGTGTGACTCTGTCCTAGCCTTTGATTTTTCTATCTATAATTCCTTTGTGTTGGGAACATTAAAATTCTTGATGCCCTTCTTCTTCATAGTAAAACCATGTGCCACAAATACCTCTTTTGCCTGATCCTTTCCCAAATCCTCTTCTTCTTTGATTGCTATTATTATGATTATGGAAATGATTTGAATTATTTCCTCTCTAGTTCCAACTATTATTGTTAGCTTCATCCTTCATCTTTTGATCACCATTTTGGGGCTTCACAAGACCATCCACCATCACCTATTTTACTTTGTCAACTCTAAAAATTCTTGTTCAAATTATCTTTTAGTCATAGGAAAGATTTTCATGCCTCCTCAATATTGTTAATTTAGTCTAAACTTTCTTCTTGTCATCTTTTTCTTGGCTTTTTCTTATTAGAACTTGGTCAAACTCTTCTATATACTCCTAAACAGATCTTCCCACTTACTTCAACCCTTACATTTTCTTCTATAGATCAAGCTCATGATAATCAATGGGAATGAATTGTCTTTTAATTCTATGCACCATTCAATCCCATATTGTGATTTGAACCTTCACTCTTTTATTTTTTTCTAATTAAATCTCTTGCCACCAAATCTTCACATGGTCCTTTAGTTTTTCCTTTACAAACTTTACCCTATGAGGATCCTCAATATCTTCACACTCAAAAAACTCTTCAAATTCATTGATTGAATCGATCAATTCCTCTAGGTTAAGATTTGTTGAAAATGTGGAACCTCAAACTTAGGTCTTTTATCAATCTTAGAAATGACTAAAGATCCTTTCTTCTTCTAGGTTTAGAACTTCCTCTTCTTCTTCCTAATTAACTTCTCCTTCTCTTTAATCATCACCATCATCTCTTACAGTAAGATTCATCCCTATATGCACATGTTCTTACAATTCTTGCATTTATATCTAGAGGGCTCTAAAACCCTCATCTGTCACACCTTCTTCTCTTAAGCCTCATTCCTTTCATCAAGCAATTTTTGTGCTTATCCCTAAAACCCTACTAAAAACCGCCTCATAATTATTAATATCTTTACATGCTTGAGTAAATGTACAATCCTCGTACAAACTACCTCACATTTCATGATCCTTTTGTACACTCAAGAAAAAATTCTTTGGTTCCAAAAAAATACAATAGAAATATAGATACAATAATAATTTGTGAGAACCAAATATGGGCATCTTATTATCTCCACAAGTGTGGAATTACAATATTCAGAATTACTATATGCAAACACACATGGGTATTCCTTATATAGGCATTTTCCACTGCCCACAAAGGTTATAGACACTAAGCCTTAAATCTTGATGCCAAACCAATCCAAAATTATATTATTTTATTACACTTCATAGCATAGAATTTCCTCAAGACAATTTACAAACTATATTTTTAGATGACCCAACTTCTTGAGACCATAACTAACAAACCGTTGACCTAATTTTCTATTATAACCACTTTTTGGAAACATAAACTTTTTTTCTACAATGGCCAATTGTGTAATTGTCCATCAACTAAGCTTTGACCTCATTTCAAAGCCATTTAGACTGTCATTGATGAGCCTAGAGTTTTGATACCAAAAATTCATGCTAAAAATCTGCAATAACTTCCCTAATACATATGACATAGCAATGTCCAAATCATTTGGCAAGATGATCTATCTAAGATGAACCTTCAATTATGAAATTAGAGAATTTTGTGCTTACATGGAAAACTTACTCAAAATTGCAAGCTTTCATAGATAGAAACTCTCCACTAGAATAATTGTTCTTGAAAACATAGAAATGAAAATGGGAATACATTAAGTGATGCAAGATCACCCTTACATTGAGGAGGCTCTTGCGCAAAATTTTGAGGCCGACCAACCCTAGAATTATATTATTTTTTATCATATTCAATTAACTCAAAATAATTACAAATTATATTATTTGGGATTTTTGAGTAGCCCAACTTCTGGAGACCATAACTTTCAAATCATTGATCCAATTGGCTATATTATGACCCCTTTTGGAAATGGAAGCTCCTATTTTACAATGACTAATTGTGGTAGGTTCCATCAACCAAGGTTTGACCTTATTTCAAAGCCTTTAAGGCCTTCAAAATTGAGATCAAAGTTTTTATACAAAAAAATCATACCAAAAAGTCTGTAATATTTTCCCCAATACATAAAACATGGAAATAAAACTCATATGGTAGGCTGATATATCGAAGATGAAACTACACATGTGAAATTAAGACATTTTGAACTCATATGAGCAACTTACTAAAAATAGTAAGCTTTTGCAAATAGAAACTTTGCACTAAAACAACCTTTATTCAAAAGATTAAAAAAATATAAGTATTTTTGGGTGATCTAAGATTTCCCTTACACCTAAGATATCTCCTGCATCAGTTATTTTACTACTTTTCTAGTACCATTGGTAATATTTTTTCAAGCAATAACACATCATAATATCATGATAATACAAATGGAAATATTTTAAGGACTTGGTTATGTATCTACCACTCAAATGGTTTGTGATTTTTAAAATCTACAAGGCATTTATAATTATTTTATTTAGGGGTAATAGTATTTATACAAAGCTAGTTAAGAAAAAGATGTTGAAAGATCCAATGAATGTGATGGATCTAAATACTTGACTAAGATTAATGATGACAAAGGGTGATCAAGAATCATGTGCCAAATAATGTGGTCATTTACATTAATTAAGGTGATCAAGGATAGAAGATCTATCCAACTACATGTTACGTCATTTTATTTTAGGCCAACTTGATAAAAAAATATTATAATTGGTTTATAAAATATTAATAAAAAGTTTTATTTTTAAGGTTATGATATCAAGGTATTTAATATGCATCCAAGATTTTTTGTCTTACATATAGTAATCTTGATGGTTGGCATGCACAACTTAAGGTTTGGAAGAAGGTTTTTACCAACCTAATTATTGATAAAATGATATGAATTGGATATTGAATTTTTGTAGCTATATATTGCCTAGGTGGATAAGTAATCACAAACACCAATGTATTTCCATAAGTGAAATCATATTGTTGAGTTTTGTATTTGGGGGATTGTAGAATAATGTTGCAATAGTTTATTTGTATGCATTATAATGAAATTGATCAAGGCATGAGTAGATGTTGTACTATATAGTTCACCAAATTCATCAAATTATAGTCTAAGGTGTATTTAAGTTAGTGTGACTTCCTTAGGTTGAGTCCCATGGTAAAATTGAGTAGTGGGCTATAGGCAATATTCTTGAATGCATGTGCGTTCCCCATATTTTAGTAAACTATACTACTAAGTAGGTGCCAATTTATTGTACGTATCAATCCTAATTTGGGTTTCCATGATAAGAATATTTTTGTTATGGTGTGTTGAAATTTTTTTCTTTATGTTTAATATGCTTTATATTTCAACAATTAGAATTGAAGGTTTAAGCATCAAAGAGGGCTTGTGATTTGAGGGTTTCAAAGGCTTATTTTTGTGTGTTTTAGAAGCAACTAATTCACCCCCCTCTTAGTTTCTTGCTACCTATTTCCAACAACATAGCCATGAGAGCATAAGAGAGGGAGATAATGAACCTAACATTCTATCAAGTTGTGTTATGCTAGGAGATCCATGACAGGAGAAGATACGAAGGAGAATTCATGATCTAGAAATTTTTGTTATGCTTTCTAAATCCACATTGAAAAATTTGTCTACAGTGATATCTTGAAAATAGTTTGTGCATAGGGAAGCTTACAATTATTTTGTCCACAATGTGACTTAAAAATATTTTGCACACAATGGTATCTAAGGGGGATTAGCCTCATGTAAATTCCATATGAATCCATGTATATAGATTAGTCCCATGCATGTGGATCTATGAAAATAAATTAGTCTTATGGAAAGATTGTTTCAATGTGGATCCATAGAAAATAACTAGCCTTAATTGGGGAAGGAAGAGGAAAAAGGACAAGGCCTTGCACTCAACATGACTTGATCTTTGGTGGGCTTATTTGAAACCATTAAACTCCACTAATAGACTGAAGACCAATTGAAACTGTTAATTATTCATATATCTATTTTTCATTATATAATATAGATAAAGAATTAAATTTATTTTCCTTAATATATAAAAATATCTTTCATTCCCAAATAACTCATATAGATATAAAATATAATAAAAGTAAATTATAACACTAAAATAGCTTAATAGAATTTATTTTTTCAATAATAATATTTTGTACTTTTATAATATTTGTTTCTTCTAAATTAGAATAGTTCTCATGAGAATGTGAAATTTAATAATAACTATTTTTTTCATTATACTAATATTATCATAAATAGTAAAGATATAAAATATTTTATTTTATTTTATTCAATTTTTGAATAAAACTTTTAGTTGTATCAATATTTCAAATCATACTAGTAAGATACACATGGTTTTTTGAAAATTCATTTTTAGAAGGGTGGAAATTCAAACTATATATCTAAAGTATTTTGAAGATATTCTCACAATAGCATACTAATAATAATGTCTTTAAGATCATATTCAATAAATGAATATTAAAATTGTCTAATGAAATGATTGATGAAGTAAAAATGTAGTAAAATATATTGTATTTCAATCATTTTAAAAAGATCTTGAAGTATAATATTGTTATTTTAACTATATTTCAAAAAGGAAGAACACACAAATTAGTATTAAAGAAATGATTAAGTTTAAATTTATTTTTAATAATATGATGAATAAAAAAGATTAGATAATGACATTTTAATTTATCTATAGTTGTGAAGGGAAGAAGTTATCAATCAATACAATTTGATAAATAAAAATCATATATAATAAATAGGTACATCAAAAAAATCTTGTTGCAATTATTTCTACATTTATAATAGTGAATTGACATTTATAAAAAAAAAATTATAGTATTAGAAAGTATCATCCCTTCATCTATTAGATGTCACAATTATCATTTCAATTGTCTAATCATAATTTTTCATCAATTGATTATTGGTTTGATCTTTAAAAAAATAAATATATGAAGCTTAAAAGACAAAACCATATATATTTTAGAAAGGAAGGCCCTATCAATTAACATTAAAAAATTATGTCTAGATGGGACACAACTATTATGGACAATAAAGGCCTTTATGTTTTCTCAAGGAAAAGTATTTTTGCACCTAAGTGTGACTGCATTCTAAGTAATTGCCTTTGGGTTTGGGAAAAGGAGAGAGTTTTAGGGAAAATTGTAGAAAAGGGGGTGTGATCTTCTATAGATTAAGCCTTCTATAATAGAGGATAGTGTTAGGAAGCTATTGGTTTGGTACATGCTGAAAGAGGGAGGTTTTATCCCTTTCATGGAGGCACCAAATGGGTATGATGAGAATTGTTCCCTGCAATTTGTTAATTCTTGGGAGGACAAAAGAGTCATGATCAATGGTATCTCGTTTCAGATTTCAGAGGAAGTTATTTCTCTAGAAATGGGAATTTCCATGAGGGGAAGAAAATGGAAAAAAGTGACAAGGGTGGCTAATGAAGTGAGTTTGAATCATTTCTTCCTAGAGGGTGACGAACCTATTTGCCAGAGAGGAGGGTTTATGAGGGAGAAGCTCACGAAGCCTTGGAATGAAGTTTGTTTGGTGTTGATGAAGTACTTAACTTTGAAAGGGAGGTATAGTGTTTGTTATTATTATCATTTCTCTCTTCTAAACCACTTTCATCACCATGGTTTTATTTCCATTCCATTCTTTCTATTACATGATTTAGTTGATATGGTTGCTAATGTTAATGAAAAAATGAGGTGGTTAATTATACCTTTCTACATCAAGGGTTGGTGTTCTATCTCTATCGATTCCACCTTGCTTTGGTCCCCCTAGGATTATTGAGATTGATATCCCTACTCCCCCAACCCTTGTTCCCAATAAATCCCCCTTAGGGTCACAAGCCCCAGAGCCCCCACCCCTCAACCTTTGCCGAGTGGGTCCCCTTTTAAGACAAAGATCTCCCCACTAGGTAAAAAAGAGAGGTTAAAAAGAGGTAAAGAGAAGGAACTAGAGGAATCAAAGGATAAGGGGAGAGGTGGTAGGAGGAGGTTAGGGAGGATTGCGAAATCCAATGCTAAAAGGAAGCTAAGATATGGGGCTTTGCAAAAGGAGGATTTGGATTCAGAAGAGATGGGCCACCCTAAACAAAGGATGAAATAGAAGGCTTCAAATTTTGGTGAGGGGAATATGGAGGAGGAGAAGGAGGTTTTTGATTCCTTAAGGGCTAGCTCAGGAGATGATACATATTTCAGCCACCATTGGGTTGGGATGTGTGGACCTAACTCAAGACTAGTTTCCTAATACTGTGGATAGAGTCCCTCCCATATTACAATTTCCTCTCTTGCAAGGGTTTCTTCCAAAGATATTGTTATACCTAACCCCCAATTGTGCAAGATGTCACTAACAAGAATGTGGATGACTACCATTATAGCAAGTAGGAGGTTATTGAGGAGGCTCAAAAGATGGCTAGTAGTGAGCTGTGGGAGAGAATCTACGCCTTGGAGGAAAGAATGTGTCTCTTGACTAAATTTTTGTTGCTGCTACCACGTTACATCTGCTAAAGGACCAGGAGGGAGATTTGCCCAATGAGGACTCCATCATGTTGTTTGACTTCCTTGTGGAAGACCAGGAAAAAATCCTCCTAAGGGGGAAGGATGCTTGTTGACACTTTTATCATTGTGCTTCCAAACTATGTTTTTGTTTTAAAAGTGGTAGGGGGTAATCTTGGTTGCCGGTTCACCAATTTCTTTGTTTTAAGGGTCAGCCCCCTAGTTTTTTTGGCTACTTTTTAATTCAAAAACATTTTAAAAATTGATTATGATTCAATTGTTTTCATAATGTAATGAATAAAAAGATGTTAGATTGTGACATAATTTTACTTTTCACTATAGTTTTGAGGGGAAGAGGTTATCAATCTAGATAGTTTGATTAGTTAAAAATATGTATGATAGATGAGTACATCAAATATCTTGTTACCAGTCATCTACATTTACAATAATAAGTTGATGTATATAAAAAGTTTAAGATTATAATTTTTGAAAGAATCATCCCTTCTTCTATTACCTATCACAATTAACATTTCAGTTATCCAATTATAAATTTTCATCAATTGATGATTGGTTTGATCTCAAATAAAACAAAAAGAAACAAAACTTTTAGAAAAATCATAATTTATAAAGTAAGAGTCTATCAATTAGTAATAAATAAATGATTACATGTCAATTATGTTTGACATTTTATAATGAATAAAAAGATATTGGATTGTTACATTACATTTTTATTGGTGGTCTACATTTACTATAATGAATCTACATTTATAGAAATATGTATGATAGATGAGTACATCAAATATCTTGTTACCAATCATCTGCATATACAATAATAAGTTGATGTATATAAAAAAAATTAAGATTATAATTTTTGAAAGAATCATCCCTTCATCTATTACCTATCACAATTATCATTTCAATTATCCAATTATAAATTTTCATCAATTGATGTTTGGTTTGATCTCAAACAAAACAAAGAGAAACAAAACTTTTAGAAAATTCATAATTTATAAAGTAAGAATTTGTCAATTAGTGATAGAGAAATGATTACATATCAATTATGTTTGACATTTTATAATGAATAGAAAAGATATTGGATAGTTGTATTTTACATTTTTCTTGGTGGTCTACATTTACTATAATGAATTGACATTTATTTAAAAACCAAGTATATATTATTGGACATCATCATCCCTTCATCTATTACATGTCACAATTATCATTTCAATTATCTAATCATATTTTTTCATCAATTGATCATAGGTATGATCTCAAACAAAACAAAAAGGAACAAAGCTTAAAAGACAAAACACTATATACTTTAGAAAGGAAGGACCTATCAATTAACATTAAAGAATTGATTATGACTCAATTGTTTTCATAATGTAATGAATAAAAAGATGTTAGATTGCATCTTAATTCTACTCTTAACTATAGTTTTGAGGGGAAGATGTTATCAACCTAGATAGTTTCATTAGTTAAAAATATGTATGATAGACAAGTACATAAAAAAAAACCTTTATACCTACCATCTGAATTTACAATAGTAAGTTGATGAATAAAAAAAACTAAGTTTATATTTTTCAAAAAAAAATCACCCCTTCATCATTACCTATCACAATTATCATTTCAACTACCCAATTATAAACTTTCATCAATGGACGATTGGTTTGATCTAAAACAAAACAAAATAAACAAAGCTTTTAGAAAAACTATAATTAATAAAGTAAGACTTTATCAATTCATATTAAAGAAATGATTAAGTTTCAATTGTTTTTGACATTTTGTAATGAATAAAAAGATGTTAGATTGTGACATTTTAATTTTTGACTATCGTTTTGAACAGAAGATGTTATCAATCAAGATAAATTGAGTCAAATAAAAATATGTATGATAAAATGAGTACATCAAGAGTCTTAACAACCATCTACAAGTCGATTTATAATCATAAATTTTTATCAATTGACTATAGATAAGCTTAGACAAAAAGAAGAATATAAATCTTAAAAGAAAAAACATGTGTGAGTGGCACCCATGTGCTCACTTACAGGAATTATCAGTTTTAGGTTAATATGAAATGAGGTAATCATTGTATCAAATTAGAAGGTTAAGAAATCATATACTCTTAAAAGTGTATCACCCATTATACAAATATGCAAGCTATGTAACAATCAAACATATGCAAAAGAAGAGAAAAACAACTTATATGTTAAAAATACCGTGTGCTGATTAAGCTCAGTTGTATAAGAAAACTATGTGCCACAGGGCAGGGAAAACATCTTATTGTAGGTTTACAGCCACAAAATAGACAGCCGGACAATTGCAAAGCTGCATGATGGATACGTAAGATATAATAGTCAAGATTGCATGTACCACCTTAAATGTCAAAGCATTTTAAGGTACTAAATAGCATATTCATATTCCACGTGATTTAGATTTATTCTACTAATGTAAGAAAACGTATTTCAACCTGGCCATTCGAGTTCATAAAGGTTGATCAACCCTTCAATTCATTCAAACGTTACTTAAATGCTTTTAACTTTTCGTATCACAGTAAAACACCTCTTCTCTTCTCCAAAGGCCGTTTCTGCTGTACATAAAATCTTTGCAATGTATTTTTATTCCATATCTTATCTTCATGAGAATTAGTCAGACCAGTCCAAATTGCATATCTATGATTACGATCTATCTTTCTGCTTCAATTCCCACTTTTAAAAGTTAATAAATGGTTGAAAGACAAGGTTCTTGAATTGAAATGAACCTTCACATGTAGTAAAAATAAGTTGTGACATGTAGATCATTTTGTATCTAGATGATAGAGATTAGTCAGTCTTGTTGTTTATGAGGTTGGGTAGAATTGGAAAGTATCTTTATGGAAGTTTGTAATCTTGAATGGAAATAAATTTTGATATGCAAAATGAACATGTGACATATAGATCTTTTGTATCTTCTTGGTGTATATGTGTTCAGAAGCATTTTTAAGAGCTTGTAAGTAAGATTTTGAATTTTATTGATGCGAACATAATTTTTCTTGCATGAAATCAAACATTAAGATGTAAAATAAATTCATGGCATTTAAATCTTTTGTATCTAGAAAATAGAGATTTGACTTCTTGTATATGGGTTATCAGAGTGTTTGGAAATATCTTTATGGGATTCTTAAGAAAGGGTCGTAAATGTGAAAAGATAATGTTGTGGGGTTGAAATGAACCTTGCAATTCAAAATGAATTTGTGACCTAGATGGATATCTTGTACATCTAGAATCTAAAGATTAGTCGAGATGTATATGGGTTATGGTACAGTAGAAAAACATCTATTGAGAACACATTAAGCAAGATTCAAAATCTTAGTGATATTAAAAGATCTAACATTGTTGGATGGAAATGGACACTGACAAGTTATAACCTTTAGGATATCTTTTGTATCTAGAAGATGCACATGCATTACGGTAGTATTGAAAGACATCTTTAAGCAAGTATCATAATCTTGTCAACATGAAAAGAAACTTTGTTGGATTGAAATGAACCTTGACATGCAAAATGAGCTTCTAACTAGTAGATATTTTGTATCTAGAAGATGTATATTAGTCTTTATGTATATGGGTTGTGGTGGTGTTGAAAAATTCCTTTAAGAAATTGTCTAGGAAGCTTCATTTTATTATGACAAGTTTATTAATATGAAACAATGATTTTTTATATGACTGATGAAGAGACCATGCAATTGATGCACTACAGATTGTTCTAGTGAGGGAATATTGGAATTTGAATTAATGTGAAAAATGGTTATTTACAAACTTTGAGTAAAACTAGAGTTTTAAAACAAAGAGATAATATGTCAATGGAGTCTAATACCATGATAAAAGTTGTGATTACTTTATAACTGGTCTAGGTAGACAAGAGTCTTTGTATAGGATGTTTGGGAAATATATAATTTTAGATGATTAATGGTGGATTAAAACAAGCTAATAAGAAATGTCCTTTTATAGGTTTTTTAGAAACACAATTAGAAAGTTTTTGTAAAAGTGTTAATGTAATGACCACTTAAAAAGGAATCAGATCAAGCACATAATTTAACTTTAATTTATATGATTGAAATTCAAATTCATAAATGTCTAATGAACTAGGTACAATCATGAGCACAAATTTGAAGCTAAGAGAGTAATATGTAATTTAAGAGTTAATAAGTATTAAAAAAGATTTTTATTTTATTTTATAATTTCCATAATTTGAGTATCTGGGTCAAAAAGGTGCTAAAATAATAAATTTTTGTGCTTGGGAAAGTTCATAATTCATAAAAAGTTAAAATTATTTATAAAGGGTAATATCGTATCGTATGCACATTTCACCCTTTTGGCTTAATTGTTTAATATAATGTGGTATCAAGTAAGTAAATGGTTGATTCTTATAATTATTTTATGAATGGTTATATGTAAAAAGATTCTCCTAAGAATATAACTCTTGAAAGATGAATCTCAAAGGAGCTTTACAACCTTCATATGTAGAGTACCACTGAGAGAAATTGTAATTAATTGTTTAGTTATTACAAGGGAGTAATGGAGTCAAATTCGCTAAGGGATAAAAGATTCTCGAGAAGATATTACCATAGAAAACCTTCCAAATCCTAACAACTAGATAATAGGAGCATGCAAGGTTTGAACCTTGGGATTGTCCAAGTCATAGATAGAAGGAAAGGAGAGAGAAAATGTTCAACCAATGGAAGAGAGAAGAGACAAGGGAAAGGGAATCATGTAGACAGTAGTAAATTTTGACCTTTTTTTTTAATGAAAATTAGTCAAAATTTTGACCCCATTTTAGTCTAATTTGTGATCAAGTGGTGTGTCACAATTTTTGTTGTCAAAATTTTGATGAACCTTCCAATTGGTCAAAATTTTGACCACATACTTACGAAATAGGCTACATTTGGTATGAGCATTATTGGTGGCCATTGATCAAAACTTTGACCAAACTTCATCAAAAGTTCCACCAAACAATGGTCAAACTATTGGTCTAATTTTCAACCAATCTTAGTTGCAATGGCCACCAAACAATGGCCAAACTATTGGTCAAAATTTCAACCAATATTAGTTGAAATGGCCACAAAAGAGTGGTTGAAAGTTTGACCAATTCTAGTCTATCAACAACTAGAAGCCATATGACCAAAGAATTGGTCAAAATTTTGACCAATATTAGTCAAAATGGACACCAAACTATGGTTGAAAGTTTGACCAATTATGTTCTATCAATGACTAGGATGCCATACTCATGAACAAAGAATTGGTCAAAATTGTGACCTATTGGTGGAAATGTCAGCCAAGATTGGTCAAAATTTTGACCAATCTAATTTGTTTAAAAAATAAATATAACAAAGGTGAAATTCAAGTTGCTAGAGTAAAATACAACCCAAGATGAACATTGAATTAGGGATGGAAGAAGAAAATTCCTATTTGATGCTAAATTCACATGAGCATCTACCATCTTAAACGTGTAGAATTTTGTTATTAAGACAATTATTAAGCCAAATAGAGAAAATAACATCCATTATGAGCTTGCTAAAAGTAATAAAGCATATTACATAGTTCATTTTCGAACAAGAAATAATTTTCATTGCATTGATAACATGGAAGATGTTGATGTGGATCTAGCATCAAGAAAGACATGATCTTAAGGTATGTAATATGTTGTGGAAGCTTGGGTTTGGTGGAGTAGTGCAAAAGCAATTATCAATAGCGAGACTACTACAAAGCATGCTTCTCAAAATATGGGGTAGCTACTATAGAGAAAGATAGAGTGTTCAGTGGAGAGGTACAACACATTTCATAATTCATACATTTAGGGTCTTCTCATAGCATGGGAATTAAGTATCGGACAAAGTTTTTCCAACTTGACATGATAGCAAGAGAGCAAGCAACTTGTACGTTTGAAAAGAAATGACTGAATAATACAATAGTCAAGTATTTCATGAATAATGTGAACAATCAACATGTGAAAGAAGCAACCTATTCCATACATGGATCTATTAACAGTAAATAAGTTCTTAGTTAAACTCGGTTGTCATAATATTCTCACCTTTCATAGTCAAGCACAACGTAAACTAGTTCAAATAGAGACCCAAGTATGGAATAACACTTAGTCATAACTGAATCTGCCTTAAATAAAATAAACAATGTAATAATATTGTAATTTTCAATAATGTTGTAAGGAGAAAGTGTTACTTACACAAAGGTTGTGGACTATAACCTTCACCATGTTTACCACATGGTCTCGTAGGTGTCGAAAATTGATGTAGAAGAACACAAAATATTTTATCTATCATGATACATAAGATACTATAAAATATAAACATCTGTTGAACTTCTATTATTGCTTGAGATTAATTACTACTTACCTATGAATATTTGACTCTACATATCAATTCTTCTTTGAGTGCCTCTGTATCCTCGCTTGTGTCACCCTCAGAGAGACTTCTCAAGGAGTTGAACCCTATAGTTTTGATGCTGAAATATAACCCATATTTCATCACTCTATCTTTGTATGAGTTGGTGGGCCATGAACATGGGGTTAGCACTAAGGGCGATGTCATCTAGAAATGATGCATGTGTTTCAAATCATATTTGATCTACTATCATTTTAGCTTTTCTCTATCAATAAGTGTCAATTTGTGACATCAATATCAATAAAATTCCATCAAAATAACTCCAAATCCATAAAGAAAATAACA
This sequence comes from Cupressus sempervirens, assembly GCA_028749045.1. Classification (NCBI taxonomy): domain Eukaryota; kingdom Viridiplantae; phylum Streptophyta; class Pinopsida; order Cupressales; family Cupressaceae; genus Cupressus; species Cupressus sempervirens. The sequence goes on from CM053784.1 coordinate 703,802,415, forward strand.
TAATAAGAAGAAATTTTCTTCTATATAATTTGAAGAATTACAATAATTAAGGTTTACCTTTGCTAAAGAAGGTGTGTGAGATGGTGCATCCCCACCTATTGGTGGTCGTCTATACATGTTTTCGTATGAAAAAGATTAGTAATTCTTAGCAACTAGCAGTGAAATGGAACTAATAGACTTACCAAAAAAATATATTAATAAAATAGTAGATTATATATTGGATTCAATATTAATAAGAGGCAATTGGTTTAAATGGTATACATACCATTCCCATGATAAGGATTTTTTTTGTATCTACATGATTCAAATTGTAATCTATCAAAAGTGTTTCCTTGCACTTATTGATTTTATTACACATACAAAAACACAATTTCCTTCGTGTGCCTCAAATATACAATTTGGTCACTTATTAGTTGACATAGGTCGAGAACTATTTATAAATCCTACAATATTCTCTATTTCTTTTGGCTTTCCATCAATATACATGGTGAACCTTTACTTTGATCATTTTATTTGCATTTTATATAACTTGGTGGCAATGCATACCTATGCATACTTTTTTTTATATTGCACAATCCACATCCAATTGTTGTAATTGTAACAAGGTCCTACAAACTCCATCAATTCAACAACTTTATTGTAATAGAACTTTATTCCATCCATGGAAAATAGACCCAAACCATGTAATGAAGATGGAGCTATGTGATATATCCTATCATTAATAGAAAAATTAGTGTTAAATTGAGGTAGTTCCTTGGGTGCCCATTCTTTCTGAAGATTTGTGTACCTTAATGGAACCTTCCTATCATCTTCACTCTCATTATCACAAGAACATGACCCCTCTCCCCCCCAAGCAAGAAATAATTGCATTTTTTTACTAAATTTTCTTCTAGTCTTTTGACCTCTAGTTGATCTCCCTATTTTAGACCTACTAGATGTCTCACTTTTGTCTTCTATTCCCACGTTTTCCTCACTCAAGGAAGATATATTAGATAGATACCTATTTGGTGATACCTATAATCCATAAAATGAGTGATGTAATAGGACTAAAGTTCATGTTGATGATAAAGAGAAGATATGCAAATAAAAAATTACATCTGTAGGGTACTTATACCTATCGATCCATGTAACTATGCAAGATCCTAGTCAAAGGCATTGAATAGCCTGCATATGTAAATCATTTATCTTAACTTAGCCAAAAATTTGGTATAATTAATGTGTATATCTATAAAAATATTGGACATGATGTACTTAATGTTTATATCTACACATATGGTTTTGAAAGAAAAATTTGGTTACCTCACTCATCAAATTCACCCATATTTAATGAATGAAAAGTTATCCTCTTATAATTATCTATATACTAAAAATTATTTAGAAGACAAAAATTACATGATGCATTCATCAAAATCATTCTATATTTTATAATTCCTCACCTCTACTTTATGTGTGGTAGCTATGCAATATCAGTGTATATATTCCATGGCAATAGAGTTCAACATATAATAACTTAATTATAAAAGCATACAAGTCAAAGAAATTTCAATAAATAAATCATGACCCCATCATACTTTACATTGATCATATGTTGAAAAAAATTTCATTGATCATCATCTTCATCCATGTCTTCATCATCATCACCATCATCATACTTGTCACTTTGATCATTGTCATCACCACCAGCATCTTTATTGCCATCATCATCATCTTCATCACCATTATCATGATCATCATCACCTTGATCATCACCATCTTCATCAATGTGATAATGATGATGATGATGATGATCATCACCATCATTGTTAGCATAACTAGAATCATCATCATCTTCTTCTTTGTATTAATTATTAGTTATTGTAAATCCACTATCATGTTCAATAACAATCCTATCAGGATCATTTCAGTTCAGCCATAGCATGTACCATTTGACAACAAATAGAACTAATTTGAATGAATTAAAGTCACACTCAAGTATATCATCTAATGATGTTTCTCACTTCAAGGAGAAAATGAAGATTGAGTTTTAGTTGTTTCATAGATTAACTATTCCAATTTCAGATGTTTGAATTTGAAGATACTCAAACAATAGTAGTTTGTGGGTTCATAGATTTGTAGACCTAAAACAAATTCACAAGTCCTCCTATGGCTATATCTTCCATATCCAATTTAGAACCCATCATAAAGCACCTTTTCCCTAATCTAGTTATGCCATCCCCTATTTGACTTGTCAACACAAAGACATAAATTGTATGAAAAAATAACTTATTTACTATTCTTTTACTCTTGTTCATATACACATCAAATATCTACTCACTACTACATACTACCCAACCAAGAATGCTATAGGGACTTGAAGACTAGTTTTCAAAGGCAAGTTAAATAGGGGGAAGTTGACTTCTAGAATATTTTTCTCTATCTTAAATTTATAAGGAATCTTAAATAAAATATTTCATTTTTAGAACAAGGAAAAGAATTGAGAACCTAGAATACAGTAACTATAGGCTATGAATAAGTGATCAACAAATAAGTCTAGAGTTAGTACACCGTTGCCTTGTCCAACTTCCTGCAAACATAAGGTTACATATATTAGCCATTATTCCTATAAGATGTGTCATCAAACAAATAAAACTAGTTTGAAAGGATTGTAATTGCAATTTTCATAAAACAAATTGAAAAAATAAAAAAATATGATTTTTAAGTACCTCAATCTTCAAAAGAGATATTGTGGGTGCACATGTACCAATTTGATTAGATTGTCCTTCAACCAAAACTAAAACTCTTTCTTATTTTATGTTGAATTTTGAAAGATGGACATCACAATTATGAATGCAATTATCACAAATGTGGCTTTGAAGTTTTTGAATTTCTAATGCACGAATTGTATTGGGTTTGTGCTAGGTATATAATGTTTTCTTGATTATCTTACTATCATTAGTTTTTGGTATATAGAGTACCTATGCTATTCAAACAATATAAAATTACATACCTAGTTTTAGATCCATATTTGTATATAGATCTTACTTTCACTTGGTGATTGATGAGTTCTATTTGTTTACTTTGTTATCATTTCTCCTCAAGTTATTTTGGTTATGGAAAACATAATAGGGCAGAAAATGGATCTTTTATTTGGTGATTTCACTTGATTTAGTATGAAAAAATGAATACAAAAGTTATTCCTTCAGCTTTCACATTGTGACAAAAATAAAAACTTATGTGAACAACAATTGCACTTTTTTTTTCCCACTTCCTTTAGCTCATTGCTTGTGATGTTAACCTTATATAAATAAATTTTGTTGTTCTAGAGTACTATATTGATTTTAGATCATTTATGTTCTATAATATATAAATATGGTAATTGAAGACTAGTATATGGATTTTCCTATTGTTTCATGTTAGAGGTTACTAAGCATTGTTTCATAGCCCCTAGTTTCTCAAGCAATGCTATTCTTAAATATGACAAGTTTTGCAAGCCATGGTTCATGTATTCCTTCAAGAAATCTATATAGTTGTTTTTCAAAATACATATGAAATTGAACACATAAAACACATAGAAAATGTGATTCACATCAGAATACATCCAAAATTGATGTTGAAAAACTATACTAAGCCATTGAATTTATAATAAAATGTATGTGCATTCTAGATCAAGTCATTTGTGAGGATAAGTAAGAAAAACTGCTTGGCAGTGCTGAACATTTTACATGTGAAATCTATGCACTTTGAAAAGGTACTTGGTCTGTGCTAACCAAAGTAGACTATTGGTCTTTAAGCCCTAGATATTATTGATCATAGTGTATCAAAGTAAAAACCATGGATTATTAGAGAGAGCATCCAAAGATTTTGGTTAGTTGAGAGGATTTGGAAATTGCTTAAAAAGATCATCCAAATATTATTGGATAATTTAGTTGATTTCTATTGCTTAGTAATGCCCATGATGCATGCAAGAAAATTTAACTAAATGATGTAATTATGTAGTTGTTTCATTCAAATAGAGCAATCCAAGATGCTCATCATCATGTAAAAGTTCATCAGCTACAGTGATAAGGTTTTTATTCTCTTCTCAGCAAGTGAAAAGATTTTTCTTCTCTTATCAACAACTAGCTTTTGATTGTTGTTACAGGTAGGGTTGACATGAATGGTTGCTTTAGATGATCTAACTCATATTTTTCCTCTAACTCAGATATATTCTGAGCCAAAAATGGGAAACTTTTCTATAAAGAGAGTAAATGCCACTTCTAGAATCTCCATGTTATCACCTAATTCCTGTACATGATTTTGTTCTTGTACTACATTTATTTTTTATATTCACTTTAAGGATGCATAATTTTAGTCCCATCTTCCATTATTCTATAGCAATATATAGATCAATGTAGTTTCAGAGTAGTATATGGATTAGTATCTAGAGTAGGTTCTAGCTTCCATTATTCCATAGTCATTTAAATTTATTTTTTATTTTTTAAATTTCTACTTTAATTTGATGTTTAGATTATTTTATTATGTTCCTTTCCAATTCTTGTTCCACTTTGCATGATTATTATTAAGTTTATTTAGAATTTCAAAAGATCTTTAAGAAATGACAACAAATCGAATAACATTTTGAATAGTTATGTTGATTAATGGGATCTAACTACTAGATGGCTTGTAGTGATTCATTATCTAGGTCTCATTGTTAAAAAGATATCATTACTCATTCTTTTGATGGTAAATTTTGTATAGTTTTAGAGGGAACAATCATTTTTTTTGCATGTTTTTATTGTGTGAAATTAGGGAAAATATAAGTTTTCCTTTATTATTATTTTATTGTCCTTTTTCTGGTCCACACCATAACCATGTTCTATACGTTAGAGTTGGTTGAGAATTGGCAAGTTTTCCTAGGATGACTTTGTGAGTGGTGAATAGGTACTTTTGAGGAGTAGACATTTACATTGAAAATGTGGGAGGGAAAATGCTAGAGGCAATTCTCAACCACATCAATATGAATGCTAGGATTCCCTTGTGTTGAATGATTTCTAAATATAACCAAGTAAGAAAAATTTATTTCTCTGATCTCTAGAGTTGTTTTAGTCTATGGAGAGTGCTAATGGGACTAACTTAAACATCACATACTTAAGAATGGTTTAACTAATACCATGTATGAAAATCAATGTAGGATTGGAACGAATTTTATGAAGTGAGAAATTTTCTTAAATTGGTAGGGAAATATGGGAAAATGCAAAGCTTTCTTATGCTTTAGTATCTCCATCATATGGAGGAATTTGTTGTTTTGACAATCTATCCTCTCTACAATACTTAGACTTAACTACTTGTGATGCCCTCATAATATTTCCAACAAGCATTGAGAAACTAGAGTCTCTAATTAATTTAGACATAAGTAGATGTAACAATGTCAGTACACTTGTAGAGAGCATTCAAAATCTATCTTCTCCACAAGTCTTGGATTTTTCTAGTTGTGCTAAATTGTTCAACCTTTCACCCACCTTTAGCCAACTCAAATCATTATTATAACTAGATATAAGAAATTGCACTGAGTTTACCTCTTTACTAGACAACTTGGGCAATCTGTCCACTATTCAAATGCTTATTCTAAAGGGATGTGAGAAACTGGTTGAATTACCAAAAATATTTTGAGCTCTATTTTCTCTAAAGTTATTGGATTTGAGTGGTTGTGCCAACATAGAGAGCCTTTTAGAGTCATTTGGTCAACTCAAGTCTTTGAAATATCTCGAGACTGGTGGTTGCCAAAATTTGAGGATGCTTAATGGTGATTTCAAGGCCTTAAATTCACTCATTGAACTAGATGCACAATATTTCACATCATTAAATGAAGAGCCAATGGACATCTTAGCAAAGATCAAAAGTTTGTTGTTCCTAAAGATACATGGATCTCCATCATTGTTTCAATGGTGGACACAAATAGGACAATGCTACCCTTTGATTGTGGGTTAGACTTATGTGAGTATGAACAAAAAGATATGATGTGGTTATGAATATTATTTTCCTTGTTTAAGCATTTAGCTTAAAAGATATTTTTGCAAAATTAATTGTAATTCTCATATTCCATTGTTGGTTCTATCAGGATGATGATGATGTAGAATTCCTGCACACTATTGAGCACACTCTATTTTATGTTTGAGAACCTATGAATAGTTTTGATAGATGGGAGGATTGAAAGGGAATAGGTTACTACTAGGTTCTAGAGTTTGCTACTGAAAATACTGACAACATGAGTAAATTGGTACTAAATTTTTGTAGGACGGGCTAAAATGGCAAGGTTTCTAGGCTTGAAAATGTTTTGCATATTAAAAAAATAAAAATTTAAGAAAGAATTCAAAAAATGGATTTTATAGCATGAATTCAAGACACTCATTTGACAATTTTTTAAAGCTAAATTAAAGAAAGAGCTTCAACAACTTGTATACAAGGAAACCTTTTAAACAAATGTTTGAGCCAAAAGTACAACCAAAAAACAAGGGCTCTTAAAATTTTGTATTAAGTCCGTAGGGAAATAAACCTCTTTGCCTTGGTCCTTGACCTATACACAAGTGAGCATAAAGTCATTCATCCATGCAATCATACCCTAGTGAAACCATAGATAAAAACAAAGTACAAAATCAAAACATCTAAAATATTGCTAAACAAAAAAGTAATTTACTTTCAGTTGGTGTTTAAAATTGAACCATATATCAAACTCTAAAGAGAATGTCATTGTCAAAAATGGCAAACACAGAATTGTAGACACAATAAATATTGAACAGATTCAATACTAAAAAGACTAGAACAAGAATACATCCAAATATTGTTGTATACCTGACCAAAATGATATAAGCAATTGCATTTGGCACATATATGCAATAGCATTGTTGTATGTGTGTTGGACAAGTTCCATTTAGACTACAGACTCATCCACCATTAGTGGGACACCTTTTAAGGACACTTTTTTTGCCATTTGTATTGTAGAAGCACTTGATGGTTTCACTTTTTGTATTGATGTGCCTATGCTAATAGCAAATGGATGATATAGGGTTATGTAAAAGTGAAACAATCTAATTGTATACTAACAGTTGAGTTTAAATAAAGAGTGTTTTTTTTGGGGAATTTTCCCTATAAGGCATCCCAAAATAAATAATTGTGTTAAATTATGAATCTACAACTATTTTCTCTCTATTGATTTTTAGATTCTGTTAGTATTGTTTCTCCTATTTTAGTTTATTAGTATCAATTATATTCAAGATATGTGAAGTGCAAAGTTTCTTCAAAAAATGTGGGAATGGGAAGGAAATGTCCCCACCACATCCTTATTTTACAAAAAAAATTTGGGACATCATCACTATCCTCATTTTATTTAGGGGCTTCCTAGGTACATTTAGGGTTGACTAGTAATGTCAGTTGTCTCCAGGAGGAACATACTAAAGCACACTTTAGTTACTCTTCCTTAGTTGGGTGCCTATTTGGTTAGGAAATGCTCATATAAGGTTTGCAAAATATTATGAAAATGGTGGTTTCCAGGAAGGTCTATGTGGAAATAGGCCAATCATTACTTGTGCTCACAAAATCTACAACTACATAGCCCATATCCAAGATGTCTTCAACTTATTTCATACATTGTACAACTTGTTCAATATACAAAACTACATAGAAAAAGTTGGCATGCTATAGTCAATAGACAACCAAATACAAGTTAAGTCATAGCTGTTAAGAAATATCAATATTATTATACAAAAATGCATCAATCCTACCTAATACAGATAATTCTTAGAACAATCTCATCTATTGGTATCCCAGCTAAGGTCAAATTGGAACATACCAAATTATCTTTTTACCTTACTATTAACAAGATAAATAATTGGAAGGGACATCTTAATGAGTAGTGCAACATTATATGACATCAACATGCTGATATTTGGTAAAAAAATGGAAAGAGGATACTAGAGATGAAAAGATTCCTAAAAAATTGGGAATCATCTGACTGTAGAAAAAATAAGAATGACTACTTGTTAAATTTTGATATATCAACTTAAACAACATATAACCACCTCAAAACTAGTTATCAATTCAAGGTCTTCACTCTGAAAGAGAGGATGTAGAGTAGAACACTAGTCTCTTATTTAGCAAAGTGATAATTTTTTAGCTTTCTTTTTTCTTTGACAACAACAAATTTTGCAACTATTTGTCATAAATAATTTTTAGTTTTCTTTTCTACTTTTCAACATTAGTTATATAGTATATTTGGTTCTCAATTAGATAGACTCTTGTGGAAACATGTACTTAACATAGAAGATTTTATGGAAACTCCTTGTCAGGTTTTTAGAAATAGATTCAAGTCTAAAACTATCAATATTAATATCTCCAACTGAAGTAACCTACCCTTCAAAAAGATGTATATTTAGGGCAATTTTCAACCTCATATTAATTAGAGGCTGACCTTGTATAAATTAATTTTGTATCTCTACTAGATAGCATGATTCACACCAAAAAAATAGAGGATACTAGGCCATAATTTCTTGTGCTTCAAAAGTTGAATACTGCAATTGTACAGGCTTTAAATTATTATTATCATGTTAGAAAACACATTTTCTTAATTTTTTAATGTCCATAGAAGGGAGATCTAAAATTCCCCATGTACATACTCCAACAAATTTTTGGATGATTAGGAGAGCTAAAAGAAATTGTAATGTTCTTTCCTATCACTAAGTTATTTGTTTTTATTTTAACAATTAAGAAAAATGTCAATGTAAATTATCTTTTTTTTTTGTATATTTTTTATTTTCACTTGAAGGATAACATTTTCCTTTAGATATCACATGTATTCAAGATAGTTTGAAGTCAAAATTTTTACAAAGGCATTTGGTCTTTTCATTATTTTTTGTAGATCTTCTATGTTGTTGGTCTGCCTCACAATAGGTGTATTATAGTCATGCTCCAGGCCATGCTTAGGAATAATATATTCAAACTAAGGACTATTTTTCCCACTATGAGCTGCATTTAATCTTGTCAACCCAGGGATGTATACTTGAAATGGTTGGCATAGTATGTGCATTAGGTCTCTTAATGAGTCACTAAGCTTATGCTACAGGAAAGTAAAATGCAAGGAAAAGAACTTACACTATTGCTGTAGGAAACTAACACACTTAATTCTATGAATACTATAAATACAATGAAAGGCTAACAAATATCCCAACTCATTTCATCTACTATAACTATTCTCACATATGCTGCAGGAACATTCACGAAGTGTGATGCTACAGGAAGGAACTTACAACTTATACTTACAAAACTAAGAATGCTTGAAAATAATTCTATACTAACCTAATCTAATCCACCTTCCAAGTGGGACCCCTTTGTTGGATTGAACTAAACTACTACCATAGGATAGAAGCCAAAAAATATTTCATTACATTTTAGAAATTCATTACATAACACACAAAACACAACTCACTATAAAAGTTAACAGTCTGTTCTCATAAACTCTTTTCTTCTAACTCAACTAACACACTTGGTCTGATTCCTATATATAGGAGATCAACACTTATTTCAAAAGAAAAAAGGAAATAACCTAGCTATAAATCCATAGGAGAGAAAGAAGGAAAATAACAACTCAAGGTGGGAAGTGTTGGAAATAGAGATGGAGTAACTGAGAGGGGAGGGGTGAATCAGTTACCACAAAAATTATTTCTACAGATCCTTAGATGTCTTAAAATACAGTTGCTGCTGACACTTGGTAACCACACAAATAAATGCTGAAACTTGATAGATGTTCTGTTAACTTTATTAAGCATTTAAAGTGATTTAACATGCATGCATAAAGAAATAACATGAACACAAGAGACACTAGATTTAAAGTGGAAATCCAATTTGGGAAAAACCACCAAGTAACTAGTTACCAATTTTCACTCTTCTGAAGTGAGCCCTGTTAGGAGCCAACCCTGTTAAAGGTTACAAAACACACTATTAGGTGTGACCCTGTTAGAGGATTTGATCACCTTGTTAGAGGTGGCCTTGTGAGAGGTCTTAAAACAATTCAACTGAATTGTCACCTTGTTAGAGGATTTACAAAATGGCTGTCAAACCAACTCTGTTAAGAAATTTTGAATCACTGTTACAATGATTAGAAAGCAAAAATGAAGTGATATGTGATATATGTAACTTATCTTTGCTGAATATAGATCTCTATTCTGCTTCATTAAATCCCCACTGATCGAATGCAACTTTGCAGCATCATAGGGATGACAAATTCTTCCTCAACATTCGCTCATGTATTTGCTCGCACTTTTTACATCCATTCACTTCCTTACTTTTGAATTCACAACTTGACTTTTCATATATACCTTACAGATGGTCAAGTCGGCTCAATCAACTAAAAAATATAAATCAGTCGACTGCATTAAAATTAATTCTTTAGAACAATAAGATTCTTCACTGCCCGACCCAGCTCGATGACCATTGCTCAGAATGTTTCCCCAGTGTTAACCAAATGGAGCTTGGTAAACATTGCAAACCTTGCAACTTCCTTCAGAGATTGAGTTAACTTGGTAAATACTGACCTTCCTTTGTTTATCGAGTGAGCTCAGTAAAAGCTAATTTTTCTTTGCTTACCGAGTGAGCTCAGTAAAAGCTAACTTGCTTTAGCTTACTGAATGAGCTCAATAAAAGCTAACTTTCCTTTGCTTACCGAGTGAGCTCGGTAAAATTTAACTTACCTTTTCTTACCGAGTGAGCTCGGTAAAAGTTAACTTACCTTTGAAATATTCAGGAATGCTCGGTAGTCACTATAAATTGCTTTGCTAACCATCTGAGCTCAGTAGACTCTGTCTGATGACTGATATGACATTTGTGTAACATCAAAGACAATACACAATTAACAATTGTATCCAACAATCTCCCTCTTTGGCATTGATGGCAACACAACATGTCATAGTAGAAATGAAATTTGAAAATGAGTCTTTTACTTATATGGCAACACAACATGTCAATATAACAATTCTCCCTCTAAGATAGAAAACTCTTCCTCTTACATTAATCTCCTTCTGTTTTGAACAAATTTCAGAGAGATATGATAGTAATAAACTCTCCCTCTTTGAAAACACATGCCAAAGACAATTCAAGCTCAAATGAATTTCAGTGTACCTTTAGTACTGATTCATATGCAATGTTTCCTAGTTATGTTGCAATATGGTATGAGTTGATGCATCACTAGAACTTTATTTTAGTGAACTTTGGATAGGGGAGTGACCCCTAACTTACCTCTTAGATACAAGAATGCATCCTTAGGTAATGGTTTTGTGAATATGTCAGAAATTTGGTCCTTTGTATGAATATATTCCAATCTAATCTCCTTATCTTGCACCAATTCTCTGAAAAAATGATATTTTATTGCAATGTGCTTGGTTTTGGAATGCATCACTGGATTCTTAGATATGTTGATTGCACTTGTATTATCACAGAACATAACAATAGGTTCTTTGATTTCCATCTTCATGCCTTCCAACAATTTTTTAAACCAAACAATGTTAGAGTAGTTTACTGCTGCAGCAACATACTCTGCCTCTACTGTTGATTGAAATGTACAATTATGCTTTTTGCTTGTCCAAGAAACCAACCTTTTTCCAAGAAAGAAAGCACCTCCACTTGTACTTTTTCTTTCATCAAGGTTTCCTGCCCAATCAGCATTAGTAAATACTTTCAAATCCAAATTTCCTCCAAACTTATACCATAAACCATACTCTTCAGTTCCTTTTAAATATCTCATTATTCTTTTGATTGCCATCAAGTGGTTTTCTCTTGGTTTTGCTGAAAATCTTGCTACAATACCAACTACAAGAGCAATATCTAGCCGTGTATGAACTACATACTGCAATTTTCCAATTATAGATCTATACAATGTTTGATCTACTTCCTTTGATTCATCTTCCTTGGTAAGTTTTAATCCAGTACACATAGGAGTCCCAACTGGTTTACAATCTTCCATTCCAAACTTTTTCAATATCTCTTTGGTATACTTTGATTTAGTAATGTAGATACCATTTTTATTCTGTTGAATTTGAAGACCAACAAAGAATTTGATCAAATTGCCCTCTCAGAATTTTTGCTTTGGCTCTTCTAACATTATCATCTCCTCCATATATCTCTTTTAGCTTTTCCCACATTTCAAAGGCAGATTTGTAGTCCTTGATATCATCAAATTCTTCATAACTCAGAGAAGATGCTATATCTATCATCATAATGTTGTGAGTCTTCTTTTCAGCAATATCATTGACAGATAGTGTACTAGCTGGTTCTGCATATTTTTCATCAAGGTACTTCAGTACTGTATCACCAATGGATGCTAGGTGAAGTCTCATCAGTCCTTGCCATGCTGAGAAATTATTTCTGTTAAGTCTTGGGATTTCCCTTTTGTAAGACATCCTGACCTTTGGCTTAGATCCTTGAAATCTTATCCTGCAAGCACCAAAAGCTCTGATACCAATTGTTGGAAATAGAAATGGAGTAACTGAGAGGGGAGTGGTGAATCAGTTACCACAAAAATTATTTCTATAGATCCTTATATGTCTTAAAATACAGCTGCTGCTGACACTTGGTAACCACACAAATAAATGCTAAAACTTGATAGATGTTCTGTTAACTTTATTAAGCATTTAAAGTGATTTAACATGCATGCATAAAGAAATAACATGAACACAAGAGACACCAGATTTAACGTGGAAACCCAATTTGGAAAAAACCACCAAGTAACTAGTTACCAATTTTCATTCTTCTAAAGTGAGCTCTGTTAGGAGCCAACCTTGTTAAAGGTTACAAAACACACTGTTAGGTGTGACCCTGTTAGAGGATTTGATCACCTTGTTAGAGGTGGCCTTGTGAGAGGTCTTTAAAACAATTCAACTGAATTGTCACCTTGTTAGAGGATTTACAAAATGGTTGTCAAACCAACTCTGTTAAGAGATTTTGAATCAGTGTTACAATGATTAGAAAGAAAAAATGAAGTGATCTGAGATATATGCAACTTATCTTTGCTGAATATAGATCTTTGTTCTACTTCATTAAATCCTCACTGATCAAATGCAACTTTGTAGCTTCATAGGGATGACAAATTCTTCCTCAACATTTGCTCATGTATTTTTTCGCACTTTTTGCATCCATTCACTTCCTCACTTTTGAATTCACAACTTGACTTTTCATATATACCTTATAGATTGTCAAGTCAGCTCAATAAACTGAAAAATATAAATCAGTCGGCTGCATTAAACTTAATTCTTTAGAACAATAAGATTCTTCACTGCCCGACCCAGCTCGGTGACCATTGCTCAGAATATTTCCCCAGTGTTAACCAAATGGAGCTTGGTAAACACTACAAACCTTGCAACTTCCTTCAGAGACCAAGTTAACTTGGTAAATGCTAACCTTCCTTTGTTTACTAAGTGAGTTCGATAAAAGCTAATTTTTCTTCGCTTATCGAGTGAGCTCGATAAAAGCTAACTTTCCTTAGCTTACCGAGTGAGCTTGGTAAAAGCTAACTTGCCTTTGCTTACCAAGTGAGCTCGGTAAAAGTTAACTTGCCTTTGCTTATCGAGTGAGCTCGGTAAAAGTTAACTTACCTTTGAAATGTTCAGGAATGCTCGGTAGTCACTATAAATTGCTTTGTTAACCATCTGAGCTTGGTAGACTCTGTCTGATGATTGATATGACATCTGTGTAACATCAAAGACAATACACAATTAATAATTGTATCCAATAGGAAGAAGAGATAACATCTTAAGGAAGGAATAATAAAGTCTAAACATTTGCTCGCCATAGGAATAAATGCAGAGAATGCAGTAAATCTTCATAGCTCCTCCTTTCTTGGTGTCGTGACCTTTGAAACTATTACAACTTTCCTCCACTATGGCTATGTACCTTAGCATTCTTTTCTCCTTGAATACTATTGGCACTCATCTTTTAATTCTTCCAATCATCTTTTAGCTTCATTGCTAATAGTTTAGTTATAATACATAGATAATTGCAAATAAGCATTTTCAAATTAAATTCAAATATAAGAACACACATTTTGATAATTATATGAAATATTGCATCATATATATGATATTGGCAAAAGATGACATACTATCTATCCATAGGTTAATCATTGGTTTAGGTAAACATAGGTCCACAAATGTCTTGATGACAATGAAATATAGTATTAAAAAAGTGTTTAAAAACTATCATGAAATAGAGGCAATAATTAGCCTCATCAGTTATCAAGTTATAAAATATTAAAATCTTGAAAATACAAACTAATCAAAATACTATCTATATGAACTCAGAGTTAGGACTCGTGCTTCTTTTGACTTTGTGCATAAACTTAATAAACATATCCTCAAAATAAATATTTTGGTTATCAATCCATTATTTAAAAGGGCACAACAAAGATCTCACAATATGAACAATTGTGAATTAATTTCATCATTCTCTTTGTTAACTCTTTGTTCTTTATTTTTGTTAATGCTAAAGAGACATTGAATGCTCAAACTAGGAAAGTTACTCTTGAATTTTTTAGTTGTATATTTTATTTCTTTTGCATGATGATTATAATTGAATTTAGTTAGAGGCTCTAGTGAATATGTGATCTGAAAGTACTATCTCTTGGTTTAGTGATACAAATGAAGCATATCTTGTAGGTCCATGGACCAATCAACATGAAGTTGAAAGTTCACACTGAAGAGGTAAATGGAAGAAACTTGGTTACTATGAAAGTAAGTTTAATGAGGCTAAAAAGAAAAGATAGAGAAGATATATATTAATGCCAACACATTCCCTTGGGAGAGAAGTCCTACATGAGTACCCCTCATATAACATTTTTCAACCAAGAGGATAGTATGACTAATCATCTGAATAATTGTGTGATCATTCTTGTGTTGGACATGTATGATTTCAAGAATGATATTTGGCTTTACCATTCCTTTGGAGGAACCTACCTCAACATCACAACTTTTGTGCTTCCTATCAATACATTAAAAGAGATTACATCATTTTTGGTAGCCAATCCATTTGAAATCATTACAATATTCATTAAAGACTATGTAAGATCATCCAAAGGGATACCCAAAGTCTTCATTACAATTGGGTTCATGAAATACTTTTTTCTAGTCTCAAGAATGCCAAAAAATGGTGGAGATTGTCCTACCATGAATGACATGGTTACCAAAAATTAGTGCTTTATTGTTTTCACTTCTCAATCATCAAAAGAGGCCTTAGAAGAAATTTCTTACCAATGAAATTATGTACTTGAGAATCAATATGGTAATGTTGGTTTGTCAAATGAAAGCTACACAAATTGAGTTGAATCAAAAAGTTTGACTTCAACGAGCCAATCCCTCTTCTTGCAGATTTTTCCCTAACAATCTAGTGTCACATAAGCCTACACTATCAACTCTGACTAGCTTAAAAAATACTCAGTATGTGTTATGAGAATGTAGAAAAATATCAACTAACTTCCTAGTAGTAGATTTCTACAAGAGAAGCAATGACGAAGGTGCATGTCAAGCTATGGAAAAGTTGAATGGAAAATTGATCTATGCCTATTGTGATGTTACAAAATGCCATGCAAATGGAATGTTTGGTGTATGGAAGACATCAAGTAATAAAAAATCAAACACATATGGGAGTCTAAGTACATTTACCTTTGGTTAATCTACAAAACTGATGCCTCTGTGGCTACTTATGTTGAATACTTCATTCCTATTACACATAATGCATCTTCCCTATACTCTCTAGGCATAATGAAGATGGGATTTTTTTTTTATGTAAATGTGAATCCAATGGTCACACACAATGAATGTCGTGACCTTAAGCCTAATTTTTTAATTAAGTCTTGTATATAGGGAAATTGTCAATTTTCAGTTCCATCTACAAACTAGGACATACATCATTCAACCTTGGATACCATTGAAATTATCCTACAAACCTTATCAATATTGTGAATCAATAAAATGACTTGGGAAGTTTTTTACTTTAGAAATTGATCACCAAGTTATTTGTGGTGATCACATGCTTGGTATGTTGCTTGTATTGTAGCCATTTTTTGAAAAGTAATAGATATTTTATTGATTTGTAGTTTAAACAAATTAAATCAATATCTTATTCTATGTCTCTATATACAAAGCACAAATATGGGTGCATGAGCATAGGTATTACGAGTTTTTTGTGCAAAATCTCTAACCATAAATTTGGGTATTATTTAAAATCAAGGTAAAAACTATTGTACTTGAAACAAAAGGACCCTAGTACATCAACAATCATTTTTATTTTTGAAAAATATAATGTGTGAAATTATTTATAATTTTTGAGAATATCACTTTAGTAAATGAGAGAAGGGCTCAATCTAATCATCAACACAAAATAATCATGTTGATTCTCTCACCATTCCCTAGAGTTAAAAAATTTTCCTCACTCTCCAAAGAAAGGTAAGAAATCTCAGAACTCTAGTGGAGAATTTTATAGCATGTACACTATTGTATTATTGAGAAATTGTGGGTAAGCTTCTTGGACAAAAATTTGCCAACTCTATCTCTTTATACATCACTTTTTTAATCTATCTTGATCCTTCTCTCTATAGAACATCTAAATGTAACCTTTACCCCTCTCTTTCTCACTTTTATCTTCTCTCTATCCCTCGTTTTTATATTCATTCATATTATTACCTACCGAACATATGCATTTTTTATGTATGTCACTACTACACCATAATATGGATGTCAGCCATCACATCATTCAATTTATTACAAACATTGTCGTTATTTGTGTTTCTATTAGGGAACTCCTAATGCACAAGTATATCTCTAGTTTATAGTCCATACATTCCACACTATCTTAATCTTACCCAAGAAGATATTGAAAAACTCAAATGTTTGAAAATATTTTGTAAAAGCTCATATTGTTAGAATGCTCATCTACAATAACCAAAAGGTGTTGCCTAAAATGAACCATAAAGAGTGAGTAAGTTCAATGAAGGGTGAAAATTGTGGATGTAGTAAGGAACTCTACTATAGTCAATATAGATACTATGGAAGTGGAGATGCCTATGGTGGGGTTGGTTGTAAGGAAGGCTCATTTTCTTCTTCATCTACTTCCACTCCCACTAATGGAGGAGAAGTGTCTTCCATCATTTCATCTAATGTCTTCAACTCCATAGTTGGAGGAGTTGGAAGTGGGTTTGTAGGAAATGGGTTTTATACCTACAATTCCCTCATCAATGTTGTTAATGCTTTCAACACCTTTGGCACATTTGGGTTTTCTAATGTTATCAATAGGGAAATAACTACCTTCTTAGCTAATGCTTTCCATGAGACATGAGGTAACATATCCCTTACAAGATCTAATTTATTATTATGTTATTCTCTATCTATTTTAATTTTATGTTTATAGAAGGATTACTAATGAAAAAGAGGTTGTGTGCATTTGATAATAGTGTTTTTCTATATCAAAGTGTTGAATCTAGGTAGCAAATACTATGATACCTCAAATATTGAATATCACTGCAATCCTGACAAGAGTTGTCATAGCAGGGGCCCTTTCCAACTCTCATGGTCAGTAAAAATCATTTTCAATTCCTACTTTTTCTAATTTAAATCAATCAAATATTACAATCTATAGCCATACTAATGCAAGATGATGATAGGAATTATAACTATGGAGTAGCAAGAAAGTACTTCCAATTTGATAGGCTGAACAATCCAGAGATTGTGGGAACTAATTTAACCATCTTGTTTAAGATGGTGGAGTGGTTTTGGATGGTGAACAACTAGTATCACACAACAATCATGAATGTAATAGTTTAGCGAGTCTTCCTTTAGGGTTCAGACATCTTACATGCTTGGAGACCTTGCTCTTAAAGGGCTTGTTTATCTCAAGTCTTCCAGATGGATTCAAGAACCTAAAAAAATTAGATGGTTTCTTTATAGAAGGGTGTTACAAACTATAAACATTTTCAAATGATTTTGAAACTTTACCATATTTGACTATCCTAAAAATTTTGAGATGTTACAAGTTGGACCAAGAAACAATGGAGAAAATAATAAATTATAGAATTGTGAGTATGTAGACATTGTAAGAAGTGCTAAATTGATAGAGAGGTGGGGAGAAATTTGGGAATGAAAAGAATGTGAAAATAGCAACATGAAGGGTTTGAATGGCACTCATACCTTACAACATTTTGAATGGAAATTCAAGAATGTAGAGAATATGGAAATAACACCTAATGAGCATCCACGACTGCCGATAGGATAGGAAGGAAGGCCCAATTGCTCCAAATAGAAAGGGAATTTCCTTTGATGAATGCCACACATAAGATACTCTAATAGTGCATGAAAAAAAATGAAAATGAAAATAACAAGTAACTAACAAACATTTTATTTTTGTTATTTGAACTTGAGTTGGTCAAAATTTTGACCAACTTGGGAAACCCTAAGTTTTGACATTCAAGTCATGTTTGTTATTAGTGACATACAATTATTTAGATTGTAAGCTTATACCAAGCATATTTTATAGATAACAGTGTTGACCAAGGATTTCAATTGTTACCAAGTTCTACAGTTGCTACTTGATGCAGGAGCATCCAGAGGTATAAGGGCAATCCTATGTCACCCAAAAAAAATGTACTTAGACTTAGTTTCTATTTTATGTCTTTACATTTTTGGATACCCATTTGGCTCAAATAAAGGTTCCAACTCTCATAGTTCAACTATCAGTGCATTTGAAAATCCCGAAAAAATAGGAGCATGCAATTTGACAATCATTTTGGTGACCTAGAAGGTACGACTTGGCCAGATGAATGTAATTGAGATTTAGAGCATTCCAGAAAAAGAATCAGGTCAAAAGGCCCCACGGTTTGAAAGTTATTGTAGTTTTTTGAGTTTTGGAGACCTCCTAAGAATGCTTCAAAGTCAAGTTTGGGGCATTAAATGACCTCGAAAAGGGTCAAAAAATGGGGGACAAGCAAAGCTTGTCCATAGGGCTATAGAGCACTTTGAGAGCTTTCCGAAAATGTAAACGGTTCGTCAATCAGAGTTACGGTTCAAAAGTTATGCCTCCCGGAAGTTCGGCTACCGTTTCTGGATTCTTCTAGAATTGCACCGACTTCTAACACAGCTTCCGGAACCTTCTATTTTGTCAGTGGATGCCTACTAGCACTTTCTAGAATGTACTCCTAGTCCTTAACCCTCTGGGGTCTATTTAAGGAGATTTTTGGCATTGTAAAAGGCAGTTCGGATTGGAGCTTGAGAGGAGGTGCTAAAAGGAGAAATATTCTCCAGATTTATGCTATTGTAAGCCCGCAGGGCATGTTTTGAAGTTTATTTTCTCTGCACTGTTTGTACTGGCATATTTTCTCAGTTAATATAATTCCCCTTTCTATTGTGTCTATTCTATTGTTGGGTTGTGTCCCCATCACTACTGAGTCCTATGGATAGATTTCAGTTTGCACCAAGTAGTTACTACTAAGGTGATGATCAATAGTATAAACTAAGCATCTTAGTGTATTTCAAGTTTACCAGTGCAAACCAAGTTGTGCAGTGCTTACTAAGTTCATAGTTAATGTGATGCAAGTCTAGTGTTAACTAAACTACTCAGTGTTAACCAAGTGATTTAGTTTATAATAAGCTCGAGGTGATAACATTGACCGACCTATGCAATGTGAATCAAGTGATTCAATTTATATGCCAAGTTTCATAGTATTCACTAAGTCACTAGTGTAGATTGAGTTCAAGACTACTTGGAAGTAATCAGTATGGACCAAGCTTCTATGTCTACTAAGTGCATGATGATGTTGATAATTGATAGGATACCAAGTATTAGAACCTCACTGAGTCAATTTTTAGAACCCAAGTTTGTACACTTTGGCTGATTTTGTAATATTTATGTAAACTTGTATTGTGGCTAACTTTTTAATTATGTAATTGGATTGATATATATGTAATGTATTATATCACATCCAAATAATTGAAGAGAAGTAATGTAATCATAAAAAGGAAGAGAAAAAGAGTGAATTACAAAGGCTACAATAGTATAAGGAGTAGCA
This sequence comes from Cupressus sempervirens, assembly GCA_028749045.1. NCBI lineage: Eukaryota > Viridiplantae > Streptophyta > Pinopsida > Cupressales > Cupressaceae > Cupressus > Cupressus sempervirens. The sequence goes on from CM053784.1 coordinate 703,822,462, forward strand.
AAGATTTATCTATTACAACAAGATGATTTGTACACATAGAGGAATCTCATTAAGAAAACCAAGTTGTAGATCAAGATTAGCTACTGCTTCATTCTAATAGGTGGATGAATCAAATCCCTTAACAAGGTAGACCTAATACCCTTATGTAAATATCTTTACTAAGTGCATACTTCATTGTATGCTTGTAAATCCTTTTCCAAGGTGAACCTAGCAGTCCTTATTGCTCCCAATAGGGAAAATTGTTAGAAGTGATAATTTTAAGCCTTAACAAGCCAACTTTATAGTATAGCACTAAAGCTTGTGGGTATCATCTCCACCCTAGTTTTACTTTCTATTTAGAAGGTTTCTAGGTCACCAAATCTTCTGTTAAAGTGTTATGTATGCTTTCATGTTTTTGGTTCTCATGCATGTAGTTATATCATAATATACATAAGGATTAACTAAAATTCAAGGATAAAAGTTTTATAAGTTACTCATTCACCCCTTCCCTCTTAGTAACTTAGCTTGTCATAATATTTCCAAAAATTGGTATTAGAGCTTTGTGGTTCTCAGAGAAAAGTTTAATATCTTGGGCAAAGATCAAAGAAAATAGAGGTATTCAGACTTGACAAGGCTATTGACAATAAGAAGCTAGATTTGGAATTGGCCATTGGACAACTCAAGAAAGAAAAAGAGAAACTCTCTCAATCCCTGAAAAGAAGAAAAGACCTTGCAATCCAAATGAATGATTCACTATACATTGAAGAAAGAATTGAAGACAATCATTCAAGCAATTCAAATGAAGTTGATGAATTAATCAAAGAACTATTGGAAAAGAATAGTACTCTTTAAGAAGAAGTAAGAAAACTAAGAAGAGAGCAAGAAATTCAGTCAAAAAGATTGTGTGAAGCAATTAAAGAGAAAAAAAAGATAAGAGAAGAGATAGAAGGAAAGAACAATGAAATTCAACACCTATCCCTTCAGCCAACAGACTTCATTGATCAACTCACCAATGAAAATGAAAATTATGAACATAAGATCAAAGAATGAAAGATTGCAGAATGGTCAAAATATTGAAAGAAAAACCAATGAAAGTATGATGAAATCCCAAGAAGACATGAATCAATCGAATGAGAAAAGTCATTACAGACAAAAAGGAAAAATAGGAATTGGATACACAAAAAAGGGTGAAGCATCCAAGAAAGGAGCTCAAAGGAATAAAAAAATCTACTTACAGTCACCATGGAAAGATAGGTCATACTTCAAACAAATGTTGGAGCAATGGGAAAGAAAAATTCAATGGAAAATGCTATAATTGTAGTTAGCATGGTCATGAAGAAAATGAATGCAAAGGAAAAACAAGATTTGAAGGCAAATACCACAATTACAAGAAGCATGGGCACAAGTCATTAGAATGATAAACTAAGGTTTTGAATCCAACAGAACAAATTGTAAAAGTTATATTTAGTTGGCACTATAACACTTGGTGTAATGTCATTACTATGGAGAATTTGGATACAATGGAATGAATTGTGTAAAATATCACATGAGGAAAATAAATACTACTAAAAGATGTTTCATCTATATAGAACTTGGTCATCTTGCCAAGAACTATATATATACTAGAAGAATTGAGGATGAAAAGAAGGCAAAAGCTGATAATATTAGAAAACAAATGAGGTAGCAATGGGTTCCAAAGTCCACTGAGAATGCAAGTCTGAGCAATGATGATCAAGTTACTCAAGAGTTGGGTGACTCCACCATTTTGACTTGATTTCTTAGAGCAGAACTAAAACTAGGCTAATAAAGAAGAAATCTAAAATCAATTCCAGTTGACAGGACAATGTAGGACCTAGAAAATGGGTTAAATGCATAATATACTATGAGAAAATCACAAAACTCAATAATCATATATTAGCACCCACTAGTCTACCATGAAAGCCAAACTAATAAAGAAAGCAATAAAAAACCCCTCTTTTATTTGTAGCTCCCATGTCCTTCTTTCTTCTCCAAATGATTGTAGCTCCAAAGTTTCCTATAGTGCACACAAAATTGAAGCAAAAGCCTATGATGTGGATAATGGCATGAGAATACTTGAATTTGTGATTTAAGCTTGAGAGAAAGTGGTGTGAAAATGAAAAGAAGCTAAGGATCTAAGGACTTTGAAGACTTCAAAAGACTTTAAGGGTTCAAGGATTTCCAAAACCTCCAAGGACTCAAGGAGCAGAAATGAGAGAAAGAATGCTCATTTTATAATGAGCATGGAGGGTTAGAGCATTGGATTTGTCACCCATAGATATGTGATGTGGCAAGAGATTCCTTTGAGAATCTATGATGCATATGAAAAAATATGCCAATTGTAAGATTTTATGACGCATGAAAGTCAAACTTGGCTAAATGTGGAAGAGAATCTATGATGCGTCATAAGACACCTCAACCCACTTAAAGCCAAGAATCTATGACAAATAAGCCAAATAGGGACATGCGTAAGAGAATAAGAATATTTGATTATGACATATCTTATCCAAGTGTCAAAGGAGAATCCCCAAGGTGTCATATCTAAGTGTCACTATGATGCAATATTCTATGGAATATTTGAATTAAAAATCCTTTTATTCCACAAAATAAGAATTAGTAGAAAATGAAATTAATGATGGAAAATGGAACTTAGGAAATTGTGAATTTCCATGGTTTGCGAATGATAAATCAATTAATTAATAAAATTAATTAATTGATGATGATAATTAGGGAGAATAATTAGTAAGAATGATAGGATTAAATTATGGGTTATTTAATCCTATATTAAAAAAATAGTAAATGATTGGCCAAAAATGATTAAATAAATGTGACAGTATCCTTTGATGAAAATGTAATGATAATGGATATCGTATAAGATGATGATAGATAGACCAAAGCCATGGTCAAATTGATTGATAGATCAAAATTGATAACATGCCAAGGACACATGACATGAATTGGTTGATATGTAACATTTAACCGACATTGTAAATGCTACAGGATTGAAATTGATTGATAAGGTTTGATCATAATAACATCGATAGACACTGTCAATATTATTGAAATGGTTGATAATGCCATAATCTGACATTGAAAGCCTCAACAATGTCAAAGATTGGATGACATGAATGATAGTTTGACCTAGCATTGAGAGCCACGATAGTACTAAGGTTACATTGATAAGATTGATAGGTTGATAGGTTTCCAAGGCACTAAAAGCCACAACAATACCTAGGAATTGATAAGTGATGATTGATTTGGGATGTTTGATATGCTTTGGGTTGATTAGGACTAATTTCGAGTGATTTCAAGTTGATTTGGGGTGATTTTGAGTTGATATGAAATGGTTTCAAGTTGATTTGATATGATTTCGAAATGACATGAAATTGATGTGAAAGAGGATACAAATGATAAAGTGTGATCAATTTGGCCAAAAGATCAAAGTTAGTAGAATGAGAAAAATGGGACAAATTAATATGAAGAAGTGATGAAATCATAGATGCAAACTATTTTTGAGCATCTATAGACAAAAGATCCATATCAGCATTCAAGATACAAAGGGATCACTAAGTAAAAGGGTACCAGCTACTACCAAGTTATCTTCCTTACCGAGCGAGGTTGGGAGTAACTAAATCTTATATGGTTACCAAGTCATGAAAGACTCCATTGAGCATTCAGTGCAAGTGAAGTGGATGACAATCTATCAGTTTGATCTAACATTCGTACTAGGTATTTATGGTAAAATTTGATAAAAGGAATGAAATCAAAGTCATTTTTCATCATGAATTTTTGAACTATTTTCGTAGAGTAATCTTCAAGAGCATGCAAGTAATTTGAAAGAATTGCTCCTAAAAGTTTTCAAATTCTCTCAAACCCCATCGAACAAAAATGGTAGCTACTAGTAACAAGGCAAAAAGAGGTTTAGACATGTTGGTTCAAGGTGTGGAATGGAAAGCGATGGATTTCAAGTTAACTCTTGCAATTGTGGAAACCCTAGATCTGAGTGCAACATAGTCTCAAATCCTACCTAAGGTACTATTGATTAATGATATCTATACTCATTTCAAATGTGCAATTTAGGATATTAGTACTGTAGAAATGGATGAAACCCTAGAGAAACTATGTGTTAATAGTGCGTTGAAACCTAAACACCAATATCTGGAAGTTAAAGGCTTAACACATATTCTACATATGACACAAGAATTCCAAATTAAGTGGATAAGATACATCCTTAGTCGTGTGTATAATTGTTAGTTGTGGTTGGATCAACCAATTTTGATAATAAAGAGGATGATCCATAGGATCACTGGTCTCCCCATGTTATCAAAAGCCAAAATGACCAAAACCCTAAGTTGAGTTGAATTGGAGAAGAGATGTAATGCCCCACTTGGAGATCCTTGGAAACAAGGATGGAATATAAGACAAGATTTTTATTTTTTACATGTATGAATGCACATGATAACATCATATAGGGATCACAATGATTGCAATGAAAGACTTCACCACAATCCTAGCAACCAATGAATCCCCAAATGCCACTACCAAACTGACACAAGCAAAAAATAACCAACAACAACCACACACAAGATGGGGGCTCGAAGAAATGACCACACATCAACAAAACACCAAGCTGGGGTAAAATGCAGAATCCTGAAATTTGGCTAAGCCTAAAATACTGAAGCCCTAAAAATTGGCTAAGTCTGCATTTCTGAAGTCTTGAAATTTTCCTAGAATCTTTATCTTATCTTTGAGAGGTTTGAAACCTATCTCAAAATATTTGTCGCATATATTAAAAAATATCTTAAGTATAAGGAATTACTTATACTTAAATGATATATTTTAAACCCCCAAAGGACTACAATAGAAACACGCAAAAAGGATTAGAAAGAAAACAACCTGAATCCAAAAAGCAACAACATAGGGTTGAAGAACACCAAAAATGGTATTCAAAACAACTCTCAAAAAGTTTGGATCAAATCGAAAAGTGCCTGTTGCTGGCACATGCAAGTTTTTACAAAACCCATCTGACACTTTAATACATCACTAAAAAGTATCGCACAACATTTCTAAAGAAGGAGGGTGACACTTTCAAAGTTTGTGTGATACTTTTCTCAAGGGCGTGTAATACTTTTAGGGTACCATATGACATTTCTCCAAAGGAGGTGCAATACTCTCTAGTATCACATGACATTTCTCCAAGAGGCATGCGAAACTTTCCAGAATCATACAACATAGTTTCTATGGGCGTGCAATACATTTTTATGTCGCACTATGCTGATAAAATGTCATCCATAAAAACACAAAAACACTTAAGGAAAAAACAAAAGGGGAAAAATAGAGAACAACTGAGTTTAGAACCTCCACACTAGGGAGCACCAAATCCATATAGATCAAGGAGTGAACACTCAAGTGCATAATCAACAAGATTCCAAGATCAAGAAGGAGATACATCTATCCATCTAAAACTACAATAGAAAACAACGTACAGAAAGCCACATCATAGTAAACAGAAGTAACATCGCAATCTATAGAAATAACATCGCAATAACTGAACAACCAACTAAGTACACGGTTCCTCCCAACTATCAATAACATCATAAGACCATCATGGATCCTAGCCATCCCCCATGCATAACATCCCAAGCCACCAACCAAATCGTCAGTATTTTTTTAAGAGGGACATCACTACTAAAACATGCAACAATATAAGCATAAGGAATCTAACATGCTAGTAGAAAAGCATAAGATAATCCTATAGTAGATAACATCACCTATCACATGCTAAACATCAATAAGCAATAGATATGCTACTACAATAATTCACATCATCTAATCATATGCTAAACATCATAATATGGGAATGCGTCAAATAAACTAACATCATCTAAATATGATATCCAAGCATTCTAATGAAAGCATAAATCACAAGAAAGCATACTTTGGAACCCAAAGTACCAAGTGAAAACATCTAGCAACAGGCGCACTAGGACAAAAGATCATCTTTGTACATTGGTCCCTAGTAGTGGTGAAGGTAGCTACACCTCCCAACCACATGGAACCCATAGGTCCACACCCATAGTGTTGATGGAGATAATGATCCAACCATAACCACACAAAAATCACAACATCCAAGGCTAACACTCACGCCAAACATTATGATGGTTGTAACCAAGAACGTAAGACAATGCAAAGAGTACAGGTCCTGGTTAGATACTCAAAAGGCTACTAAGTAGGGACTAACATCATGGAGAGTCGCTTGGCATCCAAAAGCCCAAGCTAGTATAGGTAGCTACTCTTCTCAACAGAAGGTGTACAACTTAGGGCAACAACTCTTCATGACAGAAGGCACATGACCCACACATTTTATTATCTTGTATTTATTACCACTCAATGTTTTAATTTAATTATCACTTATATAAAACTTCCTCTACCAACTAGGGAATAGTTACCAGGTTGTAGGATAGAAGCCACTCCATATGCTATCCTACCCTACCCATGCTCATCCTATGATAAGTTCCCATGGGCATGCATACTTCCATCCCAATCCCAATGATCATAACTCCCGACAAATCCACAAAAGATCAAGCCTTGAAAGTCATCGAACAAATGTACACACATGTACTCATGTGTGGCACACCACCATCACAAAGATCAAAACTCAATGACAGGATGAGAACATAATGCAAAGAAAACACCCAATTGAAAGCAACACAGGAAGGATGGATTCTACATGAATCCTAAAGTAAAAAAAAAACCATACATCATAAAATCACTCAACTGGCCTCAATCTAAGAGTATGGATTCTAGATGACTCCCAATGATGCAATAAGACCAAACATCATGAACTCACTCAACCGGCCTCAATTTGAGAGTATGGATTCTACACGAATCCTAGTTCTCATGAAACAAAAGAAAAGGTCTAAAAGAAACAATAACACTAGGTATAAAATCACTCAATTGAATACAATGTTGGGAGTACGGATGCAACATGCATCCCAAAGCAATATAAAAGTGCAATAGTGGGTTGACTGATATCCAAAGGGATCATCCAGGTCCACAACCCACCTTGTGCCAAGAAAATAGGGCGACATACAAAATGAGGTAAAAACCTCAAAATTTGGAAAACTTTCAAAATTAAAATCCATTTAGCCTTTGAGTATGAAAACCCCAAAAATCTGAAAAATAAATGGAATCAAACATCGTATGTAAAAATGGCTAGCATAATAGTGCAAAATCCCAAACCCTCATTTCAAAAAATAAGGAAATGTTTGTACCTACTCAACCAGGTAGAACTAGCATACAGAAACATAGGGGAGCACTAGTTCTCAGCCTCCAAACAAATGACTACCAAAAACAGAAGCAAAAATGGAGTAAAAATAAAAAAATAGGAAAGCCCTACCTCATAGCTAAAAGGGAAAAATGAGAATCTAAACCAAAAAATAAAAAAGCCTGCAAAAGTGGCTAAAAATCATGGCAATCCAAGGTTTCCCTAAGTTGGATCTAATGAGCTTAGCCTCATGATGATCCCATGCCCATAGCTCCCACAATGAACAAAATAGTAAATCCTCATGAAGAGGATTTTGGGTTTTACTCTCCAACTTTCTAATTCAAAAGTGAGAAGTGAGGAATTAAATTACTTTTTGGATACTTATTCACTTTTCGAGTGAATAATTGATTAGGGCAAATAACCAACCAACCTAGTTAAACACGGAATCAACCCAAATGAAAACATGCTATTCCTATAAATAGAAATTCATCTATGGAAAAGCTGCCAGAAATTAAAATAAATCATTTAAAAAACCTAAAAACCCAAAAACACATAAATTTTCTTAATAACTTTCATGACAATGTGAACCTCTAGATGCACAGACATGCTTACCGGTCTAATCACATAATGCAAATGAGTTTGGATTTAATAATCACTAAAAGGTTTAATTTAAAATTTTAATTAGGGATACATTTACCATATAAGGACAAAATTGGTAAAATATGAATGGTTGAATCACTAACTCCATGTGCCACTACCAGGGATATAAATCCTGCACACTAAACAATATGATCAAGTGCAATTGCATATAATAACATAGCCAAAGAAATAAATGCATTAAATCACCTAATTTAACCATTTATTTAGTTATATTAAATAATCTATTTACATCACTCACGTTCGCATAAAGCATAACAACGCAGGAATGAAGCAAATAACCATAGCATTAAATCCATCACCTAATGTAATCAGAGGTATGTCCAAATACCAGATAACTAGATATCATCATAAAACACACTATCATCTCAAAATGGCATCATCATGCAATATGATTAACTGAATAGCATAGAAGTCTAATATCTATGATACTAAAATCAAGGTATAACATCTGACCCTTGGGTCATCTCAAATGTAAATCATCACAAAGTAACACATAACTCTTAGATCAAAATATCACAAGGTAAATGTCCACAACACATAACCAAATAATCCAACATAAATAATCCATTTTAATTACTTAAGCATTTAATAATGATTGTTTAAACAACATTAATAAGGCACTTAAAACACATAAGCGAACACAGTCATAAACATGACTACCCACTGCTACAGGAACCTAGTCCAGTGTAGCATGGTAATAGTACACAGTGCAATCTCTACACACATCTCAGGGTAATCATGGAAAAACCTCATGATATGACATTGATCTTGGTAAGCACTGGGACAAACCTCAGTGAACCATAAATCAAATCATAATCTCATAAATTAGTCAAAGCATAAACAAAGCAATTGATACAGAAACATAAATCCAAATACCTCAACGGTGTAGAGCACTCGTGGTCACAATCATGACCCATCACAAGAAAAGATCAACAAGGTTGCATCCATTAGGATGACTTATAGAAGTCAAATGGGAGAGGCACTACAAGAAAACCCTAGCCAAGTGGGGTGGAAGGGGAATGAAAAAAGTGGTGTGAGCAAAATGGAAATAAATTTTATAATTCACATCATTGGGCACAAGATTTACAACTCTTGTAGGTTGAACCGTGTGTCATATGAAGCTGTGGACTTGGCTTACAAAGTAGTCAAGAATAACCTTTCTCTTGACCTTGTTGAGCTACAGTTGAACCATTTCAACAAAAACATGGAGAGCATTAGGAATTCAAAGAACAACCCATGTAAGTTTGGCTCACTATTGACATGTTTATTTTTCTATGTTTAGAAATTCTTTCCATCAAAAGGTAGTGTTGTTTGGAGGAAAGATTAGCTAGTACTTTATTAGTTTAATGAATACATTGTTGAAATGAGAGAAAATTATACTAGTATCATGGACAATTATTTCGATTCATTCAAGGAGAAAATGAATAACAGATTCTAATTCCCCATGAAACTAGTTAAGGATTATAAAGATGATATTTGTTTTATGGTAGATAGTGACAAGGTATATATTTAGGCAATCAGGTCTAGAATTGCATGGATCAAACCTCTAGGATATGAGGTCAATATTGATGAAACAAAAGACATAATTGAAGCATTAATGAATGAGCTAGTTGATCCCAAGGCTACTTACTTTGGCACCTATGGTGAGGGAAAGGCTAGAATTGAACTTGAGATGAAGCTTCCTCAAGTAGTTAGCAAGGGCAAGAAGAGGATCGACAAACTAAAAACTAGTTCTACTCTTTTTTTAATTGAGGGAAAAGGTGAGGCTACAGAAGAAGATGATGAAGAAATAGAGGAAAAGGAGCCATTGAGGAAAAAAGGTAAGGTAATCATTACCAAATCTACCAAGATATCCACTACAGTATTCACCAGGAGATCCTCTAGGAATAAAGTAGATAAGGAAGGAGGAGACATGTAATTTTCAAGAGGTCTCCACCCACATTTGAAGAAATAATGAAAGAATTGGAATTAGGTTCTGGGATTACCAACTTCAAGGCATTGAAATATGAGACCAAAAGAACTGACAAGCAGAAGGAGATTGAGGACATACTGATAACCTAGATGGGTAAGTGGAAGTACTCACTTGATCAACTTACTCAATAGATTCTAGATGCATTAATGAACACAATTAAGCCAAGATGGGAGCATGCAATGAAAATTGCAAAAGATATTTATGAGAAAACCTCAAGGAAACTTATGCCAAATTTGAATGACAAGGAAGTGAAAGAATCTTTAAAGAAAAATGAAGAAAATTTTGACAAGGAGGTGAAATAATCTTTAAAGAAAAATGAAGAAAATTTAACTTTAAATATTCAATACTTGTCTCATTTTTTTGAAAGAAATACATCATTTTGTGAAGAATACTACAAATACATGGAAGAATGTTTATCTTCTTCACAAGCTGAGTGATTTTGTTGTAAGTATAAGTGATAAAGATGATGATGATATGGAGGAGAAGGATGAAGAGAAAGATGATGTAGAAGTAACTCATTTTGATAATGTTGATGATGAAGAGGAACATTAGCAAGAGGATATTGAGGAAGATACACAAGATGTTAAGAAAACTGACCTAGTTAATATTGTTGTAGTGCTTATAGCCTCACTTCCTCACTCCCCCAGCAAAACACTGATAACATCAAGCCTAGAGACAACCTTAGTAGGATTGAATGTGACCAACACTTCAAGCACAAGCATCCAATCAATCCCTACACTATTATAGTTCAATACTCCACTGATAATAGTGCTTAGTACTTCATCTACTGAGCTGCAAGTTCTACCTTCTACATTAGTTTTGTCTACAAAAGATATTCCTATGACCACCATTTCAATGAGTGCAATGTACATTTTTATAGTGAGTCCTACTATTCCAACAATTGTTTCCATTCCTAGTATGCAAGCAATAAGTGCAAGGATAGTTGAGACGAAGCTTCAATTGAGCAAAAAAAATTTGAGTAAAGGAAAGGAAAAGGAAGAGGATATAGATCTTGATGAGGAGACTACCATTCCTAAATGGGACATCTCAAATATAAATTTTGATCAAATGCAACAATTTGGTGAAATTCTTCAAAAGAAAGCCAAGTAGCAAAGGCTAAGAGAAGAAAGAAACAAAGAGTTCAAGATCATTGAGGATGCAAAGAACATTCTAGTAGAGTCTCTAGGTATAGAGGTTGATACTTCTCAACCAATTTTGTATCAGTTGGTAGACACAATCCTGAAATACAATGAAGATTTGGATGGACATGATAAAATATTACATAAAGCTAAGAAAAAATTTGAGAATAAATTTTTAGAACTTATTGCTCAACAAATTGACATTCATCAAGTAGAGCTGTCTACTATCTTAGACTCTTTGAAAACCTCTTGTATTAATGTATCTTTACTTTTTGGGAAAAAATGTGACACATAAATTTTTACAAAAGAAATAAGAGACAAATTATCTAAAATAGATGAAGATCTAAAGGCAAGTGCACAACAATTGTAGCTTGACCCAATTTCTAGCTTTGCTCATTTCAACAAGATCAGATTTCTAACAGATATCCAGGAAAAGCTGCTCAAAGAAGAAGCAAAAATCATATCAACATTTATGGATATTCAAAATATGATTTTGCCTAACATGAATGTACTACAGAAGCATATTGCACATTAAAAAATTCTCATCCATGTCAATAATTTCTCTATTATAGACCACATGATTGAATTATCAGTAGAAGTGTAGGTTACATTGCACACATGTAGGGTCTTGCAAGAGTATTGAGACAAGACTTTGGCACTCATATTAAAGGTACACTCAAATTTCTTGTCTTATTTTGGCATTACTATGGAAATATTTCATAATTATTTGGCATTAATTTCAAAAAGGGAGAGAAAATATAAGATGATATAAAGAGAAGATGATTGGATACAATATAAAAAGAAAAAGAAAAAGGGGAAGAAAACTGAAAAAAAATTGTAGATTTTAGAGAATATGTATATTAAATGTATAATATATTGTATATTATGTATGGGGGAGCATTACCCTATATAGAGACATATCTCTTTATAAAACCAATTTTGAAAAATGTCAAAAATAGTATACTCTACTGAGTTGGAGACATAAGGCGATGGATAAATATATTCTTGAATTCATTTTTGATTGATAAGTGTTTTTGTCACTAATGCCAAAGGGGGAGATTGTTGACATTCTAGTCATGTTTTTTATTAGTGACATACACTTATTTAGATTGCAAGCTTATAACAAGCATATTGTATAGTTAATAGTTTTCATCAAGCATTTTAGTTGTTACCAAGTTCTACAATTGCTATCGAGTCCTATGGATGGATTTCAGTTTGCACTAAGTAGTTACTACTGAGGTGATGATCAATAGTGTAAACTAAGCATCTTAGTGTATGCCAAGTTTACCAATGCAAACCAAGTTGTGTAGTGCTTACCGAGGTCACAATTAATGTGATATGAGTTTAGTGATAACTAAGCTACTTGGTGTTAACCAAGTGATTCAGTTTATATGCTGAGTTTCATAGTATTCACCAAGCCTCTATTGCAAACCAAGTTCAATACTACTTGGAAGTAATTAGTATGGACTGAGCTTCTATGTCTATTGAGTGCATGACAATTCCAAGCATTGATAGTGGATGTCGAGTATTAGAACCTCACCGAGTTAGTCTTCAGAACCCAAGTTTCTACACTGTGGCTAACTTTGTAATATTTGTGTAAACTTGTATTGTGGCTAACTTTGTAATTATGTAATTGGATTGATATATATGTAATGTATTATATCACATCCAAATAATTGAAGATAAGTAATATAATCATAAAAAGGAAGAGCAAAAGAGTGAATTATAAAGGCTACAATAGTATAAGGAGTAGCAAAGATTTATCTATTATAGTAAAGTGATTTGTACACATAGAGGAATTTCATTTAGCAAACCAAGTTGTAGATCAGAGATCAGCTACTACTTCATCCTAATAGGTGGATGAATCAAATCCTTTAACAAGGTAGACCTAATAGTCTTATGTAAATATCTTTACCAAGTGCATACTTCATTGTATGTTTGTAAATCCATTTGGAAGCTGAACCTAGCAGTCCTTATTGCTCCCAATAGGGAAAATCATTAGAAATGATCATTGTAACCCTTAATAGGCCAACTTTATACTATAGTACTAAAGATTGTGGGTATCATCCCCACCCTAGTTTTACTTTCCATTTGGAAGGTTTCTGGGTCACCAAATCTTGTGTTAAAGTGTTGTATATGCTTTCATGTTTTTAGTTTCTAATGCATGCAGTTAGATCAAAATATACATAAGGATTAATTCCAATTCAAGGATAAATTTTTTATAAGTTACTAATTCACCCCTCCCCTCTTAGTAGGTTAGCTTGTCATAAAATTTCCAACAATTGGTATTAAAGCTCTGTGGTTCTCAAAGAAAAAAATAGAAGCTTGAGCAAAGATCAAAGGAAATGGAGGTATTTAGACTTGACAAGGCTATTGACAATGAGAAGCTAGATTTGGAATTGGCCATTGGACAACTCAAGAATGCAAAAGAGAAACTCTCTCAATCCCTTAAAAGAAGAAAATACATTGCAATCCAAATGAATGATTCACTCTACAGTGAAGAAAGAATTGAAGACATTCATTCAAGGTATTCAAATGAAGCTAATGAAGTATTCAAATAACTATTGGAAAAGAATGGTACTCTTTATGAAGAAGTAAGAAAAGTAAGAAGAGAGCAAGAAATTTAGTTAGTAAAATTGGGTGAAGTCATGGAAGAGAAAAACAAGATAAGGGAAGAGATAGAAGCAAAGAACAATGAAATTCAACACCTATCCCTTCAGCAAGAAGACTTCATTGATCGACTCAACAATGCAAATGAAGAAATCATGAGCCTAAGGTCAGAGAATGAAAGATTGTAGAATGATCTAAACATTGAAAGACAAACCAATGAAAGGATGATGAAATCCCAAGCATACATGAATTAGTTGAATGAGTAAAGTCATTACAAACAAAATGAAAAAGCATGAATTGGATACACAAAAGAAGGTGAATCATCCAAGCAAGGAGCTCAAAGGAGCAATAAACCTACTTGTAGTCACTATGGAAAGATAGGTCATACTTCAAATAAATGTTGGAGCAATGGGAAAGCAAGATTCAATGGAAAATGCTATAATTGTAATCAGCATGGTCATAAAGCAAATGAATGCAAAGAAAAACCAAGAATTGAAGGAAAATGTCACAAATGTAAGAAGCATGGGTACAAGCCATTAGGATGCAAAACTAATTTATTGAATCTAGTAGAAAAAATTTTAAAAGATATAGTTAGTTGGGACTATAACACTTGGTGTAGATGTCATTACTGTGGAGAATTTAGACACATTGGAATGAATTGTGTAAAACATAACACAAGGAAAAGAGATACTACCAAAAGATGTTTCATCTATATAAAACTTTGTTATCTTGCCAAGAACTATATGAATACTAGAAGAATTGAAAATCAAAAGAAGGAAAAAGCTGATAACATTTGAAAATAAATGAGGTGGCAATGGGTTCCAAAGTTCATTGAGAATGCAAGTCCAAGAAATGATGATCAAGTCACTCAAGAATTGGGTGACTCAATCATTTTGACCTGATTTCTTAAAGGAGAATTCAAAGTAGGCTACCAAAGAAGACATTTAAAATCAGTTCCATTTGATAGGACAATAGATCCATATCAGCATTCAAGATGCAAATGGATCATCAAGTAAAAGGGTATCAACTAATACTGAGTTACCTTCCTTATTGATCAATGTTAGGTTATAGACTACACCAAGTAAGGTCAGGAGTGACTAAATCTTATATGGTTACTGAGTCACAAAAGACTCCACTAACAATTCAATGCAAGTGAAGTGAATGAAAATATATCAATTTGATCTATCATTTGTATCGAGCATTTATGGAAAAATTTGATGAAAGGAATGAAACCCAAGTCATTTTCACCATGAATTTTTGAGCTATTTGTGTAGAGTGATCTTCAAGAGAATTCAAGCAATTTGAGTGAATCATTACCTAAAGTTTTTGAATTCTCTCAAACCCTACCGAATGAAAATGGCAGCTACTCACAGCAAGGCAAAAAGAGGTTCAGACATGTTGCTTCAAGGTGTGGAATGGAAAGTGTCAAATTTCAAGTTAACTCTTGTAGTTATGAAAACCCTAGATCTAAGTGGAGCATAGTCTCAAATCCCTTCTAAGATACTATTGATTAATGATATTTGTACTCATTTGAAATGTGCAATTCAAGATATTGGTACTTTGGAAATGGATGAAACCCTAGAGAAATTATGTGCTAGTGGCATGTTGAAACCTGAACACCAACATCTGGAAGCTAAAGGTTTAAGACATATTCCACATATGCCACAAGAATTCCAAATTAAGTGGACAAGATACATCCTTAGTCATGTGTATAATGGTCAGTTGTGGTTAGAGAAACCAATTTTGATCACAAGGAAGATGATCCATAGGATCACTAGTCTCCCCATGTTATCAAAAGCCAAAACAACCAAAACTCTAAGTTGGGTTCAACTTGAGAAGAAAACCCCAGCTGAGTGGGATGGAAGGGGAATGAAGATAAGTAGTATGAGTGACATGGAACCAAATATTTTCATTCACATTATTGCACACAAGATATATAGCTCTAGTAATATGAATAGTCTGTCATGTGAAGCTATGGACTTGGTTTACAAAGTAGTCAAGAATAACCTTTCTCTTGACCTTGCTGAGCTACTCTTGAACTAGTTCAAGAAAAACATGTAGAGCATCAGAAATTTAAAGAACAATCCATGTAAGTTTGTCTCACTATTGACATGTTTATTTTTCTATGTTTAGAAATTCTTTCTATCAAATGGTATTATTGTTTTCGATAAAAATGTGCTTGTACTTTATCAGATTAATGAATACATTGCTAAAATGGGAGAAAATTATACTAGTATCATGGAAAATTATTTTGATGCATTCAAGGAGAAAATGAATAACAAATTCTGAATCCCCAAGAAACTAGTTGAGGATTATAAAGATGACTGATTTTTTTATGGTAGATAGTGACAAAGTATATATTCAAGTAGTCAGGTGTAGAATTGCATGGGTAAAACCTCTAGGATATTAGGTGAACATTGATGAAATGAACATCATAATTAAAGCATTAATGAATGATCCATTTGATCCCAAGGCTACTTACTTTGGGACCTATAATGATGCAAAGGTTAGAATTGAACTTGAGATCAAGATTCCTTAGGTAGTTAGCAAGGGCAAGAAGAGGATTGACAAATTAAAAACTAGTTCAACTCTTTTGCTAACTGAGGAAAATGATGAGGATGAAGAAGTAGATGATGGAGAAATAGAGGAAGAGGAGCCATTGAGGAAAAAGGGTAAGGTAATCATTACCAAACCTTCTAAGACATCCACTTTCATATTCACTAGGAGATCCTCTAGGAAGAAAAAAAATAAAGGAGGAGACATAATTTTCAAGAGGTCTCCACCTAGATTTGAAGAAAGAATGAAAGAATTGGAATTAGGTTATGGGATTACAAACTTCAAGGCATTGAAACATAAGACCAGAATAGTTGATAAGAAAAAGTAGATTGAAGAAATATTGATAATGAAGATGAGTAAGTGGAAGTACTCACCTAATCAACTTACTCAGCAGATTCCAGATGCATTGATGAACGAAATTAAGCCAAGATGGGAGCATGCAATGCAAACTGCAAAAGATATTTATGAGAAAACCTCAAGGAAAATTATGCCAAATTTGAATGACAAGGAGGTGAAAGAATATTTAAAGAAAAATGAAGAAAAGTTAACTTTAAGATTTAATACTTATCTCATTTTGTTGAAAGGAATGGAGCATGTTGTGAAGAACACCACAAATACATGGAAGAATGTCTATCTTCTTCACAAACTGAGTGATTTTTTTGTATGTATAAGTGATAAAGATGATGATGATCAAGAGGAGAAGGATGAAGAAAATGATGATGAACAATTAGCTCATTTTGATAATGTTTATGATGAAGAGGAACAATAGAAAGAGGCTACCAAGGAAGATACACAAGATGATGAGGAGACTGACCTAGTTAAGATTGGTGCAGCAGTTATGGCCTCACTTTCTCACTCTCCCAAAAAAAACTAATAACATCAAGCCCAGAGACAACCTTAGTAGGATTGTCTTTGACCAACACTACAAGCACAAGCATCTAATCAATCTCTACACCAGTCAAGATCAGTATTGAACTAATAATAATGCCTAGCACTTCATCTATGAAGTTGCAAGTTCTACCTTCTACATTAGTTTTGTCTACAATAGGTATTCCTACAATAGCATTTCAATGACTACAATATCCATTTTTTTAGCAAGTCCTACTATTTCAACAATTTTTTCCATTCCTAGTATGCAAACAATAAGTACAAGGATAATTGAGACCAAGATTCAACCATACACACATTTTTTGAGTAAAGGCAAAGAAAAGGAAGAGCATATAGATCTTGATGAGGAGATTTTCATTCATAAATGGGACATCTCAAATCTAAATCCTGATTAGATGCAACAATTTGGTGAACTTCTTCAAAAGAAAGCCAAGAAGAAAAGGCTAAAAAAAGAAACAAATAAAGAATTCAAGATCATTGAGGATGCAAAAAACATTCTATCAGAGGGTCTAGGTATAGAGGTTGATACTTCTCAACTAATTTTGTATCAGTTGGCAGAGGCAGCCAAAAAATACAATGAAAATTTGGATGTATAGGATAAAATATTGCATAAAGCTGAGAAAAAGTTTGAGAGTCAAGTTTTAGAAATTATTTCTCAACAAATTTCCATTCATCAAGTAGAGCTATCTACTATCTTAGGCTCTCTAGAAACTGCTTGCATTAATGTATCTTTTAATTTTTGGCAAATTATGTGACACATCAATTTTTACAAAAGAAATAAGAGACAAATTGTCTAAAATTGATGAAGATCTAAAGGCAAGTGCACAAAAATTATAGCTTGACTTGAGTTCTAGCTCTCCTCATTTCAACAAGATCAGATTTTTGACAGATATGTAGGCAAAACTACTTAGAGAAGAAGCAAGAATCATATCAACATTGATAGATATTCAAAATATGATTCTCCCTAACATGGATGCACTATAGAAGGATATTTCACATTAAAAAATGCTCATCCATAATAAGAATTTCTCTATCGTAGACCACATGATTGAATTATTAGTAGAAGTATAGGTTGCATTGCACACATGTAGGATCTTGCAATATAACTGGGACAAGACTTTGGCACTCATCCTGAAGCTACACTTAGATTTCTTGTCTTATTTTGGCATTACTATGTAAATATTGATTAATTCTTTGGAGTTAATGTCAAAAAGGGGGAGAAAATATAAGATGATATAAAGATAAGATGATTGGATATAATATAAAAAGAAAAAGAAAAAGGGGAACCAAATTGAAAGAAAATTGTAGATTGTATAGAAAATGTGTATTACATGTATAGTATAATGTATATTATGTATGGGGGAGCATTATCCTATACAAAAACATATCTCTTTAGGAAACCAATTTTGAAAAATGTCAAAAATAGTATACTCTACCAAGTTGGAGACATATAGTCATGGACAAAGATATTCTTGAATTTAATTTTGACTAATAAGTGTTTTTGTCACTAATGCCAAAGGGGGAGATTGTTGACATTCTAATCATGTTTGTTATTAGTTACATACACTTACTTAGATTGTAATCTTATACCGAGCATATTGTATAGTTAATAGTGTTGACCAAGCATTTCAATTGTTACTAAGTTCTTTAGTTGCTACAGAGTCCTATGGACAGATTTCAATTTGCATTGAGTAGTTACTACTAAGGTGATAATCAATAGTGTAAACTCAGCATCTCAGTGTATGTCAAGTTTACCAGTGCAACCGAGTTGTGTAGTGCTTACCAAGTTCATAGTTAATGTGATTTGAGTCTAGTGTTAACCAGGCTATGCAATGTTAACCAGGCTATGCAATGTTAACCAAGTGATTTATTTTATATCAAGAATGAGGTGATAGCATTGAACAAGCTATGTAGTGTGAATCAAGTGATTCGGTTTATACACCAAGTTTCATAGTATTCACCAAGTCACCAGTGCAGACTGAGTTCAAGAATACTTGGAAGTGATTAGTATGGACCAAGCTTCTACATCTATCAAGTGCATGACGATGTCGAGCATTGACTGTGGATGTTGAGTATTAGAACCTCACCAAGTCAATCTTTAGAACCCAAGTTTCTACATTTTGGCCGACTTTGTTATATTTGTGTAAACTTGTATTATGGCCAACTTTGTAACTATGTAATTGGATTGATATATGTAATGTATTGTATCACATCCAAATAATCAAAGAGAAATAATGTAATCATAAAAAGGAATAGTAGAAGAGAAAATTACAAAGGCTACAATAGTATAAGGAGGAGAAATGATTTATATATCACAACAAGGTGATTTGTACACATAAAGGAATCTCATTCAGCAAACCAAGTTGTAGATCAGAGATCAACTACTACTTCATCCTAATAGGTGGATCAATCAAATCCTTTGATGAGGTAGACTTAAGAATATTATGTAAATCAATTTATTAAGTGCATACTTCATTGTATGTTTGTAAATCCTTTTTCAAGGTGGACCTAGCAGTCCTTATTACTCCTAATAAGGTAGATCATTAGAAGTGATCATTATAAGCCTTAACATGCCAACTTTATATTGCAATACTATATCTTGTGGGTATTGTCCCCACCCCAATTTTACTTTCTATTTGGAAGGTTTTTGGGTCACTAAATCTTGTTTTAAAGTGTTGTGTATGCTTTCATGTTTTTAGTTTCTCATGCATGTAGTTAGATCAAAAATATACATAAGGATTAATTGTTATTCAAGGATAATAGTTTGATAAGTTATTGATTCACCCCTCCACTCTTAGTAACTTAGCTTGTCATTACATTTCCAACACTAAGTTGGTCTAAATTTTGACCAACTTAGGCATAGAAACAAAAAAAAGGTTGGTGAAAAATTTAGGTTGAACTTTGACCTATAATGTACTAGTGAGAGCCCACCTTCAAGCAAGCCCGTCAAACTAACTTTTGCTTCATCTCAAAAGGGGCTAGGTGTTAATCTCATTATTTTTCTAACACAGTAGTGAAAAACACATAGTCTTTATCTAGTGAAGAATAATGCAATCCAAATGCATAGTGTATGTCTAGCACAAGCCTCTAAACAATACATGCCAAGTAATATGATAGTTAGTGTCTAGCAGTCAGTGTGTATCAAGTCACTCAAGTGCTGAGAAAACATAAGAAGTTGACTAAATAGTGAGTGTCTACTAATTTAGGTGTCGAGCAAGAGTGAGTACCGAGCCATTCATAAGCTAAATATCAGTATAAAGAGCATAGTGAAGGTTGGGCATCAATCTATTGATGCTGAGTTACTAGTCTTTGACATAGATTTTTTTATGGCACAAACTTCTATGTAAACCATTTTTGGTTGATATTAACATGAATTTTTGATATTAAGAAACAAGGATCCAGTCATATTATAAATCCCTATACAAATACATGTAGCCAATCCCATAAAGGGAAGATTTAGGTAGCAATAAGGATCAACCATAGTTATTGATTATGACCTATCCCATATCCATAATGCCTACTTAAAGAGATAAACCATAAGAGGGAATAATCATGATGCAAAGTGAGGTATGAAATGTGGAGGGAGAGGAATGCTAAGAGCATAGAGAGAATTTCATGGTGGAAATGATGGCTATATTATGGAACTATAATGCAGAATCAGTTTGAGAAGAACAAAGATAAGAAGTTAAAGGATAGAGAAGATAGATATGATCAGGAGGATCAAAAGATAACCAGTAAAGAGGAGATTTGACATTAGGAAGCAAGGTGCTAACCTAAGGATTAGGTACTAAATAATTTTTATAGGTGATATAGAATAAATCTCTTAAGAAAATAGTCCTAACATACTTTTGTAAATCTCATAATAGAGTGCTTACTTAATTGTAAGTTTAAATCCTTTAGTTAATAATCTTGCAAGACTTTAACAAGGCATACCTTTCATAGGGTAGATCATAGTTTATGATCAAAACATTGTAGTGAAGATTTATGGGTGTCATCCCCACCCCAGTTTTACCTTCTCATTGGAGGGTTTCTAGGTAACCAAAATCTTATGTGTTATGTGTTGATTTACATTATGATTTGGATGTGATACATGGTTACTTTTTTAGTTTATGTGTCAAGTTATGAGATGTATGAATGGTGAATTTTTTTATGGTAAAATTTTTAAGTGCTTATTCAACACCACCACCCCCCGGTATCAGAGCTTTGTTCTCTTCGAGGGAAAGTTTGATAGCTTTGGAGGTAAGATATTGAAGATGGAAGTCTAAAAATTGGGAAAGACTATTGAGAACTAGAAGATTGAAATACAACTTTCCCTACATCAACTCAAGGAGGAAAGAGATGAACTATAGTGATCATTGAAGAAAAGAGAGGAATTGGCCATTCAACACAATGACACTGAATATCAAGAAGAAGACACTATTGGATTGTTTGAGGATAGGAATGCAAATGAATTTGATGCAACAATTGTAGATCTGATGGAAAAGAATAGTGCCCTAAATGAAGAAGTTGGGAATCTAAAAAGGGAACAAGAAACTCAGTTAGTATTGTTATGTGACACAACTAAATTGAAAAAATAAAGCTGAAGAAGATAGAGTCATGATTGAAGAAGACAAAATACTACTAGCTAATAGACTTGAGGAGAAGTCATCAGATGTGCAAAAGTTATGGAGCATTCAATTGGATCTCATGAATCAGTTGATGCTTGCAAATCAAGAACTGAATAAGAAAGACATTGAGATTAGAACTTTGGAAACACAGAGTGCCCCATTGCTAAATGAATTGTAGATAGAAAAGGAAAAGCTTAACAAGCCTAGTGAAGCCATAAAGTACATTGAAAAATTGATAGAAGCACTAAGACCAGACAATGATGCTACTAGATTGGGATATTCTACTACTAAGGAAGGAGAATCATCTAAAAGTGGTGAGCAAAGGAACAATAAGGGAAAGAACAATAAGCCCACTTGTCATCTCTATGGAAAATTGGGTCACATAGTAAATATTTGTAGGAGCAAGACTGGAAATCTTAGACGTAAGTAGAAATCCAAGAGACATTGCTATAACTACAAGAAGAAAAGACGTCAGGCATATGAATCTAGGAAAAAGACCACCAACACTCAAAGATTTGAAAGATACCATTACAACTATTAGAAGTATGGACACAAGGAATATGAATGGAGATCCAAACCCAAGTGTTTAAGGTACATCATCATGGGAATTCTTATGATTGGGATTAGAACACAAGGTACAATTGTCATTATTATGGTGAGTATGGTCATGTTTTTGTAAATGACATTAAGACACATTTTGAAGGTAATTACAATAGATGGTTGAATACCATTGTATGCTTTAGTTTTCTTAACACTAGGCATGTAAGAAGAAATTGTCCAACTTGGTCACCTACATTGAGCAATGAATTATGTTGATCTTGGATTGGTTTTGACAAGTGAGTATCAACACACTTAAGACATTTCCTTAGTTCATGCCGAGCTAGTAATGCATGTTGAGTACAACATGTAAATATTAGACCATGTTAGGTTGCAATGAGTGTTGAGTCACTCAAGTATCAAACAAATAGACCATGCCAAGTGATTCAAGTGCTGAGTAAACAATAGATACCAAGCAGTTCAGGTATCGAGTCAAAACAGTGTGTGTCGAGCATCAGAGACTACATATGTCAAATGACATAGATTGTACATATTTTCTTGTTATGGCACAAAGAACTATGTAAACCATTTTTCAGCCAACCTAAGGATAGATTTTGATCTTTTAAAGAGAAGGACAAATCTACATGTAGATTCCCTATGCAATTACATGCAGCCAATAAAAAAATGGGAAGGTTTAAGCGACAAAATAGATGAATCTTAGCCATAGATTCATACCTAACCCTAAGCCACCTAAATCTTCTTAAGAAGGACAAAAACCTAAATTTTTAATATATTTTAGGACATTGCAAAGGGGAGAATGATCAAATTGGTGGAGCAAACAAGATAGTTTGCAAAGCATTCAAGGTGACTTAATAGTAAGAGTGAATTTTAGAATCAATTAAGTGAAGAATAGAGGATAGAAAATTGATACATCAAATCATGAGAATTAATTAGAGATTGGATAGAGGTTATTTTTTATCATGTAAGCAAGTGCCAACCACAAGATCTATGCTAAGACATTTTGATAGGTGATTTTAGTTAAATCTCTTAACAGAGTAGTCTTAATAGGCTGTATGAAATAATTTAATAGGTTTCTTACTTAATTGTAAGTTGAAGTCCTCTAACAAGACACACTTCTAATAGGGTGTTTAAATCCTCTAACAAGGTGGGACTTAATAGTCTTTGTAAGCCTTTAATAGGGTAGGCCTTTCATAAGGTAGATCATGATTCATGGTCAAACCATTGTAACCTTAATTGGATACACTTTATTGCTATCGTAGTAAAGATTTGTGCATCTCATCCCCACCCTAGTTTTACCTTCTCATTTGGAAGGTTTTTAGGTGACCATATCTAGTGTAATGTGTGTTTGATTACTCATATGTTTTAGATGCATTTACTTTACATGTTGTTTCAGTTTATATATTGAATGCATATAATGAATGGTGAAAGTTTTATGGATCAAAGTTTAAACTCTTGATTCACAACCCCCCACACCCAAAAAAAAAAATTACCTTTCCCACTTGAAATTCCAACAATTGGTTTTAGAGTCTAATTCTATAAAAGAGAAGCTTTGTAGCTTAGAGGAAAGATCTTGAAATAGAAGTCTAAAATTTGGGAAAGACTATAGAGAAATAGAACTACGAGATTGAAACACATCTTATACTACATCAACTTAATGAAGCCATAGATGCTTTAAAGAGCTCCTTGAAAAGAAGGAAAAAAGTTTCCATTGCAGAGAATGACACAATCACCAAGCTATTTGTAGATGGAAAATCCAGTGAGTTTGATGCAATAGTTGTAGATCTAATGGAGAAGAACACAATCCAAGCTAAACAAATTAGAAATCTCAAGTTAGAGAAAGAATCACAAGTTATACTGCTATGTGAGGTGACTAAATAGAAGAAAAAAGCCACAGAATATAAAGGCATGATTGAAGAAGACAAAAGAATTCTAGCAAATAGATTGGAGGAAAAGTCAACAGAGCTAATCAAGATCTCCAACATGTAATTCGATAATCTAACTCAAATGATGAATGCCAACTATGAACTGAATGTCAAGGACATTGAGATAACCACATTGAAGTTACATAATGAACAACAACAAAATGACCTAAAATAAGAAAAGGAATTTGCTAAAAGTTTCAACAATCCAAATGAAGCTATCAAATACTTTGAGTAGTTACTAAGATTGCCTATATCTAACAAAGATACATTGAGATTGGGCTACATGAGCACTGAAGAAGGAGAATTAACTAAAGTTGAAAGGAACAATAGAGGCAAGAATTCCAAACCTACTTGTCATTGTTCTAGAAAGAAAGGACATAGTGCTAATGTTTGTAGGAGCAACAATAAAAATTAGAATATTAAGGTTAAAAACATGGGTCATTGTCATAAGTGCAACAAACAAGTTTATTAGACACAAGAGTATAGAACCAGGACCATACATAAACAAAAATTTGAAGGATATTGCTACAACTATCAGAAGTATGGACATAGAGATTTTGAGTGTAGTAATAGGTCAACAAATGTAAGAAACAATAGAAACTTTTATAATTGGGATTACAACACAAGATATAGTTGTCATTATTGTCAAGAATATGGACACATCCTAAAGAACTACATTAGGACTCACTTCAATGGTAACTACAAAAGCTAGTTGAGTCAAACCGCATGCTTTAGCTATTTGAAGACTGGTCACTTTAGTAAGCCTTGTCCAACTAGGTCAAAGGCACCAAGTTGTGAATTTGATAAAGACAAAGGCAAGGAAAATGTTGAACATACTAAAGATGAGATGAACAAGACATGGAAAAAAGAAAGATGCTTGTAGTACATCAAATGCAATAGGGATCACTTCATCCAATGGGTCAAGTGATCACACCTCACCAAATTGAACAATCAAGAGGTATGTAGGATTGATATTTAAAGTATTATATCATACATCAGTTCCAAAAGAAGTTAGTACTGAAAGGAATACATTAGAATGAGGAAGATGCAAGATGTTGTTGAAAATTCAAGATTAAATTTTTAAGTTTTCAGTAGATGTAGAGTGGAATACTAGTTAGGGCCAAGCTGCCAAACTATCTAGTTGATGCCAAGTCTGTAGTAGCTATTGAGTGATGGTAATATCAATGGATGTCAAATGATTATGAAATCAATTTAATGTTGAGTTTATAGCTATACAAGCACTAAGCATTACATGCAAGGTTTTTGAAGGGTATATGGTCATTTTTTACTCATTTTTCATTATTTTGAATTTGAGAAAGAGAAAATAGAGAAGAAGGTGATTCAAACAATTCTTCAAAGCAATTGCAAAGATTTTAGTGATGATCTAATAGTAGTATACATATTTTACAAGGTATTTATCATAAGCTAAGTTATGTAGTTTTTATTATACACAAACCCTAGTTTGACAAATGGCATCTAATTCAATGAATGTAGAAGGGAAAGAGGTTTTAAATGTTTAGCTAGTTAGTAATGAGGTGGAAAAACCCATATTCAAGGCCATCCCTAACATGGCATACAAACAAGATCCCTTTGGCACTTTTTCAATGATCTTACTAAATGTTATTATGGTTGAGGATGTCAAGAAATGTTATAATTCTAAGATTGGTAGTATTGGAGACCTAGAAATTAGAGAAGCCTATGATAGATTATGTGATAATGGTATTATAAAAGAAGACTATAAAATTGTTGAGAGAAAGGGTTTGACCCATGCTCTATACTTTCCTATTGTTTTCAAGACTGAATGGATCAAAATTGTCTTAAGTTGAATACATGATGGATCCCTATGGCTATAAGGACATATTAAGATATCAAAGAGGATAATTCATAGGGTGACTGGCTACTCAACCTTAGACTGGCCCAAGACTCTGAGGAGCAACACCAAAGACGTGATAGAGAGGAACACAAGGGCAAAGTGGAACAAATGCGGAATGATAATTGACACTATCACTAATCCACTACTAGGCTTTTCCATTAGAGTAATTTCACACAAATTCTATTAATCTAGAAAACTAAATAGTGTACCTTGTATCATAGTAGATGTTGGCTACAAGATTGTGAAGAAAGATCATACATATGATTTGGTGGAACTCCAGCTACAACAACTGATGGAGAACTTAGGAGCTATAAGGAAAACCAAAAGTGCACAATGCAAGTTTAGTTCAATACTTATCTTCATATTCTTCTATGTAAAAAATACATTCCCTCTTTTGGTATAGTTGGATGGAAGACCAATAGGTCAATAGTAGTGTAGATCAATGAGTATATTGCACAGATGGGAGAAAGTTTTGAGACATTAATGACTAGCTACTTTGAAGACTTTAAGAAGTCAATGAAGCAAAGGATGAGGATACTTTTTTCAGTAACACTAAAATGATATATTATTTCTTGTTGATGCTGATTATACCTTTATATAGGTTGCTACACTAAGTGTCAGATGGTTAAGACCACTTGAATATGAGATCAATGTTGATGAAGCATTAGCAACAATAACTACACTTGTAGCAAAGGAAGTGGACAAGACAAAAAAAGTCTTTATAAATTATGATGTGATGAAATCAAAGATTGAAATGGAGTTAAAAACTACCTCCACACTTAAAAAGAAAGATAAATTGGTAAAGAAACTAAAGGCAAAGTTTAGTGAAGGTAAAGGTGAGGAAGAAAAGAAAGAAGATGAAGAGGATGAAGAAGAAGATCAAGAAAACACAAGGATCTCTTGCATTAACCCATGGCATGGGTGAGGACAAGAAAAAAGAAGAAATAGAAGGTGCGGAGGGAGAAGAAGTTGAGGAAGCACCTACACAAGCTGAGCCAAAAAAGAGAAAGACTAAGGCATAGCTTGTGGCCAAGGCAAAGAAAGTTGTCAAACCAAGCCTGATCAAGCCTACTACTCCTACCACTAGAGCTTGCACATGTGTAAACACACAAAAGACCAAGGAAAAGAGTAAGGAAATAGAACAAGGAGGCCAAGTGTAGAAGAAATAAAGAAAAAAAATATGTTGCACAACCTTACTCAAATGAAGAAAAGATTGAATTAGATGATTTGAGTCAATTCAAAGTGGTAAGTCACAAAACACTTTTTGATATTGAAAATGTGTGTGAATATGTCAAAAATAATGCATATTTGTCTATATTTAAACATATTGATTTTGAAAAATTTGAGAAAGAAGAACAAAAATTAGTAGAAGATGCCCTATATGCAATGATGTCTAAATTTAAGACTATACCATTGGTATTTGTTAACTTAGTACCTAAGAAATTATATGATTTAGATGAGAAAAAATGTCATTATTGTTTAAATTTGGAAAAACAAATAAGGGAAACTACATTGGCCTAAAATTGACAAAAGGGAAGATTACTAAGGCTACTGAGAAATATTGAATGAGGTTTACACCTAAGTACAGAGCCTTTAGCTTACTTCAAAACAATATTGAAGATGTGGTAAAAAAAGTCTACCCAAATATGGAAATTAATCTATGGGTTGACCATTGTAAAGCAAGAAGAAGCTGACCCTTTTAAGGGTTAAAGTGATGATAAAGATGAAGATGATAAAGAAGATGATGACAAAGATGAAAATAAAGAAAATACAGTTGGAGAAGAAACACAAAAGCAAGATGGTGACATGGCTACAACTGAACAAAAATGAGATGAATAGAGTATGCAGGACACACAAGTGTCAAGTGTTAGTCCCCCACATGACACAGTCAAGTCAATAGAAACTATTATTGTCAAGGATGTTCCTAATGCATCAACTCAGAATATCAATCCACTAAATATAAATGACTTGAAGAAAATATTGGACCAATCTATACTACATGCTAAGTTATGTGATAATCTAGTCTTGGTGAGTGTAGATGAGCTCCAAAAGGTAGTAACTGACACCACAAGGGATAAGATGAATCTACAAGAACCACCTTCTACCATCACTTCAGTTGCTCAACTGTAACCTTTGATTAAAACTATAGTAGATATGCCCTCTAAGGCTGATACACTTGTGAAAGTTGTTACTCTTGAGAAAAAGTGGGAAGAAGAAAAAGATGCAAATGGATAGTAGGAAGAAGGACAAATAAATTCATCTATACCTAAAGCACAAGGACAGAGTGCTATTCAAGTCATTGTATTAGACAAGAGCCAATCTGAAGAAGTTGAGAAAACAACTGAGGTAATGGAGCAAGAAGCCATCCAGGCATTGGTAACTCTACCAACATCTGACACTTCTCCTACAATAGTTCTTCAGAAGCTAAACACAAAAGCGATACCATTGTAGATCTTAGTGCTAGGCTCAAGCTCTTCAAAAGTTGATAATGTAACTCACTATGGTGATATCACTTTAGATGAAGAGATAGTTATTCCTAAATTTGACTATGACACAATGAAAATAGATCAAATAAGCATTTTACAACAAGTTTTAGAGAAGAAGAAGCATCAAGAAAGGCTTAGGAAAGAATATATGCAAAAGAAAGCACTGCAAGAAATTAAAGACATCTTTTTAGATGCATTTAGCTTGCCTACTCCTAAAGAAACTAAGCCATTATTAGAAAAAAATTTAGACATAGTGGAAAAGGTCAACAATGAAGACATTGATACAAGTGCCAAACTTTTAGAGTGGTTAGAAAAGAAATTCCAAAGCAAGGTAAATGAGAAGATATCTAGTGACATAGCACTGACTCAAGTTGCATTAGCAACAAAGGTTGAGGATGTGAAGAAGGTACTTGAGAACATATTCTCATTGTACACCAAATTGTGTTACCCTACACTCTTCACCCAAGAGACTAGACATCATATTCTGAGCTTGGAGAGTAATCTAAACATATTAGGTGCAAGGTTACCTCAAAATCTAGCTCAAAGTGAGAACCATTTTAATACATTGCTTCAAATAAAAATTCAATTAGATATATTAATAGAAGAAGAGGCTAGCATAAGAGCCAAATTGACAAGTATACATGCATCTGTCACCCCTCATATGGAGATACTACACAAGGAGCTAGGCTATGCATAAACTTTGCTAAAGAAAGACCCCAATCTTTCTACTCTAGATGACCTAGTACACCTTGCTATCAAGCTTGTTATGCATATCAAGTCACTAGATGTTGCATGTGACAACTGGGATGTAGCTCTAAAAATCATAATGCAAGTCAATGAATCATTTTTGGACAAACACACTATCTATGTATAGCCCATTTGACATAAGTGTCAAAAAGGGGGAGATAGAATACAAGGGATAGAATATAAAGGGAGAGAAGGTCCTATGGGGAGATAGATAAAAAGGGGGAGATAGCAAAAAGGATGAGAATATCTTATGAGGAAGAATAAAGAAAGAGAGAGTTATACATTTTTTAGAAATATAATGAAGACATAGAAACGGAGTAGAATCAAGCATGGAAGAGTATAAGTGCATTAAAGTAAAGTAGTATCAGTCAATACAGGAAAATATACTTAGAATGGAGAATAGATTTTGGATACAGAATAGACATATTAACTCAGGGTGTGTTATAAATTTTGAGGTATATAGGTTATTGCAAAATTTTGAAGATTTTGAAGTTTTGTATATAAGTTGAGCCATGGATATGTAATAATTGAGAAGATTAGATTGATTATGTATATTCAAGTGTTTTTGTAACTCATGTCAAAGGGGGAGATTGTTGATCTCAGATTGGTTTTGAAAAGTGAGTGTCAAAACACTTAAGACATTTACTTAGTTCATGCCAAGCTAGTAATACATGTCGAGTACAACTTGTAAATATTAGACCATGCTAAGTTGCAATGAGTGTTGAGTCACTCAAGTGCTAATAAGATATACCATGCTAAGTGATTCAAGTGCTAAGTAAATAGTAGATGTTGAGTAGTTCAGGTGCCAAATCAGAACAATGTATATCGAGCATCAGAGACTACATATGCTGAGTGACACAGATTGGACATATTTGTTTTTTATGGCACAAACAACTATATAAACTATTTTTTAGCCAACCTAAGAATAGATTTTGATCTTTTAGAGATAAGGAAGAATCTACATGCAAATTCCCTATGCAATTACATGTAGCCAATCAAAAAATGAGAAGGTTTAAGTGGCAAAATGGATGAATCTTAGCCATAGATTCATACCTAACCCTAAGCCACCTAAGTCTTCTTAAGGAGAATGAAACAATAAATTTTTAAAAGAGTTGAGAACATTGAAAAGGATTGAATGATCAAATTGGAGGAGTGAATAAGATAGTTTGTAGAGCATTCAAGGTGACTTAGTAGTAAGAGTGAATTGTAGAATTAATTAAGTGAAGAATAGAGGATAAAGGATACAACATTGATACACTAGATCATGAGGATTAATAAAATATTGGATAAAGGTGACTTGTTATCAGAAAAGAAAGTGCCAATCACAAGATCTATGCTGAGACACTATGACATGTGATTTTAGTTAAATCTCTTAACAAGCTATATGAAATCCTTTAACAAGGTGCTTACTTAATTGTAATTTGAAGTCCTCTAACAAGGCACTCTTCTAATAGGGTGTTGAAATCCTCTAACAAGGTGGGACTTAATAGTCTTTGTAAGCCTTTAATAGGATAGATCTTGATTCATGGTCAAACCAGTGTAACCTTAATTGGATACACTTTATTGCTGCAGTAGTGAATATTTGTGGGTGTCATTCCCACCCTAGTTTTACCTAACCAAGCTATAGCTTCAACAACTACCAAAAAACATAGAAGCTAGTAGAGATGAAAAGAATTCTTCATGTAAGTTTGGTTCACTGATTATCTACATATTCTTCTATGTCCAAAATACATTTCCTACATTTGGAAAGGTAGTATGGAAGTCCAAATAGTCTATTACCCAATAGATAGGTGAATTCATTGAAAAATTAGGAGAAAATTTTGAGTTGGTAATGACTAGTCATTTTGAAGACTTCAAGAAATCAATGAAGTAGAGATCAAGAATTCTTGTATCTCTAGTAAAGAAACATTATAATGATGTTTGTTTCCTAGTAGGTGTTGACTATACCTATGTTCAAGAAGCTGTCCCAAGGGTTAGATGGTTGAGACCATTACCATATGAGATAAATGTTGATGAGGTATCAACAACCATCACTACATTATTGGTGGAAGAGATTGAAAAGGATGCTACATCCTTTGGGAATTATGATGAATCCAAATCAAGGATAAACATAAACTTGCAAACTCCCACCATCATCATAAAGAAGAACAAAATGATGAAGAAACTGGAGGAAAACTTTGGTGAAGGAGAAGAAGTAGAAGGTTAAGGACCTTTATAGCTTACACAAGGACAAGGAGAAGATCAAGCTTTAGAGGACAAAGAGGAAGATGAGAAAGAATAAGAGAAAATTGAAAAGAATAAGAAGGCACAAAAAAAGAAAGTGGCAAAGAAAGAACAACAAAAGCCAACTACACCTTTGACAAGGTCAAGCACAAGGGCTACAGCTATACAAGCCAAGCAAGCACAATCTGCCAAAGGGAAAAGAAAGGATGATATAGTAGAGTTGAGAGTGCCTCAAAAAAAATAAGAAGGAAGTACAAAATTAAAGTGGAATTAGATGATAAAAGGATAGAATTAGATGGCAATGGTCTATTCAAAGTGGTAAGCCACAATCCTTCATCTAATATTGAAAATCTATGTGAGAATGGAAAGAGCAATGTAGACTTATCTGGATTCACACATATTAATTTTGATAAGTTAGACAATGGAGATAATCATAATACCAAAGAATCTATTTATGACATGATGGCTACTTGTAAGACAACTCCTTTAGAGATTTCCAACTCAATACCTAAAAATCTATCTTAAAGAGTTGAGAAAAAATGGAAGTTTAGTATGCAGACTAAAAAACAAATCAAGGAGACTACTTTAGCTTAAGTTTTGTTTGAATTTTATAAGAAAATGATCACAAAGGCTATAGAGAAACAAAAAGAGAGATTTTATCCTAAACATAGAGCCTTTCATATTTTGAGAAGTAGAGTTGAACATGTGGTAAACTATAGAAAATTACTTTGGAATACAATCCATGGGTTGGCCACAATAGTTTTTGAAGAGAAACAAGAACAAGTGAAGGACGACATAGTTCAGGAAGATGCACAGGATGAAAATGTGCTAAGCACTAGTCCTCTACATTGAGAGAAAGAGATTAAATAGGACTCAATGACTATTAAGGACATACCTAATAACTCTACATAGAATTTAAATCCATTTTGTGAGGAAAATTTAAAGAAACTACAATGGGAATCCACCAATATTACTATTCCATGCACAAATCCTATATTGGTAAGGATTGATGAATCTCAAAAGGTTGAGATTGTATCCACTCAGATCCAAAAAAAAGACACATCTATTATGCTCACACATGTTGTTGAAGTTAAGGAAAAGGATAGAAAGATGAACTTTACCAAGCACCATCTTCAATGCCTATTATTTTAATTGAGATGAAGGAGAATGAGGAAAATACCCCAACTACATTACTATCAAGTCTACAAAGCTTAGGGTTTCTAGCACTTGTCATAATTGAAAAAGAGGGTAATAAAGTGAAAGAGGATAAAGAAGAGAATCCTACACTCACCTCACTAAATTCCATTGAAGATCAGGAGGTTGAACAAAAGGAAGAGGATAAAGTGACTGCTAAGACAAAGGATAAGGTAGCCATTTAGTTGTTGGTCACTTTACTAGTCACTACACTTCCTCCCAATAGCCAAACTCTTCAAAGGTTGACTACTCAATCTACACCATTAAAAATATCAAGGTCAAGTACAAGTACACCTAAGAGTGATGAGACTAGATCATTTGAGGATCTGAGTTTTGATGAAGTGATTGTTCTACCCCAATTTATCCAACAAAAGTCACACTTGAATAAATGACTATTCTTCAAGAGGCTCTATAGAGGAAATTGAGGTGAGAAATCTTGAGAAGGGAGCATAAGAAAAAATAGGTTCTACATGATATTTGAGATATTTTTGTAGATGCTTTTGATATTTTAGATTCATTTTCCAATAAGCTGATCTTAGAGAAACTTTCAAATATATTTGATAAGATAAAGGATGAAGATATAGAGACAAATGTAAAGTTATTGGAATGGTTTGAAAGGAAATTTCACACTAAGGTTATGGACTAGATATCTAGTTCCATTGCACTAAAACAAGTTGATTTATGAACTAAGATAGAGTGTGTGAAGAAAGCTTTGGATAACATTTTCTCTTTGTATAGAAAATTATATGATGTTGATATCTTTACTAAAGAAACTCAATAGTCAATTGACTAGTTGGAAGGAGATTTACAATTAATAGGTACTACATTGAGGCAATCTCCTCACTCTAGTCAAGTTCATTTTTAGAAATTATTGATGATACAACGTAGGCTTGTCAAGTTGCAAGAAAAGGATGTAAATATAAGATCAACTTTGATTGACATTCAATCCATGTTGACCCACACATGGAAGTTTTGTAGAAGGAACTAGCCTTTGTTGAAACATTGATGAAGAAAGATTCTCATCTTTCTACACAAGACGGTAATACAGATTCAATATTTAGATGGAGCCAATGGTAATTGTGGTTCCTCTTTGGTAATAATAATGGAACTACATAAGCTATTTTTGTACAAATACACTATAATGTACCACCCAAATGACATAAGTGTCAAAAAAGGGGGATTTTGTAAATTTTGGAAAATTTTGTTAAGGCATATATCTACTTAGAAGGAGTTATAGAGATAAAATGAAGTATTTACTTAGGGGGAGTAACATATCAAGGTAACAACAACATTTTTGCAAATTTTGAAGGTTTTAAATTTTTTTATAGAAGCTGAATAGAGATGATTAATTGTCTAACTTATGTATAAACTAAGATTGTATATGCCATGACAAAGTGTTTTTGTCACTCATGTCAAAGGGGGAGATTGCTAATCTCAATATCGTTTTGAAAATGTAGTGACAAAATACTTAGTCATTATCTAGCAAAGAATAGTGCAAGCCAAGTACATAGTATATGTTGAGCATAAGCCTCTAGACAATACATACTGAGTAATATGATAGTTAGTGTTGAGCACTAGTATGTACCGAGAATTCAGTGTGTGCCTAGTCACTCAAGTGCCAAGAAAATAAAAGGAGTTGAGTAAATAGTGTGTACCAAGTGATTCAAGTACTAATAAAGAGTAACTATCAAGCCATTTAGAAGTTGAGTATCACTATAAAGAGCACAGTGAAGGCCAAGCATTAGAGTCTACTAATGACGAGTCACCAATCTTTGACATAGATGTTTGTTATGGAACAAACTTCTATGTAAACCATTTTTGGCTAACATAAGAATGAATTTTTGATATTAAGAAATAAGGATATAAAGACATTATAAATCACTATGCCAATACATGTAACAATCAGATAAAGGGAAGTGTTAGGTGGAAATAAGGATCAACTACAATTGTTGATTATGTCCTAGCCCATCTCCATAATGCTGACTTAAAGAGGTAAACCCAAAGAGGGAATAATCATGATGCAAAGAAAAGTATGACATGCACAAGGAGAGGAATGCTTAGAGTATAGAGAACATTTCATGGGGAAATAATGGCTAAGTTATTTAACTACAATGTAGAATCAATTTGACAAGAACAAAGATAACCAATGAAAGGATAAAGAAAATAGATCTAATCAAGAAGATCAAGATATAACTAGTAAAAAGATAAGCAATGAAAGGATAAATAAAATAGATTTGATCAAGAGGATCAAGATGTAACTAGTAAAGAAGAGATCTAACATCAAGTAGCAAGGTGATAACCAAAGGATCAGGTTCTGCATCATTTTGATAGGTGATACAAAGTAAATCTCTGAATAGAGTAGTCCTAATAGACTTTTGTAAATCTCCTAATGAAGTTCTTACTTAATTGTGAGTTTAAATCCTTTAGTCAAGGTGAGACCTAATAGTCTTGTAAGCCTTTAACAAGGAAGAACTTTCACATGGTACATCATAGTTTGTGATCAAAACTTTGTATCTATAATTGGCCACACTTTACAATTGCAATAGTGAAAATTTGTGGGTGTGATCCCCACCCTAGTTTTACCTTCTCATTGGAGGGTTTCTAATTAATCAAAATCTTATGTGTTATTTGTTGATTTACATTATGCTTTGGATGTGATGCATGATTACTTATTTTACTTATCATGTTAAGTTATGAGATGAATGAATGGTCAATTATTTTAATGGTAAAAGTTTTAAGTGCTGATTCACCACTCCCCCTCTCACAACTTACTTTCCCATTCTTATCTCCAACACAAGGTTTTGTAGAACAATTGTTAACTGAGAAGGTGAATCATGATAGGTCACCCCTACAGCTAAGGTGCCATCCCCATTAGACATTATCATTAGGCCTAATTATTAGATGAATGTTTCTTTTGATAATGAGAAGTCTAGACTTAAAAAAATTGCTATTTTTGTTATTGCATTAGATATGTCAAGATTTCCCTCTAGAAACTTCCTAAATGAATGGTTGTGTAGGGTTTGGGTTAATAAACTTGGGTTTCAATTCTCATATTTTAGACTAGTTTAGAAAGGTCTCTTTATTTTCTTTTTCTCCAATTCTGAATTCCACACAACATAGTAAATAGGCAGTTTTGGAGGGTTGGCAATGTGGATTTCAGGGTTGTGTCCTGGACATTGGACATGGGCAATGAAAAAATCCTTACTCTATTAGCACCTAGATGGATTTTGGTTGGAAACTCACCTCTCATTATTTTGAATTTGTTACCCTATGCTCTTGTACTAGTGGGCAAAGTCCTTGACATTTATAAGTCTCCCACGCTAGTTCCCAATACAGATGCCAGGGTTTTTCCTTCCTTCAACCTAGGCTTAAATTTACCTAAGAAAATATGATTTGACATTAGTTATTATAAAATCTATTATCCTATTATCTACCTTAGAGATTTCAATATGTTCTTTTGTTCTGAAGACTTGGCCACTGAAAAAGGAATTGCCCATTGCTGGCTAAGAACCCTAATTTGACCCTTAAAGAAGTTAAACCTGAGGACCCTATCATGAACCTTGAGGATTCTTGAACACTTTCCCTGAATGTGAGGGAGATGATCATGGAGAATCCTATACCATTTCTATTATAACACCTTAGAAATATCTCTACTACCCTAGATGACTTTAGAGATGCCTTTGCTAAGTAGTTGCACCCACTAAAGTCTCAGACTCCCAGCTTAGAGATATTGAAAATATCTTAGAGGTTAAGGGGATGGAATTTAGAATTACAATTCCTAAGTTGGTCACAAGGATGAGGACCCATAATTCTCAATAAATATCTTTGGATAGGATCAATGCTAAGAAAAAAGTTTTGAGGAAGAATTCTTCTCTAGGTCACAACAAAAGTTACCATGTCTACAACCCTAAAACTACAATGATAGAAGTTGTTGATTCTCCTGAACCTAGTTTTATAGAGAGGAATAGGATTGATTCCTCTCTAAAAAGGCCTATAAACCCTAATTCAAAGGTGGACTTGGAGCCCAAGGAAGTGCAAGAGCATTCAAATACTTTGGCCTAGATTAGGGGTCCATATAAAAAGGATAATTTAAATAACTTCTTGTTGAGTATTATCCTGACCCCTCCTCCCTTTTCTCCTCCATATTTGGAGTGGGATTTTTAGAACAACTAGTCCACCAATATAACTAAGAGGGGGTGGGGGTGAATTGGTTATCCAAATAATATCATAATTATCAACCTTATTAAAATTTAACCATATGAGCAATATAATGAAAAACCACAACAAGATACTCATGCACAATTGATAACACTAGATATGTTAACTAGGGAAACCCTTGATTAGAAGGAAAACCTTGGTGGAGATTGTACCCACAAGATGATGTACTAATATAAATATTCCTTGTTAGAGGATGAACCCTATTAGGAGTCTATAACAACATTCAATACGTATGAGTCCTTGTTAGGAGAGTTTAGGAGATTCCAACCTTGTTAGGAGTTGTAGAAGACAAATGGACCCACTATCCAAATAGCTTAAGGGGAAAGACCAATAAACCCAATTTCCAAATGATCTCTATATTATTCCTTGAAAAATAATAGAAATGAATAGTACTTCCTTCCTTTGTCTCTATCCTATCAACTCAACTTTTTCTCCTTGTAGTCTTGTAACCATATCACAAATCTTGAGTCTAATAATCACTTATATTGCTTAATTTCATTCACCAAACACTCTACTCCTTTTTGCATTTCATATTCAATATAATGATAACTTATACTACTACATTACAAATAATGAAAACATCTTTCATTTATATCCTATCTTTAAAATAATTCCTTGAGTTAGCCTTGAGGCTTTTCCAATTAATTATAATAAGATAATTAATTAGTTCATCATTACAATAGCACTTTTAGCTCAGAGTCTATGCAACTTCTAATACATATGATATTAGGGCTTGCTCACTCACTAATGTCATCATCAGACTATCTTATGTCACTGGTTGATCATGTATCTCTAGATTATATCTCTATTAGAAAATATAATACACACATAAACAATTAGTTCTTAGGTACTTTATCTCTATACTGCTCTCTTTAAATCAAGCATATCTTCTAGACATATTTGCCTTAGGTACTATGCATTGAACCTTAACATCATGACATTGTATAGAAAATTTCCATGAACATGTGTCACTAGATAATTAAAACATTGTCTGTACAACTAAGATCTATGTATGTTTCTCTGTCAGTCTTCATAGACTTACTACTATGTTGATATCAATGACAAACACACTCATGAAAACACCATGTCAACCATGCTAAAATTCTCCCCAAGTATTCTAGAAATTTCTAAGATACTCCCCTAAAGGAATATCATTAGCATTCATGCAAACAAGGATTACAGCCTAAAGAAAGAGTATTCACTAATACTTCTCATCCCCCTAACAAGATCAGTGTGGGATCTATTAATCCCAAAGTTGTAGATGTTGGATCTAATTTAAATAACTTCAGCCCTCATAATGAAGAAATTGGGAATATCGATGGTGGTGTAGAATTTGATCTGCCTTTTAAAGTTGAAGAACCAGTGCATAAGAAGAAGAGAGGAAGGAGATCTTCTAAAAATGAACCCTCCCTATCAGATAAAGGTCCTCTCACTAAGAGAAAAAAAGGGGTAGCCCCCCCCCTCCCCATGGGAAAGGAACCCCTGACCCTTCAAAAATAATACAAGAGAGCTACTTGAATGTTTAAAAAAATTCTATGTACCCATGCAATCAGAAGGAAATGGTCTGGAATGCAAGGAATGAAGTGTGCCTCTTAGAATGTCAAAGGGCTAGAATTCTTTGATAGGAAGTATATTGTGAAAATATTCTGTAAGAAGGTTGGGGATATTGATATTTTGTATCTATAGAAGATCAAGGTTGTAGGGTTCCAGCTTGAGATCATCGTCAAGTGCATTTGGAAGGATGCAACTTCATTTTTTGCCAAGCATTAATGAGGTACAGGTAGAATGACTATCTTGGTAGGAAATAGATGGAAAAAATGTCACAAGATAGGGGATTACCACAAGTAATATGGTTGCATGGATTACCTTGAAGCACCTTGAGTGGGAATTCAGTGTTTGTTCAATCTATGCACCTAATGACCACATTGGTAGAATCAGCCTATGGAAAGAGCTCATAGAGCTCCCTAGCATAACTTAGATTTTTTTGTGGACTTCAATTGGTTGAAAGGCCTTAGAACAAGATGGAGGGGTTGGGGGGGGGGGGAGATTTGAGTGAAAAGGCAATGAACATTTTTATTGGCAAAGAATGTTACACAAAATCAACTTGTTCAATCCTTTGGTAGGGAGTAAATGGTAAGGAAAAGTAATTTGGTTTACATAGTCCAATTATGAGAGAGGAGACAAGAAAATCTATTCTAGGTCTAATCAAGAGTACTTAAATAATGACTTTTTTGAATGTGAGAATAACCATGCATAAAGAAATGTCCAAGTTGTTTCATTTTTTCATCTCTAATCATCACCCTATTCTCAATCACATTTTCACATTCACTAACTCTGCCTCTTCAATAATAAGGCCCAAGGATTTCCTATTAACACCTCCTTGTTATAGGAGGAAGTGATTGTTAGAATGATTTATAATAACAAAGTGGTGGGGTGAATCAGTTATCCTCAAGCCCAGATGTACCAATTCAACTTTTAAACACTTCACATAATTTAGATCTAAACATTCAATAGCTTGGTATCTATAGAAGATAATTACTAACATAAAATTGCAGTCCACTATCATAATGGTAGCAAACTTGCAAAAGGTAAAACATTAATAGGGTATGCGTAGTATCATGGTGTGGTAAAAATTGTCAATTTGAAAAATATGTAGTTTTGAAACCTCTCAAGTCATTTGAAAATCATTCCAACTTTTTCCCACCCATCCTAATGCTAAATGAAAATAATTAATACCTTTATAAGGCCTATTATATCTTTTGATATAAACCCTATATGGTAAACTTAAAAATCATCCCAAAAATGTGTTTTTGTCATGTTCTTGTTTGTTTTTTACTTCACACATGTAGTTGATGAATTTTTTTTCACCAAATTTTGATGAAATGAAAAAGGGTTTCTTAAGAATGTTCTTAGCTTTCCATAAATGTAAGGTTTGTCAAATTACAAGTTCCATAAGTAATTATTACTTATTTTCTAATGGAGTTACGTACAAAGTGCTGATTGACACACTACTTGAAAAATAACTATAACTTTCAAATTGTACAATTTTTTTAAATCCAAAAGATGCATCACATTCTTTATTTCTTTTTCTATAAGGAAAAAATAAATAAAAAATAAATTTTGCAGATTTTTGAATTAGTTATGGTGAGTAGACACAAGAGTTTTTTAATTCAAAAAATACTAAAATAAAAAATTAATAATTAATAATTAATTTAGAATAAAATACCAAAAAATATGTGACACATCTAGGCATGAGTCTACTTCTTATATGTAGAAAATTATTTAAAAATATTATCATTTGGTTTTGATTAAGGTGGTTAAACATATGTCTACTTCTTATTTTGTCATGAATTTTTTGTTCTATTGCATTAAACTTCAATATTTTGAGGAATCAATTTTTATTTTTTTCAAATAAGGTTTAGTAGTTTAGAAACTAAATTCAATTTTTTGGAGATTTTTTTCTCTCAACTTTTTGATATAAATTTTATAACAAGTAGAAAATTGCATGTCAAGTTGACATAACCTTGATTTGTTGAATTTTTATTGCCACTTAAGAGCATAGTTTGGTTGACCGTGATCCTGCACATACCCAATAGTAAAATTTCTTAAATGATGTCCACACAAGTATGATACTAGGATTTAATGTGTAAACCCAATTTAGGAAAACCACTTGGAACATGTCACCAAGTTTTTCACTCTTCTAAAGTGAGCTTTGTTAGGATCACAATAATCTTTAAGAAACCCCTATACAAAAAAAATATAAAATATTGGCAAATCTTTCATTATTTTGAAAAAAAAAAAAAATCTATTCATGAATTTTTCAAAAAATTTAATTTTAAATATTATTTATATAGGCAATTATTTTGGAATCATAATTTTTGTATAGAAAATATTGGTGAATCTCAATAATAATAGAAATATCATTAATCACCATAGAATATTACAAATGAAAATTGAATATTTTTCAACTCATAGAATATTATGAGGATCATTACATTATATTTTAAATCAATAGTGAAATCTAAATATTGGTGATATTTCCCTAAAGTAGCTAATAATTATCAATACAAAAAATATATAAAATATTGGCAAATCTTTCATTATTTTGAAAAAAAAAAAAAAAAAAATTCTATTCATGAATTTTTCAAAAAATTTAATTTTAAATATTATTTATATAGGCGATTATTTTGGAATCATAATTTTTGTATAGAAAATATTGGTGAATCTCAATAATAATAGAAATATCATTAATCACCATAGAATATATTTTTTTTTTAGTAGGCAAAAGTGGCAAGCCACTATAATATTTTATTAATCTGATTCAACGAGGTCAACTGGGAAAGAATCAGTGAAGAAAACCGAGCATTGTCCCTAATGTATACATAGTTTTAGATATTTTGAATAAATAATTATAAAGGGTGAATCAAGTACCACCCATCAGTATATCTAGAACTGAATATCACCTTCCTTCAAATTGGTATACATGAGCACGATCCAGCAAACTTATCTTCCTAAATTATTTTTTTGAGGGCAACATGTTTCTCAATTATGGATAAAGGGTGAAGTGATGAAATCAACAACACATCACAACCCAAATTCGAAAGAAAATCCGCAACATGGTTTCCTTCCCTATAGGTGTGTGAAATACAAACATCCAAGCACTCATCTAGGAGCCTCCAAATTTGAATAAGAATATATTTTAACTTCCAAGAGAGGATAGTCCTATGAATATAGGCATTAATAATGATAGAGGAGTCCCCTTCAATATGTAGCAACCGAAAATTACCTTATTTTTCTAAAATAAGACCAGCTAACAGAGCTTGTGCCTTTGCCATGTTATTTGTATTAATAGGCAAAGGGGATACTGTAATTGCCACAACATCTCCATTTGAATTTCTAATACATGCACCAAAACCAGAAGGGCCAAGATTACCTATTGATGCGCCATCAAAATTCAATTTCCAATATCCTTCACCTGGTGGCCTCCATCCTATTTGCTTATGAGATAATGAAGAAGTGGAAGAATTACCAATTTTCCAACCATTTGAAAAATAAATGTTTCCATCTTTGAATAATTTGAGAGTC
Source organism: Cupressus sempervirens (assembly GCA_028749045.1). Classification (NCBI taxonomy): domain Eukaryota; kingdom Viridiplantae; phylum Streptophyta; class Pinopsida; order Cupressales; family Cupressaceae; genus Cupressus; species Cupressus sempervirens. The sequence continues at coordinate 703,864,464 of CM053784.1, forward strand.
CCAAGTGTAGACACCTAAAAACCTTTAGAAAATAAAGTATGTTTATTTTTTGAAAAATTCCTGATGACACCATCATTTATTAATTAATTATTTATTTAATTAATTAATTTATTTTTATGCCATTAAATCCCTTTATCTTTATTAAAAATATTTAATTAAGGAATCCCTCCCAAAAATGTTTAAATCTTATTTAAACATTATTTCCTTATTTATTAATTATTTAATTAATAAATTGACCAAAAAACCCAAAATAAATAAAAAATTTATTTTTTGCCCAAAACTTGGCCAATTTCCTTAAGACCACTAACCTCTTCCAAAATCTTCTAATCCTTCTTTAATTTTAATTAAAGGCTAATCCCATCATTTCCTACCCCTAATCCCAACTCAAAATATTTAATTAAGATTAAATATTAATGCTCATGTTTATTAAAAAAGTTTTAATAAATATCTCCTCAACCCAAACCCTTGAAATAAATAAAACTTTATTTCCTAAAAATCTAATTTATCCTCATCCTAAGAAGTTCTAGACTCTTCTAGAAAGTCTTCATCCTCATCCTAGGAAATTCTAGACTATTCTAGAAAGTCTTTATCCTCATCCAAAGTCTAGACTCTTCTTGAAGATGTCTTTAAACCTAATCCTAATCCCCTCCTAACCTTGTTGCATTCCCTAAAAATGGGTTAAGACTTACTAACCCAAGCCAAAGTTAACAAATATCTCCTCTTTCACCCGCCCTCATTAAATGCCATCCACTTTCCTATCCCTAAGCTAATCCTAAACCATCCTAATCCATCCTCTAATCATTTGCACAATCCTAAGCAAGCTTAAAACCCTCCTAATCAAGCCCAAGTTGAAATTGCTCTCATCTCCCTCAAAATATCTCAACCATAAAACTTTATGAAGCCTACTAGGCCATAAATGTCTCTTCCAAGCCCTTTTATTGCTCTTACAAGCCATTATGAGGGTCTTTATGAAGATTTTATCCCTTGAGCCTCCTTTGTTGACTCATCCTTCCCCTTTCTTCCATCCTCTCACCCTGTGACATGTGTCACTCCTTGATTGGCTATAAGGAAGCACAATCCATGTGCTCTCTTCTCATGCAATCTGAGCCCTCCATGAGCTTTTTCCCATCCTTGCATCTTAGCCCTCAATCCCTCAAGCCTCTTGCCTATAAATTGGATCCTTCCCCTTTGCAAAATAACAAAATCCATGAAGTAAAGTCATAATGCCATTTTAAGAAGCCATTTTACATCAAAACCATACACTCACACCCAAATTCCAACTCCATTTGAAGCCCTTTTTGAAGCATAAGCTTGAGCATACATCCTATCTATTTAGACAAAGCCACTCAACGAGAGAGCTTCTTATTGAGAGAGTCCATTAATGGCTCATATTCTCAATTGAGAGCTCATCTTAGTCTATCTTGAAGTTTATGAATTTTGTTTAGTTTGTAGAAGCTTTATTTAAATTTGGTTTCTATTAGCATACTAACATTGCTCATATACATTTTGGCACACCCGGTGGGACCTCGCATGGGTCATCTTCATTAACTTTTTTAGTCAAGTTTTGTATGTCATTTGCTGATTTTGGCTAATTTTGCTTGTTTTTTTGATTGGTAGGATTGTATAAATTGGTTTTTTAGGTCCACATGAGCATGAAGAAGACAAAGGAACTCATAGTCTATCTCATAGTATTTGCAAATTTTTCAAGCTTATAGGTGGACAAAGCACTTGGAATTCTTCTACCTCTTCTTGTCTATATTCTTCTTATTCCATCTACTTCTTCTTCTTCTTCTTGTGGGAGATCTTGGCCATTTTTTTTTTAAGGAAGCAAAATCATACACACTTCTTTTTAGTGCTTAAAATGAACCCCCTAATCATACTTAAATCCATTAAAAAATTTAAAATTTGCAAAAAAGAAAAAATCTTTTAACAAGTGAAACTAAACCAATCCAATCATTTGCATCCTTGCAACATCAAGGTTTTAGATGCATTCATGCAAAGTTAGGAACACTTCATTTTTGGGAATTTAAAAAGAACTTCAAGTTTCCATTTCAAAAGTTTCAAAATCAACACTAAGTGCACACTAAAATCTAAATCAAACTCAAAGCATCAATCAAGGATAAAATGAACCTCATTTGTAAATATTTTAAAGTTCTTTTAAAAATCTCATGAAAACTAAGAGTCCTAAATGGTTGCCAAAAATTGTCCTAAAAGCTTTGTTATTTGTTCCAAACAAATGTCTTGTTGCAAAATCTTGAATGTTTCTTAGGTTTTTTATGCATCAAAACAATCTAGGAATATCATTTTTGGGCTTAAAATATGCAAACTAGAACACAAAATCTTGAATGAAAACCAAAGTCCAAAGAGTCATTTTCACTTTTGAGTCTAAAACAATCTTGAATGATCTAAGGTTTAAACAAAGCACTTCAAAGTTCTTAAAACAACACACAAAATCTCAATCTTGAATGCTCAAAGGAAAAAACTTGAATGTTTAATCACTTGTCTTTGAATGCATGTTGCTAAAATCACTCTTGAGTGCCATGGATTAAAATCAAGTTTGTTCTTTTTTATGAATGCATGATTAAAACAACAAATCCAATCTTGAATGCCAAGGATCAATTAACCATTGCAATATCAAACACTTCATTTGGAGCTTCTAAAATTGAACAAAACAAATCTCTTTTCCACATGCAATTTAGGTAAAGTTTGATTTTTGGACATTTAAAAAACTTTGTTAAGTTAAATACAAATGTACAAAAATCAATTTGAGTAGTTCCTTGGACTCACCTCTTTTCTAATCACCCATCAATTCAACCATTGGTTGCAATCTCAGCGCCATTTATGGGGATGGGTCTACTTGAAAAAGGTGTTAAATTTTCCACAATCTAACTCACTCACTTGGTCTTTGAACGTTTGCTTTAACTTTATCAAAAAATTTAAATGACCAAAACTCTAGATTAAATCGATCACACTTCAAGTTTGGGCACTAAAATTGAACAACTATTGACGTGGAGGGCCTTCGAGTGCACGCTTGACAAATCGAGTCTCACACATCTTTGCTTTGGGCTTAAAACAAAATCACACCAACTCTTGAATGCTTTAAAGAAAATTAATCGATACTTGATGTGGAGGGCCTCCGGGCATGTGAGTTTGCTTTTGTTGACCCTAACTCTTCTTCTTGTTTGCATTCTTCGATCGATTTACTTTTGTTGGAACTTCAAGTTGGAATTGAACATTGTCTCTTAAACATGACTTGCAAAGTCTAGATTAGCACACATAAGAGTCAGTTGGTAAAAGAGCAAGCATGTTTTTTTTAGCCTAAGGTCATCCAAGTCTTCTCTCCCCTTGTCATCTTTTGAGGCCATCTTGGGTGCATAAGATTAGGATCCAAAACTTTGTTTCTTTTTAGGAGGCCTGCTTGGGGATTTTATCACCCCTTGGATGACCTCAACTCCCGCGTTCTGGCAAAGTATAAGAACTGGGAGGTGAATCGAAAGACACCTCTCTTGGGATCAAGATTTTGTCACTCAGGCTAAACCTCAAAGAACTTTATACCCTTGAGAAGTGAAAGAGGAGAAGTGGGTTACTGCTCCTCTCAGCTGTGTGACATCTTTTTGGTTTCATCTACGGATTTGGGCCTCACGTACCTTGGGTATATTGAGGACTCCCTAGCTAAACCAACGATCAGCCTTGTAGACAACCATCTAAGATGTTAATGTGTTTGAAGTGACTGATCGAAGAATTTGTAAAACATACACACTCCTTGGCGCAAGTATCACATTCTGGGAATCAAAACTTCTATCTGGTTGTTTCTATCTATTGCTTGGTCTTTTACTTATTGAATGCATGTTTGCCAAACTTGGTCAATCCTAGCTTATAACACACTTAGCATAGTCACTGCCTATTCCAGAAGTTGAATAAGTTGAAAAAAAATAACTGAGGTCTCTCAAAGCCAAGCAGATTCAAGAATTGATGTCAGAGCAACCCAAATCCATACAGAAGTTCCACAAAGTTAAACTCAAACCATCTCAGGCATACCAAGAACTTTCAGCCAAGAGAAAAGAACTAACACCAAGTCCTTGAATTGCCAAACTCTACAAAGCAGAGGATAAAGCTGTCGACAAAGCACTTCAAGAGGTCTAGTTAGAGCGCACCATCAAATTTAGCCAACATCCAGGAGTTAATCCTGCTTATGCCTTACCAACTAGGCATGATTTCTATGATTAGACACCCTTGTTTCTCCACACCTTCTTGGATAAGCTTCACCTTAGAGTCATCTTTGTAGAAAAGTCAGCCATCTTAGGTTATCCCCTTAAGCATTATTAGCTCATCCATCTCATTTAGGACCAAACCATCTAGCCAGCAATCCAAAAACTGCACATCTAAGCTTTCAAAATTGTTGTCACCTTGCTAAAAGTTTGCCATTCCTAAAATCTTTTAAAACCACCAATCTCACCAAGGTTATCCCTTTGACAAAGCTTTGTCTAGGGTAATCTAGCTTTGCCACTTGTTATCCCTCATCACGTTGAACTAAAGGTTGGGATCCACAAGTGGTCAATCTCATGTTCTTCCTAAAGGATCATCAGTCTATCCTTAAGTTGACACAATCACCACCAAGCTTGCACATAGGAAAATAGACCTTTTGTGCTTTGGCAACATATCTTTAAAGTTAGAATCCCTAACCCAATCCTCCTTAGGTTTTGTCATATAGCTTTGCCTCAACCTAGGAAATCATTTGCATAGAAAAGCCTTCCTCCCTTTTACATCCACCAGCATTTGTTGCATCTCATCCCTAGGAGCATTTTTCATGCCACCCGTCACTCGCTTAGCCAAGAAGAAAGAAACAATGGAGCCCTATCATTTGGATCGAACAGCCTCACCCCCCTTGAGCACTCAGCCATCCTTCAGCCCAGAGAAAGCTATGCCATCATCTACTGACATTGAAGCTTTCATGAACCAACCAGGAAATGCAGTATTGGTAAACGCCATTATAGACAAGAACAAAGAGACAATCATGGCTAATTTTTGAAGGGAAAATGTAGGAACCTTTGAATTTGGAAGACCCCCTCCATTATCAGATCCATCTCACCCATTTTTTGAGCAACTGCCACCACCCATAGGCTCTTATGATCCAAATTATCCTCAATATATGCCAAAGAAGAGCCTCCAGCCAATCCATATGATCCAACAGACCCAAACATACCATCATCCACCCAAGTTGAAATCTCCATGCTGCAAGCCAACCCAGCCACCACCACTCCATCCTTGGTTCATACCTCTCCGCTCCATACCCCCTTTACCCAAAACACCTCACCATTCACGCCCTTCACTATTGCTGCTATTGCTCCCCAACCTAGCCTTCCAAATCCACCCATCTCCCAAATTAGTGCTAGCATCTTTGGCCAACCTCAAAAATATAAAATAGGGATGCTACCCATGGGGCCAAGTAATCAACCTTTCATCACCCCCAGCTTGTTCACCATAGCCCAAAGAACAATCCCATCATTTCCATTAGGTCTTGGGAGCTCAGTTCCATCAGCCACAAATTCACAAGCTACTACCCTCACTCCACAAAGCTATCAAACCCCACAAGCTACTACCAATGTTTTTCCTAGCTCTCAAGTGACCCAAGCTCCCACCACCACTCTACCAAGCTTCCAAATCCAGCCACCAAGCTATCAAACCCCATCAATTCCATTTCCTAGCTTTCAATTCCCACCACTTCCACCACCAACTAATCCATTACCTCCTATTACCAACTACTTTTCAATGCCACTTCTAGGAGGTAACCCACCAATCCAGCCAACCACCAATTATTTGTAGGTACCATCCCAAATGGGGGCGCAACCCACATACCTTGGTCAAACCCCACAAGCCCCCTGATCCTTTCCCCAAGCTTCACAACCATCTTATACCTTACCTCCACAAAGCCATTCATTTATCCCACAACCAACTTATGTTCCTCAATCCCAACCTCAAATCCCATATCAATAGCAAGCCTCGCAACACATGCAACAATATGCGCCACCTCCCCTTCAACAACGCATCATCCACCATGTAGCTGCCCAAAAAATGTAAAATCCCTATCAGAAAATCCCTCACAGCCATCCATATTCAATGGCCCCATCTAGCGCATACCTACCTCAAGACACTCCTACATTGGGGGCACCCCATCCATCACCTATCAATTCAGAATGGGAGCAAATGAAGACAGCTCTGAAAGCCATCCAAGAAGGGAATGATCCAAAGACATTCAAGTTTGAGAATGTGTGTCCTTACCCATTTGACAGAGCCATTACCATGACACCATTTCCCAAACACTTTGAGGTACCCAAATTTGACAAATTCAGAGGAAAAGGAGACCCTGTCACACATATCAAAGAATTTTACATGCACTGCCAGGACGTGGCATACAATGATGTCTTCCTCTTGTGCCTTTTTCCCAAAAGCTTGGCTGGACTAGCTCTTGAATGATTTTACAGAATCCCCTATGGCACAATTAAAAACTTTGCTGAATTATCTGAGGCATTCGTAGCCCAAAATGCACATCTTGTTGAAACAGAGCTATCAATAGTTGACCTTGTTCACACTAAGCAAAAAGGTGGAGAAAGCCTTGCCGAATACTTGCAAAGATGGAAAACCCTTACCACCTACATATCCTGCACCTTGCCAGAGCGCCATGTGGTGAAAATGTTTATTGATAATGCCCATCCCAGCTTGGCTCACCACATGACCATGAACTGTTTGTAGACCTATAAAGATATCAAATAGAAAGGAATGATCCTTGAGCAAGGACTCATTAAAGATGGTGTGATCAATATTTACAAAGAGGCCAACCGAAATCAATCACATTCCAATGACAATTCTAGCTATTGGAACAAAAACAAGCATGTTGCAACAGATGGCTTCACTGACACCAGACATGTGAATATTGTTGGTTCTTCTCACAACCAGTCCAACCCACCCTATCAACCAAACAATCAGCAAGCTATCAACTACCAACAACAGAATAACCACGGCTATCAAAACCACAATCCAAGACCAAATTTTCAAGGGTCTAGCAATCAAGCTAATGCCATCAATGTAGCTGCAGGACAAAAGCCCAGATTCCAACCTACACTTAGAAACTATAAACCCCTTGGTGAGCCATTGGATGTCATTTTTGAGAAATTAGTCAAGGAAAACCTCATCAAATTTCCTCCTACCAAGAAAATTGACCCAAGCCAATCGAAAGCTGCATGGTACAAAGACAATGAGTACTGCAAATTTCATAGGGTAAAAGGTCACACTACCCTTAGATGCATGAAACTGAAAGACTATGTGCAGGACCTCATTGATAGGAAGGAAATCACTGTTGGTGCCCAAACCTCTCCCAATGTAGGCTTATAGATCTATCAAAATGCTTTTCCTCCACACAACAACCAAAATCTTGGAAAAGCACCTATCCAAACCAACAACATGGGAAGAACAATGACCACACTTCATCCTATATAGACTATGGTAGCCTTATAGGTTGTATATTTGAGAAAGATCCTTCTATCAATGTTATCAATATCCAAGGACCAAACAATGAGTGTGCAGTCACCACTCGAAGAGCCCGATTTAACATTGCAGGCCCACCCATTTCTCTAGCACCATCAGCTCCATCAAAAAGCCAGTACAATATCTTGGAACACCTTGGGAACATGCCAGCCCAAATCTCCATTTTAGACCTTCTTTGCACTAGTCCTGTGTATAAGAACATCCTTGACAGTGCTCTCATAGAATCTTGTGTCCCTTCTGATATCAATGCTACTAATTTTTGTAATCTTGTTGGACACCTTTCATCCTCATGTGCCTTATCGTTCAAACCCACTGACATACTCGTGGTCGAGCCAGATCACACCCTTCTACTTCGCATAGCCATCATGGTATCCAATTTTGTCATGAAAAGAGTAATGATAGATAATGGATCAGCTTTGAATATTTGCACCCTAAAATTCATAAAACAAGCTAGGTATACTGAGGTAGATATCATCAGTGAGGTTATCACCATCAAAGCTTATGACAACTTGGAAAGAACCACAGAAGGAAGTATTTTTCTGCCAATTAAGGTTGGGCCAGTCATCCAAGAAACACTCTACCATGTTATTGATCTAAACCTACCATTCAACATCCTCCTCGGTCGCCCATGGATTCATGCCATGAAAGTCGTTCCATCCACTTACCATCAGTGCGTCAAATTTTTGCATCAAGGCACTGAGGTAACCATCCATGCCGATCTAGAACCCTTTGCTTACTGCAATGCGGTTGAAGCTTCATATACAAACCATTGCCCTAGAATTGATATCGGCACATCCATCGCCAGCTCATCCCACACTTGTAATGACCCAGAAACCATCCTCACCTCTACCCTGTCTACCATGAAGATCATTAACAAGGGTTGTGGAGAGTATAGTCTGTCGGATGCATTTGCTGTCAGGGCACTCCCACTTGATCCACATGCCCATGGATGATCAACATATCACAAAGCTAAGGAGATTCTACCTCCTCAATACAAACAGTTTGGCCCAACAACCTTTGTATCCTCAAAAATCCCTCTTCATGAGGAGCTCACTCCAGATATCAACAATTGGTTACATAAGGATGCACCTCAAAGGAATCAGGCATGCCTTGATCACTTCAGTTAGAAGTATCCCCAAGAACATAAGCTCATCACTGAAAAATGGAACTATCAAGGTGGTGGTCTAGAACCAGAAGAAAGAGGCATGCAATGCCCCATCGATGCACACAAGTGGGAATCGAAGTCAAGTCTTGGCTTTGGCATACCCAAAACTGAGGGCACCAATACAGACGGTCACACTTTTTTGAACATTCACCGCGACCTTGTTGAAATCAAAGACATTCTTGAGGAAGTTGAAAAGAGAGCCTACAACAATATCCTAGACCAAATCTCCCTTAGAGACTCTGTTCTCCAAGAACTATCCATCCACCTCATTGACCTACCACTCACCCATCCACAACTCATAGATTGGGACCAACCAAGCGTCATACACATTGATGATTTCACATCAGAGGAAGCACTTATGAGATTCATGGGAGCTGAAACACCTCATTAGAAAACAAAGCCAGATTCTGCCTATATCTACAAGCTAGATCCCAAGGGGTATTTTGGAAAAAATCACCAACCTAGTTCTGATACACCCAAAACTGGAACTAATGTGAATCTGAGACTAGCTAAGGCAGCGAAGAGAACCCCTCAGCAAGAACATCCAAAGCCACAAGCAGAACATGAGGATTTAGCATTACCTCCTCAAGATAATCGACCAGAGATATCTTGGTTCCACCTGTTCCTGGTCGTCCCCTAATTTTGTACATATTAGCAACACCTACTGCTCTAGGGGCACTTCTAGCACAGCTCAATGACTACAACAGAGAAAGAGCCATCTACTTCATCAGTAGAACCCTAGTTGGTTATGAACTCAATTACACTCCTATGGAAAAAGCTTGTTTAGCAGTTTTTTTCTCAACTCAAAAGCTTCACCATTACATGCTAAGTCATACCATCCAACTAGTCTCCAAGATTGACCCTCTCAAGTATATGCTCTCTAGAACAACACTTACAGGCCATTTGGCCAAATGGGTTATGCTCCTTAGCGAATTTGACATCCAAGTATGTGGACAGAAAGGCAATCAAAGGGCAAGCTATAGCAGATCACCTAGCTGATGCACCTCTAATAGATTCTTATCCATTGATCATAGAATTTCCAGATGAGCATATCTGTCTAATTGAAGAACAACCCCCATGGAAACTTTATTTTGATGGCTCATACACATCTCATGGATCAGGGGTAGGAATATTGTTGGTCACACCTCAAGGAGATTACATTCCAAAAGCCTTCAAGCTACAATTCCCTAGCACCAACAATATAGCTGAATATGAGGCCCTCATAGCAGGATTAAAGATAGCTGCAGAATGGAACATTTTTGAGCTACAAATCTTTGGTGATTCTCAGCTCATCATCAAGCAAGCCCTAAATGAATATCAAACCAAAGATGAAAAGCTATTACCCTACAAAGAGCTAGTTGATTAGCTAACCCAGCATTTTACAGGGCTTCGGTTTACACAAGTGCCTCGAATACAGAACAAAGCAGCAGATGCTATGGCTACTATAGGCTCGCTCTTGGAAATTCCCCAAGCAGCTACACAATATGAGTTTTTAGCAGAGCAACTCCTCACACCCGCCTATGTGAATGAGGATTCAAACCGTGTTTGTATCTTGGTTGGTCGTCAATCCCCTTGGTACCATGAGATTCATGCTTACCTTAATGATGGTATCATATCCCCTCACCTCACACGTACCCAACGCCAGAACCTCATTCAAAAATCATCCCGCTATGTTATCATAGCCAATACCCTATATCGTCGGGGTTATCACAATACTCTCTCTCGATGTTTAGACCAGAACGAGGCCGCGATGGTGTTAAAGGAAGTACACTCTGGACTTTGTGGTGCCCACACAAGTGGTATTGTCCTAGTGTGACAAATCCTTAGAGCGGGCTACTATTGGCCTACCATTGAAGAAGACTCGTGTGACTTTGTCAGAAAGTGTCTCCCATGTAAGTAGCATGCAAATCTTATGCACGGTCCAACACAAGATCTACAGCCTATTGCACCACCTTGGCCTTTCACTTGTTGGGGCCTTGATCTAGTTGGAACTATCACACCCCCCTCATCTGATGGAGATAAATGGATAATAATAGCTATAGACTATTTCACTAAATGGGTGGAAGCAGTCCCCCTAGTCTCAACTACATGAGTTTAGGTCTCTAAGTTCATCTTGTACCACATTGTTTGCCGCTTCGGCATCCCATCCACCATCTTCACCGACCACAGAGGTAACTTTGAAAATCTCAATATGGAAGAATTATGCACTTCCCTCCACATCCATCACCACTTTTCTTGCCCATATTTCCCACAAGGTAATGGCCAGGTAGAGGCTATTAACAAAACCCTCCTCAAAATCCTAAAGAAAGTTGTCAATGATTTCGGCCGTGATTGGCACCTACAAATAAATCTAGCCCTATGGGCCTATCGAACTTCCTTTCATACATCCATAGGCACAACTCCATACTCCCTAGTCTATGGTGCTGAAGTGGTACTACCTATAGAGGTTGAACTTCCCTCCTTGCACATATCTTTGCAAGGGAAAATATTAGATGAAGAATACAGAGTAGCTTGGCTTACCCAGCTAGATCTCTTAGACGAGAAGCGCCAACAAGCCTATGATCATCTCACAGTCTATCAAACTTGTCTCAAAAGAAATGTCAACAAGAAGGTGCTTCCATGACACTTTTAGCCAGGTGACATGGTCCTCAAAGAAAACATGAAAGTCCAAGAAGATCGAGAAAAGAAAGGCAAGTTTGAACCTACATGGCTTGGTCCTTATGTTGTCACTGCTTCCTTTGGATCCGGAGCCTATCAACTATCTACACCAGAAGGAGAACTCTTGAATGATCCTACTAGCATCATTCATCTCAAGAAGTTCTATACTTGAAGATCCTTGGTATACCCAGCTTTTGAAAAATACAAAAAAAAAAAAAAAAAAAAAATAGTAAAGAGAAATAAGCGTCCAATGGTGAAAACTTGGCAATTCAAGCGCCTTGGATAGGTACCTTGGTGAAAACCTGGTAATTTAGGCACCTTGTGTACTAAGACTAATCCATTATCTATCACTATCCTATCCCTCATCCATTCACCCACCATCCCATAAAACACTTGCTTGTTCCCTTGGTGTTCCGACCAAATATCCAAAATCTAATGGAGCTTGTAAATACCTCCTGTATAGTTTGTAAAATCTTGTACCAAAGCTTGTATTATACCTTGTAAATCTTGTACCATACCTTGTATATCTGAATCTTGTCCAAAGTTTGTACCATACTCCAGCCTGTAAATAATCTTGTATCCTAGCTTGTATACTATCACGTGCACACACAAAACCCCATTTTCACTTAAGCTTTTCGCAAACCATCTACCTATCTAGCTATCACCTATTATAGACATCCCATCCTTCACAAACATTTCCATCTCACAAAAAACCAAAACATGAACAAACTTGTACATTTGTAACATATCTTGGTCCATCAGCTTGTACATCCTCTTTAGCTTAGTACCATTGTATCTATCCAACGTTCATGTCAGTTCGTCCTTGATCAGCATCTTGCACCCATCACACATCTTGGTTAGCTATTCCAATGAATCCTTTAGCTAGATTTCCTGTTACCAAAGTGTTATCTTTCTTAGTTTAGCTTGCCAGATGCATCACTCATCCAAATCCACCAGCTTAGGTGCTCTCCGATAGGTCCTTGCAAGATATAGCTTTCGTCATGTCTGATCTTGGTCCATTAGTACCTCGTCCTACCCATCTCATTGGCAAACAGTTCTCTTTTTGGATTTTTGCTTTCTTTTGATTTGGACTCTTCCCTGTTGGGTCTTGAAATATCTTTTTCAAGAAATCTCCTTGTTCCCTCCTCAAGGTTGCCATGATCTTCCATATCATGGTATACTGCGAATGGGGAAATCAGAGTGTAAGGTCTTGATCATGTCTTTTGCTTGTTTTCTTTTCTGCTTGTGGGTTACCCAGTGCCGTTTCCACACTGCTTCCTCTGGGATTCATATGTGATACTAGGGAAATCCTTGCGTGTTTGTTTTGAGTCAGTTTGTCAGTCCTCTGGACAGTTGGTGAAAAGGCCTTGATGTTCTTGGTAACCTTGGCAATTAACCAACAGTCCTATATCAAATCTAGTGCTCAACTACATGGTGGTACTTCTCTTTGAAGGATCCCCCCGCTCAAAAAGCTTCAATGGTTTTCCTTCATCTCCATTATCCCCCATCCATATCCAACATTCGTCACTCCTACCCTAGCTTATGGATTAGTATCTCTTTGAATTAATCCTCACCTTTAGCTTTAGGGATCCGCAATCCTAGTCTTAGGGATCCACCAATCCAAATCAATCCACCAAGCCTCATCTTTCGAGATCCACAATCCTAGTCCTAGGGATCTTTGAAACCCATCTTCCACCAATCTAACTCTTTGAAATCCTATTGCATCAGCTTTTTAATCCCCTCATCCATCTCCCCATCCTAGATTCTTTTTATAGCGCTCTGCTCCTTCATCCTCTACAATCCCTAAGAATTTAAGCTTGCTTCCTCTTGTGCCTCTAATTCTCCCTTTATCATTCTCCCGTAGTGAGAGTTTGAGCCAACTAAACCTCTTCTCTTAAGCCAATCTGAGTCTTCTTGCTCATCTCGAATTCTTGTACTTTTCAAGAAGTCATCGAGCCTCGCTTTCTCTCCCCGCCACCTTCTTGAGGGGGCATCTTGCAGTCCATTCTCTCCTCTTTTGCTCTAGCCTTGGGCATCTTATTTTCTTATCTTTGATGCCATGCCACTTGTGGCATCACATCAAAGAGGGGCAAAATGTAGACACCTAAAAATCTTTAGAAAATAAAGTATTTTTATTTTTTGAAAAATTCCTGATGACATCATCATTTATTAATTAATTAATTTATTTTTTATGCCATTAAATCCCTTTATCTTAATTAAAAATATTTAATTAAGGAATCCCTCCCAAAAATGTTTCAATCTTATTTAAACATTATTTCCTTATTTATTAATTATTTAATTAATAAATTGACCAAAAAACCCAAAATAAATAAAAAAATTATTTTTTGCCCAAAACTTGGCCAATTTCCTTAAGACCACTAACCTCTTCCAAAATCTTCTAATCCTTCTTTAATTTTAATTAAAGGCTAATCCCATCATTTCCTACCCCTAATCCCAACTCAAAATATTTAATTAAGATTAAATATTAATCCTCATGTTTATTAAAAAAGTTTTAATAAATATCTCCTCAACCCAAACCCTTGAAATAAATAAAACTTTATTTCCTAAAAATCTAATTTATCCTCATCCTAAGAAGTTCTAGACGCTTCTAGAAAGTCTTCATCCTCATCCTAGAAAATTTTAGACTATTCTAGAAAGTCTTTATCCTCATCCAAAGTCTAGACTCTTCTAGAAGATGTCTTTAAACCTAATCCTAATCCCCTCCTAACCTTGTCACATTCCCTAAAAATGGGTTAAGACTTACTAACCCAAGCCAAAGTTAACAAATATCTCCTCTTTCACCCACCCTCAATAAATGCCATCGACTTGCCTATTCCTAAGCTAATCCTAAACCATCCTAATCCATCCTCTAATAATTTGCACAATCCTAAGCAAGCTTAAAACCATCTTAATCAAGCCCAAGTCAAAATTGCTCTCATCTCCCTCAAAATATCTCAACCATAAAACTTTATGAAGCTCACTAGGCCATAAATGTCTCTTCCAAGCCCTTTTATTGCTCTTACAAGCCATTATGAGGGTCTTTATGAAGATTTTATCCCTTGAGCCTCCTTTGTTGACTCATCCTTCCCCTTTCTTCCATCCTCTCACCCTGTGACATGTGTCACTCTCTGATTGGCTGTAAGGAAGCACAATCCATGTGCTCTCTTCTCATGCAATCTGAGCCCTCCATGAGCTTTTTCCCATCCTTGCATCTTAGCCCTCAATCCCTCAAGCCTCTTGCCTATAAATTGGATCCTTCCCCTTTGCAAAATAACAAAATCCATGAAGTAAAGTCATAATGCCATTTTAAGAAGCCATTTTACATCAAAACCATACACTCACACCCAAATTCAAACTCTATTTGAAGCCCTTTTTGAAGCATAAGCTTGAGCATACATCCTATCTATTTAGACAAAGCCACTCAACAAGAGAGCTTCTTATTGAGAGAGTCCATTAATGGCTCATATTCTCAATTGAGAGCTCATCTTAGTCTATCTTGAAGTTTATGAATTTTGTTTAGTTTGTAGAAGCTTTATTTAAATTTGGTTTCTATTAGCATACTAACATTGCTCATATACACCAAGAAGTAACAATAGGATTAAATTTTGTCTTTTGAAAACTTGAATTTGTCACCTCTGAGATAGATCTTTCAATTCCCTCCAAAAAAAATTCTAAGGAATGGCTCTCTTTTCTAAAAATGTGTTTGTTACGTTCCCACAGAATAGCCCAAACAACCAATGCCGAGATGCATTTCCAAAGGTTTGCAAATAATGATTTTTGATAAAGGACTGGCCAAGCTTGAAAAAGATCCAACAAATTATTTTGGAGAGGAGTACTATAGTGTATCTTATTCAAGACAAAACTCTAGCATTGATAAGAAAATGAGCATGAAACAAAAAGATGATCCACTGATTCTTCACACTCATCACAAAAAACACAGTTAAAAGAGGAGGCAATGTGCAATCTAGCCAATCTGTCACTGGTCAAAATCCTATGTTTTAGTGCAAGCCAAGTGAAACAACTTGCCTTTGGAAGTACAATATGATTCCAACAAAATGAAAATGCCCTACTGGTAACTTTATGTGATATCCTTAGCTAGAGCCCATAAAATCCTATCTTGAGATCCAAAAAAGAAGACTTTCCTAAAAGACAAAATATCTTTGAATTGTCTAATTTCCTGAGATGAAAGTGGTAAAACCACTAGATCCTTCCAAAACACTTTCCCTGAAAGTTCACAAACATACGCCACATATTGATAAAGTTGAGTACCCCAGTGCAGTTCTGACACTTCAATAATATTCACAGAAATTAAATTATTAGAATGTGGAATTTGACCATTCCAAGAATCTCTCCAAAAGTTAACTTTAGTACCATCATTAACTTCCCAAGAAACATAATTAACCACAATATTATGAGAAGCTGTCATGAAATCCCATATAACTAAACTTTTAGGAGGATCCAAAATAGACAGAATTCTAGAAGGATCATTATTATCCAGATACTTTTGTTGCATAATTTTGCACCAAGTGGATTGAGGTTTAGTGTACATTTTCCAAACCAATTTCCCACCAAATGCTTCATTTCTTTTAGTAAGGTCATGCACACCTGCCCCTCCTACTACTGGAATCTATGACATGTCCTATAATGAAATAAGTGGGATTTTACGAGAATCATCCATATTACCTATCCATAAGAAGCCCCTAATCATTTTCTGAATTTGAACTAGAATTTTGGGGGGAGATTTAAGAACAGCAAAAAAGTAATTTGGAATTGTGGCTAATACTGATTTAATCAGCAAGACTTTCCCAGCCAAGGATAACCATCTAATTTTCCAAGCAGTGATTCTACTCTGAATACGTTGAATGACAGAGTCCCAGTATGAATATTTATTTGAACCCATAAAGAAAGGGATGCCCAAATAGATAAAAGGTAATAAATATTTTGAGAAACCCAATATTTGTTTAATTTTATCAAAAATCACTTTGTTTGTGTTAAAAAAATAGATTTTTGATTTCTGAGCATTAATGGCTTGACCTGACACTGCTGAATATAGATTGAGAACATGAAGAATATGCCTAACGTCCTGAACATTTGACAATCCAAATAAAAGTGTATCATCTGCAAATAGAGAATGTGTTATAGCAATATTTGTACCTAAAATAAGCACAACATGCCAATTACTGAGCTTATGTTGATGTTAAATGGTCCTGCTAAAGGCTTCAGCCATAATGATGAAAAGAATTGGGGATAGGGGGTCTCCTTGCCTAATCCCTTGGGTAGAAGAGAAGAAGCCCACCGGTTTACCATTTATTAATACTGAAAACCAAGCACCCAAAATACATGCCTTAATCCATTTGCACCAATTCTTTGAAAAACCCATTTTGGAAAGCACTTGCAGCAAAAATTTCCAACAAACCCTGTCATAAGCTTTCATCATATCAAATTTTATTACAAAATTTGAGGAATGATTTGAATTTATAGAATGTAGAACCTCATGCACCACTATAGCCCCTTCCATAGTTTCCCTTCCTAGAACAAATCCACCTTGTTCAGGAGAAATAATGTGAGGGATAATATGTTGCATTTGAAGATATATGACTTTAGTTATAATCTAGTATTACAAATTACATAGTGAAATTGGCCTAACATTTGCAAATGTTTGAGGATCCTTGATCTTTGGAATAATTGAGATATTTGTGGTATTAAAATATTTAGTCATGGTTTTGCACCTTCTTGATTCTTCAACAGCTACCAATAAATCCCATCCAATGATATCCCAACAACTTTGATAAAACATAGCAGTGAAACCATCTGGGCCTGGGGCTTTATCTAGAGGAAAAGAAAAAATGACCTTGCGAATTTCTTGAATAGTGAAAGGTGCCATCAACATGTCATTATCTTGAGATGAAATCATATTTGGAATTGAATCAAGAGGTTCATTCATTTGTGAGTTAGAAGGAGAAGGCATGCTATTAGGTGCAAGGAGATACTTTAAAAACTTCACCCCTTCATTTCGAATAAGATTTTCATTAGTAATAAGATCACCTAAAATAGCATCTTTGATCTAAAATATTGAATTGTTAACTCTCTTTTGTTTAGCTAAAATATGAAAAAGAATTGTATTTCTATCTCCATCTTGAAGCCATAGCTCTCTAGACTTTTGTCTCCAATAAGTTTCCTCTCTTACACATAAATCATCCCAATCTCGCTGAATATTCTTTTGAGAAGCATATGTATCTTCATTCATACCATTTTGAATGATATGATTATATAAATCTTCTAGTTGTTGTTTGATTGCTGATTTTTGAGAAAACACATTTTTAAATACATGTTGATTCTAAATTTTGATTTGAGACTTGACATATTTCAACTTCATAGCAAATTGATGCATTTTAAATCCATCCACATGAGGAGCCTCATTCTACCAATGTTGAACATTCTTCAAAAAAGCTAGATGATGAAGCCTCATATTTTCAGATTGAAGGATGAATGTTGATGCAGGAGCATCCAGAGGTATAAGGGCAATCCTGTGTCACCCAAAAAAATGTACTTAGACTTAGTTTCTGTTTTATGTCTTTACATTTTTGGATACCCATTTGGCTCAAATAAAGGTTCCAACTCTCATAATTCAACTATCAGTGCATTTGAAAATCTCGAAAAAAAATAGGAGCATGCAATTTGACCATCATTTTGGTGACCTAGAAGGTGCGACTTGGCTAGATGAATGTAATTGAGATTTAGAGCATTCCAAAAAAAGAATCAGGTCAAAAGGCCCCACGGTTTGAAAGTTATTACAGTTTTTCGGGTTTTGGAGACCTCCTAAGAATGCTTCAAAGTCAGGTTTGGGGCATTAAATGACCTCAAAAAGGGCTGAAAAATGGGGGACAAGCTAGGCTTGTCCATAGGGCTATAGAGCGCTTTGAGAGCTTTCCAAAAATGTAAACGGTTCGTCAATCGGAGCTATGGTTCAAAAGTTATGCCTCCCAAAAGTTCGGCTACCGTTTCTGGATTCTTCTAGATTTGCAATGACTTCTAACGCGGCTTCTGGAACCTTCTATTTTGTCGGTGGATGCCTACTAGCACTTTCTAGAATGTACTCCTAGTCCTTAACCCTCCGGGGTCTATTTAAGGAGATTTTTGGCATTGTAAAAGGCAGTTCGGATTGGAGCTTGAGAGAAGGTGCTAAAAGGAGAAATATTCTCCAGATTTATGCTATTGTAAGCCCGTAGGGCATGTTTTGAAGTTTATTTTCTCTACACTATTTGTACTAGCATAGTTTCTCAGTTAATATAATTCCCCCCTTCTATCGTGTCTATTCTGTTGTTGGGTTGTGTCCCCATCAAATGTAATTGATTTTCATTGGTTTTGTCTTTGTAATTGAGAGTTAAAGATATAAGGAAATAATCAGATCTTGGTGATGAGAGAATATCTGAAGAAATATCTGAGCAACTCAATTTCAAGTCAAGTGATAAAAGAAATCTATCAAGACAAGCAGTGATATGTGCAAATCCAACCCTTTTATTTGTCCACGTAAAAGATCCATTCCTTGGGTGAATATCCATGAGATTGTTATTATCCACAAAACAATTAAAATCTTGTAGAGTTTTTGGAGGATGAATGATACCTCCTTTTTTCTCTACTTGAGATAATAAAGCATTAAAATCACCTCCTCTAACTACTTCTTGTAGTTCTTGAATCTGAATAGAATGAGTGATAGTTTCCCACAAAGCAGGCCCATAAAAATTAATAAAAATAAATGACACATCAAATGCATATATATGCAGCATCTGCCAATTATTATCTCGTTGGATGAGCTGTGCATTAACTGTGAGAGGATTTCAACATGTAGCAAGACCCCCAGAAGCTCCTATTCCATGAGCATGAAAATATTTCCATTTTTTCCATTTTGCTACTGTTTTGTCAAAATTATCTTGAGATAACTTGGTTTCCTGAAGCAAAATAATATTTTCTTACATAGAATCAACCACTTGTTTAATTCTATGCCTTTTGTCAAAGGCATTGATACCCCTAACATTCCATGAGTTGATTTTCATTGTGGACAAGAAGAACATCGTGTTCTCCTTGTCGATCTTTTAGAAACAATAAAACTACTATCCAATGTTGTTTGGATACCAGCAGCAATCTCAGTCTTAGTCTTAGAACCCTTTGACCTGCCTCTAGACTTAGGAGTTTTTGGAAACCACTTTGGATGGAGTCTGTAAAATTGATAAGGGCTGAATCTTGAAATTGTCTTGACCTTCAATAATAGTAGCATCATCTTGCAAGGGTTGCACTTGCTCATGTTGATAATAGGGATCTTGAGAAATCAAATCAGTAGATTTTTGTACTTGCTGATAGATAATCATTTCTAGGCCCATAGAGTCTTCTAGAGATAGTAATTCACCTGCAACACCATTAAACTAAGATACTTGGAAAAACTTGCTTTTGCTATTAGGGATCTGACCCGGAACCACTTTATTCCAAAATTGAAATTCTCTAAGCAATTTATCAATCACAGGTAAGATATATTCCTCATCATGAATACCTTCTTCTCTTGCAATACCAAAAATGATTGAATTGGCAATTTCAGTAATAATTTGATCACAAATAAAACTCAATATTATGGGAGAAGGTTGAATAGATAAGTGCCGAATAGGCCATGTTAATAAGGAGAAACTCTTATTTTGGAAGGTAATCGATTGTAATGAATTTGGAACCAATAAATAATGAAATTCAGGTAAAATAGATAACCTTTGGGTCACATCAATAGGAGAATCCAAATCATGAGCCAGAGCATCCAACAAAAATAACTTAGATCTATAAAAAGCCTGCTGGAACAAAAACATGATCCAAAACATTTGTTGAAAGTGAATCATATTCATATGGTTGAATGCAAATGGGATTTGCATACCTAGCCCATTGTGCAAATAATTGTGTGAAAATTGAATATTTTTCAATTCATAAAATATTATGAGGATCATTACATTATATTTTAAATCAATAGTGGAATCTAAATATTGGTAATATGTCCCTAAAGTAGCTAATAATTATGATAATTATTAGTGAATTATTTTAACTTTTCCAATAATTTATAGTATTTAGGTGAATCAAAGCTGATCATATATCGAATATAATGGAAAATCTTTGAATATTAATTTTTTAATAAAATAAATTATTTAGCAATTTTAAATATTTTAGAGCTAAAATTTATAAAAATATGGTGATTTAAGCTGTGTTAAATCTTAAATTATTAGCCAAATTACTAGCCAAAAATTTCTAAAACTAGCAAATTGACAAATATTAGCCACTAAAAAAATACCTTGGTTAGGATTTAACCTTATTAAAGATTACAAAACACACTATCAAATGTGACTTTGTTAAAGGATCTAATCTCCCCATTAGGAGTGGCCTTGTTAGAGAGCTTAACTTAATTACATTCCATTAGAACTTCACCTTGATTAAAGGATTTACATATGCTTGTTAGGTCAACCTTGATTAAAGGATTTCAATACTGATACAATGGTTTGAAATTAATAGTAGGTTGATATGAAAAATATAACTCACTTTGTAAATATAGATCACAATTTGGTTCATATGATGCTCCATTTATTGGCCTCCATTGTCCATCTTTGTCTCTCATCTCCTTGGTAATCCTTCAAACAATCAAACTTCAATTCTTCACAACTCTTTCTAGCCTTTTGCTCAAGTTCACCAATCAATAGCATTGAGAACTACTCCAATCTTATTAAATTAGCCATTATACCTCCTTAAATAGGTAATTATGATCTTCTACCCCTCAGGCATCATTGTAGATATTAGGGTTAGGTCATATTCATAGAATCCTTCGATCATTTTGTCTCCTCTTTTCTCTTCTAGAAACATTTCCTTGAATTCTTTCATGGAAATTCTCAAGCATAGTTTCCCTTGAGTTAAATGCTCCAAATCATCCATCCTTATCTTCAACACACTTTATATATTCTAAGAAAGCAATTATGTAAGCTGAAAATCATGATTACCTCATAATCTATCAAATGCTATCCCTCGACCAACACTATGTTCTAACACTCGGTAATAGATAGATTACTCGATCACTACTAATTGTTCTATTTGATACATTTACTAATACTCAGTCAATACTCATTCTTCATTAACACTATATTTCCTTAGCTTATACTAGTTCTTAGTCAACACTAGCATCACTTGACCTAAACTTCAAGTTCCTTAATCATTTGCTCTTTTTCTTGGTCAAGCCCATACATTCGGTCATTCTTTGATTACTTTTTCTAGGATTCAGTACAACTATCTTCTCCACTTTGGTTATGATTAAATAATCATATTATTTTGTTATAGTATAACTAATCAATTGTGTTAGAAATAGATAATATTGAGAGGAGGGGGAGTGAATCAATATTCTACAAATATTTTCCCACAACTAAATATTGTTATTTACTTTATAACTTGTATATGAAAGTAAACCAACAATGCTGAACAATAAATAAAACCATACACATAGAGAAGTTGTAATACCATTATTTGTTAACTAGGGAAACCCCAGTGGAGATGATACCCACTAGATGATCCACTAAACAAAAGAATCTTGTTAAGGATATTGACCCTATTAGGATTCTATAAAATACATATAGTGTCTTAAGTCCTTGTTAGAGGACTAGGCCTTGTACCCTATTAGGAGTTTCTTCAACCCTATTAGGAGTTGCCTCAACCCTTTTAGGATTTGGTAGATCAAATACAATATATGCAAGAAGAGCCTACTGCCCTAATATGCATTTATACAATGAAGTTCTTCACAAGAGTAGATATACATACAATACTTTCTAACTATTGTAATTTACACTTGCTCTAATCATACATCAAATCTTGCATCACATAGTTCACATATCATCTCATCGACTTCACATCAATCACAAATATCACATAGATCACACATTTATCGCACACTTATCTTCACAAGATAAGATCTTTCCTTATACCTTGTATATTAGTAAATCTCTTCTTAGTCGGCCTTCATGTCTTCACATCCTTAATATAATAAAAAATAACTTATGGAATAACATCCAAAAATTTGGCTTATCATGACTTAGTAATTATTTTGTTACCAAAATAATTGCTTAAGTTGTACAACTCAATTCTTTGTATGCTTTGTTTTGCTCTATCAAATACATATAAAAGTATTTCAATCATAACTTGTGTCATATATTCCATACACATCTATGCACTAACACACATCATCATGAAACCATCATATAGATTTTCTCAACTATGCATAAACTAACTCTCATTGAGTCATATGTACTCATCACATATATTCTCTATGCTACTGCAAACTATCTAACACTTAGAAAATTTTCTAACTCTAAATCTATAAATGAAATGTTGAATACATGTTTCCATAAATGACAACTCTTAGGATATCTACCTAACCATATTGCCAACAATCTCCTTCTTTGGCATCGATGGCAAAATTTGGGAAATTGTCTAAGTCCCAAAATGATGGCATACACAATTATTACAAATAGGGAATACTTGGTTGGGGGGGTGAATTAGTATTCTACAAACTTTTTTCGCCAACTGGATATTATTAATTACTTGGTAGCATGCATAAGAAAGTAAACAAGTAATGTTGAACAAAAATAATAACCATGCATAAAGAGAACTCATAACGCCATATTTTGTTAACAAGGGAAACCTTGGCCAAAGGAAAACCCCGGTGGGGATGATACCCACAAGATAATATAATGATATATATGTTCCTTATTAGAGGATGGACCCTAGTAGGATTCAATGAGAAAATTTAGTATAGAGAGTCCCTGTTAGGAGACTTTGAGTCCTTGTTAGGAGATTCCAACCCTATTAGGAGTTGTAGAACAGTAGATGCAAGAAGAGCTCACTACCCAAACAAGTAATTAGTCCTCAAGTATATAGGTTTTGTAACTTCTTTCTTGATTGATCTCTAACCTTAGCTCTATCTTAGATCACAAAATTAGGTTCTCAAAAACTTCTCAAACTTCTCATTTATCGCTTCACAAAAGTTTGCATATCACTTATCAAAATACAATTTCATACATCTTTTTGCAAGATGTTCTTTGAATAAATACCTTTCCTATTCACAAATTTCTTCTAGGTTGGCTAAGACCATAATATAATTTTCCAGCTTAGAGTAAACATCTAGGATGTTAGCCCTAACTAGTCAAGTAATTAATTTGTAAACAAAATAATTCCTTTGCCTTTAATTTTGCTATTCTATTTCACTGGTAAAACATGAATATCTCTTTTTGATGCTATTTGTACTGATTTCCTAGGTTATACACATCATCATGAACATGTATATTGTCTCCATCTAACTTTGCTAGTCATAATATGATGTCAGAAACATTTTACATATAAAACAATGTACTATTGTAAATGAATTTCATACTTAGACAATTTTCTGAGTGCCAAAAGCTAAGTATCTTTATTTCTGAGATTTACCACAAGTATGTACATCATGTATTTCTATTAATTACAACAATTACCTCACTACATATAGTCATTTTTCAACAATCTTGCACTTTGGCATTGATGGCAACAAAGTAAGGAAAATTGGCTAAGTGACAAAACCTTAACAAAAACTTACATTACTTATCATCTATTACATTACATATTATAAATGCTCCATTAATTAATTTCTCCCCCTTTGAATATAATTTCTACATACATAACCTACTATAAAAATTTCTTCTACAACTTCTCCCCCTTTGACATCAATGGAAAAGGTTGGAAAGTCAAAAAATTGTCAAAAAAGTTGTCTAACTATTGTCAAAATATTGTCTTTATGCCTTAAGCTCTTAAGATCTTCATATAGTCATCAAAAGTTTCCTTTAAACTATCCATAACTTTCTCCCATGTATCCTTTACTACTTCAGTAGTAGTGAGCATTACATGTAAGGCATATGATGCAATCTCAATTGTATTAAGGTCAGAGTAGGTGAAGTTTGCATAAGTGTCTTTAGCTTTGACACATTCTTTTGATTGTGTTTCAACAATTGATATCTTTAGAGAAATAGAATCTTTGAATTATAATATTCTCTTCACAATTAGATCATTTTCAAATTCAATTTTCCTAATGTTAGAGTGTACATCGACAACTAGTCCTTCCAACTCATCAATTATGCAAGAGGGTTTCTATACTTGACTAGTTAGAGCATCCAGCTCACTTAGCTTCCCTTGAATATTTTTATCCACATATTAGATCAATATATGAGATAAAATATATTTGATGTACAATACCTTGCTAACTTGTTAACATCTTTATAGTTCCTTGATACAAGTATCAAGACTCAACAAATCATTCTGAATGTTCTGACAAATGGTGCTAAAAAGATTAGCATCATGTGAAATTTGAGCCTTAGACTTAGAAACATTCAATAAGAATGTATATTCATCATCAAAAAATTTCACAACTTCTTGTGCTCTTTGTTCAAGATCTACTTCAGTGTGTTTGGCTATGAGGGTGATGTGTAATCTATCAGTCACCTCCATTAATGCTATCTGTAGAATTTTCACCTTCTTATTCTTTTCAAACAATTTTGTCGAAGATGGGATCAAGTTAGATTGATCATCATCATCATCTGTAAGTTTAGCAAGAGATATATGAGAGGATGAGCTAGATTGTTTCACCTCATCTTCCTTTTGTTTCTCCTCTACTTCCTTCTTTGATCTTCTCTCTTCTTCTTCCTTTTCTTCTCTTATTTTATTTTCTCTTTCTTTCTTCGCTTCTTCCAAATTTTTCTTTTTCTATCTTCTTTCCTCTTTTCATCTTCTTTCTACTTCTTTTCTTCTTTAAGAAATTTCAGCTTGGCGTCTTCAATCTTCTTCTTTTCTTCATCTATCTATCTTTTCTCTTCTTCAATTTGTTTCAACTAATTCTAAATATCTTTGGAAAGAGGCTTAGGTTGGTTGAATGGATCTTCATCAATGTTAATAGTAGCATTTGTTTGATCATTCTTCATAGTATCACCACTTACTAGTACTTCTAAGGTTTTCTCTATAGTAGAGGTTTCTGCCTTTAGTTCACTCATCATTTTATTGATAGTTTCTATAGTTTCACTTCTAATAACATTCTTTTCTCCTCCCATGAATAAAAAATGGCCTCATCTTACTTTGCATGTAAGGTCAGAGTTTCTTCGTCAATTTCTTGATTTCATCTTCATCATCTTACACATAGTTCTTATCATTGACTTCTAAAGCTCCACATCTTCTTCATGAACTAGTGTTTTCTTTGATATAAGTTTGTCATAGACCTTTTGATTTACAAAGCCTTTAATTCTCTCAAGTTTCAAGTTATTTATAATCATATATCTCATAGTAGAGATATCAATTTGTTCCTTCTCAATGTCATTGTACAAATCATAAAACTTATTCATCTATACAATGTTCCCTTCATTGAAAATGGAAATGTTAATCTTCTCTATCTTAGGTTTCCATGGTTACCTTGTTTTACATGTTGGATTCTTAGAAACAATAAGTTTCTTTGGTTGTTTGTCTTCTCTTTCCTCTTCTTCTTCTTCATCATTGGAGTCCTCAATTTTTAACAATGTCTTATTTCTCTTTTTAGGTATAGTAGATTGTTTCTTGACTCTCTTTGACTATCTTTTGGATCCACTTAGTTGTTTGGCTAATATAGAAGCATATGGAATGCTCTGTTTTGTAGGAGTTTCAGTAATAGATACACCAGATGCTTGGCTAACTGATAGAGGTTTCACATACATAATACCTCGTTCACCAGTTTGTTTCATTCCAGAGATAGTTTGTCTTACTACTTGTGATTCTTCTTTTGACATACAGGCCTCCAATAGTGCTTTCTTTATTACATATACAATCTTCTTATGATATTCCTTTTCTAATGATGCTTGATAGGTCGATTGGGTTATCTCCACATATGTTCCAAATATGTATGATGCTTGATCAATGTTTTATTTCAACAATAAATCAATGTAATTAATAGCTATATCATCACTCAATTCATAACCTAGGGGCTCAAGAAATGTTTCCTAAGGTTCTACTACTTCGATATAGGTTAGATCTGTTTCCACCAGAAAGCATATATCATTCTTGAATCTATCAATAATTATAGAGGCAATTTTGTTTCTCTGTTTCATCTCATTCTAAAATTTTCTCATGATCAAATTTTTGCTATCTAAGATTTTCTCTATTGGATACCTTCTGTATACATCTGTTATCTTATCCATAGTACATCTTTCACTACTCATAATATCAATAAATGATAAGAATGGAAATCTCCCAGAGTACATGAAATAAAATATTATTAATCAAAGATTGAAATATAAATACACCATTCTTGGTTCTCTTAATCTTCTCTAGGTTTTCAATAAGTTGTACTCTCAGAATTTCACTCAAATTCACTTGTTCTTTCTCAACACACATCTTATAAGCTACATAAATACATCCTGCTAATAAATCATCATTCTTAGAACTTTCACATAGAGAATATGCAATGATTCTACTCAAGAATCTTACATCATGTTGTCAAATGGTGTTATTCACCATTGCTTTACCATTGTAAACTACCTCAGTGTAATTTTCAACCTTCTTCTTAACCAGTTTCTCACCAATAGGTACACTACCTTATTTTCTAAGACCAGTGACCTCATTAATAAGGTTAGCAGAGATGTCAACTACATTATCTCCCATCCAAATCTTTCCATTATGGATTCTGCTTAATATAATTTGTATCCATTCCTTAGTATCAAGTTCACAGTAGAAATGATATTTGACTAAGTCAATGTCTTTTAGATGCTCATATCTGGGCTCGATAGTTATATCATGGTTGAAATTTTTTTCCATATATCTATTCATAAACTCACTTCCAATAGTTTCAAACTTACTACATAGATAGCTTCCTACATCTTCCAATAACACTATATTGTTTAGAGTAATTGATAAGGCCAAATTATGGTTTTCCTACAAATGTTTCATGAGAACAACTTTCAATTTGGGTCTCTCAATATTCTCAACATTCTGAACAACTAACATATCCATGATTACACAAAAAATAAATTTGTCGAAGAATTTCTATGCTAAAAGTGATAAAATACCTTTTTTAGAGTAGGGTTTAGCTCGAAATCAATTTTCCAAATTCCTTCTAGGTGCTCTCAAGTTCTGAGATGATCACAATGTAGAAATAATCAAGTTCATACTCCTTTTATTCATTTGGAACTTGCATTAATTGTGTACTTACACTCAATCAAAAAAGTTGTTTATTTCACTCTGAAATCAAATATCTATTCAAGATCAAGTGTCTGATCTTTGAATGCCATCAAAGGTTCACCATAGCTTCCTTTCATCATGACAATGCTCCACAAAAATTCACTTCATGAATTTTTTTCTAGAAACATAGATTCCATCTTCTATCATAAACTATCTCTGTTATAATAGTAGCTCATATTTCCTTCATAACTTGTTCCAATAAGCTCCAAATTTCAAGCAACCTTAACTATAGTCCATACTCATCAAGATACATCTTTCCTCAACCTCACTATGAGTGGCTCTATCTCTAAATTAAGTTTCCAATTTTGGTGTTGTAAACAAGCTTAATTCAACTTGGTTGAATCAAACTTGATTATTGACTTTGATTTTCCTATCTAACCATCATCTAAATTTTCTTTTTAAATGTCTAGTCCTTTTACAAATACCTCATTGAGTTCTTCTTGAGGTTCATTGATTACATTTATTTATTTATTGTCATTCTTAGTTTCAGAGTTATTCTCATGATTCCTTCTATCATTTCTAAAGTTCCTCCCATTGTTGCTTCTATTTTTGAAGTTTCTTCCATTATTGCTTATGTCTATTCTATAGTACTTTGTTGTATGTCTAAAGTTGTTACATAACTAACATACTATGGTTTTGCTTCTAGGATTTTGCTAATCAATAGGTGCTTGACAATTCTAAGCAAAGTGTCCAAAGTTGTTACACTTATTACACATGATCTTCTTCCTTTCTTCATAAGGTCTACTTTTGCTTGATATTATTTCATTAGATCTTTTTCTATATACAAGGTTAGTGTTTCTAGATATTCTACTATTTATTCTATCATTATCATATTTAGGTTTCCTACAATCAATTGTATTATGACCAATAGGATGAATATTATGACTATAAAATTTTATAAAATGATTTAATGATTTATTTGTATAATCTCTTTCCATATCACCTATTTCATTACATGAAAAATATTTACCTCTAAATTCATACCTAGATTTCTTAGAAGATTCCACTTGCTCAGGTTCTGTTGGAAATATAAGAGGAATATCTGAGAAGGGAGGGGTGAATTAATTACTAGTAAAATAAATCCTAGATCCCTTAGATATCAGTGAAAATACAAACTAAAAATTGAACACTACTGATGCTCAATAAACACACATAAAATGTTGTAACTCGGTAAATATTGAATGTGCTCGGTAAATCCTTAACATATAAACTTTAGATGTTATCTATGATTACCATTCCTTTAACTTAGTTACAAATACATAAAACAAAATATCATGAACACGTTTGACACCAGGATTTAATGTGGAAACCTAATTTGGGAAAAGCCACCAATTGTAACTAGTTATTATTTTCGCTCTTCTAAAGTAAGCCTTGTTAGGAGCCAACCCTATGACCTTGTTAAAGGATTTAATCACCCTATTAGAAGTGGCTTTGTTAGAGGTCTTGAGACAATTCAATAGAACTATCATCTTGTTAGAAGATTTACAAATAGTTGTTAAGCCAACTTTGTTAAGAGATTTAGATCAATGCTACAATGGTTAGAGAGTAACAATGAGATGACCTAATTTAGATGCACCTAAATTGCTAATTACAAATATCTATTCTAGCTTGTACTTGATCCTTCCTGATTGAATATAGCTTTTCTGCTCCATAGGATATTCTACTTATCCTTCAAATTTTCTTCCTCTTCTCATCATTAAATCTTCAATAACATCTTCATACTTGCACACTTTGAAACCACAAGTTGACCTTATACTTATATCTTTCATATTGCCAAGTCAGCTCAAACACAACTTAGAATAATTAATATTCATCACCATAGTCATCTAGAATCAATAGATAAATCAATTGAGCTTAATATGCCAAAATAAGAAAATCTTTTGTTAGCTAACCCAGCTTGGTAGAAACTAACTTAGAAATTATTTCTTGTGTTAACCAACAAAAGCTTAGTTAACACTGCATATTTGCAAAGATCCTTTGGAAACTGAGTTAGCTCAGTTAACACTTGTTCCATTTAACTTTTCATCATTAACTAAGTGAGCCTAGTTAACACTAATCTTCTATAGACATTCCTTTGACACCCGATTGAACTTGGTAGACACTACCATCTAAACTAGGAAATCATAGGAACACTCGATAGACAAAGAAAATTTTCTTCACTACTTGAGTGAGCTCAACATATACTAACTAATAATGATATGAAATTTGTGTAACATCAAATACAATACACAATTAATCAATTTTACTCAACAAGGTTCATCCAATTTCATAGTCTCCTTCTCAACTTCTTTGGATTTATTAGAAGATTGATTGGATTCAATCTTATCGTCAGATTTATCTTTCTCTTTTAGATCTAATTTACTTTTAGGTTTCTTTGCAGACATGCTAAATAAATATCCAAGACTAGTCTTATAATAAGTAGGTCTTTGTATTGACATTGATTCATCAAGCTTTTCTTTGCTAGTGTAAAGCTTTTTAAGTTGTTACTTGCACTGAGTTAGTTCACCTTTCACAATAGTGTTTTACTTATGAAGTTCTTCATGATCTTCCTTCAATGTTTCAAATTTAGATGTCTTGTTTGCTAGACTCACTCCAAGATCTCTATTTTCGGTCTTCAAATCAAATTGCTAGGAACATTCTTCAAAGTCAACTTTAAATTGGTAATCTTCAATTCATGCTTCAAGATCTTGTACTCTATCTTCAATTTTGAATAATCATCATAATTAGTTTTAGATTTAGTAGATTTAGGCTTGGATTTGAGATGTTCAATCTTCTCCTTCAATTGTCCAAAGTATTCTTTGGAGTCTTCATATCTATCTTTCATCTTATCTCTTACTTTAGTAAGGAGATCAATTTGCTCAAGTTCCTCTTCAAGGTTCTTCATAAACTATTTCATATCCATAAGGATCTTACTCAAGCTGTTAAGCCTCTTTTGAGTAACTGTGTTTACCAATTGTTAGAAATAGAAAATATCGAGAGGGGGTGAATCAGTAGTCTACAAACTTTTGTCGCCAACTAGATATTATTAATTACTTTTTACCATGCATAAGAAAATAAAGAACTAATGTTGAATAGAAATAATAACCATGCATAAAGAGAACTCATAACACCATATTTTGTTAACTAGAGAAATACTAGCCAAGGGAAAACCCTAGTGGGGATGATACCCACTAGATAATATATTGATATATATGTTCCTTGTTTGAGGATGGACCCTATTAGGATTCCATGAGAAAATTCAATATAGAGAGTCCTTGTTAGGAGACTTTGAGTCCTTGTTAGGATTTGTAATATAGTAGATGCAAGAAGAGCTCACTACCCAAACATGCACTTCCAATTACAAGAAGAGCTCACTACCAAAACAATTAATGAGTCCTTAGGTATATATGTGATGTAACCACTTTCTTGACTGATCTATAACCTTAGCTCAATCTTGAATCACAAAATCAAGTTTTCAAAAAATTTGCATAAATCACTTCACATATCACTTATAATAATGCAATTGCACACATCTTTTCACGAGATGTCCTTTGCATAAATACCATACCTTTTCACAAATTGTTTCCAAGTCAACTAAGACCATAATATACTTTTCCAACTTAGAGTAAACATCTAGGATGCCGGCCCTAATTGGTCAAGTAATTATTTTGTAAACAAAATAATTCTTTTACCTTTAATTCTATTGTTCTATTTCACTAGTAAAACATGAATATCTATTTTCTGTATTGTCTATACTAATGTCCAAGGTTATACACATGATCTTAAACATGTATTCTATCTCCATATAACTTCTCTAGTCATAATATGATGTCAAAAATATTTTACATATAGAAAAAGTAGTACTGTAAACCAATTTCATGCTTATATAATTTTTTGAGTACCAAAAGATAAGTATCTTTATTTCTAAAGTTTACCACAAGTATTTACATCATTTTTTTTCATTAATGACAACAATTACATCACTACATATAGAAAATTATCAATAATAATAATTTTTAAAAAAGTAACTACACAAAATTACCCTCAAAACATAACAATTTTATTCATGTTTTAGTGGATCATTACATTTCTTATCACTCCTTTACATTGATACATAAATGTACTCATCCTTACATATACAATACATACATACATAAAATTTTCCTTTACATATTACTCCCCCTTTGACATCAATGGAAAAGGTGTCAAAAATTGTATCCTAAAGCTAGGTGGTATGCTACTAATCAACTTGTTATTCTAGAAAAGCAATCTGTATAAACAAGTTTTAGCCTATCCACTTCCTTGTTCCAATTCTTCTTCACTATATTTGCCAAAAGATATTCCTCTAGTTACCTCTACAAAATACTAATCTTTGGAGATAAGGCTTCTCTAAGACTAGAGAACTTTTTGCTACCTTCTCCTTGTCTGATTCTAAGTTATTGATCATACTGTGGATTTTCTCCACTTCTATTCCACATTCTTCAATATTTGTCTTAGGGAGCTGAATTTTTGTAGTGAGTGTTTTAAGTTTACTCATCTTACGCTTTATCTAATTCTCAAAGTCTATTAGGTATTTGTATGACAATGCACACTATTCATACAACTTCTTTCCTTCTTGAATGTGTTTCTTGAGTTCTTTGATGCTTACATCCAATCCCTTCAAATTGTTTCTCACATTTATGCACATTGTGTCAAATAATGTTGCATCATGCTTGACTTGAGCTTGTGTTGATTCTACCTCAGCTAAAGTTGTGAATTCTTCATCAAAGATTTTCACTATTTCCATGGCATAAGACTGCAAATCTAGAATGGCTATAGTTGTGGTACCTATCTTCTACATTTAGTCCAAGACTTCAGCCAGTGTCCTCTCCAAAGACTTTACTGATCTAGTCTTCTCAAACAATTTGCTCAATGAGCTTATCAATCCCTTTTGATCATTATCATCATTAGATGCCACTACTACTATTGATGTTGCTGCCATAGGAGTTACATTTAGAGTATATGTAACTATAATATTCCTTTTTTGCTTGACCTTCTTCTTTTCTTCCTCCAACTTTTCAGCTTCTTCTTTTTCTTTCTTCCTCTTGTTTTCTTTTCTTATATTTTCTTCCTCTTCTATCTTTTTCTTTTTCTCCTTCCTCTTATCTTCTTCTTTTCTCTTTTCCTTAGCCTCTTTCTTATTTTCCTCTTCCTCATCATTAGAGCTAATGTATGCTATTATATTGCCAATAATGGTTTGGCCAAATGATGCAAAAGGATTCTCATTTTCATCCAAAATGATATGTGTACTATACACATGCATTGATTTAGTACCCATAATGATGTGCAGTGGTGAGAGTTCTTACTGTGTCTCCTCTACTTCTTCCTCATCACTAGAAGGTGTGCTTGCCTCCACAAAAACTGGGCTCATGGGTTTGGATTGTGCACTCACCTCTTACACTATAGTAATGTAGTTTATAATTTTTGTGTTTGTTTCTATCATAACATGCTCATAATTTCCTCCTAAAAGAATTGATTTTCTTTTATTCCTTAGTAAGGGCTCATTAGCCTTCAAAATTCTGTCTGAGTCCTCTTTGGAGTTGGTTTTGCACAACTTGTTGATCATTTTTATTCTCAAGTTGTTGTCTTCTTCTAACACTCTTTTTTTATCTATTTAAAAATCTATTAAGTATGATGGGGACACAACCCAAGCACAGAATGGACACAACAGGAAAGGGAAAATTTTATTAACTATGAAAGTATGCTAGTACACTTAGTGTAGAGAAACATACTCCAAAACATGCCTTATGGGCTTACAATAGCATAAATCTAGAGATAAATTCTTCTTCCAGTACCTTCTCTCAAATTCCACTCCGAACTACCTTTTACAATGCCAGTAATGTTCTTAAATAGACCCCAAAGGGTTAAGGATTAGGAATACATTCTAGAAAGTGCAAGTTGACATCCACTGACCAAATAGAAGGCTCCAGAAGTCACATTAGAAGTTGGCACAAAATTAGAAGAATCCAAAAATAGTAACTGAACTTCTGGGAGGCATAACTTTTGAACTGTAGCTCTGATTGATGAACCGTTTACATTTTTGAAAAGCTCTCAAAGTGCCCTATAGCCCTATGGAGGAGCTTTGCTCGTCCCCCATTTTTTGGCCCTATTTGAGGTCATTTAATGCCCCTAACCTGACTTTAAAGCATTCTTAGGAGGTCTCCAAAAATTGAAAAAATGTGATAACTTTCAAACTATGGAGCCTTTTGACTTGATTCTTTGTCTA
Organism: Cupressus sempervirens; assembly: GCA_028749045.1. NCBI lineage: Eukaryota > Viridiplantae > Streptophyta > Pinopsida > Cupressales > Cupressaceae > Cupressus > Cupressus sempervirens. The sequence continues at coordinate 703,898,357 of CM053784.1, forward strand.
GAATGCTCTAAATTACAATGACAATCATCCTACCAATTTACACCTTCTAGTTCACCAAAATGATGGCTCAATTACATACTCCTATTTTTTGGCATTTACACGTATCCCAAGGCATTCAAATTCTCTAACCTAGAACATTGATAGTAGAACTGTGAGAGTTGGAACTTTTATTTGACCCAAATGGGTATCTAGAAATGAAAACACATGAAACAAAAACTAAGTCTAAGTACATTTTTTTGGGTGACATAGGATTGCCCTTATACCTCTGGATGCTCCTGCATCAAAGTAGATATTCTAAAATATTATTCTATGTGATATCAAATCTCTTATTTCATAGTATCATATTCCTTACTATGACATTCTTTAACTACCTTCTATCCATATTATTTTAAAAACTATAATATTTGTTTAACTGTACAAAGCTATTGTCATTAAAAATTTGCATGTTAAGATTTTCTACCTTTGGCTTCCATGCTTTCTTTCCTATTGGAGTTTTTCCTTCCTACACTACTTGCTTGATTGGCCTATCTTTAGCTTCATCCTTAGATTCTTTAGAATCACTAACTTGTGTCTTCCTTCTCTTTCCTAGTCTTTTGGTGGTCTTCTTGACACTTTTCTTGGTGGATGGTTTAGGTTATTTCTTAACTTTCACCAATCTCCTTGATTTCATCTATACAATAGGTGTTTCCACCTCTAGCTGCCTCCTAGGTTGTTCACTTATTTTCTTTACTAGTTTAACTTGCACAACTACTACATATGGTGCCATGGAGGCCTACACACATGGTTGTGCAATGATTACACCTTCTGAAGGTCTTGTAGCAATAATAAGAGTTACTTCTATCACTTCAAACAACCCACTTGTCTTCATCTCAAGTGCAATTCCCTTTACCTCATTGAACTCTTCTTGGTTCATGCATGATTCCTTAAGTATGGAATCAATTACTTTCTCCACTTTCTTCTTGCTTTCCTTTGTGTGTAGTTCATAATGAACTATTCTTATCTTCTTATCATGGTTTCCCCATCTAGGGCACTCAGTGTCCTTTTTAGATTGAAGTATGATCTACACATACCTTTTATAACCTTTGCACTCATTTCATATCCCATGGCCTCTATGAACTTAATCCTTGGTTCCATAGCTTTGATGCATGTGTTGTCTATCTCTACCATGGAGCATATGTCATCCTTGTACTTCTCTACCATAAATGGAGGTATTATCTACCTCTATTTCATTTTAGTATGGAAACTCTTCATCATTCTGTCAATGTCATCATCTCTGACATTCTCCATCTTTGAGCTATATAATTGAGTCACTAATTTCATTGCACACTCATTGCTACCCCAATTTTTCACTCCTAGGAACTTCCTTGTTGAATAAAAGAACAAATGAGTCAATAAGGCATCAAATTTGAAGATTGCACTCATTGTCTTATTCAATTTTGCAATGTTATCTAACAACTGCAATCTGATAATCTCACATAAATTTACTTTTCTTGCCTAACTTAAGATTACATAAGTTGCATGTAAGAATCCAACTGGTACTAAGTTAACCCTTGAACCATGGTTAAACTTGTACCCTAATATCTTTCTCAACAATTTTACTCCTTTATTTTGAATTGAATCTACCTTCGTGTTCCTTCCATCAAATATTTTATTTAGGTTTGTCTCAACCATCTTCCTTACATTCTTCTCATTTACAAGATTGCATCCCTCTTTACTCAATCATGTAACCTTATGAATTAGATTTTTGTTAATTTCAACTTTTGCATCACCTAACCAAAATATATCATCATGTACCCTATGTAGAATAATTTGGGTCCAATCATTGTTGTCAAACTCTGTATAAAACATATACTTTACAAAATTAAACTCTCTTAAGATGCATACTCAAACTTCAAGGATAGGTCACTATTACACATAGACCCTAGGCCCTTATGTATATCTTCATTACCTATGCTCTCAATTTTACAATGTATATAGCTTCTAATTTCTTCAACATGAAGCACATTCTTTGGAACTTGAAAAAATGCCCCTAATGGGTCATCCATACGTGAAACAAATGGATGTTTCTTGAATACATACCATGACCTTTCAATCACATTATAAACTATCTAAATAGCCATTGAAATACAAGAGTATTTATTGAAAAATGTAATTTTGGCTCTGTAAAATACATTAAAATCATGTTTTAGGGCTTCTACAACCTCACACTTTAAACACCTTTCTTCCCACTTTACTTCATTGTCAAATCACTCAAAAAACTTTGCATGAACAAATGATACAAACAATCTTGTTCACAATCGTTACATCATTTCAAATCACATTGCACATTAAATGGATATCTACCACAAATTCAATTACTATCTTTGTGTACCAATTAATTTTTTTTCTAATTCCCACTTACTATGATCATATCTAAGCTTGCACACTTGGCCATAGCTTCCTCTCTATGTCAACTACCTTCTATTAGCTGCACAACTTCCAACTTTCTCTCTAACATCAATTTTGACCAATTGATGCTCCGCCTCTTTTGAAACTACTTAATTTAGGTAGGATGAGTCACAAACAATCTATGAATTCATTTTCTCATCAGCTGCATCAAAATATTCTTTGTCCAAAACTATATAAGAGCATCTTGGATCCTTAGTTGTTAGAAAATCCTTGTTGAATTCATCAACATGTTCCTTGACTACTTCCTTTTGACTGTTATCACTACTATTTCCATTCCTTCAATTATTTTTGTTGTTCCTTCTATAGTGAGGATTCCTATTAAAATTTCTTCTATCCATTATGCAATATCTTAATGTGTGTCTAAAGTTATTACATAACTGACATATAGGTGCATTTCTTCTCTGATTGGTTCCATTCTAACTTTTAGGTGCTCTATAATTTCTTGCAATGTGTCTAGGTTTGTTACATTTGTAACACAAAAATTGGTTCTTTTTTCCATTAGTTTTCTCATCATTAGATCTTCTTTGTGATCTCTCTCTTTTATTACCTATAGCATTAGTGTTTCTAAACATTCTACTATTTGCATTATTACTATCAAACTTAGGTTTCTTACAATCTATTGCTTTATGTCCATAACTATGACAATTATAACAATAGAAATTAGTAATAGGTTTAAAAGACTTAAATGTGCAATCTATTTTCATATGACCAACTTCATTGCATATGAAACATCTACCTTTTAATTCATGTCTTACTTCCTTGGGTATTTTATCTTTCTTAGGTTTATCAAATTGCTCTATTTTCCTAGGTTCATCATGTTTCTCTGACAGATCAACTAATTCAATCTCTTTTGATACTTTAGTAGTTGTGCTTGATTCTAACTTACTCAGATCAGATTCTTTAGGGGACTCAACAACTAGATTTGGTTCTCTTCTGATTTCAACTTTCTTGGTTTGATTTCTCTCCAATAAGATATCCAAGTCCTATCTTATCATAAGAAAGTCTCTAGTGAAATATTTCTTCATCCATCTTCTCACTACTAGAATAAAGTTTCTCTAGCTATTGCTTAACTTGTGTCAATTCTCCATTCACAATGATATTGTACTTTTCTAATTTTGCATGCTCAATCTTGATAATATCTAATTCAAATGTTACTTGACTTAACCAAGATCTAAGGTCTTCATTCTTACTATTCTATTCAGGTTCACTCTTACTACCATCTTTCTTAAGACTCAACATAAGTTCAACAATTTTCAATTCATGTTTCAAGATTGCATTTTCCTTCTTGAGATTTCCTACTTCATCATTGTCATTAGTATGTGCAATTGATTCCTTTCCAAATTTCAAATCATCAATCTTGTGTTTTAGTTTACTAATGTAGACTTTTACATCTTCAAATATCTATCTTTCAGGTTGTCTCTTTCTTCTATAAGAAGGTTAATCTATTCAAGGGCTTCTTCAAGATTTTTCTTCAACTATTCAATATCTATAGGGATCTTGTTGGAAGCATGAATTATAATGATATTATTATGGGAGATTATTATAAAAAAATGACTAGATAATTGTTTTGATGATATTTTACATTCATGACTATGTTTGTCATTGATGTCAACATAGCAATTTTTTACGGTATCTAATAGAACAACAATGTTAAAGATCAAGTTTTTATGGACTAATCATCAAGTATTTTCACTAGTGAGGTTAATGGGAGATACTAATAAGTTTCTATCATATGAAACTAACCTAGGGTGAAAAAGATATTAAGTCTAGAAGAAGTTATGCAAGCTTTGGTGAAGACTGTTATGAGATAGAGTTTACAAAAGCATGTTCTAATAAACTTGTTATATCTCTTAGCAAAGTTGTTATTCTGAGAAGCAAAGTTAAAGTCATGTAGAAGACATGTTGGAGATGCTGGCTAAGCTCACTTGTCCTAATATTACATGTATAGAAAGTTATTCAAGTTACAAGGTGACACGTTGATGTTATCACTGAGTATAACATGTTCTTAATGAGGTCCTATAATAATTAATTAAGAAGGTGTATTAGCTAACTCAAGAGAATCGTTTTATGGACTCAATATAAAGGAAGAACATTTTCCTTTGTTATAAAGAATGAAGCACATATGAAGAGTATAATAGAAGAGAAACAAGTTGATATGAAAGGATAAGAAGAGCAGAGTGAAGTTGGAGAAAACTTCATTCCCAAGGTTTTATTTTAAGATCCAAGGTTTGATATTTGGATCTGAGGTTTGTGACCTAGTCTACAAGGTCTAATAGTGATTGGTCTAGTTGATAGGATAGAGGAAAGAGGATAAAGCATAGTAAAATCAATTATTCTACAAATGAATAGTTGAGAGATTAGTTGGATAATGAAGTTTAGTGGTCTTTCCCTAGAAGCTATTTGGACAATGGGTCCTCCTACCTTCTACAACTCCTAATAGGGCTAGAATCTCCTACCAAGGATTCAAAGTCTCCTACTTGGGACTCTTATTTATTGAATGTGTTTATAGACTCCTAATAGGGTCCATCCTCTAAGAAGGTGTTGGTGTTTGAAAATGATAGAGGGTTTTCAATTATCCCAATGAGAATATGACATATCTAGGGGCAGCTAACTCCCGTCTTCAACAAGTCACTTCAAACACCAGGCCAACTATAAGGCATGACCATTCTTCTACTTCAAGCTCTCCAAGACCTAGGCAGTTAAACCTCATATTCAATTCATATTGTACCGGTACAAAACATATACCCAAATCAATTTATTGCAGATGCAAACCCCTTATATCTCCTAATAACTCATGAAATGACACAGATCTGAATCAAATTGACATTCTGCTTTGAAATTGAAACAACACTATGTTCCACTTTTCTTTCATGACCATTATATTGGCAATCATTCAAGGCAAAATGACCTCTAATCAATCCATATTTCAAATTATTTTCAATATTCCTAGCACTCATAAAAGCCTGATATAATGTCTATGGCTCTTTATCCCTTAGTAGATAATTCATTTTCTTGTCAAATGTATCAAAATACACTGCTAAACACATTTGATCATCGGGTCTATAACTCTTAGGGATCTCATTCAAAACTTTTGCAAATTTGATGTTAAATTGAGGAACAAGTTCATCACACTCAATGTGAATCTTCAAGAACTTATCATAAGAATCAAATATGCTTACCCTTTCTCCAAATTGCTCCGTGAAGGTTGAATGCAACTCACCCCAAGATGAAATGAAACACGTAGGTAGAAAAGAAAATGAGTGTCTAGCATCACCTTCTAAGGTTTGAACAAATAGTTTCATGTGAACATCTTCATGAGCGATCTCATAGTCACCCATCAAATCATTAAACAATTCAACATGATGACTAGCTGAAACAAGATGGTTTCCACTGAACTTAGGCAAAAATTTTCTAACATCATTAGGAATGACATTCGGGAAACCATGAATACCATCAAAATTCAATGGCATATACCACTTGGTAGAAATGGGTCTAAGAATTTTACTAATCGATTGCATATTATGTGAAATGAATCTTGACATCCTTTAAAAAAAACTTGAACCTCATTCACCCATAATTCTGATTTGTAATTTGCAATAGATATACACAACTTTGTACCAAATGAACACTTCACAAACTTAAATATAACCAACTAAAACTCAATCTAATGAAGTGTATAAAAATTTAAAACCATTCTCCTCTTCTTAGAGCTAAAACTTCACTTGATGGCGAATGCACGCATATAACTCACTTTCATGGAACATGAATCACATGAAAATATAAAATACCTTTAGTGTTGCTACATGAAAACATTGATCTACTGATTGGCCTGGTGTTGATCTAAACTGCTTACACCACTAATCAAATCCTTTGTAGAGTCACCATCTCCTTGAGGAGAACTAAATGAAATCACAATAGTTGTTTGCATTTATCATTAAAAATTCTTATGACAGCAAATCAACAACACTTTGAAACTTATTGGTCAGAAACTTATATGGATCTCTCTTCTTGTTTGTAATCTCACATAACTTTTAGATCTACCTATTTCAATTGAAAACTCTTGAAAACATTTATACATAACTAATCTACACTAGTTTAGAGATCCTTTAGAGAGTTGCCACTCACAATTGTGAGAAAGATTTAAAACATAATTCATAACACTATAGATCTGAACTAAATTGTCACTTTGTAGAATTTGTAAAATTTCAAAACACTTAGAAGAGAGAAAAAAATTTTGATCACAATTCTAACTCTAAATTTGCAATAGTACAGTACTATGAAAACCATAACTAGTTGAATTGACTAGAAATAAAACTCAGTAACACAATCTATATTCAACCTTGAAATTACTACTACAAATGGATAAAATGTACTAGGCTGCAGCAAGGAAATAAGAAACACCTCAAAACCTTGCTGCTGTAGCAACATTTTTCTAATGTATTGAATCTTCTTTAAATTCTCAAGGTTTGTCCATCACATAGATTCAATAAAATTCCCCAGCAGAGTTTCCATTTTGTTGGTGTTTGAAAACACTGGAGGGTTTTCAATTATCCCAATGAGAATATGAAATATCTAGGGGTAGCTAACTTTCATCTTCAACACGTCACTTCAAACACTGGGCCAACTATAAGGCATGACCCTTCTTCTACTTTAGGCTTTGCAAGACCTAGGTGGGTAGACCTCAAATTCAATTGATATTGTACCAATGCAAAACACATACCCAAATCTATTTACTGTAGATGCAAACCCCTTATATCTCCTAATAACTCATGAAATGACATAGATCTATAGTAGCTAAATCCAAATTTATGAATCTCATAAGTTGAGTGAGGGTTAATTCTTTTCAGCCCACTACACAACATGAAGAACTAAATTTATTTGATTAAAATAATTTGTGTAAACAACCTTCATATCAACTTGCATCTGATTTAATGATCAGTGCCTTATCCATTGAAACATAGACTCATTACCAGTAGGATGACTTAACTAGATTGCATTGCAATCAAGTTTATCAACTAAAATCCTCCAATCCCATACTTATGAAATATCCCCTTCATGCACCCAGAAACCCTATTAGAATGATGAAGTATTTACTTGACTGCTTGAGTCAAAATCAACAAAGATCTGACATACAACTCATCCAAGCTGCCTTAAATCAAATGAACATGATCCATTTAAGCTCAAACTTAATAACACATGAAGAATTAGGAGACAGAACAAGAGAAATCAAATCAATCGTGTAAATTCCCCTTTTCTATTTGTCCTTTGAAAGACCAAATACATAAACTAGTAACAAAAAATATAACTCAAGATATTTCACATAATCTAGCATCAATTTTTAGTATCTCAGAACAACAATACATAATATGAAATGAAAATCTACATAGGGTGGATGTGTGGCCTTCACTATTAGAGCTTAGCTCAATAGTCAGAAAAGCAAAACTATCTACAATCTTGGCTTCAATAGTAGAACACTAGAACCCTACTGGTACAACCCTGCAGAAGAGAAGAAAGAGGAAAGATATAGAAAAGAAGCAATTCTCAGATTGAATTTGCAACTGATAAGTGTCCCTTTATAATTCCTTCCCAAGAAGATGAAAAAGTCTCTCTCTACCTTCTCTCTATAATTTCCTATCAAATTCCCATCATTTGGCCTCAGAGGCATAAAGAATCTCAAATATTTGGTCATGAAGGAAAGTAACCAATTTTTAATGTCAAAGTAAATGCATGGTAAAAAGAGAAAATTAGTTCAATGTGACCTCTAGAATGAAAAATAATCTTTTCTAGCTTATCTTTACCACATTCGAGCTTCAAAAGGTCTTCAAGTATGCTCTTTGACAAACTTTGATGCTCAATGATCAAATTTTCTTATTTTGCTACTAATGCCTCAGGAAACACAAAATGGCCTATAGCACGAACTAGTGAATACCTATGCACAATCTGACTTCATATTTGGAAAACTCGTCTCCTCTCAATTTTGGTGGTATATTAAATCCTATTTTGGATTAAAAATGCCCAGGTTATGGCCCTCTGAAGTTTCAAGCTCTGTTCATGGCTTCATGGCAAGTAAAAGAATAAATTTGAAAAATTTAAAATAAACCCATAGTTCAAACAATAGGAAATTTATAATTTGCAATCAAATTTATTGAACTTTAGAATGAATGTGTAGTACAAAGACATTTTTTAATACATGAAATCTTCACTTTCCTCCTCGAGCCCACTAGGCACCACCCGGATAGCCAAATGGCATCCCCTAATTGGCTGCCTTTTTGCTCAGTCATTGCCCAGTCAACATCTACCTTGTCATCACCACCTCATCACCACATGGCACTCCATTATTGGTTGAAACTCACATCTGCCTCATCAGCGCTATCAGGACCTACTGCCACATGTTATCACCACATCAAAGCTCACTATGTCACTATGGTAATTCTCGTGCATCTTTCATTTGGCAATGTAGCGACGACCACATGATTAGGACACATGTTAAAATTGCAAGGAAACTTAGGTGCGAAAACAACTTCCTACACTAATCTCTTAAGAGAAGTATGGTGCAAATCCTATTAAAATCTTTTACACTTACATATTCAATATCATGTAAACAAAAATATTTCAGCCAAGCAAGCATAAAGAAAATAGATAGAGAAAGAAACACATAACACAAAGATTTTTCGATGGGGAAAAACCTTTCGGTAAAACAACCCCACCCCTCTAGAACCTGCACAATGTATTATCTTCAACACAAGGTTACAATACACTTGCAATGCAAGTTCAATAGAGACAATAGAAGACTCTAGTAGTAACTCACAGTACCAACAATATACTTTTTAACATACACCTCTTCGCAACCCTAAAAATGCTTATAACATGCGCTTCACTTTTAGGGCTACTCCCAACGGTAACCATATTAGGTTTTTACCATTCTCCGACTCAAATTTATCAGTTGCCACATGTCTTTACCTATCATTTAATCTTCCTAACATAGCTCTTACATGTCATAGGAATCCATCATAACCATTTTAGCTAAGATATCCTTATACACAATTCAAGATGCCGACACATCAACATTATTTGCAAGAAATACATTTTACAAAACAAATAATAAGAATAGGAATTATCCAAGGTTGAGACACCTTATTCCTAACAAAAATATCATTCTTCTCAACTCATTTATCTCTTGTCAAATTTCTAAATTTTTTGGTGACTCGCTATTTCGCTAGCAAAAAATGTTTGGATTTTTTGGCTAGCGAGGTAGCGACTAGCGAAATTTTCAACCTTTTTGATGACATGCAACTCACTGACATCATCAATCTTTATTTGCAAATTCCTTCAAAATTTACTCCCTAAGGACTTGTCTCCATCACATTGACCATGGGTCAAGCCAACCAAGTAGCAACTACCTTTTCAAAAGGCACTTTCTTTTGGGCACAAGTCACATAGCTTCAAGGAGTATTTAAACATTTTGAAATTCCTATTACTTTCAAATGTTGGAAATATGAATTGGGGCTTTGGCTTCATATTTATGTGATGGCTACCATACTCTTTAGCTGTGTGAGTTTTCTTCAATAGTGGCTTGTTGCTTCTCAACGTGCCCTTCTTCTCTAACATGTTGCCTAACATGGATTTTCTCTTTCCTTGCTGTGTGTTGACTGTGTATGTTTTATGCATGGAATGTTTCATTTTCTAATGCTTTGTTCAGCATTGGCCGGCTCTTCTCTTGACTTGGCAGTTCTTTCTTCTGCATGTCATGTGAGCCTTTTTTATTGGCTTTTGCTATGAGCTAGTCATGGGATACATTGTGATACAAGGCATTTTAAAAGAAAAAATAAGCTCCCCTGCCACTTCTCTTGTGTAGGCATGGAGGTTTCCTTAATGCTTGGATTTATGCTATTACTGTCTGCATGGAAGTTCTACATCTTTCATGTGTTGACTACTACTTCATGCCAATGTTGATAGCTTCATTTGTGCATGGTGTGAGCTCCATCAATGCTGACATTGTCCCTTTTGATTTGACTGACTCCCTTGCTATGTTGCATGTTTCTTAATGCTTATGCATGAGGTTCATTTGTTTAGTAGCAAGTTGTCTTTTTATTGTTTGGCACGATCTACCCACTGCACTTTGAATGGCATCTCATCTGATCTACCATGCATCTACTCCTACTTGATGCGACCTTTTTGTCTTTCTCTGACTCTAATTGGCCACGTGCTTTGTTGATTCATGAGCTTTTTGGCTTTCATGGTGTGGGCTACTTGTCATTTGGTGTGAATGCTTTGCTATTTATGTTGTCTCCCTCCATGGTTCCTGCGTGGCTTCATGCCAATGCCTTCATTGCTTTAGAGTTTCAAATTTTATAGATCACTTGTATTTCTCAAATAGATTGCATTTATGGATCATCCACCATCAAGTTCCATATCTCATATAATCAGATGAAATTAGTCGGGCTCCAAAGTGGGTCCAACTAAAAAAAAAATTATTTTCAAACAATTGAGCTCTCAAATTGACCTACTAAACATCTCCAATTGATTAGAACAAATTTGACCACTGAACTATCAATTAAAGCTCACTTTATCACTCATCTAAAAACTATGGATTTCTTGTCACGAGGTCTGTTGACAGGCCTTACAAACTAATCAAATCACCTAATCTAGCTCTAGAATCTGACCCACTAATTCTCTCTTCTACATACTCTTACCCACTTGAATCTTGTCTCATGAAAAATTTGGGGTCAAAAGATATTTGTTGTTGAAGTTGACCTCTCAGAATTACCTACAAGTAAACAAGTCAGAAAGTTATAAACTGCATTTGGATTTGGCCTTGAAAACTAGGCAAATGGGCACATGGGGAAACAAAAATTCGGACACTAGTTCTTTGTCATGAGGAGAATATTGATTTGCGATCTGGACTCATAAAGAATAATTGGGCACAAATGGCAGATGGTCAAAGTAGGCTACTCAGAATTGCTGACTGGAAACATTGATAAGATAACAATTTTTGCAAATGGAATTGACCTAGAAAAGTGTGCAAATAGATTCGCCATAACTTACAAACTAGCACACTTGGAGTATTTTTAGAGGACAACACAATGGTACAATCCATTTGACCTCACCAATAATGGGTTTTGAGTTATGACATCACGAACAGGGGTACCGATCAATCTACAAATACTAACACTAGTAAAAATATAGAAATTCCATTTGGAATCGTGTTTGAAAACTAATCAAACGGATTCGTCTTAAGCTGAAACTTGAAACATAACAAGTCTCTAACATTCATAATGCAACACAATAGGAATTTCAACATTTTGGTCAACTAGTCAAAATTTATAACACATCAAATAGGCCTTCCCAAAAATTTGCACAATTACATAAAAGCATGAAACAGTAACTGACCAACTTTGAGGGATTCAAAACCTAATCAAATGAACTTGAAATGACCCAAAATCTAAAACATAGGTTCTTGATTATGGACACTAGATATTCCTAAAGTGGTAAAACACAAAACATTTCTAGGTGTAAGATATTCAGATGCAAACAAGGCCTCTGGTCGTTGTTTGACACTTGGGGAAAATGCAAAAATGACACTGGCTCAAAACAAGACTTTGCCAAATGACTCAGAATGATAGTTTATCATTATAGAGCATATGGATAAGCTGGATGAAGGGTGTTAGAAACATAAAACACCACTTAGGCCTCATAGTGACGACCAGGTAAAATCTCATTTAAAGCATTTATAGGGTTTGATTTTCTCAACACTACTCAAAATTGGGCCTTCAATTTTGAGCGCCAACACAAGGAATATATATCAGTATATCTTTGTGGGCATAATTCCCACTAGTTTTTTCCCTTTGATCAATGGTTTCCTTAGTTAACAAATATAGTGTAATTGTGTATGTGCATCTTTTTATGGTTGTTGTTTAATTTGCTTGAATGGTTAAGATTGATTAAGGTTGAAATTTTTTAATTGGATAACTAATTCACCATGCCCCGCCCCCCTGCCCCCCCAGTTATCTTGGTGAACTATTATTTCTAACATATCTTACTCAAGCTATTAAACTTCTTTAGAGTAATATGGATTTGATAAAAAATGTTAGAAATAGATAATATTGAGAGAGGGGGGGGAGGGCAGGAATCATTATTCTACAAACTTTTTCCTACAACTAAACATTGTTAATTACTTTATAACTTGCATATGAAAGTAAAAAATGAATACTAAACAATAAATATAACCATGCACATAGAGAACTCATAACACCATTATTTGTTAACTAGGGAAACTCTAGCCAAGGGAAAACTTCGGTGGGGATGGTACCCACTAGATGATCCACTAAACAAAAGAATCATGTTAAGTATATTGACCCTATTGGGAGTCTATGAAGTACATATAGTGTCTTGAGTCCTTTTTAGAGGACTATGCCTTGTTAGAAACTTCAACCCTACTAGGAGCTATTGGGTGATGCGACGCGCTCCCCTGCCCATAGGTGGTTAATTATGTGGTGTTCCATGTTCACTAACAGTCATGGCTTTTGGTGCAATGGCAAATGGGCCCCACAAATTGGTATTAGAGCCTGGCTTTGGCTTGGTCGTGGGTTCAAATCTCCCCGGTGCCTTCCCAACCCGCGTAAGCACCTGGTATGTGCGTCGAGGGGGAGATTTTTGGGTGATGCAATGCGCTCCCCTGTCCACAGGTGGTTAATTATGTGGTGTTCCATGTTCACTAACAGTCATGGCTTTTGGTGCAATAGAAAATGGGCCCAACAGGAGCTACTTCCACCATTTTAGGAGTTGGTAGATCAAATACATTGTATACAAGAAGAGCCCATTTCCCTAACATGCATTTATACAATGAAGTTATTCATAAGAGTAGATATACATTCAATACTTTCTAAATATTGTAATTTACACTTGCCCTGATAATACATCAAATTTTTTCATCACATAGTTCACATATCATCTCATTAAATTCACATAAATCACAAATATTACATACATCATACATATGTCACACTCTTATCCTTGCAAGATAAGATCTTTACTCATACCTTGTATATTAGTAAATCTCTACTCAATCAATAGTCATGTCTTCATACACTTGACATTATATAAAATAACTTATGGAATAACATCCACAAAGTCCTCTCATCATGACTTAGTAATTACTTTGTTACCAAAATAATTCCTTAAGTTGTAGAACTCAATTCTCCACTATGCTTTGTTTTGCTCTATCAAATACTTGTACTAGTATTTAAAGCATAACTCACATTGTACAGTCTGTATACATCTTCTCACTAACACACATCATCATGACACTATCATAGAGCTTTCCTCAACTATGCATAAGATAACTCTCAATGATTCATCTATATTCATCACATTCATTCTTTGTGCTACTACAAACTATTAAACACATAGACAATTTTCTATCTCTAAATGCATAAATGAAATCCTGAATACATGTTTCCATAAATGATAACTCTTAGGATATCAGTTTGACCATATTGCAAACAAAGTGCCCATTTTAGTTCCTCATAACTCAACCTTTCCTCTAGGTTCTTTTATTGTGTCCTTCTCTCAAATCCTCTTCATATATCATCTTGATATAGCACTCTACTCAGATAGCAACTGTCTTACCAATAATGTTTGACATCAATGAAAACATTGCTAGAATATATAGTCTACTAATATAACTAAGAGTGGGGTTAATAAGTTATCTAATTAATATCACAATTATCAACCTTGATAAGTAGGAGATAATTTCCACAGCAAGTCAAATTGTGATATTGCTATCATGATTTAACTATGTGATTTTGATTTAAACTCATTGACCCATGTTTCACAAATAGTGATTCAACATGAATCCATCTCTCATGAGAATAAATGGAACACTTATTACTCATTGGATCTAGGTGATGCTCATAGGGGTGAAGGTTTTACAAATGGTTCATAAGGCACAACACTTGGTTTATAACTCATAGAGTGCTTAGGCTGGAGTAGTAATGGGATGGGTGACCTCCTAGGAAGTCCTAGTGCTTCGCCCTTGTGAGCATCACCTAGATCCAATGAGTGCTAAGTGTTCCATTTATTCTCATGAGAGATAGATTCATGTTGAATCATTATTCATGAAACATGGGTCAATGAGTTTGACTCAAAATCACACAGTTAAATCTTGATACCAATATCTGTGTAAATTATCTCCTACTTATCAATTGATGAGCTTAAGGGGATTTCTGTAGTGCCTCTCCCATTTGACTTTTTTTATTCATCCTAATGGATACAACCTTGTTGATCTTTTGTTGTAATAGATCATGATTGTGACCATGAGTGGTCTATACCATTGAGGTGTTTGGATTTACATTTCTGTATTAGTTTCTTTGATTATGCTTTTGACTGATCTATGAGATTATGATATGATTTATGGTTCACTGAGATTTGTGCCAGTGCTTACTAGGATTGATGTGGTATCATGAGGATGTTCTATGAATACCCTGAGATGTGTTTAGAGATTGCACTATGTACTATTACCATGCTACACTGGACTAGGTTCCTATAGCAGTGGGTAGTAATGTTTATGACTATGTTCGCTTATATCTTTTAAGTACCTTTAAGTGTTGTTTAAACTATCATTATTAAATGCTTAAGTAATTAGAAATGGATTGTCCATGTTGGATTATTTGGCTATGTGCTGTGGACATTTACCTTGTTATATTATGATATGAGAGATATTTGTTACTTATGTGATGTTTTATATTTGAGAGGACTTGAGGGTCAGATGTTATACTTTGATTTCAGTATCATAGATTTTAGACTACTATGTTGTTCAATGATCATATTGCATGATGATGCCATTTTGAGATGACAATGTGTTTTTATGATGATATGAAGTTATTTGGTATTTGGACATACCTTTGATTATGTTAGGTGATGGATTTAATGCCATGGTTATTTACCTCTTTCCTACGTTGTTATGCTTTATGAGAATGTGAGTGATGTAAATAGATCATTTTAATATTAATTAATAAGTGGTTAAATTAGGTGATTTAATTCATTTATTGCTTTGGCTATGTTATTATATGCAAGTACACTTGATCGTGTTGTTTAATGTGTAGGATTTATATCCCTGGTAGTGGCACATGGAGTTAGTGATTCATCCTTTCATATTTTACCAATGTCATCCTTGTATGGTCGATGTATCCTTATTTTAATTGTTTTATTAAACCTTTTGGTGATTGTTAAATCGAAACTCATTTGCATTATGTGATTAGACCAATGAGCATGTATGTGCATTTAGAGGTTCACATTGTTGTGAAAGTTGTTAAGGAAATTTCTGTGTTTTTGGGTTTTCGGGCTTCTATTTGATTTATTTTTATTTTTGGCAGCTTTTCCATACATGAATTCCTATTACTAGGAATAGCCTATTTTTATTTGGGTCAATTCAGGGTTTAACCAAGTTGGTTAGATATTTTTCCTAATCGATTATTCACTTGAAAAGTGAATAAGTATCCAAAGAGGAATTTAATTCCTCTTTTGAATTAGAAAGTTGGAGAGTAAAACCAAAAATCCTCTTCATGAGGATTTACTGTTTTGTTCATTGTGGGAGCTAGGAGTGTGGGATCGTCACAAGGTTGAGCTCATTGGATCCAGCTCGGGGAAACCTTGGATTGCCGCAATTTTCAGCCACTTCTATGAGCATTTTATTTTTTGGTTTAGATTCTCATTTTTTCGTAGGGCTTTCCCATTTTATTGTTTCTACTTTGTTTCTGCTTCTATTTTTGGTAGCTATTTGTTTGGAGGCTGAGGACTAGTGTTCCCCTCTGTTTTTGTATGCTAGTTCTACACGGTTGGGTGGGTACAAACATTTCCTTATTTTTCGAGATGAGGGTTTGGGATTTTGCACCATTATGCTAGCCATTTTTGCATACGGTGTCCAATTCCATTTATTTTTTAATTTTTGGGGGGTTTTTGTACCCAAAGGTCAAATGGGTTTTAATTTTGGAACTTTTTCAAAATTTGGGGTTTTTACCTCGTTTTGCATGTTAGCTTATTTTCTTGAGTTTTCTTGGCACAATGTGGGTCATGGACTTGGATGATTTATTTGGACATCAGTCAAACCACTATTGAAATTTTTTTCTTGCATTGGGATGCATGTCACATCTATATTCTTGATTTTGTGTTCGGTTGAGTGATTTTCGTACCTATTGTTATGGTTTCTTTTGGACCCTTGTTATTGTTTCATGGACATTAGGATTCATGTAGAATCCATGCTCTCAGATTGAGGTTGGTTGAGTGAGTTCATGATGCTTTTTCTTATTGCATCATTAGGATTCATGTAGAATCCATACTCTTAGATTGAGGCCGGTTGAGTGATTTCATGATGTATGATTTTATTGGCTTTCGGATTTGTGTAGAATCCATCCTTCTTATGTTGCTTTTAGTTGGGTATTTTCTTTGCATTATGTTCTCATCCTATCCTTGCATTGTGATCTTCATGATGGTGATGTCTCACACACGTTACATGCACATACAATTGTCGAGTGACTTTAACGGCTTGATCTTCTATGGTACTTCCAAAAATTATGATCATTGGGGTTGGGATGTGAGTATGCATGCCCACAGGAACTTGTCATAGGATGAGCATGGGTAGGGTAGGGTAGCATATGTAGGGGGCTTCTATCTCATAGCCTAGTGACCTCAGTCCCATAGGGTTGGTGGAGGATAGGAAGTTTTAAATAAGTGATAACTAAATAAAATGTGTGAATGGTAATGAAACTTAATATAATAAAATGTTGTGTTGAGCCATTCTGTTGAGGGATACTGAGTTTGCACGATTCGAGCTTGGGCTTTTTTATGCCAAGTGAATCTCCATGATGTCAATCCATACTTAGTAGCCTATTAAGTGTTTGACTAGGACCTGTACTCCTTGCATTGTCTTAGGTTCTTAGTTACAGCCATGATACTTTTTGGCATGAGTGTTAGCCTTGGATGTTGTGCTTTATGTGTGTTTGTAGTTGGATCATTATCTCCATCAAAATGGTAGGTGTGGACCTACAAGTTCCACATGGTTGGGAGGCATAGCTACCTTCACCACTACTAGGGACTGGTGTACAGAGATGGTCTTGTCCTAGTGCAACCGTTGCTGGATGTTTTCACTTGATACTTTAGGTTTTGGAGTATGCTTTCTTGTGATTTATGCTTTCATTAGAATGCTTGGATATCATGTTTAGATGATGTTAGTTTATTTTATGCATTCCCATATTATGATGTTTAGCATATGCCTAGATAATGTGAATTGCTATATTAGATTATCTATTTCTTATTGATGTTTAGCATGTGATAGGTGATGTTATCTACTATAGTATTATCTTATGCTTTTCTACTAGCATGTTAGATTTCCTTATGCTTATGTTGTTTCATTTTGGATTCAAGTTGTTCTCTTTCAATCCACTTTGCATGTTTATGTTGTAGTCCTTCAAGGTTTAAAATGTATCATTTCCTTATGCTTAAGATATATTTTAGTATATATGATGAATATTTTAAGATAGGTTTCAGACCTCTCCGAGATAAGATGAAGATTCTAGGATATTTCAGGGCTTTAGGATTTCAGGCTTAGCCATATTCAAGATTTTGCATTTTACCCTAGCTTGGTGTTTTGTTTATGAGTGGTCATCTCTTTGAGCCCTCATCATGTGCATGGTCACTGTTGGCTTTTATTTTCTTGTGTCTATTTGGTAGTGGTGTTCAAAGATTCATTGGTTTTCGGGATTGTGGTGAAGCCTTCCATTGCAATCATTGTGATCCATATATGATGTTGTCATGTGCATTCATACTTTAAAAAATAATAAT
The DNA here is from genome assembly GCA_028749045.1 of Cupressus sempervirens. Classification (NCBI taxonomy): domain Eukaryota; kingdom Viridiplantae; phylum Streptophyta; class Pinopsida; order Cupressales; family Cupressaceae; genus Cupressus; species Cupressus sempervirens. The sequence goes on from CM053784.1 coordinate 703,916,642, forward strand.
TCTAGCTTGTATTTCATCCTTGTTTCCAAGGATCTATGGGTGGGGCATTACACTTTCTAATGCATGGCTCATAAGGTAGAACACTTGGTGAAGATTTTGCAAATAGGGTTGCAAGCTTTGGGTTTAACCATGAAGGAAACTCTGTAGTCAAGCATAGTTAGGCTAGAGTAATACTAGGATGAGTGACCTCCTAGGAAGTTCTAGTGCTTCACCTATGTGAGCATCAACTAGATCCAATGAGTGGTAAGTATTCAATTTATTCTCATGAGATATGGATTCATGTTGAATAACCACTCATGAAACATGGATTAATGAGTTTGACTCAAAATCACATATTTAAATCTTGATAGCAATATTACAAATTGACTTGGTGTGGAAATTATCTCCTACTCATTAGTTGATGAGCTTAAGAGGCTTTATAATTAATGGTTCATAAGGCACAACACTTGGTGAATGTTTTGCAAATGGGGTTGCAAGCTTTGGGTTTAACCATGGAGGAAACTCTATAGTTAAGTGCACTTAGGCTAGAGTAGTACTGGAATGGATGACTTATTGGGAAGTCTTGGTACTTCAACCTTGTGTGCATCACCTAGATCCAATGAGTGCTAAGTGTTCCATTTATTCTTGTGAGAGATGGATTGATTTTGAATCACTATTCATGAAACATTGGTCAATGAGTTTGACTCAAAATCACAAAGTTAAATCTTGATAGTAATATCACAATTTGACTTGCCACAGAAATATCTCCTACTTATAAATTGATGATCTTAAGTGGATTTCTAATGAATGGTTCATAAGGCACAACACTTGGTGAAGGTTTTGCAAATAGGGTTGCAAACTTTGGGTTTAACCATGGAGGAAACTCTATAGTTAAGTGTGCTTAGGCTAGAGTAGTATTGGGATGTGTGACCCCTCCACCCTTGTGAGCATCACCTAGATCCAATGAGTGCTAAGTGTTCCATTTATTCTCATGATAGATGGATTCATGTTGAATCACTACTCATGAAACATGGGTCAATGAGTTTGACTCAAAATCACATAGTTAAATCTTGATAATAATATCACAATTTGACTTGCTATGGAAATTATCTCCTACTTATCAATTGATGAGCTTAAGGGGATTTCTAATGAATGGTTCATAAGTGAAAACACTTGGTGAAGGTTTTTAAAATAGGGTTGCAAGCTTTTGGTTTGACTAGGGAGGAAACTCCATGGTTAAGCATGGTCAAGCTGGAGTAGTACTGGGATGGGTGACCTCCCAGGAAGTCCTGGTGCTTCACCCCTATGAAAATCACCTAGATCCAACGAATGCTAATTGTTCCATTTATTCTTATTAGAGATGGATTCATGTTGAATCACTACTCATGAAACATGGGTCAATGAGTTTGAGTCAAAATCACATAGTTAAATCTTGATAGCAATATCACAAGTTGACTTGCTATGGCAAATATTTCCTACTTATCAATTGATGAGCTTAAGAGGATTTCTAATGAATGGTTTGTAAGGCACAACACTTGGTGAAGTTTTTTCAAATGGGGTTGCAAGCTTTGGGTTTAACCATGGAGGAAACTCCATGGTTAAGTGCGCTCAAGCTGGAGCAGTACTGGGATGGATGACCACCTAGGAAGTCTCAGTGCTTCACCCTTTGAGCATCACCTAGATCCAATGAGTTCTAAGTGTTCCATTTGTTCTCATGAGAGATGGATTCATTTTGAATCACTATTCTTGAAACACAGGTCAATGAATTTGACTCAAAATCACATAGATAAATCCTAATAGCAATATCACAATTTGACTTGTTGTGGAAATTTTCTCCTACTTATCAATTAATTAGTTTAAGGGGCTTTATAATGAATGGTTCATAAGGAAAAAAACTTGGTGAAGGTTTTGAAAATGTTATTGTAAGCTTTGGGTTTAACCATGGAGGAAACTCTGTAGTTAAGCATGCTTAGGCTAGAGTAGTACTAGGATGGGTGACCTCCTGGGAAGTCTTGATGCTTCACCCCTTTGAGCATCACCTAGATCCAATGAGTGCTAAGTGTTTCATTTATTCTCATGAGAGATAGATTTATGTTGAATCACTACTTATGAAACATGGGTCAATTAGTTTGACTCAAAATCACATAGTTAAATCCTTCTAGCAATATCACATTATCAACCTTAATAAATATTAACCATATGAGAAATATAATAAGAAACCACAATAAGATATTCATGCACAATAACACTAGATATGTTAGCTAGGGAAACCGTTGATTAGAGGGAAAACCCTAGTGGGGATGGTACCCACAAGATGATGTACTACTATAAATATTCCTTGTTAGAGGATGGATCCTATTAAGAGTTTATAAAAATATTTAGTACATATTAGTCTCTATTAGGAGATGTAGAAGGTAGATGGGCCCACTGCCCAAAAAACTTTAAGAGAATAACCAAAGAACTTAATATCCAAATGATCTCTATATTATTCCTAGAAGAATGATAGAATTGAAATAAACTTCTTCCTCTTCTCTATCCTAACAACTAGACTTCTACACTTTTTTATCTTGATACCAAATCAAAAACTTTGCATCCAATAATCCCTTGGATCATTGACTTGCATTTATCAAACACTATGCTCCTATTCATATACTTCACTATTTATTTGTATCCCAATCACACTTTACAATCAAGGAAAATACTTTCCTTTATACTAGATCCTCAAAAAATTTCCTTGAGTTGACCTTGAGGCTTTCCTAATTAATTATAATAGGACCACAATAAGATAATTAATTATTTTGCAATCACACAACACTACAGGCTCATAGTCAATACAAATCCTCACGTGTGTGACTTTAGGACTTGTACACTCACTGACATCATCATCAAATTATCCTCTATTAGTGTTTAACTTTGCATACCCTAATTGTATTTCTATTGGGAGATATAATCTAATCATAAAAAACTTCTTATTAAGTACTTTGTCTCTATAGTGCTCTTTGTAAATCACATGTATCTTTTGTATTTCTTTGACTTATGTTATGCACACACATCACCTAATCATCAAACCTCTATATATGTGACCTCATTCTTTGTCTACTACTCTCCCAATCTTCATAGAAACTATACTATGTTCTCAACAATGACAAACATAGTCACTAATGTAATATGTTACTTATGCCACATGCTTACCAATGCTTAGGAAACTCACCTGAAGGAATACCATCAACATTCATGCTAAAAAACATAACAATTGTCTCAATTGTAGTTTCTAACAATCTCCCTCTTTAGCATTGATGGAAACACTTCTAGTTACCATGCAATCCAAAATATGTAATTTTTTTGAGAATCTTCCTCTGTGTTTATTATCAAACATTCATTAATATTATTAGTTTCTTTTGGTTCTCACCTTGGTGTCCAACAATCTCTCTCTTTTAGTTTCATTCTAATTCTCATCCATGAAGATTTAATATTTAACACACAGACTCCTATCATATCATATCATGAAATCAATCACATTCCTTTGAATTGGTGGCAACACCATATTCTCTTTCCTTGCAATATCTCTTCTCTCCATATGTTGATTGCAACAAATCATCCTCCTCACTTACATTCTATCCCTTTTTGACAAAAATGTCAAAGATACTTCATCTTTCAAATCTTCACCATGTAGATATCTTTGTGTTAGTATGTAATGTCCCCATTCCAAAGATCAATTTAATGAAGTTTCAAAATAGAATCAAATAAATAAAATAAAATAAAATTACAATTATTATAATTATATTGATTAAATAGGATAAAGTATTTAGTAAGTATTGAATTCATTATAATAATGCAAGAAGATAGTAATACTACATATAAATATTAGAATTTAATAAACAATAAGATTGAAATGATAATAATAAAGAAAGAAGGAAAATTGATAAACAAATATAATAATTGTTAAATATACTATATATAGTTATAATATATCAATTTGATATAATATAATATTATGTCAATTGATATAATAATTGTGCAAAAATAATACTATATATAATAATTGTATGGAAATATACAATATAATATGATTGATTGATAATATTAAAAATATATTTTATAGATAATAAATAAGAATATTAGAATCCATTAAATTGATTAGGGTCCAATAATATCATGAGATGGATGATTTTAGTTATCATATATTTAGATGAATGGTTAAGGGACATGTCTCTTAGAGGATTGGATTGATATAAATCAATAAAACTTTGTGCATACCAAAGGGGGGAAATTAATAAATACATAGAAGAACATATATATATATATATATATATATATATATATATATATATATATATATATATATATATATATATATATAGGTGAGAATCAATGGTTAAGGAACATAGGAGGACTGTGCATCAATATCCCAGATAGAAGATTCACACACCTAAGCAAAGCAAACCACTTACTCACACAGTGGGCACACACCTGCATGATGGGGCAAGCAATGCATACTGCAAGAGTAACCTAGGAAACAAATATACAATTAGTATGATGAAGCTAATAGCCACAAACACAATAATCTAGTCTATGATGCCATTGGATAATCCCATGATTAGACACCTAGGCATTAAGGGATAAAAGAAATAACAATAGAAAATAAATTAGTCAGTGACAACAAAGAAAAAATAGAGGAGTTGTGTGGACATAAGAGAATATGCAATCAATGATTAAACTAAAAAGAGGAAATAAATACTGCTAAGAACATACACATTATCATGGAGGAATCAATAGATAAGGGCTGACAGTCAGCAACTAGAAAATGGAGGTAGTGATACATGTTATTAATTGATCAATTCAAAGTATTTGGAAGCGATTATAAATGAACATTAATATATTTAATGTGGACAATATTGAAGAAGAACTCACAGCCTTCAGAGTAGTCTTTACATGGTTGCACATAGATTTTGATGTGCTCAATTCAGTGCACATACAAGAGAAGAAATAAAATAGTAAAGTGGTCCTCCGATAAGAATCTACATCTTGTTAGTACCCTAATAGCTCATGCAGGAAGAAATGATAGGAACTTCCCAACACTTATATATTAAGTTAGTGTTTAACAGTGACACAAAAGGAGGAAATGAATGAAGAAATAAAGGGAATTCCATGGATTCAGTAGGAATTAATTTTGTATATTGAATAACTAGAGATACTATGGAATGAACATATATATTGTTATCTAAGACCAGGATTACCAAAGGATACATATTCAAGGATCACTACTTCTGCATCTATGTTTCAATATTAATGGAAGTCTTAGTTATGCACAGAGACAAAAGATTGCAATAAATAACTGTGAATTCATCTATATAAACTCAAGAGTCATTTGAGGATGGGGGAGACTAAATGGTAGAATTTTATTCCCTATACCAAATGTAGAATATAAAGACCTAATTCTTCTAGCATTTGTTACAATTACATTAATTGTAAGGAAGAAAGAGTTTGTAATCAGTTGCTTTCTACTAACCAAACTCACATTGAGTACAAATGTTAATAGAGAGAAGTCTCTTTTAATTAAAGTTACATAAAATAATTATGTACCTTATAATAGTAAAGTGGGGTCATTAAAATGGTATCAGAGCATGATCTTGTCATCTTGTAGGGTGAGTCTTAAAAAAATGATCAGTATATAGGAATAAAGAATCATCAGTGAAGGTAAAATATGGGAAAGGATTGTGGATACTTTATGATAAACATATGATTGAATTATATAGCAGAATGATGGATAACTTTGTAACAAATTGTGGAAGAAGAAGTGAACACTAGTCCTTTGGCAAATATTAATATGAGATTCATCAACACATTATTCATTCAGGATTGATCGTCAACTAAACAAATAACATCCATCTAAAGATGTAACAATGTACTCAATAGCATATATAAAAAGAAGAAGACTCATGACAAGGACTGGTCAAAAGAAGGATTCAAGAAAGAGGAATTTATAAATTTGGAAATATATTTAGATAAATTTGAAAGGACACAACAAGAGAGTCAATGATAAATTATGGCAGAGCTTGAAATCTATTGAGATCAATGAAAGGAAGAAATAGACTACTCTAAGTAGCTACTAAGGAGACAACAATTATAATTCCTAATATGGCATTAAGGTAGAGAGCTAACCTCTCTGAATGACTTCACAAGATTTTCTATAATTGAATACTCTTAAGGAAGTGAGGTAGGGAATCAAGTATTCTCTGAAGGACAATTCATATTGTTAAGGAAAATCATATGCATATGTAAGGATGGATACACCCAAAGTGGGTATCCATAAGGCCTAGGATGAGGAAGAACTCCCTCCTAGGAAGGATGGATATATCAAGATTGATTATCCATAATATAATAATTGTTAAATATACTATATATAGTTATAATATATCAAATTGATATAATATATTATTATATCAATTGATATAATAATTGTATGAAAATAATACTATATATAATAATTGTATGGAAATAATACAATATAATATGATTGATTGATAATATTAAAAATATATTTTATAGAGAATAAATAAGAATATTAGAATCCATTAAACCAATTAGGGTCCATTAATATCATGAGATGGAAAATTTTAGTTATCAAATATTCATATGAATGGTTAAGGGACATGTCTCTTAGAGGATTGGATTGATATAAATCAATAAAAATTTGTGCATACCGAAGGGGGAAAATTAATAAATACATAGAAGAAATGAAATATATATATGTATGTATGTATGTATATATATATATGTGTGTATATATACATATATATATATATACATATATATATATATATATGTATATATATATAGGTAAGAATCAATGGTTGAGGAACACAGGAGGGCTATGCATCAATATCCTAGATAGAATAATCACATACCTAAGTGAAGCAAACCACTCAGTCGCATAGTGGACACACACCCGCATGATGGGGCAAGCAATGCATCCCATAGGAGTAACCTAGGAAACAAATATACAATTAGAATGATGAAGCTAATAGCCACAAACACAAAAATATAGTCTATGACACCACTAGATAATCCTATGATTAGACACCCAGGTGTTAAGGGATAAAGGAAATAACAATAGAAAATAAATCAGTCAGTGAAAACAAAGAAAAAATAGAGGAATTTTGTGGATATAAGAGAATATAGAATCAATGACTAAACTAAAAAGAGGAAATAAATAGTGCTAAGAACATACATGTTATCATGGAGGAATCAATAGATAAGAGCTAATAGTCAACAACTCGAAAATGGAGGCAACGATACATGTTATTAATCAATCAATTCAAAGGATTTGGAAATGATTATAAATGAACATTAATATATTTAATGTGGACAATATCGAAGAAGAATTCATGGCCTTCAGAGCAGTCTTTACACGGTTGCACATAGATTTTGAGTTGCTCAATTCATTGAACATACGAGAGAAGAAATAAAATAGTAAAGTGGTCCTCTAATAAGAATCTACATCCTATTAGTACTCCAATACCTCACAGTGGAAGAAATGATAGGAACTTCATAACACTTATATATTAAGTCAGTGTTTAATAGTGACACAAAAGGAGGAAATCAAATACAAGGAATTGCATGGATTCAATAGGAATTCATTTTGTATATTGAACAAATAGAGATACTATGGAATGAACATATATATTGTTATCTGAGACTAGAATTGCCAAAGGATACAAATTAAAGGATCACTACTTCTGCATCTACATCTCAATATTAATGGGAGTCTTAGTTATGCACAGAGACAGAAGATTGCAATAAATAACTATGAATTCATCTATATAAACTCAAGAGTCATTTGAGGATGGGGGAGACTAAATGGTAGAATTTGATTCACCATACCAAATTTAGAATATAAAGACCTAATTACTTCCACCATTTGTTACCATTACGTTAATTGTAAGGAAGGAGGAGTTTTTAATCAGTTTCTTTCTACTAACCAAACTCATGTTGAGTACAAATGTTAACAGAGAGAAGTCTCTTATAATTAAAGTTACATAAAATAATTATGTACCTTATAATAGTAAAGTGGGGTCATTACATAGTACTTCTTAATCTTACTCACCATCCATCATCTACTCTTATGACTGATACAACATTTTCTTCTTCTCTAGTCACTACTTTAGGTAGCTCCTAAAGTATGACTTTCTGCATCAACTTGTAAGATATTTTGATCAACACATTTGATGCAGAGATCTATCTTAGCTTAAGTACTCTTACCTAGAGGAATCACCCATAATTTACCTGTTAGATACTCATTATCATCCTTAGGTAAATCCTTAGTAAAAATATCAACAATTTTCTCCTTAGTGTCCACACACCCCAATCTCACTTCTTTATCTTGAACCAACTCTCTCATGTAATAATACTTGATAGCAATATGCTTGGTCTTTGTGTACATTATAGGGGTCTTTGATATATTTATAGCACTTGTCTTGTTACAATAGATAACAATAGGATCAATGATATCTTCCTTCATACATTTCAACAACTACTTGATCTACACAATGTTTGAACATTTTATTATTGTTGCTACATATTCATCTTTTTTGTTGATTGTGAAATACAATTCTATTTCTTACTTCTCCAAGAAACTAATATCTTTCTTAGAAATAAATCTTAACCACTTGTACTCTTTCTATCATCAACATTGCTTTCCCAATCAACATGTGTACACTTTCAGTTCAAACTTGTCATTCTTCTTGTAATAAAGGCTATAGTCTTTTATTCCTTTTAAAATATCTCAATATCCTTTTGATTGCCATCATATGATTCTCATGGATTTATAGAAATGTTTTCAAAAATTACAACTACTAGGGCAATATTTGGTCTACTATGAACAACATATTGTAGCTTTCTAATTATTGATCTATACAATGTCTTGTTCACATCGATAGAATCATCATTCTTAGATAGCTTATATCTTGTGGCCATGGGTGTGTTGACTAGTCTTGGTTCTTCCATCCCAAAAAATTTCACTATCTACTTGATGTATTTTGATTGAGTAATGTAGATACCTTGCTTCATCTAATGTACTTGTAAACCGACAAATAATTTGATCTCACTAAACATAGACATTTCAAATTCCTTCTTCATTTCTTCTACAAATGATTTGCATAATGCATCTTGTCCTCCAAATATGATATCACCCACAAATATTTCAGCTAAAAGTATCCATTTATCACGTTCACTATTCAAGTACAAATTATTGTTATCATTAGTTCTAATAAATGTAATCTTTATCAAATAATTGTGTAGTCATGTATACCATGCTCTAGGGGCTTCTTTCAATATATATAAATCTTTATGTAGTTTACATACCATCTTCTTTTTGTTGAGATCAACAAATCCTTCTGGTTGTTCAACGTAAACCTTTGCTTCTAGTATTCCATTAAAATATGTAGATGTTACATCCATTTAGTACACTTTAAATCCTTTATAAGAAGAATATGCCAGTAGTACATTATATTTCCATCTAATCTTGCAATTGGGGAAAATGTTTCCTTATAGTCAATACCTTCTTGTGCAAATCCTTTTCTTTTTTCCTTATGACTTCTCCTTTTTTATTTAGCTTGTTCTTGAATACCCACTTGGTTCCAATAATATTTTTTTCCTTTGGTCTAGGTACCAATGTCCAAGTTTTCTTCTTCTCTATTTGTTCAATTTCTTCATCCATTACTTGAATCCAATCTTCATTATCCTAAGAATAATTTATAGATTTAGGCTCAATCTCAAAAAGAAAACATGCAACACTTCTAAATCTTTTTCTTGTCATAAATCTAGAATATTTTCTTCCAATGACTTACTTGTTAGGATTAACCAAGGATAGAAATAATTTTTACAAATAAATATAACCAATATTAGAAAATACTAAATCACACAAAAGAGAAATACAAGACACCAAGATTTAACATGGTTCACCAATCCCTTGGCTATGTCCACCAAATGATGAGTCCAATATTATTACTATCTAGTGATTACAACTTGATTATAATCCATAATCCCTTACAACTCAATACTGCCACAAGAAGAAATTATTACATCACACCTTATGGAAAATACCTAACCCTAAGCCATTTTACACAAGTATTTTTTGTCATTTTATACAAGTATTATGGAGTATGTACAATACTTCCCTAATTAGTCACCACAAACTAATAATCTCTCAATTGGGGATTGATCAAGATCCACACTAAACAACAATTTCCTGCTTAGAGATTGATCATGTAGCAATGTTGCTACTTAATGAGGCTCCCACTAGATCAAACCACCCTAGAATTTGTTGTTCTTTTATTCTATTCAGTCTAGAAGACCAACCAAACCTAAAGAGGAGTTCAACATCTCCCTTATCACTACCTTTGTAAACATATCTATTGGATTGTCATCTATATGTCTCTTGTCCAGCTTTAACTATCCATCATCCAAAACTAAACAAATGAAATGGTACCACAACTATATGTATTTTTTCTTTGAATGCAAAACATATTTCTTTGCAAGATGAATGACACTCTTGCTATTTTTTTATCCCTTTATGGGTGTCTCAATTCTTCTAGGAAGAATTGAAGCCATAACATATAGTACTTCGCCTAGTATCAATATTGACCCCTACCAAATCTAAGTCAACGTAGCCCTATAGATCAGTAGTAGAGACCCCAAAATGTAAATTTTTAGTAACCACAATATTTAAAACAATATGAATATAAGTCATTTTAACAACAGGAGAAAATATCTCAATCTGTGCCCTTTTTTTGTGCAAATTGTATTACAACTAGCCTAACTTTAAATATTTTCTTACCTCCATCCTCTTCTTTCAACCTATAAACCCATTTATTCTATAAATTTCTTTTACCTACAAGAAAATTACATAAATTGCAGCTCTTGTTTTTTTGCAAGGATTCCATTCTTCTACCATCATAGAATCCTAGTGAATCTTAGTATCCACCTACACAAATTTATCATAATACTTAGGTTCACCAATAGTTGTTAGTAAAATATAATACAAAGAGGGATAAAATCTTTTTGGAGATCTACTTATCCTTGTTGACCATCTAAAATTCATTGCGGTGTGTGGTATTTTTTGTTGTGGTTGTTGCAGATCATGAGGAGCTACTGGAATATCATCTTTTGGAGTATCATCCAACACTACATAATCATCTTTCTTCTAATGATGCTACAACAAATCTTTAGACAACACTTTCTCATTGAATATGGCATCCCCGCTTTGTACAATTTTATGATTGTCAAAGTCCCAAAGCCTATAACCAAATTCATCAAAGCTATATCCAACAAATATAAACTTCCATGACTTAGCTTCCAGCTTGGTTCTATTTTAGAACCTATATGTGCAAATCTTGATAATTGAAGGTTTTGAGAAAAGAATAACTCACCTTCTTACCAGTCCATGCTTCCTCTAGAATACCATAGAACAAAGGAGTAGAGGGACCTCTATTAATCAAATATATAGTAGTATTGACAACCTCCACCTACATGTTTAAGGGAAACACATCATGCCACCTCATGCTCCTTGCACACTCTATTATTATTCCATTCATGTGTTCAACCACTCTATTTTCCCGTGGAATCCTTGGAACATTTTTTTTTCCTATAAATACCATTAGTGGAGAAATAATATTCAAATTAATGATTGTAATACTCACCACTATTATCATATCTAAGACATTTTAATCTCTTATCAGTCTCATTTTCAACTAGGTATTTTCATTTCTTAAAAGTTTGAAATACATCAAATTTTTGTCTAAGGAAATAAACCCATACTTTTCTAATAGCATCATCAATAAATATAACATAATAATAAGAGCCACCAAGGGAAGATACCTAGTTGATCCCCATATATCTATATGCACAAGCTCTAATTTCTCAGTTTTCCTCATACAACTTTCACAAAAATCCATATTGACACATTTTAGACCTGGAAAAAATTTCTTTGAATGAATTAATTTCATACCTTTCTCACTCATGTGCCCAAGTTTTTTGTGCCATAGCGATGTATCAAAATCTACAACAGCTATTTGTTCTCCTTGCTCAACTATATTAAATGCTATTGAACATTCATTTTTCTCTAAAATAATTATAGTAGAAGGAACAATATGACTTGTACAAAGATATAAGGTACCTACTTTGACACCTTTTTCTACTACAAGGGAACCTTTTGAAACCTTCCAATTTTATCATTAAAATATCTACACAACCCTCATCACTGAGTTTTACTACTGAAATTAACTTTCTACTCAATCTTGGAACATGGCTTTCCTCATGTAGTAGCCAATGATTCCTATTATGCAACTTAATCTTAAGTTTTACCTTTCCAACAATTTGATAGGGCTCATTATCCCCCAAATAAAAAAGCCAAAAATCCCCTTGGACATAATCAATAAAATAAGCTCTGAAGTGTAGCATGAATTGAAGCCCCAAAATCTAAAACCCAAGAGTCATCAACACTTTCTAAAGAAAGAATCTAAAAGCATCCTCTTCAGATTTGTTACTTACCACATTTGCCTCCTTGTTCCGTTCTAGTTTATCTTTGTCATTGTTCTTTTGAGTCTAATCATCTTTCCTCTTATGCCCCAGCTTTCCACATTCCAAAAATTTCTTGATCCTCTGGATTGAGAACTCTTTCCCTTTGTCCTTCCTCTTCATTTCCCATGATTTCTAAAATTACTTCCTCTCTAATTCATTTTGCCTCTTGTTTGTGCATTCAAAGCACTTCCTAATGTAGATCCACCTGAGGTTTTCCTACAAGTTTCATCACTCAAAATAACACTAATTCAATCATCAAATTTAGTGTATTACATCCAAAAACAATTACTCTCATCCATTAACAAGCCATTCCAACTTTCTGACAAAGAACACAACATCAAGAAAGTCCTGATTTGTTTATCAAAATTGACATTCATAGAAAATAATTGACTATTGGAGTAAAAGGTTAATTTAATTTCATATATTAAATTACCTTTACACCATTCTTAACATTCACTTTATGCACCTTGAATTTCCATTTAATAATTAATTGGTAATTATTAAATATCACGTACCCCTTAGGGTTTCCCTTTCAGGTTTTTGATCTTCTTCATACGAATTGATTGGTTGCAAATTGTTTTATTATATTTTTCACAAGTAAATTCAATCTTCTTATTTATTGAGAAAACCCTTCTCTCTCTCTCTCTCTCTCTCTCTCTCTCTCTCTCTCTCTCTCTCTCTCTCTCTCTCTCTCTCTCTCTCTCTCTCTCTCTCACTTCCTTGTAATAGGTTATTTTCATTTAGGATATTCAAGGATCTATGAATTTTTTCATCATCAAATTCTACATGGTATCAAAGGCTTACCTCCGGTTCCCTCTTCTTGTTTGAAGGAAAAGAAGAATGATGGTTTTACATAATAGATCTTATTTTTTTCAAGAATATTCTATGAAAAATAGGGGGTCTCTAATTTTTGGAGCACTTTGAGGCAAAATAGACCTCACAATTAGATTTAAAAGGCATTAAAACTCTCATTTTCATATAAATTTTGTTGATTTTGGACAACATTGACCTAGGAGGCAAAAAAAAACTCATAATAGGGTCATACTCCTTTTGCATGCACTCTAAGATGGAGAACATTGCAACAAAAAAAAATTTGCATTTTTCAATTGCTTATGATTTAAAAAAATTACAAATTTTTTGCTAAACTATTGTGGTAACTGTAGATGGTCAACTTGACTATTGTGGTCTTCAAATGACTAATTGCCCCAACTCCACCATAGCTCCACCAAGCTGCCACCTTTGCTCTGCTAGCATGGGCTACCGCCACCTCTCCTCCTTCCAAACACCACTGTCAAACAATATTTTCCCCTCCTTGTCCATCTCACGGTCACATGGGGGGCCTGATAGCCAATTCTTTAGCCTTTTACTATTATTTTGGGGGTTTTTAAAAAAAAATGCCCTTGTAGAGTCCCTATCAATTTTTTTTCCATGACTTGAGCACATGAGGGAATTTTTTTATTTGAAAGAAGCACCAAGAAGATGATTTAGAGATAGAGAAAATGGTATAGGTATTTTTTGGATTTTTTTTTAGTTTGGTACCTATTTTTGCATTTGAAGTCTGATGATGTCTTGACTCTTTTCGGGGCTGTAACTTGTTTGTTATACCTTTGTTTTCAATCTAAAAAAAGTGCTATAAAGATCTTCTCAATCCCTATCTAGATTATCTACTATTTTCTTCAACATTTTTAAAAGGTACATGTGATACTCAAACTGAATATTTTTTCTTTCTTCTTTTTTACTCATTTCTTCTAGCAGATGGGGTTCAATTTTTTGTATTGCGGGGGGTGTTTTGTATTATTGTTTATGTTATTTATATTAGTAGACTAGAAATTTTTCAAAATATAATCCAACACCTTCTAAAACAATGGATGAGACCTCTTCTTGTCTAGAATTTTTGACCCCTCATAACTATCATGCATGGAATACCTTGATGACACGACTTCTCTAGTCAAAAGCTTTGTTGTCTTGTTTAGATGTAGCATAGCCAATTTTACTAAGGCCTTTTGAGGTCATGCAATACAAGAATAAGAGGGATGAGGCAATGAGGTTGATTGATTTACAAGTATTTGAGACTCTATAGTTTCATCTTGATGGGTGCAATACTCCTCTATCTATGTGGACCAAGCTCGATGGATTGTTTGGTACATTGAATGAGTTTAGGGGACTAAAGATTGAGGTGGAGCTTAACTCTCTTGTACTGTATTATTTTCCTTCCATCAAGAAATTCTTGATGAAGTTCAATTAACGAATATTTTTTATTGTAGGGTTGTGGGAAAACTAATATTGACACTGAGTGCATCTACCTTCAATTCTTTCTAAGCTTCATGGGAACTTCAAGATTTTTGCTTCTACCTTCTATTCCACTAAAGATTCTTTGGTTAATAGATTTATCATGCCATCCTTTGAGGTTTTTTGTGATCATTTGACTCAAGACAAAGCTAATCTCTCTCAGTTGGATTCTCTCACATGCTCACAGAGTTATGCATTGGTAACTCAGCCATCTTCTAAGATGAAGGAGAAGACATAGAAATAAAATGCTAAATAGTCTCAAATTGATTCTAGCCCTCATAGTTCATCAAGGCCACCTCCTCCTAAGGGGGGTAAACCAAATCCAAAAATATCAAATTGTGTTTATTTTAATAATCCCAATCATGATGAGTCATGTTTCTATAAGAAGAAGTTATATGGCTATGACAAACAAGTTTTAGATTTGACAGCTCTCCTTCAGAAGAGAAACATTGATATTCCTTCTTCTTCTCATAGATCTTCATCATCATCATCATTTTAGTTAGATGGTAAAGATATAGGAAAGGGTCATGCACTATGTTCTATTGGAGTTGATGAAATCTAACTCCGAAGATGCCCAAGATCACCTGCATGTGAAAACCTGTCAAGGAAAGCCAAGGAGAGAAGAGCGTGGAGCTAGGGAAAAAACCCTAAACAGACATGAGAGAGAAAATATGCAAACAAAAGAAAATATGTATTACAATATGCAAGAATGTCTTATTGTGATGAAAATATAATGAGGGAGCTCGAATATAAAGAGATCCAAGAATCTTCCAGAACAAGTTAGAAGATGCTAGAAGATAAGTGTGACAACTAAGCATACATCCACATGAGGTGGAAAGTCCTCGAACAAGGTGAGAGGATAAGTATGACTTAGAGAGAACAAACTCATGTATTGTCAACAACTTATAACTAACTCCCAAACTAAAAATAATAAATTAAATGCATTAACCTAAGTAAGCTTAAGTAAACAAAATAAATAATTAGTAAATTAATTATTTACTCTAACACCCCCCCCCCCTTAAGTGCAACTTAGGGAAATGCCTTAAGCTCACAAAACTAAGAAATGCAGAAATGGGTAATGCATAATGGGTCTCAGCAATGAGGCCATTTTAGGTACCCATGTACAAAGGCAAAAGATGCAACCTCTGAAAATGGGGAAAGAGAGAAAACCACGTGGGAAAAACTCTCTGCCAAAAAGAGGTAAAAACCTAGTGAAGAACTGAAGAAGCCTCCAACTAGGAAATGTCCCCTAAAATAGGAATAAGGAGTGATCATGAAGAGCATCATTGAAGCATGAAGAAGCCATAAAATTTTCCATCTAAAAGAAAACTACAACTTCTGATCTGAAGTACCACCAAGGAAGAAGAAGGCACGTACCGAGCGTGTGTATATGGTAGATTATCCATCTCAATGAAATGCATACATAGCCAGCCACTGCAATCACCTTGTATATAGGATCACCCACTAAATACATAGTTCAGACTATCAAACCATTGAACCAAGGATGCATTAGAACAACATAACAACTCCCCCCCCCCCCCCGCTTAATGCAAATGGGGTGTGATGATAGGCAACTGAGAAGATGGGCCAAAGTCTCCTACAGAGGAACCAAGAAAGATGAGAGAGGAAGAGGTACAGACACCTATAAAGACACAGTCACACTAACACTACATGGGGCTAATGTCATGAAAGGGACACTCATTTGACAAAGGGAGAATGCCTAAAAAAAAAAACAACTATCCCCCCCATGGTGCATTATAAAAATAGTGCATATACAACTGACTCAAAATAATCGATCATGAACCCAAAATGCAAAAGTGGCACTTTATCTCAGTGTGATACATAAAAGTGCTTCAAAATGATAGCTACAATGATAAAAAATGAAAACAAGCTGCAACAAAACAAAGTACAACCTAAAACAAAGGAAACGATGCTAGGAAAATGATCCTCGAGCCTAAAACACTCAAGATATCCACCATATAGAAAAAATGCCAAAAATATGATAGAAAGAGCATGGGCCAAAATCTAAGGAAAAGGACCACATTTTTGACAAGGTGATAGAACTAGCTTTCTAAATATATAATTTTTTCAAAAAATGGGCATGGGACACAAAAGATATGCATGCTAGAGTCAAAAATAGAACTTTGGACTTGAACTAAAAAAATAGGCAACAAAAATCCATCAAAATCTAAAAATAATTGAACCGATGTCTCTATCTCGGAACTAGCTTTTCGGTGCTTCTTTCAGATCCAAAAAATACCTTTGTATGCTCAAGTTATGGCCAAAAAACTGAAGGTAGGTCCAAAATGACCTAAGAGGAGAAGTGCAAGCAAGGATGATGATGTAGTGCTGATGTCATGCTGACATTAGCAATCCACTTGATTAAATTTGATGACCTATGGCCCATCAATGCAAAAAAAGATGCCATGTGGTAGTACCACGTGGATGCCACATGGCAGTCACTGACGTGGTAGGGGTGTCGTAGCAGGTCCACATGGCAAGGTGCCACGTGGCACCTAGGCCACATGTCACCTTGGCACTGGCTAACAAACTACCAAGTTTCAATCAAAAAAGTTGACTATTGGTGAGGTGGCATTGAGTCATCCCTGTAGAGTAGAGTGGCAAGGGAGCGAAGACTGACGGCAGAGGTTGTGGGATCAGGTGCAGAGCTTGGCTGAGTGGTGCAAAGAGTGGCACTGGGGTGGTACATCAGTGGAGGTTGAGCTGCGGTGTTGCCATGATAGTATAGCTAGCTACAACTGCTATGGGAGATGTAGCAGTGGCTCTGTAGTGATGTGGTAGTGGCCACCCTACGATGCTACAATGGGGCACCCAAAAATATTTTTATTTTATTTTTTCGGCTCTGCGTGTTTGTACATTCCGTACAGCAAGGCCTAGAGGCCCAATTTTGTTTTTCCAAATGCCCTATCACCAAAATCAAAAACTTTTATATGAATCCTAGGTAAAAAGCACCTTCATAATCCAATGCCAGCATCAATTTGGGCCCAATGTGCTCTAAAAATTCATTGTTCCCTCAATTTGAAGAAAAATGCACAAACAAACTAGGGTTTGTGACTTCAAATCACGGCTTCAAAAATCCTTCAATGAAGCAGCAGTAGGGAGGCTCTAATACCATTTTGGAGTTGGATTTCATCAACTTTGACATGTGCAACTACTACTCCACCCTCTTCTAGATGGTTACTAGATTTAGATGCTTCACACCATATGATATTTTCTCAAGATTTGTTCTCTTCTTTTGAGGATTCTCCTACTCCACACATTTTGATAGGGAACAATACCATTATAATGGTATGTGGGAAAGGTTCTACTGGCATTGATAATGGTACATTCCATGATGTAGTTTTTGTTACATCTTTTTCCTTTAACCTTCTCTCTATTTATCATATTACACATAGTGGGATAGGGAAGACAGTTGAGTTTGCACAAGATTGAGTACAAATCAAAGATAGTGAGATAAACAATATTTTTCCTATAGGGACTATTGATCATTCTTCCCACCTACATTCCTTCTCTCATTTTGGTACACCATCTTAGCTATCAAAGACTCACTCTCCTCTTCACAAGAAACTATTAAGGTGAAGTCGCCTTGCTTGAACTTATGTGGTGTTCTTGAGACTAGTGTTGTGACTTCTACACCTCCACCTCCTATTTATATTTCATCTCTTACACAAGATTACTCTTCAACATTTCCTACCATTGGACCTCTAGTCATTGAACCACCTTCTATAGTTGTTGAGGAGATATCAGAGGACACACATCTCCTCTCACATTACAGATTCAAAACACCTATTATCTCATCTTCATTGGAGATTCCACTTCAAGATTCTCATGCATTCTCTTTTGAGCATCAACTAGTACTTCCAACTTTACCTTACATATAGGGGTTTTATCATCCTTGTCCACTTCCTTTGTTTCCTTTAGATTGGAGCTACATTGGTATGTTCATAGACACAAGAGTTCTACCATTCTAGGGGGGCTATGAAGTCTCAAGCTTCTATCATGGGGGCTGCCATTATACTTATGGTGTTGAGAGATTCTCTTGAGATGTTTCATTTGTGCATCCTTTTCTATCTCTTTCTAGATTATGGTTTTTCCCATTGGGTTATCTCTGTTTCTCCATTTCATAGATATTTGATTGTGATTGGGTACCTCATTAGGCCTTGTTGCAAAGACCCAAGTTTTCTTTTAACATAGTTTGTAGTTGCATTGTTGCTCATCTTAAGGGTATGTGTTAAAGTAAAAGGTTAATTTTATTTCATTTATTAAATTACCTTTATTCCCTTTTAATATTTCACTTTATGAACCTTACATTTCTATTTAATATAATTAATTAGTAATTATTAAATGTCATTTACCTCTTAGGATTTTCCTTTTAGGTATTCAATATCCTTCATAAGGATTGATCAATTGTAAATTATTTCATTCTATTTTTCACAAGTAAATTCAATCTTCTTGTTTATTGAGAAAAACCTTCTCTCTCTACCTTTCTTACTTCCTTATAACAAGTTATTTTCATGTAGGATATCTAGGGATCTACGAATTCATTCATCATCAAGTTCTACACTAGATAGTAACCATATTAAACTTATTTAAATGATCTACAATAGATCCACCTTCTACCATCTTCATATTAAATAAACACTTCATGAGGGATACCTTATTTT
Organism: Cupressus sempervirens; assembly: GCA_028749045.1. Taxonomy (NCBI): domain Eukaryota; kingdom Viridiplantae; phylum Streptophyta; class Pinopsida; order Cupressales; family Cupressaceae; genus Cupressus; species Cupressus sempervirens. The sequence continues at coordinate 703,936,174 of CM053784.1, forward strand.
AGCCAGAGGGCTTTTTATACAAATATGCTAAGTTTTGCATCAACTCTTTCATTTTATTCACTTTTTTAATGTTAAATTTCACTGATGGTTCCAGGCATAATAGAATGCTTCTAAGTGCCTTTCTATCTAAAATCTCCTAGTTGTCTTTTTTCATAGTTCCCTATTTCTTTTTTCCCTTTCCAATGGCTTCCATAAATTGTTTTGATCAAGATAGTTCTCCATTTTCATTTTCCTTAACTGAAAGTTCTTCCCATTAAATTTCTCAACCTTCAACTTACCCTCATTTGTCATCACTCCCAATCAATCATGAGATTTTCCTATAGAGGGTAATTAATTAACAACATTTCACTGATATCACTTGTTAGGATTAACCATAGATAGAAATAAAAATTACATGAAAATATAACCAATATAAGAAAATAATAAACCACACAAAAGAGAAATACAAGACACTAATATTTAACATGTTCACCCAATCCCTAGGCTACATCCACCAAAAAACTAGCCTAATTTTATTACTATCTAGTGATTACAACCTAATTACAATCTTTAATCCCTTACAACTCAATACCACCATAAGCAAAAATTATCACATCATACCTTATGGAAAATCCCTAACCCTAAGCCATTTTATACAATTATTTTTGCCACTTTAGGGTTAAAATTAGTTACAACATGTTAGCCCAAACTCCATTGAGGAATTATGGAGTATGTACATGTTGACCTTATGGTCAAATATTTTGTCAGCTAGTGACTAAATAGTTAATCAAATTGATTGTCTACATGGATACTGACTATCTCATATAGCTAGTAGTGTATATTGAGCATTTTAAAGTGTGTCAAGCTTCACATATTCTACCAAGCTCATCAGTGAAAACCATGGAGGAAATAGTATTAATAGAACTTTGTAGTGTTAACCAAGCTTATCAGTGTCTACAAAGCTAGAAATTTTAATAAATTAGAATGAAGGTAGTGCTGACCAAGATGCAGTGTCAATCAAGCCCTTTAGTGTCTATTGAGTTCTTCAGTATTCACAGAGTCACCAAGTGCTAACTGAGTTCAAATTACTACTGAGTGATCAATGTTGAATGAGCACCAATTTCAAATGAATGCCAAAATTTTTTTAGTTGACAATATTGTCAAGTGTCACAATATCACTTGAGTGGTCTTCAAAACTTGGGTTCTAGCAATGAGATGACTTAGTGAATATTATTGAATTTGGTATTGTAACCAACTCCTAAAGGTATTTTGTTGGATTAGTATATATGTAATACATTTTATCATGTCCAATGTATTGAAGTGTGACAAGTAAGAAGAAACATGTGTGAGAATTAGAAGAAGGCTACAAGTAGTATAAGAAAAAGCAGTCTCAACCATAATAGTAAGGTGATCATTGCATTTCAAAGGAATCTCATGCAAAAAACCAAGTTATAAATCAAAGATCAGCTACTAATCCATTTGAAAAAGTGTATTAGTCAAATCCTCTAACAAGGTGGACTTAATAGTCCTTTTCAAATCTCCTAAACAAATGCATACTTCATTGTATGTTATTAATCCTTTCACAAGGTGGACCTAATAGTCCTTATTTCTCCTAATAGTGAAGATCACCATAAGTGATCAATTGTAATCTTTAACAAGCTAAATTTTTACTACAATACTAAATCTTGTGGGTATCATCCCGAACCCAATTTTACTTTCTATTTGGAAAGTTTATGGGTTTCCAAATATTGTGTCAAGTGTTATGAATGCTTTATTTCTTTTAGTCATTCATGCATGCAATTAGACCAGATGATATTGTGTAGCTTTAATTGGTGAATTAAAGTGCAATTTTTATTGGTTTCTAACACACACCCCCATCTCTCAGTCACCTAGTCTATACTTCATTTCTAACAATTGGTATTAGAGCTTTTGGTTCTCACAATAGAAGGTTTGAGAAATGATCAGAGGCAATGGAAGTATATGGACTAGAGAAAGCTATTGAAAATTAAAAGTTGGATCTATAATTGGCCATAGAAAAATTCAAGAAAATGAAGGAGCAATACTCTCAATCACTAAAAAGAAGAAAAGATCTTGCAACACAGATTGAAGGACAATCTCTACATTGAAGAAAGAATTTAAGATATTTTCCATGAAATTTTTTTAGATGAAGTTGATGCAACAATCAAAGATCTACTTGAAAAGAATCTTACTCTTCATGAAGAAGTCAAAAACTAAGAGGTGAACAAGAAATTCAATTAGTCAGAATGTGTGAAGACATGAAACAAAAGGATAGAACCAAAAAAGAGAAAATATTGCTAACTAAAAAGATAGAAGAAAAGGAAAATGAAATTTATCAACTACCTCTTCAAAAAGTAGATCTGATTGATCGACTCAATGATGCAAATCAAGATCTTATCAACTTGAGGACAAAGAATGAAAGATTTCAGAATGACTTTAGCATAGAAAATCAAACCAATGAGAGGATAATGAAATCTTAGAAAAGAATAAATCAATTGGATCAGAAAAATCAATTTAGACACAAAGGAAAAGATAGATTAGGATACACAAAAGAAGGTGAATCATCTCAAGAAGGAGCTCAAAAGAACAAAAGGCCTATATTTAATCATTTTGTAAAAATAAGGAATACAAAAACAAGTATTGGAGCAATGGGAAATCAAATTTCAATGGAAAATGTTTTACTTGTAAGAAGCTAGGACATAGAGAAAGTGAATGCATAGAGAAATCTAAGTTTGAAGGAAAGTGTTTCAATTGCAATAAACAAGGACATAAATCTTCAAAATGCAAGACTAAGAAATGGAACCCACCAGAAAAAATTGGTAAAGCTATATTTGGTTAGGAATATAACACATGGTGCAAATGTCACCGTTGTGGTGAGTATGGGAACATTGTAGAAAAATGGATAAAACATCATATAAGGAAGAGAGACCCTACAAAGAGATGTTTTTTTATTTACAAAACTTGGATATCTAGCTAAAAAATGTATGAACCAAGGTAAAGTTGAAGATGAGAAGAAAGAAAATACTAAAAAAAATAAAAGTCAAATGAGGCATCCATGGATAAACAAATCTTCAAAAAATTCAAATCGAAGTCCTAAAAATATTGACACCCAAGTCAATGAGTTGGGTAAATCAAACATTATAAACTAGTTAGACATGGAGATCACTATAACTATGATTCTAAGGAGATATCTCATATTAGTTTAGAAAAACAAGAAAGAGGATCCATATCATCATTTTGGATGCACTAGGATCACCAAGTTAAGACATTAGTTGAAGTTATGTCTCAAGAGATTACCAAGCATGGTTGGGTTGCAAGACCTTATCGAGCAAGGTTGGGTTTCCACACCTAATTGAGTTTGGATGAAAATGGTGAGTTGGAGACTCAACTAAGTTGAATACTCTACTGAGTCAAAGGTATCTTACAAGTGTTGAAGACTTAGCCAAGTTGGATAGCCTGTCACTAAGCTAACTATTGTACAATGCATTAATGGAAATTTAAATACAAAGTTTGGTTAAAAGGAAGAAATCAAAGTTTATTTTTGTTGGTGTAAATAAGTATTTACTATTTACATTTACTTAAGTTTACTTAGGATAATGCATTTTTGTATTACTTGTCATGTAGACACCTAGGAATATGCATAGTCATATGAGTTGTCTTGTTGACAACACATGAGTTAGAAATTTATTAGAGCACCTGGTGTCTATAACATCTCTTTATGAGATACACCTATGTAAACTTATCCTCTCATCATTGCACAAAATCTTGTGCCAATGGAGGATAATCCACTCTTGGTGGACATGTGCCTAGTTGTGATGTTTATCTCTTTGCTAAATCTTAGTCATTCTAGTTGCCTTTATATACAAGGCACTTCTAGTGTGTATTCATCTCATATTCAATTATCTCATATCCAATAATCTAATCTCAATTGTCATTTGATCATCATTAGTCTCTCTTGTGTTATCTATTGAGCTTATTGATCTTGGTGTTTAATTATTTCCTTAGGCAAATTCTTATATGGTATCAAAGCGATACCAAATTATTTCAATTGTTTCATTGTAAATTTTAAGAGAAAAGAGTGAAGAGTATATTTGAGCCCCTGAGTGATTCAGAGAAGATTTGTCAAAGTTTATTCCTATATTTTGAAGCTTTACTGAGCATAATGGCATCTTTCAGCAGAAAAGTGAAGAAAGGTTTAAAAAAGTTGGTCTAAGGTGTCGATTGTAAAGCCCCAACATTTAAATCGAGTCCAACGGTTGCAAAAGAACTTGACCCAATTGGAGCTTAACCTCAAATCCCTCCTAAGGTACTCAAAATTCATGATATCTATTCATTTTATCATTGTTCAATCCAAGAATTAGGAACCCTAGAATTAAACCAAGAATATAAAAAATTGTGTGTGGATGAAATTTTAAAACTAGAGCACAAACATTTGGAAGCAAAGGGTTCGACCCATATCTTGCACATACTGAGGGACATTTAATGAAAATGGGTTAGGTCTATTCTCAACCAAGTTGATGACATGAACTTATGGCTTGATCAACCAATTTATATCATGAAGAAGATGATACATAGAATCAAAGGGTTACCTATGATCAACAAGGAAAAATCTACCAAAACTCTAGGTTGGGTCAAACTTGTAAAGAAAACTCTTTTGTGGAGTGGGATGGGAGAGGTATGAAGTTGAATGTAGTCATTGATATGGAAATCAAATTTGGGGTACATGGTATTGCCCATAAAATCTATAGTTCAAGTAGATTGAATATTGTCCCTTATGAAGCTATTGACCTAGCCTACAAAGTGGTCAAGAATAACCTATCTTTTGACCTTGTTGAGTTGCATCTCAATCAACTTAGTAAAAACATGGAGAGAATCTAGTCATCAAAGAATAACCCTTGTAATTTGGGATCACCCTTAACATCTATAATGTTTTATCTTCAAAATATTTTCCCTTCCAAAGGTACTGTGGCATGGAAGAAGGATATACCTATTGTATACCGGATAAATTTGTTTATAGCTGATATGGGAGAAATCTTTGAGAGCATCATGGATGTATACTTTCGACATTAAAGGAGAGATTATAGAGTAGATTTAGGATTCCCAAATAGTTAGTGGATGAATATGAACAAGATATTTTTTTCTTGTGGATTATGAAAAAGTACATTAGAGGCAATAAGGCCAAGGGTGGTATGGGTGAAACCTCTTAGATATGAAGTGAATATTGATGATACAAGGGACATAATTGAGGCTCTTTTAAATGATCCAATGGACCCCAAGGCACCATATTTGGTATATATGAAGAAGATAAGGCTAGGGTTTCTTTGGAAATTAGGGTTGCCCAAGCTATGAAGAGAGGAAGAAAACTTGTGGAGAAGATTCTAAAAAAGAGAAGAAATCTAGCTCCCCTCTTCTGTTGATAAAAGGCAAGGGATCTTTCTGTTGAAGAAGAGGAAGGAGAATAGGAACCTACAAATGAAAAATAACCTAAAGAAAAAGAGATTCCTAAAAATAAAGGGAAGGTTATAATCACAAGGGCTAAAATGTCCTCCCTTGCAATATTCACAAGACCTAGAAACTCTAGGAAGAAGCTCAAATTGCATGATGATGATGAAGATGAAGAAGAATATCAACAAGTGACATTCAAAAGGTTAGCCCTTACCTAGATGGTGGAGGTATGTCTAATTTCAAATTTTTGAAGTATGAAACAAGAACTAAGGAAGAGAAAAAGAAAGTTGAAGAAGCCTTCGCGGCTAAGATGGATAAGTGGAAGGACTCCCCAGAGGATCTAAAAAACAAAAGTTCCTAATATCCTACTAAATTTTATTACACATCACTGGGATAATGCATTATATGTTGTTAGGGACATCAGAGAACAAACCTTGAGATAACTTATGGAAAATATTTCTGACAAGGAAGTGAAGGAATCATTGAAGAAGATTGAAAAAAAGATGACCCCCTGGTTCAATGCATTCTTGATTTTGTTAAAAGATAATGAATCAATTATGAAGTCAAACACAATTGCATGGAAGAACATTAATGGATTACACAAGCCTACTAAAGAGGTTATTCAAATAGATGATAAGGATGATGAGGAGAAAGAGGAGGTTGAGATAGAATACAAGGAGATAGAAAATGTAGAAGGAGATGATGAAGAGGATGAAGAAGCAAGTGGATATCTTCCTAAAATTTAGAGTATTCAAGACTTAGATACTGAGAAGATAGCAATAGAGGTAATAACTTCTCTCCCACTCTCTTTGAGCAATGGTTTAATGCCACCTAGCTTAGAGAAGACTACTACCAAGTCAATTGAGGTAAACACTATATTATCAAGCACCCAATTGACTATTGGAGAAATTATATTGAGTGCAATGATGAGTATTGTTTCCATCACTTCATCTACTAAGAAAAAAGTTCCAATCATCTCTGCAATAGGTAAAACCAAGACTCAACAACGTATTTCAAATAATCCCACATTTAGTGTTGTTTCTCCTATAATTGATACTCTTTATAATGTTATTTCTACTATTTCAAGTGCAATGATAGTTGAGGTTAAGTCTCAACCAAGAACTAAAGGTTTGATAAAAGGAAAGGAAATTATTCCTTCCTCTATACATAAAGAAAAGGGTAAAGAGGTAGAAGCCTCTATTGAGGAAATTGATCTAGAGGAAGAAATTGTCATACCAGATTGGGATCTATCCAATCTAACTCTAGATCAAATGGACACCCTTGGTGAGATATGGAAGAAAAGAGAAAGAAAAAAAAATCTTAGAGAAGAAAAGAAAAGAAAAAATCAAGTTCTTAAATACATTAAGGGCATATTTGATGATACATTGAGTATAGAAGTTGATGAGAAGAAACCTATTTTGGATCAACCTATTGAAATTGTTCACAAGTTTAATGAGGAATTAAGTAGATATGAATTTTTTTTTGTAAAGAGAAAAGAGGAAATTTCAAGACAAAGGTTTGGAGAAGGTGGCTCAGAAGATTTCTATTGATCAAGTGGAATTGTCCACTATTCTTTCTAAATTTGAAAATTGTGTAAATAATGTTGTTTCTTTATTTGTCAAGTTGAGTGATACATCTAATTTCACCAAAAGATAAAGGAAAATTTGTTTAAAATAGATACTAGTTTGAAGGCAAGTGCACACTAGTTGTCACTTAACCCTAGTACCAACTCTACACATTCATTGAAGATCAGATATTTGATATATTTGCAAGCAAAATTATTAAGGGAAGAAGCTAGGATAAGGGCCACACTTGCAGATATTCAAAGTATGTTATTTCCCAACATGGATGTAATGCAAAAACATATTATTCATTCCGGTGCATTAATATGACAACAATTTCTCAATTGATGATCACATGATGGAACTATCGGCTGAAGTGTAAATAGAATTGCACACTTCAAAAGTTTTGAAAGAGAATTGGAAAAAATCCATGTCCATAAATTTGAAGGTACATTGTGATTTCCTTTCACATATTCTCATTATCTTTTAATTATGCATTTTTGGCATTTGTGTCAAAGAAAAAGGGAGAAAGTAGGTTATATCATATTGTGTGTGTGTGTGTGTGTGTGTGTGTGTGTGTGTGTGTGTGTGTGTGTGTGTGTGTGTGTGTGCATGCATGTGCGTGTGCGTGTGCGTGTGCATGTGTGTGCGCGTGCGTGTGTGTGTGTGTGTGTGTGTGTGTGTGTGTGTGTGTGTGTGTGTGTGTGTGTGTGTGTGTGTGTGTGTGTGTGTGCGTGCGTGCGTGCGTGCGTGCGTGTGTGCGTGTGCATGTGCATGTGCGTGTGTGTGCATGTGTGCGCGTGTGTACATTAAGGATGATGTATATGCATAGAAGAAAATATGTACAAAAAAACAATTTTAAGAAAGAAAAAATAGAGTCAAAGTTTACCAAGCAACAAACAATAGTCAAAACTAGGTTGTAGACCCAAACATGTTGATAGGGGGAGTTTTGACTGATATTTTTGAGTGCTCAAATTTTGGTATGATAAGTATTTTTTCACTAATTTGAAAGGGGGAGATTGTTGACCTTACAATCAAATATTTTTTTAGTTAGTGACTAAACACTTAATCATATTGATTGTCTATATTTCTATCGAGCTCTACAATTTCTACTAAGCTTCTCATACAACTACCAATGTATACCAATTGTTTTAGAGTTTTTCAAGCTTTGTAGAGTCTACCAAGCTCATTAGTGCAAACCATGGATGAAGTCATGTTAATTGAGCTTTGTAGTGTTAAATGAGCTTATTAGTCTCTACTTAGTTGGCAGTATTAATGAATTAGAATGAAGGTAGTGTTGACCAAGATGTAATGTCAATTAAGCCCTTTAGTGTCTACCAAATTCTTTAGTATTCATTGAATCAAAAAGTGCTAACTAATTTTAAACTACTACCGAGTGATCAATGTCAACCAAACACCAGTGTCAAATAAATGCCAATTTTTTTCAAATTGATAATGTTGCCAAGTGTCAAAATATAACTTGAGTGGTCTTTAGAACCTGAGTTCCAACAATGAGTTGCCATAGTGTTCAATTATTGAATGTGGTATTGTAGCTAACTCCAAAAGGTAACATATGTAATATATTTTATCATGTCCAATGTATCAAAGTATAACTAGAAAGAAGAAGCATGAGTGTGAATTAGAAGAAGGATATAAGAAGTATAAGGAAAATAAGAATCTTATCTATCGCAACAAGTTGATCATTGTATTTCAAAGGAATCTCATTAACAAGTCAAATTTTAGATCAGAGACTAGCCACTAATTCACCCTAATAGGTGCATAAGTCAAATCCTCTAACAAGGTGGACTTAATAGTTCTTTCCAAATCTCCTAACCTAGTGCGTACTTCATTGTATGTTGTAAATCCCTTCACAAGGTGGATCTAATGGTCCTTATTACTCATAACAAGGAAGGTCACCAGAAGTGGTCAATTGTAAGCTTTAATAGGATAACTTTATATTGTAGTACTAAAGCTTGTGGGTATCATCCCCACCCCAATTTTACTTTCTATTTGGAAGTTTTATGGGTTACCAAATATTGTGTCAAGTGAAATGAATTTTTTATTGCTTCTAGTCTTTCATGGATGCAATTAGACCATATTATATTATGGAGGTTTAATTGGTAAATTAAAGTACAAGTTTTATTGATTCCTGATTCACCCCTCCCCCCTAGTTACCCTATCTATTAAATTTCCAAAACTACATTACTTCCTTAATTAGTCACCACAAACTGAAATTACTTAAGTGCATTGTGTCTTCTCACATACTTTTATAGTGTAGACTTTTTCTTCTTTCTTATTGTACAGGCTCATCTTGAAAATTAATTTCAAGTTCATTCTGTGTTTCTGCTTCTTCTTTCTTGTCATTTTTTTCTTAATATTTGACATCTTCTTCATTTATCTTGGCATCATTCTACTCACACTTTATACCTAAAGTCTATTACTTGACAGGTTGCTACTGAAACTCAACATTTACATTTCACTATTTCTTGATACCTTTATTCTCTTGCTCAGGTAAGGTTCAGGGAATGCCTTCAATGAAATATATGTGTTAGTTTTTTTTAGACTGCCAGGTACTCTAAACCTAATACTAGGATGTTGCAGATGAAAACAAGCCTAAGGACTAGCTAGATCCTATACTCAACAAGATTTATCATAGCCCTGGACCAACTTCAATAGATTACACTAAACTTTCTACACTTTAGGATCTATAGGGCCAAGGTGGGTGCACCTCAAGGATATGAATGTGACAAGTTTTTTTTGAACTTCTCTTGAGAGACTTGCACACTAATACTTCTTCTTTAAAACCTATCCCTTATAGAAGATAATGGTCACAATTTCTTCTTAGATTTTCAACAAGCTCTTTTATTACAATAGCTAGTTGTAACAAAAAGGAAATCTATATTAAAAATAAGGGCTAACCAACAACTTTAGTTTTTTTTTTTTTTAGATTGCAAGAATCGGTGCAACACGACCCCCCTATAAACTGCAGTGCACCTGGTAAACTTTTTAACATGACTAGTAGCACTAGCGCGACATGCCCACTGGTACCACGAGGATGAAGGAGACTAGAACCCATGACCAACCCCCTGCAACAAGGAAGATTTAGCCAATCGAGCTAGGGCCCCCACCCGAACAACTTTAGTTTTTCATTAGATAAATGGAAAATTGATTTTTGCTGGATATATGTATTTTGGAACCATATGAATCATCAAATTGCAACTAAAATTAATTGATTAGTACCTTATTCATTCTTATATAGAGTCAAATCTAACAACTCTAGACCTATTTAGTTGACTTGCAATTAAATTTGTCAATAGTGAATAATAAATTTCATTCTTATCATATCCCTCTCATATACCCAAAACCCTATCAATTACTGAAAGCAATTACTTAATTCTTTGAAATAAAAGCAATCAATAAGAGATATAAAATACATCCAAATTGAGTTAAACTGAAAGATCATTGTTCACTTCAATCCCAAGATCACAAACATACAAGAAAGGAGATAAAACTTAGATACACAGATATGCAAAACTTCCTGTTGTATTAATTTCCTTTGAAAATGAATACACTACTTATATAGAATTAAAATATAACTTAGAACTTGACAACTTAATCATTCATATTCATTGTATCTTCAAGTTTACAAGACTAAATGTATTCATACCATAAACAAAGCTAGACAGACTATAAATGACATAAAACTAAAATTTCTACAAACTTGTGACCTTTACTCCACATCTTGGAAATCCTTATAAATGATTGAAACAAGATTTAGATGGGAGGAGGACACATTTCAAAACCTTAATGGAAGAGAAAAGGGGTAGGACATGTACAAAAAGTTACAATTAAGACATTCCTCTATGCTTGATCCAAAAATAGGAAGCAGTTGTAAAGTTATAAGGTGACAATTATTGTTGGAACTTTAACTTTAATCTTTTGTCTTCTACTATCTTCAACAAGTAACTCCTCAACTACCTCCTACTAGAAGAGCTTTAATATATCCCATTGCTTCCCATACATAGATCTCTCTTTTGGGGGGCCACTCAATTGATTTAACTTCTTCTAAGTCCTTTGTAGATTTAATCCACCTGGCATCTGTTATGGTTTTTGACTCCACTGAAAATTTATTTAAATATATTTCAGCATTGAAAAAGGAGTCAATAAAATTGTTGAATGGGACATCACTATTGTCTTAAAATATTGACATTGTAGCCTCTTGGGTCAATATTTCACTAAATGAATTAGACCACTCCTACCAATCTCTCAACTTACAATTTGCATTAAAAATAGGTGGAATAAAAGGCTCAATTCCCTGAGATAAGGCTTTCAATTTTCTTTGCATTATTTAAATTTTTCAGTAAACAAGCTAGTTAATTCCTTTACCATCTCTAGGCCCTCCTTTACTATAATAGTCTTATCAAGAAAATCTAGCTTTTAATCCATCAAAATAATAAGCCTCTCTAAGAATTGAATATATGGCCCCCAAAGATTGAAAGTGCCTAATAGCCATGAAAGTGTTTCATTGCAAAATTGCTCAACATCTTGTAAAGAAACATATAATGTATGAATCTGTTGTGATATACTCTTTAAAATTTCAACCCTATGTTCAATCATACCTCTAAGGATAGTTTTCCTTACCTCATCACCTTGCTATGTTGGTGGAGCATCAATGCTCATTCTTCTAGGCTCTATATCCTTTGCCCCTACCTCATCTATCTGTGTTGTTGTCTCTATTGTAACCTTAGATGGTTTTTCCTAAATCTCCTATTCCTTTGTCTATTCAACAATGACCATTGTTTTTGCATTTGATAGTTTCTCTCTAAGAGATGAAACATTAGCCTCAAATCCTTAGACCTTAGCCTCAAGCTCTTCATTTTTTCTTTGTATACATGGATTTTCCTGAGCTCATCCTCATAGAGCTTCCTAACATCAATATAGTTGTGAAAGGATTTGGCAAACCTTGTGTTGGCTCTTGATTTAATAGTTTTGAAAATGACCAAGAAACCAGATGAATGCATCTAAGGCTAGCAAATTCCTATGACAGATACACTAGACTGCAGTCCTGGGCCAACTATAAGGCATAACTCCTTCACTTTAGGCTCTATAAGATCTAGGTGAGTTAACCTTGAGGTTTTGAGATATGGTACCAGTGCATTTAAAATATAAATCTAAACCTAATTATGCAGATAAAATACTTATTTCTCCTAATAACTTATGCAATAAAAAAGAAGTGCAATAGCAAATTACAACTCTATGGAATGCACAAGCTGAATGAGGGCATCACATTTTAGTTCTTCAACATAAAAGGGAAATAATGTTTGATTAATAATGTTGAATTCAACAAACTCTCAGATATGCAATAGTAAGACTTTAATGATCCTTTAGCTGACCAGTGCCTAATCCATTGGGCAAATCCATGAATCAAATCCATACATATGGATATCTGATACTTATGTATATATTCAAATATATGATCTATCCATTCACCTTGAAAATAGACATCCATGTTCAATCTGAATATCATTCTTACATGATATCCTTCTCAATAAACTTGCAACCTTGTTGATTTCTTGAAGCATTTAAATAACTCCTTGAGTCATAAGCAATAGTAAAACAACATGCAGCCTTAAGCAACTACAACTATGACCTAAGCTCTTTGTTCAAAGATCATAAAACATTGAAAATTCACTGAGATTAGAGATGAGAATCAAAATGAAACTAATGGAATTCTTGCTCCTTTGTATTCATTTCCTTGAAACAATATAATCAAATGCATGCAATCAAAACATGAAAACACCTAACATATCAAAACTTGTTATATTATCCTTCTTGCTACTATTCATACAAGAGAATTATGCTAAAAGATATGTGGTATCGTAGTATGGGAACACATCAAAACTAGATCCAAAACATGGTATCACAACAGTGACTGGTTTTTTCTCCAAAAATTGGAACCCTTACAATGAAAGAGAGAAAGAAAGATATAGACCATAGGAATTCCTAGATCTAATTTTAGAATGACATGTGTCCACTTGTAATTTGATATTTTTCAGTTGCAAAACCTCTTTCCTCTTTCCACCCATCTGATCTGATTTGGTTTCATCATTACCTTATAACAAACTTGAAATATCCTAGTTGAAATGATGAAAACTTTTGTTTGTCAAAATATCTGGTCTGCCTCATGAAAATGTTGGTAAAATTTTGATTTTTTACTAAATATGGGTGACCAAATTCGACCTTAACTGCATTTTCACTTCCTTTAAACCACATTCAAGTCATTACCTTACTAGTAATCAATTCTGAGCTTTGATACCTGAATGCAGTTGCAAAATAGGAATCTGAGAGGAATCCTCAAATAACTTGAACACACTACTTCATGTGTGAAAACTAACCTCAAAATCAAAAAGTTCATCTTCTCTCGATTTCAGTAATATATAATATTGCTATATTAGCCTCTCACAAACCTCTAGAATCATAGTTTGAAAAAATCACCCCTCTGCTAGAAATGTCTGATCTACAACTATAAAATTTAAAATAACCTAAAGTCCAAACTTTAGATTATTTCCCTTTGAAAATTTAAATGCCTACACGTTTGAAAAAAATAATTTTTTTAAAAAAGAAAAAATTTTAATTATTTTTTCATTTTTCTGGCTTCTCCCTTGAATTTTGAGGTCAATTGGGTTTGATCGACCTTTTTCCACATGTGGCCTCTGATTGGCCAACCACTATTCATCAGACACCACATCATCACACCTGGGACTCAATGCCACATGGCACAATCCCACATACCCACATTACTTATCTTCCTAGCATCTCCAAAATGTGGGCATGCACTATCCGTCGGATCTGCCATGTGGCAGGATCCTATGCATCTGCTTGAGCCTGTACATCTCTACCACATCACTAATTGATCTAGGCCCATGCCACATCACCATGCACTGGGACCCACTGCCACATGGTGCTTGCCCACATGCCCGTAATATTTATCTCATGCACATCTCCATTTTGCTGGCAAGCACCCATCGCAGGATCAATCCACGTGTCGTAGTCTAATGCCATTCCACTACATCATCACTCTCACTTTTTTGTTTAAAATTTTACTTTGGTCAGATCTAGTTATCAATCCTCGGGCCCCATGCATGAACTTGGCTTCCAAATTCCTCTTGCCTTAAAGACAGCTTATAACCTATGTGTTGTTGTATTTAAAAACTTAAAACATCCACCAAATAACAAATGTTGGACAAACCAATTCACTATAACATCCATTATTTGCTCCATGGCAGCTTCTCTTTATGTATTTGCTCCCTTTTCACTACATTTCTTGCTGGCTCTTAAGTGCATGGGTCTTCATCTTAATTTGTTGGAAGCTCCCTTGGCGTTGACTCTGTCTAATGATGCAAATTTTTATTTGGCTTGTGCGAGCCTCCCTTTTTGTTGTGTTGAATCTGCTCCTTATTTTCATTCTTGTATGCCACTTCCCTATTTTGATACGCAGGGTCTTCTCCTGCGCAGGCTCTGTTATGTAAGTTGTGGCTTTAAATTACTTGGTGTCTCCTTTTATTAACTACATGAGGGTCTTTTTATAGCAGCTTCTTTTTAATATGCCTTGACTATTATTTGTCTTGAGCATTGGTCAGCTTCTAATGCTCTCCCCCTGCAGTTTTTATCTGCCTTTGATTTCCCTTTGATTGACTAATATTGTTTCCTTCGCCATGCTGTGGGTTTGACCTGCTAATACCTTATTTTTGAAATGCTGCCTCTTCCCTCATAATGATGACATGTCTTCTAGGGAAAATAAGTAGCATGAATGTTTCTATAACCAACACTAGATAGAGTAGTGATAGACTAGTAAATTGTAGAAATGTAACACTCCCAAATACTGATTTCTCTGAAGTTAGGATTAATGGAACTACCAATCCATGTTTTCCTAGTGTTTACATTATGGATTGATACCTTATGCTTGGAGGAGATTTTCTAATCAAACTATTATCTGATAAGTCTAAAATGGTGTTTGTTGCCAATACATATTCAAGTATGTAGTCATCCCCCCCCCCCCCTTTTATGTGAGGTTCGACCTTAGTATTATAGTGGGAAAATGGGAATAGGAACTCTTAATGGAATGTATGAGTCACTGGATGGTCACAACTGTTAATAAAATCTTGGTGGATTTTTTGAATGACTCCCAACTTTGTATATAGTAATTTTCTTATATATGCAAGTATTCATAACTTGTCAGTAACCTTCCTTGCAATCATACTTCTTTTCCATGCTATATTCCTTTGGTCAAATTTGATTGTGACATTAGGTCCATTATCTGAAATCATTCATCCTCTTCACAAACTAATCAGGCATTGAGTGGGAAGCTTCTAACATAGTGTCAGGATGAAATTTAACTATTGATGAATGGTGAAGTATGAGCATAAACTTCTTGATCATAGCAACTTCATATTGCTCACTTGATTTCAGGAACCTTTGGCATTTTTTATTATCTTATCAATCAAATGACATGTCTTGCTTTTTACTATGGATACCATTCCACATATTTAACCGCCCTTAAAAAAAATATATTCCCCACTTACACTTGATCCTCATGTTACTTCTTTATAAATCAATATCACTTTAAAGCTCAAGGCATCTTTAGGATCCCGAGACATTTCATTAATCTAAAGTAGTCAGTCGGACCCCAAAATGGGTCCGGCTAAAAAAAAATTCATTTTCAAATAGTTGACTTTGCAAAATAATCCAATGATCATCTCAAACTAATTAGAATCAAGTTCGATCAATGAACTACCAATTAAAACTCATTTTATCACCCTTTTGCAAATTGTTGACTTTGTGCCAGGAGGTCCTTTGACTGGCCTTAAAAATTGACCAGAACACCTGATCGGGCTCTGAAATTTGGCATACTAATTCTTTGCTTCGCACTCTTGTACCTTGTTGAATCTCATCTCATGATGACATCAAGGTTAGAAGGTATTCATTGCCAAAGTTTCCTTCTTAGAATTACCTGCAAGTAAACATGTCAGAAAATAAAAAAATGCATTCGGATTTGGCTTTGAAAACTTGGTAAATGGACACTTGGGAGAAAGAAAATTGGGGCATTGGTTCACTGTCACAAGGAGAATATGGATCTATGATCTAGGCTCATGACAAAAAATAGGGCACAAATGGCGATCAGTCAAAGTGGGCTACTCAGATTTTGCAAACTGGAAATACTGGTAGGAAATCATTTTTGCAAATGGAATTGACCTAGAAAAGTGTGCAAATGGATTCTTCAAGATGTGAAAACTAATACACTTGGAGAATTTTTAGTGGAAAATACAGGTATTCAATCCATTTGATCTCACCAATTACGGATCTCAAGATACAACATCATGAACAGGGGTACAAATCAATCTGCAAATGTTGACACTAGTAAAACTTTAGAAATTCCATTTGGAATCACGCTTGAAAATTGATCAAATGGATTCGTCAATAACTAAAACTTAAAAAATAACAAGTCTCTAACATCTACAATGCAACACAAAAGGAAATTTCTCATTACGATCAACTAGGTCAAAGTTATAGCTCATCAAATAGGGCCTTCCAAAATTGTGTGCAATTACGTCAGCATGACAATATTAAATGACCAACTTTGAGGGATTCAAAGCCTAGTCAAACGGATTCAAAATGACTCAAAATATAAAACATAAGTTTTTAGGTATGGACACTAGACACTCCCAAAGTGGTGAGTCATGAAACATTTTTGGGTGCATTATATTCAGATGCAAACACAACCTCTTGTCACTATTTGACACTTAGGTGAAAATGTAGATTTTGATACTTGCTCAAAATAGGACTTCACAAAATAGCTCAAAATGATAATTTGTCTTCATTAAACACATAGACACACTAAATGAAAGGTTCTAGAAGCATTAAACACCTCTTGGGTCTAGAAAGTATAGCTAGGTACAATCTCATTTATGGGGCTTGATTTGACTCAAAATTTCAAATAGATGCTCAAAATGAGAACTCAATTTTGAGTTCCAAAACCTTGCCTCTATCTCCTCTACCTTTTCCTCATTCATAAATGAGAAGTGTTATATGGTCTTGGAGATCTCTGTACTAGAAGTACCTCGTAGGGTCCGTAGAATCATGTTGCCCTATTTTGTGCTCTACACATCCATTAGCTTAGGGTTATTTGAAGTAGGATCCATGCTCTACACTACTAAGGATTATATGTAAATGTTGAATCTAGACCTCTTTGTAGTCCACCATCACCATATTCCTCATATGAGATGGCACTCTCTTGTCTTCTAATTTGGTCAAGCATAAATGCTTGTTGCAAATCCCAACTAGGCACTAGTAGCATTCCTCTCCTCTATACTAAATATCTTTCCTCCTCAAGAGTCATTACTTCATTCTCTAGATCATAGGTATGTAAATTTTCAACCAATTCTTGCTTCTGCTCACCTAACTCACCTGGTTTCATCTTTAACACTAGTTCACTCTGTTTGATTTTATAGAAGAAGCTCTTAAACTCAATTGATTTGATGAAATTGTCATCTTCTATGAATTTTTGGGCTTGGATAATCCTAATGCCAATATTGTTGCTACTAGTTCTAGATCAGTTAGTGTGTTCTTTGCTGCATTGACTCTTTCTTGTACGTAACTTTGTCTCAAGTTAGAAAAATATTGACTTTCACCAAGTAGGATTTGCAGTTTCCTCTATTTAAGCTTTTTAGGGATGTGGACAAACTTTTTCCTCTTATATCCCTTGGTGACCCATGATGCCTCAGGGGGCTCATCTTCCATTTCTAAGTTCATATAAAGTTCAGGGCTATCAGGTTTCACCCTCTCTTCTTCCCTAAGTGGTTTAGCTAGAAACTATGCCAGAATTTCTACATGGTCAACCACCATCTTTCTTATCCTTTGTTGGTAGGGGATATGTAGATAAAAACCTTTGAAATTGGGATCTATTCACTACTACATTTAGACTCAAATTATGACAACAAGATGTCACAATTGTGATGGCTAACCATCATCCAAGAAATAGTACCAAGAATTGGCTCCCATCAGATGGGTGTTAAACTTTTTGCATCAAACATTGCAATGAAAATCTCATCCATCACAATTACAATGCTAAAAGTTGTTGCAATTTTCTAGAAGGCAGTGAAAATAGGTCACTATGACATTGTCATAATTATGATAGCTCGGTGTCACAATTAAAAAATCAAACAATTTTAATTTGTCATCCTAATAATAATGATTACACTATATGGCTGATAGTCAAGCATCAAAATGGCTGTTGCAAACATGATGGTAGATGATAGCAATGTCATGGGTGTGGTGGCTCTCTTTTATCTTTGTCTATTGCAAGTGTGAAATAATTGCAATGACACTACTCTTGTTCCAATGGTGTTTCATTGGCTAACTATTTCAATTGTGATGGCCTATTGATATATTAAAAGAAAACCATTTTTTTTTCTTTGTTAGAAATACATTTTACTATGTTGATTACATGCGTATGTTTTTTAAAGTAGGTCATGTAGTTTCCTCTTTGGCTCCTCATGGAGATTGTGTTTGACATTCTTCTAAGTTGTCTGATTGATATCACTTATGCTCAAGCATTTCACATATAGTGTTGCATTTCCATTTCCTTTTTATATTACTATAGATAAGAAGCCCAAAATCATGATTATTTCTCCATGTAGCAATTTGTGGATTGAACATAAATTTTGTGTGCAACATTAGTTTATTGAGGACTTCACATGAAAATAGGCTACTTTGAAACATTTGGTGCCAAGTACTTAATAAATTAATGTTGCACACAACATGTATGTTGAATCTATGGCTTCCTTCATGGAGAAATAAACATGATGTTGGGCTTCTTATATACATTAATATAAAAAGGAAATGGAAATGCAACACTATTTGTGAAATGCTTGAGTAGAAGTAGTATCAATTAGACAACTTAGAAGAATGTCAATTACAATCTTTGTAAGAGAGGCCAAAGAGGAAACTGCATGACCTACACTAAATAGCATATACATGTGATCACAATAATAAAATGTATATCTAATAAAGAAGAACAATTTTTTTGACATGTTCTTCATAATTTTACTTTGTGCTATTTTTCAATGTTATATCTCATTCCTTGAAGCATGATGAGATATTGTGTTGTATTTACTTATCAACACATCTCCCAAGGGATTTACCATACCTTTTTATTGCTTAACATTACTTTTATGAGGTCCTTTCAACATGGTGTAGCATTATTCATGTAGCACAAATATCCTCCTTCTGAAGCATACTCCATTTGCTCTCCTACAAGTCTATCTAATATTGCAAATGTCCTCAATCACACAAGGTCTACTTTAACTATTTTCTTCTAGATCTATATGTTTTTTATTATCTTTTTATAATATCTAATTTCAATAGAAAATATTTAATACATATCATTATATAGGTATCCCCTAAAATCAATGAGCAATGAATGTGATTTTGTGGAGTGTTTACCAAGAATCACTTGCCTCTAAGTAATTTATACTAATATATTGCAAATATGATCTTAAAATCATGCTTAATAACATAAAATATATGTAGAAGATCACATGACTCAAGAACTAGTTGTGATGGTTCCTGTGCACTTCTCTAAACCCATCTATCCAAGGTATTCCATAGATTGGAAAGCTTGAATGGTGGCTTAGAGCTCCCTAATCATGGAATGCAAGAGGCATACAAATAAGCATAAGGAAAGCTCTTAGCTAAGCCTTAGGAACACAACCCTTGCTAGTAAACCATGAGATGGGAGATTCTTTGAGCAAGAGCAAGAATGCTAGTGTCAAAGAACTCTTAAACATGCAATACAAGAATGAAAGTAAGCTAAGATGAAATGTACAATGCAACTAAGCTAAACAAATTAAAGTGTTATATCCATGCTAATTAAACTATGTGAGCTAATCTATTGTAAAGGAACTACATTAACATGCAATTAGACTAGAATTCCATATGCTAAAAATGCCATGGATGAGAGAATGTAGACAAGAGATAAAAGTTCTCCACAAAGAGCTCTCAAGAATTCAAATAGTAAACCTATAGCATAACAATAATCAAGAGTGTGGATGCTTTGAGGGGGAAATCTTTCTCCCTTTTAAAGTTGTATGGATGGTAGAAATCAAGATGAAGATTGTGGATGATCAATGGTGGAATTTGAAAAGACGAGTGATTCATGTGCACACACAAGTCAACCAATAGAATATAAGTTGACTTGTCATATAAGACAAAACTCACAAAGCCTTTTCTTTTAATTTGAAAATTAGAAAAGGACTTTATGTGTGTACTTTAAGTAGGTTAGAAGAATGGGGTCTTTTATTTAATTAAAAGGGGGGCATGTTCTTTTAATCAAATAATGAACTTAGGATAGCATAGTCAAACTATAGGTTATAATAAAACTAGTGATTATTAGCTATCTGGTCTAAGTAATTGATTAATTAAATTTAGCCAAAATGTTGAGAAGGGGGCTAATAGTCTAAATGACCATTTTTAGGTGATTATATTTTCCTCTCTTTGACTAATGTGTGATTGATCTAGGAACATATTATGCCAAAGAAAATAGAACCCAATTAGGCAATGGAAAATGTAGATATTTGATTTCAAAGGACAAATGCTAACACCTAGCAAAGAAAATAGATCGAGAGCAAGTGAAAGGATAAAAAAAATGCTCCTAAAAATAGATAGCTATAGCAAGAGATGATGGAGTATTTTTTCCCCCTTGGGATTGAAATCAAAATGAGAAAAGTGGATGCAGAAACAAGCTAGATATGAGTACATCGAGATATAACAAAGATGACAGATAGATGATTAGAACCAAAGATTGACTATTAAGAAGAATGCCCTAGATTGACTAGAGTTGACCAAGAATATGTCACAAAAATTAGGTCAAATAAAGTAAAAAGATGATTTGAGACATTAAAGGGTGAATTTAAGTAGATATGGAGCATGGAAATAATGAAAACATAAAGAAATGAGGATGACCCAATGATGATTCAAAGATTAGACCTCTAGAAGTTAGCTAACTACTCAGAAGAAGGTAGAATTTTAAAATACAATTTTGACCATCAAGATAAACTCAAATTTTGATTTTGATCCCAAAAATGGATTCAAGATGTCAAAATTAGCTACGGGTGCATTTTTTGCAGAATTTTGAGGAGTTTGAAAATTAGGTCAAAATGAGGTTGGAAGATATAAAAGGGGCCCAAGTGTCATTTTCAAAATCATTTGTCTTTTTTGATTTTGTGAGAGCTTATGAGTGGTCGAGAGAGCATCATGGATTTGGTGAACATTCTAACTCAATAACACCATTTTGAGCATAGTCAACTGCACAACCAACTAGAGCACTATAGCTCATCAATAAGTGACTACTCTTTTTGTCATTTTTTGAGCTTTTTTGGTCTTTTTCACATGTTTTAGGATCCTAAACGCAAAATATTTTGCAATATTTTAAAAGTATCACTTGGGTACTTTATAAAATAATGTGTGATATTTCATAGCAAAAAAAGTTTCACACGAGTAGTTTTAGGTTTTTTGTATGAGTCATACCCATTTTCCACTTGCACCAATGTAAAATATCATAGAGAAGAATTGTATTGCATCGCTTTACATAAAGCATCGCACGATATCATTCCAGCATTTTGTATCATCTGTATGTGGGAAAAGTATCGCATAGATTATTTTTAAGCTTTTTTAGTTAATTTTTGTGCATTGTGATCATGTTTTTGATTGGGTATTGATATTTTCATGTTGTATAATTACAAGAGCTATTTCTAGTGCTACTTATCAAAGACCCCAAAGTGGTGGGGTTGCGAGTTATGTAGCATTTGATAGATGATGAGTATCCTATGATAGTAGTAATGGGTTTGAGATGGGTTATCTGGATGCCTCATATATGGGCAAAACATGGACTATTGACTACACTAGCTAAGCGGTAGCAAAGTGAACATAACACCCTCCATCTACCAACCAGAGAGGCCTTGATTACATTAGAGGATGTATATCAAATTATTCAAGTTACATGCTACAGTGATACTGTAAGTTGTAGTCTTGATTACTCTTGTTATGTTTTTCTAGTGCTGATATGGTGTGAGGGATATTTATGCTAAGTCTAGTTGAATGTCACAAGTGTATTATGATTAGACCTCGATAGAGGGGTGAGCTATGATGAAAAAGTTATTGTAGGATGATACCATCTTGGACCATATCTAAGCTGGGAGTAACTTATTGACAAGTATGAAGTGGATTATCCTCTTCCTAGCTTGCTATGTTCTCTAGTAGCCTAGGCCTTGGTGACAGACATGAGCTAGAAGGGCTTCCCACTAGGATGGGGTTAATTGGTGGTAGATCTAATCACATGACCACATAGGATGGCATGGGGCCCAACTATTATAGAAGATATGTATCATGAGCTCCATGAGGTAGTATACCATAGTTGTCATTCCTAGGCATGTGGGGCAGTGTTTGCACAAATCTAGGCTTGGGAATACATTGATGTGAATTGGCCATGGGTACAACCATGAGAGTGGAGCTAGTCCTACATTTTTTGTTATAGAGGATTTATCCCACAGACTCATAGTGAGGATGTTACATATTACCATTGTATTCTTGATGAACTAATTTCTTTTACATGGTGGCCCTACTAAGAGTGTCATAGATGGTCAAATTCTAGGTAGCTGAATTACATGAGGTATAACAAGCCATTGGTAGGTAGACATTTAGAGATCATGGAGCAATTTGTGATTAGTTGGGTTTGGTGATAGTTTGTAGAGCATCTAGTGATATCTATAGAGACTACCACTTATGCTCATTTTGATTCTCATGAGGCACAGGGCTGGCTATCAATGTTAGATTATTAGATAGAAATGTGAGAGATAATGGCTCTAGTATAGGCTCCTTAGGATTATTGCCTAGATGTGGTAGATGTAGGGTAGACCCAACATGTTTTTATGAGATGTAGAGTCAATCATTTCCTTAGTTTGTAGAGCCCAATGTATTTCTTACAATAGGGAGACACATAGGAGGCGGAGGTGGAGCAGGAGGCAAAGGTGGTGGAGGTAGGTGGATGGAGGTTGGAGAAAGCTCTTGCTTTGGGAGGAGAAGGATGCAAGCATAGGCTGCTAAAGAGGAGGAGGAGGAGGAGGAGGAGGTTTCATTAAGGTGATAGCAAGTCAGGTGAGTGGAGTGAAAAGAGTTGCAAGAAAAGTAGCTAGCCGAAGGGGATGATGACTAAGATGTAAGGATCCATACCTTAGAGGAAAAGTTATAGGTGGCTTGGGTCACTATTGCAATACAAGATCAAAAGCTTATGGATGAGCGGGCTCGGTGAGCTCCATAGGGAGTGAGATGTGGTAAGGCGAGAGGCCTCTCATCATGATGCACATGTTGCTTATTATTATGCTACCTACAAGGGTGTGGTACTACTAAAATAGGGACTTTTGGATTACTTGGAGTGGGCAGGTAGATCAAAGGGTGTGGTACAACTACCAGATAGTAGACAGGTTCTACCACCAAGGCCACCATTAGCTAGAGAGGGTGTGAGCTAGTCATAGGCCAATTATGATAGTTTTGACAGTTTTGATTATACATCATGTATTTTTGAGATGGATATCAAGATTTTGGATCACACACACACACACACACACACACATGTGTGTGTGTGTGTGTGTGTGTGTGTGTGTGTGTGTGTGTGTGTGTGTGTGTGTGTGTGTGATACTAGATTTGATTGGTATTTTTGTGTACTTGTCTCAAATGGATGTTTTAGGATTTTTAGTTTTCATGTGATGTTTTAGTTTTTGTTGCTTTCTCATGTATTTTTTGTTTGGATACTTATGTGTATATGCTTATGTATATCCCTTATGTATGATGTTTTTAGCTCTCATGTGTATGATAAAGACTTATGTTTCAAAAAATATGTGACACTTGCATAGATTGAGTGTGATGTTTAGATTAACCCCTTGTGATGTCAAGATAGCAAAGGATGAAGTGAAAGATCAAGAAGATGAAAAAGACATGATAAAGAAGAAAGAAAATAAAGATGTGAAAGTAGTTAGCTGACATATTTTTAAAAGAGATGAAGAGAGAGCTCTCCCTATATGTAGGAATGCAAGACTAAGCTAGAAAACGAACCTATAATGCATGCTAATATGCCAAGTGGTTTACCAACAAGGAACACATAACATTTAGACTCTTATTTCATCATTAAGCATTTATTAGGGACATCATAAGATCATAAAACCATCACTAGTATAACGATGAGGATATGAATATGATTGATATCAGATAGGTATGTGGAAATCCAATCTAGGCATTAGAGACATGTAAGTCAGGATAACTACACAATTAGATTCCCTAAGTTTGATGTAGCAAGATTACACCTGTATCAAGGCATAAGTGCCAAGATAACCCCCAAGTGTAGTCTTACAAAATAGTCAAGGATGATACATTTATAAGTCAAAGTGTCAAATAGGACAAGCATGAATACTTTAAACACTATAGACAAATAAAGTATACCCACAAGAATAAATTAATAAAACATGCCCCATGCCCCCAATCTTCTAGTCCATGACATTCTTGAAAGACTATTACAGAGGGAACATATAAAGAAATCATCATAGACAACACACAAAGTAAATAAAGATAAGCATAGCTTAGTCATTTAAGTATTTAATTGCATGTATGTAAGTCACTTGGCCATTTCCTCAAGACTTGATTCTAATAATGAGAAATATCACGACACTAAAGACTATAGGTAAAATATCTAAAAAGTGTTGAGAAACACTTGATGTCAAGTTGGGGGGATAGTGTTGAGAAACACTATTTTGCGAGTTACCAAAGAAAGCCTAATGCACAAGGAAACATCAAGTAAACTGAGTAGCTATGCCCCCAAGATGAGGACAAGAAACAATTCCAAGCTAGGAAGTGTGTAGTGAAATGAGTGATTGAGACTGATA
The DNA here is from genome assembly GCA_028749045.1 of Cupressus sempervirens. Lineage (NCBI taxonomy): Eukaryota > Viridiplantae > Streptophyta > Pinopsida > Cupressales > Cupressaceae > Cupressus > Cupressus sempervirens. The sequence goes on from CM053784.1 coordinate 703,961,165, forward strand.
GACATAGGTGAGTCTTAAGTAGTGCTTGTTTCCAAGTTTTCACCACATGGTAGATTTTTTCAGGACTTTTTTCAATTTTTTTAATTTTATTTTTAATTTTTATTTTTTAGTGATGCATCAAAGTACTTATTGCTAGGTTTTCACTAAGATGATAATTTTTTCATAGATATGTACAAGATAGCTAAGCAATAAGCCTTTAAGCATAGAATTTTTTTAAATGTAGGATGTTGATAGGCTTTGCAAGTTCTTCACCTTCAGGAGTAGACAACTAATAAGCACCCAACCCAAATACTAGTGTGATAATGTATAAGCCTAACTAGTTGTAGACACCCAAAAATTGATAGAGACCTAAATCATGCAATTTTGATCAATCAGTGCAAATTAAAGAGAAAATCAAAAGAAACACAAGAGACTTTCAAATCAAAATCAAATTAGGTCATTAATTATCCATCAAATCAACAAGACCTAAATCAACTTTAAAAGAGGAGAAAAATAATTCAAATTCATAAAATGAAATTCAAAAAGGAGGAGGAAAAAGACAAAAGTGTCAAAAATAAATAAGAAATTTATTAAATCAACAAAATCATTTATCCTCACAAAATATGAAATCCCTCTTTTTCATTTTAAAAGAATTAAAAATATCCTCAATTATCCTCAAAACCAAGTCTGTTGGACTCTTCCTTCTAGCCTCTTATGAGATATTTTTAGTTTCACTTTCACCCATCTGTCAAAAGAAAAAATCTTGATTCTTACCCCCAAACCCCTTTCGAAATCCTATAAATAGGAGGGAAATCCAAGAGGCAAGGGACCTATGTTTCAGGCATCTACACTATAGGCACATTTTGATTCATCATTTTATCAAGTTCATGACATTTTAGTATTACTTTTATGTTATTTAGCATGATTTATTACATGTTAGGTTGTTGCATATCCATTTTGCTAACATATAATATGCATTATAGTCATAGATCTTGCATGCATTCTTGTAGATCTGCATTTTTAGAATACTCCCATTCTAGAACTATCACTAAGATGCTAGTTTGAGAGCTATTTTAGCAATTGTAGTTAGAGAAACATGAGGCACTTGTAGAGATTACATTCTAATGATGATATCTTGGGTTTAGCTTAGTTTTTCATCAGTCTATTTGCATTCTACACTAAAGTTTCATGAATATGTATTCACACCATATACAAATTGGTGCCCACTGTGGGGCTGAACTAAAAGCCTCCCTATTTTCAAGTTTTTAAATCTAATATTTCATTTCTAGTATAGATCTATTTTTCTTTCTATTCTCTTGTGCAGATATGATCAAATATAGGCTCTATAGTATTTAGGAGGCCTCATATCAGTGAGAACAATGCCCCAAAGTCTTTCCCAAGTGCACAAGGGCCAAATATAAATCTTATAATGCTTCTATGCTCTATCTTAATACTTTTGAGAGATATTCTGATGCTTTTGAACTCTATTTTAATGCATTTAATCTTTTTCAAGTGCATTTAAATTGTTCTATAATGCATTTAAATCTTTTTGTAGTGCTTTTGAATTTTTCTGTGACACATTATCATATTTTTGTAATGCATTTGATTATTTTTTAAGTGCATATAAAGCATCTTAGAATGCATTTTCTTTTCTTATAAAACATTTACCAGTTTAAATACTACATATGATACTTTTTGTAACACATATGAGTATTTTTGTTGCACATATGGTAAAATTTATAGTTTCCTAAATCCAACTTCCAGATCTAAATCTTGTTTTCTTATAGGTCCCTTCTAAGTGAACAAGAAGCTTCCAAATTGCAAACATTTTGCGACAGGAATGAAGATCCTCCTAAAAGCACCTAGTCTTTACTAGCTCCAAATCAAGTAAGTGGACCTTGGCTCTTGTCAATACAAAGTGCGGCATTTCAAAGTTCCAAACATCGTTTAATAGAAGAATTCAATCTCACTAATCCAAAACAAAAGTAGGCTTATGCTCTCAACTCCTTCGAGTTGAATAGAATGCCCAACATTCTATAAAGATAAATTACAATTGAATAAGGAAAAGAATCCACACATAGCATAACTAGGAGACCCTCTATCTTTAGTAGTATAAGGGCTAGTGATTAAACCTTTGTGTCTATTATTTTTGGGGAGCCAAGATAGTAGGGGTATGCTCTCACTCTCTTTGAGTGATCAAATTCCCAAACCTATTTGTGACTTTCATTTCCTTCTTTGCACTAGGTAGGATTATCTAGCCATAGAAAGGCTACCTCCTGAGTTGCCTTAGTAGGGCCGGTGAGAGGGATTGCCTCCCAATCTTGTATTCCTAATCAAATGGAAGCCACCTATGTTTGGAATATAGCCTTCCTCAAGTAGTCCCATAAGGGATTGTGCCAAAGCTCCTTAGTGATGGTTGGAAACTCTCTATCATAGGAGGAGTGAATTCAAACATAGTTGGTCAAACACTAAGACCCACTAGTCACTAGCTTTAGACAACCTTGTTAGGAAGCCAGTTTCTCCAATTTTCTAGGTGCGTGTGATTTTACATTTTTTTTTTGGTCTTATTGCTATTTTGCTTGGAAGTGTTTTAAAACTTAATAATGAACACCAATGTGGATCACAAACCTTCTAGTAAGACAAACTTTAAACTGGTATTGAGAAACCACTTGTCCAAGATGAAGACATTGCTAAATAACCTTGAAAATAGCACATATACTACATAAAAAAATGCTTCTAAACATCCCTATAACACTTCTGATCTCTGTTATAATGCATATTCCTACTAGACAACACATATGAGCCTTAAAATAGTACATTTTTGTAGTAGAATGATGCATTTTAACTATTAAACAACACATATAACAATTAGAATAATGCATATGAGCATTAAAAGAATGCATATGATCAACTAAACAACACATCTAACTAGTCCTGCAATGCATTAGAGAAAAACCATAAAATAGAGGCAATTTGTGTGCATAATAATTGTGAACAAATCACCAATTTGGATACCATTTTCCTTGCTGGTATTTTACAAACTCTAAGAAATTCCATATCTAACTAAAAATATCTTTTTGAAACAAGCAGAGCTACAAACAACATTATCAACTCAATAGTTCTTATCACTTCCTTTTGCACATCAAGCTAGAAACATTCAGAGACACACATCCATCCTTTACCTAACTTCATGAAAGTGAAACTCATCCTATCAAAATTAGTAAAATCTTGTCCAATCTAGCTTGTTACCACAAAAAAATCATGGTTAATGGGAACCATTTCCTTTAAAAAAATGCCTAAGAACTAAAGAAATTTAACTCACATTTCATGCCACCACATAAAACTAGTACAACTACAAAACCAAAGTGATCACCTATATGAGTGAGTGCTAGAATAGCCAATAGAACCATAAAGTACACAAAACCTCTAAATATCCTCAAGCCTACTACATTAGTAGATAGCCCATAGAATAAAAATATTCAAAAGTCACCCTTATTCAATTGAAACTCATAATCTGTGGCGACAATGGGTTCATCTAACAAATGGCATGACATAAGTATTCAAACTAAGATTGAAGATTTTCAACAAAATCCTAAGCTTGTCGACATCATGGACAAGATATCGACAAACATAAGGAATTTTATATACTAGTGTTAGCACAACAAGGTGCAAAATTGCCACCTGACTTTGATGTGACTATCCTAAAATGAGATGAAGAGGAGTCACCCCTAGACATTGTCACACAAAAACTACAAGACCTACAAATAGAAATGGAAAGAATGAAGAGAGGAAGAACATAACTCATAGAATTTAGCCTCGAAAAGGTGTTTCCTCTCCCCTTTGATAAGAACATTACCTTCACATATTTCCTGCAAAATGTACAAATTTAAAAGTATGATAAATATTTTGGCACATTAGATCCGCAAGACCACCTTAGACAATTCTATACCTTGAGTATGGAATTTGTCCATGACACGATGTACTTGATGTGACTATTTCCTAGAAGCCTTGGAGGGTAAGACATGGAGTGCTTCTCCAAGCTACCCTCTAATATAAAAACCTTTAACCACCTAGCTTCTATGTTAATCTCTTAATATTCCTACAATATCCAAAGAGAAGTTACAATGATCAACCTATGCAACATGAAACAACTCCCTGGCGAGTCATTCAAAACATTCTTACAACGGTGACAACACACTTTTTCTAAGTATCATAGAGACATACACAATAAGGAGAAGATTGATATCTTCATTAATAGTGTCTCCAAACTAATGAATTACTAGCTCCAACTCCAAGGGCCTAAAGATTTCAAAACTACCTTAGACAATGCTGCTAAGGTAGAAGAGAATTTACTAAATAATGACTTCATTAAACTATCAAAAGATGGTAAGGACTTCTCAAATAACTCCACACAGACTCATAATTCCTTTGATCAGGCCATCGATAAACAAAAGTCATGGTGGTGAAATAACAACAAGAACATTGTTAATGATGGGATGGTTGAAGCCAACCATGTCAAACCTCAAACCCAATCCCATCTAAACCAATCATATCTTGTTGTCAAAAAAACTAACACAAATGCACCCAAACAAGGTAATTCCCACCCATTCTATCAATGCAATGTGGAAATCCCCTATATGACAAATCAACAAGTTGCCTACAATCAAGCTCCTCCTCCCCATAGATATCAATCCTCTAATATACCCAAGGTGGAGCTCATTGTACTTCCCAAGGCCAAAACCTATGAACCCCAAGTCAAACTGAAATGGTGGAATGATAAGCACATTTGTACCTACCATTGAAATAGGGGGCATTTAACAAACAATTATTTTTCCCTTAAGGGGGAAATCAAAAAATTAATCAATGATGGGTTCATCAAAGTAAACAACCTTAGCAATAATGAAGACCATACAGCCTTCAAGAACCCCTTCATGAGTTATGAAAAGGGTGAATCCTCCAAATCCAATTAGAACATACCCCCTCACACTAAGGTGAATTATGTGCATCATTACAACAATACAATTAACATGATTTTTGGCTTTGAGGACATTGTAAATGTCATCATAGTTAAAGATAAAAACAAAAAGCAATCCTCAAATGTCATTATCTAAGGCCAAGCCTATAAAGTTATCCTACTATGACCTGTGAAAAATCTTGATCATGTAGCTGCAAGCTCCTCTTTACCCAAGTACAACCTAGTCAACCAATTACTTAAGACTCTAGCCCATATCTCCATTTTTGAACTATTACAAATTTCCCTAGAGCATAAAGAAATAGTTACAAAATTCTTAGTACCAAATGACCTAAATGTAAGTAGATTTTAGAACATGGGCAGCAATCTAGTTGCCCCTCACTACATATCTTTTTTAGCCCAAGATGACATGTCTATCATCTAGCCCCAAAACTCTCCTTTGCATATTGAAGTCTTTATCCATAGAAACAGAGTTAAGCAAGCATTGGTCAATGGTGGATTAGGCCTCAATATTTTCACACTCAATTTAATAAAAGACCTAGGGTATATAGAGGATGTTGTTGACCCAAGAAAGAAAATTACATCAAAGCTTATGATGACAAGGAAAGATCCTCCAAAGGCATGGTTATTTTTCCAATAGTCAAACTAGTTGTAAAAGAGACTATTTGTTAGGTCTTAGACCTATAATTAACTTATAAATTCTTGTTGGGAATATCATGGACTCATGACATGTAGGCCATTCCTTCCACTTATCATTAGTGTCTTAAATTTCCTTACATGGGTCAAGAGGTGACCAAACAGAGATATCAACACTTTGCTCAATAGTGTAATTCCATTGTCCCTCACAATAACGAAGAAACTGGCACACCAATAAATGACATTAGCCAATCCACAACTATAGACACTTCATGCTCTCCTAACCTAAACAAAAACCACTCATCAACATCAACTAAGGGTAAAGAGAAAGTGCATTTTTTGGGTCCTTCCATTCTTTCACCGTCATCATCCAAAGACCCTAAATGGTCACACTACAAAGAAATGGGTAGATTGATGAAAGAATTTGATAGAAATTGTAAATTACATTGCAAAGGAGTGGGCTAGTACTCAATATCCCTATTTGATCCCCCCCTTTCTATAAGATCCCATGGAAAATCATCATTTACCAAGCTTTATCATGCACATTTTATCAAAACAAGTAGCACACCTACAAACTTAGTAGTAGAAATTAGTCAACAAAACATTGACATCTCCCCCCACCTACATAGAAAAGGTTTTGACCTAATCAAAATGATGGGATACATGGGAGATGGTCCTTTAGGGAAAGGGATAGGCATTATTGGACCTTTAATGGCACAATTTAGGTCCAACAAGTCCAGAACAAGGGTAGGATATGATGAAAAAGATAGGACACAAGCCTCTTCTAAAGCTCATCTTATGCATAGTGATTCCTCCTCTTCCACCCTGGTGTGGGTACCTAAAAAAAAGGATGGTTATAGAAAAAAAAAAATTGACATCATAAATAAGAACCTATCCCTCTTAGGTTCATATCCCATGAAAGAACCATCTATAAACACCTTTAATACTGAAGACAACGATGATTCCAACAAATGGGAATTTGAGTCATTATCTAAGGAGTCTCTTCATGATAAAGAATGTGATGTAGTTCACATACCCACACCTAACAGTTTGGCTACACAAGGAACAACCTTTAGTGTGAGACCCCCTTCACCAAGAATCAAGATACGATAGAATAACTTAGAAAATGATGAACATGTTGAAGGGTTCCAATTTCAAACCCTATTCCCTAACTTCTTTCTAGTAGAAGTTGAAGATGACTACTACAAGCCTCTTCAAAGCTCTACTTTTCCTGATACTCTAGAAGAAGCTCATGTCATAAATCGAACCGATACATCATATGAGCCATCAAATGAAATCATGTCTTTAAACGCTATTGAACCCTTTCCATATTATGAATCACTCCCCCTAGTCCATCCTAAACTCATCAATTGGGATACAATTGAGCCTCACTACATCTCTCATTTTGACACCAACCATGAAGCCTTCATCTACCTTAATGCAGTTGAACCATCTCATTGAAAAAGGATAGAAGAAAGGCATATAGTCAAGTTTGGTATCAATTACCTTAGTCATACTAGAAGAGGTCAAGCATTCCACAACCTCAATAATCAATACCAAGTTGTGGCTAACCTTGAGAAAAAAATGGAAACAAGAAAAAGTGACACATCCCAAGGTGAAAACTTAATTTTGGTACCCACAAATGTGGTGATTGATACTTTACCCAAACACTCCAAGGAAAGATCTTCTATTTTGATTAAACCAACAAAACTAGTCAACATCAGTACTAAGAAATAACCAAGGGTCATTTATTTGGCACAATCCTTAAGCATAGAGGAAAGAAAGGCATTCATTCACTTCTTTAAGGAAAGATAGATAAAATTTGCATGGTCTTCCATAGACATGCTTGACCTAGGCCCAAATTTAATCCTTCATCACCTCAATACTTTTCTGGAGGCCAAGCTAGTAACACAAAAGCTTAGAAAGATGCATCCCCATGTAACTTTGTTAGTGAAAGAAGAGTTAGAAAAGTTAATCAGCACCAATTTCATCTAGCCCTTGGCATATGAATCATGGATATCCAACATTGTTCACATGTCAAAGAAGAATGACAACATATGCATTTGCATCAATTTTCAAGATTTAAACAAAGCATGTCCCGAAGATGATTTCCCCCCTTCCCAACATTGACAGCATTATCGATCCAACAATAGGTCATTCCATGTTTTCACTCATAGATGGATTTTCAAGGTATAATCTGATTAGGATAGCATCAAAAGATCAAGAGAAAATAGCTTTTACTTGTGCATGGGGCACATTTTTTTGGAATGTAATCCCCTTTGGGCTAAAGAAAGCTAGGGCTACCTACCAATGGGCCATGACCACTATCTTTCATGATATGATGCATATTTTTATGGAAGATTATGTGGATGACATTCTCATCAAATCCCATAGCCGAGAAGAACAACTCTCCATACTAGCTAAAATATTCACCTAATAGAAGAATTCAAAGTTAGGCTCAATCCCAAGAAATGTGCTTTTGGCATCAAATTAGGCAAGCTCCTGGTATACATTGTCTTAGCCAAGGTGATAGAAGTTGACCTCAAAAAGGTACAAGCCATAATTAATATGCCACCTCCAAAGGACCTAAGTTGGTTATGCTCTCTTCAAGGTAGGCTTTAGTCAATTCATCAATTCATTTCTCAATTGGTGGAGAAGTGTATACCTTTCACACACTTGCTACATAATGGTATAAATTTTAAGTGGGAAGACCAATGCTAGAAGGATTGTGACTTACTCAAAACCTACTTGATGAATCAGCCCATGTTGTTACCTCCTATAACATACAAACCTTTGTTATTGAACATTTTTGTAATAGATAAATCAATCAGAGCCCTCTTGGCACAAGAAAATGACCAATGAAAAGAACAAGCTATCTATTACATTAGTCATACCTTGCTCAATTATGATCTCAATTACTCTTTTATTGAAAAGGCTTATCTAGCCATATTTTTTGCTTCCCAAAAGCTATGTCAAAACCTCCTAACACAAAAATTCAAGCTCATATCCAAAATTGACCCCCTCAAATATCTTCTTAGAAAAAAAAAATTAAATAGTTGATTGGCTAAATGGATGATAATCCTAAGTGAGTTCGACATTGAGTATGTTGATAGGAAGGTAACCAAAGGGTAGGCCATTGCTGATCAATTGTTAGATGTGCCTATAGAGAGTTCAAATCCTATCCTAGAAGATTTCCTAGATATGCACATTCTTTAGACAAAGCCAGTAACATGGAGATTCTATTTTGATGGTTCCTACATACACCATGGATCAGGTGTCAGTATCTTGTTCATTGCACCACTAGGCATTACCATCCCAAAGTCTTAAAAACTAATTTTCCCCTACACCAATAACATGGTCAAATATGAAGCTTTCATCTTGGGTCTCAAGCTAGCTTTATAATGGAAACTAACAACACTAGAGGCTTATGGAGACTCCCTATTAATCATCAATCAAGCCATCGACACTTATCAGACCAAAGATGAAAAATTATTGCCTTATAAACATATGGTTGATACAGTTAAGGCATGTTTTGTTCACATTACTTTTGAGAAAATTCCAAAAGAGAAGAATAGAGTAGCAGATGCTATGGGCACCCTGGCCTCCTTACTCCAACTCCCAAAGTAGCACAAGGGGTATGAGTTCTTAGTAGAAGAGGTGGTTCAACCTACATTTATTCAACCTAATTCCGTTATTATTTTTCCACTTAGACACTCTTGATTCCCTTTGGTATAGCCCAATCATCACCTACTTCCATGATAATACCATTTCATCTGACCTCTCGCATAACCAAAAATGAAATTTCATTTGACAAAACTCATGTTAGACCTTGGTGGCTAATACGTTGTATAGGAAAGGTCTTGATGGTATTTTATTTAGATGTTTCAAAAAGGATGAGTCTAGAGTCACTTGGTAGGAAGTCCATGTAGGGATTTGTAGGTCACACTCCGGTGGGTTCACACTAGCAAAGAAGATTCTTAAGATGGGCTATTTTTGGCCAACCATGGAAAAGGATTCTATTGACTATGTCAAAACCTACAAAAAATGTCAAATCCATGGTAACCTTGTTCATGCACCAGCCCAAGAGCTCAACCCTTTGGCCACACCATGGAATTTTTATTAGTGGGTTTTTGATTTAATTGTAGCCATCCATCCACCATTCTTTGGTGGACATAAATGGATTATGACTACCAAAAAATACTTCACCAAGTGGGTCAAAGTGGAACCACTTGTCGACTCTATAGGAAAAAAAATCTCTTCTTTCATTCTTAACCATATCATTTGTCAATTTGGCATACCCCATGCCATCCTCATAGACAATGCTCTGTACTTTAAAAATCAAATAATTGATGAATTATGTGAAAAGTTTTGCGTTATACACCACTCCTCGTCAATTTATCATCCCTAAGGAAATGGCCAAGCAGAGGCCACCGAAAAAACTATTATCAACATCCTCAAAAGAACTATCAATGATATTGGTAGAGATTGGCACTTAGAATTGAACCCTTCCCTCTAGGCCTATAGGACAAGTGTCAAGACACCTACAAGCACAACACACTTCTCCTTGGTTTATGGTTGTGAAGCTATTCTCCCTTTAGAGGTTGAGATCCCATCCTTAAGAGTTACTTTTTAGGATGTTTTGTTAGATGAGGATTACAGAGTGGCCCATCTAGAATAGCTAGATTTTTTAGAAGAACATCAATATATAGCACATGAACATCTCAAACTATATCATAATAGGTTATCAAGACATTACAAAAAAAGGTCAAACCCTATATTTTTTAGCTTGGTGACCTAGTGCTCTGGGAAAACCCTAAGAACCAATTGGCTAGAGAAAAGAAAGGAAAATGGGAGGCCAATTAGATTGGTCCTTACATTATCAAAAAGTCCTTTGGGACTAGTACTTACAAACTTTTAGATTGTGATGGCACAGACCTTGTAGAACCCATCAATAGCATCCATCTCAAGAGATTTTATGTTTAGAGCCTTCAAAAACACATCAAAAATACCAAAAAAATTCAAAACCACTCGAAAATGCCAAAAGAAAAAAAAATTGGTACAAGAGAAGTGAGAGTGCCACCCTTGGGTTGAAAAGGGGTGAGAGATAGCACCTTTGGACTTCCGTGAACAACACAAGTCCTTCAATGCTAAAAAATAGTCAAAACAACCCTCAAGCAACTACCTCTGGATATATTTTACTTGTTTGAGGCTCATCCATCATAGTCATGTTAATTTCACACATACCCAATTGAGGAACACTTGGGGGTCATAGTTCTATGGTTCTTTGGCATCAGATGTAGTTTATAGTAGTAGAGACAACTAGTATGATAGCAACAAAGGAGAGCACAAAAAACTCAAAAAAATAGGGAGTCTAATTATGTATTGAGATACCATGGACATGAATTGTAGGAATATCAATGCACATCTCAATCATCCACCTCAACCAATGATCACCAATGCCTCTTTTAGCCCTCATTTGACCCGTTTGATGTCCCAAACTCCTTTCATTACCCCCTTGCATCCCAAACATAGCCATCCATGCCCATGTTCCTACCTTTTGGCTCATTTTGGTCTCCTTGCCTCTTTAGGTGCCTCACATGGCCCTAGTTACCCCTGTATTCCAACAAATCCCACTCATATCCTCATTCCACATCAAAAAATTCAAAAATTGCCTAAAATTACCAAAAAAATTCAAAATTATCTAAAATTACCAAAAAATTCGAAAACTGCCTTAAAAAAAAATTCAAAAATTCAAAAATTGTCCAAAATTATCAAAAAAATTTGAATTTTACCAAAGGCATTCAAAACGAGGTTGTAATTACTGAACATAGCTATGAATGCTTGAAAAATTAACAACACCCCAAATTCCTATCAATTCCTACCTCAATTTAGCTCAATTAGGCTATACAATAGGACATAAAATATTTGAATCAAACATGCCTCACTAGTATTAAGAAATATCGTAGTAATGTCTTGAAACATTTTACTAGACTTTGGAAAATCTAGCACAATGCAAATAGCTCAATAGATGCCCTCATTTCCTTCCTCTTGTCACAAGCAACCATTCCTAATGGAGCATTAGTTTTATTTACGTTGCAATGGCCATGATTAGTCTAGCCCCCTTCAATGAATCTATCAATGCTATCTCAAAAGCCTAGATATTCATCAGACTCTTTCATCCTCACTCAACTGGGGGCACAAAATAAGTAAGCATAAGAATGAGAGCTTGGGCATCCTCAAGCACCTTTTTTAGGCCCTTCAAGTGCCTTTTCCAAGGCCCAAGTGTCCTTTTCAGACCCCTCCAGTGCCTTTTTAGGGCCAAAGCACCTTTAAGGCCCCTCCAACATCTTTTTAGGCCCAAAACACCTTTTTAGGCCATTCAAAAGCCTTTTTTTGGCCTCTCAAACACCCTTTTAGGCCCAAAGTGCCTTTTTTAGGCTCATTAAATGCCTTTTTAGGCCCAAACACCTTTTTCAATGCCATCAAATGCCTTTTTAGGCCTAAATGCCTTTTTAGGCCCAAATTGCCTTTTCAGGCCCAAAACAACTTTTTCAAGGCCCAATGTCCTTTTTCGGACCTCTCCAGTGCCTTTTAAAGCCCAAGTGTCTTTTTATAGACTTCACTAATCTCCATCTTGACACATACCAAGAGGAATATCCCAACATTGGCCTTATAATTATCTATAATGACTATTAATATACATAGAATTATGCCTTACACATCATAAATCCCCATATATTACATAAATCTATATTCCTCATCCATTACAAGCCCACACAAACATTCTCTCCCACTAGTAATGGTTATCCTTACTCTAGAGATCATACTATTCTTACTTTTACAAAGATTAAAACCATTCCAATATTTGTCAAAAACAACAAAAACATTCAAATACCTATCAAAAGTCCAAAAATATTTACATATTCCAAAAAATGCAAAAACATCCAAATATATTCTAAAAATACCAAAAATACACATGACAATGCATTAAAATGAACATCTATTGTCCCTTCAATTACCAAAACAACAAGCACAAATTTTTTATTCTCCTACAATGGAAATGACAATATTATATTTAAATAGTGCCTGGTGGATTAATCATTCTAGCCTCTATAGGGGAGATGGAAAAATAGGGTGTCCAATCAATGGCATCTCTTCTAGCCTAGCTCCAAAAGAAGAAGCCCCTAGTCTCAACTCCCTACGTACCCACATTGTATCCATGGGAATTAGAAACCTCCCACCATGTAATTGTACATTCAAAAACTATGTAAATTCCCTATCTATGAATTATGTCTCTCACCTATCCTCATTCGAGAAAGCTTGATAATAATGTCCCATCCAATAAGTAGCTTCCTGGTGTATGTTCACCATCTAGTGCATTTCCAAAAACATATTCTCTATCAACTTGTTTACTCCTAGTCTAGTGATCACTTGTTGGGCCACATCTCACTCCTGCTACATTTGATTAGTCACCATTCTCCATCGCTCCATGTCGACTTATGCCTCACCCAAACATTGTTGCAATTGCCTTACCTTCCCCTCACTTAACACTAACTACTCTTGCAACTTCAATGCCAGGGAGTTTTCTTTTACAATTGCCTCCTTAAATGACTCTGATTGTGACTATAGTAACACTAGTTCATTTTGTGTGCTATCTAGACCTGCTTATGCCATCTGTAGTGATTCCTACAACCACTAAGCCTATGACCACTCTACTTGCACTCTTGCATCACTTCTCTTTGCTCACACATGTTCCACACATAGTTCTATTTCTAGTGACTGTGTCCATGCTAGCTCTACCTCTACCACCGCTTGCAGTCATCTCACCTCTGTTTGCACCCCTTCTTTCCATGCCTTCTCTATCAATCCTAGCAAAAACATGACCTCATGTTCTACATTCTTTGCTTCAACTCTCTCGATGGCTAACAATTTCCATAATTCCTCTGTGTCCTATGATGATTGACCTCTTCCTCCCACCTCTAGTTGTGAGTCATCCAAATTTACACTACTCATTCCCCCTTTTGTTTTCTATTGTCTTAGTGTCTCAAGATTAATCAAATGATGTGTTTTACTCACTAATTCACCCCAAACAATGCCTCCCACATCCTTTGAAGCTTCTCCCATGGACTTTTTAGGAGATTTTATTTCCCCCACCTCCTCCTCTACTCCTAAGATACTCTTCATCTCCCCGAGTGGACTATTCTCCACCTGCACCATTGGCTCATTGTCTAATATCACCTAAAATGCCTATTATGCTACAATGCATGACAACATAATCAAAGCCAACAAGGGTGTTTCCTTTGCCCTAATCCCCACCTCTTTGGGTTGTGCTACCCCTTGTCCTTCCTAAATTTCTTCACCTAGCCCTGAAATTAACACTTGAAGTTTTGACTGATCCACCAGCTCCTCTGAGGTTCACTGAATGCACTTTTCTCATCACCCTTGCCTCATCCACCTTCTCTCCCTAGCATCACCCTCCTACTACAACTAATTTGGTGTACTTGACATACTTTCACTTGTGCAATTCCTAAAACTTCTCAATACATCTAGTAATCAAATTCCACTCTTCACCTCACCTTGATCCATTCCTATGTTATCCACTTACTTATAGCCATCGCTCACTCAAGACTTGTTCTTTACTAGTCTTCCAAATATCTTCTCTCTACATTCCCACCACACTGGTACTCGATACACTTGATCCTTGGCTCAGCTACCCAAATTCTGATGCAGGAGCATCCAGAGGTATAAGGGCAATCCTGTGTCACCCAAAAAAAAAATACTTAGATTTAGTTTCTGTTTCATGTTTTTTCATTTTTGGATACCCATTTGGGTCAAATAAAGGTTCCAACTCTCACAGTTCAGCTATCAGTGTGCTAGAAAATCTCGAGAAAATAGGAGCATGCAATTTGGCCATCATTTTGGTGACATAGAAGGTGTAAATTGGCCAGATGAATGTAATTATGATTTAGAGCATTCCAAAAAAAGAATCAGGTCAAAAGGCCGCACTGTTTGAAAGTTATTGCAATTTTTTGGGTTTTGGAGACCTCCTAAGAATGCTTCAAAGTCAGGTTAGGGGCATTAAATGACCTTAAAAAGGGACAAAAAATGGGGGATGAGTGAAGCTAGTCCATAGGGCAATAGAGCACTTTGAGAGCTTTTTGAAAATGTAAACGGTTCGTCAATCGGAGCTACGGTTTAAAAGTTATGCCTACCGAAAGTTCGATTACCGTTTCTGGATTCTTCTAGATTTGCATCGACTTCTAACACAGCTTCTAGAATCTTTTATTTGGTTGATGGATGTCTACTAGCACTTTCTAGACTGTACTCCTAGTCCTTAACCCTCTGGGGTCTATTTAAGGAGATTTCTGGCATTGTAAAAGGCAGTTCGGAGTGGAGTTTGAGAGGAGGTACTGAAAGGAGAAATTATCTCCAAATTTATGCTATTATAAGCCCTTAGGACATGTTTTGAAGTTTATTTTCCATGTACTATTTATACTAGCTTATTTTCTTAGTTAATATAATTTCCCCTTTTTCTGTTGTGTCCATTCTATTCTTGGGTTGTGTCCCCATCAAGTGGTATCAGAGCAAGTTTTCCTGAGTGTGTAGACAGAGCGTCGACTATGAGGCATTTTGCACCAAGACTGTGTGGTTATGGGCTTGAGTTAAGAAGATGCATCCATGAAGAGAGCATGGTGGAAGGGCTATATCTATTAATATTGATGAGGTTAGAGCCCTCCAAAGGCAGGTACAGGCATTGCAAGAGGAGCTCCATAGAGGAGCAAATGTTGCCGCAGGTGACGACAGTGAGGATGACAATGAAGAAGAAGTAATGGAACCAGAAGGGGAATTTGATGGGGAAGTTTTGAATAATGTAGAGGAAAGGCTTTTCAGGGCCATTACTAATCTTGGGAAAAGACCCACAATTGAAGTGGGTGTATTTTCAAGAAATCTGAAACCAGATGAGTTGATTGATTGGATCAATGAACTGGAAGAATACTTTGAGTATGAGGATATAAGGGACCCAGATAGGGTTAAGTTTGCAAAGGCCAAACTGAAAGGCCATGCCAAAATTTGGTGGCAAGAGGTCCAATTGGAAAGAAATAGAAGAGGAAAGGAGAAGATCACAAGATGGGATCACATGGTGAACAAATTGAAGAAGCAGTTCTGTGAACTACGAGCTTGATTTGTTTAGAAGATGCATGGGTTAAAGCAAGCAGGAAGATCAGTCCAAGAATATATAGAGGAATTTTACCAACTCTTGATTAGAGTGGGACATGCAGAAGCAAATAAGGAGAAGGTTTCTTGTTATATCAATGGGTTGCGACCTAGCATCCAGGAGGAATTAAGTCTAGTAATAATGACTAGCATTGAAGAGGCATACCAGTTTGCCCTACGAGTTGAAGAAAAGCTGAATAAAAGGTTTGAAGGAAGACAAAGAGGGCACGGTCAAGGAGGAAGGGGAAGTAGTAGGTCATCTGGAGGCTGCAATGAAACCCAAAAGAAAAATGAAGATGTGGGTACTAGCAGGAACCAGAGGAATGAGGGTTTCAACCGCTCCCATCATCAAGTCTTTGGAAATCAAAGAGGAAGAGGTAGAGGATGTGGAAAAGGAAGAGGAGGCTTCTGTGGTAACTTTTTCCATTGCAATGAAGAAGGTCATCGTGTCTTTGAATGTCCTCAACGAAAAGGAAGGACAGATAGGAGAGCTGAGGGCCAAGCTAGGGTTGCTCATGTGGATGAGGATGCACAATCATCACATTCAGAGGATGGTGAAAGAGGAGAGACCTTGGTAAATGAAATATTTCTACTAAGTGGTGAGATTGAACCAGGACAACGGAGGAGTCTATTCCATACTAGATGCAAGTGTGAGGATAAATGTTGTGATGTGATCATTGATGGTGGTAGCATTGATAACTTGGTATCAGAAGAGATGGTCTCTAAGCTAAAGCTCAAGAGGGAGAAACATCCCCAGCCCTATCAGATTGCTTGGGTAAAAGATGATCATAAAGTCCTGGTAAGTGAACAATGTTTAGTAAAATTCAAAATTGGGAGTTACCATGATGAAGTTCTCTGTGATGTTATTTCGATGGATGTTTTCCATCTATTGTTGGGTAGACCATGGAAGTTTGATAGACATGCAGTACATGATGGACATGCAAACACATACTCTTTGACAAAGGATGGAGTTCGCCACAAATTGAAGCCCATGAAAAAGGAAGGGGAAAAGGTATGTAGCAGTGCTAGGATTTGTCTTGTTGATGAAAGGAAGCTTTTAGATGGCATGAAACATCAGAATATGTGCTATTCTTTGATTCCTAGGAAAGATAAAGAAGGTAGTAGTGAAATGCCACTTGAAGTTTCAGATTTACTAGGGGAGTTTGGAGATATTATCTCTGATAATGTTCCAAATGGATTGCCACCAGTAAGGCAAATTAGTCATTAGATAGATCTGATTCCAGGAGCTAGTTTTCCTAACAAGGCTGCTCACAGGATGACTCCTACTGAAATAGATGAGCTAAATAGACAGGTTCAGGAGTTGTTGAGGAAGGGCTTTATTCGAGACAGCCTGAGTCCATGTGCAGTACATGCAGTACTCACACCAAAGAAGGATGGAGAGTGGAGGATGTGTACATATTCTTGAGCTATAAATAGGATCACCATCAAATACCAGTTTCCTTTGCCAAGGATGGATGATATTATGGACTGCTTGAGTGGAGCTCAGTACTTCACAAAGATAGATCTGAAGAGTGGTTATCATCAGATACGGATTCGAGAAGGAGATGAGTGGAAAACAACCTTCAAGACCAAGGAGGGTCTTTATGAGTGGTTAGGCATGCCCTTTGGATTGACGAATGCCCCAAGAACCTTCATGCGGCTCATGAATGAGGTACTTAAGAAGTTCTTGGGAAAATTTGTTATTGTTTATTTGGATGATATTTTAATTTTCAGAAAGACTTTGGAAGAACATTTATTGCATATTTGTAGTGTCCTTGAAAGGCTAAGGGAAGAGAAACTGTTAATTAATCTAAAGAAGTCTAACTTTTCAAAAAGGGAGTTAGTCTATTTGGGGTTTGTTATATCACCAAACGGTCTCAAAATGGATCCGGAGAAGGTAAAAGCCATCTTGGAAAGGCCTAATCCAAGGTCTGCTACTAAGGTAATATCATTTCATGGTTTGGTTAGTTTTTACAGGAAGTTTATTAGAAATTTTAGTGGCATATGTGCACCCCTAACTGATACAATAAGAGGGGATAGAAAAGAGTTCAAATGGACTGCAACAGCTGCGAGAAGTTTTGAATTGCTGAAGAAGAAGGTAATAGAACAACCTGTGTTGGCACTTCCAGATTTTAGAAAAGTGTTCCAGGTGGATTGTGATGCTAGTGGCAGCACTATTGGGGCTGTATTAAGCCAAGAAGGTAAGCCTATTGCATATTTTAGTGACAATTTGAATGATGCAAAGAAGAAGTATTCTGTTTATGATCAAGAGTTCTATGCAATAGTTCAGGCCTTAAAGAAATGGAGGCATTATTTATTGCCAAAGGAATTTTTTTTGTATATTGATCATTAGGCATTATAGTACCTAAATAGCCAAGGTAAATTGAATGAGAGGCATATGAAGTGGGTAGAGTTATTGCAGAGTTATACATTTGTGTTGAAGCATAGAAGTGGAAAATCTAACAGGGTTACAGATGCACTAAGTAGGAGACAGTTGTTGCTTACAGTAATGCAGGTTGAAGTAGTTGGGTTTGATGAACTAAAGAATTTGTACCTTGAGGATCTTGATTTTGTTGAAGCATGGAAAGCTTGTAAAGAACCTGTTGCTATAGATAGAACCAAGTGGTTAGACTATCTGATTTAAAATGGCATGTTGTTCAAGGGTAGTCAATTGTGCATTCCAAGGAGTTCCATGAGGAAAAATTTGATTAAGGAGAAACATAGTGGAGGGATGGCAGGACATTTTGGTCGAGATAAGACCATTGCCATTCTTAGAGAACATTATTTTTGGCCTCAAATTTCATAAGATGTGAAGAAGTTTGTACAGATTTGCTAGGTTTGTCAAGTTGCTAAGGGGTTTAGTCACAATACTGGCCTATATCAGCCATTGCCTATTCCATCAAGGCCATGGGAGGACATAAGTATGGATTTTGTTCTTGGATTTCCAAGGAAACAAAGGGGTAATGACTCAGTATTCGTGGTGGTTGATAGGTTCTCCAAAATGGCACATTTCATTCCATGCCACAAAACTCATGATGTTGTCCATATTCTAGACTTGTTTTTCAAAGAGGTGGTAAGACTACATGATCTTCCAAGGAGCATAGTTTCTAATAGAGATACTAAATTTGTGGGGTATTTCTAGAGGACATTGTGGAAAAAGTTGAGAATAGACTTGAAATTCAGTTCCATGCATCACCCACAAACTGACGGCCAAACAAAAGTGGTAAACAAAAGTTTGGGCAATTTGTTGAGATGTTTAGTTGGGGATAAGCCCAAGGGATGGGATTTGATTCTACCACAAGTAGAGTTTTCTTACAATAACTCTATAAATAGGAGTACTGGAAAATCACCATTCCAAATTGTATATGGGAATAGCCCAAGGACTACACCAAAATTGAGGAAGATAGAGCAAGGGGAGAGGACAAGTGCTGAAGCTAAGGAATTTGCTGAACATATCAAGCATCTACATGAGGAGGTTCAAGCACACATTACCAAGATGAATCAAGAGTATAAAGCTAGGGCTGATCAAAGGAGAAGACATAAGGAATTCCAAGTAGGAGATTTAGTCATGGTGCACTTACGAAAAGAAAGATTTCCAGTCGGTACTTACAACAAGCTGAAAATGAAGAAATTTGGCCCTTGCAAAATTCTGAAGAAACATGACTCAAGAAATGCATATGAGGTGGAGCTTCCAGATGATATTCACATTTCTCCTATTTTCAACATTGCAGATTTAACAGAGTATCATGATGATGGTGCAGATGACGAGCTAGCGTTAGAGCCATGTCCAATTCCTGCTTCTAAGAAGGAGGAGATAGAAGACATTCTAGATCATCGTATGGGTAGGAGTACTAGAAATAGGTAGTATGAAGAGTATTTGGTCAAATGGAAAGGATGACCGATCAAGGACTCAACTTGGATTTTAGCAGCTAACGTTTCCCATTTGGGATTTCCTCTACCATGTCACTTTTCAATCTACCCTGGGTGTCTGATGCAGGAGCATCCAGAGGTATAAGGGCAATCCTGTGTCATCCAAAAAAAAATATACTTAGACTTAGTTTTTGTTTCATGTCTTTTCATTTTTGGATACCCATTTGGGTCAAATAAAGGTTCCAACTCTCACAGTTCAGCTATCAGTGTGCTAGAAAATCTTGAAAAAATAGGAGCATGCAATTTGGCCATCATTTTGGTGACATAGAAGGTGTAAATTGGCCAGATGAATGTAATTATGATTTAGAGCATTCCAGAAAAAGAATCAGGTCAAAAGGCCCCACGGTTTGAAAGTTATTGCAATTTTTCAGGTTTTGGAGACCTCCTAAGAATGCTTCAAAGTTAGGTTAGGGGAATTAAATGACCTTGAAAAGGGCCAAAAAATGGGGGATGAGTGAAGCTGGTCCATAGGGCTATAGAGTGCTTTGAGAGTTTTCCAAAAATATAAACGGTTCATCAATCGAAGCTACGGTTCAAAAGTTATGCCTCCCGAAAGTTCGATTACCATTTCTGGATTCTTCTAGATTTGTACCGACTTCTAACATTGCTTCTGGAACCTTCTATTTGGTCAGTGGATGCCTACTAGCACTTTCTAGAATGTACTCCTAGTCCTTAACCCTTTGGGGTCTATTTAAGGAGATTTTTGGCATTGTAAAAGGTAGTTTGGAGTGGAGTTTGAGAGGAGGTACTGAAAGGAGAAATTATCTCCAGATTTATGCTATTGTAAGCCCTTAGGGCATGTTTTGAAGTTTATTTTCCTTGTACTATTTGTACTAGCTTATTTTCTAAGTTAATATAATTTCCCCTTTTTCTGTTGTGTCCATTCTGTTCTTGTGTTGTGTCCCCATCAAATTCCTACCAATGTACACCACCCATCGATGTTAGCTACTAAATCACCACTAATAGATCCCATGCTTTCTTATCTACCTAGTACAATAGTAGTTCCCTAGAAGAACTGAACAAACTTGATACTATTATGCACAACTAGAAGCATGGCTGGTCCACAAATAATAGTTTTCTATGCTATCATGTTCTTTTAGTACCCTGATAATGTTCTTTACTAGAGGTACCAGGATGAAGTCATGATATTTTTGTTTTTTTTTCACTGTTTAACTCCAATGATCCTTTGGTTTTGTGCTTTATTGGTATCTACTTGTAAGTGCCTCCTCTTGTTTAGAGAGCCATGTGTACTTTGACCAATTTTGTGTGCTATCTTAGGTGAGGTCTTCTATTTGACATGTGACTATTTGCATGCCTATTTTTTATTCTTTTGTGGCTATAGTTTTTGTTTTCTAGTAGTTGTCATATTTTCATGTACATTGTTCATCTTTGCTGGTACTTCTCAGCGTGACATAGTATTCATATCACTATAGTTGAGCTAGTGGTGATTGTACTTAGTCACTTTTTATCACACGTTCTATGATGACAATTACTTTGTATCTCCTTAAAAAAGTGATAGTTGGTTGTATTCATCTAGTTTGCATTTTCATCTTGGGTTCCTTGAAAATAAATGGTTGGCACATAAATCAGGATGCAATTCACAAACATTAGTTAGTGAATTCATGATTGGTTATCAAATAACAAACAATAACATCAACATTAACATCAAGATGGGCTTGCAGTGCTCAACTATCATGGGCTTAGTCTCTTTTCAACAACCACACCAACATTACACTTCGCAAGTTCATCATCTCATTTCACTTATGGCATTATGTGGCTTTCAAATCTCAGACAATTCTAGTCACTATCCAATTTCACCACCTCATCTACTGCCTTGCATGGCTTTCAAATCTCAAACAATCTCATTTAACCACATTCCATCTCATCCAATTTGCTACATCATCATTTCTCATACTCGATCTCCTTTCATTTTGCCATATCATCCATTCATTTTGTGACTTTTGAATCTCAAAAGTTGACACTCCATCTCATCACCTTCAAATCTTAGATAGTTTCATTCCTTATATTTTTCACCTTCACTCACACTTCATTTGTCACATCCCATTTTATCACATTTTCATTCTTTTTTTTATCCTCATTTCATCATTTTCCATTCCATGACACTTTGCTACACATTCATTCATTTACACATTTAGTTTCATTCACACTTTCATTTCATTGTCATATCATTACATTAAGTCCTATTCCATTACATACAATCCTATTTTTATCATATCTAGTATCATACTTCATTACATCTTTTCATTTCCATTTCATCACATTTTTTATGCACTCACAAATTTCTTTTCATTTCATTACAAGAGTTCTAATCATTCCATTACATATCATTTCTTTCATTAGACATTCCATTTCATTACCTATTGCATTTCATTTCATTTCATTACCCATTTCATTTCATTTCATTACCTATCATGTTACCACATATCATTTCATTCATTAGACATTCCATTCCATTTCATTACCTATTTCATTTTACTTCATTTCATTTTCATTTCATTACCTATCATGTTATTACATATCATCTCATTCATTAGATATTTCATTCCATTTCATTACATATTTCATTTTACTTCATTTCATTTCATTTTATTACCTCACATGATATTACATCACATATCATTTCATTTCATCACATTTTTTTATCAAATTTTAATTACATTACCACCCCATCCATCTCATCACAATTCATTCCCTTATATTACATTGCAAATCATTTTATTACATCCCATTACATTGTGTTACATGTCATTATATTTCATTTTATCACATCACATTCCATCATGTTCCTTTTCATTATATTTCATTTTATTACATTCCATTACAACTGATTCCATTACATCACATTTTATTTTACCACATTTCATTTCGTGTCATTGCATTTATATTATCACACCACCTTTTCATTACATCATTAGGGACACATCATCTATTCTAAAATCATTATCCATATTTCATTCTATATTATTCATTCACATATATATACACATCCACACCCACTCCTACCATATCCATCAAATCAAACCATCACATGCATATATGAGTCCATGATATAACAAGTGGACAAGTCTAAACATCAAAAAGCTTGAATATCTCATTAATCAGAAAGATCAAATCATTAACATCAAAAGGTCATCAACATCAAAAGTTCATCATGATCACAATAAAAGGGTCCTCATCATAAATGACACATGCTCAGGCAATAAAATAAATGCAAAAGTTGCAGAAATCAACCTTGTGTTGCACTACATTCATCATTTGTCCATGTTTGATCCAAATATCCCCACTCATTGGAGGCTCTCATTCCATCTTGAATAATAAAACACTGAACAACAACATCAATTTTTCATCACAAGTGATCATCCTCTATCAATTAAATCTCAACATCTAACTATTTAGCTAATGGTTCTGTCTTGAACTAGTTATTTTTCCTACTCTATATCCTGAGATGGACATGTTAGTTTTCCCTACTCTGTATCCTAAGGGGGGTACTTTTTCTATCTATTAACATTACCTGATTGATCCTACACATCACTTTGTGAGTAGACATTCCCTATCAACTGTTCTCATCAAACATTTTTAGAAATAAAATTGGAACATCCCTATTTCACACATCCTTTTTTCCAATTTCATTTCTAAGGGAGAAATATGCTAGGGCATTAAATTTTTCTAAAATATAAAAAATGTCCTACCACAACCAAATTTTAAACATCAAATCAAACTAGGGCATCGAAAATTTTTGAAATATCAAAAATGGCCTACCCCAACCAAAATTTTCAAATATTAAGAGTACCAAAACTAGGGTATCTAAACAAAAATATTACAACACCAAATCAACACCGCAATCAAATCATCAAATCAATGACAATCAAAACATCAATAATCAAATATCAAACCATCAATAGAAAGACACCATGACAATGGGAAAATGTCAAAATATCATCAAACAAACATCCATGCATCAAAATTTGACCTAAATTTAGAAAATCAAGACAATCTTTGAACTAATATGCTCCACATATTAGCTCGAATAGGGGCATTTGTGCACACAAATTTTTTTTCAAAGACCTAAATCACACAATTCTGATCAATTAGTGCAAATTAAAGAGAAAATTAGAAGAAACACAATAAACTTTCAAATCAAAATCACGTCAGGTCATTAATTATCCATCAAATCAACAAGACCTAAATCAACTTTAAAAAAGGAGAAAAATAATTCAAATTCATAAAATGAAATTCAAAAAGGAGGAGGAAAAAGACAAAAGTGTTGAAAATAAATAAGACATTTATTAAATCAACAAAATCATTTATCCTCACAAAATTGGAAATCCCCCTTTTTCATTTTAAAAGAATTAAAAACATCCTCAATTATCCTCAAAACCAAGTCTGTTGGACTCTTCCTCCTGGCCTCTTATGAGATATTTTTAGTTTCACTTTCACCCATCAATCAAAATTAAAAATTCAAATTCATATGCCAAACCCCTTTCGAAATCCTATAAATAGGAGGGAAATCCAAGAGGCAAGGAACCCAAGTTTTAGGCATCTACACTATAGGTACATTTTGAGTCATCATTTTAGCATTATCATTTTAGCAAGTTCATGGCATTTTAGTATTGCTTTTATGTTGTTTAGGATCATTTATTGCATGTTAGCTTGATGCATATCCATTTTGCTAGCATATAATCTGCATTATAGTCATAGATCTTGCATGCATTCTTGTAGATTTGCATTTTTAGCATACTCCCTTTCTAGAACTATCACTAGCATGCTGGTCTGAGAGCTATTTTAGTAGTTGTAGTTAGGAAAACATGAGATTCTCATAGAGATTACATTTTGATTATGATATCTTGGGTTTAGTTTAGTTCATTGTCAAACTTTCCCTTCTGCTCTCTATGTTGCTGAATTTTTGGATTTTCTCTAAGCATAAGGTCACCAACTTGAAACTCACATGGGTGAACTTTCTTATTATACCAAGTAGACATGCACTTCTGATAAGCCCTCATGCAATCAAAAGTTACCTTATAGAGCTTATCAAGAGTCTCTAATTCTTGTATTCACATAGCTCTATAGTCTTCGTCAATTATCAACCCATGTAAGGAGATTCACAAGGAGGGGATTTCTACTTCTAATGGGAGAATGGCCTCATAGCCTTAGAGAAAAGAAAAGGGAGTGGCCCTTATAGGAGCATAGATGGTAGTTCTATAGGCCCAAAGTGCCAAATTTATCTATAGGTGCCAATCTCTCCTAGACTTATGAACTGTGCGATGCAAGATTTTCAGTAATGTTTTGTTGGAGGCCTTAGCTTGGCCATTCACTTGAGGATAGTAAATAGAAGACTAATGTTTTTTTATTTGAAATTTCTTGCATAGCTATGTGTGGTCCTTATTCTTGAATTTTCCTTTGTTATCAATGAATTAGAGGAAGGAATGTCATATCAATAGATTATGTGATTTAGTATAAACAGGGCAACATGTTTGCTTGTAGCAATAGACAGTGGCATAGCTTCAAACCATTTGGTGAAATACTCAGTTGTTGCAATGATGAACTTGAGACCACTAGATAAAATTGGGTGAATTTTTCCTACCATGTCAAAGGCCCATTGTTGAAATGGCTAGTATGTCATAGAAAGAATCGACTCTCATCTAGGAGCATGAATTAAGTTACCATAAAGCTAACATATTTTACAGGACTTGGCATAATGAATATCATTAGCTTGCATAGTTGGCCAATAATAACCCACCCTAAGTAGCTTTCAAGAAAGTGCAAGGCCATTAGAATGTGCCCCAAAAATGTAGTCATGGACTTCAACAAGTTCCTTTTCAGACTCTTCTAGTTCTAAACACCTAAGAAATGTTCCATCTAGACCCTTCCTATACAAGTCACTAGATACCAAAGTGTAATGTGAGGCATTCAAGAGGAATTAGCATTTTTAGTTCCATGTGAGGTTCTATAGAATATTTTTATCATGCATGTAAGAGAAGATGGGTGCATAGTAGGAGAAATCATGACCTACAACAGTGCAGATCACTTGGTTATCTAAGGAATCATAGGTGAGATGATGCAATTCTTCCACTAGGAACTCAAATCATGATTTATGTTCTTGCATCTGGAGGAGAGATGCTAGAGTGGCCATAGCATTAGTAACCTTTTTTTCTACTCTAGGAGTTTGTTGAAATGTCACAAAAGTGAAGTAGTTCTTAGAGCATCTATGAACCTTTTGTAAGGTATCAACTGGTCATCTTTAATTTGATAGTCATTGTTCACTTGGTTAATAAAAACTTGAGAATCTCCATAGATATGTAATTTAGTTATTCTTCATTCAGGAACCATTTTGATCCTATTTTTTAATACCTCATACTCCATGAAATTGTTTGTATAGGGGAATAAAAGTTTGTAAGATTTAGGGTTTGTATATCCATGAGGGGAAACAAACAATATACCTACTCTAGCTCCATTTTGTGTACGAGAACCATTAAAGAACATTTTCCAAGTTCTCTTAGTGATGTACATAATTGAGGCATCTAGAAATTCAACTTGTATGGGTGTCATATCCTCTAGTGGAAAGTCAGCCAAATGGTTAGCTATAGCTTGTCCTTTGATGACTTTATGCTTGACATACTGAATGTCAAATTCTAAAAGAATCATCATCCATTTAGCTAGAGGACTAGTAAGAATAGATTTGCTCAAAAAATATTTCAAAGGATCAATTTTAGCAACTAGGTGAACTATATGTGCCAACATGTAATGTTGAAGTTTTTGAGAAGCAAAGACCATTGCAAGACATGATTTCTCGATGCTAGTGTAGTTCATCTCATAAGAAACCAAAGTTTGACTACTATAATATATAGCTCGTTCTTTACCTATCTCATCACTTTGGGCTAATAGTGCTCCTAGGGAAGAAGCTATAGCTAAGATATACAAGATCAAAGGTTTTCCTAGAATAGGTGGCATCAAAATTGGAGGTTTTTCTAGGTATCCTTTGATTTGGTCTAGACTTTGTTGACACTCATTGTTCCAGATATGAGTAGAGCCTTTATGCAAATTCTTGTTAAAAGGTTGAACTTTATTAGCCAATTGAGAAATAAACCTTCTTATGGATTGTAGATGTCCTTGTAGACTACTAAGTTGGTTGATATTTCTTGGAGGAGGCATATCCATGATAGCCTGGACCTTTTTAGGACCAACCTCAATACCTTTTGTTGAGATAATGTAGCCTAGCAATTTTCCCAAAGTGACACCAAAGGCACACATTTTTGGGTTTAACCTAAGTTGAAATTGTTCCATACTATCCAATATCAGGCTAAGGTCTTCAAGATGTGTATCTCATTTTATAGATTTTTTTAGTGTGACATCAACATAGTCTTCCATATTTTTATGCATCATATCATGGAATATGGTGGTCATTTCTCTTTGATAGATAGCACCAACATTCTTGAGACCAAATGGCATGACATTCTAGCACAAATTACCCCATGTACGTGTAAAGTTTTTCTTCTCTTGATCAACTGGAGCTATCTTAATTTCTATATACCTAGAAAACCCATCCATAAGGGAGTACATTTCATAACCTACAATCGTGTACACTATCATATTGATGTTTGGTAGTGGAAAGTCATCCTTGGGGAATGCTTTGTTAAGGTCTCTAAAATTAGTACAAATTCAAATAGTTTTATCATGCTTGGATATAGGTACAATGTTGGAAATCCATTCTGCAGAATCAATAGCTCTGATAAAATTTGCACTCAAGAGCTTTTCCAATTTTGCTTTCACCAACAAGGCTACATGTGGATGCATCTTTCTCAACTTTTGTTTAATATTTTAATATCAGGAGAAAGTCACAAATGATGCATGATAAGATCTATGTTAAGCCTAGGCATGTCTAAGTATGTCCATGTGAAATTGATCTTTTGTCTTGAAAAAATTGGGCAAATTGTTCCTTTTCTTTAGCTAACAATGATTGAGCTACATGAATGATTTTACAAGATTCCTTTATCCCCAAGTTGATAGGTTGTGTAGGCTCAATGATAACTAATGATCTATCCTAAAAATAGCTTGGAAAACTACCAAGTACCTCATCTACAAGTGCCTCAAAGAGGTTTTCACCATTAGCTATGTCTTTATTTTTACTATTTTTAGGCTTAGATACTACCACAATGTGGCTTTCACCATCTAACCATTTTTTTAAATTTTGATTTTATGACTAAGGTACTTGATATTTGATTCTATCATATGAATTGTGGATTCACTAGTGGGAGAAGTGATGGGTTCAATGACATTTAGGTAACACGCAATCTCATAGTCATTTTAGAAAGACTATATTTTTGAATTTCTGATGTTGAATGGACCAATCTATGAGATTGAGATGAATCAATGAGAGTGAGGTAAAAGCTTCAAATTTATTTATGCAAAAAGCATCATCTTTACTAACATGTAAAGTTAAGCCTATAGTGAACATTGCAAAGGTATCTAGATCAGGAATAGTCCTAGAGGGGCCAATGTAGCCCACTAAAGCATTTTGTGAGCCAAACACATCTAACCTTATACTAGACTCATCTACCCCATTTGATTAGATTTCATACGTGTGAATGAAATCAACCCTAAGTTCACAGGAAGCATCTAATAAACTTTCCCATTCATACTCTTGAGATTCTGTACTCTAATCTCTAGCAATTAAACTAGCAATATTTTGTCTAATCTATACTCTACTTAAATCTTTAGGGTTAGATTTTTCTTTTTATAGCTATCTAGAGGTGGAAGCCTCAACATCATCATTGGTGGTAAATGTTTCTTCTCCCCAAAGGAGAGAAGTTATGCACATAAAGTCTTAATCTTGTGAAGTGGCAGCAATAAAGGGAGGATCATCATCATCATCATCATAATTATCCTCATAATTATCATAATTATCATCATTGTTATCATCATCATGATCAATACAAGCATCATCATCATGATCAATAGAAGCATCATCATCACGATCAATAGCAACATCATTTGCTTCCAGAGCATCATCGACTAACTCTCGATCATGATCCACTTCTTCCTCTTCCTTAGTATCTTTTTCTTCCATCACATTATACTTTATTAACCTTCCCCTTGGATCATGTCTAACAACAAATGACCAACTTGATTTATGTGGAACCTCTAATGAAAATACTAGCACACATTGGCTTGAAAGAACATAGGGCACATCCACAACTAGCTCAAACAACCTTGTATTAATCATTGGAAATCCATTCTCATGTGCAATAATAGTTCTATCAGGATCATTTTGATTGAGTCATAGTTTGTACCATTTGATGATGAAGAGAACTAATTTGAAGCAATTAAATGTTGGAAGCATTAATGTTGATGATATTCCTATGGGGGAGTATTCTAGTAACATGATTAGATCATTATCATGATGATATGTTATAGTCATGACTATCTTTTTCATTGATGTCAACATAGCAATTTTATATGGTATCTAATAGAAGAACAATGGTGAAGATCAAGTTGGTATAGATAGATCATTAAGTAATTTTAGTAGTGATGTTCAAGGGAGATTATACTATGTTTCTAGTATACCCAGCTAACTTCATAAGCATAAGATATTAAGTCTAGAAGAAGTTATGTAAGCTTTGGTGAAGACTATTATGAAATAGAGTTTACAAAGGCATGATCTAGTAGACTTGTTATATCCCTTAGTAGATTTGTTATTCTAAGAAGTTGAAGTTAAATATGTGAAGAGGACATGTTGGTGATGACATGGCTAAGTTCACTCATCATAATGTTATGTATATGGAAAGTTATTCAAGTTGCAATATGAAAGATTAATGTTATCACTATGTGTAATGTTACCACTAGAAAACACTACTTTCTCAAATGAACCATGACCTCATCTCTTATCTAAAATTCCTTTTACTTCCTTTTAAAATATTCCTTAGCCTTATACTATGTATTCATCTTTATGATGTGCTTCCTTACCTCCTCATAGATGTTCTTCAAATATTTAGCAAAATCTTCTAGTTCAGCACTACTTCTCTCTCCTTTATCCAACTACCTAAATTCAGAAGCATTTTTGGGACTACTCCCATATACAATCTAGAGTGGTGATTTACTAGTAATTCTATTGATATAATTATTATATACAAATTCTACCTATGGTAAAATCATATCCCATCCTTTTGATTTATCTCCAACCAAGCAGCTCAAAAAGTTTCCCAAACTTCAATTCATAGCTTCTATCTATCCATCAGTCTGTAGATGATATGATGAACTAAACTTCAAAACTTTCTTCAACTTCTTCCATAATTTATGCTATAAATACCCAAAAAATTTGGTATGTTGATCTAAAACTATACTCTTTGGCAAACCATGTAATCTCACCACTTCTCTGAAAACAACATTGCCACATGAACAACATCACAAGTCTTCTTGGAAGGAATAAAATGTGTCATCTTTGAAAACCCGTCAACCACCACAAAAAATAAAATCATGCCTCTGTTATGTCCTTAGTAATCCAAGAATAAAATCCATGTCGACATCCTCCCATGGCTTGTCTAGTATAGGTAATGGCCGATATAATTCTATATTTTCCTTCACTCCTTTTGCCATCTGACATACTCTGCAACTTTGTACAAACTTCTTTACATCTTGCTACAACTGTGGCTAGTAATAGTTTTTGGCATCCAAAGCTATGGTTTTATCTCTACCAAATTGCCCAACCAATCCTCCACTATCCTTTTCCCTGATAATAGTCTCTCTCATTAAAATTCTGGGAATGCACAAATGAATTCCTTTGAAAAATATGTTATCCTGGATCATGAAATGCAACCACTTTTTTCTATCAAGTGTAATAGGTTCTATACATGTCTTCCATGCTTCACCAAAATTAGGATTGCCTAGATAAAAAGTACTAAGTTTCTTGAACCCAACAACCTCTATCTTCATTTCTATCAACAAAATTTTTCTTCTACTAAGAGCACTTGCAACTCTATTAGAATTCCTACTCCTATGTTTTGAAAAAAATGTATAACTCTACAAAAACTCAATCCACTTGAAATGCCTTTGGTTCAATTTCCCTTGACTATTCAAATATTGCAAAGCTTGATGATTAGTATGCAAAAAAAATCCTTAGGAAGAAGATAGTGTCTCAACTTCTTCAATGCTTGAACTATAGCATAAAATTCTTGATCATAAAAATAGTTTTTTCTTTCTTCCTCATTCAACTTCTCACTAAAATAAGAAACAAGTCTACCTTCTTGGCTCATAACAACTCCTATTGTAATACCACTAGCATCACAATCTACTTAAAACACCTTGTTAAAATCATGAAGTGCTAAAACAGGATGCTTGGTAACTTTCTATTTCAATAGATTAAAACTCTTATCTTCTCCTTCTGTCCACTTAAATTCTTTCATATCCCCCCTCATTTTTTCAATCAAGGGTCCACAAATACTGCTAAAACCTCTTATGAAGTTTCTATAAAAACTAGTTAGTGCATGAAAATATCTTACCTCTATCATATGCCTTAGATTAGGCCATTCAAGGATAGCCTTCACTTTCTCTAGGTCCATTTTTAGACTTTCTACTGAGACTACAAATCCCAGGTACACCAACTCCTTCTTTACAAAACTGGACTTCTTAAGATTTATAAACAACTTTTCTTCCCTCAACTTATCAAATACTTTGTGAATATGAATCAAATGTTCATCCAATGTCTTATTAAAGATCAATGTATCATCTAGGTAAACAATGAAAAACTTACCCATAAATTCCTTCAATACCTCATCCATGAGCTGCATGGAAGTGCTCGCTGCATTGGTTAACCCAAAAGGCAAAAATATCCACTTGTATAGTCCTTGTTTGGTCTTGAAAGCAATCTTCTAGTCATCACCTTCTCTGATATGAATTTGATGGTATCTACTTTTTAGATCTATCTTTGTGAAATACTTAGCTCCACTCAAATAGTCCATAATATCATCCATCCTTAGCAATGGAAATCTAAAATTGATTATGATTTTGTTGATAGCATGATAATATTTACACATCTTCCATTATCCATTCTTCTTTGATGCTAATACTACTAGCATGGCATAAGGATTTAAACTCTCTTGAATCAAACCCTTCTGTAACAACTCATGAACTTGCCTATTCAACTCTTCAAATTTGTTGGTGTGATTTTGTGTGTTGCCTTGTTTGGAAAACTAGCTCCTAGAACCAAATCCATCTGGTGACTAATCTTCCTCATTGGGGAAAATAATTAGGTACATTATCTAATACAATATCAAAAAATTCTTTGAACATATCTACAACTTTTGCAGGTAACTCCTCTATTTCTTCTTCACTATCTTTTGGAATTATAGAAAAACACATGCTCATGCTTCATACCTTTGAGAAACTCTTTTCCATCAACAAAAAAAATTCTAGCAACACTAGATACATTTTTGTAAGAATTTGGCTTAGGATAGAATTCACCCAAGACCAAGGAACTCAAACAAAAGCATAACAGTAGACCAAAGAGAGAGTGTGATTAGAATGCTTATATATTCATCCAATATACCATATGAAAGTACACTAGGAGTGCTTGTATATAAGGGCCTCTAGAGAGCTTATAGAATGCATAGAAGTCAACAACATGATAATTCATACAACTAGGCACATGTCCACCAGATATGGGTTATCCTTCTTTAAGCACAAAAGTAAGTATGATGATGTGAGGATAAGCCTACAATGGTGTAGCATGTAAATCAATAGTGTAGAAAACATGTACTAAAAAGTGAGTGTGAATAACTGTGTTGTCTACATGACAACTTAGTGAATGATGCAAACTCCAGTGTTGTAGACACCATGTGCTAAAATAGAGTTGCATACTTCTATGTTGTCAACATGAAAACTCATGAGAGTACACAAACTCCTAAGTGTTTCACCTAAATAAATAAAAAAATAATGAATTAACCTAAGTAAACTTAAGTGAAGTGTAAATAGTAAATAATTATTTACACTAACACCCCCCCTTAAGTGCAACATAGGGAAATGCCCTTAAGCTTACAAAAACTAGGATGAATTACATGATGGGTCGTAGCTACTAGGCCATGTTAGGTACCCATGTACATAATGAAAATGAAATCTCTCATAAAGTAGATAAAGAGAGAAAACCTCATGGGAAAAACCCTCTCCCATAAAGAGAGATTAAAAAAAAATATGATGTATGGATGGATGGAGTAATAAAGACCCCCCCATTACAACATACATCCAGTATATACATAAGAGAAAAATGAGAAGAGGAAGAAAGAAAGAATAGGCTCCCCACCCCACCCCAAAAAAAGAATGCGTACTAGTGACTACTCTAATGAAGAAGTTGATCCAAGATTATAGAATGGTGTTCCTCCCCTTAGGAAGAAACAAGGACAATGGTACTAATGAGACACTTTTACTGTTCATGGAAAGAATCCCATAGGTAAGTGATGTCTGTAAAACCTACTCAACTAGTTGAAGAACCTATCTCAAAGAACTGTCTATCTTCTCAACTGATGAAGAAGCCCTCCACAACTAATGATCATAACTATCCATAATTACTTCAACCTATGATGATCGATCATGTAGAGAATGAACAAGAGTGTTAGATTGAGCCCTCATGACAACTGAAGAAGGTGCTACTACATAGAGAAAAAGAGGTAGATCATTAATACTATCTCCCAAATTTGTCCCTAATGTTGGACCTAGAATACTAGATGTACCCTTCTATACTAGACCTATCACTTTGGCAATATATGCATGTGGACTAAACTAATGTAGTGACCTCTCATTGAAACTATCAATAGAACTCCATCTAATTGAATTTGTCGAAGGACTATCACTAGTGTCACTATCAGTTTCCACATGATATAATGTGCAGAGAGGATTAGAGGAAAAGCTTGGTGAACTTTCCTCAAATTGTACATCCTTCTCCAAAAGAATCTAATGTGTCTCTAGATCCATGAGTTTGTGTGTCTTCACACTATCTTCATAACCAATGAAAGTACAAGGTCGAGATGACTATGCCTTGCAACCCCTAGAAGATATATTTTCCCATGTAGGACAATTGAAGACTTTGAAGTGTGTCATAATAGGTTTTCTATTGCACCACGCCTCAAAAGGAGTCTTTCCCTCTAAGGTTATATGAGGAGGCCTATTAAGAATTCGAGTGGCACTACTAATTGCTTCAACTTCTAGTGATGGATCTAGAGACTTGGCTTGTATCATGCAACTTGCCATAGACTTAAGAGTTTAGATCGTCAATGCTATGACATCTCTCTTATGTAGACTACATGCTAGTGGATTCTAAAGATCAATTCTCTCAATTCTATAGAATTCTTTAATTCTTTTGTTCACATACATGCTTCCATTTTCCATTCTTAGAAATTTTATGGCTATTCTTGATTTCTATTAAACATGATTGTTGAAGGCTAGAAACTTGTCCAACACTTCATTCTTATAACAAAGAAAGTAGACCCAAGTGTATCTTGAAAAGTCATCAACAAAATTAAGTATGTAGCAACCTTGGCTGATTGCAAAAGGTCCTGCTAATACCATGTGAACCATTTGTAGAACACCTAGTGCTCTTGAAGAATTCTCTTTTTGTAACTTCCCTTTTGGATGCATATGCACTAAATCCGTTGAACATTCACTATGGGAAATGTTAATTTGAGGTGGACCTTTGACCATTCTATTTGTGCAAAGTTGTTGAAGATAGAAGAAGGAAAAATTTCCATATCACTCATGCCATAATTGCATTGTTGAATTGGATTGTGATAACAAGGCCTTTGAAGGAGACTTTGGAACAAAATGGGAGAAATAGTACAACCTTTTGTTATGATTCACTTTCCCCACTACAACCAATGAGTCATATTTTAGACTATGCACCTATACTGAGTATGGAAGGAACTCAACTCTATGTCCATCTCTGAGGTGAGTGATTTGGTAGACTGATACGAGATTAGAACTTAGGTTTGGAACATAGAGAACATCTTGAAACTCTCCATTTTCCATTTCCAATTTCCTTTCCCTTCAACTTCCATTTTAGTATCATCTCTCACAAAGATGTGTGGTACCTTTGACTACTTCATTGAAGAAAAATCCTCCTTTGAAGTACCCATATGATATGAGGCATTGGAGTCAAGGATCCATTTCTTTAAAGAATTTGAATTGACCATGAGTGCTTGCCCTTTGACCTTTGAATCTAAAGAAGACCCTTTATCCTTATAGCATTAGGTAGTGGAACATTATGTTTCTTCATGATGTTTGTTAACTCATCAATCTTCTTAAGATAGAACTCATGTTCTTCATGACCCACTTTCTTGCAATAGGTACACTTTTTCTTCTCCTTATTGTTGTCCCCCTTCTTGTTGGAATTTGAGGAAGACTTGCTTTTTTTATTGGATTGTGGTGTTTTCTTTTTTGCATCCTCTAATATATTCTTCTTCCACTTCTTATTCTTACCCTTTTCTTTATTTGAAGACTATCTAGCTGAATTTTGAGAACCCTCATTATTGGCCACCAATGCTTTAGACTTAGGTGATTTGAGAATCCCCATTGATTTCAACTTCTTTTCTTTTGTATCCAATAGATCAGCATGTTCATCATAAGAGACTTTCTTATAGGTAGACCCTAATATAGTCTTTGAGGTGTTATAAGAAGAAAAAAATGTGGAATACTCCAATGGCAAGTTGTTATGAATAAGGTAGATCAATCTATCATCTTTGATAGAACTCCCACAATCAATAAGCCTTATCCTTAGTTCATTCACCTTAATGATGAAATCCTTTATAGAATAAAATGACTTAGGATCTAAGGAGACAAGCTCATCTTCAATTTTGAAAACATCCTCTTCAGACACTTTACCTTATAGGTTTTTGAGGGTATCCCAAGTTTCCTTGGATGTAGAAGACTTCTTAATTTGATACATGATCTTGTCATCAACCCCCAAACATATATCACCCAGGGCTTTCCTATCCATTGCTACCCAAGCTAAAATATCACTTGCCGATACATTATCACTTGTTGGTTTAGGAAGGGTACCGTCTACATATTGAGAAACTCCATTGTGCATTAAATGATACCACATTTTGATGGACCATGTAGCATAGTTATGTGGAGTTAATTTTTGAAACTTAAAATTTCCCATAATGTATAAAATGAAAGAAAATTATAGAAAAGAAGGAACACATCACCAAGAACACCCCCCCTTTTCACTAAATCAAGAAACTCGCCCCCACCCAAAAAAAAAAGGATACTTTTGGCACTATATAAGTAGTGTGATTACAATAGCCACTTGCCAATTTTGGCCTTTGTGGAATTCTAATTTTGCTTGTTACAACCTCTTAATGGATTACAACTTTGGAACTTTACAATGTGCTACAATTCTAAAGAAATACAAAGCAAGGAAAGGCCCTATTTTTGAAAGTGACACTTTTGTCCACATGACCTCACAATCTAATTATAGATCTAAAAAGTAGACAAAAAATAATAGACTTTCAAAAAAAATGGAACCTATTTTTTAGTCTAGATGTGCCTGTACAGAGTATTTGAAGTTGCAAAATGTAGAATTAAGTAGGTATAGTCACCAAATGATGCAATTTATGACAAATGCATGCCCCAAAACTAGAAATAAGTTACACAAATGAAAATTTTAGGAAATTCTACCCAATTTCAAAAAAAATGGCACCTAATTTTGAGTCTAGATGACTGAGATATGGCCTCCCAAAGTCAGACAATAAAATCAAAAATCAATCTGGAGAGGGGTTATATCAGAAAAAGATGGGGTTAAATTTGATGGTCACACAACTATCATAGTAGTTCTAATTTTCCCTAGAATGGCAGTCATATGGCCGCCAAATTTAGGCTAGTGGATTTCATTACATCAGCAACAACTAAGCTAGTGATGTGATCAACATGACATCATGCTGATGTTAGAACATATGGAAAAGTATGGCCCTGTAAAGACTATCTAATATGTTTGGTATGTGACATTTGATGTGTATTTTAATGTGGGCTCCATGCTAGATGGTACGATGCATTGCATAGATCGCTGACTTGGTGACTGTTGTACACATGTTTGCTTATGTGGAATTATGCATTCTCAATATGTGGAATAGCATCAATTTTCATAGTTGGCTAGTAATAAGCCACCCTAAGTAGCTTTCAAGAAAGTTCAAGGCCATTAGAATGTGCTCCACAAATTTAGTGATGGATTTCAGCAAGTGTCTTTTCAGACTCTTCTAGTTCTAAACACCTAAGCAATGTTTCATCTAGGCCTTTCTTATACAAGTCACCAGAGACCAAAGTGCAACGTGAGGCATTGCAATGGAATTAGCATTTTTGGTTGCATGTGATGTTGCTAGGAATAGTTTGATCATGCAAGTGAGAGATGATGGCCATGTAGCAGGAGGAATCGTGACCTACAATAGTGTAGATCACTTGGTTATCTAAGGAATCATAGGTGGGATGATGTAATTCTTCCACCAGGAACTCAAATTAGGATTCATGTTCTTGTATTTGGAGGATAGATCCTAGAGTGGCCATAGCATTACTAACCTTATTATCTGCTCTAGGAATTTGTTGAAATGTTAGAAAAGTGAAGTAATTCTTTAGAGCATCTATCAACCTTTTGTAAGGTATCAACTTGTCATCTTTCATTTGATATTCATTTTTCACTTGGTTAATAACAAGTTGAGAATATCCATAGATATTTAACTTAGTTATTCTCCATTCAAGAGCCATTTTGATCCCATTTGTTCATGCCTCATACTCCATGATGTTGTTCATATAGGGGAATAAGAGTTTGTAATATTTAGGGATCATATATCCATGAGGGGAAACAAATAAGATACTTGCTCCAGCTCCATTTTGTGTATGAGAACCATCAAACAACATTTTCCAAGTTCTCTTAGTGATGTATATAATTGAGGCAACTAGAAATTCAACTTGTATGGGTGTCATATCCTCTAGTGGAAAGTCAGCCAAATGGTCAGCTATAGCTTATCCTCTAATGACTTTATGTTTGACATACTGAATGCCAAATTCTAAAAGAATCATCATCCATTTAGCTAGATGACTAGTAAGCACAACTTTGCACAAAAAATATTTCAAAGGATCAATTTTAGCAACTAGGTGAACTATATGTGCCAATATGTAATGTTTAAGTTTTTGAGAAGCAAATAACACTACAAGATAGGCTTTCTCAATGCTGGTGTAATTCATCTCATAAGAAACCAAAGTTTGACTAATATAATATATAGCCCATTATTTACCTAACTCATCACTTTGGGCTAATAGTGCTCCTAGAGAAGAAGTCGCAGCTAAGATGTACAAGATCAAAGGTTTTCCTAGAATAGGT
Organism: Cupressus sempervirens; assembly: GCA_028749045.1. Lineage (NCBI taxonomy): Eukaryota > Viridiplantae > Streptophyta > Pinopsida > Cupressales > Cupressaceae > Cupressus > Cupressus sempervirens. The sequence continues at coordinate 703,999,270 of CM053784.1, forward strand.
GGCATAAAACCTAGAAGTTTTGCGAAGTATCCTTTGATTTGGTCTAGACTTTGTTGACACTTGTTTTTCTAGATATGAGTAGAACCTTTATGTAAATTCTTGTTAAAAGGTTGAGCTTTATCAGCCAATTGAGAAATAAATCTCCTTATGGATTGTAGATGTCCTTGTAGACTTAAAAGTTGGTTGATATTTCTTGGAGGAGGAATATCCATGATAGCCTAGACCATTTCAGGATCAACCTCAATACCTTTTGTTGAGATAATGTAACCTAGAAATTTTCCCAAAGTGACACCAAAGGCACACATTTTTGGGTTTAATCTAAGTTGAAATTGTTCCATACTGTCCAATATCAGAAAAAGGTCTTCAAGATGTGTATCTCATTTTATAGATTTTTCCAATGTGTCATCAACATAGTCCTCCATATTTTTATGCATCATATCATGGAATATGGTGGTGATTGCTCTTTGATAGATAGCACCAACACTCTTGTGCCCAAATGGAATGACATTGGAATAGAAATTACCCCATGCACATGTAATGGTTGTCTTCTCTTGATCAGTTGGATTATAACCAAAAAAACCCATCCATAAGGGAGTACATTTTATAACTTGTAACCATGTACACTATCATATCAATGTTTGGTAGAAAAAAGTCATCCTTGGGGCATACTTTATTAAGGTCTCTAAAATTAGTACAAACTTAGATAGTTTTATCATGCTTGGATATAGGTAAAATGCTGGAAATCCATTCTACATAATCAATAGCTCTAATTAAATTTGTACTCAAGAGTTTTTCCAGTTCTGCTTTCATCGACAAGGCTACATGTGGATGCATCTTTCTCAAATTTTGTTCAATAGCTTGATATCAGGAGAAATAGACAAATGATACATGATAAGATCTTTTTAAAGCCTAGGAATGTCTATGTATGTCCATGCAAAATTGATCTTTTTGTCTTAAAAAAATTGGGCAAATTGTTCCTTTTCTTCAGCTGACAATGATTGTGCTACATGAATGATTTTAGGAGATTCCTCTATCCCCAAGTTGATAGGTTGTGTAGGCTCGATGATAACTGATGATATGTCCTAAAAATAGCTTGGAAGACTACCAAGTACTTCATCTGCAAGTGCCTCAAAGAGGTTTCCACCATTAGATACATCTTTATTTTTACTATTTTTAGGCTTAGATACTACCACAATGTGGTTTTCACCATCTAACCATTTATTTTTTCTTTTGATTTTACGACTAAGGTACTTGTTATCTAATTCTTTCATATGAATCATGGGTTCACTAGTGGAAGAAGTGATGGGTTCAATAGCATTTATGTAACAGGCTATCTCATAGTCATTTTGGAAAGACTATATTTCCAATTTTTGATGTTGAATGGACCAATCTATGATCGAGATGAATCAATGAGAATGACATAGAATCTTGAATTTTATTGATGCAAAAAGAGTCATCTTTGATGACATGTGAAGTTGAGCCTATAGTAAATTTCATAAGGGTATCCAAATTAGGAATAATCCTAGAGGGACCAACATGTCCCACTAAGGCATTTTGCAAGCCAAACTCATCTCACCTTATATTAGACTAGTCTACTCTATTTGGTTGGATTGCATAAGTGTGAATGACATCAACCAGGAGTTCACAGGAGGCATCTGACAAACTTTCCCATTCATACTCTTGAGAGTCTATACTTTGATCTCTAGCAATTAGACTAGGAATATTTTGTCTAATCTATCCTCTATTTAAATCTTTAGGGTTAGATTCATCTTGTTCTAGCTACCTAGAGGTGGAAGCCTAAGTATCATCATTGGTGGTAAATGTTTTTTCTCCCCAAAGGAGAGAAGTTATGCACATAAAGTCTTAATCTTGTGAAGTGGCAGCAATAAAAGGAGGATCGTCGCCCTCTGATTCACTAGATATGGGTGCACGTTGAGAAAATTTTGTTATATTATCCTCTAAACCAAATTCTATGCCAACAATATCTTGAACATCATGACCTTGAGTATGACTTGAAGGTTCAACTAGAGCTCTTTTATTGCTAGTTAAGAACTCGTGGCCCTAATAGCCCATGTCTACAAGCATCTTATACCCTTTTCAATATCATTTAGAAGAAATGGGAGTGGTGACTGTAACATCCTCCTCATCTTTCTCTTCCTTATATATCCAATCTTTAATATTTTATTCTTCTTCTTCTACTTCTACAGGAACTGAGGACTACACAAAAGTGCCAAAAAGAGTCATGGAAAACACAAAGGGCTTCTTTTTGTAGACAATTTCCCATAAGACTGAGGGGAATCATGTAGAGCAGCAATAGACTCTAGAGTGTATTCACCTAGGCCAAGGCTCATCATCTTCATTTTTTGTTCACACTCTACAAAGAACAGTGTTAGCTCATGAGAAAAGTGATTATGCAGAACTAGTATTTCATTAGATAGCATGTTGATAGACATTGAGTTATCACCATGGATAACTACTTTAGTACCATTAAATGGGAACTTGATGCATTTATGGTACATAGAAGGTACTACTTGCATGTCATGAATCCATGGTCATCCTAACAATAAATTGTATGCAAGTGATATGTCAAGGACTTGAAAAATGACATTCTTCTCAACTGAACCAACTCTACTTGGAAGCACAATTAGACCTTTGTAAGGTCTTTCAACCTCACCATAAGCTTTTATAGTGATCTTTCATTTAGGGTCAATGGAAAATTTAGACATGCACAACTATTGGATTACATTGAATGAAATGATGTTTAACCCTACACCATTGTCTATCAAGACTTAGCGAACATGAGCGTCAAATATTTGGACTTCAACATGGAGAGAAAGGTTGTGGGTATGACTAAGAGCTCAGTCATCTTCTTCAAAAAAGGTGAGATAGTAAGGTGAAGAGATATGGTTCACCAAAGCTTGGAATTTTCCTGCATCAATATTTGTGGGAACATTGGTAGAACATAAAGCTTTTTTGAGGATATCCTTGTGCAAAGGGGACAATTCCAACAACTTAAAAATAGAAATATGAGCCAAGGTACATTGTAGTTGACTAACAAGGTCATTTTTGGAAACCTTTAGAACAACCTTAGATTTCCCCCTAGTAACATCATTAAGTGGTTCACTATGTGATGAGAAAGTATTGGTCACCTAGAGAACCACCTTAGGTCTAGAGTCATTATGGTGTTGAGGATCATTGTGTGTTTTTAAGACAACTTTGGGTAGTTCATCTACATATTGGTTTTCATCATTAGAATTTTTCATGCATAAATACTCAATGGGCTCAAACATGCTTGTAATATTATCCATGTTAGCATTTGCATAGCTAATCTTGGTGTCATGATTCTTTTTAGTAGTTTTGGAGGTTTCACCTTTCTCATATTCTAGCAAGGGTTTTTTAAAATCTTTGTGATCAAAATTTTTGATGAGGCCATATATAACCACTTTTCCTTCCTCAATAAGATCTTGGATTACATCTTTGAGCTTGAAATAGTTTTTAGTTTTGTGACCCTTACCTTAGTGGTAATCATAGATATGATCCTCTCTCCACCATGAGGGTTTGATGGGTGGGTCATAGGATCAAGAATTTTCTAGTAAAGTAACCAGCTTATTCACAATTAATTTTTTTAAGACCACCTTGTAAGGCTCAACCATTGGCATATAAACACATCATTTCTTGGTAAACTTAGAACTCTTGTCAAATGTTTGTGGTTTCACATTTTCTTGTTTCTTTGAAACATAAATGGTAGTAGAAAGGTTAAATGTAGGTTCCTTTCTCTTAGGAGTATCCACTAGTCCATCATTGACAACATACTTGTTTTTATTCCAAGGTTTACCTTTTTCTTTACTATTTCCATTGTTGTTTTTGTCTTTGTTTATAACAATGTCAACCTTCTTGATAGCAACATCTTCAATGCGATATGCACTCTCAACCATGACATTGAAGGATGTGAATAATTGTTTCTTAGAACAAAGTATAGCTCCAGTACAAGGATATTGACAAAAATATTAATTTTTTCAGCCTCAAGAACTTGCCAAGGATAGCAAGAGTATAAGGATATCCATCATTAAAGATATGTCATGAAGTGTTCTCTTGATTTTTGTTTGATGTTGCATAAGTCGAGTACTATTACAAGATGTTGAATTTTTTAGGAGTATTGTTGGATAAAATGTTACACAAGTTCATCAAATATTTTAAGAGGGGGACTCAATTTTTTTAGCTTGCCCTCTTAGACTTCTAGGAAATAATCACATAAGAAAGGTGTCTTCATGCATAAAATCCATGCTAAGAGCATACAAATTCCTCACATGATCATGAGGATCACTATTTCCATCATATTTTTCATACTTAGGAACCTCTATATCCTTAGGAAATGGTAGTATATAGAGACTCCTATCAAATGGAAGAGTACATATTGATTCAACAAATAAAGTTTTGGGTGATTCTTTTGAAGTTTGTAGTTGTGCAAACTGTATCCTTAATTCTTGTATTTCTTCCCTTAAGATTTTAGCTTTAGTGGGTTCTCATTTTTTAATTATGTGTTCTACATCAAAATCTTGAGGGAGTTTCCATCCTCTTGCTGCCATGTATCAGAAGTATTCATCCTCATTTTCCTCTAAAGCTCTAAGCATAAATTTTTGAGCAAAGTCATTTTGTTGGAATTTTATAACATCCTCACTAGTTACCTCTTCATCACTTTCATGATCAGAAGGACATGCACCCATGGTGACTCTAAGAGTCCTTGGAGGTGTGTTGTTTCCATCATTGCCATCAGAAGGATTTTAAGAGCAAGTCCCCTTGTTCCCTTCATGGTGGGTATGGTTACTATTTTTAGCTTGTTGATGTTCTTTCTCCCTAGCATACATGGATTCTAAGATCCTTTGATTTTCACATGATTGTTCTTCTAAGTGGCGTTGGACTTCATCAAGGTGCACCATAGTGACCAAACCATTCTCACCCTTAGGTGTCTCATAGGGTGTGCCAAATAGGTTTTCAAAACTGTAAAGTAGATTATGCCTAATGTTAGCTATTTATGTTTCAATAGGTTTAGGGTCTTCCACACAAGGTTGTCCATGAGAACATCTTGGTGAGGTTTCTAATTATTTGAAGACAAAAGGGGTATGACTACCACTCCCAACTTGAAATCTAGTTGTAATCAGCATGTAAGGACTTCTCTTTGTTTAATAGGACAAGAAAAGTAAGTCAAATTTGAAGCTCTTACAATCAAGATTAGTCACTTGTCAAAGTATAATAGATGGCTTGTCAAACAATGCTCAACAATTTACATCACTAGTGACTCGAGCTGAGCAAGCACACAAGAAGCTCAATAGCAAATAGCTGAAATAGAATGGTAACTAGATCTTGACAAGTGATTCATTAGTGACATTTCAAGACTTACATATAATAGACTAAACCCATCTTTTCAACCTAGGATAGTTTCCTAACACACAGATGTGCAATCAAGATAGGGAGGATGGAAGTGACGAGACCCTAGATCAAAAAAATCAAAACATAGACCCTATTTCGACAACAGACAATCTCAGGTGATACTTTTTCAGAGACCATGTGAATTAGGATAGCATAATACATTGTATGACATAGTTTAGAACACCTATGCAATACTTTTCTTGTAGATGATAGTTTGCCCAAGGTGAGATGACAAACTTTTGAATACTAGGACAATAGACTTTAGTAAAGACATGTGACACAATTTGTGGAAAATAATGTTGCATGATATTTCTTCAGTGAATAGATGATAAAGTGCTAGTTTTTGTGCAAAAAGGCCAAGTTTAACTCCAAAATTTTATGTTTTAGTTGGTCAATCAAGTGATTTTTGGATCAAACAATGTGAAATTTTAGTTCGTGTCAATTATCAAAAAGGTTTACAAATAGTAGGGGTGTTAACATGTCTCAAATAGTTGAACAAGCATAGAAACAACCTTGCCAACATGCACTTGTGATATTAGAACAACCTTTCTACCAATATTACCAAGATGTTTGATGTGTAAGAACATTAACACTGGTCAACACATTAAAAAATAGTATCCAAGCAATCTACCTTAAGATCATGGTTCATTACTCAACAACTTGGCCCACACTTGATGCTCCTTCACCTCACACCAAGTGGTTGCCCACAAGAGATATTGGCTTTGTCATGGAAGTGCCATAAGCACAACCAAGGGAACACATATGGTGAGTTTAAATCTTGGGGTGATCTTGATAGTCCACTAGGATCAATCCTCGCACCAAGAAGTTGAGTGACAAAATAGGGTAGATACTAACCTAGGGTGTTTAGAAAGGGCTTCTATTCATAGTGTTCCACTTGCACCCAATTAAGGGACACCCCACCTCATGGTGGGTAATAGACCTTGTGGCCACAAGAGCACCTTAAGTATTCTTGCCTATTGATCTCCCTATGGTCAAAATCCCATAAGAAATCACACTAAGCAAAGAAAAAAACTATGTCTACCAAGGTTTTGTGTCCTTGCTAGCCTTGAGTTTATAGTGGGTTGGAAGAGTTGGGTAATTTTATTCTCACCACTTGGGTCATTCCTCTTAGGTTGTTTGAGAGCAAGACCTCTAAAGGATCCTAACTACTACAAAATGGATGCACTCTCAAGGGTCAAGATTTCTATATAAACTCAAAGGTGAAGAGTATACTCTCCTACATCAATTATTTCCCCCAAACATGCCAAGAAGATTCAATTACCCACTTGCTTTTAAAATCCAAAGGTGGGTCAAGATTTTTGATTCATCACAAGCGTTAAGAGCATACTCTCCTATCACCAAAGAACCTCAATTACAAGTTTAATGTGCCTAAGAAAAAGAGCAACTAGTAGATGCAGCAGCACATGAAATTAAAAAACAATAAAGTTGGGTTTTTATGCATTGGGTATCCCTGCAAACAATCATTAGTAGCCCTTGTGCATTTGAAGCTTTGACATCAATTCTTTTAAGAAATTTTAGGCAACATTTAATGCTTCAAAAAAACACCTTGCAACCACAATCGTTAGCCTTAAAATGAAAACAAATCTGTAACTAGACTTCTATAAAAAAAAAGCTAAGAATCTATTAAAAAACTAGCAAGCAATAAGAAACAACTAAGAAAATGACCAAAATACTCCAAACAACAAGAAAATTCAAAACTGATAATAGTTTATGCTAGAAGAATGTTGTACAATACTTCACAGTATATGTGGGTGATAGAATCTTCCTATGTGATATTAATCACTAAGCCAGGCAATATAATCCACAATACTAGTGTGACAATTCTTAGTATTGCCATATGATACTATTTCCAAAAAGTATCGCCTAACATTTATGGGAATTGTCATATGACACTAGAAAAATATCACCTGAGAACTATGACTAAAATAGAAAAGAAAGTGCAGATAAAAACTAAAAAAATGGAATAAAAATGGTAAATCAGGGGAGAAAACCTAATTTTTGGCCCCACGATGGGCACCAAAAAATGTACACTCAAAAAGTGCAATTCTCTAAACCCTTCTATCCAAGCTATTCCATAGATTGGAAAGCTTAAATGGTGGCTTAGAGCTCCCTAGTCATGGAGTGCAAGAGGCATACAAAAAAGCATAAAGAAAGCTCTTAGTTGAGCTTTAGAAATACAACCCTTGCTAGTAAACCATGAGATTGGAGATTCTTTGGGCAAGAGAAAGAATGCTAGTGTTAAATAACTCTTGAACATGCAATGCAAGAATGAAAGTAAGCTAAGATGAAATGCACAATGAAACTAAGCTAAACAAATGAAAGTGTTGCATCCATGCCAGTTAAACTATGTGAGCTAAAATATTGTAAAAGAACTAAATTAACTTGCAATTAGACTAGAATGTCATATGCTTAAAATGCCATGGATGAGAGAATCTAGACAAGAAATAGAAGTGCTCCACAAAGAGCTTTCGATAATTTGAATAGTAAAACTACATCATAATAATACTCCAGAGTGTGGATGCTTTGAGGGGGAAAGCTCTCTCCCTTTTAAATTTGTATGGATGGTAGAGATCAAGATAAAGATGGTGTATGATCAACGGTGGAATTTGAAAAGAGGAGTGATCCATGTGCACACACAAGTCAACCAATAGAATATAAGTTGACTTGTCATATAAGAAAAAAGTCACAAAGCCTTTTCTTTTAATTTGAAAATTAGAAAAGGACTTTATATGTGCACTTTAAGTGGGTTAGAAGAATGGAGTCTTTTATTTAATTAAAATAGGACATGTTATTTTAGTCAAATAATGAACTTAGGATAGCATAGTCAAACTATAGGCTATAATCAAATTATTGATTATTAGCAATTTGGTCTAGGTAATTGATTAATTAAATTTAGCCAAAATACTAAGAAGGGGGCTAATAATCTGAATTGCCATTTTTAGATGATTATAGTTCTAGTTGCTTCTATCATAGTTTGAGTTCTTTTTGTTGTTGATGGTGTTACTAGAGCTCCTTTTCTTTTGTTGATCCACTCGACCTATTGGTGTTTCAATTTGGGATGTGTGTCTCCCTTTCTTCTCTCTTTCTTTGAGGTTCTTCTTTCTCATATGGTTTTGGTGGAAACTTCTTTTGGTGTGGTTGCCCATGTGGTTACTAAGATTTGAACTTTGCAAGCATGTATATTCCATCTCTGAATTAGTATGTTGTGACAAGGCTCATAGAACATAACATAGATCAAACTAATATTTAACAGAGGTTAATTGAAATCAAATCACAAAAATTAATTAGAATGTAGTACAAAGACAATATGAAAAAAAATTACATGTGAGAGTTCGAGCATAATTATGGAATCATTCAAAGATTTTACACAAATACTATTGCACTTTGATTCTTCATCTCTGGTTAATAAGAATAAACATAATGCTTTTCTTTTTTAGATCCTATGTTATAGGAACCACCCTAAAAGGACTCCCTAATATATTAACTATTTCAAAAACACAAAGAAACAATCTTATTTAATCTTAAAACAACTATGAGAATGGGGTAATATTCCCAACACCTGGTGCATGCACTTAAAATTTCAAAGAAAACAAAGATAATACATTTTAGACACCTCCCAAATAGCCATCTATAAAAAAAATTGACACCGATGTCATCCATTCATGCTTTCTCTACTTTATATTCATGATTCAAATTTCAAACATTGTCAATAATTGCAAATATAGGTTTTCACACTTTATAATCTCTAGTGACATTGTAAATAAAAAATATATAGAATTGAGGTAACATTCTTTGCCACTGAATTCAAAGGGGACCATAAGTTTTGTGGAATGTGGCTAGATAGTGGTTTGATAGGGTCTTAATTAGTATAAGTGTTTTCCTCACTTTAACTTTGTTTTTCTCTATTGCTCTTATCATTTTCCTTTGTTTCTATTATGATTGACATTTCTTTCCATTTTTCATGTTTGGCCAAGTTTTCTATATCTTTGGTGTAGGAGCACCCTGATCATCTCCCTGGAATTTTGAGTCATAATTAGTATGTTTTTGAGACTTCATAGGTTAGTGTATTAGTTGTGTCAATTCATATTATTAAGTGTTCAATTAAGGTCATGTTGACCAAGTTCATGTTTTAAAAAATGTGGTTCAAAGAGAGTTTTAATATGGAAAATGTCATGTAAGGCTATAGGTGTAGTGTTGAAAGGTAATAAGCTTTTGGACCTATTTAGGGTGCCAAGAAAGCATGTAAAAGCATAAAAGGGGGGAAAAAAATGTAAAATTGTGAAAAAAAAGGTTGTTGTTAGTATTTTTGCAAAATTACAAGTTTTGGGGAGATGGAAGGTCATCCATCTTGGAAAAGCCTTTAGAGGAGGTGATAGGTCATGTTTTTGTATAAAATAATGTAATCTTAGGTGGAAGATATAGAGAGATCAGATGTCAAGAAGAAAGATGAAAAAACATGGTGTATAATCTTGTATAATAAATTAGTTATTTTGTGAAATTCTATTGATGTACTAGTGCTTGAATTACAATTCTTGTATCTTCTTTCATATCTCATGGCTATGGTGATTCTCGATTTCCTTATATGTAGTAATGAATTTTGGATTTATTTCTAATGTTATAGGTATTCATAACATCATTGGTTTTTGCTAAAGTTCTCACTATTCACTGTTATAGTAAATTATGTACATTGTCAGAGTGAAATACATCTTTAACTTCATATTAGCAATAAATAGAGTTAAGGGAGTTGAGAATGTTTTCTTGGTCTATTTTGATTTCAATCTAATAGTTTAACATCAAAATCATGTTTCTTTTATTGGAGGTGGCCAAGAATCAGTAGGTATCTATCGTTGCATGTGTAATACAATAAGACAACATTTTAAAAAATTGTGACAAAAGTTGTCTAGAGTTGCATGTGAGAAGGAAGATTTGTATCCACTCATGAGATGTTGGAAAATCCAATGGAAGGGTTGGCAGTTGAGATGATGGAGGCTTGAGATTGGTTTCTTAAAATAACCATGAAACCCTCATTGAAGGCAAGGGTTTTAAGGTTTGAATATCTCCTCAACAGCTAGGAGTCCACAAGTTGGAAGTTAGAAAGATTTGGTAAGGTAAATGCATATGCAAGCTCACTTGTTAGGATTCTTTGAGAGTTGTCTAAGTTGGTAGCTTGAATATGGGTTTTAGGCCTATAAGCCTAGATTAGGGGCTATGAGTTATGTGCCTTAATGAACAAGTTAGAGATAGTTGGTTGAAGTTAGTAAAGTTTTAGGTAGAGATATTTAGAATAGGTGAGTGTGGCATGAAAAATAGGCCAACTATCTAGTCTCTAGTCTTAGAAGAGTCCCAAGGGAGTGATGGAATGTGTTTGGTAGGTTTGGAAGAAGTCTAGTTATAGAGTTTTCGTAATAACAACAAGTATAATACCTCCTCATTGCATCAATATTTATGTTGAATAGTCATGTTTCACTAATCAATAGTCTTTAGTGTGTGTGTTCAAATCTATTATGGAAGTTTGATATATAGTAGAATCATTATTCTAAATTGATATATAGTAGCTATGATCTTTTTCATGTTCACTATATTAAAGGAGATCTTCAGTGGTCCAAATGGATTTAATCTTTTCTATCCACTATCACATCTACAATTTGACATATTTTATGGGCATTCAATCTTCTCCATAATGTCTATATAATATTTTTTTATGTACTCTCTAGATAGAAGCTATGAATGAGAGTTTTTAAGTTGAATGTAGATATATGTAACAGAGTTATCGAATGTAAGAGTTGAAGCTCAGTCAAATTCTCAATCAATGTAATGTTTTATTTTGATGTATAAGCTTTTGTGTGTCTTTTTTCTACCTGTCTTCATTCATGTAGATATGAAATAAAAAAAGAGCTGAGAATTTGCAGACATGATCTTGATGAAAAGAAGTAGAGACTTAAGGAAAAGAAAAAGATGTAAACATGATCTTTTTTCATTGAAAATGATCTAAAATGTTGATAAAAAACCCTTCATAAAGATCAAAGATGTAAATATGATCTTCATTCATTGAAATCAATCTAAGATATTTCTCAAAAAACTTAAGGAGGGAGGGTTAAAAAGGAAACATGGTCTCGATCCAAAATCATTGATCAGAAAGCCAACACTATGAATTAAAAAGAGATCTCTTTTGTATTAGATCATTAAAAAAAAAAAAAAAAATGTTAAAATACTAAATTTACACAACTAAATCTAAAACTAATATTATAATGATACTAAATGAAGTGAAGAATTCACAAAACTTACTGATTCCTAAGCACCCTAGAAGACTGAAGAAGAGGTGTCTTGTTTCTACATCATCCATGCTAGTTAGATACAACTTGTGCTCTCCCTTGGATGTCCTTGAACTAAACAAAATTCAAGCCTTTTAAAGAGAAATTAATGTATGGATTAAGAGAAGAGACCATATTATACTATATTAAAGATAGGTGCCAGATTGTACCGATGTGATAAATTTGGTGACAAAAAGAATAGATAGGATAAGAGAAGTGTCTACATCTGCAATGCATTGAATGTGAGGTTTCAAATATATAGAAGATTGTGATTTTAATTGTTCTGTAAGGATAGAAAAAATTCCAATGATATTAATTTGCATTTGAGAATTGCATGCAAATTGACTAGTAGAAAAGCATGAAATATCATAAATTATTAAAATGAATAGGTGAAATTGGCATTTGGAAATAGTAACTAAAATATTCATATATAAATTATAATTTAACCAAAGTATTTTGAAAGTAAAATTCAAAATTCAAATTAGTAGATATCATATATAAACCTAGCTAGAGATGTAGCCAATGAAGTTTGACATTTTCACATTGTAATTTTCAACAAGGATTATAAATTGTGAAATTATAAATGTTACCTTCTTTATCCATTAAGTGTTGCACGTCTTATAGACTTTACAATCCTTTGTTTCCTCCCTCTAATATTATTCAACATATCACCACACTCAAAAGAAATAATGAGAATAGTTCATGAATCAATGTATACTTTAGAATGATCTAATATTATTTGTTTCCACTATTCAAATTCTTCTTCACGTCTCCCAACTTACATCAAAAGGTATCAAATACAACCATACATAATTGCAGATAAATGGAAACAATAAAATACCTTGGAGAGGAATAATTTGAGGCAATCCCATAGAAATTCATTCTTTCAAATACTTCATACACTACAACTAAATTTCATAAATAGATGAGTTTTACTATGGCATCCTTCTACATTGCTTGAAACCAAGAGATTCACATAGTTAGTTGTGATGTAATCATAGGTTAATGTTAAGTTTCACTTGGTTTTGAGAATATTTTAATATTCTCTACTAATTAGGGCCAACCACGTGAAGGTGGAAGCTCATTTGGCCCCATCCCCCCTAACATCTACATTCCCTATTAACATTTCAAATTCATTCATTCTATTAATAAAATGTAACATTCATGAATTATCACATGATAAAATTCATTAACACATTAGTTTCATTAGAACATTCACATTAACATTGAAACATAGGATTCATTAGAAAATTCACATGAACACTCAATAGAACATAAATAAAACATAGGTACATAAACATCAGTCATTATCAAATAAGTTACATAAGTTCACATGAACCATTTCTTTTTTCTTTTTTTCTTTTTTTGTCCTTCCTTGTATTGTTGTAGAAGAATATCCATGTCATCAGCAATATTTCTTCTCACGCATGGATGTGGACTTGATGTCCTTTGCAAAGGTTGGTCCTCTATAATAACAAATAAAAGGGTTAAATTTAACAAAATTGAAACTTTAAAGATTTTAAAGAACATTGTAGTGCTCTTTACCTTATCCAACCACATCATCTTGCCTGTTGGCTTGGACCTCAACATACGCTGCAACTACAATAAAAGATGTTTTCTTAATCCCAACACATATTATAGTTAAATTTGTATTACCACACCAAATTCAATTAAAATTTTTTACTTGTATTAATAATTTAGAAATTGAAAACTGAACAGAAAATGTTTAACTATATATACATTAATATTTTCCTTCATTCATATAATCATTAGGATCATCATCATCATCATCATCATCATTATCATCATCATCATCATCATTATCCTCATCATTATCATCATCATCATCATTAATAGAAGCATCATCATCATGATTAGTAGTAGCATCATTTTCTTCAAGAGCATCATCGAATAACTCTCAATCATGATCCACTTCTTCCTCTTCCTTAGTATCTTCTTCTTCCATCACATTATACTTTATCAGCCTTCCCCTTGGATCATGTCTAACAAAAAATGACCAACCTGATTTATGTGCAACCTCTAAGTAAAATACCTACACACATTGGCTTGGAAGAACATAGGGCTCATCCCCAACTAGCTCAAACAACCTTGTATTAATCATTGGAAATCCATTATCATGCACAATAACAATTCTATCAGGATCATTTTGATTGAGTCATAGTTTGTACCATTTGATGATGAAGAGAACTAATTTGAAGGAATTAAATGTTGGAATCATGAATTTTGATGATATTCCTATGGGGGAGTATTGTAGTAACATGATTAGATCATTATCATGATGATATTTTCATTGATGTCAACATAGCAATTTTCTATGGTGTCTAATAGAAGAACAATGGTAAAGATCAAATTGGTACAAACAGATCGTTGAGTACTTTCAGTAGCAACATTCAAGGGAGATTATACTATCTTTCTAGTATACCTAGCTAACCTCATAAGCATAAGATATTAAGTCTAGAAGAAGCTATGCAAGCTTTGGTGAAGACTATTTTGAAATAGAGTTTACAGAGCCATGATTTGGTAAACTTGTTATATCTCTTAGCAGAGTTATTATTCTAAGACAACAAAGTTAAAGATGTGAAGAAAACATGTTGGTGATGACATGGCTAAGCTCGCTCATCATTATGTTACATAAATGGAAAGTTATTCAAGTTGCAATGTTGAAGATTAATGTTATCACTATGTGTAATGTGTTCTTAATGTGGTCCTATAATAATTAATTGAGAAGGTGTAACAACTGAATAAGGAAATTGTTTTATGGATTTGGTATAAATCATGAAAGGCACTCCCCTTAATACAATAAATCATAACAAAAACAAACAAATAACAAAAATGCAAGAACAAAATATGAACTTCTTATTTGCACCACAAATGTGGAACTACAGAATTCACAAGTACAATATGCTAACCCACATGGGTGCCTTCATCACAGTAATCTACAAGACAAGTTGTGAACTATCACCTAGAGTTATCCTAGGCAATATTTAGGCCTTTGTTAAATAGAAAATTTTATACTTCTTGGGAAGGTTCTAGACAATGAAACTCAATACCTAGGGTTGACAGACCCTAACAATGCATATAAAGTTGTCCAAATACATCTTTGACAATTATTTTAGATATTTTGAGTAGCCCAACTTTGAAAGGCCATAACTCTTGAACCATTGCTCCAATTGACTATTATAACCATTTTTAAGAAATGCCAGCTCTTGATCTACAAGATTGTAATATTGTAAGTGCCCTTCTGTCAAGTTTTCAGATCTCATCTACTCTAAGGCCTCCAATGGTGAGCCTAAAGATTTTACTAAAGATTTTTTCATCAAAAATCTCCAATAAATTATCTAATGCTTCATTTGGAGCAATGAGATTTTTATGGTAGGCTTATAACTCTAAAATGAATAGTTCTTTGAAAAATGAGAACATTCCAAGCTCATATGACAAACTTACTAAAAATAACAAGTTTTTGTAAATAGTAACCACTTTGTCTACTAGTCATCTTTAAAATAGAAAAGACTGAAAATAAAATATTTTTGGGTGATACAAGATTGCTCTTACACCCAAGATGCTCATGCATGAGACACCTGGGTTAATTTGAGAAGTGACCCCATCACATTTTAGGTGTTCAAGGAAAACCAATATAGTTAAACTCCTCTATTGCTAGCCATGATGAATCCTCTACTAGCCTTCCTTTCTATTTGACTAGATATTACTCATAAGTTTAGTTCTTGGTATTTTTTCCAACATGACTTTCTAATATCTCCTCAATCTCCTTTGTAGCCAAACTAGCCACTAGAATACTCCAATGTGCTTTTGTAACTTCATCTCCATCACCTCCTTCATAATACTCTATCAAATCTGAAATGTTAAATAGTGAAATATTCAATTCAACAGGCAGCTCCACTTCATACACATTTCTAGAATCATGCCTTTTCACTATCTTGCATGGTCCAAACTTCTTCATCTTTAGCTTATTATATGTACCTAGTAGAAAACACCACTTTCTCAAATGAACCATGACCTCATCTCCAATCTAAAATTCCTTTTACCTCCTTTTCAAATATTCCTTAGCCTTATACTTTATATTCATCTTTATGATGTGCTTCCTCACCTCCTCATGGATGTTCTTCAAATATTTAGCAAAATCTTCAATTTAGCACTACTTATATCTCCTTTATCCAAATGCCTCAATTCAGAAGTATTTTTGGGACCACTCCCATATACAATCTATAATGATGATTTACCAATACTCCTGTTGATAGAATTATTATATACAAATTCTACCTGTGGTAAAATCATATCCCATCCTTTTGATTTATCTCCAAGCAAGCATCTCAGCAAGTCTCCCAAACTCCAATTCATAGCTTCTATCTATCCATTTGTTTGTAGATGATATGATTGTATGCATGAATTTGTGGGCCTCTAAACCTCACACACACTTCAATGTGGCCATTACCTACTGAATCATCCTAGAATAAACATGGAGTCATTTATCCAAGACACCTGATAGTGTGACCCATTGCCTTCTATCTAGAAGGATTTTGCCTATGAGCTCTCAGAATGAGATGCAAGCAACCAGACCTTTCTAGAATGAAGGATTTATGCAAAAGATGAGTGTGCAAGTAATCTATATGAAGTGCAATATATTTTATTGAACAATAAAAGAAACTAAATTAGATGTATGCATTATTTAATCTAAATGACAATTTAAAGTGAGAGCAATGTAAAAGCCTAGAAAGTGAGTACTCAATTCGACAAAAATTCAATAGCATAAAAATCCAACCTCTATAATGAGGGATTGAGAGTGCCTTAAATAGAATCTAGGAATGGATCAATGGTTAAGATTAGATAGAATATTTAGTTAAGATGTAAACTTCCTTGTGCATGTGAAGATAATTGTTTTAGATCTAAGTGTGATAAGTAGTTAACTAAACTTGTCATAAGTGTGAGAGCAAGTTAATTGGATTGATTCTAATTTCAACAAGTAGTTCACTCAAAGTTTTCATTTTAGAACTGAAGATAGGATTTTGAAGATACTATTTAATTTAATAAGTGAGACATTGCCTCATAAATGCCTTATTTCTATTTGATTGAACAATCTAATTCAATTAATTAAAGTGGGCACAATTATTAAATTAAATATTTTAATTCTCTAGTAGATTAGCCTTAGGATATAATTTAATTTAATTAAAGTATAGATACTTCGAATTAAATTAAATCTCAATCAAATATTTTTAATGTGACTAATACGATTCAATACTTAGGAATTAAGTAGACATCCTGATTAATGTAGATTTAGGGTTTTCTACATTTGACACTTAGGTCAAGTAGCGAAAATTAGAACTAGAATTGCCTAGTGACATAGGACTTTAGAATTAATCAGAATAGACTAGAATTAGTGATCATGGAAATGAGCCAATTTTGGGGTATTACATTTTTCCCCTCTTTGAATGAATGTGCAAACAACACATTCAATTCAAATAAAATTAGAAAGCATAATGCAAAGATCAAGAAATAAGATTGGTTTTGAAATTGATGACATAAAGACCAATTGATAAGCTTTTAAAGATTATTTCCAGAATGGAGCTTAATCTTAATTAATCCAAGTAGAACACCTAGATACTTGAATTGATAAGCATTTAAAAGGTTTTCTTTAGAATGAAGCCTAACCTTTAAGGATCGAGATAGAACATCTAGATACCTGAATTGATAAGTTTTTAAGAATTATCTCCAAAATAGAGCTTAATCCTAAGGGATCTAGATAAAACACCTAGATACCTAGATTGATAAGATTTTAAAAATTATCTCCAAAATAGAGCTTAATCCTAAGGGATCCAAATAGAACATCTAGATGCCTAGATTGATAAATAACAAGATTCAATCATGAGTCATAGAATCATCCTTAGAATAAGGCTTGATCCTTAGGAGTTAGGGTTTAGATTGTCCCAATACCTATCTATCGAACCCTAATAAGAACTACTATGAAGTGTGATCAACTAATGACAAAATGAAATAGATGATAAAGATGTTAGATAGAGGGAAACAAAATTCCCCTGGTGATGAGATGCCCCGAGTAATGAGGGCATAAGATGGGAACAAAATGCCTTGAGTAATGAAGATTCAAATTGTGTTGAAATTTAGATTCAATGATGTAACCATCCTACCCCCTCAAGAGCAAAATTGAAAGATGACACACTAGAAATGTGAAATAAAGTAGCATTTTTGAAGAGATAGAAGAAATTGAAGAATCAATAGAATATAGAAGAGAACAAAACAATCAGAAGAAAATTCAGAGTCACTTTAGCATGATTTTGAGGTCTCAAAGACCAAGTTTGACCAAAAGTTGACCAATTTTGACCATAGTTGACTTTTTCCAGAATAAATTTTGAAAATTTGAAGAATTTTGAGTTGAAAAGGTTCAAAGATTCTCAAAGTACTAGAAGAATTTGGACTACACAAGCATTCAATCACATTGGTCCCAAAAATTTTAATTGCATTTTTGGGCTATTCAGGTGTGTTAGATTTCGAATTTGATCCTAAGAATGGATTTAGGATGGTCAAATTAGCCAAGGGGTGATTTTCACACAAATTGGAGCACTTTGAAAAATTAAGTTAAAACCTATATAAGGGCCCAAAGGGTCATTTTCAAATCATTTGTACATTTTGTCTTTAGTGAAAGAGAGCTCTAAGAAGAAGATGGTGGTCCCAATGCATATGCATCATTTTGAGCACTCTCGATGATACAACCAGCCAACAGACTATGGACCTCTAGTGAGTAGTCAACAAACTTACTTTGCATTTAATTTTTCATGAATTTTATGTATTTTAGCACATTTTTATTTTCTTTTTATTGTTGGTCAATTAGTTTTTGCACGAGAGTGTCATTCCTTGTGCAAGGCCAATCTTTCTTTATGTGAAGATCCACTAGCTTGGTGTTTCTTTGCACCCATCAGTGGGGAATCTTGCACAGGAGATACCCACCTTTTGCACGAGATGCGCAAGATTTTGGACACTTTTTGCTCATACTCTTGTCACCTCTCACACAAGATTGTGTTTCTTCGCATGATGGCTTGTTTTCTCATGCAAGAAAATGTTTTCTTGCATGAGAGCATGAATCATCACATGAAAAACTAGTGTCAAAAGATTGTATTTTTTATGTTTTCATCCAAAATTTCCATTTGTGTCATCATTTTTCTAACTTGTCGAGCAATTACTAACTATTTGCTTGATGTTGTTGCTTGTGTGTGCAGGTGGTCTTTGATGATGTCACATTTAGGTCACATTATTTGCCATATAGAGCCATGTTGCAGAGACTTGATGATGCAGACATGGCTCATATTGATAGATTGGGTCTTACCTCTCTTTGCTAGATTCCAACAGTGCTGGTGAATCACAACATGTTGATGGCACTGGTGGAGCATTTCCATTTAGAGATGAACACCTTTCATCTTCCACAAGGGCGAATGATGATCACACTGGAGGACATCTACTAGATATTGTGGATACCCTTTCATGGATCGAGGGTAGTCTACAACATAGTGCCTTGAGCAGGTATAGAGGAGTTGAGGGCAATATTTTAGAGAGAGTTGGCAATAGGGCATGTCATCACATGGGATAAGCTCATCCACACATATGGGACCAAGCATAGGTTGGCATCAGTGTTAGCCATTTCTATTAGCTACTTCCTGGTGCTCAATAGAGGATAGCATGGAGAGTGTAGGTGAGGTATCATGCTACTAAGGATGCTTAATGCTCTTGAGAGATTTGGGTGGGACAAGTGCATGCTTGCCCATATGTTCTATGAGATGCATGAGATATTGTATCATGAGAGGAAGAGCATGGTTGTCGGGGTCTATGTTCTTCAGATCTGGGCATGGGAGCACATGCCAGTTACACGACCCATTTTTGAGGATGCTCGAGAGCTAATGGAGCCCTACATATGTAGATATAGGGGGTAGCTTATCTAGGTAGACCTAGGTAAGATGAAGCATTGGAAGATTCACCTTGATGACCTAGTCTCCATTATATGGTGGCTCTAGAGAGAGATGAAGGATTGGGATGATGCTTCAAGGGAACTGAGTTGGATGTCCTCCTCATTGCCATTGTTAGGCTAGGCCATAGATATTATTGAGAGATTTCTCATTACATAGGTGTTGAGATAGTATGGATAGCTGCAGGATATCTCACAAGAGTATTGTGCCTATGTGAAGTTAGCCTGGGACTTGACACAAGGATGACCAGCAAGGTTAGATCCTAGGAGATCTATGATTGATGTGTGCAACTTAGTTCTAGCATGTGGGACTATCGCCTAGACATTGTAGATGTAGGGATGATGCTTGCAAACTAGGAATATTTTATTAGTCACCCCTTCCCTTGATTCATAGATCTAGTGGGGATGATAGTGCAAGGACCATAGCAGGCACCCATACAGGGTCTAGTCTAGCTACCAGCATAACAATAGGCACCACAGGGTCCACCACCATAGGTGTGAAAAAGATTTTGATAGGTGTAGATTCTCCCACACTAGATGGGGTCTAATCTAGGTGCTAGCGGTAGCAATGGGGAGCAGTGCCAATGGTAGAGGTTGCAGGTGGAGGAGTAGGAAAATGAGCAGAACCCCAAAATGCTTAATGAGGAGATGCAAGAGTAGCCTACTACAAGGCCTTAGGATACCTTGAGGAGGGTGAGGGAAAGGATTAGGAAAGCCTCCCAATAGTTGGGAGAGTCATAGATTTAGGTGGTAGTGAGGAATGTGTGGATCATAGAGAGAGATCGTGAGATCTAGAGGCTACAAGAGTAGGTATAGGTAGCCGAGAAAAGGGCAGAGATGTTATAGGATGAGCTGAGACTATAGTTGGCCCGAGCAATCTATTATTTCACAACATATTCTACAATAGTGCCCAATGAGGCTTAGCTAGTGCCTCATTTTTCTTACTATGCATGAGATTTTGAATGTACATGCCTACCAAGCAAGCTAGACATGTTGCCTCCTCCAGGAGGTGAGGGTGGTGGATAGAGTTAGACATTTGATACTCTTACCTATGGGTTTTGATTTTGGCTATATATTGATTGGTGTGCTAGCACCATTTTTTACCATTTTTTATCGATAGCACTTGAGTAGCATTCATTTTTTGTTCTGACACATTCTTTGATATATATATGAGATTTTGGAGCCGAGTATCATTGTGTTCATGTCATTGTAATTGTTTGTCTTTTGTTATACATGAGATGTTTTATTGTTGTGATTATGAGATGCAAACATGATGTGATGCATGGATGTATTGTTGATTTGAGTTGTTTATGTAGATGAGATGGATGTATGGTTTTATGGAATGGATAGGTAAATGAACTAACATCTGATGTATTGTTTCATGTTTTTTCTTGACAGTGATAGGTATCTCACTTAGGAGTGTGAGGGGATGAACCAAAGGATCAAATGCTTGTGCAATTGCAAAGAAACATGATATGTTGAAGAAAATAAGAATCCCTCATCATGGAAGATGAAATTAGATTTTCAATTGAATCATATGTCAAACCAAGTAATGCAATCCTATGTGATATGCAACCCTAAACTAGATGTAACCCTAAGTCTAGTTACCAGGTCTCGACAATTTATCATCATTGAGCATAGGAAAAAATCCCATATGTCATACAATTCCCACTAACATCGCAATCATGGAAATATGAACAGGATATATGTTATAGGTTTTTCAGTATAAAATGTAAGCATTCAAGGCACAAGAAGCTAGAATGACCAGAAAAATTGCCCCTTTTGATGTAGCAAGTTAACATAAGCATCAAAACATAAACGTTAGGATGACCAAAATGTCACTTGCATGGTAGACACACAAAACACACAAGAGATCCATCTTATGCTAAGTTCTTAGTACGTATTTTGTTTGCAATGACCCTTATGTTTGTAACCTGAGACAAATGTGTGCTAGATATACTTGCAGTGAACCATACATTCACTTAACAAGATGAGTATTAGTATGTACTATAGCATGAAGAGTTCACTCCAAAAAACAAGGAGAAGAACTAATCTTATTGATGTATCCATATAAAAGGAGTCGAGATACACCTAGCCATCCAATACGAGATGGAGGATCTTATAGTGGACACCCCTTTTATAGGAATATTTCAACTTATTGGAACTAAACCACAAGAAGAAAACAAAGAAAAGATCATGCCCCCAGTCATTACTTCTCTAGTTAGAAATGACATCATTAAGTTATTTGAGGAAGCATGATGAAAGAAAAAACAAAACAAATAAAGAAGATTCTTAGCATATCCAAACAAGTATGTCATTTTGAGCTCAATGTCTTTCGGATTGATGTCAAGTGTCAATGTCTAGAATATAGATGTAAGGAATCTCTTTAGTAGGGTGACAATAGTAGGTGGACATAGCCAAAATGATTGGTCATTGAGGTCAAATGAGGAATCTTCAAGATGAAGAACCTAAAGAGGACTGATCAATAGTAGACAAACATAGGCAGAATGACTAGTGATTGACACAAGAGAGATTTTTCATAAAAGAATCTAGAACCATGACATAAACAATAGTAAGTAGATGTAGCCAAGAACAACTAGTGATTGTTGTGAAATATATTCTATGAGGAAAATCTTGGCAAGAGTGACACTGGTAATAGTAGGTAGACATAGCTAGAATGATTGGTGACTATTGTGAAAGAGATTCTATGAGGAGAATCTCCACAAGAGTGACATTGGTGATAGTAGGCAAACACAGCTAGAATGACTGGTGACTATCACAAAAGAGATTCTATGATACGAGAGAGCAGGGCCTCCAAGCTATGGATAGACTCAATCCATGGATACATGAGTAGAAGGTAGGAAAAGTAGTAAAGAAACTATATAGGAAGCTAGAAGATGCATTGTACGATGGAACATTGGGAATAAGAGGTACCTATTTGCCAGGTTTTCACCTTCTTGGTAGGGCTTTCATCATTTTTTTGATACCATGATGCATGTTTCTAGGTTTTCACCAATGGCACTTTTCTTTTTTTTCAATTTTTTTATTTTTTTTTGGAATTTTCAATTTTTTTTGGTATTACCAAGGCACCTATTTGCTATGTTTTCACCAAGGTAACAATTTTTTTAGGACTTTTTCTTATTTTTAGGATTTTCTTCAGGACATATAGATATGTACAAAGAGCTTCTAAGATTAGATCAACTGTAAAACCACTTCAAGTGGAGAGTGTTAATAGGTTCCTTGAGCACCTCTCCCTTGGTTGTAGAAAGCTAGTAAGCACCAGATTTGTAGACTGCAGTAATGATATAAGGACCAAGCCAGTTTGACTCAAACTTCCCTTTTTGGACTTGTTGTTATTGATTCTTAGGTTTCTCTCTCAGGATGAGATCTCCTTGTTGGAAGTCACGTGGCCTAACTTTTTGATTATAGCTTCTTGACATTCACTGCTAATAAGCTCATAGATGATCACACACCACTTGTTGATGTTCTTCTAGTAGCACTAGCTCTTGAAGCCAAGCTATCCTATAATCTTCATTAGTAATGAGGCCTTTCATAGAGATTCTCAACGTAGGAATCTTGACCTCTATTGGAAGCATAGCATCTATTCCATTAATCAAAGCAAAGGGCATTGTACCCATTGGATTCCTAATGCTGGTCCTATACACCCACAAGGTTGGATTAATCTAGAGGTACTAGTCCCTCCTAGATTTGCTAACTATGCAATGGAGTATCTTGAGGATCACCTTATTGGATGCCTTGGCTTGGCCATTACCCTAGATGTAATAGATAGAAGACCAATGTTGTATGATTTTGAATCACTTGCATAGTTCCTTGAGGTCTTTATTTTTGAACTATCCTCCATTGTTAGTAATGATGGAGGATAGTACACCATACCTCTAGATGATGTAGTTTGTGATAAAAAGAGCTATAGTTTTTCCATTTGCTATTGTAAGAGGTACTACCTCTACCCACTTCGTGAAGTAGTCTGTAGCTGTGATAATGAACTTATGTCCATTAGAAGAAGTTGGGTGAATCTGACGCACCAAGATGAAGGCCCATTGTTGAAATGGCCATATTGTAGTAGATGGAATCAACTCCCTAGCTAGAGCATGATTCAGATTCCCATGGAGTTGGCACTACTTGTAGGAATTAATGTACTTTATTGCCTCTTGCCCCATTTTAGGCCAATTTAGTAACTAGCTCTAATGAGTTTGTGATCTAGTGTCAAGCCATTTGAGTGAGATCCACAAATACCCTCATGAACATCAATTAATGCATGTTTGGACTCTTTAGGTTCTAAACATCTAAGGAGTTTTCTATTGAGACTTCTCCTAAATAGATCATCAGCAATAATAACATATTGTGAAGCATTATTAATTAGGTAACATTTCTCATTTTGAGTTAGACCTTCTAGAATTGTTTGGTTACAGAGATAGGAATAGATGTGATGGTAGCGGGATGAGTCTTATCCTACAATAAAATAGACCATCCTAGAATTAGGAGTGTCATAGGCTGGGTAGTGTAACACTTCCACCAGGAACTCATATCAAAGATAATTTTTTGGCATCTATAGAAAGGATGCCAAAGTAGCCATAACAACAACTACTTTATTATCTGCTCAAGGAATTTTTTGGAAGGTGATGTATGTAAAATATTTCTTCAAGTCATCAACCATGCATTTGTAGGGAATTAATTTCTTATCCTTTGTTTGATACACATCATTAACCTAGTTGATTACAAGATGAGAGTCTCCAAAGATATCTAACTGATACACTCTCCATTTAGTTGCAATCTTCATTCTATTAATCAAAGCCTTGTATTCAATAATGTTTTTTGTACAAGGAAACATAATTTTGTATGCTTTGGGTAATGAATATCTCTGTGGCATTATGAAGAGTAATCTAGCACCAAATCCCCATTATACAAAGGACCTGTCAAAGAACATCACCCATGTTTGGTGTATGAGTGTTAGAATTGATTCATCAAGGAAATCAATGTTCATTAGGTGAAGACTCTACATATGTGCATTTTCTAGCTGATCCATAATCACTTATCCCTTGATGGCTTTTTGTTCAACATACTGAATGCCAAATTTGTCAAGTATCATGACCCACTTAGCCAATCATCCTGTGAGAGCTGCCCTACTAAGCAAGTACTTTAGTGGATCTATTTTAGCCACAAGTGACATAGTGTGGGCAAGCATGTAGTGTCTCAACTTTTTGGAAGCAAAGACAACTTCCAAGAAAGCTTTCTCAATGATGTTGTAGTTCCTCTCATAAGAGATCAAAATTTGACTCAAGTAGTAAATAGCTCTATCCTTGTTATCATTGTCCTCTTGAGCTATTAAGATTCCTAGAGATTTTTTAGTCACTAAATTGTACAAAATCAAAGGCTTCCCATAAATAGGAGGCATCAATATTAGTGGATCAAAAAGATATTGTTTGATCTATGTTAAGATTTTCTCACAATCCTAACTCCAGTTGAATTTCACATCCTTATGTAAAGTCTTTGTAAAAGGT
The DNA here is from genome assembly GCA_028749045.1 of Cupressus sempervirens. NCBI lineage: Eukaryota > Viridiplantae > Streptophyta > Pinopsida > Cupressales > Cupressaceae > Cupressus > Cupressus sempervirens. The sequence goes on from CM053784.1 coordinate 704,024,553, forward strand.
TGTGATTTATCCACTAACTGTGAAATGAACCTATGAATAGATTGGAGTTTTCCTTGTAGGCCTCTCATCTAGCTGATATTTTTCAGTTGAGGCATATCCATAATTGCTTGAACTTTCTTTGGATCCACCTCAATTCCTTATAATAGTAACTTTCTTGATGTGACACCAAATGCACATTTCTTAGGATTGATCCAAAGACTAAAATTTTCCACATCATCTAGGATGGGTCCCAAATCTTGTAGATGAGTATTGTGCTTTGTGAATTTGATCAAGGTATCATCCATGTAGTCCTCCATGGTCTTATGCATCATGTCATGGAAAATTTTAGTAACTTCTCTCAGATAGGTTGCATGAGCATTTTTCAAGGCAAATGGCATTATGTTCTAGCAGAAGGTTCCCCATGAACATGTAAAAGTAGTCTTTTACTGATCTCCTAGTGCAATTTTTATCTGATTATAACTAGAAAACCCATCCATGAGTGAGTGCATCTCATATCCTACTATCATGTCCACTATCATATCAATGTTGAGAAGTGGAAAATCATCCTTAAGACATGCTAAGTTGAGATCATGGAAGTCATTACAAACTCTAATAGATTTATCATGCTTGGAGACTAGGACAATGTTGGATATCCATTCAACATAATCAATTGCATGGATGAACCCTACTTTCAAAAGTTTCTCCAGTTATGCTTTGATGACCAATGCAACATGAGGATGTATTTTCTAAAGTTTCTGTTTAACTGGTTTAATGCCTGGTGCAATGGAAAAATGATGCATAATGAGATTAGGATCTATTCTTGGCATTTTAGAATATGCCTAAGCAAAAATCATCTTCTTCTCTCAAAAGAAGGAAATGAATTCTTCCTTTTCTTTAGGAGATAGTGATTGTGCTAGATGTATCATATGAGGATGTTCTTTTGTACCCAAGTTGATCGACTGTGTTGGCTCTTTGAACACTAATGATCTTTCTTGAAAGTAACTTGGAAGTGCATCAAATATCTCATTTGTGGGCAACTCAGAGAGGATTTTACCCTTGGATATGTCTCTTGTTTCTACTTTGTTAGTTTTTGATACTACCACAATGTGGTTTTCACCATCAGATCTCTTGCATTTTTTCTTTTTAATTTTATGATAGATATTTGATGTTGGCTTTAGTCATGTTGACTCTTTGCTCACTGGTGGAAGATGTTATAGGTTCGACAACATTTAGGTAGCAGGCAAGAGCATAATCATTTTGGAATGTGGGGACTTCACTAGATGCAAAATGCTTGGACTAGCAATTTGAGACCTACGGTGACTTCATCCACAAGTGTGTTTGAATGCCTTTGAGTACTAATGTCAACAACTAATGACTCAAGAACACTAGTTGGATCAAACCCATCTGACCTAACCCAGATGTTTCACCCACTTTGACTTGGTTTTCATAGAGATGAACTTGGTCAATGTCTTTATCAGTAGTCACTTTTGAAAGAGAGTCAAACTCGTATTCCTTAGAATCAGTGTTGCATGGCAATAGGCTATAGAATTCCCCTACAATGAAAGGGACATACTCACCTTCATCATTTGGGTTTTTACACAATTATTCAACACATAACACTTGACTAGACTCTCCCCTTTCTGAATGAGCTTTGGGTTGATTAGTATTGTCCTTAGAAGAATCACTAGTATCATCCATAGTGCTGACACATGACACAAAGTCATCAAGCTTAGTAAAGAATTTAGCCAAATCATGAGGAATAGGATAAAGATAAGGATCCTCATCATTAGATTGGTCATCTTGAGTATCTGACTTAGTTTGTGACTCATTTATGGATAAACTCTTGGGTTTTAGCATGAATTTGTTAGCTCCCAAATGGAAGGGAACCTTCTGAAAGCCTAGACTAGATGTATCTCTATTTCTTCAAGCTATTGCCTTGATAGGATCAACTAGGCTATTATTATTGCACCCAATAGGGCTAGTTTCCTTATAGCCAAAATGCTTCATGAGTCTAAGACCAGGCCCATATTTCTCAAGAGGGATCTCTCAAGCTTTCTCTATTAGGTCTACTATAGTCTCTTCTTTATAAAGCCATGCAACAATGGCTCTATTTTCACTTTCATCCTTGAAGGGAACTATAGCTTTGATAAAAGTGCCATTATACTTGGTTTGAGGTGTCAGCACAAATGGCTTCTTTATCTTAGATGGTCTCGCATAATGATGAGGAGACTCAGGAAGAGATTTTAATGACAACATTGGTTTGATATAGTTCTCCCCCATGCTAGTTTCTTTCAGCTTGGATGACTACTCAATTTGTTTTAGCTTGTTTTCATGATAATCAATAGATTCCTTGTTGACGGGGATGAAATTTTTAGTAGCTTTGAGCATATTGCAAGTATAGCTAGTAGTAGTAGGAATAGTGACTTCAGAGCCATGAAATAGGAATTTGACACATTGGTGATATGTGGATGGCACAACATGCATCTCATGTATCCACGGCCATCCTAGCAGAATGTTTTAAGCCAAGGTAATGTTGAGCACTTGACAAGTGACATCTGTTATTACAAAACTGATGCAAAGGGGTAAGACCACAAGACCACAAGACTTTCATTTGACTTCATCATATTCTTTTATAGTGATCTTTCATTAAGGATCAATAGAGTCTTCATAATGATTCAATTGTCTAAGCAAAGAGGCAGAGACAATTTTCAACCTAGTGCCATTATTGATGAGTACCCAACGAACACATGTATGATGTATCATGACCTCGATATCTAGGGGTTAATTGTGTGGGTGACTCAATGAGTTATCCTCATCCTTAGAGAAAGACATAAAGTAAGGTGAGGTTAGGTGACCTACCATAGATTGAAATCACTCAAGATCAAGATCTTGAGGAACATTTTCCTTAGTGAGGGCTTTGTCTAGAATCTGCCTATGAGCAGACAAGATTTTAAGAAGATCAAAGATGGAGATTTGAGGATTAGTTCATTTCAATTGATCGAGAACACTATAGCTGGATATTGCTAAATTCATTGCAAGTTTTGCACCTTTTCCAGATGGACCAAAAATGGTTTTGTCTCTATGTTGTTCAAGATCAAGAGTAGAAGGCATAGGGCCTTTGAGCACCAACTTGGTGTGAGAGTGTATAATAGCATTAGCACAGTATCACAAAGGTGTGTTGTCCATTATGTTTGAAGTAGGGCCCCTCAAGACAAATGGTATCTTGTGTTTATTGTTATCTTGCTTTCCCTTGATGGTAATGACATCACAATATTCAAAATCCATAGGTTCAACCATGTTGATCACATTGTCATCATTAGAGTATGCATAGTTCACCTTCTTGTTAGGTTTTGGTTTTGAACTTTCTCCCTTTTCATAGGCTAGGAAGGGTTCTTTGAAGGCCTTATGATCTGAGTTCTTGTTATGTCCATCTACCACAATGTCACCAACATCAATCATGTCCTAGACTTTGTGATGCAAATTTATGCAATTGCTAGTTTTGTACCCCTTATTTTGGTGGTATTCACAGAACACAATTTCGTTCCACCATGGTGGGTGTGGTTGAAAATCATAAGGGAAAGAGTTTTCTAATGGTGAAATGATCTTATTTTGTAATAAGGTTTTGTAAACCACACCCAAAGGTTCACTCAAGGGTGTATACTCTCACTTAAGGCATGTGGCCCATGAGTTTCTCAGTTTGTTCCTAGACATCTTTTTTTTAGGAGGAGGTTTCTCAACATTTTTGGCCATGTTGAGAAAATCTATGAGATTAAAGGTTTCCTTAGTATGTTTAGGAGTGACAATGTCAACAACCCCATCATGTACAATTTTTGAGTTCTTATTGACATACATGGTTTTGTCCTTGTTGGAGGTGGAGCCTTGTTTTGTGTCCTTCTAAAGAGCGAGTTCAACCTTCTTGACCATAAATTACTCTATGTGGATGGCCTATGTGATCATGTCTTCAAAGGTACATGGACCCTAAAGTTTGACTCTATAACCAAAATCAAGTAGAATATTATCAATGAAAATCTCAAGCTTTTCTATTTTTGGAATCCTGCATGAATATTTAGTGTACTGTTGTCTCCACCTCTGGAGGAATGTGAGGAAAGGCTCCCCAACCTTCTGCTTAAGGTTACACAGATCTAAAATATTAATAGGGTGTTGATTGTTCTGAGAGTAATGCTAGACAAACAAGTTAGAAATTTCATCAAATGTTTTGATACTCGGAGGCAAGTGTGAGAATCATCCAAAGCCTGACCACCTAGACTTCTAGGGAATAAATGCATGAGATATAATTATGCATAAACTCCATAAAAAAGGCACCAAATTCCCACAAGTGATCTTGGGGATTAGTGGTTCCAAAGAATTTTTCATACTTAGGTAGTTCTACTCCTCTTGGGAAAGGATGCATATCTATGCTCTTGTCAAATGGAAATGGACAAAGAGTGTCTAAGGTGTATGTTTTTGTGGGTTTTTCTTTCTCACACATCATTTGAGCTAGTTGGTCTTGCATAATTTTTAGTTTATTTTAGATTTTGGAAGTCTCAATTTCCTCTTCAATCATGACAATGGTTTCCACATTGAAATGAGAGGATAGCTTAGCTCCCTCTTAGACAAGCTTGAGAAAGTACTTTTCTTTCTCTTCGTTGAGTAGGATTTCCATGACCTTTTGAAAGTTTTTGTCTTTTTGGAATTTTTTGATGTGTTCAAGAAGTATTTCCACCTCTTCCTATTCCTCATCTATGTCATGGTCTTTGTCTTTTTCATTCCTACGTGGATCTTGGTGTCTTTTGTGACTACCATGTTTAGGTTCATGATTGGCCATTGTAGGAATGTGTTTAGTTTCAATGTGTTGTGATTGGAAGGGTCCTTTAAAAAGGAAGCTAAACATTTTGTTTGGAGATACATGACCTTTGCTAGTTTTAGGATCCTCTTGATACAAAGGGTTCCTAGTTTGTCATAAGTTTATGGAGAATTTTCATTGGATTTGAGGTGATCTGATAGGTGAGGGAGATTGTGAAGATTCCTTGCTAGAAAAACTAGGTGTAAACTATGTATAAAATGGAAGGTGACCTCTACCATGATTATGACCCCTAGTGTAACCTTGCCTAAGTCTAAGAGGATAAAAAATGTTTCCACTTCTTGTTGTGATAGTCATAGACAAGGACAAGAAGCAAAAACCAAGCCAAGGATTACACTAAAATGTAGGTCTCAAAGAGAAAAAGGAAGAGTGTTGTATACTAAGGTATGAGTAGTTTTAGTAAAGGGTAGAACAACCAAGGATTATGACTATCATGACATGGAGTATAATGAACACTAGGAAACACAAACAAGAAAATGAGAGATGAGACTAGTTAAAGTGTAGAACACAAGTCGTCTGTCAAGAAAAATGTCACTGTTTGGGATAGTTTGTAGATAGAGAAGGGTTAACTCAAATTAGGAAATAGACAAGACACAAATCATAGGTTTTTCAAACAAGGAAATTTGATAGTTTTGACTCAAGTTCTCATGCAAAGATCCTCTAGGAGGCACATGAAAAAGTTCATAGGTGAGTGCAAAATCTAAGAATAGTAACTAGAACTCATGCAAAGATGTGCTCTAGGCCATGCGAAGAAATGACAAGTTTGACAAAAGAAAACTAGCAAGGTCTCGCATGAAGATCTTGAAAAATCCATGTGAAGAAGTGATAGGACAAATGGGCTCACGTGAAATATTGAAAAATTGTGTGTGAAATTTGAAACCAAACAAACAACAAAACAAGATTTCAAAGAGATTTTTGACAATGTGAGACTATTCCAGACAGATTGGGAGTTTTTTTGATGGATGATAGATAGATTTCAAGGTTGATTTCAGATTTGTGAAGTAGCATTGGGTTTCAAACAAGACAAAGTGTTTTCAACAAGACATAGGAAGAAAGTAGTAGTTGAATACAATCCAATTGAGGAAAAAGAAACTTAGAGGCATGGGGGAAGTCTTGACTCTTAGTTTGTTTATGCAAGTTTTGACATGTTTAGAACTTTGATAACAAACATTCTTTATCCCTAAAAACAAAAAATGGTAGAGAAGGAAAAACCTTTGTCCCACAACTTATGCACATGCATGCACCTCACACAACTATGTCACCCCCTAGAAGGTGCCCATGTTTTTGGTGTATTCAAAGGGCTCAATAACATATAAGCTGAGTAAACACCCTTGTGGTAGGGGTAAAGCATGTATACCACCTTCCAATGCCTCGTAGCATGCCTATGGTGAGTTCTATAGGAGAGATTCTTCCCCCTCCTTGCACAAAGATTATTCCTCCTTTTAGAGGTGAATTGGGTAGCTTCTAACTAAAAGGTTTTTACTTGGCTTCCATTTTTATTAATCCCCGATGGCTCTACAAGTGGAGTTGAGACTAGCAACCCACACTAGCATCTGAGAGTGCACACACTTGCTTAGCAAGACTGGGGCCAGTGCTGACCAGTGCAATAGACAGAGCTTCCCCTTGATAAGTGATATCAAGAATCAAGGGAAAGAAATTAATTTGGCTTTGGAGTCTTTCACTCTACAAAGAATCTTGATTATAGTGAGTTGGAATCTCTAGCTGAAGGAATATGCTCACTTGGGTCATTCTTGGAGGTTGGATCACTCTAGTAGGCCCTCTAAAGGATTGACTCAGACTGGCAGCTTGAATCATAAGGGTCAAAGGTTTTTATTTCTCTTAAGGGGAACGAGCATACTCCTCTACCTTAGTTTCTCACCCAAACATGTAGAACACATTAATTATCGACTTATCTTAATCTATCTAGACTCATCCTTCCTAAAGATTTTGATCCCCTTGAAAGGAAACCATAATCTCATTATAGAAAAGGATTAGCACTAGAGAACCACTAAGCTACTTGCCTCCCTTGAATTTTGTCTTTCAAAAGCTTCTAGGTTTTTGATTCACCCTTTGTCATAACCTCCAAGTGGTGAAGAGAATAATCCCCTATTCTTCTATCTTACACCCTATAAAGTTCACAAGCCCTAATTAGACTATGTTTAGAAAGAAAGAAAAAGACACGTTGTTTTAGTGGGTTTTAAGATTTGATCTTTGCCAATCATATCTTTGAGAGCATCCTATAAACACATAGTCAATTCTTGTTTTAGGAAAGTTTGTATCAAGGAGTCTTTGTACAATGTCCTATAAAAAATTGTTAGGCTGTAGCAAACTACAAAATAGAAATAATAATGCTTGTAGAAAGAACACATCAGTGAAAAATGATAAACATCATATTGAAAGACTGCATTTTAACTGTGTCATCACAAGATTTTGCATGAAATCTTGTTCAGGTCCACGGGAAGTCTTTCATCATCCCATGCAAGAAAATTATGTGTCACATGAGGACTTGTGCAATAGGGCACTTCTTCATGTGAGAAATTTTACAAAAACATGTGAAACCCACAAATCTTTACGTGAAAATGAAATATCTCGCATGAAAATCTGAAAATCTATACAAGCAAGTATGGAAAAATGATGAAAATGATATAAAATAAAATAGATGAGGCCAAAAAAAATTATTTTTCTTGGCCCCACAATGGGTGCCAGAAATGTATGCATAAATTTGTGGGCCTTTAAACCTCACACACACTTCAACATGGTCATTACCTACAAAATCATCTTGGAATAAACATGGAGTTGTTTATCCAATACACCCGATAGTGTGACCCTTTGCCTTCTATCTAGAGGGATTTTTCCTATGAGCTCTCAGAATGAGATGCAAGCAACCAAAACTTTCTAGAATGTAGGATTTATGTGAAAGATGAGTGTGCAAGTAATCTATATGAAGTGCAATCTATTTTATTAACAGTATAAGAAACTAAATTAGATGTATGCATTAGTTAATCTAAATGAAAATTTTAAGTGAGAGCAATATAAAAGCTTAGAAATTGAGTACTCAATTCGACAACAATTCAATAGCATAAAAATCCAACCTCTGTAATGAGGGATTGAGAGCGCCTTAAATAGAATCTAGGAATGGATCAATGGTTAAGATCAACCTTGATGAATGGTTAAGATTAGATAGAAGATTTAGTTAAGATGGAAACTTCCTTGTGCATGTGAAGATAATTGTTTTAGATCTAAGTGTGATAAGTAGTTAACTAAACTTGTCATAAGTGTGAGAGCAAGTTAATTGGATTGATTCTAATTTCGACAAGTAGTTCACTCAGAGTTTCCATTTTAGAACTAAAGAGGAGATTTTGAAGATACTATTTAATTTAATAAGTGAGACATGACCTCATAAATGCCTTTTTCTATTTCACTAAATAATCTAATTCAATTAATTAAAGTGGGCACAATTATTAAATTAAATATTTTAATTCCCTAGTACATTAGCCTTAGGATATAATTTAATTTAATTATAGATACTTCAAATTAAATTAAATCTCAATCAAATAGGTTTAATGTGACTAATACAAGTCAATACTTAGGAATTAAGCAGATGTCTTGATTAATGTAGATATAGGGTTTTTCTACATTTGACACTTAGGTCAAGTAGCAAAAATTAGAACTAGAATTGCCTAATGACATAGGACTTTAGAATTAATCAAAATATACCAAAATTGGTGATAATGGCAATGAGCCAATTTTGGGGTATTACAATGATGAACTAAACTCCAAATCTTTCTTCAACTTCTTCCATAATGTATGCCAAAAATACCCAACAAATTTGGCATCTTGATCTGAAACTATACTCTTTGGTAGACCATGTAATCTCACCACTTCTCTAAAAAACAACTCTACCACATGAGCAACATAACTAGTCTTCTTGCAAGGAATAAAATATGTCATCTTTGAAAACTTGTCAACCACCACAAAAAATAGAATCATGCCCATGCTATGTCCTTGGTAATCCAAGAACAAAATCCATGTTGACATCCTCCCATGGATTCTTTGGTATAGGTAATGGGTGATATAACCCTATATTCTACTTCACTCCTTTTGCCATCTGACATACTCTGTAACTTTATACAAACTTCTTTACATCTTGTTACAACTGTGGCCAATAATAATTCTTGACAACCAAAGCTATGGTTTTATCTCTATCAAATTGTCCAACCAATCCTCCACTATGCTTTTCCAATGGAGACAGAACCAAAGATCAGAATGAACACATAGGAAAAGGAAAATATTATTATCAATGAAGAATTCCCTATGGGCTCACAATAGTATATTCTAGAGAAAGAAATCCTCTGCATAGTACCTTCTCTCTAACTCCACTAAGAACTGCCTTTACAATGCTAGAAGTGTTCTTAAATAAACCCCAAATGGTTTAGGGTTAGGAATACATTCTAGAATATGCTAGTTGGCATCCACTGCCAAAACAAGGGTTCCAGAAGTCATGTTAGAAGCTGGTGTAAAATTAGAAGAATCCAAAAATGGTAGTCCAACTTCTGAGAGGCATAACTTTTGAACTATGACTCTGATTGACAAACTATTTACATTTCTAGAAAGCTCTCAAAGTGCTCATTCCCCATTTTTTGGCCCTGTATGAGGCTATTTAGTGCTTTGAATCTAACTTTGAAGTGCTCTTAGGAGGTCTCTAGGAAAATTAAAATTGTAAGAACTTTCTAACCGTAAAGCCTTTTGACTTGATTCTTTTTTCTGGAGCATTTTAAATTACAAGTATAATCATCCCTCCAACTTACACCCTCTAACTCATCATAATTTTACATCAATTACAAAATAACCCATTTTATACATTTACACATATCCCAAGGTGCTTAAGGTGCTTAAAAACTCTAACCCAAAAAACTAGTAGTGGAACTGTGAGAGTTAGAACCTTTATTTGACCCAAATGGGTATCTAGAAATGAAAACACATTAAACAAAAACTATTTCTAAACATATTTTTTGGGTGATATAAGATTTCCCTTACACCATTGAATTCTCCTGCATCATTTTTCTTGATGAGATTTTCTCTCATTGAACTTCTGGAAATGCACAAATGGCTTCCTTTGAACAACATATTATCCTAGATCATAAAATCCAACCGCTTTGTTCTATCAAGTGTAATAGGTTCTATACATGCCTTCTACACTTCACCAAAATCAAGATCATTTAGATACAAGTTATTGAGTTCCTTGAGCCCAACAACCTCTATCTTCATTTCGATCAACAAATTTTTTCTTCTACTAAGAGCATGTACAACGCTATTAGACTTCCTACTCCTATGTTTTGAAACAAAAGTATAACTTTGCAAAATCTCAAACCACTTCAAATGCCTTTGGTTCAATTTCCCTTGGCTATTCAAATATTACAAAGATTGATGATTAGTATACAAAAAAAACTCCTTAGGAAGAAGATAGTGTCTCCACTTCTTCAATGCTTGATTTATAGCATAAAATTATTGATCATAAAAAGAATATTTTCTATATGCATCATTCAACTTCTCACTAAAATAAGTAATAGGTCTACCTTCTTGGCTCATAATAGCTCATATTTTAATACCACTAGCATCACAGTCTACTTAAATCACCTTGTTAAAATCACAAAGTGCTAAAATAGGATGCTTAGTAACTTTCTGTTTCAATAGATTAAAACTCTTATCTGCTCCTACTCTCCACTTAAATTCTTTCCTATACCCTCTCATTGTTTCAATCAAGGGTCCACAAATACTACTAAAACCTTTTATGAACTTTCTATAAAAACTAGCCAGTCCATGAAAAGATCTTACCTCTGTCATACTACTTGGATTAGGCCATTCAAGGATAGCCTTCACTTTCTCTAGGTCGATTTTTAGACTTTCTACTGAGAGTACAAATCCCAGGTACACCAACTCCTTAACAAAACTAGACTTCTTAAGATTTATCAACAACTTTTCTTCCCTCAGATTATCAAACACTTTGTGAATATGAATCAAATTCTCATCCAATGTCTCACTAAAGATCAATATATCATCTAGGTAAACAATGAAAAATTTACCCATAAAGTGCTTCAATACCTCATCCATGAGCTACATGGAAGAGCTTGCTGCATTGGTTAACCCAAAAGGCATGAATATCCACTTGCACAGTCCTTCTTTGGTCTTGAAAGTAGTCTTCTACTCATCACCATCTTTGATACAAATATGATGGTATCTACTCTTTAGATCTGTCTTTGTGAAATACTCAGCTATACTCAAATAGTCCATAATATAATCCATCCATGGTAATAGAAATATATAATTGATTATTATTCTATTAATAGCACGATAATCTATGCACATCTTCCATTATCTATTCTTCTTTGATGCTAATACTGCTAGCATAGCACAAGGATTCAAACTCTCTTAAATCAAACCTTTCTTCAACAACTCATGAACTTGCTTGTTAAACTCTTCACTTTTTGTTGGTGTCATTTTGTGTGTTGCCTTGTTTGGAAAATTAGCTCCTAGAACCAAATGCATTTGGTGACAAATCTTCCTCACTGGGGCAATCCATTAGGTACATTATCTAATACAATATCAAAAAATTCTCCCAACATATCTACAAATTTTGCAAGTAACTCCTCTATTTCTTCTTAACTATCTTTTGGAATTATAGAAAAACACACATGCTCATGCTTCATACCTTTGACAAACTCTTTTTCATCAACAAAACAAATTTTGGCAACACTAGATACCTTTTTGGAAGAATTTGGCTTAGGGAAGAATTCACCTAAGACCAAGGAACTCAAACACAAGCACAAAAGTAGACCAAAGAGAGAGTATGATCATAGGGACAATATATTCATTTAATATGCCATATGAAAGTACACTAGGAGTGCCTATATATAAAGGCCTCTAGAGAGCTTCTAGAATGCATAGAAGTCATGGTGTAGCACACAAATTAGTGGTGTAGACAACATGTGCTAAAAAGGGAGTGTGAATAACTATGTTGTCTACATGACAACTCAGTGAATGATGCAAACTCCAATGTTGTAGACACCATGTGCTAAAATAGAGTTGCATACTTCTGTGTTGTCAACATGAAAACTCATGAGAGTACATAAAATCCTAAGTGTCTCATCTAAATAAATAATAAAATAATGCAATATAATAAAATAATGCATTAACCTAAGTAAACTTAAGTAAAGTGTAAACAATAAATACTTATTTACACCAACACCCCCCTTAAGTGCGACTTAGGGAAATGCCCTTAAGCTTACAAAAACTAGGATGAAATACATGATGGGTCCCAACTACTAGGCCATGTTAGGTACCCATGTACATAATGAAAATGCAATCTCTCGTAAAGAAGAGAAAGATGGAAAACCTCATGGGAAAAACCCTCCCCCAAAAAGAGAGATGAAAAACACATATGATGTATGCATGGATGGAGTAATCAAGACCCCCCAATTACAACATACATCCAGTATATACATAAGAGAAAAATGAGAAGAGGAAGAGAGAAAAGATAGGCTCCCCCCCCAAAATGAGAATGCCTACTACTGACTGCTCTAATGAGGAAGTTGATCCAAGAATGCAAAATGGTGTTCCTCCCCTTAGGAAGAAACAAGGACAAGGGTACTAATGAGATGCTTCTGTTGTGCATGGAAAGAATCCCATAGGTAAGTGATGTCTCTGAAACCTTCTTAACTGGCTAAAGACCTATCTCAAAGAACTGTATGTCTACTCAATTGATGAAAAATCCCTCTGCAACTACTGATCATAAGTATCCAAAATCACTTCAACTTGTGACAATCGATCATGTAGAGAATGAAGAAAAAGGTTAGATGGAGCCCTTGTGACACTTGAAGAGGTAGATCATTAATACTATTTCCCAAATTTTTCACTAATGTTGGACCTAGAAGACTAGATGTACCTTAATTTACTAGACCTATCACTGTGGTGATATATGCTTGTGGACTGAGCTGATGTAGTGACCTCTTGCTATGACTATCAATAGAACTCCACGTGTCTGAATCTATTGGAGCACTATCGCTAATGTCACTATCAATTTCCACATGGTATGAAGTGCGAAGAGGATTAGAGGACAAACCTAGTGAAATTTCCTCAAAATGTACATCCTTCTCCACAAAAATCTGATGTGTCTTTGGATTCATGAGTCTGTATGCCTTCACATCATATTCATAAACAATGAAAGTACAAGTCTGAGGTGACTATGCCTTGCAACCCCTAGAACATATATTTGCCCATGCAGGACAACTGAAGACTCTGAAGTGTGTCACAATAGGTTTTCTATTGCAACATGCCTCAAAAAAAGTCTTTCCATCTATGGCTGGATGAGGAGAGCTATTAAGAATGTGAGTGGCACTACTAATTTCTTCAACTTCTAGTGATGGATCTAGAGACTTGGCTTGTATCATGCAACTTGCCATAGACTTAAGAGTTTGGATCCTCAATGCTATGACATCTATCTTATGTGGATTTAATGTAGGTGGATTCTAAAAATTGATTTTCTCAATTTTGCAAAAGACTTTAAGTCTTTTTTTCACATACATGATTCCATTGTCCATTCTTAGAACTTTGATAGCTTTTTTTTATTTCTGTTCAACATGAGTCTTGAAAGCTAGAAACTTGTCTAACACTTCATTCTTATGATGAAGAAAGTAGACCTAGGTTTATCTTGAAAATTAATCCATGAAAGTAAGTATGTAGTGACCTTGGTTGATTGTAAATGGTTGTGTTAGTACCATGTGAACCATCTATAGAACACTTGGTACTCTTGAAGACTTTCCTTTCATTAGCTTCTCTTTTGGATGCATATCCACTAAATCTGTTGAACATTCACTATGGGAAAAGTTAATTTGAGGTAGACCTTTGACCATTCTATTTGTGGTAATTTGTTGAAGATAGTAGAAGGAAAGATGTCCATATTGTTCATGTCATAATTGCATTGTTGAATTGGATTGTGATAACAAGGCCTTTGAAGGAGACTTTGGCACAAAATGGGAGAAATAGTACAACCTTTTTTTATGATTCACTTTCCCCACTGCAACCAATGAGTCATCTTTTAGACTGTGCACTTATACTAAGTCTAGAAGGAACTCAACTCTATGTCCATCTTTGAGGTGAGTGACTTGGTAGATTGATAGGAGATTAGAACTTAGGTTTTGAACATAGAGAATATCTTGAAACCCTTCATTTTCCATTTCCACATTTCCTTTCCCTTCAACTTCCATTTTAGTATCATCTCCCATGAAGATGTGTGGCACCTTTGACTACTTTATTGAAGAAAAATCCTCCTTTGAAGAACCCATATGATATGAGGCACTAGAGTCAAGGATCCATTCCTTTGAAGAATTTGAATTTACCATGAGTGCTTGCCCTTTTCCCTTTGAATCTAAAGGAAAACAACACAAAGAACACCCCCCCTTTTCACTAAATCAAGAACCCACCCCCAAAATAGATTCTTTTGGAACTATATAAGTAGTGCAGTTACAATAGCCACTTTCTAATTTTATCCTTTGTGGACTTATGATTTTTCTTGTTACAACCTCTTAATGGATTACAACTCTGGAACTTTACAATGTGCTACAATTCTAAAGCAATACAAAGTAAAGAAAGACCCTATTTCTGAAAGTGACACTTTTGTCCAGACAACCTTACAATCTAATTATATATCTAGAGACTAGACAAAAAATAACGCACTTTCAAAAAAAATGGAACCTATTTTCAAGTCCAGATGTGCCCGTATGGAGCGTTTAAAGTTGTAAAATGTAGGCTTAAGTAGGTATAGTCACCAAAAGCCAAAGTTTTGACAAATCTATGCACCAAAACTAGAAAAGAGCTATACCAATGAAGATTTTAAGAAATTCTACCCAATTTCAAAAAAACTTGTAGCTAATTTGGAGTTTGGATGACTAAGATAGGGCCTCCCAAAGTCAGACTACAAAATCAAAAATCAATCTGGAAAGGGGTTGCATTAGCAAAAGATAGGGTTAAATTTTATGATCACATGGCCATTGCAATAGTTCTAATTTGCCTTGCAATGATGGTCAAATGGCCACCAAATTTAGGTTAGTGGATTTGATGATGTTAGTGACAACTTAGCCAGTGATGTTGTTAGCATGACATGATGCTAACATCAGCATGTACAAAAAGGTACAACCTTGTACAAAATATCCAACATATTTGGTACATGGCAGATAATGTGTATTCTAATGTGGACTCCATGCTAGATGGCATGACATGCTACGTAGATCACTAACTCAATGACTGCTATACAATTGTTTGCTTATGTGGAATTTTGCACTATCAATATTGTTGACTGGGCATTAAGTTGGCAGACTTCATGCCATAGTCAAGAGCCACATGGCACAGGCTTAAGTGGCCATGTGTCACATGTTTTACATGATCAAAACTAAACTTTTTGTCATGAGAACTTTTTGACGTCACCGAGAAAGCTAAGATCATGTTCCTAGAAGTTTCCAACAACCGTGGATCTTTGTTTCATGGTTTCTAGACTTTCTATGCATGATCTACCAAAAATGGACATGCTAGGATTTGAATTTTCATGTAGTTAGAGAATCTAAATCATGTCATCACCAAAGAATTCCAACTACAGCTAGAAAGGTATTTTCGATGTTGGGTTTTGTCTTCATGGGCACTGGTATTTTGTGGTTTAGTCCCACACTTGTGGGGAGTTCGTAGACCAAGCAACTTAATTAAAATGCAAAGGGCATGTTAAATAAAAAGGCCATGGCTATGGAAGGATTTTGGTTGGGGGAAAATTCAAGTGCACTACTAAAAGGTATAATGTGCAGCCAAGGATGGCAGTGTTGTCACTAAAAATTTGTACAAAGCCCATCAAAATATATTTGCCCAAATTGTAGGGCTAGGATCTGATAGCCCAACTAGGAAGAATAATTATCTAAAAATAAAATTCAAAAATAAATTGTAGAGAATAAAATAATTTAGATCCAAAAAAAATTAGATTAATTAAATGGCCATACCTAGTTTGAAAATCAATGTCATTGGGTGCCAGTTTACAAAAAAAAAAAAAAATTATTCACAATCAACTTTAGCCCAACATAGGCAAATGTATAGTTGATCTTCACCGAATTGATGTTTTGGATGCAATGGCAAAGTCAGATCTGGCTCTAGATGCTCCCAATTTTTGTAGATACTCTAAATTCGAGTTGAGGTTCTAAAGCATGAACAGTCTCAAATGACTATGTGTAGAGAAAATTTACCCAAGACCAAGGAACTCAAACACAAGAACAATAGTAGACCAAAGAAGAGTATGATTAGAATGATGATATATTCATTCAATATGCCATATGAAAGTACACTAAGAGTTCCTATATATAAAGGCCTTTGGAGAGATTCTAGAATGCATAGAAGTCAGCAACATGATAAGTCATACAACTAAGCACATGTCCACCAAATATGGGTTATCCTCCATTAAGCATGAAAGTAAGTGCAATGATGTGAGGATAAGCCTACAATGGTGTAGCACAAAAATTAGTCATGTAGACAACATGTGCTAAAAAGGGAGTGCAAATAACTGTGTTGCCTACATGAAAACTCAATGAATGATGCAAACTCCAGTGTTGTAGACACCATGTGCTGAAATAGAGTTGTGTACTTCTATGTTGTCAACATGAAAACTCATGAGAGTATACAAAATCTTAAGTGTCTCACCTAAATAAATAATAAACTAATGCAATATAATAAAATAATGCATTAACCTAAGTAAACTTAAGTAAAGTGTAAATAGTAAATACTTATTTGCACCAACACTTTTTTTCTTTATCCTTCAATAGTTTCAACTTATGTTTTAACCCATCCTTGGTTAGAGTGTAGGTATTTTCTTGCCCATCATGTACATCATACCTAAAGAATTTTCATGGCCTACCCAACAACATATGACATATGTCCATAGGCATGATATCATCTAGTACCTTATCTTGATAGCTTCCAATACTGAACTTCACTGAGCACTACTCACTGACCATGACCTTGTGGTCATCTTGCACCCAAGAAATATGGTATGGAAGTGGGTGTTTCTATCTCTTCAACTTCAACTTGGTGATCATCATTTCTAACACCAAATTTTTAGTACTTCCACCATCAATGACCACATCACAACACTTAGCTTCACATATGCACCTTGTGTGAAACAAGCTCCTTCTTTAATTAGGTTCATTCTCACCATTCAATAGAACTCTTCTGTTAACTAGGACTTCTCTTCTTTTAGGATCTTCAAAATATGATGATTTGACATCTTCATCAACATGTGAAACTTTTTCCTAGCCTTCTATTCTTCGATCCATCCTTTTTTGGTGTTGGGAACATTCAAATGCTCTATGCCCTTCTTCTCTGTAGTGAAAATATTTCCCATGGAAGCCTCCTCTTCTAGATCCTTGTCCTTTACCTTTGCCTCTTTGATCTCTATTATTTTGATCATGTAAAAAATTTAAATTATTTCCCCTTTGGCTTGGATTACTACTTCCAGCCTCATCCTTCCTCTTCTGATCATCATTATGGCCTCCATAATATCATCCACTAGATCTTCCACTACAACCTATTCTGCTATTCTTGTTGTCAAATTTGTTGCTCAATTTCTCCTCAAATTTTTGGGAAAATTGGTATACCTCCTCAATATTTTTCATTCAAACTAGGCTTAGCTCATCCTAAATGCTTGGCCTTAACACATAAAAATAATGGGCCACTTTCTCTTTATCAACATCTACATGGTCGGTTCTAATGAGAACTCGGTAGATCTCTTCGGTACACTCTTGAATAGATTTTTCCACTTACTTCAACCATTGCATTTTCTTCAAAAGATCAAGCTCATAATCAAGAGGAATGAATTTTTACTTCATTTTAGCTACCATCCATTCCCATCTAGTGATTTTGTCCTTTCCCTTTCTTTTTTGCTCCAATTGAACCTCCTACCACCAGATCTTTACATGTCCCTTCATTTTTGCCTTTGCAAACTTGACCCTATCAGGATCCTCAATATCTTCATACTCAAAGTACTCCTTAAGTTCATTGATCTAATCAATCAGCTCTTCTAAGTTAAGATTTCCCAAAAATGTGAGAACTTCAAACTTAGGTCTTTTTCCAATCTTGGGGATAGCCCTAAAAAGCCTCTCTTCTTCTAGGTTTAGAATTGTCTCTACATCAGCATTTTCTTCTACTTCATCTACATTCTCACTTTCATCTCTTATAGGAAGATTTATTCCTCTGCACATTTGTTCTTCTAATTCTTGCATTTGTCTTTTGAGGCCTAGGAAACCCTCAGGTGTAATACTTATAGCTCTTCCACCATGCTCTCTTCAAGGAGGCATTTTCGTACTTTTACTGAAACCCTAGTGAAAACTACCTCACAATTAGTGATCTATCTACATGCTTAGCCTAAACCATGGTACTAGTGCAAACTACCTCACAGTTGACAATTTGTCCACGCACTCAAGAACTCTAGCTCTAATACCACTTGATGAATGGTGCTCCCCTTAATACCATAAATCATAATAGAAACAAAGAAACAACAATAAATGTAAGAAAAAAATGGACTCCTTACTTGTGCCACAAATGCAAAATTATAGAATTTACAAGTATAATATGCTAACCCACATGGGCGCCTTCATCACAGTAATCTAAAAGACAAGCTACAAACTATCACCCAAAGTTGTCCAAGGAAATGTTCAAGTCTTTCCTAAATAGGCAATTTTATGTCACCAGGAAGGTTCTAGATAATGAAACTTAATACCTAGGGCCGATAGACCCTAGCAATACATATAGAGTTGGGCAAATACACCTTTGACAATTATTTTAGATATTTTAAGTAGCCAACTTTAGAAGGCCATAACTCTCAAATTGTTGCTCTGATTGGCTATTATAACCACTTTTTGAAAATGCCAACTCGTGATCTATAGGCTTTAAATGGTGCAAGCTCCCTTTTGTCAAGATTTTGAACCTCATCTGGGCACCCTAAGGCCTCCAACAATGAGCTTAAAGATTTTTCTACAAATATTTCCATAGAAAATCCATAATAACTTCTCTGATACTTAAGCTGGAGCAATGAAATTTTTATGGTAGGCTTATAACTATAAAATGAACCTTTCTGTAGAAAATGAGAACATTCTAAGATCATATGAAAAACTTACTAAAAATAGCAAGTTCCCATAAATAGTAACCACCCTATCTACTAATTCTTATTAAAATAAAAAATACTTAAAAAAATATATTTATGGGTGATGCAAGATTTCTCTTACACCCAAGATTCTCATACATCAATAAAGGAAGGATGTTTTCGTTTATCATGTATTGATGAATGTGAATGATTTTAAGCAACACAAAGAGTGGAATACGAAGATAAGTAGAGTAGAGCAGAAGTGAAGGAAACTTCATTGGCTAGGTTTTATTATGTGATCCAAAGTTTAGTACTTGGATCTGAGGTTTGTCACTTAGTCTACAAGGACTAATAGTGATTGGTCTAATTGACATGGTAGAAGAAGTTAAAGTACAATACATAAAATTATTCTAAAAGGAATAGTTGAGAGATTAGTTGGATAGTGAGTTCAGTGTTCTTTCCCTAGAAGTGTTTTGGACAATGGGTCTTTCTATCTTCTACAACTCTTAATAGTGTTGGTGCAACTCCTAATGGGGTTGGAAATTAAGAAGGATTCAAAGTCTCCTAACAAGGACTCATTGTACTAAATTTTGTAATAGAGTCCTAATAGGGTCCATCCTCTAACAAGAAATATTTATATTAGTACATCATCTTGTGGGCATCATTCCCATCAGGATTTTTCCTTTGATCAAGGTTTTCCCCAGTTAACATATCTGGTGTAATTGTCTATGTGCATTTTGTTATGGTTGTTGTTTACTTTGGTTAAATGGATAAGATTGTTTAAGGTTGATAATTGTTTTAATTATTGGATAAATGATTCAATCCCCCACCCACCCCCCCACCCCCCCAAAGTTATCTTGGTGGACTATTGTTTCTAACAATTAGTATTAGAGCTTCAGGTCCTTGAAGATAAAGTTTAACAACTTTGGGAGATCCATGGAAAACATGTTCAGGAAAGATAGTCTGAAGTTCCATGGAACACATTATGATACTTGGAAGGAAACGATGAAGACACATCTATTGTGTATGGATCCAGGATATTGGATCCCGAAAAAATCAAAAAAGACAATCATTGCTAAAAGTGATTTGGAAACTTGTACTAAGGAAGAGAGAGATCTTTTCATGTGTGACATGAGAGCTAGAGAAGCACTATTGTCTGCACTACCTAAAATTGAATACAACTAGGTAAAATCACCTAATACTTCTTATTTGATTTGGAAAGCTTTGAAAAATAGTTTTGAAGGTGATGAACATTCTAAGAAATTGAGGCTACAAAGTTGGATTTGTGCATTTCAAGATGCTAAAATGATGGAAGATGAATTTATAAGAACATATGTAGGTAGAATATCAAAAATTATTGTAGGTACTAGATCTTAAGGAGGAACCAAAAAAGATGATGAGGTAATATGGAAGATATTGAAGAGCTTAACACCACCGTTTAAGTCAATAGTTCAAATAATATAGTTTGTTGATATCTTGTACCAAAGATTTCACAAAGGAGACATTTCTTGGGAGACTTGAAGCACTTGAGAATGAGCTTAGATAGTATGGAGAATTAACCAAAATAGAAATAGCTTTTAGTACCTTGAATATTCAATCTAGTTTATTAAGGAGCACAAGTGCTAGAGGAGACTTTGCTAGCTATAGCAGATTTGATGAGGATAGAAAAATTGGAAAAGGAGTAGCCCTTCTGGTAAGAAGAGTAAAGGATGGTAAGAAAATTTTTAAATGTTGGAATTATAATGATTTTAGTCATTATGCATCTAAGTATCCTAAAAGAGAGAAAATGTATAAAGGAAATTTAAAACCTAGAAGAGATAAAGAGTTTCTATGTGCAAATGAAGAAAATGATTCTAATGAACAAGTAGTAAGTGCTAGAGATGATGAAATAGGATTTGTAGCAATTAAAGAAGAAAATTTAGAGAAAATAGCTTTGGTATCATAGGTTGAAAATAAATTCAATTGGATAATTGATAGTGGTTGTTCACATCATATGACTAGTGATATGAACAAGTTTTTTGACTTCAAAAGTCATGATGGAGGCATTGCTAGAGTTGAAAACTATTAGAAACAATAGTACACCAAGATAACTGAGATGGGGGGTGAATCAGTTATCCAATAAGTAAAACACTTATCTTATTTAAACAAACTTAACCATTCAACCAAAGTAAAAAAAAAAACATACAAAGATGCACATAGACAATAACACAAGATATGTTGACTAGGGAAACCCTTGACTAGAGGGAAAATGATGTACTAATATATATATATATATATATATATATATATATATATATATTCCTTGTTACGGGATGGACCCTGTTAGGAGTCTATTAAAAAATTTAGTACAATGAGTCCCTATTAGGAAACTTTGAATCCATGTTAGAAGATTCCAACCCTATAGGAGTTGTGGTATAATGTATGCAAGAAGAGACCACTACCCAAACATGTAATTTCAACTACAAGTAGAGCTTACTACTCAAACAAGTAATTTACTAGTGTCTTCTTCCTTCCTCTATTCTTTTCTCTATCTAGTCAACTAGACCAATCACTCCTAGATCTTGTAGACCAAGTGGAAAACCTCAAATCCAAATATCAAACATCAGATCACTCAGTAAGACCTTAGCAATGAAGTTTCCTTCACTTCTGCACTGTTCTGCTCAACTTCGCATTCCACACTCTTTGTTGCTTGTTATTGATCATTCAATCATATCAAAACACATCATGATAAAGGAAAATGTTCTTCCTTTATACCAAATCTTTAAAAAAATTCCCTAAGTCGGCTATTAGTCCTTCTCAATTAATTAATAGAGGACCACATTAAGAATATGTTACACTTAGCAATAACCTTAATCTTCCACCTTGCAACTTGAATAAATTTCCATACACACAATATTATGACAAGAGAGCTTAACCACATCATCCTCACCATGTCTTCTATGTGTCCTCAACCTCAATCATCAATATATCAACTAAGCTAAGAGATATAACAAGATTACTAGAACATGCCTTTGTAAACTCTATATTAGAATAGACATCACCAAAATTTACATAACTTCTTCTAGACTTATCCTTTCTGCTTCTAACATTAATTGCATTTACTAGATACTTAGAAATGTCTCCCATAACCTTGGGTGGTTATCTTGCTCAACTAGACATCTATACCACCTTGATCTTTATGCTGTTCTTGTGTCAAACACCATAGAAGACATCAAATATGTTATGTTGACATCAATGACAAACTCAATCATTAATGTAACATATCATCAAGCTTATCTTTTAACAATCTCCCCCTTTGGCATTGATGGTAACATAGATGAAAAACATCTAGTTCCAAGAATACCAACAAAAGACTGTCAGTCTTCAAATCATCTTCATCAATCATAATCCCCCATTGATATACCTCAATGTACTCTATAAAAAACTATTATTACAAATTCATGCCAAATATCTCCTCAAATTCATTTCAAACTTCTCCTCTTTGTCATGAAATACTTCTCCCCTACCGACATCAATGTCAAAAGACACTATTCACACAACATCAATAAGAGTCCTAGATGACTCTGTCCATTTCAGATACTCCCCCATACAGGAAGCATCAACATCCAATCTAGAAAAATAATGGTGCTATGTTACCCTAAAATAATGCACTCTTGCATCATCTTACTTTTATGTAGGAAGGGGCATAACCCCAAGCATACCTCTCAAATACTCAAAAGTCTCTATGGGAAGAGGCTTAGTTAATATATCTACAATTTCTCTTAGTGCTTACATACTCCAATCTAATTTTATTTTCTATAATTTTTTCTCTCAACATATGATACTTAATAGAAATTTTCTTAGTCCTCAAATGCAATATTGGATTCTTAAACATATTTACCATGCTTGTGTTGTTAGAATGTATAACAATAGGTTCACTAATTTCTATCCTTATATCCTTCAACATTTGCTTCATCCAAATAACTTGATTGTAATTATTAGCTACTACAACATACTCTACTTCTATTGTACTTTGACATGTACAATCCTACTTCTTTCTTAACCATGAAACTAATGTTCATCCAAGAAAGAAGGCTCCTCCACTAGTTCTCTTTTTGTCATCCATACTACCTACCTAATCTACATCAGTATAAGCACTTAGAGTAAAATCAATAGATTTTTCATACCATAATCCAAACTCAGATGTTCCCTTTAGATATCTAAATATCCTTTTTACTACTGCATAATGTGCTTCTCTAGGATCAACCTAGAATCTTGCAACAATTCCAACTGCATTTGCTACACCCAACCTTGTGTGAGTCAGATATTACAATCCTCCAATCATAAATCTATACTTCCTTTGCTTAATAGTAGGTGTCTCATCCTTTGTAGATAACTTGTGTTCAGTTACCATAGGTGTTCTAATAGGTTTACATGTTTCCAAACAAAACCTTTTTAGTAAATCCTTCAAGAACTTAGTCTAAGAAATAAAGATTCCTTCTTTATTCTATACGGTTTGCAATCCTAAAAAATATTTCATCTCTCCTGTTATACTTATTTCATAGTTTTTCTTCATCTCTTCTACAAACTTCTTACTTTCTTCATCATTACCTCCAAATATAATGTCAGCAAAAAATATTACCAAAATCATCAAACCATCATTAGTCTTTTTCTAATACAGATTACTATCTGTCATACCTTTGCTATATCCAAGCTTTGTCAAATGCTTGTCTAACCTTGCATACTATATTCTAGGTGCTTGCTTCAATCCATAGAATGCTTTCCTTAGCCTACATACTATGTCTTTGTCATCTATCAAATGACATCCTTTAGGCTACTCAATGTATAGCTTTTCTTCAAGTTCTCCATTCAAAAATGCTGACTTGACATCCATCTTATATACTTTCAATATCTTCTATGATGCATAGGCTAAGAATAATCTTACAACTTTTATTCTAGCCACTGGAGCATAAGTCTCCTCATAAGCTATTCCTTCTTATTGTGAGTAACCTTTACATACCAATCTTGATATTTTCCTCACAACTTCTCCTTCCTCATTCATTTTGTTCCTGAATACCCATTTGGTTCCTATCACATTCTTGTCTGTTAGTTTGGGGGCCAATTCCCATTTTCCATTCTTTTCTATCTAATCCAATTCCTCTTTCATAGCTTGCTTCCAATAATCATCTTTACATGCTTCATCTACATTCTTAGGCTCAACTTGAGATATTAAGTATAGTTCTTCATTCATTCTACTTCTTGTCATCACACCTTTATCCTTCCTTCCAATGAAGTGTTCAAATGGGTGATTCTTTATCATGTTCTTTCCTAAAGTAGGAATTTCTATCTCAACTCTTGGCTCTACTAAAAGTTCCAAGCTTAGTTCCCACCTTTTCTCTCCTTCATTCTAAAAATCATTGTTAGCCTCAAGAAATATCTCATCATTCCTTTGCTTAGTAACAACATCACCATCTAAACTGTAATCAACAATTCTCTCTTGAATTTTGAATTTTTCATCAATTCTCACATTTGCACTTTCCATAATAGTCTTAGTTCTCTAATTATAACATCTATAAGTCTTTCTTTTCAATAAATAACCAAGAAACATACCTTGATCACTTGTAGCATCAAGCTTACCAATGAAATCATCTCTCTTTATGTGACACTTCCAAATATTCTAAAATACTTAATTGTAGATGAGTGACCAAACCACAGTTCATAAGGTGTCTTGTTTATGCCCTTCCTAGCTTGAACTCTATTCATAGTGTAGACTGATATATTCATAGCTTCTCTCCAAAATGTCTTGGATACATCATTCTTTGCTAACATAGCTCTTGCAACTTCTGTAAAAGACTTATTCCTTCTCTCTACAATGCCATTCTATTCAGGGGTTCTCAGAGTTGATAGTTGCCTTTTAATTCCATTTTTTTGACAAAACATGTTAAACTCATTTGAAGTAAATTCTCCTCTAACCTTAAAAATTTAAACTTTACACTAGATTCATTCTCAACTCTATTCTTGAATATCTTAAACTTATCAAATGCCTTAGATTTCTCTTTAAGAAATGCAATCCACATCATTTTAGAAAAATCATCAACTAGAATAATAAAATACCTTTCACCATAGAATCCTCTAGTCTTTGTAGGACTGCTAAGATCTATGTGTACAATCTCCAACTTCACTGAAGTGGTAAACTTCTTGCTGAGAAAATAAGTTCTATTGTACTTTGCTAAAACACACTCCTTGCAAATTATATTAGTAGGCTTTAAAATCTTTATGTGACAAAATCTCTCATATGATCAAAGTTTATGTGACAAAATCTTTTATTCCATAACCAACTATCATCTACCTTCACAACCAGACAAGTTATTTCAGTAGGATTCAATTGAAATACATTACCTCTAGATCTAGTTTCTATTTCAATTATTTTTCCATCTTTATCCTTGATCATGCATGTCTTTTCCATGAATTGCAACTGATGACCTTTTTCTACTAGTTGTCCAACACTCAAAAGGTTGTGCTTTAAACCACCAACAAAGTATACATCCTCAGTATTAGTTTTACCATCAAGATTTATAGATCCAATACATTTTGCTTGGCATGTTGCATTGTTTCCAACTTTGACAATTTCTCCATCCTGACTTTTAAAGTCAACAAACTTGTTCATATTGTAGTCATATGATGTGAACAATCACTATCAATTATCCAATTAGATTTCTTCTCAACCCAAGATACCAAAGTTATCTTCTCTAAATTTTCCTCATTTATTTCCACAAATCCAATTTCATCATCACTAGCACTTAATGCTTTTTCATAAGAACCATCATCTTCATTTGCATACAAACAATCTCTATCTTTTCTCAGCTTATGATTCCCCTTATAATTTTTCTCTTTTAGGACACTTAGATGCATAATAACCATATTCATTAGAAGTTCAACACTTATATATTTTCTTACCTCCTTTCTCTCTTCTCACTAGAAGGGCTATTGCTTCATCAATATTTCTATCTTCCTCAGATTTGTTGCTACTAGAAAAATCTCCACTAGCACTTGTGATCCTTGATAGGTTAGATTGAATATTCAAGGCACTAAAAGTTGTCTCTATTCTGGTCAATTCTTTGGACTATCTAAGTTCATTCTCAATTACCTCAAGTCTTCCAAGCAATGTCTCCTTAGAGAAATTTTTGGTACAAGATATAAATAACTATGTCACCTGAATTGTTGAATTGAAAGGTGGTGTTATAGTCTTCAATATCTTCCATATAACCTCATCATCTTCTTTGTTTCCTCCTTGAGCTTTAATACCTATAGTAATTTCTAATATCCTGCCTATATATGTTCTTATAGATTCATCTTCCATCATATTAGCATCTTAAAACCATCAAATCCAACTTTGTAGCCTCAATTTTTTAGAATTTACATCACCTTCAAAACTATTTTCCAAAGCTTTCCAAATCAAATGCAAAGTAGGAAGTAGTTTTACTAGATTGTACTCAATCTCAAGAAGTTTAGTCAATAGTGCTTCTCTAGCTCACATGCCACACATGAAAAGATCTCTTTCTGCCTAAAAGAAAACTCTTCAACTCCTTTTCTTCAATGATTATCTTCTATGATTTTGTCAAGATCCAACATCCCAAATCCATACACAAGAAATTTCTCTTCATCTTTTCCTTCTAGTTGTCCTAGTTTGTTCCAGCAAACTTCAAACTATCTTTCCTAAACATTTTCTTCAAGGACTTGACACTTTGATACCAATTCTTTAAAAAAAATATCCACCAAGATAACTGAGATTGGGGGGGAGGGGGGTGAATCAATTATCCAATAATTAAAACACTTATCTTCTTGAAAAAAATTTAACCATTCAACCAAAGTAAACAACAACCATACAAAGATGCACATAGACAATTACACTAGATATGTTAACAAGAGAAACCCTTGATTAGAGGGAAAACCCTAGTGGGAATGATGTCCACATGATGATGTACTAATATAAATATTCCTTGTTAGAGGATGGACCCTGTTAGGATTATATTACAACATTTAATACAATGAGTCCCTATTAGGAAATTCCAACCCTATTAGGAGTTGTGGTACAATGTATGCAAGAAGAGTCCACTGCCCAAACATGCAATTTCAACTACAAAAAGAACTCACTGCTCAAACAAGTAATTTACTAGCATCTTCTTCCATCCTTCATTCTTTCCTCTATCCTGTCAACTATACCAATCACCACTAGACCTTGTAGACTAGGTCACAAACTTTAGATCCAAATATCAAACCTTGGATCACTTAGCAAAACCTCGACAATGAAGTCCCCTTCACTTCCACACTACTTTGCTCAACTTTGCATTCCACACTCTCTATTGCTTCTTATCAATCATTCAATAATATCAATAGATATCATGATAAAGGAAAATAGTCTTCCTTTATATCAAGTCCATAAAATAATTTCCTAAATCAGTTGTTAGTCCTTCTCAATTAACTATTATAGGACCACATTAAGAACACATTACACTTAGTGATAACCTTAATCTTCAACCTTGCAACTTGAATATTTTTTTGTACATGCACTATTATGATGAGTGGGCTTAGCCATGTCATCTTCACCATGTTTTTTTCATGTCCTTAACCTTGATCATCAAGATATCAAATCTACTAAGAGATATAACATGTTTACCAGAACATGCCTCTGTAAACTGTATCTCAAAATAGACATCACCAAAACTTACATAACTTCTTCTGGACTTATCATTTCTATGTCTAAAGTTAACTACATATACTAGATGCTCAAAATTATCTTCCATAACCTTAGGTGGTTATCATGTTCGGCTAGCCATCCATACAAACTTGATCTTTTCGTTGTTCTTCTATTAGATACCACAAAAGACATCAAACATTCTATGTTGATATCAATGAAAAACTCAGTCACAAATGTAACATATTATAAAACCAATATTCCAACAATCTTCCAATAGAAATAATGTAGCATGTCATGTTAAAGGTATTGGATCTATAACTCTTGATGGTAAAACTAACATTAGATATGTATATTTCATTGATAGTTTGAAGCACAATCTTCTAAGTGTCAGACAACTAGCAGATAAAGGTTATCAGTTGTAGTTCATAGAAAAAACATGCATGATCAAAGACAAAGATGGAAGGGTAATTGGAATAGGAACCAAATATAGAGGTAAGGAATTTTAGTTAATCCTATTGAAATGACATGTTTGGTTGCAAAGGTAGATGATAGTTGGTTATGGCATAAGATATTTTTTCATATAAACCTTGAAAGTATTGTATAGACTAGTAGTATGTTTGCAATTAGATATTTTCCTAAGATTATATAGCCTAATAAAACAATTTTCAAGGAATGTGTTTTGGAAAAACATAATAGGACTTCTTTTCCTACCAAGAAGTTTAGTACTACAAAAAAACTAGGGAGTGTACATACAAATCTCAATAGTACTATGAAGACTAAAGGATTCTATGGTGAAAGGTATTTCATGATTTTAGTTGATGACTTTTTTAGAATGATGTGGGTTGCATTTATTAAACAAAAATCTAAGGCACTTGATAAGTTTAAGATATTCAAGAATAGAGTTGAGAATGAATTGGGTATGAAGATTAAATGTTTAAGATCAAATAGAAGAGGAGAGTTTTCTTCAAATGAGTTTAATATCTTTTATGGAGCTAATGGAATCAAAAGACAATTAATAGCTTTGAGAACCCCTTAAGAGAATGGCATAGTAGAGAGAAGAAATAGGTTAGTAACAGAAGTAGCAAGAGCTATGTTAGTTTATAATGATGTATCCAAGATGTTTTTGAGATAAGCCATGAATATAATAGTCTACAGTATGAACAGAGTGCAAGTCAAGAAAGAAAGAAACAAGACACCTTATGAACTATGGTTTGGTGACTCACCTACAGTTAAGTATTTCAAAAATTTTGGTAGCAAGTTTTATATCAAAAGAGATGATGATATTGGTAATTTTGATGCTAGAAGTGATGAAGGTATGTTTCTTGGTTATTCATTGAAAAGCAAGGCTTATAGATGTTATGATCTGAGAACTAAGACTATTATGGAAAGTGAAAATGTAAGAGTTGATGAGAAATTCAAGATACAAGAAAGAGTAGTTGATTACAATTTAGATAATGATGTTGTTACTAAACCAAAGAATGATGAAGTATTCTTTGAGACTAACAATGATTTGCAAAATGAAGGAGAGCTAAGATAGGAACAAAGCTTGGATCCTTCAATAGAGACAAGAGTTGAGATAACAGCTCCTACTTTAGGTAAGAATATGACAAAGAATCATCCATTTGAGTAGATCATTGGAAGCAAAGATAAAGGTGTGATGACAACAAGAAGAATCAATGAAGAACTATGTTTGATATCTCAAGTTGAAGCTAAGAATGCAGATGAAGCATGTAAAGATGGCTATTGGAAGCAAGCTATCAAAGAGAAATTGGATTAGATAGTAAAGAATGAGACATGGGAATCGGTCCCCAAACCATCAGACAAGAATGTGATAGGAACTAAATGGGTATTCAGGAGCAAGATGAATGAACAAGCTGAAGTTGTAAGGAACAAGGAAAGATTGGTATGTAAAGGTTACTCATAGCAAGGAGGAATAGACTATGGTGAAACCTATGCTCCTATAGCAAGAATAGAAGTAGTAAGGTTATTCTTAGCATATGTAGCTTATAAAAAATTCAAAGTATACCAAATGGATGTCAAGTTAGGATTTTTGAATGGAGAAATTGAAGAAGAGTTCTGCATAGAAAAGATTGAATTTTGTCCTTTAATAGATGATAAGGACATAGTATGAAGATTGACGAAAGAATTTTATGGCTTGAAGCAAGCACCCAGAACTTGGTATGCAAGTTTGGACAAGCATTTGACAAAGCTTGGAAATAGCAAAGGTATGGTAGATAGTAATCTCTATTAGAAATAAATTAATGATGGATTAATGAATTTGGTAATATTTTTTCACGATATCATATTTGGAGGAAATGATGATGAAATTGACAAGTTTGCAGAAGAAATGAAGAAGAAATTTGAAATGAGCATGATAGGAGAAATGAAATATTTTCTACGATTATAGATCATGCAAGACAAAGAAGGAATATTTATTTCTCAGACTAATTATTTGAAAGATTTACTAAAAAGGTTTCATTTGGAAACATGTCAATGCCTTGAAACACCTATGGTAGCTAGACACAAGTTATCTGCAAAGGATAAGACACCTACTATTGATCAGAATAAGTACAGATCTATGATTGAAGGATTGCAATATCTGACTCACACAAGGTCAGATATAGCAAATGCATTTTGAATTGTTGTAAAATTCTAAGTTGGTCCTAGAGAAGCACATTATGCATAAGTCAAAAGGATATTTAGATACCTAAAAGGAACAATATAATTTAGATTGTGGTATGATAGATCTGATGATTTCACTCTATATGCTTATAGTGATGTTGATTAGGTAGGCAGTATGGATGATAGAAAGAGAACCAATGGTGGAGCCTTCTTTCTTGGAGGAAGAATAGTTTCTTGGCTAAGTAAGAAGTAGGACTATATCTCACAAAGTATAGTGGAAGTAGAATATGTTGCAACAACAAACAATTGTAATCAAGTTGTTTGAATGAAGTAGATACTGAAGGCTATAAGGATAGAATTTAGTGAACCTATTGCCATACATTGTGACAACACAAGCATAGTAAATATGTCTAAGAACCTATTGTTGCATTCTAAGACCAAGTACATTTCTATCAAGTATCACCTATTGAGAGAGAAAGTTGCAGAAAAGGAAATCAAATTTGAGTATGTAAACACCAAAGAGTAAATTGAAGATATTTTCACTAAGCCTCTTCCAAAAGAGACTTTTGAGTATTTGTGAGGTGTGCTAGGGGTTATGCCCCTTCCCACATTAGAGTAGATGATGGAAGAGTGCATTAGTCTAGTGTAATAGAGCACTATTGTTTGTCTAGACTAAATGTTGATGCTTCCTATATGGGGGAGTATGTGTGTTGAATAGAGTCATCTAGGACTCTTCTTGAATGTTGTTTTTGAATGTTGTCTTTGGACATGTGAACTAGTTAGAAATAGTTATTGCAGAGTTTGATGGTTTTTGAAACCTTTGACATTGATGTCAATGGGGGAGAAGTAAAACATTAGAAACAAGTACAACATAGAAGAATAATTTGGAAAACATGGAAAATAAGTACAACATATTCAAAAAATCAGTTTGAAAGAAGTAAAACATGAAAAAAAATAGTTCGATGTAAAAAAAATTGATGTATATCATTGGAGGAGAATGATTGATGAAGAGGATTTGAAAAGAAAGGGTAACCATCTTTTGCAATTGGTTTTCATGGAACTAGATGTTTTTCATCAATGTTTCCATCAATGCCAAAGGGGGGGATTGTTGGATGAATCAATACTAATGATATTCCTATGCAGGAGTTTTGTAGAAACATGATTAGATCATTATCATGATGATATGTTACATTCATGACTATGTTTGTCATTTATGTCAACGTAGCAATTTTTTGTGGTATTTGACAGAAGAACATTGGTAAAGATCAAGTTGGTATAGATAGATTATTGAGTACTTTCTATAGAAAGGTTAAAGGGAGATTATACTATGTGTCTAGTATATGTAGCTAATTATAGAATCATAAGATATTAAGGTTGGAATAAGTTATGTAAGTTTTGGTGAATATTGTTTTGAGATAAAGTTTATAGAGGCATGTTCTAGTAAACTTGTTATATCTCTTAATAGATTTGTTATTCTAAGAAGCTAAAGTTAAAGATGTGAAGAAGATATGTTGATGATGACATGGTTAAGCTCGCTCATCATAATGTTACGTGTTTAGAAATTTATTCAAGTTGCAAGGCAAAATATTAATGTTATTGCTAAGTGTAACATGTTCTTAATGTGGTCCTATAATAATTAATTGAAAAGGTGTAACAATAGACTTAGGGAATTGTTTTATGGATTTTTTATAAAGGAAGAAGATTTTCCTTTATCATGTATGGATGAATGTGAATGATTGTAAGCAACAAAAAGAGCATAATGCAAATATAAGTAGAGTAGAGTTGAAGTGAAGGAAACTTCATTACTGAGGTTTTATTGTGTGATCTAAAGTTTAATACTTTGATCCAAGGTTTGTGACTTGGTCTACAAGGTTTGATAGTGATTGGTCTAGTTGGCAAGACAGAGGAAAGAAGTTAAAGTAAAATACATACAATTATTCTACACAAAATAGTTGAGAGATCAGTTGGATAGTGAGTTCAGTGGCCTTGCACTAGGAGTTGTTTGGACATTGGGTCCTTCTATCTTCTACAACTCCTAATAGGGTTGGAATCTTCTAACAAGGATTAAAAGTCTCTTAATGGGGACTCATATGTACTAAATGTTGTAATAGACCCTTAAGAAGGTACAAACTCTAACAAATAATATTTATATTAGTACATCATCTTGTGGTCATCATTTCCACCAGAGTTTTCACTCTAATCAAGGGTTTCCCTAGTTAGCATATCTAGTGTAATTGTTTATGTGCATCTTGTTTTTGTTGTTTTTTACTTTGGTTGAATGGATAAGATTGTTTAAGGTTGATAAATGTTTTAATTATTGGAAAATTGATTCAGCTCCCCCTCTTAGTTATCTTGGTGGGCTATTGTTTCTAACATTAAATTCATAGTCAACTATATCAACCAAAATCCTATAATATCAATTTTGAAATTGTTGAGGATGTAAGTCATTTTTAGATGAAATATTAGTCACCTAGAAGACTAAACTTATCCCGAAGTCACAACTTCTCTTCATGTCATCTAAATCTTTGACGCAAAATTTATAGCCATCGTAGAACATAGTCTTGTTGTGTTTCACCTATAACAATGTCAAACATGTACAAATTATTCCACCATAAGTTCAAAAGCATTCAGTGGATTAACAAGCTTATAAGTACCTGGGGATCTCTTAAACCATATGCTAAATCTATTTCCTTTTGTGTAACATTGGGATCTCCATTAAAATGAGCTTGTTTAACCAATGAAGACATAGATTCCCATTCTAATACATGACCAAAATTTTGACATCGTTCAATCCATACTATCATCCAATCTTTGATTATTTGCAATAAACAAATGTATTGCATCCCACTCTTTAGCAGCTATACAAAAGTAAATAGATGACTTAGAATAAATTTATTTTGAAGATTAAGAATTAATTAAGTACAATAACATCTCATAATTTATTACCTTTCACTTTCCTCAATCTACATTTCCCCACCAAGTAATCCCCTTCAATTTTTTTAGTGGAGTCGAGATCCCAAATATAATCTATATGGATCCTTGCTACAAGATTAACAAGATGTTGAGTAACATACACTATCATCTAGTATACCATATGTCCCTCAACCATAGAACCATTAGGATGTACTCTTTGTCAAACCAAACCCTTCAAAGATTTCAAATGTCTCTCAAGCATCCACATTGACCTAGGTTGTATGTTAGGAATAAGGTGTCTCAACCTTGGATAATTTCTATTCTTATTATTTGTTTTGTAAATGTGTTTTTTGAAAATAATGTAATTAAATGTGAGAGTACATTTCTAGTTGGCATTTTGATGCGTCACTCCACTTGTATGTGATGACATCTTGAATTGTTTGTAAGGAAATCATGGCTGGAACAGTTATCAAAAACTAATATGATGTGTAAGAGATATCTTTGAAAGATTCAATGATGGGTGAAGACATGAAGACATGTTGCAATTGATCATTGGAAGTTTTCTCAAAAGAGAAAGTGCATGATATAAGTATTTTTAGGGTTGCAATTTGGAGAGTGAGAAAGTATATTGTTGGTATATGGTATGTTGCTACTGGATTGATCTTTTGTGTCATTGTTTTCCTAAAGGAACTTGCATTGCAGCTATGTTGTAACCTTCTATGTTGAAGATAATACATTGTACAGGTTTTGGAGGGGTGGGTTTGTTTTACCGAAAGGTTTTTCCTCATCAACATATCTTTGTGTTTATATGTTTTCTTTCTCTATCTATTTTTGGTATCCATGGTTGACTGCAATATTATTATTTACATAATATTAAATATAAAATTCTAAGGATTTAATAGGAATTTTCAAAATACTTTCCTTAAGAAATTAGTGTAGGAAGTTGTTTGTGCACCTGAGTTTCCTTACAAGTGGTATTAGAGCTTGATCAACTTTTGATCCCAGTTATTGGGTAGGGTTTTTTGAGCTAATCTCAAGTTGAGTGGGAGTTTTGTGCAAAGCATTGTGAATATTATTTGTAGATTGAAATTACAAGTTCATCATACAAAAAAATGGATGTGGAGAAATTTAATGGTAGTAATTTCGAGTTATGGAAATTCAAGATGGAAGACTTGCTTGAAGATCATGATCTATGAGAGGTGGCTTCACTTGATGTGAGATTCATAATAGCATCTCAAGTAGATTGGGATCTCAAGGATAAAAAAGCTAAGGGTCTCATTAGACTTTTTCTAGCTGATTTAGTTCTCCTAAATGTTCTTGATGAGAAAACCACAAACAATTTGTGGACATGGCTTGGGTCTATGTATCAGGCCAAATCTATGGTGAACAAGTTGTTCCTAAGGAAGAATTTTTATTCTCTAAGAATGGAGGAAGGACGATCTATTACAGATCATATAAATGCTTTTAATTTTTTGATTACATAGTTAACATCATCTAGTGTCAAGATAGAGGAGGAGGATCGATGTATGACCCTATTACGTTCCTTGACAGATTCATGGGACCATCTTGTGATGGCTCTTGGAAGTAATTTAGTCAAATTTAGAATGGATGATGTGGTGTCTTTGTTGTTATATGAGGAGATGCAAATAAAGTCTTTAGATTCAACTAAGGAAGCTCTTGTTGTTCATGAGAGATCCAACAACAGAGGGAAGCAAAATGACAAGTCTGGAAAGGGTAGATCCAAATCCCATGGAAAATCAAAGACTCTTGGAAAGTCCAAGGAAAAATGTTGGAACTATGATAAGTTTGTGAACTTCCATAAAGACTATAAAGAGCCAAAGAAGAAGAATAATGGCTTAGATTCAGGTTTAGAAAAATCTCAAGAAGATGGTGATGTTTTCATTGCAGCCTTGGTAGTGCATGCATCTAATGATGTTTGGTTAATAGACTCAGGTGCTTCTTCCCCCATTACCTCTCATTGAAGTTGGCTATCAAAGCATGAAGTTTTCTATGATGGAAATGTGCACTTGGGTGATGATTCTCACCTAAAAATAGTTGGATGAGGATGGGTCACTATCACATTCCCTAATGGACAAGTAAAGGGGATCGATAGGGTAATGCACATCTCCGGTTTGGCACGAAACCTATTATCTATAAGTATGTTGAATGATGTAGCTGTGAAGGTTTTTATTTTCTAAAGATGGATGCAAGATGATGAGAGGAGCTATGGTGCTTGCTAAGGGTACTAGGAGAGGTACTCTATTTCATCTTGATGCATGTATTTAAGTGCAATAAATATTCTATTTCAAAGAAGAGAGCAACTATCAGTTCATCCCCACCATCTGAACAAGTAGTATAGAAGACTATGGTTGTTGGTTCTAATGAAAGTGCAACATGTGTATCTAAGGGTGCAAACACTTTGGAAGGCAAGCTTCCTACAGAAAGGACAATGTTGTGGCATATGAGATTTTGCCACATTGGTGAGAAGGGTCTTAGAACCTTGAAAATCAAGAACCTCATTGAGGGTTTAAATAATTGTAATCTTGAGTTCAACTTTTGTGAACATTGTGTCTATGGTAAAAAAACCATGTTTAGTTTTACTCTAGTTCTCATAAATCTTCTAATGTTTTAGATCTTATTCATTCTGATGTCTTTGGTCTTATAAAAGTTCCTTCAATCTCTATGTCTATATTTTTTGTATCTTTCATAGATGATTATAGTATAAGGAGATGGATTTATTTCCTGAAAAGTAAAACACAAGTCTTTAGTTAGTTCAAGGAATTTAAAGCCCTTGTAGAGAATCAAACTAGTAAGAAGATTAAGTGTGTGAGAACTAACAATGGCAATGGGTTTTTCTTAGCAAAATTCATTTTTTTTTGTAAAGAACAAGGTATCAAGAGGCATAAGAAAACTCCTTATACCCCACACAAAAATTGAATTCTAGAAAGATTGAACATGACACTGATGGAGAAGGCTAGAAGTATGCTTAGTGGAGCTAGTCTTGAATAGAGGTTTTGTGCTAAAGCTATGACCATTTCTTGCTATCTAGTTAATGGATCTACGTAACCTCTTGTTGGTAAGACACCCATGGAGGTGTGGTCTAGTAAGAAGCATTCAATTAGACATCTTCATATTTTTGGTTGTGAAGCTTATGCACATGTTCCAAAGAAGAAAAGATCTAAGTTGGAAAACAAAGCTATCAAATGCATTTTCATCAGATATGTTGGCCTGGTTTTTCACCATTTATATTTTGTTGCACCAAGTAATTAAAAACCCTAGGGTTATAGTCCAAAATTGGTGATTTTCTATTTAAAACCCTAGTTCAAAATTCCTACAGGTCTTTTAAACCCTCATTGTGTACCAAAAAAGGTAATTAAATATAATTTCCTTTTTCAAAATTACACAAGACATGGTCATCCAAAGTTTTCTTTTTCACAAAAATTAATTTATTATTTCCTGTGAATTAAACCTTTTTATTTCTAAAGCTTTCCCTAACCATGGTTATATCTCTTAAACATTTTATGAAGCTTTTAAATTTTGATGGTTTATTTTGGTTGACTATCAATCTCTCCAAGATCAATGGTGAGCACATGCCTATAATAGGAAGTTGCATGACTTTAATCAAAGTGGGCAAGTGCCTTGATGACACATAGCCCTTGCTAATAGTGGATTTTCAATGCACTACAAAGAATTTGAGCTTGTTAATACCTTGTCAAACCTTTTGTAGAATTGTTAGTACTTGTTAGTGCATGTTTCATTTTCTTGCAATATCATTAGTTAAGCTAAGTGTTGAGTTTTCTTCTTAATGACATTTCATTTGGCCATTGATCTTAAGAAGATCAATGACGAGTGTTTTATCAATTGATGGATATACAATGAACTTTAACCAAAGTGGGGAAGCGTCATGGCGACACCTATCCAAGATGATGTCATAAAGAATGTTACACGTAGTTTAAAAAATGCACATTATACATCATGGATCTTTTTGAGATCAACAAATGGTGCTTTACCACAAGATGGAAGTGAACAATTTTTAAACAAAGTGGGCAAGCATCTTGTTGACATCTAGCACATGATCATATCAGTGATGGAGTCTCTAAAAGGTATTACTGCTACTAATAGTTGCCAGACATGGTTGTCACAAGTGTGATGCATTCATTGGCTAGTGTGATCAACTCAACACTAAATGATGTAAATTTTTTCCACCATTGATCTTGATGAGATCAGCGGATACCACTTACTTGTAATCCCAAGATGCAAGGATTTTAACCAAAGTAGGCAAGTGCCTAGGTGACACGTATCCTTGGTGACACCACAACAAATATCTCACATAGTTCAAAACATGCAAGTTGTATACTATTGATTTCTTCAAGATCAATGGGTAGCACTTTACCGCTAGAAGAAAATTCTTGACATTTACACAAAGAAGGGAAGTGCCAATAGGACACATGCCATAGGATGATGTCATGGACCCACTTCTTTCAAATGCAATAACAAAGTTTGTACTATGGTAGTTGTTAGACATGATGGTGTACAAAGGAAGCATTTTATTGGCTCACCTTGTTGACTAGGTCTCAAAAGAATATGATTTCATAACATTGTCGATCTTAGATAGATCAAAAAATAGCACTTACCTACTTTTCCAAGATGCATGAACTTTAAGCAAAGTAGGAAAGAGCCTATGAGCCATGTGGCATAATGGGACTAGTTTTTAAAGGAGTTTCGAAGTCATGCTAGGCTAGGAAGTTTTGATGAATTGGAGCATAGTAATTGGTGAAATATGAAATCTACTTTCCAAGTTGGACATGCATGTACCAATAAACTTTAGCCAAAGTGAGGAAGCATCATGACAACACCTGTCCAAGATGATTTCATAAAGAATGTTACACAGTTTAGAAAATGCACATTGTACACTATGGATCTTTTTGAGATCAACAGATGGTGCTTCACCACAAGATGGAAGTGAATAGTTTTAAACAAAGTGAGCAAGCACCTTGTTGACATCTGGCACATGATGATATCAACGATGGAGTCTCTAAAAGATATTACTACTACAGATAGTTGTCAGACATGGTTGTCACAAGTGTGATGTATTCATTGGCTGGTGTGATCGCTTCAACATTAAATGATGTAAATTTGTTCCACCATTGATCTTGATGAAGTCAACGGATGCTACTTACCCATAATCCCAAGATGCAAGGATTTTAACCAAAGCGGGCAAGTGCCTAGGTGACACCTGTCCCTGGTGACATCACAACAAATATCTCACATAGTTCAAAATATGTAAGTTGTATAACATTGATTTCTTCAAGTTCAATGGGTAGCACTTTACCACTAGAAGAAAATGCTTGACATTTACACAAAGAGGGGAAGTGCCAATAGGACACATGGCATAGGATGATTTCATGGATCCACTTCTTTCAAATGCAATAACAAAGTCGATACTATGGTAGTTGTTAGACATGATGGTGCACAAGGAAGCATTTTATTAGCTAACCTTGCTGACTGAATCTCAAAAGAATATGATTTCATAACATTGTTAATCTTAGATAGATCAACAAATAGTTCTTACCTACTTTTCCAAGATGCATGAACTTTAAGCAAAGTAGGAAAGAGCCTATGAGCCATGTGGCATAGTGGGACTAGTTTTTAAAGGAGTTTCCAAGTCACGCTAGGTTGGGAAGTTTTGATGAATTAGAGCATAGTAATTGGTGAAATATGATATGTACTTGCCAATTTGGACATGTGTGTACTAGTGAACTTTAACCAAAGTGGGGAAACGTTGTGGCAACACTTGTCCAAGATGATGTCATAAAGAATGTTGCACATAGTTTAGAAAATGCACATTATACACTGTGGATCTTTTTGAGATCAACAGATGGTGCTTCACAACAAGATGGAAGTGAAAATTTTTTTTAAAAAGTGGGCAAGCACCTTGTTGACATCTCATGATGATATCAGTGATGTGAGTCTCTAAAAGGTACTACTGCTACTGATAGTTGTTAGATATGGTTGTCACAAGTGTGATGCATTCATTGGCTAGTGTGATTGACTCAACACTAAATGATGTAAATTTGTTCCACCATGATCTTGATGAGATCAACAGATGTTTCTTACCCATAATCTTGAGATGCAAGGATTTTAACCAAAGTGGACAAGTGCCTAGGTGACACCTATCCTTGGTGACATCACAACAAATATCTCACATAGTTCAAAACATGTAAGTTGTATACCATTGATTTCTTCAAGATCAATGGGTAGCACTTTACCACTAGAAGAAAATTCTTAACATGTACACAAAGCAGGGTAGTGCCAATAGGACACGTGGCATAGGATGATGTCATGGACCCACTTCTTTCAAATGCAATAATGAAGTTTATACTATGGTAGTTGTCTGACATGATGGTACACAAAGGAAGAATTTTATTGGCTAACCTTGCTAACTAGGTCTCAAAAGAATATGATTTCATAACATTGTTGATCATAGATAGATACATAGATAGCGCTTACTTGCTTGGCCAAGATGCATGAACTTTAAGTAAAGAAGCAAAGAGCCTATGAGCCATGTGGCATAGTGCGACTAGTTTTTTTAGGAGTTTTTAAGTCATGCCAGGTTGGGAAGTTTTGATGAATTGGAGCATAGTAATTGGTGAAATATGACATGTACTTGTCAAGTTGGACATGCATGTACCAATGGGGCTGCATTTTATAAAGCTTTATTTACAAAATATAGTATTTTTTCATGATCATTGATCTTTGGAAGATTGAAGATTAGCACTTCACTACATCACAAAGATGTGAGGGATTTAGCTAAAGTAAGGAAGCACCTTCTTGATATGTGGCAAGGACTTTAAAACTTTAAATAAATGTTTTTTATTTTTAAACAAGGTCATTTGATGCTCTGTGATAGATGGAAAAAATTCAAATTTGAGCCGCGACACAAAAATGATTGTTAAAGGCATTAATGCTATTTATTGCTACTTTGTACAATCTCAATGTTATGATATAGCATGAAAATTCACCATTACTTAGCCACATAATCATAATTTTTTTAGAGTGCAAGGTTTTCCAGAGCTAGGGCACTAGATCCTATAAGGTTTTTGGCAATTTACACAGAAAATTCATAAAGAAAAAGAAGCAAAAATCAACATGTAAGTGGTTTGAAATTCTTCAAAAGCTGAAAATTTTTAATTGTGCTAAGAGAATTTAAGATGCCTCCCTGAAAGGAATTTTCTAGCCAAACAAATTACCTTAAAAGATCCATTCATGATGATTTCCTTGAACAATTAGCTCTCTCTATGACTGAATTAAAAATAAGGAGAGAACTCATCCCTAAAAACCCAAGGTTGATTGTAGTTGAGGGTTTCTATGATAAACCCAATTGGGTAAGAGATGCATAGGCTTTAGTACGGGGTTTAGAATTGCTCAAAAAATGATTTTTAGAATGCAACTTGGACACCCTATTCAGTAATGTTCGGGAGTTTGACATTGGCAAATTGGTTGTTCCTGGGGTATTTTTTGACAGTGACCTATTATCTGACATGGCCAAGAAGTATGACACCATCACTCAAATTGTGAAGAACCATGCTCGAGATAATCTCTTTAGGCTTTCACCTTCCTTAATTGCAAAGGTATTCAAGCTTAACCCCAACCAAACAATCCATGAGAAAATTGATATGGTTGAATTACAGGCAAGATATGATGCATAGAGGGTGTACTTGAGGATACAACCACTACAACATGTAAAAATTGGGTCATTATCTCTAGTTACACCTAATACCCCAAAAGCTCTAATGAAGAAATACTTTAATCCTAGGGCATAGGCCCTATATTTTACTCCATACAAAATATTTGGGATGGATGAGTAGGAATATATCCATGGCTCTATTGTTCTCATTATGGCTCAAACTTTACAATTTGGAATGAGCACAATTCTTAATTTTTCTACTTTCCTAGCTAAGAAAATTCATAATGGTTTAGTGGGAATAGCTCAAGGTAAGATGAATAGGCCTTTTTGTTGGTATTCTTTGTTGATGTACATATGTCTTTAC
Organism: Cupressus sempervirens; assembly: GCA_028749045.1. Lineage (NCBI taxonomy): Eukaryota > Viridiplantae > Streptophyta > Pinopsida > Cupressales > Cupressaceae > Cupressus > Cupressus sempervirens. The sequence continues at coordinate 704,065,820 of CM053784.1, forward strand.
AAAGGAGTTACTTTTTCTCCAAGGAAATGAAGTTAGAACTAGAAATAGATGGAGAGAAGCTCCTAGTTCAGTTATTGAGTGGTGAAATGACTTGGGAAGTCACATATGCCAGCTATGTCAAATTCAATAGGTACTTTACTTTGAGGCTTATATTGCTTTTGAAAGAAAATAGTCCAAGAATCCCACAACCTTTATTAGAGCTAATTAAACACAAGGACCATGCCAATGGGCTATTGGTTAGTCATAATTGGGGGGATATAATCCCATACCCTATTTCTACTATAATCAAAGTTTGTGGTTTCTTGGGAAAACCCCATGTATTACCTTTCCATGTGCCTTTGAAGATAGGAATTGCAAAGTTACTATGGCATATTGGGTCAGTTGAGGAAAGGGTTCTATTGGGAAAAGGTAAAGACACTTTCTTCCCTATTGTGATTGTCACACATGATTTTGTTTTTGTTAAGAAAGGACAGAGAAATTTAAGTTTATTTTTGGATAGATATCACATGTCCCAATCCCATGCTAGGTACATTTATCTAGAGGGATTTTATGACTTGCTTAGGGAGAGAACTAAAGCTAAGGCTCTTGAACAAGCTGTATATTTCCTAGAGGATGTTATTAGAAATATTTTTTCATTATAGGAACAAGAAGTCAGAAAATAAATGTGTAGTTTTCAGTAAAGTTTTAAAATTTATCAATGCTTTTGAGCCCAATTATAACCCCTTGGTAGATAAGAAGTATTAGGGGGCCAAAATGAATGCATTGATTAATAATTTTTCTATGATAATGCAAACTTTGAATGAGAAGAAGAACATCATAGTTAAAGCATATCTAGCTAAGTTTGCACAGGTGGTAGCTGAGGACTTAGAAGTAAGTGTTACCCTAACAGTTCATGATGAGGCCAACAGAGATTTGCAAGTTGAGGTAAACTTGAAAACATCATAAACAAACACATCATTAGCTAGTTTGATAGCTACATATTCTGAGCAATCATAATAGTACAAGAGCCAATCATGGAATTCAAAGCATTTGAAGATGTAAGAGAAAATGCACCCACCAAGAATAATACTTTGATATGAAGTTTTTCTGTTACATAATTTTTTGTTTTTTGTGATAGAAACAAATGTAAATATCTTTTATCAAAAGGATAGATGTTAGTTCTCTATGCCTAAAGCTTGTTGCATCTCACATTATATAAGTGAGATTATAGGGCTAAAGGGAGGGTTTGAAATATTGCATATTTTAGTCTTTACAAAAATTTGTTTGATCCATTCTTCTTGATGTACAATTTGTGATATGTCCTCTCTATGAGTTTATGAGAATACATTAATTTGACATGATTTAGATATTTTATCTTGAGTCATTCTAGTCTTCTTCAATTGTATACAATTTTTAGAGGAAATCAATACAAAATAGAATTGTCCCCATATCTGTTCTGGTTGAATCTTGTCTCTATTTTATTACTTGGTTATGTTGATGTTGTATGAGCAAGGCTTATTCAATTGAATTCAATTAAATTAAACTGATGTCAATTCACTATTGCTTTTAACTCAATGAATTAAGTAAATTCTTTACTGAGATTGATAGGATTTCCATGGTAATAGGAGGGATGTTTGTAAGAATGAGTTTCAATGAGAATTACTAATAGTATTGATTGTAATGCAATCAATCAAATCTAAGAATTGAATGGACTCTAAATCCCAATGGATGAGGCACTGATCTATCAATTAGTCTGCAGATGAAAGATCATGAATAAACATCAAGCCTAAATACTAGATACATTTTATTTTACTATTTGAAGAATATCAATGTTAGTTGGCACTTGTTTGCATTGAATCTCTCAGTCTTAGTTAGCTACTATTGCCAGAAGTACTTGTAAACCTAAGAAGAATTGTGACCAAATCTACTTTAAGGGATTTGTGCTATGGTAAATTGTCATGGAATGATCAAAAAATGTATATGGTATTAGATTGCAAATCTTTCATCCCTTGGGTATACCTACCTTGGTTCTGCAGAGCCTAAAGAGTAGAAAATCTATTTGATTTTGTTGAGGTTGGGTCAAAATTTGAAACACATCTAATTGTTTATAGGAAGTAGCTAATCCTCATATTATTTGTGATTTTATTGTCTTGGTATTGAATATTCTATTGCTCAATAGTTGAAAAGCACTGTGATTCTATTGAGGAGTTTCTCATGGTTATAATGGATTTTTTTAGTGACAAACCTTGAGAATTTAAAAAGAGAGAAAAAAAACCAAAGTACCATGGATGTACACTAATGTATCTATCCTTTATAAAGTGTCTTATCTATCAAGCAAGAGTTGTAGTCATATGTTTTTGTGATTGATTCCCCTATGTTTCAAATTATTTCATACTTTCTTGTGTCTTACCCTTGAAGTCAAAAACTATTGTATTGTTATTTTTCCCTAAAATAGGGTGGTGACTCAGTCAAGGTTTTGAAGCTAGTGCTTACTATAAGTAATCCCTTTTAATAGTTGACAAAAGGAAAAATACAAGAGCTTACACAAGGGCCAATCCTGACATACCATTATAGATTGATCTACCTAAAGGAGGAAGGAAGAATCAAAGTGGAAAGAAAATAGATCCAAATCCTACCTAGAAACCAAGGGGTAATACATTAGTACATCCTCAATACCAACCAGTGGTAGAGAGGGAGTCCTATTCATTAAGTTCTAAGTCAGAGACTACAAGGCTTTTGGGGGGGATATGTAGTACTCCACTACAAGAAGAGAAAATTTATCATGACAAGAATGTTTCCTTAGTAGGAGATACATTACATAAATCAAATCTAAACCATAGGCTAAGATATGGGAATATTATGAAATATCCTAGAACAATTCCATATATGGAAACTAATCTTATTGATCTTGATGATCCTACTAATTCAAAAGTAACTTCTATAGATCCTAAAGAAGTGTGCTCATAAATAGAAGTCCTAAAGAAATGGGTTGTAGAAGAGGAGGCCAAACATGTTTGTTTGGAGAAAGAAAGAGAGCAAGCCACTTTGAATACCATTATTGAAAGAGATAACCTACTTAGAAGGATGGTTGCTTTAAAGGAACAAAACAAAATGTTAGAAGAAAAGAGCTCAGTCCTTCATTATGATGTGTTTGGGGATATAGATAGTTTGAGATCTAAGGTTCTAGAAAAATAAAGGCTCATGAACCAAAGGAAAGAACCTGTCATTTCTCAAGTCCAAGCTTACAAGCCTATCCAAGTAGACCCTATAGAACTTACTATGAAACCCACAGATAAAGGAAAAGGAAAAGCTATAGGAATCCAAATAAATGAGCCCCAAGTTATGCCAAGTAGATCTATAAATCCTCCCATGTCTAAACTAGATCTAGATCTATAGAAGGCTAGAAAAGAGAAAGAGGATTTGGAAAAAGAACTTGAGAAGGTTGAAAATGAGGCTTAACCTATGGAAACTAGAAGAAATATTTAGTTCATCAAGTCCAATTCTACCTTAGCTTCATGGTCTAATTTTTCCACCCAAGCTACAACTTCTACACTTTCTTGTGGACTAGTGATCTCTAGCCATGCTATTTCTCAATCTACCCTTGTATTATCATCCACTACTAGTATTTAGATCCCTAATGTTCAAATACAATAATCCCAAAATGTTGCTCATAATTAGCCTGATATAGCAAGCACATCCAATGCTACTGGTTTTTAGAAAAAAAAACCTATATATATGGAAAAATATAGACAAATATCATTTGTATGGATTCTTGCTTTTCCTCATCCCATATCTTTGATCTAAGAGAGAAAGTTGTCAAGTTCTCTAGAAATAATGCTATTACTAGTGAGGAAAACTTGAGAGTTTTCATAGATATGTTGAACAATTTTGAAGTTGAACATGAGGATGTAATGATAAAATTGTTTGTACATTTGTTGATTGAGGATGCCAGGGATTGGTTTAGGAGGCTGCCAAATGATTGTATTAGTTCCTGGAATGATTTGGAGAAGTTGTTCAAAGAACAATATGGAGACAATACTAATGTTGGTTTTATGTTGAATGCTTTCAATAATATCAAGAAGAATCCTAATTAATCTACATTTGATTTTAATGTAAGATTCCAGAAAGAAACATACAATTTATTCCAAGTCATGAAAATGAATGAAGATGTATGCCTTACAACATACTTTAATGCTTTTGATAGCAAGATGGCTTATTAGTTGAGGGATAAAGAGCCTAAAGCTTTAAGAGATGCTTTCAAATTTGCAGTAAATATTGAAAATAATAAAAAAGAATCTAGTAAGCTTGGGAGGAGAATTGATCCAAAGTTGTTTAATCCTAAGAACAATAGGAAAGAAAATGATAAAGCTCTAATGGTAAGAAGCCTAAAGAACCCGCAATAGGTCAAGTGTTGGACTTGCTAAAAAAGATGAACCCAACAAATTTCAACACATAGAAAACTAATGTTGGAAAAAAGGCCCCAGTGAATAATAGCCATTTTAATAGATAGCCAAGAATGTAGAATTACCCCTATACTACTCATTGGAAAGATGGTAAGACAATTCCTAACCAAATCCAAATTATAAAAGATAAGGGTACACCAGATCCTCTATAAAGGAGTTCTGTTAATATGAATGATGATGCACCATGGTGCATTATATGTCAATCACTCCATTCTTTAGATAATTGTATGGTTGCTCAGTCATTTTCTTCAAATCAAAATACACATGATGAGAAAGAAGAAGAAGAAGAAGAAGAAAGTCATGATGATGTAAGATGTAATATGGTTAGCATGTGTGACGATTGTGTAGATTCTAATTTGGAGTAACCTAAAAATGATATTCCAAACTAGAGAATTGTCTACCAGTTACATCATTAGAAAGTGTTCTTAGATAATGAAAGTTGTGATGAAGATCAGGTATGTGTTACATCTTTTGAAGTTAATCATGTAAATTTAAGAATGCATTCTAAAGAGGAAATTGTTAAAATCACTTCACAGATGATTTCTCAAGTTCATAGTAATTATAATTTGAGAAAATGAAAAGTTAACAATGATGTTGGTAAACCTTCTAGTATCTTCATAAAGGACATTGCACATAAAATGAAAAATGACAATACAAATGCTAATGTAGAGCCAAGGTTAAAGATAGCAAAACCAAGAAGTGGGAACCCAAAAAGAAATCTCAATTCCAAACAAATGAGACAGTGAAAGCAACTATGCAAGAGAAGAAATTAGGACCTAATACTATCAAGAAAGTGATAGTGGTTGCTTTCCAAAAAACATTTATTCTAGGTATTATTGTAAAGCCCACTATGTCTAAACCTATTGGTATGATTTATATGTTGTCATAGATAAATGTCAAAGTGCCTTTGTCTAAATTTTTTAGAATTGATGAGCATAGGAGTAAAGCTTTGTCATGGTTGAGTGGGATAGGAAATAACAACAATGTTGTGTCATTCAGCACACCCCAATGGTGGTAGAAGATAGTGGTATTATATCTCAAATTTCTCAAATGTTTTGGATGATTCATCAGTAGCTTATATAGAAGATATTGACCCATTCTTTCTTAGTTTGATTATAAAAGGAAAAACCTTTAAAAATTGCACGATAGACTTAGGAGCCTTTAACACCATTTTTCCCTTCAAAGTAATGGAAGCCTTAGGATTGAAAATAGATACCAAGGAGGGTAGATGTAGAGGTATGGATGTTAGGAAAGTACCTATCATAGGAAGTATCAATGCATTACCATTTAAGCTAGTTGCATACCTTGAGGTAGAACTAACTATTTCAATCCTTATAGTTGATATTCCTCCACACTATGTAATGTTACTCTCAAGGAAAAGGAGTGATTCTATGGGAGGTATCCTACAATGTGATCTATCCTATGCAACTTTTCATATAGGAGATAAATCTATTAAAGCAGACAAAGAGCCAAGGGTCAGTCACATTTTTGGGGAAGAAATTGACAAAGATTCTACTTGATTCTCAGATAATAGTGTGAATGCATTTAGGGTAGAGCTAATTGTTCAAGAAGTTGAGAAGTTACCTATTGTAATTGAGCATGAAGTTGAATTTTGTAGTGATATCTTGTGGACCATGTACTTTGATGGGGCCACCTCTAAACAAGGTTCAAGGGTAGGAGTAGTCTTTGTTTATCCTAAAAGGAATACTTTAAGACATTCATTCACCTTGAATTTTTCTTGTACCAACAATGTAGCAAAATATGAAGCTCTTTTGTTAGGATTGAAAGTTACCACCCACCATGGAATTAAAAAGTTGTATGTCATAGGTGATTCTGAATTGGTTATTTCACAAAAGGAGGAAACTAATGCCTCAAGAAACAAAAGGTTGAAACAATATAGAAATGCAGTATGAGACTAGATTGAGTTTTTTGATGCATTTGGAATTTCATGGAGGGATAGAAGTTAGAATAAAATAGCTAACCTATTGGAAAATGTGGCAATCAAACCTAAGGACATGTCCTTTGTAGGAATTTCATAGATTGAGGTTTAGAATAGGCCTTCAATACCTAACATTATTGAACATTGGCAAGTCTTTGAAGATGGTAAAGATATTTTTAATTTCATGGTAAGTGAAGACAAGTATCATGATGAAGAGTTAGATTGTAGTGATCTAATTGAAACTATAGATGGTAAGGAAACAATTTTTGGTCAAGAGATCATATAGTTGAAGACTAATAAAGTACCTAAACGTTTGGTTTTTTTAGAGAACATATTTGACAAGTAAGATAGGGTGAAGCCTAGAATTAGAGATCACAAGCCTCAAGAACTTGAAGAGATAAACCTAGGTACTATTGAGGCTCCAAAGAAAGTGTATATTGGCCAAAACTTGCCAGCTAAAATTTGAAAACCTTTGATTGAGTTGTTAAGAAAATACATACATGTTTTTGCATGGTCATATGATGATCTTAAGGCTTATAGAGAAGATTTGTTTCAACATGTCATATCATTGAAAGATAATGTAAAACCATTTAGGCAGAAGCATAGACCAGTGAATCCCACATTAGCCCCCAAGATGCAAGAAAAATTGATGAAGCTAAGGGATGGAGGAATAATCAAACCAATTAGACACTCCACTTGGTTTTCAAACTTGGTACCTATCTAAAAGAAGAATGGAGATATAAGGTTGTGTGTAGATTTTAGAAATTTGAATATTGTATCTCTAAAAGACAATTATGAGTTACTAAACATGGAAGCTACGCTGCAACAAGTAACTAGTTCTAAATTAATGTCCATGATGGATGGATTTTCAGGATACAATTAGGGCATTATGAAAGAAAATGAACAATTTAAGATAGCTTTTACAACTCCATGGGGAACCTACATATATTTAAGGATTCCATTTGGATTGATTAATGTAGGTGCAACCTTTCAAAGAGCTATGGATGTAGCATTCCATATGTATATTAATAAATTTATGGTAGTATACCAAGATGACCTCACAACTTATTCCAAGAAAGCTGAAGACCATTGTAGACACTTGGAAAGGATTTTTATCAAAGCTTTGGAATATGGAGTATCCTTAAACCCCAAGAAATGCAAATTGGGGTGACAGGAGGCAAATTACTAGGAGATATAGTATCAAAGGATGGAGTAAAGATAGATCGTGAGAGAGTGGCAACCATTAACAAGGTGCCTAAACCAAAAAATGTAAAGGGAATACAATCTTTCTTTGGGTAAGTAAACTTTCTGTGAAGATTTGTTACAAATTTTCTTGAGATTAGCATACCTATTTGAAAAATGCTCAAGAAAGGAGCTACTATTAATTGGGATGGTGGAAATTCATAGGCCTTTCAAAATATTAAAACTACCATAAAAAATGTTCTTGTCCTTAGAACCCCAGATTATACTAAGCCAATGCACATATTCTCTTTTGCATCCTTCCATACTATAGCTACAATCTTATTACAAAAGAATGAGGAAGGATATGAGCAACCCATTGCATTTTTAAGAAAATCATTGCAACCTATTGAACTAAAATATGAGATAAATGAGAAACAAGCATACGCCTTGGTTAAAGCTATTAAGGCTTTTAGATGTTATTTGGTAGGTGTCATTGTCATTGCATTTGTACCTAGTGCAGCTATCAAGGACATATTTTCCTAGCAAGATGTATTAGGTAGAAGATGTAGATGGCCGATCAATAGGATCCAAGAATTTAACATTGAGATTCAAATCAAAAAATTGGTGAGAGGTTAAGGGTTAGCTAAACTTATGGCTCAGTCCAACCTGGATGCTAATAAAATAAATTTAGTAATAGATGACCTAAGATTAGATCTATGTGATATGAATCATTGTGGATGGTATACTAATGTTATTCATTATTTACAACATATGGAAGCTCCTACCCATTTGACTGAAAATGAGAAAAGAAACACAAAGTTACAAGCCATTAGATATATCATTGTTGAGAATAACTTATGGTGGAGGAACTTTGAAAGAGTGCTACTAAAGTGTATTGATCAAGAGAAATCAAAGGAAGCATTAAATGAAATGCATGCTGGAGTATATGTTGGACATTATATGGCCAAGACCACTACACATCAAGTAATGAGAGCTAGATTTCGGTGGCCTTTCCTTTTCAAAGATGCTCAAGTAATGGTCAGAAAATGTGATGCCTATCAGAGATTTGCAAGTAAACTAAAATTCTATGGTAACACTCCACTAAAACCAATGGAAGTTCAAGAACCATTCTAGTAGTGGGGGATGGATTTCATAGGAAAAATTTCTCCTAAGTCTAGTAATGGTTATTCATGGATCTTGGTCACTACTGATTACTTCACAAAGTGGGTTGACGCGATTCCAACAAGAAATGCAACTAGTAAGGTTGTTAAAAAGTTTTTGCTAAATAATATATTTTCAAGATTTGGTTGTCCTTTGAGGATTGTGATAGATAATGCAATGTTCTTTAGATCTAAGGAGTTTATAAAATTTTGTGATAAATATGGGATTACAAGATTAGCATCTTCTCCCTGTCATCCAAAAGGAAATGGACAAGCTAAATCCACAAATAAGAGCTTGTTGAAAGTGATAAAAAGAACATTGGATGATAAAAAGAAAGCTTGAGATTCTAAATTGTAGTTAGAAATATGGGCTAACAGGGTGATTGTGAAAAGGCTATAGGAGTAGCACCTTTGACATTGTATATGGGATCCAGGTGAGAATGCCTCAGAAAAATTTAGTTGGATTATATAATTACATTCAAATGTATGATGAAGACATCATTGATGACATGCAAGAGAGATTGAATGAGTTAGTGGGATTGACTGAAACCATAAAAGAAGCATCCCTTAGAAATTAGAAGTGGCAAGTATGAGTCAAAACACTTTGTCATTAAAGGATAGTCAACAAGAAGTTAGAACTTGAAGATTTAGTCCTCATGTGGAATGCTAGAATTGAAGATAAGGGAAAAAATGGAAAGTTTGATCATATATGGTTAGGTCCCTATCTAATTGAAAATACATGGGGAGAGGACTCTTATATTCTGAAAGATCTATTAGGCAACATTCTTGAACTACCAGTTCATGGATAGTTCTTGAAGAAGTATTTTTGTTAAAAATACTTGTTTGTTCCATGGATAGTAGTTTTAGGGTTTTTGTACATTTGTATATAGTTTGTGTCTTTTGTGTAGTCCTTGTATATTCCTTTCCTTGTGTTTCTACTCTCTCAAAGTTGTCAAAAAAGAAAGAAGGTCAATCTTATGGTCTATTTCTCCCAAGGATTCTGAGCCCTCATATGAATTCTTCTTATTTATTATCCTCAGACAGAGCCACTATTGGCTTGGTTTTTAACCATTTATATTTTGTTGCAAAGACTAGTCAAAAACCCTAGGTTTATAGTCCAAAATTGGTGATTTTCTAATAAAAACCCTAGTTCAAAATTCCTAAAGGTCTTTTAAACCCTCGTTGTGTGCCCTAGCTTTTAAAAAATGCAATTAAATATAATTTCCTTTTTCAAAATTATGTAGGACATGGTTATCCAAAGTTTTCCTTTTTTGCAAAGATTAGTTTATTATTTCCCACAAATTAAAGTTTTTTACTTTTAAAGCTTACCCTAACCATGGTTATATCTCTTAAATATTTTATGAAGCTTTTAAAATTTGATGGTTTATTTTGGTTGACCATCGATGTCTCCAAGATTGATGGTTAGTGCATGCCCGCAATAGGAAGTTGCATGACTTTTAATCAAAGTGGGCAAGCACCTTGATGAAACATAGCCCTTGCTAACAACGGGTTTTCAATGTGCTACAAAGAATTAGAAATTATTAGTACCTCACCAGACCTTTTGTAGAATTGTTAGTACTTGTTAGTGCACATTTTATTTTCTTTCAATATCATTGGTTGCTTCTTACTAACATTTCATTCAGTTGTTGATCTTTTGAAGATCAATGGTGAGTACTTTACTACTTGATGGATATACAATGAACTTTAACCAAAGAAGGGAAGCATTGTGGTGACACCTTTCCAAGATGATGTCATAAAGAATGTTACACATAGTTCAAAAAATGCACATTATACACTATGGATCTTTTTGAGATCAATAGATGACACTTTATTGCAAGATGGAAGTGAATGGTTTTTAAACAAAGTAAGCAAGTGCCTTGTTGACATCTAGCACATGATGATCTATCAGTGATGTAGTCTCTAAAAGGTATTACTAATACTAATAGTTGTCAGACATGGTTGTCACAAGTGTGATGCATTCATTGGCTGGTGTGATTGACTCAACACTAAATGATGTAAATTTGTTCCACCGTTGATCTTGATGAGATCAATGGATGGAACTTACCCACAATCCCAAGATGCAAGGATTTTAACCAAAGTGAGCAAGCACCTAGGTGACACCTATCCCTAGTGACATCACAATAGATATCTCACATAGTTCAAAATATGCAAGTTGTATATTGTTGATTTCTTCAAGATCAATGGGTAGCCATTTACCACTAGAATAAAATGCTCAACATTTACACAAAGTGGGGAAGTGGCAATAGGACACATGGAATATGATGATGTCATGGACCCACTTCTTTCAAATGCAATAACAAAGTCTATATTGTGGTAGTTGTCAAACATGTTGGCACACAAAGGAAGCATTTTATTGGCTAACCTTGCTGACTAGATCTCAAAAGGATATGGTTTTATAACACCATTGATCTTATATAGATCAACAGATAGTTCTTACCCACTTTTCCAAGATGCATGAACTTCAAGAAAAGAGGGAAAGTTCCTATGCGCCATGTGGCATAGTGGGACTAGTTTTTAAAGGAGTTTTTGAGTCACATTAGGCTAGGAAGGTTTGATGAATTGGACAATAGTAATTGGTGAAATATGACATGTAGTTGCCAAGTTGGACATGTGTATACCAGTGGGGCCACATTTTATAAGGCTTTATTTGTAAAATATAGTAATTTTTCATGGTCGTTGATCTTTCCAAGATCGACGATCAACACTTCACTGAATCATAGAGATGTGAGGGATTTACCTAAAGTGTGGAAGCACCTGCTTGACATGTGGCAAGGACTTTAAAACTTTTAAGCAGCATTTTTAGTTTTAAACAAGGTTGTCTGATGTTGTGTGATCGATAAATAAAATTCAAATTTGAGGCATGACACAAAAATGATGATTAAAGGCATTAATGTTATTCAAGGCTACTTCGTGTGATCTCAATGTTGTGATATAATATGAAAACTCACCATTATTAAGCCATACATTTACAAAATTTTCAAAGCACAAGGGTTTCCAGAGCTAGGGAATGAGATCCTATAAGGTTTATAATAATTTACAAGGAAAATTCAAAGAGAAACAAAAGAAAAAATTAGTGGGTAAGTGGTTTGTAACTCCTGAAAAGCTAAAAAATGGTAATTGTGCTAAGAAGAATTTAAGATGCCTCCCTGAAAGGAATTTTTTGGTCAAATAGATTACCTTAAAAGATCCATTCATGATGATTTCCTTGACAAATTACCTCTATCTATGAATGAATTAACAAAAGGGAGAGAACTCATCCCTAAAAACCCTAGGTTGATTGTAGGTGAGGGTTTCTATGATAAAGCCAATTGAGTAAGAGATGCATAGGTTTCAATTGGGGGTTTAGAATTGTTCAAAAAATGGTTTTCAAAACACAACTTGGACACCCCATTGAGTAATGTTTGGGAGTTTCACATTGGCAAATTGGTTTTTCTTGGTGTATTTTTTGATAGTGACCTATTATCTAACATGGCCAATAAGTACGACCCCATCACTAGAATTGTGAAGAACCATGCTAGGGATAATATCTTTAGGGTTTCACCTTCCTTGATTATAGAGATATTCAAGCTTAACCCCAACCAAGAAATCCATGAGAAAATTTGTATGTATGAATTTTAGGCAAGATATGATGCACAAAGGGTATACTTGAGGATAGGGCCACTACAACAACATGTTGTAAAAATTGGGTCATTACCTCTGGTTACACCTAATACCCTAGAACCTCTAATAAAGAAATAATTTAATCCTAGGGAATAGGCCCTATATTTTACTCTTCATGGAATATTTGGGATGGATGAGTGGGAATATATCAAAGGCTCTATTCTTCTCATTATGGCTTAGACTTTAGAATTTGGAATGAGCATAATTCTTGATTTTACTACTTTCCTAGCTAAGGAAATTCACAATAGTTTAGTGGGAATAGCTCAAGGTAAGGTGAATAGGCCTTTTTGTTAGTATTGTTTGTTGATGTACATATGTCTTTACAAAGGAGTTACTTTTCTCTATAAGGAAATGGAGTTAGAACTAGAAAGAGATGGAGAGAAGCTCTAAGTTTAGGTATGGAGTGCTAACATGAATTGGGAAGTCATAGATGCTAGCTATGTCAGATTTGATGGGTACTTTGCTTCAAGGCTTAGATTGATTTTAAAAGGGGATAGTCCAAGAATCCCACAACCTTTATTAGAGATAAATAGACCCAAGGACCATGTCAAGGGGCTATTGGTCAATCATAATTGGGGGGATATAATCCTGTACCTTGTTTCTACTATAATCAAAGTTTATGGTTCCTTGGGAAAACCCCATGTATTACCTTTCCATGTGCCTTTGAAGATAGCTATTGCAAGGTTACTATGGTAGATTGGGTCAGTTGAGAAAAGGGATATATTGGGCAAAGGAAAAGGCACTTCTTCCCTCTTGTGACTATCATACATGATTTTGTTTTTGATAAGAAAGGATGGAAAAATTTAAATTTATTTTTGGATAGATATCACATGGTCCAATCCCATCCTAGGTAAATTGATCTAGAGGGATTTTATGACCTTCTCATGGAGAGAATTAAAGCTAAGGCTCTTGAGTGGGCTATATATTTCTCAGAGGATGTTATTAGAAATATTTTTTCATTATAGGAACAAGAAGTTAGAAAAGAAAAGTGGGCAGTTTTTAGTAAAGTTTTACAATTTATCAATGCTTTTGAGCCCAATTATAACCCCTTGGTAGATAAGAAGTGTTGAGGGGCCAAAATGAATGTAGTAATGAATAATTTTGTTGTGACAATGCAAACTTTGAATGAGAAGAAGAGCACCATAGTTAAAGCATATTCAAATAAGTCTATGTAGGTGGTAGCAAAAGAAGATGATGTGGTAGCTGAGGACTTGGAAGTAACTGTTACCCTAACAATTCATGATGAGGCTAGTGGAGATCCTCGAGTTCAGGAAAAACTCCAAACATCATAATTGAACACATAATTAGCCAATTTGATAGCTACATATTATGAGTAATCAGAATAGCACAAAAGCCATTCATGGAATTCAAAGCATTTGAAGATGTAATAGAAAATGGGCCCACCAAGAATAATACTTTGATATAAAGTTTTTTTGTTACATAATTTTTTGTCTTTTGTGATAGTAACAAATGTAAATATTTTTTATCAAAAGCATAGTTGTCATTTCTCTATGCTTGAAGCTTGTTACATTTCACATTATATAAGTGAGATTGCATGTGTTAGTCTTCACAAAAATTTGTTTGGTCTAAACTTCTTTTTGTACACTTTGTGATATGTTCTCTCTGCAAGTTTATGATAATACTTTAATTTGGTAGGATTTAGATGTTTTATCTTGAGTCATTCTGAGTCTTGTTCAATTGTATAAAATTTGCAAAGGAAACAAATACAAAATTGAATTGTCCCCATATCTATTCTAGTTGAATATTGTCTCCATTTTATTACTTGGTTATGTTGATGTTGTATGAGCAAGGCTTATTCAATTGAATGTAATTAAATTAAATTGTATGTCAATTCACTATTGCTTTTAATTCAATGAATTAAGTAAATGCTTTAGTGAGATTGATAGGATTTCCATGGTAATAGGAGGGACATTTGTAAGAATGAGTTTGAATGAGAATTGATGATAGTATTGATTGTAATGCAATCAATTAGATCTAAGAATTGAATGGACTCTGAGTCCCAATGGATGAGGCACTAATCTATTGATTAGTCTATAGATGAAAGATCATGAATAAACATAAAGCCTAAATACCAAATAAATTATATTTTACTCTTCGAACAATATCAATGTTGGTTGACACTTGTTTGCATTGAATCTCCGAGTCTTAGTTAGCTACTATTGCCAAAAGTACTTGTAAACTTAAGAAGAATTGTGACCAAATCTGATTTAAGGGATGTGTGTTATGGTAAATTGTCATGGAATGATAAAAATATGTATATGGTATTAGATTGCAAATCTTCCATCCCTTGGGTATACCTACTTTGGTTCTTCAAAGCCTAAAGATTAGAAAATCTATTTGATTTTTTTGAAGTTGGGTCCAAATATGAAACACATTTAATTGTTTATAGAACATAGTTGATCCTTAGATTATTTGTGATTTTATTGTCTTGGTATTGAGTATTTTGTTGCTCAATAGTTGAAAAATTCCAACAAGATATAGTATTGGTGTGAAAGGATATAGGCTTTGGTATCCTAAGACTGGTAAGTTGTTGTATAGTAGAAATGTTATTTTTAGAAAGCTAACATCTTCTTCTATTGTGATACAACTAGATGAAAAAGAATAGAAAGAAGATGTTATTCAATTGCTTCCAACCCCTGAGAAGAATTAATAGAAAGACCATGTTGGGTTTAATGATGAGGAGAGCTCTATTAGCTCTAATAGTTCAAAATAATAGGAAGAACAACTTCAACCTCAATCCTTGAGGAGATCCATGAGAGAAAGAATGTAGCCAGAAATTTTTGGTTATTCTATGTTAGATTCTAGTTTTGCTTTCACTTTGAATACTAACACTAATGAGTCTAGATCTATGAAAGAGGCTTTAGATATGAAAGATACAAGTTCTTGGATTGAGGCCTGTTGGCATTATGATACATTTTTGTCATTAGTTACAACACTTATTGGATTCTGAATGCTTACCGAGCTCTCACCGGAAGCCAAGCTTTACCTAGTTCTCAGTGTTTATCGAGTAATCAAGGTGAACAAAGAAGTCAGTGTTTACCGAGTAATCAAGGTGAACAAAGAAGTCAGTGTTTATCGAGTGATCAAGGTGAACAAAGAAGTCAGTGTTTACCGAGTGATCAAGGTGAACAAAGCAGCCAGTGTTTACCGAGTGTTCAAGGTAAAGAAAGGAATCAGTTTTGACCGAGTGAAGATGTACTAAGATGTAACCGAGAACTTCATGATAACCGAGCTCCTGAGGTTATCAAGGAAATTAATTTTTATCGAGCTCAGACGGATATCAAGGAAACTAACTATCACCGAGTCACAAGGTTCTATCAAGTGTTTCCTTTGATCATCGAGCTACAGTTCAGATAGAAGTATTCACCGAGTGACATCTCTTCTACCGAGTCTCCAGTGGTTACTGAGTTCAGAACTACTCGAAGTGTTTAGTATGGACCATGCCTTCACTTCTACCGAGTGCATGACGATGCCAAGTAACGCAGTGGACGTCGAGTATCAGAAGGACACCGAGTTAGTTCAGTGAACCCGAGTTTTTACCTTGGGCCGACTTTGTATAGAGATTTGCACTTGTTGTTTTGGCTGACCTTGCATGTATTGTTTAGCCGACCTTGCATGTATTGTTTATATGGATGGTATATATATGCAATGTATTGTATCATTCAAATATAGTTGTTATGGCAATGGTAATGAATGGAAATGTGAAAGTGTAAAAGTGTGAAAGTGCAAAAGAAATACATGCGTGCGAAAGTATGTGGGTTGAATTGTGAAGATATTGAGCAGGTCGAGTTTTGGAGCAGAAAAGTTTTATCTATCACATCAAGGTGAATCAGAGCATAGCGGATCTTATCAACAATCAGTTGTAATCAGATCCACTGTTTCATTCTAACAGGTGAATCAATTTTTGTAAATCCTTTAACAAGGTAGACTTAACAGTCTTTTGTAAATCTCCTAATAGAGTGCATACTTTATTGTATGTTTGGAAATCCTCTAACAAGGTGGATCTAGCAATCCTTTGTGCTCCCAACAGGGCAGATCACCAGAAGTGGTCATTGTAAGCCTTAACCGGCCAACTTCATACTGCAGTAATGAAGCTTGTGGGTTTCATCCCCACCCCAGTTTTACTTTCTATTTGGAAGGTTTCTGGGTCACCAAATCTGTGTGTTCAAGTGTTGCAAATGATTTTGTTTCATGCTTACAGTAGGTTACTTGGATGAATGGTGAATATATCAGTATACAGTTTTATTGTTTGAAATTTTAGAAGTTACTGATTCACCCCTCCCCTCTCAGTAACTTGTCATATCTTGAATATTTCCAACAATTGGTATCAGAGCTATAAGGTTCTCAAGATAAAATTTTCATAGCTTGAGCAAAGATCAAGGACAATGGAGATATTCAAACTTGACAAAACTATTCAGAATGAAAAGCTAGATCTGAAAATGGCCATGACTCAACTCAATGAAGCAAAAGAGCATCTTTCACAATCCTTGAAAAGAAGAAAAGAACTTGCAAAGCAAATGAATGACCATCAGTATGTTGAAGAAAAGATTGAAGATCTCTCACCATCAAATAGTTCAGATGAAGCTAACAAAGCAATCAAAGAACTCTTAGAAAAGAATGGATCTCTGCAGGAAGAAGTAAGAAAGCTCAAAAGGGAACAAGGAATCCAGTCCATCAGGCTATGCGAAATCTTGGAGCAAAGGAACAAGGCAGCTGAAGACTTAGAGGTAAGGAATAATCAATCCTCTCAGCTTGAAAATCTTGTAACTCAATTATCTAATGCAAATGAAGAAATTATGAATCTGAGATCTGAGAATGAGAATTTGAGAAATGACTTAATTACTGAAAGAAAAATCAATGCAAGCTTACAAAGTGATCTAATCTCTGAAAAACAAGTCAATGAGAGAATGGTAAAATCTCAAAAGGACATGGATCAATTGAATCTGCAAAATGAAGAAAACTTTCATAAACAAAATGGTAAAGCAGGCCTTGGATACAAGGAAGAAGGTGAATCCTCCAAACAGGGTAGTCAAAAGAATCAAAAACCTACTTGCAGCCACTGTGGTAAGTTAGGTCATACATCTAACGGATGTTGGAGCAATGGAAAAGGAAAATTTAATGGAAAGTGCTACAATTGCAATCAGCATGGACACAAAGCCAATGAATGCAAAAAGAAACCGAAATTTGAAGGTAAATGTCACAAATGCCAAAAGCAAGGTCATAAGGCATCACAATGCAAATTCAAATCATTTAATCCAGCTGAACAACTTGTCAAAGCAATATTTGGTTGGGACTACAACACTTGGTGCAGATGTCATTATTGTGGAGAATATGGTCATACTGGCATAAACTGTGCAAGGCATCACCTAAGAAAAAGGGATACCACTGTAAGATGTTATACATGTACAGAACTTGGTCATATATCTAAAAACTGCATGAACATAAAGAAAGTTGAGGATGAAAAGAAAATTAAAGTGGAAAATATTCGGAAGCAAATGAAGTAGCAATGGATTTCTAAGTCTACCGAGCCAGATAATTCAAGTGATGGAATGGTCACTCAAGAAGTGAGTGACTCTACCATTTCCAATTAAGACTCATCAGGATAAGATCAGGACTGTATCTACAAAGCAATATCCTAAGCAGTCCTAGAATGAAAATATGATCAAATCAGTATTTCAGATACATCAGGATCATGGTCGGTACATGACCTTACCGAGCTCAGTCGGGTGCAATAAGGCCTCTTTCACCAAGTTGCACTTACCGAGCATGGTTGGTTCTTCTCTTACCGAGTTAAGAGCGGTTTAACCTATTTTCTTTTGGTCACCGAGTTACGAAGTTTAAGCCGAGCTAGTGGATGATAGCCTGTCGATCGCAGCTACCTCCGTACTGAACATTAATGGAAAATTTTTCATCAAAAGGGCAGATTTCAACCTCATTTTTCACCGCAAATTCGAGATTTACAAAAAGAGGGCTTTCAAGCGAATTCAAGTGATTTGAAGAGATTTTCCAGCAAAGTATTCTTATGAAATCTTCTTACTCACTGAGCAGCAATGGCTTCCGCAAGCACCAGCAGCAGCAAGGCAAAGAAAGGATCCGAAATGCTTATGAAGGGAATAGAATGGAAGGCACCGACGTTCAAGCTTGTTCCTGCCATCGCTAAATCACTCGACCCGCATGGAGCTCAATCACAGATTCTTCCAAAGGTACTTCTAATCAATGATATTCGTACTCATTTCAAGTGTACTGTGCAAGAAATAGGGACACTAGATATGGATAGCACCCTAGCTGAGTTATGCATGGATGGAACCCTAAAACCTAAGTTCAAACATTTGGAAACAAAAGGCTTAACCCATAATGGTGAGTTGTGGTTGGAACAACCAGTTTTGATAACCAAGAAGATGATTCACAAAATCACGGGTCTCCCAATGCTCAGCAAAGCCAAAACCACCAAAACCCTAGGATGGGATGAGTTACAGAAGAAAACCCAAGCTGAATGGGATGGCAGAGGTTTAAAACTCAACAATGTTTCAGATATAGAACTGAAATTTGGTATTTATGTTATTGCATACAAACTGTATAGTTCCAACAGGCTGAATAGTGTACCTTGCGAGGCTGTAGATTTGGCATATAAAATTGTAAAGAAAAATATGGAGTTTGACCTAGCTGATGTGCTATTAAAACAATTCAATAAAAACATGGAAAGCATAAGGACTGCAAAGACAAACCCTTGTAAATTTGGTTCTTTGCTAGTTTGTTTATTTTTCTATGTACAGAAATTCTTTCCATCCAAAGGTACAGTTGTATGGAGGAAAGATACTCCAATTTTGTATCAAATAAATGAATTCATAGTAGAAATGGGTATGAATTTTGACAAAGTAATGGATAATTATTTTGAAGATTTCAAGGAAAGGATGAACAACAGATTTAGAATACCTCCAAAACTTGTTGAAGAGTATAAGGATGATGTCTGTTTCATGGTTGACTGTGACAAGGTATACATACAGGCAGTTAGACCCCGAGTTGCTTGGGTGAAACCTCTTCCATATGAGGTAAATATTGATGAAACAAGGGATATCATTGAAGCACTAGTAAATGAGCCAGTAGACCCAAGGCAATGAATTTTTGGTACTTATGATGAAGCAAAGGCCAGAATTGAACTGGAAATCAAAATTCCACAGGCCATCAGCAAAGGTAAGAGGAAAGTGGCCAAACTGAAAACTAAAATGAGTCCTCTTATGGTCATCGAGGGAAAAGGTGAAGATAAAGAAAGTGAAGAAGAAGAAGAAGGAGAAAAAGAATTAGAAAAAGAGCAACCAGCAAAGAAGAAAGGCAAGGTAATCATTACCAAGCCCAAGAAGCAGCCTACTGCAGTATTCACTCGGAGAACGAGAAAAGGTATTTAGGAACCTGTATTGGTCAAACCTGCACCTAAATTCAAGCAAAGGCTCAAATCATTGGAAGAAGGATTTGGCATCACAAATTTCAAAGCATTAAGATTTGAGACAAGGACTGATGCAGAGAAAATGCAAATTGAGGAACTGGTACTTAACAAAATGGGAAAATGGAAATACTCCCCAGACCAGATTGCTCCTCATATCTCTAAAGAACTACTGGAGAGAGTACAACCAAGATGGGAGTTAGCCACCAAGATGGTAAAAGATATATATGAGCAATCCCTGAAGAATCTTCGGCCTAGTCTCACTGGAGTAGAGGTAAAATCTGAATTGAAAACCTATGAAGGTAAAATGATGATCAGATTCCACACTTGTTTGGTTTTGATCAAAGATATAGAGCATGTTGTAAATGATGCTACAAACATGTGGAAAAACATCTATCATCTACATAAGCCCAGTGTAGACCCAGTAGAAATAAAGGATGATGACAGCGGCAGCAGCAGTGATGAATCAGATAGCACTCCATCCATCACAGTTACACCAGGAGAGTTGCATGCAATGATGGAAGAGAAAGAAGAAGAAGAAAAAGAGGAAGAAGCTGAAGAGGAAGATAAGGAGGATGATACGGTAAAAATTGCAGCAGCAGTTATTGCATCCCTTCCTCACTCCCCAGCCAAACCTGTGACATCATCAAGGTTGGAGTCAGCTTCAGCAGGTTCATCTACACCAGATTTACCATCTACACCTGCCATATCTCAGCTCCAGGTATCATCAGTAGAAGTGACTACCACTTCATCTACCGAGCTGCATCCCTCTTCGACTACCGAGCTGCACCCCTTTTCATCTACCGAGTTAGCCTCCTCGACTCCATCATCATCAATTGGTATTGTTGTAAGTTCTCAAATTTTGACAACTCAAATTTGTTCTACAATTTTGTCGCCATCTACTTCAGGCACAGTGAGCTCAGATACTATATTACTGAGTGTATCACCATTTTTGGCCAGCACTCAAATTTTTGACCCTGTACATACTTCTATTGGCACTCAAACCTCAAGCATCCCAGTTTTTACTGCTAGTCCTTCTATCTCTACTGTTGTGTCTATTCCAAAGGTCAAACCAGTCATCTCAGAAGTCAAACAAAAGCAACCATTAAGACTTATGATCACTGGAAAGGAAATTCCTGAAGACATTGACTTGGACACAGAGATAGTAATTCCAAAGATTGACTTTGATAATGCTACCATTGAAGAAATGAGGTATGCTAGTCAACTTATTGAGAAAAAGGCTACTCAGATGCAGTTAAGATCAGAAAGGGATAAGGAATATAGGATAATTGAGGAAGCCCAGAACATAATTACTAAGGCTATAGGTGTTGATGTTGATACTTCTCAACACATTTTGATTCAACTGGAAGAGGCAGTTAATAAATTCAATGAAGATGCCTTCGGACAAGAAAAGCTAATTGAGCGTGCAGAAAAGAAATTTGATAATAAGGTATTAGGGCACATTGCCCAGAACATTGCAATAAATCAGGTTGCATTAACCTCAGTTTTGGCAGAAATGGAAAATTCTTTTAATAATGTAACATCTCTTTTTGCTAAGCTTTGTGATGTTACCGAGTACACTAAAGGAATAAGAGAGAAACTAAATAAAATTGATGAAGATCTAAAGGTAAGTGCACAGAACTTGAAGCTTGACCCCAGTTCAAGCTCATCTCATCACCTCAGAATCAAATTTTTGTCAGAGAAGCAGGCAGAGCTGTTGAGGGAAGAGGCAAGGATCCGATCTACATTGATAGATATCCAAAACATGATCCTTCCCATCATGGATTCAATGTAGAAGCATATTGCACATTCAAAGACATTAATCCATGATAATAACTTCTCCATTGCAGATCATGTGATTGAACTTTCGGCTAAAGTTCAAATAGCTCTTTCCACCTGCAAAATTTTGCAAGAGAATTGGGATAAGACTCTCCAGCTTATTCTCTAGGTACATTCAGAGTTCATCTCTCATTTTGGTGTTTCTATATAAGTATATATATTCTTTTATTCTTTGGCATTATTGTCAAAAAGGGGGAGATTATTGTTGGATATGTATACTATGGGTGAATAAGTGTTTTCAAAAAAATTGTACAAAGGAAGAGATATACAGCTCATGTAAATAATGTATGTACATTCTATGGGAGAGTTGTATATAACAAAGCTATTCTATGGGGGAGTTGTATATAACGAAGCTATGTATATTCAGAATCAGTCATCAGCATGTCAGATAAATTTTGTCTCATAAGTGTTTTTGTCACTAATGCCAAAGGGGGAGATTGTTGGCATTATGATACATTTTTGTCATTAGTTACAACACTTATTGGATTCTGAATGCTTACCGAGCTCTCACCGGAAGCCAAGCTTTACCTAGTTCTCAGTGTTTACCGAGTAATCAAGGTGAACAAAGAAGTCAGTGTTTACCGAGTAATCAAGGTGAACAAAGAAGTTAGTGTTTACCGAGTAATCAAGGTGAACAAAGAAGTCAGTGTTTACCGAGTGATCAAGGTGAACAAAGCAGCCAGTGTTTACCGAGTGTTCAAGGTAAAGAAAGTAATCATTTTTGACCGAGTGAAGATGTACTAAGATGTAACTGAGAACTTCATGATAACCGAGCTCCTGAGGTTATCAAGGAAATTAATTTTTATCGAGCTCAGACGGATATCAAGGAAACTAACTATAACCGAGTCACAAGGTTCTATCAAGTGTTTCCTTTGATCATCGAGCTACAGTTCAGATAGAAGTATTCACCGAGTGACATCTCTTCTACCGAGTCTCCAGTGGTTACCGAGTTCAGAACTACTCAAAGTGTTTAGTATGGACCATGCCTTCACTTCTACCGAGTGCATGACGATGCCGAGTAACGCAGTGGACGTCGAGTATCAGAAGGACACCGAGTCAGTTCAGTGAACCCAAGTTTTTACCTTGGGCTGACTTTGTATAGAGATTTGCACTTGTTGTTTTGGCCGACCTTACATGTATTGTTTAGCCGACCTTGCATGTATTGTTTATATGGATGGTATATATATGCAATGTATTGTATCATTCAAATATAGTTGTTATGGCAATGGTAATGAATGGAAATGTGAAAGTGTAAAAGTGTGAAAGTGCGAAAGAAATACATGCATGTAAAAGTATGTGGGCTGAATTGTGAAGATATTCAACAGGTCGAGTTTTGGAGCAGAAAAGTTTTATCTATTACATCAAGGTGAATCAGAGCATAGCGGATCTTATCAGCAATCAGTTGTAATCAGATCCACTGTTTCATTCTAATAGGTGAATCAGTTTTTGTAAATCCTTTAACAAGGTAGACTTAACAGTCTTTTGTAAATCTCCTAACAGAGTGCATACTTTATTGTATGTTTGGAAATCCTCTAACAAGGTGGATCTAGCAATCCTTTGTGCTCCTAACAGGGCAGATCACTAGAAGTGTTCATTGTAAGCCTTAACCAGCCAACTTCATACTGCAGTAACAAAGCTTGTGGGTTTCATCCCCACCCTAGTTTTACTTTCTATTTGGAAGGTTTCTGGGTTACCAAATCTATGTGTTCAAGTGTTGCAAATGATTTTGTTTCATGCTTACAGTAGGTTACTTGGATGAATGGTGAATATATCAGTATACAGTTTTATTGTTTGAAATTTTAGAAGTTACTTATTCACCCCTCCCCTCTCAGTAACTTGTCATATCTTGAATATTTCCAACAGAGGCCATGGATGATGAGATGACTTCATTGGATAAAAATAAAACTTGGGACCTTGTACCTTTTTCTAAAGGACATAAACCTATTGGTAGCAAAGGGGTTCTCAAGAAGAAATTATGTGTAGATGGCAGGGTTGAAAGGTACAAAGCTAGATTGGTTGTGAAGGGGTACTCACAGGTAGAGGGAATATATTATGGTGAAATATTCTCTCTTTATGCAAAGTCAACATTCATTAGTGATGAAGGGTGCTCCCCTTAATACCATAAACTCATAATAGAAACAAAAAAACAACAACAAATGTGAGAACAAAATATGACTTATTATTTGTGCTGCAAATGTGGAATTAAAGAATTCACAAGTATAATATGCCTACCCACATGGGCACCTTCATTAAAATAATTTACAAGACAAGCTACGAAATATCACCCAGAGTTTTCATAGACAATTTTCAGGCCTTTCTTAAATAGACAATTTTATGCTGCCCTAGAAGGTTCTAGACAATGAAACTTAATATTTTGGGTAGTCTAACTTTGGAAGGCCATAACTCTCAAACCATTTCTCTGATTGGCTATCATAACCACTTTTCAGAATGTTAGCTCCTAATCTACAAGTTTGGAATGGCACAGGCACCCTTCCGTCAAGTTTTTGGACCTCATCCAATCAATCTAAGGCCTCCAACAATGAGCTTAAAATTTTTTCTACAAATGTTTCCACTAAAAATCCACTATAACTTCTCCAATACTTAAGTTGGACCAATGAGATTTTTATGGTAGGCTTATAACTCTAAAATGAACCTTCATCTAGAAATTGAGAAGATTTCAAGCTCATATGGCAAACTTACTAAAAATAGAAAGTTCCCATAAATAGTAACCACCCTATCTACTAGTCCTTATTAAAATACAAAAGACTAAAAATAAAATATTTTTGGGTGATGCAAGATTTCTCTTACACCTAGGATGCTCTTGCATTAGACACCTGAGGTAATTTGAGAAGTGACCCCGTCATGTCTCAGGTGTTTAGAGGAAAACCAAGATGGTTAACCTCCTCCTTTGCCAGCCATGATGAATCCTCTATTGGGCTCCCTTTCCATTTGACTAGATATTCCTCATAAGTTCTTTTTTTGGTACTTTTTCCAATACAACTGTCCAGTATCTCCTAAATCTCCTTTGTAGTCAAACTAGCTGCTAGAATACTCCACTGTGCTTCTACAACTTCATCTCCATCACCTCCTTCATAGTACTTTGTCAAATCTAAATTGGTAAATATTGGTGAAATATTCAATTTAGTAGGCAACTCCACTTCATACACATTTCTAAAATCATGCCTTTTCACTATCTTGCTTGGTCCAAACTTCTTCATCTTCAACTTATTATATGTACCCACTGGAAAACACTCTTTTCTCAAATAAACCATGACTTCATCTCCAACCTAAAATTCCTTATACCTCATTTTCATATCTACCTTAGCTTTATACTATGTATCACCTCCTAATGGATGTTCTTCAAATGTTTAGCAAATTCTTTTGCTTCAGCACTACTTATCTCTTTGTTATCTAACTGCCTCAATTTAGAAGCATTTATAGGACTACTCACATATACAATCTAGAATGGTGATTTACTAGCTCATATTGAAAGAATTATTATATACAAATTTTTCCCATGGTAAAATCATATCCCATCCTTTTGGCTTGTCTCCAACCAAACATCTCAAAAAGTTTCCCAAACTACAATTCACAACTTCTATCTATCCATCAGTCTCTGGATGATGTGATGAAATGAACTTCAAATATATCTTCAACTTCTTCCAAAATGTACACCAGAAATGCCCAAAAAATTTGGTATCTTGATCTGAAACTATACTCTTTGGCAAACCATGTAGTCTCACCACTTCTCTGAAAAATAATTCTACTACGTGAACAACATCACTAGTCTTCTTGCAGGGAATAAAATGTGTCATCTTTGAAAACCTATCAGCTACCACAAAAATAGAATCATGCCCTCATTATACCCTCTATAATCCAAGAAAAAAATCCATGCTGACATCCTCCCATAGCTTCTCTGGTATAGGTAATGGTTGATACAACACTATATTTTTCTTTACTCCTTTTTCCATCTGACATAGTCTACAACTCTATACAAAATTCTTCACATCTTGACTAATTATCTTTCTAGATTTGATTGTGTATGCTAAAAATTACATACACAATCAAATCCAAAAAGATAATTAGTCAAAAATGGATTGTGGAAACCTGATAAAACTTATTCTTCATATTTTTCTACAATTGTGGCCAATAATAATTCTCAGCAACCAAACCTATGGCTTTATCTTTGCCAAAATGTCCAATCAATCCTCCACTATGTTTCTCCTTGATGAGATTTTCTCTCATTGAACTTCTAGAAATGCAAAACTAGCTTCCTTTCAACAACATATTATCCTAGATCATGAAATCCAACCACTTTGTCCTATCAAGTCTAATAGGTTTTGTACAAGCCTTCCATGCTTCATCATAATCAGGATCATCCAGATACAAAGTACTAAGTTCCTTGAACCCAACCACCTCTATCTGCATTTCTATAAGCAAAAGTTGTCTTCTATTAAGAGCATCTATAACTTTGTTAGACTTCCCACTCTTGTGTTTCAAAATGAATGTATAACTCTGCAAAAACTCAACCAACTTCAAATACCTTTGGTTCAATTTTTTGTGACTATTCAAATATTGCAAAGCTTAATGATTAGTATACAAAAGAAACTCCTTAGAAGGAAGATTGAATCTCCACTTCTTCAATTCTTTTACTATAGCATAATATTCCTGATCATAAATAGAATATTTTCTTTTGGTAACATTCAACTTCTCACTAAAATGAGCAATAGGTCCACCTTCTTGGTTAATAATGACTCCTATTGGAGTACCACTAGTCATACTCTACTTGAAACACCTTATTAAAATAAGGCGGTGCTAAAATAGGCTGCTCAATAACTTTCTATTTCAACATATTAAAACTCTTATTTGCTCCTATAGTCCACTTAAATTCTTTCCTATACCCTCTCATTTTTTCAATCAAGGGTCCACAAATACTACTAAAACCTCTTATGAGCTTTCAATAAAAACTAGCCAGTCCATGAAAAGATCTTACCTTTTTTGCACTCCTTAGAGTAGGCCATTCAAGGATAGTCTTCACTTTCTCTAGGTTCATTTTTTGACCTTCTATTGAGACTACAAATCCTAAGTACACCAACTCCTTCTTTAAAAAACTATACTTCTTTAGGTTTATTAGCAATTTTTCCTCCTTCAACTTATCAAACGCCTTGTGAATATCAATCAAATGATCATCTAATGTTTTATTAAAGATCAATATATCATCTAAGTAAACAATGACAAACTTATTTAGAAACTCCTTCAATACCTCATTCATGAATCATGAAAATGCTCGGTGCATTGGTTAGCCAAAAAAGAATAACTAACCACTCATATAGTTTTTCTCTAGTCTTGAAAGATGTCTTCCACTCATCACCTTCTCTGATACAAATCTGGGGGTACCCATTCTTAAGATCTATCTTTATGAAATACTCAGCTCCACTCAAATATTCCATCATATAATCCATCCTTGGCAATGGAAATCTATACTTGATTGTGATCTTGTTGATCATGCGAGAATATATGCACATCCTCCATTCTCCATTCTTCTTTGGTGCTAATGCTATTGGTATAACACATGGACACAAAATCTGTTGAATCAACCCCATCTACAACAACTCATGAACTTTTCTATTCAACTCTTCACTTTTTGTTGGTGTCATTCTATTTACTGCCTTGTTTGGAAAACTAGTTCTTGGAACCAATCCATCTAGTGATTGATCTTTCTCATTGAGGGAAATCCATCAAGTACATTATCTGATATAATATCAAAAAATTCTACCAACATATATGCAACTTTTGTAGGTACAACCTCTACTTCTTCTTTATTATCTTTTGGAATTATAGAAAAACACATATGCTCATACTTCATACCTTTGAGAAACTCTTTTTCATCGACAAAACAAATTCTAGAAGCACTACATACCTTTTTCTTCTTTATCCTTCAACGGTTTCAACTTATGTTTCACTCCATCCTTGGTCAGAGTGTATGTATTTTCTCACCCATCATGTATAGCATGCTTGTCAAATTGCCAAGGCCTACCCAACAACATATGACATATGTCCATAGGTATGATATCACATAGTACCTCATCTTGGTAGCTTCTAACTTTGAACTTCATGGACCACAGCTCATTGACCATGACCTTGTGGTCGTCTTACACCCAAGCGATATAGTATGGACATGAGTGTTTCTATCTCTTCAGCTTCAACTTGGTGACCATTGTTTTTGACACCAAATTATTAGTACATCTACCATCAATGATCACATCATAAAACTTATCTTCACATCTACACTTTGTGTGAAACAAACTCCTTCTTTGATCAGGTTCATTCTCACCACTCAACAGGACTCTTCTATTAATTAGGACTTCTCCTCTTTTAGCATCTTTAGAATGTGATGATCTGGCATCTTCATCAACATGTGCAACTCTAGCCTAGCCTTTAGTTCTTTGATCTATCCTTTCTTGGTGTTGGGTACATCCAAACACTCTATGTCATTCTTCTTTGTAGTGAAAATATTTTCCATAGAAGCCTCCTCTTCCAGATCCTTATCCTCTACCTCTTCCTCTCTAATCTCTATTGTTTTGATCATGGAAATGATTGGAATTGTTTCCCCTTTGTTTCTTACTACTACTTCTAGCCTCATCTATATTCTTCTGATCATCATTATGACCTCCATATGATCATCTATCAAATCTTCCGCCATGACCTCTTCCACTATTCTTGTTGTCAAACTTTTTGCTCATTTTCTCTTCAACTCTTAGGAAAAACTAGTATGCCTCCTCAATACTATTCATTCAAACCAAAATCAGCTTGTCCTAAATGCTTGGCCTTAACCCATTACTTAGATAATATACAACTTTCTCCTTTTTGGCTTCTACATGGCTAGTTCTAATGAGAAGTTGATAGAACTCTTTGGTATACTCTTGAACAGATTTTACCACTTTCTTCAACCCTTGCATTTTCTTCAATAGATCAAGCTCATAATCCATGGGAATGAATTGTCTCTTCATTTTAGTTATCATCTTTTCCCATCTCTATTTTGCTCCAACTGGACCTCTTGCCATTAGATCTTTGTATGTCCCTTTAGTTTTTTCTTTGCAAACTTGACCCTATTAGGATCATCAATATCTTCATTCTCAAAGTACTCCTCTATTTCATTGATCCAATCAATCAGGTCTTATGTGTTAAGATTTCCCAAAAATGTCAAAAATTTGAACTTAGTTATTTTCCCAATCTTGGAGATAGACCTAAAAAGCCTCTCTTCCTTTGGGTTTAAAATTGCCTCTGCTTTGACATTTTCTTCTACTTCATCCTCATTCTTGTTTTCATCTCTTATAGGGAGATTTATTCTTGTATGCATTTCTTCTTCCAATTATTGCATTTTTCTTTGGAGGGTTTTAATACCCTCAGGTGTAACACCTATAGCTCTTCTACCATGCTCTCTTCATGGAGACATTTTTGTTCTTTTGCCAAAACCCTAGTGCAAATTACCTCACAATCTATGATCTATCTACATTCTTAGCCTAAACCATGGTCCTAGTGCAAATTTCCTCACAGTCGATGGTCTGTCCACACACTCTAGAACTCTAGCTTCAATACCACTTGATGAAGGGTGCTCCCCTTAATACCATAAACTCATAACAAAAAAAAAGAAAAAAGAAAAAAATGAGAACAAATATGGACTTCTTATTTGCACCACAAATGTGAAATTATAGAATTCACAACTACAATATGCTAAGCCACATGGGCACCTTTATTACAATAATCTACAAGAAAAATTGCAAACTATCACCCGACAATGTTCAGGCCTTTCTTAAATAGGAAATTTTATGCCTCCCAGGAAGGTTCTAGATAATGACACTTAATACCTAAGGCTAATAGACTATAACAATAAATATAGAGTTAGCCAAATACATCTTTGACAATTATTTTATATATTTTGGGTAGCCCAACTTTGGAAGGCCATAACTCTCAAACCATTGCTCTGATTTGCTATTATAACCAATTTTTAGAAGTCCTGGCTCCTAATCTATAGTCTTGGATTGGCATGAGTGCCCTTTTGTGAAGTTTTCAAACCTCATTTAGGCACTCCAAGGTCTCCAATAATGAGCCTGAAGATTTTTCTACAAATATTTCCACCAAAAATCTACAATGACTTCTCTGACACTTAAGCTGGAGCAATGAGATTTATATGGTAAGCTATAACTCCAAAATGAACCTTCATGTAGAAAATGAGAACATTCCAAGCTCATATGAAAAACTTACTAAAAATAGCAAGTTCCTACAAATAGTAACCACCATGTCTACTAGTCCTTATTAAAATAGAAAAGACTAAAAATAAATTATTTTTCGGGTGATGCAAGATTGCTCTTACACCTAGAATGCTCTTGCATCAGTTAGATTTTTATTATCTCTTGTCACATCATATGATTTAGAGATAGAGCATATGGATGTGAAGATAGATTTTCTTCTTGGTGATTTGGAGGAAGAGATTTATATATAATGGCCTGAGCACTACATTGTTAAAGGTAAAGAATCTTTGGTTTGTAGATTAAAGACGTTTTTGTATGGTTTGAAACAATCTCCTAGGATGTGGTACCTTAAGTTTGATGCCTTTGTATTTTCAATTAGATTTGTAAGATCAAAATCAAATCATTGTGCTTATTTTAGAGTTGAAAATGATTGCCTTCTTATTGTTGCATTATATGTTAATGATATGTTGCTATTTGGGAAGGGTAAGGGTATGCTTTCTAATTTTAAATCTTAGTTGTCAACATAGTTTGAGATGAAAGATCTTGGGGTAGCAAGGGACATCTTGGGTATGGAAATCACAGAGATAGGTCTAACATAAAACTTTGGTTGAGTCAAAGTAAGTATGTGAAGTTTGTGTTGGACATGCTCAACATGGTAAATTGTAGACCATTGTGTGTTACTATTTCTATGGGAACAAAGTTATTTGTAGATGATTGTCCAAAATATCCTAGTGAGGTGGAGGACATGAGTATAGTTTCTTATACTAGTGCAGTTGGTAGTCTTATGTATGCTATGGTCCGTACTAGACCAGACATTGCCCAAGCAATGGGAGTTCTGAGCTAGTTTATGGCTAATCCTAGATAGGTACATTGGGAAAAGAGTGTATTATGATATTTGAGGGGTACATCATATTACTCCATTTGTTATCACGATAACTCTTCTAGAGCTCTACATTCAATTTGTATTTGTGGGTTTGTGGATTTAGATTGGGTAGGCGATATTGATAGTAGGAGATCCACGAGTGCTTATGTGTTCACTATGTTTGGTGGTGCTATCAGTTGGATGAGTAAGAAACAACCAATGGTTTCTTTTTCCACTATAGAAGCTGAATATATGGTTGCTACTCATGCTTGTAAGGAAGCCATTTGACTTAGGAGATTATGTTCTAATGTTGGTGTTGATGCAAGATAGATTACTATATGATGTGATAGTCAAAGTGCTATTTTCCTTGCAAAGAATCCAAGTCTCCATGCCAAAATGAAGAACATTGATGTGTAGTTTCACTTTGTGAGAGATATGGTGGAAGATGGAAAGGTAAATTTGGAGAAGGTAGATACTATAAAAAATCTTGCAAATGCATTAACAAAACAAGTGGGCATAGGGAACATATTATGTTTGGAGTCTATGGGCCTTTTGGCCTATAATGTTAGTTCATGTTATTTTCTTGTTGCTCATACAAGGTATTCGAAAAGTGGGAGAATGTTAGGAATAAGGTGTCTCAACCTTGGATAATTCCTATTCTTATTATTTGTTTTGTAAATGTATTTTTTGCAAATAATGTAATTAAGTGTGAGTGTATATGTCTAGTTGGCATGTTGATGTGTCACTCCACTTATATGTGTTGGCATCTTGAATTGTGTGTAAGGAAATCATGGCTAAAGTGGTTATGATAGATTCCTATGATGCAAAAGAGATAACTCTTGAAGATTCAATGACAAGTGAAGAAGTGAAGACATGTGGCAATTGATCATTGAGTACTATACATTCAAGTCTCCAACAAATTTTTTTTTGGGTTCCTATTTTTCTAGAGAATGGTAAAACCCTAATACAATTGTTCTTTGGAAGTTTCCCTAAAATGGAAAGTGCATGATATAAGCATTTTTAGGGTTGTAGTTTGGAGAGTCAGAAAGTGTATTGTTGGTATGGTATGTTGCTACTGGATTGGTCTTTTATGTTGTTGTTCTCCTGAAAGAACTTGCATTACAAGTGTGTTGTAACCTTATGTGTTGAAGATAATATATTGTCTAGGTTTTGGAGGGGTGGGGTTGTTTTACTGAAAGGTGTTTCACCACTAGCATACCTTTGTGTTTATGAGTTTTCTTTCTCTATCTATTTACTGTAACCATGGTTGACTACAATATTATTGTTTACATAATATCGAATCTAAAATTGTAAAGATTGAATAGGAATAATGTAATTAAGTGTGAGTATACATGTCTAGTTGGCATGTTGATGTGTCACTCCGCTTATATGTGTTGGCATCTTGAATTGTGTGTAAGGAAATCATGGCTAAAGTGGTTATGATAGATTCCTATGACACAAAAGAGATATCTCTAAAGGTTTAATGACAAGTGAAGAAGTGAAGACATGTGGCAATTGATAATTGAGTATTGTACATTCGAGTCTCCAACAAAATTTTTTTTGGTTCCTATTTTCTAGTGAATGGTAAAACCCTAATACAATTATCCTTTGGAAGTTTCCCTAAAAGGAAAACTACATGATATAAGCATTTTTAGGGTTATAGTTTGGAGAGTTAGAAAGTGTATTGTTGGTATGGTATGTCACTACTAGATTGGTCTTCTATGTTGTTGTTCTCCTAAAAGAACTTGCATTACAAGTGTGTTATAACCTTATGTGTTGAAGATTATATATTGTGCAGGTTTTGGAGGGGTGGGGTTGTTTTATTGAAAGGTTTTTCACCACCAACATAGGGTAAGTGCACAAAGTTGTGGTGCCAAAAGGAGGGTATAAGTGGACACCTTTTTACTAAAATCTGCAAATTTTGAACTTCAACAAGAATTTGAAGATAGTTACGCTCAAAATTTTTAGATATGACAAAAAAAAGTCGTAGTCCTTTGAATCTAGTTTCTAAACTACTAATTTTTTTTCAAAATGGTTTAGTTTTAGGTCCTTAAAAAAGGGGGCCACAAAAAGTGGTACTATTTATTCCAAAAAAACATAGCACAGTACAAAGTGTGGCCCCCCTAAAATTTTAACTTTTTTTTTGAAATTTTTTAATCGCTCTGGTCAAAAGTTACTTAACACTATATAGTTTATCCCATATTTTTTGAGTAATTTTATAATGTCTATTTTTTTTTAATGAATTTTTTAACTAGACACATCCCAAAAACGTGAAATATCTGTGTGCTCCCCCTAGAAATAATTGAAAGCTAATCTAAAATCAAAACTTTTTTTTTTTAAAGTGTGTAGAATGGAGTCTAGTTTCTAAAAAACTAAGTTGTTACAAAATTCGATGAACGAGCTAAAATCTATAGCCCAATTAGTACGTGGTGGTTTTTGACAAAAAATGAACATACATTCAAAAGAAATTATAGATGAAAGGCTTGAAATAGATCAAATTAAAAATAAATTATATGGTTAGATAGCTAACACAGAGACCTATAATGCTATGTAACCTGATCTTATCGATACCTAACCACGAGAAATCTTGAAGGGGAGCACAGAAGAAAAAACAATCATTTTTTGTATGTTTGCTGGAAAACACGTCTCAGGCCTGTTCATCAAATCCAAACCTTTGGGTTGGATCTCCAAGGCAAAATCAAGCCTTAGGCTTAGGTTTGATTAAGGTTTAAATAGCACGTGCGCCATGCACCCTATAGCGTGCATGCACTATTTAAACCTCAATTCTAAATAGTGTGTGCGTGCTATAGGGTGCAAGCACTATAGTGCGTACACACTATTAAGATGTAAGTTGCAAAAGAGAACTAGGTGGGGGGGGGGATAGGGGAATGGCTATGTGTGTGCATGAAAGAGATAGAGAGAAAGTAGGGGATAGGAGAGGGGAGAGAGTACAAGATGGGAGAGAGAAAGTGAGAAAGAGTAGGGGTGACAAAGAGAGTATAAGATGAGAGAGAGAGAGAGAGTAGGGGTGGCAAAGAGAGGAAGTGTGAGAGAGAGTATGGGTGGAAAAGAGAGAGTGCGGAATGGGGGAAAGAGATTTAAAGTAGGGGATGGGAAGAGAGGAAGTGTGAGAGAGAGTACAGGTTGGGAGAGAGAGATTAAGAGTAGGGGATGGAGGAGAGAGAGAGTAGGTGATGGGAGACAGAGTGGGAGAGGAAGAACTTGAGAGAGAGGAGGATGGGAGTGCATGTGTGTGAAAGAGAGAGAGTATGGAATGGGAGAGGGGGAAGACAAAGTAGCTCAAGAGAGAGTAGGGGATGGAAGAGAGAGTAGGCGATGGGAGAGGGAGTGGGAGAGGGGGAGACAGGGAGGAATAGAAATGTGTGTAAGAGAGAGAGAGAGAGAGAGAGAGAGAGAGAGAGAGAGAGAGTAGGGGATAGGAGAGAGTGTCAAAATTTAAGAGAGACTAGAGGGTAGCAGAGAGAGTGGAGAGGGAGAGAGTAAGAGTCAGAGTGAGAGAGAGAGTAGGTAGTGGGAGAGGGAGTGGGAGAGGGAGAGCAAGTGAGAGAAAAAGTAGGGGATGGAAGAGGAGAGAGGGGGGATGGGTGTGTGTGTGTGTCAAAGAGAGAGAGTCAAGAATGAGAGAGGGGAGAGAGAGATAGAGAGAGTAGGCAATGGTAGAGGGATGGGAGAGAGAGGGAGAGAGTGAGAGAGAGTGAGAGGTAATAGAGAGAGAGATAGTAGGCAGTGGGAGAGGGAGTGGGAGGGAGAGAGAGGTAGAATGGAAGCATTTAAGAGAGATAGAGTAGGGGATGGGAGAGAGTAGGCAGTGGGACAAGGACTGCATGAGAGAGAGGGGGGGGGAATGGGAATGTCTATTTATTTATAAGAGAGATAGAGTAAAGGATGAGAGAGAGTGTGAGAGTTTGAGAGAAAGTAGTAGGGGATGTGAGAGAGAGAGAGAGAGAGGAAGAAAGAGAACTTGAGAGAGATAGACAGTAAACAGTAGGAGAGGGAGTGGGAGAGGGAGAGGGAGAGGGAGAGGGAGAGAAATAGGGGGGATGGGAGTGTGTGTGACAGATGTAGAGAGTAGGGGATGGGAGAGAAGAAGAACAGTGGGGGGATAAGAGTGTGTATATCTATGAAAGTGAGAGAGTAGGGGATGGGAGAGAGTGTGAAAGTTTGAAAGTAGGGGGTAGCAGAGAGGGATTATGATGATGGGGGAGAGAAAGTAGGCGATGGGAGAGGAAAAGAGAGAGGTGGGATGGGAGTGTTTGTGTAAGAGAGATAGAGCAGGGGATGGGTGAGAGTGTGAGAGTGTGAGAGTAGGGGGTGGATGAGAGAGAGAGTATGACAATGGGGGAGAGAAAGTAGGCAGTGGGAGAGGGAAAGAGAGAGGGGGGATGGGGGTGTATGTGTAAGAGAGATAGAGTAGGGGATGGGAGAGAGTGAGAGTGTGTGAGAGTAGGGGATGGGAGAGGAGAGAGAGAGTAGGGGATGGGGGAGAGTGTGAGAGTGTGAGAGAGTAGGGGATGGGAGATGAGAGAGAGAGCAAGGGATGGGGGAGAGAAAGTAGGCGGTGGGAGAGAGAGTGGGAGAGGCAGAGAGAGCTTGTACAAGATGGGAGAGAGAGAGAGAGAGAGAGAGACTAGAAAGGGAGAGAGAGAACTTGAGAGAGAGATATAGTAGGTAGTAGTAGTGTGAGTGTGAGAGAGAGTAGGGGGTGGTAGAGAGAGTACGACGATGGGGGAGAGAAAGTAGGCAGTGGGAGAGGGAGAGAGAGGGGGAATGGGAATGTGTGTAAGAGTGACAAATTAGGGGATGGAAGAGAAGAGAGTGAGTAGGGGATGGGGGAGAGAAATTAGGTGGTAGGAGAGGGAGAGAGATAGGGGGGATAAGAGTGTGTGTGAGAGATCTAAAGAGCTAGGGATGGGAGAGGAGAGGGGGTGAGAGAGGTAGAGAGAGTAGGTGGTGGGAGAGGGAGAGTGAGAGAGAGTAAAGGATGGGAGAGAGTAGGAAGAGAGAGAGGGAGGGGATGGGAGAGAGAGTAAGGAGGATAGAGAGTAGGGAGGATGGGAAGTGATGTGTTTTGAGAAAGTAGGGGGTGGAAGAGAGAGAGTACGATGATGGGGGAGAGAAAGTAGGCATTGGGAGAGGAAAAGAGAGAGGGGGGATGGGAGTGTGTGTGTAAGAGAGACAGAGTAGGGGATG
This sequence comes from Cupressus sempervirens, assembly GCA_028749045.1. Classification (NCBI taxonomy): domain Eukaryota; kingdom Viridiplantae; phylum Streptophyta; class Pinopsida; order Cupressales; family Cupressaceae; genus Cupressus; species Cupressus sempervirens. The sequence goes on from CM053784.1 coordinate 704,101,847, forward strand.
GGACAGAGTGTGAGAGTGTGAGAGTAGAGCGTGGCAGAGAGAGAGAGAGAGTATGATGATGGGGGAGAGAAAGTAGGCGGTGGGAGAGGGAAAGAGAGAGGGGGGGATGGGGGTGTATGTGTAAGAGAGATAGAGTAGGGGATGGGAGAGAGTGAGAGTGTGAGAGAGTAGGGGATGGGAGAGAAGAGAGAGAGTAGTGGATGGGGGAGAGTGTGAGAGAGTAGGGGATGGGAGATGAGAGAGAGAGAGAGTAGGGGATGGGGGAGAGAAAGTAGGCGATGGGAGAGAAAGTGGGAGAGGCAGAGAGAGCTTGTACAAGATGGGGGAGAGAGAGTAGAGAGGGAGAGAACTTGAGAGAGAGAGAGATAGTAAGTAGTAGTAGTGTGAGGGTGAGAGAGAGTAAGGGGTGGTAGAGAGAGTACGACGATGGGGGAGAGAAAGTAGGCGGCGGGAGAGGGAGAGAGAGGGGGAATGGGAATGTGTGTAAGAGAGACAAAGTAGGGGATGGGAGAGAAGAGAGAGAGTAGGGGATGGGGGAGAGAAATTAGGTGGTAGGAGAGGGAGAGGGAGAGAGATAGGGGGGATAAGAGTGTGTGTGAGAGATCTAAAGAGTTAGGGATGGGAGAGGAGAGGGGGTGAGAGAGGTAGAGAGAGTAGGTGGTGGGAGAGGGAGGGTGAGAGAGAGTAAAGGATGGGAGAGAGTAGGAAGAGAGAGAGAGGGAGGGGATGGGAGGGAGAGTAGGGAGGATAAAGAGTAGGGAGGATGGGGAGTGATGTGTTTTGAGATAGTGAATACGCGCTATAGTACGTACATGCTTTATAGTGCACACGTGCTATAGTGCGTATGCACTATCTCAAATCACCAAAAAATGGTCAAAACCAACCTTGGGGCCCATTTCATCCATTTTTTACTTTTGGTCTGTTATGCTCTCTATTATTCTAACAGAAAACACGGGTTTCAACATCTAGCAAACACTATTTCAACACTTTTGGAAGCTAGCAAACACCAAATTCAATCATTGGATACGTGATTTGAAGAATTTTTGAATATTCTTTTAATAGAAAAGGTTAGTGCAATCCATTTTAAATATTTTTTGTCGATATATAGATACAAATTTGATTATAATTTGATATGTTATGTAATATATAGTGAATTCATTAAAAATTGTATGTTTGAATGAAATGTTATTTTGAAATGGTTAGAAATTTGAAAGTTGTTTGATATATATTGTGTATTCATTCAAATAATTATAATTTTTATATGTAATTGAATAATTTGTAATTTACACATTTTAAGTAATTCGGATGTTTGAATAATTTGACATGTAGAAATCATCATCATGCCAAGGAAGAAACCAAAGATTCAAACAAATGCAGACAGGGAGAGAGATTTGACAATTAAAAGAGATAAAATGAAATTACTACGTGAACAAAGAAAATTGCAAAGCAATGATGAATTAACTTTCGAAGAGGATCAAGAACCACCAGTACAAAGAAACAAGGAGGAAGAATTAGAAAGACAAAGAGAATGAATGAGATTGTTATGCTCAAGAAGATAATTGAATTGTGAAGCTACACCATCCTCCAATGTTGGAGTCATATCGTCCGCTACACCATCTTTGAATGTTGGAGTCATATCATCCACTACAACATCTTCCAATGTTGAAGTCATATCATCCTCTCATGTTGAAGAGACACTAATTTATAGATCTGACGATATACACACTCCATCATGTCATGTTGAAAGCACAACATCAACACATCAAGTAGGTGATATTCCATCTTTTACATCTTATTGCCAAGGCATGTCATCTTCAGTTCAAGGTACGCAATACACTCAACCTTATATTGATGTTCAAAATGTTGAAAGAATTGAAGAGATTAGAACACCTTCTAGAATTCATTTTAGAAAACCAAAATATTTGATTGATATTGATACTAACATTTTGAAATCAATGCCTAACAAGATTAGCAAGCGTACTTGTCAAAGAAAAGTTAATCATATGTGGAGATTATTTTTTGAAGAATTAAATATTATAGGTCAATGCCAATTATTTGTTGAAATGATGAGGAATTTGAAATTTAGGCCTATCATAAAGATTCTTGGGCTAAGAACGATGGATGATTCAAATGAAAGAAATATTGTAAAGAATCTAATGAGTGCTTATGACAAAGTGGGTTCTAAATCACGCACCAAAGATAGTAATATCACAAGACGAGTACTCACATCGACAATAGTAAGTAGCCAAATGAAGAAAGATCGACTCATGAGAAAGACAAGCAAAATATTAAAAATTGATAGAGGTACCTTAAGGAGAGCCATGCTAAGGCGTGAGAGATTAGAAGATCCAACAAAAAATGAGTTATGGACATTTAGCAGTAGACTACCGCAAAAGGATAAAGAAATTAGTGAAGCCTTGAAATCATTGATCGAAGATTTTTGAAAAAATAACACACGTGTTTCTCCTAATCAAAGAGATGTTGTAAGAAGGAGGATTGGTAGCCGAAATCATGAGCCACATGCGAAACATTTTTTGGACTCAACTTAGACACAATTTTTTGCAAAATTTATTAGTATGTATCCTCAAATTTGAATAAGTCAAATATTTTTTGAGATGGGTAAACCTTTTTATGTGAAAATAAATCACACATACACAACTTCTTGTTGTAGGATACATATTGAATTTTCTAACCATTTTGATGTTTTTAGGCACATATGTGTAGTTTTGCATTCTTAGTTTGTTTTGCAAGATTGTGACATAAAAGAGCCACCAAGATCTTCAAGGGAATTCATATCCAATACTTTATGTGAAATAGGGGATGACCAACAATTTTACAAGACATCATGCTTGGATGGTACGTGCTTATTTTGTGGTTCTTTGCAACTTTTATCAACTTGTCAACATATGGATGGTACACATGCAATTGGAAATGAAATAGTAGATTATGGAAAATTCAAGACAGTGACATATGCTCTAAAAGATGGGAAACATGGTAAAAGATGTGATCTAGTTATTGAAAAGATTCCAGTATATGAGTTCATGAAGATTTTTTGTGAAAAGATTATGTACGAGTATGCAAGGCATAGCCATAGAGCTCGATGGTTGGATTTGCAATTCAAGTTGTGCAAGGATATGTTTCCATTGGATACCATTATTTCGGTTGTAGATTTTGCAGAGAACTACACACTACAACTACAAAATGAGGTGCAAGCAAAGTATTATACATCTCAACAGGTTTCTATATTTGTTCACATAACATTCATGCATTCACCTACAAGTATAGAGGATGACAGGAAGATTTTGAGGGAGTACCATTTTTACATCAGCAATGATCGATCACATTCTATGGAGTTTGTACATGGTTGTTTTCAACTATTTTATGGAGATTTGGCTAATAGGGGCATATCATAGCGTCAACACATTATTTGGTCAGACAATTGTGCATCTCAATTCAAGAATGCACAGATGTTCTATTGGTTGAGTAGGATGCACAAGTTGTGTAGAATTCAATATATGTGGAATTTCACAGAGGCTAGTCATCGTAAGGGAGAGCACGATGGTGTAGGCACATGCATTAAAAGAGCCTTGGCTCGTGAAGAACTAAAGTACAAAGATGGAGCAATATTGATAGATGCAGAATCCATCGTCCAATGGTGTAATTCTACAATTGGTCCAGGTAAGGAAGGTGAGTCTACAGTTCGTAGATTTTTTTGGTTGATAGATAATACTAACATTGCACCATATCAAGATTGTTGCACACTAACAGGATCTAGTGAGTTACACTCTTTTAGAAGCTCTGATGTAGGTTCACGGAGTATCCACACACAAAAAATGGCATGCTATTGTCCATCATGTGCAGAGGAAAATTGGGATGACTGTGAGTCAACTGAATGGGTGGACAAATGGGATATACGGGTTTTGGACATACGAGTTTTGGACCCGATTGACACCTATCATCCCCCACAAGCACTGGAAATGGTAGAGATGGATTCATCTATTGACTTTGACCACTTGTCAGATTTAGTGCAACTTGGTAATATATATATATATATATATATCTTTGTAATTTCAATATGTAACTTTATAACTTTTACCCAAGTATTTTTTGAATTAATGACCGCATTTTGTACATTTGTCACTGCAGGCCATGCTTTTGCTGTTATTGCACTTGAAGACAATGAAGAAGGGACAGATTATTATTTGTGTCATTGTGTTGAAGCCAAACAAAAATTGGATCACTCGATTATAGATGGTGAAGGTTTAGAGTACCATGTTGGTGCGGTGGTTGTAACAGGCACATGGCTTAGATGATATCCTATGAAGAATCCTACCTTGTGGTTATTCGAGGATTGGCAAATAGAGAGGAAGATTCTTCATTATTCAAACCTTGTTGTCGCATCAAATGTCCACTTGATAAAATATGGTGGAAAAGGCACATAATAAGATTCTTTGGAAATTTCATAAGTCAGACCATGAGGCAATACTTGAGACATTAAAATGTTGAGCAAATCCAATTGGCTCATTAGATTGAATTGGGAGAGGGAGAAAAAGTGATCAATTGGATCCAAATACAATGTTACAACCTCTTCCCCAAGACTATCACATGACTAAGGTGGACCGTATTGTTATGATGTGTAAGTGATGAGATTTAGTTTTGATTTGTTTAGAATATAGATACATTATTTGAATTTATATTAGATTCTTTAATAGGACCCATTTTTTTAATCTTATCTTAGATTTTTCACTGTGCTAATTCTTCATTTATAGGTCACCAAAGAAGAGGGCTAATAAAGTTGACGCACAAGTGATAAAGGGTGAGATGCCAAAATCATCTGCGAAATGGTATTATCAATTCACATCCTCAATATTTATTAGTGTTCTTTGTTCAAGTACCATTGTATGCTAATCATCTTATGCCTGGAATTGCAGAGGTCAAATTATATCAATACTAAGGTTTGTAGCATCAATACTAAGGTTTTTAGCATCAATTGGTCACGCTAAGTATAGTAGTTGTATCATGAATCCTTCTGAACCAATATGACTAAGATTCTCAGAAGAAGACTAAACCATATCATCTGTCTACTCCCTCTTTATATAAGAGTTTGTCAAACAATGAGAATGAAACATTGATTATTACTCCCCCCTCAATGTAAAATTCTCATTGATTGCATTTTGTAAAGTTTTAAGTCACTCTCAACCTCTATATCATTGTATTCTTCTTATCATCAAATTACACAACAATGAGAATATGAACGATGACTTCTTCACATCAACCTGACAATTATAAATGCTACACCTTAATAAATGTTTGGGCTTGGTCTTTACCATTCAAGCTTATAATACAATGCATTGGCTTCATTTGTATTTGGAAGTATTTATTATGTTTGTTCCAAAAGTCATTCTTCATTTGCCAATATGAAAATGCGACTATCATGAAAGGCATAGTCTTATAATTTGTAATTTGTATAATGGTATAAAAGCTTGGTTGTGGGTTTGAATCCATTGCCCCCATGACCCTCCTTCTCATGCATTTATTCTATTTATTCTTCTACATGCTCCTCCACTTGGCCATTTTGCAACACCATCTGGATGGAACTCTAGCCTTCCTCAAAACCATTATACATGACCTCTCCTTCTTCAAGATATTCTAGAAAAAGTTCCTCAACCCTTGAACCTTTCAAAACCCCAATCTCAATGGAAGGCTTCTAGACCAAAGCAACTAGTAGATCTGGTTCTTTAAGAGAAAGAGACAACAAATAAAATTTTCTAGTGACTAGATGGAAAATTGGGGAAATCATTTCAATTAGTTGTAAATCGAAAGGAATTATAAGTAAACTATATCAATATAATAAGTAACTTAGTAATTATATCAATATAATTTAATTACTAAGGAAATGAATTTATTACTCTAACATATAGTACATTATTTTGCAGACAAAGGTGTTGAATTTGATGCTAAATAGATTTACATACATGTGTAATAAATAATAAGTGTTGTAGCTTTGGGATCAACACTATAAAATGAAGGATGTCATACTACATTCACAGAGGTACCAAAATATTTTATTTGATATGGAGACAAAAGAAAATGTGTATTCTTCATAACTGCATTTGAGTCTCATGTATTATCATTTTCAGCTATTGACATCAGAGATACCTTTACATCTTCATCGTTGTATTGATCAACAAGTCCTTATTGCACTCACTAGTTCTAAGCCAATGACTAAGGTATGAAAGAGTTTACATTAAAATTTCATTAGTACTAAAATTCAATATAAAATTCATAGGCACAATCGAGTGGTAACTTTGATGGTTTTTGTAGGGTCTTATTATTCCTAACCATCAATGTATCCCTGAGGTGTATATACAGAGGAATTATCAGCTAGTTGTAAGAAAATATTAAGTTTTATGTGTAAATATATTTTATTTTTTTATATAAAATAGTTATTTATTCATATATAATTTGGATTGTAACATGTCGAGTTACAGAAGATTCTAGACTAATGGACTAGTGAGCATGTTAGGAAGACCTCGTTATATACACTGGTCATCTCCCACTTGTTGGCAATTAAAGAAAATTAGGGATTTATTTTGTTCCCCTAGTTGGAAAGAGTATATATCTAATGATGTACATTTTACACCTATATGGCATTATTGGGCATATGTTTTGTATAATTTTTTCTATGTATGTCATTTTTTACATATATTTCATGTATGACATTATTAGACATATGCTTATGATGTTTCAAATTATTGATAAATGAATTATATGATATTGTTAGACCTTATGGAATCAACTTTGATTTTTTGTTATCACATTGGTTTGATGCTTGTATTCAATCAATCAACATATTTTCCTTTTAATTCTTCCACATTTGGCATATCCATCTAACAATGAACTTATGATACTCCCATCAAGAAGTGCATGATTGCATGGTTTTATGGTGGATGTCCCTCTCTTTTTTAAATTCCAATTTTATTCATCTACATGAGTAAGGGAGATCAATTCCATTTCTTTCAATTGTATTTAAAGGTCATTAATGTTTTTTCAAACAATGTGATTAAATAATTATTATTCAACATTTACCTCTATCATCAAGGTTGATTCATTCCTCCTCTTATTTTACCAAATAATTTGGATGAATCACCCATGGCTCCTCACAACACCAATAGTCATGGTACAATGCTTACAAGATCCATAGTTGAAGAGAATCTATGTGAAGCTTCTAGAACCATGGACCTATACTTAATTTAGTATTATTGCATCCATGTTACTTATGAAAGTGGAACTTTCATATAGATAAGTAGGGAAACCAAAATTGAAAGCCAAACTTAACATAGAAAAGTAAAGCAAGCCTCAACTATATTCTCATTAAACATTGTGAATTCAAATATCTTTGATGGGGCATATCTCAGAGCTCGTGTAAGATATGGATGAGGTTCTAGTTCCTATAGGACCGTGTTGCAGAGACCTACAATAACCTCTCTCACTTTTTTGGAGATTGCATTCCATTTTCATTCTACAACGCCATCTCGGGTGATGTTGAAACTTGCAGTGTTGGTGAGTACAAAGTTGCCAACTGCCAAATCTCTCTCATCTTTCATCGTGGGATCAAATTATCTACTCCATTAGCTTCGGGTGGCTGGGTAAACCCTATCCCCAACCTCTTCTTGTCCCCTTCAGTGCTCGAACATTCTCAGGCATGCTGAACCAGAATGTCCCTAAGGGTCACTAAATGCCACAGGGCTGCAATCTTTGACGAGGCATATCTTAGAGCTCGTGAGAGATATGGATGAGATTCTAGTTCCTACAAGACCGTGTTACAAAGACCTACAATAACCTCTCTCGCTTTCCAGAGATCACATTCTATTTTCATTCTACAACGCCATCTCAGGTGATGCTGAAACTTGCAGTGTTGGCCAGTACAAAGTTGCCAACTGCCAAATCTCTCTCATCTTTCATCGTGGGATCAAACTGTCTGCTCCATTAGCTCTGGGTGGCCGAGTAAACCCTATCCCCAACCTCATTTTATCCCCTTTAGTGCTCGAATGTTCTCAGGCACACTGAACCAGAATGTCCCTAAGGGTCACTAAATGCCACAGGGCTGCAATCTTTGACAGGGCATATCTCGGAGCTCGTGTGAGATATGGATGAGATTCCAATTCCTATAGGACTATGTTATATAGACCTACAATAAACTCTCTCACTTTTTGGAGATCGCATTTCATTTTCATTCTATAATGCCATCTTGGGTGATGTTGAAACTTGCAGTGTTGGCTAGTACAAAGTTGCCAACTGCCAAATCTCTCTCATCTTTCCTCGTGTGATCAAACTGTCTGCTCCATTAGCTCCAAGTGGCCGGGTGAACCCTATCCCCAACCTCATCTTGTCCCCTTCAGTGCTTGAACGTTCTCAGGCACGCTGAACTGGAATGTCCTTAAGGGTCACTAAATCCCATAGGGCTGCAATCTTTGACGGGGCATATCTCGGAGCTCGTGCTAGATATGGATGAGATTCTAGTTCCTACAAGACCATTTTGCAGAGACCTACAATAACCTCTCTCTCTTTTTGGAGATCACATTCCGTTTTCATTCTACAACGCCATCTCAGGTGATGTTGAAACTTGTAGTGTTGGCCAGTACAAAGTTGCCAACTGCCAAATCTCTCTCATCTTTCATCATGGGATCAAACTACCTACTCCATTAGCTCCAAGTGGCTGGGTAAACCCTATCTCCAACCTTGTCTTGTCCCCTTTAGTGCTCGAACGTTCTCAGGCACGCTGAACTGGAATGTCCCTAAGGGTCAATAAATCCCACATGGCTGCAATATTTGACAGGGCATATCTCGAAGCTCATGTGAGATATGGATGAGATTCTAGTTCCTACAGGACCGTGTTGCAAAGACCTACAATGACCTCTCTCACTTTTTGGAGATCGCATTCCATTTTCATTCTACAATGCCATCTCGAGTGATGTTGAAACTTGCAGTATTGGCCAGTACAAAGTTGCCAACTGCCAAATCTCACTCATCTTTCTTCGTGGGATCAAACTGTCTACTCCATTAGCTCCGAGTGGCCAAGTAAACCCTATCCCCAACCTCATCTTGTCCCCTTCAGTGCTCAAACGTTCTCAGGCACACTGAACCAAAATGTCCCTAAGGGTCACTAAATGCCACAGGGCAACAATCTTTGACGGGGAATATCTCAGAGTTTGTGCGAGATATGGATGAGATTCTAGTTCCTATAGGACCATGTTGCAGAGACCTACAATAACCTCTCTCACTTTTTGGAGATCGTATTCCATTTTCATTCTACAATGCCATCTTAGGTGATGCTGAAACTTGCAGTGTTGGCTAGTACAAAGTTGCGAACTGCCAAATCTCTCTCATCTTTCATCGTGGGATCAAACTGTCTTCTCCATTAGCTATGGGTGACCGGCTAAACCTTATCCCCAACCTCATCTTTTCCCCTTTAGTGCTCAAACATTCTCAGGCGCGCTCAACCGGAATGTCCCTAAGGGTCACTAAATGCCACAGGGCTGCAATCTTTGATGGGGCATATCTCAGAGTTCATGTGAGATATGGATGAGATTCCAATTCCTACAAGACTGTGTTGTAGAGAACTACAATAACCTCTCTCACTTTTTGGAGATCACATTCTATTTTCATTCTACAACACCATCTTGGGTGATGTTGAAACTTGCAGTATTGGCCAGTACAAAGTTGCCAACTGCCAAATCTCTCTAATCTTTCGTTGTGGGATCAAACTATCTGCTCCATTAGCTCTGGGTGGCTAGGTAAACCCTATCCCCAACCTCATCTTGTCCCCTTCAGTGCTCGAACGTTCTCAGGCACGCTCAACCAGAATGTCCCTAAGGGTCACTAAATGCCACAGGGCTGCAATCTTTGACGGGGCATATCTCAAAGCTCGTGTGAGATATGGATGAGATTCTAGTTCCTATAGGACCGTGTTATAGAGACCTAAAATAACCTCTTTCACTTTTTGGAGATCCCATTCCATTTTCATTCTACAATGCCATCTCGGGTGATGCATATCTTAATTATATTGTTGGAAAGTGTATCTAGCATGTCATTTTTGGAAAGACAAATCATGGAACTTGGTAAATGTTTCATAAGTTAATGAAATGTGTTACTACCAGATTATGTAAACTTAGGATTATATGATCTCCAAGATTTTGGTTATGTTCTTTAGCGCACCTTGGATGCAAGGTAGTGTGTAGCTTCTACTCCCTCTTTGTTAGTAATGTTAGTCACTTTGTATATGTAAATTGGTTTTCAATTGGGTATGTTATTTTCAACCTTAATGGTCATGAAGGATTAGCTTGAATCAGCTTGTAACTATCTAGCCACCAGATTTTCTGTGATTCCATCAAGTGTGGGTTTTGTTCGTATTTATTTATTTTATTTTTTTTGTTGTGCTCTTGACCTTTGAGGCTTTGAATTTAAACTTGTGCACTTCGTTTTTTGAAATTTTATGTTCTTGAGGTGGCTAGGAGGTATGTTCTATGTTGCTAGTTATGTGTTGTGATGTTCTCTATCAAGTTCAATGTGAAACATTGATAGAATGTATAAGGGAGTAGATTGTGAAGAACATACCATTCTCCTTTTTGTAATACACTATTTATTATGTTTTAATTAAACTCACTTCTAAATCCTATCTTCCACTTGGACCCATTCCTCTTTTGGCAATCCCTAAGATTGCCAATTCTTATTAATTCGAGTAGAGACAAGATGAACCAGATTAATACAGTGACCTATAGATCGAAGGAGGATGGTTAAGAAATGGTCTACTAGAGATAAGCCAAGGATAAGGATAGCATAGTAAGAAAATGATTATTTATTTGGTGGATATAAGTCTTTTATATAACAAACCATTTATATGCATAGTAAAAGAACTGAATATAGATTTGAGACATATTGATCACCTGCAATCTGATCATCTTCATAAGTATGCAACTTTTGTTTCACTATTTCATGCGGGTTTATTGAACTTTCTTTATGAGGTCATTTACACATGGGATGTTAAAAGGTTGAGTTCCTATGGGTTTTCAATACTTTGACTATACTTTAAGTCAATGATTATCAATATGGGAAAAAATGGAACTCGTTGTATTTTGAAGTACTGAGAAGATGGCCTTGCCCTTGCCCAGGAGTTTCAGAAATGGGAGACATTAGGTAAGAGAGTGAAAATGTTACTATCGCTTCAACGCACATGACACAATTGGAAATGCAAATTTTGATGGTAATCATTTTGTGATAAGGGAGAGACTAGGGATGATCATTGTTACTATCTCTTTAGTAGTGGATTTTTGTTTTCTCTTGAATTTGGTGGTGGGGGATCAGTGGTAATTCTCCTTGGATATTCCTTCTTATGATGTTAGTGACAAGTTTTGCTCTTTGAAAACACTTGTACAATATTTTTTAAATTATTAGATAAAAAAAAAGAATTGTAGGTATTAAACTTGATTAGCCTTTAGTTCCTAGAAGATCTTTATTTCCCCATCAATGCATTTAGAAAGTTAAGTTTTAAGAAGATCATAAATAGAAAAAATTAGAGAAGTGATTTAAACATTTATATTGATTGGAAACATACGAGTCTTGAGTTTCCTCTGCCTTTTAAAGAACGTTCCTTAGCTAGCATACCTAATTCCACATTCCATAAGAGTGTCATTGTGCTAAAGATTTAGGAAACCAATTGCTCTAAGATAAAGCTTCCCGGTCAATAATAATCTAGCCTATTGAGGTACATAATACTTCTCAATTAAACTTGTGTTAATTCAGTATTAATTTTGCAATTTAACTACAATTTCAGTATCTATGTATAGGGGGTGACTGAGAAAACTATTTGAGGTCCAATTTGAAAATATATTTGTAAGGATCTCGACCAAGGTTCACAACTTCGTTGATTAATACATTCATTCAGGCTAGAACCTCACTACAAAAAAATAATATATAAAAAAGGTAGTGAATAACATCATGTCTAGACCCAAATCAACTAATGAAAGTCAAATCAGCATAATGTGGAACAACAATATATGCATTGAGTGGGTTGTCATAGAAAAGCTTTAGAATAAAATTCATGTCTAGAATTAAAAGAGCTTAAAGAAAATTTATGCTTGTATCACAAGTGGCCATTGAAAATTGAATATGATTACAATATGTGAAATAGCATTACGAGAACTTGTAATGCTCTTGTGAACATCGTGTTAATTCTTGTAAGAATCCCTAAGATGCTTGTTATACTCAAAATTTTGTTGAAATTGAATTAATTTTTATCCTGTCAGTTAATTGGCTTAGGGTGATATGTGCTTCTTGGATGGAATAATGAGTTCGTGATTAACTCTGTATTAAGATTCATAGCATCTTCTAGTTATTTGCAAAGGAAATTTATAAATTAAGCTAATGTCATATGGCTTGCTTGAGAAAGATATCTGTGTTCTTATTGATGGGTACTAATGACTGTCCACATTTAGTTCTTCAATATCCTATTTGACAAGCTTTCCATAGACATTTCTTTGCCATACTAAGTATTTTTGAAAACATATTTGAGTAGAAGCATTATAGTAGATACTACATGATGTTTTAACAAATAAAGTAATGGGTTAAAGACTATTATTTCCAAGGTATTATGTCATAGTATTTTAATTGTAATGATCTTAGACTAATGATATTCTTGAAGGTAAATTTGACATGCAGCAAGAAAGACAACCTACAGCCAAGGCTATATTGTGCCTACAACCAAAGCCATAAATGCTCACAGCCAAAGCCACTAGTGCACATAGCCAAAGCCATGGATGCTTATAGCCAAAGTTATGAGTGTTCGCAGCCAAAGCCATGAGTACATGAAGCCGATGATCACAATTGTTTACAACTATTCACCAGAAACAACTTCTTTGTAGTTTTTGAGAAATACTAATAAAGCAAAAAATAACATCTACTAGTTGGTAGACATAATGGCAACTCTTTAGCAATTGAATTTAATTTCATACATGCACATATCTAATTTAATGTCATACACAAACATATCTAATTTAACGTCATACATGAAAAAACATATAATATAAAATGATAACCAATAATGTCATACATCAAATATAGAATGTCATATGTACATCAAATGTATGTCGAATACATCTCTCTGATGCCTATATATACATGGGGAAGGAAACAAGTCTCTCTCTCTCTCTCTCTCTCTCTATATATATATATATATATATATATATATATATCAAATATCTCAACTGCATCTTTTCCTTCCCATGAGGTGAAGGAAACAAGTCTCTTGACGTCCTCTGCTGTCGTGTGGAGGGAGATAGTGGAGATGACGGGGCCCTCCTGACACGCTCACTTGACCTCTTGTTGAGGCTCTTCTCTAGGTCCAACTGATACAAAGAAAGTAGATATGAATCAATATTTATTATATGTTGAAATCAAATATATGTACACACAAAATTAATTATTTTCTTACCGCCAACAAATAGTCACTCTGTAAGTCCACCTCAAATGCTCGTGGATGATCAGGCATGACAAGACCCTACAACAATTCAATAAATATAATCACTTATAAATAACATTAGAAATTTTGAGATTAACTATTATAAACAACTAAAACAAAGAAAATTCTTTCATACCTCCATCAGTGGCTGTGAGCTAGCCACAGCTGCGGCCACTCCACTATCAACAGACTGTCACAGATGAGGAGGTGTGTCCGACATCATGAGCTGAATGTCATACAATACACATTATATCTAACATGAAACATGGAATAATTATAATCAAATGAATTAAATTAACATGAAACAACTGTACCTGTGTGAAGCTCGTATGATGTCTCTGTTCTGTGTCTGTGGTAAAGGTTGAAGGTCCTGTGGAGAACTGATGCACATGCATAATTTTTTTTGTCAATCCTTAATATGATTACGTAATAAATATATGTATTAATTAAAATGATTAAATTGATACATACCTCAGGACTCGTCGAAGGGACAAAAAATGGGCCTGGAGGATCGCTACTAGGCCCAGCAACACTTTGACCCTAAATTTTGAACAATGCCAATAAATGCTAATTAATTAATCATTCACTATACATATGAAATGTGATCAAATTAGTAATTTACCTATGTGTCAATGCCAAATGTCTCGTTCAGGAACTCATCGGTGACAAGCCCATCATCCGCACCATCTCTGGCATGAGTGCGAAATGTGCATAGGGATCCACATGAAGTGCACATGTGACCATGACACATAGAAGGCTCCCCCTCAACTAATGGGCTCGTGGAATGGATGAGGGTCTGTGTCAAAGCATTAACGGTCCCTAGAGTGTTGGCCTCTACATGTTCCTTCACAACTAAAAGAATAATCACATGCTCGTGTTGTGGATGGACCACAGGTGCCCTAACTACATTAGGGTCACGACGTGCTCCTGGCCTCTCAAATGATGACCCCTAACTTCTACCCTGAGAGTCTAACATATCAAAATAATTGGGGATCTCTCCAAGGACAAACTCACAATATAATTTCTTCAAAAAATACATGGGGACCTCGTGATTGTTGCAAGGAGGGGCATCAAAAACCATCCACCATCTATCCCAAAAATTATTTCTAATAGCATCGTGTATGCACCAATGGATGGGGAATTGTTTAGTACCCTCTCTAACAGTATTTGGCTCACTGGGTTTTCTAAATAATGCACATATACTACCTTTTGATATTTCTTTTTTTTTAACATCTTCATATGACAATTTATTTGCATAAAATCTTTTTTGTTCATCCCTCTTAGCCCGCCAAATATCTAACTAACCACTAAGTGAGGCTATTTGAGTGTTAATGGATTCGAGGGATGATGCCAATTGAGCCCTCATTGGATTGGTTTGTTTGAATTCTTTCAATTGAGCAATGAGTCTTTCTAATTCAGTTTTGCCTCTTTGTATTTCATTTCTTATATTTTCTTGTGTGCCTGGTGGAGGTCTTGCAATTGGTTCAGGTTGTGGAATTTGTTGTTCTTCTTGAGGAGGGTTTTGATTTTGAGGTTCTTGAGGGTTTTGTGGATTTTTCGGTTGATTATGGACATTTCCTGATAAAAAATAAATTGAAATCCAACTAAATAAACAAATCTAAATGAAATTTGTAAAAACCCTACAAAAGAATATCAAAAACCAATAAAACAATATGGAAAACATATTAAACAATGCAAAGTTAAGTTTATATCACTTACCTCATTGTCGTGGGTGTGCTCGTTGTCTTGGATTTTGTCGGTGAGGAGGCATTTTGGCAAATGGTGGTGAATTTTTGCTGTCAAACCCGCGTACGCGCTGTTGGAGAGCCAAAAAACAAAATGAAAATGATGGGCAGCGGGTCTGCAGCCCATCATATAACTTTTTGGACATCAGAATAGTGCGTACGTGCAATAGCGTGTATGCGCTATAGCACGTACGCACTATGGCTTGGGTGACCCAAGCCATAGTGCATACGCACTATAGTGCATACTCACTATAGTGCGTACGCACTATTGAAAATTAGGAAAAAAAAAAAAAAAAAAAACTTGTCATCTTTTTGGCACCACAACTCGGTGCATATGCCCCATATCTTTGTGTTTATATGTTTTCTTTCTCTATCTGTTTTATGTAACCATGGTTGACTACAATATTATTGTTTACATAATATCGAATCTAAAATTGTAAAGATTGAATAGGAATTTGTACAATACTTTCCTAAAGGGATTGGTGTAGGAAATTATTTCCACACCTAAGTTTCCTTACATTGTATAGTCCACACAATTCAATCTCCTCAACTTGGTGTATGAGGTAGTGTTCTTGTGCATTGAAAAAAGTTGAAGTTAAACACTTTTGCATTTCACACATTAGTAGGGGAATTATTTTCTTTCAATAATTAATATCTTCTCTATGGATTTCTTTAGATGACAACCACTTACAAGGGATTAAAGATACAAAAACATATAAATATGAGACTTTACAATATATTACTTGTTTGATATATTAAACAAATGTCATTGCTTACCTCATGTATTTTCCAAGATCATATATCACTTATTTAATAATATTATCAAAGTCATTCGGGAGTAATAGGGGTAGCACATACTACAACAATTGTCAACTAATCATTCCATTATTTCTAACATAATATGATGAAAATTGAATGCAATTTGACAAATATATTGTTAATACAAAAGACCATGACTTACCTTGATGAAGGTATGCCAATCATGTGTTTTCATCCCTAGTTCAAATTCACTTTTCTTTGATTTGATATTGCTTATATTTGCAGAAAATCCTATAGGAAATTTTATTTGTTGTATGACTTATTTTATGGCATTACTTTGTTGCTTCATTAATAACCAAGGAAGGGAACTTGCATTAATTTGGTCTCCATTGCTATTTGATTGAATGATATTTTTCATTGCATGATTGGAATCATGAATGTCACTACAATTTTGGCAAGTTTTTCTTTGTCATGCCTTCCATCCAGTATTTTTCATAGTGTCTTTGTTACATTCCTTCCAATATGCATGGTATCAAAAAAAATGCACAATTTGTAGCTACTTGTAGTAGGGAAACCTACTAAATTCTCTGGGATAACATTTTAGTCCCTTGGAAAGGTGGTCAATACTAATGCCTTGACAACCTTGAATTCTATTATATTCCAACTACCATAGGTGAGGTGTCATTCTTTGTAGCTTTGATGTACTCTCTTCTTTCCCATTGAAAAGATATTTTTTGGCACTTCAAAACTTATGTTTTCTCTTGGAGGAAGTGTCTATTCTCATCAAATACCTACTTTCTTAAACTTTTGGAATGACGAGATTTCATCTTTGGACAACACATTGGACATTAAAATTTTCCCTTTGTTTAAAGACCTACAATATATGATACAATTAGATTAAATATGTGGGTGAAAGTACAAAGTTGTGTCGTGCTCTATGATATCGAAGAGGGTTATGGCCAAAACACTTACAACCATACAAATTTCAATCATACCAATTTTAGCCATACATACATGGCAGATTCGTGTGTCAACATGACCTGTACTATTTTAGCCAAAACACTTTCGGCCAAAATGCCCTAGTTTTATAAAACTGCTGAAAAACACTTTGTGGTTACCATTTTCATTGTAGTGGTTCTGAATTTCTTGGAGAGCAGTCTAGGTGTTTTGGTCATAACGGGTTAGTGGCTTTTTTTTTTCATTTTTACATTGTTTTTTGATTAGTAAATGTTAATGGTTGTCAAATTAATTGTTTTTTTATGTGTTTTATGAGTGAATTATTTACATTTGTTAAATTTTTAATATATTTAAATTATTTTTTAGATTTGTTAGTAAATTATTTAAAACATAAGCAAGAATGTAGTCAAACATTAAGTAAAAATGTAGAAAAACATTAGGTAAATATATAAAAAAATATTAGTTAAAAATTGTAGAAAAACTTTAGGTAAAAATATATAAAAACATTAGTTAAAAAATGTAGAAAATCATTAAGTAAAAATGTAGATAAGCATTAAGTAAAAATGTAGAAAAACATTAGGTAAAATGTACCTTTATATGAATTTATATGAAATTTAGAAAAATTGTTTAACCCTATAGTTAAATCAAAATCTAATTTAGTCTAGAATTTTTTATTTTTTATCGCATATACATGTGTACACTTAGCTATAATTTAATCAAGATTTTTTTTTTTTTTTATCACATATACATGTACATGTACAAATATTTATTTTTCACATTTGCATGAGCACATTAAAATAAATTAGATATGATCTCTAAGATAATTTGTTTTGAAATACATACATTACATGATTGAATAGCACCATACATTTAATGTTGTGTATTTATATGTATGTGTGTTTCAAATTAAATTTTAATTTTAATTATTTTAATTTATACACTTGTATGTTTATATATATATATGCATGTATAGATCTCTAGATATTTTTCAGTCTTGTAGCTTCACACTCATATCCTCATACATTATATACATATATACATTATGGCATCTAGTTCTGGGGATTATGGTCTTGCACTCTCAAGGGATTCTAGTGTCCATAGAGGAGGTTAGAGTGCTGAGTCTGGCACAATACATAGATCGACATCCTCCATTGAGGATAGAAAGTAGTTATTTAGAGATACACTTGTCACATTATCTCATGCTATAGAGGTTTTGGACTCCTCACTTTCCTCTTCTAGCACCTTCCCTAATAGGGAGAAGATCATAGTGATGCGAGAGGAGTTGTTTCATATGATTCAAACCATTGAATCATACAACCCTTTTGATGATATTAGTATTGAGACATTTTATTCTTCTCTATCTCACAGTGTCACTGGCATGTGAAGTATAGATAGGTTGACACTAAAGTCTCCACTGCCATGGTAAAGACCATGTTTCCATTTTATACAGATAGAGCTAGAGTTAGAGGCTACTCTACGATGAAATGTACTGATGAACTCGTCACACCATTCATATATCCCTACTAGTTGGCTACTCATTATAGATGGCCACAAAAGGATGAGTTCCCTCTATATTTCTGCAAACAATTGTTTACAAAATTTTATTTACACCACGATGTTGATTACATAGATTATCTAGGTCATGTTGGGTAGGGTCTAGGGAGACTTTCAGACAGATACAGACTCGTGAACACTCTTGCGCCTGTTAACAAATGGGTAATGGTGGGTCAAAAAAATTTGGTTATGCCGAGAGGTCCATAGATGGTTGCTACAGGCCAGAGTGTTCTTGATGAGACAATCAGGATACAAATTTATTCAAGCATCGCCACTATCACCACATAGTCATAGAAGATTTCTTCTAATCAGTGGTTTAGATATATGTTATGGTCTTGAGGTACCATTCCCATAACTACATCATCTAGCATAGGTGTTGATGATGCATATGGGGTAGCAAACATACCTTCTCCACTAGATGTTTCTATAGTCTTAGATGTGGATGCATTGTGTGGTTTGGGATCCTATTTATCATCTAATATTTTGGATTCATATTGAGCATTATCTACATTCATAGGGATTCCACTTCATGACATCAGCTCTCAAATTAGTCATATTCTATCACATATAGTAGGATTAGAGGGTTCACAAAGGTAGGAGGACATTCTTTCACCTTCTACTGCTCCTACTGCTACACAGGGCCCTACAACACCAACCCCAGATACTCAGGACCCTACAACATCCCCCCCACTCATGATTTCATAGCTAGATAGCCTAGTCTATTTACCTCTATGCTTTTAGATGGCACTATTGATTTGGGCATTGATAAGGTTTTATCATTGCATGATTCAAATATCAGTCAAATCGACAAAGCATTACATGATGCTATGATAAATATGTCTATATATTTAAATTTATTTTAATTATGGTAAATATGTCTATATATTTAAATTTATATATGTGTGTGTGTTTGTGTATGTGTTATAGGATCTGAGTGATAGTATGTTATGTTTTGGTGATCTGTAGACACCAACAGATCCTACACATCCTGAGTCTCAGGTATGTTACAATTTAAATATATATTTGATTTATACGTATGATATAATTTTTCTATACATAATTTGACACTATCATTTGACACAAGGTTTAGACACATCTGATAGACCCTTTTGGGGACATCTAGGATCGAGAGGGGGATGTAGCTGACTAGATCATGGCCTTTTATTTTATACATGTTATTTTGGAGCCATTTGATATAGTATTTTGGATTTACATGTTTATATGGACACTTTGATGTTTTATATGCTATTTCTAGATACATGTTTATATGGAGACTTTGATGTTTTATATATGTTATTTGGAGACATTTGATACATGATATTTTTATACATTTGATATGGGTACATTATTCTCCAGATATTTTTTTATTATATATATGTACATGTCTCTGATGTTAGTTCATAGATGTATATGTACATATTTTCATCTTGAATGTGCATGCATGTTTTCAATATTCATATTTTTATTAATGTTTATGTACATGTTATTGATCTTTTAATGTCTTAATCTTTTATGTTTCTATATATGTTATTCATTTTAATGCCTTAATCTAAATGTAATTAACTATATTTAATGACATGTCTTAAGGGGAGATCCTAAATTATACATAAGAATGTAGATTAATTTAATGTATTGTTTATTTCATAGATGTATGTATATATGTTCATGTTAAAATTAGACATGTATGTTTTCAATATTTTCATTTTTATGTATATGTTATTGATTTTAATGTCTTTATCTAAGTGTAATTGACTATATTTAATTACGTGTCTTAAGGGGAGATCCTAAATTATACATAAAAATATAGATTAATGTATATTTTATTTCATAGATGTATGCAAATATGTTCATGTTAAATGTAGACATGTATGTTTTCAATATTCATGTTTATGTATATGTTATTTTTTTTAATGCATTAATCTAAGTATAATTAACTATATTTAATTGCATGTCTTAAGGGGAGATCCTAAATTAAATATGTTATAAGAATGTAGATTAATGCACAGGTAAGAATATAACATATACATGTACATAAGAACATATAAAGAGTATGACCTAAAGAATGCATGTTACAACATTTAATTAATAAAAGTTAATACATATAAGAACATAAAGATTATATACAAACATAAAGAACATGTTTCATATAAGAACAAAAAGATTATATACATAAATACATAAGAGCATTAACAATCAATAAGAAAACATAAACAATGTATATAAATACATACAAATTTACTAAAGGGGTTGTCTTAAGGAGAGGTCATAAAAGGTGGTGCTAAGGGGATGTCCTAATGGGCAGTCTTAAGGGGAGGTTAGGTAATAAGGAAAAAATAAACAAAAATTATTGGGTTCTACAACTTCAAGATCAAAATGATATTTATTTCATTGAAATGAGTCGACATATCACATGTTTTCCTAGATTCCTCCAATGCTAATAAGTGGTCCAAACCAATAAATTTCCATGACCATTCAGAAAATAAAGATGTATATTTGTCTAGACCATGGGCTTTGTTTGTTGGGAGGGAAAAGACAACACATTTAATCTCATCAAGAGAGAATGGTGTTAGCAATTCATAGTTGTCTTCCCTGTGCACAATACAAGGAATATTAGCCAATAATGCCTTCTCACCATCCTCAAAAACACAATCCATAACATCCTGAGGGGTTAACAATTTTGAAGAAAAAAGTAAATTCACTCTTGTGTTATTTCTTTCTTGTTAAATAATTAAGTACATGTTGTTGACCATTGAATTATGAAAATAGACTTTCTAGCCCTCTTCACCTTCATAGAATTATTGAAAAACTTTGTGTTCTTATCACTAGTTTGTAACCATAATTCCTAGGACTTCTATTGCCAATAAATTTCTTCCCTAGAACATAATTCCTTCCATTGGAATTGTAATTTTTTTTGTCTTAAAAAGCTAGGTTGATCCAAACCATGTTTTTAAAAAGTTCCTCAATTTGTTTAATTTCATGCTCAACTACTAAATTTTTCATTGAATATGTCTTTAAATACAACCTTATTTGATATTATGATCTTTTTCTTTAATTGTCTTAGCTTCATATGGAATTGATACATTCTAGATCCTCTGACAATTGGTGCATCTAGCCACCATTGTTTAAGTAGACACATAAAATCTAGATGCCTAAACCACATTTTTTGGAATTTAAAAGAAGGCATGTGAGATGACACATTTGACTTATTAATCTAAAATAATTAATATTGAAGTACAAACATTTCACATAAATTGCACTCTGAATTTCTTACAACCGCATGTTTTTTAATTTATAAAAAATGTTCCACATACAAATGTTTTAGCCATCTACATTTCTATACTCATAAACCATTCTTAATGGCCCAAGTAATCTCATTATACATCTTAAATTTTTTTGATAAATGAATCTTCATCTATAGTATCATTTTAGCTATCCAATACAAGGGAGCCTTATACTAAAACATCTACGACTAAGCGAAAATCCTTTTCTTGAAAGAATGAAATGATGCAGGAGCATCTTGGGCTTCCTCGGTGACTAGTTTGGAATTTATAGGAGGCTCAATACTTGTTGTGGAGGATGCTTGGATTGATACTTGGTCAAAGAAGGACTGGTGCTCGGCATGGTCTGGGAGCTTGGCATGGTCTATCGAGCTCGGTAATGCTTGGAATTTACTAATGCTCGGCTTTGTTTTGCTAACACTTGGCTTGATCTTGGGTTCTATTGGTGTCGAGTTGTCTATGCACTGACTTTTGGCATTTAATTTATGTATGGGTATTTAATTTGTGTTGTGGCCAACTTGTGGCTCAACATATATTTAATATGAGGGGTTTATTCTAATTTGTAATTGCTAGGCCAACTAGTGGCTTAGTTGAGTATAAATAGGGGATCTTATGGAGTCTTTTAGGCATTCATTCATGGAGTGATTCATTCATTTTGGAGGAGTGAGTCTAAAGAGTAGCTAAAGAGAAAATTTTCCCGAGTCCATGGATAGAAAGGAGATCTCTTGGTGGCTTGTGAGCACAAGTTGAGATCTTGGAGGTTTCTACCAAAGTGTGGATCTGGACTAGCTAGGGTTGGATTGGATCTTGAGGGATCTTGCAAAACTATTACTTGCTTTGTGTTTGGCTATAATCGGGAAGGCCTTATAGCCTAGCACATTGTATGTAATAGTTATTTATGAATAAAGAGTTGTGATTTGGTATTAGATCTTGCTTTGTTATTGTGTTTCCACTATGTGGTTATTTGTTGGGCACTAGGACATCTCCTTTGGGGATTCTCCTACCTTGCACTGCGTCATGAA
Source organism: Cupressus sempervirens (assembly GCA_028749045.1). Classification (NCBI taxonomy): domain Eukaryota; kingdom Viridiplantae; phylum Streptophyta; class Pinopsida; order Cupressales; family Cupressaceae; genus Cupressus; species Cupressus sempervirens. The sequence continues at coordinate 704,124,678 of CM053784.1, forward strand.
ACCACTTCAGCTAAGAGTTGAGGATTGAGGGTTGTCTATACTACTAAATTCACCTGGGACAAGATCCCCATCTCGTCCTTAGTGATGTCAAATTCTTGTAGTAATCAATATAGTATAGGAGTGTAAGCCTAGAAAATAATATCATTATGGCTCTTACATTTGTTCAATGGAGGGATATCTATCCATAAAGTCATTTTAGTTTATTAATACATTAGAGACTAAGGTTGAAACCTCTTTGGCTAAGCAATGGGTCATAGCTTGTAACCTCTTATGCCAAGAGCCAAGGATTAAGGTGTATTAATTCTACCAAATTCTTTGAGGACATGGTACCACATCTCAACCCTTATGATGTCTAAGTTTTTGCACTAATCAAGAAGATATGGGAACATAAGCCTTAAAATAATCTCAATGGGGCTATTACATTTTTTTGATGAAGGGATCTTCATACACAAAGTTGTTTTAGTTGCCCAATGCATAGAAGCCTATCTTGAAACCTGTTCGACTAAGCAACATCCCTTAGCTTGAACATCTTCAACCAAGAGCGAAGGATTGAGGCATATTCATTCCACCAAATTCATCAGGACGTAATGGAGCTAAGAGCCAAGGATTGAGGCATACTCGAAGGATTGAGGCATATTCATTCCACCAAATTCATCAGGACATAATGGAGCTAAGAGCCAAGGATTGAGGCATACTCATTCCACCAAATTCTGAGGAACATCCATTTCGTACTTCCTTTAAACCTAAGACACTAACATTTCAATTTTGAAAATATCGATCAACTCTGATTATTTAACACTTTTAACTTAGGAGTCGACCCTAAGAGTGTGTGATTTAAACCATCTATCCATTACATGGACCTCACCTCATCTCTTATGATAGTGGAGACTTGAACTCATCAAGACTTGATCCGTGATGTGCTCATTTTGTAACCTTGAACTTAACCGATAGACCAAAAAAACTCAATGATCTAACTTCACTGATAGACCAAATGCCTTCGAAGTTTGAATCCAGTAAGTTACAAACCCTCTTGTCATAGTAATCACATCATTTGTCTCATATGTCGGTAGATGACATGGAATGGAATCATCTGGGTCCAACACTGAATCTCTGACTGCTGTTGTCTGGTAATGCTTGTATTGATGATCTGTGTTTTTTTAATGGGGAATCTGGCAACGCATCCCAACAAAACATAAGAATCAACACGGGTTTCCGACTTTAAGAGTATCTTGTTTGTGTGGCCCAGCTCGATATAAGGTTTGCATTGTTTAATGGTTTAAAAAAAGTTGATATTGATGTGAATCAACAAAGTTGGTGCCGAATCCCGATGCCAGTATGAATGGTGTCTGTGTATTCCCGGCAGCCAGGGGAAAGACAGGCCGGTCGATTCCAATTAATGGACAGAGACATTGCACCAGATATTTTTAATTATCTGCACCACAATTTCTTTCAAACCAATACATTGTTGACGCCTCATGAAAATGAAATGGAACAGAGAATTAATATGGCAAAAATATTTACATAGTTTGTACATTTCCTTTTTGGTTTTCACAAGTTGACTCAATACGTATTCCTATTTAAATTTGTTTGATACTTTATTTTAATGTTTCTCAATGGTACTGTTATAGTCGTTATGAAAATCAAATTTCATTTTGCGAGGATCAAGGATTATTATATATTGTTATTAGATCATGTAACCTTTAGATGGTAGATGGTATTGTTATTATATCTGTCATAAGTTGAATTTGAATAGTAGTTATAATAGATAATTAGTTATTCAAATTTACTTTGTGAGAATCAAGAATTATTATATATTGTTATTAGATCACTTAAATTTTAGATAGTATTGTTATGGTAGTTATGTGTGTCATAGATTATAGAAAAATCAAATTCATCTGGCAAGGATCAAAGATTATAGAAAAATCAAATTCATCTGGCAAGGATCAAGGATTATAGAAAAATCAAATTCATCTTGTAAGGATCAAAGATTATTATATATTGTTATTAGATCATCTATCTTTGTAGATGGTACTGTCATTTGGCAAGGATCAAGGATTATTATATATTATTATTAGATCAACTATCTTTGTAGATGGTATTGTCATTTGGCAAGGATCAAGGATTATAGAAAAATAAAATTCATCTTGTAAGGATCAAGGATTATTATATATTTTTATTAGATCATCTAGTCTTTGTAGATGGTATTTTCATGGTTTTTATGTGCGTGATAGATTATCAGGAAATCAAATTCATCTACTGAGGATCGAGGATTATTAAATATTGTCATTAGATCATTTAATCTTTAGATGTTAGTGTTATGGTGGTTATGTGTCTTTGATTGATTATTAAGAATTCAAAAATTATCTTATGAGGATCAAAGATTATTATATAATGTTATTAGTACTTGTTGATAGGCTAAGTACTATTGTGACACATTTTGAATTTTACACTACTTATGATTTTATTTTTTTGGTTTCTACACTGAGAATTAAATGATTTTAAATTTTGTTATCAAACTAATATGTTGCACACGCATAGATGCAATATTTTTAACTTTATAGTTTTCAAAAAATATACTTATAAGATTTGATTGGGTGAATTCATTTAGCTCTTATATCAATTGGATTTGATAGATTGTGCATTTTTATTAAGGTGACTGTGATTCATTTTATATATTTTTTGAATGTAAGTTGGTTGGTTTAGATTTTTACCTTTTAATATTGTATTTTTTTATAAAACAATTTTTATCATTCAATTAAAAATATTAAAAAATGATATTTCTTATATTATATAACTGTTTAAGAAATATTATTATATATTATTATTATAAAGATATTATGATTTATTTATAATAGTATCACACACACACACACACACACACACACACACACACACACACACTAAAGGCAAGTACTAAGCCATTATATGGCACTTATTCTAGATCATTTAATATTTAGATGGTACTATTATGTGGTTATGTCTCATTGATAGTTAATTATTAGGGATTCAAAATTTATATTTAAGGATCAAGAATTATAATATATTGTTATTAGACCAACTAATCTTTAAATGGTATTATTATAGCTATGTGTCTTTGATAGATTATTAGGAATTCAAATTCATCTTGTTAGGATCAAATATTTTTGAAATTAAAAGCGACCAAAAGCAAGGAGGTCAGCCCTTATACAAACAAAAAGCTGGTAACCAGCACATTACCAGCCAGAAACACCAACAGTCACAAAATTAACTAAGCAAAGATCCAAAATTCTGCAACCATGAACAAAGACCAACAACTAAGCTAAAACCAAAAAGAAGAAAAACTAACTACTAGATTTCCACACTGTCCAAAAAGGTACTCAAGCCAGCCCAAGTCTTAATTACTGTTGATAAGCAGCAAAACCAATACTACCAGTAAAGTATTAAAAGTCTTGGGATCCAAAGATCCCAGTAACTGATAAGAACATTAAAAAAATTAATTTTCCTTTTTCTCCTTCCCCTTTGCATGTAGTAGGATTTGGGCCCAGTCATCCGTAAGAAACTTGAAGAGCAACTTATGATCCTCCATGTCCAAGCCTTCGTCCTCCTTTTCCTATGCTAGCAATTGAAGGGTTGTTGCCACAACATGGGTAACTTTAACGCTGAATTTGGAGAAGGTGAAGAACCCCTCTTCCAAATCTTTGACCCTTCTTTCCAGATGCATGCATCACTCATCCATCCCCTCGATCCTATCTTTAGGCCCTGCGTCTTCCTTTGCAACAACCTCCTTCATTTTCTACACCTATGATTTGTCCTACAAAACCCATGGGTTAGAGGAAACCTTTGAATTCTCCTTAACAAGGGATGAAATGGTTATGGGGGAGTTATCCTTCTTGTTGTTCTCTTCACAAGAGGTAATAGGTTTGAGGGAGAAGCTAGCAGACACATGAGTGGTCTCCATTTTCCTTGCTTTTCATTAGATGCCTGGGTTTGAGTATCATCCACCGACTTGTTCCTAGAGTTAAAACTTTTCCCCACCTCCTCATTACCATCATCCTTCTTGGAGTTGGAAATATCTTCCTCCTCCCTTCTATCACTATTGTTGCCAGAGCTATCTTCTTCAACCTCTTCCATTGGGTGTCTAATGGACTTCTATTTGCACCTAGCCTAGGAATCGGCAAGCCTACTAGACCTCCTTCTAGGTTTACCCCCATTATCCTCCCCTAAATCCTCTCCAACAACCTCCACTAATTTTTCAATTTTAATCTTCTTGTTTCCCTTTTGTTCTAAGGCTATCTCAGATTTTTTCTTTTTCTTAGTTTCTTTACTCGGGGCTAGCCTAGGGGTTTGCATTTTTGTCTCCGTACTTGAGCTCGAGGGGGAGTTTTGACCATGGTGTGGGTTTTCCACAACCACCTCTCTGGGGGGACACAAGGCGAGGTGAAACTGATAAAGGAAAAAAATTAAGCCTTGATGAATTATGGTAAAATTTAAACCTTTACTCTTTTTTTCCCTAACATCAGCAACCATGTCTTCAAGATAGTGCAGAAGAAAAAAAGGAATAGAAATGAAGCCCCTAATTCTGAAATGATTCAACAGAGGAGCATGATAGTAATAGCATACACCAAACCTACCCTCCAACATCAGATACCTCATAAGGATCAGGCACACATCATCCCAAGGAGCAGGTAAATTATCTCTTTTAAACCCACCTCTGTAATGAACCGACACCTCATCCTCCATGAAAAAGCTATTCATGCTGGCCTCATTAGTAATTTTGGTAACTTTCCTCCATTTTTTGCCCTTCATGGAGAGGTCGGTCGCCATGGCGATTACTTCCTCTGTGACTTGGAAGGTGATACCATTGAAGGTAACTTTCCTGTCATTCTAGCTATTCACAAACTGGTGCACGCAATTCTCATCATATCCAACCATCGACATCATGCAGGGCAAAAAACCCCCTTCCTTTAGTAAGAACCAGGTAGCCATTCTATCCTTAAAGTTCTCAATTTTTGTTGGCTCCAACCAATTCAGATCCCCCCCCATTTCAATTTCTCCAATTTCTGACTCCCCTTCTTCAAAAATACACATTTGAACTTTTTCATCTTTGATCATTTTGAGACTACTCTCCTTCTTAACTCTTTTGAAAAGATGAAAATAAAAAGTGCAAACCCATGTTTGATGAGCTCCAAAATCCCATACTGGGTTATTATGGGATTCGTGGATGTGAAAAATCATAATTTTCTCACCCCAACGATTTCTGACACCCTAATTAATAATATCTTTCATACTTCCCTTTGGAAAACAATTTGAAACTCACAATGGGTTTCCATAACTACAAAAAGACATTTTTCTTAATTCGTAATTACTCCACTTTCCATTTGTACAGCCACGTTTGCCCTCTATTTCCAAAACACAATAGTCTAATTTAGCGACTAAAATCACCGTCTTGCCAAATTCGGCCTTACTTTTAAAGTTTGTAGACATCATCTTGAATTTATCCTGCCTTTTTCCTTGGATATCAACACCCTTAAATCTTTGTTAAGATCAGCCACATTCTCCCAACACGTGATTTCCATTGGATTAAACCCCATGGTAGCCGCCATGTCTGCCAGCTGATTACCCTCCTTGTAGATGTGCTGCAGGTGGGCCATTTTCATTTCATTCAAGGTTTTCTTAATATCCAATATGATATTTCTAATATTCCATCCTGATCTAGCCTCCCCCTTAACCAAATCAATCACTAATTTGGAGTCTCCTTCTATTAGTAACTCTGTAATTTGTGTTTCCCTAGAGAGTTGAAGCCCCCATAATAACGCCATAGCCTCTACCACATTATTGCTACCATTCCCCACCTTACCAGCATAAACCAATAGCAAATCACCATTCCTGTCTCGTAGCACACCTCCAGCCACTCCAAATCCTCCTTTTGTAGCACCATCAAAGTTTAGTTTATAGTGTGTTATGGTGGGAGGTCTCCATTTTGTCTATTATTTCTTCCTCCTAGCTAAGTTATATATTAAAAAGGAAGAAATCCTCTTGACAACCCCAATTTTCAGCCACCAGGCCTTCAAGTTTACCCGGCTCCTCCTTTGGCATTTTACATTTAGCCACTCTTAAATTTTCCTTTAACAATTTATTCATTATTCCAAAAACCACTTCCATTGTCTTACTTTCCTCCCTAAATATCTTGTTATTTCTTTCTTTCCATATGTGCCAGCAAACATATGGTGGAATAATATTCCATAGAAAAACTAATCTTGGGTGGTAAAAGGGGAAATCCTAGCACTCCACAAACTGGCCCAAGTTATCCTTCATAACCCAAGCTACACCAAATCTTTCCCAAACATTAGTCTAGATCCCTAAAGCAAACTAACATTCTATGAAAAGGTGGGAAATACTTTATTCTTTTTCCTTACACAAACAACAATGGTTTGTTATATAGAACTCCCTTTTTTTTTCAAATTGTCAAGTGTTAAAATTTTGCCATGCTGTGCCGTCCACCAAAAGAAATTGATTTTAGGAATAAGGTTAGTAATCCATACCTTATGCCATAGAATTGGGCTAGGATCCTTACTGAACATGAAAGTATATGCATATTTTATAGTGAAGTTCCAATTTGGGGTTAAGTCCCAAGCCATAATATCCTCCTGAGGAAGTAAGGGGAGTCTCTATTCTTTTATCAATTCTTCCAGTTCCTTTAAGATAACAACATCCTCATGTGAGTAGCCCTCCTTATGAAGCTTCTTCCACTTCCTCCCTAATCGATATAGTCCCCAACTTTTCCCCCTATATCCTCTTTGAGAAATTCCATTAAACCACTATATTTACTCAAGGCCAACAGTTTCCCATCCATCCACTTGTCTTCCCAAAATCTTCCATTGAAGTCATTCCCCACAATCCACCTCAATCCTTATCTCAGCAAATCTCTATTCCTAACAATATTTTTCCAAATCTTTGAACCTCTAGGGAGGTCATTATTATATAGGTTCCACCTAAAAGAGGTATTGGACAAATATTTAGCCTTCATGATATTTCCCCATCCTGTGTTTCCTTCTACCAGTCTCCAACCAATTTTTGTGAGGAGAGCTTTATTTAGATCATTTAGCCTTCTAACCCCCAACCCCCCTTAGATTTTGGTTTACACACCTCCTCCTAGTTGACTAGACTCAATTTATTTTTCTCCTCTATCCCTGACCACAGGAAATTCCTTTGAATTCTCTCAATTTTCTCTGCCATGTTTTGGTTGATTTTGAAAATGGATAAGAAGTCGATAGGGATTCCCTGAAGAGCAGTAGTGAGTAGTTGTAATTTTCCAGCATTACTTAATATCTTCCCTTTCCAACCTGCAAGCTTCCTCTGAATTCTCTCCACAATCATGTTCTAGAATTCATTAGTTACTTCCTTAGTAGTAAGGGGAAGACCTAGATAAGTGTCTGGGAGGCAAGCGGATTGGCAATCCAAGATTTTTGTAATCCTTCTTTGAAGTGAGGCTTCAATGTTAAAGAAATAAATCTTACTCTTATGGTAATTCACCTGCTGCCTTGAGCTTTCTTCATAATTGTGTAAAATCATCTTCCAAACTTCTACCTCCATAAGTAAAGATTCCCGAAATAGGAAGGTATCATCCACAAACTGTTGTATAACCTCTGTTTCAGCATTAATAACTAGTTTAACACCTTTAATACAGCCTGTATTAACTAATTTAAAGAAAGACCTTCCTAAAGCTTCATCTATCATAATAAAAAGATAAGGAGAAAGTGGGTTGCCCTGTCTTAAGCCTTTTTCAGCATTCAAGTTACCCCAGGGGGAACCATTTAGCAGGACAAAATATTGTACTGAGCCCACCATCATCATGATTAGGTTATTGATCCTGTTACTAAATCCTATTCTTTCTAGTACATCATGAAGGAAGTCCCCATTGACCTTATCATACGCTTTGGAAATGTCCAATTTGAATGCCATCCTAGGTTGCCTATTCTTTTCCATTGAATGGATAACCTCATGAGTCGTTATAGCCACATCCAGTATCTATGTTCCTAGCCCAAACCCCTTCTGAGGACTTCCAATGATTCTTTCCAAGAAAGGCTTTAATCTATTCACTAAAACCTTGGCAAAGATCTTATAAATGGTATTACATAAATTTATAGGTCTAAAGTCAAGAAAATTCAAAGGATTTGATTTTTTTGGAACTAAGGCAATAAAGGTCTTATTTATTCTTGTTAGTAGTTTACCTATTCTAAAAAAATCCCTAGTGGCCCAAATCACATATGATTTAACCACCTCCCAGAAATGCTGGAAAAATGCTAGAGGGAATCCATCCTATCCTAGGGCCTTAAAGGCTTTCATAAAAAACACAACCCTTTTCACTTCCTCTTCCATGATGTTACCAAGGATCAGACTATTTTCCTCTTCTCCAAGAATCCTCGGGATTGAATTAATCAAACTTCTCCTAATAATGCAGTTCCCAATAAAGTTGTCTTTCTCAAGTGCTTTACTAAAGTGTTCTACCACATGTTTACCCATCTCCTCCTACTCTTTCAAAACCCTTCCCCCTACATCATTCATTCTTGATATAGTGTTTCTTCTTTTGTGGTTGGATGCTGACCTGTGAAAAAAAGTAGTATTTTTATCCCCTTCCTTTAGCCATTAGATTCTAGATCTTTGTTTCCAGAAGATTTCCTCCCTTTGAAGGATCTCTTTCCACTTCTTTCTATACCTCCCTTCTTCCTACATATTCTCCTTTGAATTATTCCCTTCTACAATGACACCTTGGAGTTTTTTGAGCTTTTCCTCCACCTCACCTTTAATTTTAAATAAGTCACCAAATAAACTTTTAGCCCAGGCTCTGACATTCCTTTGAATATTATCAAGTTTCTGAGTAAGCCTGTACATTGCAATACCATCTATCCTTATGTTCCACCAATCCTAAATTCTTTGTCTGAATTTCGGGTGAAACTCCCACATCATTTCATATCTGAAAGGTTTATGTCCCCCTTTAATACCATCCTCCCAATGGAATAAAATGGGGGAGTGGTCTGAAACCGTTCTAGTGAGGTTCTCAAGATAGGAATTACCCATTCTACTCCAATTCCCTAACACTAATAGTCTATCTAGCGTAACCTGTATAAGATCCTCTCCTTTCCTTTTTTTAGTCCAAGTATATGGGTTTCCTTGCAACTCCACATCCATCAAATCCAACTTCCTCATGAATTCATGAATTCATTAAGGTCTTGCAAGCTCTCTGAACATTCTCTGTTACCACCTATCTTTTTTGAATGGTAAAGGGGAGTATTGAAATCACCCATACACATCCATTGCTCTTCCTTCATAGTTTTAGTAATCCTAGTCAACTTATCATATGTTTCCTTCCTCCCAATTTTTCTATTAGAGGCATAGATATTGATCAGCCTCCAACAATGACTATTAGATTGGAAATAGTTGATAATGAATTTTTTTTCCTTTCAGACCTCATACTCCTTCATGGAGTTTAGGTTCCACATAGTGGCAATACCCCCCGAGGCTCCATCTGCATCCATATGTAAGTACCCTGGAGCCCCTGGCCAAATATAACTTGTTATTTTAATAGAACTTGCACTAGAAATTTTTGTTTCTTGTATTAGCACACAATTAATTTTTTCTTAAGAAATAATTTGTTTGAAAGCATATTGCTTTTGGGGATTATTTAATCCCCTCATATTCTAGGAAAGGAATTTCATTTCTTAGCTTTAGTTACTGTCTCCAGTGTAAGTTGCTTACCATTGGCCAATCCCTAATAGTTTGCTTTGTCCTGGTTACTCTACTCGATGGTCTTCCAGCTATCCCTAAGGTGCCTTTATTTGGTTTTCTCCCCCCCTCCTCTTCTTCTTCTACACTTCCCATTCTCCATTATCCTCATCTTAAGGCGAAGAAGGGCTCATCTCCTCATCCATCTTATCAATACTTGCCAGTACTTTCATAGCTATCTCAACCTGAGAAGCTTTAACCATCCTCAAAGGGGTGCAAACCATCTCCCTATTTTCACATCCCTTGGAAGGCGATATCAAATGGCGATCCCCATCCTGTGTTGTTGAGGAGCGCAAGTGAAAGTGGGATATCCCCATTTCCTTGGAAGGAGTATCCTACTAGCCGTCCCCTTTCTGAGTTGTTGAGGAACCTGGGAGAGATTGGGATACCTCAATTTCCCCTTCTTCTAATAATGCCTCCTTTGAAGACCTCACCTTAGGTGAGCACAAAAGATCCTCCAGATCTCTTTTGAAAGGGTATTCATCTGAGTCCTTCTTATCCTCCATAGAAACCCTCCCCTTAGGAATCAAACCATTTTCCTGAGTGGGGAGCATAGTGGAGAAAGACTTAGAGGGTGTCTTTACTACTTTCTCAGCCAATTTAGAAGGTTCCCCCAAGGTTTCAATAACAATCCCTAGTGCGCCCTCCTATTCATCTTTCTATATTTTAGCTTTACAATCCACTATAAGGTGGCCAAATACATCTTTGGTAGTACAAACCTGCATTCTCGTACTCTATGGGTTGAACTCTCTCACCCCATTTAATCTTCAATGTAACAACAGTAGGTAGTGTTATATTTAGCGCTACATTCACATGCAATCTAGCATAGACCAGCCTCAATTTTTGCATTGTCACTTTATCAACAGTGACAAAATGATCGAAAGAATTCCCCACCCACCTTAATATCTTTTCATCCCAAAATTCTAGGGGGAGACCTAGTAATATTACCTAGACAGGGGCAAGTTTGTTTAGCTCCAGGCTAGCATCAAAGCCCAAATGCCATCTAGACAAAGCTAGACAGTGCTTCCCAAAATACCAAGTCCTACAGAGAATAGTATTAAAATCCTCTTCCGTGGTAAATTTGAAATAGAATAGTCCACTAGGAATTGTAGAAAAACTTACACTACCTTTGGCCTTCCACTTCTGATCCACCCATTTTTGTACCATTTCAATAGTAGGATGGAAAGCAACAAATCTTCCCACAACACAAAGTTTGAGGCCAGAAGTCACATTGTCCATAATACTATCAAGAAGTGCAATCACTGGGCCATCTTGACCATGATTTATCTTGGGGTTCTCTGTATTGAGACTGATCCTCAGGGTACCCACAAGCACACTCTTCCACCCCGATAGAAAACCAACATCTGACTTTTGGGCTCCCCCCAGCTGACAGCAAGCAGAGATTCTACCCCCCAAATCAGCAATGTCATCACATGATAGCCCATCCTCCAAAGTAGAAATGTCAACACAAGACAACCCATCAACACCAATGGACCCACAACCATTTAGCAGGTTGACCAAGTCACTGTACACCACAAGCATGAGTTGTAGGTCCACACATGGTGGCGGATCCGGAGGCTTAGGGTCCACCATCATTCAAAATTCAAAATGTAAAAGGGCAGAAATATTGCATATTGTAAAACTTGGGACCAATATGTTATTATTTATTGTTATTAAGTCATTTAAACTTTAGATATTAATTTTATGGTATTTATTGTATTTAATAGATTATTAGGAAGTCAAATTCATTTTCTGAGGATCAAGGATTAGTATATATTTTTATTGGATTATCTAATCTTTAGATGATAAATTATTATGGTGGCTAGGTGTCATTGATATATTATTTTTAGGAATTCAAATTCATTTTGTGAGAATTAAGGATTTTATTGTTATTAGATCATTAAACTTGTATAACTAAATGTAATGAAATGGGAGAGGCAAGAAAAACTAATATGATATTTCTATCATGACTAAATATTGTAGCTTTCAAAGAAAATTCAACAACCCATGTTTAAGTGCACTTGAGCTCAAGTATAGTACAATGGATGATCTCCATGGAAGATGCAATGCTACAATATATGAGCATTATCTAGTAAAAAAATACATACATTATACTTTTCATTTTTGGTTTCCACAAGTGGACTCGATAAACATTTCATTGTTTATTTCTTAATACCTATTGTACATGTTATTATCATAGGGATATTGTGTCTTTAAAAGATATTTTAGAATTAAAATTCATCTTGTGAGGATCAATAATCAATATATATTGTTAATATATAATATAAATATGTATAACTAATTATGACAAATTGGGTGAGGAAAATAAAATTGCATGATATTTCTATCTTAATTTGATAATGTAGTTCTTGAGTAAAACTTATTGACTAGGGCTTGAGTGTCAATTGAATTGACGAAGTAATAGCATGAGTGACCTCTTGTAAAGGAACAATATTTTAGCTTTGTGGGAATTGCCTAGGTGAAATAAGTGCTAAGTGTATTATTTTTTCTCAAGAGAGATCTAGGTTCTTGTGAACTACTTACTTATGAAGCATGGATCAATGAGTTTGACTCAAAAGCTCCACACTTGAATCCTAATAACAATTGCAATAACTTTTAATAACAACTTATATTAAAAAAGTTGATTCCTTGTTGTATTTCTAAATTGCATAACAAAGGGATTTCATTGAAGGAAAAGAAACTAAAAATCATATGACTAAATTTATAGATATTGTTTGCCAATTTCTACAAAAATATATAACTTTTTTATAAGTAATTAAAAAGAATGATCATTATAACTTGTATCAACATCTTAAAGTAAAATATTGCATTCTTCATCTTTTAATCATTGTAAGTTACAAAAAAGGGGTTGATCAAGGGCTTTAAGTGAAAAGATAGAGCACTTATGCACCCCAATATAGAGGGCTCCTATATTAGTATATGTCAACACTAACTCATTTCAAATAAGTTAATAAATAGATGCAACCAATGCCTATTAAGTAACCATAGCTTTCTACAAAATATAATCACATATATACAAAAATTTAATAGTTTATGACAAGAGATAATTTGTATTGAAATGAATTTTTATAGTTGATTTGTAAGGTATAGAACCATGTTCATCCCATCAAATCCAAGTATTGTAGGTGAAATCTAGTATATAAATTGCAGCAGTTTCAAATCAGCACACATAAGCATGTAAACCCCACTAAATAGGCTCAGACACCTTCATATTATACCCTTTAAATTACCCTTTTCATGCCTTATTCTTGAAGCATAAAGATAAATATCTATAGGGCATAGAATATACACTCAAGGCTTCAAGCATGCACAAAGAATAAATTATACACATGAATACACATAGGGAATGAGTCATACACATGAATACACATAAGTTGTGAACCATATATAGGAATACACACTAGATATGAATCATACAAATAAGGCATAAAGAAATCCACAAAGGGAAAGAAGCATACATGAATACATAGAAGGTATGATGTACAACACATATAGAAAGCATGAAGCATCTGCAAAAGAATGAATACTACATATGAATGTAAATTCAATTCATGAATTGTGTATTCTATGAGTAGACAAGTTGAAAATACATTACTCATGTGAAGAAAAAGATAGACACACATATTATATAGAAAAATATTTTAAGCATCCAAAAAATCACACACTCTTCTTTGTACCTACATATGTATGAATGATGACACAATATTTGGGAGGTTGTGTTTGGAATATTTCCATAGTAAAACCCTTGTTTTGGCATTTTCACCTTTGTGGACAACCAAAGGATATGTTGTTGATCAAACAAATAAAAGATACAAATAATAGAATAGTTCATATGTTAAATGTTAGACAATGAGAGCAAAGAGACCTAAAAAGGAACCACTTCCCTTCAACACCAAAACCTCATAGCTTTATAGATCGAGGATTAGTGTAGCCTTTTCCAACAAGAACAATTTCATTATGAAAAATAATGGAGATGTGATAGTTGGTGCATGGCCACTGTGTAAATGTGGTGACTAAGAAAGAATGAAGAAACTTTGAGGGAGATTGAGATGCTAGTTGACATAATTGCAAATGATGGTTGAATGCTTGTGAATATATATTAATTATACAATTTAATTTTCCAAATACTTTTTTTATAATAATTGATTATTGATTCAACTTTTAGCAATATAGATTAATTATACTATTGTGACAATATATATATATATATATATATATATATATATATATATATATATATATATCGGTAAGAGGTTGAAGCCAAAATTATTTATTATTATGAGTTTTGATAAATTATTATTATTTATCAAGCTTAATTAGACTCAAACCTAAGACCTCCCAAATAAGAGGCTCACAATTTTTTTTTTAAATTATTATATATGTATGTACATATGTATATGTGTAAATATATGAAACTACTTCTATTTAAATAATTTTATTTAATTATAAATTATTATTTTAATTAAATTCTCAATTATATCTCTATATTCTTCTACATTATAACAAAAAAGAAACATTTAAAATAGCAATAGAATACAAGACAAACAACATCTTAAATACTTAATCTAAAAATTTGATTGTCTCTTCAAATTAAAGATAAAATCCTACTCAAAATATTTAATTTATTATACATTTTATTATGTACAATACTACTTTTCAAGGGAGATCTAGGTTCTTGTGAACTACTTACCTGTGAAGCATAGATCAATGAGTTTGGCTCAAAAGCTGCACACTTGAATCATAATAACAATTGTAGTAATTTGCACCAACATCTTATTCTAATTTTTTTTTAATTCCTTATTTTTTAATTATTCTAAATTGCATAACAATGGGGTTTTGGAAAATGGTAAGAAGCTAAAAATCATATTGCTTTATAAATTTTGTTTTTCAATTTCTACCAAAAAAAGTATAATTTGTATAAGTAATTGCAAAAAAAAATTATTATAAATTGTATCATCATCTTAAAGTACAATATTTCATTCCTCATCTTTTAATCATTGTAAGTTACAAAAAAAAGGGATGATTTGGTCAAGGGATAAGTGAAAAGTTATAGCACTTATGCACCCCAATATATAGGGCTTCTATATTAGTGTATATCAACACCACTCCATTTCAAATAAATTAATAAATGGATGAGAAAACAACTTATTCAGTAATCATAACTTTCTACACAATATAATCACATCTATCAAACATTACCATAGTTTAGTACAAGAGATCATTTGTATTAAAATGATTTAGTATAGTTGTTTGCAAGGTCTAGAAACATGTTTATCCCATCGAATCCAAATATTATAGGTGAAATATAGTATATAAACCAAGGCATTTTCAAATAATCACACATGAGAATATAAAACCCACTAAACAAGCTAAGACACCTTCATATTATACCCTTTAAATTGCCTTTTTCATGCCTTAAAGCATAAACATAAATATCCATAGGGCATAAAATATACACCTAAGCCTTCAAGCATGCAGAAAGAATACAATATACACATGAATACACATAGGGCACAAGTCATGCAAACAAATACACATGAGTTGTGAACCATATCTAGGAATACATGCTAGGTATGAATCATACACATAAGGAATATAATGATGCACAAAGGGAAAGAAGCACATGTGATAGAAATGTAAGGCACAACAAATTGAATATATGTAGGGCAAGAAATAATAGACATGAATGCATAAAAGGTATGAAGCAAAGCACATATAGAAAGAGTGAATCATGTACACAAAAACATGGAAAATAAATATGAAATTATTCAAGGCATGTATCATGTATTCTATGAGTAGATGAGTTGAAAACACATTAGTCATGAAGTGAAAGATAGACACACATATTATAGAAAAAGATATAAAGCCTCCAAAAAATTCAACTCTTCTTTTGTACCTACACAAGTATGAATGATGAAAAAATATTTGGGAAGTTGTGTTTGGAAGATTTCCATAGCAAAACCCTTGTTTTGGCATTTCCGTGTATGTGGACAACCAAAGGATTTGTTGTTGGTCAAATAGATAAAAGATACAAAAAATAGAATAGTTGATATGCTAAATGTTAGACAATGAGAGAAAAGAAACCTAGAAAGGAACCACTTGCATTCAACACCAAAACCTCATAGCTTTCTAGATTGGAGAATACTATAGCCTTTGTAAGCAAGAACAGTGTCATTGTGAACAACAATGGAGAAGTGATAGTTGGCACAAGGCCACTGTGTAAATGTGGTGACTAAGAAAGAATGAAGAAACTATGAGAGAGATTGAGATGTTGGTTGACATAAATTGTTAATGATTGATGAATCCTTGTGAACATAGATATATTATACAATTTAATTTTCAAAATACTTATTTATAATCATTGATTATTAATCCAACTTTTTGCAATGTAGATTAATTATACTATTTGTGATGATATATAATATAATTTATTCAATTTTTTATTTTTTATTGGTAAGAGACCGAAGCTAAGATTCATTATTATCATGTGTTGTGATGAATTATTATTATTATTTATCAAGCTCGAGTAGACTCAAAACCAAAACCTCCCAAATAAGAGGCTCACAATTTAGCATTGTATTCTAGACTCTTGCCTCTATTTTTAAAATTATTATATACATATGTACATATGTATATGTGTAAATATATGTATTTCTATGTATAACTACTTATATTTAAATAATTTTATTTAATTAAAAATTATTATCAATTATTAGTTTAATTACATTCTCAAAAATTATCTCTATATAATATAGGACAACATTTAAAATAGAAATAGAATACAAGACAAACAACAACTTGAATAATTAATCAGATAATTTGATTGTCTCTTCAAATTAAAGATAAAAAAACCTACTCAATATACTTAATCTATTATACATTTTACGATGTAGATATTACTTTTCAAACCTTGTATTATTTTCTATAGTTGTCATCTAAATTCTAAACTTTAAATTTGAGGTGTATGTTATTATTATAGGGATATTGTGTTTTTAAAAGATCATTGGGAATTCAAATTCATCTTGTGAGGATCAACAATAAATAAATAATCGAAATATGTATAACTAATTGTAACAAAGTGGGAGGCAAATAAAATTACATAATATTTTTGTCATTATTTGATAATGTATTTTTTGAGTAAAACTCATTAACTAGGGTTTAAGTGTCAATTGAATTGAAGTAGTAATAACACAAGTGGGCTCTTGTGAAGGCACAATATTTCAACTCTCTAAAAATTACGTAGGTGCAATAAGTGCTAAGTGTACTATTTTTTCTCAAGAGAGATCTAGGTTCTAGTGAACTACTTATGAAGCACATGGATCAATCAGTTTGACTCAAAAGATGCACACTTGAATCCTAATAACAATATAATAACAATTGTAGTAATTTGTACCAACATCTTATATTAAAATTTGTAATTCGTTATTTTTTAATTATTCTATATTGCATAACAAAAGGGTTTTAGCAAAGAGTAATAAACTAAAAATTATATCACTAAATTTATATATATTATTTGCCAAGTTCTACAAAAAAATTTATAATTTGTATAAGTAATTACGAAGAACAATCATTATAACATGTATCAACATCTTAAAGTAAAATATTGCATTCCTCATCTTTTAATCATTGTAAGTTACATAAAAAAGGGTTTTGGTCAAGGGATAAGTTAAAAGTTAGAGCACTTATGCACCCCAATATACAATGCTCCAATATTAGTGTATGTCAACACTACTCCATTTCAAATAAACTGATAAATGGATGCAAACAAAACCTATTTAGTAACCACAACTTTCTACACAATATAATCACATATATAAAACATGGTCATAGTTTATGGCAAGAGATAATTTGCATTAAAATTATTTTGTATAGTTGATTTGCAAGGTCTAGAAGTATGTTTATCCCTTCAAATCCAAATATTGTAGGTGAATTCTAGTATATAAATTGACGAATTTTCAAATCATTACACATGATCATGTAAACCCCACTAAATGAGCTAAGGCATCTTCATATTATACCTTTCAAATTACCTTTTATATGCCTTATTCTTGAAGCACAAACATATATATCCATAGGGCATAGAATATACATTTAATTCTTCAAGCATGCACAAAGAATAATGTATATGTACATGAATACACATAGGGCATAAGTCATACAAACAAATACACATAAGTTGTGAACCATATATAGGAATACATGTTAGGTATGAATCATACACATGAGGTATGAAAGGCACACAAAAATGAATATATATATATATATATATATATATATATATAAGGTAGGGAGCAATAAAAATGAATACATAGAAATTATGAAGTAAAGCACATATAGAAAGCATGAAACATCTACAAAAAAAATGAATAATACATATGAAAGTATTCAGTGCATGAATGATGTATTATATTAGTAGACTAGTTGAAAACACATTAGTCATGAAGCAACACATAAAAAAACATATTATAGAGAAAAAGATATGAAGTCTCCAAAAAATTCCACACTCTTCTTCTATGCCTACACACATATGAATGATGACAAAATATATGGGAGGTTGTGCTTGGAGGGTTTCCATATTCAAACCCTTATTTTGGCATTTCCACCTTAGTGGACAACCAAAGGATATGTTGTTGATCAAACACATAAAATATACAAATAGTAGAATAATTGATGTGCTAAATGTTAGACAATGAGAGAAAAGCAACCTAGAAAGGCCCCACTTTTGATCAACACCAAAACCTCAAAGCTTGCTAGTTTCAGGAATAGTGTAACCTTTGCAAGTTAGCACAATAATTTTGTGATAAACAACAAAATGATAGTTGGTGCAAGGCCAATGTGAAATTGTGGTGACAAAGAAAGAATGAAGAAACTAAGAGAGATTGAGATGCTAGTTGAGATAAACTGTGAATGATGAATGAATCCTTGTAAATATAGATTAATTATACAATTTAATTTTCAAAATACTCTATATTATATGCATATTCTATATTCTATATTCTATGACCTATGGATATGATAATATACTATGGGCATAGAATATACTAAAGCAGAACCATAAATATACTAATCCCGTATACCCTATGTATACTCTAATAGAATCTATATTATAATGTAAATAATTCATTTATATTATATATAGATTAATTATATTATTTGTGACAATATATAATATAATTTATTCTATTTATTTATTTATTTTGATCACTAAGAGGCCGAAGCCAAGATTCATTATTATTATGTGTTGTGATGAATTATTATTATTTATCAAGTTTGAGTAGACTCAACCCAAGACTTCCCAAACAATTTAACATTGTGTTGTAGGCTCTTACCTCTATTTTTAAAATTATATATATATATACACACTTCTATTTTAAAAAAATATTTAGTTACAAATTATTATCAATTATTTTTTTAATTACATTCTCAAATATATCTCTATATTCTTTTGCGTTATAATAAAACTAGATAACATTTAAAATAGTAATAGAATACAAGACAAACAACAGCTTAAATACTTAATCTGATAAATTGATTGTCCCTTCAAATTAAAGATAATAAACTACTCGATATGTTTAATTTATTATACATTTTACTATGTACAATACTACTTTTCAAACCCTGTTATTATTTTCTATGGCTGTCATCTGAATTCTAAACTTTAAATTCGAGGTGGATGGCGATGCGCAGGTCATTGTCACAGGAAAAATAATTCCAGAGAAACTCTCCCACCTCCCAAAAGATGCCCTAAAAACATACGACTCTTAAACTCCTCAAATGTCAAAACACTATTTCAAACCGTGGCCAATGCGAACGGTCCAGGCAACTGAAGCTCTTCTTCCAAGTAGCCCTAAATCATAGAAGCAGACGAAGTGTAAGACAGCTTTTCAGTAGAATATTAAAGCACCCCAAGCTCGGTTCCAAAGGTCACTCAAACCAGTAGTTTGCAATTTTCTCATTCACATCTCTCTCAACACCTACAGCTGGACCCACATTTCTATATGAGAAACACCCTAACCTTATAAATCATGTGTTTAAAGATCTTTTACTGTTTTTATTGGGGGTGAAATTGTATAAGAATATTTCAAGTTTTTTCATAATTCAATTAATTCAACCAAAAAGATTATGATTGTCTGCACCTAATTTTTACGAGCATTCTGAGTGAATAATAGGAGATAGGAAAAATGTAGAACTTTTTCTAGAATATTAGAGCACCTCAAAGAAAGTTCTAAAGGTCATTCACATCTCTATCAATGCCTATATGCAATCTTCATGCTTAACCCGTTGTATCACATTTTAATGCAAGAAATATCTCTCGATCTTGTAGATCTAGTTTATGTTAAAGTGGGATTATCATTGCACCAAAAGACCAATTTATCAATGCCCAATACAACCACTCAACTTATAGTACACAAGAGGCAATTACGACCTTGTTACGAATCCCAAGGGGAGCACTCACCATTTTCCCAACATTCTCCTTCCTTAGCGTTACTCAAGGGTCTGAGGATTCAAACCTATGACCAAGCTCAGATGCCACTTGTTAGAGTGGGGTTGTCATTGCACCAAAAGACTAATCTACAATGCTCGATACAACCACTCAATTTATAGTACATAGAAGATGGTTAAGCCCCTATCACGATTCCTGATGGGAGCACTAACTATTTTTCCAATAATTTATCACTATCTTTCTTAATGTGAAGATCTATTAGCTATTCTATGTGTTATTTATCATGTACTTATACTAAAATACTTCTATCAACATGTTCTTAATCATCTATGCCTAATGTAGTATGGACAACTTTCGTCATAATCTAGCTACAACAACCATCATCATCATCATGATTTCTTGTGCATATAACTCTTAGGTGCATCCTCAACAAATGATTTATTGTTTAACCACTTGTAGCTAACTTACTTTTTCTTTGCTTGTCTAATTTAGGCCACACATGAGTAGCATAAAACCATTCACTAATACATCTCTCCTATTAATCAAGACATGGAAATAGAAAAACATAACTCTACTAGATCACTATTTTGCATCAATGTTCAATTAACAACAACAAAAGCTAAAGATGCTTAAACACAAACAACTAAAAATGTAAATAATGCCACCTACTTTTCCCGCCAATTTTTTTTAAATAATTTTACTAATATTCAAAGTAAATAGCCAATTTAAGAGTAACCCTTTGGTGTTTTGATGGGTTCTCCAACATTGATTTTGACCCCAACTAGTTCTTACATTTGGAATGTGTCATCCAATATACCAAGAGCTCCAAAGGCAAGCATGAGGTGATAAGAAAAGGTTTTCATTTTTTAAGTTTTGGGTTCAACCAACAATATGTCTAATCATAATGTTCTCAATTCTCTATAAAATAAGATATATTATCTCTTCATTGCACTATTTTCCATAATCACATTTAAAAATACCTCTATCAGACATGTCCCTAATACTTTGCATCATGTCTATTAGAGGAAAATTTCTTTATTATTTACTACAATCACCATTGCACTCATGATTTTTTGTGCATGTAACTTTTAGGTTGCATCCTCAATGATTAATTAATTTCTTAACCACATATTAGCTGAATTTACTTTGTTCTTTCTTATTTAGTGCAATATAAAATTATCCATTGACTAGTCACATGAAAACATACATTTTTTTTTTCCATTAATCAAGATATTCAAATAGAATAATATAACTCTTTGAGATCACTAATATGCATCAATGTCCAATAAAAAGTAATAAAACTAAACATAATTAAAAAACATTAAAATAATAATAAAATCATATACTTTTACCAGAAATATTGCTCAATATTTTTCTCATTCTCAAAGTGAAGTGCTAAACCAAGAAGAGATTTCTCTTCTAGTTGATAATGGGTCCTTCAACATTGATTTTGACCCAAACTAGGTCTTAGATTTGAAATTATGCAGATCATCTAATGTACTGAGAGACCCCCAAAGGAAAGCATGATGTGATTCAAAATAGTTTTCATTTGTAAAGTTTTGAGTTCAACCAAAAATGTCTTTTTTTAATCTCCAATTCTCTATAAATGATTAAAATAAGAGATCAATAGGAAAAAAAAAAAGTCACAATAACTAAACACACATGAATGTAATTCAATTATTATATAGTTTTCATTATAAATAAAAGAAGAATAGAGATTTAAATATTGATACCATCTCCTAGTCCTACCAAAATATTAAGTTATGCTCTCCAATAAAGCCCCCATGTGACTTAAGTCTTCATCAAATATAAAATCATGATTAAAGTGGCATCACTTGAAAAAGATAGAAAGAGGCATGACCACTAGCCTAGTAAGGTATTTCCTTACCATGGATCATGTAGAGAAAAAATATTAAGCTACAAAATATTTCATTGATAGTCTAGCAAGTTGTCTTTTTCTATTCAACCCATCAAATTAAAGGGGCCAATCCTTAACAGATCTTGAAAAGGCAAACAAACCTAAGATGTAAGTATTTTCTTCAAAGGGATCTTAAAAAGGGAGGATTGATTCATTAAGAAAACCATTTTCTCCATTAAATGATATGTTGAATAATTCACAAAGGGATGAAAATGAGAAGAGTAACATAAGGACAACATTGCCTTAACCATCTACATTGACAAATTGCATAGAATTATTGTGTGTGTGTGTGTGTGTGTGTGTGTGTTTGTGTGTGCGCACGCGTGCGTGTGTAAAATTTAAAACAAGGAGTAGAGTGTAGGCCCCCATGTTAAAGTGATTACAAGTGCCTTACTAAGATAAACAGAGCATGCACCCATAAGAGACATTTCCACTATGAGATGCCCCTAAGAAAGGAAAAAATAGAAAAAAATAAACACATGAAAAAAAAATCTTGGAATGGATCCACAACTCAAGGGACAATATGATCATATGATAACTCATGTAATTAGAATTATGTCAAAATGAATTTTCATTATTCCCCAAAGGTAGAAGAGCTAAAAGCTCAATGGAATACTTTCATGTAAGAGCTATGTAGAAGAACTTTTGGGCTGACATCACAAAGATGAAAAATAATAGTAGCTATTATTTTGCATCATCCATGATCAAAAAATAAAAAGCCACATGTTACACTACAACATTTGGGGTCATATTGCGATGATAATTTCCAATAGGAGTGCAAATTGTGTGCGATTTTTTTCAAATGTCCCTGATGTCATTGTAATACTGAAGGTGCAATTTTTATTACAATGCCTATGTCATTATAAACAAAAAAAAGAGTGGCTCATTTGTCATTTGTTGAGATAGGGTGAAGAAATAGGGCAAAGTCATGGAGGTAAAGTCAAGCCAAGTATCGCCATCAGCTATCCCATTCATAGGTATGGTCCATAGTTTTGTTTTCACAAGGAAATCCCATAGTGCCACATAATTGGACGTTGTTGCATATATCTTACATTCATTTTGGCATGATCTAGCCATACTGAGTGTCTAAGCCTAAGGGTGTCTCATCTATAGAATTAGACTCATGCGATAATCATATAATAATAAGGGTGGGTAAAAACTTATTGATTGGGGGGATTATGAGGGTAAGGGGGTGTTTTCTAAAAAAACAAGCATGAATGAAGAGCATTATGGCATACCAAGGCTAGGGCAGACCCATGTTTGCATTGAAGCTTAAGAGTCTCCAAGTAGTCATTGGACAAAGTTTTCCTACTATGTTCTCAAATCCCTTTTTATAAGATTGAGTACAAAATTCATGATAACTCAAAAATCTTAGGATTGTTTAAGATAACAACATATTAACTATGAATATTGAATGATTGAGCCAATTTAACTTTTCTAGTAATAAGATAAGAACACCATTGATATAAAGCAATAAGCTCATATATATCTAATACAACATTAGTCCATTGTTGCAAGGTTATACATCCACATTTGGGAAAGAAACTATATCATTATTATGGGATATTTATATCAACCATTGCAAGTATCTAAACTCCATATCTAAGAAAAAATTATTGTTTTTATAAGCAACATATCAGTCATCATTGCATATATCATAAAATTAGGTCAAAAATAGCAATTGGATCACCATAGGTGATATTGTCTTATCAGATGTTGCATATAATTGAGGAACACATCTTAAACAAATATATAATCACAATACATGATTATAAAATAAGTTAATAAGCACATTCTTCATTGTTATATTAGACAAGGGTAAGGATAATGTTATTAGTTTAGAAATAAGATTTATTGGCATAATTGTCAATATTATATCAGATATAGAGGTGATCTTTGATTTTGTTATTTTTATAGAGGGTTAAACACTTTCTCTTGTATCTATGAACATGTGTGGTTACAAATGAGGGCCTTATGTCTAGTAGAATTTGAATTTTTATGACAAGAAAAATACAACAAGTGAACTATCAAGACCTACCATTATTGACTCTATTTAGATTGTTATTAAAATTATGATAACATCCATAAAAAATTATTATCAAAATTATCCAATATTATGATTGTTGTTCAAGTATAATTTGGTGAAGATTTTGTTCTTTTTTTTGCAACTAAGCTTGTGCAATTTCTAGAGATATGATATTTTCTCTCATAGCATAGTAGAATTGATGTTATTTTTGTATTCCAGTAATTGGAATGTCATAATCATATAATCTTCAAGTACACACTTTTCTTGTTTAGAGCTTCTTGTATAAGTAATTGTTATGTGTGATCATCAATGCATTTACAAGTATTTCAATATCATGAATTTGAATTGTGTAATTCTCAATAGTGATAGTTTACAATTTCCAAACCATGGGATGATTTTGAATCTACCTACCAAGAGACTTAGGTTTGATGCTATTAACTTTCACAAATTTTCAAGTTGGTTCATGCTCAATTTTTTTAAGTTTATTGTTCTTGGCCTAAGTTTGATAAAAGAGATTCAATTTGTTCATACAAAAGGTGATCAATGACTTCAAAGACTATATATATATGCCAACAAAGAGAGAAGTTAACGAGCATCTCAATTCGAGACAAAATCTAAGAATAAATATTTTCCAATTAATTCTTTGAATATGGCTGAATATGGAGATTGTTTAGAGTATTTGAGCTAGTAATATAAATCTTACAACCCTAAATGGATGTTCCATTCATGAACAAAACATTGTGGAACAAAATATTTTGGATTTTGCATGCTTGAATGGTCCATAAGACATGGTGGTGATATATATTTTGTATGCTTAAATGTGTATTGAGAGAGGAGGATAGGAGTAAAGGCAGGCAATTGGTAGAAATGACCTCAAAGATAGCTCCCATGTATCTAATTATTTTATATTTTATTTAATGAATTCCAACACCAAATTTAACTAAGTATAAAATGTAAGGAGAAATACATACTCCATAAATTTTCTTCATCTATGTTCATAAAATTTAAGCTATACTTGACTATCACTTGCATCTTTAAAGGATGCAAGGCTTAAATCAATAGTCTTATAGTCTTATGGAAATTTTCCCTTCTATGGACATTTTCCCTCTTATGATTAGTTCTAAGGTCTTGATTGTGATTTTAGTGCCATTTAAATGATGGGCTCTCATCAATCTATGTTCATAACTTTTGGCTTAGAAAACAATTTATTTTTTGTGTACCTAATGAATTAGTGGTTGTTGATAGCATTTAGTTTCAACTTCAAGATGATATTTCCTTGGTGAATGTACCTCCTATGCACAAGGAATATGAATGTCCTTCAAAGTAGAGATGAAGCCAAATGGAAATTCAAAACTAATGAGTAAAAAGGGGTAAAACTCACTCACCTTCTTGGTTCCTAGCATTAGACACATATAAAAAGGTACAAACATTGACATGAAAACATAACTATTTGGCTTAAAATTGGATTCCTAGTAATATATTTGAAGTTGCATTTTTCTTAGAACAAGGATCTATTGGAATGATTTTATAGATCGATTAGTTTATTTGTGAACAAAATAATCATTTAGCTCTCCTCTGTAGTACTTCATGGATAGTCTCTCAAGTTTTACCATACTCGATAAAACATCGACATCCTTCATCTTTTTATAGCTTATCAACTCTAAGACCTTTATTGATATTGGTAAGGTTTTGATCTCTAGTAGCTACTCATTACTCTCAATGCCAAGAAATTCTAGACTAGGACATCATTGTTGAGAGATTGATATCATTTGCATAGGAGTGTCATATAAGTGGAGCTTTATAGTGGATGACCATTTGAAATAATCGATTATATTATTTTATATTTTCTTGACCTATCATCATTTTTATATAAGTCAATCTCCCCAAGGTAGTATGTGATATGGACCACCACATCTTGGAGGAACATGGAGGTGTGAATATGGAGGAACATGGAGGTGTGAGTATTGAAGGATAAGATCATGATCCCATGGAAGATGATGATCATGTGCCAAAAAAAACATGGTATTAGTGCATTGATCCATGAAACATTTGGTACTAGTGGTGATGATGATGAGTATGACATTGAGGTTGTCCATGATATACCTCTACCTGAGAAGGAAAACACTACCCTTGATGAAGGATCCCAATGAACTCTTCTTTCTATCATATTGTTGTTGGTGAATTTTAAGGTTATGAATGGTTTATCCAACATAACAATGTCACATATACTAAGGTTTTTCATATACATAATTATACTCTATAAAAGGTGAAACATATACGATTAAGAGTGTTTATACTAAAAACTTATATTTTTTGTTGTAGATTGATAGGTGATTTTTTGTTACCACCATCAAATGTTCTCCCTTTCTTATACTAAGAATTATGTGTCATTATGAAACATATTGGAATGGAGGCAATATATGTTTATTTCAAAGATCATGTTATTTATCATAAAGAACACAAATATGCAACAAAATGCCTCGAATACCATAGGAGAAGATATCGAGATGATCAAGTCAAAATAATATCGAGATGATCAAGTCACAATAATATTCAGATGATCAAGTCACAATAAAGGTGCCTCATAAGGTTCTTTGTTACATCCCCATTATTCCACATCTTAAAGGCTTATCCAAGTGCAATATCTTGGCACAATTTATGGATTACCATGCATGCAATAGAAGCCAAGATGACATTATTCAAATACATATGGATGGTTTAACATTTATGGACATAGAGAAAAGTAGCCACACTTAGAACCTCAAAATCTTAGGCTTTCTCTAGCAACTGATGGTGTCAATTTATATGGAGAGATGAGATCTATTTACTTGGTGTGGGCTATTTTTGGTATCAACAATAACCTTCCTCCATGGATGCCAATAAAGAGGGAGCACATTATGTTGGAAATGATTTTTCCATTTATTTTATTATTTTATAGTTATCTACATGTAATTATAATTCTTGGAGTGAAATGGCCACTATAATTATCTGATATTGTTTTTCATTCAACTAGAAAAGTACCAAGTCAAAGATATGAATGTATGTATTGCACCTCTAATCCATGAGTTGTTGGTGTTATGGAATGGTTTCAATATGTATAATATCCCTAGACTAATTGGAAAAAAAAATTCAATTCCATGAAATTCCTATGTGGACAATTCATGATGCCCCAATGTTGACACATTTTTGTGGTATTTTATGTTGAATTCTAGTTGTACGTGATAATTCTAATTCTAAAAATTAACATATTTAATCCAATTGTATCATTATCTTGTAGGTCTTCAAAAAAAGATAAAATTTTCATGTCCAATATGTGGTCCAAAGATGAGATCTCGTCATTCCAAAAGTTTACGAAAGAAGGTCTTTGATGAGTATAGGCACTTCCCCCATAGAAATTGTAAATATCAAAGTGTTGAAAAACATATTTTCAATAGGAAAGAAGAGACTACATCAAAGTTACAAAGAATGACATGACACCTATTATAGTTGGAATATAATAGAATTTGAGGTAGTATCACTCCACCTAATGGTTTATGTTTGGAAATTATATATTTCAATTATGTTTTTTTAGCTAATTATGTAATTGATGATCATGAATATTGTCAAGGCATCACTAATGACCTTCCAAAGGGACTAAAATTTTATCCTAGAGAACTTAGTAGGCTACCCTAGTACAAGAAGCTAAAAATTTTTCATTTGTTTGATACTATGCATATTGGAAAGAATGTAATTGAGAAATAGTGGAAAATATTGGATGGAAGGCATGACAAAGAAAAACTTGCCAAAATTTGTTGTGGTATTGAAGAAAAATATTGAATTGAATCAAATAGAAATGGAGATCAAATTAATACAAATGTCGTTCCTTGGTTATCAAAGGAGTAACAAAGTAATGCCATTCCCACTTCTTATTGTTATTGTCCTTAATTTTGACTATTGCTATATTATCCTCTTTTATTTCCATCATCCATTTTATAAGTTATGTCCTTGATGAAAATACCAAATGCTTTCTCAACAACATTATTTACTATTCTATTTCTAAGATTATAAGTACTATGCACTTGGGCTATCATCTCAGTAGTTATTCTATCAATTTCTTTATTAGATGGTTTCCTCAAATTCATATATTTAATGTCTAGTATCATATTGCACATCCTATCTTTATCTTGATCATCATCGTCTGAAAATACTTGTTGATGATGATGATGATGATGATATATATATATATATATATATATCTTAGACTACTAACATCAATCTTAGAGTCTTCTAATTCGTATTCCTCACCATTGTCACATAAATTAATCATCTTACATGCCACATATTCGTGACTCTTTTTATCTTCGCCTTCTTCCTATTATGTTTGCTGATTTTCTAAAAAGGATTGGGTAGTAGCACAATAATTAGGAGAATGAGGAGATTGACATATAATACATCAAGGCATTTCTTCCATCATATTTACATAATTTCTCTATAGTGGATCCAACGTACCTTTATCCTTTGTACCTTGGGTAGAATTAGGAATGGGCTTACCATCCTTCCATTGTGTGGTATAGGGATAGTTTTGCATTTTGGTCTGCTTATTGTAATAGTTATTGAATTGAGGCTTCTCACCAAAATTTGGCTTATTTACATGATTTTTTGGTCGATTCAAATTCTTAAGCACATTCAAAACTTGGTCCTGTTGGGACTCAAAATTGCCTTCCCCATTTTGAGTACCATTAAAAATTAGGCCCTTAAGTGTTTTTTTATGCATGTGTACCTGACTATCCTTTTGATGCCTAAGAGGTGTTTAATGCTTCTAACACCCTAAATTTAGTGTGTTTATGTGTTCCATGAAGATAAATTGCCATTCTAAATCATTTCATGATGTCTTGTTTTGAGCAATGTCCAATTCTACATTTTTTGCCCCCAAGTGTCAAACAATGACAAGAGGCTATGTTTGTAATTGAATATCTCACACCCAATAATTTTTCATGACTTGCCACTTTGGGAGTGTTTAGTATCCATACCAGAGAGCCTATTTTTTATATTTTGAGTCATTTTGAATCCTTTTGACTAGGTTTTGAATCCCTCAAAGTTGGTCATTTATTGTTGTCATGCTGATGCAAATTGTTTAGAATTCTGGGAAGCCCTGTTTGACTTATTATAATTTTGATCTAGTTGACCAAATTGAGAAAATTCCTTTTGCATTGCATTTTAGAGATTAGATAGTTGCTATGTTTCAATTTTGAGCTTATGATGAATTTGTTTGATTAGTTTTCAAATGCAATTCCAAATGCAATTTCTAACTTTTACTGGTGTCAAGAAAGGCAGATTTGTCAGAACCCCTGTTCGTGATGTCATGTCTCAAAATTCATGATAGGTGAGATCAAATGGATTTTACCACTATGTTCTCTTCTAAAAATACTTTAGTGTGCCAATTTTCAAATCTTGATGAATCTATCTACACACTTTCCTAGGTCCATTCCATTTGCAAAAATCACCTTTTTATCAGTGTTTCTAGTCTGCAAATTCTGAATAGCTCACTTTGACCATTTGCCAAATGTGTCCTATTATTTTCCATGAGCCAAAATTGTAGATTTATACTCTCCTTGTGATAGTGAACCAACACCCTAATTTTCATCTCCCCAAGTGTCAGTTTTCAATTCACAAAGCCAAAACTGAATGTGATTTATTATTTTCTAACACGTTTTCTTGCACGTAGTTTTAAGAGGGTAACTTCAACAGTTAATGTATTGTGATTGAGAATTATTCATAAGACAAGATTAAATGGGGTAAGAGTTTGCAAAACAAAGAATCAATGTGTCAGTTCTCAGAGCCCAATCATATGTTTTGGTTGGTTTTTAAAGCCAACTGACAGGCCCTGTTAGTAGAAAATCACAGTTTGTAGATGAAAGATAAAATGAGTATTAATGATCAATTGGTGTTCAAATTCAATTTTAATTAGTTTTAGATCAATCATTGGATCAGTTTTGCAGTTCAGTTATTTGGAAGTGAAATTTTTTTAGTCAGACCCACTCTAGGGTCCGACTGATTCCATTAGTTTGATGAGATTTTCTTAGACCACAGATGTTTCAAAAGATTATAATCACATTAGTTTCTGATGATTGGTATAGAAAACATTTTGGGAAAATATGTGAGGTGGAGGTAGGAGCCATGCAACCTAACTTCATTAATTGACCACAAACTATAAACTCTTTAGAAGAGCTGGCTCAAACCCAAATGACTTAAATGATGTCATCAATTAATAAATCATTGTGTCTTGAATAGAATAAAAAGTTCTGGGTTGTGAAGGTTCACAACTTCATTTCAATCATTGAGCACATTTGTCCAAATCATTACACTTGTGGACATCAGAATGTGAACATGTGTATTAAGATAAAGACTCCCACATTAGCAACAAGGAGAACTCAATGTCCAAGGTGAAGTGAAGCTACTAGCAAGTGGAAGAAGCTACAATCTTAGAGAAATTATAATTGGGTGCCTTACAAATCAAAGGAATGAGGCTAATGTGATTGAGGAAATAGGATCCCTGCACAAAGGAGGAAGCCGCATGGAAGAGTCTTCCACACCTTAAGAAGAAAAGAGGGGAGTAAAATGTGGTAGGGGAAGATGGAAAATATCAACAGAACCATAGTTCATGCTTATGAGAGATCAAACTAAGTTTCAAACTAATTTCCAAAGCTGTGCTCCACCTTACATTCTAAAATGCTACCCTCTCTTCAAGTGTAGCAGTTAAGATGGGATCAAACCAAGTTTTCAACTATACATTGGATCCATGTGCACCTGTGTACATAACTATTGGAGAAGGAAACATCAAAATTGAAGGAGTCCAAAGTGTCAGCAAGGTAGCTCATGCCAAAATAGAGGAACTCCATGTTGAAAAGGCAGAGGAGCTTCTAGCATTAAAGGGTGGCATCTATAGAAAGGAAGGCACCATGAGAAAGGAGTAGAGCTGACATTTGAAGAGACATTGTTAAGCAAGTAGGGGAGTTGGAGATGGGTAGCAATACATAAAAGAAGATGCCAATGTCAATGGAGAAACTACATTGAGTTGTAGGGGAGGCATTTTTATGCAACAAACAGTCCCTTATTTTGAATGGTTGAAACATTGTTTTATCTTTTCCATTTGTGGTAATAGTGGAGATGACATGGCAGAATTAAGACATGTCATCCATGCAAAATAGAGCCATAGGGGCATCTTTTGTGGAAGAGAGATGCCATCATGAAAAAACTAAACCATGAGTAAAGCAACCAAAAGGATGAGTAGAGGAACAGTTAAAACCATTATCCCACATTCACAAAATAGTGGGTTCTTTACATGTTTAAATACTAAAGCACTAACTTACCTTGATGTCTTGAAGATGCTGGCTTTTGTAAGCCACAAGTTGTGAGTGGAGCTTCCTACTAGGTTGGAGGTGACCACAAAGCATATTTTGAATGAGCATGCATAATGTAGCAAAGCAGAGTTGCCAAAAAATGTTGCCAAAATTTGGTGGTCACTATGTCATTGCCAAAAAATAGGAGGTTTTTCAGCAAGCGACATGGTGACCTACTAGAAAACCTTGAAATCCAATGAGGAAGTTGTGGCTCCTATTCAAAACACTTGATGGTGACATGGCAGTGTCAGTGAATTAGTAAAGAATAAGTAGCATCACCTAAGTGGTTAAAAATGAAGCTATCAGAAAGATGGTTGGAATCCAGTGGTCTCTATGTTGCCACTGAAAAATAGAAGGATTTTCTAGCAAGCGACATGGCAACCTATTGAAAAATCCAAAAAATTGGCGAGTATATGTGGGGTTGTCCAAACTTGTAGGAGCCATTCATAATCAAACATGTGGTGTCACCTAAGTGGTCAAGGGGGGTATAAGGGATATTTTAAAATAAATAATATCTTTTTCCCAATTTTGAGTGGTTAAGAGTGTTGAGTTTAAAATTTGAAAATTTTGTTTCAAAGACTGAATTTTCTATAGTTTGTACTATAGAAATCTTTTTAAGTTTTAAATTTTTGCATTTTAATGTAAAAGCCATGGTTTGGAGCCTACAACTTCAAATGGCTACCATAGGGGCAATTTTTGTCAAAAATAGGCACTTCAATATACCATTGGAACTGGGAGGAAACTAATTTTCCAAATATGGAGTCAAATTTTGCACATCTATTCACTGGTTTTCTTTATAAGCTAATTTTTGTTTTTTGGTGGCATGGGTAGATTTCACCATTGAGCATCAAAATGGGTTAAAGGGTAGATATGAAAGCTTGTTGAATCCTAAGTATGGAGAAAATTGATTTTGAAAAGTTTATCTTGCTTATTGAGGTCGTTTAACTAATTTTTTCCTTTGCTTTGATTTTAGATCCAGCATTAAAATCAATTAGACTTTTCAATCAAATATCTGAGATATTTTATGCTTTTGAAAGCCAAAATGATTGAGGATTTGATATGCAGTTACAGAGAGAGATTAGAGAGATTCTTTTCACTATTAGGAGATGTTTTCCAAGTGGACATATGTCAAATGCACAATGGATCTAGGAATTCACACTCCTCTATATCATTCTCTTTCTTTCTCATTGTAGAGGTTCTAATTTTGAGAGAAAAAAGATTCATTGTTGTGATACCATGTGCATTCCAATCTAGAGTTTACTTAGATCTATGAAACTAGGGTTCTAGTCTTGATGTGTTCCTGTCACTATGGCACCAATTTCCTTTAGGATATTTTCTCTTGTATGATAGAAGTAGCGAAGATAATAGAGAAATTTTAGATCTATTAGGTTTTTTTATGTTTTGATTTCATACATCTAAATGTATTGTTTCAAAGAAATGAATACAAATGAGCAAAAATTTCTTTAGTTTCATTCTGATTCTCATCTCCTATCTCAGTAATCTTCAGTCTTATGTGGTCTAGGAACAAAGAACTGAGACTCATTTGCATCCCTTTAAGGTTGTATGTCAGATGTATTTTTCTGTTGGAACAAAGGGCCAAGTAAATGCTTGATGTATTTGACAGGATTATTGGTTATTTTGAGAAGGATACTTCATAAGAATGATGTCTTTATGAACATTGATGTCTAATTCAAAAATTGATAAGATAGATTAGATATATGAATATATGAGTATGTCATAAGAATCCATATGTATGTATTTGATTCTTAGAATTGCCCAATGGATAAGTCATTGATCAGTTATAGGATCAATTAGTTCTTACTATTGCATATTTGGGGTTTTGCTAAACTCAACATCATTAGTCAAATGTATTTCCCTTTCATGTTGAAGAACTGCAAAGGATGCCCCCACTTAGCCTGTGAATTCCATAGAGTTGCAACTTGCTACTGCATATCTTCTGTTATTGCATAAGTATAGGAGATTAAGGACTTCATTTGCTTTAATAGATTCAGGAATTTTTTTAGCACTGGTACCAGATAGATTGAATCTAAGGTCCACCTACCTAGGAGCCTAAAGTAGAAGAAGTGAATAGCCTTATAGTTGGCCCAGTGTTTGAAATGGTACATTGAAGATGGGAGTTAGTTGCCCTAGATTTACCTTATTCTCATCAGGATAATTTGGAACCTATAATGTTTCAAAACACCAATAGGTCCATTTTATCATCCTTGAGTTTCTTAGTTGTAATATGCTAGTCATCTTCTTTTCTATTACCCCTAGGATTAAATAACTTTGGATCATCTCATCTCCCTAGCTTACCAGATACTTTCCAGTGCAGGAACACTTAGTCATAAAGATATTGGAAATGATCCCAAGAAAAATTTTAATTATTAATTTAATTCCATATGTTTTTCCATGCAATGGAATCAATTGTAATGCCTAAAGGCAATAAATGTAAAGTTGTCAAGAAAGTGCAAAATGATAAGTTGTAATATTGCAAAAAGTGCTTAAAGGGTTAAGAAACTGTATAGAGTTGGTTCAAAAGTAAGTTTGAAATTTGTAAACCACTAGTGAGCCTATAAAACATTATTTATGGTTGAACCAAATGAGAAGGGAAGGAAACATTCACATTGGAAACAAATTTGGAGTGATTCTAAGTTGTTGTTTTGATTTTTTTTAAATTTTTGTGTTGGTTCTAAGTATTGTACAAACATGTATAGGCTAGAAACCATGTAAAATCTGTATATTTGGATAGTAGGATGAATAAAATTCATTTTTGTTTTGGTTTGGAATAATTATATGGATAAATGAATAAGTTATGAGCATTTTTGTTAAAGTGGTTGTTTGAAGATTTCAGATTCCTTGACTCTAGTCATGTTGCAGCACTTGTTACTAACATATATGGATGTGTTATGAACTCTAAATCAATTCATCAGAAATATATGTGAATATAGCTTTATTTCTATTTTATTTCAGTCATTTTCATTGAGATTTGTGGAAGTTATACATTTCTTAGTGAAAACTCGTTTTAAAAAAAATCTTCAATGGAGTTGCAGGCATAGATTTGCATGCATGTAATGATTTGTGCCTTTTAAGATTAAATGGCTTATATATTTGGAAACTAGACTCAATATTACTTATTATGAAATTGGTTTGGGATAATTTGGTTTTGTATTGTGAAAGATTTTTCATTCTCTAGGCAAGAATACAAGTTTTGTTACTGATTTATGACAGTAAAAATGGGTCTCGGTATAGAGATCATAAATTGTAATATGTTTATTGAATTCGTCTCAAAGTTTGATATGTTTTAGAAGGACTAATTTGGAAAAAATTATCCAAATATTTTTGAAATAAACATTCAAAAGAAAAACTTATGAATAATATATTCTTGAATAGAAATCAGACAATGTTAATGGTGAAGTATTGATAAACTTTTATTAGAAAGTGTTGTGCTTTGCCCCATGAGATGTCTCTAAGAATGAAATTTATTTCATAGATTGTGAAGGAATTAGAATGTTTCCCATTGTATTGGTTTCTTTATAGGATGCTCTTCATCGAGTGGTATCAGAGCTAGAAGCCCTTTAGAGTGTGAGGATTCACACCAAGACCTAACCCTATGTTGGGGGTTTATTTCAGATTCATTTTATGTAGTTTTGGTTGCAGATTGGTGTCAATTCACTTAGCTATAGTGGGTAGACATGAATGTTTACATAGAGGGTTATGAGAAATTATCTAGGGCTAGAGATTGGTCTATTGTGTGTTACCAATAGTCTTGGGGAGAGAGGAATGATAAAACTCCTAGGTGAGGGACAAATGCAGCATGGATGAGTGGACTGTGCAATAGCTAAAGCACCATTGAAGGTTACCAACATAACTCCATGGATAGGAGTCATGGTTGAATGAGATATAGAAAGAGCAGGCATCTATCCATTGATGAAGACCAAGAGGTAACAAATTTTTTTACAAATTCTCACCAGAGCATTTCCATGGGACATGGAAAATTTCAAGCTCGAGAGTATTGTGTAGGAGCACTTAGTCATAAAGATATTGGAGATGACCCCAAGAAATATTTTAATTATTTAATGTAATCCCATATGTTTTTCCATTTAATGGAATTAATTGTAATTTCTAAAGGAAATAAATGTAAAGCTGTCAAGAAAGTGCAAAATGATAAGCTGTAATATTGCAAAAAGTGCAAAACTTTTGTAAAAAGTGCAAAAAGGGTTAAGAGAATGTAAAGAGTTGGTTCAAAATTTGGTTTGAAAGTTGTAAACTACCAATGATCCTATAAATACTTATGTATGGTTGAACCAAATGATAAGGGAAGGAAACATTCACATTTGAAACAAATTTGGAATGATTCTAAGTAGTTGTTTTGATTATTTTTTTAGTTTTTGTGTTGGTTTCGGGTCTTTTATAGACATGCATAGCATGGAAACCATGTAAAATCTGTATATTAGGATATTAGGATGAATAAAATTCCTTTCTATTTTAGTTTGGAATAATTATATGTAGAAGTGAATAAGTTATGAATATTTTTGTAAAAGTGGTTGTTTGCAGATTTCAGATTCCTTGACAGCAGTCATGTTGTAGCATGTGGTACTGACACATATGGATGAGTTACAAACTCTAAATGGATTCATTGGAAATATATGTCAATATATTTTTATTTACATATATTTTGAGTCATTTTAATTGATATTTGTGGAAGTTATATATTTCTTAGTGAAAACTGATTTTTTAAAATCTTCAATGAAGTTGCAGGAACTGATTTACATGCATGTAATGATTCATGTATTTTAAGATTCAATGGATTATATATTGGAAACTAGACTCAATATTAATTATTATGTGGAAAATAGACTCAATATTACTTATTATGAAATTGGTTTGGGATAATTTGGTTTTGTCTTGTGAAAGATATTGGATACCCTAGGCAGGGTTACAAGTTTTGTTACTTATTTATGAAAGTAAAAATGGGTCTCAGTATAGAGATCATAACTTGTAATTTTTTTATTGGATTGGTATCAAAGTTTTATATGTTTTAGAAGGAATAATTTGGAAATATTAATCAAAATGGTTTTGAAAGAAACATTCAAAACCAAAAGTTATGAGTAATATATTCTTGAATAGAAATTAGACAATTTGAATGGTGACGTATTGGTAAACTTTTATTAGAAAGTGTTGTGTTTTGTCTCATGAGATGTCTCTAAGAATGAAATTTATTTCATAGATTGTGAAGGGATCAGAATATATCCCATTTATTTTTTTATTTTGATGATCTCTCTACATCACTTTCTTATTATTCTCCATTTTGATAGCCATTTTTTAAGCATCCCTCAATGTCCTAGGATCTTTATCTCTTAGAGTATAGGCCATCTTACTATCAAAATCATTGAAATAAGTTGTAAGAAATACATCATCACCTAATAACATTACTTGAAATAACTTATACATTCCCTTATGGAATCTTACATTTAAATCAAATGTTGATTCATTTGGATTCTTCTTTATGTTATTGAACTCATTTAACATAAAACTTGCATTAGTGTTATCACCATATTGCTCCTTAAAGAGATTCTCTAAATTATCACAAGAGCCAATACTGATATCAAGTAGCCTTCTAAACCAATCCCTTGAATCTTTAGTGAATGTACCAATTGTTTCATAACAACATCTTCATGCCCTACTTCATAGTTATTTAACATGTCCGTAAAATTTTTCCTAAGGGCAAAATTCACCCAAGAACTAAGAACTCAAACACAAGCACACAGTAGACTAAAGTAGACAAAGTATGATTAGAATAACAATTTATTCAATAACTTGTTCATCAAGAGTACACTAGGAGTGCCTGTATATAAAGGCCTCAGGAGAGCTTCTAGAATGCATAGAAGTTAGCATCATGATGTGTCATACAACCAAGCACATGTCCACCAGATATGGGTTATCCTCCATTAAAAAAGTAAGTGTAGTGATGAGAGGATAAGTCTACAAGGGTGTGGCACGCAAAACAGTGTTGTAGACACCATGTGCTTAAATAGAGTTGCGTGCTCCTATGTTGTCTACATGATAACTCAAAAGGTGTGCAAACTCCTAAGTGTCTCACACATAAAAATAATAAAATAATGAAAAATAATAAACTAATGCATTAACCTAAGTAAACTTAAGTAAGTGTAATAAGTGAATACTTATTTATGCCAACACCCCCCCTTAAGTGCAACTGAGGGAAATGTCCTTAAGCTTACAAACTAGGATGAAGATGCAGAATGGGTCCCGACTACTAGGCCATGTGAGGTACCCATGTACATAATGAAAATGCAAATCTCCCATAAAGCAGGGAAAGAGGGAAAACCTCATGGGAAAAACCCTCCCCCAAAAAAAGAGATAAAGAAGGATGCATTGATGGATGGAGTAATCAAGACCCCCCCATTACGACATACATCCAGTATATACAAAAGAGAATGAGAGAAGGAAGAGAGATAGAATAGGCTCCCCCCCCCCCCCCCCCCAAAGAAGAATGCCAGGGTGAACCCACAATAATGGGTTCCACTTTAGTGGGACAAACAAAAATGAAAAAAATTTCAAAATGAGAAATTGAGTTTACCATATGTTCGCGCGAACACACTTATTGTGTTTGCGCGAACTTTTTTTTAATCATGTTCGCACGAACATATTTCATATGTTCGCACGAACATATTTTGTATGTTCGCATGAACATATGTGATATATGTTCACGCAAACATGGTAAACGTGTTCGCGCGAATGCCATATTCGCACGAACATGCAAAATCACAAAAATTTTAACCTTTTTTTCTTTTTTTCTTTTTTTTGCTCTTTTGACTGCCATAATTGTAGGAGAATGATCTCTTACTGTAAAATAAAAAATGTCAAAATGTGCTTCTTGGAGCAAGCTTTCCAACGACTATAATTTTATTACATAATTTAATCATTAAGACTTTCAAATATGAGTTTAACTCATTATAGGTTCATTACAGATTGAACATCAACCGACTTTGACACCTTGGGAAAATTAGTAAATTAGGTCAAATTTTTTTTGAAAAATATGGAGGCACTGGCTTATTGAGATACCTTTCTATTCAAAAAAAAACAAATGGTTTATGATAAATTGACTTCAAATTATCTGTGTCAAACGGAACGTATGTCTGAATTACAGTTCATGTCACTTCAAAACTTCATAAACTATACAATATTCAACAAAAATAAATCAAACCAAATGCAAACACTGGATATTGATGCTACAAATTCAACGCAGAAAGAATTACTTCATTATCATTTCTAGAAAAAAAGTTATGTGTGTCAAACGGACAGTCACTTTTTAAAATATTGAATTTTATTATGTACCAGTTTTTGGAGGAGATAAAAAAAATTGACACAAATAAATTGTTTTTTTAGATTAAAAAGTATGGTTACAAAGTAGGAACAAAGTACTCAAAATCACTAGTTTATGTCATCTTGAAATTATTTATAGTTTTGGAGATATAATCACTTGAACGTGACGTTTGTTGCAAAAATATTAATTTCAAAGTCAAAATTGGTCAAAAAGTGGAACCCATTATTGTGGGATCACCCGCCAACAAGTGAAAGCTGCTCTAATGAAGAAGCTAGTCCATGAATGCAAAATAGCATTCCTCCCCTTAGGAAGAAAAAATGGCAAAGGTACACTCTTGAAGATGTATGGTGGCCCTGAAACCTGCTCAAGTATCCCTATACTGATGTTGAAGTTCACCCCTTCCAACTGTGCTAAAAAGAATGAATGCAGATCTAGCAAGGATGTCTGTTGAACCTGTTCCACTAACCATTTGTCTCCTCAACTAACAAAGAGCCCTCCACTAATTGTTGTTCATAAGGATCCACAATCACACCAACCTTTGAAGATTGATCATGTAGAGAATGGACATGAGGGTTAGAGTGAGCTCTCGCAACAAATATAGAAGAATCATCATCAGTGAGAAGATGTAAATCCTCAAGTCTATCTCCCAAGTCAAGTGAAGCAGGAGCTTGAAGACGAGATGTACCATGCTATGATGGACCTTTTACTATGGCAATGTAAGCACATGGACTAGACTGATGTGACCTCTCACTACAACTATCGATAGAACCCCATGTGTCTGAACCTATTGAAGCACTATTGTTGGTGTCACTATCAGTTTCCACTATGTATGATGTGCAGAGAGGAGTAGAGGATAAGCTGGGAGAACTTTCCTCAAAGTAAACATCCTTCTGCATAAAGATTTCATGTGTCTCTGGATCCATAAGTCTATAAGCCTTCACATTGTCTTCATAACTAATGAAAGTACAAGGCCTAGGTGTTGGTGCCTTACAACTCCTGGAAGAAAGGTTTTCCCATGCTTGACAACTGAAGACTCTTAGGTGACTCACAACTAGTTTTTTTTTGCACCATGCCTCAAATGGAGTCTTGCCATTTAAGGCTGGATGAGGAGACCTATTAAGTATGTGAGTAGTACTTCTAATGGCTTCAACTTCAAGTGTAGGATTAAGAGACTTGGCCTTTATCATGCAACTTGCCATGGTCTTGAGAGTCCTAATCCTCATAGTTGCAACATTTGTCTTGTGTGGACTAAATGTTGGTGAGTTTTGAAGATCAATCCCCTTAATTCTACAAAAGTGCTTAAGTCTTTTGTCAGCATATCTATTCTCATTGTCCATCCTTAGTACCTTGATGGCTTTCCTTGACTTGTGTTCAACATGAGTCTTGAAGTCTTGAAGCTTATGAACCACTTCATTCTTATGATGAAGGAAGAAGACCCAAGTGAATCTTGAAAAGTCATCAACAAATGTGAGTATGTAGTGGCCTTGACTGACTGAAGTCACTGCAAAGGGTCCTACTAATACCATGTGAACTAGTTGAAGAACAACTGGAGCTCAAGAAGACTTACTTTTATCATACTTCTCCTTGAGATTCATATCCACTAAACAAGATGAACACTCTCCCTTAGAAAAGCTAATATTAGGTAGACCTTTGATCATATGTTTAGAGCAAAGTTGTTGAAGAGAGCAGAAGTCAAGGTGACCGAACCGCTCATGCCATAAGTTGTTTGAAGTAGAGTGAGTTAACAAGGCTTGGGAAGGACTCTTAGGCACAAAGTGGGAGAAGAAGTATAACCTCTTGTCATCATTGACTTTCTCCACTGCTACCAATGACTCATCTTTAAGACTTCACACCATCACTGAATCGGGAAGGAACTAAACCTTATGACC
The DNA here is from genome assembly GCA_028749045.1 of Cupressus sempervirens. Taxonomy (NCBI): domain Eukaryota; kingdom Viridiplantae; phylum Streptophyta; class Pinopsida; order Cupressales; family Cupressaceae; genus Cupressus; species Cupressus sempervirens. Next base: position 704,165,465 of record CM053784.1, read on the forward strand.
ATCTCCAAGGTGAGTGATTTGGTAAACTGATAGTAGATTGGAGCTTAGATTTGGAACATAGACAAGATCTTTGAATTCCCCATCTTCCATTTCCACATGTCCTTTCCCTTCAACTTTTATTTTAGCATCATCTCCCATGAAGATGTGTGGTACCTTTGACTGCTTCAATGAAGAAAAGTCTTCCTTTGAAGAACCCATGTGGTAAGAGGCACCTGAGTCAAGTATCCATTCCAAAGAAGAATTTGTGTTTGCCATAAGTTCTTGACCTTTACCTTTTGAAGAGGTAGGAGTTGAATCCTTGGAAGTACCTAGCACTTGAATCTTGTTCTTCTTGAGGAAATTTTCTAACTCATCAATTCTTTTTGTCTTGCAATGATGCTTGTCATGATTTGGCTTTTTGCAATATGCACAAAAGAGTTTGTCCTTCTTTTCATTACTTCCCTTCTTATTTGAAGAAGAACTACCTTGTTGAGAGGAGGATTTTTGTGTCTCAGATTGTGTTTTCTGCTTCCACTGCTTCTTCTTGTTGTTGCTTTTTCCCCCTTAACTAGATTCGTGATCATCACTAGCCACTAAGGCTTTGGTCTTAGATGACTTGAGAAGGCCAAAATCCACCAAGTGAGATTGTTCAACAATCAACATGTCTGCAAATCCATCAAAGGAAGGTTTCTGGTAAGCAGATCCCATGGTCAACCTATGAGTATTAAAACTAGAAACAAAGTTAGCATACTGAGAAGGTAGCTTCTTCAGGATGTGATGAATCAACCTGTCATCCTTCATGGGATTTCCACAATCTTTAAGAAGTTCCCTATACTCATTGACTTTGATGATATAATCTTGAATTGTGTCATAATTCTTAGGATCCAAGAGAAGTAGATCATCCTCAATCTAAAATCCCTTTTCTTCATCCACTTTACCATACAACTGTTCAAGTTTATCCCAAGCTTCCTTAGATTCTGAATAATTTTTAATGTGAAAGAGAAGATCCCCATGTACACAAATCCTAATAACACCTAAAGCCTATTGGTCTTGTCTTTTCCATTCAAAGAGTTCTTTAGCATCAGTAGGTTTGGTAATTGTACCATCAACATAAAGACTATATCCTTTTTCCATTAATCTACTCCATGCAATATCTTTCCATGTAGAATAGTTGCATGAAGTTAAAGAACAATATTTAAAACCCATGATGTAGAAATGAAAATAGCAAAAGAGAGACACAAAAAACACAGTATACACCCCCCCTTTTCACTCAATCAAAAGACCCCCCCAAAAAAGATGTTGTTGGCACTTTATAAGTAGTGCGTTCACAATGGGCCACTTGTCAAAATGAACAAAGTGGAGTTTCTAATTTTTATTTTACAACTTCCTTATAAGGATAAAATCTGTCACTTAAGCACTGTAGCTCAGTTTTACAACAATTTTGAAAAAGAAACAAAGTTTTACAATGCCAAAGAAGGCCTAATTTTGAAAGTGAGAAATTGGTCCACAAAACCCTAGAATCTAACTTCAGATCTGAAAAGTAGATGAAAAAATATGCACTTTCAAAAAAAATGAAACCTAGAAAAGTGACCAGATGTGCCCGTACGGAGCTTTTGAAGTTGCAAAATGTAGGATTATGCAAGTACAGTCACCAAAAAATGCAATTTTTGCAAAATTTGCTCACCAAAAATAGAAAACAACACCACCACCAAAAAATTCAAGAAATTCTGCCTGATTTCAAAAAAATTGCACCTGAATCAGAGTTTGGATGTCTAAAATATGAGCTCTCAAAGTCAGGCTGCCAAAGTAAAAAGCAATTTGGAGAGGGGTCTGGAGGAGAAACTGCGAGTCTAAATTTGATGGTCAAATGGCCTCAAAGAAGTTCTAAAATGCCCTAGAATAACATTTAGATGGGCATCAAATTTAACTGCATGTTCTGCTAATGTTAGCAAAAAAATTGTGCCCTATGCTAATGTGGCAAGATGATGCATCTTCCGTATTGTATGGAAAGTACACATGTCAGACCATACTGTTGACATGGCACTGTCGGTTCCATGGGTGATGTGGCAGTCTGATCAGAGCTGCATGTCAAATGATGTGTCAAAAGAGGCTATCCACGTGGCTAATGTGGCAATAACGGTGATGACGTGGGTCAAATCCGTGTGGCACCAATGGCATGGCTACACGTGGCCCGAATTCTACTGCAAACCAAAACTATAGGTTGCTGCCAGAGATTATTTGGAGGGCACCAGAATTTGATTTAAAAAATGCCAATGCGAAAATCCTGCCGAAAAACCTTAATCCGTGGGCAGGAAAGTCTGAAAAGGCAATGGGAGAAATAAACTCAACGATGTAAGGAATCTTCTCCCTTGCTAAAATATGATGAATGCATGGGGGATAGTGCTACCATTGACGAATTTCCCTTTTGTCATGTTGGAGATCCTTTGACTGCGAGCAGGTAATACAGCATTAGAATTTGCAAAGACGAGTGCCAAATATCTACGCGTGGGAGGAAAGGCCACCAAGTCTGCGAAGGATGGAAAATAATTCGTCAAAATTTGCAAGACTACCAAAAAAACCAACGCTGCGTGAGCTTTTGAAAAATAGTCACTTCTTTTTAAACAAATCCACCGAAAAAGTGTGTCATGTTGGAGATCTTCGCAGAGGTCGCCGACGCTGGATTGTACTTAGTGTGTAGGATCTATTGAAAGTGTTCACCAGGAAACAATGCAGCGGTTGCCAAAGATGTTGGAATATCCTACCATCACACTATTACAATAGTCCCACATTTATCGCGTGGGTGGGCTATGAGCTTTGTAAAAGGAAAATACCATGCATTTCATAACAAAGACATTGTTGCCTATTGTTAAGGATAGGCTCCAGGCCGGTGGGTCACACTTGGCAAATAAGAGGTTTGGTTTCATAGAATAGAATATTCGTAGAGTATTTCGATCAGATGTGACGAAAGCTATAGCAGTTTATTTCATACGACCCTCTGTGAATTAAACCCTACAAAAAATAATAAACCCTCTACAAAATGGCTAATTTGGGGTGTCATAGCCCGAATTTGTCAAAAAAAAATTTCTGCAATTCTGCTAAAAATTTTCGCAAAATATACTGACGGACACTGACAAAAAAAAATATAGAGAAAAATAAAATGTTCAGATCTGAATTAAATCAAATGAATCTGCGAAAAATGATCATACCCATACTGCAAATTGGGGCCTCCAGGTTCTAATTTGCAAAAAAAAAATTCCTCATGGTCGACTTTGGGCTAAAGTAGCCGAGCTTATAGTTGATTTTCATTGGTTCAACATTTTGAACGTAATGACAAGGTCAGATCTGGTGCTGGACACTCTCAAATTTTGCACCATTTCAGATTTGGGCTGAGGTGATGAAGCAAGCAAGAGGTCTCGAACGGCTTGTGATGAGAAAATCTCTAAGTTGCTCTGATACTATGTAAGAATTTGCCTAAGGAAAAAATTCACCTAGGAAATAAGAACTCAAACACAAGCACACAGTAGACCAAAGTAGACAGAGTATGATCGGAATAACAATGTATTCAATAACTTGTTCATCAAGAGTACACTAGGAGTGCTTGTATATAAAGGCCTCATGAGAGCTTCTAGAATGCATAGAAGTTAGCATCATGATGTGTCATACAACCAAGCACATGTCCACCAAATATGGGTTATCCTACATTAAGCACGGAAGTAAGTTCAGTGATGAGAGGATAAGCCTACAAGGGTGTGGTACGCAAAATAGTGTTGTAGACACCATGTGCTTAAATAGAGTTGCGTACTCCTGTGTTGTCTACATGACAACTCAAAAGGTGTGCAAACTCCTAAGTGTCTCACAAATAAAAATAATAAAATAATGCAAAAAAATAAACTAATGCATTAACCTAAGTAAACTTAAGTAAGTGTAATAAGTGAATATTTATTTACACCAACAATGTCAATAAATTTTCTAAGATGCTCTTCACTAGTTATAGCATTATTGTCTAAAAATTTAATGACTTTTTCTCTCAAATCATTTGAGATGGGATGAGGAAAATTAAGTATTGTTGAAAAAAATTGATTAATTGTATATTTTCTTTGATGTTACACAAAATGTCACATATTTACCAATTAGTGTATGTCAAGCTCACTTGGGCAATGAAGACAATTTCCTATGTCTGCCAAGCATTCTAGTGTTTTCCAAGTTCATAAGAAATTATCTAGCAAATTCACTTGGTTGTCAAAAAGAAGCTAGTAAAATTTGAGTGTCAACCAAGATCACTCAGTTAACAAAGGAAAGTTAGAAGGAACCAATGTTAATTGAGCTCACTCAGTTACGAAAGAAAGTTTGCGAAGATGAAGTGTTAATCGAGTTCACTTGGTTAACATAGGAAAATCAATTATGAGTTAGTGTCTAACCTAGCAGGGTTGGCTAATGAAGGATTTTCTTATTTTGAGATATTGAGTTTATTGAATTTTTCTATTAGTTCTAGCTGAATAAGGAGATGAATATTAATAATTTTAAGATATATTCAAGATGACTTGACAATGTCTATGATATAAGTATAAGGCCAAGTTGAGGATTGAATGAGTGTGAGTACATGGAAGAATAAAATATGCTAAGAGGAAGAGAATTAGAAGGATAAGCAGAATATCCTTAAGGAGTTGCAAAGATACATTCAATCAAGAAGGATCAAGTATTCAAGCTAGAATTGAGCTCTAAAATTAGAAATATAGTTGCATTGGAAATTAGGTCATCTCATTGTTACTCTCTAACCATTGTAGCAGTGATCTAAATCTCTTAACAAAGTTGGCTTAATAGCTAGTTTAAATCCTCTAACAAGGTGGCATTTCTAGATTGAAATGTCTAAAAACCTCTAACAAGGCCACTTCTAATAGGGTCACACCTAATAGTGTGCTTTGTAACCTTTAACGAGGTTTTCTCCTAAAATGGATCACTTTAGAAAAGTAAAAATCAATAACTAATTGCCATTGGTGGTTTTTCCTAAATTGGGTTTCCATGTTAAATCTTGGTGTTACTTATGTTCATTCTATTTCTTTCATGTGTATGAAACTAATTTAATTAAGATTAATCAATGATAATAGCCTAATATTTTCATGTTAAGAATTTACTAAGTTATAGTTATTATTTCAATGGTTATCAAGTGACAAGATATTATCAATATTAACTGAGTGCCTGTAGGTTTTTTGAGATACAATAATATTAGTAGAATTTATGTTTTGTATTGACATCTAAGGGATCTAGGATTTATTTTTGTGATAATTGATTCACTCCTCCCCTCTCGGTTACTCCTGTTATATTTCCAACAATTGGTATTAGAGCTTTTGGTGCTTTTAGAAAAGGTTTCAAGGACCTAAACTAAAAGATCAGGATGTCTTAGAAAAGAGAGATTCTCAAGCTGAATAGAGATGAATTTGAGGCATGGAAGGAACTTATGAAGTTGCACTTGACAACTAGCAGTGGTTCAGGTTTGAAATATTTAGAAAATTCTTACAAGGCTCTTATTGGAACATTGATTGTGGTAGAGATTTCTAAAAAGAAAAATCATAACATTATATGATTGACATAACATCAGCTCTTAACTATGTTGAATTTTATGAGGTTAAAGGATGTGCTACTACTCATGACATGTGGACCAAATTGAAGGATATCTATGGAGGTGACAATAATGTGAAAATAACCAAATTATAAAGCTTGAGAGGTTAATTTCATTAGAAGAAGATGAGAGAGGATGAAAACATTGCAAAATATGTTGAGAGAATGAAGGCTAGTATTAGTGAACAAAGCCTCAGTAGGGAAAATTTAAGATGTAATAGTTGTAAGAAAGGTACTTAGAACCCTTCTTCCTATCTGTACAACTAGACTATTTGTTATTCAAGAGATGAGATTTGATCCAAATAACAAGATAATTTTAGATGTTCTATTTGAAAGATTGACTGCATTTGAGCTAGATAACTATGATAATTTTACTTCTAGTTCTAGCAATCTTGAGTCTACATTTGAAGCCAAGTTATCACTCAAGAAGAAAGGTAAAATTCATAAAAGAAAACAATTTGAAAGTGAAGAGGAAGATGGTTCTTATAGTGATCTTGAAGCCATTGAATCATAGCTTGCAAGGAGGTATCCCAAAGGCAAAGGAAAGTACAAAGGTAAAATTCCTTTAATCCATTTTTATTGTGACGAAGTTGGTCACATTGCTGTAAGGTGTCCAAATAGAGAAGAAAAGGATGAAAATAAGCACGACAAGTACAAAGGAAGGAAGGAATTCAAGAACTTCAAGAACTACAAAGAAAAAGGTAAGAAGTCTTATTTTATGGCTACAGATTTAGATAATAGTGTTGATGATGAAATGGTCTATATTGTTGTAACAAATGAATCTAATGATGCTAAAGATAAAATGACACTTATCTCTCATGTTATAAAAAATGACACATGGATTATTGATAGTGGTTGCTTAGATCATATGATTGGTGAAAAGACAAGTTTTGAACATTTGGAACATTACAATGGTGGAAGTGTAAGATTTGGATACAATGAACTATGTTGCATAAAGGGAAAAGTTTTTATCTCACTAACCAATGAACTTAGATGTGATAATGCTTATTGGGTTGAAGGACTAAAACATAATCTATTGAGTGTGGCACAATTGAATAACATTGGATTCAAGATAGAATTCATGAATGGGAAAGCCAAGTTATTAGATGGAAAATGAAATCTAGTTGGATTTGGTAATCAAACAAAGGATAACTTATTCTACCTAGATCTTAGTGAAATTTTATGTTTCATTACTCAAGTAGAAGAAACATGGTTGTGGCATAGAATATTGTATCATGTGAACTTTGATAATGTGATCAAGAGAAGAAGAAGAAGAAAAGAGTGAGAAATATTCCTAGCTTGAGGTATTCTAATATGGGCCTATGCAAAAATTGTTAAATTGGTAAGATGCGCAAGACAAGTTCCAAAAGCGAGAACTATCATTTTGAACAATTCTTGGAGTTGGTTCATACTAAATTATGTGGACCTATTTGAATTAAGAAATATAGTGGAGATAGGTTCTTTATTCTTTTTCTTAATTATTAGTCTAGAATGATGATTGTAATATATCTAAAAGATAAGTATGAAGTTTTTCAAAAGTTTAAGTGGTATCTGGCATGAGTAGAAAAGGAAACAAGAAAGAAGTTGAAGTGTTTAAGATCAGATAGAGGTGGTGAATTCATTTCCAATGAATTGAATGAATTTTGCACTGAAAGAGGAATTATAAGAGAAATATTAGCCCCTAGTACACTACAATAGAATGGTATAATTGAAAGAAGAAATAGATCTATCATAGATTGTGCAAGAACTTTGATGATATAAAAGAATGTTGCAAAAAAATACTAGAAGAAAGCAATCAATATTGTAATGCATACCTTGAACATAGTACAGCTAAAGAAAGACTCAAATCAAACTCCTTATGAACTATAGTATGGCTACAAACCTAATGAAAGTTACTTGAAAGTATTTGGTAGTAGCTGTTATATTCTAAAATAGACTAGAAAATGTAAATTTAATGTCAAAGGTGTTGAAGGCATATTCCTAGGATACTCTAGCAGAAGTAAAGAATATAAATGTTTGAATTGGTCTACTCCAAGATCATAGAAAGTACACATGCGAGGATTGATGGGTTTGTGGAAAAGAGTAAAGAAGAGGGCAGCATAGAACCTAAGGATTACAAAAGGTTTATTTACTTTGAACTTGATACATTTCCAAATCTAATTGGAATATAGAAAACTTCACCTCCCAATTCCTTAAAATCTCCAAAAGCACCTGAGTTATTTCTAGTGTAACATGAGTTTGAAGGACTTGAGTCATAGTTAGAAGCTATCGAGTTGCAACAAGAGAAAACCAAGTCTAAAGGACCTAAGTGATAGATAGTGGGACCTAACCTTGATCAATAGACCATGGCAAGGATAGTGGAAAAAGTTCTAAATCCAAAGTACCTGTGTTGGCAAGATATGTCAAAAGGCACCATGCACTTGATTAGATCATTAGAGACAAGCCAGATGGTATAATGACAAGAAACAAATTGAAAAGTATATGTTTGCTTACTAAATTTGAACCTAGATCAGTTAGAGATTCTTTGGATAATGAATGTTGGATTGAAGAAATGAATGAAGAGATATAATAGATAGAAATGAATAAGATTTGGACTCTTGTTCCTAGACTCAAAGATAAAAATGTAATTGGCACAAAGTGGGTTTTCAAAAATAAGCTAAATGAAGATGGAGAAGTTTCTACAAATAAAGCAAGGTTAGTATGCAAAGGTTATTCTCAAGAAGAAGGTATTGATTATGGTGAAACTTTTTCTCTTGTTGCAAGATTAGAAGGTGGTAGGAGTTTACTTGCCTATGATGCATATAAAGGATTTAAAGTTTATCAAATGGATGTGAAATCTAAATTCTTGAATGAAATTCATGAAGAGGAAGTTTAAATAGAACAACCTAAAGGTTTTATATATCCTAGAAAAAGGGATATGGTTTGTAAGCTACACAAAGCATTGTATGGTCTCAAGCAAGCTCCTAGAGCTTGGTATGAAAGACTTCATAACTATTTGATGAAGATTGGTTTTCAAAGGACAAATGATAATTGCACAATGTAGATTCACATATTCATGAGACCTTAGAGTAGAGTGAAAATAAAATGACAATGAACTAATCTAGACCTAATAAATCATTATCAAATAGAGAGTCTACAAACATCCCATGTTTCCCTAACTACAACTGCTAAGATTGCTCTCAAACTAGCATCTCAGTGACATTTCTGGAATGGGAGTATGCTATGTATGTAGATCTACAATGATGTATGAAAGATCTATGTGAGAATGTAGAATATTCAAATATAATAACCCTATAATTCTATGATAATCCATGCAATATGACTAATCAAGTGCTAAATGATATTAGATAAACAACATAACAATGCTAGAATGACTCTAGAATGAAATAAAATCACTATAATAACAATGCTAACATACTAATATGAAAACTATAAATATGCTTGTAGTGAAGATTGTTGAGAATTGGCTAATGAAGATATGTAATTGTTTTCATTTATGGAAACACATGATGTACATGCTTACAAGAAACCTCACAAATAAAGATAATTAGCTTTTGTTACTCAAAAAATTTCTAAGTGTGAATTTGGTTTACAATAGTGTATTAATTTGTATGTGACTTATTACTCACATCATATTATGACTAGAAAAGATAGATGGAGATAGTATACATGTTGATGATGATGTACACGACCTTGAAAGTCAGTACAAATTGTAAAGAAAAAGAGATATTCATGTTTTACCAATGAAATAGGATAGTGAAATTAAAGGAAAAGAATTATTTTGTTTTAAAAATAATTACTTGAACAATTAGGGATGACATCCTAGATGTTTACTCTAAGTTGGAAAAGTGTATTATCATCTTAGCTAACTTAGAAGCAATCTGTGAAAAGGCATGGTATTTATGCAAAGGACATCTTGTGATAAGAAGAGTGAAATTATGTAAGTGTGCATTTTGTATTATGATGTGAACTTTTGTGAAACCAAAATATGTGAAGTTTTGTAAAGCTATTTGTGATCTGAGATCAAGCAAAAGAGCAGAGATTAGTCAAGAAATAAGTTACAATACCTATATACTAGAGGTCTAATTACTTGTTTGGGCAGTGAGTTCTTCTAGTAATTGGAAATGCATATTTGGGCAGTGGGCTCATCTTGCATCTTCTAAGTATGAATTTGGTTTACAATAGTGTATCAATTTGTATGTAACTTATTACTGACATCATATCATGACTAGAAAAGTTAGATGGAGATAGTATACATGTTGATGATGATGTACACGACCTCAAAAGTTAGTACAGATTGTATAGAAAAGAGATATTCATGTTTTACTAGTGAAACATGACAGCAAAATTAAAAGGAAAGACTTATTTTGTTTTAAAAATAATTACTTGAACAATTAGGGCTAACATCCTAGATGTTTACTCTAAGTCTAAAAGGAACTTATTTATCAGTATATTATCTAGTGGGTATCATCCCCATTAGGGTTTTCCCTTGGCTAGGGTTTCCCTAGTTGACAAAATATGGTGCTATGAGTTATCTTTGTGCATGGTTACTATTACTTTTCAACATTATTTGTTTACTTTCTTATGTATAGTTCAAAGTAATTAATAATATCTAGTTGGCAACTAAAGTTTGTAAATTACTAATTCACCCCCCTCTCAATAAATCCTATTTCTAACACAGATGCCTAAAACTTGGGTTCCTTTACTCTTGAATTTCCCTCCTATTTATAGGATTTTAGAAGGGGTTGGGGTAAAGATCAGGGTTTCAGTTTTGACTGGAGGGTAATGGTGAAACTATAAATATCTCATAAGGCACCAAGAGGAAAAGTCCAACAGACCTAGTTTGTGAGGGTTAAATTTTTTTTTCCAATTCTTTTAAATGTAAAAAGGAGGATTTTCACTTTTGTGACGATAAATGGCTTTACTAATTTAATAAATGTTCCATTTATTTTCAACTTTTTTCTTTTCTTTTTTCCATTTTTTCTCCCATTTTATGATTTTGTGAATTATTTTTCCTCTTTTTAAAGTTGATTTAGGTCCTTTTTCATTTGATAGGTGATTTGATTGATTAATAACCTAATTTAATTCTTGATTTGAAAGTCTATTAATTTCCTCTGATTTTATCCTTAATTTTGCATTGTTTGATCAAAATTTGCATTGTTTTAGGTCTTTGCCAATTTTTGGGTGTCTACAAATTTCCCTCCTTGAGCTAATATGCAAAGCATATTAGTTCAAAGTTGTTGAATTTATGATTTTAGGTCAAATTCTAATAATTGAATGTCCGATCAATGATTTTAATTGATTTCAGGTTGATATGATGCCTAATTGTTTATAATTTGTTGTCTAATTACCAATGATTCAATGTCTAATTGCTAACAATTTGATGTTTGATTCAATGTTGATGTTTTAAAATCCTTCATTTAGGATAACTTGATTGGATTCCATAGTTTGATTTGATGTTAAAATGTTTGTTGGGGTAGAATGTTTTTGATATTTCAAATTTTTTGATGCCCCAGTACACTGCCCCCTTAGAGATGAAATTGGAAAAATTGATGTGCAAAACTAGGGATATTCAAATTTTATTTTTGAGAATGTTGATGAGAACAATTGATAGGAAATGTGTAGTCACAAGGTAATGTGTAGAATCAATCAGATGATATAGGATAGATAGAAAAAGTGCCCCCCTCAGGATACAAAGTAGGGAGAACTGATACGTTAGTCTTTAGATGCAAAGTTGAACGAATAATAGGTTCAACACTATGTTTCAAAAAAGTGATGTGTAAAATCAATTAGGTGATGTTGGATATGTTGGGACTCAAAATTGTAGCCTCGATTTTGAGTACCATTGAGAAAATCAAGCCCATAAATGCATTTTGATGCACACATACTTGGCTATTTATTTGAAGCGTTAGAGGTGTTTAATGTTTCTAGCACTTTTCATTTAGCATGTCCACTCATTTCATGAAGTTTAATTGCTACTCCTAGCCATTTTGTGAAGTCTCATTTTGAGCAATTGTCAATTATGCATTTTCACCTAAGTATCAAATAGTGATATGAGCTTGTGTTTGTAACTAAATATCTCACACCTAGTAGTGTTTCATGAATTTTTTCTTTGGGAGTATCGAGTGTCCATACTTGAGAGTGTATGTTTCAGATTTTCAGTCATTTTGAATCTATTTGACTAGGTTTTGAATCCCTCAAAGTTGGTCATTTATCAATGTCATGCTGATACAATTTATCCTAAATTTTGGGAAGCCCTATTTGACGTGTTATAACTTTGACCCAGTTGACCAAAATGTTAAAATTCCATTTGCATTGCATTTTAGAGGTAAGAGGCTTGTTATGTCTCAAGTTTGAGCTTATGACAAATTCATTTGATCAGTTTTCAAATGCAATTCCAAATGCAATTTCTAACTTTTATTGGTGTCAGCATATGCAAATTTGTCACTAACCTTGTTCGGGATGTTATAACTCCTAATCTATGATAGGTGAGATTGAATGCATTATACCAGTACATTGTACTCCGAAAATACTTCAAGTGTGCCAATTTTTAAATCATGAAAATTCTATTTGCACACTTTCCTAGGTCAATTCTATTTGCAAAAAATGTTTTATGTCAGTGTTTCTAGTTTGTAAATTCTAAGTAGCCCATTTTGACCGCTCGCCAAATGTGTCTTGTTATTTTTCATTAGCCCAAATCCTAGATTTATATTTTCCTCATGACAATGAATCAACACTCCAATTTTCATGCTCCCAAGTGTCAATTTACCCAATTTTTGAAGCCGATTTTGAACACGATTTATGGTTTGCTGACATGTTTGTTTGTGGGTTATTTTAAGAAGGTAACTTTGATAGTCAATATCTTTTGACTAATAATTCATCATGAGATGAGATTTGGTAGGGTGAAAATATGTGGAACAAAGATTTAGTGTGTCAAAATTCAGAGCCCAATCAAGTGTTTGGATCAATTTTTAAGGCCAGTCAAAGGACCTCTTGGCATGAAATTGACAATAGGCAAAAAAGGGGTAAAGTGATTTTCAAAAGTTGAATTAATGATGAAGATTGATTTCAATTATAATCAAGCATTCAGTAGATCATCTTGAAGGATCAATCATTTGAAAATGAAAAAAAAAATTAGTTGGACCCACTTTGGGGCCCGACTAATTTCATTAAATCAATAGGATACTGAGCACTGAAGTTCTCAATGTCTCTGGACCATCACACCTAAAAAAGAAGTGGAGAAGAATCCATGGGTAGTGGAAAAAGGTCTTGGGAGAATTCAAATTAGCATGATGTGTGTTAAGAACAATTTTATGGTGGGTGGTGGATTTGAGTGAGAAGTGATTGCTCAAAATTTAGATAGCAATGGAGTTTCCTACTGTGAAAAGATAACTCATTATGAGAATGCCATCACCAATGCCATTGAGATCTATGATAGTACATTAAGGTTCTCAACTGATGGCAATTTTTTGGCAATGGCTGAGCCAACTGATTTTGTACATGTGTTTGATATTCGGCATAACTATGAACGAACTTAGGAAATTGACCTCTTTGAAGAGATTTCTAGAATGTCATTTAGTCTAGATACAGAGTCTCTTTTCATTGGAATAGCTGATCAAACCTATGGAAGCCTACTTGAATATAATCGCTGACGTAAAAACTTATATCTTGATTCAACGTTCTAGTTTGCAAAAGTTGCAAATTGCAAGCTTCCTCCATCGATACCATGGTTGCCAAAGTGCATCATAAGTCTTTAAGAAGTGGTTGCAAATAAGTTTGTTGAAGGCCTATATATTTAGTGGAAGTAGAGATCGATAGCCAAGAAACTCGCAGGTGAAAGGGAACAACCCACGTGGGAAGAAGCAAGAGAAGGTATAGCATGTTTATAAAAAAAAGGCAGGGGAGTTGCTTTGGAATAGTCAACACCAAAGAGGAAATTATTTGTAGGCTTCTTTTTGTAATTGGGTAGACTGAGTGTTTCATCCATCATATAATAAATGTGCTTTTTGGGGCTTTAATTTTTCTTAGAGAAAGGTACTTTACTCATGAGATGGAAATTGGGTAGGTTAAGATATATATTTATGGATTACCCTCCTCCATATGAGGAATCTAGTACCACTTTGCTTCATTTTTCATGCATAACTGGGTTCTCTCTAAATTTCTATTCTCAAAAATTGTCCTATGGTTGAGGTCTTAATTAATTTCAAATGAAGATTCACATAGGAGGTAGAATAAATAGGGGCAGAGCCCACATTAGGGTATAGGGAAGGTGGTTTTTCAAAAGGAATGCGTGAGCATAGTGTTAGAGGACACATCACGCAATAAAAAGGAGGAACATGTAAGAAATAGGGGAGGAAGGCATATCAAGTGCAGAGCAGATTAAAGTAGCCATAGCAAGTCCCACTAAAATCCAGCAGTGATAAGAAGGGTAGGAAGAAATAGGAAGACAAGGACACCCACATGGCCGAGGACATACAAATTGAAAAGTAACAAGATAAAGCTACCAACTAAAGTACAGCTCTAGGCAGGATCTCTTCATTTGATTTTTCCCTGGTAAGAGAAGTGAAAGAAGAGCAAGATGAGGGAAATCCTACACTTCCAGGGAGGCCAATTTGGCAACCAAATCGGTTCCAAGTTTTGGCAAGTGGTGTGTAAGGAGCATGGGATCGACCCAACTGGCCCTTACAATGGTTCATCTGATCTTTAGCTAGAGAGAGTCAACCCTGATAACTTTGTTTTTGGCTAGTTTAGCACTAGAAACAACTGGGCTAAGGGTCACTATATTGAGGGCACTCAGCTCATTGATGTTGTTTTAGATCTCTTCCACAAAGGGGCTAGAAAATGAAATAGCCTTTATCCCACATTGGGGAGAGAGTGGCTCTCTAATGTCTTTAAATACTATCTTACACAAAATGCATTGTGTCTTAAGACACGGGCTATTTTAAAAGCCAAGACCATGTGTGGTGGGGCCCAACCCGATCATTGGCAGTTACATAAATTTTGAATGCCCAAATATGCATGAATCGAGGGATGATGTCAGCATAGTCAAACTCGCTGGAAAAGTCCAAAATCCAAAAAGCCGCCATGTTGCTTGCTGAAAAATCCAAGGTTTTTTGGTAGTGACATAGCAACCTACCAAAAAACCTTGAAATTCAATGAAGTAAGATGTGGGTCCCCCTTCCAATGTAGTCAACAAACCAAAAATTGACAAGTGGAAACTGATGGTGCGTACAAGATGACTCAATGGTGATGTGGCAGTCTGATAGAAAATTATAGAAGGACAAGTGGCACCATGGCAAGCAGATCTAGCAGACACACCAAATCATGCCACATGGCAGATCTGATGGATGTCGCTATGTTGCAAAGAGGAAGTTGCTCGATAGATAACATAGCGACATAGCGACATAATAGAAAGATGACACATGGAAATAACATGGTAGCAAGGTGGACCAGTCTGACAATAACACGTGGTTCCCAATTGGAGGTGTTTGACAGCAGTTCATGGAAGGAGCAAATTAGAACTTGACACATGTCATAGGGATGGTCAAACTAGCTTTGACCCAGATTGAAAAGTAAAGGGAAATTTCAAAAGCAAAAAGGTTTATTATTATTTTATGTTTTCCCTGAATGTCCAGTCATCAAATTTTTAAATAAAGTCTGAAACTTTCTATAGTTTGAAACTTTATAAATGGATAAATTTTTGTAATTTTCAAATGCTATGGAAGTCATGAACAGAAGCCCAATTTTCAAATGGGCATAATAGGGGCAATTTTTGCTCAAAATTGGTGCTCCAATATACCATCGAAACTAGGACGATCTGAATTTTCCATTTCTAAGGTTAATTTTTTTATAGGTTCTCATCGGTTCACACTATAAGCCAATTTTTGATTCCCTGGGCATTCTCAGCAGAATGGGAAAAATTTGTCATGGAGCATCCGAATGGATTGGAAGGCAGATGTGAAGACTTATTAGGGCTTGAATGTGGAAAAAATAATTTGGAAAAGATTATATTGGCTTCTCGAGGTCATATTAAACTAATTTTTTACTTTTTCCTTGAGTTAAAATTTGGCATCAAAATCAGTTATAATTCTCATCAAATATTTGAGATTTTTTATGCTTTTTGAAGCCAAATGATGAGAATTTGATTTGCAGTTATAGAGAGAAGGTAGAGAGAGGCTTTTTAACTTCTTGGGAAAGAATTTTGAGTGGACACATGTCAATGGCATAATACATCTAAGAATTCACTTCTTGCTATATCTTTCTTTCTTTCATTCATGGTTGGGGTTGGAAAATATTGGAAAGTTTCTTTGGAATGAAGACATTTAGTAGAATTGGCCCTAGAATTGATGAAATCTAAATGGAAGATTTGGGATGTGCTAGTTCCAGACCATGAAGCTTTTTCTTTGGCTATGACACCCCCTTCCCATCTCATTAGTTTCTCATTCCTACCATTTTCTCTCTTGTATGATAGCATTTGTTCATTGTATAGTCTGGGTTTATTAGGTTCTTTATGAGTTAATTTCATGCATTTTTATGTATTATTTCAAGGAAATTAATACAGAGAACAGCAAATGTTGACTTTTAGTTTAAATCTTGTCTCCTTTCTTAGTGAATTGTGATGTTTTATGGTCTTTAGACAAAGATCCTAGATCATAGTTGTAGTCCCTTAAGGTCATATGTTGCTTCATTATTGCTTGTAATTCAAGGAATTATGTAAATACTTCAGGGAAATCAACAAGGTTTCATGTTTATTGAGGAGGATATCAAGTAAGAATGAGATTTATATTGAACATTGATATCCAATTTACAAGGTAAATGGATAGATCTGGAGTCTTGGCATAAGATATCTATTCTAGATATCCAAAATGCATGAGGGAGATTCGTGAATTGCCCAATGGATGAGGCACTGATCTGTTATAGGATAATAAGTTTTTTGTTCATACCTTGTCTTCATCCACTTTCCCCACCCACATAAAATCAAATCAAATTCAAATCATCTTTACATTTTATGTTGAAGAACTAGAATAGTCTAACCCTCACTCAGCTTGTTCATTTCATAGAGTTGTAATTTTCTATTGCACTTCTTTGTTACTGCATAGGTCATTAGGAGAAATAGAGGTTTTTATCTACTTTGTGAGATTCGGGAATATTTTTTTCACTAGTGCCATATGAATTGAATCTGAGGTCCACCTGCCTAGGTTTTGCAGAGCTTGAAGTAGAAGAAGGGTCAAGCCTTATAGTTGGCCTAGTGTCTGAAATGACATGTTGAAAATGGGTGTTAGCTGCCCCTAGATGTCTCTTGTTCTCATCAGGGTAGTTTAAAACCTATAACATTTTAAAATACCAATAGGATAGATATAAAATACTACCCCCTCAAGATACAAAGTAGGGAAAACTAATATGTCAATCTCAGGATATAGAGTGGGACAAATAATAGGTTCAAGATAGAACCATTACCTAAATAGCTAGATGTTGAGATTTGATTGATATAGGATGATCACTTTTGATGAAAAATTGATGTCACTGTTTGGTGTTTGATTGTTCAAGATGAGATGAGTGCCCCTAGGGAGCAGGGACCTTCACATTAGACGTAGACAGATGATGCAATAGGTGCAACATAGGGTTGATTTGTGTATCATTTTGTATTGCATATTATTGTCTTATCATTTGTATCATTTATGATGATGATCTTTGATGTTGATGTTGATGACCTTTCGATGTTAATGTTGATGATTCAATATTTTTGATATATGATAATCTGATCGTTGAGATATTTAGACAGTGCACTTGTTGTATCATGGACTCTTGTATGCATGTGATGTTGTTATTTAATTGATATAATATTTGTAGATGATAATGTATTATGGATGATTAATGTAGTATATAGGATAACATGATATGTGAATAGTGAATGAAGTAGTTAAATGACATAAATGAGATGTGTGAATGAAATGTTAGGTAATGAGATACATAAATGAAATGAAATGTGATGAACAAAAATGTAATGTAATAGCATGAATGTAATGAAATATAGGTATATGAAATGTAAGGAAATGAGATGGAATGTGATGAAATGTGGTGTGATGGGATGAAATAACTAAATGAAATGTGATTACATGTAAAAGTGAAAAGTACTAATCATGACATGTGAGAAAAGGAAACGTAATGTGATGAAATGAAATACAATGAAATGAAAATGAAAGATGAAATGTGATAAAAATGTAATGTGGAAAAATAAAATGTGATGTAATGAAATGCAATAAAATGAAATGTGATGAAATAAAATGTAATGTAATGAAATGAAATGTGATAAAATGAAATGAAGTGAAATGAAATATAATATAATGACATGCATGAATGAAAACAAATGAAATGTAATGAATAGTATGAATTTGAAATGAAGTGTGAGGAAATGAAATGAAATGGAATGGAATAGAATGTATAAATAAAATGTGAAAATGAGATGATAATAATGAGATAAAATACAAGAAATAAAATGATACAAATGAAAGTGAAAAATGGAAGGAAATAATAAAAATAAAAAGCAAGTGCCTAATGTGTGATATGTGATGAAGATGGAGTGTGATGTAAATGAAAAAAATGAAAAAGAATGGATGAAGTTGACATGAAATGATATAAAAAATAGAAATAAAGTTGAAAATGAATAAGAATGAAAATGAAATGCAAATGAGTAATATTAATGGATGAAATGATAATGCTTAGGGTGAAATGATATGAAGAGAATTTAACTTTTGAGATTTGAAAGCCATGAAAGAACCTCAAAGCCCTAGTCAAAAGGGTAAAATAGTGAATGCATAGAATATGATGAATAATGTGATTAATAATGACCAAAATTATTTGAGATTTGAAGGTCATGCAATGTAGTAGATGAAATTAATATTATGAGATAAGGAAGTAAGATGCATGGTGATGAGGCGAAGTCCATAATAGTTGAGTGTTAAAATCTCACCTTTATGTTGATGTTGTTGTCTTTCATTTGGTAACCAACCCTAAATTGTGTTGCTGATTTCTTGAATGATGTTTTGTAATCTTGCATGTGTAATCATGTTTGATGTGTCAACCGTTAATTTTTAAGGTACCCAAGATGAAATGCAAACTAGATGGATGCAACTAACTGTCACTTTTTGTAAAGAGATACAAATTAATTGTCATCATAGAACACTTAGTAAAAAGTGACCTAGTACAACCACCACTTACTCTGCTATGGTGATATGAATATTGTATTACGTTTAGAAGTACAACCAAACACAGGAAATGTACATTAAAGATAAGAAAACTATTAAGAACAAGAGTTATAGCCAAAGTAAATGAAAATAGGCATGCAAATAGTCACATATCAGATAAAGAACCTCACCTAAGACATTGTGCAAAAATGGTTGAGGTATACATGGCCTTCCAGATGAGAGGAGGCACTTACAAGTGGACACCAATAATGCGTAAAATTAGAGGATCACTGGAGAAAAATAGTGAAAAACTAAAGGCAAATTAAATATCATGACTTCATCCCAGTACCTCTATTCAAGTACATCATCAAGGTACTAGAAGTTTATAATAGTAGGAAAAACTATTATTGGCAGACCAATCTTGTTGATACATGTGTGCAATAGTGTCAAGTTTGTTCAATTCTTTATAAAAGTAACTATTGTAGAAGGTTGGCAACAAAGTGTGGGATGTATTAGAGGTCATTCAATGGTGGGATCTAGTGATTGTGGTAGAAGATATGTGTCAGTAAATATTATGACATAGGTATATTAAAGTCGAGCCACAAGTGTACCTAGTACTAGGGCGATGGGATGTAGATAGAAAATGTGTGGCAAGGCTAGCAAAATGTAAGGCATGGCAAGTGACAATCATAAATAGGTGGATAATATGCACATCAAAGGAACCTTGGTGAAAGGCATAGCACAACCATTGAATTTATTAAGAAGTCTAAGGAAGTGTATAAGTGAAAGCATGTCAGGCTCACTAGATCAATTGTAATAGGAGGGTGATGTTAAGTAGTGAGGATGGATGAGGAAAGGATAGAGGGTGAAGAAAGCATGGTAGACCTCTAGGGAATTGGTGTATTAGTCCAAACTACAATTATTAGTTCATGAGTATGGTGAATCAAGTCAAGTGAGACTAGTACAAGCACAACTAGAGGGTTTGGGAGTCAGGGTGGAAGAAATGCCATTGTCAACATTAATGATTTTGTCAGGGAGTGCAACATAGCTAGCATTGCAAGTGGTATTGGATATGGAACCAATGGTGCAGGCAGAGAATAGTCTACTAGTGGTAATGAAGAGCATGTTAGAAGTAGTGATGGAGGTGGGGGAGATGGATTCTTCAAAGAAGAATATAGAAAAAACTAAAAGAGTGACAAAAGATGTCAGTGTGGGTGAGGTAATGAGTGTAGTAATTCAGTTTATTAGCCTCCAAATTCTAGGGAAAAAGTCAACAAAAGAAGTAGGGGTGAATTGAGTGTTATAGAGTCATTGCCAGAGGTGAAGGGAGGAGCACACATGACATGTGAGGTAGAGGATTTATGGAAAATGTTGGATGTGAAGAGAATTCAAGTAGACAATGCAGAGTAGGAAGTTGCATTTTTGCTAGGAATGATAGAGAAAGCTCATGAGGATGGAGTGCAAATAGAAGCAAGGAAGCTCCAGGTGGTGGTGAACTCTAAATGGGCTTGAGTGTGGTCATTGGAAGTGAAACTACAAATGGAATAGTCAGAAGTGGAGGGTAATGATGTGAGCCTATAGGCGGAGTGATCATGAGTGTAAAGACTACTGGAATCACTAAAAATGGTGCAAGTGGGTTTGGAGAGTGCACCAAATGAACTGGTGTTTTTGCAAGAACATTCTGAGTCTTTTAGGGAGCCTATTACAAAATTGAATACTCTATCACTATAGTTGCAAGAGTGGTTAGTCTTAAGTGAGTCAAAGGTGAGGTAGTTACATCATTAATTAAGTGAAGAAAAAATGAATGTGGAGTGCTGTAGGATGGTGATTGACTAGATGCAACAAGAATGGGATGTGGCCAAATGAGCAATCACTATACCAAGGATAAACAAGATGGTGGAGAATGTGTTTTTGGATATGCAATGAACTACAAAAGTACACTAGGAAGCTACCTATTATATGGGGCTTTATCATCAGTCTCTTCTAAATGAGAAGCAACAAGAGACTCAGTTTTTGGATAGGGAATTCATTCAACTGTTGAATGCCTAATTGCGTAGTGGAAGATTTCCAATCCACGTGGATGTTTTGTGGGTGTGAAAAGGATTAATGCTAGGGGCCTCATCCTTTGGCATTGGGTCTACAGAAATGCCCTTAGTCAGACACCCTATCATTTCACCTCCATGAGGGAGGTTGGAATAAATGATCTGCTAGATGTTATTTGAATGTAATATTGTCATTGCCATCAAAATAGAATAAAAAGTATGTTTATTTTTGTGGCAAGAAATAGGGGTAATCATGGCTCGTGTTAAAATTGAAAATTTCAAATAAATGTTTTCATTCCTATTTTTATATTTTGTGGATGTTTTTGGAATTTTAGGAATATGTGGATGTTATTGAAAATTTTGGGAATATTTGGATGTTTTTGAAGTTGTTTGCAAATATTTGGAAGGTTGTCAATCTTCATAAAAGTGGGAACAATGAGATATATAGAGGAATATTGACCTTCACTTATGTGTGAGTACTGGATGTTGGTGTGGGCTCTTAATTAAAGATGAGAACAAACTTGTGTGATATTTTGAGAGTTACGGTGCCCAAGGTGGAAAAAGTAGGAAGTGTTAAACCATGAAGTGCAAGGCACAATTCTATATATTTTGATAGCCCTCTTGGACAAGATGAAAGCCAAAGTTCACATTTTCTCTAGGTGTATGATGAGATAGGTACTTGTGGTGCCTATGAAAATGTGTTTGGGCCTATGGAAGGCTTTGATGGTCGAAAAAGGTGCTAGAGGAGCCTCAAAAAGGGTGTCAGGGCCTAAAAAGGTTCTTGAGCACCTAAAAAGGAACTTTGGGGGCCTTTAAAAGGTGCTTGAGGTCCCAAAAAGGGCACTTGAGATCTTGAAAAAGGCATGGGGGCCTGAAAAGGTGAAATGGGGCCTTGAAATATGAGTTTTGGGGGCCTAAAAAGGCACTAATGGAGCCTCAAAAAGGCACTATGAGGCCTTGAAAAAGGTGCTAGGGTCATGAAGAGGCATTTGAGGGCCTCGCAGACTCTAAAACATGTGCTTACTTATTCTAAGCCCCTATTAGATGATGATGAAAGAGTCTAACAGATATCTAGGCCTTTTGGGGTAGTAGTGATATATTTGTTGAAAGTTTGCTAGATTAATCATGGTCTCTGCAACATAAATAAGACTTGAAATCCATCAAGAATTTTTGTTCTTGGCAAGACCAAAGAAAAGGGAATCTATTAGGACCTTATCAGCTCTCTGTGTTGTGCCAAATTTTCCAAAGACTAGTGAAATGTTTCAAGACATAACTACATTGCTTCTTAGTAAATGAGTGCTCTTGTTTATTATTTTTGTTGAAGGTAATAGGGCAATAAAATATGCCATAAAATATTTAAATATTTTTTAGTGTAGTGGCCCTCACCATTGATTTCATATAAAACCAATCAAGGTATGCAAACCTATCCCAAAGGAGCAACAATTATAGACAAACACTAGTTTGACATGAAATTAATGGATCATCAGTTTGAAAAATGCAAAAAAAATTATGGAAAATTAAATATCCTATCTAAGATGAGTTCATCAATGTTTGGCCTTAGTGTCAGGCTATTTTAAATATTTTTGAGATTTTTTGACAATTTTTTATGAATTTTCAAATGTCTTTGACAAGGTTTAACCATTTTTTAATGATTTTGGCAATTTTTAATAATTTTTAATAGTTTTTGAATAATTTTGGCAATTTTTAACAAATTTTGAATGTTTTTGACAATTTTAAACCATTTTTAAATGTTTTTGAAAATTTTTAGAACTAGTGGGAGTGGAAGGAGGATGTGAGTGAGATTTGTTAGAATATGGAGATAACTAGGACCTTGTTGGAGCACATAAAGATTCAAGGAGGCCAAAAATGGGTTACAATGGCTAAAAGTAGACTTAGAAGGCTATAATTGAGACCATGGAGGTATAAAGAGTCTTTGGGACTTCAAATGGATTTGATGAAGGCTAAAATAGGTATTGGGAACTATGTGGTGTGTCAGATATTTGAGATGTACATTGATTTTCCTGCAATTCATGTTTGTGATATCTTAGAACATAATCGGACTCCATGTCTCCTTTGGGGTGCCTATCTTCCCTTTGTTGTTGTTTTTTTGGCTATCTTTGCCACTATGAACTATATTTGATGCTCAAAAATTGTTGAACTGTAACCCACAAGTGTTTCTTAATTGGGTATGTGTGAAATTAACTCAACTTTGCTAGGTAGGGTGGAAATATGAAGTGAAAAGGCTACAAACAAGCAAAATTGTGTCAGAGAGGGTTTTTTAAGCCATGCCTCAATGTTCTGCTACATTGAAGGACTTGTGTTGTTTAGGGAAGGCCAAAGATGTTATCTCTCACTCATTTTAAACCAAAGTTGATATTTCTCATTCCTTTTGTACTAGTTTTTTTTTTTTTTTTGGGGATGTTTTTTGGTGTTTTTGGTATTTTTGGTATTTTCAGCAATGAGGTGCTTCCTTAAAGCTCTAGACATAAAATGTTTTGAGATGGATTTTGTTGATGGGCTCTACTAGTTCCTCTCTATCACAATCTAAGAGTCTATAAGTACTAGTCCCAAATGATTCTATGATGATGTAAGGACCAATCCAAATGGCTTCCCATTTTCTTTTCTTCTCTCTAATTCTAATCTCATATTGGTTTTGACAATTAAGTGTCCACACACTTAAGTCATTTTCTTAGTTCATGCCGAAAAATTAGTATATGTTGAGCTACAATATATATATATATATATATATATTATAGAGCATGTCGAGTCACTTAAGTGTTGAGTAGATAGTGTATGTTGAGTGATCCAAGAGCCAAGAAAGTAGTGCATGCCAAGTGATATAGATGTTGAGTCATAGTATAGATGATAGTATATGTTGAGCATTAGAGACTTCAAATGCCTAGTGACATAGTTTTGACATAATTTTTTGTAAAGGAACAAACAACTATGTAAATCATTTTTGAGCCAACTTAAGGATGAATAACAATATTTTGGAGATAAGGATTAATCTTATGTTGGATTCCTAATGCAATTACATGTAGCCAATTAGAAAAAGGGAATGACTAAGTAGCAAAATGGATGAATCACAACCATTGATTCATATCTAACCCTAAGTCACCAAAGTCTTCTTAAGGAGAACAAACCCTATACTCTCTAGTGTGTGTAAGGTGTATGAAGAAGTGAAGAGAGTAGTTTACATGAAAAAATAGAGCAGTCATGGAGGCTAAGAAGTTATGAAGTGAGATTGCATTGTAGAGTTAGTTAGAGTAGAATAGAGGAAAGAGAGGAGTATATAGCAAAGAGACATCTAATCAAGAAGAATCGAGAAGACAATAGTTTAGAAGTGATCTATCATCAAGCAAGAAAGTGCTAATCATAGGATCATTACCGAATCATTCTAGCAGGTGAATTTGTTAAATCTCTCAATAAAATGGTCTTAGTAGGTTGTATTGAAATCCTTTAACAAAGTACTTACTTAATTGTGAGTTGAAGTCCTTTAACCAAGAACACTTCTATTAGGGTGTTTAAATCCTTTAATAGGGTGAGACATAACAGTCTTTGTAAGCCTTTAATAGAGTAGACCTTTCATAGGCTAGATCATGTTTCATGGTCAAAACATTGTAACCTTCATTGGATACACTTTATTATTGTAGTAGTGAAGATTTGTGGGTCTCATTCCCACCCTAGTTTTACCTTCTCGTTAGAAGGTTTCTAGGTAATCATATCTAGTGTTATATGTGTGTGAATGTTTACATGCTTACATGTTTTAGATGTACATGCTTTACATGATATTTCAATTTACTTAGTAAATGTATGAGATGAATGTGTGGTGAAATTTTTTATGGGTCCAAGTTTAAACTACCGATTCACCCCCCCCCCCCCCCCCCCCCAGAAGTCTACCTTTCCTATTGTAATTCCAACAATTGGTATCAAAGCTTTGTTCTTTGAAAGAGAAGCTTTGCAGCTTTGAGGAAAGATCTTGGAAATGGAAGTCTACAAGTTGGGAAAGATTATTGAGAATCAGGGAATTGAAATACAACTCATTCTACATCAACTGGATGAAGAAAGAGAAGAATTAAAGAAATAGACATTCTACATCAACTGGATGGAATTGACATGCAATACAACTCACTCTAAAGAACTAAAGAGGAGAACTAAAGAAATACAAATCATTCTACATCAACTGGATGAAATTGACATGTAATACAAAGAGATGTGCACTACTAAGTTATTTTCTAATGGAGACTCTAATGAATTTGATGCAGTAGTTGCAGATCTAATGGAAAAGAATGGAGCCCAAGTAGAAGAAATAAAAAATCTCAAACTAGAACAAGAATCACAAGCCATAATGCTATGCGAGGTGATTGAGCAGAAAAAGAAAGCTATGGAAGACAAAGCCATGATTGAAAAAAAAAAGAGTTTTGACAAACAAATTGGAAGAGAAGCCAATAGAGCTAACCAAGATTTCCAACATGCAATTGGATGCTTTAAGTAAAATGATGAATGCCAACTATGAATTGAATGTTAAGGACATTGAGATAACAACATTGAAGCTACAGAATGAGAAATTACAAAGTGACCTAAAAAGTGGAAAGGAATCTATTGAAAGTATCAAAAAACCAAATGAAGCCATAAAATACTTTAAGAAATTATTGAGATCCCCTACATCCAATAATGATACATTTGGACTAGGATACAAAAGTACTAAAGAATGAAAAATTATCCAAAAGTGCTAAAGAAAGAAAGAACAAAGGTAAGAACTCTAAACCTATTTGTCATAATTGTGGCAAGAGAGGACATACTGCTAATGTGTGTAGGAGCAAGACTATAAATGATGGGGACACAACCCAAGCACAGAATGGACACAACAAGAAAGGGAAAATTTTATTAACTATGAAAATATGCTAGTACACTTAGTGCAAAGAAACAGACTCTAAAACATGCCCTATGGGCTTACAATAGCATAAATCTGGAGATAAATTCTTCTCCTAGTACCTTCTCTCAAACTCCACTCCGAACTGCCTTTTACAATGCCAGAAGTGTTCTTAAATAGACCCTGAAGGGTTAAAGATTAGGAATACATTCTAGAAAGTGCTAGTTGGCATCCACCAACCAAATGGAAGGCTCTAGAAGTCGCATTAGAAGTTGGCACAAAATTAGAAGAATCCAGAAATGGTAACCGAACTTTTGGGAGGCATAACTTTTGAACCGTAGCTCTGATTGACAAACTATTTATATTTTCAAAAAGCTCTTGAAGTTCTCTATAGCCCTATGGACCAGCTCGCTCATCCCCCATTTTTTGGCCTTGTTCGAGGTCATTTAATGCCCCTAACTTGAATTTGAAGCATTCTTAGGATGTCTCCAAAAATTGAAAAATTGCAATAACTTTCAAACCATGGGGCCTTTTGATCTGATTCTTTTTCTGGAATGCTCTAAATTACAATGACAATCATCCAACCAATTTACAGCCTCTAGTTCACCAAAATGATGGCTCAATTACATACTCTTATTTTTCAGCATTTACACGTACCCCAAGGTGATTAAAAACTCTAACCCAGAACACTAATAGTGGAGCTGTGAGAGTTGGAACCTTTATTTGACCCAAATGGGTATCCAAAAATGAAAACACATGAAACAAAAACTATATCTAAGTGCATTTTTTTGGGTGACACAGGATTGCCCTTATACCTCTGGATGCTCCTGCATCAGTAAATCAGAATCTCAAGAAAAAGAGCATGCTTCACTATCATAGGTGCAACAAACAAGGTCATCAAACACATGAATGCAAAACCAAGATCACATACACACAAAGATTTGAAGGATATTGTTATAACTGTCAGAAGTATGGACATAGAGCTTTTGAGTGTAGATCCAAACCTATGTGGTCATCAAACAAGAAAACTAAGGTAAGGAACAATGGAAACTTTTATAATTGGGATTACAACACTAGGTATAGCTATCAATATTCTCAAGAATATGGACATGTTCCTAAAAATTGTATTAGGACACACTTTAGAGGTGACTACAAAAGGTAGTTGAGTCAAACCACATGTTTTAGCTATTTGAAGACTAGTCACATTAGTCATTATTATCCAACTAGGACAAAGGCATCAAGTTGTGAGTTTGATAAAGGAAAAGTCAAGGCAGATGCTAAAAATGTTAGAGATGAGATAAAAAAGACATGGAAGAAAAATGATGGTTGTAGTACATCGGAGAAGGGATCACTTCACCCAATGGGTCGGGTGATCACACCTCATCAAACTAAGAAATCAAGAGGTATGTGGGACTAATATTTAAGAGTTATATCATACATCAGTTCCAAAGGATTTAGTACTAAAAAGATTACATTAGCATGAACAAAGATGCAAGATGTTGTTAGAAATTCAAGAAAAATCTTAAGTTTTTCATGTTATTGCCAAGCATGAAATATTTCCCATGTGTGTCGAGTAAAATGCTAGAAGGTGGCAAGTTAATAGACTAGCTATTTGATGATGAGCTAGTAATGGATGTTGAGTGAATGGAATGTTAATGGATGCCAAGTGAGCTTGAAATTGGTTGATGTCAAGCTTACACTTTTGTAAGCATTCAACATTTATTGTAGGGCTTCAAAGGATGTTTTATCAATTTTTGACTCATTTTTCATCATTTCAAAATCAAGAAAGAGAAAGGAGAGCAAAAGGCAATTTAGAAATCTATTCAAAGTGATTGTAGAAGGTTTAAGCAATGATTCACCACTAGTTTTTTAGATCTTATAAGGTATTTGTCAAGTGCCAAGCTATGTAGTTTATATTTTCATATACCCCAGTTTAGCACTATCACATCTAGTTCAAGAATGTAGAGGATAAGGAGGTTTTGAATGTTCAATTAATGATTAATGAGGTCAAGCAACCTATATTCAAAGCTATTCCTGATATTGCTTACAAGCAAGACCCCTCTCGTGCATTATCCATGATACCACCAAATGTTTTAATGGTGCAAGATGTTAGGAAATGCTATAACTATAAAATTGGTAGCATTGATGATATGGAGATTAGAAAAGCTTATGATAGACTCTATGATAATGGTGTAGTGAAGGAAGAATTCAAAATTGTAGAGAAGAAAGGGTTAACACGAGTCCTAGATTTCTCAAATGTATTTAAAACAAAATGGATAAGGATAGTGCTTAGCAGGATTCATGATAGTTCATTATGGCTAGATAATGGAACTATCAAAATAACCAAAAGGATAATCCATAGGGTTACTCATTATCCAACCTTAGATTGGCCTAAGACACTGAGGAGTGATTCAAAAGAAGTGATTGAGAAGAATATTAGAGTTGTATGGAACAAGAGATGCATGACTATTGACACAATTACTGATCCTTTGATAGAGTTTCTAGTAATATTTATTTCACACAAATTTTATTAGTCTAGTAGATTGAATATTATGCCCTATATAGTAGTGGATGTGGGATATAAAACTGTTAAGAAAGATCACTCATATGATCTAGCAGAACTACAACTACAACAACTAGTTGAGAACTTTGGAGCAATAAGGAAGACAAAGAGTACATAATGTAAATTTGGTTGTATTCTAATATGCATATTCTTTTATGTGCAAAACACTTTTCCCACATTTGGAATAGTTGCATGGAAAAACAACAGGTTAGTGGTAGTACAGATTGGTGAGTATATTGAACAATTAGGGGAGAATTTGGAATCTATGATGATGAGCTATTTTGTAGATTACAAGCAGTCAATGAAGAAAATATTGAGAATACCAATATCTCTAGTAGAAAAGAATTTTGATGATGTTTGTTTTCTATTAGATGCTGACTATACTTTTGTTCAAGTAGCAACACCAAGGGTAAGATGGTTGAGGCCACTTGGATATGAAATAAATGTGGATGAGGCCTCTACAACTATAAAAAATTTACTTGTAGAAGAGATAGATAAAAATGCAAAAGCATTTGGAAATTATGAAATGGAAAATCCAAAATCACCATGGAACTAAAGACTACTTCCATAATAAACAAGAAGGATAAATTGATGAAGAAGTTGAAAGCCAATTTGGAAAGGGTGCCAAGCAGGAAGAAGAAGAAGAAGAGGATGAAGAGGGAGAAGATTCTCAAACACAAGAACCACTTGCACTTACTCAAGGAATAGGAGAAGAGCAATAGGAAGAAGAGACTAAAGTTGTTGAAGGTGTTAAGGGAGAAGAAGCCAAGGAAGCACCTACTCCCATAGAACAAAAGAAGAGGAAGGGCTATGGCCCAACCAGTGACAAAATCCAAGAAGGTAGCCAAGCCAAGTCAGCCCAAAGAAATTGTACCTACTACAAGGGCTAGTGCACTACACAAAAGGCTAAAGAGAAGACAAAACCTATAGAGTAGGGAGGACAAGTGTAGAAAAGACCAAGAAGGAAGTACATTGCACAAGTTGAATTTGACGAGGAGAAAATAGAATTATATGACAACACCTAATTCAAAGTAGTGAGTTACAATCCTCTGTTAGATCTTGAAAATCTAAGTGAAATGTCAAGAATAGTGCAGACTTATCAAGATTCTCTCATATAGACTTTGATAATCTTGGTAAAGTGGAGAAGAATCAAGTGGAGGAAGCTATATATGCCATGATGGAAAAATTAAAGACTACCCCACTAGAGATTTCCAACTCAATGCCCAAAAGCTTATATGATAGAGTTGAGAAGAAATGACACTATTGTCTAAACTTGGAGAGATAGATAAGAGAGGCATCTCTTGCACATATAATGCCTAAACTCGGTAAGGAACAAATTGCTAAGGCTATGAAGAAATATGCAGTTAGGTTTACACCTAAATAGAGAGCCTTTAGAATTTTGCAAAACAATATTGAAGATGTTGCTAAGAAGTCTACACAAATGTGGAATCTTATATATGGGTTGACTACAGTCAAGGAAGGTGAGAAAGAACCCATAGAAGTCAAGGATGATGAAAATGATGACACTATTGAGGGAGGAACTAAAATGTACATAGAAGACAAGGAAAAAATTGAAGCAGAGTAGTAAGAAGAATAAAGTGTGCAAGACACATAATTTCCTAATGTCATCTCCCAACATGTAATAGGTGAGAAAACTAAAACACTAATACTGAAGGATTTTTCTGATTTCATAGCTCAAAACATCAATCCCCTTATAGAGGAAGATCTCAAGAAGATACTTGATCAATCCACATTATAGGCAAAACTATGTGACAATCATGTATTGGTGAGTGTTGATGAGATATAGAAAATAGTGACTAAAAAAATAAGGGAAGAGGTGAATACACAAGAACCACCTACTATTACCCCTCAAGTCACTAATGTAAAACCTTTGGATAAGATACATGAAGTTGCATCTAAGAAGGTTGACACAACTACAAAGGATACAATGGAAACCCAAGCTGCTACTAAAGAACAAAGTCAAATAAGTCAAATAGACTTATCTACACCTACAACACAAGTACAAGGTGCATCACAAGGCATTGTAGAATTCAAGGCTGAGGTTGAAGAGATAGAATTGACACCTAATGTGAAGGATAAAGTTACCATTCAAGTCTTGATAACACTACCAAAATATGGCACTCCTTCTACTCACACTCTTTAGAAGCTGAGCATGGATGCAACACCATTGTAGATCTCAGTGTCAAACCTGAGGTCATCAAAGGATGTAGAAATTATATTTCCAAAATATGATTATGAAAAAATTATAATAGAATAGATGGGCATACTTCAGGAAACCCTAACAAGGAAGAAGCGTCAAGAAATACTTAGAAGGGAGCAAAGGTAGAAGTAGGCATTGCATGATATCGAAGCCATCTTTTTAGATGCATTTGGTCTACTGACTCCAGATGAGACCAAGCCACTAATTGAATAAATGACACATACAGTGAGAAGGTTAGTGATACAAACCTAGACACAAATGCTAAATTGCTAGAATAGTCAAAGAAGAAATTTTAGAGCAAAGTAAATGAAAAGATATTAGGTGACATAGCACTAATACAAGTTGTATTGGCAACAAAAGTAGAAAGTGTGAAGAAGGTACTTGAGAATATCTTATCATTGTACACAAAATTGTTCAATCCAACGCTCTTCACACAAGATAATAGAAGTCACATTTTGAGCTTGGAAAATCAAATTAGTTCATTAGATACAAAACTGCCTATGACACCAGCTCAGAGTGAAAAGCACTTTAGAATATTGCTACAAACCTAGAGTTAGTTAGCTACATTGTTAGTAGATAAAGCCAATATAAGGGCTAAACAGATTAGCATCCAGAAAACTTTAACCCCTCATAGGGAAATTTTGCACAAGGAACTATGTTATGCTAAAACTCTGATGAAGAAAGACCCAAATCTTTCAACATTAGATAGCCTAGTCCACCTTGCTACTAAGTTGGCCATCCAAATCAAGTCTTTGGATGTAGCATGTGAGAATTGGGATACCACTCTCAAGATTATCCTAGATGCCCATAAATCTTTTCTAAACAAACACACTATTAGTGTTTAGCCCATTGACATAAGTGTCAAAAAGGGGGAGACTAAGATAAAGAGGGAGAGAAAAAAGATAGAATATTGGGGGAGATATAAGGAGAATTAGAAATGGGGGAGAGTAAGAAAAAGAGAAAAAGAGGAATAAAGATAAGAGAAACAAGAGTGAGAGTATAAAAAATGGGACAAAGAAAAGATAGATTAAGCTAAGTACGAGCAAGCACAAAACAACATGAAGTCAAAGAGTATCAATTGAGACATATTTACTCAGCAGGAGTATAAAATTTTGGATACAAAACATACCTATCAACTTAGAGGTAGTTAAAATTTTGAAGTTTTGTACATAAGCCAAGGTAGAGATATGTTATGCTTGTAAGATTAAGGATATTAATGTATACGTAAGTTTTTTTGATACTCATGTCAAAGGGGGAGATTATTGATCTCAGATCGGTTTTGAAAATTGAGTGTCCACACACTTAAGTCATTTACTTAGTTCATGTCAAAAAAGTAGCATATGTCGAGCACAACATATATATTATAGAGCATGTTGAGTCAATAATGAGTGGTGAGCTACTCATGTGTTGAGTCACTCAAGTGTCAAGTAGATAGTATATGCTGAGTGATTCAGGAGCCAACCAAGTAGTGCATGCAGAGTGATATAGATGTTGAGTCATGGTATAGAAGATAGTATATGTTGAGAATTAGAGCATTTAGATGCCAAGTGACACAATTTTAACATAATTGTTTGTAAAGTCACAAACAACTATTTAAACCATTCTTGAGCCAAATTAAGGATGAATTACAATATTTTGGAGATAAATGTGGACCTTATGTTGGATTCCCAATGCAATTACATGTAGCCAATCAAAAAAAGGGAAGGATTAAGCTACAAAATGGATGAATCACAACTGTTGATTCATACCTAACCCTAAGTCACCAAAGTCTTTTTAAGGAGAACAAACCCTAAACTCTCTAGTGTGTGTAAGGTATATGAAGAATAAAAGAGATTAGTTTGCATGTGAAAAAAAAGCATTCATGGTGGCTAAGGATTTATGAAGTGAGAGCACATTGCACAATTAGTTAGAGAAGAACAGAGGAAAGAGAAGAGTATACAAGGAGACATCTGATCAAGAAGGATCAAGAAGACAATAGTTTAGAGGTGATCTATCATCAAGCAACCAAGTGCTAACTATATGATCATTGCTAAATCATTCTAGTAGGTGAATCAGTTAAATCTCTTAACAGAGTAGTCCTAGTAGGCTGTATTGAAATCCTCTAACAAAGTACTTACTTAATTATGAGTTGAAGTCATTTAATCAGGCACACTTCTAATAGGGTGTTGAAATCTTTTAATAGGGTGAGACATAATAGTCTTTGTAAGCCTTTAATAGGGCAGATCATGTTTCATGGTCAAAACATTGTAATCTTCATTGGATACACTTTATTACTATAGTAGTGAAGATTTGTGGGTGTCATCCCCACCCCAATTTTACCTTCTCATTGGAGGATTTCTAGGTAATCATATTTGGTGTTATATGTGTGTGAATGTTTACTTGCTTACATGTTTTAGATGTACATGATTTACATGATATCTCATTTTACTTAATAAATGTATAAGATGGATGTGTGGTGAAAGTTTTTATGGGTCCAATTTTAAACTACTAATTCACCCACCCCCCCGCCTCTCAGAAGTTTACCTTTCCTATTTTAATACCAACATCTAGCTACCTAATTCTTAGGGTTTTCTCAAAGAACTAGGTCTCTAATTTGAAAAAACATGGGGTTTGACCTTTTTGTTGTAGTGTCTGGATAACCTATTCTGATACACTTTGAGATATACGCTGATGTTCTTCTCATAGTTCTAGTTTCTCTAGAAGGGCCCCTCTATAGTCTTCATCTGATAGGATATCATGGAAGGTAACCCTCAAAGATGGGATCTCAACCTCTAATAGAAGGATGGCTTCACAACCATTGCTTTAGGATAATACATTGATGAGGAATGGTGTATAATGTGAAATTTCTCACATTATTCATCAATTGTTTAATTTTTAAAATACAAGGCATTTTTTGTTAGGATGGCATGAGGTATGCCAAACTAATAAATGATATAGTTTAATATGAATGAAGATATTTTTTTTGCAGTAAAGTCTACAAGTGGTGCCACTTCAACCCATTTGGTGAAATATTTGGTTGTGGTGATAATCCATTTATGTCCACTAGAGGAAGGTGGGTGGATGGCTCCAATAAAATCAAAGCCCCACTGATAAGAAGGCCATGGTGTGGCCAAGGGGTTGAGTTCTTGTGCTAGCACATGAATAAGATTACCATGGAATTGACATTTTTTACAAGTTTTAACATAGTTAATAGAATCCTTTTCCATGGTTGGCTAGAAATAGCCCATCCTAAGAATTTTCTTTGCTAATGCAAACTTACTGGAGTGTGACCCATAGATGCCTACATGGACTTATTGCAGAGTGACTCTAGACTCGTCCTTTTCAAGAAATCTAAACAAAGTACCATCAAGACCTTTCCTATACAGTGTATTAGCCACCAAAGTGTAATATGAGGTCTATTGAATGAAGTTATGCCTTTGGTTTTGTGAGAGGTCAAAGGGAATGTGGTAATCACAAAGGTAGATAGTGATGGAGTCATAGAAAAGGGAATCAAGGGTGTCTAAATGGCAGATAAAAAGGGAATCAAGTTGAGTAAATATGGGTTGAACCACCTCTTCTACTAAGAACTCATACAACTCATGTTGATCTAGTGACTAAAGCAAGGAAGCCAAGGTGGCCATGGCATATGTTGCTCTATTCTTATCTCTGGAATTTGTTCAAAAGTAATGTGAACAAAAATTGATATCCATGATGCATAAGCTAAGGGTCGGATGAAGTTGGTGTTAAGCAATTTCTCTAGTTCTATTTTGACTAGTAAGGCTATGTGGGGATGCATTTTCCTTAGTTTTTGCTTAACCAGCTTGGCCTTTGGAGAAATGTTGAGATGATGAAGGATCAGAGTTGGTTCTAACCCTAGCATGTCTACATAAGACCATGCAAAGTTTATTTTCCTCTCTTTGAAGAAGCAAATGAATTCACTTCTTTCTTTTATGTTTAAACATTGTGCCAAATGGATTATCCTTGGTTCCTACTCTATTCCAATGTCAACTTTTTCTATAGGTTCAATTAGGATAGATGATCTTTCCTTTGAGTTCTTGGGTAAGGTATCAATCATCTCATTCATGGGTGCCATAGTTGGGTTTTCACCACTAGATGTGTCATTTCTATTTATTTCAATTTTTTTCTCAAGATCAGCTACAACCTAGTGTTGGTTATTAATGCTTTAATGTGCTTGGCCTATTGTTATATGACTCAGATGATTGATATCAGACCCATCTATGTACATTTCTCCTATTCTTTGTGAATGAGATGGTTCAACCATGTTAAGGTAGATGAAAACATTGTGGTTAGTGTCAAATTTGGGAATATGGTGAGGGTCAATTGTATCCTAGCTGATGAGCTCAAGATGCACTAAGGAGAGTGGTTCATAATATGGATAGGATTCAATAAGTTTTAAAGACATGACCTCATTTTATGGTTCATATGTTGTATCAGTTTGGTCTACAATGTGTGCTTCCTCTAAAGTATTAGGAAAAGTAGAGCTGGTGAGTGGCTCATCGTACTAATCTTTGACTTTTTCTAGAAAGAAGTCAAGAAATAAAGTTTGAAACTGAAACCCATAAAAAGGTTCATCATCCTCATATGATGTGATGTGATATATGTCTATTCTGTATTAGCCTCTAATTTTTTCTGATGTGTGTTGGCTCCTGGTGAAGTAAAGTCTAAATGAGAGGTTGATCCTTGTGCAATGGAACTATTGGATGTGGGTATGTGAACAAAATAACATTCTTTGTCATGGATGGACTCTTCAGATAACAATTTGCATTCCCATTTGGTGGAATCACAATTATCTTTATTATTAGTGATGTCCATGAGTGGTTCTCTTGTGTGATGTGAATTTGGGAAGGATAGATTCACATTCTTGGTGTTGGCTACTTTTTGGTAACTAACATCTCTTTCTTTGGGCACCCACAACAAGGTGGAAGAGGAGGAATCACAATTTTTTGAACAAGATTTGGAAGTGATCTATGCATTCTCTTGTTCAAAGTACCCTACTCATGTTTTTGATCTGTTAGACCTAAACTATGCTGCTAGGGGTTCAATGATGCCTTTCCCTTTCCCTAAAGGGTCATCACCCATATATCCATCATTTCCATTAAATCAAAACCTTTTCATATAAGTGAAGGGAAATGTCAATATTTTGCACTTGTTTATTGATTTCCTTTATGGAACTTGAAGGTTCACCACTTTCTTTGACAAAATGTGTGTGGTAGGGCCTAGTGGTTGAAGATGGTTTTCCATGAGAAATTTGGAGAAAGTGGAGGATCGAATATTGAGATGGAGTACTCTCCTACCCCTTTGCATTGAAATTTTCATTAACTATCAAACTCTTTCATTAGCCTATTCATTTCCTTGTAATGTGATTGTTTACAGTCTTTTGATGATGGCAAAGGAATGGAAAAACTAGAACAATTGACTTTCTCTTTACCTTTAGTTGATGTAGATAATTGGTTGTTGTCTTGTCCTATGAATGTTGAGGTGTTTGATGATGTGGTTTTTCTAGTAATACTTGTTGGACTATTCACATCTTCCCTATTGTGAGGGACAAGAGTGTTACATTATTGAGTGTAGTTTTGATCCCCTGGCATGGTCACCTCTTAACCCATGTAAGTAAATTTTAAACATTGATGGTAAGTGGATAGGATGGCCTACATGTAATGTATCCATGGCCTGCATAACAAGATGTTGTAGGTCAATTTCAAGTCTAGGACTTGGCAAATAGTTTTCTTTACAACAGGGCCTACCCTTATCAGTAGAATGACCATACCCTTGGAGAATCTTTCCTCATCATCATATGCCTTAATGGTGATTTTATTTTTGCGGTCCACAACATCCTTTGTATATCCTAGGGCTTTTACCAAATTCAATGTGCAAATGTTTAGTTATGTTCCACCATCAATCAAGGCTCTTTTAACTCTATTTCTATGAATAAATACTTTAATGTGCAGTGGAGAGTTTTGCGGATGAATGACTAACAAGTCATCCTGTGCTGAGAAATATATACAATGAGGGGTGACAAGGTTACTCACCATGTTTTGGAGTTGACTAACATCTAGGTTATTTGGAACTAAGGCTTTGGTAAGGATTTCCTTATGTTCAAGCAATATTTGTAGCAATTCAAAGATTGAAATGTGGGCAAGACTTTTTAATAACTGGTTAACTAGACTATATTTAGGTATAGTAGAACTGGTATTTGCATGGTCTAAACTAGCTATGGGCCCTGGTAGAATGACTTTAGAGGATTGACCTTGGGTAATAGTGTTTGATGATTGCTTCTTATTTTTATTTTTAATTATTACCACATTTATGACATCATCAAATGCAGAGATCATGTTGATGGTATCATCATAATGATGAGCACAATTAACCTTGTCATGGGAAGGTGTGTTCTAACTTTCTCTAGAGGATTCACCTTTCTCATGACTCATAAAAGGGTTTTTGAAGGTCGTGCGGTACTCATTTTTGTGAAGTTTATTCACTTCAATAGTTCCATTGTTGATAAAAAAATTTATAACCCCTTTAAGGGCGTAACATTTGATGGTTAAGTGCCCCATATTTTGGTGGTAGGCATACAAGTTCTTGTCACTCAACCATTTTGGTTTAACTTGTGGTTCATAGGGCTTGGCCTTAGTGAGTACAATGAGTTCATTGGCTAAGAGTGTTTGCAATGCACTCTTGTAAGACACCCCAATAGGTGTATATTCCTTAGGTATATCCAAAGATTGGTATCCTCTTAAGGGAGGAGCTTGATTATAGGCTACTTTTTGATTGGACATTGAAGGATTAGCCATGTTGCATCGGTAAAATGGATGAAAATCATCTTGTCTAGGTAGATTTTGTCTAGTATTCACATTGGTGTTATTGACAATAGGATACTACTAGTTTGGATGGGGTTGAGCTTGTGCTTTAACATGGTTAGCTTCAACCACCCCATCATTAAATATGTTTTTGTTGTTATTTTTCCACCATAAATTGTTCTTATCGGCTAATTAATTAGATGAATTGTGCATTTGGGTATAGTTGTTTGAGAACCCTTTT
This sequence comes from Cupressus sempervirens, assembly GCA_028749045.1. Lineage (NCBI taxonomy): Eukaryota > Viridiplantae > Streptophyta > Pinopsida > Cupressales > Cupressaceae > Cupressus > Cupressus sempervirens. The sequence goes on from CM053784.1 coordinate 704,202,981, forward strand.
CCATCTTTGATAGCTTGATGATATTGTTGTTTATTAGGATCTCTTCTACTTTGGCTACATTTTCTAATGTAGTTTTAAAGTCCTTAGGACCTTGAAGTTGCAACCAATAATTCATTGGTTTTGAGAGACTATTGATGAAGATGTTTGTCTTCTCCTTGTCTAGGATGTCTCTATGGTAGTTCGCAAAAGTATGTCTCCACCTTTGCAAGAAGACTTTGAATGACTCTCTGGGGAGTTGTTTAGTATTGCACAAATCTATCATGGTAACTTCCCTTTTGATGTTATATAAATATTGTGCTATGAAGACTAATGCTAATTAGTCAAAGTACTTAATGTTTGAAGGTATCTTAGAGAACCACTCCATGGCTTTACCCCCTAGGTTCTAGAAAGTAGCCGCATTAGGTAAGTTGTGTCATGGACAAATTCCATACTTAGAGTATAGAATTATCTAATGTGATCTTGAGGATTACATGTACCAAAATACTTATTGTATCTTGTTAGTTGCACATTCTACGGAAAAGGAATAAAGGTGATGCTCTTGTCAAAGGGAAGGGGACACACCTTCTCAAGGTTGAATTCTACGAGCTGAATTTTCCCTCTTTTCATCCTTTCCATTTCTAGTTGTAAGTCTTGTAGTTTTTGTATAACAACATGTAATGGTGATTCTTCCTCATCTTGTTTAAGATTTGAAATGTCAAAATTGAGTGGTAGCTTGGCACCCTATTCTGCTAATGCTAACAAGTAGCATTCTTTGTGTTTTTCTAGTATCTTTTCCATGATATCAACCAACTCGAGATTTTGTTGAAAATCTTCAATTTTGGTTTCGATACTCTTCTCATCCCACATGTTGGATGAACCCATTTTGAAAGAGAGCTCAAAGTTATGGTTGAATAAGGGTGACTTGTGGGTAGTTGTATTTGGTGAACAATTGATAGGTGTAATAGGCTCATTGAGGTTTGGAGATCATGTGCATTTGATGGTTCTTTTAGCTATTCAGACACTCGCCCGTGCAGGTGATCATTTCTATTTTGTGGCTACACTAGTTTTTTGCAATGACATGAGATGTAGATAGGATTCCTTTAGTTCATTTTCATTTTGACAACATGAGAATTTCTTGTACGCCATAGTTCATTAAGAAAAAATCTATGTTCAGAAGGATGTTTAGCAATGCTGATAATGGTGAAATTCAAGCTCGTGAAGTCAAGTAGGGAATAGATGTGTGTTTCCATATGCTGGGCTGAAATAACAATAACTATTGGATAAGGATCTCTATTAGAGTTAGAACATTTCTTGTTTGAAAAAGGGTGATAGTTAATTTATGAATCTCTTAGTTTGGCAGAATGTCAACAAGGGAAAAGGGTATCCAAATCTATAGTTCATTTGTGAAAATTGCATGTGTAGATAGTCTCTATTTTAGGATTTTTCTTAAATACACTACAAAAAGCCTTGGATGCACTATTTAAATGATTATATGCATTGTTTTACAACTCACTCATCACTGTTCGGCTAGGCCTATGTGTTATTTATTTAGTCATATGTGTTATTTTAGGGTGCAAATGAATCATAGAAAAGGTCAAATGTATTATTTTATGGATTGGATGCACTTTTTCAGGCTATTAAGCAATTTTTGAGCTTTGTTTCATATTAGTTTTCCATTGCATCTTCAAGGGATTGTGGTCTAAAAATTTGAAAGTATTATGTATTACAACACACACATCCAACACAATCGTAGTAGAATCAATGAATTAAACTCGCACACACCTAGAAAATGAAAGAAATGGCTTCCTAACAAGATTGTCTATGGCACTATTCTGCTGGGCCTATGCATTATCTATTTAGTCATATGTGTTGTTTCAGGGTGCAAATGCATCATAGAAGAGGTTGAATGCATTGTTTTATGGATTGGATGCACTCTTTCAGGTTATTCAATAGTTTTTGAGCTTTGTTTCATAGTATTTTTCCATTGCATCATCTTGAAGGGATTGTGGTATGAAAAATTGAAATTATTATGTATTACAACACACACATCCAACACAATTGCACTAGAATTAATGAATTAAACCTGCACACCTAGAAAATGAAAGAAATGGCTTCCAAACAAGGTTGTCTATGGCTGGAGACTACTGGGTTTTAGTGTTTGACCAACAATGTTCAAATTTTTGTCTTTGTGATAGAGAGCTTCCCACCAATGCTAAGGAGATTCAGTGAAATCTCTAGCGAGACTACTAGAGGAAGGCTATATTTCAAACATGGTTGGCTTGCATTCAATTAAGATTGCAAGATTGGAAGGCATTCCATCTCACTGGCCTTGCTAAGGAAAATCTCAAGAGGTAGCCCTTCTAGGGCAGACTAACTTAGCTAGTAAAAAGCAAGAAAAGTACAAATCAAAAGCAAGTTTGGGAGTTTGATTACTTTAAGAGAGTGAGAGCATATCCCTACTACTTTTATCTCCTAAACATGATAGACAAGATTTGTTCAATTCTGAGCCCTTAACTACGAAAGACAAAGTAGCTCCTAATTAAGCTAGGTAATTGTTCATTCCCTATTTGGCTATTACTGACCCTCATAGAAGGTTTGGCATTCTAATAAATTCTTGTGAGTTGAAAGCATAGGTCTACTTCCAATTAGATCAACAGGATCAAACTTACTACTTAGACTAAGTTATAGATTTAGAAATGTAGCACTCCTAATTGACAAGGGTCTAGGTCTACTTACTTGGTTCGAAGCTAGCAAAAGCTAGGCACATATTTTAGGGTCTTCATTCTTGCTTTGTGATTTTAACAAGCTCAGAGTCTTTGTTAGCTTAGACTAGGTTTGCAATAACCAACAATCAAATCTGAATCTTAGATGTGATGATTAATAACCTAGATTAGATGTGCCATATACAGAAAACAACATATGCATCAGAAAAAAATGTAAATGCACTATAATAAGAATCAAATGCATTATTTAATAATGCAAAAGTGTTATAAGAAGAAGAAAATGTGTTGTAATACAAAGAAAATGCACTATAGAAAGCTTCATAAGTGTTACAAAATGCTTCAAATGCATTAAAAGACTAGTCGAAAGCATTGAAATAGTGTTTAAAAGTACTGCAGCATCAAGAAAATGGCAGATCTGATCTTTGTGAGCTTGGAAACATATTTGAAAGTATGTTGATGTTGTTATAAAGCTTCCCAAGCACTGCATAACTTGCAATGGGTCGGATTTGCACCAAAAACCATAGAAAAATACAAATCTAAAAGAAAAAGAAAAGATTAGCAAGAAAACTTAAAGAATGGAGAGGCTTTAAGACAAAGCCCCATGGTGGGTGCCATTTTGTACATGGAGGATTCACGTATTCATGAGACCTTAGAGCAGAGTGGAAATAGAATGACAATGAACTAATCTAGACCCAAGAAATCATTATCAAATAGAGACTCTATGAACATCCCATCTTTTCCTAACTATAATCACTAAGATTTCTCTTAGACTAGCATCTCAGTAACACTTCTAGAATGGGAGTATGCTATGAATGTAGATCTATAATGATGTATGCAAGATCTATGTGAGAATGTAGATTATGTGAATATAATAACCCTAGAATGCTATGACAATGCGTGCAATATGACTAAACAAGTGCTAAATGATATTAGATAAACAAAATAACAATACTAGAATGACTCTAGAATGAAATGAAATCACTATAATAACAATGCTAACATGCTGATATGATAACTCTAAATATGCCTATAGTGTAGATGCCTAAAACTTGGGTCCCTTTGCTCTTGAATTTCCCTCCTATTTATAGGATTTCGGAAGGGGTTGGGGTAAAGATTAGGATTTCACTTTTGACTGGAGGGTAATGGTGAAACTATAAATATCTCATAAGGCACCAAGAGGAAAAGTCCAACAAACTTAGTTTGTGAGGATAAAAGAGGATTTTCCAATTCTTTTAAATGTACAAAGGTGGATTTTCACTTTTGTGAGGATAAATGGCTTTATTGATTTATTAAATGTTCTATTTATTTTCAACTTTTGTCTTTTTCTTTTTCCCTTTTTTTTATTTTATGATTTTGTGAATTATTTTTCCTCTTTTTAAAGTTTATTTAGTTCCTTTTTTATTTGATAGATGATTTGATTGATTAATAACTTGATGTAATCCTTGATTTGAAAGTCTATGATTTTCCTCTAATTTTATCCTTAATTTTGCATCGTTTGATCAAAATTTGTGTTGCGTTAGGTCTTTGCCAATTTTTGGGTGTCTACAATAATAGTAGCCTATATATCAAAGAAAGACTAGACAAGAAGTTTGTGTTGGTAGAAATCTTTGTGGATGATACATTGCTTATTGAAAATGATGACTTGTGAAAATATTTTTCAAAGGAAATGAGTAAGGAATTTGAGATGTCCATCTTTGGAGAGATAAAAATCTTTGTTGGATTGTAGTTTCAACAGAAGAAAGATGGTATCTACATTACTCAATCCAAATATATCAAGGAGACACTAAAGAAATTTGTAATGAGGATTCAAGACCAGTTGGAACACCTATGTCTATTGGATAGAATCTTTCCAAGAATGATGATTCCAAGGAAGTAGATCAGACCGCATATAGATCAATGATTGAAAAACTACAATATGTAGTGCATACAAGGCCTAATATTTCATTAGCAATTGACATGGTGGCAAGATTATTAGCAAATCCTTAAAAAAATCATATGATGGCAATTAAGAGAATCAAGAGGTATCTGAAGGGTACTGAAGACTATGGATTATGGTACAAGAAAGGAGACACTTTAGATTTGAAAGCCTTTACTGATATTGATTGGCCAGGAAGTGTTGATGATAGGAAGAGCACCAATGATGGAGCATTCTCTCTTGGTAAAAGACTAGTGTCTTGGAAAAGTAAGAAGCAGAATTGCATTTCTCAATCTACACTAGAAGAAGAGCATGTTGTAGCAATAGTTAATATTGTTTGGTTTAAGAAACTATTGGTAGGTATGAAGGTAGAGATCAAGGATCTAGTAGTTATCTTTTGTGATAACACCAACACAATTAATATATCAAAGAATCTTGTGATGCATACCAAGACCAAGCACATTGCAATAAAATATCATTTTTTGAGAGAATTGGTGCAAGATAAAGAGGTAAGATTGTAATATGTGAATACTAAAGAAAAAATTGTAGACATATTCACTAAGCCATTACCCAAGGATGCATTTTTGTATCTTAGAGGTAAGTTAGGGGTTATTCCCCTATCTAAAGCTCACTAAATAAAGTTTAGTTATGCATCAACTAGTGCATCTTGAAGATCAATCAATTTGATGCAGTATTGAAAGGGTAGATTGCATATGAATTTGTACATGAGGTACATTGATATTCATTGATTATTGACTTTGGCATAATATGTCAAAGAGGTAGAGTTTGGTTGTCATATCAAAGAAATTTTCTAAAGACACAAAATTTGCATTTCACAAAAAAATTGTTTAAAGATGAAAAAGAGGAAGTACTTGGTATGATATCAAAGAGGGGGTTTTTTCTATTAGAAGGAGATGTTGAAGATAGAGTTTGTTGATAGAGGGAGAAATTGAAGGAAAAGGGAGTTCACACTAATAGAGGGAGTTCTCATGAATAAGAATTAGAATGAAACTAAGGATATTTTCCTACTATTATTTTTCTCTAAAACTTCATTGTATCATGACATGTGTTTCCATCAATACCAGAGAGGGAGATTGTTGAAAATAATTGATCAATTATATATTGTCTCTATTGTGATGTGGATGCTAATCAGACTTAGAGGTTTATTTGACATGTTTTTCCTCTAGATTATTTCTACAAGGGTTTGGGGGCAATGTCCCCAAGATGGGGTCAAGGGGCAGCACCCTTGTAGGGTCCTGGAGCAATGCCCCAAGTGTGCTCCCTATCATAGTACATGGTGAGGTTCAAGGGCAACATCATGCGGGGGTTATCAGGGGTAGTGCCCCCAAAGCCAAAAATGACCTTATATTGTAAAACGTGTCAGCTACTATTTTTATATTATTCTAGCCCTAATTTTGTAAGTGGAAAAAATTTTGTATAAAAAGGCTTAGGGTTAGGGATTTTCAATATGTGTGATGCAAAAAATGGTTCTTGCAGCAATATTGAGCTATAAGGGATTACGGATTGTAATCAGGTTGTAACCACTAGATCATAATAATATTGGACTTGCTATTGGTGGATGTAGCCTAGGGATTGAGTGAACCATGTTAAATCTTGGTGTCTTGTGTTCTCTTATGTATGATCTATTATTTTATGATATTGATTATATTTGCATGTAACTATAATTTCTATTTGAGGTTAATCCTAACAGTCTTTTATGTTACACAAGATATCATATCTTTACCAATTAGTGTATGCCAAGCTCACTTAGAGAATGAAGATAGATTCCCCTATCTACCAAGGATTCTAGTGTTTGCCAAGTTCATAAGACAGTGTCTACTAATTTCACTCAAGTGTCAAAGAGAAGTTAGCATAGGTTGAGTTTTAACCATGCTCACTCGATTAATGAAGGAAAGTTGGATGGAACTAGTGTTAACTAAGCTCACTTAGGTACCAAAGGAAGTTTTTGAAGATGCAATGTTAATTTTGAGTTCACTTGGTTAACATAGGAAAATCATTTTTGAGTTGGTGTCTACCGAACAAGGTCGGCTAACAACGGATTTTCTTGTTTTGGCATATTGAGTGTATTGGATTTGTCTGTTGGTTCTAGCCAACTAAAGAGATGAATATTAATTACTCTAGGATATATTGAAGCCAACTTGACAATGTTTATGATATAAGGTCAAGTTGAGGATTGAATTATTGTGAGTACATGGAAGAATAGGAGATGCTAAGAGGAAGCGAATTAGAAGGATAAGTAGAATATCCTTAAGGAGCTGCAAAGATACATTCGATTAGGAAGGATCAAGTATTCAAGATAGAATTGATATTTGAAATCAGAAATATAGTTGCATCAAAAATCAGGTCATCTCATTTTTACTCTATAACCATTGTTGCAATGATCTAAATCTCTTAACAGAGTTGGCTCAAAAGCTATTATAAATCCTCTAACAAGGTGGCATTTCTAGATTGAAGTGTTTAAAAACCTCTAACAAGGCCAATCCTAACAGGGTGATTATATCCTCTAATAGGGTCACATCTAATAGTATTTTTTGTAACCTTTAATAGGGTTAGCTCCTAACAGGGCTCACTTCAGAAAAGTGAAAATTAGTAACTAGTTGCAATTGGTGATTTTTCCCAAATTGGGTTTCCACATTAAATCTTGGTGTCACTTGTGTTCATGTTATTTCTTTCATGTGTATGCAACTAAATTAATATCTTAAGATTTTCATTTTAAGCGTTTACGAAGTTACAAATGTTATTTAAGTGGTTATCGAGTTACAACATATTATTAGTATTAACTAAGTGCCTATGTGTTTGTTGAGCTATAGTAATTTTAGTAGATTCTATGTTTTGTATTGACATATAAGGGATCTGGGATTTATTTTTGTGGTAACTGATTCACCCCTCCCCTCTCAATTACTCTCTTATATTTCCAACAAGTATACCTACAAAAGAGATCTGCTTATATTTCTTCATGTAGACAGGTCTTCTCTAGAAACCTACAATATTAGAAGTTCTCGATCCTGCCCCTTGAGTTTGTATAGGGATTTGGTCTTGTTGGGTGGCATGTATTTGGCCAATTATTGTGGAAGAAGAAACAAGTTCCAACTGAGACAAATTTTGGCTAGCTACTATAGGTTCACAAACTAGAACAAAAGACATGGCTACTGAAGGCTAATTTGGCTAGGATGCTAGTGTAGAGGTGGATATGATAAAGTGTATCTTCCTTCTTGTTTTTGTAGCCTAAGCATCATTTAAAAAGTTTTCAAGCCCTTTAGCTAGATCTTCCCTTTCCTTTACTTTTTCTAATTCTACATCAAGTTTTGACATGACCAGATTTTTAGAAGCAACTTGGGGATCATTGATTTGTATCCCTACAACCTTTTTTTTTTCCCTTTATTAGGGTTCTTAAAAGTTAAATCTATAAAGTTCTCCTCTACAGGTTTGTAGGGATGAACTTGTGAGATGACATGCCCTTTCTTCTCTCTTGGAAAACATTCTTGGTCTCTTGAATCTTTGATCTCATTTCACCAACATTCCAAAAAACATATATATGCAAAGTAGAAGTTCTCTCTTCTAATTTTTTGTTTTGATCTTTTAGAGGCTCCATTCTTCTAAGAAAATCTTCTCTTTCTATGAGAGCATTCATGGTGATAGATTCCTTCTCTTTTTCCAAATGAATGTTTTTGGCATCTTCTTTTGTAACCTTCTTCCTAAGATTCTCAGTTTCTGACAATGGTTCACCAGGATCTGTAGAAGTGGGCTTTGAATAACCTGGATCATCTAAATCTATGAGGTTTCTCTCAATATATGAAACTTGTCTAGTATTTGGTCTAATGTTTAGAGCATTATTATATCTCCAACTATGGTTTACTTATTTTTCCATATTAAGTCTAAAAGAGATGTCTCCTATAGATGAGACAGATTTATCTTGGTTTATCCTCTCTTCTGGTAGTGGGGTTGTGAATATTTCACCTAGAAATCTAGTGTTCTTAGATTTAGAATTTATAGAAGAGGATTATCTTTCTATCACTAGTTGGTACCATGAATGAATAGAGGCACTATCTCTAGGTTTCCATGTGTGGTTAGGATCTCCCTTTTTCTTTGCTTGATTCTTCCTACCCATATGAGGTAACTCTGTGTACATTGACACTTATGGGTTGGCTTTTGTGAATGCTCTTGTATTTTTACATTTGTTTTCCATTTTGAATTAATCACTTTAAAATATATAGCACTATCTACAAAACCTTTAACCGAGTTGCCACCCAATGAAGGGAAAATACCTTTTAAAATGGCTCAAAAACAAGAAAAATACCATGTAAAAAGCAACTCTTAGCAATAGATCTGACACAAGGGCCCAACATAAAAAATACTTTTATAATGAATACTTTGGGGAAGATCAACTCTATATTGCAGACAAGGATTTATTTAGACAAAACCCACGTCATGTTCCTCTTGCTGTACTGGAATTCTTTTTAGCTTCTCAATGTTTTTCACTAGAAAGAGACTAATACAAACATGGGTAAAACAATGATTGAAGAATGATTGAAGATATACAAATTATGCTAGAGATTGCAATAGTTTAAAAAATGGATTTCTTTACACAACTCCCTAGTAGACTCACCATTTTGTTGGCTTTTGATTTAAAAGTGATTTTAACTACCTTTTAGAATGTCAAAAAACCTAGGAATTAGCTAAAAACCATTTTGGGTATTCTAAAAAGAAAAATAAAAGGATTAGCTAACAAGACCTTGAAGTCTTCTCCACTTTGAATTCTACAATATTCAAGCAGGTTTACCATAGGAATTCATTCTTATTTACTCTAAAATCAATGTGAAAGATGACCCCCCACCCCCCCTAAAGACAAAAATGAGAAAGATGACCCCCCCTCCTCCTCCCCCTCCCCACCAATAGTCAAGAAGAAACTATGGAGGTCTTTGAGTATTTTGAAAAGGGCTCTTCCTCAGCTCTAGAGACTAAATGTAGCTCATATAATTCTGCTCAATTTTTCACTACCCTCTCCCCAAGCTCCACTATGTACTTTCTATCCTCGATGGTTGATTTGAGTTATCCTAGTGACCATCAAGTGTCTAGGTAAAACTCATAGGACCCTATTCCAAAAAATGAGGATGGTTTAGTAGATTTGGAAACCCTCACTCTCCACTTGACAAAGTTGGGTTTATGTTGCAATAGGTTAAAACCTTTGGCAAGATGGTTTCTTTTCTAGATGTACGTTGCTCATAGGAAAATTAATAGGCTAGAATTATTGTAGAGGGAGAGTAGAAATGAGTGGACTGGACTTTAGGTTGCAAGGATGAACTATGGTGGGAAGTGGGTCAGGATCTTAATGATAAGCTATACAATTAGGAGTTTCTTGAGGACCAAGTGGTGGATCTTCTGAATATGTTTCCCTTAGAGGGTAAAAGCACAAAGCTCTGTAACCGTTTATGATATCTTGTACCATTTCGGCTAGAACGCTTTTGGCTGTAATAGTTTCAGCCATAACAGCTCCGGCCATACACACATGGTAGCTTCGTACGCCTACGTGGCACGTACCGTTTCGATCAAAACTCGTTCGGCCGAAAGGGTTCTAGCCTAAACCCCGAGCCGGTATAAAAACTGTCGCAAACCTCTAGCGGCTATCATTGTTACTATTGCTATTCTTGGATGTTTGGAGAGTGGGTTAAGGGTTTCGGCCGTAATTGGTTAGTGGTTTTTTCCTCCCCATTTTTAAATAGTTTTTAAACGTATTTTTTGATTAATAGATGTTAATCGTACTTAAAATAGTTGTTTTTGACATATTTTGTGAGTGAAATGCTTAAAATTGTTTATTTTTAATATGTTTAAATTATTTTAATTATTTTAGATTATTTTAGAATGGTATTTAAATTAATTTGTTAGCAAAAATGTAGTTAAACATGAGATAAAAACGTAGAAAAACATTAATTAAAAGTGTAGAAAAATATTAAGTTAAAATATAGAAAAATATTAGGAAAAACATTAGGTTAAAATATAGAAAAACATTAGTTAAAAGTTTAGAAAAACATTAGGTTAAAATATAGAAAAACATTAGGAAAAACATTAGGTTAAAATATAGAAAAACATTAGGTCAAAATTTAGAAAAACATTAGGAAAAAAATTAGGTTAAAATATAGAAAAATATTAGGTTATGAGGTAAACGTGTAGAAAAATATTAGTAAAAAATGTAGCAAACCTTTAGGGGACATTATTCAGTTTCTAACATAACCTGATGGATCTAGAGGTGAAACAATAATATCTTATGGTGAAATTAATTTTGACATTAAATACACCTTCTAACATAACCCTATATTAACTACAATCATAACCCATACCACATTCTAACCATAACATAGGCCCTCTACTAACCGAATGAACCGCACTTAGATATTGATGATGTTCATTTTAACAACTAGTTATTGTTAGGTAATCATGAGTCTTGCATTACCAAACAACACATTAAGATCACTTATGTCAACTGCGTTTTTCAATATGTTATCCATACATGTGTGTCTTAAGGGCACATAGGAGTCGTAATAGGTCATACTATTTTTTATAGGTTCTAATAAGTCTTAATATGTATTATTAGGATATAATAGGTCTTATTAGGTAATGATGATTCTTACATTACCAAATGACACATAACAACCTCATGATACATTTCTAGGTATTTTTATCCATATATAGGTTAAGGGGACCTAGGGACTCCTACTAGGTCATTACATCTATTATAGGTTGTAATAGGCATTCATATGTTTACTAGCACATAATAGGTATTTTCAGGTAATAATGAGTCTTACATTACCAAACAACACATTAAGATCACTTATGTCAACTGCATTTTTCAATATGTTATCCATACATGTGTGTCTTAAGGGGACATAGGAGTCGTAATAGGTCATACTATTTTTAATAGGTTCTAATAAGTCTTAATATGTGTTATTAGGATATAATAGGTCTTATTAGGTAATGATGATTCTTACATTACCAAATGACACATAACGACCTCATGATACATTTCTAGGTATTTTTATCCATATCTATGTTAAGGGGACCTAGGGACTCCTACTAGGTCATTACGTCTGTTATAGGTTGTAATAGGTATTCATATGTTTACTAGCACATAATAGGTATTATCAGGTAATAATGAGTCTTACATTACCAAAAAACACATTAAGATCACTTATGTCAATTGTGTTTTTCAATACGTTATCCATACATGTGTGTCTTAAGGGGACATAGGAGTCGTAATAGGTCATACTATTTTTTATAGGTTCTAATAAGTCTTAATATGTATTATTAGGATATAATAGGTCTTATTAGGTAATGATGATTCTTACATTACCAAATGACACATAACGACCTCATGATACATTTCTAGGTATTTTTATCCACATATATGTTAAGGGGACCTAGGGACTCCTACTAGGTCATTACGTCTGTTATAGGTTTTAATAGGTATTCATATGTTTACTAGCACATAATAGACTGACCTTACTATCAACCTTAATAAAACTATATCCCATTTACTTTATTAACATTCTTAACTCTAATTCAAACTACTAAATTAAGTCATGAGTTCTAAATATTAAACTAACATTTGCTAACTAAACTCATTTACTTATCTAGTAACAAATTTTTCTATCCCTATGTCCTAACTCTCATCTACACTCCCCATAATCATCAAAGTATTTACATCAAAATTTAGATTTTAGTCAAGAATTATATTTTTTATTGCATGTATGTACATGTGTACACTTAGTTATCATTTAATCAAGAAATTTTATTTTATTTTTATTGCATATACATGTAAATGTACAAATATTTATTTTTCACATTTGCATGAGCACGTTACAATGTACATTAGATATGGTCTCTAAGATAATTTGTTTTAAAATACATATGTATGTTACATGATTGAATTTAGCACCATACATTTAATGTTGTGTATTTATATGTACATGTGTTTCAAATTAAATTTAACTTTTAATTATTTTAATTTAAATAGACTTGTATGTTTATATTTGTATATATATGCATGTGCAGATCTCTAGATATTTATCACTCAGATTGTAGCTTCACATTCATATCCTCATATTTATTTTCATATATACATTATGGCATCTAGTTTTGGGGATCGTGCTCCTGCATCCTCGGGGGATGCCAGTGTTCATGGTGGGGGTCAGAGTGCTGAGTCTGGTACAACACATAGATCGACCTCCTCCACCCATGATAGACAGCAGTTATTTAGAGATACAGTTGTGAAATTATCTCGTGCTATGCAAGTTTTGGATACCTCACTTTCCTCTTCTACCACCCTCCCTAATAGGGAGAAGGTCATAGCAATGCGAGAGGAGTTATTTCGTATGATTCAGATAGTTGAATCATACAATCCTTTTGATGATATGAGCATTGAGACATTTTATTCTTCTTTATCTCACAGTGTCACTGGCACTGTGAAGTACACACAGATTGACACTGAGGTTTCCACTAGCATGGTGAAAACCATGTTTCCATCTTATGCAGATCGTCACAGAGTCAGAGGCTACTCTGCGATGAAGTGTACTGATCCACTCGTCACACCATTGATATATCCTTGTTGGTTGGCTACTCATCATAGATGGCCACAGAAGGATGAGTTCCCCCTATATTTCTGCAAACAATTGTTTGCAAAATTTCATTTACACTATGATGTTGACTATACAGATTATCTAGGGCATGTTGGGCAGGGTCAGGGGAGACTTTCTAACAGATTTAGACCCGCGAACGCTCCTGCACCCATTAACAAACAGGAAATGGTGGGTCCAAACCTTTTGGTTATGCCGAGAGGTCCATAGATGGCTACTATAGGTGAGAGTGTTCCTGATGACACAATTAGGACACAAAATTTTTCGAGCATCACCAATGTCGCCACACAGTTACACGAGATTTATTCTGATCGATGTAGTTGATATATGCTACGATCTTGAGGTACCGCTCCCACAGCTACATCATCTAGCACACCTGTTGATGATGATTATGGAGTTGCAGACATACCTTCTCCTATAGACATTTTTGCAGTCTTAGAGGTGTATGCATTGCATCATTTGGCATCATATTTAGCATCTAAGCTTTTAGATGCATATCGAGCATTATCTACACTCTTAGGGATTCCACTTCATGACATGAGCTCTTAGATTAGACATATTTTGTCACGTACAACAGTCCCAGAGGAATTACAGAGGCAGGAGGACATTCCTGCACCTTCTACTACTCCTACTGCTACACAGGCCCAGGCTATAGCACCAACCCTAGCTACTCAGGACCCTACAACACCCCTCCCCTGCTCAGGATCTTAGTGGCACCATATAGCCTAGTCTATTTACTTCCATGCTTTCAGATCAGGGCCGCACTATTGACTTGGATGCTGATCGTATTTTTTCATTACATGATTCAGATATCAGTCAGATCGGTAGAGCATTACATAATGCTACGGTAAATATCTCTATATGTTTAGATTTATTTTTATTATAGTAAATAATATGTCTATATTTTTAAATTAATGTATATGTGTGTGTTTGTGTATGTGTTATAGGGTTTGAGTGATGGTATGTTACGTTTTGCTGATCTGCAGACACCGACAGATCCTACACGTCGTGAGTCCCAGGTATGTTACAATATATATATATTTGATTTATATACATGTAGATCTTGATATAATTTGTCTGTACACATAATTAAATGGTTCACTTGTTATCATTTGACACAGGGTTCAGATGCAGCTGATAGACCCTTTTGGGCACAAGGCCCAGGATCAGGAGGGGGGATGTAGCTGATTAGATCATATGTGGCCTTTTATTTTATTACACACATGTTATGTCTAGATACATATTTATATGGACAGTTTGATGTTTTATATGTTATTTCCATATGCATACATTTTATATCCAGACACTTTGATGTCTTATATGTTATTTTCAGATACATGGTTTATATGGACACTTTGATGTTTTATATGTTATTTCTAGATACATGTTTATATCATGGACACTAAATGATGTTTTATATGTTATTTCTAGATACATGTTTATATGGAGATTTTGATGTTTTATATATGTTATTTCTAGACATTTGATCTACATGATCTATTTTTATACATTTGATAGGGGTACATTATATTCTCCAAATATATGCACATGTATGTTATTGATCTTTTAATGTAGACGTCTATTTTATTGATCTTTTGATGTCTTCATCTTTTATGTAACTTATGTATGTGTTATGCACATGTTTCTATATGTTATTCATATTTTCAATATTCAATTTTACATGTATATGTATAGTTATTCATCTTAATGCCTTAATCTAAGTGTAATTAACTATATAATTTTAATGGTCGATGTACATAACAATATAACATATATTTAATGACATGTCTTAATTAACTATATAATTAACTATATTTAATGACATGCCTTAATTAACTATATTTAACCTAATTAACTATAACTAACTATATTTAATCCTATTAACTATATTTAATCTAATTATATTTAATGTCTTACTAATTAACTCTATTTAATGACATGCCTTAATTAACTATAATTAACTATATTTAACCTTTAAATTAACTATATTTAATCTAAGTATATTTAATGTCTTAATAATTAACTCTATTTAATGACTTAATTAACTGTATTTAATGACATACATTCTTAATTAACTATAATTAATAGCATTTAATTAATAAAATATAATGTACATGTAATATGTAACATAGTTCATATAACATATACATGTAAGAACATAATGATTATATGAAAACATAAAGAATGTATCATATAAGAACATATAAAGATTATATGTACATACAAATGTATACAAATACTAAAAGGGTTGTCTTAAGGGGAGGTCCTAAGAGACCTGGTCTTAAATGAGATATCCATGTCGAATTTAAATAAAAATAACAATACATGTCTAATTTTGCATATGCAAGATAAATGATCCAATGTACAAAAATTTATAAAACAAATATCCTATCAATATTAAATATGAAAGTATAAGAGCTATGTAGGCATAACTCAACTAGAGCTCCATAATAAGTACATAGGTAAACTAGAGCTCCACAAACAATGTATTGTTAGGATCCTCTCTACTTTTTATTATCTCTAGAAGTTTTTCATGTTCTTCAATAGGCAATTTCCACTTTTGATTTCCACGACGTCCTTTTCTTTGTACTGCTTCAAAATGTAATTTGGTTGCTATAACATGGTTACTGTAGTGTAAAACCTTTTCTCCAGGCTTGTATTCAATAAATTCAATTCCACTACCAATTACCCTTGTTTGTTGATAATATGTTCCTTCAATAACAACTTATCCAATTGGATATGACTATTCATCAGCATCTATAGTTCCTTCTAGAAACTTGTGTTTTGCTTTTGTGCATCTTAAAAGATAATAGTCCACATTTTTCGCATTATCTGGTAAGGCTTGAACTGCAAAAATATCTCCTGCATGTATATAAAAAGATAAATATAAATTAATTTTAAAACAAATATACATGTATATTAATATATATATATGTATATATACACACAAACCTGCCACAACTAAATCAGAAATGTGCTCATAATCAGCTGAATATATAGGATCATGAATGTCAATTTCAATGTCAACGTCTTCAAAAGGAGGCTTTCTAACTATCTCCTTCAAATCCCAATGTGAAACATATCCATTCCCGATATTTTCACATGCACTCACTACATTGTCCTTAATGCAGTCATCACAAAAACATGTTTTCTCTCTTACTTTAAGTACTGGAGGTTTATGGTTTCCTGTAGTCATCACTTGATGTAAACTTCTAATTTCAAGAATCGTTTGACAATTGTAAGGATTAGATTGATCTATATCTGTTACAAATACAAAAACTAATTGTCATATTTCAAAATAAATATTTAATTAAAAACTCAACTTGATTTGAAAAAGACATTAAAAATAAATATAACTTAGTTCACCTTTCACCTCCCAAAAGTAACGCTTATTATATTCAGTATCTCGAGTAGAAAAATGAACTTTGCACCATTCAACAATTTGATTTGTGCTCTCTATCCTATTCCCTGTATGTACATACAATATGCATGTATATATAAAATTTAAAATATATGCTATTAGAGTATTAAACATGTACATTTAAAAAATGCATATATTTACTTGCAAGTTCATGTTGTCGAAGCACACGTTTTATACATGCTCCTGCTCCATCATGCTCCCGTTTTCC
This sequence comes from Cupressus sempervirens, assembly GCA_028749045.1. Classification (NCBI taxonomy): domain Eukaryota; kingdom Viridiplantae; phylum Streptophyta; class Pinopsida; order Cupressales; family Cupressaceae; genus Cupressus; species Cupressus sempervirens. Next base: position 704,219,875 of record CM053784.1, read on the forward strand.
ATGTCCACTTTCAAAGAAATTCCATAAAAACTTAACATTGGTTCTAGCATGTTGCATTGCTAACCAATTAAATGCTTTTGCAAATTTGAATTGTCTTGTGAACATGAAACATGATAAGTATCTACAATTATCCAAGTACATATATCAAATAGAAATAGACATGTCCAAATAAATACGAGTTAAAATAAAGTTAAATAAATGTGTAACTATTTCGTGTATACTAACCTGCACATCCATCAGACCAAATCAAGTGCTCTAAAACATTTATTCCACGATTTCTGAGATCTTCAAAGAACATTGCAAAACAATGAGCCACATAACTCCTGTCATGAACTTTATCATCACTAATATAGAAATGAACCTCTTTGATGATGATGCGTTCATTTTCATCCAATCTTTCTATCTGATCCACCTCAAATTGTGCATGTCTATAGGTCACTTGCACAAATATTGCAACTTGTTCAGAATGATAATATTGGCTTTGGAGCTCTGTATGAGGTGCAAATGTATAATTCTCAGAAAAATCTACAACTGAAAGTATACAACCAGGTGGAAAACAATTTTTGGAATCACGAAACTATTTAGCTTGCCATCGTGTACCATGACAATGTTAGATATGTGGATATATCAATGGATGGAACTTGGCCATGAACTCATCATAATGCAATTCACTCTCCTTCAATACAATTTTTTTGGATTCATCCCCTCTATTATTTTGGTATGTCTCATATTCATATCTCATCCATGAAACTGGTGTGGATTCATTAATATTCTCAACTTGCATAATTTCAGAAAATTTGTGTAAATCTGCACAATCTTCACACTGATTTTTGATGCATTGCACTTTAAATTCATTTGAATCTTCTAATTTATCACATAATATGGACCTCACAAATTGTGTTGTACTGCTAGGGATGACCAAATTAGGATCAAGTATTGCCATAACTTTTTTAAATGATTGCAAGTGTAGACCAAATTCAACATGATTTCTACAACAACAAGTTTCTCACATATTGTTTATGCATACAAAGGAAGGACCTAAACTCTCAAACATTCTTTGACATATTTTGACATTTGAAAATTCTTGTTTGAATGCTTCAAAAAGTTCACTTTGAGTTATATCTATGAAATGTTTTGGATGTTCAATTTTGGCCCCTGTTTCTTGATCTTTAATTTGTATAGTATCACGCTTGTTGGAAGAAACATGAGAATGTGTGGTCCAAATTTCAATAACTTGTCTTTTTACTTCTTCAAAAATCCTGTCTTTTCGAGGAACTCTACAAATATTCACCCAGTTATTCTCAATGTTATCATCTAGCATATTTCTCCCCTTGATGTATCTCTAGACAATTCTTCTAGATATATGTAGTACATCAAAAATTGCATGTACCTATTTTCTATGTGTCAATTTTCTACTAGATATAGTAGTCATCAATGCTCTACGTGCATTACTCAAATCACCTCCTTGAGTTGTGTTGTCAATTTTGTTATAAGCATTTTGCAAATTTTCAACTATTGTTTTATTAATATTATGGGCATGGCTTTTCCTGTTATCAACACCCAACAACTCTAAAACAGGTCTCATATCTTTTCTCCTAAATAACTTGACAAATAATTGTGCATGTCCAAATATACTTTTATCCTTGAAATATTCATCCCACATTTTTTGACAATGCTTTCTGATAGTGTTATCATTTATCATATCCTTAGATGGAATTTGGTTAAAAAGTAGTTCTTCATCCAAATCCATCAAATTTTTTATGCTTTCTAATTTGTCTCTATCAATAGAACTGCCAATTTCTTCCTCTTCATTACTTTCATTTTCTTCACGAATCTCATCATGTTCAGGAATTTCAGTAGGTTGGTTTTGAGCATGTTTTGTATGGCCTTTCATTTTGTCATCTCTTTTTCTATCATATTTCCTTGATCTTTTCCTTTTACTACCCATTGAATATTTCAATCTATAGAAAAATAAATAAATAAATTTAGATTTCACTAAATAGCAGCTAATGATTCAATATATAATACATAAAAATAAAAATAATTAGAAGAGAAAAAAAGCACCTTCAAAATATTCGATCCTTTGCAATATTGATTAAATCCGCAAAATAGTTGTTGAAAATTGCTTCAAAATTAATTATTTTTTGTAAATCTTCTTCCAATTTTTGTTGTCCTTGTATATTTAATTTTTAAAAAAAGGGAAAAAAAAATTTTTTATATCAAATAGTCACATTAACCGCTAGCGGTTTCTCCTGTCGACAGGCGTTTTGGCCGAAACTATTACGGTCGAAACAGTTCCAGCCGAAACAGTCTATGTGGCAGCCTATGTGGTAGCCAAACAAGCAAAAATCAAAACTTCTGTAAACATCTCACTTTGAAGGCCAATTTGACCTACTAAATTGAAGTATTTTTTAAAACTAAAAATATACTTTTATAGTTCTCGGAGTCACGATTATAATTGTATAATTTTTTTAAAGTTTTGATTATGAATAATATGTTATAATTTGAAAATATTACAACTAGGTATCTTAAGATTCAGGAAGATGTCTATTCAAAAATAAGAAAAAAATAGTAAATCATGTTAAAAAATTAAATTTTTTTTATGTTGCACTAGAGGAGAGAGTCTTCTTCAATAATATGTAATTTTTTTAAAAAAATATGTAGATTTGATGGAAAAAGTTTGACAGGAGGAAAAATCTGTCTATTTCTGATAACTTTGACTTTGACTAGTTATAACTTCAAAAATATTAGCCAAATTTCAATTTTTCTTTTTTGGTGCACCAGGTATACATGTTAACTCTAACATATTCCAAAATAAAACCAAAATATAAACATTTGCATATATTTGTTTGATAGGAAAAAAAACTCTATATTTTTAGTATTTTTAAAAAATTAAAAAATATACTTTAAAAATTCAAAAATAAATAAAATTTTCAGTAAATTTTTTTTTAAAAAATTATAGACATAAACTTCATCCAATTTTACACATTTCATTAGTTTACATCATCTTCAAATTCTAAGCACAAATGCCACTTTTATTTCATTAAAGTTGAAGACTTTAAATTCTGATATCACTTCTCCTTTATAAAAGGTGACACAGATTTGTGCTTTTACCCTAGAGGAAGAAAAGAATGAAATTTTGAAGGCTATTGTGGCTATAAAGAAAAGTCAAGACTAGATTGAGGATCAAATTCATAATTTGATTGCTCACAATAATTATGTTCATGAAAAGATGGAGGCTGATATTGGTTTCCTAAAACTTTAGCTTAAAGAAAGATTAATGAAGAGGAAGTACAAGGAGGTTATCTCGAGAAAAGTGGATGGTAATTTGGTGGGCTCTTAAGGGAGGAGTGAGATTATTGCCGCCTTCCTCCCAAGTTCTCTTTCTTAGAGAAACTCAAGGAGTTGAAGAGGCAGTTGGTTTTCCTTCCACCTTTTCCTCTAGTGGGTATATGTTGGGTCCTTGGTGTTTAGTTTCTAATGTTGATCATTTCTAGTGGCTGGTGTCTGATGATTTAGTGTAGCTGGTGTAGTGCTTGGTGGATGGTGCATGATGGTTCTATTATTTCCTTGTTTTTGGTTGCTAGTTTTGGGGCAGGTTGGTTCATTCTTTTGGCCTTAGTGGCTAGGTTTTTGGGTCCCATCCTAGTTAGATGTTTTCAATTTTTGTTGATTTTTGTCTATTATTGTAGTAGTAGTTGTTTTTTTTTTGTAGGTGTGATTGCTCATGATGTTATCTTTATTTCTATGGACTTGGTGTTAATTTTTTTGTAAGGATTTGAGCCCTATCCCACTTTACTTAATCATAACTTTGAAAGAAAGCTCAATAATGGTACCTATAATATTGAAACTGTAGGCGACCACTTTTTTCTTCACATGGATCAATAAAATTTGTATTTACAAACATTAGAGAGTTCAAACTTTTATTGAGCACGATCTTTCCTTTTTAGTGTAGAAATACATCATTTTATTTATTTTTCTTCTCCTCCCAAACCTTGAGAAATTTTATATGCATAACATTAATATCATTAGATAAAACTATTAAATTTAATGGAAAATACTATTAAAGAAACTCCAATACCAAAAATTCTTTGGAGTACAATATTACGAGAGGGGATGAATCAATGGTATACTAATCTCAAATAACCTTCAAAAACATTTCAAGCCTTGGAACGATAACTATTATAAGTATAAGCATACTTCAAATTAAGAACCTAAGTAAACATTATTGATTTGAGAAATCAACTCATATTTTGACAAAGCTAACATGATATCAAATAAATCATTAGTTAATTATATATAAATATTATGATAGATTGTGTCATTTTAGGATAAGTATCTATAGTAGGGTATTCTATACAAGCTAAATTTAAGAAGGGTTAGTAATACCAGATTATCTAAAACCAACCAACAATCAACAACTACACAAACTAAAGCCATACAAAACAACATCATAATAAAGTATCATGATTAAAATCAATTAAACTAGATCAAAGAAATCATACGATACTCCAAGGCTTATGTTTCTAATCTTTAGTGTGTTGGGATATGGTTGGTTGACACTCAATGATGAATCCAAAAACATCCAAATTCAAAGCTATAAGAAAATATGACAAAAGACTTAGTAAGACTGCAACATATGTTTGATGCAAATTTGGAGATTATAATATGAGATGTAATGGGGGTTTGTATATGATTTTTGGGTTAAATGAGTGATCAAGATTAATTTGGAAAAAAATGAGATCGATGGATTGGAAGATAAGAGATTGGAGAATATTTTAGAGAAGAGTTAAAAGAGGAAAGTAAAGTTGGATAGATATTCCTGGGTGAGTGCACCAAGATGGTGTACGAAAAGGGGGGTATAAGTGGACACCTTTTTTCTGAAATCAAGTCTGAACTTGGAGGAGACATTTGAGGTTTAGCCACTCAAAATGACAATATGTGTAAAATATATAAATTGTAGTTGTTTGAGTCTACTTTCTAAACTATTAGAGTTTTTACAAAATGGATAAGATTAGGTGGATCAAACCCTGTGCACACAAAAAATAGTTCTTAATTTTTTTAGAAAACATAACATGTAGTTATTTTCATGTGTATAACAAAACACATATTTATATTTATTATTTTACATAACCCTTTGGTAGAATGATATTTAAGATTCATATATTGAAATTGTGTATTTTTTTGTAATTTTCTAATGATTATTTATTTTTTACGAATTATTGAATTGACTACATCTTAAAATTTTGGTACCTGTTTGTGTGTTGAGAATAACTTGCACCAAAATAATAAAAAATGGACCTTTTTTTTATAAAAAAAGTGTATAGAATCAAGTGTAGAACAATAATATATAATTTATTTTGAATTTGGTTAAGTATATCAAAATTTATTGAAAAAATGGTAGACATATGTCTATGAGGAATGTTAAGGCATTGGTAAAAGTAATTAAAGTTTGCATTGTTAATATTGTCCAAAAATAAAAACATTTATATGGTTAGAAAGCTAAGAAAATGTGTAATATTAGGGTAGTAATTTTAGAAATGCACAGTTCACCATTAGCAAACCTGATGAAGGCAAAGATGAGAAATCATCTTAGAAGATAAAAAAATGTCTAAAGGAAAAAAAAAAAATTGGAGTGAAAATAGTCTCCCAAGACTTTGGGTCATTTCCCTATGCTATCACCAAGCTATAACTTGATTGAGTTTCTAGAATTCAAATAACCCAATTGGGTTATGAAAATGAAAAAAAGTGCATTGGGTTTTGAAGAACTAAAAGTAGGCTTTACTCAAAAGGCCATAACTTTCACATACAGAGTCCAATTAACTCTTTTAGAAATGTGTTGGAAATATATTAAAGAGATCTACAAAATCATGTAGATAAATCAACCCTATGTCATCAAAATTTTAATTTCCATCAATTTGAATTAAGTATAATCTAAAATAGGTAGTCATTATTTTCCAAATGTGTAATCAATAGGTAAACGTGAATGCTAACATATTCTTAATTATCTCCCTCTCAAACACACATAAACACACTCACAAAATAACTAAATAAATCCTAAGATATCTCTGTTACTAACTCCTAACATCTCGTATTCTTTAATTAACTCCTAACCTCTCTCTCTCTCTCTCTCTCTCTCTCTCTCTCTCTCTCTCTCTCTCTCTCTCTCTATGTCTAACTTGTTACCCTTAAGTGTTGTCTCTCTCTAAGTAATCCCTAATACCCCTCTCTCTCTCTCACGCACATACATCACCCCCCCCTCTCTCTCTCTATGCTATCCCATTCTCTCCATCTCTCTCTCTCTCTCTCTCTCTCTCTCTCTCTCTCTCTCTCTCTCACACACACACACACACACACACACACACACACACAAGGGGATATGTGTGTGTGTGTATGAGAGAGAGAAAGGAAGGGAGTGATATATGTGTGTGTGTGTGTGTGTGTGTGTGTGTGTGAGAGAGAGAGAGAGAGAGAGAGAGAGAGAGAGAGAGAGAGAGAGAGAGAGATTAGGAGTTAGTGAGTGAATGAGTGAGTGAGTTTATGTGTGAGAAATAGATATAGGGGGTGAGAGATGATAGAAAGATAATAAAAATATGATAATACTTTTACCTATAACCTATTTACTCCATGCTTGTAATATAATGACTTCTTATTTTAGACCATGATTGATTATAATAGATGGAAAAGAAAATCTTGATCTACTACTATTATTTTAGCTACACTATGTTGTAGATTTCTTCAATAGCATTATGACGCATTTTGAACGAAGTCAATCGGAGTCAGGATGTGAATGTTATGGCTTCTAGAGTGGAGTTTGCTTTTATTTCTTCAAAACCCGAATGGGTTTTGAATAATCCAATCGGGTTTTAAATAATTTGATCGATTTTTGAAGATATTTTTCATCCTAGAAACCTAATCATGTTTCAAAACCTAATAGTCTTTTGGTTTTTTTATGTTTTTTTGCTAGGCTCAGTAACCAAGCCTAGCTGCTTTTTGAAATTTCATATAACTTGATTGTGTTATGAATAACTTGATCGAGACCCGATTGGGTTATTCACATTTTTATCTTTTATCTTTTATTTTTTGTGGTGTCCACTAAATTGTACACCATCTTGGTGCACCCACCCTCCCATTTTCAAAAAGATAAAGTTTCCAAAAATAACAAGTAGAAAAAAATAAAAATTTTGATTTTTCTTGATTTTGAAGAGATAATTATTTTCAAAAATTTAATTTTTCAATTGATGAGGATATTCTAATTTCAAATTTATAATATTCATAAATTTGGATTTTCTTGTTTTCCATTTTTTATTTTGTCTTAATTTTGATGAACAAGGTTTTCTCTATTAATTGATAATATTGAAGTACATATTCACAAAAAAATGATAGGGGATACAAGATCACTCTACAAGAGTCATGTGACCAACAACCAGAAGGTAATAATAACTATTCATAAAAAAATATAACCACCTTAAGAAGCTAAAGAAGTTCCAATTAAGGAAGGTGGGTCATTTTGATTTTCCTTTCCCCATCTAAGTTTGGGGTTTGTGGGTAGGCCAAGGATAGACCACCCATCATCATCTATATATTTTTCCTCCTTAGTCTTGGGAGGTGAAATGGCCAAGGCTAGGTGACAAAACCACTTGGAAGAGGTGGCAATAGGCCACAAAGAGTCACCATTGGGAGCAGGCCAAGGGATGGAAGCAACATGAAGAAGAGTCAAACTAGCATGGGACCAGCCACAACCCTAACACAATGAGAAAGTTGAATGATAATGCCAAATATCATCACCTTCACCAGAGGAGTAGTGGGGTACTTCAAACCCTAGGGTCTATGATCGAAAAGCAAAGTGTTTTAAAATATTTAATTGAATTAATTCAATTATTAAGAAATGGGAAACTAGTATCAAATTAAATGAAACTAATAAAAGTTAAATGAAATGAAAGTTAGAAAGAAATTTAATTGGAAATTGATGTGAAGAAATTAATTCAATTTGGATGAATAATTAGATAATTTGAATAATTAAATTCAAACTATAAGAAATTAGAAATTAAATTAAATTAACTAATAAAGACCAATTAATCAAAGTTAAGATTAATTAAATAAACTTTATTATTTAATTAAATTTAAGAAAATGATTAGGTGATTGAGAGATTGGATTTAGGAAGAATAAATAATGATTAATTAACAATTAAATAATTGTTAATTAATAGAAGAATAATTGGTAATTAACATGAGCTTGCATGTTTGCCCATTTTTGGGCATCTATAGTTTTATCACTTCTAAAACTGATAGACCATATAGTCAAGGATGTATTAACATGGCATCTTTAAGCAAGATAGGATAAGAATTAACTTATGGATATTGAATCATGATAAGTAAATGGATATAAGAATATGACATATCAAAGATAAGAAAAATTACATCACAAATATTGTCCTAAGTTGAATCCTAATTAGATAATAAAACCACCCAAAGTGCCTCACTTACTTCATTTTAAATTTATTTTCAAATTCCTCACTATATGTCTCACTGAAAATTCGCATAACTGAATAATTTGCTTCTCAGTTTTCTTTTACAAAACAACATAGATCACTACTTTTGATTCTCTCAACATCACATGTGTTTTTTGTGATCAAGCAATGCATACAATATATCGTTGCATATATTTTTTTCCAAATACAATAATTTACCTTATGTACTTATAATCAACTCTGCATATCCAAACTAGTGCAATACATTCTAACTTCTAAAACATATTTCTATAAAACCCTTCTACTTCTATGTAAACTTTCCTTTGAATTGTACTTTTCAAAGTGTTTCAATCTGATGCTTGTATAAACCATAACTAAATGCATCTAGAGTTACAAAATAGTGTTCAAAGGACTACAACATATACCGAAGTTGGTTATATAAAAATGATTTTATATAAGCCATATGCACAATATACCATAAGCTTCCAAGATATAGCATAAAATTAAAGACCCAACTTGGGTTACCAAACCCTACAAAAGGAAAATCTTATATATTATCATTTACAAAAGATCACAAATCATTTTTATCTAAATTACACTATGTGAATCAAAACTTCATAGTACAAATTATGGTTTAAAAAAGAAAAAAAAATATTGTTTGAACATTATATATACCTTTTTTAAATAGACAAGCCATTGTTTAAAGAAAATGGTTGGATCATTTTGTTCTTGGGGTTTTCTATCGAAACAAGTTGTAAACAATCTAGCTCAATGGTAGGGTGTAATGAAAAGTTATAATAGTTATTTCTAGAGCCTTATGTACCTACAAATCTAAAATGATTGTGTCAGTGGTTATACAATGGTTTTTCTTGGTCAACTCCCTATTTTAACTAGTGAATCCCACCTCCTTGGATATTCATTATGAAAAAGACAATATATTTAGTGTTCATGAATCTAGAGTACACTTAAATTTCTATGAGTTAAAGTGTATAAATATAATGTAAATACCTAACATAGTGTGATAGAATAGACCCTATATGAAAATGCAATCAATGCACGAACTATTGAATGTGTGTAAAAATAATAGATCTGAAACACAACAATGTAGATTTAAAGGTACCAAGAAATCATCCCCAAATTCAAAGATGAAGGATACAAGCAAACCAACAGTTAATGATCTTGTAGTCATCATCATTATCTTTTTGTAGCTCCAACATGATGATGAAAATAGTTTGAATTCTTGAATGCACGATAAATGATTGATGTGACCTTGATTCACAAGTCCTAACTTCATGGGATGTCTTCAAATTGGGGCTCCAATCTTGAAATTTATTTCATCAAGCACCAAAATGAAGTGTGAGGCCCCTACTTTTAAAAAATTCAAGAGATAAAATTGAAAGAGCTAGTTGTAAATCTTAATCCTCCATTAAATCACCAAGATAAGAAGTGAATTTAAATTTGGTCTCAAAAAGTTGCAATAGAATGGATGAGTCATTCTATACCAACTATTTCAGACGCAAACTAGAATTGTGGGTCACAAACAATCAATAGGTGTGGGATAAGATCACACAGTCAATTTGGAGGTTGGGACAAAACATTGAGGTTGCAAATAGTATCATAGAGTTTAGGAGATGAAATGAATTATTTGATTGCAAACAAATAGATGGGCATTCTTATAAATAAGGCCTTGCCTTGATTGTAGATAAGATTAAAGGAACAAAGGAGCCATATTTGTAATTAGAAATTCATTAAGTGAAACTATGAAGCTGTATAATGTACACTATAATAAAAACACACTAAGTTAGGTGTTAAACAACCATAAAATCATACATTTGCTTAGGTACTTACAATTTATGATGGCATAACTCTAAATCTTCTTCATATACTATAGATAAAAATCAACATCATTCCAAGCTAGCACTTGGATAAGATCATGAAATAATCTAAACCATCTTCAAAAACTATAAGAAAACATCAATTTCATTCCAAATTATTTATATAAAAAATTGGATAAAATCATGATATATATTCTAAATCATCTTCATAAACACTAGGAAAACATTAACACCAAATTCCAATGTAATAATATATTTATTTTGAGATAAAACCTTGATATTTATTTTAAATCATCTTTATACGCTCTAGAAAAATATCATCATCATTGTGAGCTATTTATTAAAAATATCGATAGAATCTTGAAACACTCTAAATCGTCTTTATAGACTATTAGGAAAAAATATCAATTAAATCATGAAATGTTTTAAACAATCTTCATGATAAACTATACAAAAACCATACATACTATAGTAATCATATATATTATTTGGAAAAAAGTCATACCCTAAACAGTTGTCATAATCTATAATAAAAATTCATAACCTATAAGAAAAAATCAGACATACTATAATAGTTATAATTTCAGTCATTAAAGAAAGAAGACATACTCTAAACAATCTTCATAAACACATACAATAATAATCATACATAGTATTTTGAATATAAGTCACTAGAAAAAGCCGTAGTCTAATCAATGTTCATAAATTATTAAAAAAAATGTCACACATCAATAAATATCATACATAGTGTTTTGATTGTGTACTAAGTCACTAAGGTAAAAAAGACCATAATGTCAACAATCTTCTAGGGAAAAGTCATACATACTATAATTACCCATGGACTTTATTCTCAAGATTTACAAGGCATAAGGGGCTCAAGCACGTGGCTTGGAATCAACAACTAGCATGGCTCCTAGAATTGCACTTTGTGCTTTACAATGTATCATTAGTAAAATATAGTTTGAGCTTTACAAGCTTGAATATAAAATATAGTATAATGAAATACAACTATATAAAATATAGTACAGGGAAACACAACCATATATTTAATATAGTGAAAACCAATCATCTTTTGCATTTTGTGCATCAGGAGATACTATATAAAATAGTGTGTTTGTTTATACAAATGGGTGGTGGTGGAAGGTATTTTGAAACCTACGGAGAGGGCAAATCAATTGTCCAAATCAATGGGATTGGACCGGCAACCCAGGTTGGCAAGGTTGGCCTTTCATTACTCCCAACAGCCATGACCAAATGCTCATATGCCCACTTCGCCGCTTCACATGCCCTCTACTGCGTTGCTTCCCCTTCAAATGAGCCGCTCTTCCTTGGACCACGGTCACATCCATTCTTCTCCTCCCATTCCAAATGCCTTCAAATTAGTTGGAAAATTTTGTGTGGCCTAGATTGCATGCCTTATGGATCTTAGGGCCCACTTTGCCAACACTCGCTCTCCTCTTTCACTATATATTCACTTTCAGATCCTCACAAATCAAATGGTGCCTCCATATGTGCCTTTCAAAGAAGAGAAAGACCACCAATTTCTCCTCCTTGCATGTCTTAGATGGCTATCTAGATAGAATAGTTCAGTTCCTACTCTTACAAAGAAATAGTTCCTACTCTTCTATCTAAACCACTTCCTTCTCTTTTATGGTGTAGATTCTTGTGTGTTGGTTCACTTTCAGATCATCACACAACTCAAATGGCGCCTCCATGTTTGTCTTAGATAGATAGAACGAGAAAGAAAACCAAATTTCTCTTCTTCTAGGTCTTAGAAAGAAAGAAAATATGTCTTGGATAGATTCCTAAAGTCTTGTATGAAAACCAATTTGCTTTATTCGCTAGTGTAGATTCTTGTATGTTTTGGTTCATCACCATAAGTTCTTCTATGTCTTGGATCGATAGAAACAAAGCCAATTTGTTCTATTTCCTAGTGTAGATTATTGTGTGCTTTGGTTCATCGCCATACTCTTCTTCTAAATCTTGGATATATTGAAAGAAAGCGAAACCAGTTTGTTCTATTCCCTAGATTAGATTCTTGAGTGTGTTTTGGTTCATCACCATACTCCTCTATGTTTTGGTTCGAAGATCTTGTTGCTGCTTTCAGATCCTCTTAACTCAATGGCATCTCCATGCATGTTGTCTTAGATAGAGAGGAACTAGAGAGAGAAAACCAATCTCTTCTTCTTTCTCTTCTATGCCTTGGATAGATGCACAAGACCAAATCTCTCGTGTTCTGGATGTCTTAGATAGATGGATTGAAAGCCAAATCAAATCTCTTCTTTGATAGATGGACTGAGAGCCAAAATCTCCTCTCTTCTATATCTTGGTATAAATAAACTTTTCTTGTTAGATTTTGATATAGATTGCTGTGGTTTTCTTCACCACCAGATTGGATTCATTCTAGTGTGTGTTCACCACCATGGCCGCCTTCGTGGACAACCGCCACCAATTCAATGCAGAGCCCCGAAGCGGCCTCATTTCCTATGGCGTTCGAGCTCACCTGGGCAAAAGAGTCCCAGACTCCACACCCATCTTCGAATTACAGCCACCCCGGCCGAGGTTCGAATACCAGGCCGAGCACGAAAAAGAGAAAGAAGAGGAAGAGGAAGAAGAAGAAGATGTAGTTTCCTGGAAGCTCCCAGAAGAGGAGGAGACTTCATTTGATGATAGAGATGCAGGCACAGCAGACGAGTGGGTGGCGAGGAACAGGTCCCTGGTTCGACTCACAGGGCGGCACCCATTCAACTCAGAGGCCCCCCTGTGTGGCCTCATGCGTCACGGCTTCATAACACCCGTCTCACTACACTACGTACGTAACCACGGGCATGTCCCGCGTTGCGGCTGGGATGACTGGCGCGTGGAGGTCACGGGCCTGGTGAAAAGGCCCACGCAATTCACCATGTCTCAGCTGGTGGAGGAGTTCAGGCCACGGGAGCTGCCGGTCACCCTCGTCTGCGCCGGTAACAGGAGGAAAGAGCAGAATATGGTGAAGCAGACGATCGGTTTCAACTGGGGCGCCGCCGGTATCTCCACCTCTGTTTGGAAGGGGGTGCGACTGGTTGACCTGCTGCGCCGGTGCGGGATCATGTCCAAGAAGGAGGGAGCTCTGTTCGTGTGCTTCGAGGGCGCCGAGGATCTGCCCGGAGGTGGCGGGGGCAAGTACGGGACGAGCGTGGCCGTCGATGTTGCCATGGACGCTGCCCGAGATGTGATCTTGGCTTATAGGCAGAACGGGCAGCTGTTGCAGCCTGACCATGGGTTTCCTGTGAGGGTTATCATCCCTGGGTTTATTGGCGGCCGGATGGTGAAATGGCTGCGGAGGATTTCTGTGGGCTCGGCTCAGTCTGATAGCTATTATCACCACAGGGATAACAAGGTCCTGCCTTCCCATGTTGATGCCGATTCTGCTCTTTCCCAAGGTATGTTTGGTGGTTCCTCATGGGCTGTGGAATATTCCCTCCCCCCTTGTTTGGAAACGGCACTCAATTGATTGACTTTCCCAATATATCTTGTTAGTCCAATGTCGACATCTTTTACTATTGTTTGTTTATTTGTGTCTACATTTTTTACTATAGGTTGTTTATCTATGTCGACATCTTTTACTATAGTTTGTTTACTTAGTGTTGTTTCTAGGTTTGATTGCTTGAGTGATTTGCCTTGTGGTGTTTTTGGATTCTTCTCGATTCAGTTGCATGAATTGTCAGTGTCTTGTGTTGTTTTCGGATTTGACTGGCATTGATGTTTCAGATCACACTAAATTGATTGACTTTCCCATATCTTGTTGGTCCAATGTCGACATCTTTTACTATAGTTTGTTTACTTTGAATTGTTTCTGTATTCAATTGCATGAGTGATTTGCATTGTGGTGTTCTTTTCTTGATTTGGTTGTGTGAGTTACTTGTGTTGTTTATGGATTTCATTGCATGAGTTACTTATGTTGTTTCTAGATTTGATTGCGTAAGTTACTTGTGTTGTTTCTCAATTCAACTACATGAGTTACTTGTGTTGTTTCTCGATTTGACTACACGAGTTACTTGTGTTGTTTCTCGATTTGATATGCACGAGTTGCTTGTTTTGTTTTCAGAGTCAAATAGCATGAATGTTTCAGATCACAACCAGTTAGTGTTCTTTCTCTTTTCTTATGTCGATATCAATTGAGATTGTTTTGATTATGGATTTGATTGCATTCGGTTGAGTGATTGTGTTGTATCTATGTTTCGGTGGGCCACATTCAACTATATTTCAGATCATATTCCAATTGAATGTGATCATGTGGAGGTCTCTTAAAGTTTCAGCAGTACTTTTCACCATTATTTATTTACTTTTGTTGTTTTCAAGCGGGCTCCACTACATGAAATTAAAGATTGTTTTGAATTGATGTATCAGATCACATTTGGCCTTATATGATCTGAAAGGTGGACATCTCTGAGCTTATTTTTCACTGTAGTTTATTTACTTGTGTTGCTTTTAGATTTAACTGCTTGAAATTGAGATTGTTTTGACTGATGCTTGAGGTCATATTCAGCCATATTTTACGTCATATTCTACAATAGAATATGATTTGAAATGTAGATGTTTATGACTTCATTTTTCACCATAATTTATTTACCTGAATGTGCAATTAATGATATTTTGATTTGATGTTTCAGATTACATTCACTTGCATTTTATGAAATGAAAACAATATTTTATTTACTTAACCCACATGAAATTGAAATGATTTTGTATCCATATCCGAACTCACATTCTCTGAAACATTGATACAAATAATTGAACTTGAAAATAATGTCCACAAATCATTACGAGTGGAGACAGAATCTGATGTGTTTTAATGTACCTAAAACTAAATGAATGATTTGTTTGGTGTCTTTCTCAGGTTGGTGGAACAAGCCGGAATACATCATCAATGAGCTCAACATAAACTCCATCATTACCACGCCTTCCCACGAGGAAATCCTCCCAATTAACTCTGCTACAACGCAGAAGCCTTACACCCTCAAAGGATATGCGTATTCCGGTAACTTATTATATCATTATCATTACTTCTATTATTATTATCATTACAAGATCTAGTCTCTATCCCATCTTGGTCTTAGATGCCCAATGCATATGGGCCACATGATAACAACACTTTATGCACTGGATGTTTCTATTGACGACCTCATTTAACTTCCTTTCCCTCTAGGCATATAGGTATCTAATCACCTTTTATGTTTATTATTGTTATGTTTTACCTTCTTTCCCTCTAGGCATATAGGTATCTAATCACTTTTTATGTTCATTATTATTATGTTTTGGCTGTTTGTCATGATTGGTTGGGATTCTAAAGTGAGTGAGAGTTGTTCCACATTGTTTGCAGGTGGGGGGAGAAAAGTTATTCGTGTGGAGGTAACATTTGACGAAGGGCAGACTTGGAAATTCTGCTCTGTGACTCATCCGGAAAAACCAACCAAATATGGAAAACACTGGTGTTGGTGCTTCTGGGAGCTTGATGTTGAGGTCATGGAGGTCATAGACGCCAAGGAGATTGCTGTCCGTGCTTGGGATGAGTCCATGAACACTCAGCCCAAAGATCTTACTTGGAACCTCATGGTAACTACTAGAATTCTCTAGTATTTACCACTATTAGTCGATAATCATAACATTTCTTTCTTGTTGTTTTTTGATTTGATAGTGTATGTGTTTTGCATCAATGATTCAGATTACACTCTATGATATATGATCAAGATATTAGAGAGCTCAAGAAAATAGAAAGAAAAAATTGTGTTCATAGTCTTTCTTGTTCTTAATTGTGTATATGTTGTCTTATGCACTCTAATGCTGTTTTCCATCCCCATGATAGATCACAGATTATGATTTGGAACGTGGATGCAAAAATATTCAAGATAACTGAATTCATAAACTCTTACAGATAGATGTGTATATGTTTATGTGAGTCATCATTAGAATGTTAAGAGAGCTCAAGAAATAGATATTTTTCCTTTGTATTCATAATCTTTCTTGTTGTTTTTCTCGATTTCCTTGTGTATGAGAGCTCAAGAAACAGATGTTTTTTCTTTGTTTAATAATCCTTCCTCTTTTTGTTTTTCGATTCTGTATGTACTTTTATACCAATGTTTCAGATCACCTCTATGATTCATCATCGTAATGTTGGACAGCATAAAATATAAATGGTTTCTTTCTTTGGATTCATTCTTTCATTTTCTTGCTTCTAGTTTCGATATTGTATGTATTTTTGCATTGACATCCTCGTTTCAATATATGATTCATCATCAGAATGTTAGAGAGCTGATCAAATAGATGGTTTCTTTCTTTGTATTTATAATATTTCTTCTCATTGTTTCTTTGTTCGATTGTTTTTTTTTTTTTCAATCAACATTTCAGATCAAATTCTATGATTCATCGTAAGAATGTTAGAGAACTTAAGAAACAAATGTTTTCTTTCTCTATTCATAATATTCTTTGTCATTTATTTCTAAATTTAATTTTACATATATATGAGATTCATTATTATTCTTCCTTGTATTTATAATCTAAATTCTTATTATTCAATTGGGGCACCGTGCAGGGAATGATGAACAACTGCTGGTTCAGAGTAAAGAAAAACATATGCATGCCTCACCACGGAGAACTAGGGGTTGTATTCGAGCACCCAACTCGACCAGGGAACCAACCGGGAGGATGGATGGCAAGGGAGAAGCTCTTGGAGGACACCCAACAGCAAGCCAATCAAACCCTTAAAAAGAGCTCATCAACCCCCATAATGAACACATCATCCAAGAACATCACACTCTCCGAGGTGCAGAAGCACAACAATAGAGAATCTGCATGGATTATTGTCCACAATCACGTGTACGACTGTACCAAATTCCTCAAAGATCATCCCGGTGGAATGGACAGCATTCTAATCAACGCCGGCTCAGATTGCACAGAAGAGTTCGATGCCATACACTCTTCCAAGGCCAAGGCCATCTTAGAAGACTACAGAATAGGCGAGCTTCTCTCTTCATCTTCCTCTTCTTCATGCGATACTCCGCCAGAAAATTCTATGCATGGAGCGAATAGGGCTTTTACGGCCCTGAGTTTGGCCCCAATAACGGAGCAAGAGTTCTCCAAAACCACACCTCCTGCGCTGCAGGAGGATAGTGATAATAAGATGATAGTTACGATGCAAGAGCTCTCCAAAACCACGCCGCTGACACTGAACCTAAAGCAAAACATCACATGCAAGCTTATTGCCAAGAAGGCAATAAGCAATGATGTGAGATTGTTTAGATTCGCGCTTCCAAACCCTAACGCAACTCTGGGTCTCCCTACTGGAAAACACATCTTTGTGTCCTCCTACATAGACAACAAGCTATGCATGAGAGCTTACACCCCTGTAAGCTCAGATGATGAAGTAGGTCATTTAGACCTTCTTGTCAAGATATACTTCAAGGGCATACATCCCAAGTTTCCAAATGGGGGGCTCATGTCTCAACACCTAGATTCCATGGCTCTAGGAGACTCCATCAGAATAAAAGGGCCTGTGGGTCATATACAATATCATGGCCAAGGAAAGTTCACCATTAATGGGGGCACCAAACTCTGCAAAACTATTTCAATGGTGGGTGGGGGAACGGGCATAACACCCTTGTATCAGGTCATCAAGGCCGTTTTGAAAGATCCCATGGATGAGACTTGTATTCATCTGGTCTATGCTAATAGAACTGAGAGTGATATTCTTCTAAGGGAAGAGCTTGACCAGGTGGCTCAACAGCACTCCAATTTCAAGGTATGGTATGTTATAAACAAGTCTGTGAAGGAAGGGTGGAATTACAGCTTGGGTTCCATAAATGAGGAGGTTTTGAGAGACCATCTTCCAGATGGTGGTTCTCCTGAGACTTTGGCCCTCCTGTGTGGCCCCCCACTTATGATCCAGTTGGCTTGCTTGCCTAATCTGGCCAAATTGCATTATGATGTGAACAACTCTTGTTTTCAGTTCTAATAATAAATCTATGTATATTTACTATTCTCCGCTTTTTGCAATCATAATCCTCCTTTTTTTCCCAAATTGTTAAAGAGTCTTACTTCTAGAATCAGGCAGTCCCTTTTAAACAGCACCGTGCTAGGTAAACTTTTTAGAATTGGATGTCTCTTTAAAATTGTAGTTGAATGATTCTAGATGAGCTATCAAAGATCATTTCTTGCCGAGTGCAAGATTCCGACATCATTAAGACAAGGGGTCCGGGTCATGTCCTCAACAAATTTGGCAGAATGGATACTCCTACATCCTTGGCTCTTAGCTGAAGAAATTTTAGCCCATAGGCTCATGCTCTTGAATAGGTAAACTTCTCTGTGGTGGACCTCATTGAACTGGTTTACTAGCAGACTTTGTGCTTTGTTGGACAACTTTTTATCTTAGATCTAAATCTCCATTAAAAAAAATACTGCAATATATCAGAATAAATTTTTGAAAATAGTGCTAATGTATCTGTCTACCTTAATCCTCAACCTTAGCATTTTAAATTAACTTGTTAAGATGACTGATGATATACACCTACTTTCCTACTATCAATCTCATTCAAACCATATTTTAAATTCTTCCTATGTAGACTATAGAAAAAAGTTGTCCATACAAAAGTTTAAGACGTAAAGAATAATGAAACCTAGTTAATATGCAGTTAAAGGAATAGTTGGCCTGTCATTATGATCAATGTTCCTTGGATGCTGCACGTTGCACAGCTGTACTTTGTACCAGCTGTTGATAGAAATGTGTCAATGACTTAAGTTGGAATTAGAAGTCCCACTTTGGAAAGAGTCTTACATTTTCATTGTCAGTGTCATTGTCTTTTCAAAAATATAACTCAAATACTTTCCATTTTCAATGTTCTCAACGTACTCATAAATGCGAAGTATATGCTGGATCCAAGAAAAACTTTAATTAAAAGTTGAAAAGATAAAGTTTCAATGTCACTGAAAGTCTTAGGTTAAAAGTATAATAGCATTGAAAGTCTTAGTTAGGATTTAGTCAAAACCCAAAACCCAAAACTGTGGATGATTGATTTATCTCCCAAGGCAGCTTTCGGGTTTGTGGAAGTAAGTTTGTTTGTACTCGAATCCATTTTGAAATAGAATTAGACAAATGATCCCCTCAAACTATACTGAATTATAATTACTTATAATCCTTCAAATACAATAAATATCTTACATCTACCCACTTTGATAGTTACTACCAAAGAAAAGCTATCCGTAGATTTGAGAAAAAAAACCCTTCAGAATTAATGTATGCCTTTATTTTTGTCTACTTTCTTAAAGCTGCAGAAAAGATTTATAGATTGGAGAATAATAAATCAAAGAAAAAAATGTCAATGTCACCATACTTGACCAGTTCTCACAGTGATATGGATAATAGATAAAAGTTGAAAAGATGTAATATGGACATTTAATTTTGTTCCATCCTTTTTAAGGATATGTATTTTATCTATATGGTGGCATGGACAGCAGATTAAAGTTGAAGAGATGTCGTAAGTAATGATAAATTCGAGAAGATGTTATAAACAGTAATTTGATTTCAAATTTATTTTTATTTGATTATTATGGTTGTATAGATAGTAGACAAAAATGTAAAGAATGTTATAAAGAGAGATGCCGTAAGTAATGATAAAATTGAGATGATGTTATAAACAGTAGTTTGATTTCAAGTGTATCTTTATTTAAGTATTATGGTTGTATAGATAGTAGACAAAAATGTAAACTATGTTATAAAGAGTTATTTGGCTCTACTTCTGTAGTATAAATTTATTCATGTTTAATTATTAGAGTAGTATAAATAGTCAATGTAAGAAAGTTTTAAAAAAATTATTAAAAGGTGATTTATTAATTTTTTCTATGAATTTATATTTATGTTTAATAATTTCATTAATATAAATAATGGATATATTAAGTTGAAAAAATATTATAAATATTGATTTGTTTCCATATTCTCTATGAATTTATACTGATTTGGTAGTTACAATAACATATATCACTGATGCATGAAAGTTCAAAAATATGTTATAAACAGTAATTTAGTTCTAGTTTCTGTATAGTGTGTTTTATTTCAAAAAGTACAATCACATATATAAATGTTTTGTGAAAGTTGGAAAAATATTATAAGGAGTTCAACTTCTCTACATAGTAAATAAATAAAAGTTGAGAATATATTAATAATTAGTAAATATATACATATCTAGTTATTACAGCAATATATATGAAAGTCTATAAGATACTATAATCTAGTGACATATTTCCAACTTCTATAAAATTTATGCTAATTATTACAACTAGATACACAATTGATATAAAAAATTAAGTAAGATATTATAAAGAATACTTACAAAATAAACAGCCCAACAAAAGTAATTTGAATTGAATGGTTTCTTTTAGCTCTTCTAAAGAATCAAAATAATTGTAAAATAGGCATGGAATCAACCGTCTGGCATTTTGGTACATATTATTTTATACTTTCATTCGCTTTTCAGAATATACAAAAAGGGAATCCCAAACCAGTCAGAACTTCAATATACAGGAATCTAAATTATTGAGATTTGAAATTTGATGTGAAATATTTTAATGTAACCACCAAAAATGGTGGGCAGTTTCTCATGCAGTTATTTAATTTGAGTTGACGTCGGCATTTGATTCGGAAGTCGACTTGTTTTCTATTTGTTGCTTGCTTTGTTTATTTGAGATTATCACCCAGACCATATGTACATCTCAATGTAAATCTTAATTGTTGGAAGGTTATAATGCTGACCTAATTTTTAAAACAAAATTAGACCTTTCTATATATATAATTGTTCCAGGTTTGTATTTCGTTTTATAAGTTATATCATAGTCTTTATTTTTTAAGATTTTTGCTTTGATTTTGATTCAACATATTTAAAATTAGAAATAAAAATTCTAGAAGAAGGTTTCAAGACTAAGTTAGCATAGTATCATATTGAAGTAATCAATTAAATGAACAATACGAAGGACAACCAATTAAGAAATAACAAAATTGAAATCATTTAGTTAGAATAGTGTCATTTTATTGTAACCAATGAAATGAAAATACAAATGACAACCAACTAAGAAATAACATAATTGAAACCATTTAGAATACAACCAAAGTAGTTTTTTTATTATTGGATCTTGTTTAATATTGTATGTTGACTAAATATGTTTCATATTTTTTTTTTAAAATATTTGAAGTTACATGTGGGTTGCCTCTAGTTTATTTGGAAGAATCTTCAAAGTTCAAATTTGGACTTATGAGGAAGAATATTTTTTGTTTCAAATTTGGATTCCATAACATTATAAAATGATTATAAAATGGACCTAGTAGTTGTTCACCTTAAATTTGCACCTCCCAAAACATATACAATTATTTCAATTTATTCTCAAAATTTAAAACAATATAATTGGCAAGTATCCTATTTAACATTGAGATTTAGGTCTACATCATCGAATTTGATGTCATGCCAACTTAGCAGTTGTTGAAATGCCATAAAAGACATCCAAAAATGTTATGTAGTTAGTTTCCATTGATTCAATTATAAAATAGGTAAGGTGTGATACCCTTACCTCTCCTAAATGAGAGGAGTGGGTTGCGCCCAAGAAACCTATTAACCCACACACATGCACACGTGTGGGTGTAACTGAATAGGATAAAATATGGTTGATGAATAGGGTTTAGAATAATGCACATGAAAGAGACCCTAAGCCCATATTTTACACATTCATATAGATTATTATGATACAGGATGTAATTATATGAGACTGATATTGAAATGGAGAAATAAAAGTTACTTACCTCTAAAAAAGAATTAGCTGAAAACCCTATCAAATGATCTAAAAAACTATTGATTTCCACACACCTACACCAAAGCCACAAGTTCTACAAAACCCAAAAATATTTTTCTTGTATAAGGGTAGTTCGACCTTGACCCAAATAGCGGGGCACAATCTTACCCTGGGGCATAATTGTTGTACCCTGAAAAGTCGACCTTGACCTACACTGGTCCAACAAATTTTTTGTTTGCGAATCTTGAAAGTTCGACGAAAAGTGTATCGAAATCTTCTTTTTAATTCACTATTTCACACCTATATCTGCAAGAAAAATGGTTTGTTTGTTTGGATGGAGGGTTTTCCTTGGTCAAACCCCAATTTGGAATTAACCTTAAAATGTAATTGAAATTGCAATATAAATAAGCAAAGTAAATGGAACTATTCACCTTGCTTATATTGAAATCTTTGTGGAGGATTTGAATCCTTGAATCCATAAGTATGGATGCTCCAAATGAATGTAGAATACGATGTAGGATGTCTCAAATCTATTGTCCTAGATTTTCAACACCAATCTTGAATGGATCTTAGCATAGGAAAAGGTTTGGATGAATAGGGATGGAGAAAAATTTAACAAGAGGGCTCCATGGAGCTTGAATCCTTCAATGGCTAACAATGGACCTCTTTGATGAATTGAATGATTGAACTCTTGAAGGCTTGAATGCTTGATGGATAGTAGATCTTCACTTCATAGAACATGTGAGCATAAACTTCACAATAGGTGGATGTCAAAATGAGGCAAGAAGGCTTCCTTATATAGAGATCTAGGGCACAAACTTCTAGAGAAGGCTAACATGGGAACATTAAATCCCAATTAACCTTAACCCCTAGAAATGGACCTAGATTAAATGTAAGTCAAGAGTATACCATTCTGAAACCCAAAACAGTCAACCCGAAAGTGAGAAAATAATTATTTTTGAAACCAAACATCTGGAAATCATGAAACTTGAAAATAAATTTGAATCTTGGGCCAGAGTCGAGGTCAACTCTAACCTAGGTTAGGGTCGACGTTGACTTTGACCTAAAAGGTCGACTTTGACCCTGAGGTCAGAAATCTTAGGATCTCAGTCCAGAATGCTAGAAAAATGTAGAAAGAAAGTGGAAAGGGGGCAAAATCAAGGGAAAAATCCATATCTAAGTCGAGGACCCATTCAAGGTGCTTGACATTACCCTAAACCACCTAGTCGAAGGGCTAAACACTCTTCACATAGAAGTGCTTCTATTTTAAGACGATACATTTGGCCCCCACTTTAGCAAGAGTATGGACTCAATGCAAACTCTTGGTAAAGTAAATCATAATGAAAAGATAATCTTATTAAAATCAAAGGGACAAAGAGATCTTCAAGCCCCTAGGGACTCAAGTCTTTGTCAACTCCAAGATTACCATAAGAGAGGCATCTCTAGAAAAGAGAGAATGAAAGGAGGTAGGAGTGGCTAGCTCACCCAGTAAGATGTGTGTATTTCATTGTGAACCACAAAATAAATAGGGTGGACTTAATGGGAATTTGTTTAGTGCTCCCCTCAGGATTCATGACAAGTGCTTAACCACCTCATGTGTACTATAAGTTGAGTGGTTGTATCAAGCATTGAAAGATTAGTATTTTGGTGCAATGGCAACCTCATTCTAACAAGTGGTATCAGAGCTTGGTCACAAGTTCAAATCCTCACACCCTCAGGTAATGCTGACTGGGAGATTGTTGGATTTTCATTCAATGCTCCCCTCGGGATTCGTGACAAGGGCTTAACTAACTCCTATGTACTATAAGTTGAGTGGTTGTATCGGACATTGAAAGATCGATCTTTTGGTGCAATGGTGATCCCATTCTAATAGGGTCACCCAGAAAGAACTTGATAGTCACCCTATGAAGTTATGTGCCTTTTGGCAGATTTGTGCATGTATGTAGTGCATCTTCTGACACCTTTTATAAAGTACCCATGGATCCATATTCTCATATCACCATAGAATACATTTGTAAAATGTATATCTCTCTAGGATTTAGCAACTTATGTGCATTACCTTATGAGGATTTAGCATATTTGAAATTGGAAATGTGTGACTCTTCAGGATTTAGCAACTTGTGTGCATTACCTTTGGAGGATTTAGCATGTTGAAAATTGACTTATGTGCATTACCCTCCAATATTTAGCAACTTATGTGTGTTACCCTCCAAGATTTAGCATGCTACAAAATAAAAGGTTAGAACAAAAATGTAGGGAGGTCATATATATGTGCCCCTCCTTAAGATGGAATAAAATACATACTATTTTGACATGTTAAGGAAAGAAAAGAATGAGGATAAATCCTTCTTCAATATCAAGACAATATGCATAGACAACACACAGTCCAAGCCAAGAAGGTCACAACTCCTATGAGGCCATGGAAGGAATAAATGCAAAGAGATATCATGCAAGAAGTGAAAAAGTAACCCTTGTGAGGGATAGCACACTATTCAGCTTCCAAGATGAGAGATTTATCAACCATGGAAACCTAATGTCAAAGAACGAAATAGGTTATGATCGAGAACATAGATCCTTAATGCAAACCATATTTTTCATGTATGATTGAATATCACATAATAGATAGATATTGCTTAACCAAGGAAAAGTGGATCTTGTAAAGACAAAAAAGAAGGAGATGTCATCCTTGCCCCCCAAGTGTAGGAACAAAGATAGAAGGGGGCCTATTATATCGCTTGCAACACTATACAAGACAACGAGCCCCCAAAGATTAGGCTAACATTGTTTACATAATGCAGAGCTCCATAATAGGAACATAAGTATTCTTTGGAGAAAATAGGATTGAAATACAACTCATTGCCACATGATATATAATTAACCTTACTATCAATGTGTTGCCTAATCTTATAATGTAAAGCTTGGCATTCATTAGTAAAGTGATCATGACATCTATGATATAAAAAAAAAGGGAGAGTCTTCAAGTGTGGACTACATTTCTTTTTGCATTTAGGTCTACTAATCATCTTAGAATGAACAGTTTAGGCAAAAGAACTTCTTGGTCAAAATCCTTCATAGTTTTATCATGTTTTGAAGTGTTATTTGAGATATTGTTAACATTGAGTTGTTGTTGAGGATTAAATCCAAATCCATAAGAATGCTTATGCACCCCATTTTGTAAGGGAATTTGAATTCCCTATTTATTCTTAACACATGCTTGACATTGAATCCTTGTTTAACTAGGAAATGGTAACCAGAACCATAATGAAAAGCCATATTAGAAGGAGTCAATGGAACTTCATTAGTCACTATGTCATTATTAGTAGGTTTGAAAGTTTCATTGTGAATAGAATCAATGAAAAAGTTGTTACAAATAACTTTAGAAGTAAAAACCCATTGTTCAAACTCTCTTTTTGGTTTCATAAAATCAAGATCAGAAACCTTATACTCTCCAATAAAGGTAGGAGTAAAATCCAAGGTTCCCCAATCATCACCTGGAAGAGCATTAGAGGAAGAAGGATTACTATTAGAAATAGGAGTAGTGTGGTTTTGAATATTCAAACAAGGATTTGGCACATCATCCACATGAAGTGTATACATCATGTTGCTATGTGTAAACTTGACTTTATTATAAAGGGTGGAAGGGATAGCATGCATCCCATGCAAACAAGGTCTACCCAGAACAAGGTTATAATTGGGAGGTCCAGTCATAACATGAATAGGCATATTCAGGATGATCAGATCTACTTTGATAGGTAAGGTAATGATTCCCAAAGTACTCTTAGAATTATTATCAAAGCCATGTATAGGAACATTATCATGTTGAATGGTTCAAACATTAGCTTTAATTACTTTGAGCATGTCCATCCTACAAATATTAAGCCTAGATCCATTATCAATCAAGTTCCTATGAATGATACTTTTATTGATTGTAACAACCACCATAAGAGCATCATATTGATTTTGAACTTCTTTAAAAGGTAAATCCTTTTGAATAAATACAATGTTAGGAACACTCAAGGTAGTATGCATGCATTGTAAGAAGTTATTAATGTTCTCTTGATTAGGAGGTAGACTAGGAAAAGTCACGAGAGCTTTTGCAAGGTTTCATAGTACTAGGTAGGTGAATTTTTAAGAAGCTCCCGTAAGGAAATCTTGTCAGGGGTATTTTGCAATTGGTTTATCAAATCATACTCCTTGCTAGGAAGATGAGGTGGAGAAAGAAAAATGGGTTGAGAGGGTGGCAAAGAAGTAGAAACCACCAGAGTAGGTTGAAGATTGCTCCCTATATGATATGTGTGAGCTATAACACCTTGGTCATTGAAAGACTCTAAAGATTCCATAGGTTTACCGTTGATAGTAATGCAAGGACAACCTTTGATAGTCAACAAAGATTCTAGATAAACCATGTTAGTCATCTCAACACTACAAACAAATTAATAAGAAGGAAGTAAAGAATACATCATAGGATAAAATGAAGTAGAAACTTGATTCTCCATAAGATCATCACTAAGAGGGATAACATTAAAGGAATTCATATCATTGTCCACTAATGCCTCATTGCTAGAAGGAATCTCAAATGGAGGTAAAGCATCTAAATATCTACACAAGAGGAATGTGTTTTAGAAACAGAGTGATCATCATGTATGAATATCTCATCCATTAATAAATCACCCTCTTGCATCAAAGCTTCTTCACGAGGAAAGAATACATCAATGTCTTTATCCAAGGAATTGACTACAATGGTTTCATGAGGAAGAGAGTAATCAACATCCAAATCTAAAGGTTCATCCCAAATAGGAGGATTATCATCCCTATCAACAAAACACATTGTAGGAGCACCATAAATTGCTAAAGATTGATCTCTAGAGGGGGAAGAAGGTAAATGATACTGTAACATCAATCCTCAACTCATCTCCATAAAGAGAAATATGATGGAGAGATAGATTAATGCCATCTTCTTGCTCTAATATATCCTTACAAGGTAATTCAAAAGAGGACAAAGAAACATCACACACACTAAAAAAAGTCTTTCTAGGTGTAACACCATGTGATGGTAAGGTAAGAGGAAAATGTTGTGTAATCCCCAAAGTTATAGAAGAATGTTTGGAAAACATTTGAAACAATGTGTGCAACATGATAAAAAATAAAGAAATACATAAAAAAGAGATCTAGATATATCCTATTGTAAATTTGATTGAAACAGATAATTGTATAAAAGATATTGATGCTACAAAATGTGTTCATTATTTTGTCACTGATGTCAAACCTGCTATTTGCTAGAATAGTAATTGCTTATAAGATCCAAGCACTATCACTTAGTTGATTGATGAGGAATCAATAAAATGTAACAAAAGAACCTAAGGGAAAGGTTGAGTTATGGTTTTGGAATGAAGTGCAAAGATCAGTTAAGACAATGATAAAGTGATGTATTGACAATATACAGGAAGATCAAGTGTCGAGTAAAAGATCAAGTGCTGAGTAAAAATCAAGTGCCAAATAAAGATCAAGTGCCAAGTGAAGATCAAGTGCTGAGTAAAAATCAAGTGCTGAGTAAAAATCAAGTGCCGAGTGAAAATCAAGTGCCAAGTGAATATCAAGTGTCAAGTAAAGATCAAGTGCTGAGTTGTGTTCATGTGCCGAGCATCAGAAAGTCAAAAGTGTCGAGCTGCTGCATTATTTTGAAAAGTTGAAGATTTGTCAGATATGAGCCAACATGGTTGTTATCTAGAATTTTGTGAACTAGATAGAAGATAAGAATGATGAGCTGGTGGCACAGAACACTATGTAAAACATTTCTTTTTTTGCGAATACAACTGGATTCTAGATGAAGTTTCTAGATAAAAATGAGATATGGGACAGATACATTGTATCCTACCTAATCTATGGAAACCCTAAAGTTGGAGAGGGAGAATCGAGTGGGAAAAGAATTCTAGATTTCTATTTAAGGGGTCATAAGGTCACGAAGCAAGGTGTTGGTCAAGCATGAAAGCATGAAGTGCTGAAGAAGGTGCTAAGGAGGAAGAGAGCACAGAAACTCTATTTTGATAGATGACCACAGAGATGATTGAATTGGTATGATGAGCAAGAAGACTCAAGGAGATGAAGCTTGAGAAGAAGACAAGCTATCAAAGCCACAGTGATTGAAGCCAAGCAAAGGATTAAACTGAAGTGTGATCTGAAATCTGCAAGATATGTTGTGAGTTATATCAGATCAATAGCTCTTATTGTTACTCTCTAGAAATTGTAATAGTTAGTATAAATCCTATGGACTTAGGTTGGTTTAATAGCCATGTTGTAAATCCTTTAACAGGGTGACATTCCAAGTGAATGTTCCAAAGTCCTTTGACCAGGCCCATTCCTAACAGTATGGTGAAATCCTCTAACAAGGGCACATTTAATAGTGCATTGTAAGCCTTTAACAAGGTAGGCCTTTAATAGGGCATCACTTCAGAAGAGTGAGAATTGAGTAGCATGTTATTGGTGGTTTTTCCCAAATTAGGTTTCCACGTAAATCACTGTACTGTCATGTGTTGATCTTGCATGTTTTATTCTTGCATGTTGATTTGTTGTAACTTGTTAAGATGATTGTTTTAAGCTTGGATGGATGAGCAGTTTAATGGGCTCACTATAATAAGAGAAAAAGTATTATTATTATGGAATTTAGACCTTGGATAACTAATTCACTCCCCCTCTTAGTTATTCTAAACAAAATCAAACAATTGGTATCGGAGCTTTGCTGCTGATTTAGTTCAAAGGAACTAGAAGCAAAAAAGATCAAAATGCCTAAGAGAGAAGTTCCCAAGCTCAATAAAGACAACTTTGTTGCATGGAAAAGTTTGATGAAGCTACATCTTGGATCCATAGGAGATTATGACCAAAAGTTAATTTTTACTAAACATGTTGATCCAACTAGTACTCTTATTGCAGAAGATTTGAAAAACAAATAGGAACACAATCAAAGAATGTTGGAGATTGCTTCTGCACTCAACTATGCTGAATTCGATGATATCAAAGGATGTGACACTACATTTAAGATGTGGAAAGCCCTGTCAAACATCTATGGAGGAGATCAGAATGTCCAAAGAGAAAAAAGAGAAAGCCTCGGAGAAAAGTTTGATGACATGAAAAAGGAGGAAAATGAGAATGTTGCTCAGTATGCCTCTAGAATAAAGGAAGTGGTAAGTGAAATAAGATGTTTTAATGGTCAATTAGATGATGATACTATTGATAGTAAGTTCTTAAGAACCTTGCTCCCTATCTATGCTTCTAGAGTATCAGCTATACAAGAACTAAGATGTGTACCAGGAAAAAATCTAAGTGTTTAAGTTTCTAAGATACTTAAACAAGTGAAATCAAAGAAGGGAAGAAACATGAAATATGTATCCAGTAACAGTAGCACTGATGACGAAGATGTGGAACAATTGGAAGCATTACTAGCTAGAAGATTTCACAAAGGCAAAGGCAAATTCAAGGGTAAGCTGCCTATCATTTGTTTCAATTGTAATGAAGTAGGACATATTTCTGCAAGTTGTACATAGAAAAAGGATTACAAGGAAGGCAGCAAGTACAAAAATAGAAGAGAAGATGATAAGGGAGATTACAAAGACAAAGCCAAAAAGTGTTATATCGATGAAGAGGATTCTGATGATAATGATGATGAAGTTGTTTATGTGGCTATGAAGTACCAGTCTGATGAAGAAGAGCCTATAGCACTGGTAACATATATGAAAAATAATGATAGATGGATCATAGATAGTGGGTGCTCACACCACATGATAGGAGACAAAAGTAAGTTTGTTGACTTTACTCAGTATGATGGAAATAGTGTTAGATTTGGAAATGATGCTCCATGTCAAATCAAAGGAAAAGACTCCATTAAGCTTATAGAGAAAATTTCATGTGATAATGCATACTATATTGAAGGACTAAACTACAATTTGTTGAGTGTCTCACAGTTAGGCAATGTAGGGTGCAAAGTAGAATTTGGAAACAAAACTACAAAAATCTATGATACTGATGGAAAATTGATAGGAAAAGGAGATCAAACAAGTAGTAATCTATTTTATCTTGATATGGAAAATGCTTCTTGTTTTGTTGCAAAATTTGATGATGAATGGTTATGGCATAGAAGGCTATGTCATGTCAACTTTGATAATTTGGTCAATATCAGTAAAATGAAGAAAGCTAGAGGTTTATCTAAACTGAAGAAGCTTGACAACATCATGTGCAAACAATGTTAGCTAGGAAAGATGACTAAGTCGAGTTTCAAGAGTAAAAACTATACATCTAAAGAAGTACTTGAGCTAGTCCATACTGATTTATGTGGTCCAATAGAAGTACAAAGCTACAAAGGAGATAAATATATAATGTTGTTTTTTGATGACTATTCCAGGATGATGACAGTTATGTTCTTAAAGCAAAAATCTGATGCTTTTCAAATGTTTAAGTGGTATGTGGCTAGAGTTGAAAAGGAAACAGGAAAAAGTTTGAAATGCCTGAGATCAGACAGAGGTGGAGAATTCACATCAAATGAATTTGAGACATTTTGCAATGACAAAGGAATCAAGAGACAAACATTAGCTCTGAGGACTCCCCCATAGAATGGAATTGCTGAGACAAGAAATAGATCTATGATTGACTGTGCTAGAACATTGATGATGGAAAAGACTATTGCTCTGAAATATTGGAGAGAAGCTGTAAGTGTGGCCGTTCATACACTAAACCAAGTACAAGTCAAGAAAGGTACAAATGCAACACCTTTTGAATTATGGTATGGTCACTCACCCAATGTAAACCATTTCAAATTATTTGGTTACAAATTCTTTATCCTTAAAGATACTAGAAATGGAAAATTTGATGCAAAAAGTGATGAAGGCATATTCCTTGGTTACTCCACTAGAAGTAAAGCTTATAAGTGTTTAAATACTAACACTAACAAAATTGTGGAAAGTACAAATGTAAACTTTGATGAGCATACAGAAGTCCAAGTTGAAGAACCAAAGAGAATGGATGACTATAGAACCTTTGTGTATTCTTATGAAGGAATGTTTCTTGATGAGGATGCTATCAATCAAATTGGGATTCAACAACAAGTTTCAGTTTCAGCTGAGTCACAACCAGTAAATGCCGAGCTGCATTCAAAAGCTGAGTTGCAGAATGAAGAAAATGCACATTCTGATTCTGAAGTCAGTACACATAAAAGAGATGTAGAACTACTTGACAAAAAAGTGCATAGTGACCCTAAATCTGAAAGATCAAACATGGAAACAAGGACAGAACCAAGATTATCCAAATATGTGAAAAGACATCACCCTGCTGAACAAATAATTGGTGATAAAGATGCAAGACCAATGACAAGGGATAGACTAAGAAATGAATCATGTTTGTTAATAAAATTTGAACCTAAGATAGTGTATGATGCATTACAAGATGGTGATTGGTATAAAGCTATGGAAGAAGAGGTTGATCAAATAAGGAGGAACAAAACCTGGAGTTTGGTTCCCAGACTAGTTGACAAGAATGTGATTGGCACCAAGTGGGTATTCAGAAACAAGCTAGATGAGAATGGTGAGATTACTAGAAACAAAGCTAGACTAATATGTAAGGGTTATGCTCAAGAAGAAGGATTAGACTATGGGAAAACATTTGCCCCTGTTTCTAGAATGGAAGGAGTAAGAACTTTACTTGCATATGCTGCATATAAGGGTTTTAAAGTTTATTAGATGGAAGTAAAGTTTTCTTTTTTGAATGGTATATTGGAAGAGAAAGTCTATATTTTACAACCAGAGCGATTTGTTGATGAAAACAACAAGGATATGGTTTGTAAACTACGTAAAGCACTCTATGGTTTGAAACAAGCACCTAGAGCATGGTACGAGAGACTTCACAAATATCTTATCAAGATAGGATTTGAGAAAATAGTTGACAATAGCAATCTGTATATCAAGGAAGAGAAAGGTAAAGATGTTTTGATATCTGAGATCTTTGTTGATGATATAATATTTGGAGGAAAAGATGCTCTATGCAAAGATTTTGCTGATCAAATGAAACATGAATTTGAGATGTCATTGTTTGGAGAGATCAATTTTTTTGTTGGATTGCAAGTACATCAATTAAAACATGGTATATTTGTAACCTAATCAAAATATATCAAGGAAATACTCAAAACATTTGATTTAGATGAATCAAAACTAGTAAGTACACCAATGGCAAAAGGAAATAAGTTATCTAAGAATGATGATTCAACTAAAGTAAATCAAAAAATGTATAGATCTATGATTGGAAAACTAAAATATGTTGTACACAGTAGACCAAATATTCCTTTATCTGTTGGAATAGTGGCAAGGTTTTCTACAAACCCAAGAGAAAATCATCTTATGGTTGTCAAGAGAATAATGAGGTATCTAAAAGGTACAGAAGATTTTGGTTTGTACTACAAGAGGACTAAAAAATTTGATTTAAAGGCCTACACTAATGCAGATTGGGGAGGTAACATAGATGATATAAAAAGCACCAGTGGAGGAGCACTTTTCTTAGGAAAAGGATTAGTCACTTGGACTAGTAAAAAGAAAATTTGTACATCACAGTCCACAACAGAAGTTGAGTATGTTGTTGCTGCTATAAATTGTACAAATATTGTGTGGATCAAGCATTTGTTGAAAGGAATGAAGGAGGAAATAACTGAACTTGTGATACTTTATTGTGATAACACAAGTGCTATCAACATATCAAAGAACCCTATGATGCATGCCAAAACAAAACATATTACAATCAAGTATCACTATGTAAGAGAATTGGTGGAAGACAAGCAAGTGAAGATGGAATATATCAATAAAAAAGAACAAACTAATGATATCTTCAAAAAAGCATTACCTAAAGATGCATTTGAATATCTTAGAGGTAAGTTAGGGGTGATACCCCTAACCAAGGCTGCTTAAGTAACAACAAGACTGCCCTGCATCAAGTAAGTTGATTGATTAGATGATATAAGTTGATGCAGAGGGTACTTACTTTAGGTTTAGCCTGAAGTAATCGAAGTACTAATATTTTGAACAAGTCACAAGCAAGGTGACAGAGGGAGATATTGGAAGTTCTTGTAAATGCTACAGTTACATGATAAGATGCTGAAATAATGTGTCTTTGGCATTATTGTCAAAGAGGGAGAAATAGCATAAACTAATCAAAGCAAAGAAAGAGAGAGAAAGTAGAAAATAGAGGAAACTAATTAAAGATGGAGAAAATAGCTACAATTGGTCAAATTCCTAAAGTAGAGGAATAGCAGACACTAATCAGCTCTCAAAAAGAACAACTCAGGAGACTAAATCAAAGACAAATCAGAAGGAATAAGATCAAAGGGAAATACAAAAGTCAACAAGTACATTTGACTTACTGTTTAATCCTAGTTAAAATTTTGTTAACTTGGTTGATCAGTCAATTTTGGTTTGGTAGATCAGTTTGGTTTGCCATCAATGCCAAAGAGGGAGATTGTTGTAAATTTGATTGAAACAGATCATTGCATGAAATATATTGATGCTACAGAATGTGTACAATCATTATTTTTTCACTGATGTCATACCTGCTATTTGCTGGAATGGAAATTTCTTATAAGATCCAAGCACTATCACTTAGTTGATTGATGAGGAATCAATAAGATGTA
Source organism: Cupressus sempervirens (assembly GCA_028749045.1). Taxonomy (NCBI): domain Eukaryota; kingdom Viridiplantae; phylum Streptophyta; class Pinopsida; order Cupressales; family Cupressaceae; genus Cupressus; species Cupressus sempervirens. The sequence continues at coordinate 704,253,645 of CM053784.1, forward strand.
ACAAAAGCACCTAAGGGAAAGGTTGAGTTATGGTTTTGGAATGAAGTGCAAAGAATGATAAAGTGATGTATTGACAATATATGGGAAGATCAAGTGCCGAGTAAAAATCAAGTGTCGAGTAAAAATCAAGTGCCAAGTGAAAATCAAGTGCTGAGTGAATATCAAGTGCTGAGTAAAGATCAAGTGTCGAGTTGTGTTCATGTGTCGAGCATCAAAAAGTCAAAAGTGTTGAGCTGCTGCATTATTTTGAAAAGTCGAAGATTCATCAAATCTGAGCTAACATGGTTGTTATCTAGAATTTTGTGAACCATATAGTAGATAAGAATGACGAGCTAGTAGCATAGAACACTATGTAAAACATTTTTTTTTTTGCGAATACAACTGGATTCTAGACAAAGTTTCTAGATAAAAATGAGATATGGGACAAATACATTGTATCCTACCTAATCTATGGAAACCCTAAAGGTGGAGAGGGAGAATCGAGTGGGAAAAGAATTCCAAATTTCTATTTAAGGAGTCATAAGGTCACAAAGCAAAGTCTTGGTCAAGCATGAAAGCATGAAGTGCTAAAGAAGGTGCTAAGGAGGAAGAGAGCATAGAAACTATATTTTGATAGATGACCATAGAGATGATTGCATTGGTATGATGAGCAAGAAGACTCAAGGAGATGAAGCTTGAGAAGAAGACAAGCTGTCAGAGTTCGCAGTGATTGAAGCCAAGCAAAGGATTGAACTGAAGTGTGATCTGAAATCTGCAAGATATGTTGTGAGTTGTATCAGATCAAAAGCTCTTATTGTTACTCTCTAGCAATTGTAAAAGCTAGTATAAATCCTGTGGACTTAGGTTGGTTTAATAACCATGTTGTAAATCCTTTAATAGGGTGACATTCCAAGTGAATGTTCCAAAGTCCTTTGACCAGGCCCATTCCTAACAGTATGGTGAAATCCTCTAACAAGGTCACATTTAACAGTGTGTTGTAAGCCTTTAACAGGGCATCACTTCAGAAGAGTGAGAATTGAGTAGCATGTTACTAGTGGTTTTTCCCAAATTGGGTTTCCACGTAAATCACTGTGTCATGTGTTGATCTTGCATGTTTTATTCCTGCATGTTGATTATAGATTATTATGATATGGGATGCAAATAAAGGAGACTAATATTGAAATGAAGAATTAAAGTGCACTTACCTCCAAAAAGGAATCAATTGAAAACCCTATCAAATGATCTCAAAAACTATCAATTTTGGCCAACCTCAATTGAAACTATGAGTTCTACAAAACCCATAAATCTTTTAACTTTTCTAAGGGTAGGTTGACCTTGACCTAGATAGCAGGGCACAATCTTACCTTAGGCCATAATTTTACCTTGAAAATCTGACCTTGACCTACACTACTCTGACGAAATTTATGTTCACAAATCCCACAAGTTTGATGAAAAGGGTATCCAAATCTACTCTTTAATCTATTGTTCCACACTTGTATCTATAAGAAAAATAGTTTGTTTGTTTGGATGGGGGATTTGCCTTGGTCAAACTCTAGTTTGGAATTAACCTTGAAATGTAATTGAAATTGTAATATAAATAAACAAAGAAAATGGAACTATTCACCTTGCTTGTATTGAAATCTATGTGGAGGATTCAAATCCTTGAATCCACAAGGATGGATGCTCCAAATGAATGAAGAATAGGATGTCTCAAATTAATTATCTTAGATTTTCAACACCAATCTTGAATGGATCTTAGCATAGGAAGAGGCTTAGATGAATATGGATGGAGAAATCATCAACAAGAGGGCTTCATGGAGCTTGAATCCTTCAATGGCTAACAATGGACCTCCTTGATGAATTGAATGCTTTAACTCTATTGGTGTTTGAAAATGTTACCCGTTTCCAATTACCCTGATGAGAACAAAACATATCTAGGGGCAGCTAACTCCCATTCTCAACATGCCTATTTAGACACCAGGCCAACTATAAGGCATGACTCTTCTTCTTCTTCAGGCTCTGCAAAACCTAGGTGGGTAGACCTATAGATTCTTTATATGGTACCAGTTATCAAAGCATACACTAAATCTAATATGAAGCAGATAGAAACCCTTATATCTCCTAGTAGCTCATGAAATAATATCAGTCTACAGTAGCAAAATGTAGATCTAGGAACCTCATAAGCTGAGTGAGGGCATTGTATTATAGCTCTTCAACATGAAAGGGAAAAGCATTGATTATTGATGTTGATGTTCAATAAATCCTCAAACATGACAACAAAACCTAATGATCCTATCTCTGATCAGTACCTAATCCATTGGGCAATTCCATGAATTGAAAACATACATCTATGACATGAGGACATATTCTGTATACCCATACATCAGATCTATCTAATCACCTTGTGATTCAGACATCGGTGTTCATTCAGATCTCATTCTCACAAAATATCCTTCTCAACATAACTAGTAACCCTGTCAAACACATTAAGCATTTACTTGGCACTTTGTTTCAATAGCAAAATTTATCAGGCATACAACCTGAAAGGGATGCAAATGAATCTCAGCTCTTTGTTCCAAGACCACATAAGACTACAGATTACTGAGACAGGAGACAAGAACTAGAATGAAACTAGTGAAATTACTGTTCATATGTATTCATTTCCTTGAAACAATACAATCAAATGCATGAAATTAAGACATGAAACAACCTAACATATCATAACTATTTGTATTATCTGCACTACTATTGTTCACATGAGAGAAATCTGCTGAAGAATGAAGGTGGAATCATAGTTTAGGATCCAAAGAAATGGTCTCATAGAATGACTGCAAATTTCCTACCAACAATGGTTTCTCAGTAACAAAAAACTGGAACCAAAAACTAGAACCCCTACAATGGAAGAAAGAAAGAATAATATAGGATAGATGAATTCTTGGATCTCACATGCAATTGCCATCTGTCGACTTAGAAATCCATCTCCTAGAACTGAAAAGACTCTCTCTAACCTCTTTCTTCCATCTGATTTGATTTGATTTCATCATTATCTTGTAACTGATTCACAAATATCTTTTGCTAAATGATGAAATCCTTTTGCTTACCAAAATTTGAACTGAATGAAATGCTGATGAAATTAAGATTCAACTGAATTGAAAAAACCCCAACTGCATTTTTACTGTGTTTTATCCATATTTAGCTCATTACCATGCCAGAAATCAAAATTGAATATTGACACTTGAAATCGGTTGCAATCTGGAATTCTGAAAGAAAACCTCCTATAGCTTGAACCAACTATTACCTATGCAAAAATTGACCCTGAAATTGGAAATTTCGTCTTCCCCCAATTCCGGGGATATATAATATCACCTATTTTGCTTACCGGAAACCCCTCAAAAGTTGGTTTGAAAAAGACTTCTTTGTTAGAAATGCTTAGGTTTGCATATTGTTTAGACTTTAAATTTTTGATAAATTTAAAATGTCATAGAGTCAAAACTATATAAAATGACCCCTTTTAAAACTTGACGTGCAAACTCTAATAATTAAAAATTATTTTTTAACTCTTCCAATTCTCTCCTTCTCTCCAACCCATGGTCAACCCTCAGTTTGATCGTGCCACGTGGAACTGTTTGATTGGCCCACCTCTACATTAGATGCCATGTTAGCACCACCAGGACCCTCGGCACGTGTCAAAAATTTGCTTCCCCGCATTATTTAATGACCTTGCACTTCTGTCTAGCGAGGATGCACGGACTGTCAGACCTCCCCATGTGGCAAAATCCTGTGCCTCCATCTTGATCTTCTCATTTTGGCGCCACATCACTGACTTAGATCCATGCTGCCACATGGCAATTTTTTGCTTTCTCACATTTTTTATTCGACGTGCATCTCTGAAATGCGAAAATGCCCTTGTCATTTGATCAAACCACATGTTGGCATCTAGGTGTATCTTGGTCTTGCGTGACACATCATCTCATATGCAACTTTGATTAAAATGCTGCTTTATGCGAACCTGCTAACGTCATCGACAGGCCCTACCACAACTAGCGGCCTTGCCTTTCAAAAGGCACTCTCTTTTGGACATCTTAATATGTGTGACCTTTTGGATTTAAAAACTTCAAAATACCTTCCCACAATCAATGTGGGATAAGGCACACTCACTTAAATCTCCATAAAATGCTTCTTTTGTAGCACAAGGTGCTCTATTTTTTTCTCTTGCCTGCCATGAGTTTGCTTTAATAGCGTGGATGTCCTCTGTAGTTCACTGCACTGGTTTTTTTTTTTAATACACGGTCTTCTTCTTTAAAAAATGTGAACTCTGCCCCAGACTGCATTGTCTTTCATGCATGGTCTCTTTTGTGTGGTTGCGACTTCATTGTGACTGTTACTAGCCACAGTCTGCTTTTAGCTCTCCTCTTGTTTTGATTCTTTCATGTTCCTTAATTATTATGAAAGGGCGGCTTTATTTCTTATTGGCGGATTCTCCCCTGCTTCAAAAGCTTGGTCTTTGTTTTGTTTGTGGTAATTGGCATAGGAAACTCCTTTCACAATGCTAGCTACCTCCCTTTTAAAAGCTTGGCGTGACCTTGCTTCTGAGATGTTTGAGCTAAATGTTAGAAAAATGCCTGCTGTTGTTCTTCATTCTCATTTGTATCTAGGATTTCTTTAGACATGCACTGATTGTTCTCTCAAACTCATGTTGCTCCCTCATTTGCTCACAGGTTTCTCTGTGGATATGAGTTTCTTATATCTTTATAAAACGTGACTCCCTTTTTTTATGTGAGGTCTCGCTGCAGGTTCCTAAAACTTTGATTGCATTTTTCTTTTTTAAATCCCCCTGTGAACGTGTTCCCTCATTCACTGCATCTCTTTTCTTCATTAATGCTAGAAATTCTTCCTCATGCAACATGTGATTTCCATTAGAAGATGTAGAATTCTCACTTTGCAATTTGCACAAACATAAACTAGCCCAACATCATCCCAGAGTATCTTCTGGATAATAAATGTTGCCACCGTCTTTGAGAGTTCACTTCCCATCTCTATGGTCAACCAAAATAGTGGAATTATCTCCGTAGAAAGTAGAAAATTGATAACCTCAGTGTCATCTACCTCTAGTATCAAGATGAGAGGCTACACACTGAAGAAGTGTTAATGTATTGCAAACATGATTTGATGCACTTGCTATTAGAGTAGGTGGTGATAACATTGGGTAAGTAGATGTAATTTCTTGCAATAAAGTCACAATGTTATCAAGAAGAATACCAACACATTGGAGTGAGATCTTGAAAGAGCTCACGTTTCACATCCCCTTTTAAAAATTTCAAGTTGCACAGAACCTCAATCAATCTAATGGAATCAGTTGGACCCCAAAGTGGGTCCAGCTAAAAAAATTTTCATTTCCAAACACCTGAACTGTCGAATTAATCTACTAAACATCTTGAACTAATTATGATCGAGTTCGACCACTGAACCAATCAATTGAAATCCATTTTACCACTTATCTACAAATTGTCAAATTGGTGTTAGGAGGTCCTTTGACTAGCCTTAAAAGCTAACTCAAACACCTAACCGGGCTCTAAAAACTAGCACACTAACTCTTTGTTTTGCATACCTTTAGCCTGTCGAATCTTGTCTCATGACGAATTCCCAGTCAAAAGATATTGACTATTAAAGTTGCCTTCTCATATTTACCTGCAAGAAAAACACATCAGAAAACAACAAACTGGGTTCGAAATTGGCTTGAAAAACTGGGTGAATGAGCATATGGGGAAATGAAAATTGGGGCACTTATTCTTTGTCATGAGGAGATTATGGATCTACAGTTTGGGCTCATGATGAATCACAGGACGCATTTGGCGAGCGTCTAAAGTTGGCTGCTCAGAATTGGCAGACTGGAAACATTGACAGAAAACATTTTTGCAAATGGAATGACCTTGGTAAACTATGAAGACGGATTCATCAAGGCTTGAAAACTGACACACTCAGAGCATTTTTAGAGGACAACATAGGGGAACAAACCATTTGATCTCACTGATCATAGATTAGGAGTTATGACATCACGAACAGGGTTACTAACAAATCTGCAAATTCAGACACCAGTAAAAGGATAGAAATTCCATTTTGAATCACGTTTGAAAACTGATTCGTCAAAATCTACAACTTGAAACATAACAAGTCTCTGACGTCTACAATGCAACACAAAAGGAATTTTCTCATTTTGGACAACTGGTCAAAAGTTATAGCGCGTCAAACAGGGCTACCCAGAATTAGGAATTAATTGCAAAAGTATGAAAACAGCAACTGACCAACTTTAAGGGATTCAAAACCTAGTCAAACAAACTCAAAACAACTCAAAATCTGAAACATAGATTTTTGGGTATGGATACTGTAATCACCTAAAAATGGTCATCTAGACTATTAGCCCCCTTCTCAGCATTTTGGCTAAATTAATTTAATCATTTACCTAGAACAAATTGCTAATAATCAATTTATTTGATTATAACCTATAGTTTGACTATGCTATCCTAAGTTCATTATTTGATTAAAAGAACATGTCCCCTTTTAATTAAATAAAAGACCCCATTCTTCTAACCCACTTAAAGTGCACACATAAAGTCCTTTTTCTATTTTGCAATTAAAAGAAAAGGCTTTGTGACTTTTGTCTTATATGACAAGTCAATTTATATTCTATTGGTTGACTTGTGTGTGCACATGGATCACTCCTCTTTTTGAATTCCACCGTTGATCATCCACCATCTTCATCTTGATCTCTACCATCCATACATCTTTAAAAGTGAGAGAGCTTTCCTCCTCAATCCATCCTCATTTTGAATATTGTTATGCTGCATGTTTTCTAACAGGTTTCTTTGGAGCTTTGTGGAGAACTTCTATTTCTTGTCTACATTCTCTCATCCATGGCATCATGGCATTCTAGCTTAGCTTAGCTTTCATTTTTACATGTAGCTTAAATCGTATAGTCTAATAGTTGGATTGTAACCCTCTTATACATGTTTTAGCATAGCTCCACTTTGCATCTCATTCTAGCTTAATCTTCATTTGCATTGCATTCTTGAGGAACTCCTTGGGACATTTGCATTCTTGCATCTTGTCTTTAGAACCTCCCATTGCATGGTTTACTAGCAAAAAGAGTATCTCTAAGGCTCATCTGAGAGCGTTCTTATTCTTGAAATATACTCTTTTGCACTCCGTGGATAGGGAGCTCTAAGCCAGCATCCAAGCATTCCAAACTCATCGAATCATTTGGATAGAAGGGTTTAGAGTGGGACATTTTTGAGTGTACAGATACTAGACATTCCCAAAGTGGCAAGTCATGATGCAATTCTGGGTGCAAGATATTAAGGCATAAATAGGGCTTCTTATCGCTGTTTGACACTTGGTGTAAAATGCAGATTTGAAATTAGCTCAAAATAGGACTTCGCCAAATAGCTTAGAATGATGATTTATCTTCATAAAACATGTATATGCACTAAAAGGAGGGTGTTAGAAACATTAAACACCTAAGGGTCCTCATAGGTACAGTTGGGTACAAAGTCATTTTAAAATATTTATATGGCTCAATTTCTCAAAATTTTAAAATGGGATTGAAAATGAAGCATGTAATTTTTCATCCCAACAAACTCTTCAGGGCTTGAATGCTTGATGGATAGCAGATCTTAACTTCATAGGACTTGTGAGCATAAACTTCATAATAGGTGGATGTCAAAATGAGGTAGGAAGGCTTCCTTATATAGAGATCTAGGGCACAAAATTCTAGAGAAAACCAACATGGGAACATTAAATCTCAATTAACCTTAACCCCTAGAAATGGACCTAGATTAAATGTAATTTAAGAGTGTACCATTCCAAAACCCAAAATAGCTAACTCAGAAGTGGGAAAATAATTCTTTTTGAAACCAAGATCTATAAATCATGGAACCTTGGGTTAGGGTCAAGGTCAACTTTGACCTAGGTCAAGGTCAAGGTCATTCATGACTTAGGTCAAGATTGAGGTTGACCTTGACCCTGAGGTCAGCAATCTCAGGATCTCAGTCCAAAATGCTAGAAAAAAGCAGAAAGAAAGTCGAAAAGGGGACATAATTAGGGGGAAAAGCCATATCTAAATCAACGACCCATTCAAGGCACTTCACATGGCCCCAAAATCACCTAATCAGAGGGGTAAACACTCTTAACATGCAAGTTCTTCCATTTTAAGATGATATAGTAACTAAACTCCATTACAAAGTATGGTACCCCTACCTCAAGACAAACGAAATGTAAGCTTATCATATGTGCATAGTAAACCTAAGATAATAAAGAAATAATTAATATATAAATTGTTAGAAATAGGGATTACTGAGAGAGGGGGGTGAGTTAGTAATCTACAAACTTCAGTCACCAACTGAATATTATTTCTTACTTTAAACCATACATAACCAAGTAATAAAGAAATGCTAAACAATAATAGTAACCATTCACAAAGATAACTCATAACACCATTTTTTATTAACTAGGGAAACCCTGGCCAAGGGAAAAATTTGGTGGGTATGATACCACCAGATAATATATTAATATATAAACTTTCCTTGTTAGAGGATGGACCCTATTAGGTTTCAATGAGAAAATTTAGTATAAGGGGTCTCTGTTAGGAGACTTTGAATCCCTTTTAGGATATTTCAACCCTGTTAGGAGTCATGCCAACTCTGTTAGTAGTTGTAGTATAGTAGACTAAAGATGAGTCCTTTGCCCAAACATGCACTTCCAATCATAATCTTAGCAAGAAGAACACCATAAGTGCTTGTGAACCAAGTATTTATGATGAAGCAAGAAGGAAAGAAAAATGAAAAAATGTGTTGAGTCGAGAGATAGACATTGGAAAGAAAGCCATTGATTATAAAAAGTATTAAGATCAAGTTTAAAAATAATGTTTTAATTGACAAGCACAAAGCAAGATTAGTAGCTAAAGAGCAAAAAAATTTCCTTGTACATCTGTGCACTATCTCCATGATTCCATGTTTGGTCCTTAGCCTCTTTGCAATAACCACATGATCGATGATTGCCAAATAGTGCCAACATACTATTTGGAAAGGCCCTTTCTAGATCATATTTGAATGCAACAATTTATCAAACGATGGCGCTTTGAGGGGACAATGATCATCTTCAACTGTGTGACTTTGGCTCATTGCTTCAAATTTGTTAGAGGATGTAGAAACTTACTGACTATAAACAATAGGTATGTTCTTAGAAAAAAAAACCCATACTCATTGTAAACAACAGGTATGGACTTAATGCATATTTCATGAGTTGTGGTTAATAAAAACCCATACTCATCAGCTTGAATTGTTTGTTTAAAACCCAATGCATTGAGGTGATGCTTACAATTTGAATTCATAACAACCATTTCTCATCAACTTAAATTGTTTTTTTAGTACCCATTGCATTGACATGAAACTTACAAGGTTGAAGTATTGCAACTTCCTAGAAGGTCTGCCTACTCAATTCCATGATGATCCAACTTTCCTTGATCCTTGGGAGAATGATGCAGGAGCATCAAGGTCAAGGTTGAAGGCATGAGAAGACATTAAGGTCTCAAGATAACCAACATGACCATGTTAGAACAGTTGATGTAATAAGACCTGTGAAGGTCCTTTTTGATATGTTTGTAATCATTTTAGTTACATTTGAAAACATTAATTAACAAAAACCATATGTGCAGATATAAACATTAATCACAAAATGTCCAATTTATTTGTAGGTATATTTTCCTATGAAGAAAGACCACGCCTGAAAATATGAACCTAGAAGAAAATAATGAGACAATGGCTGCATTGTGGGCTCAATTCTGAAGAAAACCTGATAAATGTTATTGTCCTTGCAAAAAGTGTAAGGGTTTAAAGAATCGAAGAATTCTAATCACAATAGCCCAGAGTCATTGTAGGCAATATGGTCATGTTGAAGGGGGCCATGATTTTCATCCATTGCTGAATGTGGATTTCCTACTGGAGGAGCATGGAGGTGTGAATATCCAAGCTGAGGATAATGCTCCCATGGAAGAAGATGATAATGTGCCAGAGGACATGATTGAAGAAGATGGTATTGGGGAGAGTGAGGAAGAGACTCACAATGATGGTAATAGAAAATTTGATAATAATGATGAAGATGGTCTTGATATACCTTTACTTGAGAAGGGACACAAGCCCTTATACCTAGGCTCCCAAACAACTCTACTGTCGACTATAGTGTTGTTGGTGAACTTAAAGGTTATGAATAGCATATCCAATGTAGCAATGTCATGTATGCTAAGGTATGTCATTTTTGTCATCTTCAAGGTTAGCATACAATTACTATTCCTTATATTAACAATGCATATTTGTTGTTGTAGGTTGATTAGTGAGTTTTTGTTAGCACCATCAAACATTTTGCCTCGTTCGTATCGAGAATTATCTAACATTATGGATCAGATTGGAATGAAGTATCAGACAATACATGCATGTCCCAATGATCACATTCTATATCATAAACAACATGAATTTGCAACAGAATGTCCTAATTGTCATGTTAGTAGATATCGGTCAGATCAAATAACAAAAAAAGTACCTCACAAGGTTCTTCGGTACATTCTCATTTCCACGTCTGGAACGGTTATTCAGGTGTGCTAGCTTGGCACAATTTATGGATTACCATGCACACAATAGAAGCCAGGATGACATTATGTGAATGCCTATCGATGGTTTTGCATTTAAAGAGATAGAAGAAACATGGTCACACTTTAAAGAAGAACCTCGTAATCTAAAACTTTCATTGGCGGTAGATGGTGTCAATCCATATGGAGATATGAGATCTGTTTACTCAGTATGGCCTATTTTTGTTATTAACAATAACATTCCTCCTTGGATTTCCATAAAGAGGGAGCACATAATGTTGTCAATGATTGTGCCAGGTATTTTTTTTTATATAGTTATCTAAATTAATTTATAAATAGTGCATGAAAATGGTTATAATAATTACGTAATGTTTATGTTCATTCAATTGCTAGGTAAATACCAAGTTAAATATATGAACGTGTATATTGAGCCCCTAATTGACGAGTTGTTAAAGTTATGGAATGGCATTGCTATGTATGACATCTCTAGACCGATAGGACATCGACAATTTCAATTCCATGCAATGCTTGTATGGACAATACATGATGGCCCTGGGCTAACTCATTTTAGTGATATGTTATATTGTTAACATCACATATTTTTGGTCTGTTATAGTGCTTACACATTACTATCAAATGCTTAAGTTGTGCATGATAATTGTACATGATCCAATTATACATGATCTTTTAGGTCTTCAGACAAAGGGAAAATTTGCATGTCCAGTTTGTGGTCTGAAGATGAAATGTCATCATTCGAGAAGTTTAGGAAAGCAGGTGTTTGATGAGTTTAGACACTTTCTCCACAATAATCATAAGTGTCGAATTTTCGAAAAACATCTTTTCAATGGGAAAGAAGAGACATCATCAAGGCCACGAAGAATGACACCTCATTTATGGAAGTTGGAATATGATCAACTAAATCGTCGAGGTAATGTCCAATTTGTCATCCAAAGTTTACAATTTGTATTTCGATATTGTCTTATATTTACTAATGCTATAACTGATTCTTGTGAAGGTCATCAAGGCATCAATGACCAACTTCTTGGAGGAATGAAAAGTTATCCTACTCAATTTAGTAGGTTATCATACTACAAGGATCTCCCTATCACACATTTGTTTGATGCTATGCATATGGGAAAGAATGTAACAGAGACACTATAGAAAATGTTGGATGGAAGGCGTGATAGAGAACAAATTGCTAAAATTTGTACTAACATTCATGAATCTAATCATGCACTAAAAGTTTTCATTGAATCAAATAGGAATGGAGATCGCATAAATACAAGTGCCCTTCCTTGGTTATTAACGGAGCAACAAAGTGATGCATTAAAAGAAGTCATAAAAGAAACAAAATTTCCAACAGGATTTGCTACAAATATAAGCACTCTTCTATCAAAGAAAGGTGATTTTGGGCTAGGGTTGAAGACACATGATTGGCATACCTTCCTCAAGGTAAGTCATGTTTTCTATTTACAATATATTTGTAAGATTGAATGTAGTACCAGTTGCATTATTTATTAATATATTGAAATGATCATTTTTTAATGATTGCAGTTCGTCCTACCTCTATCCCTTCCACAACAGTTTGACAACAGTATTAAACAAGTTATATATGATCTTGGAAAATACATGAGGGTAGAAGATTTTTTTTTCTTAGATTTGTAGCTTTTTATCTGAAATCTATTGTATAATTTTATTTGAAATCTCCTCTATGTGTTTTTGAGTGTTGAATCTCATTTAGGTGGTTATCATCTAAAGAAATTGATAGAAAAAGATATAAAATATTGGAAGAGAAAAATTCCACAGCTTATGTGTTAAACGTAGAAGTGTTTACCTCCAACATTTTTCAATGCTCAAGAACACTACCTCATACATCAAGTTGAGGAGATTGAATTGTGTGGACCTGTACAAGCTAGATCAATGTGGATGGTTGAGAGGCATTTGAAATTTATGAAGGGCTTGGTTCGAAAAAGAGCATGTCCTGAGGGTTCTATGATAGAGGGATATATGATATACCAGACCATGGTGTATATCAGTGAATATCTTCCAAAGTTTGCAGTAGGTATCCATCTAGATCGCATTTGAGATCCCAACTATAATGAAAAATTCAAAGGGGAGTACCTGACAGAGAAAGGTATATTGAGGAGGGTGAGGTAATTATAAGTTTCTTTTTGTAATTTAACAATTCTTATCCATCATCAATATATATAAGTTGTTTCTAACTGGTGTAATTGTCTTCTTTATAGTTGGTCGTGAGTGGGATGCACTACACTTGTATATTGCAAACAATCTTGATTGGATGACAGTGTGGATTGAATAGTCTCAATAAAATGGTTGCTCATTAACATGGGATGGTGTTGCATCATTGGTTAAAGAAGCTCATCGTAATGGAGATCCCAATGTTATGCCAATGGTACTTGATCTAATATATGGCTTAAGAGATACAAAGGTATGCATAAGATTACTAATCATGAGACATAAGTTTAATATCAACTCATAGATCAATGAGAAGATTCTTGACATGTTTGAATAATTGCAGGTCAAATAGCACAAAGCTATGTACTACCATGGCTATAAATTCCGCACAAAAAAATTAGATGAAATGAAGAAAACGTGTGATTCCGGGATAAGTGTTGTCTTCGCGATCACCAATATTTCATCTAGAACTGACATACATCTTCAACAATCTAAAAATTGATACTATGGCATTTTGGATGATATACTTGAGTGTGACTTTAATTAATTCAAAATAGTTCTATTTTTCATCAAATGGTTTAGGTTACGACTGAATCGAAATGATCCCAATAGGACTATTATTGAACATGATAGTGGATTTACTATGATTAATACAAGGTCATTTGAGCCAATCGGAGATGAGTTCTATGTTCTTCCAAGTCAATGTGAGCAAGTGTTTTACTTTGGTGTTCCAGACAAACTAGGTTGGTCATTTGTTGTTAGACATGACCCACTAGGAAGGTCGGTAAAGTATAATGTGATCGAAGAAGCACAAGAAGTAGTAAATGATTATCAAGAACAACAGTTACCCAGTGATGAAGAAGAAGAAGATGGTGATGATTTTGGTCATGCTAACAATAATGGTGATAATGATGATGATGATGCTGCTGATGATCATGATCATGGTGATGAAGATGGTGATGATCATGGAAATGATGGTCATGATGATGATATTGATCAAGAGGATGATGATGGTGATGAAGATGGTGGTGGTGACGATGATGATCAAAGTGACGAGTAGGATGATGGTGATGATGATGATGATGATGATGATGACATGGATGACAATCATGATGATCAATGAAATCTTTAGGTATGATCAATGTCAACTATGATGGGGTCTTGTATGACCAAATATTTCTTTCCAAACCATATGTGCACATATAAACATTAAGTAGAACATGCCAAATATTTTTTTAGATATAAACATTAGTTAGGCTAAATTTTTAACTTAAGACAAATGATTTACATATACAATCTACTTTATTATTAATATTTTTTTTGGTAAGTCTATTACTTTAATTTCGCTGCTGATTTCTAAGACTTACTAATTTTTTTCACAGGTTGATATGGATGCACCATGTTAGACACCTTTAGTAGAGGTAAACATTAATTATTGTAAATTTTAATGTTAATATAGAAAAAAATGTCCTATTATTATGTTCTTCTCTTTATGGCTTTGGAGTTATTTTGATGAAAGTATACGAATATTTGATGTCACAACTGATAGGAAAAAGCTACAATGATCGTTGATCAAATGCAATCTGAAATATAGGCGTCATATCTACATGACATTGGCCTTAGTACTGACCTTGTATTCATCACCTAAAAAATTACACAAAGATACACTGATGAGCTTGTTCAAATTATCATCAAGGGTGACAGAAGTGAGGAGAAAGAGGCACTAAGAATAGAATTGGACTGTAGAATCCAATCTTTGAAAGTAAGCAGTAATTCGACTAAAGTAGTAATAGAAGTTCAATAGATATTAATATTTTATAGTATCTTATGGATCATGATCTCTGATTTTATGTGTTCTTGTATAGACATATGTACTACTTGCGACATTACATGCTAAACATGGTCAGGGTTGTTTCATAGTACCTTTGTGTAAGTAACACTTTGTTTTTTTTGATCAACATTATAACACTTACCTTTTTTTTTGTCGACGTTTCTCGCTAGTATCCCATTTGATCTTTATCCATTGCAAATGTCTTTGCTAACAATATTCTATTCTTCAGCTCATGATGAAGTGCATACTCCTCATTCAGTTGGCAGTCCACTATTGTCTGCTGCATTGTCGGCAACAAGGACCATGCAAACATCATCGTCTATGCCCAGTTGAACTGGTAAAACCTTGTTTTTCTATATTTCGTAATGTGCTATATTTTGTAATGTCTTTCTACAAGTTGATGAACAACGAAGTAGCACATTAGTGCTTAAATGATGTCTACAGAAGCTTGCATACACACAAACACATCCATACACACACCATACATACATACATACATACATACATACATACATACATACATACATACATACATACATACATATATATATATATATATATATATATATATATATATATATATATATATATATATATATATAGCCACACATAGAGAGACATGGACATAGGCATGGAGGTAGACCAATAGAGAGCAATACTAAAATTGTCATTTAATTGTAATGATGTTTTAGTTGATAGAGCAATAGAGAGTAGTACTACTGAAGCTGATCCATTTCCTGGAGTAGTTCATGTGATTAGTACTAGTTCGTATGATGAGACATTGTTGCTGAATAAGAAAACTATGTTTCCATTAAGAGAACAAAAGCTTCCAGGTGCTTTAAAATTGATATTTTTTAAAGTGTAAATTTAATTTACTTTTACATTACTCATTTTGGACTAATATATCCTTTATGTTTTTGTAGGTAATAATGCTTTCTTTGAACATCTTTTTCATATGACATTGAGATTGTTTGGACCCACCATACCTAAAAGCTACGTAGTTTCATATCATTGCTACATAATTTTTATTTTCTTCTATTTATTGTAATATATTAAAGTTATTGATCTAACAATCTATTTATTTTTAAAAAGGTGGAATTTACAAGCTGGGGAATTAAAAAATCAGCTAATTGCATCCATTGAGGAGAAATTTGGGAAAAACATTTTTGACACTGGCCTACTTCTGAAAAGAGTAGCAAAGCATATAAAGATTGTGAGATATCAATATAGAAGGGGTCTTAAGGATAACCCAAAGTATGACCGTCCTCCTATGATTCCACCAATGGAGTGGAATGAAATAATAGAAGATGCAAAGGAGAAAACGCTATGTGAAGATAGAGATAATGAAGCAACACAGGGCAAAAAGAGGTATGTCATTATAGTATTAAGTACATTGTAATCATGCACTAGTTATTGATATTTGTAAATATATAATCTAAGATGTTTGAAACTATTCATAGATTTTAGGACACATCCGTGGCTACAAAAGCGAGAATAGAAAAGGTTGGCCAACACAAACTTAGCTCTGGTGGCTATATGAATCTACAGTCTCGACTTGTAAGTAGAGCAATGAATTTTGTTTTTTTGTTTTTAATATAATGTTGCAAACAGTTTTGTTTAATGAAACCATACATGGAAAACTGATGTTATCAAGAAAAAACCACAAGGCACAGATTTCAATGTGGAGCTCACAGATGAAGATAGAAAAATTGCCTTGAAGGAAAGCTATAAAGTTGTGGTTGCACACCTATGTGAAGAATCTATAAGCCTTGCCCAAGAATCTAGTGCATGAAATGATATCTCACAGGTAAATAGGTCAGATGAAAAGTAAATGAAATTAAATAGTTGAGAAGATTTTTTTTGGTATTAGTTTTAAACGTAAATTGACTACATAACAATGTGCATAACATTTTACTACAACCTTCACATCCTACCACAGAACCTGCTCCTAATGAAGGCCATGATGTGCATTATAGTGGTGGAGGTATTAATTTGCTATTGGAAATTAATTATGCAATTATGAATACAATTTAACATATTCAATGGGAATTTGACATGTATCCTTTTTTTGAATATTTTAGAGCATGTTGAACATCATGCTGAAGGACTGGACCATGTTCCAAGTTTTCAACATGTTGACGCGGTGGCAGATCAAAATGTTAATGTAGATGATGTGGTATTGTCAGGTAAGAAAAATGCATTTTATGTTGTACTTGTACGTAATTACAAACTTGTAATAGTTAGAAAAAGATAAAGAGTATGCCAATTTATCACATTCACTTGTTCTTGCAATAGAACCCCCTTTAGTGCAGCAACCTCCTGCTCTTCCAAAGAGAAGGAGCCATCGTAATTTGACATTACACGTGCTAGAAGAGGAGGAGAATGAAGTAGATATGAATGTCCTTATGAGTGCTTTTCTTAAGAGAGCTCAGAAAAACAAAAAAAAGAAATGATGTTTTAAAAATCTTCTTTGATAAACCTTGTTCGATAATGAAAGAACTTTGTTTTAAGTAATTATGTATGAATGATGCGTATTAATATAGATTTTTATTTTATGTTAATGAATATTGTTATGTGTTAATGAAGTTTTGATTAGTATTGTGTATTAATGATTTTTATATCATATTAATGAATGTTATTTGATTGTATTGATTGAATGTTATAGTTCAGGAATGAATGAATGAAGTATGTAATTAGATGATAATGGGTACTTTAGATTGATGTTAGGGGGAAGGGGGTGAGGCCAGATGAGCTTCCACCTTCATGTGATTGGCCTTGTTAAGTAGAGAATATTATAGTATTCTTGAAACCAAGTGAAGCTCAAATTTGTTAAGTCCTCAAACATCCCAATTCTCTTTAACGAGATTGAAGTTTTTTCGCTTGTAATAGTCTCATTGCAGTCATCTTTTGGTTCCTTGAACATATAGTTCTTGCTTAGTTTAAATCCCAATTATTAGATATTTGTCCACGTTGGAGTTAGTTTGGCCTAGAAACCTACATATTTTATTATATATATTTAGTCAACTGAAAGCAATGTAGAAAGCATTCACATAGTTGATGTCTAACAAAAGAAGACAAGATGCATATACTATTTAGCATGGAAATCCTTGTAGGTGAATTGTGTGTGTATGTACACACACACATATATGTATGTATGTATATAACTTCAAACAAATGTGTAGACTCAATTAGCAAGAGACAAAAACCTCAAATCATGCAATGCAGAAGGAACTGACCTTTGAAATGCAAAGTGTTTATAATGTAGGTAGATTTGCCTTAGATTTCCTTCAAGGTCTTCAACAAATCTGCCTTATACTTATGAATAATCCACCAAGATTTGAAATATTGTTTTTCAATAAATGCTCTAAATTTGGAATATACCTTCATAAAAATTCTGCCTTAGATCTGCTCATCATATTCAAAATAAGCCTTCACATTTTGTTCACTTAGGTCTAATTTAGGTCTTCCACAAATTTGGCTTATAATTATGCTCTTGAATCTCTTAAAATCTTCTTTGTATTCAAATGATATTTAATGAATTGACTGATACAAATTTCCTCATACTTGAATCCAAATATCATTGTCATTGTCAAACATAACACAAACATATAATCATTTTGGTTATTCACTTGTTATACAAGTTAGTCTTATCTTTTTGGTTTTCACAAGTCATGCACTTATGCATCTTTGGGATATCCACAAGCTATTAGAGATGTTTGGATGGTTCATGTCCTTATTTTTTTTGTGTTTTTTGTAGGGTTTTTTCCATGAAGTCTAAGGATAGACATGTTGGATGTTTGTGATAGACATGTCCACCTATAAGAAAAGTATCAAATTTAGAAAAAATGAAAAGAAAAGCTTGTAAGGGTTTTAGGTGTCTTTAGGCCTAGTACAGCTCATAAGGGTTTTAGGTGTCTTTGGGAGGGTTAGTGAAGTTATAAAACCTTTGAAAAGGTTAGTGAAATATATTAAAGGCATATATGATTGTAAGTTGTCAAAGTTGACACTTTGTGTCAACTAGACAAAAAATTTCAGTTTATAACTAACTGGTAACAGTCAGATAGTTAGATAGCAATGGTTGTTTACTGTTGTTTGGTTATTTAGAAGGGATTTGTCGAGTTTTTGGGGGAGAAGTAGAGTTGGGGTGGTGAGACAAGGCATTGTGAAAAAATTATAATCAATAAAATAATCCTGTTCTCTATAATTCAGTCTCTGTCCCATGGAACAGTGAGTTCCTATGATGTATCGAATGCATTTTGACTAATATTTAATGTGAGAACATTTTATTATTTTTTTTATCTTGTCCACGCATTCTTGTAATTTTCATTGCGGGTTGAGTAAGGAATAATAGACTAGTGCATTCAAACCAATGACTGGTTAGGCACAGTCAATTGTACTTATTCTAAAGTTTCCAATGTAGATTCTCTCCTACCACCTGTAGTCACTGTTATTGGTGGGAGACAATGAGGTTGTGATAATTCATTTGTACTATATTAATGAAATGCAGGAGAGTGGGAAAACTTGGTGCAAGTGCAGTGTTGGATGGTAATTGCTAATTGATGCAGGAGCATCCAGAGGTATAAAGGTAATCCTGTGTCACCCAAAAAAATGTACTTAGACTTAGTTTCTATTTCATGTCTTTATATTTTTGGATACCCATTTGGCTCAAATAAAGGCTCCAACTCTCATAGTTCAACTATCAGTGCGTTTGAAAATCCTAAAAAAATAGGAGCATGTATTTGGGCCATCATTTCGGTAAACTAGAAGGTGTGAATTGGCCAGATGAATGTAATCATGATTTAGAGCATTCCAAAAAAAGAATCAGGTCAATAGGCCCCACGGTTTGAAAGCTATTGCAGTTTTTTGGGTTTTGGAGACCTCCTAAGAATGCTTCAAAGTCAGGTTTGGGGCATTAAATGACCTCAAAAAGGGTCAAAAAATGGGGGACAAGCAAAGCTGGTCCATAGGGCTATAGAGCGCTTCGAGAGCTTTTCGAAAATGTAAACGGTTTGTCAATCGGAGCTACGGTTCAAAAGTTATGCCTCCTGGAAGTTCGGCTACCGTTTTTGGCTTCTTCTAGATTTGCACCGACTTCTAACGCAGCTTCTGGAACCTTCTATTTTGTCGGTGGATGCCTACTAGCACTTTCTAGAATTTACTCCTAGTCCTTAACCCTCTGGGGTCTATTTAAGGAGATTTCTGGCATTGTAAAAGGTAGTTCGGAGTGGAGTTTGAGAGGAGGTGCTAAAAGGAGAAATATTCTCCAGATTTATGCTATTGTAAGCCCTAAGGGCAAGTTTTGAAGTTTATTTTCTCTGTACTAATTGTACTAGCTTATTTTCTTAGTTAATATAATTTCCCTTTTCTATTGTGTGCATTCTGTTCTTGGGTTGTGTCCCCATCAAGTGGTATCAGAGCGGGTTTTCCTGAGTGTGTAGACAGAGCGCCGATTGTGAGGCAGTTTGCACCAGGACTGTGTGGTTGTGGGTTTGAGTTAGAAGATGCCTCCATGAAGAGAGCATGGCAGAAGGGCCAGAGCTATTGATCCTCAGGAGGTTAGAGCCCTCTAGAGGTAGGTACAAGCATTGCAAGAGGAGCTTCGTAGAGGAGCAAATGTTGCCGCAGGTGACAATAGTGAGGATGACAATGAAGACGAAGTAATGGGACCAAAAGAGGAAGTTGACAGGGAAGTTCTAAATCCTGTAGAGGAAAGGCTTTTTAGGGCCATTACTAAGTTTGGGAAAAGACCTACAATTGAAGTCGGTATATTTTCAGGAAATCTGAAACTAGATGAGTTGATCGATTGGATCAATGAACTAGAAGAATACTTTGAGTATGAGGATATAAGGGACCCAGATAGGGTTAAGTTTGCAAAGGCCAAACTGAAAGGCCATGCCAAAATCTAGTGGCAAGAGGTTCAATTGGAAAGACTTAGAAGAGGAAAGGAGAAGATCACAAGATGGGATCGCATGGTGAACAAATTGAAGAAGCAGTTCATTCCTGTGGACTACGAGCTTGATCTGTTTAAGAAGATGCATGGGTTAAAGCAAGTAGGAAGATCAGTCCAAGAATATACAGAGGAGTTTTACCAACTCTTGATTAGAGCAGGGCATGCAAAAGAAAATAAGGAGAAGGTTGCTCGTTATATCAGTGGGTTGTGACCTAGCATCCAGGAGGAATTAAGTCTGGTAAGAATGACCAGCGTTGAAGAAGCATACCAGTTTGCCCTACGAGTTGAAGAGAAGCTGAGTAAAAGGTTTGAAGGAAGACAAAGAGAGCGCGATCAAGGAGGAAGGGGAAGCGGTAGATCATCTGGAGGCCACAATGAAACCCAAAAGAAAAATGAAGATGCGGGTACTAGCAGAAACCAGAGGAATGAGGGTTTCAACCGCTCCCATGATCAAGACTTTGGAAATCAAAGAGGAAGAGGTAGAGGACATGGACAAGGAAGAGGAGACTTTTGTGGTACCTATTTCCATTGCAATGAAGAAGGTCATCGTGCCTTTGAATGCCCTCAATGACAAGGAAGGACAGATAGGAGAACTGAGGGCCAAGCTAGGGTTGCTCATGTGGATGAGGATGCACAATCATCACATTCAAAGGATGCAGAAAGAGGAGAGACCTTGGTAAATGAAAGATTCCTACTAAGTGGTGAGAATGAACCAGGACAACGAAGGAGTTTGTTTCGTACCAGATGCAAGTGTGAGGATAAATGTTGTGATGTGATCATTGATGGTGGTAGCACTGATAACTTGGTATCATAAGAGATGGTCTCTAAGCTGAAGCTCAAGAGGGAGAAACATCCCCAGCCCTATCGGATTTCTTGGGTAAAAGATGATCATAAGGTCCTGGTAAGTGAACAATGTTTAGTAAAATTCAAAATTGGGAGTTACCATGATGAAGTTCTCTGTGATGTTATTTCGATGAATGTTTGCCATCTATTGTTGGGTAGACCGTGGCAGTTTGATAGACATGCAATACATGATGGACATGCAAACACATACTCTCTGACAAAGGATGGAGTTTGCCACAAATTGAAGCCCATGAAAAAGGAAGGTGAAAAGGTATGTAGCAGTGCTAGGATTTGTCTTGTTGATGGAAGGAAGTTTTTAGATGGCATGAAACATTAGCATATGTGCTATGCTTTGATTCCTAGGAAAGATAAAGAAGGTAGTAGTGAAATACCATTTGAATTTTCAAATTTACTAGGGGAGTTTGGAGATATTATCTCTGATAATGTTCCAGATGGATTGCCACCAGTAAGGCAAATCAGTCATCAGATAGATCTGATTCCAAGAGCTAGTTTGCCTAACAAGGCTGCTCATAGGATGACTCCTACTGAAACAGAGGAGCTAAATAGACAGGTTCAGTAGCTGTTGAGGAAGGGCTTGATTCGAGAGAGCCTGAGTCCATGTGCAGTACCTACAGTACTTGCAAATAAAGAAGGATGGAGAGTGGAGGATGTGTACAGATTCTCGAGCTATAAATAGGATCACCATCAAGTACCGATTTCCTTTGCCAAGGATGGATGATATTATGGACTGCTTGAGTGGAGCTCAGTACTTCACAAAGATAGATCTGAAGAGTGGCTATCATCAGATATGGATTCGAGAAGGAGATGAGTGGAAAACAGCCTTCAAGACCAAGGAGGGTCTTTATGAGTAGTTAGTCACGCCCTTTGGATTGACGAATGCCCCAAGCACCTTCATGCGGCTCATGAATGAGGTACTTAAGAAGTTCTTGGGAAAATTTGTTATTGTCTATTGGGATGATATTTTAATTTTCAGCAAGACTTTGGAAGAACATTTACTGCATATTCGTAGTGTCCTTCAAAGGCTAAGGGAAGAGAAACTGTTAATTAATCTAAAGAAGTGTGTCTTTGAAAAAAGGGAGTTAGTCTATTTGGGATTTGTTATATCACCTAAAGTTCTCAAAATGGATCCAGAGAAGGTAAAAGCCATCTTGGAATGGCCTACTCCAAGGTCTGCTACTGAGGTAAGATCATTTCATGGTCTGGTTAGTTTTTACAGGAAGTTTATTAAGAATTTCAATGGCATATGTGCACCCCTAACTGATACAATAAGAGGGGATAGAAAAGAGTTCAAATGGACTACAACAGCTGCAAGAAGTTTTGAATTGCTGAAGAAGAAGGTGATTGAGTAGCCTGTGTTGGTACTTCCAGATTTTAGAAAAGTATTCCAGGTGGATTGTGATGCTAGTGGTAGCGCTATTGGGGCTGTATTAAGCCAAGAAGGTAAGCCTATTGCATATTTTAGTGAAAAATTGAATGATGCAAAGAAGAAGTATTTGTTTTATGATCAAGAGTTCTATGCAATAGTTCAGGCCTTAAAGAAATGGAGGCATTATTTATTGCCGAAGGAATTTTTTTTGTATACTGATCATCAGGCATTACAGTACCTAAATAGCCAAGGTAAATTGAATCAGAGGCATATGAAGTGGGTAGAATTCTTGCAGAGTTATACATTTGTGTTGAAGCATAGAAGTGGAAAATCTAACAGGGTTGCAGATGCACTAAGTAGGAGACAGTCACTGCTTACAGTAATGCAGGTTGAAGTAGTTGGGTTTGATGAACTCAAGAATTTGTACCCTGAGGATCCTGATTTTGTTGAAGCATGGAAAGCTTGTAAAGAACCTGTTGCTATAGATAGAACCAAGTGGTTAGACTATTTGATTCAGGATGGCATGTTGTTCAAAGGTAGTCAATTGTGCATTCCAAGGAGTTCCATGAGGGAAAATATGATTAAGGAGAAACACAGTGGAGGGATGGCAGGACATTTTGGTCGAGATAAGACCATTGCCATTCTTAGAGAACATTATTTTTGGCCTCAAATTTCACAGGATGTGAAGAAGTTTGTACAGAGTTGCCAGGTTTGTCAAGTTGCCAAGGGGTTTAGTCACAATACTGGTCTATATCAGCCGTTACCTGTTCCATCAAGGCCATGGGAGGACATAAGTATGGATTTTGTTCTTGGATTGCCAAGGACACAAAGGGGTAATGACTCAGTATTCATGGTGGTTGATAGGTTCTCCAAAATGGCACATTTCATTCCATACCACAAAACTCATGATGCTATCCATATTGCAGACTTGTTTTTCAAAGAGGTGGTAAGACTACATGGTCTTCCAAGGAGTATAGTTTCTGATAGAGATACTAAATTTGTGGGGTATTTCTGGAGGACATTGTGGAAGAAGTTGAGAACAGACCTAAAATTCAGTTCCACGCATCACCCACAAACTGATGGTCAAATAGAAGTGGTAAATAGAAGTTTGGGCAATTTGCTGAGATGTTTAGTTGGGGATAAGCCCAAGGGATGGGATTTGATTCTACCACAGGAAGAGTTTGCTTATAATAACTCTATAAATAGGAGTACTGGAAAATCACCATTCCAAATTGTATATGGGAATAGCCCAAGGACTGCACCAGAGCTAAGGAAGATAGAACAAGGGGAGAGGACAAGTGTTGAATCTGAGGAATTTGCTAAACATATCAAGCGTCTACATGAGGAGGTTTAGGCACACATAACCAAGATGAATCAAGAGTATAAAGCTAGGGCTGATCAAAGGAGAAGACATAAGGAATTCCAAGTAGGAGATTTAGTCATGGTACACTTATGAAAAGAAAGATTTCTAGCTAGTACTTACAACAAGCTGAAAATGAAGAAATTTGGCCCCTGCAAAATTTTGAAGAAACATGACTCAGGAAATGCATATGAAGTGGAGCTGCCAGATGGTATTCAGATTTCTCCCATTTTCAACATTGCAGATTTAACAGAATATCATGATATGGTGTAGATGAGGAGCTAGTGTTAGAGCCATGTCCAATTTCTGCTTCTAAGAAGGAGGAGATAGAAGACATTCTAAATCATCGTGTGGGTAGGAGTACCAGAGACAGGCAGTATGAAGAGTATTTGGTCAAATGCAAAGGACGGCCAATCGAGGACTCAACTTGGATTTCAGCAGCTGAGGTTTCCCATTTGGGATTTCCTCTACCATCCATAAAGTGACAGGGTCACTTTTCAATCTACCCTGGGTATCTGATGCAGGAGCATCCAGAGGTATAAAGGTAATACTGTGTCACCCAAAAAAATGTACTTAGACTTAGTTTTTGGTTTCATGTCTTTACATTTTTGGATACCCATTTGGCTCAAATAAAGGTTCCAACTCTCATAGTTCAACTATCAGTGCGTTTAAAAATCTTGAAAAAATAGGAGCATGTATTTGGGCCATCATTTTGGTAAACTAGAAGGTGTGAATTGGCTAGAAGAATGTAATCATGATTTAGAGCATTCTAGAAAAAGAATAAGGTCAATAGGCCCCACGGTTTGAAAGTTATTGCAATTTTTTGGGTTTTGGAGACCTCCTAAGAATGCTTCAAAGTCAAGTTTGGGGCATTAAATGACCTCAAAAAGGGTCAAAAAATGGGGGACAAGTGAAGCTGGTCCATATGTCTATAGAGCGCTTTGAGAGCTTTCCGAAAATGTAAACGGTTCGTCAATCGGAGCTACGGTTCAAAAGTTATGCCTCTTGAAAGTTTGGCTACCGTTTCTGGATTCTTCTAGATTTGCACTGACTTCTAAGACAGCTTCTGGAACCTTCTATTTTGTCAGTGGATGCCTACTAGCACTTTCTAGAATGTACTCCTAGTCCTTAACCCTCCAGGGTCTATTTAAGGAGATTTCTGGCATTGTAAAAGGCAGTTCAGAGTGGAGTTTGAGAGGAGGTGCTAAAAGGAGAAATATTCTCCAGATTTATGCTATTGTAAGCCCTTAGGGCAAGTTCTGAAGTTTATTTTCTTTGTACTAATTGTACTAGCTTATTTTCTCAGTTAATATAATTTCCCTTTTTTGTTGTGTCCATTCTGTTCTTGGGTTGTGTCCCCATCACTAATGGAGGTTTAGCCTGGATTAGACACCAGTCTAATAGACAATGGATCATTTCATGTTTGAAGATGTTTGGGGGGTGAATCTGTCATGTTTGGGGGGTGTCTCAGTTACCAAAAATGAGATAGTAGAGCATTGCTAGTGTTATGATGGGCAAAATATGTCTTTCATTGTGATAGACTATTTCTAAGTCATCTGTGTTGTTTCTTGCTATTGTCAAGCAGTCTTTGTTTCCTTTGAGACCATGAACAAAATTATCGACCATTTTTTCTAATGATAAACTTTTGACTTGAAAAATGATAAAGTTTATTAGTAATCATTATAGTGGAACAACTTTTGACCTGTTCAAAAATTTTAGTCGAAGTGTTGGAATTGATAGTGAACCTCGAGCTCCTAGA
This sequence comes from Cupressus sempervirens, assembly GCA_028749045.1. Classification (NCBI taxonomy): domain Eukaryota; kingdom Viridiplantae; phylum Streptophyta; class Pinopsida; order Cupressales; family Cupressaceae; genus Cupressus; species Cupressus sempervirens. Next base: position 704,279,586 of record CM053784.1, read on the forward strand.
AATCACCTGCAACCAAAATGCATGTTACATCTGTGTTTGAGAGAGAATATGATCCAAAAAGCATGCCTACTTTGGTGATTTGGCTATTATTAGAGCACTACAAAGTGTCTTATAGTGTTTCTTATTTTCTTAAATAATAGGCAATTAGTTCATGATTTCATCATATCTTATAGTGGAACAACTCCAAGAATATTGGGTAAATTGCTTGCTATAAGACTTTCTTGTATAGGACACTCAATAATGTGGGCTAAGTGGTGGGAACAAAGATGAACAAGAAAGGATCTGTACAAGTGCACAGTGCAGTAGAATTCAAAAATGAAATTATCTTAGTTTCATTCTAATTCTCCTCCATTACCCTCCCATACATACATAGCTCACTTCAATTCTTCAATGCTCTCAAACTTATACACATCCCTTATCAATAGATCTGGTCATAATTCTCCTAAAATTTACAAATATTCCTAGAAATAGCAGCTACCTAAGACTCAGGAATTAGATATAAATGAGTTGAGACCAGCATTTATAATTCTTGAACACGATTGAAAATAATTTTGATTTTTTAAGATGATTTGATATGTAGCAGTAGAATTCATCCTTGTTTACTTCTGATTTATAGGACCAGTGCCTTATCCATTGGGCAAGAAATTGACTATTGGTAGAAGATCTAATTCAAATAACTTGTTTAAGAATTAATCAATTGCAATCACCCATCTCCATTCTTATGCAATATCCCTTTTATGAACTCATAAACCCTACTGATTTACTGAAGCATTTATATAATTGCTTGAATTAAAAGCAACAATAAAACTAGCACACAACCCATCCAGACTGCATTCAGCCAAATAAACCTTATTTAAATAACTTCAAAGTAAACAAACCCATAAATTGGAGACAAAAATTGATGATCCACAGATATAGTGTAAATACCCCTTTGTATTATCCTTTTCATATGACTAATACAATAACCAATAGAAAACCAATTGAATGCCCATAATAGATTTCCATTTCTATCATTTCAATTTGCTTATTAGAAAGTACAATGGAAGCAAACTCAAAACCTCTGCATACTACTGGACTGACTAAATATGTACTCTTCTTCAAAGAAACAAAAAATTGCACAAGTCTTGGACCATCACAATGCCTTGAAAACTCATTTATATAGCATGATTTGCGACAAGCAAAGGGCAATTATAATCTGACAAGTGTCCAAGGAACAAAGCATCATACAAAAGACAAAAACAATCACAACAGAATGCCAGGCGTATCAAATATTCCTTCAGGTAGGCTCGTTCCAGTTTCTATTGTGAATCATCAACTTCTGATTTGTCTCTCATTATTCCACCTCCTCAGAATACGTGACTACCAAGCTAGCCAAAGAAGGATGATCTTGTGATACCTCCAAATTGGTTTTCTCCTACGGGTTCTCACTGCTTTCACCCTGAGCAGGCATTATTACCTTTTCCCCTTCTTCTTTTTTCAGTTCTGGTGCAGAGGTGTCAATAACCTGCACCTCACCTTCTAGTTTCTCATCATCATCTGAACTGTCCTCCTCTAACTGCTTGTCCAACAGAAGATCTGCCATCGAAGTGTCAAATTGTATATCATCCGGCCAGCTGAACTATAGGATATCATTTTTCTTTTTTAAAATATAACCAGCCTTCTTTTCAAAACCAACAAATTCTTGCTTCAAAGAATCAAAAAATAATTGGACTTTAACCAATTCCTCTGTCATGGTGGCCCACCAGGCATGCCCCTTTACATTGATAACTTTATTTATCCTTGTGCAAAAAAGGTCATCCAATTCTTTACTCCACTCTTCCTTATTTTTCAATTTCTTCTTTCTATCCAAGGCACAAGGAAATAGATCAAATTTTTGATTCTTGTACTTATTCAAATACGAAACAATTTTTAGTTGCAGAGCAACTCTCCTATTATCAAAATCTGACAGGTCATTAGCAATATCATACAATTTTTCAACATGGTCATGGGAAGACTTTATAACTGAATAACATAGAAGGGTGATTTCCTTTTCCCTTCTTCCCCATTTATTAACAATAGGCTTTAGGGTATCATCATGAGTTTTCAATTCCTCCCACATATCTATTACTTTTACCAACTGATCAAAGAATTAGGGCCACTCAATTTTTTCCACTAAATACATTAGAGCCTTTCTAAGCATATCCCCATACTGCGTATTTAACTCTACATGTAAGGCCCATAGTTTTCTCTTCTCTTCTTCAAATTCCTCAGCTGTATAATATTCAGGCCTTTGAGGTGTGTCTAGTAGCTCTACAAGGGGGGTGGATTTAAAAGGTTCCACTGGAGGACAGGGGTATGTTATTCTTGGCCTTGTGGATTTCCCCATTGCCTTGTTTTCAAGTTCAATTCTCCTTTTTACCTCCCTATTATAGGCCTCAAGAAGTGTTTCATATTTATTTTGTAACTCAGACATAACCTGTTCCTCCTTCTTAGCAATGGCCAACACAAACTTAGAAGAATCCACATTCCAATATGCTACCTGTACATGTGAAGTGTCAGCAACCCTTCTTACAAGTATATTTCCCATTAACCCAGACTCATCTGATTGTGATGGTGTGGCTCTAGATCTCTTTCTCAATGACCAACTAACCAATGCAGCTTGATCTTCAATGAATGAAGTGCCTTGGAAGTCTCTTCTATTTGGGTCTTGCAACTCCAATGTACTTGAAACAGAATTGAAAATTAATGCATCTGCAATATCCCAATTGGGCAATAATAAAATGTTAGATGCCTTTATCATTTTCCTCCCCTCCTCAGGGCTTATATTCTGCAATTCCTTCATCATTTCTTCTTTAATTTGGTTTTTCATGGAAGTTTCATCCATTTTTGGATGCTCTGTTTTCATCTTTTTACATTTCTCCTCGAAAAAATTCAAGTTTGTCCTCCATGCAAACTGCTGAAAAGCCCTTGATTTCACAAAACTGTCATCAGTCAAAAATTGATGACTTGCCTGCTCTAAAATAGGGTCCAACTCCCTGCCTCTATAATCAGCTATTGTTAGATCCAAACTTGGGAGAGGAAGTTCTGGAGGGTTACCCTCATCTAATTTTGCTTGAGTAATAAAAATATCTCCCTATGATCCCATTTGTTCAACCTGTTCACTAGTGAGCCGCTCTTCTCCAATCCTCAAAGGGGATTGGGTGGGTGAATATTCCTCATCTTGAGGCCTTTCTTCTGTCATTACCTTTTTCCTCTTAGGACTAGGCTCTTCAGGTCTCTCCTCTTTTTCTATACTGGTAGATCCTATTATTTTTTTGCCCTTGTCTATAGGAACCCTTTTATTCTAAATTATAGTATATCCGGGCCTCTTTTGTACAATTATTTTATCAGTTCTCAGATTTGGAGTGAAAGCCAACCTCCTCATGACCTCTCTAGCCTTATCAGGATATGAATCAATAAAAAATTGTTTCTTTTCATTCATGACCTCCATTATTTCAGGGAAGGTATTCATGAGCTTACTTATTTTGTCAGCCTCTATAATAGCATTATCCAAATGATCATATTTATTATCAAAACAATGAATGAATTCTAAGACCTGGGAATAAAATCTCCATTTTTCCTTTTTAGTTTCCTACTCTTGCAATGAGAATTCATTCCTTATAATATCCTCTAGATAATAAGAATCGTGCTTGACCAGTCCCAACTTGATTCTATGCCTCAACATCTGATTGAAAAATCCCTTAGAATCACAAAAATGGGGATGAGAGACAGCCATCATATACTGCTCCAAAATTTTATGCAAAAAGATCCATCCCCCTTTTGTAATCACAAACTGATGGGCCACTGTGCAGGTAGGGAAAATTGACCCTAATTTCCTTTTCAACAAAAACATTTCTTCCACTCCTCCTAACTGCCTTAAAACTTCAGCCATTCCCACCTTTAAAGGAACTTGGTAAGGCAAGACATGAGGGTTCCCCTTGAAACCATAGATTCTAAAAATAGTAGAAACATGGTAGGGGATGATATCTCCCCAATTATGTGAAACTTTCAAGTCATGGGGGTTATCCATAGGCCTGATGAGACTCATTAGTACCCTAGGGATTCTGGGATTGTCACTCAATATGAGGCATCTCAATTTAGCAGCAAAATATCTATCAAATCTGACAAAACTAGCATTACTTGCATCCTAGGTCATATCTGCACTCCACAATTGGACTGGTAGTATTTCCCCATTCTCCTCTCTATTTAGTTCCATCTCATTACCAAAATATGTCACCCCTTTGAACAAAAACATATGCATTAATAGAGAGTAGTGACCAAAAGTTTTTTCCACCTTGCCCTTCACAATCCCAACTAAACCAATGTGAATTTCTTCAGCCAAAAAGGAAACAAAATCAAAAATAACATCTACACTGAAGGAAGCATTCTGAACCATCATGTACATGAAACCAATGGGCATAAATTCTTGCTCATCTTCACCAAAAACTTGGCATAAGGTCCTGTATATCTCTATGGCTCGGGAAGTGAAAAGACTCTTCTTAAAAGGCTCTCTAGAGGTTGCAGTAATTATTGGCAAAGTTCCTATTGTACCAATATGTGCCCTTAGTGCACCTCCCCTAATTACATCCTTCTTTGCTTTATATTCATTCTCTAATTCTAGTAGATTGATTTGCACATGGTAGTTTGATAATGGTTCCAGGTGAAAAACCTCTCTAATTTCTTCAGGAGTAATCGAGACTAGAGGCACACCATCCTTTCTTCTTACAACCCTAATGGCTTGGTCATAATTCTTAGCAATGGCTTCAAGCAAATCATAATCCATGAAAACACTTGGGACTACTAACTTTCCCAAATCAAAATTCCATACATTAGCATGCAGGGCAAACAACTTTCTTTCTGAAAACCACTTTTTAAACAAGATAAGGCCAGTTTGAGTAGTTGTTGCATCCCTAACCCAGTTCCCCTTGTCATATAGGCCATCACCAATTTTAAGCCTAGGGTTTAAGGAAATTAACTTTTTAACTTGTGTAGGCTATACAGTAGATTCTGGGAGTAATTTTAATAAATCATCATGGACATTCCTATCCACATAATTAATTTTCCCAGAGAATGGTTTCTTAGGAGGAATTTTAATAGTATTGAGAGAATTGGAATGCCACAGAGGTTATAATATGAGTACTTACTTGACTTGTTGAACTTGTTCTTCTTTGAACTTTGAAAATTTCTCTTGAATGATAGAAGAATAGTTTCACATCTTTACCAGGCATAACACGACACAATCAATCAGGCTCTTGTACTCAGAAATTTTGCAATATCTATTCACGTGGGACTGGAATTAATGAAAATCTCTCTGTTATACTCTTTTCTCCCACACACGAAGCTTTCACTTATCATAAATATGCCGAACAAAAAAATAGAGTAGCATCGCACTTTCTTTTTTAAACTTGTGTCGTTGATCCTTGAAAAATCCTACGATCTGTGAATGACAACTAAGCTAACTCAGCTTTCTTCTTAACACAACTCAGCTTTCTTCTTAACACATTGGCAGTCAAGCCAATAAAAAACCTCCACCTCTACCTTTCCTTCAAGGCTGGTGCTTCAAACTGGGCCCATGCATGACTATGCACACATGTCATCAACTCGCTAACTCATTATACATAATTCTTGAGCACCTTTCCACAGCGAGCTAGCGATGATCACTGATCTTACTTTAATCATGTGGTAGACAATTGAAACAACCTTTAAGAACATGATGGTGGGTCCATTGCTCTTTAACTCGCTATACCTAATGTTTTCACATCTCTTTATAGCGAGTCAACGAGTGTCATCGATCCAGACTTGATCTCGTGGACAACAATTTTACTTCAAAAATAGTGGGCCACACTTGCTAACTCACTATACTTAACTTTCAAGCACTTCTTCATAGTGAGTCAATGCCACCCTTTGATCCTGGCTCGATCTCATGATCAGAAATCTTTGTACCTAGTACACGAGAAGTGGGTCCATGATATCGCTATCCATGATATGGGTCCTACAGATTTCTACCAAGCATTGGTCAAAAGTTCGACCAATGAATGGTAGAAAATGTGCTGACAATGCCAACATTTTTCAACCACCGTATTCGTCGAAGTTTTTTACTGGATGGTTGAATTTTTGACCAAAAAGTTTTCAACTAGTGTCATCTAGTTTTCTACCATGCATTGGTTGAAATTTTGACCAATGCCCCGCAAATTTCTACCAAGCATTGGTCGAAAGTTTGACCAATGAATGGCAGAAAATGGCTCAACAACCTAGACATTTTTTGACCAAAGTATTGGTCAAAATTTTGACCATCCAGTAGGTTCATCAAATTTTTGACCGAAAAATTATCAACCAATTCATTGGTCGAATTCGGTCGAAGATTGGTCGAAAAATAGGTCAAAATTGTTACCAATAAAGGTCAAAAAATGAGCCCAAATGTACTAGTGTGTCTCATAACCAATTTTATTCAACTTGAACAATAAAACATGAACATTCACCAAGTTCAAGATAGATCAAGTTACCTTTTGTTTGTATGCTTGATCCAATCAGTTTTCCTTTGTCATCTAGTAGTATTGCCTTTCCATGCATGAATTCCACCTTGAATCCAATATTGATTAGCTGTGCCACACTCAACAAATTATGTCTTAGTCCTTCAACCCAATAGGCATTATGACATACAAGCACTTTGGTCAATGAGATTCTTCCTCTTCCTTTTATGCAACAAGGTTCATTATTACCAAACATCACATTACCACCATCATAGTCTTCAAAATGTTCAAACTTAGTTTTGTCACCAATCATGTGATGAGAACAACCACTTTCTATGAACTATGTATCATTTTTTCTTACATGAGAGATAAATACCATCTTATCTTCCTCATCATTATCAGATTCATCTTTCACAATGACGTAAATAATTTTATCTTCAATATTATCAAAATCTTTAGAATCCTTAGCCATAAAACATGTTTTCTTACCTTTGTCCTTGAATGATTTGAAGTCTTTCTTGCCATTGCACTTGTGACCTTTCTTCTCATCCTTTCTTTTCTTGTTTGGGCACCTAGTAGTAATATGACCAATTTCTTCACATGAAAAATAGGTTAGAGAAACCTTACCCTTGTATTTCCCTTTGGCTTTAGAATATTTCTTTGCAAGTAGAGCTTCAACCACCTCAGGATCACTATCAAAACTTTCTTCTAATTCTTCTTTACTTTTTGACTAAGAATCCTTTATTTTTTGCCCTTTTCTTTGAGTGAAAGCTTGGCTTCAAATATCGATTCAATGTTCTTAGAAGCTGGAACATAGTTGTCATAGTTATCTAGTTCAAATGTAGTCAATCTTCCTACTATGGCCTCTAAATTTATCTTATGATTTGCTTCACATCTTCTTTCTTGAATTGCAGAAACTCTGATTGCATAAATGGGAAGCAATTTTTTAAAAACTTTATTTACAACTATTTCCTCTTTGATATCTCCTTCAGAAGCTTTGATTGCATTGAAACTTTCTTTGAGTCTCTCAACATATTTGGAAATTTTTTCATCCTCTATCATCCTCATTTGATCAAATTGTCCTCTTAGACTATCTACTTTGGCTATTCTCACATTGTCATCACCTTCATAAATTTTTTTTAGCTTGTTCCACATTTCAAATAAAATTTTGCAGTCCTTGATATCATCAATTTTTTCATAGCTTAGGGCAGATGCAATGTCTATCATCATGGTGTTACGAGTCTTCTTCTTAGCAATGCCATTAATAGACAATGTATTAGAAGGAGTTACATATTCTTCATCAAAGTATTTTAATCTAGTATCTCCAATGGAAGCTAGATGAAGTCTCATCAATCCCTGCCATGCTAAAAAATTGTCCCTATTAAGCCTTGGAATTTCGCTCTTGTAAGACATCCTAATCTTTAGTGTAGATCTTGAAATCCTTCCAGCAAGCACCAAAAGCTCTGATACCAATTGTTGAAAATATAGATGGAGTAACTAAGAGGGGGGGTGAATTAGTTGCCACAAAAACAAATCCATAGATCCTTTGGGTGTCTTAAAAAACTAGTTACTGTTGTCACTGAGTAAACATACAGAGAAATGTTGTAACTCAGTAGATGCAGTGTATGTTAACTTACTACTAATATTTAAGAATTCACAATGATTAACATGCATACATAAAATAAATAACATGAACACATGAGACACCATATTTAATGTGGAAACCCAATATGGGGAAAATGACCAAGTAACTAGTTACTAATTTTCACTCTTCTGAAGTGAGTCCTATTAGGAGCCAACCCTATTAAAGGTTACAAAACACACTGTTAGGTGTGACCTTGTTAGAGGATTTAATCACCCTACTAGGGGTGGCCTTGCTAGAGGACTTTAGAACAATTCAATAGAACTATCACCTTGTCAAAGGATTTACAAAATGGCTATTAAACCAACTCTACTAAGAAGTTTAGAAATCACTGCTACAATTTTGAGAAAGTAACAATGACTTGACCTAAATGAGATACAACTGAATTGCTGAAACAAATCTCTATTCTACTCCACTAGATCCTCTCTGATTGAATACAACTTTTTTGCTCCTCAAGGATATCTAATCCTTCTTCAAAATTTGCTCTTACTTTCCTCTTCACACAATCAACACACTTGCATGCTCACCCATTACATTTTAGAATTCATAGCTTGACCTTTTATTTATACCTTACAAATTGCTAAGTTGGCCCAATTAAAACTTATAATTATCAATAATCATTACCTTAGTTGGCTACAATCATTACATGAAATAATTAAACTTTATTTCCCAAAATAATGAAATCCTTCATTGGTTGACCTTGCTCAACAAACACTGCTCCAAAAATGATTTCCAGTGTTAACGAACTAAAGCTCAGTTAATACTACAAACTCCACAAAATCCTTTGGAGATCGAGTGACCTTGATAAACATTGACTTTCCTTTGCTAACCTTGAGAGCTTGGTTAATATTGACTTCTGCCACAAAATCCTTCAACACTCGATTGAGCTTGGTAGACACTACTTCCATAGAGAAATTTTTAGGAATGCTCAGTAGATTCTAAAATTTTCTTTGCTGACCAACTAAGCTTGATAGACTCTTTCTACCAAATGATATGGCATTTTTGTAACATCAAAGATAACACACAATTGAACAATTGTATCCAACATATCAAATAGATGTGAAGTTAGCATTCTTGAATAGAATACTAGAAGAAGAAGTCTACATTGAGAAACTTGAAGGTTTCATAGATCCTAACAAAAGGGATGTGGATTGTAGACTACACAAAATTTTATATGGTCTCAAACAAGCCCCTAAAGCTTGATATGAAAGTTTGCACTATCATCTAGTAAAGATTGGTTTTCAAAGGACAAATGACAACAAAAATCTATACATCAATGAAGGACTAGATAAGAAGATAGTGCTGGCAGAAATCTTTGTAGATGATACATTATTCACTAGACATGATGATTTATGCAAATCTTTTTTTGAGGAGATGAGTGAAGAATTCGTAATGCCAATGTTTGGAGGACAAATTAAATTCCTTGTTAGCTTGCAAATTCAACAAAAGAAAGATGGTATCTACATTATTCAATCAAAGTAAATCAAGGAGATATTGAAGAAATTTGAAATGTAAGACTCCAAACTAACTAGAACACCTATCTCTACTAGAAATAAGCTTTCCAACAATGATGATTCTAAAGAGTTAGATCAAACTACATATAGATAAATGATTGGAAAACTTTAGTATATGGTACACATAAGATGTGAAATTACATTAGCAGTTGGTACGGTGGCAATATTCTCTACTAATCCAAAGGAAAACCATATGATGTAAATAAAAAGAATTATGAGGTATCTAAAAGGTACTAAAGATTATGGTTTATGGTATAAGAAATGAGACAACTTTGAATTTAAATATTTCACTGATGTTGATTAGGCATGAATTATTGACGATAGTGAAAAAAAACTAATGGTGGAGTATTCTTTCTTGGAAAGAGGAAAGTGTCTTGGACACACAATAAGAAGAATTGCAACTCTCAAAAGAAAAATATGTTGCAAAAAAAATTAATTGTTTCAACATCATTTGGTTCAAGCATTGATGGTAGGTATGAAGGAAGAAATCAAGGATCCAATAGTTATCTTTTGTGATAACACCAGTACAATTAACATTTCCAAGAATCTTGTGATGCATACCAAGACTAAGTACATTGAAATAAAATATCATTTTGTGAGAGAATTAGAAAAAGAAAAGTAGGTGAAATTGGAATATGTGAATAAAAAGGATCAAATTCTAGACATATTCACCAAGTGATTACCTAAGGATGCATTTTTGTGTCTAAGAGGTAAGCTATGGGTCACTCCCCTATTTGAAGCTCACTGCTCATTTTTTAGTGGTGCACACAACTGAGCACATTGAAGATAAGACAAGTTGATGCAGTATTGTTAGAGAAGATTTCATATGAATTAGTACACCAAGTATAGGAAAAACACATCAATTGTTGTCTTTGGCATGAGATGTGAAAGAGGGAGGGTTTTTGTCATATCAAAGAAATTTTCTATCAGTAAAGAATGAGAGATTGATGTCCGAGAGGTTGAGGGAGTTCTCACTGATAGAGGGAGTTCTCATGGATGAGAATAAGAATGAAACTAAGGATATTATCCTTCTATTTTCCTCTAAAATTGTATTGTACTATCACATTTTGTATTGTCATCAATTCCAAAGAGGGAGATTTTTGAAAATTAGTATGCAATTGTGTGTTTTCTTTGATGTTACACAAAATGTAAGGCCTTACCAAGAAAGTTAGTCATTTCCAAGCTCACTCAGGCATTAAAGATAATTTCTTGTGCATGTCAAGTTTTCTAGTTATAATCAAGTTTAGAGTTAGTTCTTACCAAGATCACTCAGGCATCAGAGGAAGATCCTATGTTAACCGAGTTCACTTGGTTACCAAAGGAAAGTTGGCATAGATCTTGAGTTGACAAAGGTCACTTGGTTAGTAAAGGAAAGTCAGTTTAGAATTAGTATTGACTAAGTTGGGTTAGTCAACAAAGAGTTTATCTAAGTTAACTGAGTACTCAATTCTATATTAGCCGACTAGTAGCATATTGAGTTTGTTTGATTTATTAGTTAATGCTAGGAAACTTAAGGGATGAATTTTTTTGAGGAAGATAAATTAAGGAAGTGAATTGGAAGGATATCAGAGTATCCAAGTTGACCAAGCTACAAAAAATATTATGATCAAAGAGGATCAATTATTTAAGCCATAACAAAGATCTGAAATCAGAAAAGATAGTCGGATGAGCAATCAATAATTGTAGCAATGAATCAAATTTCCTAAAAAAGTTAGCCTAACAACTATTTTCTAAATCCTCTAACAAGGTGGAATTTCTAGATTGAAGTGTCTAATGACCTCTAACAAGGACAATCCTAATAGGGTTGTTGGTGACAGATTTGTCCTTTCAAATAATTTATCAAATTTACTCTATACCAAAAATTACAAAACAACAAAATTGCTTACTGCAGTTGAGAAAGCATTTATTTTTACTTTACACTTCCTCTCTTAATTTTATGAAGGTACAGCTCCCTTTCCAAATTTAAAATAAATTGAAAACCATTTTCACACTTTTTTCAAAAGTGCATAAGGGTCTCTCAACTACTCCTGGGTAGTGAGGTAATTATCAAAGACTACTTAAAGATGAACAAATTTAACTAATATGAAAAAGAAAACTCACTTCAAAGAATGAATTTTTGCTAAAATCTCAACATGCATCACTAAAAAAGAACATAAATTTAAAAGAACTTACAACCAAGTAACAACAATCTGGAACTTTTGAATCACCAAATCACATCCACAAACTAATAATGATTCAACACTCTGAACACAAAGTTTCAAAACATAATTTGAAATTCTTCATATATGTATATTCAAACTTCAATGTACCAAGTCTTTGAAAGCCAAAACATTCATATACTATCACCAATCACTGTTATCAAAATCAAATCTATATCGAAATGTTGCTATCTAACCTCTATCTTCTATCTCCTATTTGCTAAAAAAACACAGTTCAATGCCCTAGCATTTATAGTTTTTCAAATCCAAAGGGCCTCCATCAAAACCAAGCCCTATTGAATTAATACAAGAAACTGTTATTAAACTAGAAAGCATTTATCAAAAAGAAAGAGTGCCAACAGGCGATAGTTTAGTTCCTAGTATCTGCATTGGTTTTCTCCTCCTCTCTGACAGTTTGGTGCATTAGCTTCCAACTCTAAAACATGGATATGAATTCCTGCGTGGCATGGGAGTATGGATTTTTCAAGATCATCAACCGGGCTCTGCATGTGTCTTTTTGCCACCTATACTCCTTCACTTTCAGATTCTGACGTAGCATCAGGTTCTCATTAAGACACAACATAGATTCAATGCTTGCCAATGAGGTGAAATCGTTGGCCTTCGGTGATTCCTTGTCTCTGATCTATTCTACTACTCTTGTGAAACTCCTGGTTAATGCTTCAGTGTCCATATTTTGTTCCTCAAGTTGTAAGATGGCTGTAGGATTGACAATCTTCATGTCTTTTACCAATTCCTCGTGCATTCCTGTGATCTTATTTTCGATGCCTTGTATTTCTTTGATGGTTTCTTTGTACATGGACTCCTTCCAGTTCATATTATTTTTTAGAATAAAAAGCATGCAGGGGTCTACAGTCTTCATAGGATTTTCATTAGATTGAATATTAGATTGAAGTGGCCCTAGGGAAGAAATCACCTTAGGAGAAGACTCATTGATATTTCCTCTTCTTTTCCTCTATAACCAATCATCTGTATAGGTTAATATAGATCTAGCTCTCAAATTAACATCATCTTCCTCCTCTTTTCTCTAGTCTACTGCTAGGAACTTTGCCTCATTTGACTCTTCCCAACTGGGCTCAATTAGATATAAACCATCTTCAATAATTCCCTGTGTTTTGAACTTCAATCTGAAAGAACTGATTTTTTGTCAGGTTAATCTAGAATGGTCTTTCTTCAAGACTTCTTCTTCATTTCCACAATCTCTCCATAGGTCTTCTAGATGAGGAGCATCTGAAGGGTTGACTTCAAGGCCAAGGGCTAGAGCTGTATATCCCTTACTATCAAAATTTCTCCTGCTATGGTAGAAACCAAGATTGAATCCTAGCAAATTGTTTTCAAGGATGGAAGAATTATTCATATTAGTATAGACTAAGGAGCCCAATGTGATAGGGAAAGCCATTTCCTAATTCTCCTGAGGAAGATTATATTTGATGATAGAGAAAGGTTGTCTGCATAATTTGGCTAAAATGAAACAATCAAGGGCATATTGGGGTAACTTCAGAGGTTCATCTTCAAACCCTCCAACTCTCAAGTATGTGAACCTAGGAAATTGAATGAAGTGACTCCCATACTGTTGAACTAGTTTCTATGATTCAGAAGAAAATCGTGGCATCTGAACACCCTTTAGAGTCAAATAAACACTTCCATACAATACATCATGCACCTTACGAAAATCCTCTAAAACTCTGTCTTTCTGCAACAAGGGATAATACTAGAAGATAGTTATCTCTTTGTTCCATACCCCATGTGGAAGTGTAGTGAGATCACATGTACAGGCAATACAATAAGTCAAATATGAGGCCATATAGAAATCCTCGTGAGATTCTTTGGCCCTTTTGAGTTGATTCATCAAGGAATTGGCAATGATCTCCGCCCAATCCATCCATTGCTTGCCCTTCAAGATAATCTCAATATACCTATACATCCACTCTTCAAACAAATATACATCAGCTGAACCCTTCACCCTATGCAATAAAACAACTAGGTCATGTATATGAGGTTTCATGTGATCCTTAGTAATGACTTTGGGCAGCCTAGACTCACCTCCATAGTTAACTTCGGTCCATTTCCTAGCAAGGGTGTTTCAGAAAATGTTAGGGGTTTCTTGGTATTCGGCCAAAGCTTGAGTAGGTGAAAATGCGGCAAAGGTATTTGCTGTTAATTGTAAAATAGATGAAATGGTTTCCCTTGAGATGGAAAGTATTGTGTTTCCATTCTCACTTACTATGCTTCTACTCCTTACATCGTAATGGTCAATGCAAAGTTGCAGAAGCTCAGGGGTTACGAAAGCAGGAGGAAAGGCAGTGGCTTCAATTAACCCACTTGTTAACACTTCCATGCATCCCTTAATCTCCTTGGTATTCTCAATAAAATTTGTTTGCAGCTTTTCCACACTGACCCCTTCTAATTTTGTATCACAGATCACTAGTCTCTTACATTCAAGGCTAGAAGCATTGCCGAAAAAGTGCAAGATTGACTTCATTTTCAACAAAACAAGCAAAACCTTTGGCAAACAATCCTTTGAAAACAACAAATCTACAGAATAAAACAAATATTTCTAAACTCTCACTTGCTTTCCACTGAAAACCAAATAACTTCTTCTATCTTCCTTAATAGCTCCTTCTCTTTGAAATGAGTTTTTTGCAAATTAATTTACAAAGCTACTAAATTGTTTTATTAAAGGAGAGGTTTACATGCAAAAGTATTGGATAATTAATAGGCATGATGACATATCACCTCATATCAACCTTGGCATGTTCGAAGCATCACTGCATGAGCTTTTCATTTAATGATTTCTCTTCTCACATAAATTAACAGTGATTGATTTCATACAATATCCGATCATTCCTCAAATCGAAGATCTATTCTCCCACTTCTAATGATGACAACTTTCTCCTTGAAAAAAGAGCAAAATATTTTGACTCTTGATATTTTGACAAGACCCTCAATTTATTGTGAAAAGGTGGCATGCCGTATTTTAGAAATAAATTATCACTGATCGTTCTAATCAAGAACTATTTTGAACTGCTTTGAACTTAGATTCAAAGTGGTTCAAAGTGCTTCAAAGAAAGCCACCGCATAAGAAAATTTCCTGCCAAAGAAAAAGTGTTAGTATGAAAATCTTAGGTTGAGCTACTTTGAACTACTTTGAACCGAGGTTCAAAGTGGTTTAAAGTAGTTCAAAGGAAGGGATCACAACTGCGGAAGCTTGCAAGTTTGACCAACTACTTCAAGGAGCGGTGAACACATAAATGGTGAGGAATAGACTTCAAACAAAAATAGGTAATGGAGAAGAAGGAGGTCCTCAAAAAAAGAAAAGGTGACTCTACACACAACTAATAGGGGCTCTGACTGGGGATTGTTTATGCGAAATACATAGAGAACTTAGAAAAAGGGGACAAAAACTAAACTAAGTGAATGGGAAAGAAAAACAACAAGAACAAAAAGACTAAACACGAAAAAATTGTTATGTATATGGTGGGGGACATCAAAACTCATAACTTGACCAACTTCAAATCCTGCCCATTATATGTACAAGGCAAATTTATTCCATCTGGATATCTCAATCAAAAAGTGTTAGGATCAACAATTTCTAAAATGAAGAATGGACCTTTCCAAAGAGATTCAAATTTTCCATGTGCCCCTTTTGGTTCTTTCCTCTTGTCCCACAGGAGTACTTCATCATGTTTAAGGAAATTTCTTGGTCAAGCTCTTCTATCAAAGATACATTTCACATACATCTAGTGTTCTGTGATATGGTCAACCAATTTACATCTCTCATTTTCAAACTTGTGCAGATACATGACTCTTTTTTCCAATGAATTTTTAAAGAATTGATCCTCAATGACTGATTGCAATTTTGCAGCTGATAACTCCAAAGGTAAAGATATCTAGGCCCCAATCCCATATACTAATTCAAAGGGATCCATCCCAATAGCTCTTTTTGGTGTAATCCAGTCTGCCCATAATACTTCATAGAGTCTTTTGTGCCAATCTCGAGAATTATCAGACACCAATTTTTTAATGATGGCTACTAGATTTTTATTGCTAGACTCTGCCTGCCCGTTCCCCTGTGGGAAGTAATCTGATGAATGAGCCAATGATACACCATGCTCATAACAGAAAAGGGATATCTCTTCCAATGAAAAATAAGTGGCATTATCCAAAACTATTTTCTAAGGTATGCCAAATCTGACAAAAATTTGCTCCATCATGAACTCGCACACCACTTGAGAGTTAGATTTCTTCGTTGGTATCGCTTCCACCCATTTAGTGAAATAGTTTGTCATTGTTAAAATGTAGATATGTCCGGTGCTTGATGGAGAATTTATAGGTCCAATAAAATTGATACCCCATTGTCGGAAAGGTTCATCAATTACCACAGGCCTGAGCGACAATGCTATTAATTGAGGGCATCCAGTGAAAAGCTAACATTTTTCACAGTTTTTCACGAATTTATAAGCATCTTTGAACATGCTTGGCTAGTAGAAACAATTCCTGAGAATTTTAAAAGCAGTAACAGTGGATGAAAAGTGTCCTCCACAAGCCTCTGAATGATATGCTTTTAACAATTTTCCTTGTTGTTCTGTGTCCACACATCTTAAAAAGATCCCATCGATTCCTCTCTTATAGAGAATATCATTTGAAATTACATATTTTGCTGCTTTCAACCTCAAATTTTTTCTTTCTTTATGGTTCATATTTAGTGGACATTCACCATATGATAGAAAATATGCAATGTCTAAGAACCAAGAATTTGTTAGGCTAACCAATAAGACTGTAGGGGCTTCCTTAGACTTATCAAGGGATGTGTCTTTAGCTTCAGCTATCAATTTGCACAAACCGCACCCTCTTACTAGAGAAGTAGGTTTGATAGTCAGATCATATTCTTGGACTTTAGTTGCCCAAACTGCCTGTTTATTCATTCCCACTTCTTGTTGAGTTAAAATGCTTTTGACTGTGGTTTCAGGTACATACACAACAGAATGAGAATGTAGTATATAATACCTAAATTGTTTCAATGCCTTTACTATAGAGAATGCATGTTTTTCCGTTGGAGTATAATTTAACTCATGTTTCTTCAAAGGAAGACTCATAAAGGCGATGGGAGCCTCACCTCCTTCATCATTCTGCTAAGTTAGAATACTGGATAGAGAGTGTTCAAAAGCATAACAATAAATAATGAAATCCTTTTCAAAGTTAGGACTCACCAGCATTGGGGCACTTGCAATAGCTATTTTGATATCTTTGAAGGCCTTTTTACCCTCCTCTTGCCATCTAAAGGGATGTTTCTAACTCATCATATCTAGCATATATTTCACTTTCTTAGAGAATTTGGGTACAAAAATTCTCAAGAAATTGATCTAACCGAAGAAAGATTTTAGGTCACTTCTATTGGTAGGCAGAACCAGCTTCTGTATTGCTCTCACCCTCTCTGGATCAATTTTTATACTTTCTTTGGAAACAATATGCCCAAGAAATTTACCTTCTTCCATGAAGAACATAGACTTTTTAGGATTCAAAGATATACCGTGTTGTCTGCATCTTCCTAGCACCTTTTCTAAATCCCTCAAATGATGTTTCCTTCTTTTAGAATAGATAGTCAAATCATCAAGATATATAAAAATTATCCTATCTCATAGGTCCTTGAAAGAGGAGTTCATAGCATGCTAAAAAGTGGCCCCAGCATTAATCAAACCAAAAGGCATTCAACTATAAGTGAAGGTACCCCAAGGAGTAATGAAGGCTGTCTTGTGTTGATCCTCTTATGCGACACTGATATGATTATATCCTAAATAGCCATCAAGCACAGACATTACTTCAGATCTGGCAACTGTCTGTAAGACATGGTCCATATTTGAAAGTGCATAGCTATCTTTAAGGCTTTCTTGGTTCAGATTCCCAAAATCCACGCAAATCCTTATTTCTCCATTCTTTTTCCTTACAAGAATGATATTTGCCACTCATGTTGAATGATGTATCAGATAAATTATACGAGCCTTCAACATCTTTTCCACTTCTCTGAAAATAGCTTCCAAAGCTTTGGGGTTGTAATTCCTAAGATTCTGTCTGAAGCTGGTAGCCCCTAGTTTCAATGGTATATGATGCATAAATTCACTGTTTTTGAAATTTTTTAAATCACTATAACCCCATGCAAAAACATCCTTATATCAAATTAAAAGCTCAGACAATTTCTCCTTCTCCCTTGCAGAAAAAGTTCATCCTATAGAAATCAATTTAGGGTTTTTTGCATTTCCAATGTTGATCTTGTCAGGTTCTTCCTCCTTTTCATTAGAACCAACATATTTCTTTAGAGTGCTATCATCTTTCCTACCAAAAAGTTGTTCTAGGGAAACCAAACCTTTAGGAATCCTATTTCTTGAGAGTTGGATCACTTCCTCCATTGATTCTTCCTCAATTGGCTTACCACAATGTTCAGATCCTTCGAAGAAGGTTTCAGCAAAATTGCTAGTGCACGCTATAAATTATTTTAATTGTGCATCATCATTAAAAACCTACCAATAATTAACATTGTCTAAAACCCTGGGTCTATAAATTATCTCAATCCTATAAGCATCATTTTTGAATTTAGGATGTGGTAGTAGTAATGATGCTGAGACAGCTAAAGAGTCAGCTTTTGTATTTTGAGCACAAGGAATGAATTCAATAGAAAATGCTTCAAATGACTCGATTTCATCCCACAATAAATTTCTATAATGCCTCAACCTATCATTTTTTACTGAAAATTGCTTTCTCACCTACTTCACAATGAGTTCAGTGTCACCTTTCACCTTGAGCCACTTTATTCCTTTAGCTTTGGCTTCTTGCAAACCTAGAAGCAATGCTTCATATTCTGCAGTGTTATTGGTATTATGGAAGTCTAGCTTAAAAGAAAAAAGGAAAAACTTCCCTGGACGGTGAAATGAGAACTACACCTGCACCTGAGCCCGAATTCGAACAACTTCCATCGAATTCTAGTGTCCATAAAGTGTCTTCAGAACTTACTCCCTCTTCTCTGCGTGGATCCATCTCTTCTCTACATGGCTCCTCCAGCAAAAAAATATAATTCCCAAACTGACACTCTTCCTACAATATCTATGCTTTAGGGTTATCAGAAGGTACTACATTATATTTATGCTTGGGCTCAAGTTCTAGCTTTATTTTCTTCTTCCCCACAGGAATATATGCTTCTGACCAATCCATTTTAATTTTCCCACCCATATCTTGGCAAAAAGTTCTACTGAGAAACATTCCATAGCTAGCTAGGATATCAGCTACTAGAATAGTAAGTTTTACTCTTTTTTTAGGACAAGCATAAAGAACAGCCTGCACATCTTTCACTTGACCAACCAGGGGTACCTTCTTCCCATCCATAGCATAGCAACATCCAAAGGTCTTTGTGAGCTCCAAACCAAGGGCTTTTGCGACAGATTGGTGCATAATGTTATCTGATGCTCCAGAGTCAATGATGCAATTACTAAGCTTTTGACCATTTAATAACAAAGATATATAAAATGGATTAGGCTTTTTCTCCTCTATTTCCTTCTGGACAAAATTAGCAGTGGCTTCAGTGCTTTTTGTGTTTCTCTCAGATACAAAGATGGGTTTGTCAACAACTTTTGAATCCTCAGAAACCTCATCTATAACATGTGCATTAGTGGCAAACCTCCCTTCACATATTGAACCAACTTGTCCAATTCCTTTGGGTTAAGTTTTAGATATTCAGCTAGAGAAATTGATATGGAAGAAGTTTTGCAAAATTCAACAATATCAAAAGTTGAGGTACTAGCTTTCGTTCTATAGTTTTTGTTGTATCAGCATGTGTATGTTCTTTACCTTTGGAATTTGATACATTGGGGGTAGTTCTTGGGTAGGATTTCTGATTTTGTTGGCCTCTAGTCATTATTGTGCAAGCAAGGTCTTTAAGTGTTGTATAAACATCGCCTCCTCTTTCTGAATCAAATTCATATTCAAGGAAATAAGAACCAAACTCTCCCCTCTCTACATTTTCATTTTCGGTCATTTGCTCTGCTGCAATGGCATTTTTCGCTAGTTGAATACAATTTAGCCAATCAGGACATTCTTGTTCATCATGGTCTAAAGTCATATGAAATGAACACATTGTTTCCTTTGGAGCTTCTTCAATTGGTAGTCTTGTTTGAGGAGCAGTTAATAGGGGTGTTTTACCAAAATTTTGAGGCTGTTGCCATCTGTGAATGTCTTGGTAAGGGGTCTAATATGGGTTATGGATTTTTTTCTATTGTCTCTTCATCATTGATATATCATTCATCAAATTCTGTAAAACTAGGTCTATGGGGGTAGAAGATGAAGCAGTTCAGGGGGTATGTACATCTCTTTTCCACTTACCAGCATTAATGAATGCATCTTCCAATTGAATAGCCAACCTCTGAGCTGCGTCTAAATCAACACAGGCATGTTTAATGAGATGAAAACTTATATTCACTGGGATAGCATTAATAAAGAATGATTTCTGATTTTTGGCACTGGGCCTAGATGTTGTAGGAATTCTTTGGACTAGTCTATTAAATTTAGCCACAAACTCTCTCATGGGTTCATGCATATCTTTCTTCTTTTGACTGAGTTGAGAGAACAAAGAACATTCATTTTTAGGGGCTTTAAATCTAATTTCAAAGGCATTCTTCATATCATCCTAGCTAGTAATGGAATGATGAAGCAAATGGTTAAACTAGTCAGCAGCGACATCGATCAAGGTCCGCACAAATAATCTCACAGCAACTTCTTTTGTGGGGACACTTATGACAACACAAGTAGAATGAAAAGCACTCAAATGATCATCTATTGTAACTTTTCCATCTCCACTAAACTTGGGTAAAACCTCAGTAGCTCCTTTAGGAAGTGCTGCTAGATTCACACCCAAATTTAATGGACCTATTGTTATACCCCCAAGTTTGATTAGCAGCCATGTTAGGTGGAATAACTTGCAAGGGTTGGATTGATAGGTAGGTTGGAACAAGAGTATTCGATGAAAGCAAAGACTATACTAAAGGTGAGAAAGGAGATGGTTTGGGTGGAGAGCTAGGCCTACTTTGAGATCTGATTTGCTTCTTTTTAGGATCGTTAAAGTCTGGCAAGAATTTTAGGTTCTTCAATGGCTCAAAGTTTTCATCAAGAATTCCTTTTTCTCTTTCTCCTCTCGTGTATCTACAAGTAGCCAGTTCTATCTTACTTATAAGTTCAAGGCCTTACAAGTGCCTGGGCCAATCTATCCACAATGGCCACCACTTGAACTTTTGGCACTCCTCTCAACAATTCAACTCTTTCTTCTTCTCTTTCAAGAACTGCTAACACTTGTTGGTATTGTTGACCACTCCTACATACTCACCAAGTGGTTGCAGCTAAGTCTGAAATTATGTCTTCTTGAGTATCTTCAAATTGAAGGTTAGGTTGTAGTATAGGGAAGACCTCCTTGTGTGGAAGAACCATTTTTATACATTACATCTAAGGGTTAAGGTTCTTTCAAAGCGACTCTCCCCAGTAGAGTCGCCAAAAATCTGTTGGTGAATAGATTTGTCCTTTCAAATAATTTATCAAATTTACTCTATACCCAAAATTAAAAAAGAACAGAATCGCTCACTGCAGTTGAGAAAGCATTTATTTTTACTTTACACTTCCTCTTTGAATTTTTGGAAGGTACAGCTCCCTTGCCAAATTTACAATAAATTGAAAACCATTTTCACACTTTTTCTGAAAGTGCATAAGGGTCTCTCAACTACTCCTGGGTAGTGAGGTAATTATCAAAGACTACTTAAAGATGAACAGATTCAACTGATATGAAAAAGAAAATCCACTTCAAAGAATGAATTTTTGCTAAAATCTCAACATGCATCACTAACAAAGAACAAAAATTTAAAAGAACTTACAACCAAGTAACAACAATCTGGAACTTTCAAATCGCCAAATCACATCCACAAAGTAATAATGATTCAACACTCTAAACACAAAGTTTCAAAACATAATTCAAAATTCTTCATATATGTATATTCAAACTTCAATGCACCAAGTCTTTGAAAGCCAAAACATTCATATACTATCACCAATCATTGTTATCAAAATCAAATCTATATCGAAATGCTGCTATCTAACCTCTATCTTCTATCTCTTATTTGCTAAAAAAAACACAGTTCAATGCCCCAACATTTATAGTTTTTCAAATCCAAAGGGCCTCCATCAAAACCCAGCCCTATCGGATTAATACAAGAAATTGTTATTAAACTAGAAAGCAGTTATCAAAAAGAAAGAGTGCCAACAGGTGACGGTTTAGTATCTATGTCAGCTTTCTCCTCCTCTCTGATAGTTTGGTGCACTAGCTTCCAACTCCGAAACGTGGATATGAATTCCTGCATGGCATGGAAGTATGGGTTTTTCAAGCTCATCAACCGAGCTCTCCATGCGTCTTTCTGCCACCTATACTCCTTCAATTTTAGATTCAGATGTAGCATCAGGTTCTCATTAAGACACAACATGGATTCGATGCTTGCCAATGAGGCAAAATTGTCAGCCTTCGGCGAATCCTTGTCTCTGATCTATTCTACTACTCCAGTGAAACTCTTGGGGAATGCTTCAGTGTCCATATTTCCTTCCTCAAGTTGTAAGATGCCTATAGGATTGACAATCTTCATGTCTTTTACTAGTTCCTCGTGCATTCTTGTGATCTTATTTTCAATGCCTTGTATTTCTTTGATGGTTTCTTTGTAGATGAACTCCTCCAAATTCATATTATTTTTCAGAATAAAAAGCATGCAGGGGTCTACAGTCTTCATAGGATTTTTAGAACCCTGAATTTTTCAACCTCTAATACCTGGAGAACCACAGCTTGGCAACGTGCTAATTCTGTTTCCCATACTGGGATCAAGGTTTGAATCTCCCATAGCATTGCTTCACCTTCGGAGTAGATACTAGTAACTTTAGAAATAAATTTATTTCCATGGTCTACTATGTTATTCGCCTAGTTTGTCATGGCATCAGTTAGCAGTTTTCCCCTCTGCATCTATTTCATCAATTGTTGGCTCTCAACAGAGTTTGGGTCAAAAGGCTATGGTACCTAGATTATGGGAGTAGCCCCTAGGTTGATAAGTGAATTGATGTATGCAACCATTGTCACTACCATTGCTTTTAATTCTTTCTTTTCTTTGGAATCTTTCTCTGATTGTGTGAGCATGTGGTCAGCAAAAAACTTAAAGAAATTGTTGCCAGTATTCCTATTAATAGCACCTAGTTCAAAAGAAGTAATTTTGAACCCTTCATCATCGATCTCCCCAGACCCTTTCTTTTGTTTATAAGTGGCCACCTCTGCTATGATTTTTCCTGTTACTGGGTCTTTGGTGAGACAAGCATCTATTTTTACTTTCTTTGTCTTAGAACTTCTGGCCACGTATCTAGTGACTATGTCCTTTACTGGTGTGGATACTGGCTGTAGACTCTGCTTCTTATTGATTGAGTTTGACAATCACAAAGGAACAGTAGGAGCGGTTGACATTACTTGAGTTTCTCTAGTTGGAGTTAAGAACTTGGGTTGATCTACTCTTAGGGCTTCAATGAATTGAACCTCGCCATCTGCTTCATTAGGGGAAACAAATTTATCATCTGAATCCTGCCCTTGAGATGTCATTTTCTATTTCTGAATACTAGGTTGCTTTGAGGCTTTGGACTTGGACTAGGATCCTGTCCTAGGAGCCGTAGCTTGCGAATGGCGAGGGGATCTCACTTTCTTATCTGGAATCGGTGCGTCACCTACAATATGAGAAAATGGAATGTCAGATTGAAGTGGCCCTGGGGAAGAAATCACCTTAGGAGAAGACTCATTGATATTTCCACTTCTTTTCCTCTATAACCAATCATCTGTATAGGTTAATATAGATTGAGCTCTCAAATTAACATCATCTTCCTCCTCTTTTCTCCAGTCTACTGCTAGGAACTTTGCCTCATTTGATTCTTCACAACCGGACTCAATTAGATATGAATCATCTTCAATATTTCCCTATGTTTTGAACTTCAATCTGAAAGAACTAATTTGATGTAAGGTTAATCTAGAATGGTCTTCCTTCAAGACCTCTTCATTTCCACAATCTCTCCATAGGTCTTCTAGATGAGGAGCATCTGAAGGGTTGACTTCAAGACCAAGGGTTAGAGCTGCATATCCCTTCCTATCAAAATTTCTACTGCTATGGTAGAAACCAAGATTGAATCCCAGAAAATTGTTTCTGAGGATGGAAGCATTATTCATATTAGTACAGACTAAGGAGCCCAATGTGATAGGGAAAGCCATTTCCCAATTCTCTTGAGGAAGATTATCTTTGATCACAGAGAAAAGTTGTCTACATAATTTGGCTAAAATGAAACAATCAAGGGCATATCGGGGTAACTTCAGAGGTTCATCTTCAAACCCTCCATCTCTCAAGTATGTGAACCTAGGAAATTGAATGAAGTGACTCCCATACTATTGAACTAGTTTCTGCGATTCAAAAGAAAGTCGTGGCATCTGAACACCCTTTAGAGTCAAATAAACACTTCCATACAATACATCATGCACCTTATAGAAATCCTCTAAAACTCTATCTTTCTGTAACAAGGGATAATACTCGAAGATGGTTACCTCTTCGTTCCATAACCCATGTGGAAGGGTAGTGAGATCACATGTATAGGCAATACAATAAGTCAAATACGAGGCCATATAGAAATCCTCATGAGATTCTTTGGCCCTTTTGAGTTGATTCCTCAAGGAATTGGCAATGATCTCCACCCAATCCATCCATTCCTCGCCCTTCAAGATAATCTCAATATACCTATACATCCACTCTTCAAACAAATATACATCAGCTAAACCCTTCACCCTGTTTAATAATACAACCAGGTCATGTATATGAGGTTTCATGTGATCCTTAGTAATGACTTTTGGTGGCCTAGACCCACCTCCATAGTTAACTTCGGTCCATTTCCTGGCAAGGGTGTTTCAGAAAATGCTAGGGGTTTCTTGGTATTTGGCCAAAGCTTGAGTAGGTGAAAATGCGGCAAAGGTATTTGCTGTTAATTGTAAAATAGATGAAATGGTTTCCCTTAAGATGGAAAGTATTGTGTTGCCATTCTCACTTACTATGCTTCTACTCCTTACATCGTAATGGTCAATGCAAAGTTGTAGAAGCTCAGGGGTTACGAAAGCAAGAGGAAAGGCAATGGCTTCAATTAACCCACTTGTTAACACTTCCATGCATCCCTTAATCTCCTTGGTATTCTCAATAAAATTTGTTTGCAGCTTTTCCACACTGACCCCTTCTAAGTTTGTATCATAGATCACTGGTCTCTTACATTCAAGGCTAGAAGCATTGTCGAAAAAGTGCAAGACTGACTTCATTTTCAACAAAACAAGCAAAACCTCTGGCAGAGAATCCTTTGAAAACAACTGATTTGTAGAATAAAACAAAGATTTCTAAACTCTCACCTGCTTTCAACTGAAAACCAAATAACTTCTTCTATCTTTCTTAACAGCTCCTTCTCTTTGAAATCATTTTTTTGCAAAGTAATTTACAAAGCTACTGAATGGTTTTATTAAAGGAGAGGTTTACATGTGGAAGTATTGGATAATTAATAGGCATGATGAAATATCACCTCATATCAACCTTGGTATGTTCGAAGGATCACTGCATGAGCTTTTCATTTAATGATTTCTCTTCTCACATAAATTAACAATGATTGATTTCGTACAATATCCGATCATTCCTCAAATTGAAGATCTATTCTCCTACTTCTAATGATGATGACTTTCTCCTTGAAAAAAAGAGAAAAATATTTTGACTCTTGATATTCTGACAAGACCCTCAATTGATTGTGAAAAGGTGGCATGCTATATTTTAAAAATAAATTATCGCCAATCGTTCTAATCAAGAACTATTTTGAACTGCTTTGAACTTAGATTCAAAGTGGTTCAAAGTACTTCAAAGAAAGCCACCGCATAAAGAAAATTTCCTGCCAAAGAAAAAGTGTTAGTATGAAAATCTTAGGTTGTACTACTTTGAACTACTTTGAACCAAGGTTCAAAGTGGTTCAAAGTGGTTCAAAGGGAGGGATCACAACCGTGGAAGCTTGCAACTTTGACCAACTACTTCAAGGAGCGGTGAACACATAAATGGTGAGGAAAAGACTTCGAACAAAAATAGGTAATGGAGAAGAAGGAGGTCCTCAGAAAAAGAAAAGGTGACTCTACACACAACTAACATGGGTGAATTAAATCCTATAATAGGGTCACACCTAATAGTGTGTTTTGTAACCTTTAATCAGGTTGGCTCCTAATAGGACTCACTTTATAATAGTGAAAAATAGTAACTAGTTGCAATTGGTGGTTTTCCCAAAGTGGGTTTCCATTTTAAATCTTGGTGTCTCATGTGTTTCTGTTATTTTCTTTATGTTTGTGCAACTAAGCTAAGTAAGATTAATCTCATTTAATATCTTAAGATCTACATTTTTAGTGCTAACTGAGTAATAACAATATATTTAGTGTTAATTGGGCTAGAAAAATATATTTTGTGTTAATCAAGTTACAAAAAGTTATTAGTTTTATATTATGTTGACATCTTAAGGGACTTTTAAGTTTGTTTTTGTGGCAACTGATTCACCCCTCCCCTCTCAATGACTCATTTCCATTTCCAACAGAAGTAGTAGAAGAGATAGCTTTGGTAACTACTATTGATCCAAAGACTAACCATGAAAATGTAGAAATTATCATTGAGACTAATAATAATTTGCAAAATGGGAATCATATTGAAGAACATATATATATATATATATAAGCCTAGAGTAAAAGAAAGAGTTGAGTTGACAACTCCTAGAAGAAGTATATCAAAGAATCACCCTTCTAAATAGTTCGTTGGGAGCAGAAACAATAATCAAATGGATGCAAAATTAGCTTTCCTAAATGGAGAACTTGAGGAAGTGGTATACATTGAGAAACTTGATGGTTTCCCTCTAACAAAAGACAAAGAAAGGGTATGAAGACTAAGGAAAGCTCTATATGGACTGAAGCAACCATCTATAACCTAGTATGCAAGGTTGGACAAATATTTGGCCAAACTTGGATTTGGTAAAGGTATGGTAAATAGTAACCTGTACTTGAAAGAAATTGAGAATGTATTATTGATAATATTAATATGTGTTGATGACATAATATTTGGAGCTAATGATGAAGCAAGTGATAATTTTTCTGAAGAAATGAAGAATGAGTTTTAGATCGTTGTGATAAGACAAATGAAGTTTTTCCTAATTTTGCAAATTGTATAAAATAATGATGGCATTTTCATTTCACAAGCTAAGTACTTGAAATATTTGTTGAAGATAATTGGATTGGTAAGTTGTAAGCCTATTGGTACACCTATGATAATTGGTCATAAGTTATCTAGTAAGGATGAGACATGTACATTTGAGCAAAAGAAGTACAGATCCATGATTGGAGGTTTTCAATATTTGACTCACACTAGACTAGATATAGAAAACATAGTTGGGATTGTAGGTAGATTTCAAGATGATATAAAGGAGTATCATTATTCAACAATAAAGAGAATATTTAGATATTTTAAGGGAACATCTCAATACAAAATTTGGTATGTCAAATTAAGTGATTTCACTCTATGTGCATTTACTGATGTGGATTGGGTAGGCAGTATGGATGACAGAAAGACCACTAGTGGTACATTATTTTTTCTTGGAGGAAGATTGGTTTGTAGTGCCTCTCCCATTTGACTTTTGTAAGTCATCTTGATGGATGCAAACTTGTTGATCTTTTTTTGTGATGGGTCATGATTGTGACCATGAGTGGTCTACACCATAAAGGTGATTGGATTTATATTTCTGTATCAGTTGCTTTGATTATGCTTTTGACTGATCTCTGAGATTATGATTTGATTTATGGTTCACTAAGGTTTGTGCCAGTGCTTACTAGGATCGACGTGGTATCATGAGGTTGTTCTGTGATTACCCTGAGATGTGTGCAGAGATTGCACTGTGTACTATTACAATGCTACACTAGACTAGGTTCATGTAGCAGTAGGTAGTCATGTTTATGACTATGTTTGCTTATGCATTTTAAGTTCCTTCTTAATGTTGTTTATAAAATCATTATTAAATGCTTAAGTGATTAAAATGGGTTTTTCTTGTTGGATTCTTTGGTTATGTGTTGCAAACATTTACCTTGTTATATTTTGATCTATGAGATATCTATTACTTATGTGATGTTTTACATTTGAGATGACCTGAGGGTCAGATGTTATACCTTGATTTTAGTATCATACATATTAGACTTTTATGCTATTTAGTTAATCATATTGCATGATGATGCCATTTTGAGATGACAGTGTGTTTTATGATGATATCTGGTTATCTAGTATTTGGACATACCTCTAATTATGTTAGGTGATGGATTTAATACTATGGTTATTTACTTCATTCTTGCGTTGTTATTCTTTATGCGAACGTGAGTGATGTAAATAGAATATTTTAATATAATTAAATAAATGGTTAAATTAGGTGATTTAATGCATTTATTGCTTCAGCTATGTTATTATATGCAATTGCACTTGATCATGTTATTTAGTGTGCAGGATTTATATCCTTGGCAGTGGCACATGGAGTTGGTGATTCAACCTTTCATATTTTACCAATGTCATCCTTATATGGTTGACGTATCCTTAATTAAATGTTTAATTCAAAACTTTCAGTGATTATTAAATCCGAACTCATTTGCATTATGTGATTTGACCAGTGAGCATGTTTGTATATTTAGAGGTTCACATTGTCGCGAAAGTTATTAAAGAAATTTATGTGTTTTTGGGTTTTCGAGCTTTTTAATTGATTTATTTTAATTTTTGGTAGCTTTTCCATAGATGAATTCCTATTTATAGGAATAGCCTATTTTTTTTGGGTCAATTTAGGGTTTAACTAGGTTGGCTGGTTATTTGCCCTAATCGATTATTCACTCGAAAAGTTAATAAATATCCAAAAAGGAATTTAATACTTCACTTCTCCCTTTTGAATTAGAAAGTTGGAGAGTAAAACTCAAAATCTTCTTCATGAGGATTTACTATTTTTTTCATTGTGGGAGCTATGGGCATGGGATCACCGCGAGGTTGAGCTCATTGGATCCAGCTCGGGGAAACCTTGGATTGCCGCGATTTTTGGCCTCTTCTGTGGGCATTTTATTTTCTGGTTCAAATTCCCATTTTTTCCTTTTGGCTGTGAGGTAGGGCTTTCCCATTTTATTATTTCTACTCTATTTTTGCTCCTATTTTTGGTAGTCATTTTTTTGGAGGCTGAGAACTAGTGTTCCCCTCCATTTCTGTATGCTAGTTCTACCCAGTTGGGTGGGTATGAACATTTCCTTGTTTTTCAAGATAAGGGTTTGGAGTTTTACACTGTTATGATGGATATTTTTGCTTACAGTGTTTGATTCCATTTATTTTTGGATTTTTGGAGTTTTTGTGCCCAAAGGTCAAATGGGTTTTAATTTCAAAGTTTTCCAAATTTTGGGATTTTTACCTCATTTTGCGTGCCACCCTATTTTTTCAAGTTTTCTTGGCACAATGTGGGTCATGTGCCTGGATGATCTATTTGGATATTAGTTAGACCACTATTACACTTTTATGTTGCATTGGGATGTGTGTTGCATTCGTACTCCCGACGTTGTGTTCGGTTGAGTGATTTTATACCTGCTGTTATTGTTTCTTTTAGACCTTTGCTTTTGTTTCATGGAAACTAGGATTCATGTAGAATCCATACTCTCGGATTGAGGATGGTGGATTGAGTTCATGACTTTTGGTCTTGTCACATTATTGGGATTTTTGTAGAATCCATACTCCCAAATTGAGGCTGGTAGAGTGATTTCATTATCTATAGTTTCATTGCCTTTGGGATTCATGTAGAATCCATCATTCCTATGTTGCTTTTAGTTGGGTGTTATCTTTTTTATTGTGTTCTCATCCTATCCTTGTGTTTTGATCTACATGATGGTGGTGCGCCACACATGAGTACATGCACGTACATTTGTCGGGTGACTTGCAAGGCCCAATCTTCTGTGGTACTTCTGGAAGTTATGATCATTAGGGTTGAGATGGGAGTATGCACGCCCATGGGCACTTGTCATAGGATGAGCATGGGTAGGGTAGGGTAGCATATGGAGGGGGCTTCTATCTCATATCCTGGTGACCTTAGTCCCATAGGGTTGGTAGAGGATAGGAAGTTTTAAATAAGTGATAACTAAATAAAATGTGTGAATGGTAATAAAACTTAAGATAATAAAATGTTGTGTCGAGCCATTCTATTGAGGGATGTTGAATCTGCACGATCCAAGCTTGGGCTTTTGGATGCCAAGCGACTCTCCATGATGTTAGCCCCTACTTAGTAGCCTATTGAGTGTCTGACTAGGACCTATACCCCTTGCATTTTCTTAAGTTCTTGGTTACAGGCATCATACTGTCTGGCGTGAGTGTTAGCCTTGGATGTTATTCTTTATGTGTGTTTGTGGTTGGATCATTATCTCCATTAGCATGGCAGGTGTGGACCTACAGGTTCCACATGGTTGGGAGGCTTAACTACCTTCACCACTGCTAGGGACCAGTGTACATAGATGATCTTTTGTCCTAGTGTGACCATTGCTAGATGTTTTCTATAATGTCCCGTTTTTCCACATTTCCTTACTTGTTCCATATTTGATAAGTTTTTGATAATAATCTGTATATGATAAAATTTAATATATCATTTTCTCTCCTATTTATATATGTTATTACAAGTGAATGGTCATAGATGGTTGCAACCCTTCAAATAATTAACTAGTTGTTATGGTTAGGGTTTAATAATGATTAGTAACATATATTTAATAATATACATTAATATATATTATATATGTATAATATTTATTAATTATTTAAACTTCCATATTCATAGTGTATCCTTGGGCTTATGGATAATATAAGCCATCTATATAAGATAATAATGTTGTCACCATTATTACCATCCTTATATATATATATATATATATCATATTGTATTTATATTAATTATTTTATCCTTATTATATTGATTAATCAATTTATTATTATTAGCTATTAATATTACATAAATTAAATATATTATAATCTTTTATTATTATAATATGTATTTATATATGTAATACAATTACTATCGGCTAGATATATATTGCATAATTAATTTATTCATTAACATATATTACTAATAATGTTTATTTTTACTATTATTATGAATTATAACTAATATTTATTCATATAGTGTATCAATATTATTTCTTTGTGAACAACCAATAATAGCGTATGAACTATTATTATATTTTATCCAATTACAGGATTCCCTCTTAAAGTATGATATAAGAATAGGGTAATATATATGTATTAAGGTACATATATACAAAGGCATGATATTAATACATTTAATATAATTACGTAATAGTGAAGAATCATTCTAATCAATGAAATGTCAACTTGTTTGATTTTGAATATCAACTCATTTAATATTAGAATGGAGGTCGATGAATAATAATCTACAAATGATGTGATAGATGTCCTTTTCTCTTGGAGACAAGGACTTATTAAAATGTTAACTTAATGAAAAATTATATCATTATTATCAATAATTAATTTATCATTAAATCTTATAAATATGGGGACATGACAGTCCATGCCTCTCAAATTTTCTTGTCCTCAAGCAATAGACATTTTCATATTTGTTTCACCTTATATAACAGAATTGACTACTAGATCCCATTCAAATTTTTACTTGTAAGAGTATTTCATTTTATTCAATAAAAGAGTCACACATGTAGTATGCATTTGAATGCAAATTATACATATGAATGTATGAAGACACAAAGAAAACACAAAGCATACACATTGATGCATGAAGACACAAAGTAGACACAATGTAGACACATCATACATAACCTTGATTAGATCCTAAAATTAATAATGCACAATGACTATACTTCTTCATTAGGCTTATGAACCTTGCAACCAAAAAATAAGCATCAATACATATATATAAATATATATAAGCTTCAAAGAAATTTGAATAATAATAAGTTAATCCAAGCTAGTTCCATACTAAGCCCAAGAGCGGAACTTTGGCCCCCTTGGCCTTGGTGGTGGGTGTTAGGCATCCACACGAGGTGTTCTACTTAGTGGATTTCTTGTTTGGCTAGAAAGGTTCTTGTGAAAAGGAGCCATTACTATATTTCCCTTAACTAGCACTACAATAGGGTGTTCTCTCCTAATTGTAGACTCCATAGGAAAGTGGTAGGGTTCCCTTTTCTTATTTACGTAATCCTTTGGAAGGAATCTTTCTCTCTCTCCTTATTATGATCATTGTAAGATGGTAGATTTACGGTGCAGAGGGTGCATGAAACAAGCTCCAAGCAGTTCTGACAAGTGCTCAAAATTACTCTGCCTCTCCCTCCACCAACTCCCTACCTTAGGATATCATAATGTGGATGAGAAGATGAGTATTAAATTTAATTTACTTAGTTCATTTCAAATATTTCTTCTTATAATACACAAAAAAATTTCTCTCTCCTTACTATGATCATCTTGAGATGGTAGATTGATGGTGCAGAGGGTGCGTGAAATAAGCTACAAGCGGTTCCCTCAAGGATATCCGTCAAGTGCTTGAATTTACTTCGTCTCTCCCTCCACCAACTCCATATCTCAAGAGATCATAATGTGGATGAGAAAATGAGTATTAATCTAATGACTAGAAATCTTCCTCTCTCCTTATTATGATCATCTTGAGATGGTAGATTGACGGTGCAGAGGGTGTGTGAAACAAGCTACAAGCGGTTCCCTAGAGGATATCCATCAGGTGCTCGAATTTAATCCACCTCTCCCTCCACCAAGTCCCTATCTTAAGAGATCATAATGTGGATGAGAAATAGACCCCTATGTACTATCTAATCACATGGTTTTCTATTCTATCATAATTGGTTAAATTCTTTCTTTTTTGGAATATACACTGCTCTGTGGACATGTATTTACTCTTTTGTAATGTCAGGTGTAAAATCAGTAGTCACTAAACTATGATAGGTCACTGCACCTCATTTCATATATCTCCATGTGTTTAATACTTCACTTGAGTGGTGGGACAACATTTGTCATGGTTCATGCCACACTTTTTTTTGTTTTTCAAACCTATTTGATTTCACCTAGTCTAGTAGTCTGTTGATATTATTCTCTTTTTCCATTATCTATTGTTATTAGAATACTAGGATGGTCTTGTTTATGAAAAATCAACTACACACTCTATCCAAGAACCCTTTTTAATCTTAGTGGTACTACCATCATCTTTTTATAACATAATATTTAACTTTGCATCTTGTTTCTATGTATATTTCCACTGTGTATTATTTCTTTCTAGTGCATCTATTTACGCTTACATGGCCTCAAATCAATTATCTTCTTTCACAACCCATTAGTAAATTGTGCAACTATGAGGAAACAATGCAAGATTCAAAATTTCATTGGATTTATCGTCAAACCTTTCATCACGATAGATCTCACTCAAGGAAGGCCAACATCTATCATTATTGCTTCTATGCTTATGCTAGTATATATGAATATGAGATGCTACTTCTCACCTTTTAGATTGGCTCAATGTATCTATTATAAGTTATGTCATTTTTAATCTCTTATTTAATTACTTCCATTAAAATATTCACCTTGGGTCTGATTACAAATTCCCAATAGGAAGCAGAGATACTACTCCATTATCTACTCTTGTTTAAGCATCCAATGGTCACATATCATAATCCAATGATGGCTTTATAGAAGCTTGTCCTATCACCATTTCTGATATAATTCTTACCAATTGTTCCACAATTCTTAATTGGAATCTCTCTATTTATGTGAGCTTTGTTTCTTAATATTACTCTCTCTCTCTCATCTTCTTCCATGCTGATTTAAGAATGAATAGTGTGCCTTATATATCTACCCTCACCAAACATGGTTTCTTAAAACACACCCTTTTTTTATAAATTGCATCTCCTCGTAACATGCCATTTCATAATTCATTGTTAACGATTATTTTCATCTCTTAATCAATTTTTATTGAAACCAATCATGGGCGGTAGTATTATTCTTCTTATTTTTGTGTCTATACAAGACTAAACTCATTATGGTGCTCAGTATTTCATTAGATGGTAGAACATATCATGTTGAACTGATTTATTATTACCACAAAGTTGAGTGAAATGCCACTTAGAAATTTTCTCAATATCTAATTGAGAGATATCATAACTAGAGCCAATTCGTCATATAAATCACCAGATTTTATTTTTAAGTGATCATGTTCCCATATTGAAGGGTTGGGAGGTAATCGCACCAACCATGGAGGTCACTCTTATATTCGTTCATTCACTTTGAATATAATAGACTATGTTTCTTCTACTTGATCGCTTGTTAGATGTATATGTTTGATGAAGCAATTCCCTTTGCATTGATTCTAATCTTCCATACTGATGGGTCTCGGAATTTTCTTGTGACTCATGTTTATTGTTTAAGCTTTCCAATGTATGGAAGCATGCATTCCCCTTCTTCCATGCTATTTATAAGATTTGAATTCAACTATAGTTGACCACTCCATTAGAATTAAAATCCATGCACGAATATCCTAGATTTTACACTTTCTAAAATGCTTATAATTTTCTTAAATGCTTGCAAAGTTATCCCTTATGCTCCTCTTTGCATGGTGATTAGAGATTGAACTTTTTACATCATGGATGAAACTTTGAGTATCTCTACTTTTGAATGAATACCCAATTATATTTGGATGGCATTCATTGGGAAATAAAATGACGGTTGTTCAAACAGGCCATCTCCTTAGATTATCATCCTTTATCCCTAAGTCAAAAAATAGTCATTGGTATGCAATCCAAGAATGATTCCTATTTTATGTACCATTAGCATACTCCCCTTACACCATTCATGTTGTGACTCTAGATTTTCCACAAACATAACTAGCACCAATAGCACCAATGAGTTTGTATAGTCAGTGCCTTATTGAATCCATAGAAAACTCATTACTATGAAGATTTCATATTTATTTTTAATGTCTTCCATCGACTATTTGAATTATATCAAATCTAGTACCAATTCTCCATATTGTTTGTTACATTCATAGCATGATGCGATTGCTATTTCTGATATTTTATTGCTATTGCCGCTGAAGACTTCCTCCTCTCCATTCACTTTCAATATTTGTTCCCTTTCACTGAATCCCAATACCAGGGCTTTAAAATTGATTCAATCTTCATAGGCGGCTCTTCCCTGACCATTAACGATAATATATTATATCTGATTGTACTAGATGCAGATTACTAGGCCCATTTCTTAGAGATGTTAGGAGAATCCAATACTTTAAAATTGTCGACGCTTATGGCTCTTTGTGACATCCACAACATTAATATTTAATTCCTGAACTATACACAGTAATATTTCTCATGGTAGATATCATCCTGTTATACTTCATGGCAATAATGGTGGGCATCATAATGTATTACAACAACGCTCACGGCAACTGGATTATTATCATGGTTTTCTGCAAACTCCATATAATACTCCTTAGCTATTGTGTATCTTTACATTTTTCCTCTAAACTACCATGTGTAATAGCAATTAAAAGTTGTCATTTGCAAATTAAATACTATCTGCCTATTTTGTGTAGGGAAGTTTATAGGCGCTATGTCTCCACAACAAGAACTTGACTGAGTTGGTTCTGATTTTCTGCAATTTGCCTTGGATGAAAAAACCATTTGTATATTGTCCTTCCAAACTTGCCAATCTCATGATCCTTGCATATGACATGGTTCATACCTCCTTTCCTTCTTTGCTAAATGTATCCTCCCAAAGATGTGGATGGGATTAGTCCTCGCTAAAAACCAACTTTGGCAGAATCACCTTTCAGAAAACTCAAGAGATATTATTAGAAACCTTATTCATGTCTTGATTGAGAACCATACCTTCTATTTTTGAATGATCATCTCATGGGAAACAATTGCACCCCAAAATCTACATCCCTAAAAATATTCCACTATATTCATTTCATAGGATAAAATCAATATAGTCCATCATCTCATTACCTTGAATTTTGTTACAATTATAGTCTTCTAATAAATGTTTCACAGGTTGGCAGGATATTAGCTCTGATACCAATTGTAATGTCCCCTTTTTCCACATTTCCTTACTCATTTGGTGTTTGATAAGTTTTTGATAATAATCTATATATGATAAAATTTAGTCTATCATTTGCTCTCCTATTTATATATGTTATTACAAGTGAATGGTCATAGATGGTTGCAACCCTTCAAATAATTAACTACTTGTTATGGTTAGGGCTTAATAATGATTATTAACATATATTTAATAATATACATTAATATATATTATATATTTATAACATTTATTAATTAT
This sequence comes from Cupressus sempervirens, assembly GCA_028749045.1. Taxonomy (NCBI): domain Eukaryota; kingdom Viridiplantae; phylum Streptophyta; class Pinopsida; order Cupressales; family Cupressaceae; genus Cupressus; species Cupressus sempervirens. The sequence goes on from CM053784.1 coordinate 704,315,934, forward strand.
TTAAACTTCCATATTCGTAGTGTATCATTGGGCTTATGGATAATATAAGCCATCTATATAACATAATAATATTGTCACCATTATTACCATCCTTATTTATTTTATATATTTATCATATTGCATTTATATTAATTCTTTTATCCTTATTATGTTGATTAATCAATTTATTATTATTAGTTATTAATATTACATAAATTAAATATATTATAATCTTTTATTATTATAATATTTATTTATATATGTAATACAATTGCTATCGGCTAGATATATATTGCATAATTCATTTATTCATTAACGTATATTACTAATAATGTTTATATTTACTATTATTATGAATTATGACTAATATTTATTCATATAGTGTATCAATATTATTTCTTTGTGAACAACCGATAATAGCTTATGAACTATTATTATATTTTATCCAATTATAGGATTTCCTCGTAAAGTATGATATAAGAATAGGGTAATATATATGTATTAAGGTACATATATACAAAGGCATGATATTAATACATTTAATATAATTATGTAATATTGAAGAATCATTCTAATTAATGAAATGTCGACTTGTTTGATTTTGAATATCAACTCATTTAATATAAGAATGGAGGTCGATGAATAATAATCTTAAAATGATGTAGATGTCCTTTTCTCTTGGAGACAAGGACATATTAATATGTTAACTTAATGAAAAATTATATCATTATTATTAATAATTAATTTATCATTAAATCTTATAAATATGGGGACATGACATTTTCACTTGGTACTTCGAGTTCTGGAGTATGCTTTCTTGTAATTTATGCTTTCATTAGAATGATGAGATATCATGTTTAGATGATGTTAGTTTATTTGATGCATTCCCATATTATGATGTTTAGCATATGATTAGATGATGTGAATTTTTGTAGTAGCATATCTATTGCTTATTTATATTTAGCATGTGATAGGTGATGTTATCTATTATAGGATTATCTTATGCTTTTCTACTAGCATGTTAGATTCCTTATGCTTATATTGTTGCATGTTTTAGTAGTGACATCCTTATTACGATAGAATCGATGATCCGATCGGTGGCTTGGGATGTTACGTGTGGGGGATGGGTAGGATCCATGATAGTCTTATGATGCTATTGATTGTTGGGAGGAACCACGTACTTAATTTGGTTGTTTTGTTATTGTGATGTTATTTATGTACATTGCGATGTTTCTTTTGTTCACTGTGATGTTTATTTTAGTACGTTCTTTTCTACTGTGGTTCTAGATGGTAGATGTATCAACTTCTTGATCTTGGCATCTTGTTGATTATGCACTCAAGTGTTCACTCCTTGATCTATGTGGATCCAGTACTCCCTAGTGTGGAGGTTCTAAACTCATTTTTTCTCTTTTTTCCCTTTTTTTGTTTTTCTTAAGTGTTTTTGTGTTTCTATGGGCGACATTTTATCAACATGGTGCAACATAAAAATGTATCGCATGCCCATAGAAACTGTGTCATATGATTATGGAAAGTATTACATGCCTCTTAGAGACATGTCATGCAATACTGGAAAGTATCACACCTCCTTTGGAGAAATGTCGTACGATACACTAAAAGTATTGCATGACCTTCAGAAAAGTATCGCTCAAACTTTGAAAGTGTCGCCCTCCTTCTTTAGAAATTTCATGCGATACTTTTTAGTGTTGTATTAAAGTATTGCACGAGTTTTGTAAAACCTACATGAGCACTTTTTGATTTGATTTGAACTTTTTGAGAGTTGTTTTGGTTACCCTTTTTGGTGTTCTTCGACCTTATGTTGTTGCTTTTTGGATTCAGGTTGTTTTCTTTCAAATCCTTTTTGCGTGTTTCTGTTGTAGTCCTTTGGGGTTTAAAATATATCATTTAAGTATAAGTTGATGTATATTTAATATTCCTTATACTTAAGATACATTTTAATATATGCGATGAATCTTTTGAGATAGGTTTTAGACCTCTCGGAGGTAAGATAAAGATTCTAAGAAATTTTAGGGCTTCAAAAATCTAGACTTAGCCAATTTTTAGGGCTTCAGAATTTTAGGCTTAGCCAAATTTCAAGTTTTTGTATTCTACCCTAGCTTGGTGTTTTGTTGATCAGTGGTCATTTCTTAAGCCCTCATCTTGTGCGTTGTCATTGTTGGCTAGTTTGTGTGTGTTAGTTTGGTAGTGGCGTTTGGAGATTTGTTGGTTGCCGAGATTGTGGTGAAGTCTTCTGTTGCAATCATTGTGATCCTTGTATGATGTTTTCATGTGCATTCATACTTGTTAAAAAAAAATTATTGGCTTATATTTCATCCTTCTTTCCAACAATCTCTAGATGGGGCATTACATCTGGTATCAGAGCGCATGTTCAAACATTGGGATCTCTGTGTTTATGTTGCCCAGATAGTTGTTTGTGTCTTAGTTGAGTGTGAGTGTCTTCATGAGAACTCATGATCTTTGTTGCTTCATTATCTACTTGGGATGGATTTTCTTGTCCAGTAGATGTGACTAGAGCAGTGTGTGGAGAAGGAAGTGAGTCTTCCTAGTTTGGTAAGTGGAATCGATGTGCCTTGTTTGGTTGGTTGCTTATGTGATCCTTTTTGGATGGAACCACTGATTGGTGTCCATGTGTTGGCCTTGTGTGCCTCTTCTCATTTCTCCTCATGGAGAAAGGTGCATTGTTTCCCTATTTTCTCCTAATTGCAAGTAAATAGATGAATCTTATTGTGATTCTTTATTTTGTTGTTATAATAATGAAATGGTTCTCTTCATTGAAAATAAGTGTTATGGTGAATCATTGCAAAGAAATAGGTTTGCATTATATCCTTGGGTTAATGACTTAGGTCCCCAATCTGATTGCTTTTTAAGCTTATGTAAAACTATATTAATTTGATGGATATCTAAATGTTGCATTGCATGGAAATTATTGTTGTCTACATATGCATAAGGTTACTGATGGTATATTGTTTGATGTGTGTGAGTGTGTTATCTAACATTGCTAGGATTATGTATTCCTTAGCATTGTGTGGTGATTTATCTCTCTTGTGTGACTATACTCAGTCATCACCTGTAATGTGATTTGTTTGATGCCTTATTTTATTTTGCTAGAGGTACTTTCCTCATGTTGTTGGGCTAGCATTGGTTTTTAGTATTTTCCTCTCTTGGAGTAGTCATCAAATTTTATCTATCGCTCTCTTTGTGATAGTTGTCACATTTGACTTATTATTGAAATGATCTCTTTTTGGTACTTACTGTTGGAATTGATAATTCACCCATTTGGGCTTTTTTTTTTGTTTTCTAATGACTATTCTGGATGTGTTTTACTACTACCCAATTATGTGTTGTGACTCTATCATGCTCATCTCAAACCTCTGGTAGTACATATAAGGGATAATATCACAAAGAACATGCTAGTGTGCATGTAGTAAATATAAAGTTAAAGTAATTAAATGGTTTAAATGGTGATTAAACTTAATGTTAATTCTTGAAAGGTATGTACTTGTTTTATGGTGACTCTTGGACCCTTACTTGAAAACCTTTCAGTTTCATTATGCATTAGAGCTTATGTTATGTTTAATTAATGAAATTATGGGAGATAAGTAATGATGGTTTCAATGTGTGAACTACTTTTCATTCCATGTCTTATGTTGTTTGGGCATGTGTACTCTTGTGTGGATTTGGATGTTTTGTTTGTCACTTGTCTTGGTGGCCAAGATTGTTGTTTTTGCCCTTGTGGTTTTTTTTTGAGTGGTGACTCAGCTCGTAGGTCTTAGGTCTCTGTTAGCCTCTTATTGTTGTTGTCCTTGTCAATATATTTTTGATTCTTTTTGAATGGAGCCAATCTGAGTCTGGATGTGAAGCTATGGCTTCTAGAGTTGCTGATTGAGGTTCTGAGTACCTTTTCGAGTAGAGGCCAATTCAATCATGACATATCATATTTATGGCCATTGGAGAAGTTTAACTCTTTATGTTATTCATAATGGAAGAGTTATCTTGTCTTCATAATCTACTAGGTACTTGTTGGAGTTTGTGTTGAGGTTTGTATGCTTCTTGTAGCATAGAACCACCCTTGTGAGGTGAAGTGTGGTTTGTGGGCATTCCTTGTTTGTGGTGGATGTTGCCTTGTCATTTAGCAATGACTCAACTCTTGATGAGTCTAGATTCTCCTTTTTGTATGTTGTCTTTGGCACATCTCCATATCCTTTTCTCTCTTGTGAGAGTAGGCTAGCATGGTTATGCCACTAGCTCTGTTAGTGTTCTCTTGTGAGTATGTTGATGGTTGGTGGAATTGTGAGTTCTCTAATGCATCTTGGGCTGATTTTGTGTAGAGGTTCAGAGTTACTCCCTCTTAGTCCTAATACTCTATAGTATCCTTCTCCCTAAGCTTATATCTTCATGTGGATTATCTCAGTCAAGTTTTCTCATTAACCGTTGACTTGAGGCTAGAGATTGATTGGGTGTAGTTTTCCTAGCATGGTGCTAGAGGGACATGGTATTGTTGGACACATGTTACCATCATATGAGTTGGTATGTAGACATTACATGATTTTTTCCACTGAAAAAAGTCTTCGAACCTTGTAAGAAGGTGATATCTTTTTTGGTTGGGTTATGTTACCCTAGTTTCCAGTGGTAGTTGAGCTTTTGTGTCATGGTGAGGCATCGTGCTCCTATGCTTGGTGGTGAGTAGTCTTTTGGAGTGTGTAATTTTGTTGGTAAACTTTCATCCCCTTTGTTCTAAGGGTGAGTTTACGTGGATTCTAGAATGATCATGTGTGACATGATAGTATTCTTGGGAATTTTGGGATGGTTATTCCCCATGATTCCAACTTTTGTTGGAAGTGCATAGTGTTTTGACCTAGTTTTGTGGTCACATGGTAGGTGCATGTTTTGGTTGGGCACCTGTTGACAAGGTAGAGTGGCTTGTTCCTTACCTTGTATTGTTAACTTTATGGCTAGATGGGTTTTTCCTAGCACATAGAAGGTTCCTTGTTGGAGGACCTTGTGTCTATGTGACACCCATTCTCTTGTGGCTAACCTATTTTGGGGTTAACGTGATGGTTTGAGAATGTTGGAGTGATTTGGGTTTAACTTGTAGAGAGCTATTGAGTCATTCCTATTTCTCGCTTTTGATTTTGTTCTTGGTGTGTTTGGTTTCTATTCTTGGATTGCAGGCTTCTAGGAGTAAGCCTAGTCTTTGGGGGGGGGATGATGCAGTGCCTCTTCCATTTGACTTTTGTAAGTCATCCTGATGGATGCAACCTTGCTGATCTTTTGTTGTGATGGGTCATGATTGTGACCATGAGTGGTCTACACCATTGAGGTGATTAGATTTATTTTTTTGTATCAGTTGCTTTGATAATGCTTTTGACTAATTTGTGAGATTATGATTTGATTTATGGTTCATTAAGGTTTGTGCTGGTGCTTACCAAGATCGATGTGGTATCATGAGGTTTTTCCATGATTACCTTGAGGTGTGTGCAGAGATTGCACTATGTACTATTACCATGCTACACTGGACTAGGTTTCTGTAGCAGTGGGCAGTCATGTTTATGACTATGTTCGCTTATGCATTTCAAGTGCCTTTTAAATGTTGTTTAAACAATCATTATTAAATGCTTAAGTAATTAAAATGGGTTGTTCTTGTTGGATTCTTTGGTTATGTGTTGCAGACATTTACCTTATTATATTTTGATTTGTGAGATATCTATTACTTATGTGATGTTTTACACCTTGATTTCAGTATCATAGATATTAGACTTCTATGTTGTTCAGTTAATCATATTGCATGATGATGCCATTTTGAGATGACAGTGTGTTTTATGATGATATCTGGTTATCTGGTATTTGGACATACCTCTGATTATGTTAGGTGATGGATTTAATGCTATGGTTATTTATTTAATTCCTGTGTTGTTATGCTTTATGCGAACCTGAGTGATGTAAATATATTAGTTTAATATAATTAAATAAATGGTTAAATTAGGTGATTTAATGCATTTATTGCTTTGGCTATTTTATTATATGCAATTGCACTTGATCATGTTATTTAGTGTGTAGGATTTATATCCCTGGCAGTCGCACATGGAGTTAGTGGTTTAGCGTTTCATATTTTACCAATGTCATCCTTATATGGTCGACGTATCCTTAATTAAATGTTTAATTTAAACCTTTTGGTGATTATTAAATCCAAACTCGTTTAGATTATGTGATTTGACCAGTGAGCGTGTTTGTGCATTTAGAGGTTCGCATTGTCACGAAAGTTATTAAAGAAATTTATGTTTTTTGGGGTTTTTGGGCTTTTTAATTGATTTATTTCAATTTCTAGAAACTTTTCCATAGATGAATTCCTATTTATAGGAATAGCCTATTTTCGTTTGGGTTGATTCAGGGTTTAACTAGGTTGGCTGGTTATTTTCCCTAATCAATTATTCACTTGAAAAGTGAATACATATCCAAAAAAGAATTTAATACTTCACCTCTCACTTTTGAATTAGAAAGTTGGAGAGTAAAACCCAAAATCCTCTTCATGATGATTTACTATTTTGTTCATTGTAGGAGCTATAGGCATGGGATCATCGCAAGGTTGATCTCGTTGGATCCAGCTCAGGGAAACCTTGGATTGCCGCAATTTTTGGCCACTTCTACGGGCATTTTATTTTCTAGTTCAGATTCTTGTTTTGCCCTTTTGGCTACGAGGTAGGGCTTTCATGTTTTATTGTTTATGCTTTGTTTCTACTTCTGTTTTTGGTAGTCATTTGTTTGGAGGCTAAGAACTAGTGTTCGCCTCAGTTTCTGTATGCTAGTACTACCTAGTTGGGTGGGTATGAACATTTCCTTATTTTTTGAGATGAGGGTTTGGGGTTTTACATCATTATGCTAGCTTTTTTTGCATACGGTGTTCGATTCCATTTATTTTTGGATTTTTGGGGTTTTTGTGCCCAAAGATCAAATGGGTTTTAATTTTAAAGTTTTCCAAATTTTGGGGTTTTTACCTCGTTTTGTGTGCTACCCTATTTTCTCAAGTTTTCTTGGCAGAATGTGGGTCGTGGACTTGGATGATCCATTTGGATATCAATCAGACCACTATTGCACTTTTATGTTGCATTGGGATGCATTTTGCATCCGTAATCTCGATGTTTTGTTCAGTTGAGTGATTTTATACCTGGTGTTATTATTTCTTTTAGACCTTTTCTTTTGTTTCATGGACACTAGGATTTGTGTAGAATCCATACTCTTGGATTGAGGCCAGTGGAGTGAGTTCATGACTTTTGATCTTGTTACATCATTGGGATTCGTGTAGAATCCATACTCCTGGATTGAGGTTGTTAGAGTGATTTCATGATGTATAGTTTCATTCTCTTTGGGATTCATGTAAAATTTGTCCTTCCTATTTTTCTTTCATTTGGGTGTTATCTTTTGCATTGTGTTCTCATCCTATCTTTGTATTTTGATCTTCATGATGGTGGTGCGCCACACATGAGTATGTACGCGTACATAAATGTCAGGTGACTTGTGAGGCTTGATCTTTCGTAGTGCTTCCAAAATTTATGATCATTGGGATTGGGATGGGAGCATGCATACCCATGGGTACTTATCGTAGGATGAGCATGGGTAGGGTAGGGTAGCATATGGAGGGGGCTTCTATCTCACAGCCTAATGACCTTAGTCCCTTAGGGTTGGTAGAGGATAGGAAGTTTTAAATAAGTGATAACTAAATAAAATGTGTGAATGGCAATAAAACTTAAGATAATAAAATGTTGTGTCGAGCCATTCCCTTGAGGGATGTTGAATCCGCATGATCCAAGCTTGGGCTTTTGGATGCCAAGTGACTCTCCATGACATTAGTACCTACTTAGTAGCCTATTGAGTGTCTGACCAGGGCCTATACTCCTTGCATTTTCTTAAGTTCTTAGTTACACCCATCATACTGTCTGGCGTGAGTGTTAGCCTTGGATGTTGTACTTTATGTGTGTTGTTGGTTGGATCATTATCTCCATCAGCACAATGGGTATGGACGTACGGGTTCCACATGGTTGGGAGGTGTAGCTACCTTCACCACTGCTAGGGACTAGTGTATAGAGATGTTCTTTTGTCCTAGTGCGACCGTTGCTAGATGTTTTCACTTGGTACTTTGGGTTTCAGAGTATGATTTCTTATGATTTGTGCTTTCATTGGAATGCTTGGATATCATGTTTAGATGATGTTAGTTTATTTGATGCATTTTCATATTATGATGTTTAGCATATGATTAGATGATGTGAATTGCTATAGTAGCATATCTATTGCTTATTGATGTTTAGCATGTGATAGATGATGTTATCTACTGTAGGATTATTTTATGCTTTTCTACTAGCATGTTAGATTCCTTATGCTTATATTGTTGCATGTTTTAGTAGTGATCTCCCTATTACGACAGTACCAATGATCTGATTGATGGCTTGGGATGTTACAAGTGGGGGATGGCTAGGATCCATGATGGTCGTATGATGCTATTGACAGTTGGGAGTAACTACATACTTAATTTGGTTGTTTTATTATTGTGATGTTATTTTTGTACATTGCAATGTTTCTTTTGTTCACTGTGATGTTTATTTTGGTACGTTCTTTTCTTCTATAGTTTTAGATGGTAGATGTATCTCCTTCTTGATCTTTGCATCTTGTTGATTATGCACTTGAGTGTTCGCTCCTCGATCTATGTGGATCTGGTACTCCCTGGTGTGGAGGTTTTGAACTCAATTTTCTCTATTTTTCCCCTTTTGTGTTTTCCTTAAGTGTTTTTTTGTTTCTATGGGTGACATTTTATCAGCATGGTGTGACATAAAAATGTATCGCATGCCCATAGAAACTGTGTTATACAATTATGGAAAGTATTGCACACCTCTTGGAGAAATATCGTGTGATACTGGAAAGTATCGCACCTCCTTTGGAGAAATGTCATACAATACCCTGAAAGTATCACATGACCTTGAGAAAAGTATCGCTCAAACTCTAAAAGTGTCACCCTCCTTCTTTAGAAAAGTCATGCAATACTTTTTAGTTTTGTATTAAAGTATCACACGAGTTTTCTAAAAACCTATGCGGGCACTTTTCGATTTGATCCAAATTTTTTGAGAGTTATTTTGGTTACCCTTTTTGGTGTTCTTATAAGTTGATGTATATTTAATTCCTTATACTTAATATATATTTTAATAAATGCAATGAATCTTTTGAGATAGGTTTCAGACCTCTCGGAGGTAAGATAAAGATTCTAGAAAATTTTAGGGCTTCAGAAACCTAGACTTAGCCAATTTTCAGGGCTTTAGGATTTTAGGCTTAGCCAAATTTTAGGTTTTTCCATTTTACCCTAGCTTGGTATTTTGTTGATGAGTGGTCATTTCTTGAGCCCTCATCTCGTGTGTTGTCATTGTTGGCTTGTTTGTGTGTATTAGTTTGGTAGTGGCATTTGGAGATTCATTGGCTGCCAAGATTGTGGTGAAGTCTTCCATTGCTATCATTGTGATCCCTGTATGACGTTGTCATGTGCATTCATACTTTTTAAAAAAAAACTTCTTGGCTTGTATTTCATCCTTGTTTCCAAGGATCTCCAAGCGGGGCATTACATGGTTTCCTGGCTAAGTATAAAACAAGATTTTATTTTATAGAGTAAAGTTGAGGTAGAGTATGTAGCAGTAATGGATAATTTTAATAAAGTTATGTGGATGAAATAGATGTTGAAAGATATTGAGATTGATTTTATAGAACCTCTTATCATATAATATGATAACAAGAGTTTAGTAAGTATGTCTAAGAATCTTGTCCTACATTCTAAGATGAATAATATATCTATTAAATATCATGTCCTAAGAGAGAAGGTAGTACAAAAAGAGATTAGATTGGAATATGTGAGTACTAATTATCATATTGTAGATATCTTTATGAAGCCCTTACCTAGAGATATATTTGAGTACTTGAGAGATATGCTTGGGCTTATGCCCCTGCCTATTTTAGAGTATTTGATATAGAGATTGCATCTATCTAGTGGTACATAGCATTATTGTTAAACTAGACTAAGTGTTGATGCTTCCTATATGGGGGAGTATCTATTATGAGTTGAGTCATTGGGGACCATTGGTATTTGGTCTTGAACAATGTCTTTGGATACTTGAGCTGATTGAAGACTTGGAGTAGTAAATTGACATAATGAGGCCTTTGTCATTGATTTCAATGGGGGAGAAGAGTGCATAAAAATCTCTACTTTATTAGGGAGATTTAGAAAGATTCATGTAAGGAAGGAGGAATATATCTATGGACAAATATGAATGGTGAGTTGTTTAATGTGAACAATTATTTCTGATCCTAAAGAAAATGCAGAATAGAGCAGTGTTTTAAGGATTTCAGATTTGATTAATGAAGAGGATTTGAAAAGATGAGTTCATCAATAGAGTACTATTTGGTATTCTTGGAACATAGATGTTTTTCATATATGTTGCCATCAATACCAATGTGGGAGGTTGTTAGCATGAATGTTGATAGTATTCCTTTGGGGGAGTATGCTAAGCATTAGAGAGTATTAATATATTGAATTCATGACTATGTTTGTCATTGAAAACAACATAGCAAAAGTTTGTAAGGACAGATAGAGAAGTAGACAAAGATCTTATTTGTATAGATGATGTTTTGATTGTCTAGTGATGCGCATTCGTTGACATATTCAATATAGAGTCATGATGTTAAGGGTTAATGCATAGTATCTGAGTCAAAGATATATGGAAGATATGCCTAAAATATGGAGAGAAATATAGAGACAAAGTATTTGAGAAGTAATTTTTGAAGTTTTTATTATATCTTCTAACAGAGATATAATCTAGAGATACATAGTCATCCAATGACATATGATAGTCTGATGATGACATCAATAGATGTGCATGCCCTAGTGTCGCACATGTGACAAGTTGTGTAGTCTATAGGTTGACAATGCTATTGTAATTATGAATTAATTAATTATCTTATTATAATTAATTGGGAAAGCCTCAAGGCCAACTCAAGGAATTATTTTGAAGATACAGTATAAAGGAAAGATGTTTTCCTTGCTTGTAAAGTTCGCATTGAGTGTATGTTCTATGTGAATTGTGAAAAGAAGAAAAGTGTTTGGTGAATGTGTGTAAGTGATCTAAGGGATTATTGGATTTGAGATTTCTAATCTGGTTACAAGATTAGAAGGAAAGAAGTTTTGTTGATAGGATAAACAAAGAGAAATGAGGAGTACTATTTATTTTTATTATTCTGCAAGGAATAATACAAAGATCTTTTGGACAGTGGGTTCATTGGTCTTGCCCATGAAAATGTTTGGATAGTGGGTCGATCTATCTTCTATAACTCCTAATAGGGTTGGCACAACTCCTAAAAGGGTTGGAATCTCCTAATAGGGTCCATCCTCTAACCAGGAATGTTTATATTAATACATCATCTTGTGGGTACCATCCCCACTTGGGTTTTCCCTCTAATCAAGATTTTCCCTAGTTAACATATGTAGTGTTATTGTGTATGAGTATCTTGTTCTAATTTATGATTATATTTATCATATGGTTAAAGTTTAATAAGGTTTATAATTGTGATACTATTTGGATAACGGATTCACTCCCTCACTCCCCCCCCCTCCTCTCAGTTATATTGGTGGTCTATATATTATAACAAGGTATTGTGAGGGTCATCTTCTATAACCTCCTTAATGGATATGGAAGATATAGCTATGCATGGAGGATATTTTGTGTCCTATAGGTTAATATTTCTCATAGGAATCTATAGGGTATTATCAACCTTGGTTTCATGATTATCAATGGGGATCAACAACTTAATGGCTTGAGCTACTTCTATAGAGGAGGCTTGAGTTTCTTGAGTAAATTTCTTGTGTAGACCTTTATAAATGTTTAAAGATATTTGTGTAAAATAATTTCATAGATATTTATAGAGGAGTGAGGTAAATATGTGCCCAAAAAAGAGGGCATACTTTTTACTATCTTTAATCTCAATTTTTTCAACTATCTTGGATAATTAAACAAAGTCATCCAAACTAATGTTATTAATGAACATTACAATCCAAACTATAATGAAAGTATAAGATAAATTGATATTGGTCTAGATAGGGGATATTTTATCCAAGCTAGTTATTGGATGTTAGAAAAGATGATAACAATGTGAAAAAATTCTCCTTTTACATATAAGTTTTTTCAAATATAAAAATTGGAATTAAAAGAAATAAATTATGCAACCATTTTTGAGTTTAGATAGCTAAGAGACAAAGGTAGTTCAACTATTTTTTGTCTATCTTAAAATGTAAGAAAATCTATCTATTTTGCTCCACTTCAGTCTAAGAGGAGTGTTAGAAAGTAAAGTCCACCAATATAACTAAAGGAGGGTAGGGGTTAATTAGTTATATAACTATTATAGAAATTAGAAACCTTAATAATCATTATGCATGTGAAAAATATAACTAGAAACCATAACAAGATACCCATAAGCAATAACACCAAATATGTTAACTAGGGAACCCCTTTATCAAAGGGAAAACCCTAGTGGGGATGGTACCCACAAAATGATGTATTAATATAAATGTTCCTTTTTAGAGGATGTAACTTGTTAGGAGTCAATAAATACATTCAGTATATATCAGTCACTATTAGGAGATTCCAACCCTATTGGGAATTGTAGAAGGAAGATGGACCCATTATCCAAACAACTTTTGGGGAAAGTTCATTGAACTCACTATCCAACTGATCTTTGTATTATTCCTTCCAAAATAATAGAAATGAATTGTATTTGTACTTCCTCTTCCTATTTGATGTCAACTAGACTTCTTCTTCTTCTTATCTTGATACCAGATCACCAACTTTGCATCCAATAGTCACTTGGATCACTTACTCACATTTACCAAATACTCTTCTCTTGTTCGCACACTTCACACTTCATCCATATCCAATTCACACTTTACCAAAAGGAAAATAACCTTCCTTTATACCATTTCCTCAAAAAAATCCCTTTAGTTGGCCTTGAGGCTTTTGCAATTAATTATAATAGGTCCACATTAAGATAACTATGTATATTATAATTACACAATGTTTTCAGCTCATAATCTTTACAAATTTTGATGTGTGCAACTCTAGACCTTGAACACTTATTGACATCATCATCATATTATCTTTGGTTGTTAGCTAAACTCACATATCATGATTCTATCTTAGTTAAGAGATACAAATCAATCATCAGAAACTGCTTTTTAGTTATTTTGTCTATATAATGCTCTCTATAATCAAGCACATCTTCTGCATATCTTCTCCCTTCTTGATGCTCACTTAACCTCATCATTAGGACATAGTGTAGAACATGTCCTTAATTATGCTTGACCTGATCATCAATTCTCTGTCCATACAACCTTGATCTTTTTCTTCTACTCTTCCAATCTTTATATAAATACTTCTAGGTTGAGATCAATGAAAAATATAGTCATGAATGCAACATGCCAATCATGCTAACAATCTCCCACATACCTTAGCAATTATTAGGATACTTCCCCAAAGGAATACCATCAGCATTCATGTAACAATCTCCCCCTTTAGCATTGATAGAAGCATAGATGAAAAATGTATAAGTTCCAAGAATACCAAAACAATACTCTTCTACAATAGGTGTTGTTCTCACCTTTTCAAATCATCTTCATCAATCAAATATGAAACTCTTTGGAATACTACTTTATCTGCATCTCTTTCTTTAGGATTAGAATCAATTTTTCACTCTCTTGCTCTCAAGAACAACATGGATGGAAATAAGTTGTTCACAATTTCTCCCTCATTGACATCAATAACTCAATCTCTCCCCCATTATTAGAGGATCTTCTCCCCATTCATGGTACTTTTCTCTCTCCACATTCATAGGAGATATTTTTTATGTAATCTCTCCCATATTCACACAATCTCTTCCCCATTCATACATAGGAGATTTTTTTCATGCATTCTCTCCCCCATTAACATCAATGACAAAGGCTTCATTATATCAAAAGTTACTATTTTAAATAAACTCTCAAATATCCTAGATGATTCTTCTCATCTTAGATACTCCCCCATATAGGAAGCATCAACATTCAGTTCAATCAAACAATAGTTCCCTATACCATTGGAATGATGCAATCTCTACATCAACTACTTAGAAGTAGGGAGAGGCATAATGCCAATAATACCTCAAAAGTAATCAAATGTATCTTTAGGAAAAGGCTTTGTAAAGATATCCATAATTTGATCTTTTGTACTGACATACTCTAATTTGATTTCTTTCTCTGCAACTTTCTCTCTCAAAACATGATATTTAATAGATTTATTCTTAGTCTTAGAATGCAATACATGATTCTTAGAGATACTCACCATAGTTGTGTTACCACAATGTATGATATATGAAGTTTAGTCATACAAAGAATAACTTGGTCATGTTTTGTTAACAAAAAAGTGTGATCACATTTAGGCTTGGTAGTAGGCTTCTTAAACTACCCAAAGACTTGGGTTGATGTTTTCCCTCCTTTTTGTTGCTTTAGACATTTTTCATTTTCAAATATCAATTCTCATCTTTGAATTCATCAAGTTTCCACTTGGTCAAGTGTGTATCTCTAAAATTACCACCATAATCTCACATGTTTTCTTACTTTTCTAACCATTTATTTTTAATTTTTTTGGATAATATTAGCATTGTGAAGTTGATTTTTCTATATTAGTGTCTTGGTAGTGCTCTTAGACATATGTCTACAAATTTTTTTAATAACTTTTGATCTACATAACAAAATGGAAAATAGATTACATATTATTTTTCTACACTTGATTCTATACACATTAAAAAAAAAAATTGACTTTAGATTATTTTGATGCAAGTTATACCCAACGCACATAGAGGTACTAGAATTTTTGGATGGATTCACTTCAAAAAATCATAGAAATAAAACTAATCATTAGAAAATTATGAAAAAAGACACAACATCTACATCTCACTCTTACCTATTATCCTACCAAAGGGTTTTTTAAAATACTAAATATAACTATATGTTTTGTTGAGCATTCAAAAATAACTATGTTTTGTTTTTCAGCAAAAAAATAGAAATATTTTTTTGTGCATGTCGGGTTTGAACCTCTTAATACTATCTAATTTTTTTAAAAAACTTTATAGTTTAGAAACTAGATCCAGAGCACAAAAACTTTTATGTTTCATAAATTTTCTCATTTTGAGTGCATGACCCTCAAATGGACCTTCCAAGATATGGTTTACCTAATCTCAGAAAAAAATGTGTACACTTATACCTCACTTTTGCACACAATCTTAGTCCACACACCCTTATACCTAATTTTTTTTGGTCTCTATCTTAAACTAGCATGTTAGGTGTTGGGATTAAAAATTGCATGACTAATTTTGAGTCGCATATTCAAATTTTGAAAAATCAAGCCCTTAAATGCTTTTAAAGTGCATTTGTACCTGGCTGTCGAGTTGAGGCCTAAGAGGTGTTCAATGTTTCTAACACCCTACATTCAACCTGTCTAAGCATTCCATGAAGTTAAATCATCATTTTGAGCTATTTGGCAAAGTCCTGTTTTGAGCCAATGTCATTTCTGCATTTTACCTTGTGTCAAATAGCGTCAAGAGTTTGTGTTTGCACCTAAATATCTCACACCTAGAATTGTGTCATGATTTTCCACTTTGGGAGTATCTAATATCCATACCTAAGAACCTATGTTTCATATTTTGAGTCATTTCAAGTCTGTTTGACTAGGTTTCGAATCCCTCAAAGTTGGTATGTTATTGTTTTCAAGCATTTGCACTTTGTTCACAATTCTAGGAAGCCCTATTTAACATGTTATAACTTTTGACTAGTTGATCAAAATGCTAAAATTCCTTTTGTGTTACATTTTAGACATCAAATAATTCCTATGTTTCAATTTTCAAGTCTTGATGAATCTGTTTGATCAATTTTCAAATGCAATTTCTAACTTTTATTGGTGTCAGCACTTTCAGATTTGTTAGTACCCCTGTTCGTGGCATTATAACATAAAATCTGTGATGGGCAAGATCAAATGGATTATACCATTGTGTTTTCCATTAAAAATACTTCAAGTGTGCTAGGTTTTAAGTCATGAAAAATCCGTCTGCACACTTTTCCAAGTCCTTTTCATTCGCAAAAAAGTGTTTCCTGACATTTTTTCAATTTGCAAAAATCCAAATAGCATACTTTGACCGATTTCCAAATGCGTCCTGTGATTTGTCATCAACCCAAATCACAGATTTATAATGTCCTCATGATAGAGAACCAATTCCCCAGTTTTCATTCCGCATGTGCTCATTTGCCCAGTTTTCAAGGTCAAATCCAAACCCAATTTATTGTTTTCTGACATTTTCCTTGTAGGCAATTCTGGAAGGTCAACTTTAACAGTCAATATCTTTTGACCGAGGATTCTTCATGAGACAAGATTTGACAGGGTGCAATTATGCAGAACAAAGAGTCAGTGTGCCAATTTTTAGAGCTTGATCAGGTGTTTTGGTCAATTTTGAAAGCTAGTCAAAGGACCCTCTAGCATTAAATTGGCAGTTTACAGATAAGTGATAAAGTGAGTTTTAATTGATCAATCAGTGATCAAATTTGGTTTCTAGTTAGTTCGAAGAGATCGGTGGATCAGTTTTCCAAATCAGTTGTTTGGAAACAATTTTTTTTTTAGCCAGATCCACTCTGGGGCTCAACTGAAATACATCAAATCGATGGAGGGTTGAATGTGTTCAAATTGCAAATCGTTCATATGTAGGACCTCCATGTTTGCGTTCATAGGTTAATGTCCAAAATAATGAAGTTTTATTTATTAAAATGTTTGATTGCTTGTATGCTCTCAGGAGTGTGTTGAGTCATCAAGCCCATTTAAAGTGAGTTTGGGAATGTACAAAACCACAGGCAAGAGTATTCTTTAGTTTCATTCTTCTCTATATATCTATAGAGCATTTAAGATAGAGCATTCACATAATTTAACAAAGAAGCCCCCATGGTGGATTTTAGATGCTACAACCCATGTTGAATGAAGATTAGAGGCATGTAATAATAAGATAAAGTAAAGATAGAGATGGAGCTTCTTTTGATGCGATAACAAATCTAGTTTCTTTATATAGCCCATGCTTCCCACTCACAAAGATGAGAATGAAGATGTTGACAAATCAACAAGGCAACCTAATTTCTGTAGCATAGTGGATGCATCCATTTTGAGATGGAATGAAGGGATTTTCAACATTCAAAGGAGGAAGAGGTCTGTGTTTTAGAAGGGTAGCTTCATTATAAATGCCCACATTTTTTTAGATCAGGCCACCCATACATCCAAAGAAGTTTCCATGGCATCTGTAGGGTTTGCACAAGTTTGAAAGGAGCACTCACACTCTGAATGGGCATTCATGGTTTCACAGATGAGGAGGCCCATGGCCTACAAGAGCTCCATTGGGAATGTTCATCTACATCCCAGTCAACTAGCATGAATGAGTACCCACTGTTTGCAAAGAAGGGGCAAATGAAACTAAAATGGATAAGAAATGTGGAGTCACAGTAGTCAAAGCTACAGCAAGAAACATCCTTGGTAGCATGCAGGGTTAAATAGAATGATGAATGTCTGCACTGGCATGGGGGAGTATCAATAGAGGAGATTGCAGTCCATGGCGTCCAACTAGACAAGAGGCAACATGGATTCCACTGTCCATGCTTGGAGGTGTGCAAAATGTATTAGATATTTTGATCCCAAATGGGTGATGAGAAGTGTTATGTATCTATATTTATACCCACATACTCACCAATAGAAATGTCTTTGAGACACGATTTCCTCTTGAGGACAAGGATGCTCACGTAGGGAGGGGCCTACCTAGTCGTCCAGTTGGTGCGTGGAATGAATAAATTTTAAACAAAGACGTGAAAAAGCTGATGTGGTAGAATCAAATGAGGGACCACAAGATTGCACCACATAGCACATCTTATGGTGCTTGCTTCCCCACAATATCAAGTTGCGAGGAGGATAAATATTGTGGGAAAGCAGGCAAGCGTCACGTGGTAGCGAGGCTAAGGTGAAATGATGTGGCAGTTGAGTAGGCAGGTGATGATGGAGTAGTTAGATAGCTAGTGGTAGTGTTCCATGTGGCACAAGCAGAATGAATTAACAGGGGCCAAAGATGGAGCCGTCAGATCTTGCCACATGGTGAGATCCGACCGTCAGCACATTCCCACAAAATGAAAGTGCTCGTGAGTTAAGAAATGTGGGCATGTAGGATTGCACCACATGTCATTGAGCTTAGGCAGATGATGATGTGGTAACTAGAGCAAAGGTGGATTAATCCTAGAGTGCCACATGGCAATGTGCAAAGGTGGACCATTCAGACATTGCCACATTGCAGTTGGTCAAAGTAGGTTTGTCCTGAGACCAAAGTATAGGGAAAATTGTAAAATAATAAAAAAAATCTTTTTTATTATTATTTCTTGAAAACTTGCATGGGATAGATTGTAAATGAAAAAGGGACTTTAAATATAAAGTCTGAACTTTAGATTTGAATTAAATTTTTGAATTTTAATCTATCAAAGTTGCAAGTCAGACTTTTCTAGTAGAGGGACTATTTTCAAATAGACTTTCAAGGGGTTTCTAGAAGGCTAGATAGGTGATGGTATATATCGCCGAAATCGGAAAAAGATGAACTTTTTTATTCTGGAGTCAATTTTTGCACAAGAAGCGGCTGGTTAAAACTATAGGATGTTTTCTTCCAGGTTCCTATTTTGCAACTGAATTCAGGTGATGAAGTTCAAAACTACTTTATAACATAGAAATGACCTGAATATGGTTGAAAGGTAGTAAAGACTTAGTTTGGGTCAAAATTTGTTTAGATTCATTCAGTAAAAGCTAAGATTTCACCAACATTTTAGTGAGCAAATCAGATATTTTGGCAAACAAGTTTTCATCATTTAGAAAAGGATATTTTGCAAAAAGCAGTTATAGTAATGATGAAACCAAATCAAATCAGATGGGAAGAAAGAAGAAAGAGGTTTTTTAGTTGCCAAAGGATTGAATTTCAAGTGGACACCTGTCAGTTGCATATCAAATTTGAGAATTTACCTTTGTCTATATCTTTCTTTCTTTTTGTCATTTGAAGGGTTCTAGTTTTTTGTGACTGAGAAACCAGTAGGTTCCAGTTTTGGGAAGAAAATTTGCACATTACTATGAGACCATATTCTAGTTCCAGTTTTGATGTTTTTCCTTGACTATGATACCATACTTCAGCATATTTCTCTCATGTGAACAACAAGTGTAAAGATAATATAGATAGTTCTGAGATGTTAGGTTGTTTCATGTTTTAATTTTATGCATCTGAATATATACTTTCAAGGAAATGAATACATATTAGCAGCAATTTCACTAATTTTGTTCTGGTTCTTGTCCCCTTTCTTAGCAATCTGTAAGTCTTATGTGGTATTGGAACAAAGATCTAAGATCCATTTGCATCCCCTTCAGGTTGTATGTTTGATGTATTTTGCTGTTGGACCAAAGGGCCAAGTAAATGCTTGATATGTTTAACAAGGTTACTGGTTAATTGAGAAGGATATCTTGTGAGAATGAGACCTGAATGAACATTGATGTCTGAATCATAAGGTGATTAGATAGATTTGATGTCTAGGTATACAAAATGTGTCTTGATGTCACAGATGTATGTTTTGAATTCATGGGATTGCCCAATGGATTAGGCACTGATCAGTTATAGGATCACTTGTTATACTTCTGCATATTTGAGGATTTGTTGAAACTCAACACCAATAATCAATTGTATTTCCCTTTCATGTTGAAGAACTTAAATATGATGCCCTCCCTTAGCTTATGAGGTTCCTAGATCTGCATTTAGCTACTATAGATTGATGTTATTTCATAAGTTATTAGAAGATATAGGTGTTTTTATCTACTTTACATTAGATTCAATGTATTCTTTGATAACTGGTACCATATGAAGAATCTATAGGTCCACTCACCTAGGTTTTGCAGAGCTTGAAGTAGAAGAAGGGTCATGCCTTATAGTTGGCATGGTGTCTGAATGGGCATGTTGAAAATGGGAGTTAGCTGCCCCTTTATGTGTTTTGTTCTCATCAGGGTAATTGAAAACTGGTAATGTTTTCAAACACAAACAAAATGGCGACTCTGCTGGGGAGTTGCATTTAGAAAGAACCAAAATATCTAGCATGAAATAGATTGGATATAGGATATATATATATAGCAAGAGGCATTTCTTATTTCCTTGCTGAAGTTTCATGTTCCCCAGTTAAGCTTTATTCATAATCAGTAGTATGTTGTAAAACTGGATGAAAATTGTGTGCTATGACTGTTATAAGTCTATATTCAATCAGTTCAATTTGCAAATACTGTTGAGAAAGTTTCAGAGTCAAGAATTCATTTATAAAGAGTAAATTGATCTTTTCAAGATGTCAGTGATCTGCAAGTTCCTCCTACATTGCAGGTCTGGTTCAGATTTGTCAAGTGACAAATTATGTTTTATTTCTCACCAAGTGTGAGTGGCGACTCTCAAATATCTATACCAGTTTGTTCCTAGTTGATTTCATTGCAAAATTTTGAAGGACCTTTAGTTGTATGGGCAGATCTAAAGCTTTTGGTAGTTTCTTGAAAAGGAGTTTTAAATTCTTGATAAGTTTTATAGTGTTGTTTGCAATCTACTGTTATAAAGAATTGAAGTGTAAAAGTAGATCACAATGGTGATTATTTCATTCCTCTTGCAAAGAGGTGGTGGCTCTACAAAGTTTAATCAGTGGTGGAAAGGATTTTCAATCTTACACCTATGTCAAGTTAGTAGATCGAAGCTCAGCAATCAACACTTGAGGTATTTTGATTTTCATGTTTCTTTTCATGGAAGTCAAGTGTTTAAAGAAGTTGCCTCTACTAAGTGATTTTCAGCACTAAAAAGAAGAGGTAGAAATTTTTTTCTATAATGGAGTTAGATCTTAGATGTGAGATTAGTTTACCAAATTCTGAGAGTTTATAAATTGTGAATAATAACATTGCTATGTTGAATAGACTGGTCTAAAAAAGGATTGTCAATCTTCTAAGAATTCAATTAGGAAGTACTCAAGGTTTAAGTGCCAAACAATGTTATTTAAGGCTTAAATAAATAATCAGTAAGATGCCTTTTCATTGTAGACCCAAGGAATCTTCCCTACCTAGTGTTTTCCTTGATGTTCTAGTACCCGATTCAGTCAATTGGCCAGCACCTATAAGATTACAAAGGTTCTTACAAATTGAAAGATTCATTCAAGAGATGGAAGATGATGATTATAGATCTCATGAAATATCTCCTAATGATAATGAGTGTGCTGAAAGACAAGGTAGTAATGAATACAATGAGTCTGTAGAGCAAGATAATCTATCTTCTGAATGTGAAGAGGTGGATTCAAATGTTAATGAATCAGGTAATAGTGATCAGCATGAAAAGGATGGATATAAAAGAGAAGATAAATTTTGTTATAGTACATATGAAGTTGAAGAAAGTTTTAACAACAGTAGATCTAGTGATTGCCACGATAAGAAAGAATGTTGTAATAATGCCAATTTTCCATATTGTTACACTAAGGATCCTGTTGTTGTAAGTTCTTCATGTTATCCAGATGACAATCACAGCTAGGAGAAGATTTGTGAGGCAGTCTTCTTGAGTTCTGATGAAATCTCTGTTTTGTTAGCTCATGATTTTGAAAAGCAAGTAAGAGTTCCTAAGGATCTTCATATTTTCTATCATAATGTTTCTTCGTTCAGTCAAGTTACTTTCCCAAAGTTTTATGTAAAAAGAGATGTAGAATTCGAACAATCCTTATCAGATTTTGGAGGTGTAGGTGACAGTTCCTCAAATGTCTCTACACATGATGATTTGCTGGATGTAGAGAATGCTAATGAAGGGAAGGTTAATTTTATTTTAGATTCTTTTTATGTTGATCTTTCTGAACATTGTTTTGATGTTTCATATGATGATGAGGAAAATAGTGAATATTGTCAATCAGGTTATTGATTTTCTTCATGTGCTAATAAGTCTTGTAAAGATAATTTCAAGGTTTCTTTTGACATTCAATTAGAGGAAGAAAATGATAGTGATCAACATAATGTCGATCAACACTTTCAGAATGAGTTTTCATGTTTGGTAACTAGTCAGTTGTTTGAAGAATATGAAGAGGTTTTAGTGAAAGATAAATCTGATTCGATGAGTAACATGGTTGCAAGTAGGCAACAATCAGATTTCACGTATTCTTCACAGTCGAAGACACAAGGTAAGTTGCAAGTTTTTGGTGTTTGCAACTTGGTCAATGATATAGATTATGAAGTTTTTGTGTTTCTGATCAGCATGCATGAATCATTGTTGGATTTTGATTCTCAACTTAGTTTGTGTAATTATGAGCATGCTGAGTCATTTTTTCATAATAAGCATGAGGTAGAGGCTAATGCTGATATATGTATGTATTATGAGAATGAAAGAAGTTGTTTTGTTTTGCTGAGTAATTTGTTTCAATGTGTTGATCTGATTGGTGAAACAAAGGAGAATGAGAATCATAGTTTACCTCATGAATACGTAAATGAAAATCAAGTATATGATAGAGGTAAAAGTTTTGCTAAGATCGGGGGCACTATTTGTACATAGTAGTGTAGTTTTTCCCTGTTTTCAATAAAGTTGTTCAAGAGAGATAGTTTTTACTGTTAAATATGTGGTTTGCTTGTCCCAGAGACTTGAATCCTTGCCATGTCTACAAGGGACATGCATCCCCAGATAGAGCCACTGTTGGGACTGAAAATTGCATGACTAATTTTGAGTCGCATATTCAAATTTTGAAAAATCAAGCCCTTAAACGCTTTTAAAGTACATTTGTACCTAGCTGTCAAGTTGAGGCCTAAGAGGTGTTCAATGTTTCTAACACCTTGCATTCAACTCTCTAAGTGTTCCATGAAGTTAAATCATCATTCTGAGTTGTTTGGCGAAGTCCTATTTTGAGCCAATGCCATTTCTGCATTTTACCTTAAGTGTCAAACAACATCAGGAGGCTATGTTTGCACCTGAATATCTCGCACCTAGAATTGTGTCATGATTTGCCACTTTGGGAGTATCTAATATCCATACCTAAGAACCTATGTTTCATATTTTGAGTCATTTCAAGTCCGTTTGACTAGGTTTCAAATCCCTCAAAGTTGGTCAGTTATTGTTTTCAAGCATTTGCACTTTGTTCACAATTCTAGGAAGCCCTGTTTGACATGCTATAAATTTTGACTAGTTGATCAAAATGCTAAAATTCCTTTTGCGTTACATTTTAGACATCAGAGACTTCCCATGTTTCAATTTTCATGTCTTGATGAATCTATTTGATCAATTTTCAAACCTAATTCCAAACACAATTTCTAACTTTCACTGGTGTCAGCACTTGTAGATTTGTTAGTACCCCTATTCGTGGTGTTATAACTTGAAATCCGTGATTGGAAAGATCAAATGGATTATACCATTGTATTTTCCACTTAAAATACTTCAAGTGTGCTAGTCTTTAGGTCATGACAAATCCATTTGCATAGTTTTCCAAGTCCTTTCCATTCACAAAAAAGTGTTTCCTGACATTGTTTCAATCTGCAAAAATCCAAATAGCATACTTTGACTCATTGCCAAATGTGTCCTGTGATTCATCATCAACCCAAATCACAAATTTATAATGTCCTCATAATAGAGAACCAATGCCCTAGTTTTCATTTCCCCATGTGTTCATTTGCCTAGTTTTCAAGGTCAAATCCAAACCCAATTTATTGTTTTCTAACATTTTCCTTGCAGGTAGTTCTCTTAAGGTCGACTTTGACAATCAATACCTTTTGACTGAGGATTCATCATGAGATGAGATTTGACGGGGTGCAAGTATGCAAAACAAAGAATTAGTGTGCCAATTTTTAGAGCCCAATTAGGTGTTTTGGTCAGTTTTTAAAGTCACTCAAAGGACCCTCTTGCATTAAATTGGCAGTTTATAGATAAGTGATAAAGTGAGTTTTAATTGATCAATCAGTGATCAAATTTGGTTTCCAGTTAGTTCAAGGAGATTGGTGGATCAGTTTGCCAGATCAATTGTTTGGAAACAAATTTTTTTTTTAGCTGGATCCACTCTGGGGCTCAATTAAAATACATCGGATTGATGGAGGGTTGAATGTGTTCAAATTGCAAATTGTTCATATGTAGGACCTCCATGTTTGCGTTCATAGGCTAATGTCCAAAATAATGAAGTGGTCATATGAAGTGTTATTTATTAAACTGTCTAATTGCTTGTATGCTCTCAAGAGTGTGCTAAGTCATCAAGTCCATTTAAAGTGAGTTCGGGATTGTGCAAAACCATAGGCAAGAGCATTCTTTAGTTTCATTCTTATCTATATATCTATAGAGCATTCACATAATTTATCAAAGAAGCCCCCATGGTGAATTTTAGATGCTACAACCCATGTTGAATGAAGAGCAGAGGCATGTAATAATAACATAAATTAAAGATAGAGATGGAGCTTCTTTTGAAGCGATAACAAATCTAGTTTCTTTATACAGCCCATGCTTCCCACTCACAAAGATGAGAATGAAGAAGTTGACAAATCAACAAGGCAACCTGATTTCTACAGCATAGTGGATGCATCCATTTTGAGATGGAATGAAGGTATTTTTAGCATTCAGAGGAGGATGAGGTTTGTGTTTTAGAAGGATAGGTTCATTATAAATGCCCACGTTTTGTAGAACAGGCCACCCATACATCCAAAGAAGTTTCCATGGCATCTGTAGGGTTTGCACAAGTTTGAAAGGAGCACTCACACTCTGAATGGGCATTCATGGTTTTACTGATGAGGAGGCCCACGACTTGTAGGAGCTCCATTGGGGATGTCCATCTACATCCCAGTCAACTAGCATGAATGAATACCCATTTTTTGCAAAGAAGGGGCAAATGAAATTAAAATGCATAAGAAACATGGAGTCACAATAGTCAAAGTTGTGGTAGGGAACATCCTTGGTAGCATGTAGGGTTAAATAGAATGATGAATGTCTACACTGGCAAAGGGGAGTATCAATAGAGGAGGTCACAGTCCATGGCGTCCAACTAGACAAGAGGCAACACAAATTCCATAGTCCATGCTTGGAGGTGTGTAGAACGTATCAGATCTTTTGATCCCACATGGGTGATGAGAAGTGTTTTGTATCTATATTTATACCCATGTACTCACCAATAGAAATGTCTTTGAGACACAATGTCCTCTTGAGGACAAGGTTGCTCATGTAGGGAGGGGCCCGCCTGGCCATCCACTTGGTGTGTGGATATATTTTAAACGAAGATGTGAAAATTCTGATGTGGCAGAATCAATTGAGGGAACATAGGATTGCACCATGTGGCACATCTTGTGGTGCCCGCTTCCCTGCAATATCAAGTTGCAAGGAGGATAAATATTGTAGGAAAGCAGGCAAGCATCACATGGGAGTGAGGCCGAGGTGAAATGATGTGGCAGTTGAGTAGGAAGGTGATGATGGAGTAGTTGGATAGCCAGTGGTAGCATGCCATGTGGCACAAGAAAAATGAATTAACAAGGGCCAAAGATGGAGCAGTCACATCTTGCCACATGGTGAGATTCGACCGTCGGCGCATTCTCGCAAAATGAAAGTGCTCGTGAGTTAAGAAATGTGGGCATGTGGGATTGCATCACATGTCACCAGGCTTAGGCAAATGGTGATGTGGTGACTAGAGCAGAGGTGGACTAATCCTAGAGTGCCACATGGCAATGTGCAGAGGTGGACCATTCAGACACTGCCATGTGGCAGTTGGTCAAAGTAGGTTTAACCTAAGACCAAAGTATAGGGAAAATTGTAAAATAATAAAAAATAATGTTTTTTATTATTATTTCTTGAAAATATGGATGGGATAGATTGTAAATGAAAAAGGGACTTTAAATATAAAGTCTGAACTTTAGGTTTGAATTTTAATCTATCAAAGTTGCAAGCTAGACTTTTCTATCAGAGGGACTATTTTCAAAAAGACTTTCAGGGGGTTTCTAGAAGGCTAGATAGGTGATGTTATATATCGCCGGAATCAAAAAAAGATGAACTTTTTTATTTCAGAGTCAATTTTTTCACAAGAAGCAGCTGGTTCAAACTATAGGATGTTTTCTTCTAGGTTCCTATTTTGCAACTAAATTCAGGCGATGAAGTTCAAAATTGCTTTATAACATAGAAATGACCTGAATATGGTTAAAAGGTAGTAAAGACTCAGTTTGGGTCAAAATTTGTTCAGATTCATTCAGTAAAAACTAAGATTTCACTAGCATTTCAGTGAGCAAATCAGATATTTTGGCAAACAAGTTTTCATCATTCAGAAAAGGATATTTTGCAAAAAACAGTTATAGTAATGATGAAACCAAATCAAATCAAATGGGAAGAAAGAAGAAAGAGGTTTTTTAGTTGCCAAAGGATTGAATTTCAAGTGGACACCCGTTAGTTGCATATCAGATCTGAGAATTCACCTTTGTCTATATTTTTTTTTCTTTTTGTCATTTGAAGGGTTCCAATTTTTTGTGACTAAGAAACCAATAGGTTTCAGTTCTGGGAAGAAAATTTGTACATTACTGCGAGACCATATTCTGGTTCTAGTTTTGATGTTTTTCCTTGACTGTGATACCGTACTTCAACATATTTATCTCATGTGAACAGCAAGTGTAAAGATAATATAGATAGTTCTGAGATGTTAGGTTGTTTCAATCATTTAATTTTATGCATCTGAATGTATAGTTTCAAGGAAATGAATACATATGAGCAGCAATTTCACTAATTTTGTTCTGGTTCTTGTATCTTGTCTCAGCAATCTGTAAGTCTTATGTGGTCTTGGAACAAAGATCTAAGATCTATTTGCATCCCCTTCAGGTTGTATGTTTGATGTATTTTGTTGTTGGACCAAAGGGCCAAGTAAATGCTTGATATGTTTAACAAGGTTACTGGTTACTTGAGAAGGATATCTTGTGAGAATGAGACCTGAATGAACATTGATGGCTGAATCATAAGGTGATTAGATAGATCTAATGTCTAGGTATACAAAATGTTTCTAGGTAATGTCATAGATGTATTTTTTGAATTCATGGGATTGCCCAATGGATTAGGCACTGATTAGTTATAGGATCACTTGTTATACTTCTGCATATTTGAGGATTTGTTGAAACTCAACATCAATAATCAATTGTATTTCCCTTTCATGTTGAAGAACTTAATATGATGCCCTCACTTAGCTTATGAGATTCCTAGATTTGCATTTAGCTACTGTAGATTGATGTTATTTCATAAGTTATTAGAAGATTTAGGGGTTTTAATCCACTTTACATTAGATTCAATGTTTTCTTTGATAACTGGTACCATATAAAGAATCTATAGGTCCACCCACCTAGGTTTTGCAGAACCTAAAGTAGAAGAAGGGCCATGCCTTGTAGTTGGCCTAGTGTCTGAATGGGCATGTTGAAAATGGCAGTTAGCTGCCCCTAGATGTGTTTTGTTCTCATTAGGGTAATTGAAAACTAGTAACATTTTCAAACACCAACATTAGTGACTATCTTTAGCTCAAAAGTTTACATTCTTGATTAGTAGATTTGTTCACTTGTCCATCTATTTTGGTTATCTTTCTACTTGCTTTGCATTTATCACTTGACCTGAGTCACAATTGTTGTAAATATGGTATTTACCTATAGCTTGAGAACCTTGTAACAAGTTATCTTGATATTTTTTTAACTCTATTTTTCTTTTTGACAAGTGAACACTTTGTTTCTTTGGCTTAAACATCAAGTTTGTGACATCTTATTACTTCTTTACTTTCTCTTTAATACTATTAACAACTAAATGGAAAAAAATTCAAGGAAGGAAACCTCTAATTAGCATTGATGAATTACCTTTTCCAACTA
This sequence comes from Cupressus sempervirens, assembly GCA_028749045.1. Lineage (NCBI taxonomy): Eukaryota > Viridiplantae > Streptophyta > Pinopsida > Cupressales > Cupressaceae > Cupressus > Cupressus sempervirens. Next base: position 704,343,911 of record CM053784.1, read on the forward strand.
GACGTCAACATCACCAAGACAAAGAAACTCAAACTATCTTTCACAAGGAAGAGGATAATACTAAGACTTTGTTTGATCCTTTTATAAATTTGGAGGTACCTTTGGTAGTATCTTTGAGACACCTCTTGCCTCACCAAGGTCTACAAATTGTTTATCTCTTACCATTCCTAGGGAACAACACAACAAGCAATTGAATGACCCTTTTTTACACAATGAGAGGTTATGACAAATTTAGTTAGGGAGAATATATTTAATAGAGGAACACAATTTTTTTTTAGCTCAATCATTCAATGATAATGTCTTTAGAAATCATTAAAATAAAAAACCTTCAAGATCTCCTCCAAGGTCACAATTGATGTAGGAGCATCTTGGGTTTCCTTATAATCATTTTCATTTTGTTCATTTTGCCCATTTTTGCCAAGTTCAGTTACTATCAAGTTGTTCAATATTGGAGAATTTTCCTAGTATTGACTGAGTTCTTTGGTGATTAAGCATTTCTTCATGCGTTGAGTGAACCTATTATTTTTTGATGTTTGGTTCCTTCTTTCACCATTTTTTTTTTGATTGGTTTGAGCCAAATTTTATATTTAATTTGGATCATAAATTTAATTTAATGATCTTATCTTGGGATGTATACAGACCATTCTAAATTGGGACTTCTATTATGTAAATATCTAGAATATTTTATAAGCCATTTTAGCAAGTATAAATAAGGGTGTTTAGGCTAGGTTATTTAGAAAGGAGAAGGACTTAGACAGTTTGGATGGGAGAGGAAAGTAGAAGGTTGGAAGTCTAAATTAAGAATCTATGAGGAGAATTCTAAAATTTTGTACATATTGTTGGTCATAACCCAGAAGGCCTCACAATCTGGCATGTATGCTAGTAATTGGATGAATCAATAAATTATTTATTGTTCCTTCTCTCTTTGGTGTTTTTCTCTCTGTTGTTTTATTCCATTGTGTTTACTTAGCAAGGTGATTGAATAGTTAGGTGTACCAGTAGTCCTAGCTATCAATTACCTCCTTGTGTTAGGTGGTATCAGAGCTTGAGGTTCATCCATGAGGAGATTGGATTATGTAGAACCATAAGATGGATTTGGTTTTAGGGTGATAGATCTATAGATTTGACCTATAACTTGCCAAGGGTTATGATCTTATAGGGACCTATTTGTTGACATGGTTTGAGGTAGAGAAAATTTTGACACTACTACTATGTATATATTGTGACAAACTATAGCTAGATTAGATGTTGTAGAGACATCCCAAAGGAGAGTAGTGTATCTCAATGATGTGAGTGATGATGATGCAATAACACCAAACCCTAATCTATAGCCCGAGGAAGATCAATATGAGGAAATATTATTCAGAGTTTTGTCAAGGGCACATTATAAGCCTACTATAGAAGATTTTCCTTATGATAGAATGTTGGATACCAATGTTGTGTTGTATTGGATCTCTAATATGGAGAAGATATTCGAGTTTGAAGGTACTCCTAATAATAGGAAAGTGAAGATTGAAATCACTAGGATGAAGGGCCATGCCTTACTATGGTGGGAGAATTTACAAACTAATAGATAGAGAAAAGGAAAGAAGAATATCAAAGCCTTGTTGAAAATGGTGAACAAAGTGAAAAAGAAGTTCCTTCCTACTAATTAACAATCTAACTTTTTGTAAAAGATGCAAAATTTAAGACAAACAGAGATGATTGTGAAGGAGTATACTGAGGAATTCTATAGATTGGACATTAGATCTAGACATGTGGATGATAAGGTTGATAAAGTTGTAATGTATCTCAATGGATTGAGATCTAGAATTCAAGATAAGATTAGTTTTATGAAATTGGAAAGTTTGGAAGAAGATTATTAATATTCCTTAAAAGTTGAGGAGATCTTGATATAGAAGCATGAACAAAGACAAAGAGTTAGAGGTAGTAGATTAGAGAGAGGTAGAATTAGATCTTATAGAGAAGGTGGAAGATAATAATTCTATGTGTTGGTGTTTTAAAACTACTAAACAACAAGAGTTTAATACCAAATTTATATTACTCACATAACCTAAGGATTAGCCAATTCCTATTAGCAATTACATGTGTAAGCCACTCAGACCCAACTTCAACAAAACCAAGGGTGGTTTTATACTCTTTAGGCTCTCCAAAACTAGGGTGGGTATACCAAGGGATGATTCAATATTGGAAGATACTATATGAGTATTATATTAGTTTCATTCTAATTTTCATCTACAATTCTCAACACACACCTAATTCTGATATTTTAAACAAGATACATCCCATATAGAAGATTTGGTCATAAAGTATTCTGTAGATTTGCAGGCACTGTTAGCAATAGTGACTAGCTAAGGCTAAAGTGTTCCAAGCAAACAAGTATTGACCAACCTTGAAAATTTTTAGGAAAGAAAAGTAAAATTGATTGTAATTTTTCATTTGATGCTCATCTTATGATCCATCTATCTTTCAACTAATTTAATTTGACTAGTGCTTAATCCATTGGGGTTCAGAGTCTACTACAATTCTGTGGATCTGATTTGTTGCCTTACAAAAAATATATTAGCAACTCTTACTGGAATTTATCATTCAAAACATCCTTTCTATTACTACAACAACCTCATCAAATTCATCAAAGATTTTACTTAATCCATTGAACTAATGGAAATGATGAAAAGAAATACAACCTAAAAGGATTGCATTCAATTGCACAAGCTTTCGTCATACAACATCAAGATAACTAAGTAATCTAGAGTATGGGGATAGCTCATTATTTGTATTTATTTTCCTTGAAAATTGTATACATCTGCAGTAAACTAGAAATGACCTTAGAAAGAAACACAAAAATCATTTCATATTAATGTATTCTTAGAAAACTTGCAGATAAGAGACATCATAAAACTTGCTCAAATTACTGGACCGAAAACATCCTAAGTGTAATAGTAAAAAATGCATTAGAAATCGGACCATCACATTTCCTTGAAAACTCATTTATATAGGCATGAGTTGCAATGAGCAAAGGGAAAATGTGATTGATAGGTGTCCTTCAAAAGGTTCTTACATACACCTATCACAAAAAAAACAAGATTGTGAATAACCAAAAAAATGATACATCGAACATTCTTTTGTGGGTCCCTTTTTGTTACTTCACTTGGAAAGATCAAGGTACTATGATCGGATTCTTTTATCATTCTAATTCCTCAAAGTAAGTGGCTATTGTATATGAGCAATGTTAGTATGCTAATAGAAACAAAATTTAAATAAAGCTTCTATAAACTAAACAAAATTCATAAACTTCAAGATAGACTAAGATGAACTCTCAATTGAGAATATGGGCCATTAATGGACTCTCTCAATGAGAAGCTCTCTTGTTGAGTGGCTTTGTCTAAATAGATAGGATGTATGCTCAATCTTATGCTTCAAAAAGGGCTTCAAATGGAGTTGGAATTTGGGTGTGAGTGTATGGTTTTGATGTAAAATGGCTTCTTAAAATGGCATTATGACTTTACTTCATGGATTGTGTTGTTTTGCAAAGGGGAAGGATCCAATTTATAGGCAAGAGGCTTGAGGGATTGAGGGCTAAGATGCAAGGATGGGAAAAAGCTCATGGAGGGCTCAGATTGCATGAGAGGAGAGCACATGGATTGTGCTTCCTCATAGCCATTTAGGGAGTGACACATGTCACAGGGTGAGAGGATGGAAGAAAGGGGAAGGATGAGTCAAAAAAGGAGGCTCAAGGGATAAAATCTTCATAAAGACCCTCATAATGGCTTGCAAGAGCAATAAAAGGGCTTGGAAGAGTCATTTATGGCCTAGTGGGCTTCATAAAATTTTATGGTTGGGATATTTTGAGGGAGATGAGAGCAATTTCGACTTGGGCTTGATTAGGAGGGTTTTAGGCTTGCTTAGGCTTGTGCAAATGATTAGAGGATGGATTAGGATGGTTTAGGATTAACTTAGGGATAGGCAAGTGGATGGCATTTAATGAGGGTGGGTGAAGGAGGAGATATTTGTTAACTTTGGCTTGGGTTAGTAAGTCTTAACCCATGTTTAGAGAATGTGACAAGGTTAGGAGGGGATTAGGATTAGGTTTAAAGACATCTTCTAAAAGAGTCTAGATTTTGGATGAGGATAAAGACTTTCTAGAATAGTCTAGAATTTCCTAGGATGAGGATGAAGACTTTCTAGAAGAGTCTAGAACTTCTTAGGATGAGGATAAATTAGATTTTTAGGAAATAAATAAAGTTTTATTTATTTCAAGGGTTTGGGTTGAGGAGATATTTATTAAAACTTGTTTAATAAACATTAGGATTAATATTTAATCCTAATTAAATATTTTGAGTTGGGATTAGGGGTAGGAAATGATGGGATTAGCCTTTAATCAAAATTAAAGAGGGATTAGAAGATTTTGGAAGAGGTTAGTGGTCTTAAGGAAATTGGCCAAGTTTTGGGCAAAAAATAAATTTTTTATTTATTTTAGGTTTTTTGGTCAATTTATTAATTAAATAATTAATAAATAAAGAAATAATGTTTAAATAAGATTTAAACATTTTTGGGAGGGATTCCTTAATTAAATATTTTTAATTAAGATAAAGGGATTTAATGGCATAAAAATAAATAAATTAATTAAATAATTAATTAATTAATAAATGATGATGTCATCAAACTTTTTCAGAAAATAAAAATACTTTATTTTCTAAAGGTTTTTAGGTGTCTACATTTTGCCCCTCTTTGATGTGATGCCGCAAGTGGCATGGCATCAAAGATAAGAAAATAAGATGCCCAAGGCTAGAGCAGAAGAGGAGAGAATGGACTGCAAGATGCCCCCTCAAGAAGGTAGCGGGGAGAGAAAGCGAGGCTCGACGACTTCTTAAAAAGTACAAGAATCTGAGATGAGCAAGAAGACTTAGATTGGCTTAAGAGAAGAGGTTTAGTTAGCTCAAACTCTCACTACAGGAGAATGATAAAGGGAGAATCAGAGGCACAAGAGGAAGCAAGCTTAAGATCTCAAGGATTGTAGAGGATGAAGGAGCAGAGTGCTATAAAAGGAATCCAGGATGGGGAGATGGATGAGGGGATTAAAAAGTTGATGCAACAGGATTTCAAAGAGTCAGATTGGCAGAAGATGGGTTTCGGAGATCCCTAGGACTAGGATTGTGGATCTCAAAAGATGAGGCTTGGTGGATTGATTTGGATTGGTGGATCCCTAAGACTAGGATTGTGGATCCCTAAAGCTAAGAGTGATGATTGATTCTAAGAGATACAGTTGCACAAGCTAGGGTAGGAGAGACAGATGTTGGATATGGAGGAGGGATAATGGAGATGAAGGAAAACCATTGAAGCTTTTTACGCGGGGGGATACTTCAAAGAGAAGTACCACCATGTAGTTGAGCACTAGATTTGCTATAGGACTGTTGGTTAATTGCCAAGGTTACCAAGAACATCAAGGCCTTTTCACCAACTGTCCAGAGGACCGACAAACTAACTCAAAACAAACACGCAAGGATTGCCCCATCATCACACATGAATCTCGAAAGAATCAGAGTGGAACCAACACTGGGTAACCCACAAGCAGAAAAGAAAACAAGCAAAAGACATGATCAAGACCTTACGCTCTGATTGCCCCATTCACAGTATACCATGATATGGAAGATCATGGCAACCTTGAGGAGGGAACAAGGAGATTGCTTGGAAAAAATATTTCAAGACCCAACAGGGAAGAGTCCAAATCAAAAGAAAGCAAAAATCCAAAAGAGAACCATTTGCCAACGAGATGGGTAGGACGAGGTACTAACAGACCAAGATTAGACATGAGGAAAGCTATATCCTGCAAGGACCTATTGGAGAGCACCTAAGCTGGTGGATCTGGATGAGTGATGCGTCTGGCAAGCTGAACTAAGAAGGATAACACTTTGGTGACAGGAGATCTAGCTAAAGGATGCATTGGAATAGCTAACCAAGATGTGCGATGTGTGCAAGATGTTGATCAAGGAGGAACTGGCACAAAAGCTGGATAGATACAATGGTACTAAGCTAAAGAGGATGTACAAGCTGATAGACCAAGATATTTACAAGCTAAAGCTGACCAAGATAGTTACAAGTAGGCAAAAGCTCAGGATGATAGGATAGTGGGATGGTTCGATGTTGTGCAAGATGCAAAAGCTAAGGGTGGGGTGATAGCGAAAGATATGGATTTGGCAAGATGCATCCAATGATGATGAGAGATTTTGTGAACAAGGATAGCTAGAGGAGAAAGATGAGATGGCTGGATAGGATGGTAGATAGCTAGGATTATGATGGATATAAAGAGATGACATTGGGTTTGCATGAGGATAGCCTAGAGCTAGATACCAATGACAAGGGAGGATGGACAAGACAAGATCTCCAAGAAATATAGTGCCCCCAATGAGAAGATAACATGCAGAAGGAGGTCTTATAATGGATGTGATGGGATTGAAGCTAAGATGGAAAAAGTTGAAGGGGCTAGGGAGATGGATGATAGCTGGGATGGTTGGCTGAAGTTGCAGGAGATAAGTGGATGGTGTGAGATGGAAGATGGAGGGTGGAGGAGATAGGTGGATAGATTGGAAGATGGAGTTAGATGTCAAGAGATGACCAAAAGCATGAGGGTGATAGGCTAAGTTGGGGATGGCGGGATTACGCATGATGCTTGTTTGCCAAGTTTTCATCATGGTACTTGTCCAAGGCACTTGAATTGCCAAGTTTTCACCAGTGGAATGTTCAATTTTGTTGCTAGCTATTGGTACATTGGATGTGTGATTTATGCAATAGATTGGATTAGATGGGATTGATGGTAGGAGATGGAGGGATGAAAAGGTTGGAAAGGAGCATGAGATGGGGATGCTTGCAAGAGCAAAATTGGCACATGTTGGGATGGGTGTGAAAAGAGCATATGGGGGATAGACGGTAGATGCAGGTGTGATGGAGGATTTGTAGAAGTGTGCTTGGGGATATAGGCACCCAAGATGGAGTTAGGAGATGGGGGACATGAGTCACTGGATGGAGGATTAGCAATGGTGGATGCCATTATGCATTGGGTTTCAACTTATTTCTTTGGGACCCACATGGTTTTGGATTTTCTTTTCATAGGCTTTTGTATTGTTTTGCTTTCTTTGATTGGATTTTGCCTTTTTGGAGTATGTCTCTTAAAATAGACATATGATTGCCTAGGGTGTGGATTTTTAGCTTTATGCATTTTGAAGTTGGCATTTACATTGCTGTGGTAAGCTTTCGGAAGATGGTTAGGAGAAGCTTTGTGAGATGGAGAGGATATGGGAGAGCGTGTAGGGGGATGATGATGGATGATGTGCCTCGATATGTGCCTTTGCTAATCTTGCATAGGAATGGAGGGAATAGGATTTGAATGATGGCTGATAGGAGGATGGAGGATGGTAGATTTTGGGACATAGGGGCCCAAAATGGATTTAGCGGATGAAGGGGGGATATGGTAGGTTGTTTTAGGTTGTAAAGGCTGCCATGGGGGGTTTGGAGATAGGCTTGGTTTGGGGGTGTGGTGTACCAACACCTTTAGATGGTGAGCCTTTGGATACATATCCAAGACCATGAAATCCTAGATTTTTTTGTGCAATAATAGGCTTTCTGATTCCTTGCTCTTGTGATCCTAAACCTTGACCTTGATAATGCCATCAATTGAGCATTTGAACTAGCTGAGGATACTTTTTGCTTGCAAAAAATGGTGGAAGTGCTTTATCACATGTACTGCAATAGGGAGATACTATTCTTAATTCTTCTACTGAGAGGAGGCCACTATGGATGAATGTAATTGAACCAAGAGGGTATATTATAGATGGTGAAATAGCTTGGATAGGTGGTAAGATGGAAGCATGGAGTGGAGGAGATGGTAGGATAGGATCTTGATCTAGCTGATGGGATGAAAAGATATCCTGCAGTAGAGGAGGTATGGCTTGAGGTTTTGGAGATGGAGGGGATAGTGACTGCACTATGGATGGAAGACATGGTACGATGATATCTTCTTTTATGCTTTGGGGGATGTTAACATGCTTTTGGGCAGGATCTTGATAGGATTGGTTTGGAGTGGATGGTGTGATAGGAGTTGAAGGGATGGACTCTTCAAAGGCAGCAGATGGATAGATGGGAGATTCAGTAGTGGAGATGGGTGAGTAGAAGATGGATGCATAAGGGTCATTATGGGAAATTTGGGAAATGCTTGGAGGTGATGTGGATAGGATTTGGAGGGTTTTGACAGATGGTGGGATTTTGATGCTTGTGGGAAGTGGAAGGATTTTAAGCAATTTGATGGATGGTATGGGGATGATAGCTATGGGAGATGGAGGTGATATTATAGATGGGGAAGCTTCATTACTGACTACTTCGCATGGTTGGATTAGATGACATGGTTTATCGACTACTGAAGGCAACTTTTCTTGTATTTCCTCTAGGAGATTCCTTGGAGACTCATGTGTCGGAGGTGGAGGTGGATTGACAGGAATAGCTAGTGTGATGGGGGTGGAAGATTGGAAGCTTGGTTGATTGGGTGATGGAGGAGAAGCTGGGATATCAGATGGCATGACTAGATAGTTTGGAATAACTCTTGGGTTTTGGGGGATGGTTGGTGGAATGTTTCTAAGGCTCTCAAGATACCCTTCATAGTCAACAAGATTTTCATCATCATTGGAATAGGAGGTGGTAGGAGCAAGGAAAATACAACTGAACACATCATGATAGGATTGGTACTTCATGATTTGATGATGAGTTTGATGGGATGGGGTCTTGCATATGGATGAACACAGAAGCTCATGGTCAGATTTGGATTAAGCTCAGATTTTGGATTGGCTGATGAAAGATTTCCTAGGGAGAGTCAAAGATGTATGACAGACCTAAGGAGGATTGGCTGGAGATTTTTGGCTTTCCTTTGGATGGAAGACTTTCAAGGGTATGCTGTCAAAAAGTGAGAGTTTTTCTTTCCTATGTGTAGGATTGGTGGAGATTGTGTCAACTTAAGGATAGACTAATGATCCTATGGGCATGACACAAGATTGAACACTTGTGGATCCCAACCTTTAGCTCAAGGTGATGAGGGATAACAAGTGAAAAAGCTAGATTACCCTAGACAAAGCTCTGTCAAAGGGATAACATTGGTGAGGCTGGTGGATTGGTCGGATTGATTAGATAGCAAATTCTAGGAGAATGACAACAACTCTCTAAAGACTTGGGTGTGATTTTGGATTGGGTTGCTAGCTGGCTGGGGGGGATGATTTGGAGAGACTTTGGATTTGGGATTGTTCTAAAACAAGGAACTAGATAGATTCGGTTGCAGCGGGGGAGCTTGGATGATTTTTTGATGAGGCAGTGACTACACTAAGTATGCCTTGAGCTGGGAGATTTTTGCTTTTTTGGGATTTTGACCAAAGTTGGCAAACATTCATTCAAAAGCTATGAACAAACAAGAAAACAAAATTTTGGAGCAAGCATGTCAAATACACCAACATCCTAGGAAGTTTTCTACAAGGATGAAATTTGTTATAGCTAGGGAGTCCTCGATATACACAAGGTATGTGAGGCCCAAATCCATAGATGAAACCAAAAAGATGTCACACAACCGAGAGGAGCGGTAACCCACTTCTCCTCTTTCACTTCTCAAGGGTATAAAGTTCCTTGAGGCTTAGCCCGAGTGACAAAATCTTGATTCCAAGAGAGGTGTCTTTGGATTCACCTCTCGATTTTTATACTCTGCCAAAATGCTAGAGTTGAGGTCATCCCAAGGGGTGATGAAATCCCCAAGCAAGCCTCCTAAAAAGAGTAAAACAAGACCACATACATGATCCTGGGCTTTAAAAGACACGCGTTTATTCCAATTGATGATTTAGATTTTGTAAGCTATGATTGAAGACACTTGTGATTATGGCATACAATGTTCATTCCAATTTGACAGCATCGTCAGCATAATGAAAGTCGAGAGATCGTCAACATAAGAAATGCGAGCATCATTGAAAATGCATCCAAACCATGCAATGTTCATTGATTGTTAGGCATTCAAGATTGAGTGTGAGTTTGTTTTAAGCTCAAAACAAAGACGTGTGAAACATGATTGCCAAGAACGCACCCGGAGGCCCTCCACGTCAAGATTTGTCCAATTTTTATGCCCAAATGAAGTGTGAGCGAGATTAATGCACATTCAAGGAATTTTCTAACTTAGAAAAACCACTAAAGACCCAAGTGAGTGGAGTTTGATCTTTGTGTAGCACTTAACACCCTCTTAGGTAGACCCATCCCCATAGATGGCACTGAGATTGCAACCAATGGTTAAATTGATGGGTGATTAAAGAGGGTGAGTCCAACTACAAACTCACTTAAAGTGTCTTTATTTGGTTTTTATAATTTAGGAAGTTTCTAAAATGTGGATTCTTTTTATGCGCCAAAAGATGATTATTTGATCTATGGCATTCAAGATTGGATTTGTTTTTTTAATCATACATTCATAAAAAAACCAAACTTGATTTTAATCCATGACACTCAAGAGTGATTTTAGCAACATGCATTCAAAGACAAGTGATTAAACATTCAAGTTTTTTCCTTTGAGCATTCAAGATTGAGATTTTGTGTGTTGTTTTAAGAACTTTGAAGTGCTTTTTTTTAACCTTAGATCATTCAAGATTGTTTTGGACTCAAAAGTGAAAATGACTCTTTGGACTTTGGTTTTCATTCAAGATTTTGTGTTCTAGTTTGCATATTTTAAGCCCAAAAATGATATTCCTAGATTGTTTTGATGCATGAAAAATCCAAGAAACATTCAAGATTTTGCAACAAGACATTTGTTTGGAACAAATAACAAAGCTTTTACGACAATTTTTGGCAACCATTTAGGACTCTTAGTTTTCATGAGATTTTTAAAAGAACTTTAAAATATTTGCAAATGAGGTTCATTTTATCCTTGATTGATGCTTTGAGTTTGATTTAGATTTTAGTGTGCACTTAGTGTTGATTTTGAACCTTTTGAAATGGAAACTTGAAGTTCTTTTTAAATTCTCAAAAATGAAGTGTTCCTAACTTTGCATGAATGCATCTAAAACCTTGATGTTGCAAGGATGCAAATGATTGGATTGGTTTAGTTTCACTTGTTAAAAGATTTTTCTTTTTTGTAAATTTTTAATTTTTTAATGGATTTAAGTATGATTTGGGGGTTCATTTTAAGCACTAAAAAGAAGTTTGTATGATTTTGCTTCCTTAAAAAAAAATGGCCAAGATCTCCCACAAGAAGAAGAAGAAGAAGTAGATGGAATAAGAAGAATATAGACAAGAAGGGGAAGAAGAAATCCAAGTGCTTTGTCCACCTATAAGCTTGAAAAATTTGCAAACACTATGAGATATACTATGAGTTCCTTTGTCTTCTTCATGCTCATGTGGACCTACAAAACCAATTTATACAATCCTACCAATCACAAAAACAAGCAAAATTAGCCAAAATCAGCAAATGACATACAAAACTTGACTAAAAAAGCTGATGAAGATGACCCATGCGGGGTCCCACCGGGCGTGCCAAAATGTATATGAGAAATGTTAGTATGCTAATAGAAACCAAATTTAAATAAAGCTTCTACAAACTAAACAAAATTCATAAACTTCAAGATAGACTAAGATGAACTCTCAATTGAGAATATGAGCCATTAATGGACTCTCTCAATGAGAAGCTCTCTTGTTGAGTGGCTTGGCCTAAATAGATAGGATGTATGCTCAAGCTTATGCTTCAAAAAGGGCTTCAAATGGAGTTGGAATTTGGGTGTGAGTGTATGATTTTGATGTAAAATGGCTTCTTAAAATGGCATTATGACTTTACTTTATGGATTGTGTTGTTTTGCAAAGGGGAAGGATCCAATTTATAGGCAAGAGGCTTGAGAGATTGAGGGCTAAGATGCGAGGATGGGAAAAAGCTCATGGAGGGCTTAGATTGCATGAGAGGAGAGCACATGGATTGTGCTTCCTTACAGCCAATTAGGGAGTGACACATGTCACAGGGTGAGAGGATGGAGGAAAGGGGAAGGATGAGTCAACAAAGCAGGCTCAAGGGATAAAATCTTCATAAAGACCCTCATAATGGCTTGAAAGAGCAATAAAAGGGCTTGGAAGAGTCATTTATGGCCTAGTGGGCTTCATAAAGTTTTATGGTTGGGATATTTTGAGGGAGATGAGAGCAATTTCAACTTGGGCTTGATTAGGAGGGTTTTAAGCTTGCTTAGGCTTGTGCAAATGATTAGAGGATGGATTAGGATGGTTTAGGATTAGATTAGGGATAGGAAAGTGGATGGCATTTAATGAGGGTGGGTGAAGGAGGAGATATTTGTTAACTTTGGCTTGGGTTAGTAAGTCTTAACCCATGTTTAGAGAATGTGACAAGGTTAGGAGGGGATTAGGATTAGGTTTAAAGACATCTTCTAGAAGAGTCTAGATTTTGGATGAGGATAAAGACTTTCTAGAATAGTCTAGAATTTCCTAGGATGAGGATGAAGACTTTCTAGAAGAGTCTAGAACTTCTTAGGATGAGGATAAATTAGATTTTTAGAAAATAAATAAAGTTTTATTTATTTCAAGGGTTTGGGTTGAGGAGATATTTATTAAAACTTTTTTAATAAACATGAGGATTAATATTTAATCTTAATTAAATATTTTGAGTTGGGATTAGGGGTAGGAAATGATGAGATTAGCCTTTAATCAAAATTAAAGAAGGATTAGAAGATTTTGGAAGAGGTTAGTGGTCTTAAGGAAATTGGCCATGTTTTGGGCAAAATATAAATTTTTTATTTATTTTGGGTTTTTTGGTCAATTTATTAATTAAATAATTAATAAATAAGGAAATAATGTTTAAATAAGATTTAAACATTTTTGGGAGGGATTCCTTAATTAAATATTTTTAATTAAGATAAAGGGATTTAATGGCATAAAAATAAATAAATAAATAAATAAATTAATTAATTAATTAATGATGATATCATCAGGACTTTTTCAGAAAATAAAAATACTTTATTTTCTAAAGGTTTTTAGGCGTCTACAGCCATCAAGCTTGAAAGTGATGAGTCATCTCCAGTTACTTGAGGATTCTCCTTGTCTTTATCATTAACTACATAGGTGACTTTTACTTTTGCACCTTCTTCTACCTCATCATCTTCTACCATTTTCTCTATAGACATAAATTTATCTTTCCACTCATTATAGGCAGTGTCATCTGGCCAATCAAAACTCATGACCTCTTTTTTTATAGTTATTAAAGAATTTGCAATTGCCTCTATATCGATAAAATCTTTTCTGATGGTATTATAGAACAACTGTACCTTAATCAGCTCTTCATTTTTCATTGCCCATAATGGATGGCCTATTTCATTTACAACTTTATTTATTCCTTCACAAAAAATCTCATCCAACTCCCTCTTCCATTCTTTTTTTTCCTTCACTTTCTCAATTATCTTTAAAGCACAAGGGAATAAATCAATTTTTTTTCTGCAAAATAGTTGAAAAAAAAAATAGTTAATTTTCTTTGAAAAGAATTTTGTTTATCTTCAAGACCTTGCAATTTATTTAACAAATTAAAAGATATTTTCTATTTGATGATAGGGAAATTGGATGACAGATATACACATAGTAGTGATATCCTCATTTATTTTTGTCCACTTCTGCATAAGGGGTTTGAATATAGCTTTATCTCTCTTCAATTCATCCCTAATAGCTACAATCCCTGCTAGCAAGTCAAAAAATGATGGCCATTCAATTCTATCTACTAAATACATGATACCTTGCCTCAATTTTTCTTCATATCAATTATTAAGTTCTACATGCAATGCATATAACTTATTCTTTTCCTCTTCAAAGTCCTCTGCAGTATAGAACTGAGGCCTTTCTGGGGTATCCGGTATCTCAATAATTGGTGTTGACTTAAAAGGTTCCATAGGTGGCTATGGGGGGTATGCAATCCTGGGTCTACTAGACTCTCCTATTTTTCTTTTTCCAAGAATCTTCTCCATTTGAGTCTCTTTATTTTCCAATGATTATATTTGCATACCCATCTCCTCATATGCTTTCAAGACTTCTTCAAATCTAGCATTGAGTTGTGCAACCTTATCTTGTTCCTAGCTAGACACCACACTACAAAAATTTAACATTTCTAAGGCCATCCCAATTATCTTCTTGTTGCCAACCTCACTAGCCCTGAACACTATTAATGCACCAATATGCTCTATAGTAGAAATTTTTTACATTCTAGTCTTATCCCTTTATTTAGTATGCCAAATAACTAGGGCTTGGTGGTCATCACTGAAATTGTTCCCCCATTAGCCTATAACACCTCTTCTTCAGTCTTAAATTGGACATCCTTTCATTTCCTAACTAAATGAAAAACCATGGCATTCACTATGTCCAATTTTGGAAAAATGAGGACTCCTAATTGTCTAACTATTTTCCTTCTAGCCTTAGGGATAAATTGAGAAAAATCATTCAAAAATTTAGATTTCACCTCTTCTTTTATAATAGAATCTGATTTTTTAGGTTGCTCTACCTTTATTTTTTCACATGTCTTTTCAAAATTTCCTATGTTTAGCCTCTACAAAAATTGTGCAAAGGCTCTAAAATTTACAAAATTTTCATCATTAATAAACCTCTCAGAGGCTTGGGCAACTATAGGATCTATTTCCTTACCATGTTAATCAGCAACAGTTGAATCCAAGAAAGGTGTAGGAGATTCTTGTGGTTCTCCAATCTCTAAATTAGTGGAAGTAAAAATTACATCCCCCTCTCCACTAATTTGTCTAAGTTATTCCCTCAAAGATGCTTCATCATCTATCTAGATTGGGGACTAGCTTGGGGAATACTATTATGCTTGACAAGAAAAAGACCCTTGCTCTATGTTTTTTCTTTTTGGAGCACTGGCTGCAGATGGACTTTCTGGCCTTTGTCTTTGCTGTAGGGGAGCCTGTTGCACACTTTGAACCATTATATAACCTGTCCTTTTTTGCAAAGTGTACTGACCAGGAGCAACTACATTTCTACTATTTATCCTCCTTTGCACCTCTGAAGCCTTGTCTAGATAAGTCTTAACATACATGGCTTTCTTCTCATTCATAGTTTGGATTATCACATCAAAATTATTCATTAATGCTTGCATCTTAGCTCCCCAATATTTTTTTTCTTTCAATAGGTCATAGCTGGAGTCAAAAGAATTAACGAATTCTAAAGTTTTACTAAATACTATCCATTTATCCTTTCTCAATTACTGCTCTTGTAAAGAAAAAATATTCCTAATAACATCCTCAAGATAGAATACCTAGTGCACCATGCAGGCATCCTTTGTCCTCTCTCTTAAGAGGTCATAGAATCCTTCAAGTTTAATAAATATGGCATGAGATTCTACCATGTTGTATCTATACAAGAATAAGTTGAGGTGTTTTCACCATTTCCTCACAAAAATGATATCATGCACTACAGTAACAACTGGAAAGAATGAACCCTTCTTTGGCAAATCTCTTTCATCAATAATGCCAATCTGCCATAACAATTCTACTATTCCTATTTTTAGTGGTACATGGAATGGTAACACATCAGGCTTTCCCAAGAAGGCATACACTCTTATTACTATTGAAACATTGTAAGGGATTATATCCCCCCAATTATGACTAACTAGTAGCCCTTTTGCGTGGTCCTTAGATCTAACCAATTCTAGTAATGCTTGTGGAATCCTAGGGGTGTCTCCTCTCAAGAGCAATCTGAGCTTTGATGAAAAATATCTATCAAACCTCGCATAACTAGCATCTGTAGCTTCTAAAGTCATGTCCACACTCCATAACTAAATTGGATTCCTCTCTCCATCCTTGGTTATTTCTAGCTACATACCCTTGGAGAAAAAGGTGAATCCCTTGTACAAGTGTACATACATGAGCAACAAATACCAATAGAATGGTTTTTCGACTTTCCCCCGTGCAATCCCCACTATACCATTATGCATTTCCTTTGCAAGAAAAGTAGCAAAATCCAAAATAGTGCTCATCCCAAATTGAAGAGTTTGAACCATAATAAGGACAATTGAGCATTGGTTTTTCTCAGCTTCATCCATTCAAAAAATCTTTCAAAGAGAAAAATATAATGCCTAAGCCCTAAGGTTAAAATGTCTTCTTAGTAATGGTTCTGGGGTGCTAGTAGTAATAATAGATAAAGTACCAATTTTAGCACCATGTTCTTGCAGTGGCCCTATCCTTAAGTAAATCCTTTGTGCATCGTACCTTGCTTTATGGTCATCCATATCAATGATTTCATGCATGGCATGGTTAGGGTTAAGGTTGAAAGCCTCACTAATTAGTTTAGAGAAGACCATAAAAAGATTCACTCCAGCATGGTTCTTTACCCACCCTATAATTGGATCATATTTCTTGGCCAAATCCATCAATAAATCACTATCAAATAAATCTATGGGGACTGTTAATTTCCCAATATCAAACTCCCAGACATTATTTATAGGGGTATCAAGTTTTTGTTCCGAAAACTATTTCTTGAACAACTCTAAACCTCCCATGGAAACCTGGGCATCTCTAACCCAATTTTCTTTATCATAGAAACCTTCTACTATAGCTACCCTAGGGTGTTTTGGAATGACTTCCCTCCCCTTAGTTATTTCATGTACGAATAAAGGGAATTGTTCAAGAAAATCATTGTGTACAGAACATTATAGAGAATTCATTTGTCCCATGAATTCTTTTCAGGGAGGCATTTTGAATAAACCCTAGAAATTGTATAACAATAGATACTTGATTTTGAGGAGTGAGTACTTACTTGCTAAAATTTGCACTTCTGCGCTATATGATTTTTATTGCAATTCACTAGATTGCTGGATAAAATTTATGTGCCCTGACTCTAAAAATTTTGTATTCTCTAATATTCTTTCTATGCTTTGGTGGTTCATTAATGGTGAAATCGTGAGTTCTATTTATGCATTGAAATTGTACAAATGAGCTCTACACCATACTTACTCTCAATAATTGTTACCTCCAAATTGTAACTAGATTTAAATCTTATTTGTAGATTTTCACTAGATCGGATGACTTTAATTCAAAAAGAAACAAGCTTTATGGCTTTAAAAATGTGGCCACATATCACATTACCACTTACCTACATTCCTTAAATTTCTTGGACCTTAAAATTGTAGGTAAGCACTATCCATTGATCAAGACAAGATCAATGATCACACAAGTTTACAATTGAATAAAGCCCAGTCAGCTATGTTGAACAATAGGAAGCCTTCATATGAGCTTGTGCCTCCTGAAAACTTCCATGCAAGTGGGTCCCATATCATCTTCTGAGGAAGTAGGTGCTTGACATCATTCTTTCCATGTGTCAAGTTGGCACATCTTTGTTTTCCTTATTGGACAAGCATCTTCAAACTACGAGCTTGCAATAGTCGTTGATCTCAAAAAGATCAATGATGGCACTGCTCAAATCCTACAAACCTTCTAAGATGAGGATAGTGACATCAGCACAAACACATGCCTGCATGGTGCATACCTTCTTTTCTTAAAATTCCTTCAATTCCTAATGCAGGCATGTGCCCATCGTTGATCAAGGAAAGATCAATAGTGTGAAAAATTTTGCACTTTATGGTCACATCATCCACTTGGACCAATGAAATGACTCTTCTCAACCCTCGTGCTCTGGCCAACTTGACTACTGCATTAATTGCTAGAAATTCCATGCCCATAGCATAAGTACTTCCAGCTAAGCACATGTGGCATACAACAAGGCATGACTCAACATTCTCCCCTAGTCTTGGCCCCACTATGATATGTTGCACAAAGGTGCATACTCGCATTCATTATTGAGTGAATTGTTTCTTAATGAAGGCTTGTGCTAGCCCTTGATCTTTGAAGGATCTATGGTCATAGAATGATGTGTCCTAAAAATACCACATTAGTTGAACTGACAAATAAAACACTACCGCTTGGTCCAACTCATCCAAAAACTGCCATGAAAGATAATTTAATATCATTTTGCAGAAAGGTGGGGCCATGATGTCAGATCCTACTTCGTGTCAAATTTTCACTTCCCCACATTATTTAATTCTCATGCATCTTCTTAATGCAAGAAAGCATTAGCCCTTGATCTAAACAAGATCACTGGTCAATGAATCTTGGTCATAAAGTGATACCTCTGTTAATATATCAACCAATCTCATCACAAGAATTCCAGAAAGTGCATGAAACGTACTAACAAGTCTGCAAAAATATTTTGCTAGTTTATGAAAAATTACAATCTTTATAGTGTACTGAGACTTTAAAAAGGCAAGGGCTACGTGTCATCAAAGCACATGCCTACATTATTTAAAAATCTTGCATCTCAATATTGCAGGAATGTGATGCCCATTGATTTGAACAAGATCAATGGTCACATAAAATGTGTATCACAAGGGGTATTTCTCAATAAAATAATTGAGCAATTTGCAGGCAAAGCACGACCAATAAAGGTTTAAACAAGATTTTTAATGAAGTCATGCTTGCGTAAGCCCATCCTTAGGGTAAAATTAATATGCCTTAAAATTATTTTTTGAAATGTTAGTTTTGAGGGTTTTCAAAACTAAGGTAAAATAAAATAAGGCATTAGGGTTTTCACACTTAGGGTTTTTCAACTAATTGCTCTGATGGAAAACTTTGAGAATTTGATAGAATTCCAACAACATAAAGACTAGGACATGAACTAGGGAAACCTAAGATTTTGAAAAATACAAGGAATGAACCCTAATCTGCATGATACAATGTCTCAAAAGATTTTTCACTAAAATTTCAAAAATTTCTCTGTACTATGAAAAATTAGACCAGTAGTGGATCTGTCTAGGGATGATAGGCTACTTGAGTCTATGTAAGAATTTAGAATCTTTTGGGAGAGTAGACCACATACTTGGTACAAGAATGATAACTTCTTTAGAGAGCACAAAACAAAACAAAAAAACAAGGAACCAAACTATACAGAAAAAATTACAAGGATCTACAAAATATACAGAATGTACAAGAACACAAGGAACCCTAAAGCTAATGTTCATGGAAAAATAGAGACTTTTAGGAAAAGTATCTCTTCAAGAACTATCCATGAACTAGCAGTTCCAAAATTTTGTCTGATAAATCCTTGATGATATAAGAATCTTCTCCCCATGCACTTTCAATTAAATAGGGACCTAGCCAAATAGGATCAAACTTTCCATGTTTTCCTTTATCCTCAATTCTAGCATTCCACATAAGGATTAAATCTCCATCTTGAAATTTTTTTCTTATTGTCCTTTTGTTATATAGTGTCTTGACTTGCAACTGCAACTTTTGGTTTCTGACTAGTGCTTCTCTTCTAGTTTCTACTAACCCTACAAGCTCATACACCCTTTCTTGCATGTCATCTATAAAATCTTCATAATACAATTGGATCTAACTATAGAGTCCCATTAAGTTATTCTAAGGCATCCTTGCCTAAATTTCATATACTAGATCAAAAGGAGCTACTCCAATGGCTTTCTTGATAGTCAATCTATTAGCCCATGTTGCAAGTTGCAACTTAGAGTCCCATGCCTTCTTGTTATCATCCAAGGTCCTCTTAATGACCTTTAGTAGGTTCTTGTTTGTGGATTCAGCTTGTCCATTCCCTTTTGGATGATATGGGGAAGATTTTGATCTAGTTATTCCATATTTTTCATAGAACTTTATAAATTCCTTAGACCTAAAGCACATGGCATTATTTGTCACAATTCTTCGAGGGCAACCAAATCTAGAAATAACATTACTAAGAAAGAATTGTTGACAACTTTACTTGTTGCATTTCTTGTGAGGATAGCTTCTACCCACTTTGTAAAGTAGTTAGTAGCAATTAGAATCCAAGAATAGCTAGTAGTAGATTTAGGAGAGATCTCACCTATGAAATCCATACCCCACTATTGAAATGGTGCTCGAACCTCAACTAGCTTTAAAGTAGTATTACCTAAAAATTTCAGTTTTCCAACAAACCTTTGACAAAGGTCACACTTCCTAACCATTATTTGAGCATCTTTGAAAAGGGATGGCCTCTAGAATCTAGCTCTCATTATGGTGTGTGTAGTGTTTTTAGCCATATAATGTCCCCCACACACTCCAGTATGCATCTCATTTAGAATTTCTTTGACCCTTTCTTGATCAACACATTTTAGTAATATTCCCTCAAAATTTCTCCACCACAAACTTTCCCTAACAATTATGTACCTAATGGCTTGCAATTTTGTGCTCCTCTTCTCATTTTCAATCAAGTGAGATGGAACTTCTATATGTTGTAAGTAGTGAATGACATTAACATACCACTCACAGTGACTCATGTCACATAAATTAGATTTGAGGTCATCAGTCACCATATTTATTTGATTAGCATCCAAATTAGATTAAGCCATGAGATTAGCTAAACCTTGACCTCTTACCAACTTTTTTATATGTATCTCAATGTTGAACTCTTGGATCCTATTGATCCACCTACACCTTCTTCCTGATACTTCTTGTTGAGAAAAAATATCCTTTACAACAACACTAGGCACAAATGCAATGATAATAGCTCCTACCAAATGGAATTTAAAAGCCTTAATAGGTTTTGCTAGAGCATAAGCTTGTTTTTCATTTATCTCATATTTTAATTCAGCAGGCTATAGTGATTTACTAAAGAAAGAAATGTGTTGTTCATATCCCTCCTCATTCTTTTGCAACAAAACTGCAACTACAATGCGGAAAGATGCAACAGAAAATAGGTGCATTGGCTTAGTGTAGTCAGGGGTCCTTAGGACTGGAGCATTTTTTATAGCAATCTTAATATCTTGAAATGCTTGCAAAGGTTCACCATCCTAGTTGATGGTAGCCTCTTTCTTAAGCATTTTAGAAATAGGTCTATTGATCTCAACAAAATTTGTAACAAACCTTCTTAGAAAATGAACTTGACCAAAGAAAGATTGAATTCCTTTTACATTCTTTGGCTTAGGGACCTTATCAATGGCTACTACTTTTTCAGGATCTATCTTTACCCCATCCTTTGACACTATATGTCCCAATAACTTGTCTTTAGTTACCCCAAATGTACATTTCTTAGGGTTTAATGACACTCCATATTCCAATGCTTTAATAAAAATCTTTTCCAAATGCCTACAATGGTCCTCAGCCTTTTTGGAATAAGCTATGAGGTCATCTTGATACACAACCATAAATTTATTTTTTTACTCATGGAAAGCCACATCCATGGCTCTTTGAAATGTGGCACCAGCATTAATCAATCCAAAAGGCATCCTCACATATACATAAGTCCCCCAAGGAGTTATAAATGCTATCTTGAATTCTTCTTCTTCTTTCACTAGGACCTGGTTATATCTTGAGAATCCATCCATCATTGACATAAGTTTAGACCCTATTACTTGCTGCAACATAGCTTCCATATTGGGTAACCCATAATTAACTTTCAAGGAAGCAATGTTCAAATTTTTGAAATCTACACAGAGTCTAATAACTCCATTCTTTTTTTTGATAGGTACTAAATTAGAGACCCAAGTGGAATGTTTGCTAGGTTTAATTATTCCCCCATCCCTTAACTTCATTAGTTCCTCTTGCATTTTAGGGGCCAGAGTGGGATTAACTGGTCTCTATTTCTACCTAAAGGGTTTTAGATTATCCTTCAGAGGTATAACATGCTGAAAAAGATCTTCTCTGTAAGCCTTTAAATCATCATATGACCAAGCAAAGACATGTCTATATTTTCTCAACATGTCAATAAGAGGCTTTCCAATTTTAGCTAACCCTGGCCAATATAAACTTTCTTAGGAGCCTCATTAGTACCCAAATTTATCTCTTCTAGCTCTTGAGGTTTATAGTCTTTAGTACCAAGCCTTACCCTATCTTGGTTATCAAACATGTTCTCCAAAACAACCAAACCTTTAGGTACTTTATTACTTTTTAACTATATAACCTCTTGACCAAAACTTATTTCCTTCCTATCTATGGTTTGCACCAAATCACTATAGATCAACTCTTTTCCATGGTATTTATCCTTATTTAGCTAGAAATTCATAATATCTTTATCATCTTCAAAGACTTTCCAATGCTCAACATTGTTAGGTATTGATGACCTATTTTGAAATTCAATTTGTGATATCCTTGCAAATAATATCTCTTGGGGCTTAATTGCTACATTTTCTAATAAATCAGCCATCTTATTCTAAGTTTTATCTCTCCATGATATACCATATGCAACAAAAAATTAAATCTGATCCCAAATAACATTTCTGTATTATTTCAACCTTCTATTTTAGAAGCATATGTTCCCTTTATCTATGAGATAATCAATTTAGAATCACCTATGACATGCAACTTCTTGATCTGGTGATAAGTAGCAACTTTCAACCCTAACAACAAGGCTTCATACTCAACTATATTATTAGTACATGAAAAGTTCAGGGTAAAAGAATATCTAAAAGTGTTTTTCTCTGGAGAAACAAAAACTACCCCTACCCCTGTACCTTCTTTAGAACTAGCCCCATCAAATAACATTGTCCATAATATTGGTGAGTTCATACAACACTCAACTTCATGTTCAATAACAATAGGTGACTTCTCAACTTCTTGAATAATCAATTCAGCTATGAATGCATTCACACCAGTATCTAAAAAGCAAGTAGCATCTTTGTCAATTTCTTGACCCAAGATATGCCTAACCCTTGGCTCTCTATCTACTTTTACAGCCTTATCACCTATGTGAAAAGTTGCATAAGTTAAGTCACATTGCAGGCTACCTCCCATAGTAGCACTCCATTTTCTAGAAAGAAACATTCCATAATGTGGAGGTATATCAACTACAAAGACTGACATGGTCAACTCTACCTCAGGATATGTAGCTAGTTTAAATGGCAAAGCATTTATAGTACCTATGACTAGGACGTCCCTACCATCCATACCTCTACATCTACCTTGTGTAGTGTCTACTTTCAACCCTAAGGTTTCCATTACTTTGAAAGGCATTATGGTGCTAGAGGCTCTTGAGTCTATCATGCAATTTTTTAGGGTCTTTCCTTTTATAATTAGATTGAGAAAAAATGGGTCAATATGTTCTATGTATGCTACTGATGAGTCATCCAAGAACATTTGGGGAATTTGGGACATGATACCACTATCTTCTATTACTAAGGGGAGCTATTGAGTAGCATTTTGTTCTTCATTTTTATTACTATTTCCTATCCCTCCCAACCATGACAAGGCTTTACTCTTATGCTCTTAAATTCTAAAGAGTTCAGACAAGGGTACCTTAATAGTAATTTGTGACAACATATATATCATGTCAATAGGATAAAACATAGTGGGTTTCACAATCATACCTAGAGTAGGAACCTTCTGATTAGTAGTGATAATTATTTTCTTGGAATTATTAGATGCTGACCCCTTGTCTTGCACAATTGCCTTTGCTATCTCACTATCTTCAAATTGCACTTTCTTCTTGGGTTCCCACTTCTTAGTTTTAACATCTTTAAACTTGATTGTCTCTACACTAGCTTTATTGTCTTCATCTTTCATCTTATGTGTGATATCTTTTATGAATATATCAAAAGGCTTCCCAATTTCATTGTTAACCATTCTATTCCTTAAATTATAATTTCTATGTACTTGGGAGATCATTTCTTCAATGATCCTATCAATTTCCTCTTTAGAAGGCATTCTTAAACTTACATGACCAACTTCAAAAGGTGTAACACATACCTGATCTTCGTCATAGCCTTCATTTTCTAAAAAAACTTGTTGATGATGAAACTGATAAGTAATTTTCTTACTCTCTAGATCACTTTCTATTTCTTCCAAATTAGAATCAACACAATCACTACACATGCTTACCATATTATAACTTACATCATCATGACTATTTTCTTCTTCCTCCTCCTCAATTTCCAAAATATGATTAGAAGCAAATGACTGAGTAACTACACAATATTCTATAGAGTGGGATAATTAATAGATAATACACCATGGCACATTATCATTCATATTTATTAAAATTCTTTGTAGAGGATCTAGTGTACAGTTATCTTTTACATTTTGAGTCTGGTTAGGGATTGGTTTGCCATCCTTCCACTAGGTAGTATAAGGGTAATTTTTCATTCTAGGTTGACTATATTATTCAGAAGGGTTTTCTTAACAACACTTGGCTTATTGAAACTAGTAGGATTCATCTTTTTTAGCAATTCCAACACCTAGCCTATTGTAGGTTCTTCTAGCTTCTTTCATATAGGAGTTTTATCAACTTCCCTTTTGTTGTTATTCTTGGGATTGAAAAGCTTTGGGTCATCTCTCCTACCCAATTTTCCAGATGCCTTCCTATTATTCTCTATATTTACTACAACCTTATAAGCATCTCTTAAAGTTTTAGGATCCTTATCCCTCAACTAATAAGCCATTTTTCTATCAAAATCATTAAAATATGTTATGAGACAAACATCCTCATTCAATCTCATAACTTAAAATAGTTTGTACATACCTTTCTGGAATCTTACATTGAAATCAATGTGGACTCATTAGGATTTTTCTTAATGTTATTAAAGACATTCAACATAAATCTTGCATTGGCATTATCTCCATACTATTCCTTGGATAGACTCTCCAAATCACTCCATGAACTAATACTATCATCAGGTAGTCTTCTAAACCAATCTCTTGCATCCTCAGTCAAAGAATGAACAAACAATTTCATCACTACATCCTCATGTTTAACCTCAAAATCAATAAGCATATCTATAAAAACTCTTAAATACTCTTCACCAGTAATCGCATTATTCCTAGAGAACTTGACAACCTTGTCTCTCAGGTCAAAAGATATAGGGTGTGGGGCACCAAGGATACCTACAATGACATTTGTCTATATTTTTCCATGTACATAGGTTTCTTCTGAAAGATAGGAACATTTGAACTACTTGCTATATTGGCTTGATTTAGAACAATATTTTGAGATTGTTGAGGTTGACCTAGAGGGATCGGAGTACTAATAGTGGATGATAAGGCTAGAGCCATTTGAAATGTTCCCTAAATTGGGACAAATGGACCAGGGATTGGAAGAGGAGTTGAAGTTGGAAGAGACAAATTTGGCCATGAAGCCAAAGTAGAATTAGATTTTATGAACTAGATTTTCCTCCTAGTCTCTGTTACTTTAGCTTCATTCTCAACTTTTTCAAGTTCCTTTGCAAGATCTTCTTTCTCTTTCCTAGCTTTTTCCAAATCTAGATCTAGTTTTGACATGGGAGGGTTTGTGGTATTGCTTTCTAAAACATGGGTTTCATTTTTTTGGACTCCTATGGCTTTTCCCTTATCCTTATAAGTAATGTTCATAGTATGTTCTATAGGGTCCACTTGAACAGGCTTATAGGCTTGAACTTGAGTGATGACAGGTTCTTGTTTCTAGCTTAGGAGTTTTTCTTGTTAACCTTAGATTTTAGATTGTCTGTATCTCCAAATACATTAGCATGAAGGACTGAGGTCCTCTCTATTATCTTTTTATTTTGTTCTTTTAAAATGACCATTCTTCTAAGTAGATTATCTCTTTCAATAATGGCCTCTAAGGTAGCTTGCTCCTTTTCTTTTTCCAGAGAGACACATTTAGCTTCTTCCACAACAACCCATGTCTTCAAGAATCCTATCTTTGATTGCAATTCTTTGGGATCTATAGAAGTAGCTTTTGAATCAATAGGATCATTGAGATCTAATAGGTTAGGTTTCATGTATGAGACTACCTTGGAGTTAAAAGGATCTCCAAACGAGTTCTTGAATCCTAATCTTTGATTCATGCCAGATATTAAATATAGAGATCTATTCCCTACTAGTGGCATATCCTTATCTTGATATGTTCTTTAATCTAGCAAAGGGGTACTAAAAATCCCTCCCAAGAGTCTTGTGGTTTCTGATTCAAAACTAAGTGAAGAAGACTCTCTTCCTATCACTGAATGGTATTGAAAATTAACTGATACACTACCTCATGGTTTCCAAGTGGGATTTGGATCTACCTTCTTCTTATGTGGATTTTTTCTACCACCCTAAGCTAAGTCAGTATA
The DNA here is from genome assembly GCA_028749045.1 of Cupressus sempervirens. Classification (NCBI taxonomy): domain Eukaryota; kingdom Viridiplantae; phylum Streptophyta; class Pinopsida; order Cupressales; family Cupressaceae; genus Cupressus; species Cupressus sempervirens. The sequence goes on from CM053784.1 coordinate 704,370,000, forward strand.
CATAGGTACATTAGGATGGGCTCTTGTGTAAGCTCTTGTGTTTTTTCTTTTGTCAGCCATTTCACTATATATAAAATAAGCACTAGCTTCAAAACCTTGACTGAGTCGCCACCCTTTTCTTGGGAAAAAACACAATTACAATTATTTCTAACTTCAAGGGGAAACACAAATAGAAATAGAAATATCTGACACAAATGGACCAATTATGGAGATTATAAGACTACAACTCTTGCTTGTTAGATAAGACACTTGGAAAGGCTGGATACGTTAGTGTATCTTTGTGGTATTTGGGTTTTTCTTTCTTTCTTCTTAAATTCTCAAGGTTTTCCACTAAAACACCCCCTTATAACCATGAGCAATACTAAAAGGTCTGACACACACATACACAACAAGAAAAAGGAAACTGCAGTACTTTTCACAGAAGTGTTGGATAACTCCAGAGTAGAGTCACCATTTTATTGGTGTTTTAAAACTATTGAACAACAAGAGTTCACTACAAAATTGATATTAATCACATAACCTAAGGATTAGCCAATTCCTATTAGCAATTACATGTGTAAGCCATTCAGACCCAACTTCAACAAACCAAGGGTGGTTTTCTACTCTTTAGGCTCTCCAAAACTAGGGTGGGTATACCCAGGGATGATTCAAGACTGGAAGATACTGTATGAGTATTATATTAGTTTCATTTTGATTTTCATCTTCAATTCTCAACACACACCTAATTTTGATATTTTAAACAAGATACATCCCATGTAGCAGATTTGGTCATAAAGTCTTTTATAGATTTGCAGGCACTATCAACAATAGTGGCTAGGTAAGGCTAAAGTGTTCCAGGCAAACAAGTATTGACCAACTTTGAAAATCTTTAGGAAAGAAAAGTAAAATTGATTGTAGTTTTGCATTTGATGCTCATCTTATGATCTATCTATCTTTCAACTAATTTAATTTGACCACTGCTTAATCCATTGGGGTTCAACGTCTACTACAATTCCATGGATCTAATTTGTTGCCTTACAAAAAATATCATCAGCAATTCTTACTGGAATTTATCATTCAAAACATCTTTTTTATTACTATAGAAACCTCATCAAATTCATCAAATATTTTACTTAATTCATTGAACTAATGGTAGTGATGAAAAGACATACAACCTAAAAGGATTGCATTCACTTGCACAAGCTTTACTCATACAACATCAAGATAACTAAGTAATCCAAAGGATCAATTTTTTAGAAATAACTAATATGGGGACAACTCATAATTTTTATTCATTTTCCTTGAAAATTGTATACATTTTTAGTAAAATTAGAATGACCTTAGAAAGAAACACAAAGATCATTCCATATTAATGCATTCTGAAAAAACTTGCAAATAAGATACATCATAAAACTTGCTCAAATTACTAGACCAAAAAAATCCTAAGTGTAATACTAAAAAATGCATTAGAAATCAGACCATCACATTGCCTTAAAAATTCATTTATATAAGCATGAGTTGTAACAAGCAAAGGAAAAATGTGATTGATAGGTGTCCTTCAGAAAAATTCTTACATACACCTATCACAAAAAAAACAAAACTATGAATAACAGAAAGAATGATACATTAAACATTCTTTTGTGGGTCTCTTTCTGTTACTCCACTTGGAAAGACAAAGGTACTATGATCAAATTCTTTTATCATTCTCATTCCTTAGAGTAAGTTTCCATAAAGCTTGAAAGTGATGAGGCATCTCCAGTTACTTGAGGATTCTCCTTGTCTTTATCATTAACTACATGGGTGACTTTTACTATTGTGCCTTCTTCTTCCTCATCATCTTCTACCTCATCATCTTCTACCATTTTCTCTATAGACATAAATTTATCTTCCACTCATTATAGGTAGTGTCATCCATCCAATCAAAACTTAGGACCTCTCTTTGTACAGTTATTAAAGAATTTGCAATTGCATCTATATCCATAAGATCTTTTTTGATGGTATTATAGAACATTTATACCTTTACCAGTTCTTCATTTGTCATTGCCCATTGTAGATGGCTTGTTTCATTTATACTTTATTCATTCTTTCACAAAAAATCTCATCCAACTCCCTCTTCCATTCTTCCTTTTCCTTCACTTTTTCAATTGTCTTTAAAGTACAAGGGAATAAATCAAAATTTTCAGCAAAATACTTGGAAAAACAAATAGTTAATTTTCTTCGAAAAGAATCTTGTTTATCTTCAAAACCTTGCAATTTATTTAACATATCAAAGATCTTTTCTATTTGATGACAGGGCAACTAGATGACATATATATAGATAGTAGTGATATCCTCATTTCTTTCTATTCACTTCTACATAAGCGGTCTAAATATAGCTTCATCTCTCTTCAATTCATCCCTGATAGCTACAATCCCTGCTAGCAGGTCAAAAAATGATGGCCATTCAATTCTATCTACTAAATACATGATACCCTACCTCAATTTTTCTTCATATTGATTATTAGGTTTTGCATGATATGCATATAACTTATTCTTTTCCTCTTCAAAGTCCTTTGCAGTATAGAACTGAGGCCTTTTCAGGGTATCTAGTATCTCAATAATTGGTGTTGACTTAAAAGGTTCCATAGGTGGTCGTGGGGCATATGAAATCCTAGGTATACTGGACTCTCCCATTTTTATTTTCCCAAGAATCTTCTCCATTTGAGTCACTTTATTTTCCAATGACTATATTTGCATACCCCTCTCCTCATATGCTTCCAAGACTTCTTCAAATGTGGCATTGAGTTGTGCAAACTTATCTTCTTCTTAGTGAGACACCACACTGCCAAATTTTAACATTTCTAAGTTCATCCCAATTATCTTCTTGCTACTAACCTCACTAGCCTTGAACACTATTAATGCACCAGTATGCTCTATAGTATAAATTTCCTGCATTATGGTCTTATCCCTTTTCTCAATAGACCAAATAACTAGGGCTTGGTGGTCATCACTGAACTTGACTCCCCTATGAGCCATTAACACCTCTTCTTTAGTCTTAAATTGGACATCCTTTTGTTTCCTAACTAAATAAAAAACCATGGCATTCACAATGTCCCATTCTGGCAAAATGAGGACTCCTAATTTTCCAACTATTTACCTTCGGGCCTCAGGGGTAAATCGAGCAAAATCATTCAAAAATTTAGATTTTACCTCTTCATTTATAACAAAATCTTATTTGTTAGGTTGTTCTGCCTTTATTTTTTCACATGTCTTTTCAAAATTGCCTATGTTTAACCTCCAAAAAAATTGTGCAAAGGCTCTAGACTTTGCAAAATTTTCATCTTTAATAAACCTCTCAGAGTCTTGGGGAACTATAGGATCTATTTCCTTAGCTTGCTAATCAGCAACAGTTGAATCCAAGGAAAGTGTAGGAGGTTCTTGTGGTTCGCCAATCTCTAAATTAGTAGAAGTAACAATTACATCCCCCTCTCCACCAATTTGTCTAAGTTGTTCCCTCAAAGATGCTTCATCATTTATCCAAATTGGGGACTGGCTTGGGGAATATTGATTTTCTTGAGAAGAAGAAGACCCTTGCTCTAACTTTTGTCTTTTTGGAGCATTGGGTGTAGATGGACTTTTTAACCTTGGTCTTTGTTGCAAGGGAGCCTATTATACACTTTGAACCATTACATAACCTACCCTTTTCTACAAAGTGTACTGACCAGGAGCAACTACATTTCTACTGTTTATACTCCTTTGCACCTCTACAACCTTGTTTGGATAAATCTTGATATACATGGCTTTCTTCTCATTCATAGTTTGGATTATCATAGCTAAATTATTCATTAATGCTAGCACCTTGGCTCCCCAATATTTTTTATCTTTCAATGGGTCAAAGCTGGAGTCAAAAGCATTAGTGAATTCTAAAGTCTTATTGAATACTATCCACTTCTCCTTTATCAATTTCCACTCTTTTAAAGAAAAATATTCCTAATAACATCCTCAGGATAGTATACCTAGTGCACCATGTGGGTATCCTTTGTCCTCTCTCTTAAGAGGTCATAGAATCCTTCAGGGTAAATAAATCTGGCATGTGATTCTTCCATATTGTATCTATTTAGGAACAAGTTGAGGTGTTTCCACCCTTTCCTCACAAAAATGAAATCATGCACTACAGTAACAACTAGAAAGAATGTACCCTTCTTTGGAAAATCTCTTTCATCAATAGTGCCTATCTGCCATAACAATTCTGTTGTTCCTATTTTTAGTGGTACATGGAATGTGTATGATATTATGGTCAAAGAAACCAGCAAATGTAAAATTAAAAAACTTATTTTTTTCTTTGTTCCTTTATCTACAATATTGATGTACATTACTATAATACATTTAACTAACTAACTTCACTAACCACTTTAATTCCTTCCAACGAGAATTTAACTTGAAATTATAACAGAATGTCTTAATAACCAAATGTAGCAAATTCAATGGAGATACAAATATTTTCTTTTAGAATAATTTTAGAAACAAAATATAACAACTTTACTCATTTCTATCTACTATAGAATAGTGCATGACATTTAAATTTCTTTAATCTCTTAATCACTGAATGTAGCAACATATTAACAAGTACAATCCACTTATACAGTCCACTTATACAATTTCCAACATACAAGCTATCATATAACACAAGACTGGGGGTTACCCAAGGGTGACTCTCCCTAGTACAATAAGAATTCACACGAAAGTATGCTTTTGTTGCACACAAAAATAAGACAACATGCTTCTTCTCTTCAAGTCTTCAAATCCATAAACAACAACTTGCAATAAAATACACACCAACAAGCCCATGGTACTCTCCTCCAAACTTTAGGCCTTTTCAAGGCCACCCTCGAGCTAGGAGAACCTTGACTAGGTGGACACAGATTACTAACAACTTTTTATAGCACAATGCTCAGATTACAAAACTGTTCACACATTTTATAGTTCACAAATAAAACCATGAAAATTCCCAACCAAGGTAGACCACTTAAGATCACCATGTGTAGATCCATCTCAAGGGGTAAGGGTGGAAAATAAATGCTAGGGATACTCCACCTGCAACTATGCCTTCACTGGGCTATACATTTTATACACATGCCTTCACAAGGTAACCCAACAACGCATACATGCCCTCACATGGCATCCTTACAACACTTATAACTCTAGCAAGGTGACATATGGAGCTCATAACACCCATATGGAATCCCTCTCCTACACAAGGAGAGACTCTCACCCAACACATTCCCTATGCACCCCTTACCCTCACAAGGCTATCTTTCCCTCCCAAGGGATGAGACTCACCTTGTCACACCCAAAATAGAAAAATGCAACAAGAACACATGAATTCACAACACAAAGTAAATCACAATACACCCATACAAGAAAATTGAAACGTGATCCCTCAACCTTACGCAACACAACGTTACAACACACCATATTACAACTTCATTACAAAAAACTCATATGCACAAAACAATAAAAATAACATACTTGACAGCAAGCTTTCATAGCAAGGGTACATAAGGTTACCAACCCGGTTTCCAAGCTAATTTGAGCTCCCTCTCTTTTTACCAGCAATCCTCCTCCTAAGTTATCTTCTTCTCCTTGTTTTTCCCTTTCCCAAAATTACCCCCACTTAGATTTTTAGATCTCCCAAAACTCTCCCACCTAGAATGTTTTTTTTTCATGTTTAAGTTTCCAAATTCGGCCAACTTGGGAATCCACAATTTTGGGTGCTCTTTTCAATTCCTAGGGAAGCTTATAATACTTTAAATTGGCCCTACCCACTAGGTATATCATATGGGATTTAAAATAAGGCCTCAAACTACCCCTAGGGATGGTGTAAACCTCCTAGAAATTTACAAAAGGTGTGCATTTGACCTAGCATGGAAAACATCCCTCTTGGACCCATAAATACACCTAGGGAAAAAAATCTTACCAAACCACTTCTTGGTTCACTCAACCACCTACCATCCCACTAAGCATGCTACAAAAGAGAACATGTGTCAAGTGACACCACAACACAAACAACACACTTGGCAAGCCATCAAAAAAACAAATTTACTTTTATAAAATCACAATAATACACAAAAATTGGTTTTACAAATAAAATACAAGGGTAAAAAGGTTATACCTTCCTTAGGGTTAACCTTGGTTTTCAAAGACCTAGCAAGGTTCTCCATAAATCCATGGGCTTCTTTCCTGCACACTTATTGCAAAAATCAGATGTCCAAAAATAAGGTGATAAAATGATAACATGAATATAAATCACATAGATTCTATCATCCATGAAGAACATAACTAATATGAAATATGTATTTCAATTCATACCACATTACACAGTTCACATTTGTAGCAATTCTTTAGTCTAGATAGTAAAACATTATTATCATTTATTCTTAAAGAAAATTATGGAATTAATCTACATTAAGCAATGCATCAAATATAATATAACTATACAATTCTAGTTTGTTCCTATAAATGATACATGAATTCTTAATGTTACTCTCAATATGCTAAGACATGATAATCTAGCACCATATGGAGACCACAATTCAAAAATCAAACATTCACTTGAATATAACATAAGCCTTAATCATGACATATGGATCATCAAGAAGGTAAGTAAGCATATCTAAATAACATCATGAAAAATAATTAGAATATTAGTGTCCTAATAACATTATAAGGAATCATCATATACCCTAATGATATAGGTATCAATGTCCATAGGAGGTAATAATGTATCATCCAGAGTCTAACTATCATAGTCCAAAAGAAATAAAATGTCAGTAGTGCTATGATGGTCAGGGTGGGACATGATAGAATGGTAACACATGAGGATTTAGCAAGAATCCATACACCTCTTATTACTATTAAAACATTATAAGGGATTATATCCCCCCAATTATGACTAACTAGTAGCCCTTTGGCATGGTCCTTAGGTCTGACCAATTCTAGTAATGCTTGTGGAATCCTAGGGTTGTCTCATCTAAAGAGCAATCTAAGCTTTGATGCAAAATATCTATCAAACCTCACATAACTAGCATCTATAGCTTCTGAAGTCATGTCCACACTCCATAACTGAATTGGATTCCTCTCTCCATCCCTAGTTATTTCCAGCTCCAGACACTTGGAGAAAAAGATAAATCCCTTGTACAAGTGTACATACATGAGCAACAAGTACCAATAGAATTGTTTTTCCACTTTCCCCCGTACTATCCCCACCAAACCATTATGCATTTCCTTTGCAATAAAAGTAGAAAAATCTAGAATAGGGCTCATCCCAAATTGAAGAGTTTGAGCCATAATAAGGACGATTGAGCCTAGGATTTGCTCAGTTTCATACATTCCAAAAATCTTGTAAAGACAAAAATATAATGCTTGAGCCCTAAGGTTAAAATGTCTTCTCAGTAATGGCTTTGGGGTGTTGGTAGTAATCATAGATAAAGTACCAATTTTAGCAACATGTTCTTGTAGTGGCCCTATCCTTAAGAAAATCCTTTGTGCATCGTACCTTGCTTGAAGGTCATCCATATCAATGATTTTATGCACAAAGTGGTTAGGGTTGAGGTTGAAAACCTCACTAATTAGTTCATGGGAGACCCTAAAAAGATTCACTCTATCATGGTTCTTTACCCACCTTGTAATTGGATCATATTTCTTGGCCAAATCCATCAATAAATCACTATCAAAGAAAACTGTGGGGACTTTTAATTTCCCAATATCAAACTCCTAGACATTACTCATAGGGGTATCAAATTTTCATTCTAAAAACCATTTCTTGAACAACTCTAAACCTCCCATAGCAAACTGGGCATCTCTAATCCAATTTGCTTTATCATAGAAACCTTTTGCTATAGCTACCCTAGAGTGTTTTGGAATGAGTTCCCTCCCCTTAGTTATTTCATGTATGGATAAAGGGAATTGTTCAAGAAAATCATCATGTATAGAAAATTTCTAGAAAATCCATTTGTCCTGTGAATTCTTTTCAGGGAGGCATTCTGAATAAACCCTAGAAATTGTGTAACAACATATACTTGATTTCAAGGAGTCACAAAGTACTTACCCGCTAAAATTTGCACTTCACCACTATATGATTTCCATTGCAACTCACTAGATCACTAGATAAAATTTCTGTGCCCTGGATCTAAAAATTTTGTATGCTCTGATATTCTTTCTGTGCTTTGGTGGTTCATTAATGGTGAAATGATGATTTCTATTCATGCATTGAAATCACACAAATGAGCTCTACACCATATTTACTCTTAATAACCATTACCTCCAATTGCAACCATATTTAAATCTTGTTTGTAGATTTTCACCAGATTGGATGGCTTTAATTCAAAAATAAATGAGCTTTATGGCTTTAAAAATGTGTCCATGTGTCGCATTACCACTTACCCACATTCCTTAAATTTCTTGCACCTTAAAATTTCTAGTAAGCGCTATCCATTGATCAAGGCAAGATCAACGATCACACAAGTTTACAATTGAATAAAGCCCATTCAGCTTTTTTGACTAATAGGAAGCCTTTATATGAGTTTGTGCCACCTGAAAACTTCCACGCAAGTGGGTCCCATATCATCTTCTGAGGGAGTAGGTGCTTGACGTCATTCTTTCCACGTGTTAAGCTGGTGCATCCCCACTTTCCTTATTGGATGAGCATCTTCAAGTTGTGGGCTTCCACCAGTCGTTGATCCCAAAAAGATCAATGGTGACACTACTCAAATCCTACAAACCTTCTGAGATGAGGATAGTGACATCACCACAAACACATTCCCACATGGTGCATACCCACTTTGCTTAAAATTCCTTCAAGTTCCTAATGTGGGCATGCGCCCATCGTTGGTCAAGGAAAGATCAACAATGTGAAAAAATTTGCACTTTATGGTCACATCATCCACTTGGACCAATGAAATGACTCTTCTCAACCCTCATGCTCTGACCAACCTGACTACTGCATTAATTGCTAGAAATTCTACACCCACAACATAAGTATTTCCAGCTAAGCACATGTGGCATATAGTAAGGTGTGACTCAACATTCACCCCTAGTCTTGGCCCCACTATGACACATGGCACAAAGGTGCATACCCACATTCTTTATTGAATGAGCAATTTCTTAATGTAGGCTTGCACCAACCCTTGATCTTTGAAGGATCTACAATCATAGGATTATGTGTCCTAAAAATGCCATGTCAACCAAACTAATGAATAAAAAATTGCAGCCTAGTCCAACTCATCTAACAACTACCACGAAAGATACTTCAATAAAATTTTGTGGAAAGGTGGGGCCATGATGTCAGATCCTACTACATGTCCAATTTGTGCTTCCCTGCATTATTTAATTCTCACGCATCTTCTTAATGTAGGAAAGTGTTAGCCCTTGATCTAAACAAGATCAATGGTCAATGAATCTTGGTCATAAAGTGATACCTCTGTTAATATATCAACCAATCTCATCTTAGGAATTCTAGAATGTGCATGAAAGGTACTGACAAGTTTACAAAAAGGTTATGGTAGTTTATAAAAAATTATAATCTTTACAGCATACTGAGAATTTAAAAAGGCAAGGGCTACGTGTCATCAAAGCACATTCCCACATTATTTTAAAACCTTGCATCTCAATATTGCAAGAATGTGATACCCATTGGTCTGAACAAGATCAATGGTCACATAAAATTTGTATCAAAAGGGGTATTTTTGAATAAAATAATCAAGCAATTTGCAGGCAAAGCACAACCAATAGAGGTTTAAACAAGATTTTTAATGAAGTCATGCTTGCATAAGCCCATCCTTAGGGTAAAAGTAATATGCCTTAAAATCATTTTTTGAATATTATTTTCAAGGGTTTTCAAAACTAAGGTTAAATAAAATATGGTATTAGGGTTTTCACACTTAGGGTTTTTCAACTGATTTCTCTGATGACAAACATTGAGAATTTGATAGAATTCCAAAAATATAGAGACTAGGACATGAACTAGGGAAACCTAAGATTTTGAAAAATACAAGGAACAAGCCCTAATCTACATGATACAATGCCTTAAAATATTTTTTCTCTAAAATTTCAAAAATTTCTCTATACTGTGAAAATTAGACCAACACTATGTAAGATAAGGGCAAATCTATGTGGGAAAGTGATGATAAAGGAAAGACCAAGTAGAAAGGTGGTAATTCTTACCAATGAGGTGCTAGTTGTTACTGAGGAAGAGGTAATTCTTATTTTGGATGTGTTTTTTGTTGTAATTGTTTCAGATATGACAAAGAAAGGCATATATCTTTTGAGTGTAGGTACTTTGGTGAAAATGAACAAGGTAATAAAAATGATGTGATTGAACGAGATATTGAGTACCTTGTGGAATTGAGATTGGAGAAAATCTAATGGTACAAAGAAATTTTTGTAATAAGGCATCTAATGAGGAGCCTATCCTAAGGAGAAGTCTTTTCAAGACTAGGTGTAAGATGGCAGGAAAATGTTGCAAAGTGATCATTGAAAGTGGGAGTTCGGTAAATTTTACATCAAAGGAGTTGGCTACAAAGTTGCAACTACAGAGTTTGAATCATTGTAAATCCTATCATGTTTCATAGGTCAAAGATAAGCATAAATTATTGGTCAGTGAGTAGTGTTTTTGATATTGAATATTGTAAACTATTTTGATGAAGTTTTATGTCTCTATGGATTAGTGCTATATTCTATTGGGTAGACCTTGGTAGTATGATAGATATGTTGTGCATGATGGTAGATTAAATCAATATACACTTTGGGTGAATGGAGAAAATATAATATTGTTGCCTTCGATTGAAGCTCTTGATGAAGTAAATTAGACTACTGTTAGAGTTTGCAAGGTTAGTGGAATGAAATTTGAAAAGGAGATGAAAAAGAACCAAATTTATTTTTCTATAATTCCTAGAGGGTCAAGTTGTGCTAGTAATGGTTGAGTGATAGACTATAGTAATAAATGAGTGATAGATAGAGGCTGAGTACTAGAAAATAGGAGAAGCTAAGTGACAATAGAAATTGGTAGTGTAAGCTAAGTGCCAGTGGATATTAAAAGTTTTTGAATGAATATAAGGAAATTGTTGTAGAGGATATACTTGATTGTTTACCTCTAGTAAGGAGTGTAAGTCATTGTATGGATCTAATTCCTAGAGATAGTTTTTTGAATAAAGAAACATATATACTGACACCTACTAATAATGAAGAACTTAACAAATAAGTGTAGGAGTTGTTATAGAAAATATTGATCCACGAAATCTTGAGTCCATGTGTTGTGCCTATTTTATTGGCACTTGAGGAGAATAAACAATGGAGAATGTGTAATGATTCCAAAGATAATAACAAGATAACAATGAAATATAGGTTTCCTATGCTGAGGATAGATGACATAATGGATTGTTTGAGTGGAGAGAAGTATTTTACCAAGATTGATTTGAAGAGTGGTTATCACTATATCAGAATCAAAGAAGGTCATGAATGGAAGACTGCTTTCAAGACAAAAGATGGTTTGTATGAATGGTTGGTAATATATTTTGGTTTGACTAATGCACCTAATACTTTCATGAGGTTGATGAATGAAGTTTTAAAGAGATTTTTGGGTAAGTTTGTGACTATTTATTTGGATGATATTTTGATATTGATTAAGACTAAGGAAGAGCATCTTGGACAAATTAGACAAGTATTATAGAGATTGAAAGAGGAGAAGTTGCTAATTGATTTGAAAAAGTGTTCTTTATTAATCCAGATGATGGAAACATTTTCAATGCAACAAAAAATGGTATCCACATCACTTGATTGCAATTTTTGTCTACTGCCACATAGTCTGCCTTTGTAGTACATTGGGAAATACAATCTTGCTTCTTTCTCAACCAAAAATCTAATATTCCTTTAAGAAAAAATTCTCCACAATTGGTGCTCTTTCTATCATCCATACTGCTTGCCCAATCCACATTAGTATATGCATATAAAGTGAAATCACTTAGTCTATCATAATAAATTGCATAGTCAGATGTTCCTTTCAAATCTAAAATCCTCTAGAACACTTCTCTATTTTGCATCTTCATCTTTAGGATTGGAAATAATTATTTATGGTAAATAACTCATCATACATCAAATTTCCTCATGTTGTAGGGTAACATACAAAGTTGTGTCACTTTTCAGGTTGAATTATCAAAATGATTGAATTTGAGTATTTCTATCTAAAAGTCAATTTTTTTCAAACATATGATCTAGATAAATTTATTCTAGCAAAGTTATATATGATCTCACACTTTTCCAATTCAAATTTTTTATTAAATGCATGTTTTATACTAGTATGTATCTAATTAATAAAGAAATAGAATTATTTCAGAAAATTGACTTTTCAATAACTCTTACTATTTTTTATGATTTTTTTAATAACATCTAAACACCATTTTATGGATCTTAAATTCAAGAATATTCTCATATAGATTTTATAGTGTTTTAATTCAATATAGTATATTGTAATTAAAAAAATCTAGAAGCACATATTTTAATGCTAAAAAAGATGTCAATTTTGAGAAAGGAAAAAATATTAAATCATTTCAAAAAATATTAAAAATTATATAACATTCTAGAGGAGAGAGTCCTCATGTAGAATGTATATTTTTTCTTCTATTTAACATAGATTTTTTTTGAAAAATGTGGTGGGAGATGAAAACTATCAATTTCAGGTGAGTTGAAATTTGAATCATTGTCAAAGAGAAAGTATAGGTCTAAAGCCAATTATAATTTTTTATTTTTCTAGCTATATATGTTATCTATAACATAGTCCAAGATCAAAGTGAAATAAGTTTATTTCCATATAGTTTTGTGGTGGGAACTAGACCCTTAATTTTCTACATTTTTCAACAAGTAAAAAATGATCTATGAAAATTAGGAAAATATATCAATTCTTATTCCAAATAATTATTAAAAATATAATCCTAAACTTCATCCATTTCTACACATTTCATTAGTTTACTTCATTTTCAAATTGTAAATAATGATACCAATTTTATGTCATTGAAGGTGAACAGTTATACTTTTGTTAGCCTTTTCTTTTACAAGAGGGTGACATAGGTTTGTGCTTTTACCTTGCATATCTCCCCATAGAGATATTCCTCCTTATTTACATGAATATTTCTAAATCTCCCTAATAAAGTAAATATTTCTTATAAACTCTCCTTATACATACTTAGGAGATGTTTTTCATGCAGATTCACCCCCATTGACATGAATGACAAAGGCCTCATTATGTAAATTTATTGCTTCAAGTTCTCAACTAGCTCAAGTTTCCAAAGACATTATTGAATCCCAAATATCAAGAGTCCTTAATGACTAATCTCATCTCAGATACTCTCCCATACAAGAAGCACTAGCATTCAATCGAGTTTAACAATAGTGCTCTGATACCAATTGTTCGAATAAGTACTCCACCAATATAACTGGGGGAGGGGGTGAATTAGTTATACAAATAATAATACAATTATCAACCTTATTAAAATTTAACCATATGAGAAACCACAATAAGATACTCATGCACAATAACACTAGATATGTTAACCAAGGAAACCCTTGATAGGAGGGAAAACCCCATTGGGGATAGTACCCATAAGATGATGTACTAATATAAATATTCCTTGTTAGAGGATGCACCCTATTAGGACTCTATAATAACATTCAATACATATCAATCCCTTTTAAGAGGTTTTGAATCCCTATTAAGAGATTCCAGCACTGTTATGAGTCATGGAAGATAGCTAGACCCACTGCCCAAATAGCTTCAAGGTTAAGATCAATGAAACCACTATTGAAATGAGCTTTGTATTATTCCTTGAAAAATAATAGATATTGATTTGTACTTCCTTCATCTTTCTCTATCCTATCAATTGGACTTCTACTCCTTATCTTATAACTAGATCACAAAAATCACATACAATAATCCCTTGGATTGCTTATTCACATTCACCAAAACACTTCACTCCTTTTTCACTTCTCATTTCATACAAAGATTACACCACCTTATGAACAAGGAAAACATCTTTCCATTATACCATTTCCTCAAAATAATTCCTTGAGTTGGCCTTGAAGATTTTCCAATAAATTATAATAAGATAAATAATTAATTTACAATTACAATAACACTGTCAGCTCACAGTATATACAAAACTTGACACATGCAGCTTTAGGACCTGCATACTTGCTGATGTCACCATCAAAATATCCTCTATCATTGGTTGACTGCGCATCACCAGATTATATCACTATCAAAGGATGTAATGAAAATATTATAAATCTCTTCTTATGTACTTTGTCTCTCTAAATCAAGACAACTTTCATACATCTTCAGCTTACATGTTGCACATTAACCTTATCGCCAGGACACTATACTAGACATGTCCATGAATGTGCATCACTAGACACTCAAAACCATATCCATAAAATTAAGATCTCTATCTACTACGTTGTCATTCTTCATAGGCTTACAACTATGTTGATATCAATGAGAAACACAATCATGAATGGAACATGCCAATACTCTCCAATGCTTAGGATACTCCCTAAATGTAGTATCTAAAATTATCTCTCAAATCCTCTTCATCAATCAAATCTGAAATCATTTGTAACACTGCTCTATTATTGTTCTTCTTTAGGATTGGAAATAGTTGTTTATACTAAACAACTTGCCATACATCAGAATTCCTCATGCTACATATCTCTCCCATAGAAATATTCCTTCTTCTTTACATGAATATTTCTAAATCTCCCTAATAAAGTAGAGATTTCTCATGCACTCTCCACATACATACTTAGGAGATTTTTTTCATTCATATTCTCCCCCATACACATCAATGAAAAAGGCCTCATTATTTCAATTTACTACTCCATGTCTTTAACCAGCTCAAGTGTCCAAATACACTATTCAAGAACAAATACCAAGAGTCCTTAATGACTCATCTCATCATAGATACTCCCCCATATAGGAAGTTTTTGGGAGATTTTTTGAAGCATGAATGGTGATGATATTCCTATGGGAAGTATTTTAGATATGTTACATTCATGATTGAGTTTTTCACTGATGTCAACATAGCGGTCTTTTGTGGTATCTGACAGAAGAATAGTGGAAAGATCAAGTTGGTATGGATGGCTAGATGAGAAATATGACTATCTGAAGTTATGGGAGTAACTTCTAAGTATATATTATATTTAGTTAATGTTGGAAGAAGAAATGTTAACTTTGGAAGAAGTTATGTAAGTTTTGGTGATGTTTATTCTGAGATAGGGTTTACAGAGGCATGTTCTAGTAAACTTGTTATATCTCCTAGCAGATTTGTTATTTTGAGAACCAAGGTTGAGGATGTGAAGAAGAAATTTTTATGATGATGTGGATAAGTTCTCTCATCATAATATTATGTGTACAAAAATATATTCAAGTTGCAAGGCAAAAGATTAATGTTATCACTAAGTGTAATGTGTTCTTAATGTGGTCCTATAATGATTAATTGAGAAGGTCTAAAAGCCAAATTATGGAAATTTTTTATGGGCTTGATACAAATTAAGGGTATTTTACTTTATCATGAAGGAGATAGACATGACATGGAGAAGTGATTATTAGTAGCAGTAAGAGAAAAATGCGAAGTTGAGTAGAACAAAGCGAAAGTGAAGGAAACTTGATTGTCGAGGCTTTGATGAGTTCAAAAGTTTGATATTTGGATCTGAGGTTTGTGACCTAGTCTAGAAAGTTTGATAGTGATTGGTTTAGTTGAGAGAACAATGGAAAGAAGAAAATAATAGTAAATTGCATGTTTGAGCAGTGAGCTCTTCTTGTAGTTGAAATAGCATGTTTGGGCAATGGGCTCATCTTGCATACATTAAACTATAACTCCTAACAAGGTTAATACAACTTCTAATAGGGTTGGAATCTTCCAATAGGGATTCATAGTCTCCTAATAGGGACTTGTATATACTAAATGTTGTAATATACTCCTAATAGAGTCCATCCTCTAACAAGGAATATTTATATTAGTACATCATCTTGTGGGTATCATTCCCATTGGGATTTTCCCTCTGATCAAGGGTTTCACTAGTTAACATATCTAGTGTAATTGTCTATATGCATCTTATTATGTTTGTTCTTTACTTTGGTTGAATTTTTAAGTTTTTTTAAAGAAGATAAATGCTTTAATTGTTGGATATCTAACTAATTCACCCCACACACACCCCCCCTCTACTGTCTCAGTTATCTTGGTGGACTATTGTTTCTAAGAATTGGTATTAGAGCATCAACTCCTTGAAGATAAAGTTTAACAACTTTGGGAAATCCATGGTGAGCATGTTCAAGAAAGATAGTCTAAAGTTTGATGGAACAAATTATGATAGTGGAAAAGAAAAGATGAAGATACATCTGTTGTGTATGGGTTTAGGATATTGGATCTTGATAAAATTAGAAAAGAAAGTAATTGATAAAAAGGATTTGGAAACTTGTACCAAGGTAGAAAGAGATCTTTTTATGTATGACATAAGAGCTAGAGAAGCATTATTGACTGCACTTCCTAAAATTGAATACTATTAGGTAAAATCACTTGTTACTTTTAATTTGATTTGGAAAGCTTTGGAAAATAGTTTTGAGGGAGATGAACATTCTAAGAAATTAAAGCTACAAAATTGGATTTGTGCATTTAAAGATGCCAAAATGATGGAAGATGAATCTGTAAGAACATTTGTAGGTAGAATATCAGAGATTATTGTAGGTATTAGATCTCAAGGAGGAATCAAAGAAGATGATGTGGTTATATGGAAGATATTTAAGAGCTTAACACTACCATTAAGGCCAACAATTCAAATGATATAGTTGTTGATATCTTGTACCAAATATTTCACAAAGGAAATATTTCTTGGAACAATTGAAGTAGTTGAGAATGAGCTTAGATAGTCTAGAGAATTGATTAGAATAGGGACAACTTTTAGTGCCTTGAATATTTGACCTAGTTTATCAAGAAGCACAAGTGCTAGAGGAGAATTTGCTAGCAATAGAAGACTTGAGGAGGATAGAAAGATTGAAGGAGTATCCCTTTTGGTAAGAGGAGAAAAAGGAGGTAAGAAAATCTTTTAATGTTGGACTTGTGATGAATATGGTCATTATGCATCTAAATGTCCTAAAAGAGAGAAAAAGTATAAGGGAAACTACAAACCTAGAAGAGATACAGAGCGTTTGCATGCAAATGAAGATAATGATTCTGATGAATAATAAGTAAGTGCTAGTGATGATGAAATTGGATTTGTGACAATTAAAGAAGAAAGTCAAGAAATAGTAGCATCGATATCACAGGTTGAAAAGAAATCTGATTGGATAAATGATAGTGCTTGTTCACATCATATGACTACTGATATGAATAATTTTTTTGACTTCAAAATTTAGGATGGAGGCATTATAAGAGTTGGACACATTTAGCATGCCAAATTAAACGTATTGGATCTATAACTCTTGATGGTACAACTAGTTCTGAGGATGTATATTTTGTTGATGGTTTAAAGTGCAATCTTTTCAGTGTTGGACAAGTAGTTGACAAAGGTTATTAGTTGTAGTTCATAAAGAAGACATGCATGATTAGAGATAAAGATGGAAAGGTAATTATAATAGGAACCATATCTAGAGATAATGTATTTTAGTTGAATCCTACTAAAATGACATGTTTCATTGCAAAAGTAGATGACAGTTGGTTATGGCATAATAGGTTTTGTCATATAAACTTTGACAGTATTGTGAAGACTAATAGTATGTTTGTAGTTAGAGATTTTCCTAAGATTGTAAAGCCTACTAACACAATTTGCAAGGAGTGTGTTTTGGAAAAGCATAACAAAACTTATTTTTCCTATAATAAGTTTACTACTACAAAAAAATTGGAGATTATACACATAGATCTTAGTGGTCCTATGAAGACTAAAGGATTCTATGGTGAAAGGTATTTTATGATTCTAGCTAATGACTTTTCTAGAATGATGTGGGTTGCATTTCTTAAAGAGAAATCTAACACATTTAATAAATTCAAGATATTCAAGAATAGAGTTGAGAATGAATCTAATATGAAGATCAAATGTTTAAGATTAGATAGAGGATGAAAATTTACTTCAAATGAGTTTAACATGTTTTGTGAAGAAAATAGAATCAAAAGATAGCTATCAGCTATGAGAACCCCTAATCAGAATAACATTATAGAGAGAAGGAACATGTTAGTTATAGAAGCAGTAAGAGCTATGTTAGCTGAGAATGACGTATCCAAGATGTTTTGAAGAGAAGCTATGAATACAACATTATACACTATGAATAGAGTGCAAGTTAAGAAAGACACAAACAAGACCCCTTGTGAACTATGGTTTGGTCAGTCACCTATAGTTAAGTATTTCAAAAATTTTAGTAGTAAGAGTTATGTCAAAAGAGATGATGATATTGGTAAGTTTGATGCTAGAAATGATGAAGGTATGTTTCTTTTTTATTCATTGAAAAGAAAGTCTTATAGATGTTATAATTTGAGAACTAAGACTATTATGGAAAGTGCAAATGTGAGAATTGATGAGAAATTCAAGATACAAGAGAGAATAGTTTATTACAATTCAAATGATGATGTTGTTGCTAAGCCAAGGAATGATGAGGTATTTATTGAGACTAACAATGATTTACAAGATGAATGAGAGCCAAGGTAGGAAAAAAGCTCAGAACCTTCAATAGAGCCAAGATTTGAGATAAAAACTCCTACTTGAGGAAAGAATATGATAAAGAATCACCCATATAAGAAGATCATTGGAAGCAAAGATTAAGGTGTGATGACAAGAAGAAGATTTAATGAAGAACTATGTTTGATATATCAAGTTGAACCTTAGAATGCAGATGAAGCATGTAAAGATGATTATTGGAAACAAGCTATGAAAGAGTAATTGGATTAGATAGTAAAAAATGAGACATGGGAATTTCTCCCTAGACCAACAAACAAGAATGTGATAGGAACTAAATGGGTATTTAGGAACAAGATGAATAAGCAATGTGAAGTTGTAAGGAACAAAGAAAGTGTTAGAGTTTTAGGTGACTCCACAACAGCCCTAGGATCAAATGAAAGACCAAGATAACATCCACAAGAGATTGGAAAGATAATTACATGGAGATGCAAGAATGCTATTATTGATAATGGACCTTATTAACATCCAATTGACTAATTTTTAATCTATATAATAGGCCTCCTTATATAGGAGAGGTGATAAGAGACAAAGATAAGGAGAAGATAAGCTATCACCCACACAAGGTGGAATCATATATCCACCAAAGGTGGATCATCCTCCATTATGAAATGATGAGGATGATAATGTGATATGTGCACTAAAGGTGGATTGAGATAACAACTATGACCACCTAGAGTGGAATTCTCCTACACCATGTGTTTAATTGAGGTACAAACTCCTAAGTGTCTCAATCATAAACTACTATGCAATGTGTTATCCTAAGTAAGCTTAAGTAAATGTAATTAGTGAATATTTAATTGCATCAACCCCCCCCCCCCCCCCCCCCCCCCCCCCCCCGCCCCCCGCCCTGCCCACTTAAGTGAAACTTAGGGGAATGCACTTAAAATCAAAATGCAAGATGGGTCCCAACTACTAGGCCATTTTAGGAACTCATGTACAATATGCAATGTATTACATGAAATTTAGTCTCTCATAAAGTGGAGAAAGAGAGAAAACCTCATGGGAAAAAACCTCCTCCAAAAAAAAAAGATGAAAACAAGATGCATGAATGGATGGAGTACTCAAGACCCCCAAAAATTTCCATACATCATCTATATACAAAGAATGATCCCCCATAGGAAGGAGATAAGGAGACATGATATCCCCCCCCCCCATAATGAAGAAGCCTAAATGTAGATGAAGAGTACATGTAAAAGAAAAATATTATCCAATTGCCTACAAGAAACATGACTCCCCTTAGGAAGAGATAAATACATCAAATGATGAAGAAGTCACTCCATGTAAAAAGTAAGGAAGGAGGAAGAATGTCTCCATGTATGGATCTCTGCAGACTAAATAGGTGTCTCCAAGCTCAAAGATTATATCACACCATCAAGCTGACCTATGAACTATGAAAAAACAAGAGAATATGAAGAGATGGGAAATCTAATCTCCAAAGAAGGTGAAGAAGTATCTCAAAGAGAAACCCCCTTATATGTATTAACCAAATATGCATTATGAGACTCATCTAAAAGAGCATCTAAGAATTCATCCCACACTACAAGATTTGAAGCATAAAGAACATCTTTTTAAATAGTAGAACTCATGTATGAAGAAGAAAGAGGTGGAGGAGTAGGAATTTCAACATCCCTAGGATCAAATGAAACACCAAGATAACTTCCACAAGAGATTGACAAGAAAATTGCACAAAGATACGAGACTGCTATTATTGATAATGGACTTAATTTGCATCCAATTGATTGATTTTAAATGTACATAATAGGCCTTTTTATATAGGAGAGGTGATAAGAGAAAAAGCTAAGGAGAAGATAAGCTATCACCCACACAAGGTGGAATCACATGTCAAGCAAAGGTGGATCATCCACCATTCTGAAATGAAGTATGTGCAATGATGAGGATTGCTGGCATTAAATCATGTTTTTTATTAGTGAAAAAACTTATTCAAATTTTATATGATTATCAGGCTCTTCATTTAGTGTCTAGTGTTTTCCAAGCAATTCAATGGTTACCAAGTTTCAAAGTTCATACTAAGCATTCAAATGGTTAACAAGTGAATTCAGGTAGAATGAAGTTTAGCAGTTCGCATTGAGTGGTTTAGTATAGACTAAGTAGTCAAGTGGTTATCAAGCTTTGAAATATCTATTGAGTCATCAGTTCTTGTGATGTGAAGCTAGTGTTAACTAAGTGATGTGATGAGTAGTGGTTACTGAGTGCAAGCGAGCTAAACATAGTATTCAATTTCTACCGAGTGACACTATATCTACTGAGTCTCCAATGTTCACTGAGTTCAAAGCTAGTTGAGTGATAAGTATGAACTGAGCCTCTACTTCCACCGAATGCATGATGATGTCAAGTAATACAGTGGATGTTGAGTATCAAAAATTCACCAAGTCAACTTTCATAACCCAATTTTCTACATTTGGGTCGACTCAATAATATTGGGGTTATCTTATGTTTTGGTCAACCTTGTAATTATGAGAATTGGGTTGGTATATATGTAATGTATTGTATCATACCCAAGCATGGAGTAATGTTTTGAGAAGAGTGAAAAGTGAATGTAATGATTAGCATGCAAATGTGAATCAACAACAAAACAAAGTGTTGTGCAAGGTCAAATTAGGAGCAATCAAGTTACACCTATCACAAAGAGGTGATCAGTATTTCAAGGATCTAAATCAGAAATTTAGTTGTAAATTAGGTCTACTATTTCATCATAACAAGTGAATCAACTTCAAATCCTTTAATAGGGTAGACTTAAGAATCTTTTCTTTAAATCTATTTACTAAGTGCATACTTCATTGTATGTTTGTAAATCCTCTAACAAGGTGGACCTTGTAGTCCTAATTGCTCCTAATAGGGTAGATCATCAGAAGTGATCATTGTAAGCCTTAATAGGCCAACTCTATACTGCAGTATTGAGTTTTTGTGAATATCATCCCCACCCCAATTTTACCTTCTATTTGGAAGGTTTCTGAGTCACCAAATATTGTGTTCATGTGCCATGAATGTTTATGTCTTAGTTTCTCATGCATACAGTATATTAGATCTATTAATGGTGAAATGATTAAGTTATTAAGTGTTGAATTTGTCAAAAGTTTTTGAGGTTACTGATTCACCCCTCCCCTCTTAGTAACCTATCTAGTCTTGATTATTTCCAACAATTGGTATCAAATCATTTTGGTTCTTAGGATAAAGTTTGACAACTTGAGCAAAGATCAAAGGCAATGGAGATATTCAAACTTGACAAAGTTATTGACAATGAGAAGATAGATCTAGAGATGGCCATAACTCAACTCAAGGAAGCGAAAGGACATCTTTCCCAATCCCTAAAAAGAAGGAAGGAACTTTCAACATAGATGAATGACCACCAGTATGTTGAAGAGAATATTGAAGACCTTTTCCCCTCAAGTAGTTTAGATTAAGCAAATGATGCAATCAAATAACTCCTAGAAAAGAATGGCTCCCTGCAAGAAGAAGTAAGAAAATTGAAAAGAGAACAAGAAATTTAGACAATAAGATTGTGTGAAATTTTGGAATAGAGAAATAAGGAAAATGAAGACTTGGAGGAAATGAACAATGAAACTCAAAAATCAATCCCTTCAACAAGAAAGTCTCATCAATTAGCTCTCCAATGCAAATGAAGAAATCATGAATCTAAGATCTGAAAATGAAAGGTTAAGGAATGATTTAAACATTGAAAGGAAAATCAATGAAAGGTTGAAAGTTGATGTAAATTTTGAGAATCAACTCAATGAAAGAATAATGAAATCCCAAGTAGACATGGATCAACTGAATCAACAAAATGAGTAGAATTTTTATAGGCAAAAGGGAAAAATAGGACTTGGATACAAAGAAGAAGGTGAATCATCCAAACAAGGTGCTCAAAGAAATCCAAAACCTACTTGCAATTACTATGGTAAGATAGGTCATACATCAAATAAATTTTTGAGTAATGGAAAGGAAAAATTCAATGGAAAATGCTACAATTGTAGTCAGCATGGTCATAAAGCTAATGAATGCAAGGAGAAACCAAAGTTTGAAGGAAAATGCCACAAATGCAAGAAACAAGGCCACAAGGCATCTAAATACAAATCTAAACCATTCAATCCAACTGAACAATTTGTAAGAGAAATATTTGGTTAGGACTACAATACTTGGTGTAGATGTCATTACTATGGAGAATATGGACACATTGGCATAAACTATGCTAGGCATCACTTGAGAAGAAATGAAACTATAATAAGATGTTACACATGTACTGAACTTGGTCATATAGCTAAGAATTGTATGAATATAGGTAGAGTTGAATATGAAAAGAAAGAAAAAGTTAATAACATCAAGAATCAGATGAGATAGTAGTGGGTTCCCAAATCTACTAAGCAAGCAAGTTCAAGCGATCATAATCATGTCACTAATGAAGTGGGTGACTCCACCATTTCAAATTAAGTTCTTCAGGAAGAATTGGAACTGTATTTTCAAGGTCACATCTTAAATAGTTCCAATTGAAAGGAAACAAAAGATCCAAATTAGTATTCTAGATACAAAGGGATCACAAGAGTTCAGCATCAGTATTCACCAAGTAAAGTAAGGTCATACTGAGTCAGGTTATGAGTAACAAGATTTTGTTAGTTAGAAGATTCTACTAAGCAATCTGCACTGATAGTGGATGACAACCTATCATGCACTATATCATTATGGTTCTCATCGTACCAAGCATTAATGGGGAATTTTCATCAAAAAGGTTGGATTTTGATTTCATCTCCACCGTGAATTTAGTATATTCATAGTAGAGTGATTTGTAGAGTATTCAAATGACTTGAGCAGTATTTGTAATGAAGTTTTTCAAAGATTTTCTTAGTCTACCAAGTGATCATGGCATCCACCAATAGTAGCAGGAAGGCAAAGAAAGGATTAGAGATGTTGGTGTGAGGCATTGAATGGAAGGATCCAAATTTCAAATTGGTACCAGTGATTGTAGAATCCCTCGACCCCAATGGAGCTCAGTCGCAAATTCCACCAAAGGTACTCCTTATCAATGATATTTGAACTCATTTCAAATGTATTGTACAAGAGATAGGAACCCTAGAAATGGATAGTGCCCTAGGTGAACTGTGTGTGGATGGAACTCTTAAGCCTGAGCATAAACACCTAGAGGAGAAAGGTTTAACCCATATTCTTCACCTGCCAAGAAACTTTTAGATTAAATGTATTAGATATATCTTGAGCTGAATCCATAATAGTCAATTGTTATTAGAGTAGCTAGTTCTAATTACAAAGAAGATGATTCATAGAATTATGGGTCTCCCTATGCTCAATAAGGTTAAAGTTACAAAAACCCTAGGTTGGGATGAGCTTCAAAAGAAAACCCTAGCTAAGTGGGATGACAAAGGATTGAAAATCAGTAATGTATCTGATGTGGAACTTAGATTTGGTATTCATATTATTGCTCACAAGATTTACAGCTCTAGTCAACTGAACAATATGTTGTGTGAGGCTATTGACCTAACATACAATGTTGTTAAGAAGATTTGGAATATAACTTAGCAGATTTAATGTTGAAATGGCTAAATAAGAACATGGAAAGCATTAGAACCTGGAAGAATAATCCATGTAAATTTAGTTCTTTGTTAACTTGTTTGTTCTTTTATGTTTAAAATTTTTTCCCTTCCAAAGGATTAGTGGTATGGAGAAAAGACACACATGTTTTGTACCAGATTAATGAATTTACTGCAGAAATGGGTGATAATTTTGATAGCATAATGGAAAATTATTTTGAAGTTTTCAAGGAAAAGATGAACAATAGATTCTAGATTCCCCAAAAATTGGTTGAAGACTACAAGGATGATGTCTATTTTATGGTTGATTATGATAGAGTATACATTCAGGCAGTAAGGCCTAGAATAGTATGGGTGAAACCTCTTCCTTATGAGGTTAATATTGATGAAATAAAGGAAATAATTGAAGCCTTGGTGAATAAGCCTATAGATCCAAAGGTACCTATCTTTGGAACATATGATAAAGCAAAAGCCAAAATAGAACTTGAAATTAAGCTTCGATAGGTAGTAAATAAAGGTAAGAGGAGGATATCAAAACTAAAAACAACAAGTGCCCCTCTTATGCTTACCAAGGGAAAAGGTGAAGATGAAGAAGAATTTGAGAATGAAGAAGAAGAATATGAGAATGAAGAAGAAGAATAAAAAAAGGAATAAGAGCATATAGGGAAGAGAAAATGGAAATTGAGGAGTTGGTATTGACAAAGATGGGAAAATGGAAATATTCCCCTAGTCAAATTGCCCCTCAAATTTCTAATGAGTTATTAGCAAGGTTAAAGCCTACATGGGAATTAGCTATGCAAAAAATCAAGGACATATATGAACAATCTTTGAGACAGTTGTTACCGAGCCTTACAGATGCTATGGTAAAGGAAGAAATGAAGAAAAATGAAGATAAGATGACCATCAGATTTTATACTTGTTTAATTTTGGTAAAAGATATTGAGCATGTAGTCAAGGATGCTACATCTATGTGGAAAAATGTTTATCATCTGCACAAACCAAGTGAAAATCCAGTAGAAATAAATGATGATGTTGATGACAGTGACAAGGATTAAGATAATGAAGAAGACAATACTCCTTGTGTCACCATTGATGCTGAAGATTATCAGGAATTGATGAAGGATGATGAAGAAGGAAAAGAGGATGAAGCTGAGGAGGAAGATAGGCAAGAAGAAGAAGAAAGTGATCTAGTTAGGATTGCTACAAAAGTCATAGCCTCCCTTGCTCACTCTCCACCAAAAACTATAGTATCATCAAGCATAGAGACAACTTCAACAAGTGTGATTATGACCACAATGATTATATCATCTGCCCAATTGCTCTTTTCTCCCTCTCAGCTCTAGGTATCACTAATGGAAGTTTCTACCACTTCATCCACTAAGCTACAACTGTTCTCTTCTTTAGGTCCTGAGTAAGGGACATTAATAGTAAGTGTAGCTTCTAGTTCTACAGTTTTGGACTCTTCAATTTTGTCTACTTTAGTTTTTCATACTCTAGTAAGTTCTCCTATTGTAAATACTTCTATTAGCGTTCCTCCTATTATTGCATCAATTTTGGGAAGTACATTAGTTGTGGATTCTTGTAGTGCTCTAGTTAGCATTCCATCAATAGGCACTATACAAGTTTTTATTGCAAGCCCTACTATTTCCACCATTGTTTCTATTTCCAAATCCAAAGTAGTAGTATCAAAAGTTGAACCAAAGACATGACTAAAAATTTTGATTAGTGGAAAAGAAATTGAGGAAGATATTGATCTGGACAAGGAAATTGAGATACCCAAGTTGGATTTTGATAATGCTACTATTGAACAAATGAGATTGGTTGGCTAGCTTCTTGAATAGAAAGCCAAGTAGAAGTAGCTCAAATAATAAAGAGATAGAGAATTTAGAATTATAGAGAGTGCCAAGAATATCTTGACAAAGGCTATATGCATTGATGCTAATTCTTCTCAACATATTTTGTTACAATTAGAAGAGCTAGTAAATAAATTCAATGAGGACTCTAGTGGCTAGGATAAGCTTATAGGAAAAGTAGAGAAAAAGTTTGACAATAAATTACTTGAGCACATTGCTCAACATATTGCCATACATCAAATAGAGCTCTCCTTCATTTTGGAAAATCTTTAAAATTCTTCACAAATGTAACATCTCTTTTTGTTAAGCTATCTGATGTTACCAAGTACACAATAGAAATAAAGGAAAAATTGAGTAAGATTGATGAGGATCTAAAGGCTAGTGCTCAAAAGTTGCAGCTTGACCCCAGTTCAAGCTCTGCACATCACATGAGGGTCAGATTCTGATCAAATTTGTAGGTAGAGTTATTGAGAGAGGAACCAAGGATTTGGTCTATACTTATAGACATCCAAAACATGATCCTCCCTATCATGGATACAAAGCAAAATCATATTGCTTATTCAAAAACATTGATCCATGACAACAATTATCAATTGCAAATCATATGACTGAACTCTCAGCAAAAGTCCTAGTTGCACTTCAAAACTACAAAATTTTGCAAGAAATCTAGGACAAGACCTTAACTCTCATTCTTAAGGTACACTCTAAGTTTCTCTCAAATTTTGATGTCTCTATATAAGTATATTGTGTATAAATCTTTGGCATTATTGTCAAAAAAGGGGAGAGACATATGTACAAAATAAAAGGGGGAGAGACTTGTTCATAATAATAAAGTGGGAGAGATTAAGAAGAATAGATATTTATATATACACTTAGTATGATATTATGCCTGATATTATGATATGTACATTATATGGGGAAGATATGTGCAAATGTATAGATAGCAAAGTTACAAAGACAAATTTTGAAAAATCAAAATTAGCATGACATTGTACATAAGTTTTGGCTAATAAGTGTTTTTGTCACTAATGCCAAAGGGGGAGATTTTTGGCATTAAATCATGTTTGTTATTAGTGACAACACTTATTCAGATTTTGTATGATTACCAAACTCTTTGTTTAGTCTCCAGTTTTTTTTGAGCAATTCAGTGGTTACCAAGTTTCATAGTTCATACCGAGTATTCCAATGGTTACCAAGTGAAACTAGGCAGAATGAAGTTCAATAGTTCAGACTGAGTAGTTCAGTTTAGACCAAGTAGTTCAATGTTGTCAAGCTTCACAATATCTACCAAGTCATCAATTCTTATGATGTGGAGCCAGTGTTAACCAAGTGATGTGATGAGTAGTGGTTACCAAGTGCAAGCAAGGTAAACATAGTATTTAGTTTCTACCAAGTGACACTATATCTATCGAGTCTCCAATGTTCACTAAGTTCGAAGCAATGTTGAGTGATTAGTATGGACTGAGCCTCTACTTCAACCAAATGTATGATGATGCTAAGTAATGCAATGGATGCTAAGTATCAAAAATTCACCAAGTTAGCTTTCAAAACCCATGTTTCTATATTTGGGCTAAATTAGTAATATTGGTGTTATCTTGTGTTTTGGCTGACCTTACAATTATGAGAATTGAGTTGGTATATATGTAATGCATTCTATCATACCCAAGCATGAAGTAGTAATGTTTTGAGAAGAGTGAAAAGTGAATGTAATGATCAACATGTGAATGTGAATCAGCAATAAAACAAAGTGTTGTGCAAGGTCAAATCAGGAGTAGTCAAGTTACATCTATCAAAAAGAGGTGATTAGTATTTCAAGGATCTAAATTAGTAATTAAGTTGTAAGATAGATCTATTGTTCCATCCTAATAGGTGAATCAACTTCAAATACTTTAACAAGGTAGACTTAATAGTCTTTTCTTTAAATCTCTTTACCGAGTGCATACTTCATTGTATGTTTGTAAAACCTTCAATAAGGTGGACCTAGCAGTCTTAATTGCTCCTAATAGGATAGATCATTAGAAGTGATCATTATAATCCTTAACATGCCAAGTTTATACTATAGTATTGAAGTTTTGTGGGTATCATCCCCACCCTAGTTTTACTTTCTATTTGGAAGGTTTCTAGGTCACCAAATATTGTGTTCATGTGCCATGAATGTTTATGTTTCAGTTTCTCATGCATGTAGTAGATTACATCTATTAATGGTGAATGGATTAAGTTATTTAAGTGCTGAATTTGTCTAAAGTTTTTGAGGTTACTGATTCACCCCTTCCTTCTCAGTAACCTAGCTAGTCTTAATTATTTCCAACAGAGGATGACAATGTGATATGTGCACTAAAGGTGGATTTAGATAACAACTATGACTAGCTAGAGTGGAATTCTCCTACACCATGTATTTAATTGAGGTGCAAAATCCTAAGTGTATCAATTACAAACTACTATACAATGCATTATCCTAAGTAAGCTTAAGTAAGTGTAATTAGTGAATACTTAATTACACCAATAGGAAGATTAGTATGTAAAGGTTATTCACAACAAGAAGGAATAGACTATGATGAGACATATGCTCCAGTGGTGAGAATAGAAGTAATAAGATTATTTTTAGCCTATGCAACACAAAAGAAATTCAAAGTATATTTGATGGACATCAAGTTAGCATTTCTAAATGGAGAACTTGAAGAAGAAGTGTACATTGAGTAGGTTGAAGGTTGTCCATTGAAAAATGATAAGGACATAGTATTCAAAGGAAAGAAAGCATTGTATGGCTTGAAGCAAGCACCCAGAACCTGGTATGCAAGGTTGGACAAGCATTTGAAAAAGCTTGGATATAATAAAGGTATGGCACATAGTAATCTCTATTGGAAAGAAATTGATGATGGTTTGATGATTTTGGTAATATTTGTTGATGATATCGTATTTGGAGGAAATGATGATGAAAATGACAATTTTTTTGAAGAGATGAAGAAATAATTTGAAATGAGTATGATAGGAGGAATGGAATATTTTTTAGGATTACAAATTGTACAAAATAAAGAAGAAATCTTTATTTCTTAGACAAAGAACTTGAAGGATTCACTAAAAGGGTTTGGTTTGGAAATATGCAAACCCATTGGCACACCTATGGTAGCTGGACACAAGTTATCTACAAAAGATGAGACACCTATTATTGAGTTGAAGAAGTACAAATCTATGATTCAAGGATTTCAATATCTAACTCACATAAGACCAAATATAGAAAATATAGTTGGATTTCCTACAAGATTCCAAGATGATCCTAGAGAAGCACATTATGTAGTAGTCAAAAGGATACTTAAATATCTTAAAGGAACATCTAAGTTTGGATTTTGGTATGATAGATCTAATGATTTTACTCTAAGTACTTATACTAATGATTTTAGGGTGAAAATATTCAAGGCTGATCTATTATCTATAATTACTCTTTTTACGGCAAAATTGGATACCATAATGGCTATGCAGAGCGGAAGGGTGTGATTTGGCTTGACCGCAGGTATGTTGGTATTATGAAAATCAGTAGCATTGATATCTGAAGGGACACAAGATTCTATGAGAGCACTGTCAAGGATGTTTTGATACACAAGACTAGTGCAGAGAAGGTCTAAAATGGAGACTTGGGCTAGCATGTTCCCAAGGTGTTCCAAGATATTGTACTAGCTTTTTGATGGAGCTGATGGTGCTAGTGAAACTAGTGGGTCTGCGATGTTAAATAGTACTCTTCGAGTGGTGACTGCACACTCATTGCTTGGTCCTTGGATATTGACAACATTGACAGAAGGCTCTTTCTCAGATATACAACCTATGAGGCTACCATAATCTATATAGGATCAAGTGTGGTCATTGTTCTTCCCATGCTATTGGTTTGGCTGACGGTTGTTGGTGTTGTTGTTGTTGGTTTGGATAGGTGCTTTTTCAAGATTTTTGTTGTTGTGAGGGGGAAAAGCATTTTGATAGATCTGTAAGCCTACATTGGGAGAGGTTTGGGCACCAATGGTGATTCTTTTCGATCAATGAGGTCCTGCACATAATCTTTCAGTTTCATGCATTTGAGGGTGGTGTGACCTTTTACCCTATGAAATTTGCAGTACTCATTGTCTTTGTACCATGTAGCTTTGGATTGGCCTAGGTCAATTTGCTAGGTAGGAGGAAATTTGATGAGGTTTTCCTTAGTCAATGTCTCAAAAATGACATCCAATGGCTCACCAAGGGGTGTATAATTTCTAGGTGTAGGTTGGAACTTGGGCTTTGGTCCTGTAGCTACGTTGATGGCATTAGCTTGATTGCTAGACCCTTGAAAGTTGGGTCTTGGATTGTGGCCTTGATAGCTTTGGTGATTCTGGTGTTGGTAGTTGATAGTTTGTTGATTGTTTGGTTGATAAGGTAGGTTGGACTAATTTTGGGAAGGACCAACAATATTCACATGTCTGGTGTTAGTGACACCATCTGTTGCAACATGCTTGTTTTTGTTCCAATACCTAGACTTGTCATTGGAATGTGATTGATTTTGGTTGGCTTTCTTGTAAATCTTGACCACACCATCTTTAATGAGTCCTTGCTCAAGGATCATTCCTTTTTCTTTGATATCTTTGTAGGTCTGCAAACAGTTCATGGTCATGTGGTGAGCCAAGCTAGGATGGGCATGATCAATAAACATTTTCACCAAATGGCATTCTGGCAAGCTGCAAGAAATGCGGGTGGTAAGGGTTTTCCATCTTTGCAGATATTCGGGAAGGCTTTCTCCACCTTTTTGCTTAGTGTGGACAAGATCAACTACTGAGAGCTCTGTTTCAACAAGATGGGCATATTGGGCTAGAAATGCCTCAAACAATTCAGCAAAGTTTTTAATTGTGCCATATGGGATTCTATAAAACCATTCAAGAGCAGGTCTAGCCAAGCTTTTGGGAAAGAGACGCAAGAGGAAGATGTCTCCGTATGCCACTTCTTGGCAGTGCATGTAAAATTCTTTGATATGTGTGATAGGGTCTCCTTTTCCTTTGAATTTCTCAAACTTTGGTATCTCAAAGTGTTTGGGAAATGGTGTCATGGTAATGGCTCTGTCAAATGGGTAAGGACACACATTCTCAAACTTGAAGGTTTTTGGATCCCAACCTTTAGCTCAAGGTGATGAGGGATAACAAGTGACAAAGCTAGATTACCCTAGACAAAGCTCTGTCAAAGGGATAACCTTGGTGAGATTGGTGGATTTGCAAGATGGTATGAATGGCAGACTTTGGCAAGGTGACAACAATTTTGGAGGCTTGGATGTGAAGTTTAGGCTTTTGGGATGTTAGCTAGGTTTGAGGGGATTGGTTTGGTTCTAAGGCAAAGATCTAAATGAGATGGGTGAGCTAAAATTCTTAAGGGGATGACCAAGGGTGGCTGGCTTACCTACAAGGATGACTCTAAAGTGGAGCTTATGCAAGAAGATGTGGAGGAACAAGGGGGCCTAATCATAGAAATCATGCCTAGTTGGTAAGGCATAAGCAGGGTTAACTCCTGGATGCTTGCTAAATTTGATAGTGTGATCTAACTAGGCATCTTGAAGGGCTTCATCGATAGCTTTGTCTTCTAGTTTGTGGAGTTTGGCAATTTGAGGGCTTGGTGTTACTTCCTTTTTCTAAGCTACAATTTCTTGGTATGCCTGAGATGGCTTGAGTTTGGCTTTGTGAAACTTCTATTTGGGTTTGGGTTGTTCTAACATAAATTCCTAAATCTTCTTGGCTTAGAGAGATTTTGGTTGTTTTGCTTCAACTCGTTCAACTTCTAGAATAGGCAGTGACTATGCTAATTATGCCCTAAGCTAGGATTGACCAAGTTTGGCAAACATTCATTCAACAAGTAAAAAATCAAGCAATAGATAGGAACAACCAGATAGAAGTTTTTGATTCTTAGAATGTGATACTTGCACCAAGGAGTGTGTATGTTTTACAAATGTTTCGATCAGTCACTTCAAACACATTAACACCCTAGATGGTTGTCTACAAGGCTAACAGTTGGTTTAGCTAGGGAGTCCTCGATATACCCAAGGTACGTGAGGCCCAAATCCATAGATGAAAACAAAAATATGTCACACAGCCGAGAGGAGCAGTAACCCACTTCTCCTCTTTCACTTCTCAAGGGTATAAAGTTCCTTGAGGCTTAGCCTGAGTGACAAAATCTTGATCCCAAGAGAGGTGTCTTTGGATTCATCTCCCAATCTTTATACTCTGCCAGAATGCTGGAGTTGAGGTCATCCCAAGGGGTGATGAAATTCCCAAGTAGTCCTCCTAAAATTTAAACAAGATTTTGGATCCTAATCTTATGCACCCAAGATGGCCTCAAAAGACGACAAGGGGAGAGAAGACTTGGATGATCTTGGGCTAAAAGACATAATTCTTTTCCAACTGACGCTTAAGTTTTTCTGATATAGACCTTGCAAACACACATGTTTAAGATGCAAATGTTCAATTCCAACTTGAAGCGTTAAGAAAAGTAAAATTGATCGAAGAATTAATACACCAAAAAGATTTAGGGTCAACAAAAGTAAACTCATGCGCCTGGAGGCCCTCCACATCAAGTATCGATTGATTTTTCTTTAAGGCATTCAAGATTAAGTGTGAGTTTGTTTTAAGCCCAAAATAAAGATGTGTAAAAATTAGTTTCAAGCGCGTGCTCAGAGGCCCTCCATGTCAAGATTTGTTCAATTTTTATGTCCAAATGAAGTGTTAGTGAGACTAATGTGCATTCAAGAAATTTTCTATCTTAGAAAAACCAATAAAAACTCAAGTGAGTGCAATTTGATTTTTGTGGAGCACTTAACACCTTCTTAGGTAGACCCATCCCCATATATGACACTGATATTGCAACCAATGGTTAGAATGATGGGTGATTAAAGAGGGTGAGTCCAACAACAAATTCAGTAAAAGTGTCTTTATTTGTTTTTATAACTTAGAAAGTTTCTAAAATGTAGATTCTTTTTATACCCCAAAAGATGAAGTGTGAAATATTGTAATGATTAATTGACCTTTTGCATTCAAGATTGGATTTGTTGTTTTAATCATGCATTCATAAAAAAACAAACTTGATTTTAATCCATGACACTCAAGAGTGATTTTAGCAACATGCATTCAAAGACAAGTGGTTAAACATTCAAGTTTTTTCCTTTGAGCATTCAAGATTGAGGTTTTGTGTGTTGTTTTAAGAACTTTGAAGTGCTTTGTTTTAACCTTAGATCATTCAAGATTTTTTTGGACTCAAAAGTGAAAATGACTCTTTGGACTTTGGTTTTCATTCAAGATTTTGTGTTCTAGTTTGCATGTTTTAAGCCCAAAAATGATATTCCTAGATTGTTTTGATGCATGAAAAACCTAAGAAACATTCAAGATTTTGCAACAAGACATTTGTTTGGAACAAATAACAAAGCTTTTAGGAAAATTTTGGCAACCATTTAGGACTCTTAGTTTTCATGAGATTTTTAAAAGAATTTTAAAATATTTGCAAATGGGGTTCATTTTATCCTTGATTGATGCTTTGAGTTTGATTTAGATTTTAGTGTGCAATTAGTGTTGATTTTGAACCTTTTGAAATGGAAACTTGAAGTTCTTTTTAAATTCCCAAAAATGAAGTGTTCCTAACTTTGCATGAATGCATCTAAAACTTTGATGTTGCAAGGATGCAAATGATTGGATTGGTTTAGTTTCACTTGTTAAAAGGCTTTTTTTTTTTTGCAAATTTTTAGTTTTTAATGGATTTAAGTATGATTTGGGGGTTCATTTTAAGCACTAAAAAGAAGTGTGTATGATTTTGCTTCCCTAAAAAAAAAAGGCCAAGATCTCCCACAAGAAGAAGAAGAAGAAGAAGAAGGAATAAGAAGAATATAGACAAGAAGAGGAAGAAGAATTTCAAGTGCTTTGTCCACCTATAAGCTTGAAAAATCTGCAAACACTATGAGATAGACTATGAGTTCCTTTGTCCTCTTCATGCTCATGTGGACCTACAAAACCAATTTATACAATCCTACCAATCACAAAAATAAGAAAAATTAGCCAAAATTAGCAAATGACATACAAAACTTGACTAAAAAAGCTAATGAAGATGACCCATGCAGGGTCCCACCGGGCGTGCCAAAATGTATATGAGCAATGTTAGTATGCTAATAGAAACAAAATTTAAATAAAGCTTCTACAAACTAAACAAAATTCATAAACTTCAAGATAGACTAAGATGGGCTCTCAATTGAGAATATGATCCATTAATGGGCTCTCTCAATGAGAAGCTCTCTTGTTGAGTGGCTTTGTCTAAATAGATAGGATGTATGCTCAAGCTTATGCTTCAAAAAGGGCTTCAAATGGAGTTGGAATTTGGGTGTGAGTGTATGGTTTTGATGTAAAATGGCTTCTTAATATGGCATTATGACTTTACTTCATGGATTGTGTTCTTTTGCAAAGGGGACAGATCCAATTTATAGGCAAGAGGCTTGAGGGATTGAGGGCTAAGATGCAAGGATGGGGAAAAGCTCATGGAGGGCTCAGAATGCATGAGAGGAGAGCACATAGATTGTGCTTCCTTACAACCAATCAGGGAGTGACACATGTCACAGGGTGAGAGGATGGAGGAAAGGAGAAGGATGAGTCAACAACAGAGGCTTAAGGGATAAAATCTTCATAAAGACCCTCATAATGGCTTGTAAGAGCAATGAAAGGGCTTGGAAGAGTCATTTACGGCCTTATGGGCTTCATAAAGTTTTATGGTTGGGATATTTTGAGGGAGATGAGAGAAATTTTGACTTGGGCTTGATTAGAAAAGTTTTAAGCTTGCTTAGGATTGTGCAAATGATTAGAGGATGGATTAGGATGGTTTAGGATTAGCTTAGGGATAGGCAAGTGGATGGCATTTAATGAGGGTGGGTGAAGGAGGAGATATTTGTTAACTTTGGCTTGGGTTAGTAAGTCTTAACGCATGTTTAGGGAATGTGACAAGGTTAGGAGGGGATTAGGATTAGGTTTAAAGACATCTTCTAGAAGAGTCTAGATTTTGGATGAGGATAAAGACTTTATAGAATAGTCTAGAACTTCCTAGGATGAGGATGAAGACTTTCTAGAAGAGCCTAGAACTTCTTAAGATGAGGATAATTTAGATTTTTAGGAAATAAATAAAGTTTTATTTATTTCAAGGGTTTGGGTTGAGGAGATATTTATTAAAACTTTTTTAATAAACATGAGGATTAATATTTAATCTTAATTAAATATTTTGAGTTGGGATTAGGGGTAGGAAATGATGGGATTAGCCTTTAATCAAAATTAAAGAAGGATTAGAAGATTTTGGAAGAGGTCAGTGGTCTTAAGAAAATTGACCAAGTTTTGGGCAAAAAATAAATTATTTATTTATTTTGGGATTTTTGGTCAATTTATTAATTAAATAATTAATAAATAAGGAAATAATGTTTAAATAAGATTTAAACATTTTTGGGAGGGATTCCTTAATTAAATACTTTTAATCAAAATAAAGAGATTTAATGGCATAAAAATAAATAAATTAATTAAATAAATAATAAAGTAATAAATGATGATGTCATCAGGGACTTTTTCAGAAAATAAAAAATACTTTATTTTCTAAAGGATTTAGGTGTCTACCAGAACTAGATGTTTTTCATCTATGTTGCTATCAATGCCAAAGGGGGAGATTGTTGGGAGATTGTTGGAAGCATGAATGCTGATGATATTCCTATGGAGGAGTATTGTAGATATGTTACTATGATGATATGTTACAGTCATGACTAAGTTTGTCATTGATGTTAACATAGAAGTCTTGTGTGGTATCTAATAGAAGAAAATTAGAAAGATCAAGTTGGTATGGATGGCTAGCTAAGTATTATAACTATCTAAGGTTATTGGAGTTACTTTAGAGTATCTAGTATATGCAGTTAACATGGAAAGGAGAAATTTTAAGTCTAGAAGAAGTTATGTAAGTTTTCATGATGTCTATTCTAAGATAGAGTTTATAGAGGCATATTCTGGTAAACTTGTTATATCTCCTAGAATATTTGATAGTTTGAGAATCAAGGTTGAGGATGTAAAGAAGACATTTTGGTGATGATGTGGCTGAGTTGTATCATCATAATATTACATGTACAGAAAGGTATTCAAGTTGCAAGGTAGAAGATTAATGTTATCACTAAGTGTAACATGTTCTTAATGTGGTCCTATAATGATTAATTGAGAAGGTCTAACAATAGACTCATGAAATTATTTTATCCACTCAGTATAAAGGAAGAAAATTTTTCTTTACCATGAAGAAGATAGACATGACAAGGAGAAGTAATTATAAGCAGTAGTAAGAGCAGAATGTGAAGTTATGTAGAGAAGAGAAAAAGTGAAAGAAACTTCATTATCGAGGTTTTGTTGAGTGATCCGAGGTTTGATATTTGGATATTAGGTTTGTAACCTACTCTACAAGGTTTGATAGTGATTGTTTTATTTGATAGAAAAAAGGAAAGAACATAACAATAAATTCCATGTTTGAGAAGTGAGCCCTTCTTGTAGTTGAAATTGCATGTTTGAGCAATGAGCTCATCGTGCATACATTGTACTACAACTCTTAATAGGGTTGAAATCTCCTAACAAGGATTCAAAGTCTCCTAACATGGACTCATATGTACTAAATGTTGTAATAGACTCCTAATAGGGTCCATCCTCTAACAAGAAATATTTATATTTGTAAATCATCTTGTAGGCATCATTCCCACTAGTGTTTTCCCTTTGATCAAGGGTTTCCCTAGTTAACATATCTAGTGTAATTATCTATGTGCATCTTATTATGATTTTTGTTTAATTTGGTTGAATGGTTAAGTTTTTTTAGAGAAGATAAATGTTTTAATTATTGGATAGCTAATTCACCCCCCCCCCCTCTCAATTATCTTGGTGGACTATTGTTTCTAACAAAAGCATCAACATTTAGTCCAATCAAACAATAGTGCTATGTACCACTACATTGATGCAATCTTTATATCATCTACTCAGAAGTAGGTAGGGGCATAACCCCAAGCATACCTTTCAAGTGCTCAAATGCATCTTTAGGTAAGGGCTTCATAAATATATCTGTAATCTAATCTTTAGTACTCACATATTCCAAGCTAATCCCTTTTTCTTTTACCTTTTCTCTCAAGACATGATACTTAATAGATATATGCTTGGTCATAGAATACAATACAAGATTCTTAAACATACCTTTTACACTTTTGTTATCATAGTATATGATAACAAGTTCTACAAACTCAATTATGATGTCCTTTAGCATATGTTTCATCCACATTACTTGATTACAATTTTTTATTGCTGGTACATACTCTACCTTAGTTGTACTTTGAGAAAAATAAACTTATTTCTTTCTCAGCCAAGAACAATCTTCCTCCAATAAAAAATGCTCCACTAGTGGTTCTCTTTCTATTATTCATACTTCCTTCCCCATCCACATTAGTATATGCACATAGAGTGAAATCACTCAATCTATCATACCAAATTCCATAGTATGATGTTCCTTTCAAATATCTAAACATTCTCTTCACTGCTATGTAATGATACTGTTTAGGAAATTCTTGAAATCTAGATACAATCCAAACTACATTTTCTATATCTAGTCTGGTGTGAGTTAGATATTGCAAACCTTCAATCATGGCCCTATACTTCTTCCGCTCAACTATAGGTGTCTCATCCTTGCTTGATAACTTGTGACCAATTATTATAGGTGTACCAATAGGTTTATAACTTTCCAATCCAAACCTTTTAAACAAATATTTTAAGTACTTAGCTTGTGAGATAAAAATACCATCACTATTCTACACAATCTACAATCCAAGGAAAAAATTCATTTCTCCTATAATGCTCATCTCAAACTCATTCTTCATTTTGTTAGAAAACTTATCACTTGCTTCATCATTACCTCCAAAGATACCATCAAAAAATATTACTATTATCAAAAAATCATTCTCAATTTATTTTAAATACAAGTTACTATCTACCATACCTTTAGCAAATCCAAGCTTTTCCAAATAGTTGTCCAACCTTTCATACTAGGTTTTGGATGCTTATTTCAAACCATGTAGAGCTTTCTTTAGTTTTGATACCATATAAATCCCTTCTTCGGATTCTTCATTTAGGAAGGCTGATTTAACATCCATCTAATATAATTTGAACTTCTTATTTGCTACATAAGCCAAGAAAATTATTACTATTTCCATTCTAGCTATAGGGGAATATGTCTACTCATAGTCTATGCCTTCTTGCTATGAGTAACCTTTGTATACAAGTTTGTCCTTGTTTCTCACAACTTCACCTTTTTCATTCTTCTTGTTTCAGAATAACCATTTGGTTCATATCACATTCTTGTATTAAGATCTAGGATCTAACTCCCATATTTCATTCTTCACAATCTAATCTAATTCTTCCTTCATTTCTTGAATCAAATGATCATCTTTACATGCTTGATCTACACTTTTATGTTGAACTTGAGAAATCAGACATATCTCTTCATTAACTTTATTTCTTGTCATCACACCTTTTTCTTTGCTTCTAATTATCTACTTTGGAGGGAAATTCTTTGTTATGTTCTTATGAGGGGTAGGAGTTGACATCTCAACTCTTATCATCTCTAGGTTCAAACCTCTTCTCTCCTCTTTGCTCAATAGTTTGTACATCATTCTACAAATCATTCTTAGTCTCAAAGAAAATTTCAAAATTTTGTCAAAAAATTCTAGAAGTATCTTCTTCTTCATCTAAATTGTAACCTAATGTATTTTCCTTAGTTCCAAACTTCTCATCAATTTTTACATTTTCACACTCAACTATTGTCTTAGTTCTATTATTACAACATATGTATGCTTTTGTTTTCAATGAATAGCCAAGAAATACACCTTCATCACTTCTTGGATCAAACTTACCAACATCATCATCTCTCTTAATATAACACTTGCTTCCAAATATTCTAAAATACTTAACTAATGGTGAATGACCAAACCATAGTTCATAAGATGTCTTACTCATGTCTTTTCTAATTTGTACTCTATTCATAGTATACACTATTGTATTGATTTCTTCTCTCCAAAATGTCTTGGATACATTTTGGATGTGGATAAAATAGATGTTGAAGGATATCAAAATTGAGTTTGTAGAACCTATTATCATATACTATGATAAGACAAGTATAGTAAGTATATATAAGAATCTTGTATTACATTCTATGACTAAGCATATATCTATTGAGTATTATTTCTTGAGAGAAAAGGAATAAAAAAAAGAGATTAGATTGGAATATGTGAGTACTAGAGATTAGATTTTAGATATCTTTATGAAGCCCTTACCTAAAGATACATTTGAGTACTTAAGAGGAATGTTTGGGGTTATGCCCCTGTCTACTTCTAAGTCAATGATGTAGAGGTTGTATTAGTCCAATGGTATAGAGCATTATTGTTAGACAAGACTAAATGTTGATGCTTCCTATATGGGGGAGTGTCTGAGATGAGCTGAGTCATTAAGGACTTTTAGTATTTGGTCTTGAACAATGTCTTTGGACACTTGATCTGGTTGAAGACTTGGAGTAGTAAGTTGACATAATGATGCCTTTTTCATTGATGTCAATGGGGGAGAATATGCATCAAAAAAATCTCTAACTATGGATAGGGAGAGTGCATGATAAATCTCTACTTTATTAGAGAGATTTAGAAAGATTCATGTAAAGAAGGAGGAATATCTCTATGGGGAAGATATGTAGCATGAGGAATTCTAATGTATAGTGAGTTTTTACTATGAATAATTGTTGCCAATCCTAAATAAGAAGAAGAACAAAGAATTTTTCTAGAGGATTTTAGATTTGATTGATGAAGATGATTTAAGAAGATGAGAACAAAAGCATAAAAAGAGTATTATTTTATTATTCATGGAACTTGGATATTTTTCATCTATGTTTCCATTTATGTTAAAGGGGGAGATTTTTATCATGAATGTTGATGATACTACATTGGGGAAGTATCCTTAGCGTTAGAGATTATTGGCATGTTTCATTTATGACTATGTTTGTTATTGATGTCAACATAACAGTAAGTCTATGAAGACTAATAGGGTAAAAGGCATAGATCTTAGTTATATAGACATAGTTTTGAGTGTCTAGTGATGTGCATTCATGGACATGTCTAGAATAGTGTCTTGATGATAAGGTTTGATGTGCAACATGTAATTCAAAGATGTATTGAATTTTTACCTAATTTATACAGAATAGTATAGACATAGAGTATTTGAGTAACAATTTTTGATGTTTGCATTATATCCTTTGATAGTGATATAATCTAGTAATGCTTGGTCATCCAATGATAAAGGATAGTCTAATGGTGATGACAACAAGTGCACAGGTCCTAAAGTCATGCATGTAAATTTTTATATATACTATGAGCCAACAATGTTATTGTAATTGTAATTTAATTAATTGGAAAATCCTCAACGATAACTCAAGGAATTAATTTGAGGATATGGTATAAAGGAAAAAGAAATTCCTTGTTTGTAATATGGTGTGATCATTGTATGAAGTGTGACATGAAAAAAAGGAGAAAATTATTTTGGTGAATGCGAGTAAGCAATCCAAGGGATTATTGGATGCAAGTTTTGTGATCTAGTTACAAGATCAAAAGGAGTATAAGTCTACTTGATAGGATAGAGAAAGAGAAAAGAAGTACAATTCATTTCTATTATTCTACAAGGAATAATAAAGATATCATTTGGATAGTGGGTTCATTGGTCTTCCCCTTGAAGTTTTTTCGACAGTTGGTTCAACTATCTTTCATAGCTCTTAAAAGGGTTGAAATCTCCTAACAACGATTCAAAGTCTCTTAATAGGGACTGATATGTATTGAATTTTATTATAGACTACTAATAGGGTCCATCCTCTAATGAGGAATATTTATATTAGTATATCATCTTGTGAGTACATTCCCCACTTAGGTTTTCACTCTGATCAAGGGTTTCCCTAGTTAACATATCTAGTTTTATTGTGCATGAGTATCTATTAGCATGAATGTTGATGATACTACTTTAAGGGGGTATCGTAAGCATTGGAGAATATTGTCATGTTTCATTCATGACTATGTTTTTGATTGATGTCAACATAGAAATAAGTTTTTGAAGACTGGTAGAGTAATAAATAGAGATTATAGTTGTACAAACAAAGTGTTTCTTGTCTGGTGATGCATGGTCATGGACATGTTCAGTACAATGTCATGATGATGTGGTTCAATGCACAATACATAAGTTAAAGATTAATTGAAGTTGAACCTAATTTATAGAGAGTAGTATAGAAATAGAGTATTAGGAAAGTCTAGTTCCTGATGTTTGTTCATTATCTT
Organism: Cupressus sempervirens; assembly: GCA_028749045.1. Taxonomy (NCBI): domain Eukaryota; kingdom Viridiplantae; phylum Streptophyta; class Pinopsida; order Cupressales; family Cupressaceae; genus Cupressus; species Cupressus sempervirens. The sequence goes on from CM053784.1 coordinate 704,411,516, forward strand.
ATATTTGAGATGCAATGAAGAGATGCACAATCAATGAAAAGTAGAGGATAATATATTGGTGATATAATCAAGTGCACAAGATCTAGTATCACACATGTTAAGTTTTGTATAGACTATGAGCTGACAGTGCTATTGTAATTGTAATAATTAATTATCTTATTATAATTAATTAGGAAAGCATCAAGGCCACCTCAACAAATTATTTTGAAGATATGGAATTAAGAAAATATTTTTTCCTTATTGGTAATGAGAGTATGGGTGTTGTGATTATTTTATGAAGTACAAAGTGTAAAAAGTAGAAGAGTGTTTACTGAATGTAAGTGATCCAAAGGATTATTGGATATGAGTTTTTGATCTAGTTACAAGAGAAAAAGGAGCAGAGGTCTGATTGACAAGATAGAGGAAGGAAGTACTATTCATTTCTATTATTCTATAAGGGATAATATAGAGATCATTTGGATAGTTGCTTCATTTATCTTAACCTTGAAGCTATTTACGCAGTGGGTCTAGTTGTCTTCCACAACTCCTAACAAGGTTGGAATCTTCTAACATGGATTCAAAGTCTCCTAATAGGGATTGATATGTACTGAATGTTGTTATAGACTCCTAACGGGGTCCATCCCCTACCAAGGAATATCTATATTAGTACATAATCTTGTGGGTACCATCCCCACTAGGGTTTTCCCTAGTTAACCTATTTAGTGTTATTGTGTATGAGTTTCTTGTTGTGGTTTCTAATTTTATTACTCATATCTTTAAGTTTGTTTGAAGTTCATAATTTTGATAATAGTTGGATAATTGATTCACCCCCCTCCCCCCCCCCCCCCCCCCCCCCAAGTTATATTGGTGGACTATATATTCTAACTATATCTTGTTGTGGTTTTTTGATTACATTGCTCATATGGTTAGATTTTAATAAGGTTAATTATTTGGATGATATTCTGATATTTAGGAAGAGTAAGGAAGAGCATATTGAGAATATTAGATAAGTATTACAGAGATTGAATAAGGAGAAGTTGCTTATCGATTTGAAAAAGTGTTCCTTTATGCAAGAGGAGATTGTAGATATGGGTTTTGTGATTTCATCTAATGGTTTCAAAATGGATCTTGAGAAGGTTAAAGAAATTTTGGAATGATCTACACCTAAGAATATGGGTGAGGTAAGATCATTTCATGGTTTGGCTAGTTTCTACAAAAAAATTATAAAGAATTTCAGTTCTATTTGTAATGTTGTGATTAAGACAATGAGAGGAGATAAAAAGGATTTCAAGTGGACACATGGAGCTAATAAGAGTTTGGAGACTTTTAAACAAAAGGTTGTTGAGTTACTTGTATTAACTTTGTCTGATTTCAACAAAGTATTTCAAGTTGAGTATGATGCAAGTGGCAGTGCAATAAGAATTGTGTTGAGACAAGAAGGTAAACTTGTTTCTTTCTTTAGTAAGAAGTTGAATGGTACTATAAGAAATTATTATGTGTATGATCAATATTTTTATGCTATTGTTCAAGCCTTAAAGAAGTGGAGATATTATTTGACTCCTAAGGAGGTTTTTTTGTATACTGATCATAAATATTTACAGCATTTGTAAAGTCAACATATGTTTAATCAAAGACCTATGAAGTGGGTTAAATATATGCAGAGTTTCACATTTCTGATTAAGTATAAAAATGGAGTTACTAACTAAAAATGATCTTTGTTGACCTAGATGAAGGTTGAAGTTCTTGGTTTTGGTGAGATGAAGGAGTTGTATGATAATGACCCTAATTTTGCTAAGGTGTGGAGAGAGTGTAGAGCACCAAATATATCAAGTCAGAAAAGTATGTATGTTGAATATTTCAAAGATATGTTGTTAAAAGGAATTTAGTTATGTATACCAAGAATTTATATGAGAGTTAATATGACTAAGGAAAAATATTGTGGTGGATTTGCTGGATATTTTTGAATTGATAAGACATTGAGTTTGTTGGAAATATGGCTATGTAGATATACAAGTATTGTTATTTATGGAAACATATCTATTTTGGTATTTCATGATGTAATTAGAGTTAGAAACTTTTCTAAGTGTTAGAAAAATTTTAGTAGTATAGAGACAGATATGGTATGTACAGATGACAGACTTGGAGTTAGCTCATGTGTAGTTGAGGAGTGATAGATGAAATATCATGATGATGTATGTCGATGCGTAGATCTATATGGACAATAAATCATAATTTATAGAAGGATTTCCAACACATGTAATTAACAGAGAAGAATAAAGCATGTCAACAAATTGAAGTGTATGGCTTAAGGAATTATTTTGGAAACAAAATCATTACTTGATTCTGTTGGGTTGACATCCTAGATGTTTACCGAAAGTTATTTTATATTTGGTCAATCATTTGAAAGCATCAAGGCTGACTAAGAAGGGTTTTGTTAATTTGGAAGATATAAGTAAAGATCATATCTTGTACAAATAGTATGAGCTATGAATGTGATGTGAACTATAGTGAAGAAAGCATAAGTAATATGCGAGCTATGTTGGTGTTTAAAACTACTGAACAAAAAAATGCTCAATACCAAAGTAATAATACTCACGTAACCTAAGGATTAGCCATTTCCTATTAAAAATTACATGTGAAAACCACTTGGACACAACTTCAACAAATCCAGGGGTGCTTTTCTACTCTTTAGGCTCTGCAGAACCAATATGGGTATACCTAGGGGATGATTCAAATTGAATTTTGTTGTATGAGAATTTTATTAGTTTCATTATGATTCTCATCTTCTATCTTCAGACACATATATAGTCTATCCATTCCTTGACATTCTAGATGATATGCATGACTTATAAGTAGATTTTCTCATAATTATTCTTAGATTTGCAAGTATTTTCAGCAATAATAGCTAATTAAGGCTAAAATATTCCATCCAAACAAGTGTTGACCACCTTTAAAAATCTTCAAGAATAGTAAATGTTAAGTTGATTTTGATTTTAGACTTGATGCTTACTCATGATCTACCTATCTGCAGACTAAATTAATTTGACCAGTGCCTCTTCCATTGGGATTCAAAATTTACTACAATTTACAGATTTGATTTGTTGCATTACAACAAATATAATCAGCAATTCTTACTGGAATTCATTCTTACAAACATCCTTTATACTACCTTAGCAATCCCATCAAACTCACTAAAGAAATTATTTAATTCATTGAATTAATGGCAATAATGAATTGACATACAACCTAAGTGAATTGCATTCAATTGGATAAGCTTTACTCACATAATATCATAATAACTAGGTAATAACAAAGGAGACAAAATTCAACAAGAACAAATATGGGGGTAGCTCAGTTTTGTATTAATTTTCCTTGAAAATTGTATAAAATTGTAGTAAAACTTAGAATGAATCTAAAAAAGACACAAGGGTCATATGATATCAATGTATTCTCAGAAAAAATTATAGAGAAGATACATCATGAAATTTGCTACCATAAGTAGACCAAAACATACTTAGTGTGAAACTAAAATTGTATTAGAAATCAGACCCATCTCTAGTCTTGGAATCTCACTTATATAATGTGAGATGCAAAAAACTTCAGGCACATACAACTGTCACAAAAAGACAAAATTGTTTGTAACAGAAAGACTAATACATCATAATATTCTTTTGGTAGGCCCCTCTTCTGTTATATCTTTTGGAAAACTACATACTCCATAATTTTGGCTCTTTATTCATCTGATTCTTTGGAGTGGGTGGCTATTAGGATTGAAAGTCATGTGTCCTATTCTATTGCCTACAAGCTCACTTTACTCAAGGGTTCTTACTATCCTCATCATGAACTGTTAGAGTGATAGTTACATCTACATATTCCTCTACCCTGTTATCTTCCACCATCTATTTTTTAGACACAAATTGTTGCTTTGACTCATTGAAAGTAGTGTCATTAGGCCAATCAAAATTGAAGATTTCCCTTTGTATTGTTATAACAAAATTTCTAACTACTTCTATCTCACAAGGTCCTTTCTGATGGCTTTATAGAATAACTGCACTTTAACCAATTCTTCGTTGGTCATTTCCCATAATAATTTATGCCCTATTTCATTTAAAACATTATTCATTCTTTGGCAAAAAATCTCATCCAATTCCTTTTGCCATTCTTCCTTTTCCTTTATTCTATCAACCTTTTGTAGAGCACTAGGAAAAATGCCAAATTTCTCAGCTATGTATTTGGAGAAACAAATTGTCATTCTTTTCTAAAATAAATCCCATTTGTCATCAAAACCCTTTAATTTATTTAACAAATCAAAAATCTTTTTAATTTGATGATATGGTAGCTATATGACAGATATACACATAGCTGTAATATCAATATTTCATTCAATCCATTTCTATACAATAGGTATCAATGTACCTTCATCTCTTTTTATTTCATTACTGATAGCTGTAATTCTTGCTAACCAATCATAAAATGCTACCTGTTCAAATTTATCTATTAAATACATTATAGTCTACCTTACTTTTTCTTCATATTGATTATTTAACTCAATGAATTCCATACAATTTACACTTCTCTTCTTCAAATTCTTCTACAATGTAGAATTTAGGCCTTTATGGGGTGTCTAGTATATCAAAATTTGGTGTTGACTTGAAAGGTTCAATTGGTGGCTAGGGATATACAATTCTTGGCCTACTGGACTCTCCAACCTTTCTCTTCCCAAGCTGCTTATCCATTTGAGATACTTGATTTTCCAGTAATTGTATCTGCTCACCCCTTTCCTCATATGGCTTCAAGACCTCTTCAAATTTAGCATTGAGTTTGAAGAACTTATCCTCTTCTTGTCTAGACATGACATTCCCAATTTTTACCATTTCTAAAGCCATTGCAAAAATTTTCTTACTACTTACCTCACCAACCCTATAAACTGTAAGAGGAGCAATATGTTCTGCACTAGAAATTTCATGTATTCTAGTTTTATCTCTCTTCTCAATTGACTAAATTAATAGAGCTTTGTGGTCATCACTAAATTTGAATCCCCTATGTGCCTACAGTATCTCTTCCTCTGTTTTATATTGTACATTATTTTCCCTTCTAATTGAGTTAAAAAACATAGCATTAACTATGTCCCACTCTTGCAAAACTAGGACCCCTAACTCCTTAAATATTTGCCTCCTGGCCTCAAGTGTAAACTAGGCAAAATCACTCAAAAACTTGGATTTTACCTCTTCTTTAATAAAGAGTCTAGTTTGTTAGGTTGCTCTGCTTTTATTTTCTCACATGTTTTCTCAAAATTTCATATGTTTTTTCTCCACAAAAATTGTGCAAATGCCAATAGATTTAACAAAATTTTCATCATCAATAATTTTTTGTGAAGCTTGAGCTATAATTGGGTCTATCTCCTTACCTTGATAATCAATAATTTTAAAGTCTAAGGAGGGTATAGGAGGCTCTTGAGGCACTCCTCTTTCCATGTCTATAGTGGTAACAATTACATCCTCTTCTCCATCAATCTATCTCAGTTGCTCCCTTAAGGATGCATCATCATCTATTCTAATTTGGGTCTAGCTTGGGGAGAACTCTCCTACGTGAGAAAAGGATCCTTGTTCCAACTTTTGCCTCTTTGAGGCACTAGCTATAGGTGGACTCTTTGGCCTTGGTCTTCCATAAGGGAGAACCTGTTGTATGTTCTAAACTATCACATACCCAGCCCTCTTCTGCAATATATATTGACTGAGAGCAACTATCATTCTGTTGTTTATTCTTCTTTGTACCTCTTTAGCTCTGTTAGGATATACTTTAACATATGTAGCCTTCTTCTCATTCATTGTTTGCATTATTGTAGCAAAGTTATTCATTAACACATGCATTTTGGCTCCCCAATATTTCTTATCTTTTAAAAGATCATAAGCAAAGTCAAAAGCATTAATGAATTCCAAAACATTGTTGAACACTATCCATTTTTCTTTCATAACCTCCTAATCCTATATAAAGAAAATATTCATGATAATATCCTTAGGAAAATACACGTGTTGTATCATACAAGCACCTTTTGTTCTTTCTCTCAAAAGATCATAAAATCCCTCTAGATCAATATATCTTGAATGGGACTCTAGCATGTTGGATCTATCCAAAAATAAATTGAGGTGCCTCCATCCCTTTTTTACAAAAAAATAATCATGGTCCACATTGACCATTGGGAAAAAGGTACCTATTTTAGTCATTTCTCTCTCCTCTATGGTTCTGATCTGCCACAATAGTTCAGCTATCCCTTTCTTTAATGGTATATGGAAAGGTAGTACATGAGGTTTTCCCAAAAAACCATACACTCTTATCATTGTAAAAATGTTATATGGGATCATATCCCCCCAGTTGTGACTAACCAAGAGTCCTTTTGCATGATCTTTGGGTCTAATTAATTCTAATAGTGATTGTGGAATTCTAGGGCTATCCCCTCTCAAAAGAAATCTAAGCTTATATGCAAAATATTTGTGAAATCTCACCAAATTGGCATTTCTAGCCTCCAAAGTCATATCAATGCTCCACAATTGGACTGGATTCTTTTCTCCATCCCTTGTCAATTCTAGTTCCATGTTGTTGTCACAAAAGTTTGCACCCACGTCCAAAGTTTTTACCTAAGGACAACCTTGTGAAACATGGAAATAACCTCCAAGTTGTGGGACTTGAACTATGAGTTTGAGTCTCTTGAGAAGGCTGGCTTCCTTTACTATTATGGTGCACCTAACTACTCTTGGAGAGGAAAAGGGAGAAGGAATGCATGAAAAGAAAATCCACCTATTCTAACCTAAGGGGGTGATGCACCAAAATAGAGTGTTCAACCAATCTCTGCCCATACATGCACTGTTGAACCATCATGACACCAAAAGATATACACATTCATACTTGCTTTAATCTAACAATCACATGCAGATAAGAAAACCCAAATGAATGACACAAGGAAAGAGAGGATTCACTTATATATCATTCATAGGCGAAAAGAGATATAGTCATGCATAATTGCAGATTTTTACAATACACTAATGAGAGGCAAATAGTTCTTGCACTTTACATCAATGGCTGAAGGAGATAAGGCAGAATGCCATATAGTTCAGAGGCAAAGGGAATTTACACATGAAATTGTAGAGCAATATCAAAGAAATCAGAGAAGGGTCGACCCTTTCCAAATCTACAAAAATTTCCTTTATAGCTCAGGCATAACTAAGATATTTCCAACCAACATTACTCTACAACCATTGCCATTAAGTTTTACTAAGAATAATCATGGAGATATGATCTAAGCACAAATCTAGATGTAATGATATCTAATCTTGTTAAAATAGGGCCCTGAGAAGATAGAAACAACACCATTAAATAGTTCTGACTAGGTAGATGGATTGGATTAGAGATGCTAGAGTATTTTCCCACGTTCATTGAGTTCAAAATTTATCCAAGAGTGGTTGGCATTGATCACAATGATTAGATCACACAAAAAACCTTGATATCCCCTATTTCTAGCTTGTGAATCAGTAAGATCAGTAGGTCAACCTAACTCTAGCACCAGGATGAGCCACGTGGACCCATAGTCTCTTTTCATTTTGCCACCCTGTAAAGTCTTCCCAAGTTTGACCATGTCCCTCTTTACTAACTATGCCACTTCCTCAAAATCTTGACCATGGTGTTCTCCCAACTGCTAGCCTCTAATTGTTACTACCTCCACAACATATCTCCTTGGGCCCACAAGGACATGTGATATTTAGGAACTTCCCTCCAATGTTTAACTTCCTCACATCTCCTTATTGTGGGAAAGCCCTAATCGTTGATCTCTATGAGATCAACACTCATGAAAGATCCCCATATTATTGCGCTTGTCCATGAAAACTTGGGCCCACAAAAACACTCAGCATCCAACTTGGTCTGACTCGACATTACCCTAGCATACAATTGGCACTACTTGGAACAAAGCTGACCCCAAAAGGACATGTGGCAGCAAGGTGCATGCCTGCATTCCTTAACATCCCTGCATCTTTATATTGTGGGCATGCGCCAGCTACTAATTTCATTTGAATCTATGGCGATCAAAACTCGATAGGACTGCATACCTAGTTAGTTGGATGGGCCAATGAGATCTACCTTCATATTTTGACCTGCCTGATAGCTACCATGAAAGACAAGGCATCATTACCTTTTGAGAAAGTGGGCTTGTGACATCACATATGTTATGTGTCACAAGGGGGCATACTCACATTACTTAAAATACTCACAACTCCTTATTGCGAGCACGCGCCAACCTCTGATTAGATCACATTAGATGGTGCACATAACCTATACTTTCTAAACCTATGTGAATACCCACCATGATGTCACATGGACACGTGTCACCAAGGTGCTTGCCCACATTGTCAAAAAGTCTGACGAAGCTCAAAATGCAAGAAAGTGAACACCAATAGAATCGTCAACTCACTAGCTACCTTGTCCACCATGTGGCTCACAAGAGAACATGGACCCACCTACCATGTGTTTTTAAGGGCTTCCCTACAATGTTTGAAGTTCACTTGATTTGATAATGCAGGAAAGTGCCCATCGTAGATCGCCAGAGATTTGATAGCACAAAAAATTGTAGGCCGGTCGAAATAAAACTTAGGGAAATAAGAAATATTGCAAGGTTTTAAATATTTAAGTTTTTTGATATTTTCAAGGCATTAAAATAATATAAAAGATGGAAGGTGACCATTAGATGGGGCAACATTCAAAATTCAAATCTTTGGCGAGGCAAAAATAAGTAACATTTTTGGCAACTCAGAGGGGACACAAGCCAGCTATGCATAAGATCAGTGGCCTGAAACATCTATTGGACTATAGAGTCATGAAAGATGTGGATTAGTGTATTGTAAAACCCTACCCCTACCTCTATAGTAGTAAAACACTAAAAATATCTACCTCTACAACTCTACAAAATTTCAAAAACTAGCTGCCTCACAGAGAGACAGCCTGTGCTCGTGCACTTCTTGGAAAATAGGAACTACAAGAAACAAAACTAAGCTACATATGTACATGAAACTTAAAACCTTATCAAAGACATGGCTTGAGATGGATCCCATTGATTGGGATAGGAAAAATTTCACCACCATGCTTGCTTAATTAAAAATCATTGGCCTAGTTGCAACTGGCAATCAAATAGGGATCACTCCACGGTACATCAAATTTTGAGTGCCTCCCTAGTTTTGCCCTGTCTACATCCCATTTTAAAACTAAATCACCCTCTTTGAAGGTTCTGACCCTAGCCTTCTTGTTAAAACTCCTTTCCACCTATTGTTGATGTGTTTCTAGGGTCAGTATAGCTTGACTTATTTTTTCTTCCAGCTCCATCAGCTCTACCATTCTTACTGTCATGGCATCATCTTCAATTAGCTCCAGCTGATGAGCTAGCTCTAGGGATGGAAATTATAATGAAATTGGAAGCCTTGCTTCTCTACCATATATCAACATAAATGGTCAATTCCCTATTGACGTCTTAGGTGTTATTCTGTCAGCCCACAATGCAGTCTTCAATTTTTTATGCCAGCATCTTTGGTTGTCCTCTATAGTTCTTTTCATAATCCTAATTAGGTTTTTGTTAGAGGACTCAGCCAAACCATTTCCCTGAAGATAGTAGTTTGAGGATGTGCTTAAGTAGATATTATGGTCAACTGCCCATGCACAAATCTAAGCTCCAACAAATGATTTTTCATTATCTAAAATGATAGTTGAAGGGGCACCAAACCGGATCACAATTCCATCAAAGAACTCAACAACTAAAGATTCTGTGGCATCCTTCAATGCAAATGCCTTTGTCCATCTAGTGAAGTAATCTATAGCAACTAAAATCCATTTGTGACAAAACTAGAAGGAGGATTAATAGGGCCTATGAAATCCAATCCTCATCAAGCAAAAGGTTGATCCACCTAAATGGGATGAAGAGGAAGAGCTACAAGCTTTTGCTTGCCAGAAAAGAAATCACACTTTCCACATTTCCTCACATACCTATGACAATCATGGAATAGGGATGGCTAGTAGTAACCAGCCCTCATGACCTTCATTGTAGTTGTCCTTGCTGAGAAGTGACCACCATCAGGACCATCATGAAGCTCCTTGATCATTCTTTTAGCCTAGTCCTTGTCAATGCATCTTAATAGGGCTCCATTAAAATATTTCCTAAAAAGGATACCATCAACTATAACATAATGAATTGACTGCAATCTATATTGTCTCCTTTTAGTTCTATCTAATCCTTGAGGATATCCATTATGCAATAAGAAATTCTTCATATCATCCATCCAATTCCTTGGATCATCATCTCTTGCCTCATGTTGCTTTGTTAGTATCATAGTAACCTCCTCATCTAATTCCTAAGGTGATATCATCTTTTTACATAAACCTTTCCCTCTCACCAACTTGGTGATCTGGATGTCAACATCATATTCCATTACTTTAGTAATCTAGCTAGCTCTCTTCTCACTAATATCTTTGCTCAAAAGGAAATCTTTCACACTTGCATGGGGTACTAACAAATGAATTTTATTATGAGACAAGAGGTGTCTAAACTTCTTTAAAGCTCTGATGACTGCAAGGGTTTGCTTCTATACATAGGTATATTTTCCTTCATACTCTTTAAGCCCTTCACTAAAGAAGGCTATGGGCTGCTCTTCATCTTTATCATTTGTTTGAGTCAAGACAACAAAAATAATCAACTCACCACCTAGGGTATAAAGGATGAAATCCTTTTCAAAGTTTGGATTAATGAGAGTAGGGGCTAAGGCTATGGCTACCTTGATCTCTTTAAAACTTCCCTTCCCTTCCTTGGTCCATGCAAATACCATACTTTTCTTGAGCATAGTTGTAAGGGGTTTTACCATGGTAGCAAGATTAGGGATAAACCTTCTCACAAAATTTATCCTACCAAGGAAACTTTGCAACCCTTTCTTATGTTTAGGAAGAGGGAGAGAAAGTATTACTTTTTTTCTTTCTAGATCAATGGTTAAACCATCCTCAGATACAATGTGTCCTAATAATTTTCCTTGATTATTAGCAAAGACACACTTGCTTGGGTGAAGGGATAGCCCAAAATATCTACACCTTAAGAATACCTATCTTAAATGATCAAAATGATCTTCTATATTTTTTGAATACATCATGATATCATCAAGGTAAACTAATAAAAACTTTTCAATCATGCTTTTAAAGGCCATCTCCATTGCCTTCTGAAATGTAGCACCTGCATTGGTTAGCCCAAATGGCATATTACAATAAGCATAGGTACCTCATTTCGTGTTAAATGCAGTCTTGTATCTATCAGACTCTTTGACCAATACTTGATTGTAGCCAGAAAATCCATGAAGAAATGAAAACCTCTTTGAACCACTAACTTTGGACAAAATCTACTTAGTGGAAGGGAGAGGATGGTGATCTTTAAGGGAAGCTTGGTTAAGGTCCCTAAAGTCCACACACAATCTAATTTCTCCATTCTTCTTCCTAATAGGGACAAGATTTGCTACCCATGATGAGTGCTTGATGCAAAAAATTATATTGGCCTCAATCAATTTGGATAGCTCTTTTCTCATGAAGGCTTCAATTTTGGGATTCACTAGCCTCTATTTTTGTCTTACTGGTTTGACCTTATCAATTAAATCTATGGTATACTGAAACAACCTTGGATCAAAACCTTTTAAATCATCATATGTCTAGGCAAATATATCATTAAATTCTCGACATAAATGATTAAAACCTTCTTGCTCAATCTCAGAACATACCTTCCCCATGTTCAAAGATTTTCCATCAGCAATCATGACTAGATTGTAATCATCTTGGTCAGCAGCTAAGTTCATGACTCTACCTCTTGCTTGGTTAACAAGATTGAAAACACTTTCTAAGGTAATAAGACCCTTAGGCAACTTGTTGGAACTGAGGTTAATGATTTGATCACCATACTAGTCCTATAGTCTTGACTAGTTTCCATCTGAAAATTTTGCTTCATTCTGCAAGAAACTTACAATTTGTTCATCAGGTTCAAACACTTGCCAATGGATGTTGTTGTCAGGAACAACAAGCCTTACTACCATCCTTATTTGTTGCTTCTTCTTCTCCTCAAGATTCCCTAGCACATCATGAGATGCACCTATTGCTACAAGTCTATTAGCATGTCTATTTTCTTTTCTAGGGATGCTTTGAATATTAAATGCATTGAAACCTTCAAGAAAATCCCATACCCTATGTTTATAAGACTTGAGCAAACCATTCTTGGTGATATTCTGATTTCTCACTTAATTGACCACCAACTCACTATCTCCATATACACTCAGGGCTTGAATTCCTCTTTTTTGAGCAAGTAGGAGACCCTGAATAAGGGATTCATACTCAACCACATTATTAGTGTAGCTAAATTGGAGCCTAAAGGAGAAGTAGTACCTTACTTGTGTAGGAGAAATCAACATCACACTAGCCCCTGATCCATTCTTATTCCTTGAATCATCAAAGTACAACTCCATATCCCACTTATCTCTTCCTTAGTCCCCATAAGATTTGGAACTAGAGCATCTTTCTCTAATATACAATATGTACTAAGGCCTATTTCAAGGGTTTTTGACATAAGATCAAATTGATATGCATTAGCCCATTCATCTAAGAGAAAATCAGGTATCTCTGCTACGGAAGTGGTAGGCTCATTCACTATGTCATTCTCATCCACTTCTAGGATAGTGCAATTCATGTTGATGAGATTAGGGGTATAGGGCTCAATATGATAGAAGGCTAGAGGCTCTGCTCTGATCGAAGATTTGGCTCCATATCTTGTCCTAAAAAACATATATGACCAATCAAAAGATATGTAACCACCTATTTGGGTAGTGAAGTCTCTTGACAGGAAAATGGTAAAATGTGGCTTGGCTTCAGCAACAGATATTTCTTGAGTTACAGTATAACCAGGGCATGCATGTAGGGCCATTTCCACATTCCTAAGGATCCCTATAGTCTTGACAATACTACCATCCAACTATAACACATCCCTAACAATGGGCTCATATTTCATTCCCAAAGCATCAGCAACACACCTAGGCATCACTAAACTACTAGCCCCTGAATCAATCATGTAGTTGTGGACTAGTTTATCCCCTATAATTAAAGAAACATAAAATGGAGGGGATCTAACCTTTTTTCTTGTTTCTTCCTCCCTTGATGGTTGTACTAGGCTTGTGGCACTTTCGATGCTAGGTGGCTAATCCTTTGGTTCAATACTTTCTAATTCTTGCTACAACAACCTCTTTTGCATGAGTATAGTAGCAATAGCATCCCACATGGAAATATTCACATTTGTCTTCTTCATTTTTTCTACCACACTAAATGGCATATTAGATGCTCTGGTAGAAGCCTTGGGAGTTGCATTTGTATGAGGTTGAGATGGAACAAACTGAGGATCACTTACATCTCTTTTGCCATTATTTCACCCTTGCTCCTAAGGGGTATTTGACTGATCATTTATTTCTTGTTCATGGGATATTGCATTTGAAGTTGAGGCCTAATTGGGAGGAGGGGTAGCCTCTTCAATAGCTCTTCTTTTGCTCCTAGTGTTGTGAGCAATGGAATCTTGGTTTACATTACAATGTTCCTCCATCTGATGATTCATAAAGGAGTAATCACCTTGTCCTTGCATATATGAGGCTTCTTTAAATTGGTCCTCCTTGTATGATTGTCTTGCTGCAGGCTCTTGGATGGTCAAAGCCAAATAAGATTCAACCTTCTAACACATGCAATGAGCATAGGAGTAGTTACAAGAGGGACAAAAATCTTGATCTTGGGCCATTTTGTTTTGAGGGACTATGGTCCTGCTTTGGTTTACATTTGAGGTTGAAGCATGACTACTCTACCTATTCTGATCAAAAGAAATGTTCCCATAATTATGATTTTGGGGTCTACCACTGTTCATCATTTGATGTTGCAATTGATGAGTCTTACTACCTTGAGCTTGCTATCTATCCAGAGTCACCACCTTATTGCTCATTTTTTGCATCACAAAGAAGCTATCCTCTAGCTTCTTCTCTTGACCTTGCAATCTTTTATATATGTTCAACATCATAGATTGCATCATCTCCTTGATTTCATCTATTCCATTTGAAGATGTGGAATCTTGGGGGACTAGAGCAAGGGATTGTGATGTGGAAGCCATGGGAAGAGCAACCATTTTCGGTTAGTGATTTGAAACATCAAGAAAGAAAGGCATGGGAGGACTTGAAGCTAGCTTACCTCCTTGTATTAGGATTTTTTCTAACTTTATTGATATATCATAAGTATTAGGCAAGGTATCTCCTCCCATAGTTTGGATTGTAGTGGCAATGTCACTATTAAGAGCTCTGAGGTAATGCAAGAAGGCATTACCAGGGGTAGGTTTTATTGAAGTAGGTATTCTATCCCATGTCTTTTGAAATCTATATTTGAAATTAGTCATACATTCATGGGGGGCTCTTTTTATAGTAGTCAACTATTCTAAAAGTGACAAATATTCACTTTTTTCCTCAAAGTGTTTGCATAATCCTGTTCCTAATCCATCCCAATCTGTTATAGAACTATGAGCCAAACCTCTATACCACTGTAGTGCTTTTCCTTTCAAAGATGAGGCTAGAAGCCTAACTACAACATCATCTTCTATTATACCATGGATATTATAGACATTTGCAACCTCTTGAATGTGCTCTAAGGGAGAAATAGAAGTTTCACCAGTAAACTCTGGTATAGTTTTGAGTGCAGCTATTGGTATGTCATTTATTTGGGCCAATAAAAGAGGACTTCCACCATTAAAGGTGGCAAAAGTATGGGCTCTAGGTTGTGCCATATAGACAAGTGATCTATTGATATGAGCTAATGGCAATCTAGGCTGAGATCTAACAGTCGAAGGGGTAGAGATAGACCTTGTAGGTGTATTTGTTACTATTGCACTCCTAACTGGTGATAAAGATAGTCTAGTCCTCCTTCTTCTAGGATTTGAAAATGAAAGCTCTTGGTACTGAAATTTACCTCTAGAAGAATCCCTTGTTTCAGCTTTGGGCATGAATTACTACAACTTTGGTCTAGAACCAGATGTATTTGAAGCTTAGAGTCACCAAGTACTTGAAGAGTGAGCCTCTTGAAGGCCTAAACACCAAAGCCAGTACTATCAACTCGGTATTAATCTTGAAATCTTCCTTTTGACACTAGAAGACTTGAAATTTTTTGATTTTTTGTTCCACTGGGCATGCCAAAAAATTTTGTCACAGAAGTTTGCACCCACATCCAAAGTTTTTACCTAAGGAAAACCTTGTGAAACATGGAAACAACCTCCAAGCTGTGGGACTTGAACTCTGAGGTTGAGTCTTTGGAGAAGGCCAACTTCCTTTACTATCAAGGCGCACCTAACTACTCTTAAAGAGGAAAAGAGAGAAGGAATGCATGAAAAGAAAATCTACCTATTCTAACCTAAGGGGGTGATGCACCAAAATAGAGTGTTCAACCAATCTCTACCCATACATGCACTATTGAACCATCATGACACCAAAAGATATACACATTCAGACTTGCTTTAATCTAACAATCACATGTAGATTAGAAAACCCAAATGAATGACACAAGGAAAGAGAGGATTCACTTATATACCATTCATAGGTCAAAAGAGATATAGTCATGTAGAATTGTAGATTTTTACAATACACCAATGAGAGGCAAATAGTTCTTGCAATTTACATCAATGGCTGAAGGAGATAAGGTAGAATGTCATACAGTTCTGAGGCAAAGGGAATTAGAGAAGGGTCGACCCTTGCCAAATCTACAAAAAATGTCTTTATAGCTCAGGAATAATTGAGATATTTCCAACTAACATTACTCTACAACCATTTCCATTAAGTTCTATAGAGAATAATCATGGAGATATGATCTGAGCACAAATCCAAATGCAATGATATCTGATCTTGTTACAACAGTACCCTGAGAAGATAGAAATGACACCATTAAATAGTTTTGACTAGGTAGATGGATTGGATCAGAGATGGTGGAGTATTTTCTTGTGTTCACTAAGTTTAGCATTTATCCAAGAGTGGTTGGAATTGATCACAAGGATCAGATCACGCAACAAACCTTGATATCCCCTATTTCTAGCTCATGAATCAGTAAGATCAATAGGTCAACCTAACTCTACCACCAAGATGAGCCACATGGACCCATAGTCTCTTTTCATTTCGCCACCGTGCCACCTCCTCAAAATCCTAACCATGGTGATCTCCCAACTGCTAGCCTCTAACTGTTACTACCTTCGCAATGTATCTCCCTGGGCCGACAAGGACATGTGTCGTTTAGGCGCTTCCCCACAATTTTTAACTTCCTCGCATCTCATTATTGTGGGAAATCCCTAATCATTGATCTCTGTGAGATCAATGATCGTGAAAGATCCCCATATTATTATGCTTGTCCATGAAAACCTGGGCCCATGAAAACACTCAACCTCTTACCTAGTCTGACTCGGCATTACCCTGGCATACAACTAGCACCACTTGGAACAAAACTAACCCCACAAGAAAATGTGGCCACAAGATCCATGCCCACATTCCTTAACATCCTTGCATCTTTATAGTGTAGGCATGCGCCAGCCATTGATTTCATTTGAATCTACGGTGATCAAAACTCTATAGGACTGCATACCTGGTTAGCTGCATGGGCCAATGAGATCCACCTTCATATTCTATCTTGCCTAATAGCTGCCATGAAAGACAAGCTGTCATTACCTTCTGAGAAAGTGGGCCCATGACATCACACTAGTTACATGTTGCAAAGGTGCATACCAGCATTGCTTAAAATCCTCACAACTCCTTATTGGGGACATGCGCTAGCCTCTGATCAGATCGCATTGGATGATGCACATAACCAATACTTTTTGAACCTATGTGAATACCCACCATGATGTCACATGGATGCGTATCGCCAGGGAAATTACCTACATTGTCAGAAAGTCTGACGAAGCTTAGAATGCGGGGAAGCAGGCACTAATAGAATCACCAACTCACCAGATACCTTGTCCACCCTGTAGCCCACAAGAGAACATGGACCCACCTACCACACATTGTTAAGGGGCTTCTTTGTAATGTTTAAAGATCACTTGCTTTGATAATGTGTGAAAGTGCCCACCGTAGATCGCCAAAGATCTGACGGCGCAAAAAGTTACAGGCGGCCAAAACAAAACTTAGGGAAATAAGAAATATCTCAAGGTTTTAAATATTTAATTTTTTTGATCTTTCCAGGGCATTAAAATAATATAAAAGATGGAAGGTGACCATTAGGTAGGGCAGCATTCAAAATTCAAATCTTTGGCAGGGTAAAAATAGGTAACACATACCTTTAGAGAAAAAGGTAACTCTCATAAACAAACATACGTACATGAGCAATGAGTACCAACAAAAGGTTCTATTTACCTTTCCTTGTGATATCTCCACCAAACCATTATGAATTTCTTGTGCAGGAAAAGTGGCAAAATCAAGAATACTACTCATTCTAAATTGTAATGTTTGAGCCATGATAAGAACAATAGAGCCTTTGATGTGTTCCTCCTCATCCATCCCAAAATAATTTTAGAGGGTGAAATATAATGCTTGAGCCCTAGGATTGAAATGTTTCCTCATTAATGGCTTTGGAGTATAGGTTGTAGCCAAGGGTAATGTACCAATCCTAGCAAAATGTTGTTGTAGAGGCCCTATCCTTAGGTATATTCTCTATGTATCATACCTTGCCTAAAGGTCAACCATGTCAATGATCTCATGCGCAACATAGTTAGGGTTAAGGTTGAAAACTTCCCTAATTAGTTTAGGAGAAACCTTAAAAAGATTGTTTCTTGCATAATTCTTCACAAATCCAAAAATTTGATCATACTTCTTAGCCAATTCAGCAAGTAGATCATTGTCAAAGAAAACCCTAGGGACCACTAATTTCCCAATGTTGAATTCCTAGACATTGCTCAAAGGGGTATCTCAGTTTCTCTCAACAAACCATTTTTTAAATAATTCCAGTCCTACCATAGAAACCAGGGCATCTCTTACCCAATTAGCTCTATCATAAAAACCCTCTGCTACAAATAACATAGGGTTCTTTGGAATAAGCTCTCTCCCCTTAGTTATTTCGTTTATAGACAATGGGAATTGTTTAAGAAAATCATCATATATAGACCTCTTAAGTTAATTAGTTTGTCCAAAGAGTTCCTTTTGTGGAGGCATTTTTGAAGATTTTAAACTTTCACAAAACCAATTTCTTAATTTTCAAAAGTTACAGATCACTTACCTATTGAAATTCCCTTCTTTCCTGTAATTTCTTCTATAAATTGTTGAAATCCTCACAAAATTTTGTGCTCGAGCTCTGGAAATATTTACACTTTAAGAAATCTACAATTGTGAGGCTCATTAATGGTGAATTTTCAGTTTATACCATTACATTAAGACTGCATGAAAGAACTTTAAATCATATTAATTCCTTTTCCCGTTAATTTCATGTCATGCCATCAAGATTTTACTTGTTGATCCTACAACATCAGACAACTTAATTTGAAAAAAGAAAATTGCTTTAAAATTTTAGAGCCCCTAGTCACGTGTCAAATAGGTGCTTCTCTACATTATTTAAAATTTGAGGATCTTCTTCATGCGGGTAAGTGTTGTTCGTCCATCTTACCCAAATTGACAATGTATCAAAATCTTTGTCTTTTATTGTCCAATTATCTAACTTGACCAATAAAATAACACCTTTTAATAAATGTACTTTGACAAGTCTAAAATCTACATTAACTCTTAGAGTTTCTATGCCCATGACATCATCACTCCCAACTTAGCATAGATGTTACATTCTACTAATGAACATGCTTGAATTTATCACAATTCTACAATTTGACATGACTCAATAGTCTTCCCAAAACTTGGTCCCACTATGCCACACAGTGCAAAGGCACTTGCCCGTATTATTTAAAAGTCAAGTAGTTTCTTAATGTGGGTAAGCACTAGCCACTCATCTTCAAAATATCTATGGTCATGAGGATTCAAACATCTTTGATAGAAAACCTTTTTGACTTGTCTAACTAGAATTACACATCAACATCTCTTTATAGCCTAGCATAACTTAGCACATACCCTTTGTAGTTGGTCCCACCTTGCCACACCTCAAATTAGTGCTTCCCTACATTATTTAAAAAGCATGCAACTTCATAAAGTGAGTGAGCACTGACCATGGATCTTATATAGATCAATGATCATGAAATCTTGCATCCTTATAACATTGAGTTAGCTGGACTGACCAATGAGATACTTCCTTTTCAATCCAACTCACCTAAACACTACCACAGAAGACATGTCATTATTACCCTCAAGAAAATGTGGGCTCGTGATGTCACATTGTGCTATGCATCACATTGATGCTTCACCACTTTGTATAATTCTCATGCATTTTCTTAATGCAGGCAAGTGTTGGCCTTTGATCTTAACAAGATCAACGGTGCATCAAAACTGAACATAAAGTAATACCTTGATTAAAAGACCAACCAATGACATCATAAGAATTTTAGAATGTGTATCAAGGCTACTAACAATTCTGCAAAAATTGTTTTGACCAACTCTGACATACCATAAACTTTGCAGCGCACTAAAGTTTCATTGTCAGCAAGGGCTATGTGGTACAAAGGCGCTTGCCTGCTTTAGTTAAAGACCTTGCATTTCAATATTGTGGGGATATGCCATCCATCAATCTGACTAAGATTGATGGTTGATCAAAAAGGTGCTACAGTTAATATTTTTCAATAAAATATTTGAAATAACTGCAATCAAAAGCAAGGTTCTAAAAGGTTTATAAAAAATTAATGAAGTCATCCTTGCACAAGTAAAACCTTAGGGTAAATGTGTCTCAACTAAAAATAGTTTGAAATAGTATTTTCAAAAGTTTTCAAAAGCTAGGGTAAAACAAGATAAGGCATTAGGGTTTTTTGATGAATTTTACCTAGGGTCTTGACCTAATTTCAAAATTTCAAGGCACATACTCAGGGTTTTTCACTGCTGAATGCACAAAATATGAATGGTAAAAAACCAAGTCAACAGTGGCTCTATCTAGGGACATTGAATTCTCTAGATTCAAATGAGGGCTCAGAATTTCTAGGAGATGTAGACCATAAAATAGAGATTTTTTTAAAAATGACAACTTTGAGAGAACAACAAACAGAGGGAAAAACTATGCACAAGAAACTACAAAAAGACCAAAGGATTTACAAATGTATAGAAAAACCCTAGACTACTATTCATGGAAGAAACAAATATTTTTTAGGAAAAATACGTCTTCAAGAACTATCCATGAACTGGTGGTTCAAGAATATTGTCTGATAAATCCTTGAGGATATAAGAGTCTTCTCCCCATGTATTTATAATCAAATAGGGTGTTGGTCTAATTTTTCACAATGTAGAAATTATGGAAAAATTTAGTGAAAAATCATTTAAGTCTTTAAAATATTGCAGATTTGGGTTTTGTTCCTTGTATTTTCAAATCCTTAGACTTTCCCTAGTTTTGAAAAACCCTTAAAGTATTTTTAGAAAAATGTTTTAATGATATATATTTCCACCTAAGGAAGGGCTTGCGCAAGCATGGGTTCATTGTAATATTATTTAAACCTTACGTGGTCGTGCTTGGTTTGAAAATTGCTTAATCATTTTATTTGAAAATGTCTTTGATAACGCAAAGTTGTTACAATTGTTGATCTTGTTTAGATCAACGAGTATCACATGCCCGCAATTTTGATATGTAAGGTTTTTAAATAATGTGGGCATGCGACTTGGTGAAATGTAGCCTTTACCTTTCTAAATTCTAGTGAACCATAAATTGTCAGGAACTTTTGTAGGTTTGTCACTACTTTTGTGCACATTCTGGATTTCCCACGATATCATTGGTTGAGTCACCAGTAGAGATATGTAGTTTATCACCAAGAAGTGTCAACCATTGATTTCATTTGAATCAAGGGTTAGCACTTTCTCGCAAGAAGGAGATGCTCATTAGATAAATAATGTGAGGAAGTGGATTTTTGACATGTGGCAAGGTCTAACAAGATGGGCCCACCGTTCTCAAGGATGGATGTCTTCCGTGGCAAGTGTCAGACAAGTTGGGATGATTGAAGATTTTGATTCGTTACTACAGCCAACGTGGTATTCAAATTGCCTAATTTTATAAACATTGATTTGTTAGAGATTAAAGGCTAGTGCATGCCCACATTTTGAAGATGCATGAGAGATAACTAATGCAAGCAAGAAAAAATTGTACAAGTGGCAAGGTGGGGTCGGATAGGTTTTAATTGTATGCTGCAATGTGCCACACTGAAAAATGACTGCTAATGTGTACTACCAGATGTGCCACTGAAGAGGTTTGACTACTGAATGAAAGTAAAGTTTTATCAACCGTAGATCTTTCAAAGATCTATGATTAGTGTAATCCCACATTATGAAGCTACAAGTCAGATAAGAAAAGTGGGAATGTGCCTTTGAGACATGTGTCAGAGTGGGGCCAAATTATGGAAGAATACTGAGTCACGCCATGTGGTCTACCACTTGTGCTTAGCTAGAGCTACTTATGATGTGTGCGTGGAAGGTGTCAAAAATAAATGCAATAGTCAGAACATGCAGATTAAAAGTAGTCATGTCATTTGCCCAAGTGGATGATGCAAGTGTAGAATGAAGAGTTGTTTCTGATCGTTGATCTTATCCTGATCAACGAAAGGCGCTTGCCTGCAATTTGAATTTGAGTGAAGTTTAAGAAAAGCAAGAATGTGCCATGCAGATACATGTCCATGGTGACATCTAAAGTTTTAACTCAAAAGCTCTACAGGGCATAATCAGTGTCATCGTAGATCTTTTGAAGATCGAAGACAGGCACAAGCCTACAATTTGAAAATGTTTGTTAGATAAGAAAAGTGGGAATGCACCAGCACAATACATGGACTAAATGATGTCAAGTACTTTCTTGCTCAGAAGAAGATATGGGATCTGCTGGTGTGGAATGTTGTCAGAAGGTGTGAACTCATATGGAGTTTTCTCATTGGTCAGTATAGCTGACTGGATTCTGTTCAAGAGTAAATTAACCTGATCATCGATCTTATCTTGATCAACGAATGGCACTTCCCTACAATTCTAAGGTACGAGGAATATAAATAATGTGGGCAAGTACTATTGTGACACATAGCCTTGTTTTTAAAAGTCATAACGCTTTTTGCTTTTCAAATTAGAACCGTCCGATCTAGTGAAAATCTACAGATGGGATTCAAACTTGCCTGCAAATTGGAGGTAATGGTTACTAAGAGTAAATATGATTCAAATTTTATGCGTGCAATTTCAATGTATTAAAAGAACCCATGATCTCACCATTAATGAATCACCAAAGCATAGAAAGAACATCAGGGTATACAAAATTTTCAGAGCTAAGACACAAAAATTCTTAGCTAGCACTCTAGTAAAATTGTAGAAGATATGACATAGTGCAAAAGTGTGAGTTCTGGTGGGTAAGTACTCTGTGACTTTCTAAGAAATTCAAAGTATCTTCTGTTGTGAAATTTCTAGGGTTTTATTCAAAATGCCTCCCTAGAAAGAATTCATCGGGCAAATAGATTATTTGAAATGCTCTATGCATGATGACTTTCTTGAACAATTCCCCTTTTCGATGCATGAAATAACTAAGGGGAGGAAACTCATTCCAAAACATCCAAGAGTAGTTGTAGCAGAAGGTTTTTACGATAAAGCTAATTGGGTAAGAGATGCCCAAGTTTCTATGGGAGGTTTGGAGCTGTTTAAGAAATGGTTTTTAGAGCAAAAATTGGACAATCCTATGAGCAATGTTTGGGAGTTCGATATTGTTAAATTAACAGTTCCCATAGTTTTCTTTGATAGTGATTTATTGGTGGATCTGGAAAAGAAATATGATCCAATTACAGGGTGGGTAAAAAACCATACTAGAGTGAATCTATTTAGGGTTTGTCCTGAAATATTTAGTGAAGTCTTCAACCTCAATCCTAACCATGCTGTGCATGAAAATATTGATATGGATGACCTTTAGGCAAGGTATGATGCATAAAGAATTTACCTAAGAATAGGGCCATTGCAGGAGCATGCTGCTAAAATTGGCACCTTGCCTGTGATTATAGCCAGTAACCCAGAGCCATTGTTGAGAAGACATTTCAACCTGAGAGCTCAAGCACTATATTTTTCTCTTTGCAAGATTTTTGGGATAGATGAAGGTGATCAAATTCCAGGCTCTATTATCCTTATAATGGCTCAAACCCTTTAGTTTGGAATGAGTACTATTCTGGATTTTGCTACTTTTCTTGCAAAATAAATTCACAATGGCCTAGTGGGGATAGCAAAGGGAAAAGTGGACAAACCATTCTGTTGGTATTCATTTCTTATGCATGTATGCTTGTACAAGGGATTCACCTTTTTCTCCAAGGGTATGGAGCTGGAAACAACCAGGAATGGGGAGAGGAATCCAATGCAACTGTGGAGTGTAGATATGACTTTAGAAGCTATAGATGCCAGCTATGTGAGATTTGATAGATGCTTTGCTTCGAAGCTTAGGTTTCTTTTGAAAGGTGATAGCCCTAGAATTCCACAAGAATTGTTGGAATTGGTTAGACCTAAAGACTATGCACAAGGACTATTGGTTAGTCATAATTGGGGGGATATAATCCCTTATAATGTTTCAACTGTGATAAGAGTATATGGTTTTGTGGGAAAGCCACATGTGTTGCCCTTTCATGTGCCCTTGAAGATAGGGATTGCTGAGCTCTTATGGTAGATAGGCACTATAGATGAGAGGGAATTGTTTAAGAAAGGCACCTTCTTTCCAATTGTTACTGTAGTGCATGATTTTGTCTTTGTCAGAAAAGGCTGGAAGAACCTTAATTTATTTTTGGATAAATATAACATGGCAGAGTCTCATGCTAGATTCATTGATCCTAAAGGATTCTATGACCTCTGAAAAGAGAGGGTGAAAGCTTCTCATATGGTACATCAAGTGTACTATCCAGAAGATATAATAAGAAATGTTTTCACATTGTAGGAACAAGAAGTGAGGAAAGAGAAATGGATAGTTTTCAGTAAGACCTTAGAATTCATTAATGCTTTTGACTCCCAGTATGACCCATTGAAAGATAAGAAATACTGGGGAGCTAAAATGCAAGCATTAATGAATAATTTTTCTATGATAATTCAAACCATGAATGAGAAGAAAGCTATGTATGTTGAGACACATGCAGACAAGGCTTCCTAAGTACAAAGAAGGATAAGCAACAGAAATGTGGTGGCTCCTAGCCAATATACATTACACAGAAGGGCAGGTTATGTCATCATTCAAAATGTGCAACAGGCACCCCCTCATCAGAAGCCAAGGTCAAGAAGTCCATCTGCAACCAGCACTCCAAAAAGGCAAAAATTAGAGGAGGGGTCTTCTTCTTCTCAAAAGGAACAATACTCCTCAAGCCAGTCCCTAATCCAAATAGATGATGAAGCATCTCTAAGGGAGCAGCTTAGACAAATGGGTGGAGGAGGGGATGTGATTGTTACTTCTACAGATTTGGATGTTGGAGAGCCACAAGAACCTCCTACACCTTCCTTGGACCTAACCATTGCTAATTACCAAGGTAAGGAAATTGACCCAATAGTTGCCCAAGCTTCTGAAAGATTTGTTAATGATGAAAATTTTGTAAAATCGAGGGCTTTTGCTCAATTTTTGTGGAGATTAAATATGGGAAATTTTGAGAAAGCCTATGAGAAAATCAAGGCTGAGCAACTAGATAAACTTGATCCAGTTATTAAGGAAGAGGTGAAATCAAAATTTTTGAATGATTTTGCCCAGTTTACTCTTGAAGTTGGGAGGCAAATAGTTAGATAGTTAGGAGTCCTCCTTCTACCAGAATGGGATATAGAAAATGCCATTTTTTTTTATTCAGTGAGGAAATAGAAGGATGTTCAACTAAGGATTGTTGAAGAAATACTACAGGCTCATAGAGGAGTCAAATTTAGTGATGACCACCAAGCTCTTGTTATATGGTCCATGGAAAAGAGGGAAAATACCAAGATGCATGAGATTCCCACTACAGAGCATACTGGTACATTGATAGTGTTCAAAGCTAGTGAGGTAAGTAGTAAACAAGTAATTGGGATAGCATTAGAGATACTAAAATTTGGTGGCATGGTGTCTAGCTAGGAAGAAGAAAAATTTTCCCAACTCAATGCTAGATTTGAGGAGGTGTTGAAGGCATATGAGGAAAGGGGTATGCAAATACAGTCATTGGAAAATAAAGTAGCCCAAATGGAGAAGATTCTTGGGAAAAGAAAAATAGGAGAGACTGGTAAACCCAGGATTGCATACCCCCCAAGGCCACCTATTGAACCCTTCAAGTCCACTCCAATTATTGAGATACCTGATACTCTAGAGAGGCCTCAGTTGTATACTACAAATGATTTTGAAGAGGAGAAAAATAAGTTGTATGCAATGCATGTAGAGCTTAACAATCAACATGAAGAAAAATTGAGGCAGGGTATTATGTACTTAATAGGCAGGATAGAATGGCCCACATTTTTTGATCAATTATCAAGGATTTTAGCAATCAGGGATGAATTAAAGAAAAATGAAGCTATATTCAGACCCATTGTATAGAAGTGGACAGAGAGAAGTTTAGATATCACTGCTATGTGCATATCTGTTATTCATCTAACATATCATCAGATAGAAGGATTTTTTGATTTACTAAATAAGTTGTAGGATTTTGATGATAAACAAGATTCTTTCTATAGAAGGTTAACTAATTGTGTTTCCAAGTATTTTGTGGAAAAATTTGATTTATTCCCTTGTGCTCTAAAGTCAGTTGATAAAATAAAGGAAAAGGAGGAATGGAAGAGGGAGCTAGATGAAGCCTTCTATGAGAGAATAAATAAGGTTATAAATGAAGCGGGCCATTTGTTGTGGGCAATAACAAATGAGGAGTTGGTTAAAGTGCATATATTTTATAACTCCATCCGAAAGGAATTGGTTAATATGGAAGCAGTTGCAAACTCCCTGATAACTGTACAAAAAGAAGTCCTGAATTTTGATTGGCTAGATGAGATTGTTTATAATAAGTGGAAAGATAAATTCATGTTTGTAGAGCAGATGACAGAAGATCATGCAAGTGTAACTATTACTTTAATAGTCGATGATAAAGACAGAGAAAATCCCCAAGTTAAAGTAAACTTGCAGGTAACTAAAGAAGACACGTAACTTTCAAGCCTCATGGTCACTTATTCAGATGAATTAGATGGATAAAAGAATCAAATTATTGTGTTCTACCAATTCCAAAGGATGTAATAGAAAGGGCCCACAAAAGGAATGTTTGATGTAAAACACTTTCTATTACTCACATTTTGTCATTTTATGAATAGGTGTGTGTAAATATAAAAAAAGACACCTATCATTTTCTCTTAGCCTAAAGCTTGTTGCCTCTCACACTATATAAGTGAGATTCCAGGGCTAGAGAAAGGGTCCAAATTCTATTTTTCTAAGTGGATACTTTGTCTATTTTTGGTCCAATATTTTGAGCAAATTGGTGGTGTATTTTCTCTGTCAGATCTTGAGAATACATGAATATAGAGTGATCTGTGTTTCTTCTAAATGTCATTATGAGTTTACTGTAAATTGTATACAATTTTCAAGGAAAATGAATACAAATTATGAGCTATCCCTATATCAGTTCTTTCTAAACTATGTCTCCTTTTGATTACTTGGCTATCTTGATATTGTATAAGTAAAGGCTTGTGCAATTGAATGCAATCCAGTTAGGTTGTATATCTATTTATCATTGCTATTAATTCAATGGATTAAGTAAAATATTTTGATAAATTTGATAAGGTTGTTGTAGTAGTAGAAAGGATTTTGAATGATGAATTCTGATAAGAACTACTGATAAAATTTGTTGTAAGGCAACAAATTAGATCTAAGAATTTGCTGTAGACTCTAAAACCCAATGTATTAGGTACTGATCAAATTTGATCCAGTTGAAAGAGAAATGTGTCACAAATGGTTGTAAAAAATGTAGAATTAAATTAATTTTACTTTTATTTCCTGTAGATCTTCAAAGTAGGCCAGTACTTGTTTGCATGGAATGTTTTAGCTTCAATTAGCCACTATTGCTGAAAACACCTACAGATCTATAGAAGAATTTTTTGCCATATCTATTATATGGGATGTGTCTCTCAAATTATCAAGAATTGTGTTTGTATTTGAGGATTTGATATGAGAATCAGAATGAAACTAAAATAATCCTCATACCATTTTTCCAGTCTTGAATCATCCCTGGGTATACCCACCCTGGTTTTGCAGAGTCAAAAGAGTAGAAAACCACCCTTAGTTTTGTTGAAGTTGGACCCAAATTCTTTGTACATACAATTTTTAATAAGAATTGGCTGGTCTTTAGATTGTGTGAGTAATGTCATCTTGGTATTGAGCATTTTGTTGCTTAGTAGTTTTAAAACACCAACATAGGGACCTAACTAGATACTATCAAATTTACCATGTTTTCCTTTATCCTCAATTTTGGCATTCCACATGAGGACTGAATATCCATCTTTAAATTTTTTTCTTATTTTCCTTTTATCATGTAATGTCTTAACCTATAATTGCAACTTTTGATTCTTGGGAGATGCTTCTCTCCTAGTTTCTACTAGTCCTACAAGCTCATCTATCCTTTCTTGCATGTCATCAATGATATCCTCATCATACATTTGAATGTATTTATACAAGCTCATTAGGTTATTTTGAGGCATCCTTGCTTGAATTCCATATACCATATCAAATGGGGCTACTCTGATGGTTGTCTTCACAGTCACCCTATTAGCCCATATAGCTAGCTACAACTTGGAATCCCATGCCTTCTTGTTATCATCCAAGGTCCTCTAAATGTCTTTTAACATGCTTTTATTTGTGGATTAAGCTTCTCCATTTCCTTATGGATGATAAGGAGAGGATTTTGATCTTGTAGTTCCATATTTTTCACATAATTTTATGAATTCCTTAGACCTAAAACACATTGCATTATCTCTTATAATTTTCTGAGGACAACCAAATCTAGAAATAATGTTATTCAGCAAGAAATTGTTGAAAACTTTACTAGTTGCATTTCTCATAGGGACTGCTTCTACCCATTTTGTGAAGTAACCAATAGTAATTAAAATCCAAGAATAGCCAGTGCAAGATTTAGGAGAGATCTCTCCTATGAAATCGATACCCCATTGCTGAAATGGTTCTTGAATCTCAACTAACTTTAATGGAGTATTACCTAAGAATTTCAATTTTCTAGCAAACCTTTGATAGGCATCACATTTCATAACCATGATCTGAGCATCCTTAAAAAGAGATGGCCACCAAAATATTGCTCTCATTACCTTGTGTGTAGTGTTCTTGGCCATATAATGCCCTCCACAAACTCTAGCATGCATCTAATTTAAGATTTCTTTTGCCTTTTTTTGATCAACAAATTTCAGTAACACTCCCTCAAAATTTCTCCGCCATAAATTGTTCCTAACAATTATGTACCTGATGACTTGTAACTTAGTATGCCTCTTCTCATTTTTAGTTGAATGGGAAGGAGATTCCATGTGTTGTAGATAGTGGATAACATTAGCATACCACTCATAGTGATGCATGTAACATAAATTAGATCTGAGGTCATCAACTACCATATTTATCTGATTAGCATCTAGATTAGACTGAGCCATAAGTTCAGCTAGTCCTTGACCTCTTACCAATTTTTTTAATCTATATTTCAATGTTTTCTTGGATCCTATTAATCCACCTACATCTTCTCCTTGACACTTCTTGTTGAGAAAATATGTCCTTTACTGCAGCACTTGCTAGAAAGGCAATGATAATGGCACCTACCAAGTAACATCTAAAAGCCTTAATAGCCTTTACTAAAGCATATTCTTGTTTCTCATTTATCTCATATTTCAGTTTAATAGGTTGCAATTACATACTAAAGAATGTGATTGGTTGTTCATATCCTTCTTCATTCTTGTGCAACAAGACTACAACTATAGTATGGAAAGATGCAAAAGAGAAGATGTACATTGGTTTTGTGTAATCTGGAGTCCTTGGAATGGAGCAATATTTATGGTAGTTTTAATATCTTGAAATGCTTGTGAAGGTTCACCATCCCAATTAATAGTAGCTCCTTTCTTAAGCATTTTTGAAATAGGTCTGCTAATCTCAGCAAATTTTGTAACAAACCTTCTCAAAAAGTTAACTTGCCCAAAGAAAGATTATATTCCCTTCACATTCTTAAGCCTAAGAACCTTATCAATATTTGTCACTCTTTTAGGATCTATCTTTACTCCTTCCTTTGATACTATATGCCCCAATAGTTTTCCTTTAGTTACCCCAAATGTACATTTCTTAGGGTTTAGTGACACTCCATATTCCAATGCTTTAGTAAAAACCTTCTCCAAATACCTACAGTGGTCTTCAACATTTTTGGAATAAGCTGTGAGGTCATCTTGGTATACAACCATGAACTTATTGATGTACTCATGGAAAGCTACATCCATAGCCCTTTGAAAAGTGGCACCAACATTAATCAATCCAAATCGCATTCTCACATAACATAAGTTCCCCAAGGAGTTGTAAATGTTGTTTTAAACTTCTCTTCTTCTTTCACTAGAACTTGATTATACCATAAGAACCCATCCATCATAGATATAAGTTTAGATCCAATTACTTGTTGCAACATAGCTTCCATGTTTCACAATCCATAATTATCTTTTAAGGAAGCAATGTTCAAATTTTTGAAATCCACACATAGTTTGATATCTTCATTCTTTTTTGTAACAGGTACAAGATTTGAGACCCAAGTGGAATGTCTAATAGGTTTAGTTATCCCTCCATCCCTTAACTTCATCAATTCCTCTTGAATTTTAGGGGCTAGAGTGGGATTAACTGGTCTCTGTTTCTGCCTAAAAGGTTTTACGTTATCCTTCAATGGTATGACATGTTGGAAAAGATCTTTTCTATAAGCCTTTAGGTCATCATATGACCATGCAAAAAAGTGTCTATATTTTCTTAGTAGGTCAATCAAAGGCTTTCTAATTTTAGCTGACAAATTCTGACCAATATAAACTTTCTTAGGGGCCTCATTAGTACCCAAATTTATCTCTTCTAGCTCTTGAAGTTTACAATCTTTAGCCCTAGGCCTTACCCTATCTTGGTTATCAAACATGTTCTCCAAAACAACCAAAACTTTGGTTACTTTATTAGTATTTAATTATTTAACCTCTTGACCAAAGATTGTTTCCTTCCCATCTATGGTTTCAACCAAATCACTACAGTCCAACTCTTGATCATGGTATTTATCTTCATTTAACAAGAAGTTCACAATGTCCTTGTCATCTTCAAATATTGTCAATGTTCCATATTTTTAGGTATTAATGGCCTATTTTGAACCTCAATTTATGAAATTCCCATGAATGATACATCTCTTGGTTTAATTGCTACTTTTGCTAATAAGTCAGCCATCTTATTCTAACTCCTATCTCTCCATGATACACCAAATGCATCAAAAAATTTGATCTGATCCCAAACAACATTTCTATACTATTTTAACTTTTTATTCTTAGAAGCATATGTTTTCCTTTCCTATGAGATAACCAATTCAGAATCACCTATGATATATAACTTCTCAATTCCATGATGGGTAGCAACATTCAATCCTAACAAAAGGGCTTCATATTCAGCTATGTTGTTAGTGCATGGAAAATTTAGGGTGAAGGAGTATCTAAAAGTGTTCTTCTCAAGAGAAACAAAAACTACCCCTCCCCCTACACCTTCTTTAGAACTGGCCCCATTAAAGAACATGGTCCATAATATTGATTTTGAATGATTAATTCAGCTCTGAATGCATTCACACCCATGTCTAAAAAATAAGTAGAATCTTTGTCAATCTCTTCCCCCAAAATATGGCTAACCCTTGGCTCTTTGTTTAATTTAACAACCTTATCTCCTATGTGAAAAGTGGCATAACTTAGGTCACATTATGGGCTACCTCACATAGCAGCTCTCCACTTTCTAGAGAGCAACATTCCATAATGTGGAGGAATATCAACGACAAGGACTGTCATGGTCAATTCTACCTCAGGGTATGTAGCTAGCTTAAATGGTAAAGCATAAATAGTACCTATAATTGGAACTTCTCTAGCATCCATACCTCTACATCTACCTTGCTTAGTATGAAATTTCAACCCTAGGGCTTCTATCACCTTGACGAGCATGATGGTATTAGAAGCTCTTGAATCTATCATGCAATTTTTCAAGGTTTTTCCCTTTATAATCAGGCTAAGAAAAAATGGGTCAATATCTTCTGTATAGGCTACTAATGAATCATCCAAGAATGTTTGGGGAATTTGAGATATAATACCACTATCTTCTACTACCAATGGGATTTGTTGAATAACATTTTTTTCTACATTGTTGTTATTACTTGTTATCCCTCTTGACCATGACAAGGCTTTGCTCTTATGCTTTTCAATTCTAAATAGTTCAAATAAAGGCACTTTACAACATGGATATTATGTCAATAGGATTAGATATAGTGGGTTTCACAATCATACCTGGAGTAGGAACATTTTGAGCAACAAGAACTATTATTGGCTTGACAGTATTAGATCTTGATCTCATTTCTTGTACAATTTCTTTTGTTGTCTCATTTGTTTAGAATTGAACTTTCTACTTAGGTTCCCACTTCTTGGTTTTTTAATCTTTAACCTTGACTATCTCTACATTAGCCTCCTTATTTTCATCCCTCCTCTTATGTGTTATATACTTGATGAATATACTAGAAGGCTTCCCAATAGCATTATTCACTATTTTACTTCTCAAATTGTAATTACTATCTATTGGGGAGATCATTTTTGTAGTGATCCTATCGATCTCCTCTTTAGAGGCCATTCTCAAGTTTACATGGCCAACTTCAGAAGATGTAGCACATACCTGATCTTCATAATATCCTTCATTGTCTAAGAACACTTGTTAATGATGTAACTGATAAGCAATTTCTTATTTTGGAGATCACTTTCAATTTCTTCCAAATTAGAATCCCCAAAATCATTACACATGCTCACCATATTATAGCTTACATCATCATGTCTTTTCTTTTTTTTTTTCCTTCTTATTCTTCCTCATTTTGTGCACTATGATTTGAAGCAAATGGCTGAGCAACTGCATAATGCCCTAAAAAGTCAGGTGATTGACAAATGATACACCATGGCACATTATCATTCATATTAATAAAACTTCTTTGCAAAGGATCTGGTGTACCCTTATCTTTTACATTCTGGGTTTGGTTAGGAATTAGCTTGCCATCCTTCCATTGGGTGGTATAAGGATAGTTTTGCATTATGGGTTGTCTATTGAAATTGATATTGTTCACAGGGGCCTTCTCACCAAAACTTGGTTTCTATGTGTTGAAAGTGGTTGGGTTCATCTTTTTTATAATTCCAACACTTGACCTATTGTGGGTTTTTTAGGCTTGTTTCCTACAAGGGTTTTATCAACTTCCCTCTTGTTGTTATTTTTTGGATTGAATAACTTTGGATCATCTCTCCTACCCAAATTGTTAGATTCTTTCATATTATTTTCAATATTCACCGCAATCTTATAAGCATCCCTCAAATTTTTAGGATCTTTATCCCTTAACTAGTAAGTCATCTTGTTGTCAAAAGCATTAAAATAAGTTGTAAGAAAAACATCCTCATTCAACCTCATAACCTGGAATAATTTGTACATACCCTTTTGGAATCTCACATTAAAATCAAATGTAGATTCATTAGGGTTCTTCTTGATGTTATTGAATTCATTTAACATGAACCTATCATTATTATTGTCTCCATATTTTTCTTTGAACAACTTCTCCAAATCACTCCATGAATTAATGGTATCATCAGGTAACCTTCTAAACCAATCCCTTGCATCCTTAGTTAGTGAATAAACAAATAACTTCATCGCCACATCCTCATGTTCAACTTCATAGTCATTTAGCATATCTATGAAACCTCTTAAATTCTCTTCACTAGTAACAACATTATTTCCAGAGAACTTAACAACTTTATCTCTTAAATCAAAAGATATA
Source organism: Cupressus sempervirens (assembly GCA_028749045.1). Classification (NCBI taxonomy): domain Eukaryota; kingdom Viridiplantae; phylum Streptophyta; class Pinopsida; order Cupressales; family Cupressaceae; genus Cupressus; species Cupressus sempervirens. The sequence continues at coordinate 704,444,688 of CM053784.1, forward strand.
GGATGTAGAACACTAGGGATACCCGCAAATGACATTTGTTTGTATTTTTCCATGTAAATAGGTTTCTTTTGAAAATCAGCAACATTTGAGGTGCTAGCTACATTGGCTCGATTATGAACAACACTTTGAGATTGTTGAGGTTGGACCAGAGGGACTTGTGTACTAATGGTGGATGATGAGGTAGGGGTAGATTGAGATATTCCCTAAACTAAAACTACTAGTCCACAAGTTGGTACAAAAGGTGAAGCTAGGGTAGAAAAATTTGGCCATGAAGTCAATACAAAATTAGATTTTATGAATTAGATTATCCTCCTAGTTTTTATGGCTTGAGCTTCATTCTAAACCTTCTCAAGTTCTTTTCCAAGATCTTCCTTCTCCTTTCTAGCCTTCTCCAGATCTAGATCTTTGACATGGGAAGTTTTATAAATTTTCTTGGTAGAGCTTGGGGTTGATTTATTTGGATTCCTGTGGCTTTTCTCTTTCCTTTATTCATAGCTTTCACATTAGGTTCTATAGGAACTACTTGGGTAGGCTTATAAGCTTGGACTTGAGTAATGATAGGTTCTCACTTTTGGCCTAGGAATTTTTCTTGTTCCTAAACTTTAGTTCTCAGACTATCTACATCTCCAAAGACATTAGCATGAAGGACCAAAGTTCTTTCTTCTAATTTCTTGTTTTGTTCTTTTAAGGTAGCCATCCTTTTAAGAATATTATCTCTTTCTAATATAGCATCTAGGGTGGCTTGCTCTCTTTCTTTTTCTAGACGAATATGCTTAGCCTCTTCCTCAACAACCCATTTCTTCAAAACTCCTATTTCTAAATGCACTTCTTTAGGATATATAGAAGTGGCTTTTGAATTAGTAGGGTCATCTAGGTCTATAAGATTAGGTTCCATGTATGGGACTACTCTGAGATTAAAAGGACCTCCAAATGAACTCCTAAGTCCTAGCCTATGATTCATCTTAGTTATCAAATTTGGTCTAGGGGATGCATCCCTACTAGTGACATATCCTTGTCTTGATATGTTCTTTCATCTAGTAATGGGGTACTAAATATTCCTCCTAAGAGTCTTGTTGTTTCTGATTCAGAGCTAAGTGAAAAGACTCTCTCGTTACCACCTGTTGGTATTGGGAATTAATTGATACACCACCTCTTGGTTTCCAGGTAGGATTCAGGTCTACCTTTTTCTTATTTAGGTTCTTCCTACCACCTTGAGGTAAGTTAGTAGACATTGGTACATCAAGATAGGCTCTTGTATAAGCTCTGGTGTTTTTTCTCTTGTTAGCCATTTTACTATTTGTAAAATAAGCACTAGCTTCAAAACCTTGATGGAGTCACCACACTATTCTAAGGAAAATACAATAATTAAAATTACTCCTAACTTCAATAAAAAGACACAAGAGAGTATGGAAATATCTGACACCCAGATGGACCAATCACTAAGATAATAAGACTACAACTCTTGCTTAGTAGATAAGACACTTAGAAGGGCTAAATACATCAGTGCACCTCTATGGAATTTAGTTTTCTTTTTCTCTCCTTTTTAAATTCTCAAGGTTTTTCAATAAAACATAACCATTACAACCACAAGTAGTACTAAAATATTTGTCACACACATATACAACAAGACCAAGGAAACTATAGTACTTCTCACACATGCATTGGACAACTCCCTAGCAGAGTCACCATTTTGTCAGTGTTTAAAACTACTAAATAACAAAATCCTCAATACCAAAGTAATAATACTCATGTAACCTAAGTATTAGACATTTTCTATTAACAATTACATGTGCAAACCACTTGGACCCAACTTCAACAAAACCAAGGATGGTTGTATACTCTTTAGTCTCTACAAAACCAAGGTTGGTATACCTAGGGGATGATTCAAACTGAATGTTGTTGTATGAGAATTTTATTAGTTTCATTCTGATTCTCTTCTTCTATCTTCAAAGACATATATATTTTATCCATTCCTTGACATTCTAGATGATATACATCCCTTATAAGTAGATTTGGTCACAATTCTTTTCAAATTTGCAAGTATTTCCAGCAATAGCGGCTAACTAAGGTTAAAATATTCCATGCAAACAAGTGCTAACCACCATTGAAAATCTTCAAGAATAGTAAAGTAAAGTTGATTTTGATTTTAGATTTGATTCTTACTCATGATCTACCTATTTGTAGACTAAATTAATTTGATCAGTGCGTATTCCATTGGGATTCAAAGTTTATTGATATTTACAAATATGATTTGTTGCATTACAAAAAATATCATCAGAAATTCTTACTAAAATTCATTCTTACAGACATCCTTTCTACTACCATAGCAATCTCATCAAATTCACTAAAGTCTTTATTTAATTCATTGAATTAATATCAATAATGAATTGATATACAACCTAAGTGAATTGCATTCAATTGGACAAGCTTTACTCACACAATATTAGAATAACTAGGTAATAACAAAGGACACAAAATTCAATAAGAACAAATATGGGGATAGCTCAATTTTGTATTAATTTTCCTTGAAAATTGTATACAACTATAGTAAAACTTACAATGAATCTAAAAAAGACACAAGGATCATATGATATCAATGTATTCTCAGAGAAATTTATAGAGAAGATACATCATGAAATTTGCTACCATAATTGGACCGAAACATACTTAGCATGACACTAAAATTGTATAAAAAATCAAACCCCCCTCTAGCCTTGGAATCTCACTTATATAATGTGAGATGCAACAAGCTTCACACATAGAGAAGTGATAGGTGTCCTTTTACAAAAGGTATTTACATACAACTGTCACAAAAACACAAAATTATTTGTGACAGAAAGACTTATACATCATAATATTCTTTTGGTAGGCCCCTCTTCTGTTACATCTTTTGGAAAACTACAAACTCCATAATTTTGACCCTTTATTCATCTAATTATTTAGAATAGGTGGTTATCAAGCTTGAAAATTACATGTCCTATTCTATTGCCTACAAGCTTAATTCAACTCGGGGGTTCTTACTATCCTCATCATGAACTGCTAGAGTAATAGTTACATCTACATCTTCCTCTATCCCATTATCTTCTGCCATATGTTCTATAGACAACAAATTGTTCCTTCCACTCATTGAAAGCAGTGTCATTAGGCCAATCAAAATTCAAAATTTACCTTTGTATCATTATAAAAAAAGGTCCTTTCTAATGGCTTTATAGAATTACTGCACTTTAACCAATTCTTCATTAGTCATTGCCCATAATAAATGTCCTGTTTCATTTAAAACATTATTCATTCTTTGGCAAAAAATATCATCCAATTCCTTTTGTCATTCTTCCTTTTCCTTTATTCTATCAACCTTTTGTAGAGCACTAGGAAAAAGGTGAAATTTCTTAGCTATGTATTTGGAGAAACAAATTGTCATTCTTTTTTGAAATAAATCTCATTTGTCATCAAAACCCTCCAATTTATTTAATAGATCAAAAATCTTTTCTATTTGATGACATGGTAGCTAGATGATAGATATACACATGGCTATAATATCATTATTTCTTTCAATCCATTTTTGTACAATAAGTATGAATGTACCTTCATCTTATTTTATTTCATCATTGATAGCTACAATTCTTGCCAATGGATCATAAAATGCTGGTCTTTCAATTCTATCTATTAAATACATTATAGCCTGCCTTACTTTTTCTTCATATTGATTATTTAACTCTACATGCATTGCATATAATTTACTCTTCTCTTCTTCAAACTCTTCTATAGTGTAGAATTTAGGTCTCCATGGGGTGTCTAGTATTGAAAAAATTGGGGTTGACTTGAAAGGTTCAATTGGTGGCCGAGGATTTTTCAATTCTTGGCCTACTAGACTCTCCAACCTTTCTCTTCCCAAGCTACTTATCCATTTGAGATACTCAATTTTCCAGTAATTGTATCTACTTACACCTTTCCTCATATGCCTTCAAGACCTCTTCAAATTTAGCATTGAGTTCCAAGAACTTGTCCTCTTATTTCCTAGACACCACATTCCCAAATTTTACCATTTCTAAAGCCTTTCCAAAAAAATTCTTAGTACTTACCTCACTAGCCCTATAAACTATAAGAGCACTAATATGTTCTACACTAGAAATTTCCTATATTCTAGTTTTATCTCTCTTCTCAATTGACCAAATTACTAGAGCTTGGTGGTCATCACTAAACTTGATTCCCACATGTGCTTTCAGTATCTCTTTCTCTATTTTATATTGTACATTATTTTCCCTCCTAATTGAGTCAAAAATCATAGCATTAACTATGTCCCACTCTCACAAAACAAGGACCCCTGACTCCTTAACTATCTACCTCCCGACCTCAATTGTAAACTGGGAAAAATCACTCAAAAACTTGGATTTTACCTCTTCTTTAATAAAAGAGTCTAGTTTTTCAAGTTGCTCTGCTTTTATTTTCTCACATTTTTTCTCAAAATTTCCTATGTTTTTTCTCCACAAAATTTGTGCAAATGCCCTAGATTTAACAAAATTTTCATCATCTATAAATTTATATGAAGCTTGAGCTATAATTGGGTCTATCTCCTTACCTTGATAACCAATAGGCATAAGGTCTAAGGAGGGTACAAGAGGCTCTTGAGGCACTCCTCTTTCCATGTCTATAGTGGTAACAATTACATCCCCTTCTCCACCAATCTATCTCAACTACTCCCTTAAGGATTCTTTATCATCTATTCTGATTAAGGTCTAGCTTGGGGAGTGCTCTCCTACACGAAAAAAGGATCCTTGTTCCAAATTATTCCTCTTTGAGGCACTAGATATAGCTGGACTCCTTGGCCTTGGTCTTCCATGAGGGGAATCCTATTGTATGTTCTGAACTATCACATACCCAACCCTCTTTTGTAATGTATATTGACTAGGAGCAACTATCATTCTACTATTTATTCTTCTCTGTACCTTTACAACTTTGTTAGGATAGGCTTTAACATATGTAGCCTTCTTCTCATTCATTATTTGCATTATTGCAGAAAAGTTATTCATTAACACATCATTTTGGCTCCTCAATATTTCTTATCTTTTAAAGGATCATAAGCAAAGTCAAAATCATTGATGAATTCCAAAAATTTGCTAAACACCATCCATTTTTCTTTCCTAAGCTTCTACTCCTATAAAGAGAAAATATTCCTAATAATATCCTTAGGAAAATACACTTGTATCATACAAGTAGCTTTTTTTCTTTCTCTCAAAAGATCATAAAATCCCTCTAGCTCAATCTATCTTGCATGTCACTCTGGCATGTTGTATCTATCCAAAAATAAATTAAGGTGCCTCCATCCCTTTTTTACAAAAAAAAATATGGGCCATAGTGACTTCTGGGAAAAAGATAAGTTTTTTAGTGATTTCTCTTTCCTCCATGGTTCTAATCTACCACAATAGTTCAACTATCCCTATTTTTAATGGTACATTGAAAGGCAATACATGAGGTTTTCCCAAAAAACAATACACTCTTATCACTATAGAAATGTTATATGGGATTATATCCCCCCAATTTTGACTAACCAAGAGTCCTTTTGCATGATCTTTGGGTTTGATTAATTCTAAGAGTGATTTTGGAATTCTAGGGCTATCCCCTCTCAAAAGAAATCTAAGCTTAGATGCAAATTGCCTATCAAATCTCACAAAACTAGCATTTATGGCCTTTGAAGTTATATCAATGCTCCACAATTGGACTAGATTCTTTTCTCCATCCCTTTTCAATTCTAGTTGCATACATTTAGAGAAAAAGGTAACTCCCTTAAAAAAATATATGTGCATGAGAAATGAGTACCAAAAAAAGGGTCTTTTTACCTTTCCTTGTGATATCCCCACCAAACCATTATGAATGTCTTGTGCAAGAAAAGTGGAAAAATAAAAAATACTACTGATTCTGAATTGTATTGTTTGAGTGATGATAAGAACAATAGAGCCTTTGATGTGTTCCTCCTCGTTCATCCAAAAAAATTTGCAGAGGGTCAAGTATAATGATTGAGCCCTAGGATTGAAATATTTCCTCATTAATGGCTCTGGAGTATTGGCTATAACTAAAGGTAATGTACCAATCCTAGAAAAATGCTATTGTAGAGGCCCTATTCTTAGGTACATTCTTTGTGCATCATACCTTACCTGAAATTCATCCATGTCAATGATCTCATGCACAACATGGTTAGGGTTAAGGTTGAAAACTAACCTAATTAGTTTAGGAGAAACTTAAAAAATATTGTCTCTTGCATAATTCTTCACAAATCTAGTAATTTGATCATACTTCTTAGCCAAATCATTAAGTAGATCACTATCAAAGAAAAACCCAGGGACCACTAATTTCCCAATGTCAAATTCCTAGATGTTGTTCAAAGGGGTATCTAGGTGTCTCTTACAAACCATTTTAAAAATAATTCTAGTCCTCCCATAGAAACTTGGGTGTCTCTTACCCAATTAGCTCTATCATAAAAACCCTTTGCTACAACTAACCTAGGGTTCTTTGGAATAAGCTCTCTCCCCTTAGTTATTTTGTTTATAGATAGTGGGAATTGTTCAAGAAAATCATCATGTATAGACCTCTTAAGGTAATTAGTTTTTCTAGAGAATTCCTTTCGTGGAGGCATTTTTGAAGATTTTAAACTTTCACGAGACCAATTTCTTAATTTTGACAAGTTATAGATCACTTTCTCGATGAATTTCTCTTCTTTTCTATAAATTTCTCCTACAAGTTGCTGAAATCCTCACAAAATTTCATGCCCTAGCTCTAGAAATCTTTACATTCTGAGAAATTTGTAATTGTGAGGCTCATTAATGGTGAATTTTCAGTTTATACCATTGCATTACGACTACACGAAAGAAATTTGAATCATATTAATTCCTTTAGTCATTAATTTCATGTCATGCCATCAAGTTTGAATTTTACCTATTGATCCTATAATATCGGACAACTTAATTTGAAAAAAGAAAATTGCTTTAACATTTCAAAGCCCACAACCACATGTCAAATAGGTGCTTCCCCACATTATTTAAAATTTGAGCATCTTCTTCATGCGGGTAAGCATTGTCTGTCAATGTTACCCAGATCAAAAGTGTATCAAAATCTTTTTCTTTTATGGTCCAATCATCTAATTTGACCAATAAAATAACACCTTTTAATCAATGTGCTCTAACAAGTCTGACTGCTACATTAGTTGTTAGAGTTTCTGCACCCATGACATCATCACTCCAAACTTGGCATACATGTCACATTCTACTAATGAACACACTTGAATTTATCATAGTTCTACAACTTGGCATGACTCAACACTTTACCCAAAAACTAGTCACACTACGCCACACAGCACAAAAGTGCTTGTCTACATTATTTAAAATTCAAGTAGTTTCTTACTGTGAGTAAGTGATGACCACTCATCTTCAAAAGATCTACAATCGTGAGGATTCAAACATCTTTGACATACAACCTTTTTGACTAGTCCAACTAGAATTACACATCAACATCTCTTTACAGCCTAGTACAACTCAACACATACCCTTCACAGTTGGTCCTACCTTGCCATGTGTCAGATTATCACTTCCTCGCATTATTTAAAAATCATGAAACTTCATAAAGTGAGTAAGCATTGACCATGGATCTTGTACAAATCAATGATCATGAAATCTTGCATCCTTATAACATCGAGTTAGCTAGATAAACCAATGAGACACTTCCTTTTTAATCCAACTCACCTTATAACTGCCACAAAAGACATGTCATTATTACCCTCTAAAAAAGGTGGGCCCATGATGTCACATTGTGCTACACATCAAATTAGCACTTCTCTGCTTTGTATAATTCTTGTATATTTTCTTGATGTAGGCAAACGCTGGCCTCTGATCTTAACAAGATCAATGGTGCATAAAAAATGAACATAAAGTAATACCTTCATTAAAAGACCAACCTATGACATCGCAAGAGTTTTAGAATGTGTATTAAAGGTAATGATAATTCTACAAAAAAAGTTTTGACCAACTCTAACAAACCATAAACTTTGTAGCACACTAAAGTTGCATTTTCAGAAAGGGCTACATGGTGCAAAGGCACTTGCCTACTTTAGTTAAAGACCTTGCATTTCAATATTGTGGGGATATGTCATTCGTCGATCTAACCGAGATCGATGGTTGATCAAAAAGGTGCTACAGTTAATATTTTTCAATAAAATATTTGAAATAACTACGATCAAAAGCAAGGTTATAAAAGGTTTATCAAAAATTAATGAAGTCATCTTTGTGCAAGTAAAACCTTAGGGTAAATGTATCCCACCTAGAAATAGTTTGAAATAGTATTTTCAAAAGTTTTCAAAAGTTAGGGTAAAACAATATAAGGCATTAGGGTTTTTTGATGAATTTTAACTAGGGTCTTGACCTAATTTCAAAATCTCAAGGCACATACTCAAGGATTTTCACTGCTAAATGCACAAAATAGGAATGGTGAAAAACCAAGACAACACCATTTGTGATGAAAAATGTGATGTATGATTAGATTAAGTGTGAGATACATTAGTAAGATAGTATTGTATGTATATATACTCTTCTAAAGAAATTTAATTATATATTTCATGTTATGGTAGTGGGCTCTTCTTGCATTCATTGTAATTGTACTACCAAATTCCTAATAGGATTCAGGTTTCTAATAGGACTTAGTCCTTGTTGAAACATTGTTTGTACTTCATAGACTCCTAATTGGGTCAATATCCTTGACAAGATTCTTTAGTTTAGTGGATCACCTTATGGGTATCATCCCCACCAAGGTTTTTCATTGGCCAGGGTTTCCCTAGTTAACAAATAATGGTCTTATGAGTTCTCTCCATGTATGGTCATATTTACAATTTAGTTGTTAGTCTACTTTCATATAAAAATTATAATGTAATTAACAATATCTAATTGTGGGAAAAAGTTTTCTGAATAGTTATTCACCCCCCTCTTAGTATTATCTATTTTTAACAATTGGTATCAAAGCCTAGTCACTTAGAAGAGGCTAAACAACTTGAGTAAGATACCTAGGGATATGGAATGGTTGAAGAGAAACCTTGAAGAATATTTTGAGAAAATTGATCTTCTTACTAAAGAAAGAGATAACCTAAAAGATAGGCATGAGGATGCAAAATTTTTATGTTGGAAAACTAAAAGACAAGATTGATGATCCAAAATCATAAAAGAAATCAAATGATAAAATTAGTGACAATGATGAAGTAGTAATTCTCAAGAAATAAAATGAGATCTTGAAGAATGAGTTGAAAATTGTTGAACTTAAGTTAAGTCTTAAGAAAGATGATAGCAAAATTGAATCTAATGTAAAAGATGAGAATGTAGACCTTAGATCCTAGTTAAGTAAAGTAACATTTGAATTAGACTCTATTAAGATAGAACATGTTGAATTAGAAAAGTGCAACACTATTGTGAAAGGAGAATTGATGCAAACTAAACAACAATTAGAGAATATTTATACCAGTAGTGAGAAAATTGATGAACATATATTTTACCAAAAACCCTCTTATGATAAGATAGGCCTTGGATATATTATTGGAGAGAAATCAACCAAGAAAGTTAAAATTAGAAAAGAACTAGTTATAGTTGTTGAGTCCCCTAAAGAATTTGATCTGAGTAAGATTGAATCAAGCATAACTACACAAGTATCTAAAGAAATTGAGCTAGTTGATTTGTCTACAAAACATTATGAACCATAGAAAATAGAGAAAGTTGATTAACCTAATCAATTTGAATTATCTAAGGAAGTTAGAAATAAATTTAGAGGTAGATGTTTCATATGAAATGAAGTTGGTCATATGGAAAGAGATTACACAAGTAAGTCTTTTAAACCTACTACTAATTTCTATTATTATAATTGTCATGGTTATGGACATAAAATACAAGATTTTAAGAAACCTAAGTTTGATAGTATTAATGGTAATAGTATAATTTTTAGCAATACTAACCATGTAGGTGATGAGAGAGGAATATCACAAAGCATATCTAATGTTGGAGAGAAATCTAATGTGATGCAGGGAGATCCCCTTAATACCATAAACTCATAATAGAAAAATAGAAACAATAGAAAATGCAAGAACAAAATATGGACTTCTTATTTGCACTACAAATGCTAAATTATAGAATTCATAAGTACAATATGCTAACCCACATGGGAGCCTTTAGTATAATAATTTTCAAGGAAAGCTGCAAACTATCCCCAAAGTTGTCCTAGACAATGTTTGGGCCTTTCTTAAATAGGCAATTTTATGCCACCTGGGAAGGCTCTAGACATTGAAACTTAATACCTAGGGGTGACAGACCCTAACAATATGTATAGAGTTGGCCAAATACATCTTTGACAATTATTTTAGATATTTCATGTAGCCCAATTTTAAAAGGCCATATCTCATGAACCATTGCTCTGATTGGCTAGTATAACCACTTTTCAAAAATTCCAACTCCTAATCTACAGCCTCAAAATGGCACTAGCACCCTTCCATTGAGTTTTCAAACCTCATCTAAGCACTCTAAGGCCTCCAATGGTGAGCCTAATGATTTTTCCACAAACTTTTCCACCAAAAATCTACAATAACTTCTCTGATACTAATGCGAGAGAAATGAGACTTTTATAGTAGGTTTACAACTCTAAAATGAACCTTCCTGTAGAAAATAAGAATATTCTAAGCTCGTATGAAGAACTTACTAAAAATTGTAAGTTCCCATAAATAGTAACCACCTTTTCTACTAGTCCTTATTAAAATAGAAAAGACTAAAAATAAAATATTTTTGGGTGATGCAAAATTGCTCTTACACCCAGGGTGCTCCTGCATCATAATGGTGAAAGGAAACAATTTTTATGTTACAAGTGTAAAAATCCTAGACATGTTGCAAGGAACTACAAAGAACCTAAAATTTAGAATGGAACCAATCAGAGAAGGACTGCTCATGTTTGTCAATTATGTAATAAACTTGGACACATGGTGAGATTTTTTAGAATGGACAAAAGGGACTTCAACAAGAATCCTAATTATAGAAGGAACAATAAAAGAAATGATAGAAGAAATGATAATGGTAGAAATAATCAGAAGGAAGAAATTAAAGAACATGTTGATGAATTAAAGGAAGAATTTGTGAAATCTATCAATCGAGAAAGTTATCATACAATTTTGAAAGAGCAACATTTTGATGCATCTGATGGAAGATTGAAATCAACAGTTACTTGGGACTCATCCCATTTAAACTAAGCATTTCTAGCTGAGGTAGAGCATCATTTACTCTAAACTAATCATAGGATGTGAGTTAGAACTTGTGTAGTTAGTAGAAGGTCAATGATATAGAGATGAAGCTATGGTCGAGTGTGAAAGAGTTTTGATGATCATAGTAAGTTGTATGGAAGAAAATGAGTTTACCAGTAATCAATGGCAACTTTTGAAGATGAAGTAGATGGACATTTAATTTGAAGTTATATTTGAAGTAATATATTCAGTACCATTTGATTGTGTGAAGAGTTTGGAGCAAATTTTTGAGTGATTTCACAATGAATTCAAGTGCAAAGTGAAGCATTTGAGTTTGAAGTTGTAAAAGCCCTAATATGCAATATTGAAGGTATTTTATGAAGATTTAACTTAGAATTTTTCATTATCAAAAGTTGTAAGAATTTTCCTTAAGGCAAAAGTCACCCAAGAACTAAGAACTCAAACATAAGCACAACTGTAGACCAGAAAGAGAGAGTATGATCAAAATGATGATATATTCATTCAATATGCCATTAAGAGTACACTAGGACTACCTGTATATAAAGGCCTCTAAGATGCATCTAGAATGCTTCAAAATTAGCTACATGATAAGTCATACAACTAGGCACATGTCCACCAGATATGGGTTATCCTTCGTTAAGCATGGAAGTAAGTGTGATGATGCGAGGATAAGCTTACAATGGTGTAACATGAAAATCAGTGTTATAGACAACATACCAAGTCAATGAATGATGTAAACTCCAGTGTTGTAGTCACCATGTGCTGAAATAGAGTTTTGTACTTCTATGTTGTCAACATGACAACTCAAAAAGGTACACAAACTCCTAAGTGTCTCACAAAATAAAATAATTAAATAATAAAAATAATAAAATAATGCATTAACCTAAGTAAACTTAAGTAAGTGTAAATAGTATATACGTATTTACACCAACACCCCCCCTTAAGTGTAACTTAGGGGAATATCCTTAATCTTACAGAAACTAGGATGAAGTGCATAATGGGTCCTAGCTACGAGGCCATGTTAGGTACCCATGTACATAATGAAATGCAATCTCTCATAAAACAGAGAAAGAGGTAAAACCTCATGGGAAAAACCCTCCCCAAAAAAGAGAAATGAAAAGAGATGCATGGATGGATGGAGTAATCAAGACCCCCCCCCCCCCCCCCCATTATGACATACATCTAATATATACATAAGTGAAGAATGAGAAGAACAAAACCTCATGAGAGAAGAAAGTCCCCCTGTAAGAAAGAAAAGGAAGAGAGACAAGGCAGTCCCCTCCCAAATGAGGAATGTTGATCAGTGACTACTGCTCCAAGGAAGAAGCTAGTCCAAGAGTGTTGGATGATTTTCCTTCCCTTTGGAAGAAACAAAGGCAAAGGCATAATCCTGAAGATAT